>CP139761.1:2500000-5000000 GCA_034370585.1 Fragaria x ananassa | reverse complement strand
TCAAATATCTAGCATGAAAGTTTCATATGAATTTATCATTTTAATATCATGCATCAACCGATTTCTACACCTCCTAGTCTTCAATACAGTGATAACTCACATCTGTTGGACATGTTAATTATAGAGAGTCATGTTCACAACTTAACCTTCTAAGAAAAATAAAATTGTTCGCGTCCTAACTCCTAACTAGAAGGTTAAAAATCCTTCCTTTATTGTCCAACATTAGGATAAAAATCCTTCCTTTATTGTCCAACATTAGGTTAAAAGTCCTTCCTAATGTTGATTTTAGATTTATTTCTTATTGTGGAGGAATAGTGGGATGCCATTTCTTTTTCAGTTCATCACTCATTAGGACTTGAAAGATAGCTTCATAGTTCATAGTAATCGCTTTTATTCATATTTGACAACCCAAATGTTTGCATGACCCATGTGAATGTGAGACATACATTCAAAGCTAATTGAATAGTTTCTAAAGTAAGCATAACAAGAAGATGTGAACAATGTTCACTCACTGGAATACATGCACGGAACCTGTTTTGGCCACGATCCTCACCGTGCGGAGCCGAGGCAGATAGCGATCCAAAGAGGATGGAGAAGTTGCGGGCGTGCCACCTCGCGGACGAGGAATGAGTTGAAGGATGCGCGGGCTTGATTTCTTGATCAGGCGAGCGGAGTTCCAGATGCCACCTCGCGGACGAGGAATTTACGGCACAAGCGGTCGATACTCACGGCGGGGTGAGCAGAGCAACTATAGGGATGTTTCTGAGGAAACGGGGGCTAGTTCTGGAGAGCTCTGAGGAATTCTAGGCGGCGGGCGCTTAGAATCAAGGCTTCGAAGAGGCTTCGAAGGGGGATCGGCTCCTGGGAGCGCTGGATGTTTCGACGAGGTCGAGAGGTTTCAACTTGGTTGAAGTTTGTATTTGTGTTTGAGTAATTGTCGAGAGATAGGTTTTCTGTAAGCCGTGGAGGTTCTTTATATAGTGGAGAGAGAGAGTCCGCCGCGAAAGATAATGAGAAACGTGTTGGACTCTGCAACATGAAGCATGAAAGAACTGTTCATCCCATGCAGACCAATCATTGCGTGACACGTATTCAGCTCGCATAGGATAAGGATACTGATTTAGGGTGCCATCAACTGTAAAGTCCTATGTGGATTAGACTTTAGGAACAGTTATCCCGCGGGGTAATATAGTCCAAGTAGAACACTGACTCGCGTGAACCGCAGACTCTGTAGCCCAACTCCACCTCGCGGGCTATTGTAGCTCGCGGGCCAAAAGAATGATTTTTAATGTTTAAGGGCCACAGGATTGACCCAAAAAGTGTCAAAGACTGTAAAAAGTCAGAACGGTTAAAGGCAGTCGCGCGTGTCTACCTCGCAAAGTCCATCACGCGGACTCGCGAAGCAGTTCGCCAGCTCGCCTAGACATATTTCGCCTCGCCTACACCAAAGTCATCCCGCGCGGACTGTATGAAGCACGCGAGATCCCTGCTCCGCACGAATTCATTTCGCGTGCGAGCTCTATTTTTGTCTTGTAGCGCGCGAGATCCTTTAGTTCGCGCGAGCTATGTCTTCTGTGAAGTCTAAGCGCGCAAGATCCTTTAGTCCGCGCGGAGCCATTCCGCGAGCATTCCTTGTAATCTATCTCGCGTGGTCTTGCTGGCGGGCTAGTATTTGTGAACTTTGAAGGAACTTGGGTTCGCCGGCTGCTATAGACCAAGAACTTAATTAATATTTACGTAGACAGTTATTGTCCAGTAAAATGTTAATTCGGGCGCAAACATTGCCCCGAGCCTCGAAGTCATGAATGTCAAGAATGACTGAAGAGGGTTATGTTCATACTGCTCCAAAACCACTGGATCGGCTCGGGTCAAACAAAAATGAGTGTGAGTAGAGAAGCCTGTGGATAGGCCTTGAAACCCAAGCACCCCGCAAGTCATTGTAGCGAAGTTTCTGTGCAGCTCGCCTAGGCACCTTGGACTTGGACTTGGACTTCAAATGCATTCGCCTGCTCTTCTGCTTTTTCAAAAGACATGGTACATTGTACATCCCGCGAGCGAATGTAGCTCGTATGGATATAACTTAACTGGAGCAGACATTTGCGTTGACTAGATGGCGAGCCAACTTTTTGATAATCATGGAGTGACATTGGCCATATACTTCGCTGCCCCCCTTACGCGAACCAATCAGAAACAAGCAAAAAAAGGTTCGGCGAACGGCTTAAAATTTGTTGGCCACATACTTCGCGAGCTGTGTGCGTGGCAAATGGTCATGTACCTCGCTGCCCCCCTAGCGCGAACCAATGACAAAGGTTGGTGAACGGCTGCATAAAGGTAGCGAACCAACTTCCACGTGCTTCGCTGCCCCCTAGCGTGCGAACCAGCGGTGAGAGGCAACAATAAGAGTTGGCGAGAGGCAGTTGAAAATGAAAAAAAATTTAGAGGCCACACTGCACTTCGCTGCGCCGCCATGCACTTCGCTGCCCCCACTAGCGCGAACTAAAGAGAAGCAATCAAAAAGGGGTCGGCGAGCTACTGTATAATGATGGCGCGAACACTTTGAAAACTTGGAGGCCACAGGAATTGGCCTAAATAATGACCAAGACACTTGAAGAATGTCTAAAGTCTGAAATAAACTGGAACACATGTACACTCCAATGTGCCCCCCAGTTTTGATGTCTGTCCGCCGATGATTGAAAAGAATGAAAGACATCAAAACTTTAGTATGCCCCCCAGTGAAGAAAGCGGGCTACGAGGTCATGAAAACACTTTGAAAAAGCAACGTACGAATCCGCGTGTCTCCTGACCTGTCTGCATTCAAACTGCCATAAGTCTCTCCAGGAATGTCGGAATGACAAACCGTAAAATCCTCTGGAAAGTAGACATCCAGGGCTTTCTGTTGATGTAAGGCGCGCCAACTATTTCCTCCTGGATCAGTCCAGTTTAATCGGCGAAGTCGACTGTTCGGTAGTGGCTGTTGCAACTTTCAGCATTGTAGTCTGTCTTGGCTTCGCTGGAAGCAACTCAAGGCATATGGAATGCCTATTGACGTCAAGCCTCAGGGATAAACTCCTAAGTAAAGGTCAAGCCTGATATAGGCAAGAACATTGTCCTACATTTCAGCAAGACCAAGGATCTCTTTTTGTATTTTTGACTATTTGTTTTTTTGTATTTTTCTTTTTTCAATGCGAAAAAGAAAGAAACTGAAAGTAAACGGAAGTAAAAACTGAAGTAAAATCTAGGAGTAATAAAGAGATCATAGCTTGATTAGTGATCCCTCGTTAGGCCACGGAGGAGGCCACCAATGCTTCACTCCAAGTCTCGATGTTGTCATCTTTTCAACGTGAGACTGTTGCTGATAAACATGTCCAAGTGTTGAGCAGAGTTGTCCCGCGTCAACCACTTGTAAAGTTGGACAAGGTAGTTCGCAGGGTACGTCACGTTGCTCCCCACGCATCTTTGTTTGTTAGCCGAGCAAGATCTTCAACTGCCTTTCCATGGATTGTATGCTGTTGAGATCTGCCTTATTGCTCACTACCATGTCGAAGCAGACTGGCCAAGGGATATCGCCAAACTGTACATGGTTAGGCGTATTATGATCACGGCTTGGCGAAGCGGACTGACTCGTCTCGCTGGTGACCATTAGATTGGCGAGATGGACCTTTAGGAAAGGCGGACTCTGCCAGGCTTGTCACCCCGCGTATACATGTTGAAGCGGAAACTCAAGAGGCGCGGGTCCATAGTTACTTCGCTTGTCCTGAACTGGTAGAGAAAGCAGGCGAGCTCCGCCTTGCCCCCCATATGGCTGACCTGTGTCCACATGCACATCTCGCATGGGACAGTTGGCGTCTTAGCTGCTGTGGCTCGCCATCACGCAAAGTTATGGTTCGCCACCATTATTAGCGCGCAACTATTTTCTGCTTCAAAGATGGACTGTTCTGTCCTATCTTCGGTCTTCTTTTCCTGAAGAACAACGTGCGAGATGGATATACTATCCATAATCTCGCTGGCTTCAACCTTAGGCTTGTTGTTAATGATTGACAAAGTGGTTCCCTGTCTGGATGTGGGTCCGCTTAAAGGAAGTCCTTCACCATTAGATTGACTGCTAGGCAGTGCAATCTTCTTGTGCAAGACGTTCGTGATTTGCCCCGACTTTTGTTGGGTCTCGTTTCTTTTGGCCTGTTCAGCAAGGCCGTCTACCTTCCCAACGAGGATGATGACATGAGTTGTCAAACTCTGGATCTGTCCCGTGAGCTGTGCGAACGTCTGGAAGATTTGCTCCATAGACGGAGCAGAGGCTGTGTCTTGGGTCGGCTGAGAGCCTACCATGGCGGCCTCACTTCCCTATGGTTAATCGCTTGTACCTCTAGTCCCACCGGGTGTGCCAAATGTTTTGGCCACGATCCTCAGTGTGCGGAGCCGAGGCAGATAGCGATCCAAAGAGGATGGAGAAGTTGCGGGCGTGCCACCTCGCGGACGAGGAATGAGTTGAAGGATGCGCGGGCTTGATTTCTTGATCAGGCGAGCGGAGTTCCAGATGCCACCTCGCGGACGGGGAATTTACAGCACAAGCGGTCGATACTCACGGCAGGGTGAGCAGAGCAACTATAGGGATGTTTCTGAGGAAACGGGGGCGAGTTTCGGAGAGCTCTGAGGAATTCTAGGTGGCGGGCGCTTAGAATCAAGGCTTCGAAGAGGCTTCGAAGGGGGATCGGCTCTTGGGAGAGCTCTGAGCAACTATAATGAGGTTATCACATGCTGAGTTAATTTTGTCTTTTACTATTTTTTCTCAATGTTCATATCGAGGGTTCTGATGCAATTGATCATCTTCCCCTTCATACATGTCTTCCTCTTCTTCAATTACAAAATTCTCTTCTTCAGTCAATACATGTTCCACATTGCAAGAAGATTGGGGTTGTGGCACTCTAGTATGTTGATATTGACTGGAAACTGCAGCAGATTTTTCTGTAGCAAATCTGTCAAACTAAAGCATATCCCGCAATTACACATTTCAAAGCCAACTTTGGACACAGCCTGACAAACCAAAATACTTTACAATATCCAATATACATATTTAACCAAGTGGGTATTTTAAATGTTCATCCAAGATTCCTTTAGCTATTGTTATTGCCTATAAATAGCTGTTGTTATCAACCACAAAGAGGACCAGAGGGGGAGGAGGCTAGCAAGCTCTCTAGTACCCCTCTTCCGCTATTTCTCCCACCATGCTTCTCTCTCAAGCCCTTATCCAATCTCATATCCATACTATTCCTAGATCCAAATACAACCCCAAAAACATATATGCAAACCAAGCAGCAAGCCCAAGCAATCCACCAATATTTATCACAAATATCTTATCTCATATACCTCAATCCTTACCTTAGAAACACAACGGGGTTCTCTTCTTCTCAAACTCGTGTTTTTCTAGCTCCCACACCATGCACAACTTGCTAAGTCCTTTATTGAAAGAAACACAGTTGCAGATCACCGCCGTTAATGAAGAAAGTGTCGCCGGGAAGGACACAACATCAAGCTTCCTAGCATTCTCAATCTTTCGAAGCTTTCCGGGCCTAGTTTCCGCTAACTCAGATGATGACATTTTTGGGCTCGGCCATGCTTGTCTCACTGCCGTATAACCCTTATTCAAAAGTGCCTTCCACAGTGTGCATAGTAGTTATAGATCTTTAATCAAATTGAAGTTAATAATACATTGAAATTGGGATGAGATTCCTGATTACCTGCTCTCTCAAATTCTTAATGTGAGATTTTGCTGCTGTTTTGCCTTTTGCGTGGTTTCTGGTTAAGGAATGTGTGGCTGGAAAAAATGTTTTATTATGTGGTTGGGATTAAGAATCATATGTTAAAGTGGATCTTAAAGTGTTTAGGCTTGGCTTTTGAGCCTCTCTTCTTCATTTATCCGTATTAGAAATTAGATTGTTGGGCATGAATTTCGGTCTCAAGTCCAAAATTACCAACGATCCTAAAACTAATATCGGACCTCTGGCTTTTCCGTTACCTTCCACGCCACACCCATTCTTGAAAGCCCCAAAATGCTTGATGTTTGCATGAATTAGGCTTGACGAATTAATCGGGCCTACTAGCTGGATTTTTAGGCCTCAACATTAGCCCCCTTGATTATATGGACCATGAAAGCATGTGAATGGGCCAGATAATCAACACTAAATTTTAAGGCCCAGAGTTGTTAACTGTAGCATGAGAACGCCATCTTATCTCGGCCTGTGTTGGAAACAATGAACAAATTTGAATCTTCTTCTCTGACGCTTGGTATTAGCTTTTCTTGAATAAATGATGGATTACACTAATCCTTGGTGTTGTGATCTATAAATTTCTTTGCTTCTTTCTTCACAGGAATCTTTGAATCCTTTAGTATTCTCAAGTTTATGTATGGCTTGGCTTGGTTCATTGAAGCAAATCCTTTTTGTCACCATCCAATTTCTACTCTTTAGAATTGAAGCTGCGATCATTTGCTATTCCCAAAATCTGGGCATTTGCTGTTGTTGCTTGATATGTCGTTGTTTTGATTG
Source organism: Fragaria x ananassa (assembly GCA_034370585.1). Taxonomy (NCBI): domain Eukaryota; kingdom Viridiplantae; phylum Streptophyta; class Magnoliopsida; order Rosales; family Rosaceae; genus Fragaria; species Fragaria x ananassa. The sequence goes on along the minus strand of CP139761.1, from coordinate 4,993,458 downwards.
CTGTTGGGATTACATATTGGGCCGAATCACTGCATTGTGTGTGCTTCATCATGATATCCAGGTGAGTTCCAATACGATAATCTTCTTAGATATAAAGTTGTTTCCTTGGATAAGACATTTCTTCTGGTAGAAACACTTTATCTCTGCTGGGATTTGCTCAATGATCCACATTTTACACTTGCTGCTTGGCTTTGAATTTGTTCCATAATCATAACACTTGATTGATAGCATATGCATATGAATCGCTTCTAAATGATTGAATTTGGTAGTGATAGAACATGAATTTGCATGGCTTATTTTGTTGTGGCTTGTATTTTTTGCTGTTGTGATTGCTTGCTACTTCCATGATATTGATTTGCTGTTGTGATTGGCTTGCTGAGATTTGAATGAGCTCGGTCACAACATATTATGTTTGCTGCTGGAATTTGAATTTCCTCAATAATCACAACACTTGATTGATGGTATATGAATATGGATATTGCTTGCTAATAATTGAATTTAACAGTGATATAACATGAATTTGCGTGGCTTGTTGTAGTTGTTGTTGTTATCATATAACATAGCTTGTTTATAGTTGGGATTGATGTATCTTGCCTTCGTTGGCTGTTTTTATTTCATGGTTTTTTATACTTACTGCTATAATTGTAAAAAGAATAATATGGCATGGCATTGCTCAGCTTGAATGTGAATTTTAGTTTCTTAGCATTACCTGAATTGACACTTTTTGCTTGGCTTGGATTGTATTGATTTGCACGGCTTGGCATTGCTTGATTCGATTTACTATTGTCAAATATATTTGCTTGGCTTGTCTTTTGGCTCGATTGAATTTGCTACGATCAGACTTAAGTATGTTGTAGGCATGAGCTTAATTTGAAAGAGAGGGCTTTATATGCTTGGCATGGTTGTCATAGTTGTGATCGTCTTAGTACATGCATAAGGTATTTTACTTAGCAGCTAGATATGATGGTTGATAGGCATAAGTGCATTGTATGGTTAATGAAAATGATTTTGGTATGAAGCTAGGCTTGAGCAAGTAGTGTTCAAGGGTTACAAGTATTTGTTGCTTGGTAAGATCTAGAAAAGTGTTTTTTTGGTAAGAAGGATCAAATTTTGGTTTGGCTAGCATGATAAGAGCTTGGTAGGGTTAAGCCTGGAAATAGAATAGCATATTGGTTAAAAGAAGGTGAACACATTATGGTAAAGGATAAGCAAATGATCCGAGTTATATGGCATGGCAATGGTTTATGTTGCTTTTACAGTAGTGTTTGGTCGTCTAGTGTCTTGCAATTGTTTTGCTTGATTATTCTCTTAGCGATTCTGCTTGGTAAGGAAATGAACTTGCATGATGTATGTTTGCTAGCTTGCATTGGTAAGGAATTACTCAATTAGCTAGGCATGTGCTTTGATGTCAGGAGTTTGTGACTTTAATTGCCTAATATGAGTACATCAGTATTGGCATGGAAAGAATGTGCTTAAATAAATGTGTTTGGCATGAGTATAACTTGAGTTTTTCATGCATGTAGAGTCACGCTAGATAAGAGCTTGGAGTGACTTAGCCATTTGTATGCTTCTTGTTTGTTCTTTGTTGGATGCACGACCTTGGAGGAGGCTTGTCTTGGATTGGTATTTGCATGTATGCTTGTATGCTTAAAAATATTTTTGCTTGGCATAAGCTTGTTTACATAATGGCTTGTCACTTACGGTCATGGATTAGCTTGGGTTGAGCACGAGCTTACATGAGCCTATGTTTGGCCTGAGCATGTGCTTGGCATGAACATGAGATTGGCGTGAGCTTGTGCTTGGCCTAAGTGTGTGCTTGGCACGAACATGAGTTTGGCATGAGCTTGTGCTTGGTCTGAGCTTATGCTTGGATTGAGCATGTGCTTGGCATGAGCATGAGCCTGGCATTGAATAGATGAAATTTTAATAATCTGACCATTATAGGAACCAATCTATTTCATCTTTCTGTTCTAAAGTCATGTGGTTTTACTTTGAATGAGTAGAACAATGGTCTTTTGTAGCTTGGTAGTGCTTTGTAAGGATTACTTAGCACCTAGTGGACCATAAAGCAGTGATTACACATAGTAATCATAACTGAATTGAACCAACAACAATGTGCTTGATCATCTGAAAATAGAAGCAGCATATGGAGGCTTGAGTCTTGAATAAATGCTTCTTGATCTTCCAGTTTCATATAATATTTGCTTGCTCAACTTTTCTGAGATGTCTAAGCTTCAGTGTGCCTTTGTGGATGCATGTATTTGAATGTCGACATTATTCTCAACAGTATTGACTTTAATTGTTGTTGCCAGAACTTCTGCAGCAGAAGTGAATAAGTTGGTGTTGAACAATAAGATCAGTAACCATGTAACCGATTATATAGGCATGATTGAATTGAGACCTATGCTTGGCATTTTAAGGGACTTCTTCGTAAATGTAAATGCTTCATGGACTTTGCTGCATCCTATCAAGCATGTTGAACTCTCAGATCCATTGAATGCTTTGTTATTAACGGCAACACCATGGGTCTGCCCTCAGTCTTTTCTTCTTCGCATGTTGTCGAGGCAATAGAACAACTTAGAACTTTTAGATCACTTGGTAGTACAACAACTTTCATGGTGATGGGTGGTGACTTGCATGATCGATTTACTAGCAACTTGGTCATGAACCGGGCTTAGATCTGGCGATAAATTTTCTTTCTTTCTTTCTTTCTTTTCTCTGTAGAATATCAAGGCATTTAAGCAGCTTGAAGTGCTTAAATAACTAGGGATATTACTTGGGTTGCATGCTTAAACTATTTTACTTGGTTGTTTTGGTCTCCATGCAAGGACTAGGTCTAATCCCTTTGTTTTACTGATGCAAGGAAATAGACTTACGATCTTTTATTTTTCCACAAGGTGAAAGTTGTGCTTCTCACTTTCACTTCTTCGGTATGCTTGAAAGGCTTGTGTTAAGTTTAGGCTTGTTAATTTTGCATGTTGTGCTTGATATTGATATGCTTGAGATCTATTAGTGACACTACCAGAAAATGGGTCTTGGGTGACGAAAAAAATCGTCGCCCTGTTAAAAAATTTCGTCGCCTAAGTACTTAGGCGACGACATGCGTCGTCGCCAGAAGTGCGTCGGTGAAGAACTTGGGCGACGAAATCTCAGTCCACCGTCGCCTAAGAGTAATTCTTAGGCGACGACACGAATTTCGTCGCCTAAGAGCTATATATTAGGCAACGACAACTTTCTCGTCGCCCAACAATATTTCGTCGCTCAACATTATTCGTCGCCTAAGATTTAACGCCTTGGCCGACAAGAAATTATTTCGTCGCTTAAGATCTTATAACCTAGGGCGACGAAACTAAATATTTCGTCGCCTAAGATCACTACATCTTAGGCGACGATAATTTTTTTTTGTCGTCTTATATGGTAAGTCCTTGACCGACGATTTAGCAATTTCGTCGCCTAAGATATATTTAAATTTTTTTTAAAAATATTTAAATAATTTTTTTTAAATATATAAATAATGTTTTTTTAATTTTTGCTGGAATTTTTTTTTTCGGCATTTCTTTAAATTTTTCTAATACTAAAATTTAATTAAAAATAACACAAATTTATAAATTTATAAATAATTTATTACAAAAATTCAGTCCATCTGCCTACGGAGAAACTCAAAATCTAACTCATCATTCCCGTTCGAAGGGTCCTGAGGCGGCGGCTGGTCAGGCTGAGGAGGCTGCTGCTGAGGCTGGGGCCACTGAGGTAATGGTATAGGCGTAGGCATGGGCGGAAAATCAAGTCCGGCCGCATGTGCAGCGATGCAGGTAGTCATCCACCGTCCCATAGCCGCCTGGTTGGCATTGGTGACTTCATTCACCCGCTCCGTATGCGCAGCCGTGGAAGCCGCATATGATTCCGCCATGGCTATCTCCCTCGCTCTTTGGGCTTCCAGCTTAGACTGTAGACATTCGACCTGATCCTGTAGCCGAGTGGTCTGGCTGTTGCTGCTTCAGGCTCTGGCGGCTCCCTTGCGCTGAAATCCTGGCGTCGTCTTCAGGATCCCCTTTCCAGCAACGCCTCCCATACCCCGGCAGTAGTAGCTGTTGGAACGCTGCGCGAAGGCAGTGGCCATAATCCGCGCCCCAACGGTAGGATCTGAAGTGTCGATCCTGGACATGGCCTCTGACATGTCATCCTCTGCCGTGCCCGGCCATGTGTCGTTCACCATGCCTCTCATGACCTCTTGCTCCGCCTCCCTCACCCTCGCCTAATTGGATATATTAAAAAAATATATTAATATATATTTAATAAAATGTAATTAAAATTAAAAATTAGAAAAGATAAGGAACTTACAAGATCCTCCTCAGAATGAGGATATGCCCTCTGAAAGGTCCCCACATAGGGGTTCTCCTCTGGCCGCTCTGGCCGCACGTCGTCCATGATGGCCGAAAACGGCCTCGAACCGGCATGATGGTTGGTTGTGTTCTGTTGCCGGTTCTCAGCGTTCACCCGGGCGAGGTGCTTCAAAAAAAAATTTATCGTTAGTAAATATTTAAAAACATACAATTATAATTAATTCACTAATTAAATATTCAAATTTGTTTACGAATTACCTGTTTGTGAGGGTCGTTGAACTGCGTGACAAGAAGCCACCGCCACTCGTACTCCCGATACTCGAACTCCTTCGGGGTACCCGAACGGTCGCTCCCGTACTGCTTCCAGTGTTCCCGGAGGTCGTGCTTCCACTCCTTGAACCTACATATACAAAAAAAATATTAAATATATTATTAAAAAAATAAAATTTAATAATTTATTAAATAGAGGTACCTTTCCCTATGGGCCTTGTCCGTCCAGTCACGTCCCTCCTCGGGAACCACAAACCATTGCTGCATTACCACTTGTTAGTATTTTTTTCGATAATTAAATAATTTATTAGTTAAAAAAATAGTAATTGATCGAGTAAACTCACCGACATCGACTGATGGAGCATCTCCTTCACTCCATCAGGAACCTGGCTCCAGACTCCCCACAACATAGGGAGTCTGGAGCGGATGGTGCCTCCCGCGGCGCGTGTGTACCGGTTTCCCAACGCGGCGTCTACCGGTTTCCCGTTGGAAAACGGGATGGCGATCCGTCCAGCGGACTCGACCGCCCTATCGAGTCCCTTGTTGCTGACGGTGCCTCTCCTGTTCCGCCTTCTCGTTCCGGCGGCTGTGACATTGTGAATCAAATTTAATATTAATAATACATTTTTACAAAAATTAAAATTAAAATCGACAAAAAAGTAATAATAAATTACCTGAGGATGAGGCTGAGCCGACGGATTCGTCTCCGTCCGCCTGCTCGGAGACCCTCACGGGATGAAGAGGCGTGGGAAACTCCCTGTAGATATAGGCCTCGTGCGGTGCCACATGCGGGAGCTGCTCCCGAATCGGTCTACCCTCCTCATCGACGCGAGGTATCGCCGGTATCGTCGGAGGAAGGAAGAGGCCGGACGGCACCGTAGGGACCCCGGATGACCTGCCAACACTGTCGGTCGGGGACGACTGTGTGGGGGCGGTGATAGATCGCGACCGGGGAAGTATCTCTGGATGACGAGGGGCCGTCGCTGCGGGACCCGGCTGCCCAGCAGAATGCGAGCCGCTCGCGCCACCCCTAAGCGTCGCATGTCGGGCCGTCATCTGCCACGGAAACCCGACCGACGGTGATTGCGGCGGGTTGTTTGAGGTACCGTCCGAGGAATATTGGCTCCTCGCACCCGGACGTTGTCCAGAAGTTCTCCTCATGCCCATCCTGTTTAAAATAACCATAAATTTATTAAAAATATTTTACCGTCTTATAATTAATTTTAAAAAAAATAACCATAAATTTCGAAAAATTTATCAACAATAATAGCACAAATAAAAAGTAATAGTTATTATAGGATTTATTATTTTTTTAATTCACATAACAAATTATTTACATTAATTCAGAATTATTACATCACAAAAATTAATTTACGAATATTTACATCCTTACTCAAAAATAATCCATTATTTTTTACAAAATTTCCACAATATATTTACAATTATAATTTATATTATTTAATTTTTTAATCAAAAATTATTTAATCATTTACAATATATTTACAAATTATTTCCACAAATCCTAAACCATAAACCGTAAACCCTAAACCGTAAACCCTAATATTTTACAATTATCATTTACATCACAATTTACCATAATTTCACCCTAAAATCCTACCATAATTTACACAAATTTACCCTAATTTACCCTTAATTTCCTAAATTACAACAACAACAACAATAATTTCACCAACAATTTCACAACACAACAATAATTTTGTACTTCTCCCAAATTTCAAACAATTTCACAATTTCAAATAATTTCAAACAATTTCACAATTTCAAACAATAATTTCAAACAATTTCACAATTTCAAACAATTTCAACAATTTCAAACAACAACAACAACAATTAAAATTTTCATGAACATAACCAATTTAGGGTTTTAGGGTTATACCTTAAATTGTGGGTCGGGGTCGGGGTCGGGGTCGGGGTCGGCGTCAGGTTGCGGGGTCGGGGTCGGAGAGAGGGAGAGAGAGAGGGCTTCGGTTGATTTTCGGAGAGAGAGAGAGAGAGAGTGCTTGGATTTGTGAGCGGCTGCGCGAATGGTTAGGGTTCCGAATTTTTAACTTTTATATTGGCGTTCTTGGGCGACGATTCTAGAAAAATCGTCGCCCTGTTTTTTGAAAATCGTCGCCTAAGATAATCTTGGGCGACGATTTTTTGAAGTCGTCACCTAAGAGACTCTACTTGGGCGACGATGTTCTTCACTATAAATCTCGTCGCCCAAGATGAAGAACATCGTCGGCCAAGAGTTCTATCATAAAATTCAGAATATCGTGATTTTGGTGATCGGAGAAGAGGAACTGAAAACTGACCGTCAGATATGACCAGCATAACGAATTACGTGGGTGGGAAAAAATTCAGCTCCATCGGACAACGACAAGGGTTCGATCCGTCCGGTCAATCGGCGCGGTCAAACCCCTAAACGGACGGAAACGGCTATTCGACCCTCCAAATCACGTAATCTGGCTGGACCTTCAACTGAGAATAGTTTCCAATCGACGAGACGCTTACGGGTCTATAAAAATAAAAAACAAAACAAAAAAAATACCCGGGATAGGGCTACCACTAGGTAGAAATAAGAGAAAAATTCATTGACCGGAACAACCGGCACAGAAATTTTATCGGAATATCTTCATTTTTCACGGGTTGACGTATTTCACCGTTCCGGTAATATCTTATTTCACGACTTTTTTGCGTTTGAGGCCTCTACGTATACGTTGTATTCAAAACGAAACTTAAACTTAACACTTATATAAAAAAGTTATACAACATTAGTACATATATCGTGATTTTGGTGATCGGAGAAGAGGAACTGAAAACCGACCGTCAGATATGACCAGCATAACGAATAACGTGGGTGCGCAAAAATTCAGCTCCATCGGACAAAGATAAGGGCTCGATCCATCCGGTCAATCGGCGCGGTCAAACCCCTAAACGGACGGAAATGGCTATTCGACCCTCCATATCAAGTAATCTGGCCGGACCTTCAACTGAGAATAGTTTCCAATCGACGAGACTCTTACGGTACTATAAAAATTTGGTAAAAAATAAATACTCGGGATAGGGCTACCACTAGGTACAAATAAGAGAAAAATTCGTTGACCGGAACAACCGGCACCGAAATTTTACCGGAATATCTTCATTTTTCACGGGTTGACGTATTTCACCGTTCTGGTCATATCTTATTTCATGACTTTTTTGCGTTTGAGGCCTCTACGTATACGTTGTATTCAAAACGAAACTTAAACTTAACACTTGTATAAAAAAGTTATACAACATTAGTACATATATCGTGATTTTAGTGATCGGAGAAGAGGAACTGAAAACCGACCGTCAGATATGACCAGCATAACGAATTACGTGGGTGGGAAAAAATTCAGCTCCATCGGTCAAATATAAGGGCTCGATCTGTCCGGTAAATCGGCGCGGTCAAACCCCCTAAACGGACGGATTCGGCTATTCGACCATCCAAATCACGTAATCTGGCCGGACCTTCAACTGAGAATAGTTTCCAATCGACGAGACGCTTACGGGGCTATAAAAATAAAAAACATTTCAATAAAATTTAAATGTGTTTTATTTATTTTAATTATTCGGATTATATTGGCCGACGAATTACCCTTATTTCGTCGGCCAATATTATATTTGGGCGACGATATTTGTTAATGTCACGCCCCAATTTTCGAAGGATAAATTTCAAAAATTTGGGCATGATATAACTCACAAATAAGACTACATGACCTGCTCAACAAATCCCTACTAAACTTAAATGCTAGAAATGTAAACGTCAACAAAACTCATCGACTGAGTTAAACATTACATCTCCTTATTTACAACTTCAAAAGTCTAGTAAAAAGAAGATGCTCACACGAGCTTAAAACAACTTACATAATATACAAATAAAATGTACATCATCTAAACCCCAGCCACTAAGCCTCTACCTCAACCCTGTTGATCAAACACCTGCAAGTCTAACCCCTACACCATGAATTGGTGCACTGGGTTGTAAACAACAAACCCGGTAAGCTAAAAAGCTCGTATGAGTAATTCTCAAAATAAACTCCACATTTATCACAGTCCAACACTTTAACACATCTAAATTTATCACAGTCCAACACTTTAACACATCCAAATAAATTTTGATAAATGAATAAAAACCACACATTAACAAGACATGTACCCATGAGTCCCAGATATTTAGAAAATACCCCTCATGACCTACAACAACAATATGTGTACCCATGGGTCCCAGATACCTTCAAGTATCTCCCATGACCTACACTGACAGACGGACTAGAGCTCTATTCCTAACTGTACCCAATCACCCGGCCAAAGGCTTGGAATCCCGGTTTGACTGTCTAACATCACCACAATAAAAAAAATGATAAATAGCGTCAGAACCGCAACCAATCACCAGATTAAAGGCTTGGAACCCGGTTTGGCTATTTATCATCAAAACATAAAAATGATAAATAACATCTTAACCGTAACCAATCACCTAATTAAGGCTTGGAACCCGGTTAGACTATTTATTCAACAGTCATCATATCACAACTCCAATAACAACACCACAAGATTTACATCATAAAATTATATCATTCACAAGGATATAATTATATGAATAATAAAAATTAATCCAACAACATACTTCTCACAATTTAATAAAATTATGATCAAGAGTCATAGAGTAACACATAACTAAAAACTTGTTTTACCTTACCTATGAGCCGTTGACGATCAAGCTCATATATTTTTAAAACCAAACAACATAATATTATTTTTCTTCATTAAATTATTTATTTAAAATCATCAAAATAATTTATCATAAACCTCATCATAGCAATTATCATCATCAAAATCATGATCAAAATCAACATCAAAATCATGATCAAAATCAACATCACAATCATCATCAAAATCATGATCAAAATCAACATCACAATCATCATCAAAATAAATAGGCCACAAAGTGGACCTTAGTGAGATTTTACTCACCTTAACTCCCGCTGCGTCTTCATAAGCACAAACGCAAGCATATCACACAAAACCACACCACAAGTCACCTATTAACAAAACATTAACCTTAGTAACTAAGGAAGCAGCATTATCCGACTCGAACCGAAACTCAAGTCCTAACCCAAAACCTTGTCACTCGAGACAAAACCTCTCCCTATACCTCAAAAAGGTCGCCTGAACATCCTACACAACCTATAAAACCATAAACCAGATTCTAAAAACAGATATACTAAAAAATGGAAACCGAACGAAACATAGCATGCATCATCGGTAACCAAAACCTATAAACCACATAACAACACGATCGTATCAACAAGTACTACCTAACCAACAACACAAACACCACAACCACCTACGGACGCGCCGCTACGCGCTGCCCCTAGCGGCTGCGCGTGGGCCCCACGCGCCACCCCACTAACCTTCAAAAACGGACAAACTTCCAACACCAAAAATATAGCTCAGAGCAAGGAGAGCAACTTCCATACCTGAGGTCGAAACCAAATCGGCCGGGAAGTCGCCGGAAACTCGCCGGAAAGCTTAGAATCCACCACCGCCGCTCTCCGTCGTGTGTCGCACTTCAAGGCCACCAGCAATCGGACAAAGACGCCAAGGGCTAACTATCCCGACCGGTCTCCCGCCTTGTCGCCGCCGCCGGATGCAGGAATCCGACCGGGTCTCTAACCCGAGCTTCCGAGCTTCGGGTCACCACCTCGGGACCGAAACGGCGCACAACACCACCACAGGTCAGCTCGGACGGAGGAGAGGAAGGGAACCCGACCGGTGCCGTCGTCTGGGTCGGCCGGAGATGGCCGGAAAAGTCGGGTCGGGTTGCCGGGTCCGGGTCGGGTCGGCTGGAAAACTCGGGTAGTAAGGGTGAGGCGCGAGAGAGAAAGAGAAGAGGGAAGAAAATGGTTCCGGAAATAATGAAAGGAACCTTAACACTTTTCTTATTTATACTAAAAATTCCCGATAAGCCACAACTTCTGCTGACCATAACTTTCTCATACGAAATCTGTTTTACGCGTGCCACGTGTCTACGAACTCGTATCGTCGTGCTCTACAACTTCCGTGAAGGAAATTTCTCGAGAAACCCAACGGATTAGAAAGTCAACTCTTGACCTTTCAGAACCATAAAACCGGTTCAGGCAATTTATGCATCCGAACCCTTCCGCTCTTCCTTCAAACTTCGAAACACACTAACTTCTAACTCAAAAATTCCTAAATAGAACTAGAAACTAATATCAAATTTTCGGGGTATTACAATTAAATTCGTCGCCCAAGGGTAAAAATAAAAAATCCTGTACAATGTAATTTAAATGTGCTTTATTTATTTTAATTATTCGGATTATCTTGGCCGACGAATTACTCAAATTTCGTCGCCCAATATGATACTTGGGCGACGATATTTGTTAAATTCGTCGCCCAAGGGTAAAAATAAAAAAACCTGTACAATGAAATTTAAATGTGCTTTATTTATTTTAATTATTCGGATTATCTTGGCCGACGAATTACCCAAATTTTGTCGGCCAATATGATACTTGAGCGACGATATTTGTTAAATTCGTCGCCCAAGGGTAAAAATAAAAAAACCTGTACAATGAAATTTAAATGTGCTTTATTTATTTTAATTATTCGGATTATCTTGGCCGACGAATTACCCTCATTTCGTCGGCCAATATTATACTTGGGCGACGATATTTGTTAAATTCGTCGCCCAAGGGTAAAAATCCTGTACAATGAAATTTAAATGTGTTTTATTTATTTTAATTATTCGGATTAATCTTGGCCGACGAAGTTAGGTTAATTCGTCGGTCAAGATGTTATTAGGTCGACGAAATTCTTGTATTTCGTCGGCCAAGAAAAAATAAAAAAATAAAACACTTAGGCGACGATATAATTGAGTTTTGTCGCCTAAGGATTAAAAACACTTAGGCGACGACAAAATATAGTTGTCGCAGAAGAATAAAAACTTAGGCGACGATATAAATATTTTAGGCGACGAAATATTTTTCATCGCCCGAGTTTCTATATTAGGCGACGAAATTTAATCTTAGGCGACGATTTTTGATTTCGTCGCTTAAATTTGAACTTTAGGTGACGATTTTTTTTCCTTGGGCGACGATTTTTTTTTTCGTCGCCTAAGTTCCCTCTTAGGCGATGAAAAAAAAAATTGTCGCCCGGTTTTTTCAATTTCGTCGCCTAAAGCTTTATTTTTGGTAGTGTGATCTAACAATTGTTCTTTCCTTCAAAATTGCTTGTTGTTGGTTGGCTTTGGTTTTTGTATCTGGAATGGTTGTATGGATTGACGCAACATGTATGATAACATTTGTGAAGAACAGTCTCTAAATTTGGTGATGAATTGGTTATGAAGATGCTTGATTGGAGTAATAAAATGTTTAAAATATGGTTGTAGATGCTTATGTAGAGTGACAAGGCTTAAAAAATGGTTGTAGGTGCTTGTGCAGATTAATGAGCCTCAAAGCATGACCTTGATTGTTGAGTTTGGTATAGGTAGCAATGTTTGGATACGTATATATAATGGTGTTGGAGCGAAAAGAAGAAGCCTATATGTCTGGCTGAGATTTAAGTCAAAAGTAGGTATATACTTGATGTAAAAGCTTTTAGACTGCTTGTTGGATTCTAAATGTCTGTGTTGGTAAAAGCCTTCATGGTGCTTGTTGGATTGTAAATGCTTGTTGGATCATAAATGTCTGCATTTGTCACTTCTCCACCCTTTTTTTTTCTTTACCTCGGGTGACGTTTTTTGTTGCTTGGCTTTGCATTTGAACATTACTTGGCTTGAGTTCACTTTGAAGAGTACCTTATTTCTATAGAAATTGAGCACGGTAATGACACACTTCTTTAGTTTTCTTTTATAGGAGCATCAGTAATTTGAAAACTTGAAAACAAGTTTACTTCCCAGATGCAAATCCCGACAACAAATCTCAGCAGCCCCCAGGTATGAACGTATAGCTCAGATGCTAACTTTCTTCGATTCATATTAATCACCCCAAAAGAAGCTCGTTATCAAGTCATTTGAATAGGCATGAGAATGATAATGTTGTTTGCCTGATGTGTGATATGGTATTGATTAGGCATGAATACTGATTTGAATGTAACACAACCTTTTTTTTTTAGAGGGCATGAGACTTCATGAATTTAGGCCATAGCATGTTTTTCCGGTGATGAGTATCACTTTAAAAGTGAGGTGCTTGTGCTCATGACCATTGTTGTGAAATTACTTGGATTTAGATCAAAGAGCATATGCATGTAGTTTTTGTGAGAGGACTTTTATCTAGACAAATAGATTGATGTATGTACATGATCTCTAGAATATGAGTACTGCTTGGTAACATTTAGTGAAAGGGTATATCAAATAGGCTTGAAATGCTTAAAAAAATGGCTAAAAAAGAACAATAAGACTTTTATGTATAGTTGATGATTCTATTGTTTGTAGGGGTGTTAATAACAAGTCGCTCACAGCAGTGAATGTAACGATGATGAATAGATATTGGCTTAATATGTGTTGGAGCATGGGAGAAGCTAGCCTCCGGGATCATACCATAACTCTCTGGTATAAAGCTCGAACTTGTAAGGCATGATTTGAGTTGAAAGATATATAGTCTCTGGAAAAGTCTCAAACAAAGAGCTGAAGAGGAAAAACTATGGCTTTAATATTTTTCATTAGCTAAATATGCATGGCTTTTGAAGAGATAAACAAAATATGTTGTCACTGATATCCTTTTTTAGTGTAAATCAGAGGTTCACAAGGGACTGGAAAACATGAAGTCAAATCCGGGTACATCAAAATGAAGAACAAAAAGGTTTGTTCTTACTGAACTTGATTGCATCACTTTGAACTTTGTTGCTGTGTTGCTTGACTATATTTATTGCTGCTGCTATGACAACAAAAGCATATATGACTTAAGGAAAGTTATCATCCATCCATGGAATAAGAGCATGAAAAATTTTGTATGTGCATAGAACGTTGCTGTGAAAATGAGGGGGTCATGACATAAATCACAACATGCTTTCGAAATTCATTGAGCAAAAGCCCCCAAGTTTGCATGATGTTTGAATGTAAGCTGCTTCATTGTAAGCTTTCAACTACTTTCATCAGAATGGATGGCTTAAGGATGAGTATATTGAGTGAAATGGGCCTTTGTTTGGAATGAGGTTGTGGTTAGTGAAGACCATGAAATTAGTATAGCTAGATGATCTTCAAAATATGAGTATTGTCTAATATGAACAAAAATAGGGACTAGGATTTTGTGTTGTAGGGTTTATGAAAAAAGAAAATATGGTAATTAGGCTTGAAATGCTTGGAAGCAAGATAGTTTTATGGTGTTAATAGTTGTGATGCTTGCAAGGTATATAAAAATTGTTCTCGGCTGTGATTGCAGAGAGAGAGTAGCTTAACATATACTCAGCAATGAAGAAATCAGTTGCTGAAATCTCACTCACGAGCCTCAACTGTATCAGATCTAGAACGAAAGCGTGAACAAGCGATGATTCACATAAGCTTGTCTGGTTTTGAGGCTTGTTTGGTTTTGCTTAAGTGCATGAGGTGAGATAGCTTTAAATAATAAGTCTTTGAACTTGTTCACTCAATATTAAAGCCTGACTATTGAATGAATAAATTTGATCTTGATGATATTCTTGATTCTTGTTATAGAAACTCATGGGCGGATCACAGTCAACACAATAAGCAATTAACTTATGTTGTGATGACCTTTTAGCTTGTTCACCAAGAGCACTTCTTGATTGCATCCGGTAAGTATTATCAGTGGTAAAACGTGAGTGGTTTCAAGCTAGCATGAAAGATTTCTGGAATATAGAGTGCTGCTGTTAAGGAAGCTCAGGAAACACAGCTTAGTCTCCAGTGGAGTCGCCAAAAATGTGGAGGGCACTTTTGATTAAGGGTTATACGGCAGTGAGACAAGCATGGCCAAGCCCAAAAATGTCGTCCTTTTTGTCTGAGTTAGCGGAAACTAGGTCCGGAAAGCTTCGAAAGATTGAGAATCGTAGGAAGCTTGATGTTGTGTCCTTATCGGCGACACTTTCTTCATTAACTGCGGTGATCTGCAACTATGTTTCTTTCAATGAAGGACTTAGCAAGATGTGCATGGCGTGGGAGCTAGAAAAACACGAGTTTAAGAAGAAGAGAACCCCGTTGTGTTTCTAAGGTAAGGATTGAGGTATATGAGATAAGATATTTGTGATAGATATTGGTGGATTGCTTGGGCTTGTTGTTTGGTTTGCATATGTGTTTTTGGGGTTGTATTTGGATCTAGGAATGGTATGGATATGGTATTGGATAAGGGCTTGAGAGAGAAGCATGGTGGGAGAAATGACAGAAGAGGAGTACTAGAGAGCTTGCTAGCCTCCTCCCCCTCTGGTCCTCTTTATGGTTGATAACAACAACTATTTATAGGCGATAACAACAGCTAAATAAATCTTGGATGAACATTTAAAATACCCACTTGGTTAAATATGTATATTGGATATTGTAAAGTATTTTGGTTTGTTAGGCTGTGTCTAATGTTGGCTTTGAAATGTGTGATTGTGGGATAGGCTTTAATTTGACAGATTTGCTGCAGAAAAATCTGCTGCTGTTTTGCCTTTTGCGTGGTTTCTGGTTAAGGAATGTGTGGCTGGAAAAAATGTTTTATTATGTGGTTGGGATTAAGAATCCTATGTTAAAGTGGATCTTAAAATGTTTAAGCTTGGTTTTTGAGCCTCTTTTCTTCATTTATCCGTATTAGAAATTAGATCGTTGGACATGAATTTCGGTCCTAAGTCCAAAATTACCAATGATCCTAAAACTAATAGCGGACCTTTTGCTTTTCCGTTACCTTCCACGCCACACCCATTCTTGAAAACCCCAAAATGCATGAATGTGGCTTGAGTCCACGTGCATGGCTTGATGTTTGCGTGAATTTGGCTTGACGAATTAATTGGGTCTGCTAGCTGGATTTTTAGGCCTCAACACATACTAATAAAAATATAAGGCTTTGATAAGAAAAAAAAGAAGAAGAAGAAAGATCTGACAAGAAAAAGTTTTCAATTTGTATACAGTACGAAGCTCCTCATCTATAAATTTGTCCCTGTGCCACTATTTTGTTTGAGCTTTTACATGGTCAGTTTAATTCAGCTATACATTTAAACTGATGCTAAATTAATATTATAATTGATTCAAAACTCAGATGTTCTACCTTTGTTGACAATCATAACTTAGTGTATTAGCTATTACATCTAATCACCTAACAATACTGAGTAAATTCGAGATTGAAATTCACTGCATAGACTTTTTATAGAGATAGAACTTGAACCTAAACTCAAATCCTACGCTAAAGCACCTTACATAGAATTCGAACCCTAAAAAAGTATAGCTAGTTTGCTACCTCTTTTCCAAGCAAAATAGCATAGATATAGATCACAATATTCTTACCTGGATCATGAGGTCATCTATCAAGATTCTCTCCTCCATGAGTCATCTAGCCAGGAACATAACAATGGCAGTTTGATTCTTTTTGGTATTCCTAAAAGCGGTTTGAGACAATAGAAGATGAAACGTGCAATGGGTGACTGAGGTTTAAAAGTAAAAGACAAAATTAACCCAGCATGTGATAGATATGTGATAACCTCATTAACGGTGTTAGAAAGAATGTTATAATTGGACTAAAATTAGTTGACATATAAAACACGAGGACCAACATTAAATATTTTTAAATCACAGGGATAAACATAACCATGACCCAAACCAGGACTATTTATAACTTTTACCAAAAAAAAAAAAACCCCATCTAACTCATCTTTAATCATCTCTCTCAGCCTGATTAGGATGTCTCTCTAGTTCTTAGATTCTTCCGATGCTAGTTTACTGGTTGTTGATAGAGAGCTCATAATCAAGCTTACGGGGTGCGTATTGATCTCATCTGTTGCTTGCTTTCTGGGTTTTTCTTTCCGCTTTGTTTGATTGTTGATATCATATATTTCAAATCAGTTTGGATAAGAATCAGCTTTGATATGCATCAGATTCAAAGTTACAATTCTGAGATTGGAGACCATGGCTTTTGATATATCTACCCCTATGTGGTTCCAGCAACCAATGAGCCAATTCATCCAGAACTATGGGATTGCTTTTTTTTTTTTTTGAAGGCGAACAAGGGATTGCTTTGGTGAAGCAAGTGTTTCGTTGCAAACCTAGATATAGGTGTTTTAATTGGCATTAAACTTCTTAGCAGGTCATAACAGGTTCTAACGGGTAACTCCTGAACCCAATAGGCTCGACCCGTATAACCTATTATCTTAACGGATTATAACAGGTTAAATCCGTTAAATCCACCAACCTATTATGGCCCGTCCGCTAACCGACTATTTGACAGGTTGACGTCTAGATAGTTAGAAACCGATTAATCCACCGATTAACTCTCTAGATGCTAGTTACTGATTGTCCGTTCGACTATCGCGATTCTTAAAATTATCTAGACAACTCTTCCATTTACTTCGTTGGATTTTAAATATTGTACGCCGGCTACACCACCGTGCAGCGAGTACCAGATCCGGTGGCCATGACCTTGAGCCACCAACACCAATTTTCATTTAAATTCAAAAACCACAGAAGTCCTGGTATTTCACCAACAAAAGGCACGACAGTCATTTCACCTTCAATGGCAATTACGTTATTCCTCCAAAACTGAGGGCAATTACCAAACTAAGGTTCCCTATAAATCCCTGAAACGAACCCAAACGCCGCTTCAGTCGCTCTTTTTCTCTCTATAATCGGTCCCCAATCTTCTCCCTCCTCCTCTCCTCTTTATATTTCGCCCTGAAATCTCCAACCTCTCTTCCTCCTCCGATCCTCCCCCTAAACCTGGCTCCCCTGCTTCCTCAAAACGCCGTCGTTCCCTCCGATCCGCGCCCAATTCGATTCAACCCGCACCCGTGCGGATCCGATTCCCACCTCCCCCAACCTAATCCCAATCTCAGCCTCACCTCCCCTTTCATTTCATTTTTTTCTTTTCTTTTTTCCACAGTATTTTTGTGAAATTACATTTCTAACTCTGGGAACTTTAGTTGGTCTTTAAAAAGGTCCGGGCACCTGATTTGTCTATTTTGCCCCCGTCTTTTCCGGACTTGGTGTGAAAATTTTTTAAACCCCCACCATCTTCATCACATTTTAAAGATGAGTTACCAGGTCCATAACAGCCGTGGGATCCCGCCACGTGGCGCGCCCAGAAAGCGGAAGGAGAGAGACGATGGCTCCAAGCCGCTCGGCTTTATGCCACCACCATCGGCTCCGACTGCTGCTAAGCCTCCTAGCTGGCCAACGACACCGCCGGCTGTGTCGTCGAATCGCCTCCTGGCCGGCTACATGGCGTACGAGTTTATAACCAGGGGAACGCTGCTGGGCCAGGAGTGCTGCTCGGCTGTTCCGGAGGAGCCGAGGAGGGCGGTGATGCAGGTCGGAGCTGAGCCGGTTACGGAGAGAAAGACGGGATCGGGTGAGGGCGCGGTGCAGGATAGGTACGCTGAGGTGGCGAGCATACTGAAGACGGAAGGGGCCCACATTCCGGGGATTGTGAACCCGACGCAACTGGCTCGGTGGATTCGGATGTGACTATTTGGGGAGGGGTACGTGGCGGGTTGTGGTTGGTTGGAGGGTTTTTGGTCCACGTCAGGTGGTAGTTACTAGTTAGCAGTAGCAAGAAGTTACTACTATCCAGTGTCCCGATACCTCAAGAGCTCGTTCAATTAAACGCTGATATCCAACAGAGAGAGAATTACGGTCACCAGTTGTCGGAATCGCGGCTCTGTATTTTGATGGTTATGTTTGTGGTTTGTTTTGTAGAATTTGTACGACGAAGTTGAAGGAGAAGAAGAAGCGAGACAATGTTGTTGCATCATTGCATGTAGAGGTTATTGGAGGGAAATATATCATCATCATCTGGATGTGAGGATTGTTATTGTTAATTGGAACCCTTTTTAAATTTCCAATGCCTTTGTAGCTAATCTTATTGCTCTGATCGGTTTGTGCTTGGAGATTTCTGCATATGATGTGTTCTGGGTTTGGTGGAATTATTGCTTCATGCATGCATGAATGCATGGTTGGATATATTAATTGTTGCATGCAGACGTACTTATGTATACTTGGATTTGCATTTGGGATTGGCATGGAAAATTGGAAGGGCTGGGGTTGTGATTGTGGCTGTTTAACATTGGTATATTAGAGTCTTCTGTGGTTTCGTATGCATATTGATTCATTGAGTACGTATGCCATAGCTATATATATATACAGTCTCTCGCACAATCTCCCTCAGAATATGAGTGGTGAATGTCAGAATGGCAATGTATGCATCTGTTGTAGGCAAGAATTTCTGGTCATGAGCATACTTGCTGGTGTTGTGGAATTATACATGTCGCTGCATGCCAAGAAATTTTTGCAATATTTTCAGTTTTCTTGGTTTACTCTATAATTTATAAATTTGTATATATTAATTTGCTGATGAACTATCTGTATAAACGAATTAACGATTAGGGGATTGTAGTAATGGAATGTCATGGTGGGTGTTATTACCACTTACCGAGTTTACAATCAGTAACTAGATTAATCTGTTCTGCTAATCAATGGAAACAATACAAACTATCAACATTGATTGTCTAAACATGTTACAATGCACTGTGTTGGTTTTGTTTTGTTTTTACCTATGTTGCACAGATACTTCACTAGGGTGGAGTGTCGGAGTGTCCGACAAGCCAACACATCGCCCGACACAGCAAAATACGTGTCCAACACGTCACGTGGCTTATTGGAAAATGTTGACTTTTCCGACATGTTTCGGACATGTTGACCGACACACCACATCATCATTTTATCAATTTTTATTAATTGAAAACAAAAAAGAGAGAAAGGGAACCAAAATCTAAATAAAGCTACTGTTCACTTTTAAAAGCAAGTTACTGCCTAGTTTTGTCAGTAACATACTGCAAATTTGACTCTCTTTAATGTTATTTCTTATGGTTATGCAAAGAATTGAATTTAAAACATTATTTTGGTAATGTAATGTATATTGTAGTATATTTTTTTTATTAAAAATAATAAATATATAATTTTGTTTCTACCTGCTTCGTCTCGAGTCGGGAAGGGGTCGCGAGCCGGGGCGAGGTAGAATCCTTTGGTCCTGCACTCGGAACCTGCACAAGTGACAGCGTCAAGAAGTCGGGACTAGGGTGGCCCAGTCTTCGACTCTCCGATGCTTAAGTTAGCTTTAGGCACTTGCAATGTAGGGGAGTGCGGAAGAGAGTTGTGTGTACCTTTGATGCACTACCAGAAAATGGGTCTTGGGTGACGAAACAAAAAAAACCGGGCGACGATTTTTTTTTTCGTCGCCTAAGAGAAAACTTAGGCGACGAAAAAAAAATCGTCGCCCAAGGAAAAAAAATCGTCGTCTAAGGCTAAATTTCGTCGCCTAATATAGAAACTAGGGCGACGAAACAATATTTCGTCGCCTAAGATATTTATATCGTCGCCTAAGTTTTTTAATCCTTAGGCGACGAAACTCAAATATATCGTCGCCTAAGTTTTTTATTTTTTTATTTTTACTTGGCAGACGAATTACCCTGATTTCGTCGGCCAAGAGTAATCCGAATAATTAAAATAAAATAAAACACATTTAAATTTCATTGTACATGATTTTTTATTTTTACTCTTGGGCGACGAATTTAACAAATATCGTCGCCCAAGTATTATCTTGGCCGACGAAATAAAAGAATTTCGTCGGCCAAGAGTAATCCGAATAATTAAAATAAAATAAAACACATTTAAATTTCATTGTACAGGATTTTTTATTTTTACTCTTGGGCGACGAATTTAATAAATATCGTCGCCCAAGTATTATATTGGCCGACGAATTACCCTAATTTCGTCGGCCAAGATAATCCGAATAATTAAAATAAATAAAGCACATTTAAATTGTAAGGTAATGTTTTTTATTTTTATAGCCCCGTCAGTGTCTCGTCGATTGGAAACTATTCTCAGTTGAAGGTCCGGCCAGATTACGTGATTTGGAGGGTCGAATAGCCGTTTCCGTCCGTTTAGGGGTTTGACCGCGCCGATTGACCGGACGGATCGAGCCCTTATCTTTGTCAGATGGAGCTGAATTTTTGCCCACCTACGTAATTCGTTATGCTGGTCATATCTGACGGTCGGTTTTCAGTTCCTCTTCTCCGATCACCAAACTCACGTTATATGTACTAATGTTGTATAATTTTTTTATATAAGTGTTGAGTTTAAGTTTCGTTTTGAAGACAACGTATACGTAGATGCCTCAAACGCAAAAAAGTCGTGAAATAAGATATGACCGGAACGGTGAAATACGTCAACTCGTGAAAAATGAAGATATTTCGGTAAAATTTCGGTGCCGGTTGTTCCGGTCAACGAATTTCTCTTATTTCTACCTAGTGGTAGCCCTATCCCGGGTATTTATTTTTTACCAAATTTTTATAGCCCTGTAAGAGTCTCGTCGATTGGAAACTATTCTCAGTTGAAGGTCCGGCCAGATTACGTGATTTGGAGGGTCGAATAGCCGTTTCCGTCCGTTTAGGGGTTTGACCGCGCCGATTGACCGGACGGATCGAGCCCTTGTCGTTTTCCGATGGAGCTGAATTTTTTCCCACCCACGTAATTTGTTATGCTGGTCATATCTGACGGTCGGTTTTCAGTTCCTCTTCTCCGATCACCAAACTCACGATATTCTGAATTTTATGATATAACTCTTGGCCGACGATTTTCTTCATCTTGGGCGACGAGATTTATATTGAAGAACATCGTCGCCCAAGTAGAGTATCTTAGGCGACGATTTCAAAAATCGTCGCCCAAGATTATCTTGGCCGACGATTTTCAAAAAACAGGGCGACGATTTTTCAAGAATCGTCGCCCAAGAACTCCAATATAAAAGGCAAAAATTCGGAACCCTAACCATTCGCGCTGCTGCTCACAAATCCAAGCCCTCTCTCTCTCTCCGAAAATCCACCGAAGCCCTCTCTCTCTCCCTCTCTCCGACCCCGACCCCGCAACCCGACGCCGTCCCCGACCTCGAACCCGACCCGCTTTTTTACTGGGATTGTCTTGATTTTCTTCTGGGGTTAATTTTGATTGTCAAATTGTATTGCAGATGAGTAATTGCACAAAGGAAGAGTTTGTGCAAATTCTGCGTCGCCAGAGCACCGGATTCGCCAGAGGAAGCTCGAAATACAGGGGAGTCACGCTACACAAATGTGGCCATGGTTGAAATCTGACCTGAAGAACAGAGATCTTGTGGTAGCCAACTTTTGCAGAAGGCTAAACTATTGCTTGTATTATATCATGGTTAACATGTATGAATTTATGAATGCATAGCAATACATTTATGTTCACCAATCGTTGCTGCAGGTTGCTTTCCACAAAACATTGAACTAGAGAGTGCATTGCTACGTGGGCTAGGCATTCAAGAAGGAGAAATGGTTATTTTGAGGTGACAAACAAATTACAGAAGTCAGTAGACACTGAAAAAAACAAAGTTCACAGACCTTTTTCACACAATGAGATCATCCTTTTTCACACAAAGTTCACAGACATTTTGCGTAGTGTGGTATTTGGGAGTTTGTTGTTTGGGTAATTTTTCTGATTCTTTCATGTGTTGTATATGAAGATTTGGAATGCAAGTCATGGATTCCAAATCCTTGATTTGTAATTTACAAAGTGCAAAATGTAATTACAGTATTTTTCCAACTATAAAATCATATTTCTTTATGCTTGATGTTAAGAGTATCAAGTTGGTGGAATGGTTTTCAATTTATTTGTGCCCAATAATGCAGCATAGAGCAGACATATAAGTTAGTATGCAAATCCTCTCGACGTTACAAAGTTGGTGTCCCAGTTTGCATTTTTTTTAAAAAAATTCCAGCAAAAATTAAAAAAACATTATTTAAATATTTGAAAAAAAAATTTAAATATATCTTAGGCGACGAAATTGCTAAATCGTCGGGCAAGGACTAACCATATAAGACGACGAAAAAAAATTATCGTCGCCTAAGATGTAGTGATCTTAGGCGACGAAATATTTAGTTTCGTCGCCCCAGGTTATAACATCTTAAGCGACGAAAAAAATTTTCGTCGGCCAAGGTGTTAAATCTTGGGCGACGAATATTTTTGGGCGACGAGAAGTAGATTTTAGGCGACGAAATTAGTATCGTCGCCTAAGAATTACTCTTAGGCGACGACGGAATGAATTGTCGTCACCCAAGTTCTTGGCCGACGCACTTCTGGGGACGACGTCTTGGCCGACGACATGTCGTCGCCTAAGTACTTAGGCGACGAAATTTTTTAACAGGGCGACGATTTTATTTCGTCGCCCAAGTTGAAATTTCTGGTAGTGATGGGAGCTTGTACCTGTTTTATAGGCCAAGGTTGGGCACTTTGGCCTTAGTCTTTGATGTGAGACTACTTGTTAGCCTTTGTAGTGTCTCCCCTTTTAGGGGTGTTTTGCCGCTAGAGTGATTTTGGCAAGCGATTTGTTACCGGCCCTTCCCTCGTTGGATATCCGTGAAGGGCTTATTAGGGCTATCTTTTCTGGAATGACCTTCGGTGACCGGGTAATTGGGTCTTATTCTCGGCTCAGCCAAGTATTTTGGCTATGTACTAACAAGTCCCCAAGTCCCCAGTCCGAGAGAGCTCTTGGGTGGGGAGTTATTCTATAGATGCCGAGAATAGATTTTACCCGGGTGTTGGAGGCATGGTGCTGAGTCCCCAAGTCCCCACGCGAGGGTCGCGAGGTGAAGTTCTGAGTTTAGTTGGGGAGAGGAAACGCGCTAATGGCGTTGCGTGCCGCTACGGGGCGACGTAGTTCGCGTTAAGTGGTGAGGAAACGCGCTAATGACATTCGAGTAAGTTCGCGCTAAGTGGCGAGACTCTCGGGTGGCGGGCCGCTGCGGGGCGAGTCAGTCCACGCTAGTTGGCGAGACTCTCGGGGCGTGGCGGGACGCTGATGGGCGAGTCAGTCCGCGCTAGTTGGCGAGACTCTCGGGTGGCGGGCCGCTGCTGGGCGAGTCAGTCCGCGCTTGTTGGAGAGACTCTCGCGGCGTGGCGGGCCACTGATGGGCGAGTCAATCCGTTCTAGTTAGCGAGACTCTCGGGTGGCGGGCAGCTACTGGGCGAGTCAGTCCGCGCTAGTTGGCGAGACTCTCGCGGCGTGGCGGGCCGCTGATGGGCGAGTCAGTCCGCGCTAGTTGGCGAGACTCTCGGGTGGCGGGCCGCTGCTGGGCGAGTCAGTCCGTGCTAGTTGGCAAGACTCTCGCGGCGTGGCGGGCCGCTGATGGGCGAGTTGGCGAGACTCTCGGGTGACGGGCCGCTGTTGGGCGAGTCAGTCCGCGCTAGTTGACGAGACTCTCGCGGCGTGGCGGACCGCTGATGGGCGAGTTGACGAGATGTCGTAACGCCCCCTTTTTTTTGCAATAAACGAGGGCGACGTGGCTTTGCCCTGTCCGTGCAAGTTTGTGGGGTCTGGGGGAATGTCTATATATAGGGTTGGGGAGAACTGGAGGGGGGAGTGCATGATTTCGAAACTGAAAACTGGGTGAGCCGCAATTTAAGTTTTAGGGTTTCGGCAATTCTATAAACTTCAGATTGGGAAACGTTCAATTTCATCCTCGATCGAGTGGGTGCGAGCGCTAGGCTGTTTGCAACCAGCTTCACTGCCACTACGCAAATTCGCTGTTTCAAGGTATGAATCTGTCGCCTTCTTTGTCTTTGGATTTTTGTATGTGGTGGTGTTGTTGTTTTGGGTTTATTTGGGGTGAGTGGGATTGTTCACATGTTTGTGATGTTGGTAGGCATTCTTGGATGAGAGATTTGTTGTCGGGCTATTTAGGGTTAAGGTAGCGGGGTATGGCAGATCGGGTGTGAGTGTCCAGCGAAGAGATTGTGGCTGTCTCTAGTTTGCCTAGTTCGGATTCGGACACTTTGCACCGGATGGAGGAGGGATTGGATAATCTTATGGCAGAGATTGTCCTTGACTTGGGGAAAAGCATTCATGTGACGGATGCCGGGTCTCATGTGTCCTCGTGTAACCCTCTCTTGCAGGAGGTAGAAGAAGTTATCATGGTAAGATCTCGAGAGGAGGATGATTCGTTTTGGGAACCCCCTGGCGAGAGTATGACATCGTCGAAGCTTGAAGCGCTTCAGCAGAAATGGAGTATACCAGAGGAGGTCTTGTTGCGGCCGCTTGGCAGGGGGTGAAGTTTTGGGATCCCCCGGGTAACTTTACGTTGGTATACGAGTACCAACTGAGATGCGGGTTGATGTTCCCGCTACCCCCGTTTGTGCAGTACACCTTGACGTGTCTGCATGTCGCCCCGGGGCAAGTTACCCCCAACATGCTGAAGCAGATTTTGGGAACAAGCGTGCTATTTCGCCTGCTGAAGCAGGAGTTCCCAAATTGTGAAGAGTTCAACGCGTGCTGGCACATGGGGTGGTGCGCGAAAAAGGGTAGCCGGGGCTGCGTGACAATGAAGTCACGTGGGAAGTTTAAGGTCCTGGTGGAAGACTTGCCCACCTCAACAAGTGAAACCTGGAAGCGCAAGTGTTTTCTTGTTGGGTGGCAGTGGCAGGAGTGGCACGGGCACCCTTTCCGGGTCCCGGGAAGTTTCCAAAAAATAGGTATCGTGTACTTGTGCCTTGTGTTTTTTGTTTTGTTTTGTGCTGCTCTGTCGCTGCTGACAACTAGCTTTGTGCAGTGCCGCAAGAGTATAATCTAACTAAGCTGATGGAGCACCGTAATCGCCAGGTGATATGGGCATTTGAATGTAAGAGCTTGTATCGGATATGCCGTCTTGGCATATACAGCCACTTCGGCTATGCCCAGGTTCCGGGTCTGTATTTTAGTGGTTGTGTTCTCTGTTTTAGGCTTGCGAGTCGTTGTGTGACTATTGTGTGTTTGTTGTAGTGACAATGCCACGCGACGGTGGTTTGCGGAAGAAGGAAGGTCCGTACGACAAGGTGTCGGACGAAGACGTGCTGGATGAGCTGCTGGCTGAGGCTGACCATGCCAAGCAGTATGACATTGACTTGGAGACGGAGGAGGGAAGGGAGGTGGAGCTGGGCGATTGTGAAGATTTTTTAAGGTTGAATTTGGCAGATGAGGATTACGCCTATGTGCTTCTGCTGGTGGCGGAAGCAATGGGTTTAGGCATCCAGGAGGTGGAGTTGGAGGAGGCGCAGGTAGAGGGTGATCACGAGGGTGAACCTGACTAGGCGCAGGGGAGGAACCGGTCGTAGAGGAGGTTGCGGACCGTTGGGAAGAGACTGGTGCGGCTCAGACTCGGAAGAAGAAGGAGAGAGCGGAGCCGGCTCGCGAGGGCCAGTCTAAGAGGTCGCGGAGGGACAGTCGGTCCGGGGGATCGGCAAGCTTAGCTGAGGTTGCCAAGGCCTTAGAAGGACAGGGGACGCGCAACCATACTTGGCTCAGATGACATATGATATGCGTCACCGCGCTCGCGATATGCATGTGTTGGAGGAGGTGGATCCGCCGGCGAGCATGGCTCTCGCCAAGGAGAAATTGACTCGGGTAAGTGTCTACACGCTTTTGTGTTTCGCTGTTTTGAGCTTGGGGTTTATGCGTTGTTGTGTGACTGCAGGCTACATTGTTGATGTATGCCGCGAGCGAGCGGGCGGCTTCCCACTAGCAGGGTGATGCTGAGGCGAAGAGTCAGCAGTTGAGGGAGGCTGAGGAATGCAATCGGGGCCTTTCGGAGCAGCTAGCGTAAGCGGAGCAGAACGCTGCTGTCTTCCAGGCCCAGGTGGCGGAGCTGAAAGAAGATATAAGGAGGAAGGATGAACAGGTGGTGGCTGGGCAAGTGGTGGCTGAGGTGGAGAAGCTGACGCAGGCACTTGCAAAGCTGGAGGTGTCCTGGAAGGCGAAGTGTGAGCGGGCTGCCGGGGCAGGGCAAAAGTTGTTCCGGGAGGGCGAAGTGTAGAAGTAGCAGCTAAAGGGTGCCTATAACAAAGGGCAAGATGATTTGAGCCGACTAGGCTGCCAGGCGGGCTAGATTAACGAGGCGGAGCAGCATGAGGCGTGGGAACAAATGACGCCTGAACAGAGGAAGCAAGCCGAGATCTCGCGGTCTCTGGCGAAGCAGCATGAGGCGTGGCCCGTGACGTCTGCTGGCCAGAAGGGGATGCCAGCTGCGGGCGACCCGCGACCTCTTGCAATTGGGGTTGCGTCATCTATGAGAGCCACCGGCCCCGAGGGGTCTATACCTACCCAAGTAGTGGCGTCACAGGTGGCTTCTTCTACCGTCCCGTCTCGCGATCCTCGGGCTCTGGGGTTGTTGGCACGTGTGGTCCTTGAAGCTCAGAAGGCTCCAGTGAGGGAGCGCTCTGGCCCTGAGGGAGTTCCTGGCAGTTCACTTGTGCGCCCTGCCGCAGCTATGAGGCCTTCATTTTTGTCCCGGGACTAGTCGAGGCAGCTGGTTGGACAGAGGATGGCGGGGAATGTGAGCCAGGTTCATGGCCGTAGTGGCGCGTCGAAGGGGAGTGTCAACAAATCTGGCGACTCATCCGCTGGGGGAGAGTGAGATGTACTTGGGCATTTTAATAGTTGTAGGTCTTACTGTTGTTTTGAACAATGTAAGTGGCGTGGCTAGCCATTGTAATTAGTTTATACTAATTTGCTTGGGAGTCCAGGTTGATGTTTTGGCGTTATGTGTAACTTTTGTGTTTGTCTTGTTGTTGTTTACTTTTGTATGTTTGTGGCCCTGCGTTGCGGGGGATAAGTGTAGCATGTTGGAATGACAAAACACTTCATTGCACTTAAATTTAGCCTCTAGCGGGCGAAGTGTACATTGTTGGAGCCGCTACTGGGCTATTGTACATATACAAGTAATGGCTTTCGAAGCCAAGGTTAAAATTGGTTAACTAGGGTAGAGATGGTGGCGAGCGTTCTAGGGGTGGGGGACGATGTTTTTGTTGTAGGACTAGGTCGCGGGGCTCTCTTTCCCGCTCCCCTCTAGGTCGTCCCGCGGGTCATTGATGCGTTCCGAGGGGCTGAGAGGCAACATCTCATAGGCTCCTCGCCTCTACTGGATGGTGTTAAGATGGCAATGCTCAATGGCTGCTCGATCCCCTTGAATGGTCAGGGTGCCACCTGGGGTAGGAACTTTCATGAGAAGCATGTGACCGGCTATGAAGCACTGCAGCCCTCAGAGGATGTCCCGGCCTAAGATGAGATTATAGGATGAGGGGCAATCGACAATGAGGAAGCAGGCTATGATGGAAGAGAGTAAGGAGTTGTTCCCACCGACACGGTTAGGCGGTCTGAGCCTAACGGTTGTATTATCTCGCCAGAGTAGCTAACAAGGGGGTCGTGGTTATTGTACAGCTTAGTTCGGTCTCGCCGGAGTACTTTGTAGCAATCGGAAAACATGACGCTTACGGCGGCCCCTGTGTCCACTAAAGCTCTATGGCACCTGTAATGATCCACCTGCACATTGATTATGAATGGATCACAGTGGTGGCAATTTATGGTATCCTCATCGCTGCGAAATGTCACTTGATCCCACACTGATGGGGTGATCGTGACACATCGTTGGATGTCTAGGATTTCCGAGGGTGTCGTGCATTGCCGTTTTACAGAAGGTTTGCGTGGGGGGAACCGTGGGGCTCCACCATGCAGGGTTAGAATCTGGCCATGTACTTCAATGGCGTTAGCGCCTGTGGCGAGAGCACAATATTGGTGGAGTTGCCCATTCTGGACCAAATGTTCGATTACATTGCGGAGGCCATGACATTGCTCTGTTGTGTGGCCGTTATCATCATGATAAGCACAGTACCTGTTGCCGGTTGCTCGCCGGGGCTTTTTTGGATACTTGCTTTTAGGAGGTGGGGGAATGAGATCTTTGTGCCTGGCCCATATGTCCTCATATGCGGTGGTCAGAGTAGTGTGGACCTCGTAATGAGGCGGCGGGGCGGAACGACGCTGTTGTTGTGGAGGGCTCTGGTCCCTTGACTTATATGGGTGGTCGCGGTTTCTCTATCCCCCATGGCGACGGTCAGAGCCGCGTCCCTGGTCTCGGGAGGATCCACGTGACTGCCCTTTATCTTGCCCGCGGTCAAAGTGCTCATCTGGTGGCGGGGCGGGAAGTGCTATCGTGGCTGGGGCGGAATGTCCGAAAGTGGCAAATTCAACGCGGGCCCACCGCATAGCCAGGTCGATCAAGGCATCGTAGGATCCTGGAGGGTTCCTATTGATCTTCATTAGGAAATTGCCGGGGAATAGGGCTTGACGAAAAGCCTGCTCCGCCACGCGAGGTTCCAAGTTGTGGCATCTCGTTGTGGCAGATTGCCATCGGGACAACAATTCATGGAGACCTTCGCCGTCTTTCTGCTTGATGCGAAACAAGGCATCTACACCGCGATAAATGCTGGTGTAGCATGAAACGGCTGAGGAAGTGTTCCGAGAGTTGGTCGAAGTTGTCAATGGAGTTGGGCGGTAAATTGAGGAACCAACTGAGAGCCTCGTCCGAGAGGGTCTCTTGGAAGGCGTGGCAGGCTATGGCGTCACTGTAGCCATAGGAGCTACAGAGCGAGAAGAATGTCTCGAGATGGAGATGAGGGTCCCCGGTGCCTTTATAATTGTCCATCTTGAATGGCTTGGTTCCCAGAGGCCGCTTATCCATCTGCACTTGGGGTGTGAAGGGGCTTGGGCGATGTCCATAGCCAGAGAACAAGGGTCGCTGGGCCCCGTAACTCTCGACGCCTTCAATCTGCGAGGTTAACTGTGTGACTGTTTGACTGAGTTGGAGCAGTAGGCTGGTTGGCATGTCGAGAGGTGGGTTAGGGGAGTTAGCAGTGGTTGAAGTGTAGATAGGCTGGGCAGGTGGATTAGGCTGATGTGGTAGGGGGAGTCATTGGGGATTGGAGATGGTTGGGGGGCTGGTAGTGGAAATGAGGGGTGAGTTAAGGGATGAGATACGTATATGATCTGGCTAAGCCCTCCCGGGAGCATGGAACCAGTCTAGGCTTGATTAGGAAGGGCGTCCGGGGTTCCGGCAACTCGCGCCGCGCGGTCCAGGCTGTCGTTGTACACTTTACGATGCTCTAACGTGGCACGGAGCAAGAATTGTTCTTTCTCCAACTCGGCGATGCGTACCCGGTACGCTTCCACTTCTGCCTTCTCTTTCCCCGCTTGCTCGCGGAACGAATGGAAGTCCCGCTTGAGGATTTCAAGGGCTGTGGCGGGGTCGGGATGGCTAATGGGGGCTGCATCGCTGGTTTGGGGAAGGGATGTGTCACCGGGTTGGAAAAGTTCCTCCTCTACTTGAGTGCCAGGGTCCGTAGGGTCATCAATGATTTCCACCATGGTGCCGAGTCAAATGGGAGTTCCACAAGAT
The DNA here is from genome assembly GCA_034370585.1 of Fragaria x ananassa. Classification (NCBI taxonomy): domain Eukaryota; kingdom Viridiplantae; phylum Streptophyta; class Magnoliopsida; order Rosales; family Rosaceae; genus Fragaria; species Fragaria x ananassa. Next base: position 4,963,396 of record CP139761.1, on the reverse strand, counting down.
AGGGCCCTCCTTCTAGCGCCAATTGTTTCTACCGGCTTCGTCCCGAGCCGGAAAGGGGTCGCGAGCCGGGGCGAGGTAGAATCCTTTGGTCCTGCACTCGAAACCTGCACAAGTGACAGCGTCAAGAAGTCGGGACTGGGGTGGCCCAGTCTTCGACTCTCCGATGCTTAAGTTAGCTTTAGGCATTTGCAATGTAGGGGAGTGCGGAAGAGAGTTGTGTGTACCTTTGATGGGAGCTTGTACCTGTTTTATAGGCCAAGGTTGGGCACTTTGGCCTTAGTCTTTGATGTGGGACTACTTGTTAGCCTTTGTAGTGTCTCCCCTTTTGGGGGTGTTTTGCTGCTAGAGTGATTTTGGTAAGCGGTTTGTTACCGGCCCTTCCCTCATTGGATATCCGTGAAGGGCTTATCAGGGCTATCTTGTCTGGAATGACCTTCGGTGACCGGGTAATTAGGCCTTATTCTCGGCTCAGCCAAGTATTTTGGCTATGTACTAACAAATTTTATTTGCCGTGTCCAAACCATGTCGAATATTTAGTTTTTAAGTTTTGCCGTGTCGGCATGTCGTGTCATGTCGGCGTGTCGCGCCGTGTTGTGTAGCCATGTCCGTGCCCATGTCCGTGCAACATAGGTTTTTACTTCTTCTTTTTTTAATGAAACCTCACAAAATTGAGAGAATTTGAATGATGAAAACTAAAGAAAGAAGGACAAAATCCAAAACCTCTCGGACAAGCTAGGAAAACAAGATATGAACTTGAGCTTAGTGAACCGAAAATTGGAAATCCCCAACGTAACTCTACCGAGGATTGGAGAAAGAATGAAATCTGGCCACGGATCCCATCAAAACATACCAAATAAAGAGCTCGAATAATATTTAGAGCATCAGCCACTTGATTGCCATCCCTGTCAAAAGTTAGGGTGTTATTTTGTCAAAACTGCTATATAATTTACATGCTCCCATCAGCGATGATTGTCGAAAGAGTATCTTCCCAACAAATTTCTCTTTACATGCTCGTTGTTGTGTCATCTTGTCGCTAATTGCACTATCGTAAGTGAACGAATTCGTACGTACAAATATTTATAATGGAGCATTGATTCATTTACATGATTAATTTGTAGCTGGATCAATTATAGGACAGCTGAAGAACTATTGTAATGATTTAACGTTGATTAGTATATATGAAGAAACATATGATTCTTAACCACTCTTTAGGCACATGTAACAGGCTGCTTATGATGTAGTATCTTATATATCTCAGAATTAATAATATCTCTGTGTCTCTTGTGGTATGAAGTGTTGGTCATTTTAAAACTGGATTTTCTTACAATAATACGAATGAGATCGATTGTGGGTTGTTGACTTGTTGTCATAGCCTGGAGGACCCTCGTTTAATATACGAATTTGAAATTAGCAAGAAAAGCTAGCTAGGGCGCTGGGTGATTTTACATTTTACTGTTCAGAAAAACACAATTACGTATTGATTTTACAATTTAGGTCGCATTTCTTGTCTGAAGAAAAGCTCTGTAGACGATCGACGACGTTTTCTTTTGGAAAACGCATGCATTCTCTTATAGCCAATACATTATATTATATCTGAAACTAGTCTCAAGGAAGTTTCCTTTCTAGTCCAGGTTGGTGTCTTAATCCACCATATCATTATCAGTTTGCAACTAAGACGTATCAAGATGGTAACGTCTTAGGGTAAATAAGTTTGTATGATTGATTTCTCAAGTCAAGATTTACCTACGCGTACGAATGATTTTTACCCATTGGCTCACCTCACATTGAGTTTTTACCCATGTCATCCCCGCCGGCCGAGGTTCCGGGTTCCTCCGGAATAGCGGAACTGCGTCAACTTACCGGAACCGATGAATAAATGAAATAAGATCTCAGGGTGATTCGTCGGGAATATATAGTTGGAAAGTTGCCTATTGCATATGGTTTATTCTTGTTTCTGATGTCCCTACCTTACTGACTACTTTGGGAAAATTTAGATTAGAGCTGAGTCAGCTATGAACAGGTATCTAGGTCGAGCTCATCTTGACCTGTTGACCATATATATTGGCCAAATCCAAGTATCCTGTCCACTACGTACATGTATCCCAAAGGACCCGCTTTAGAGTGGGTCTTTCGTCACCTCTTTCTTCAGAATAATTGATTTCTGCATCGAAGTGATGCGTGAAGTGATCTTGTCCAGATACACAAAGGTTGAGCTTGCAGCCATGCACCCCTGTGGAGGCAGATAAATGCAAATCCATTGATTCTTTAGTAGTTGAAGAGTTGGAATCGTAGATTTGGAATTGATCAATTACTCGCTTGTTTGAAGAGAATAATATGTAATAGAGCTAGGAGGGGTGGTCGTGATATTTTAGAAGCATAGTATGCAGTGACGGAACCAGGATGTAATTTTTAAAATTTTCGAATAAATTTTTGTTGTTATTGTTAATAATGCATCCAAAATTTAAAGAAATATTAGCTAATAGTAAAGGGAGAACAAAATGGGAAGAGAAGAAAAACAATAAGAAATAATAATGAAATAGCTTTGTGAAAAAGAAAAATTAAGAAAACTTTACATCAATCATAGGGCTCTTCCTAATTTTTACTAATCACGGAAGTTTCAATAACTTAACATGTCCATGCTTTTTAACATGTATTCAAATGTGGCATTGGGCAATGATTATCCAAATCATGCCGTATTATCCTCAAACAAGATCTTTTACACTTAGATCTTGAGGAGAAGGCCGCTTATGAACTCAAAACATAAGTTCGTACAGGAAATCAGATTTCCGCGCAGCATGACCTTCGGGTACTATAATAGTCGTAACTTCCTCTAGGAAATACATATGAACGAAACATAAACAGTTTTAGAAACTAGACTCATTTAGCTTTACAACCATATATTACACATGTTTTGGTTCGTCAGGAGCTATTCACAAAGTCGGGTTTAAGTTGACTATTTTACCAAAATCAGATTCTCAGACAGATTCGTCATAATTTACGAAAACAACCATAACTCACTCAATATGATAGCTATGATCAAATGATTGGTGTCCCTGGAAAGTAGACACATAGACCTTTCCAAATGTACTAATTTCACCATTTTCCAGAGAGTAAGATTTCATGTAGGTCCCGTGGAAATTGACCTACGAAACTTAGCAGATTCTGATTTCGCTTTTGATGTGTCTTTCTTATGTACGGATAGAATAAGGCTCAACCTTTCATACCATTAAGTATTGAAAAAGGAGTAACTGTTATTACATTGGCATTGTGTGGGCGCATAGGTACATTTAGCTTTTACAACTTTTCATAGCAAATGAGATGTCAGGTCTTTCGTATTGTGTTGAGTACATTGATACTTCTTATTGTACTTAGATGAGAACTTCATCTCTTAAACATATTTGTCATTTTGCTTTAGACAAAACAATAAATCTCTCTTTAGAGCAAAAACTTTGACTAATCATGGAAGTATATGTAGGTCTCACTAGTTATAGAGTGCCTAAGCCGATTGATGAAAAATCATCATCAATACAGTCATCGAGTACTTTTTCGAGACTGTGTCTTCCCAAGATCTTTTCCTTCACATGTTGATACATATGGGCATCTCTTGATCCATCAATAGTTAGGGGTGGGTTCGGTTTTCACCTAAAACTGGAAACCAAATCGAATAAAAAATTCGATTCGGTTCGGTTTCAGTTTTTTTTTTTTGTTTTTCTTCTTTTTTAAAATAATTTTTCTTAAAATTTGTATGCCTTTGGCTTAGTAAAAAATTATCGTATGTTAGGTCTTTTTTTTTTCTTAAATTACTTGTTTTTATAAGCACATTTATATATCAATAAAATTTTTGACAATGATTCTTCAACAAACCAACAATTTATGAACCAAATAGATACTTTGAAAGTTTAATACTAAATAATTTCGAAAGTATTGGGAATTGTCCACAATAGCACACCATGAAACCATAATTTTAAAACTTCTAAGTTCATCTTGAACACAAAATATAGACTTCATAGTTTAAAGTCCATCTAAATAAATTCTAAATTTTAAAGTTTAAAAATCATAAATTTAAATAAAGAAGAGAAAAAAATTAAATATTAGAGTATATCATCTAAAGCTTGCAAGAATAAGGTCTTCGATTTTAGAGGTAACATATCACTCTCTATACTTCGCATACATGACACCTAAAACATTTCTATATGTACATAAAATGAAAATAAAAAGCAAAATATTAGAAAAGACAAACATATAATTATATAGAACATAAAACCTAAAACCATATTGTTCAAATCAAATATTTAATACAAAAATAAAGACAAAAAACAATGTCATTTAAGAGAGATTCGGTTTTTCGGTTCTATTAGGTTTTTCGCCGAAACCAAAAACCAAACCAAACTAATTTGGTTCGGTTCGGTTTTTCTTAATTTGGTTTGGTTTTTTCCGGTTTCAGTTTGGTTTTCGGCTAGGTTCAAAAAACAAGTATTGATTCCAATTTTTGAAAAGATCAATTAGTCAAACTTCAAACTCATACTACTACTAGGTAATTGCTTCGTATCATCGTATGGCATATGCAATTAGAGCTCCTCTTGAATTTCCTTCTCATTATATTTCCAAAAGCATGGAGTACGTGATGGAGAAATGCTTTTGAATTTCTTTGTGTGTGTAGATTAAATTAGTCATTGATCAAAAGGTTTAGAAAGCTATATTCAACAGTTCACTGTGAATTCCACTATATGAAATGAAGAAGAAAAGAGAGGAAAGGAATCTTCACAAAGGATTGAATATTGAAAAAGACTTCGCCCCTGAAACAACTTGATCACTTTTGAATTGTTTGTTGGTAACTCCTTCTGTAGTTCGATGGCTACTGTATCTATTTAAACATGGAGAAACGCATCTTTGGAACAGCAGTTGGTCGCCCGGTCCAGCCTATAATATATGATATTGTGCGTGTTTGTTAAGATAACAATAACAAATCACAACAAAACTGAAAGATAACTTTGATTATAACAATGGAATTGAAACGATTCATGTCGAATAGTACGTACCGATGGAGGGATCGAAGCCTTTAGCTTTGAACTCGGCGTGCTCTTGACAAAGGGCACATAACTCGCAGGAGAAATGAACGCAACAATCGCAGCAAGGTTGTTCCGGCAAACTGAACTTTTTGCGCATTTTTTCTCTATAGATGCACGAGTAGAGCCATTGACATTGCACCATCAACAACAATCCGTACACACAGCCTTGGTTACAGCATGCTAATTAAGCACCATTTACAAGCTCCAATTATTAGTAAAGATACAACAATTAATAACTTTTTTTCTTTTTCTTTTTTTCTTTCTCGTTACGTACCTAGACAGTCTTATGGAGTTGTGGCTCGCTCCCTTTGGTATTGTGGTTTGGCGAAATTTTTTGCTTATTTTTAACATTTTAGGCTTATTCAAACAGAAAAATATCTTATTGTTTCTTCGATCGAAGAAGCATACCATCATAGAAACAGTCTTCTGAGTTGAAGCTTCTTGATCCTGAGTTATTGGTTGTTGACTTGTTTCAATGTATCATTATATTTTTTTTAGGAATGTAATTTTCACACCTCAAATTGTAATCCATACCCACTTTCCATTTTTAATAATCATTCTCTTATGAAAATAAAATTTAAATCATTATGGACAAAATTTAAGTTACTAATAATAGAAAGTGGATATGTGAATTACAATTTTAGGTGTATGAATTTCATTTCTCTTTTTTAATGATATCATCAGAAAAAAGAAATGAACATTGGGCTGATCGTTTCATCCCAATGCACCAAATGTCCATTAATTAGGTTGGAAGAGGACCAGAATATATATGTAGCCCTGATTGGGCTTCCATATCATTTCATTCTTTGTTAACCTACTTTATATATGGGTAGAATTTGGAAACAAAATATATATGGTCGATCTACTGATCTAGAAACAATTTTTGATATAGTATGTCGGTTAAAGTGACAAACTGTATCAGAAAAATTAACATTTGCTGACACGTAATACGTGTCATTGTGTCCGATGTGTCAGACATTCTTACTCTCCACTGGTGTGAAGTGTCCATACATCATAGATAACACATGAGACAAATATGATTGTGTTTAGTGTATGACCCGGTACTTACAACTTTGTCCTTCATCCACAATCTCTGCAATTCGGCCGAAGGTGATACATGGGAGGAAGCATGTTATGCAACCTAAACGAATACATAATAACATCAGCTAGCTCATCAACAAGTTTTGATGATCAATCATATTAGATGGGACATAGAGAGATGTATATAGCTACTTACATGTAGGGATGTCGTTTAAGCAATGAAAAAGGCCGACGGACCATTCCGGCTTGGGGCGATTCAGATTGAAAATGTTCATATCTTGTGCTTGCAAGTTACTATTTGGTGAAGAAAATGAGGAGCTAGCTAGCTAATTAATATACAAGTTTAGTTAATCGTTTAATGGGAAGAGAGCTGATGATAGAGTTGTTATATATAGTCCTCAGTTTGTAGTAGTGATCATCAGATATTATCTTCGGGAAGTTCGTCTATAACAAGTGATAGATCGAACACTTTGTTTCGATCGCGACCAAATAAAATAGAAGCAGGCCTTTTGATATATTAATCGTTTCAGGTTTATGCAGGCCATGAAAAAAGCAGGATCCTCTATCGAAGTTTCGGCCTTTCTGATTGTGCTTTTGTGTGCTTAAGATGAAGTGTCGGCACCTACGTACATAGGGAGGCTTGCAAACTAATGACATCTGTGATATAGAGAGAGAGAGAGGGAGGGAGGGGGTACAACAAGGCTGGTCTGGCCAAGGATTAAAATATCCATAATATCTTCGATATTTCTTCAAAATTTCCGTTTTTTACAAGCACCGATATTAATTTTCATATCGTTCCGATATTTTATATTTAGTTTACTTTTAGTCAAATATACAAATTTTGGTAAAATTTCCATCGATAATCGATATTTTTTCGATATATCTATCAAGATTTCCTTTTTTTGAATCACCGATATTACCATGATTATCGACATTTTAGTCCTTCGATATGAGGATGCCCAGCTGAATTGAAGATTGTGGTGTGTTCGTTTTGCTCTTCAGATCGCTTTGTTGTCCAGTATGGGAATGGCAGCACTGGTTCAGTGGTAGGTAGAGGCGATGGCCGACCTTCGTGGGATGAGACCGATGGCCGGAGGCGAGGGTTTGGAGGCGAGATCGGGTGTTGATGTGCTCAGATCAGATTGGCATGCTCAGATCTGGTCAGGGGTAACCAGACCCGATCACAAGAGAGGAAGAGTTTCGTGGTTACGTCAGCGTGCTAGGGTTAAAGGGGAGGAAGGTCGTTCAGCCTTTGTTCATGGCAGTGAGTTGGCGGCTGGAGGTGGAACTGCTAGGGTTTCGCTTGTGGGATGGCGGAGCGGCGACATCTACAATATGAGATTTTATTTTGGGCTTGGTGGTAATTGGGTCAAGGCCTCGTGAAGCACGTGCGGAAGGAATAAATGTAGAAAGAGTAATTCAAGAAGAGGTTATAAGTCCTGATAGAGAATCTATCGATGCATTAGTGGGTAGAGCTAACATTCTAATTTCCCCTCGTAGCTCACAAGTTCCTTCCAGGACAAACGAAAACTCTAGCACCAGATCAGGAGGCTCATCAAGCATCAGGGGTGATGATAGTGGAAGCTACGGCGGTCGTGGAGATGATGTTGGAGTTCAAGATTACAATGGGAGCCAACCTGGTCATATGAGCTCATTCACTTGTGAGCCAAACTTCACACATGCAACACAAGATGGTGATCGTGGAAGTAGGAGAGCAGGTTCTGGTATTGGAGCTATAGGAAAACATTATACACCAAGAGAAAGAGGCCAAGGAAGAATGCCAACGCATGAATATGATTTTTTATCCATTTTTGACTCATCTAGTGTGGGAGGAGGCAATGATGGACCATACACTTATGGCCAAAACCTGACAATGCCTTATTCAACTTATTTCATGCCTTACGGGGTGCAATCAACTGAATCAAGTGATACGTCATGGTCACAGTCTGATGTACAATCTTCCAATGATTATGGTTATGGTCAAGGTCAAGCGCTGCCCAATCCTTACAACTTCTAATACGGAAATCCACAGTCAATCCCTCTTGACCCTTATGGTTGGCATGTAAGTCAATATATGCAAAACTACAAAGGTGAGGTATCATTTAATGACTACTCTTCACAATATACTGATGACTCTACACAAAGAAACGATGAAGATAGTGAAAATTATGTATCTCATAGGTCTTCTATGTGGCTTTAAACCACTCATGTAATTCCATGTTGTATCATATGTATATAAGGCGTGATGGCCTAGCCTCCTTTTAGGTATCCAGCCATAAAAAAAAAAATTAGATGTATAAACTTTACAGTAAAAATTTAAGAATTATCATTGGTTCAGCACTTCAGCACGTAGTTATTCACCTTAAATAACTAAAACTCACTATGATTAATGTTTATTCAAGATTTTTTTGTCAATTATAATAGATAATTGAGATAACAAACATCTCTCAAAGTTTCATTTAAAATTTCCATGTTTTTCTACTAATTTCCGTCAATTTTCTCATTTTTTTTTCTGCAATCGATATTTTCTCGAAATTTCCATCGAAATATCCGTTTTTTGGACCGTCGAAATTTCCACGATCGGCGAAATTTTAGTCCTTGGGTCTGGCAAACATGCATAACCGTTTTCGCAGCTTCTCTGTATATAGTCATTGACATAACCGTTTTCATACATGCATGAATAGTCATTGACATAACCGTTTTCATCGATTAACTAATTAGCCTTGGCTAAATCATGCTAAAGCACCATTTACAAGCTCCGTCCATTAATATGATAGAGCAATACAATTTTCTCTAGTTAATTAGACAGTCATAAGTTACGGGTTCCTTTTAATCAAAATTAATGTGACATTCGTATGCGAGAATATGATACCAAACTTACAACTTCGTCTAGCCTTGACGACCTAGTTTACTCTTAAATGTCCAAAACCCAAAAAAGACCTCTTTTTTCTTTTTGAAAAAATTAGGCGTACTTCTCCGCTGTGCGTCTTCTGCGCTTTTCAAGCCTTGTGCAGAACCACCTCGAGCCTCAAGGGGCGCGCTTTTTTAAACATTGGTTATGACCACAACATTTTGCTATGCAGACTCTGTTTTACGAAAATCCCCTCTCTACTATTATCTTATCATCAGATTATGCTTGCCATTGCAACCAAAATGTATGGTTTCTCTATGATATGAAAATCAATGTGATTTTAACTACTGATATTTAAGAGTCTTTTTCAGTTTATAAGTCTTATGGTGGTTAACTGGTTATATAATTTCTACTCGAATATATCTTAATCATCAATCAAAATTTTGTTTGCGGGCTCTGTATGAAACTCCCTGTATTCAGACTCATCTATCAAAATGCATGACTATGCAAATCCTCTTGTCTTTGCAAGGAAGATAGATGACATTCACAGAGTAGCTAATATGTGGAATTGACTTCGATAAAAGGCTGTGGCATGGGGTCGGATCTAGGCAAATGAACATATCAAGAGCGATATTTGAACCAACAACTTGTGGAGAACTGGAAATTTATTTTTCTACATATGGTGTTTTTGAATAAATTGAAAACAATATGTGCCTTTGTTATTATTATTTTTCTTCTTTGGATTGTTGTATTTGTAGAAAAAAATTTAAGAACAGTACATGAAGTATAAGTTACTGAGAATTAAGGAGAATATAATTCATAAAATATCATAATGGTGTATGAAGTTAAAGATCCTACACACTTTTAGTACCTACCATTACTAATATCATTAACAATTATGTCATTATTCATTTTTCAAAGACCAATTTAGTCATTCCATCTCTCCCTCTCTCTCATTCTCTCTCCTTCTCATTTTCCCTCTCGGACACCCAGAACTCCTCCTTCCTCTCCATTGACAACCACAATCCAATTTCTCTCTTCTTTAGAGAACCCACAACCCCGCTCTTCTCCTCCAAACACCCACAACTCATTTTCTCTCTCCCTCCCGGTAAGGTCCTTCATAAAAATTCTCAACATCAGAAAACCCTACCACTTATATTCATTATTGATGCAAAATTCTAATCATTTTGTATATGTTTGAGTGTTTGGAAGAAAAAGATATAGATTTGATCTATATGTGATGGGTTCGTATTTGATCGGTATTAGAAAATGGTTGACGTACAGTATGGAGGTAGTTGAACAAATAAGTAATGTCTTATTTTTTTTTGGTGTTTCTTCAATATCACTTAAGAGATGAATTTGTTTTCATAAAATTGACAGAATCAAGTAGACTAACAGTCAAACTAACTGTATATATATATATATGTGGAGTTGGGTTTTAAACTACATGTATTATTGTTATGTTTTGTAAAGTTGATTCATCTTAATTCTCAGTGGCTCATAGTTGATGTTCTCTTCTTAAAAAAATTTCATATTTTTCTCAGTGACTCATAGTTGATGTACTTTTCTTAAAATTTTCTCGTATATTTTTTTATGTACTTTTGTGCTTTTTATTTAGACTTGCTCCATTGGTAATAAGAAAGACATTGAGTGCTTGATGTTGTTGGATGTATGATTGTCATCATAGGCGCTTCATCTTTTTCCCTCTAAGCTCCAATGCTTATTTGAAAGTTAATTTGTTCGGTTAAAAAGAAATAAACGTGCAGGTACCTTTTTGTCAATTTTAAAGAATTTTTAATTAAAAGAAACGTGCAGGTACCTTTTTGCCCAACAATTTCTAGACTCTGGAAATAAAAGAAAATTAAACACATGATCTTTTCATCAGCTTTTCAAGTTGAAAATAAAGCATACACCATCTATCACCCATACAGACGTCGTTGTTCTAATTGATGAGTCAAGAAACGGGAAAACATTTGTTGGAACAGTATCGATTGTCTGCCAAGTACATTGGTCGGAACAGGAGATCATTTGAACATGGAAGGAGGCATATCCGGAGGAGAAGTTGGCGGTCCAATCCAACCTATATACACACACACAGAATATAAGGTGTTAGTAGCACTAAGATCATCATGATTATAATCATTATAAGCTTCTATCTCATTACTAAATATGTTTATATAGGATTTACCTATGGAGGGGTTGAAGCCTCTTGATTTGAGCTCAGCATGCTCTTGGCAAAGGGCACAAGGCTCGCAGCAGTAGTTAACAAGACAATCACAACAAGGCTCCTCAGCCAAACCAAAATTCTTGCGCAATTTGTTTCTGTACAAGCATGAGTACAGCCAATGGCACTGAACCGTCATCAACAACCCATACACTATGCTATGGGCAAAGCATGCTAAAATATGGAAAATCAAAGCTCCCATCAGTATTGGCATACATTCGAATCAACTTAGACATATAGAAATACAGCATTTATCCCCAGAAAATAGTTGACAATACGTATTAGGCCCAAAATATAAATTATAACTTGTAACACAAGCTAGGGTTCACATTCCAGAAAACAAACTAAAATCGATCTTCAACCTTAAGATCACACTTACAAGTTCGTCCTTCGTCCACAGTTTCTGCAATTTGGCCAAAAGTGATGCATGGGAAAAAACATGTTATGCAACCTGCACCACAAGAGCAATTTCTTGAAGATACTAGTTTCTTTGAAATTAAAAAGCAGGTTAAATGACTTAATTGAAATTAACAACAGCGAAATCTTGCTTTGAGTTGATCATACATGTAGTAGCATTTCCTCCACAGTTACAAAGACCACTCGTCCATTTGGACTGAAGGGCGTAATCAACAAGCCTTTCTTCTTGGTTTGAATCGATACTCATATTTCCACAATATGCAGAAAAGAAGACTACCTAGTATTTGTGAACTGATGTAAGATTAAGAGATTCAGAGATTGCTATTATAGACTACCAAATCCAACCCTAATGTTCAAATTAGTCTTGGAAACTTCGCTTATTATGAAATAGACTAATTGTTTCTAATGTTAGGCCATGTTATTATCAACTTCAATTCGATTATGAAATATATACTAATTGTATTTGCTTTCGGTCCTTCGGGTCCAGACGCCCATGCCTACATTTTCCCCCAACTTATTGTTTGTTTGAAAAGATTAATAATGTCATCCCACACTCTGGACAACCAGAAAAGTCTTCAAGAAACGACACTGGCAAACAGCCAAGCTAGCTTGTAGAAGAGATTGATGACTTGAACCAAAAACGAATCAGAAAAAAATGATAATTATGTTAGAAGGCCGGCCCAATTCAAAGCAGATTAACGTAAATTTTGCTCAAACCTTTATATTTACATTGAAGGATCAAAATACATCTTTATAAAAATAATTCCCCCTATCATATGTGAATCTTACCTTGTTTGAGCATGAATTTCTTAGTGAGTTAGTGATCACTTGCATATGGCTAGCCGGCTAAATCGTTGTCAATTTACTTAAATAGACGGAGTTAACTGAAAATAGCTTCCTAAAATTAGTGGTTCAAAAAAAAAAAGGAGTGAACAATATTGGTACCGTGCAAATGAATTTCTTGATGAGACGATCAATTTGAGTCCTTTTGATTAACAAAGCGCAAATCTTAGATTGAAAACCCACATCGGAAACAAGAGTTACATAACGATACTGAAAGCTGTAGATTGGTTCTTATAAAGAGCGGCTGTGTTTTTGAAAACGCATGACTCGCCAGAATCTGCAAAGTATTGGAGATCATTTGGACATGGAAGGAGGGTGTGGAGCTGAAGTAGCTGATGGTTCGATCCAACCTGCAGTTTCAGTGTCACCAAATTGATAATCACGAACCATTATTCAATATCTACATGATGATAGTAATAATGCTATAGATCAAATAGGATTTAGTTTAGAAATTTACCTTTAGAGGGTTCCATGCCTCTTGCTTTGAGCTCAGCGTATTCTTGGCAAAGGGCACATGTAGCGCAGCATAAATGAACACAACAATCCCAACAAGGCTCCTCAGGCAATCCATATTTCTGTCTTAATTTCTTTCTGTAGGAGAATGCGTAAAGCCAATGCAAGCATCCATACCAAAAGCCGTGGCATAAGCATTCTGACCACAAAAGAAGTATGGAGATCCGATTAGTAAAACTATAAACATCTAATCAAACATAATGGAATTTCTATAAAATTTGCAAACGAAACACATATTCAAATGAAGTTTTGGTATTTCTGGGGCAATTCGTCGAGCATGTTATCTCCATATATATTTATCCAAAAACAAATAGCAACACAGATCGATGAAACTACTTAGCAGTTCGATCCGTTAGTAATTGGATAGTACTGGGAAAGGGAAGAAATGAAAATAGGGGAAAACTTTTGGAATTTTGTCACACTTACTGAATTCTCTTTCATCCAAAATCTCTGCAATTTTGCCGAATGTGACACATGGGAACCAGTATGTTAAGCAACCTAGCTCATCACCAAAAGCTAGCTTAGAAATTTAACAAACAATTGCCGCAATTATACGAGGGCATTGGGGATCGACATATAATCTCTTACATGTTTCACAGTCTAGTCCTCTACAGCTAAAAAGCCCACTCGACCATTGCTAATGTGTCTGACGATAGCCTGCAGAAATGTTCATATTTTCACCTTCTGAAACAAAATCGGGAATTCCGTAACTGAAGGAGCTTCTGGAGTTCTGGCCTCAAGAAAAAATAGACAAAACAGAATAGGAGAAAACGCCTGTAAAGGACAGAGATGAATGAGTTGTGAAAATAAATGAGTAGAGTCTAAAACCTTTGACGTCTTCATTAATTTCTTCAAGGAAAAACTTCATGTGTTTAATCTTTGAATCTTCCCTATATAAATTTGCTTCATATTTTTGGAAATTAAAGATGCTAATAACTTCTATAAGTCTTTTATATATAATAGCTGATGCAACTTTCTATATTGTGCGTATATCAGTTCATTGTTCAGCTACGTACTGAACTGGGCTCATGAACATTGAAATCACCACTAAAACATGTATGCACCATCTGCAAATTTGCAGTACTGCTCAGAATCAAAAGCTAACAAGCGATGGTTGTTTGTTGAATGTAAGGAATTTAATGACTGTGATTAGCCCTAGCTAATCATAGCTGGTGAGCCAAGGTTTTTGCCTTCATTTTATCCCCCTTCTACGTATACGAGACCTAAATTATCTCAGTGCGGGAACTGTGTCATAGACTCACAGGTTTATAATGGGGTTCGACTCGAGCATATTCCACACTTCTTTCTTGGTCGATAGAGTATAGTACAGTAGTACACACTCTAATGATGATTCTATCGAAGAACACTTGTTGTTGTAATAGTATAAATCAAAGTGTTGTATGACGCAAGTGCATATCTGATTTCACATCAAATTATTTGTAGAGCTTTCTAACCATGACCAGATGTTTGGTGGCTCTAGTTTGGCATATTTGCATATCTTCTTCATAAAACAAAATCTGATCTGTACTCAGCTCTTATTAAATAAGTTGACAAACCCATTCATTTTAGTGACCCGAACATCTTTTTCTGCTATTGGCTTGGCGGTACGTGGTGTCTCATATATGAAAATCCTCCACTCAAGAGCTGTAAAACGTATAATGGTCTTTGCTTTTCTAAACTTTTCTTGTATGTTAGTCATAACTGATAACACAATTTGGAGCTCACTGTTTCCCACTTAAACGTGAGGCCCCCTCGTCTGAATATAGTTCCTTCTAAAATCTTCGTGCTAGCTAGCTGATGCATGACAGTTGCATAGTGTAACTAACTTGTAGGGACTAGTACTCGATCAGTTCTTCCTACGTACATATATAAAAAGGGCAAGAAACCACTATATTCGTATCATTTTAATCCATCCATTTTCTGTGGAGCAGATGATGATTGCCTAGTTTGCTTTATATACATTGTGGCTTTGTTCCTTTCGTAATAGATCGATCCAAAAGGGTATGTCCTCTATCAATGTAGTTCTATATTCGAACGAACTTTGTATTTAGTTAACGCATGGTTAAAAGGAAATTATACAGACAAAACTTGTAATGTTTTCTTATCAACCGCGCATGGCCAAAATATAGAAAATCCATGCAGATATGTGTATATAAGTCAGATATATGAATCCCTTATATTGAAACCGAATTACATGCATGAACAACACGGCATTCTAGTTTTGTATATACTTTTCTCTATCTTTCACATGACTTATAGAATCCTCATTTTAATCATATATAGCTGGTAGCTAGAAGCTGTGAAGTTCGCCTCTTGAGAATTCGATGCCAGGCGTATATCTAGCTTTCTTTCATTACACGATAATTTCAAGCTTATGTTTTGATGCATGTATTCTGGAAACGTATGAACTATGAATAGCTTATCTAATCAGTACTAGCAGCTCTGTGCAGAAAATTGGCCTTTGGTTGGTTTGTGATTAGAACGATCTTGATTAATCTGTCTTCTCCTTACAATAAGTGTAAGCTTTTGTTAACTAGCTACTAATGCCATCTGAAAGCTTCGTTACCAATTTCTAAAGTAGATACAAAAGTTCTTATACTGCGACGATCGAACTCCCTAATTGGGTTTTACTGTTTTAGTGTATACTACAGTAGCTCTTAAATGTGAATGGTATGTTAAAATTTGCTTATACATTGGTGGCATCAACTTGATGTTGCATACAATTATTGGTGATATATATCCACTTGTATTTCAAGCAACGAACCATTATGTAAATTCCGATCCCCATTAATTTGTCCAGAAATAGAATTTCCCATTTAGAAATGAGAGGTGAATAAATACATAGACCCACATAAACAAGGAGTATAGTTTAATCAAAAAAAAAAAAGAAACAAGGAGTATAGCAATTCAACCAAGAACTTTGTCACATCCACTATTTTTCGATCTTCTTTCCTCACTTGCTAACCAGCCAGTACTGTCACTACTGTCTCTATCAGTTTTTACATATCATCCACTAAGATATAGTCCAAGTGGTTCTGTAAGATTTTCCCATGTAGTTGTACTTCCATGTTTCTCACTAACCAGTTTTGATCGATTTCTTCTTTTTCCATTGGTCGGTACGATTATCCTACTGACTCGAGTCATTTTCATATCATTTTGCATAGTTCTGTTAGCGTAGTTTGTTTGTTTCCGGTGCTTGTCTTTTTTTCTTTTTTTTTTTGGGTCAAGTCCGGTGCTTGTCTTAGTTCTTCATTTTCTTTGCCCGTCGGCCGGCCGGTGGCTTAACGAGTTTCATGTTCTGATCAGAAAAGTTGATTTGCTTTGATTTTTGTACTGCTTAACATTTTTCATGTACGTGTTTTTTAATATATATATATATATAATATAGTATAATATATATGTTCACTACAATGTGTCAAATAAATTAAAGGGTAGTGTTAGAGGGCCTTAATAAGGCTTAAGATTTTTTGTCTTAATCCTATGTGGCATGCCATGTCACATAAACACATCATTAATTTTATAAATTATGTGTGTCTACTATGCCTCCACTGCGTAATAAGATGGGTCCTCAAAGACGAATAGGTATTTATGTTGGCTATCAACATCTTACGATTGTCCGCTATTTAGAACCTTTGACAGGAGATCTCTTTACTGCGACATTCGCATACTGTCGCTTTGATGTGACATTCTTCCCATCATTAGGGGGAGACATGACCGTTTTCGTTCCAATTGAACGTCGAGAATTAACGTTGTCTGACCCCACTATTTCTCATTATGATCCCCGAACTTCTGACAGTGATTTAGAAGTTTACCATATTCTCGATCTTGGAATAGTTGCAGATTCGATGCCTGACTCTTTTACCGATATCGTGAAAATGACGAGATCAATTATACATGCTGCAAATGTTCCTGCAAGGTTAGATGTCCCACGTAAAGGGACATTTTCAACCGCACCCGGGCTCGGGCAATGCCGTCATTGACGCACCAAATGCCCACGGTGGAGATGTGGCTGCCACCTCTACTTCCACCAGGAAGAGGGGGAGACTAGTTGGTTAAACAGATACTATGTCTAGAAAAAAGCATGACAGTAAAACACTAAATGATTCACTCATCATCAACACTGCGAATCTTTCACATGAGATTGTCTCTGACTATAGTTATGTCCAAGAATCTATGTTAGCGTATCTAGGAGACGCCTCGGATCCAATGTTGATGTTGGAGAACAAAGAAATCTCACTGAGTATGATGGAAAGAACTTCCACAACTATTGATGATGTTTTTGCGTATTCAGTCACTCAAGATATTATCGACGACGATGAGATTGAACCGCGCTTCGTTGCAGAATGCCAACGTGGAGTGGATTAGCCGAAATGGAACGATGCAATCAAGGCTGAACTAGACTCTCTAGCAAAAAGGCAAGTTTTCGGTTTGGTAGTGTCATGCCCACCGAATGTTAAGCCTACTGGACATAAATGGGTCTTTGTTCGAAAGCGAAACAAGAAACATGAAATCATGCGTTATAAAGTGCGACTTGTGGCGCAAGGATTTTCTCAACGCCCTGGAGTTGACTACGAGGAGACATATTCTCCCGTTATGGACGTCATTACCTTTCGCTACTTAGTCAGTTTAGTAGTGTCCGAAAAACTGAGGATGCAGCTTATAGATGTGGTTACTGCATATCTCTATGGGGATCTTGATTTAGAGATATATATGAAAGTGCCTGATAGACTTTCACTACCCAAGTCAAGTAACTCTAAGCCACGGAGTACCTTTGCAATTAAATTGTGGCGTTCACTATATGAATTGAAAAAATCCGAACGAATGTGGTATAATCATCTAAGTGACTACTTGGTAGGAACGGATATAAGAATGACAATCTTTTCCCATGTGTGTTCAATAAAAGAACAAGTACCAGATTTGCTATAGTAGCCATCTATGTTGATGACATGAACATCATCGGTAATCTCAAAGAAATTGATGAGATCGTGACCTACTTGAAATCTGAGTATGAGATGAAAGA
Organism: Fragaria x ananassa; assembly: GCA_034370585.1. Taxonomy (NCBI): domain Eukaryota; kingdom Viridiplantae; phylum Streptophyta; class Magnoliopsida; order Rosales; family Rosaceae; genus Fragaria; species Fragaria x ananassa. The sequence goes on along the minus strand of CP139761.1, from coordinate 4,945,418 downwards.
TCTTAGGAAAACTCGATTTTTCCTAGGCCTAGAGCTAGAGCATCGAGAGACTAGAATATTAATTCATCAGTCAGCTTATGTCTAAAAGATGCTCAGGCGATTTAATATTGACAAAGCTCACCCTCTTGGTACTCCCATGGTCACGCGTAGTCTGGATATCAAAAAGTACGCTTTCCGTCCTAAAGAGGACGATGAGGCAGTCATTGGAGTAGAAATTTCGTACCTAAGCGCTATCGGAGCTCTATTATACTTGGGTCAATGCATAAGACCAGACATTGCATTCTTAGTAAATTCATTGGACCGGTGTTAAACACATCTTCAGGTACTTGAAGGGTTCAATTGATTTGAGCTTGTTTTTCCCTTACAAAACTGAAGTGGAAGACATGAATGTCGATGTCCCTGTTGATGGCAACATTGCCGACACATTGGCTGAGCCTCTAAGGGCCCCTAACGTGCCCAGCAATGCCTTAGCAGCACTAGGCAACGCGCCCCTACAGCAATCTGCCTCGGCCGATAGCTTGCAGCGGGCCCCTACCGCGCCCTGCCTAGCCTGCCGCGCTTCAATGCGCCCCTGAGCGCTCCTGCCGATGCTGCAGCGCAGCTACGGCCCCCATGCCCGGCCCCTTTGAGTCCTTGAAAGCTTCCAATGCCGCAAACGACCAGATTTTTGTTCCCCAACCATAATCAAGCTTCTGAAGCTTCTTATAGCTCAATATTGACGCAATGTTGTATTGTCCCATATTCTAAAACACCGAATAATGTGTTAATCGGATTTGCTGATGCTGGGTATCTTTAGGATCCACACAAAGAACGTTCCCAAACTGGTTATGTGTTCACCATTGGGACTACGACGATTTCTTGGAGATCTACCAAGCAAACCCTTGTTGCTATTTCCTTGAATCATTCATAGATTATTGTACTACATGAAACGGTCAAAGAAAGTGTATGGCTTCGCTCTGTGGTAGCTCATATTCGAGAGTCTAGTGGGTTGACATCTACCACTGATGCACCAACTTGTATCTATGAAGACAATGCGGCATGCATTGAACAAATGAAGTTGGGATTCATCAAGGGTGATAATACTAAGTATATCTCGCCCAAGTTCTTCAACAATCAGCAACAGCAACAGCTTTGAATATCCAAGTGAACTAAGTGAGTTTCGAGGATAATGTAGCAGATTTGTTCACCAAGTCTCTACCCAAATCTACTCTTGAGAAGCATGTGCGAAGTATTGGTATGCGTCGCTTATCTGAACTCCATAATTGATTTAATTATCAGGGGGAATCTATGTCACATGTTTTACATTCAAGTTGTAGTTGGCGCATTATGTTCTTTTTCCCTTCAACCAAGTCTTTTGTTTTTTACCCAAGAGGTTTTGTTTTACTTGGCAAGGTTTTTACCGAGACAACGTTCATGCGTCATGTGATTCTAGTACGCGACACAAGAGGGAGTGTTGAAGGAATTTACATTCATATCCTTGATAATATGTCTTGACCGAATCCTCTCCTTATTAGAATAGAATATCTCTTAGTTATATATTCCTAATTTACAAGGATTCTCTATGTAATGTTTATATAAAGGCTAATTTATCAATGAATGAGTATACTTTTTTCTCTTGTATTCTCATACTCTATAACAATATATTTTTAATATAAAAGACAACATAATCTAGAGTCATTGGATCTGAAATGATAAGATTGTATTTTTGCTTAAGAATAATATAACAAAATCTTCTTAATTGGTGAGGTGTCTAAATGACATAGCATACCACCTAAGATTAAGGCCAAAATTTTTAGGCTTTATTAAGGCCAACAATCATTTTCCTAAATTAAAATGATGATGTGTTGAGTTGATAGAGTGGTACTTTACACAGCTTATTTCAAATATGTCGATCTTAGATTTCACTCATAATCCATATAAAGAGTCGCGCGTACTTTACAAAATAAGTTATGTCAAAAAGCGACAAACTTGGTCCTTGGATCATCCTTATACCGATATTATCAAAACTCAACCACCTTTAACGTGTTGGGTTTTAATCACAAAAAGTCTTAATGCAATTAGATATTCACCCACATATAAATTATATTTTATTTATAACTTTTCTGATGTGCATAAGATCTCTCCTCTTCAACATACAACTTCATGCATGCAAGGAATTATCGATTAAATCCACTTCTATGGAGTTGGTGGTTGTCAACCACTGGAGATAGGTTATTGTGTGCATCCACGAGCAATTAATGAACGCTTTAACTAATTTCTTTGATCCATACAAATATAATAGACTACGTTGTTTACCTATGTTGCACGGACACGGACACGGACACAGACATGGATACGGCGACACGATATGTACCGACAAGGCGACACGACAAAACTCAAAAATTGCATTTTCGACACATGTTGGACACGACAAATATAATTACTTATTTATATATTTCTAATTAATAAAAAAATGCTCAAATATGAATAAATTCATCACATTGCTTAAATAATGTTAAAGATCGATTAGAATTTGGAGAACTAGATTGAGGGGAGTCTTGAAAGAGTGAGAGGGACAAAGAGCTAGAGATTGAAATCATTCAACAAATCTAGAGAGAATGAAACACTTTGAACAACCAAATCCTTATAGTTCCCAGACATATTGCTTCCAATGTTTCAACTCTTGAGTTTATCAATGAGGAATTGATGGGTGGAGTTTGAAGATTCCATAAATTTGTGAAATCTCTTACAGTTGATTAGCTTGACGCGAGAAGGGAGAAAAGAGTGACAGGGACAGAGAGCTAGAGCTTGAAATCATTCAACTAATCCAGAGAGAATGAATCACTTTGAACAACCAAATCTTTATAGTTCTCAGACATATTGCTTCCGATGCTTCAACTCTTGAGTTTATCAATGAGGAATTGATAGCTGGAGTTTGAATATTCCCTAAATTTGTGAAATCTCTTACGGTTGATTAGCCTAACGCGAGAAGGGAGAAATATGGAGAAATTTAGGCTAGGGTTTTTAATTTCTTATGAAATTCTATACACACACATACCTAAAAGAAAAATATGGTGCCTTTAAATATTTTGGCCTGAGGCGGCCGCCTCTGGGGCCTCACCTCAGGTTCGGGCCTGCGGCGGCTGTAGGCGGAGGCGACGTCGGCGGAGGAAGAGTTGTTGTGATAGAGAAAGGCGACGCCGTTCTTGCAGAGCAATGTCAGCTGAGGAACAATAGCACTGACAGGGAAAGACGATGTCGTTCTCACAATGACAGAGAACGGTGACATCGTTCCTCGGCTTCTTTTTTTGTCGTTCCTCTTCTATGCGGCTTCGTTCAAGTGGGCTTCCTCTTATATTAGGTTTTAGACTTTTTTGTTTTTTCATTTTTTTCAGTCAATACACGCTGATGTGGCGTGTCGGATGCTGACGTGACATGTCTCAGGATGACGTGGCGTGTCAGTCAATGTGTCTAAAAAATCAACTTTTTAGATACGTCTCGTGGTGTATCGGACACACATTTTGGTATATCGTATCGGTATCGGTGTGTCGAAGTGTCGGACACTCCGACACTTCAAAGGGGTGAAGTATCGATGTAACATAGCTGTCTACGCATATATGCACCACTTGTGACACAGTAGTGTACCTAAATAGTAAACTCAGCTAGGGATCAATGTAAGCACAAAAAAGCTAAACGAAGAGTAAAGAAAATAAGAGCAACCACCAACCTTAATGGCAATCTGAATGATTAAAGATTACATGGAAAAGGTGTTCTTGGGTATTAGTGGGGGGTGCATTAAGTCCTTAGGGTTACCTTAAAGTAATTTCAAATGGAAAGGTGACCTAGAAAGGCCTTGTTACCAAATTCGTATTGGTGATCTCTCCATTTGATCCTCCGGTGGAAAGTGAACACTCAAACTAGAGCAATCACAGATGCTAGAATATGTTAAATTTTCTTTTGACTATGGGAGTAAAAACCAATTTTTGACTCTAATGCCACAAATAATGTCTTCTCTTTTTTTCAACTTTTTATTAATAATTCACACACCCTACATATGTTAACCTATGACCTCAAAGTTGTCAGTTAAACACTTTAACCAACCAAGTCACGGCTCACCGACTGTCACATATAATATCAAAATCTATATTTCAACAATATTAGGTTGCATAGTTAATCTATCTTACTAACTTGCTCACCGCAATATAAATACATATATAAGATTTCAGTGTCTGAATATTATCGTAATGTGTACGTATATGCTTAAAACACTATTTTCACCTATTTTCAAGTTTCAATTTGTGTAGTAATCCTTAAGTAGTACCAAAAGTCATATGAGAAATAGTGCAATATGCGTGTTAATATATACTACGTCACTAGCAATGTCATTGCTCACCGCTGATTGAACTATGCAATTAGTGTGGTCGTTGTTTGCTGAGCTTACAATATAGCATGAATTAGGTACTCAAGCCATGCCATGATATTGCTGCTTTTTCTAATAGATTAGATAATTTTGGGCAAACTTGCACTTAGCTCTGCCACTGAAGATTTCTTCTACACAGTTTAAAAAGATATAAAGAAAAGGCGTCAAAATTATAGGTTTCTTTCATTGTGGGTGAATTGTGTTTATAACTTTGTATTTGTCACGCTCCACTAATTAGCTCAACAGGTTGTGTTTAGGTTGAGCCGAGCGATTCTCCCACCATACAGATCCAACATGAGACAAAACCGCTACTCTCCAACCCATTTTGTTTATTTAATCCATGAATAATTACTTCTAAAAATATAATTTGTCCAACAAAATTATCAAAAATTAAGTGAAACCCATGCCAGACCCTCTCTCTCTCTCTCTCTCTGTCTCTCTTTTTTTTTTTTTCACAACTTGTCGAAAAGGCCACAGATCCTTATTCCATCCCAAAGACTAGGGTCTCCTGACCTTAATCGATCCAGATACTTCTCAGCTACAGTCATGTAAGATTCTCATTTCAATTTATCGTACCCTAAAAGTACCTGAACAGTACTAAGATATTGAACCCCAAACAAACACCACTTTCCCATTGCATTATTGGCACGAATGAATGACCTCAAGGCTAATCTGATTTTTCAGGAGGAGAGCTTACTTCCATAGTGGGGTAGCACACAAAGGATAAAAATGTATGTTCCAACGTCATCCCATCACCCAGAAAAAAAAAAATAATGATCGAGGAGCTAGCTAGTGTTGGGGCAAAATGGATCGATCTAGCTGCGTACACCCAACTTAATTAATCAGCAAATTCCACTGATCGAAGCCAGTGTCTCTGTCCAATTGTGTCTTCCACTGTAGAGAACAACTCCTCAATAGTCTCAGATCCTGATTCATCTAGACCTTGGTGCCACTCAGTACTTCTCTACTTCCAACTTCCAAGTTGGCAAAAGAATCTATATGCATGCATATACATTGTACACACGCTTCATTGCACCTAAAGAGCCATCACTAGATCACACTAGTTCTGGTGATCTGCTATATCAGATGCTAAATTGGAGCACTGAACAGAGAGGGCTAGAGGGGGTTACTGTTCACATCAACAGTGCTCTCCCGGAATTGCTCCTGTATTTTTTTTTTCTTTTTTCAGTTTTGCCACTCTATTAGGTTTTTCCTTTATTTGAGTTTGTTGGAGAACAATCATATATATGATCAATTCTAAATAAAATAGAAATCTCAATAAAGAGTGTGAAAAACAAAACAAAGTACCATTAGGATTGAAAGTAACGATTTAATCCTAATTTATGAATATAACATTATATGAATCTTATAAAAGTAGTATAAGGAAAGAAAGAACTGACTTGATATTCCGATTGAGACATGCATAAATGCACTTGACTAAAGACAGATTTCGCCCATACCCTTGTGCTTGTAGTTCGATGGGTGTTCGCCTTATAGAATACAACAATCGATGATCCAAAATAGAAGCTTCGCAATTTTGGACTCTAACGAACCATAAATTGTACCTTTTACTTTCTTGACACGAACAAAACTTTTAGAAGAATTAAGGATTCTTGATCTTGTCTTTAAGGAGATATAGATATGGGTTTATATAGAACTTTAAGTGAACCAACATGTCTGTTCACTTATCTCCTTCAAGAGACACACTAATTCTTAAATACACCTATTGAAAAAGACACAATTTCCAATGGAAAGGTCATGAGTAATTTTATTTTCATTCATATTGGATATTATTACATAATTTCCAACAGAGTTCTGCCCTTTCTTTTTTTCTTTTTTTCATGAGGGGGTTACTGTTCATGTGTACAGTTCCCTCCTGGAATTGCCCCTGTATTTTTTTTAATTTCAGTTTTGCCATTCTTTTAGATTTTTCCTTTATGTGAGTTCTATCCTTCCATTTTTTTATTTCAGTTTTACCCCTCAGTGTTTTTATTTGAGATTTGTCCTTCTATTTTTACTTTTATTTCAGTTTTAACCCTCAGTTTTTGTCTTTCTTTCTGTTTCCTATTCAGTATTTTTAATCAAAGCTATACGTTTTGCATTAGAGAAAATTACATTTTAAAAAAAAACAACAACAATACTAATAATAATGAGAGAAAATTAAATAATTGTGTATTGATCAATTAATTGTGTGCGGTTAGTAAGACAAACATATTATAATTTGAGTTTGGTTCATGACTAATTGCTTTAATCATTACATTCATTGTTCCTTTATTCCATTGTTCCTTTAAAAGCATTATTTTCGTCTTGATGATTACATAATACACTTTCGTTAGCTCCAGGAGAAAGATCGAAACCCTCGCTAGGGTTTTGCAAGCAAGAAGGCGGTAGGACTTACTACATTGCTCCTAGCCACTAGGGATGCCTTCCGGTGTTACGTTTCCAGTGCATAGGGGAGGCCTCCGGGTCTCACTCTGGTGACAGCTTCGAGTTCGGTGGGCGTTGCTGTTTGGGCTAGTGAGATCGGCGTTGGGACGGGTCTAGGGGGATCTTTCTTCCGTGGTTGCGGGAGCAGCTCAGACTAGAGACAACTGAGAGCTGGTTTCAAGTCTCCAATCGGCTACAGAGTATAGTTTCTGAGTATCTAATTGACGGAGGTGCCCTCGATTAAAGGAGATTGGATCAGGGTGTATTGATTGAAATTGGCACAGCCTAGGTGGAGGTTTTAGCCCTTTGTGCTTAGCGACAGCGATAGGCAGCAAAATCTATGGGGGTCCCAAGGCCGAAAAGCCACCGAACTGAATCGGTGGTAGGTGTCCCCGCCGAGAAGTTTGTCCCCAGACTGAACTAAACAGGAGAAGGGATGAGATTGGTTTGGCCTTTAGGCGTTAGTCAACTACCTAGGCTGCGGTTATGTAGTCTGGTGGGCTAAGCCCTTGGCTCTCCGCTTTTCTTTTCTCTTTTTTCATTTGGTTTGGGCCTGCGTTAGGCTCTAAGGAGAAGGGTGATAGATCCCTACGTAACTTTATCAAAGAGTCTACCCCTTTTGTTGATGGAAAGGTAACCGAAATGGTTTTAGGTCTCGATTTATTGAGCTAGGGTACTTTGATTGGTTATGTAGGTTATTGCTTTCTAGGCCAAAATAAAGTCCTTTAGTGAACATTAGTTTTTTTTTTAGTTAGTTTTTCTTTGTAGTTTTGTAGGCTCTTTGAGTTGTACCAAAGTTTTGCTCCCGGTTGACCTGCCGTTGGATTTGTTTTGGAGTTTTTCTCCCGCTTGTCCCATTGGTCGAGTGAGCATCGTCATGTAATATGGAGTTTGTCTTTGGATATTCTCCTAGCTTGATCTAGTAAGGTTGTATGATTGAAATCAAAGGAATTCAACCCCACTTTCCTCTCAAAAAAAAATCGTCTTGATGATGGTTAATGGTACAAAGTTGATATCATGATTTTAAGGACCATTCATATTAAAATAAAACCACAAGGCTTATATAGTATTTTACCCATATAGTACAATTTTGCACACGATATGTACATGGGTTTCTAAGATTATGAATTACCACAAATGACAAGAAATTATAACGCAGGCTCGACACTCGCAAGGCTAATATAAGATGAAGCTTCAATTATTACTCCCCAACAAGACTACAACGCAGTTCATCATCTAAATCGAAATCAGATTTTTGCATACAACACAATAATAATAGCTATTGAACGAAATGAAAATGCTATGTTTTTCATTGATGGACCAAGAGGTACTGGAAAAACATATTTATATCGCGCATTACTAGCAACATTGAGAAGGAATAACCATATTGTATTGACAACAACAACTTCTGGAACAACAGCAACAACACTTCCTAGTGAAAGAACAACACACTCGAGGTTCAAAATTTCACTGGGTTCTAACTTCTGAGAAAACTCCTACATGCTCTATTAGTAAACAATTAGATCTAGCCGAGTTAATACGAAAATCATCAACTATTATCTGTGATGAGGCACCAATGATGCATAGATGTGCATTTGAAGCTCTTAATGAAACTTTGAAAGATGTAACAAAAGTCAATTTACCATTTGGAGGTAAAGGTAATCCCACCTTCGACAAATCTCTTAACATTATCTTTGGCAGAGTCTTCTGACAAATCCCACCAGTTGCTAAAGGTAGTAGGTCAGAAATGGTTCGAGTCAGTATGATTAATGCTTCGTTTTGGAAGACATTAAAATCCTTCATTTACGACAAAATATGAGATCCATCAATGATCCACAGTTCTCAAACTTTTTACTTAATGTTGGAAATGGAGAACAACCATATGTAACTGAAGACATGATACGATTACCGTCATGTATGGTCATACGGCGAACAATCAATGAACCAGTTAATTAACGAGGTTTTTCCTGATTTGGAAACCCATGTAAATGAGTCAACATATATGGTTGAAAGAGCAATAATCACTCCGAAAAATAATCATGTTGATGTACTTAATGAGATGATTATAAAATGAATTTGACGCCACAAACACATCCTATACTCTTTCAACTCAGTTGAATATGATATCAGAAATATGTGTCAACAAGAATTCTTGAATTCCATTTCACCTTCTGGTATGCCCCCACATCAATTAACTATCAAAATGTCGTCCTTATGCTTTTGAGAAACATTGACCCAAAAATAGGATTATGTAACAGTACGAGGTTAACATGTCGCGTGTTGTATAAGAACCTTATTGATGCAGAAGTTTGAGTGGTCAATTTTCCAAAACTAGAGTATTTTTACCAAGAATCTCTTTAAAAAGTACCAAGAATTCTGGACTCCCTTTCAAGTGTTGAGATATTAATCTCACATTGGGAATATGAGACCTTATCTATGGTTTATAAAGGTTTGGGTCACTCTGTCACACACCGGTCCCAACGTCGATGGGTTTTAAGCACCGAACACCGATTCTGAGGCGTGAACGAGTGTTACAAAGTGGAAAATAAACAAAATACTAGCTTCTAGGCTCTTCAGACCATTTTCCTGGCTCAGTATAACCTAAGTACTTTTCTGTAAAAAAATATCAGAGATGGATGAGTGAGCATAACCACGCGCTTAATGAGTAGATCAATGTAATATGCCAGCAAAGTTATGTCATTTTACATACGCTAGAAATACGTATATCGTATACACATCGAGTCACACAATTTACGTCGTACAATCCATTCTCATTGGATATCCTTCAATTTAATGATCCCCACATGAATCTAATGACCTTTAAGTCCTATATCATCGTGTGTCACATCCTTACTTCGGCATAACCAATTAAGAAGTTCACATGTTCCATGACTACTCAATCCAATACTTAATTATATAAACACCGCATGTTTCTTAAATATACATGTTTCACTTGAAATAGAGAAATATTTCGTAAACAGATCAAAATCATGTTTTTTGACTATTTGACTATTTGACTATTTAAACATATTACATAAATCCACTCACCTCGTCAATACGAATCACCACCAAGAATATCGATCGTAAACCCAGTCTCCTAAAATGAGCTATCTAGAAATCACCGTTGGATCTAGCTCAAATCTCAAAAAAAAAAAAAAAAAAAAGACATCGATACGAACCCATAACACTTCGCGAATTCAAAATCGGAGTTACAGATCAAAAATTATGATCCGCCAAAGTTTAATCACAAATTTAAGGAGAGAAAACATAGACAGATATTTAAAAAGAGAGAGTAAATAAAGGAAAGAACAGCTGAACACATATATATATATACACACACACATAGAGGAAGAGTCAGAGAGTTAGCCGACTTGATAGAGCCAGTTTGAAGAAATTGGCCAATCAAGGGATGCCATTTGTCGACATGCATGGCTTCTCTTATTTCATCACCACATGACATCTTCTAATTGCTCACTCCTCAACATCTGACACTAGTCAGCTTGTAGGAGATTGCTTACCATGTGAGTCAGCTGTACAGTAAGCCTTAAGTCAATAAATGACCAATAATGATGTGCCACGTAACCACTAAAACCAAATTGGACAAAAGTTCGATAAAACTTCATAAAATAGTTAGAAATAGTTTGGGAGTTCAAAAAATTGAATGAAAAATACAGCAAACTCGTGGCGATTTTTACTTTATATTTCTAAGAAGAAAAATAATATTTGAGAAAATTCAAAAATCAAGATATTACACACTCCATCAATTGAAGGTAGATGCGAACCGCAAATTACTTTATTATAATATCAGAGCTAGCCACATTTACGTGGCTGTGTGCTTCGATTGCTTCCGCATTTTTAGTTTTCATAACCTTGTTTTCAGTTTTCCCCAATATCAAAACCCTAGCCTCATGCCTTCCAAATTCAGACCCGTGCAATCCTTAGATTGGAAATCGGTCATTGATGGAGACCATCTCGGTTGTTTTCCAGCCACATCGGCACCCCTCTGTTCACAGCTTTGGAGTTTTGGTTCTCAACTTCGTCATGGTCGTTTCTGATCTTGTTCTTTGATTTGCAATCTATGGGCAATAATTCGGTACTCATCTTTTTCTCCTCTCTGTTTTTATCTCATCGATCTGATTGGATGTAGAGGTTGGAAGAGGTGATTTGATGGTGAGAGATGGATATTATTTGTGAATATTCTGGGCTTCGATTTCTGATGGTGATCTAAGGCTATCTCTCTTTGATATCATGATTGTGCTTTGGCTTATCAATTTCTTATGCTCCCCACTCAATCAGCATCAAATGTGTTAGCACATTTGGTAATATCTCTCTGATGTGGCATATCATTCACTCATAATCATGGATTTTCTTTGTAGTTGAGGTTTTTATAATAAATCCATCAGTTTTCTAATTTTATTTTCTTATCAAAATTTGTTTGCGGTCAACTATGAGAAAAAAGGTGACGAAGAAGTTTCATAATTTGATTTTTGGAGTGGTGAATTGGCTTGATGGGTTAGATTATGGTCTGAACGTATGACTTGGGTGCGAATTGTGTTTGTTTTGGGAGATGGTTCTATGATTGCTGCTAATTTGTTGTATGTTATGCTTTGTCATATTGATACTAAGTTTGGGTGATATGCAAAGTTGTGAGGATTTAATTCAGAATTGTAGAGAGGAGTTAAATTAGATATGAGTTGCTGGTGTGCATATGCACTTTGAATATTAAGTCAGATTCTTAAGTTTGGATTATGTTGCCAATATATAAATATGGGGCTGCTGGTAATCTTCTGATGGAATGCTAAATATATTGAGGCAGTTTATCTATTGGTTTTGCAAGTGTAGTGCCTATTAAAGTTGAAGCTTTAAGTGATTACTTCTCATCTTATGGAAGCATATGCAGCTTTTCAACTTGTTAGTTTACAATTGAAGAAAAATTTGTCGTTTTCTTATTTGGATTTCTAGCTATACATCTTTTGCTGCTATGTGTTGCCAAGGGTTGCATTTCATATTGCTGCACTACTACCCATGTGAACTATGAAATTTCCCAACAAGCTATCTTTCCTCCTTCAAGACAGTCGTTTATCGCAATGAAAGTTTTCTTATGATATCAAGTTGGGATTTGTATTTCATGATGTTAATTTTGGTCTTTGGCTCAACATCATGTTATCTGGTTTTGCTAATTTTGGCTTTGTACCAACCATTATGCTTTTCACACCAAGCATATGGTTGAGGGAGAGTGTTAAGAGTGTAAGGCTAGTTTAGTCATTTCCTATTAATCCCTACCTATATATAGAATGAGATGTAACTGTTCACACTATTATCAGAGAAATACAAGATGTAGTCCCAACACCTCTGTTGCGTTCTTTACATTTCAGCTTTGTTCTTCCATTTTCAATAAACCATAATTTATGTTATGATAAAATAGTCTAGGGTTCACATCCAAAACCAATTGGCGATGGATGAAGTAACTCAAATCCTTATAAACCACAGGCAAAGTCTCATATTATTGACTTGAGATTTATATCTCAACACGCACTCGCACGTGACAAGTTTTCAAGCCTAACACGTGGACAACTATTTAGGGTGACATGGAGTTCGTATGACCGTTACGCATTAATCATACGTGGATGTGGGTAACCCGTTTTGATACCATGATAGGAATTTTGGTTTATTGAAAATGGAAGCAAAGTTGAAATGTAAAAAACACAGCAGAGGCGTTGGGACTACATCTTGTATTTCTCTAATAATAGTGTGAACAATTACGTCTCATTCTATATATAGGTAGGGATTAATAGAAAATGACTAAACCAGCCTTACACTCTTAACATCGAGATGACAAGAAAATAAATTTATGTGAAGTTGAGTTTTCCAATTACAATAAACAAATCACAAGGACAAACAATACCAAATGTCGGTGTTTACCTCCCAGATCATGTATTCCCTTACGGCCAATTATATGTAGCTTTATCACGAGGGATTTCAAATGCTACCACCCAAATCTTAGTAAAAAAAAGGCTCAATAAAAGGACATGAAGAGGTGTTCACGACAAATGTTGTATACAAAGAGATTTTGCTTCATCCAAGTTAATGAAATCCCATAAGGTACCTATAACACTTAATTATAATACTCTTTAATGAGTATAGTTGTGTTTGGCTGCTGTAAATTTTAAAACACAAACATTCATTTTTCTTTCAGCCAAAAAAACATTCATTTTTCTGTTTTTTCTCACTACCACAAAAATGGCATCAGACAATGCCTGTCAGACGACGCATTATTTTAAACCGTCGTCTAATTGATTTTTAGTTTTTTGTACTACGGTTTTAACAAAAAACGTGGTGTGAGTGTATAAAAATTTGGGTGCCAGGTCTCCCTCTTTCTGGAACTGGAAAATAGCAAAAGTTAGACAACGTATTGACAAAAAATGTGGTCTGACTAAATATGTTTGCAGCAAAATTAGACTCCCCAAAATTTCTGCCGACATCTCCCCTCAATTCAGCCCAAAAATTGAAGCAGCGAATGCCTAAACTCAAGGCGCGCTGATTTCCCCCCAACAATTTAGACCAAAATTAAATGTCTGAGACCAAACGTTCCACCCAAAAGACAAAAAACTAACCCTATGTGTGCGCGCCTCTCTCTCCTTTCTCGACAAACACTCGCTCTCTCAGTCCTTCCAACCCCAACCGCTCCTGGCTCTCCCCAAAGTGCGCGTCTCTCTCTCTCATTCATTCCCTCGCGCCTCTCATCTCTCTTCGGTCTCTCCTGAAACACCCAGCTCTCTCTCTCCCATAACACCCACCCTCTCTCTCCCAGAAAACTCCCGAGCCCTTAGCTCTCTCTGACTATATCCTCGCGAGCCCTCACTTATCGATCTCTCACTCAGCCCTAGACCATCTCATTCTCAGCCATCTCCCCCAATTTCAAAACCCTAAACCCAAATTTCGATTTCAGATTAATTCTTTCCTGGGAGATGATGATGTCGCTGATGTTGTCGCGACAATCTCAGATCTGGAAATTTCAGTCCTGCAATGTCCTCGTCATATGTGTTTGTCATCGTCATCGTCAGAGATCTGGTAATTTTCCTGTCATGGTCTCCTCATTTTTAGTTCGTCATAGGATGAAACCTAGAGCCAAAGGTTGCTGGCATTGATTGAACTTTTAACAGTTGGGGAGGTAGGCTTTAAGTTATGCAAAGTTCTTATCCATATTGAAGTTGTACAGTTTTCTATAGATACCATTTTATGCTTTATCTTTGAAGTGATAGAACGGTAGTTAGAACCTTGATGCTTTAAGGGTAATTTGCATAGTTGCATTTAATGTTTATTCATGGTATTTGTAGGAGTTGATGATGGTTGTTATCCAGACTAGAGTCTTGACCTCCTTGTGGCAGGGAAGGTGAGAAGAACTAAACAGATATGTTTTTGATTTATAGGTTGTTTGCTTTGTTTTAGAGACATTGTGGGTGGAACTACTTCAACTTGGGTTAAAGCTCAGATCTTTAACGTCTTAAACTTAAACTACTAGCTTGTGTCAATAAAGAACCAACCTTTTAGTTTAGTTTTGTTTGTTTGCTTCACGATTTAAACATTGTGATCCTCATTTGGATTCACTTTCTTATGTACTATAGCTTCATAATTCTTTACCCATAATCCCATATCATCGCAAAAGTAAAACTTTACTTTGATTATATATGCTTATCTTCAAGGTTACAGAGCTCACTGAGTGCTTGTTGTTATTTGATTGTGTTGTTATCATGTGTAAGTTCATGACAGGGGCGGATTTAAACAGTGGGCTATATAGGCTCAAGCCTAGACAACATTTTGGGGGAAAATCTCCCAAGTATGTGTATATATACTTGGTTGGCTTCTTGTTAATCCATTATATTGTGCTCGAATGGCATACTTGAGTTGATAGTTGGCTTAACTATTAATTGTTAGTTCATAGTTCATAGTTGTATATATATTGTAATTTTCTTTTTGATCGAAGGATAGTTGCAGCTAGTGTTTTGTCTAAAATATATACATACAATAATTCTAATACCGGTATATCTATGGTTGGGAGTAGGGAGTTCATTCAAGATTTGGCTGAAAATCTTCTTAAGACTGCACTCTCAAAGACCTGGTGGAGGGGTTCTTGTATTGTCTGAGAACCTGGCAAGCATAAGAGGATCTTCGGCAGTCCTGTTGAGAATGATTCTGATAGGGAAACTGGTGTTCTTTTGAATGTTGATACTCATGTCTTACTCAATGTGAAGCTTGAGCATACTGGAGATCCTAGCTATCTTGGATATTGATTCATATATATAGGTAACTCAAAGCATAATTCAGTTCTTTATATGTTTTGCCTTGCTAACTCAGATTTTGACTAGTATGTCTCATGACTCATGATTTACTGACTGTACTCCTCTGTTGGAGACTTGGAAGTTTGGTTTGTTCACACACCATGAGAATATTTCAGGTGTTTTCATGTTGTTCTACTAGTATATATGTTTCTTTACAGTTTTTTTTTTTTTTTTCATTCAGGGTGACTGGAATGGTGCGGGTGCTCACTACAACTACATGTAGCTCCCTGTTCAATTTATTGTTAAATTTGACTGCAATTGTGCTTATAATGCACTGGAGCCAGAGTGTTTTATGGCTGTAGATCATTAAATTTTTGAACTTGTACATATTAGTACCAAGTCAATGAGAAATGATGGTGGGTATGAAGTAATCAAGAAGGCTATTGACAAACTGAGCATATATTCTTATTTAGTTACTAATTTCATGACAATTCGTCTCAACAAACCACATGGAGTGGCAAATAGGGGAGCATCTGTTTGTGTTGGTCGTGATACTGAGAAAGAAGGCAAAGGTTAGAATGTCTTTGTATTTGTACATGATATCTAGTAATAATCTATAATATGCATTATAATTATGTTGCTCTTTACAATAGATGTGCTTGCTGATGAACATTGGCATGAAAGTGTCTTGCTGAATTGTGTGGTTACAACTTACAAGTAAGTTAGGTCTTTGCGATGCTGGATATCGTTCTTATTTCAGACTACACTCATGGTAATCTTCTGCTCTTGCACTTTCATATCATCAATCTAGCTAGCATTGATGAATGATGTTGCTCTTACACTTTACCATATCTGTTTCAGAAAGGTCCAACCATTAGGAGTTGAAGTGCACATTGTAAAGTGTGTTTTGTTGTGGACATTTGGTCTTCAAGGTGGTGTTCTTTCCATGCTGCATCCTTTGTCCATGCCGATACATATTGTATAATGTAACCAAGAGCTTACCAAAGAGAATGATGCACAAGAACGCACAATGTGATGTTGAGATATGCATTATGTTTTACTTGTTTCGAGAGACGCACAATCAAGATAGCTAGAAAATATAACATATGAATTTTCAATCTTTACCTTTGTAATAAGTCATCAACTTATTGAACTCACTTTCTATGCAGTGGGATTGAAATCAATCTCTAGTGTTTATTGTTATTGAATATATATTGTTATTGAAATTTTTTTTCAAATATAAAACTGGATTCTAGCAATAATAATAATATATATATATAATTAAAAAGAAATTAAGCTGAATTTTTTTATTAAAACCGACTTCTGTGACTATATCAAATAACAAGTCTAATAACAACCGTTGTGTGACTAGTAGTCACACAACTGTTACACAAAGTAACTGTGGTGTGAGTGTACGTCACACGACAAAAAATATGTCGATACGCTGTCGACATATGTTGATGTCGACAGCAATCAGACGACGTTTCTACAATGCATCAGACGGCACGCAAAAAGACAACGGTAAGTTTAACAATTAGACGACGTTTTTTAGCCGTTGTCTGATGCCATTTTTGTGGTAGTGTCTTGCTGGCCGGGAAAGTTCACAATAAAGACAAGGTTGCATATTCATGGAGAAGTTTGTAACTAAGACATTAAATGTGAAAGCTTAATGCTGCATGGGTTACAATTTGGTTATTACTACAAAATTCCCTTTTCTTTTGGTCGTTTTGTAATATGTGATAAATATTTTTGAAGTTCTTACAAAATTCTTAATTATATCTATAATTCTATCTCTATCGTAGTGTAAGATTACGAGTGTTGTTAACTGCATGGTTTCATCAAAAACAATAGTTAATTGCCAACACACACAATGCAGTGCGTGCTGGAAGGCTAGTATATGTTATTGCTGGAAGGCTAGTATATATTATCGCGCGTGTTAGAATGCTAGTATATATTATCATATCGTTCGCTCCATTCTCTTCTCTATATCTCAGGTAAGTGATATAGCAAGTGTAATCGGTTATGGAGATTGATAATTACAAACAATGATCTGTATATCAAGTTATCAACTATATCAAGCACGTAAGGTCTTCAACATATATATCTATATACATATCACACGTAGCAAACTAACAAACGAGGTGACCATAAATCGTTTGTCTCTAAAGAGCTAGTATCACATAAGCTATAGATGACACATATTTTCAAGAAGCTAATAGCATATAACGTTATGCTGACAGATTTAGCAAACCAAAATACTTCTAGTTCTTATTTCACATGAAGTCTAAATTTTCACTAAAATCTGACGGCTAGTATAGTCTGTTGTCTTAAAATATGATATAAAATAAAAAAATAAGCTCCGGCCTAGCTTCTATATCATACCTTAAAACTTTTACAAATTCATGCGTAGAAGCAGTATAGCGTTAACTTTATTAGACAATGGTTTTGTATCATTATGTAATGCGCCTATCAGACAATACTAGAGTATCGACAACGGTAAACTGCTTCATCAAGACAATGCTAAAAAACCATCGTCTGATTAGAAAATTGGCATTGTTTGCTACACAGTATATCAAGCTGTCAAGTTATTTTCAATTTGATACATTTTTGGACATCCCTATTGGAAATTGGAAATGCTCCAAAATTTCGTTGCTTTGTTTTGATTTATTTAATTTATTTCAAGGGAGTACTATCGCACTACTGCTGCTGTATTGTAGCTAGCTGGGGTCATCTTTTTTAGGTCTTGGCCAAATTGACGTGATTAATTAAGTTAATTAAGTTTGTGTAAAGTCTAATTTGATCCCACTAAAAGCGATCATTCTTTGTTAATATGAAATAATATTCTTTTGTTGTTGAAATGCATGTCTAACAGATGTCCTCAACTATTTCATCGAGAATGATTTTGTTACCTGAAACGTGGCACAACCATAACCAAGACACATATATAGTCTAAACCGGCTAGAATAAACACCAGCCCAGAAGCAGCAGCAGGCACCAGATTAATTCTTTGGCTTGCTCTGGCAAATTAACCAATAGATCATCTATGATAAGAAAGTGTAGCCAACCCTTTCGTTCTCCACCATCGATGTAGAGAAACCTTTTCAATGTGGATTTCGTGCAAATAGCATTCATAACAGTGCACTAGAACATTACTTCAACAGAGACAAGCATGACTCGTGTATCACATTATATTGATATTATCTCAACTTAATTGTCTTTAAGGTGTTGAGTTTTAACCACAAAATGATTCAGTACAATTAAGTATGATTCATCCACTTATAAGTTGTGTTTTATTTATTTATTTTCTGATATGTGATCTTTCCTCTCTAACAAGATTAAGATTTTACAAAACAAAATTATGTGTCTTCAATCGAGTAAAGTAAATTTAGGGGTGATCTGATTAGTGTTTTTTCGATGGAAAAAAAGTATACATTGCACACTACTACAATCTCTAAAACACCCTAATTGAGACAGTGGAACAAAATAGCATGCCGTGCCCAAGGAGGAAAAGTATGACTCCAGCATTGTGGTTGAGATGAATGGCCAAATCTAAGGCATCAGCGAGGAAATTAGCTTCGCGCTTAACATGACTCCATGCATACTTGAACGTTGATGAATATCTTCATGAGCGGATTTTCCACAACGTTTCTACTCCTTATCACGTATATTATAGTGCAGTGATTCCTGAAGATAGGTGTTGGCATGGGAAGAAGAAACTGAGTCTATTCTATATGAACTGAAATATATCTCATTGAGTGGATCATCGATCTGTACGAAAAATAAGAAACCTGGATGTGAAATTTTCTGCAAGCTAGGTTTTCTGATTAAGTGATCAGTTGTGCATTGATATGAAAGGCAGTTCTTTTCATTTCTATGCAAAGAAAAAAGAAGTTAACATGAAATCCAGTCTAGAGGAATAAGGCAAAAAAACTAATAATAGATGCACTATCGCCAATATACTAAATTAGTGATTCGAATGAAAATACTAAAGGCCTATATTATCATCAAATAGCTCAACTGATGTTGTAGCGTGCATAACGGAAGAGAATGACATGAATTTCCATCACCAATGCATGCACAGCATGTGTGACTGTGTGAGTATTTCTAATTTGTTCAAATTAGAAATTTATTTTTGAACCCAATGCATAGAGATTTATTTTTGAACCCATCTGATTTTTGAACTCAATTGTGGTTAAAATGGAAGTGAATAATCTTAGTAATTTGCCTTTGTCTTATATTTACACTCTTACACGACCAGTTATACCTTATCAATGGATTGATGATTTACTGTCGTGTAAATAACACAATTTTTGTTTACGTATCTATAGATGAAGTATAGTAGGTGGTTAAGCTCTTACGTACCTTTGTTAATTACTTAATTTTAGATTTATGGTCAGTTTGTTTTTGATAAAAGCTGTAGTCTGAAAAGCAAAATCTAACTATCATTTTTCAGTACACGTCTCTCTTTCTCTTTCTCGGCCTCTATATATATTCCTCCCCCGACTCCCCCCTTCAATAGCTCTTTCGGAAGCTCTCCCCCTCTCTTCTCCTCCTTTTCCTTCACTAGCTACACCAGCTAACAAAATGGTGAAGTTCTCAAAGGAGCTTGAAGCTCAGCTAATCCCCGAGTGGAAGGACGCTTTCGTTAACTACTGGCAGCTCAAAAAGCAAGTCAAGAAGATCAAAGTTTCAAGAGTTCCCAAGCAAACCTCAGATGCAGATTACGGTGTCTCCATTTTCGATCCCATTCGTTTCGTCGCCAAGAAAATCAGTGACAAGCTGTTCAACTTTGATAACAAGTTAACTGAGATTATCCAGGTACTGAGTTATAAGACGCATGTTATATATGTTGTTGAAGGTTTATTAATGGTGGTTGTTAGAATTTGGTTTTGCTCATCAGTTACGTTTCCAGCCGATTTTGGCGACCGTAGCCGTCATACTTTTTACATTTTCCGACTAGGATCACACCCCTTCACCTCATTCCATTCACGCCCGAAACGAACCCGAAATCAATCTGGGGAGCTTATGTCTTTTCCAGTGGGCTGTGTTCCGACCAATTACGGCATTAAAGTACGTTCTGAATGATGATCACGTCATTTTCAGGCGAAAAGTTTTATTTGTTTCCGACACCTCTGGTAATTCTATTGAGCTCCTTAAACTCTCTCGCTCTCAAAACGACGTAAGCCGTAACTCCTATTTTTAGTGACACAAGCAAGCACCGTACCAAAGCTCCTTTATTGATGGTGCCAGTGCCGTAGATGGTTTTGACGTGTGTGAAATATGTGTGCATGGCACATTGAACATAATATTTTCACACTTCAACTAGCTAGTGCGGCCAGATAGCCTTTGTTGGAAGAAAGAAAAAGGCTCTATAGTTATCATGAATACGTTTTTGAGTCGTGTTATGTTCATATCTAAAGTAACGTTTTCTGTATTCAGGAATTACATGAACAAATCAATGAAACAAAACATTCAAAACGATATAACTAGAATACATACATAAGAATAACGTCGAAAACGTATTGGTGACACTTACCCAAAAATCGAAGATCACTATAATCTTCTTTTCCTTATTGAGAAACTAGATCACAACAAGATTAGCGTTTTCAGCTTAACCATAGGATGACTTTTGGCTTGTAGAAATTCTGTTCTTGTTTTGTTCTCTTATGATCTTCTTTGAAACTAGTTATGTTTGCTGTAACGAACAGCAAGAAATGATGGGCATGCAATATAATACACGAAAACTGTTCATAAAGTTGCCGGAAACCTGAAGAGGATGTCAGAATGTTTATAGAGTCCAACAAGATTCATCCCTCTATTTCTGGGTTTTTGTTTTGTTAGATATATTTTAGGGAGTTTCGATCTCTATCTCACGAAAGCAGATTATGAAAACGGTTGGAGCTAGATGTATAATACCTCATATATCACGAAACCATCGTGACGAACACCAACAAGAGACCAACACACACCAAGCGAAAAGGACACTAAGAAACAAAGAAACCAATCCCATAAAAATTGGGTTAATAATTGACTGTTGTTCTTTCTTTTCTGTTGTGCACAGGTGAAGAGTAAGATCAAGGAGAATAGTGAGGAGGAAGAAATCTACGAGACCGAGCTTGTTCAGTTGTTTTCTGAAGAGGATGAGGTAAATCGGTCCAAAATATGGTACATCTTGCACTGCTAATTACCAAGAAATTATCTAGTCAAGTATGATTAGACATGGTGTGTTTATATATATATTTTTTTTTATACAGAAATGAATAATTCAAAAATAAACATTCATGGTGTGTTTATATTGGACATCCAGAAAAAAAAAAAAAAGAAGAAGGTTTTTTCCGGACCTCCAATATCATCACTATGTATGGTCGAAAGTGTACGTTCAACTTTACAATTCCTCTCTACAAGAATCAATTTTACATGAAATTGAACACTACGTACATCCTTTCATAATCATTCAAGTCAAAAATGAACAGTTTGCATCAATAAATTAAATTGTGGTAAAAAAAAAAGGTCGTGAAAAAGAATAATTTGAAGTTTCATTTAACGTGATTGGCTTGGTGTTTATTTTATAGTTGAGGGTGTTCTTTGAGAGATTAGATGAAGAGCTCAACAAGGTGAACCAATTTTACAAGACCAAAGAGATAGAGTTTCTTGAGAGAGGAGAGATTTTGAACAAGCAGCTACAGATTTTGCTGGACCTCAAGCAAATTCTTAACGATAGGCGATGGAAAAATTGTCTATCAAAACAAAAATCATCAAGTGTTCCTAGCTCATGGTCCTCGACTCCCCGGAATTCTGACTACGGTTCTGGTAATCTTTTCCATTTATGGTCTACAGCTAGTCAACTTTTATTCCCTGAATCTATATATTATTCAGTGATTTTGTTCTTAGCTACTTAATTTGGGTCTATTACCATAATAAAACCCTACTTGCTAAAAAAGAAAAAATTGTTTCCAAGTTTAAACAGATTAAGTAGTAGTGATTAACTACTTCCATGTCACGTTTATATAATTGCTTGTACAACTGCTTCAAATTCTTGTTCCTCATTCACATTGTTCTCCATTTCTATCTGTTAATTGGTCAATAGCTTAGGCTTATTGGAGATATATACATGTGACACAGAGATCATTTTGGTTACAAACGTATTACTAAAGTTCGTGTTCTATATGACACTTTGTTGTTTAATTAAGTCGCATAGTCTAAATGATTAGCACACCTAATTAATATCACAGCTGGGGAAAAGATAACATTCTGGAAAAATCCAAATCCTTGACGCAATTGTTCATGAAATTTTCTCCTACCTTTTATTTTAAGAAAAATCGACGCAGAAAACATACAAAACTGAGCCTTATCTTAATATTGCCTCAAATATTATTCATGCCCCAGCTTCTTTTATTTCTATCCTTAATTTGTTATTAATTATAGAAAATTAACTAATGCAGATAACTCGGCAGAATTGAGTGCTACACCAACTAGTACAGAACTAACACAAACAGATGAAGCAATTGCAGCACTAGAAAGAAACGGTGTGAGCTTCACTAACACGGCAACTAGGGGTAAGACAAAGAAAGGCAAGCCTAAGATGGCCATGAGGATCGACATTCCAAACAACACTCCAACACGAACCATCTCCGCCGTTACGTCAATGCTGTGGGAAGATTTGGTTAATAATCCGAAAAAGGAAGGCCCTGGGGAATTCATCAACAGGAAGAAGATTCAGTGTGCTGAGAAAATGATAAGAGGGGCTTTTGTGGAGCTCTACAGAGGCCTCGGCCTACTTAAAACTTACAGGTCTGCTTTTATGAGTTTGTTAGCCAAATTTGGGTTGCACAAGTACGTCGGACTTCCATTTGGTAACATAGGATCTTTTCTGAAACTAAAAATGAAGTACTTGATCGAGTCTCCACATGGATCACATGCGTATATCTTAGTATAAATGGTTCTTTACCGAGTTTACGGATTAAGGTTAATTGTACGCAATGAGTTTACGCATTAATCTGTCTTAGCTTGGCATTTTAATTTGACCAATGTGATCTAATCGATCGAATTTACTACTTTTGGCAGCTCACTGAACATGGTAGCTTTTATAAAGATCCTCAAGAAATTTGACAAGGTGAGAGACTTGTACCTAGCTAACAGTTCCTGCAGTCTTATTTTAGCAAATGCCAACATAATTTAGACTTGCAGTGCAAGTAAACTGAAGCAATTAGTTTTCCTTCACAGGTATCGAACCAGCAGGCCTCAGCAAGTTATCTAAAAGCAGTGAAGAGATCACATTTCATCAGTTCTGATAAGGTAACTGAATTTTCGTACTTTTCGTACGTCTTAATCTATGATCAGTACGTAACTATTAGTTGGAATCCATTTTTTTTTTTACAATGGCGTCACTTAAAAAAATTACCTTTCTAATGGAAAACGTCGATTGTAAGCGTTTCTGATAGTGATTCTATTCTGTGTGGTTATTATATTTGGTTTGACAAGGTTGTTAAACTAATGGACGAAGTGGAAACCATATTCACAAAGCACTTCGCCAGCAATGACAAGAAAAAGGCGATGAAGTTTTTGAGACCACGACAGCAGAAGGAGTCTCACATGGTTACCTTCTTTGTTGGTATTTCATCTCTCTCCTTCAATTTACCATTGTTTAGCTATCTGCATAAAACCTTTGTAGATTAAGAGGTCGACACTTGAAATGTATGCTTTAGTTCTTTGCCTTATTGAGAGCTCCACCACTAACAAAGAAAAAATTGCAATGTGCAATATGATGGGTGCTCATTAGTCTTTGTTTGCCACTAATCACCAAAGTGGGATTTGCTCAAAGGTTTATTATTCATTGGTGACAATGGGGTCCCATGAAGCAGTATGACCAAATTGTTTCAGTTTTTCTGGGTCTGATTGTGATCACTCTTTAATAAAGTTTATTATTTTGTTAAGTTATTTCTGTCAAAGAAAATTAATAAAGGTCTTCTGTTTGGTTTATGTTGGTGCAGGTTTGTTTACAGGTTGCTTTGTATCGTTGTTTAGTGTATACGCACTGTTAGCGCACTTATCTGGGATATTCTCTCCAAATACTGAAATGGATTACATGGAAACTGTCTACCCTGTTTTCAGGTAAATGCTCTATTTCACAGTTGCCTTTTTTGTATTCACATGTAATTATATATACAAATAGTGCTACTAGTAGTGCTTGTACAGACTGTTGAAGGGCAGTGCTTCTTCTGTAAGTGCTAAAACCGAAAGCAACTTTAGCGAAAACAGCAAGAGCTTTTTTGATTTAGAAACACACAGTGCTTCTAAGTGCTTTCCCAAACTGGATTTGTAATTTACAGAAATCTAAGATGTGCTTCTAACATAAGCACTTGCAGTAGTAGCTAGCGCAATCGACCAAAAGAACGTCCCACAGAAGCACTGCCAACAGGCAGCAGGAAGGGAAATATATGTTTGTTGTGTTGTACGAGTGGAAGTCGCAGACAAGAAAGTTTCTAACCTTAACAAAGTAGCATCCAAGATTAGTAATTAGCAACACAAAGTAATGCACAAAGTCCTGAAATGTGATCCCTGTCAAGTTTTTTCAGAAACAGAATTAAGATCTGATGATGTTGGTAATTCAAACTAACTACCATCCTACTAACTCTAAGGATGTGAATTTTTGTGCAGTGTCTTTGCATTACTGAGTTTGCACTTGTTCATGTATGGATGCAACCTGTTCATGTGGAAGAGTACAAGAATCAATTGCAACTTCATATTTGAGTTCCAACCGAGCACTGCCTTAAAGTACCGTGACGCCTTCCTAATATGCACAACTTTTATGACAGCTGTGGTTGGTGCCATGGTTTTACACCTTATATTAAGGGCTAATAACTTCTTACCAAGCCAAGTTGATGCCATTCCTGGAATTTTCCTTCTGGTTAGTGTTTATGACTTTCACCTTTACATGTGTGTTAGTCAAGTAACTAGAGTTTTAAAATCAGGCCTCAGAAAGAAATCAACTAAGAAAATTGAAACATTTACATAGCATGAAGCATTGTCCTAATCTTGAAAAACTGCATTTCAGTTTTCCATTGCGCTGCTGATATGCCCCTTGGACATCTTCTATCGACCTACACGCTACTGCTTCATCAGAGTAATTCGTAACATAGTCTGCTCTCCACTTTATAAGGTACATTTCTTTCCAGTTGCAGTATCCCATCAAATACTCGTGATTTATTTCAATCAATACAACGAAATTAGCATCGCCATTTAAGCTTGTTTTTTTTTTTGTTGCATCATTTTCCTGCAGGTTTTGATGGTAGACTTTTTCATGGCTGATCAGCTAACTAGCCAGGTATAAGTTATAACCACTATGGTTACACTATCTAATTTATAATCAAGTTGTCAAGAAAAGATAAATAACTGTAACATTCCTCTTTCGTCGACCATTTAGTTTCGTTAACAAATCAACTATTGTTTCTTTGTTTGTAGATCCCATTGCTGAGACACATGGAATCCACAGCCTGCTACTTTCTTGCGGGAAGTTTCAGAACACACCAATATGAGACTTGCAAAACTGGAAGGCTATACAGAGAGCTCGCTTATGTCATTTCATTCTTGCCATACTACTGGCGTGCAATGCAGGTACCACTACCAAAATTCATGTGCAGATAATTAATGTCTATTAGTACTTTCTTTCTTACTAAATGCATGTAGTCAAATATTTCAACCTTGCAATAGCATAGTCTTTTAGTCCACCAACTGACATCTGATCTTTCAATGCAATGAACTACAAAGTGTGCAAGACGATGGTTTGATGAGGCTGATGTCAACCATTTGGCTAACATGGGGAAGTATGTTTCGGCCATGGTGGCAGCCGGAGCCAGGATTACATATGCTAACCAGCAGAATCATCTATGGTTTTCTATAGTAGTGGTCACTTCTGTGGTGGCTACAGTCTATCAGTTATACTGGGACTTTGTCAAGGATTGGGGACTTTTCAACCCACATTCCAAGAACCTATGGCTGAGAGATGAACTCATTCTGAAGAACAAAAGCACCTATTATTTTTCCATGGTAAGTTTTAGGTCTTTAGATTTTTCTCTAAACAACTTTATTGTAGATATCCTAGTTTTAAACCGCATTCTCAAACATATTGCTAACTGACGCAGGCCTTGAATGCCGTTCTGAGAGTTGCTTGGGTGGAGACAGTTATGGGATTTCACAAGATTTCATATGTTGAGTCACGATTGGTGGACTTTCTCTTGGCTTCATTAGAGGTTATCCGGCGGGGGCATTGGAACTTTTACAGGTACTTATGTTGAAGGAGAAATGTTTTTGAGCATTATACTTGATCCTTGTGAATAAACTATACAATTTCGTAACTTGTTCTTTTATATCAAACAGGTTAGAGAATGAGCATCTGAATAATGTTGGCAAGTTCAGGGCAGTCAAGACGGTTCCCCTACCATTCCGTGATGCAGATTCTGATGGCTGAGATGAATCAGTCTTGCTTGTATAGTACAGAATCCCCAAATACTGATATGGGGCATTTAAGCCAAGACATGCAGGAGGAGGGACTACTCCACATTTTCTTACATCAATGGGCGAGATCCTGCCATTCATTCATGGCATACACAATTCGGAATATGAATTGCAAAGCGCCAAATGCAATGAAGAAAAGCCATTTCCAACTGAAATGACCTTTTTCTGATATACCTTTGGCCATTTTAGTATAGAAATGATGATGCAAGTGTACCATGTATTTTCTGAACAAGCAGTTCTATTGTGTATTGACTTTCAAATTTTTCGCCTCTAAAGATAACCCTCTATGTCATACCTGCTACCACCAAAAATGAAAATGGTAGAGTTATCTGAATCCATGTTGTTTCTCTATCTTACATTTGATCATAGCAATGGAATAGAAACTGATTAGAAGATTAGTAGGCGAGATTTTACAAAAAAGGCTTCATACGAGAAACAGCTTTTTTCCAACACCCCTAGTTAACAACCCCTATTGATTGGATTTATATGCTTATTCTGATCGGAATATTCAAATGATTATTATCGAACGACTATTCATCTATTGTATTCTCATGTAAATGACTATTCATCTATTGTATTTTCATGTAAATTAGGGGCAAGAAAGTTGTTTCCTTGTCACAGAAAGAGAACCGTTGAGGACTTATCAATTTGATAGCAAATTGATCAACTTTGGCCATTTATTAGAAAATAGCCAAAATAGTGAAAATACTGCATGTGTTATTGTATTTTTTTCAGAATGAGGCTTTTAGGCATGTAAAGAATGTATGTAATAGCTAGTTTATATATTCTGTACTTTTGCATAACAAGTATATAAACTTCAATGCTTGAGCGTGCTCTATTACTTTAGGTGGAAGCTTTAATATACCTGTATCCTATACATAATGCCTTACCAATCTCTGCATGGTGCTTATATTGAGATTCAAATTAAGCAACCTATTTTTTTAATTCACTCTAAATATCATTCTTCCTTCACATAATATAATTTGGTAAACTTTTTACATGAAGACAGCAGAACCTCCATCACAAACTAATACTTAATTACTGCACCTGCTAAAATTTTAGAATGAAGATCACTATCAAGACTTCTGCTGCAGAGTGAATATCCCACCTGGTTTTTTTGTGAATTGTGGTTTAAGAAAAGGAATCAACACCAACATTGGAAAACTTTTGATTTCTCAGAGATTCGGCTAGTCTCTTTGACAGATAGTATGCAGTTGATTCAATGGTGATCATCGGATTAACACCAACAGCACTAGGCAACACACTACCATCACAAACAAATAGGCCTTCGGCTTCCCAGCTCTCCCCATTCTGATCAACCGCGCCTTCTTTTTCATTGATTCCCATTCTACAGCTCCCCATTTGATGAGCTGCGGAATAGCGTGTCCACTTCTCTACTAATGACTGTGGCCCTTCTTCTGCGGAAACTTTGTCCAAAAACTCCTCTAGTCCCTCCTTATCAATCCCTTCACATTTGAGTCTCAGTCCATCGCTGCGGTGAGTGCCAACTTCAACTGCTCCTGCTGCTATCAGAATCCTAAGCGCCTGCCTCAAACCAGCCTTCATGTTCTCTTTGTCTGATGCATCAAGCTCATAGCTAGCTCTTCCTTCTGTCCTAATAACCCCGGAACCTTTATCCCGGATTATTGTGATCAAATGGGCAGTTCTTGAAAATCTCAGCATCCTTTTCTTCATGTCTAGTCCAGACTCCCAAGGGCACAAAGCAGCAAATGATCTAGGCCCTAATGCAGGAGTTTCTATGATGGCCCTTGGCCTAGAGTCTTCTGAAACGACCTCATGGACCAATGTGATAATTCCACCCTCGTAGCTTTTACCCTTGAATTCTGAATTAATCGAGTCAGGGAAGTATCCCCAAGCCATTAGAACAGGGTGAAGATGAAGATTTCGACCAATGTGCCGATTCTTTAGTCCACTAGAGATCATCAAGGGAGGTGTCAAAAGAGCTCCACATGCTGAAATTGTTACTTTTGCCTCGATTTGCAATCTCTTTGTTACGTTGTTACTTAAACTTTTTGCCACTACTCCCAAGCATTTCTTCTTCCTCATACTTCCACTCTTGTAGCTTTTAGCCAATACAAATCTCTCGGCTTTGCAACCAGATAAGATCACTGCACTATGATCCACTGCATCCACCAGCCATGTAGTATCAGTCCCCTTTTTCTCTCCTTCTTACAACCATAACCGCAGGATCCACAATAATGCTTCTCAGAAGAATTGCGAGGGGTAAAATGAACAGCAAGGCCTAAATTCTCACATCCTTTTCGTAGCACTTGATTTTGGAACCCCTCCTCTGCACAACTCTCTGTAACCCCGATTCTCTCCCACACAGCATTCATTGCAGAAACGTACCCGCATCCCCCGAAGAAGGCAATCTTTTGATCCTTGGCCAGTTCCTGAAGCAAAGAATCTGGTGGTCTAATGCAGGCTGACCAGTTAACAGCAGAGCCACCACCGACTGTTGATCCAGCCTGCAGCATTACTTTCCCATCAAAAGTTGCAAGAATGCCTCCTGATTCGTACAGTTGATCCTATGATGGTCCTTCCAGAGAGGAATAATCCGATGCGGTGAAGTAGTTCCCTTTCTCAAGAACAATGACTTTCTGGCCTGAACTTGCTAAGACAGCAGCTGCAACACCTCCTCCACAGCCAGAGCCATCATTTACAACATCACATTTGATCTTGTAGAGGTTGTTCTTGGAGTCATGTGTGACTTCGAGGCCTTTGTCAGCAAGAGATTCCAGAAGGCTAGTGTCAGTTTGGTACATGGTTTCTATGATTCCCTTGTGAAGAGGCCTCTCTTCTGGGACTCTTTCGGGGTTCGCAGCCGGTTCTACTTCATATCCAATGGCTTTCCATGCTGGGTTTTCAGCATTAATTTTCATCAACCTGTGAAAAGGAAAACGATTCAACGCTTTAAACTCTTGATTGCTTGCAGCCTACGTACTATACATCATGCATGGGATGAATGTTCATGAAATTAAAGACGTAATGCCCACATCTACACGAAATAATCAAGGAACTATTATCATGATGCATGTTCGATCAATTAGCATCGATATTCTAGCTATCGCACATACACACATGTGGTGTAACATGGATCTATTGAACACCATGATCAACTTCTATAATGCTTTGTGCTTGGCCTAAATTATATAGTTTAATTAGGTCTAACGACCACTTTTTGTCTACGGATCCTTTCCTCATGGCTCTCTCATCATATTGTTTCATGAAGATATATGGGTCGTTCAATCTTAATTTGATGATCACATGTGTTCATCTTAAAAAGAAATGTCAGTGGAAATATCTTTTTAGTACAAATGTTTTTCGGGTTCTAACATTATTCGTTCTTATATATAAAGATGGGATGGTGTGGTGTGCCCGCCCTTAGCTTTCTACTAATAATTGATTTAATCCAATATCTCCAAGTCTAATTAAAAAGTCTTAATCAATCAAATATCTAAATGTGTGGTTGAAATGCCTAAGTAATGACTGTTGGAGTAAAAATTGTAAAAACATATATACCCAACACTTTCACCCTATCTCATTAATTAAGATAGGGTTTTAATTATGTTTAGTTCGACCCATTCAAGACAGAATGTGTCTCTTAATTACAATCTCTTGTTACAAGGGAATACCATTTGATTCCGTTTACCAAGAGATCATTGTAGGTTTGTTTGTTTTTGTGACTGCATCCACATTTGGGAATGGGTTGCCTACGTACTCTGGAGAGGATCAAGTCACTCGTAGTTCAAGGGTTCCAACAAGTGACTGACTCGTTGGAGGGCTTTGACTTTAGGATGAGAGTAGTGTTTGGAAATGTGTTTGAATTTGTGTCTGAAAGCATTTGAGCTTTGGAGCGAGATTCTGGCCTCAGGCGATCCGGGAATTTATTTGGGTTGGTGGTTGCATCCAGATTTAAATCCAGACTGTCTACATACCCTTGTAAAGGGATCAAACCAATGTAGTTCAAAAGGTTTGATTATGGATTTGATTCTCTGGTGCTTCAGGAATTTGGCCAGAGTTATTTGGACTGGATAAATTTGACTGGTGGTGTCAGAGATTCTGTTTTGAATTGTGATTACATCTAGTGGGTTGCTAGACTGCCTATGTACCCCTTTGTGGGATCAACCGACCGTAGTTCATAAGAGGTTTGTAGGCTTTATGGCTTAATGCCAATTTTGGGCTTGACAGATGTATTTTTAGATCTGTCAACTGTATTTCTTGTGGACACCCATTTTGGTAGAGTGTCTGTTGACTTGACTTGGGCACCCGAAATGGGTGATGCATCAGCGTGATCAAAAGGCTTGAATGGTTTTGGTAACAGTCATTGTTTGGGGCATAGGTGATTCCTGCAATTTCAACCTCTGTGTGTAAGCAGATTCCCCCTTTATGCGGACTCCGCGTGTATGCTTGTGAGCGCTCTCGCGTGTATGTCTGTGAGCGGGCTCTGCGTGTATACTTGTGGTGTATACTTGTGAGCGGACTCCTCGTGTCTGCTTGTGAGCGGACTCCTCGTGTCTGCTTGTGAGCGGACTCCGCACGTATGTTGGTGTATACTTGTGAGCGGACTCCTCGTGTCTGCTTGTGAGCGGACTCCGCACGTATGTTGGTGAGCGGGCTCTGCGTGTCTGCTTGTGAGCAGACTCCGCGACTTGCTTCATCTTCTGCATGAATGGATCTCGCCTCGCCTGGGCTTAGGGTTTCTGTTTTGACGCGAATATTAGCTCGCCACCTCTTAGGTCCTCTGTGAAGTCACCTTGCCACCCCTTAAGGTTTCTACTTTGACGCGAATGTGATCTCGCCACCCCTTAGGGCTTCTGCTTTGGCACGAATGTCTGCTTTGAATGCTTGTTTTCTTCCTTTGTACGGCTTATCATGCGAAACACAAAGCCATGTGTACAAGAGTAAGGGCCGAGCGGCCTGTCTTCAAACTCGCCTGGAATGTTTGTTTCCTTCTCTTGTACGGCTTGTTATGCGAAACGCAAGGTCATGTGTACAAGAGTAAGGGCCGAGCGGCCATATGTTTATTGCAGCGAGAGGAGGCGGGGGCGAAGTCATCTCGCCTTCTTTTTGGTGACTACCCCGCATGGTCATCTCTTCTTTTGGTAACTACCTCACGAGGTCATCTCGCGTTAGGGGAGATGGCTTTGCTTCCGAGCTTCCGGCGGAGTGACAGAAAGATAAAGACGTTGTAAAAAGAAATAGTTAGAATGGGGGCTCCACCTTTGTTGGTTCGCCGCTCTTCTTCTGCCATGCTTTCTTCTTCTCAGTTTCGCCTTTTCTCTCTCTATGTTTCCCTCTAATTTCGCCTTCTCGCCCATGTCTGCTTCCCTTTCTTTCTTTCTCTGTGTCTCTTTATATAGAGTGCACGATTTGGAAGATTGAGTTCGTATTGGACTTTGTTGTCCAGCTGTTTGCAAGAGTCACAATTGAACTCAAAAACATTGTGCATGTAGCACAAGAAAAGTATTTATATTATATATTTTTAAATTCATTTTCTTTTCTTTTTTTCTTTTTTTTAATTGTTATTATTATTATTTTTTTGCGATCAACAATGACCGAATCAGCTTCTGGGCTTCAACAGCAATACGTGGGGATGATGATAATGTTTCAACCACTCTTAATTTCAAATCTCTTCATTTTGATGGCTCATTGGCTCAATTGACTAATTGATAACTAATCACAAACCCTAATTTTCATTTATATATTCCTCTTAAATATGAGAGGTCGATATGGGAGGTCGATCTGTGTCTTGAACTCAAGAGTTATATATTTTTTTATCCAAGTCATACCATTTTCTTAAAAACTTTTAGCTTGAAAACTAGTTCGTGTTGTGTGTTATTATAAACATACAAAGATCTGACAAGATTCAAACCTAGGTACGTTATACACTTAGAGTCTTACCAATACGTGCTATTTCGTAACCCAAAGGTTTTTACTTGCTGCCTAATCGCTTTAGTCGTAGTTGAGTTACATATTTTGTTAATTTGTCTGACTACAAAGTCTAATTGCCTCGTCACTTTTCTCTCAGCTATCCCTCCATATTCCTCTCAAGTCTAGCAAATTGTACTCGTGAGTTGAAATAAGGCTGAGTGAGGTTTGGGAATCCGATCATAATGACAACCCGGCCATAACTATATAGGACCAAACCTAATAATGAGTGACATGCGCATGACAACGATCAAACCAAGTAGGGTTTACGGTTTGGATCCGGCTTCTATGTTATAAAAGCTGTTTGCTTGGATCTGCTTGGAGTTGCCACATCATCAAAACAAATCTTGACGGTCAATAATGAAAGACTTCAAAATACAAAGTTAGGCAAACTCATAGAAGATTATTATCTTCTATCTTCCCAGAGCTTCAATTGATCAACTGAACTTCAACCCAGAGCTTCACATGACAGCATAGCCTAACCTTCATCCCTTTAGGGTTAGTAAATGAAATCATTTGGAACAAGAGACTCATCTTCCTTAATTAAAACGAATCAAACTTCAGAAACACATATATAATGACCCATATGATAGCCTTAGATTGAGGAAGCTTCACCCAAAAACCAAAACTCTTCAGATGAATCATGAATTTGGAAGCAAACCTGTATGACCCATGTCTTAGCTTGAGGATGCTTTCACCCAGAATAATGCTAATAGCATAAAAACATAAACAGAATTTTTCATTAACTCTTTTTTATAAAGACACCAATTTGGGTTGGTTGATTCACATATTAAGTTAAGATTCGAGAGAAGATGAAGAACATGATAGGATGAGAGGGAGAGAGTGATCCAGTGCTTCACATGAGGGTTTGTAATTTTAGAAGTCTTGATTTCAACCTTTAGATAGTATAAAAGCAACGTGTCACTCTCTTGTTGAAACCCAAGCAGATCAGCACTTCTTTTTCCAATTAAAGAAGCCATGTCCTTACGGTTTACAGTTAGCTAGGTACGAATTCTTTAGTTCTATACCATCTTGATATGTCGGTTGTATCAATTTTTGTCGTTAGAATATGTCAAAGTAGAAGGGAAAGAGATAGAAATGGGTACCCGGGAGAAGAAAATGAAGACGCAAAGGATCTTGATGTAAAGAAAAGCAAGCCTAATCAGGGTGAGAAACCAGCGCCTGAACCACCAATGTAGAACTCTCTCTCTCTCTCTCTCTTCTCTAATGGCAGACATGAGAACTTGTAAACGAAGGGCCATTTGTCACCCAAGCAAAGAGAACCACAGAGCAGTAGACTACCCAGCCTAGTGCTTAGGATCCATAAAACCACTCTAACCAGAATTTTGCTTCAATAAAACCCCTCTTCACCAATAACTCTGCAACTTGTTCATGAAATCAATCCAAACCAAATATACAATCAAAGAAAAGCCAACTTTCTGCAGGTAATTAAATAGAAAAAAAAACTCTATCTTCTCTTTTATTTTCGATGCATACATTTTTACTAAGAGATATTTTATTCACACACTCTTATATACTTAATATACATCTCTTTTATTTTTTGTCTAAATTTTTTCCTCAAACTTCCTCTTATGCCCTCTTCATGTTATTTAGTACACATCCACTTCAGTTTTAATTCATCATTGTTTTTGCTTTTGCCAAACCGATTCCAAGTAAGTTGATGTTCTAAATCTATCACTCTATTTTCGCACCACTATAATCAATACTACTAATTCTTCAGCTAAAATCAAATCGAACTTGTAAGAAAATCGAATTTGAGACAAAGTGAATGATGATTTTCTTTTATCTTCTTTATTTTCTCATTCAAACAAACTCCAAGATTTTCAATCAATCAAAATACTACGGAAGTTTGACATCACTAGAAAGTTTGCATACTGCATATTTCTTAGAGTCATAAATATGTATACAAATTCAAAAGTTTAGCATTCAAACTGAATTTGTTACTTCAACCAATCAAATTCATAAAAAAAAAAAAATAGAGGGGACAATTTTTTTTTAGGATTAATTACTGGTCACTCCATTAACTTTCATGCGCTCGACAGTTTACTCCATTAACTTTCAATTTCAATCAATTAGTCCATTAACTATCCAATGTCACACAATTAGGTCCATCCGTTAAGTGGCCGTCCAAATCAGTGGTTAAGTTGTTGACTGGACATATTTTTCAATTGAAAATTCCATTTAACACCCCACCTCTCTCTCTCTCTCTCCCTCTCTCTCTCTCACATTTAAAACCCATCAGCCAGCCATGGCTTCCCACTTTTCTCTCTCCGCCATTTCTCTCATCACCCTCCTCTTCCTCGCCGAACGCCGCCTCATCCATCACCATCGTCGTCACCTATTCCGCCTCCACCGTCGCCACTTGCCCCACCCCTTCGCTACCGGAGCGTGTGGCCTCGACCATCACTTCTCTCAGCCTCGCCGCCCTCCGCCTTGACGTCTCTGACCCCAACCTCGTCCGCGCCTTCCTTTACTCCAACACCACCCTCCTCATCACCATCACCAACGTTGGAGAGGCCCTTTGTGGCGGCGGAGTTGGGTGAGGAAAGTGGCTCTGTTGAAAGATATGAAGTTCATTGGTCTTATGTGTCTGACCCAGATGAGGATGAAGGTGTTATGGGTAGAGTTATGGTGGGTGGTCAAGCTTCGGAGGGTGTTACGCCCATTGCTAATTTGTGTTGGGAGAGTGATGGGAGTGAGGTAGTGGATGAGGAGATTGAAGAAGAAGTGGGTGGAGAAAATGGCGGATTGCTGGGTCATGTTAAGGCTCTGGTTTGTGGGTTTGTGGAGCAGGTTAGTATTGCGCCCAGAGTTAAGGTTTCTGAGTTTGTGGAAGGAGAAGAAGATGAGTCGTTGGTTGTTGAAGAATCAAATTTTGTTGAAGGTGGAAATGGAGATTCTGTTAGAGTGGAATGTGTTGAGGATTGTAGTTTTGGTACTGCTGAGTCTAGTGAGAAGAACTCTGTTGAGATGAATTTGAATGTATTGGAAGGTGGAGAGGGAGATAAGTGTATCGAAGAAGGGTCCTTTGTGCGTGAAAGTTCTGAGAAATTGGAAGAATTGGATGTTGAGGATAACGAGAATCAGAGTTTTGCTACTGCTGAGTCCAGTGAAACAAACTTTGTTGGGTTGAATGTGAATGTATTGGAAGGTGGAGAGAAAGATAAGTATGTCGAAGAGGAGTCCTTTGTGCACGAAAGTTTCGAGAAATTGGAAGAATTGGATGTTGAGGGTAATGAGAATCAAAGTATGGGAGATAGTCATGTATCTGAAGCTGAGGAAGATAAAGTTGAAAATAGTGATTCCTTTAACTCGATGACGCCAAGGTCTGTCTTAGGTGAGAATGAGGCCACTGGACTTAAGATTGAGGATTTGGTTGCTAGTGGGAAGCCATGGCTGGCTGATGGGTTTTAAATGTGAGAGAGAGAAAGAGAGAGGGAGAGAGAGGGAGAGAGATGTGGTGTTAAATGGAATTTTCAGTTGAAAAATATGTCCAGTCAGCAACTTAACCACTGATTTGGACGGCCACTTAACGGATGGACCTAATTGTGTGACATTGGATAGTTAATGGACTAATCGATTGAAATTGAAAGTTAATGGAGTAAACTGTCGAGCGCATGAAAGTTAATGGAGTGACCAGTAATTAATCCTTTTTTTTAAAAGCAATTTGTTAAATGGATGGATAAATTACTTGTCTAGCTTGATATTGATTTAATGTGGGGGTGAAAGTTTTTGTTCCTTTGTATTTTTTATTTTTGTTTATTGATTATTTTTTTCATTATTATCATAAGGGGTAAAACATTACCAGAAGAAAGACTTTAGCTGACGAAAATAAAAAAACCAGGCCAACGAATTTTTTTTTCGTCGGCTAAAGTGGACTTTAGCCGACGAATTTTTTTTTCGTCAGCTAATTTAAAATTTTCGTCGGCTATGGTCAACTTTAGCCGACAAAATTAATATTTCGTCGGCTGAATAATTTTTTTCGTCGGCTATAGTCTGTGAACTTTAGCCAACGA
This sequence comes from Fragaria x ananassa, assembly GCA_034370585.1. Classification (NCBI taxonomy): domain Eukaryota; kingdom Viridiplantae; phylum Streptophyta; class Magnoliopsida; order Rosales; family Rosaceae; genus Fragaria; species Fragaria x ananassa. The sequence goes on along the minus strand of CP139761.1, from coordinate 4,908,810 downwards.
AATTTTTAAAAGTTTAGCCGACGAAATTTTTAAAAGTCTAGCCGACAAACTTTTTAAACTTTAGCCGACGAAATGTTTAAAAGTTTAGCCAACGAAAAAATATAATTTTGTCGCCTAAAGTGCCTTATATTTGCAGATCTAGACAACAACTCATCTGAGAAAAAAAACTATACGTAGAACCTTCAAACGCAAAAAAGTCATGAAATAAGATATGACCAAAATGGTGAAATACGTCTACGGTTGAAAAATCACAGTATTCCGGTAAAGTCTCGGTGCTGATAGTTGACTTACCCTTATTATTCACTATGCTGCAGATTTGGCGTTTGGTGTCTGATTGACTATTGTGATACCTTTCCGAAAGCGTAACGGCGCTACGAGTCAAACTCATTGTTATGGCCATGATGTATAGGCTTTTTTGGCCATCCGAGTCCGTTTAGGGCTTCAAAATGCAGTTTTCTTATTTTCGATTAGAGTTGACCGTTTCGATCGAGCCCTTAACTTTGTCGAATCCAGTTGAATTTTTTATCATAGATATCTTTCATCATAATGATCATATTTGACAGTCGAATTTTGGTTTGTGAATTTTAGTCATCGGAATCACAACGTGTCTACTATTTTCCGTTATTCGGGTTTATGGGGAGCCCTATCGTCGGAAGGTAAATGTCTCAAAATTTTTATATGGGCAGTTGTGTCTCATCTACGTGAGAGTTTTTTGTCTTGAAGGTTTGACCAAACTACGTAATATAGAGGGAGATATGAGCGTTTTCGTGTGATAAGTGACGATGGATTATGGTTGACTGTTTCGATCGAGCTCTTAACGTTGTCGGATCCAGTTAAATTTTTTACCATAGACATATTTCGTCATAATGATCATATCTGACGGTCGAATTTTGGTTTGTGAATTTTAGTCATCGGAATCACAACGTGTCTACTAATGTTGTATAACTTGTTTAGTAGGTTATACAACTTTGTGAACCAACTCTACATAGGAAGCAAAATTATTAAAAATCTCGTGAAATAAGATGTGTTCAGAATGGCGAAATACGGCTATGGTTCAAAAATCACGTAAATCGGGTAAAGTCTCGGAGCCGATAGTAGCGGTCAACCCTATTTACCGTTATTATTTCTTATGGGGAGCCCTATCGTCGAAAGGTAAATGTTTCAAAAATTTTATATAGGTGGTTGCGTCTCATCTACGTGAGAGTTTTTCGTGTGGAAGATTTGACCAAACTACGTAATATAGGGGGAGATATGAGTGTTTTCGTGAATTTATAGACTTTAGCCGACGAAAATATATGAAAAGTCGTCGGCTAAGGTCAAAAAATTTCAAAATTTTTTAGGCGGTAAACCAAAGTTGGAGGAATATTTTCAAAGGACTTTAGCCGACGAAAATATATGAAAAGTCGTCGGCTAAAGTCGAAAAATTTTCAAACTTTTCAACCAAAATTTTTTGCCGACGAAAATATATGAAAAGTCGTCGGCTAAGATGCTTTTTGCCGACGAATAACCTAATATTTCGTCGGCTATAGTTATTTTTTAATTACATACTATAGCCGACGAATACGTTAGGGTATTCGTCGGCTAAACCCTAAAATTTTTTTATTACCTACTATAGCCCTATATTCGGTGGTTATTTTGCGTAAAATTTTTATACGACTTGTTGCGTGTCATCGGTTTAAAACTATTTTCAGTTGGAGGTCCGGCCAAAATACGTAATTTAGACGGTCGAACGACCTTTTCCGTGCGTTTAGGGGTTTGACTTACGAGATTGACCGTCCGGATCGAGCCCTTATTCTTTTCGGATCAAGTTGATTTTTTTCTCATACATGTATTTTATCATGATGGTCAGATCTGACGGCTGGATTTCTGTTTCTCAAGTTTGATCATCACGATCACAACATGTGTACTAATGTTGTATAACTTGTTTACCAAGTGTTATGTAAATGTTCCGTTTCAAAAACAAACTATACGTAAAACCTTCAAACGCCAAAAAGTCATGAAATAAGATATGACGAGAATGTTGAAATACATCCACGGTTGAAAAGTCACACTATTCCGGTAAATATTCGGTGCCGATAGTTGCGGTCAATGCAATTTTTCATTTTTCCCCCTATGAGTAGCCCTATATTCGGTGGTTATTTTGCGTAAAATTTTTATACGACTTGTTGCGTGTCATCGGTTTAAAACTATTTTCAGTTGGAGGTCCGGCCAAAATACGTAATTTAGACGGTCGAACGACCTTTTCTGTGCTTTTAGGGGTTTGACTTACGAGATTGACCGTCCGGATCGAGCCCTTATTCTTTTCGGATCAAGTTGAATTTTTTCCCATACATGTATTTTATCATGATGGTCAGATCTGACGGTTGGATTTCTGTTTCTCAAGTTTGATCATCACAATCACAACATGCCAAATGTATAAAAATACTTTTAGCCGACGAATTTATAAAGTTTAGCCGACGAATTGGTGTATAGCCGACGAAATTGGTATCTTTAGCCGACGAAATTTTCAAAGGACTTTAGCCGACAAAAATATATGAAAAGTCGTCGGCTAAAGTCGAAAAATTTTCAAAATTTTCAACCAAAATTTTTTGGCGGTCAACCAAAATTTTCAAAGGACTTTAGCCGACGAAAATATATGAAAAGTCGTCGGTTAAAGTCGAAAAATTTTCAAAATTTTCAACCAAAATTTTTTGGCGGTCAACCAAAATTTTCAAAAGAGTTTAGCCGACGAAAATAAAGAATTTCGTCGGCTAAAGTTCTTTATATAGCCGAAGATGGATGGTAAGAAGTCTATTATCTGCCAGATTTTCTTCTCGGCCTAGCTCCGCCGTCAAGCCACCGGAGACCGTCACACTTGTCCCAAAAGCTTCGCCGTCGTCTCTACTTCATTGCTGGATAGGTGGTGCATCGAGTGGCGCCGCCGTGAGAGATAAATCGAGCTCCAAAACTCCGCCGGTTCGGATTCGGTGTCGATCGAATTTCTCCTTCCTTAGATCACCATTTGGTGAGTTCTATATATGGATAAGTTGAGTTTGATTAGTACTACATTCCCCTAGAATTTGGTAGCTCGATTCGGTGTGTGTGAAGAGAATCGAAGATTTGAAGTTTTTAGGGTTTAAAATTGGGGATTTTTATATTTTCAGTCGATTGAGATGTTTAGGCTTAGAATTGAGCTTCGACTTCTTCAAGAAAGTTGTTCGAAATGTTGAGAGGAAGATTCTTTCAAATTTTGGTCGTGATTGGAGGTGGCCGAAAGTTTCTGCAGTTTTTTTTTTTCAAAACCCAGCAACTTTAGCCAACGATATTTAAAAACTATATTCGTCGGCTATAGTATTTTTTAATTTTTTTTATAAGTTTTAGACGACGAATAACCTAATATTTCGTCGGCTATAGTTATTTTTTAATTTTTTTTATAAGGTTTAGCCGACGAATTATGGCATGTTTCGTCGGCTATAATTATTTTTTTAAATTTTTTTACAAGGTTTAGCCGACGAATAACCTAATATTTCGTCGGGTATAGTTATTTTTTAATTTTTTTTATAAGGTTTAGCCGACGAATTATGACATGTCTCGTCGGCTATAGTTATTTTAAAAAAATTTTATAAGGTTTAGCGGACGAAATATTTATATTTCGTCGGCTATAATTATTTTTTTAAATTTTTTTATAAGGTTTAGCCGACGAATAACCTAATATTTTTTCGGGTATAGTTATTTTTTAATTTTTTTTATAAGGTTTAGCCTACGAAATATTTTATATTTCGTCGGCTATAGTTATTTTTTTAAATTTTTTACAAGTTTTAGCCGACGAAATATACTATGTTTCGTCGGCTATAATTATTTTTTAAAATTTTTTTACAAGGTTTAGCCGACGAAATATACTAAATTTCATCGGGTATAGTTATTTTTTAATTATTTATTCACTACCAGGACAAGTACTTTAGCCGACGAAAAATTTTCGTCGGCCTGTTAAAAAAATTTGTCGGCTATAGTGTCGTCGGGAAAGGGTCGTCTGTAATGACTTTAGCCGACGAGACAAAAAATTTCGTCGGCTATAGTATGACTATAGCCGACGAAATAATATCGTCTGCTATAGTCCAACCTTTAGCCGACGACATTATTTCGTCGGCTATAGTCATACTATAGCCGACGACATTATTTCGTCTGCTAAAGTATGCACTATAGCCGACGACATTATTCGTCGGCTATAGTCCATACCTTAGCCGACGACATTTTGTGTCGTCGGTTATCTTCCAAACTTTAGCCGACGAATAATTTAAAATATTCGTCGGCTAAAGTTTGTAATAAAAAAATATAAAACATCTATGGCCGACGAAATATAGTATTTTTCGTCGGCTTTATAGGCATTTAGCCGACGAATTAAAACATATTTCGTCGGCTAAACTTTTTTTTTTTAAAAAAAAAAAAAACTTTAGCCAACGAATTAAGGCTTTTTTCGTCGGCTATAAGTGCATTCCAGTAAAAAAAAAACCCCGAAATTTCTGAATTACCATTCCATGCAAGCTGCAAAAGACATATTTAACAATTTCATATAACCAACAACAAACACATAAAAGAATATATGAACTACATAAAAGTATCAATTACATAAAAGTATATATCAACTACGTAAAGTCTATATCGTCTAAATTAAAGTCATCTTCTGGGGGCTGCTGCGGAGGTTGCGGCGGCTGGGGTAGCGTCATGGGCGGAGGCATGGGCGGAGGCGGAAGTCCCTGAATCTGGGCAGCTGCAAAGTCCTGCATGTACTGGATCATCTGCTGCTGCTGGGCCTGCTGGATGGCATGTAACTCGGCAACATAGGCTGCCTGCGCGGCATTAAAGGCAGCCTGAGCAGCTTGAGCAGCTTGCTGTTCTCGTAGTCTCTGAACTTCCGACTCTAGCCGAGTCGTCCTGTTGATCGTGGACGTGGTGCTGCTACTGGTCGAGGTTGCCTTTCGTTGAAATCCTGGAGTGGTCTTCAGGACCCCCTCGCCTCTCTTTCCTAGACCTCGGCAGTAGAAGTTGTTTCCTCTCGGTGGGAAGGCTGTGCCCATGATCCTCGCCCCAATCGTCGGATCCGAATTGTCGATCCGGGACATGGCTTCGGACATCTCTTCCTCCTGCGTGTCCGGCCATGCCTCCCTCACTAAGGTACTCATGACCTCGTCACTAGCCTCCCTCACCCTCGCCTATATGGATAGGAAAAAAATTATTAATTAAAATTTTTACATAAATTTAAAAATTTAAAAACGTAAAGTGACTTACAATATCCTCTTGAGAGTCAGGATATGCCTTCTCGTACGTATAGACGTATGGGTTGACTTCTGGATGTTCCTTGGCCGCCTTGTCCATGAAGACACCGAACGGTCTAGAACCGGCATGATGGTTCCTTGTGTTGCGTTGCCGGTTCTGAGCGTTCACCCGGGAAACCGCCTTCAAAGAAAAAAGTAAACTATTAGTAGAATATTTTAAAACACACCTACTTATTTTTAAATTAACTAACTAATTTATTTAAATACCTGTTTACGAGGGTTGTTGAATTCTAATGTCAGAAGCCAACGCCACTCGTACTCCCTGTACTGGAACTCAGTAGGGGTACCAGAACGTGCGTTCCCGTGCTTAGTCCAATGGGTCCGCAGCTCGTTCTTCCACTCCTTGTACCTACAGATACAACAAAAATATTAGAAATATTATTAATATCACATACAATTTTGTTTTTCATTAACTTCCCAACGTACCTTCCCTCATGCACAACGTCGGCCCAGCTGTCCCTCAGGTGCTCGGGAACCTCAAACCACACCTGCATTTAACCGTTTATTATTAGTTTAGCTTTTCGAGAAATCAACAATTTAATACATAATATTATTTTGTAAACTCACCGACATCGCGTTGTGGACCATGTCCTTAACCTCCTGCGGGACCTCGCCCCAGTCGGACCACAACATAGGGACTCTATCCCTAATGAGAGCACCCACGCAGCCGGAGTACGTCCTCGACTTCCCGCCCGATACTGCGTGGCCATCCCCGTCAGTATCGATGGGGATCCTCCCCATGGTACTCACCATCTTCTCGAGAGCTTTCCCTGTGACGGGGCTTCTCTTCTTCTTTGTGCCTATGACATGATTCGGCCAAATTGATTATTAAAATATATATGACCCTTTAAAAGTAATCATGCATCACTGATTACCTGAGGAGCTCGCGACGGATTCCGGCTCTGTCGCCGATGATGATACCCTCGCAGAAATAAGAGGCGTATCAAAAGGCAGGAACCGGTACGCCGCTGATGGAGCCACTGGCGGGGGCAGTGGATAAATCGGCGTCCCTGAGCCATCGACTACAGGTAACGCCGGTATCATCCGCGGAAGGAACAGATGAGGCGGTGGCATCTGTACCCCAGATGACCCACTATCCGAAGAAGTAGGACCTCAAGTGGGCGCCCGGTGTATCTCGGGCATACGAGGTGCAGACACCTCCGTCTGAGGCCACAAGGGCCTCGGGGAACGAGGGACGGCCGCCTGCCTCGATGAAAGGGGCACCTCCGGCGCCATCTCCAGAAGGCTCGCACGTCTGGCTGTCATGTGGCCCTGAAACGTCGTTTGAGGGTTGCTAGAGGTTCCCTCAGACGATTCGGACCTTTGGCCCTTCGAACTCTTCTTCGATCGAAAAAAGCCGCTCATCCTATTTAAAATATTAATCAAAGGCTTTAGATTATTTTGTCTTTGTTTTATAAAAAATTATACATATTTAAAATTATACTTATTCAATAAATAGATACACATACCAATATATATATATATATAGATATATATATATATATATATTTTACTTACATAACAATATTATATATATCAACATCATCATAAATTAACTAACATATCATAAAACTAAATTCGAAATCAAAAATAAATTAACACATATATTCAAAAATAAACACATATATTCAAAAATAAACACATAAACTAACATAATTAAATTAACACAAATTAAATTAACACAAATTAAATTAACAAAAATTAAATTAACATAAATTTAATTAAGACAAATTAAACCAAACGATAACAATGAGCATCAATTTATCAACAACAACAAAATTAAGCATAGAGAAACAACATCAATTTAGTAAACAATATCTGACGCATTATACATCTATCTATCAGTAAGTTACCAGTTTTGAAAACTGAAAACTTATGGGTGGATATTGGCCGGTAAGATATGCATAATACAAATCAACAATAAGGAAGTTTTAAAAGTTATTGACGCAAGAATCAGAAACTACGACTATCCAAAAAACCAGAATCCAAAAGATCGGTTGCATACCTCAATACTTCCACGAGATCTTCTTTTTGGCAGTTTCTTCTTCTATTTCTGGCGGAGGGCGGAGGGCGAAGGGCAGGGAGGAGGGAGGGAGGAGACCGGGAGGCAGGGAGGAGGGAGGAGGCGGCGACGGGAGAGGGAGGGAGGAGGGAGGAGACCGGGAGGGAGGAGGGAGGAGGGAAAAACTGCGGAAATGAGGGAGGAGGCTAGGGTTCGCAATTAAAACCCGAAGACTTTAGCCGACGAAATAATTTGTTCGTCGGCTAAAGATTAAAATTTCCTCGGCTATACATAAATTCGTCGGCTAAACCTTTGAAATTCGTCGGCTAAACAAATGAAATTCGTCGGCTAAACATTTGAAATTCGTCGGCTAAACCTTTGAAATTCGTCGGCTTAACCTTTAAAATTCGTCGGCTAAACCTTTATACATTTGGCATGTTGTGATCGTGATGATCAAACTTGAGAAACACAAATCCAGCCGTAAAATCTGACCATCATGATAAAATACATGTATGGGAAAAAATTCAACTTGATCCGAAAAGAATAAGGGCTCGATCCGGACGGTCAATCTCGTAAGTCAAACCCCTAAACGCACGGAAAAGGTCGTTCGACCGTCTAAATTACGTATTTTGGCCAGACCTCCAACTGAAAATAGTTTTAAACCGATGACACGCAACAAGTCGTATAAAAATTTTACGCAAAATAACCACCGAACCCGGGGCTACCCATAGGGAGAAAGAATGGAAAATTGCATTGACCGCAACTATCGGCACCGAGACATGACCGGAATACCGTGATTTTTCAACCGTAGACGTATTTCACCATTCTAGTCATGTCTTATTTCACGACTTTTTTACGTTTGAAGGATCTACGTATAGTTTGTTTTTGAAACGGAACATTTACATAACACTTGGTAAACAAGTTATACAACATTAGTACACATGTTGTGATCGTGATGATCAAACTTGAGAAACAGAAATCCAGCCGTCAGATCTGACCATCATGATAAAATACATGTATGAGAAAAAAATCAACTTGATCCGAAAAGAATAAGGGCTCGATCCGGACGGTCAATCTCGTAAGTCAAACCCCTAAACGCACGGAAAAGGTCGTTCGACCGTCTAAATTACGTATTTTGGCCGGACCTCCAACTGAAAATAGTTTTAAACCGATGACACGCAACAAGTCGTATAAAAATTTTACTCAACCATGACATGCATCTGGAACATCTCGTGCGTGTACTTGTCATAAGTGGGATGACCAACGTCCCACAAAAATTTAAGCTTTTCAATCAAAGGTCTCAAGTACACATCGAGACACTTCCCCGGATAACCGGGCCCCGGAATCAACAAACTCAACATATTGTATTCCTTCTTCATGCACATCCATGGGGGAAGGTTGTACGGTACCAAAATCACCGGCCATATACTGTATTGCAGACTCATGTTCCCAAAAGGGTTGAACCCGTCGGATGAGAGCCCGAGCCTCACATTTCAGACCTCTGACGCAAATTGAGGAAACTCCCTGTCTATATGCTTCCAAGCCTCCCCGTCAGCAGGGTGTATAAGGGTATCTTCGTCATGCAATTCCCTATCAGCGTGCCATCTCATCGCTTCGGCCGTGTGTGAAGACATGTACAACCGCTCCAACCTATCTGTCAAAGGGAAATACCGAAGTACCTTTACAGGTTTCCTGTTGCCTGCAGGAGTCAGCTTATATCTGTCAGTGTGACATACCGGACATGCGTCAAGGCCACCAAGGTCATTCCCTTCTGGATCTTTACCCCAAAAGAGAACGCAGTCATATCTGCATGCATGGATCTTGATGTAGGAAAGCCCAAGATCTTTCAGGATACATCGGACCTTCCGATGAGTGGTAGGAAGACGATGACCGTTGGGCAGCATCGAAGCAGTGTACTGTAGATACTCATCAACAGCCTTCACGGTCGATTTTGTCTCAACTTTAATCCTCATTACGTCCATCACACTTTCAAGAACGGTCTTCTCACAACCGGGGTACACTGGAGTCTGTTGGAAAGCAAGCAGTTTGTTGTACTTTTCAATACCAGCAGTGTTCACAGCTCTAGGGAAGGGCTGCACCGGGTCAGGCATATACTGTCCTTGAGCGCATACACCGCTCTCATAAGGAAACATGTCGTTGATGAATGTCGTTGTTGGATCGTTGGATGTACTAGCACTGCCCGTCTTGGAAAATTGGCCATGATCATGCGGACCCCCTGATGATGTTTCACCGTGATATAACCAACATGTGTACTTCTCCCAAAACCCGTTACTCCTCAGGTGCTGCCATACTTTGTCAATGGGAAATCGATACATATCGCTGCGACACTGACATTTCGTGCACGGGCAATAGAAAATTGTATTCCCGTTAGCATTATCCATCGCATATTCTAGAAAACTCATAACTCCTGCACCGTATCTTTTGTCCCATTTTGGAAGCGAAATCCAACTCTTATCCATATCCTGAAAATATAACAAAATATATATATATTTATAACGCTGCTAGCTAATTATTAATAAAATTTCATGCCATATATAAAATCTCAATTCATTTAGTATATATTCTACGTACGTACTACAACTAATTAATTACAAAATTATCATCATGAACTCATATATATCATCAACAACTTCATACCATATCAACACAATAATATTATAAATTAATATTAACATATATATATATATATATCTACTATTTATTAACAACAAATTAATTCATATATATTATCAATTCAAATCATCAACCAAATCGATCAACACATATATATATACATCCAACGTACTCAAAATTAATCAACTCAATCACAATCAAAATCAATAAACTTAATTAATCACACTAATTAAAATCGATCAACTCAAATAAAACTCAATTAATCAACATATATATACATATACGTACCTATATATGGCTCCACAAACTGATTATGGACAGATTTCGACAACACCCAAACTTTTTCTCCCCTTTTTTCTTCTCCCGTTTTTTTTCCCGTTTTTTTCGAAATGAGCTGTTGCTGCCCAGATCTGCAAATATAAAGCACTTTAGCCGACGACTATGAATTTCGTCGGCTAAACTTTTAAATATTTTGTCGGCCATGGTTTGTGAAATTTAGCCGACGAAATAAATTCTTTAGCCATAGCCGACGAAAATTTAAAATAGCCGGCGAAAGAAAATTTCGTCGGCTAAAGTGGACATCATAGCCGACGAAAGAAAATTTCGTCGGCTAAAGCCCACTATAGCCGACGAAAAAATGCTTCGTCGGCCTGGTTTTTTTTTTTTCGTTGGCTATAACCTTTCTTCTGGTAGTGATTACGCACTTTAGCCGACGAATATTTCGTCGGCTAAAGTCTGGAAAAAAACCGACGACATGTTTTTCGTCGGCTAACTGACTATAGCCGACAAAAAAAAATATTCGTCGGCTAAAGTCATCACAGACGGCCTTTTCCCAACGACACTATAGCCGACGAAGGCTCATCGGCTAAGGTCTTAGCCGACGAATTAAAGTGCTTGTTCTGGTAGTGAAATTGTATTAAAAATATGTCCAAAAATTAGAAGTGTGTATTAAGAAATTTGGTATGTGTGAATAAAATTTCTCTTTTACTAACATTCACTAAAGTCTTTTTATGTAAAAATAATAATAACATTCACTAAAGTTTACGATATATATTAGACCAAAATAAATAGGTCCAAAAACTTTTGCAACATATTACTTTTTAAGCAAAAAATCATAAATGATCATTGACTTTTGATTCATTAATCACTTTACTCACTCAAATTTAAAAATATTACTTAATTCACTCACTTTTGATTATGTCTCTCACTTAACTCATTGTCGTTAAACCTACTGTTACAAACGGTTAAAATTGCAGGTATATTTGTCTAACCACATAAAATGCATTTCTAACTTTTTTATTTTATTTCTAAAGTTATTAAATCATTTCCTTTTTATTTTGAAAAAAAAATATTATTTGTAGTTATTTTTTTCGCGATACATTATTAACTTACAAATGCACATTTTTCTTATTTGAAAGTTATTAAATTATTTTCAACTTTAAACAAAAAAAAATCTGGAATTTTTAATACAAAACAAATGTTTTAGAAATAAAATCTGATGAGAATAAAACAATTTTTATTTTTTCCTGAAGAAAAAAAACTAATTGGAATTCTTTTTTTGTGTTTAAACAAATATACCCTCGATGTTAACGGTTCCTAACTATAGATGTAACGGCAATGAGTTAAGTGAGAGATGAAATCAAAAGTGAGTGAGTTAAGTGATATTTTTAAAATATGAGTGAGTAAAATGATTAATGAGTCAAAAATTAGTGACCATTTGTAATATTTTACCTACTTCTTTTTGTGTGTACACGTACGTACATATGAAAATAATGAACATATACAAAAATTCATATAATTTCTATTTTGACGGAAAATACAAACGTCTAGCTAGTTGAAAATATTTTGTTAACAACTTAAGAAATAAGTAAATAACACAAATTCTCACTCTATTCCCTAATGACTTTGTGTCTCCAAGGACTTTATAGCCATACATTGTACATAATAATATAGAGATCATGCATGCTGTTGTTTTAGAATCTAACTTTGTTTTTGTTTCTAGAATCCTACTTGTTCCTTGCATTGGCAGAAAATAAAGTTTGAGTGCATGATAATATATATATTAATGTACACCTAATCCACTTCCTGATTATATTGTCATCTCATGAATTGGAAATAAGAAAACTTTAAATTAGAGAAGAACGTACTTGATGCTTAATTGATTAGTCGCACTGAGTTGGAAATCCAGATATACGAGAGAAGGTTGTCTTACCTCATCTGGGATTCCAGATTCATCTCCAGCAGCCTGCTAGAAGGACTGCACAGCCTTATTTCCAGATAGCTCCTCATTCTTCCCTTCATAATAACTAGCTAGCAGGATCCTCCGATGGCAAAGGAGATAACAGAGCCTCGCAGACGCTTGCCAAAGCCTCCATCTCACCTTATGATAACCTATGTTTGTATACCTTTCCATCTTCACCTCCTCCTCTGCTACCTCCCCTCAACAATGGATGACACTCCTCTCTCTCTCTCTCTCTCAATACCTATACTTTGAGTTGTGGTTATATTTTTTCTTATAGACTTATATATAAAATAATATAGAGATCGCCATGCGAGTGATGATATAGGCACATGCATACATACGTGCCACAACTGAAAACCATAATCAGATTTGCCCCCACCTAAAATTAGAGATTAGTTTGGGAGGTATTTAAATTGTATTATTGTATCAACTTGGATGACGAGCACAACGACTTCTCATATTTATGGATCAACAAGAGACATGCGAACAAATTTGTTATATTCATATTTATGGATTACGAAAAGACTTGCTAACAAGACCGGCGGAGCTGAGTCTGATTGATCAATTAAGGCCTCGAGGACTAGAATTCGTGCTACTTCATTGCACTGACAGAGTGCGTTGAGCTTTCAGTTAAGAATTAAGGAGAATACATGTTTGATTTGTCAAATTTATAGAGTATTTATCTACGAATGGAAAATGATCGTTTCATATTAATTTAGGTCTCTCTCATTGTCCATTCTAATGATAATAATTATTGTATTATTATTTCATACAAATAAGTCTGTTTCTTTGCTTGGTACTTTGTATATCTTTTAAATATTCTTAGAGGGAGAAAATGGAAGAGATTGGAAAACTTTACCAGACGCATAAATTAGTTTTCTTAAGATGGAGCATATTTTTAGTCAAGTCTTTCATTGTTGAGGAGGAGTTGGAAACTGAGACGCATCCCCAAGAGGACAAGGCTAGGGTATGTAGCCCTACATATTGTCTCTCTTGTGGAAGTTGTACGTTGTTAATATATTTAGAGAAAATTATATAAAAACTCAAAATACTAGGTCTCTTTTAAGATAAATTCATACATATTTTTCTTTCATTTTACACCCACTCCACATAAGCAAACTTATCATATATATAAAGCAAATGTCTATAATTAATGGTTTTCTTTATTTTTGAGTTTCTCTATTTTCCCTTCAGACAGTAGAAAGCTAAATTTGGTATCTTTATCAATTTTAGTATCAAATATTGAGCTAAAATTTAGTTGAATTTAACTTTGTCATAATCAATTTCAATTTTAATTTTTTTACTTTGTTATTACTAACTTGAGTGTATATATATATATATATGTTATATACAGAAGTATGTCATTTGTAATAGAATAATATTTTTCATTCCTAAGCTCACATTTGGTGTATCTCTACATAGTTAAAAAATGTCTAATTGTAAGGTACACGTTCTTATTCTTTGATTAATTTTCTTATTTTTAAGTATATTATTATATCATTTCTCATCTTAATTGAGAGGACATTTTACTCTCTACTACTTACGTTTCTAATATGCCTATTAAGTAGGGTATGATATATATGATAATATACCTAAAAAGAAAAAACTCATAATTGGGTTTAGGGTATAGAGTTACGGTATAGGTTCAGGGTATAGGGTATAGGGTTTAGGGTTTAGGGTTTAGGGTTTAGATCATATATATTATTCATATTATATTTTATCTTATGTATAGATTAGATAATGAATTCCTTTAATCTATATTTTTTTATAAAAATAAAGAAAACTACATTATTTTTACAAATTGATTGAAAAATGTTAGTGTAGAAGAAAAACTCATAATCAAGGTATTTAAGACAACATCAATTAAGCTTATTTATTATATTAATATGTTATAGTTGAATGGTGGCAATTGTGTAAAATTTAGAAAAAAATAAGACATAATATTTATCACAATTGATACATTTTAAATGTCTATCAGATAAAAATATTAGGAAGATTTTATTTAAAACTACTCTTCAAAATTGAGTGTATATGAAAATTCCCCATATATTTACTATATTATTATGCGGCTTGGCGTCGTTTTACTGTTCCTAATAACAGTATTAAGCCTGGGTGTTGGACCTGAGTTTCTCGCCCTTTCTCTCGCCGTATCCTGAATGTTCGAGAGTGATTTCTTCTTCTGTTCTCTGGTGTTCTCTCCCTCCCTTTTGTTTTACCCTTTCTCTCTCCAGAAGAATCGAGATCTATCTCGAGACCTTTTCTTTTTCCCCTCTCTTATATATCCTTCTGCTCTCTCTCTCTGGCCTTTCGTTTGGCCAATATATATATATATATATATATAGTCACTCATACCATGACGTGGAGCTCACATCCAATTGATAAAATAAACTTTTTAATCAAAATCACTCTTTCAAATTTAAACAATAATAAAACTTTTTAATAAAATCATATTTTGGTTCACTTCCTGTGTAAATTAGATTCATGTTACCTAATGAGGTTGGTCTAATATGTAGACATCAAGATGGTCTCTAGGCGTCCATACTTCATTGTAGTTGCTTTGCTTGTGGCTATGTTACATATATAAAAAGTTGTCCGACATACAAGCAGGGAACAGATATAGATATGACAACTTCCGTCGTTTAAAACCATTTGTGTTTTTAGTTTAAAATCACATATTTAATTGTCTTAACGATTATCAATTTTGCTGAAAATTTGTAGAAATGATATACTCATATATACCTACAATATGAACGGTTAAGATGAAAAAATATGATTTAAAAGTAGTCAATTAAAAAAATCGTACCTTTTAAATAAATTAAGATATATATATATATATATATATATATATATATATATATATTAGACAAGATATTTAGTTAACTGATATACGGAAATAGTTGTTTTAGTAATAATGACTTCCATCTTAACCTCTGGATACAAAGCTTTCTTGTATGTAACTTCCAGATATGGGCTCCTCTATCATTACCCTTTGAACAAGATCCTTCGTTCCTTGATATTTATAATTTTGACAAGATATTGATCCACCCACAAAAAAAAAAAGAAGAAAAAAAGAAGAAGAAGAAGACAATAAGGTGACGGTTGAGAACAAGTCCAACAGATTCTCTAAATTCTTTGATTTTCTTTATTTTAGGGAATTTGGAGTCATTTTCCACTCCAACAGTTTCCTTATCTCATTCCTTAAAATAAGGAAAGAGATGAAACAGAACTTTTGCTTCCTTATATTTACAGATTCCCTAAAAATATTTAGGAAAAGAAGAATTGAATATTGCACATTATTCAAGGCTCAAAAATAAAAAAGAAAATATTATTTATTCTAAAAAAATAAGCTTTTAAATTTTTAGCAAATCACATATACATCCTCCAAAAGGATTTGAAACACAAATAAATCCACTTGTGTTGTTGTTAAACAAATAAGGACAGTTTTTAACAATTAAGGACAATCTTTTCTCTACATGTCATGTGTCATGATTTAATTTACCAAACTAACCCTACACTAATTAAATATACTTTTAGAAGAGAAAAGTCTTTCCTTTTGAGATTTTTCAGTAAATGGAATACAGTAGCAGATTTTCAATATTTAGTATAGTAGAAGTTAATTTTAGTAGAAGTAGTAGCAGTGGTTAACATCCAAGTAGAAGTAGTAGCATAGGTTAACGACCCAGTAGTAGCACAAGGATGCTTGGACAATCCTTTAATTCAACACACATCAACAACAACATGAATTAACAACATGTAGTGTCATGCACACAACAACAACACACGCAGTAGCAACAACATGAATTAACAACTTGTAGTAACAACAAATAGCAACATCACGCGTAGTAGCAGCACACATCAACAACACACACAGTAGCAACACACATCAACAACAACAACACACATAATAGCAGCACAGAGCAATACACAACAACAACACACGCAGTAGCAGCACACAACAACACAAGCAGTAACATACGCAGTAGCAGCACACAACAACACACAGTAGCACCACACAACAACAACACACGCAGTAGCAGCACAGAGCAGCACACAGTAGCAATACACAACAATAGCATGTAGTAGCAGCAGACAACAACAAGTAGTAGCAGCACATAGCATAATGCAATAGCAGCACACAGCAGCACACAGCAGCAACACACAACAGCACGCAGTAGCAGCAGTAACAGCACACAACAACATGTAGTAGCAGCACATAGCAGAATGCAGTAGCAGCACACAGCAGCAACACACAACAGTACACAGTAGCAGCAGTAGCGACACATAACAGAATGTAGTAACAGAACACAATAGCAGTACCAAACAGAAAAGCTTTCTGCAGCGTAAGAACTACAAGTTTGTAAGGAAACGCCAATGACAAGACAAATGAACAATGAATGAAGCTCTCAATCAGTTTAATCATACCAAGATGAAATCACACATAAATGATATACTTCATAACAACATCTCACTTAATTTCAACTTCAGAAATCATGTAGCACGATAAAAATTGAAGTTCTCTACCAAAATAACACAAATTGTTTAGTCACTTTAGTGTTTACTAAATCTAATAGACGACTATGTCACTCCCTCACTTATACAAGCTGTTAAAACTCCACAGTCTCAACAATGACTATTTTCACATAAACAAATACCCACACTGTAAAAATTACTTCCACAAGCAGCGGACCCAATTTTTGTTGTTGTTTACCCTTCCTTGGCAACTTTTTTCTACACGCTAGAGTCTTATATCGCTTCCATTTCGGTTTGACATTCATATCATTTTGCACTTGTGCACAATAGCAAGAAAATCAGAATTAAACAACTCATGTTACAAGAGCACATATACTTCTTACTTTTTACAGTAGCATAAGCATGATCAAGTTAGCAAGAAACAATTGAAACAGTAGCAGTTTAAATTTTACTTTAGCAGGTGTAGTAGCAGACTTATTATTAGTCTAGTGTGTGTAGTAGCAACTCTTTAACATTAGTGTTTTTTTGTATTTTTTGTAATTCTTGTGGCTCAGCAACTGTAGTAGCAGATACATAACTAGTCTAGTCCGTGTAGTAGCAGCTCTTTAACATTAGCATTTTTTTTATAGATTTTTTGTGATTTTTAAGGTTCAGCAGGTGTAGTAGCAGACATATAACTAGTCTGGACAATTCAAGACATATTCTCACTTGCAAAACACCCAATACATAGACAACGCATGATACAAATACAGTAGCAGAGATATTACTTTAACAGTAGCATGAGCATGATCAAGTTAACAGGAAACAATTGAAGCAGTAGCAGTTTCAATTCTACTTTAGCAGGTATAGATATAACTAGTTTAGACAATTCAAAACATATTCTCAATTGCAAAACACTCAATACATAGACAACTCATGATACAAATATAGTAGCAGAGATATTGCAAATGAGCATGTGCATAGAGAATTACCTGGATATCGGTGGAAGACCCCAGTTCCTCCATTAATCAAATCTATAAACTGCTACTGCCTCCAAAATCACTGTAAAATATGAATTTCAAATTCTTATAAACTCAGTGCTACTACTCCATTATGAAATCGAAAACGAAATCATGATTTCAAGTTCAAATAACACCAAATCTAAACGAAATGCATAACCACAAAGCCAATCCATGAAATCGAGTTCAAATTCATAGAAATCGATTATTCATTTCTGATTGCTATTATAAAATCGCGAAGCTAAAAACTTAATCTCAGACATGTAGAAGCCATAAAAGATTGAACAAGTACCTGAATCGTGAATCGTGAGAGACGTCGATCTGCTATTGTGGAGAGTCGGTGTTTCGAATGGAAATGGTGGATAATTTTAGGACGAATCAGCACTAATCTTTTTGCTACTGTGATTTAGGGCTTGGGATTTTGAGAGAGAATCGTTGTTTTGAATGGAAATGGTGGAGAAGTGTGGGATTTAGGCAGAGACAGTGGGATTTTGGGGGAGGCAGCGGGATTTTAGGGGAGGCAATGGGATTTTAGGCGGAGGCTGCGGGATTTTGGGAGAGGCTGCGGAATTTTGGAAGAGGCAGTGGCAGGTTTGTAGTTATTTTAGAAAATATTAGTTTTTTGGGTATTTTGCATAAAAATTGCTGACATGGTGCAAGACTAATGGATTGTGGGCTTGGGCTTATGTCCTTATTTGTTTAAATCTGTTGAAAGTTGGTTTTTCTGTGTTTTGCAACTGTCTATGGTAGTGGTTTGTCATTTTTTTCTTAAATTTTTATATTTATTATTATATTATAATAAATGAGGATTATTGTTGTAATAAATATTTGAATTTTTAAAATAGGAAAACTGTTAGATTTGGTATACAAAATTTTTAGAGATTTTAAGTTTTGATTCCCTATTATATCTGCTATTAATAAAGCCAGAAGGAAAGTTTGACTTTGTCAAAGGTTAAATTTTTGAACTCCCCAAAAAACCCAAGTTTTATTAATCTACAGCTATGTGTAAAAATCATTACAAGGATACAATTGTAACTTTGTAAAACAGAGCTGGAAGAGAACAATACGGGAAGATAGGAAGAGAGAAAAAAGGAGAGAGGATATGCGGAAGAGAGGAAGAAGGAGAGAAAAAAAAGGAAGAGAGGAAGAAAGAAAGAGGGAGTATTCTACGGAGAGGAGGAGAGAAAAAATGAAGAAGAAAAAAACAAGAAGCAGACGGACCAATGCATTCGCTCCGTCTCCCAACTTGAAAAGAACTGCCAGCAGAACTACCACGCCACGATCTCCACATAGACGGAAACCACCACAACAACGCTGGGTACAAATATATTTGAACTACCTATAATACCCTTGATTGATTAAAACTTTAACATATGTCTTATAACAGATGAAAGACAAATTAGTAATTACAAATGTTAGAAACAAGAAAAAAAAAACAGAAAGAAAGAAACTTAAAACGTGGGAGGTGGGAGAGAAAAGTGGGAGGGAAATCAGATTTTTTTTTTTTTGAAAATGGGAGGGAAATCAGACTTTAAGCATAACTGTAATAGTAAAAAAAAATTCACACACGCACGTAGTGCGGGTCAAGATGCTAGTAGAAAATATAAAGAAGCTGTTAGACTTGCTCTGACAAGTAGAAGAATAAAGAAAACCTAAAATTTCGGCTCATTAACCGACATGTTTCCAACAAATGCAATGATTGAAGAACAAATCATTCTCTTTCTTTCCCATATTTAGAATGGAAATGGAATGAAATAGAATATCCATGTTTCCAACAAATGCAATGATTGAAGAACAAATCATTCTCTTTCTTTCCCATATTTAGAATGGAAATGGAATGAAATAGAATGATATTCTAAACGAACACAAAATGGAAAGAGAAAAATTCAGCAAGACAAATTCAGCGAATTAATGATTCAATCCACAAAAATTATAGATAGAGGTATCTCGTTAATGTTAAAATCATTGTTTATGTCTCACATTAATACTTTTTAAAATTCAGATATCTAGTTGACGTTGACATAATAATTCAGAGAGTGTTACCGAATTTTTTTCAAATAGAAATAGAAATATCAACTTCATGTACCTGATCCTCTATTATTTGGTTATGACAAGGCCCAGTCGTTGTCTCTTCCTCTGTGTTATAAATCAGACATTGCAACCCCTCACATTTATTGGAAATTATTTACGTGCCACCTTACAAATCATCCAATCCAGACCAGAAATGTGAACCTTCATAATTTGGAAAGCAATTGGTTCTTAGCGCAATAGCACACACTTGTGAGGTTCGTCGACTTAGTACATTTCAAGAAGGGATCATCACCCAACTACCAACTCTAATATTGATTATTCATAACTGTACTAACCCAAGCTGCCTTCTTCCAATGGTCCAATCCATCCAAAATGTCAATGGGGTATATGTGCTCAACCCCCTACCACATTTTCAGCGTGCGAGTTCTTCTCTGACTCTTCCAACAGTTCAAGTAATGACCCAAGCTGAGATGTGGTGGCTCTTTCTAGACCCTTTTCAGTCTGATCAACAACTTCAATGTACTCCTAGCCGGGGTAGTTGCATGTTGAAGCATATCAGTGCTTTCGACAATCTCAACTTCACTGAGTCAGCAGGAAGATTTTCTCCTCTCGTCTCAACCCCTTCAACTATTGTATGCATCTTTTGTTGATTCCGTGCAACTTTTTTAGGCCTCAAGTGCCAGAGAATTTGATTTCGCTTTTCAGCTTAAGCTAGTACTTGCAATGGGTATGTTTTCTCATATCATCTAGTCATATAGATAACCAAGTATCTTCCTGATCGAGTGTTAGTTATCGGAAGAAAATTTCATCACTACACCAAGAACTACTTGTTGGTAACAAAATTGGCAAAATGTTTCTCACATAGCATAAGATATATTATACATAACAAAACACATTACAGAAGCATCTTACAAAACACATTACAACTACAAAACACACAACAGTCTTCTGGCAGTACTCCTTTTTTCTAGATAAATATGCTAGGTAAGTGTACAAACCTATGATAACTGCTTCCATAATGCTGGGCGATCTCTTGATATAATAAGAGCACGAGAGTCTGAGTAATCAAAAGAAGGCGCATACAAGTCATCTGGGCCAATGACTTCACGATCTTTCTGAATGCTTCCACTATCACTGGTGAAAGATGGCACACCATCATCCTTCAGGGCATCAAACACAAAGAGCCCCAATCCACAGACACCCATCACAAGGTTTTTGTTCCCCCAAACTTGCGTAATAGCTGTGTGATGGCTGTGAGCGTTTGATTCTGGCAAGGCATAAGTGTTCGATAGCCTTTGTTTTCGAATTGAAAACTGTTGCACTTGTGAAGAGGACTGTTTTTTCCATCCTGACCTTCCATTTGTGCAGCCAAGGAAGATGGAATCTCCACGAGAGAAAACTGACTGCGCAGTAACACAAAGCTTTGGTATTTTCAGACCTATACCAGACGGATTGCGGAAGTCTAGAATGTTTATTGAATCTTGGGTACAGAACACTCCATCATTTCCTTCTGCTTCTGCTGAACTTACTCTGCATCATGAGTATATGTTAATAAAGGTTCATAGTAGGTGTCTCATATACAAGAATAAACATACTACAGCTTCAGTTAGTGTATTCTCATCCTAGAACTAATCTAGGGAACAAAACCCTATGAGATTATAATATCAATCACATGTTGAAAGAAGAATAGTAAAACAGTGACAAGTTCAAGCTCATGGAGGCTAGAAGCGTGCTAAGAGCAAATTCACCAACCAATGCTAAAACCCTGGAATGAGTAATCTGCATGATCCAGCAAATGCTGAAACATAAAAGGTTTAGTATCTACCTCTGGCGGACTCCGCCACCAAGTTCAGAATCAGTGTTATTCACATGAAGAGCAGAGATTTTCCGACCAGCAGAAGAAACAGATAATAAAGGTTGAGGGGTGAGAGAGTTCACATCCCATACGGAAATGGTTTCAATGTCAGCTACAACAACTTTTCCTCTGTTTCTCCACTGCAAGGGGCTTGAATTATCCATTGTTAACACAGGCTTTGGGACATCCCATTTCATTACTTGCTCCCCATCACGAATGTCATAGATTCTCACAACTCTCTGGCAGGTGGCAGTTGACACCATAAGAGGTCCACAAGGTCTATACCACCATTGTTGAGTTTCTGGATCCAAAAGATTAGACAAAGTGTTTCTTCTGTATGAGATGTTGTCAGGAAGGGGGCCAAGCACTGTTCTTGACGGGGCTAAACCATCATCAATATGGAAAGCACATACATCTTTGGCATAAAAATCCCACGAGCAAAATCCTGAATCCATCGTGTTTCCAGCAGATGCAGCCACGACATACCTTCCTGAGCAACCATCTGCACTAGGAGCTCGGATTATCCAACAATCTCTCCAAATGTTAGGTGAAACTCCTGCAGGAGGCTTGTACAAAACCTTTTCCTGAAAAGACAATGAACCATCAGTCAAAAAACAAACAAAAAATAAGATTAAGATTCATTGCTTATAACTTTATGTCCCTAAATTGTCAATCTGCTCACATTTTATTTTATCCTGTGTTGTTCCATACCAAGAAATCTAAGTTAACTGACGATGAATCAAAAGATATTTGCAGGGGTAACATGAACTCAATTGTTCAACCAAATTCAAAGTATCTACTTTTTCTGGGGGAATAATATATCATAGATATATTCACAACTTCACTGAGTCACTGCCAAGACATACAATTGATTTTGCCTATTCGTTCTAACTGGGAGACAGATCCCTAGCAAATAACACCCATTCTAAATAGAGATACATGACCCAGTCAAATAAACTGGCACATCCATCTAAGACCGCGATTGGTAAAGGACAATATGCAAATAATAATGTATGTCTATGAATAACATAAATGCTTTGATTTCTCAATCAGTATTGGGCAAAGAGCAACTGAAGTAATTACGATTGTAATACGCAAGTAAACAATGAAGCTACAAGAAAGAAAATGAGAAGTCAAATACCTCAGAGTTTACAATATCATAGAAGGTGCATGAACCATCATCGTGAGCAAGAAGAACTGACTCTCCCTCAGACATAAACCACCCACCAGTTGAGGTCTTTTGGCCTATTCCATTGAGCTGGTAAATGCTAGTATCCTCAGTTTCATCATCAATGATCACTTGTCTATTTTCCTGATCAGCAGACTCTTCAAGTGTTTCATCAGTTGTGAGAATGAGATCGTCATCATGCTTGCCGGTGACCATTTTTGAAGATTTTTCAACTCCCGCAGTGGTGCCACCATCTGCTGCTTGCACCTCACAAGTTTCAATATCCTCCTGTCCATCCCTTGCGGTACCTCTAGTTTGCTCATTATCCAAGGAAGCCAGGAACTCTATCGCAATAGGGTTCTCATCTACAGGGCACACTTTCTTCTCATCCACTTTCGATTCACTACTGGTTTCAACGACTTGACCTTGAGAGCTCTCAGACGATGCTTTCATCGCTGTGCGGTTTCTAATTAACTTATGATGAGGAAACAGTCTAGCTTCTAACTCCTCACGGTTCAACGCTTTAACCAAACTCTTAGCATTACTCACCTGCTCAATATGCCCATTCTCAACCACTTTGGCCTCCTGGTGATCCTGCTCTTTACCTTTCAACATCTTACCACCAGAGCCATTGGAAACATGTACCATGGCCTTCTCAATCCCCGAAATCTTCTCCTGAATATCCGAAAGTATCACCTTCGACGCATCTGGGTTATTCATATCCAATATCTCCTTAGTCTTTTTTATATCCGACGCAATCCTCTTCACCTTCCCTTCCAAGAAAGCAAGCTTCTCATGAAGCTTACTAGGATGCTTCACACCAACTCTACCTCCATTACTTCCTTCCTCCTTCAACCCCTTCTCTTTCAAACCCTCCCAAACCTTCCTATTGCTCACACAATTCTCACTAGTATCACTACTTCTACTTTTCCCACTACTGCTTCTCTCCAAAACCCTACCATCAACCCCATCTGGGTTTTTCAAATTGGACCTAATCCCATTCAACCCATTCAAATTCGCCTCAATCTCCACCGATTCTAAAGAAATTCCATTCTTTCTGACCCCAATTTTACCCCCATCAATTTTCGAATCCCTAACCCTAACCCCCAATTGACCCGCTTTGACTTCCAAAACCCTAACCCCTGACCCCCTCCCACTACTCAAACTCCTCCCCACACTCCCCGATCGCTCCAAACCCGGAACCGGACTCGGACCCCTCTCGACACGATCCACCGAAACCCGCCGACTTTTCTGCCCGACATTCCCCGACGCAACTCTAAAAAACTCAGAAGGGCTAGAGCTCCTACCTTTCGCCGCCACGGAAGGCATAGACCACCGCGCACGCGCCTCGCCTCGGCCGCTCGCCGCCGCCTTGTCGACACGTGGAACGGGCAGCATGGTGGGCTTCTGGGCCGAGGTCCGGAAAGTGGGCCCCGGTGGATTCTCCTTGCCGACGCTGGGGGATCTCTTGTCCGGCTTGGGTTTGGTGGGTCCGGCGAGGGCGGTGGAGACGGCGCTCCGGTCTTTGATGCGGCGAGCCGAGAAGGCCGACATGAGTGAATAAAATTAATGGAAGTTGTGTTGAAGAGAAGAGAGAGAGAGACGAAATGAGGTTTGGGGTTCTGAGATTTCGAGATTTGGATTTTAGTTTGGGTTTGGGCGGGAAATGAAGTAAGTTTGAGTTTTGAAAATTTTAGGTTTCTATGGGTGCGCTCGCACGTGATTTTGCTGCGAAGAATTCCGTCGATTTGCTGATCATGTACACAACTACACTAGTATATACGCAAATAGGATTAAATATCGGCATGTTTAGTATTTAGGATTACATTACACTTTCTTAATTTCTAAAACTGTCTAAGGCTTATGTGTAGTGTCTTAAGTTATACTAATATTAACTCATGTTGTGTTGCATAGGGTTAGAGGATAGTTTGTTTGGTTTATGGTTTAAAATGATGATATTATCTAAAAGTAACATATTTGAGTACACACAATAATAGAGGCCAGAATGAAAACAAGGTGTTACGTAAACTTATTTATTTTTGTACCCAGTAACACCAAACACAGTACTAGTTAAACTAGACTTCTTATTTAACACAGTCATATTTGGTCTCAACAAACAAACATTTCGTGATCAAATGTGTGTTTTTATCGATGGATTTTAAAACTTCGGTGATCTTTTTTTAACAAAATTCATTCAATTTAATTCTGAGCAAGCAGTACAAAAACGACGCACTCCAGTTGGGTTGTCAGAAAGCTTCGTTTTGTAGAATTGCAAATCATATTCTAGCAAAAGCATAAGCTATGAAATCCTAAGTACACTCATCTTGTAGCGATTAAGCACATCTATTTTACAAGTAAAACTAGGCTCCGCAAAACACTATCAAATACTCTACGAATGACCTCCCTCTCAACCCAATTCAAACGAGCCCCGACCCAATAAAGTGAAACCCTAGCCAATGCATCCCAATCCCAGCATAGCCCAAATTCATGAGCAGGCATGGTTGAATCTCCAGTACCCTCCACCGAAGCCAATTTGCCGCCGCCATCAACACTTATCGACACCTCACCTCTTCCGGAAATCCCACAACCATGCTTCAGTTCTTCACCAACAACTCGTCGGATACAGGCAACCATGCTTCAGTTCTTCACCAGCAACCCATCTAATTAAGTCTTGTTCATGGAATTGCGTCGAGCAATCCCGCCTTCATCACCACCGATTTGATGAGAAAGAGAAGAAATAAATTCCCCTCTCAATCGAAAGTGCAAGGCTACCACCAGTGGAGAACCACCGTCGCCGCCAAGTTTTCTCTCATACTAGAGGCCAGAGGGAGAGCATTCTTCTATTTCTTTGTATGCTATCAGATTCTCAGTGATTTTTATTTTTGTGAAATTGCTCATAAGATAATTAAAGGGTAAATATCTTTCATGCATGGTACCTGACATATGGCTATTTTGACAATTTGGTACCTCGTGTATAAAAGAGGGTACAGTTTGGTACCTTAAGTGCACTTTTGGTATGCTGGATTACAATGGACCTCTTTAGGTTCTTATATTGTATTGTCCTCACTTGAGTAGGCTTAAGTTAAAGTAAGCTAAACTAAGGTGAGACTAAGCTAGTCCTATGTTTGGTAACGAGGGACTAGGAAAGATGCATTAAATTTTGACAACCATCTTCTATTTAGTTTGTTGTTGGTAAGCAAGACATTTCCAAACCAAATAAAAGCTACCAAGACATCTCTGCTATCGAACAAAAATCCTTGCTGCCACACAGATATGCATCTTGTTGACATCGTTGATTGATTTTGTTCAAAAAAAATCTTTTCATAACGTTCATGCTTGCAATACCCAGAACCCAAATGGGTAACCGCAGTTCAAAAATCATAATCTATGCAGTGATGTAAGTTTTGCATCTGCTGAACACGATGCTTATTCATCAATTACATAAATACCCAGCAAATGAATAACCAGATGAAACATCAATAAAATTAAGCAGTTGCATAACAAAATTAACAAATACCTACTGTCCAATTGACTGCTTATTCATCAATTGTATAAATACCCAGACGAATATAAACAAAATTAAGTAAATACCCATGGATCCAATTCAAAATTTGCTTGTATTTAAGAGTGCATCACGCAATACCCAAGTAGTCCATCAGCAGTAAGAACGCGAATTAGGGAAGGTGGTGGTTTGTCGACCCAACATTGAAGTCCCACCTCCCGATTGGCAAGCGAGGCTGCGGAAGAATTCGCTTGTGTACGTTGGAACCTAGTTCCAGTGAACCTCATACCCAAATTCACTGTTGAGAGCAAATGAAGAGCTGAGAGAATAAAAGAGAGATGAGGAATGAAGAAAAGATGAACATGCGATGAGTAGACGCATACGACCATTACTGTTCGAACAAGATGAAGAAGAGAGAAAACAGGTGTTAAGTTGAGACACCAAAAATGAGTACTCAAGTTAACATCAGTTAAGAGGTCAAAAACAGGTAAATAGTACCATTTAATTTTGTACTTCTTGCTACCAAACGTATCTCAAACCTCTTATTTAAGATTTTTTAGTTAGTACTGTCAAACAAACGTACACTAAGTATTGTTATGTTGTCTCATATAGCATCTCTGTCATTTTTTTCGTTAAATATGCATAAAGTAGCAACCATATACCACATACACTCTGAATTCTTTAGAGTTGAGAAAACCGAAACTCAGGGCAATAGCGACCTTGGTCTTTTCCATGCTTTGAGTGATTTGACACCGCTCTCTTTAGGTGAGGCTTGAAATATGGATATATGTTCTGGGATCTCCTTAGCAACTATGGTCAAGCGTGAATGTGTTGGCCTGCAGCGACGCCCTCTTTGTCGTCTAAGAGATTTGCTACATTAGTGGTGTGAAAAGGTGAGTGAGTCTTACTTACAAGAGGAGCTTGTGGTTTATGGTGACAATTTACGGTTGAGGATTTCGGCTTTTATATGTGCGCATAGGCCGGCTTCGGCTGAGCTACCGTGGTAGAGTTGTAAAGCAGAGTCTGCGAAAGCAAGATTTTAGAGACTGCTATGGCTGTTGTTGGGTTCGCGTTTGGGCAGGTCGCTAGACTGAGGTGGGAGAGGCTTTACTGTTTCAGCATAACCAGTCATTTATGCAAACAAGAGCATCATTAACAGCCACATTGACTGATTCCATGATTTTACAGGTTCTCTTGTTGTACACCCGATAGGCTTTACTGTTTCAGCATAATCAAGGAACACACCCTTGTCACTCTTTGCATCAAATTTTGTCAGATACTCCATATCCCTATATATAAAGCAGGGACTTCCAAACACTTTAAGATGCGAGATATTGGGATTCCTACCTCTCCAGATCTCATAAGGAGTTATGGTTGTTCCAGGTCTCAGAATTACACGGTTTAAGGTGTATCATGCATTGTTTACTGCTTCTGCCCAAAAAGAATGATCAAGGCCAGATGCAGCTAACATAACCCTAGATAAATTCACAAGAACCCTATTCTTTCTTTCTTTCTACAATGCTATTATGTTGTGGAGTGATAGGAGCAGAGAATTCATGATGCACACCAAACTCTTCACAATAATTTTCAAAATAAGAGTTTTCAAATTCAGTACCATGATCTGATTTGATTCTAACAATATGCATATCATCATTTAATTTCTCATTTGTGATTCTCTCAACAACACTGTAAAAATTTTCAAAAGTTTCACATTTGTTAGACAAGAATCTCACTCAAAAAGAATGATCAAGGCCAGATGCAGCTAACATAACCCTAGATAAATTCACAAGAACCCTATTCTTTCTTTCTTTCTACAATGCTATTATGTTGTGGAGTGATAGGAGCAGAGAATTCATGATGCACACCAAACTCTTCACAATAATTTTCAAAATAAGAGTTTTCAAATTCAGTACCATGATCTGATTTGATTCTAACAATATGCATATCATCATTTAATTTCTCATTTGTGATTCTCTCAACAACACTGTAAAAATTTTCAAAAGTTTCACATTTGTTAGACAAGAATCTCACCCAAGTGAACCTAGAGAAATCATCAATAATAACAAGAGCATATTTCCTACCTCTAATGCTTTTAGTCTCAACAGGTCCTACCAAGTCTAAATGCAACAGTTCAAGAACATGAGTAGTGGGATTAGCATTCAACAGAAGATGAGAAGTTTGAGTCATCTTACTAACTTTGCATTCATTGCACATACCTTGGGGAATACCAACAAGCTTTTGTATTCCTCTGACTGCTTCTTTTGAGGACAAATTCACCATATTCTGATGATTCAAGTGACATATACGTCTATGCCAAAGATCTAAAGGTTCCTCACATATCATAGATCTAAAACATAGCTGTGGAGAGAACTTTTCTTTTGCTACAACACAGTGGCATTGATCCTTAGTTCTCTTTCCTCTCATTACGCTCTTCCCTTTGCCATCTAAGACCACACATTTCTGCTTATCAAAGGTGACAGAATCATGCTCATCAACAATCTGACTCACACTTAACAGACTTACTTCTAAACCTTTAACTAGTAAGACATTTTTCAGACTGGGGAGACCTGGGGCATTTACTGTCCCACTTCCTACTATTGGAGCTTGAGCTCCATCCCCAAAACCAACATTTCCTTCTAGATGAACATCATCCATGGACGAGAACCACTTGGGATCCCCGGTCATGTGCCTCGAAGCACCACTGTCTATATACAAAGAATCAGCACAACGTGTTGTGAGAGTTGTAAGGGCAACGCGACACACTCCTACTGTTCTAGACTCATCAGCATATCCTATACTAGTTCAAGCACGAGATAAGAAACAGACAATGTTTTCCTCCTCAGGATCACTGTCACGTTCGTCAAGAAGGTTTGAATCTGAGTGCGAAGGTTTGGGAGTGTAAGGTCTAGAGTTCTTTCTCTTAACTCAAGCTAAGTTCCTGTTTGGTTTTCTAGCTGCAGGGACAGACAAACCCTTAGCTATCCTAGCAAATTCCTGTAGAGATTTTTCTAGAGTAGCTTGAAAAGATGTGAAAAAAAAAACTAGTAACTGACTTGTTGTTCAGAAAGCTGACAGACTCGTGGTTTCTCTTAAGATGGTCATAACCATATTGAAGTTTCCTGCAGAAAGGTTGAATGTGACCAGGAGCACCACAGTGGTGACACGTAGGTTTGATTCTTCTTGGAGGCTCAACCTTGTTAGTCACTACTTTCTTATCAAGAACTTTGCTTTTGACAAACACAGTTCCACTACTCTTCGAGTTCTCACCGGTTTCAAATCCTAGACCCTATTTGTTCTTATCTGGTCTACCCATTCCACACATCTTGG
This sequence comes from Fragaria x ananassa, assembly GCA_034370585.1. Lineage (NCBI taxonomy): Eukaryota > Viridiplantae > Streptophyta > Magnoliopsida > Rosales > Rosaceae > Fragaria > Fragaria x ananassa. The sequence continues at coordinate 4,879,269 of CP139761.1, read as the reverse complement.
TCAGTTTTTCAGACCCTATTGAGAATTTCGTAAACTGTTGCTGAGATTCTGTGAGAGAAACTTCTAGCGCTCGCTTGTCATCCTTTAGACCTCTAAGAGACTTTTCTAAACTCAGTTTTTCAGTTCTCCACACTTCTTGCTGGGATAACAATTTAGCTTGTATCCCTGCTTTCTCTTTTTCACACTTTGCAAGATCTTTGGTCAGGATATCTATCTTTGACAACATGGACTTCGACTCATTAACAAGTTTAGTTAACTTTTGCATTCCATCATCATCTTCATCATCCTCTAGAGTCTCGTTCTGAGATACTGTGGCAACGAAGGCAATTAGTTCCTTGTTATGATCGATAGAGGAATCAGGGACAACCCGAGCTGTGAAAGCCACAATGTTCTCCTCTTGATCAGAAAGGGGATCCTCTTCACTGTCATTGTAGGTGATTGCAAGAGCCTTTTAAGGGCGAATCCTCCTATTTGCACAACCAACAGCTCTATGTCCCACACATTTACACTCAAAACACACGTCGCTTCTTTAGGAACTCCTACTCAAGAATTCCTAGGATATCTGTCATGACCTCTATCTTGTGATGACTCACCAAACCTAGATTTTCCAAAGCCCCGGTTCGAAGAAAAAAGTTTCCTTCGTTTCTTGAGAAAGTTCTCAAACTGTTTTGTAAGGAGGGCACACTTTTCTAAAATGTACTCAACATCTTCTGGAATCTTAATGTGTAGGCTTGACTCAGTTTCCTTGATGGACGAGAGGGCAATGGATTTTTCTTTCATTATACCCTTCTTATGAGCTTCATAGGTTTTCAGGTTTCCTACTAGCTCCTCTAAAGAATAAGTTCTCAAGTCCTTGGATTCCTGTATAGCTACTCTCTTATTCTCAAAACTGGGGGGAAGACCTCTAAGAAGCTTTCTGACAATCCTAGATTGCTCTAAGGGAGAGTCAAGACCAGCATACTGATTTGTTATGTTCAGAATACGACTGTAAAACTCATCTATCGACTCATTTTTGGACATTTTCAACTCATCAAAATCTAACAGAAGATCTTGGAGCATCTGTTCTCTCACTTGCTCATTACCTTCATAAGTTGTTAACAACACTTCCCAAGCCTGTGTGGCTGAGACACAGGTAATGATCCGTTTGCGCTCACCCTCAGAGAGAGCCGAGTACAAACTGTTAAGAGTTTTGATATTCATTCGAGCAGCAATTTTTTCTGAATCGGTCCACTCAGATCTAGGCTTTGGTACACTTGCACATGCTACGATTGAAGTCTGTTTTGGAGCTAACCAGCAATCCTCAACCATCATCCATTGTTTCCCATCATCTTGAGAAATAAAGAATGCGGTCATCATGATTTTCCATTGTGAAAAGTTCTTTCCCTCAAACAGTGGAGGACAGTTCACGGAAGTACCTCTATCACCCATTTTAAAAACCCGAGGATCTTACTAACGAAAGCTAGGAACTGCTCTGGTACCACTTGAAAGTCCTAGAGGGGGGGTGAATAGGCCTTTTTTGGATTTTCGATAGCTTCGGTATCTGAGGATAGCAATAGTGTGTGCTATCCCAGATTCTCAGTATACAAGAATGCAGAAAGTAAAACTCAGCAAGAAAAGAAACAGCACAGGGATGTTTTTGTTCTCGCAGAAACCCTGAAATCAGGGAGAAAAACTACGTGTCTCTAACTCTAGAGAGACAAACCTTTCCACTAAGTTGAAATGACTTCTTATAAGAATAATAGTTCCAGTGATACACTACCACAATGCTATCCCTCCTAGTTCCAAACTAGTCTAGACCTATTTCCTCTCTTGTTTCTAAGCTCTTACAACATGGAATACTTTGAGAAGCTTTGTCTGTGAATTCTGCTAACCACTAGCAGATTTAACCTTGAATGCTTCTTAGGTTGGTTGCACTACACATCCTTCATGGTATGCAACATGATATGAGTTGATGAAAGAAGTTTTGAGTTCAAGCTCTAAGGTTTACATTCACGAGGAAGACTTAGAGCAGCATGAACAATGCAAGCTAAAAACTAGACTTAACACAGAAAACGCTACCACAACAGTTTTCAACAACCATCGAGCATAGCTAAAACTATAGATATAAATAGGCAGACAATGCATCAAAAGATGATACCAGCTGACCTCAGCAGTTTTCAGAAAGGTTTAGATGGTAGTCTTTGGCTATAAAGCTGAGAGCGATGTAACCAGAAAAGAGATGATAAGAGCAATCTCAATAAGACAAAGAAACCTTTCCTAAAATATGAATGATTCAAAGCAGGGAGCAAAGATGATTCAGACCCTCTTACTCAGTCCATCAATGGACTTGTCACAGTCAAAAGTGACTGGTCTTTGAATCACACATGGACCAGCTATTGCATAGGATACCGTATCATAGGATCCAAGCTGGAGCCTTGAGCATCAAACCATTTGGTCATGGGTTGACATAACAAAAGATCTCAACCCTTAAACTAGTTTTCGCGCGAAGGCACTTCCCTCAACCCAGTTGACATTTGAAATTGAAAGGCAACAATAATCTATTAAACTAATATAACAAATTCTTTGAATTCAAACTGGACAGACAAAGGACTCATAACCAGGATAGCAAGCAGGGCTGCTATCCTTTGTGAAAAACAGTGATATGCATATGCATGATTTATTTGAGACCATAGGGGATTGTAATGACACTTGTTCTTGTTTAGGGGGAATCTCCAAGTGTTTTGTTAGACTAGGATTGTCAATTATCTTTATACCTTCACAAACCCTAACCCCAATTCATCAGGAACGAAGCCTCTGGGGTTCTCAATCATACTGAAATCTAGTAATGCTTCTGCTCTCCAAACTGTGGTTAATCCTTTTGTTGTACATGGTCCGAAATTGAGTGCAATGGGTGTCTCGGTCTTGTCTTTCTCTCTGCACGGCATCACGGTGGCGAAACTAGCAGCGCAGCTTGCGTGTTTCCGGACTCCGTTGGTGTCTCTAGCGATCCCGATTATGGTAGAGGCTGCTTAGGTGACCCCGGTGGTGCCTAACATTCCCATGACCCTTTCTGGTACTAAACGGGGTCTTGAGATGGAGTTGGCTATTTTGGGTAAGCGTGGATGTGGCGTGAGTGGTTCGTCGGAGGAACAAATGGCATTGGTGCCTTTGGCACATTCAGGAGGTACGATTATGGACCTCAGAAGGCTTATAATAGGAGTTTTGGTGCTTGGAAGGTTATGCTGCTTTGTGAGTCTAGTGGTTTAGCGGTAGTGGAGGGGCTAGTTCTTCTTCGGCAGAGGAGGCTAGCCCTTATTCATCGGTGAGTTCTCCCAAGGAGACCCCTTATGCGTAGGGTAGTTCCGGGTTGAGGCAAAATAAGTAGGTTTACCTATATGTCATTGGTTACTAGTTTGGATTTATTTCCATGGTTGGCAACATAGAGAATTGCTTAAGGTGTTAGGTCCTAGGGTTCTTAGGGAGTTTTTGCATGGTTCTTTTCTAACGTAATCCACGAAGGGGGATTATGTTTGTGTTGTTTTTCCTACTATCATCAATATATCAGCGTGACATCCTTGTTTAAAAAAGAAGAAGATTAATTTCAGTTTACACCCCTAAGGTTTAGGGTTAACATCATTTCATCCTCATATTTTTAATTTTGACTTTATAACTCACTAAAATGACTAAAATAATCTTATAACAACATTAATCGCCTTTTAGAACATTTTTTTTCTAAGATTTCATGCTATTATTTAATCTTCAAATTGGATGAAATTTTAATAATTGTGTGCGATTTATGAAAATTGGAGACTTTAGAGGGATAAATTTTTAAATTTAAAAGTATAAAGAGTGAAATGATTTTAACCTCAAACCTAAAAAATATAAACTGAAATTAATCTAAAAAAAAATCGCAAACTGAAAATTAGTTTTAAAGATTAAAAGATCTCGAACTTACAACTTTGGCGCATCGTGTTATAACCAATTGAGCTAACACAAGTTATACGACGCACTTCTCTATTTTTAGCTAATGATCAGTCAAACAAAATAGGGAATAATTATGGACCGTTATAGATGTCGGCCAAGAGTTCCAACTGTTTCTATGATCTTTTCATTTCGTTCCACACAACCAAGCCTGATGTGTCGAATAATTTACTAGAAGACTATAGAAACGCGCGAACGCACACAAACCACCAATCTAATGACCCCTTGACAAACATAAAGCTCCCCAACCTCCTCACTCGACAAGACACAAAACCAGACCTTCCAACCTCGGCCATGGCTTCTCTAACATGTCTTCCTTATACTCTTCTACCCATTGTCTCTCCCTCTTCTTCTTCTACTTCTTCTTCTTGTTCTGCTGCCACATGTCTTGTTCCGAGCAACCCAAAACGGTGTCGTGTCGGTTTGCAGAGCAGCCGGAGCAGACAAAGATTTGGTCTGAGTATTAGAGCTGCTGTGGACGGGGTTTCGGCTGTGGACGAGGTTTCTGGCTATGCTAAAGACGCCGTGGATGACGTCACGTCTCTGGGAAGATCGCCGTTAAAGCTCAAGTTGTTGGTGAGTTTTGATTAGTTTTGATCGAACATGTTGTAAAGGTGTATACTTTTTTGTGTGTGGGTTATTGGGTAATATAAAGCATTGCTCTTGGTTGAATTGAATTTCCAAGTTGTGAATTTGAGTGTTACTGTTTCAAGTCGAGTAGCTTTGGATGCGTTGCTTGAAGAATTTGATAATTTTGGTTGTTTAGTTTGGTGTTAAAACTGAGATGAGTGAATTGTGCTCTTTTGATATTGAGTTGGATAAAATCAGTTTAGTTTCTATGGAAGAGACTGGGCATATTGAACTCCCAAATTGGGTTCTTTGATATGTTTCAGATTAAAATCAAGCAGTTGGTGGAAGTTATTCGACATTTGAGTAGTAGCTATCTCCTTAGGTTCAAGTTTCTGCTGCATCTAAGACTGAGTTTGATAAATTTTTTGTTAATGGATCTCATGTGAAATGACTTCTATTGATTGTAAGTTTGATTGGTTTTTCGGAACATGGAATCTATATAGTTGCATATAGTATACACATTGGGAGCAATATCAGACCCACTGGGAGCTTCGAATAAGCTAACACTGTGCTACAAGTTTAGTATCATATAATCCTTGGTCTCTAGCAAGTTGAACTACAGTATAACTTGCTACCAAAACGAATTATAGGTAGGTTGATGAACTGAGTACATTATTGTTGGACTTGGTAGATGAGATTAACCCCATGGAAAGTACCGATGGTAAGTTAGACTGATTAGTCAACAAGCTAGGATTCTCTATTTAGTGTTGTTAAGTTCCCTATCTACCATCCCTCGAATTAGTAAGAATTGGATGTTAGTATTTCATAGCGTATATTGAGATAAAGACAACTCTACAAGTTATGTATGATCTTGCCTTTTAAAATCTGTGTTAGTATACTGATGGTATTCCCTGTGGGGGCTATCAGATTCCTTTTACTTGTGGTTTCTACTATGTTCTCTTCCTTCTAGAGGTTGATCTAAGATTGGAGGGCACCAATACTTAATATTTATGATTTAATTATTATGAATCAAATATGCTGGACTAGGAATTGAGGCTGATAGTAGTGTTGTAGGATTCAATAAGAGCTCTTGAAAGTAAAATGCTTCAACATGCATGTTTCTACCTCTGTAAAAGTGATAGTTTTGGAAATTGACCTAATATATGGCCTAAAAGGACTCCATTGTCATGGGTATGACTGACATGGTGTTTTCTTATATGATGATCTTTTTTATTTATTTTTGAATTTTTTTTTTGTGTGATTTTCTTTCTTGCTGATGCATTGTTTAGTTCTCTGAACTCTTCCTGTGAAGTTGATCACAAGAATGATATTGATTTGCAAATATAGAATTATGTGCTGTGTCTCTGGAGTGTAATCAAATCCTGAATGCTCAATCTTCAATTCTATAATGTTGAATATCCATCTTTAACTTGTTAAAGTCATTGTACTCATGTACCATGTGAAGGTGCATGTGTGGGCTTGTGGTGGTTGCGGTCTTTGTTTATACACATTTAAGTGTTTATCTTAATCTGCAGCAATAATATCTCCAGTAAGTTTTAACTTTTGGGTCAATTCGGTGCAGAGTGCTGTTGCTGGGCTAAATAAGGGTCTTGCAGCGAGTGAGGATGATCTACAAAAGGCAGATGCTGCTGCGAAGGAGCTTGAAGCTGCTGGAGGCCCAGTGGATCTCTCAACTGATATTGATAAACTACAAGGGAGATGGAAACTGGTATATAGCAGTGCATATTCTTCCCGAACTCTTGGTGGGAGCCGCCCTGGGCCTCCCATTGGAAGGCTCCTCCCAATTACTCTTGGCCAGGTATGGTACCAAATCTATGTTATTTTTTGAAACCATGTTACAAATCACCCTCAGCATGCTTTCTGACTAAAACACCGTTTGAAATGTTATACACAATTACACCCTTAGTCTTTTCAGTTTCAAAGTTCATAAGACTTCTAACCAGGATCATGACACTCAGTTTAGGTATAATTCCATGCCATGGGTATCCAGCATCCCAGATGTCAGTATATCTGTATGATAGTTTATCTTCATTAGTGAACCAAAACTTGCAGAAAAGTGATACCAAATGCAAAATACATCAGAAACAACAGAACAAACTTTACAGTCACAACTTGATGAGAACCACCAGAGTGTGCTAGCTAGATAAGCTGATGATGCCCCACCATCTATTTTAGACATTTTCCCATTTGTAGCATTAGTTCATACTTCCTCCAGCAATTCTGTAAAAATTGATGGTCTCCAACATTAACAAGTATAGAGACAAGAGTGGTTCATACTACCAATTAAGAAAGTAGTAAATCATTTCTTTGGTGACAAAGGAAGGCTCCACAGCTCAGCTAGAAAAAGGAGTTAATATGCCAGAAACCATGCAAAGATAAAAATTCACAAACTTCGATTTCAAAAAAAAAAAAAAAAAAAAAAAAAAAAAAAAATTCACAAACTTCAAAAACTGCATTCAAAATATACACCGGCCTCTTCTGATTCTGTCAACTGTGAACTGTCATTTATCGCTACCTTGTAAGGGAGGACAAAGTTTGGTGTAGCTTCCTTGTAACAAATATCCAATCCCCCTTGTGGCCAAGGAGATAAAATAGTACCATAAGTATATAACTATAAATGTAGACTGTATATAACTGAAAAGTTGGATGTGGGGGATTTTGAATTCTACTTTGAAGACGTTGATCTTTATGACTAAGATTGATATTCTTGTGATGTAGGTCAACTTGTTAAGTTGTACAGTACTTTTTATGCATCCAGCAAAATTGCATCATCCATAGAATACTGTCGTCTAAATATGCTATATGGTTGGTGACTAGGTATCCGTTGCGGGGGATTTTGAATTCTACTTTGAAGACCTCGATCTCTATGACTAAGATTGATATTCTTGTGATGTCGGTCAACTTGTTAAGTTGTTCAGTACTTTTTATGCATCCAGCAAAATTGCATCATCCATAGAATACTGTCGTCTAAATATGCTATATGTTTGGTGACTAGGTATTCCAACGGATTGACATCTTGAGCAAAGACTTTGATAACATCGTGGAGCTTCAACTAGGTGCTCCATGGCCCCTGCCACCTATTGAAGTAACTGCCACGTTAGCCCACAAATTCGAACTCATAGGTACTTGTGAACTCAATGCCTATTCTGATTTATATAACAACTCATGCATGTTGTAGACTCACTGATAATGATAACAGGTTCTGCAAGGGTTAAGATTGTATTTGACAAAACCACTGTAAAGACAACCGGAAGCTTATCACAACTGCCACCATTAGAGATTCCTAGGATACCTGATGGACTAAGGCCATCATCTAACACTGGGAGCGGTGAATTTGAAGTAACCTATGTTGATGCCGATACCCGCATTACCAGAGGAGATAGAGACGAGCTAAGGGTTTTCGTAATTGCTTGAGTCCTGGTAGTTTCTCTTTCAAGGCCACTGCATCACCCACTGTTAATCTCACATGTTTGTTGAGGTCCCTTTGGTTTTATAGTATTACCTTTTTGATTGTATATGCATATATGAACACAGCTGGAGAGAGATTCCATGAGCAGTTTTCGATGAGGAATAACTGCTTTATACTTGTAAATTTGTCATCCATACGGTGAATCTTCTTTGTCACTCTTAACTGCATTCTATTTGCTGATGTATACATATAGGATTCCATACATAGAGACAACAATAGTTCAGTAATTGCAATTGCTTGTTATCTTGCGCCAAAGAGTCGTTTGTTTTCCACTACTCAATGTAGCTCGGTATGGACCGTATCCGTAGGCTCACGATTCTTCTTTGATCGTTATGGACTTGTGCCACGATTTAGTCCGAGAGAGGCGCACCTCATTTTAACAGCAGGCACTGCAAGAATGAAAATGGCTCCTTATTACTACATAATGAAATGGCTTCTTAATACTGCAAAATGAAAATGGCTCCTTATTTAGTGAGATTAGCTCATATGAGTCATGTGAAGGTGGTATGTCGTGATTTCTACAAGTAAAATCAAGAGTTGGTACGATGCAATTAAGGATGTTTGATGGCATTGTGAGAACGCTTAAAAAAGTGAGGGATGTTCCGGAATCGAAGAAAAGCTTGATTTAACTTTCGGAGAGGTAAACTATCCTACCACTAAAATGAGCTAATATATACTATCGAATGAAGTAGAGTGACATTAATGTATTGATGCATCAATGCATTGAATATGAGCTCCCAACAGATGGGGTTCAGTAGCACCTGATTTAGTAACAACTTGTTAGCTGCAGAACTTCAAGTACGTATTACGTAACGACCCAATTAGGAGCAGAGTTTTACAAATTCTGATAATATCCCCTCAAACTAAGCGAAACATACATGGGTCAAATCCTTCTTCTATTCTTTCCCTGGTGCAGCTAGGATACTATCAATATATGGCTTAAATAATTAGACATTCAACCTGTAATCGCTAAAATTCAAGTTGAGCTATTGAACTAAGAAGTAAGAAACATGCATGAAGCAGCAAAATTCTTGTCATTTCATTTCCAACGAGCAATATCAAACTTAATAATAACAAAGAACAGTCACTTGTGTTTCGTCTTTGATATTGGTCATGACATAATGTAAAACAAAAAAACATAAGAGAAATGTGAACTTGTGACGTAGAGATTTCACACATTTTTCAGTTATCCAAAAGTTACTGGCCTGAAAACATAATACAACAGTAGCAAAACCTAAATTGGAAAAAGCTTGTTTGGGCCTAAGTACACCAACAACCGTCACACAACCAGAGCCGAACCCCCTCACACGCTCAAAGGGGCAGCGCCCGAGTTTCTCAAATCATCCAAACAAAACAGATCCCACACATAAGAAACTAGTCGTTACAATTCGTAACGTCTATAATTTTCAAAGACGCTCTTTAGATTCCCCAAATCCTCTCATTTTCAAATTCCAAGAAACCCACACCTCTCTCTATCTCTCTGTAACTCTCTCTCTCTCATCTTCCCCAATTTTCAAACCCTAAAGCTCCGATCTTTGAAAACCCAAACCCGCAAAGCTCCGCTCTTTAATGGCTCCGACGCCGTCCTCCGCCAAAACCCACCACTCCCACCAAACCCTAGCCCGAACCCCCCAATCCCGCCACCGCCTCCAGTTCTTGAAACCCCAAACCCCAAACCCCTCCTCCGCCTTCAAAGACTCTCCGGCTGAGCACCCAATCGAGGTCCTCGCCCGGATCCGAGACTACCCAGATTCCAAAGACCCACAACCCGCCCCGGTTCTCCAAATCAACCCACAAAAACAGAGCATCCGGGTCAGAGCCGATTTCGGGTACCGGGACTTCACCTTGGACGGAGTCTCGGTCTCCGAAAGCGACGATCTTGGTGAGTTCTATAGCCAATTTGTGAAGTCGAGGATTGATAGTGTGAAATTGGGGGAGAAATGTACGATTATGATGTATGGGCCAACTGGGTCTGGGAAGAGTCATACTATGTTTGGGTGTTGTAAGCAGCCTGGGATTGTGTATAGGTCTTTGAGGGACATATTGGGTAGTGGGGAGGAGGAGGAGGGTGTGGTGGGGACGTTTGTGCAGGTCACGGTTTTGGAGATTTATAATGAGGAGATTTATGATCTGTTGTCTAGTAATGGTGGTGGTGGTGGGTTTGGGTTTGGGTGGCCTAAAGGGAATGCCTCCAATTTGAAGGTAATTTTTCGTGTTCTGGGTCTCCCTAAAGGTTTGATTTTTGTGTTGAATTGTTGATTGTTTATGGAGTGGTTCATGTGTTGGAACTGTGTGTATGGATTTGGAGATGGGTTTTGTGTGTAAGTGTGTAAGTAGTGTTAAGTGGATGTGTGTGCATTATACTAATTATGGGTTTCTCTATCTCTTTGAGTTTCGTTGTTGTGGGGTTTTGATTAGTTGTGGTGTTTGGTGGAGGTGTAGTACTGTTTATGGGTCTATGTTTGTTTTGGATGATTTTGAGTTCGAGGGTTTATGATAGTTTTGTGTTCTTGGTATGTCTTTGTGTATTAAGTGTTGGGTTATGCAGAAGAATAAACTGTAGAATGGAATCAGAACTCACAACCACAAATGTAAAAATGTAGCGGAAAGAAAATGATAAAGAACACTGGGTATTAACGTGGTTCGGCAAAGTGCCTACGTCCACGGGGTAACAACAACAAAGAACCTCCACTATACGAATGAAGGTTACACAGAGAGAAACACTACTTCAAGACTCACACTTGAAGGGATACACTCTCACACACACTTTGTTTTGTTACACACACAAACTCTCAACTTGGAGTTTTCTATCTCACTCTTGTATAACACACAAGATGAGCTCACCCTACAACTATCACAAACTCTCTCTATTTTGTTTGTGACTCTTCCCTTGATCTCGAACATGGAAGTCCGGATACATTTCTCTTGCACTTTGATGCCTTTATATAGGCATAGCTCTTCATGCATTTCTCCTTGTGCACGTACCATGCATGGAAGCAAAGTCAAGCTTCTTCCTTGTTTCATGCTCTATGTTGGCATGCTAACTAATGCATACTTCCATCAACATTCAACAATTGCTGCACCACCCTAGCTACACATATAGCTAGCCTTCCTTTTACATTTATTGGGTCACCAAAGCAATAGTTCTTCTTGATTTCCTCATGTGTAATTCAACACATGGTTTCTCACCTCCACTAAGGAGGGACCAACCCAACAATCTCCCCCTCCCGACTTAGATGGAGGGTCGCGTGCTTCTTGACGCGCTTCTACAAAACTCATACTTGTTTGTAGGTATGGATTCGATCTTCATCTGAACTTTCGTTGTCGGTGTGACTTTTCTTAAGCAATACTTGCTCGGCATTCTGACTATCACAATGCAAAACATACTTATGTTTTTCATGGCCCAATTCCCATATTCCCATAGGAATTCTTCCATAGCATTTCTTTGCTCGCTTCTGTAGCTGCTATGAACTTTGCCTCTGCCATGAAAAAAACAACAAACACTTGTAGCTTTGATTTCCAAGAGACAGCTCCCCCTGAAAATGTAATCAGGTCTAGATATAGACTTTCTCAAGTCATCATCTCCTTCCATAACTGCACTTGTGTAGTGTTGTTCAGGTTTTCCGCTTCCAAAGCATAATCTCATCTTGGAAGTACTTATAAGAATCCGCTTCACATCATATCGATGCTCTTTGTCTGAAATAAACAAATCTCTGCTAACAACGCCAACTGCGTCTGTTACGTCTGGTCTTGCGCACACCGTCGCATACATCAGACTCCCTACTGCTGAGGCATATGGTACTATTGCCATTTCTTCCTCCTCCTTCTGACTTGTAGGACTCTGCTTTGAGCTGAGCTTCATGTGACTGGCAAATGGAGTAGCAACTGGTGTTGCTTTCTCCATGTGGAACCTCTCCAGTACCTTCTCGATGTATTTTTCTTGTGATAACCACAATTTCTTATTCCCTCGATCATGAGCAATCTCCATGCCCAAAATCCGCTTGGCTGGTCCCAAATCCTTCATATCAAAGGACTCTGACAAATCTGTTTTTTTTTTAACTGCTGAATCATAGCAGTATCTTTGCTGACAATCAACATATCATCTACATAGAGTAGTAAGATGATAAAATTACCTCCAGCGGATTGTTGAATATACACACATGGATCAGCTGACGATTTCTTGTACCCATGACTCCCCATGACTCCCCATGAAGGAGTCAAACTTCTTGTACCACTGTCTTGGTGCTTGCTTCAATCCGTACAAGCTTTTCTTCAACTTGCAAACCATATGCTCCTTTCCGTTGACTTCAAAGCCTTCTGGTTGCTCCATGTATATTTCTTCTTCTAAATCACCGTGAAGAAATGCAGTCTTCACATCCATTTGCTCCACCTCAAGATCCATACTCGCAGCCATGCCCAAAATGACTCTAATTGAAGTCATTTTGACAACAGATGAGAAAATCTCATCAAAATCAATTCCTTCTTTCTGGCTGAATCCTTTGACAACTAAACGAGCCTTGTACTTCGTCAGCTTCTCATTCTCATCTCGCTTCAGCTTGAACACCCACTTGTTCTTGAGTGCTTTCCAGCCTTTAGGAAGCTTCACCAACTCGTAGGTGCCGTTCTTCAGTAAAGATTCCATCTCAGACTCCATGGCTAGCCTCCATTTGTCGTGGTCTTGATGAATCTTTGCTTCCTCATAACTTTCAGGCTCTCCGTCACTAGTCAAAAGGATGTACTTTGCATAAGGATCATCTCCATCGTTAGTCACCAAAATATATTGTGATGATGGATACTTGGTGGATTGAATCGGCCTCCTAGTGCTTTTGCGAACTGCTGCTTGATTATTCACTGGCTGCTCCCCCTGATCAAGTTCCCCCTCATCTTCGGCTTCCACATCAACCATGTCTGGTACACCTTCAACTCTATCACCTTGTAGCCCAACATTAGATTCTTGCTACAACGGTGAATCATAAATGCGGTTGTCAGTTGCTGCATTTCTCGGTAGTACCTCTTTGTCGAAATCAGCAATTGATTGGTTTTCATGAAAAACCACATCTCTACTTCTTATGAATTTCTTCATCTTTGGATCCCACAACCGGTAGCCAAACTCTTCATCGCCATAGCCAACAAATATGCATGGCAACGCCTTGTCATCCAGCTTTGATCTCTGCTCCTTGGATACATGTGCGAATGTTTTACATCCAAATACTCTCAGATGCGAGTATGATGCATCTTTACCGGTCCAAACCCCATTTGGAGTCTCAAATTCCAAAGGTACACACGGTGCTCTGTTGATGAGATAACACGCAGTCTTCACAGCTTCTCCCCAAAATTCTTTTGACAATTTGGCCATCTTCAACATGCATCTGACTTTCTCCATAATGGTACGGTTCATCCGCTCCGCTACGCCATTATGTTGGGGTGTTCTAGGAACCGTCTTCTCATGTCTAATGCCATACTTTGCACAATAATCTCTGAATTCATGCGATGTGTACTCTCCGCCATTGTCACTGCGAAGGCACTTCAATTTTCTTCCAGTCTCCCTTTCCACCATGGTGTGGAAAATTGTAAACGTCTGGAATACCTGGTCTTTGGATGTCAACAAATAAACCCAAATTTTCCGTGAAACATCATCGATATAAGTTACAAAATACTTATGCATACTCAATGATTCGACTTCCATCGGACCACACACATCTGAATGTACAAGATCTAGAATATTTTCTTTCCTCGTGAAAGACTTCGAAAAACTGATTTTCTTCTGCTTACCAAATAAACAATAATCGCAAGAGTCTAGTGAGTTACCTTTGGCAACAGGAATTAGCGACTTCTTCGGCAACATTTGCAGTCCTTTCTCACTCATGTGGCCAAGACGTCTATGCCACAAACTTGGAGAGGATTCCTCGACTGCATTAAGCTCACTCTTGCAAATCTTCCCATAAGTCTTGTAGAGCGTGCAACACATTTTTCCTCTAGCAACTACAAGAGATCCTTTGGTAAGCTTCCACTTTCCATCACCGCCATGATGATGAAAGCCTTGTTGATCAAGTACACCGGTTGACATAAGATTGAGACGTAGACCAGGAACATGTCTCACATCTTTCAGCATTAACTGGTAACCCACATCCGTCTCCCAGCAATATTGGAGTAGCTGTCATTGCCCATCTTCACTTTACCAAAGTCACCTGCTTTGTACGTAGTGAAGAACTCTACATGGGACGTGGCATGAAACGAGGCTCCAGAATCAACGATCCATTGAACTCCAGGATTATACCAATAGACATTCACCTCCAAGTGACAGGAACTCACACTCATCATGAGACACTGCAACAGCAACATTGTTCGTGTCCTCCTTTTGTTGATGAGTAGCGTCTTCTCGCCCTTTTTTGAATTCCCACTTCAACTTGTATTTTTCTTCATGTGGCCTGGAAGACCACAATGATGACACTTTCCGCTAAATCTTGTTCTGGATTTGCTCATACTTCTTCCATGGCCTCTCGGTCCTCTGCTCTTGCTCCTTCCTCTATTCTCCGCAACGAAGAATTGACCATTTTCTGAACTTGACGAAGAACTCCTTCTGGTTTCTTCGTTCATCATATTATCTTTAATATTTTCCATAGATAATACACCATTAGGAGCAAAGTTACTTACAGTAACAACAAATGTCTCCCAACTATCTGGTAACGACCCGAGCAGCAACAAGGCTTGTAACTCATCATCAATCTTCATGCTCATCGTGGCTAATTGATTGAGTACACTCTGGAAGTTGTTGAGGTGCTCAGTCACTCGAACGCCTCCCCGATACTTCATGTTGACGAGCTCTTTAATGAGAAAAGCTTTCTTGGCAGTAGTCTTTTTCTCGAACAAGGACTCCAACTTCAACCATAGCTCATATGCACTGGTTTCGTTGGCAACATGGTGGAACACACTGTCGTCCACCCATTCACGAATATGACCGATGGCTTTGCGGTTCATCTTCGTCCAAATTGCTGGTGTAGTCCCTTCTAGCTTGGCATCGTCTCCCTCGATCGGCTCGTGCAAATCTTTGCAATAGAGAATATCCTCCATTCTCGGCTTCCACGTAATCCAGTTGGAGTGGTTGAGTCTGATCATGGTACTCCGTGATCCTTCCATTCTAACAGCTCCCGGTCAGAACCAAGAGCTCTGATACCACTGTTGGGTTATGCAGAAGAATAAACTGTAGAATGGAATCAGAACTCAGAACCACAAATGTAAAAATGTAGCGGAAAGAAAATGATAAAGAACACCGGGTATTAACGTGGTTCAGCAAAGTGCCTACGTCCACGGGGTAAAGAACCTCCACTATACGAATAAAAGTTACACAGAGAGAAACACTACTTCAAGACTCACACTTGAAGGGATACACTCTCACACACACTTTGTTTTGTTACACACACAAACTCTCAACTTGGAGTTTTCTGTCTCACTCTTGTATAACACACAAGATGAGCTCACCCTACAACTATCACAAACTCTCTCTATTTTGTTTGTGACTCTTCCCTTGATCTCGAACATGGAAGTCCGGATACATTTCTCTTGCACTTTGATGCCTTTATATAGGCATAGCTCTTCATGCATTTCTCCTTGTGCACGTACCATGCATGGAAGCAAAGTCAAGCTTCTTCCTTGTTTCATGCTCTATGTTGGCATGCTAACTAATGCATACTTCCATCAACATTCAACAATTGCTGCACCACCCTAGCTACACATATAGCTAGCCTTCCTTTTACATTTATTGGGTCACCAAAGCAATAGTTCTTCTTGCTTTCCTCATGTGTAATTCAACACATGGTTTCTCACCTCCACTAAGGAGGGACCAACCCAACATTAAGTTGTTGATTGTTTATGGGTTCTTTCTGTAGAATGGTGTTTGTGTTATAATTGTGTGTTTGGATTTGGAGATGGGTTTTGTTTGGGTATTGGTTGTGTGGGTTTAGCTCAGCTTAAGTGGATATATGTGAATTATTCTAAACATGGTATTTAGCTGTGATTGAGCTCCACCTTGAGCAAACAGTGAGTTTTCTGTATAAGTAGGTATTGGTTGTGTAATTGATTGTGTTAGCTCAGCTTTAGTGGATATTATACCAAACATGGTTAGCTTTATTATACTAAACATGGTCAGCTTTATTTATCTGAGATTGAGCTCCACCTTGAGCAAAGTCAGCTAACAATGGGTTTAGGTTTTAAATTTTCAGAGTTTCACTTATATTGGATTTTTAGGATACCTCTCTTTTGATGATCAAAGTTACTAATTTTACTGTGGTAATCGGTTACAGTTTTAGAGGTATGACTACAGTTTTTACGACATTGTATGTGCAGAACCCTAATTTTGCTGCAACTTTTTGCATTACTTATATATGCAGGTTAGACTTGAAGTAATGGGAAAGAAGGCAAAGAATGCAACCTACATTTCTGGAAATGAAGCTGGAAAAATTTCGAAAGAGATTCAGAAAGTGGAGAAGCGGAGGATTGTGAAGAGTACCCTTTGCAATGAAAGAAGTTCTCGGAGCCATTGCATGGTATGATTAGTTTAGACTTTTCATGTATGTGATAGCTCTGCTAAGTCTTGTAACCAGTTGGATATGTAATCTGCTTTCGATTTCTACAGATAATTCTTGATGTCCCAACAGTGGGTGGGCGCTTGATGCTTGTTGATATGGCTGGTTCTGAAAATATTGAGCAAGCTGGACAAATTGGCTTTGAGGCAAAAATGCAGGTAATTTTGTGATGGATTTTACTTTCGTCAGTTGCCTTTGTATGAAAAGTTTTGTTGGGATTGCAAAAATTGTTGATGTGTGCCTCTTATTGAACTTACAGACTGGAAAGATCAACCAAGGAAACATAGCACTAAAAAGAGTGGTTGAATCCATTGCAAATGGTGATTCACATGTGCCCTTCAGAGACAGCAAGCTTACCATGCTTCTACAGGTACAGTTTCATTCATGTTTAGTCAGTTGTTTTAGATTAATAATGGTTTTCAAGCTTCATTGAGGTGTTTTTTGTTCTTCCTGTACAGGACTCTTTTGAAGATGACAAGACGAAAATCTTAATGGTTCTGTGTGCAAACCCAGATCCAAAGGAGATACACAAGACAATCGCGACCCTTGAGTATGGCGCAAAAGCAAAATGTATAGTCCGTGGTCCTCATACGCCAATTAAGGATAAAGTTGGGACTGAAGATTCATCTGCAGTTATTTTAGGATCAAGGATTGCTGCCATGGATGAATTCATCCTGAAACTACAAAAGGAGAACAAGCTGAAAGAGAAGGAGCGAAATGAAGCGCATAAGTTGCTACTAAAAAAAGAAGAGGAGGTTGCTGCAATGAGAGCTAAACTTCAGTCAATGGAAGGGAAGGGATCTGGATCAAAGGAGGAAGAGTTCAAGTTGAAAGTGAATGAAGTTGCCCAGACTCTGAAACAGGAATTGGAAAGGAAGTTGGAGGAGTGCCAGAGAATGGCCAATGAATTTGTTGAACTAGAGAGGAGGAGAATGGAAGAAAGGATACTGCAACAGCAACAAGAAGTTGAAATGTTGAGAAAGCGGTTGGAGGAAATTGA
This sequence comes from Fragaria x ananassa, assembly GCA_034370585.1. Lineage (NCBI taxonomy): Eukaryota > Viridiplantae > Streptophyta > Magnoliopsida > Rosales > Rosaceae > Fragaria > Fragaria x ananassa. Next base: position 4,861,667 of record CP139761.1, on the reverse strand, counting down.
GTTTGAGCTATGCCGCTCAAGTGATGGAAATGGCGTGGAGAGTGGGAGAAAGGACAATGATGGAACCCAGTTTGCCAAAAGGTTGATGGGCATCTATGCCAGTGATGGCACAGGGATGATGAAGTCAATGGACATGGTGAAGTCCATGGATCTGGACATGGATGATCAAGAACCTTTTGTAGGTGTGGTGAAATATGTAGGTGTGAACTGTGGGGCATATCAATCTGACAGCAATAGTAACCAAGGATTTGTGATCCAGCCTCATTTAAATGCAATTGCTACAGAGAATAATGACTCTTTTGCAGCAAAATATGCTGACAGGGTATGCCTCAGCACTGTTTTTGAGGAAGAAGAATTGGAAGAGGAAGAACGTAAGGAAAATGTGGATGTTGAAGAAGTGCAGAAAGAAGTAATAGAGGAAAAGAGAGTGTGTGTGGTTGATGGGTCTAGCCTCAAAAGTAATTATCAGAGCACACCAACTTTAAATCAGACAAACAGAAATATAGGGGAAGATGGCAAGGGAGGACCAGATGATAGGCTTGTCAGAATTCGCAACATATTTACACTCTGTGGAAACTACAGAGAGCTCTCTCAACACATCACAAGTCCATCACCTACTCTGAAGCCACTTGCATCATTCCAATCAGAAAGTGACAATGAGATGTCATTGGCTTCCAAGGAGAACCACAACCCTTCAAATGATGGAAGTGATGGAACTAATGCAGATAGCGAAGTGTATGTGAAATGGGAGGCTTCTAAAGAAAATCCAGGGAAGTTCATTACAACTCTAAGGGTTGTCAAAGATGCAAGCCTCGCTGACCTGCGAAAGCTTATTGAAATCTATCTTGGCGTAGACAATCAAGCTTTCAACTTTCTGGTGCTTGGGGTATGTTACTTTTTAAGTTCTTTAGTGGTCTTTTCATTTTGAATTATTGAGTCTCAATGCTAATATACATGTTTCATTTCCAATCATCAATGCTCACATGAAGTCTGTTGCTACAAGAACTGGGGGAAGCCTTATCTCTTGCAATGCTAACACAAACATTCCCTGATACATTCAATTTGTTCAATAGAACTCTAGAGCATCATTGTCATTTTCTAAATATTTTGGTCAATTGAGATCTCAGATGAACTAAATGAGACATGAACCAGCTGTATGTACTTGCTTTTTAGAATATAATCATGGTATTTGTCTAAAGAGGGTCATGTTGAAGTTCAAATACATATTCATATGTGTCATTATATATGCAGGATCCCACTGGAGCTGTAGTACCAAAGGAGAAGGAAGCAACAATTCAGGCAACTAAGCTTCCCCTTTGCAATGGTGATACTAATGGATACTTGGCTTGCTTGAGACCGTTGAAGGGAACACAGGGAATGCATAGCAGCCCAATTCAGCAGCTCCCATTGACTCCTCTCCCCTTGAGCTCATTGGAGAACAGACTTGCTTTACACCAAAAGTAGAACCAAACTTAGGCTCTACTCCTTTTATTACAGTCAGAAGATGCTAGGGGGTAGCTCTGATTGTAGTGATGGCTGAATGATCACCCATATCACTACAATATTCTTAATTTCTTACACCATATTCTTATGATACACCATATTCTTAATTTCTTATGATATTGCTTGAATGATCGAAGATATTGATCTCTGAAAATTATTTAGATGTATGGATCAACCATTTTATAGATGACAAAAATGTAAAATGACAAGGATAAGGTTATTCTCATTTTTATAACCATTTTAAGGAACTAGTCTTAACCTTATCCTGATCAAATATAAAATGATAATGTAAAATGAGAATAACTTTATCAACAGTACTGGCGGGCCCATTTAAATTTTACACTGTTATCACAAATCTACTCCTTACTTTTCTCACCTGGTTGTCAAGTTTTTCACGAGGTTTAACTAGAAGCCCAAGAAAACTACCCCGTGATGGGCAGCACTAGCACTAGCACTAGTCGGGTTTCACCAGTTCTTTCCCCTGCTCGAACCATTGTCCAACTCCAGTTGAGTTCAATCCAAGATGAAGAGGTAGAATTCCGATTTCTCATCTTTTATTATTTTTGGAATTTCATATCAGTGATTACAGAGTAGAAATTGTGTATGTATATTTGAAAGTATTGTAATTTTTGGTTGTGATTTGATGCATCTTTCTAGAAAATGATTGTATTGTATGCTGATCCAATAAATAGAAAAAATTTACCTACATGATTAGGAACACAGGATTTCTGATTGTTTCTGAACAGAATCTTTAGATGTTTGATAGATTCTCTATATATATTCTAGCCTCTTGACTATCAAACAATAATTGTGAGTTACTCATGTGGATGTTTGCGGTTTCGTTTGTTTATGGGAATTGTTATGATTTTTACAGTTGTATCCCTTCTTCATAATATGCACATGAGCTATTTTGTTTTATCGATTATGAAGTGTGATGAGCTGCATATGAGCTTATCTGATCTGGTTCACTTTTATGGCATTAGCTTCCTCTGCATGACTGCATTCTGTGTGTGACTAGTCATTTTTTTCATATAGCTGTTATGTAACAAGATCTTCATACTGTAAAAATGTAATCTATTTTGTGATCTTTTACTTTCCTAAAGTTATATATATTCATTGCTTTGAGTGTGAAGCATGGACAGTTTATTGCTTGTTCTGAATGTAATGGAACAATCTGAAGATGAACAATGTGGTAACTCTCATAGACTTTTTGCACCCAACTTAGGGACTCTCTACACCTCTTTTTAAATTTTTTTCAGTTACCGTATATACCATCAGCCCTCTCCTTTTGTCTTGGCACCCAATGTAAGCCTGTTGGTATTTCTTTATATGTGGAACAGTGTAGATATAGTGAATAAAGCAAGATTTGCGTTTTGTTATCAGTAGATTTGCTGCAAATTATGAAAACAAACATGTTCAATGTCAAGTGGTAAGATGGAGAAAGGCCACACCCTGTGTACACCCCAAGAACCTTTAATGCCTTTTAGCAGTTTTAGTATGAACCGGTTCAAACATGTTAGGCTACTCTGCGAGGTTCCTCCAGATGAATAGGTTTTTGGTCCAGGGGGATCAGTGTGCGGCTAGTATTGCGTCTGCATTTATGTGTCAAGTTGGAATGACCTGAAACTTTCTGGTTTGTGCTTCAAAAGGTAACCAGAATGCTGAAGGTGTTTGTGGTATTTTATAACCAAGTCCACTCCACAGAGGCAGGTGCATTGGAAAATAATCAAATAAGGGTGTAGTGATCCAAGTGGAGTGTAAAACTGTAAATACCCGCACCCTAATTTTCTGTTTTTATCTATTGACAATTAGTTCCTTGTTGCAGATATCCTTAAATATTATGGGTTCAGTCTTTAAAGTCAAGAGCTCTGCAACAATAAAAGATATCAAGGCTGTAATATGTGACATGTACAGATTTCCTGACAATCATCCAGAGTTTTTCTTGGCTGGTCAACCGCTCATGGACTTCCAAAGGGTAGTGGACTCTGGATTTCTCGAGGGCGCTGTTGATCTTGTTTTCAAGAATATTGTGGGAATTAAAATATTTGTCAAACTACCATCTAGTCAGGACACCATTGAGATCGTGGCAAAATCAGAAGATACAATCCAAAAAGTAAAAACAATGATTCAGGCTAAGGAGAAGATTCATCCAGACCAATTCACACTTGTGTATGATGGAAAGCTCCTTGAGGATGACATGACACTGGCCGCACTACATATGAAGAATGAGTCGACCCTTTACATGGTTTCTGCTCCTAAAGATTTTCTCTCAATATCAGTGAAAGCACCTTCAAGAGAGACTTTCAAATTCAAGGTTAAACCCTTGTTTACTGTTAGAGATGTCAAAACTATAGTTGAGAGCTATACAGGTTGCTCAGTCAGTGATCACATTCTGATCTATTCTGGAAATGAGCTTGAGGATCTGAAGACATTGGCTTTTTATGACGTCAAAGATGAATCAGTATTAGAGATCTCACCTCCCCCTTTTCAGATATTTGTTAAAGTTTGTGATGGGAAACATATAAGTATTGATGTGAAGCCGAGTGATAGTGTCAAGGAATTGAAGAGAGCGATTTTCCACAAGCTTAATGTGTCGATGATGCCTTTCGATTTTTATAAGCTTGTGTTTAGCCGGGAACAGCTTGATGAAGTTCGGAATCTGGCTAGCTACAACATCCAAAAGGGCAGCAAACTTCGTTTGGTTCTCTCATCATCTGTTATTGTAAGGGATTAAGCATGTTAACATTTTCTTGAATGCACTCTCATCAGTTTTGAACTATGGAAACCCTTTGCTATATGCCAGTTACATCTGGACCTTTCTCTAAGACGATTTATGTTCTCATAGTTTCTCATAGAATGCTTAGGATGCTATACAAAACTTGAACTTGTTTCTTCTCCAAATGTTCCAAACAGAATGGCGCTCATTGTTGATGAAGTAAAACTAAACCTTCAAGAACTCTGAAAATTGTATTTATTTGCATTTGAAGAAATTTGGGAGCACAAATTCATGTTTATGCAGAAATCATAGTAAGCTCGTAGCCGAATAAGTGATCATGTTGGTTTCACGTATACAACCTGAAATTTCATCCATTTTCGGAGGTTTAGAAAACCAACATGATCAAAATCTACCTACAAAGATGTAGCCAACCTATTAGCAACATTTATAGCGTTTCTTCTGAAATACTGAACTTAAAATATCTACTTCAGCAACAGGCGAAGCCGGCCCCGGGGTGGTGATGGTGGTGCAGCCAGGCCTCCCAAATATCAGACTTGAGAACATTAGTAGAGCCTTATTCATATTTTGACCAGGCCTTTCTATTGAGCCTTATTCATTTGCTTACAGTCATGAGTCGAGTGAAGTAATCAAAACTAACAAGGTTTTTGGTTCACATCAGAGTAAATAAATATGTTTGTTATAGTGTTCTTTGACTGAACTACACATGCTGTTGTTAGGACCCATTGTGTGTTGTCCCTTGTTATAGTCTTGGATCTTTGTGTTGATTTAGCTAAGTGGACTGTTATTTGGTCGAGCACACTGTTGATGTGAATGCCGATCCCGCTCAAATATTAATGGACAGAACCAAGCCTAATAGTACCACCGTTTTTAAGTCGATAAGCTTAAGACCAGTGGCGACTCACATGCCAGGTGAGTGTCTTCAACCATCACTTGTTAGCTTTGCTGGATTGTCTCATCCTTCTTTTGATTCTGTTGTAAGTGCTGGGAAGACTGAACTTGTGATGGAAATTTTGTTGTTAACCTGGATTGGAGGCATGATAAGGTTGTGGAATTGCTTGTGTTGTTACGGCCCATTCGGCCGAAAGGTTTATGCAATCCTTGTTTGTTGTTTGGAGACTGTGAGTTGTTTCATGATCAAGACCAAATGCTTGAAGTTCATGCAGACAGTGCAATTGTGACACCTACTCGTTTTCCCCAATTCTTGTTGGCTGCAGACAATTTTTTTCTACTAATGATGGCTACTGGGGCTAAACCATCTGAGCGCATCTCGTGCCAAAGTTTCGTTTAGGTGTTTGTGACCCCAATCTGGAGTCTCACATATTTGAAGCGACTAAACTCCCTTGCCACAACATTGAGTTTGTTCATGAGCTCGACTTCATTTTGCTAGGTCTATTCAGGACCTAAGCACCGGGAACTTCAGGAAATCCCACCTTGGTCTCAGCCACTGCTACAGAACAATCAAGGCCATAACCCATGAAGGTACCTCTATTATGATCATTGATATTCTCCACCGAGCTAAAGCAACTGTTGTAGTGGTTTCTGAAGAAGACAGGGTAGAAACTATTGCTTCTTGTGAAGTTAAGTTGGACACAGATGTGTTTCGATTCCAACAATTCTATTGTCGATATGTTACTGTTGAAAGTATTCCAATTGTTGATGATCACAGAACTGTTGAGAAGGTGAGGCCATGGGGAAGTGTATATCTTGCCACAATGCTCAAATTTGATTCTGAAAATTATATGGATGCTTCTACTGCATTTGGAGGACCGGTCACTCAAGATTGTTCTTATTTGAAGTATGTTCTGCTGCTACACCGCTGCAGATTGACGTATCTCAGAGACGTCTTTTTCAGTCCTAAATTTTCAATGGCATATATGACTCGGGTTGGTGTGCACCTTGAGCTCTTAGAGCAGGAATGTCAGCTCCTCAACTCGGGGATTACACTTGAAATGTACTCATATACAGAGTCAAGGTCTTTAGGCCAGTGGTCTCTGCATCTCAAGGATCTCTCTCTTGAGGCAACTATTACTGCATTACTTACTTGGATTAATGACTTGTCTTGTTCATTGGACTCTTTGGATAGGCTTTCAACTCTACTTGGAATTATCCTGGAAATGGCCAAACCAAAGACCAGGTTTCTGCCATGATGGACAGATATTACTCTACAACTGGCCCCAAGTCTGTAATCGACTCTTCGGATAGAACGGTGAAAACTTATAATGGAGGTCACAGCCGGGAAATTTATCCTGTCTATTGAATTTCAGAGGATGTGAGTTCTAGAAATTTTCGTCGGGGAAGAAAATTGAATGTTGCAATAGAAATAGCACATTCGGGTCAAGGTACTGTTGACATGGCTCCAACAGACCCAATTTTTGTGGGAGTACACATCCATACATGTGGAGGAGTCAAAAGCTGTGACCATGATCTCATATGCTGGGAATACAGTGTGAAGCCAAGCACAGCACATCCTGAGGGTATCAAGTATTATGTCATTGCTGCTCAAACTTACGTCACTTGTCGCACTCTTACTGCCAAATCATCGTTGCAGTTGCCTGTCATTATTGTTGAGATTGCGCTTGCTATGCTATTGGTCACCGTTGTGTTTCTAATTGCAACTTATGTGTTTGCTACAAGTTACATGCCTGCCGTGGCACAGAAAAAGACTTCAAGACTACAATGTGTGGCCGCACTGCTTCTTTTTTCCAGAAAGACATTCACAAGATTTGTCATGTTGCTGCACGGGAGTTCTTAACTAGGGTTGGTTAGTCGAACAACTATATAAGACAGACTTCTTTTTTTATAAGGTTATCCAATGAATAAATATGAATTTTTAACTTATTTTCTTTTCAATTCACTGCAATTTATCTTTTCAATTTCCCTTCATGGACTTCGGTCCTAACAGCTCTCTTGTTGTAGATTTGATATATTAGTGAAGCTTATGGGGACAGTGGCCTTAAAGCTCAAAAGATCTGAGAAAAATAAAGAACTCAAAAGCAATGTTATGTCAGAAGAATGGAATACCTGAAGATTGCCCCGCAGATGGTTCTTGTATGCTCATGGACCTTCGAAATCCAAAAGCTGCTCTTCTGGAGAAATTGTTTTGGAAGTATTTGTTACTACCATATAATTTTCGACCAAACCAAGCTAAAACATAGAGAAAGACTACACCATTGTCTTGGTTCAGAAACTCAGGCATATTATGTTTTGAAGACTATACAAGACTTAAATTGAACATCTATGTAATTCATATTCAGTGTGACAACTATTGTATACATACAAAGTGATCTGAGATGATTTAGGATTCCTATTCCCTGATTATTATACTTGTCAAGTATCCTAATATGATAGGAAGTCTAAACGGCTTGGCTACCAATGAAGGAAACAGGAACAATATAAATACAAGGTCCCTGGCGAGCATGCCGTTTCCAGCCCCACAGATTTTCTGCCACATTTCAGTTAGAATTTGCAGTTTCAGATGTAATGATTATTCACTTGATTCTTGCTTCTTCTCTTCATATTATTTGCATTCAAATATAGAGTTGACATTATTATACAGAGGACCAATCATTCAAGGGATAAGTACTTATCCAATAAGATGTATATAAACATACTATTCTATTTATTATCAAGTGTGAGTTGCAAACTAGCATTTTCATTCTTCCAAGCAAACTGTGCCATGAGTAATAGAAAAGTCAAAAAAAAGATACAAGAACATAATAGAGGTCAAAGCAAGATGGTTGTTGTGTTCTACATGCATGTTGAGTATTTGTATATCATATTTTGGTCATCTCAGGAGATCAATTTCTTATAAAGTTTTGATCTTTTCAAGTTTCAAAAGAAACCTGAATTTTTGCTAGGACCTGGCAATCTGAGTCATCTTAGATTTCTAATGGAAACACTGAGACACCGTAGAGCCTCAAAGAGAAGATACAGAATACTCCCATCAAGTTTCTCTGGTTCATCTAAAGAACAGGTTAGTTTCATTTGTGGATAGTATACATTGACTATCGGCTGATGATCCATTCAAACTCATTTCATTGGTATTTTCTGGTTTCTTACACACTTGTTCTTTAATGGCATGGCTTTCTGTACTTATCATGTAGAGGGATTGTGTTTTGTTTGTGACAGAGAAATTTACTTTGGAAGATCTTGAAAAAAGTATCTTTGAAGTTCAACAAATTTGTCACAGTTGAAAAGTTGAAAGCCATAGTAGTACACAGCAAGAGAAGCAATTCAGGTAAGTTCCAGGAGCCTCTTATGGATAGTATCAATCATAATGGGATTGAAGATGACCAAATACCATTTGATCAAGTCATTCAGAAGGTACCCAAATCCCAAAAACTTCACAACAATTCAAGGAGAATGAAAATATATGTCAAAATCCCATCAAACCAGAAGACCAGTGTATTTGAAGCAAAAGAGTTCCATATCATTAATGACATCAAATCCATGATTCAGTTGAAGGAGGGGATCCTATCAAATCAGTACACTTTGGTTCATGGTGGAAATCTTCTACAAGATTACAGGTCGTTGGCTTCGCTTAACATTCATACAGAATCCACCCTTCATATGATTTTCAATTCAAGAGATGTGATGTCAGTTTTTGTGAAAACACCTAGTGGGAAGATTGTGCAGTTCGAAGTTAAAGTCCTGTACACCATCAGTGATGTCAAACAGATTGTTGAGAGCTTTATAGGGTGTTCAGTTGTTGAATGTAGTATGGTTTATGAAGGAAATGAGCTGCAAGATTTGAAGACCTTAGCTTTCTACAACATTGAAGAAAATTCCACTCTAGAGGTGAAGCCTTATTGGATTCAGATATTTATCAAGACATGGAGTGGAAAAACCATTACACTTGATGTGACGCGATCGAATACTGTAAGAGAGGTTAAGGAGAAGATATTTGGTAAGGTTAGAGTGCCAGTTATTCATCAGAGTATCGTATTTGCTGGAAAACGCCTTCAAGATAAGCGCTCTCTTTCAAGTTACAACATTCACAAACAGTCCACTCTCCTCGTGGTTATGGCTTGGTGAAACAAATTCCACGACACATTATGAGATTGAGTCCTGGTCGTTTTTGAGTTTGATAAAGATGCAACACTGGTTGTAAACTTGTGTATAGAACAAAGTCTGTGTGCAGAACACAGTAGATTTACATTTGCAAATAAGTTCATCTATTTTGAGTTTTGATTCATGTGTTGGAACAGACTACAATATTTTGGCCAGAGAAGAACCACATATGTAAGATTGGAACAGGTTTTGACTGGTAAACTGATGGTATAACAAAGATATTTTAAGTGAGTGACAGAGTGATCCAAAACAAGGCTGTTGTAGATTACAAATTGCAACTAATATTTTTCTTTTCTAATGTACAAACTGGAAAACAATTAACTGCATAACAATTGATCAAATCTCACTTGGAGCTTTACAAATCACAGCTCTGTGTGACAAGGAAAAGTCGAAAAACAACAGAATGAAGGAAACCAGTATAAGTCAAGTCAGACCTTCATCACTTAAGAGGGATGTGATGTTGAGACCTCCATTTCCTCGTATGGTTAAATATGAATCCCTGCTGGGATAATCTCGGAACCCTTCCCTCCTGCAAAAGCCAAGTGCATTGGACTACCATTCTCAGAACCTTCAAGTGACATGTCAGGTAACGAATTCTGGCCTTTAGATCGTGGCCTTCTTGATGATTTAGACGATCCTCCATCAGTGGAACCTGTTGAACCTTTTTTCCTCCGGAGTTTTGGGATCACAGGCAGGTCATGTGAGGGGGACTCGGAGCCAAGACTAGTAGTAGAGTTGCGGCTTCTTCTTGAATTCCAGCTACTACCTTCTCGGGCTGGGGACTCCATTCCACTGACTTCCGTTGAACGATGGCGCCTAGAACTCTTTTTGGATTTTCCATCCTTCTTGGCTAGGGAACTTGTAGACCTTGGAATGTCGTTCAGATGCACCAGTTCTTGGGCAGCAATAGACAGTCCACCTCTATTTATATCTGCAAAAGGATCTTTTAACTCAATATACATCGTTGCAGGAGCATTTATATCTCTAACTGCTTGAGCTATTAAGGTGTATGATTGTCTAATAAAACCAACAACATCAGGTGATGCATGAAATACTATATCAAGATTATGAACAGAAAATGGGTACAAGCAATTCAACATCTTAATAAATATGAAGGCAACTTTATTACAAGTTAGAGAAGAACTAGTTAATGCAAACCTTTGGCGGATAATTCTTTAACAGCAACTTGCCCTGCGGATTCTTGAGGAGATTTAAACTCGGTCATCTACATGAGTGTAATGATACCAAGATAAATTAGGTGCTTGAAAATAAAAAAATAATTTATACTGTTCATGGTGTAAGAAAGTGCATGAATTCATAAACGAGATAGAGAAAAGGGTTTGCGTATACCCAGCTGGGAGTACTATTTGCAGATGGACCATCCCATCCAATATGAGCAACATGCTTTACATCTGTGGGGAAGCCAATTTGTATTTCTTGATCTTTTTCCTCTGCAAAAGTTCAAACTTGGTCAATTGCTTTTCTCTTTTCTAAGGAATTACTAATATAGACTTTAAGAGATTGATTGAAATGAAATCCCTGCAATATTTTCTATCTTTTTTCTGCCAACAATTGGAAGTGTAAGCAATAAATGACCGAGAAGAAAACAAAAAATGCATGAAAGATCAGCTGGACACCCCTGTGGTTATATCAAATCATGATATATGAAGAAGAGAAACCAAACTTGAATTATTGCCCCATAGAAACCTTGAAAAATTGCAAAAAGTGCTTATTCCAATGTCAAGTTGAAAAGATCAATGGATATTGACGTACCGAATATATGTGAAATGTACCTCAGGCCTTTCAAGAGACCCTTCACCTTTGTGGCCATTCTGGCTCGAGTTCTTGATTTAGTGCATGCAGAGAAACCTATTTCAGCCGGGAAAATTTGCCGCAGCGTGAGCGTGGAGATGATGCGTCTGAGCTTCAAAAGCAATGAAGTTAAGCAAGATAGTACATTATAGAAAGAAGAAACTGATCATGAAACCAAAGGAATGAGAAAAGAATAGATACTAGCAGAACAATTTGGACACTCCTTCGCCCAAAGAATATGCAGTTGCTATATACACCAACATATTATATATAACCAACCCTTTTTCTCCAGACAAGTTTTCCCTAACAGAGAACTTCATACCTTCAAGAAGGAAAGGTTGATCAGACAAAGGCGCTTCAGCATGACATGATCATGAACCCGAATTCAAATGACACACCAGGAGAAGTGACCCCAAACCAACCCATATAATCCAGCTGCGTAAACATCATCGACTCATCCCATGTCAAACAATGTAAGCACTTAGGGATGCAGATCGGCAGTCGTTGTGACGGGTTGTGATGTTTTGGAAAATCCAAAGAAAAATCATATGAAATTTAGGAAATGAGAGAGCGGAGGTTTTGTTGGGTGTCAGGGGCCACTCAATCAAAACCTGTAGCTCACCGGAATTTCGGGGAGGGGAAGTAGAGAGAGATCTAGGAATGGCCAAGACCGCAGGCTAAATTTGGGTTAACGGTTTTTCAGTGATTGCGCGCCAAAAACGGTTGATTCCCCAAATTGTGCGGCAGTTGTCATCTTAATCCTTTATCTTATGATCTAATTTCAGAGAAAAAGATTGTTATACCATGATGACGTTCAAGTCTAATCACTTGTGTCAAATCACTAGCCTTCGTTTTACAAGGAAAAGATTAAAATTTATTTCGATTTACTTGTTACTTATCTTCATAGTAAAATTATAGGTTTTGACACCATATATCATTCATCATTGTGGGGAGAAATATAATGGTGTCTAAGCCAAGAGGTTCCGCTATAATGGCTGTATCTATGGGAGTCTCAGCGACACTGTAAATTGTTTTTTCAGGAGCAATCTAGCGTAGTAAGCTAACCAACTGCGAGAGAAGCAATTGGCCATGTAAATAGAACTTGACAAGCATGGCCAAATTTCTCCAAATTTTACATTGATACAACATTCTATTGTTAATTGTGAGAAGTTCTAAAGATGTCAGAAGGATCATCGGCAAATAAGAATGTGCTCTTGAAAACCAATAATCATGACAATTCACAAAAGGGACAACACAAGACAGCATATAAGACCAAGTACGAATTGAAGGCTCTGTGATTACCAAGCATAAAAAGTTCAAAAAAAAAAGGAAAATAACCAATTATAAGTAGGACATTTAACATTGAACATTAACCAAATAGATATATGAAGTGTAGGAAAAAGTCGCACATTAGTTTTCATGTTTGAAGTTGGGGGAGTTTTGGCTAAGTCACAAGGTCATGATCCAAGCAGGAACTGAAGGTAAAGGAAATGAATGCATGAGCCTCTTCTCATCAGTAAACCTTTGAAATTATGAAGCCTTCATATCATCCAGGCCAACACTAGCCTGTGTGTCAAAAGAGTAATGCTTGTGAGAATATATCAAGAATCAACTGTAGCCAATCACTTGATATAGTTTTTCAAAACAAAAGAACCACAAATACGCAAGTTATGAAAACCAGCTTTCTAAAGGTCACTATGTCCCCACCCCTTAATTTTCATTACTTCACAACAACTCAACAGAATTGAGTGTCAAGTGCAATTACTAGGGGAAAACTGCAAAATTGAGCATCATGCTTCCAGACCCTATCTCATGTAGCTATCTATTGACCTAGAAAATCTTTTTTTTTTTGGAGGCTTTTTTTTCTGTTTCAAGTTTCAACAACTATCAGTCATTAAACCTATATATATTATGGTCTGGCAACCTTCAACATGTGACGACCTTCAGTCACATAACTACTAAGTCACAACTTATTTTGGCAGCAGAATCAAACATCTTACCAAAAACTTGTGATTCTCTTGAAGCAGGGGAGAAAAGTTAGTGCAAAATTTCTCTATATCACCCATGATATCACCATTGCCTCCTATCACATCCATGAACTTCTTCCTGTCAGGAGCAAGCTTCATGGCAACCTATCAATCAGTAAAGAAAAGGTAAGAAATACTCCATTTAAACAATATAGTACAAGTAATACTGAAGATAAACGGAAGATAGCATGCTTGTAGTATTTCTAGAATAGCTCAGAAGTAAACTACTGAAAGGAAAGGACATTTATCTAACAAGGGGACACACAGAACTTTCAAATGTGTGATGTACTCTCTACATGCCTAAATTCTTGAAGAAAGAAACAAGCATCAGAGACAATTTGAATAGTAAAAAGTTGAAGCAACACATAAGAATGCATAAAGAGCCAAATAATTGACGATGATCATATATTAGACAGTTCAGAATTTAAAGAGGAAGAAGCATGCAACTTGTAGAATATAGGCTTTATAATTCAAAGGTCAGTATGAAGAATGGCTGCGCATCATATGATTGAAGGGGCAAAACATTACACTGAAACTTGAACTAGCAAACCATCCATGCCATTGTTTCAAGGTCTTGGCATAGGAATCTGAACAAGCCTGTGACATAGTCCAATCTTGATGCTCCAGTAAATTCCGAAACAACTCTAACAAGAAGTCCATCGCTCTGAAAATAAAGTAAGAAGTACATCACATATAATACGATGGATAACATTTCGAGAGAAACTGGATACTAATATATAAACACAACAAGCAAACAGTTATATCATTTACCTTGTCAACCATAGCAGACCATTGGTGCAGCTGGATGACGCTTTTGCCGTCTTGGCCTCAACCTCAACCCGCACCAAACTGTACAAGAGGTTGAACTCGGCAGGATTGGAAAGATATTTGGTTTCCAATCTCTACACTCAAAAGCAAAAATCTCAGAATCATAATACTTTATCATTCAAATAACAGGAAACACATCGTAGACTAATGAACAGAATTCGACATAAACCAAACAGTGATCATGAAATGAGCATCTTACCGTGATGTTACCACCCACGTCCGATTTAACCAGGGTCATAGCAGCTCCAAACTTCTCTGCCATCAGAAATCTTGGAAAATGAGTACTGAGAATTATGCTCACAGATGATGTTCATACACACCCTAAAACGAAATGACCAGCCCAAATCATGAAAACAAAGAGTGTACCTATAACAGGCAAAATCTGCTTGCAGACCTCCAAGAAAGGCTCGGTCAGCATTTCACCTTCGGGTGATCTCACACTCTTCATTCCTTCCAGAGCCGGAGCAAACACAGTCCCCTCCATTCTTCCGATTCACTGCGAAATCAAGATTCAGATGAATAAGTAGTTTGATTAAAATTAAAGAGTAAGAAAAGAGAGATCGGAGCATACATGCAGTTGCTGGATTGCTTGGATCTGAGTAATGAATCAAAGAATCAATAAGATTGGATTACAGAATTTGAAACAAATGTGGGTGGGATTCGATAGAGAGACCTTTTGCGAAATCGGGTCGGAGACGAATCGGATTCTGTGGAGAGAGACAGTGGTGGATTTGAAGTTTAAAAGCAGAAAAGAATTTCTGAGAAGGAGAAGAAGAGGCCAGGGGAAGGGGATTTTGACTGTTGCGACTGTGGGATTTTACAACGTGGCCCGGATACACATGGAGCAATATTCTGAAATGGTAGTGTTACACATGCCTTAGGTGGGCTCAATATAAACCAGAGAGCTTGGGTGGACTCGGAAGTGATTCCTCCGTGGGGCTTCAGTAACAGGGATGAATTCTTATCTGCTAATCCTTGTTTTCCTTTTCCCACTAAGATGGACTTTGTTACAGGCCCACTATCAACAGTTGGGAGGAGCTCGGGGGTTTTTATCGAAAATTCTGTCTTTACTCACAGAGAATATGAATGAAGTGATTTCACCCCATTCGATTGAAGAACTCACTACTCCTGCCAAGAGGAAACGAAAGCCACGAAGTCTCTATAGTGATGAAACTCTGTTGAAGCGCACAAAGAGTATTGGGCCTACTTTGCATTTATCCGCCTCTCGTGGTAGAGGAAAGGGTAGAGGAGGCAGAGGGGGAAGAAACAAGGGAAGAGGCAGAGGCATTGGTAGTGATATTCACATGGGGCAAGCTGATGGCAAAGAGGTACTAAACTAATGCAACACTGAGAGCTCGAATCCAAATTTGTTGAAAGATGGAGAGAGGGACTTTACCCACCCTCATGGCGGTGGCGGCTGGCCTAAAACAGCCGCAGAGGAAATATGAATCTACTCTTATGGAACTGTTAAGGGATGGGCAGGTCCCTGACAATTCAGACTTTGCGAGAGATGGTTCTCTTGCACAAACTAGATGTGG
Source organism: Fragaria x ananassa (assembly GCA_034370585.1). Taxonomy (NCBI): domain Eukaryota; kingdom Viridiplantae; phylum Streptophyta; class Magnoliopsida; order Rosales; family Rosaceae; genus Fragaria; species Fragaria x ananassa. The sequence continues at coordinate 4,846,152 of CP139761.1, read as the reverse complement.
TTTTCCTCTCTGAAACACATCAACCAGATTCTTATTTCTAGTGGAAAATACCTCTTAGCCGACGGAATCAAATAAATTCCGTCGGCTAAGTACTACCTAAGCGACGGAAAAATAACCGTTGTATAGGACAACATAATCGTCGTTTAAGATCTACCTAGGTGACGAAAAAAGATTGTCGGGCACTTCCGTCGTCTAAGGCATTCATAGCAGACAAATACTTTCCGTCGGTAAGTTTTCGTCGGCTTAGTAGGTCTTGCTCGACGTATAGTATTCTGTCGGTATAGTTTGTCTCCTGGGAGACGAATTTATGTTCCTAGTCAACGAAATAATCTGTCGGCTAAGAAAACTGAAGTATTACCTGACACACTGAAGAATGAATTTTTTTGGCGACGGCTTTTGTCTTAGGCGGCGGACTATTCCGTCGGTGTAGATGGTCTTCAACGACGAAAACTGTTCCGTCGCTATAGTGTTTATAGAGCGACGAATGTTATTTCTAAGCCGACGGATTTTTCCGTCGGGTAGAAAATTGAATTATTACCTGACACACCGCAAAACAAATATATTTTCGCCGACGGCTTTTATCTTAAGCGACAGAATATTCCGTCGGCATAGATAGTTTTCAGCGACGAATAAGTTTTCGTCGCTATAATGTGTCTCGGGCGACGAATATTATTCCTAAGCCGACGGATTCTTCCGTTGGTTAGGAAATTGAATTATTATCTGACACACCGCAAAACGAATATATTTTTACCGACGGCTTTTGTCTTAGGTGACGGAATATTTCGTCGGCGTAGATGGTTTTCAGCGACGAATATTTTTCCGTCGGTATTGTTTGTCTCGAGCGACAAATTTAATTTCTAGGCCGACGAATCTCTATATATGATGTTACATAAATTTAATATATATGTCATTTTTTGATGTTACATAATGTAACAACGTTGCTCTTAAAATTGTTACAGATGATGCACATTCTACAACATTTTCTTGATTCTTACCACTCAAATTTGCACTTATTGGCTGGAGGACCCCAAAGCCACAGAGTTCGTACTGGATGTTTTGTGAACGGTGTTAAGTTTGTGATGTCAGAACGAGATGAACGCCATGTCACCAAAAACAATGGAGTAATGGTTGAGGGTATGGGTTTCAACTACTACGGGGTTCTTGTTAGTGTGATCGAACTAATCTACGGCAAGGATATGCCAATCGTGTTATTCAAGTGCAAATGGTTCAATACTGACCCAACAAGACGAAGGAGTATAGTTCTGGATCGTGGCTTGTTATCAGTGGACTCAAACAGTGTATGGTATGAGAATGAGCCGTTTATTCTTGCCACCATGGCAAAACAAGTGTTTTATCTTGATGATTCGACTATAGGTGAGGGATGGAAAGTGGTGCAGGTAATGTCACATAGGAATATTTGAAGTGCAGCTACACTGAGAGAGAGGATGATTAGAGTGGGCCGAGTGAACCAACAACTGATCAACCGAATGAACCATATCAAGAGGAATCTTCACATGTAGTCCCTGATACTGAGGATATTCGTGTCAACAGCCAACAAGTTCCGGTGATCATAGGTTATACGGTAGTTACACCATTTGAAATGAACTCGCGACAACGCAAACCCACACATGACGACGAGTTCATAGATGACTCGAACATATAGGAGGATCAATATTCTGGCCAAACTGAGGAGGATGACGATTCAGACGACTCAGATTATCATGAGTATGATTAATTAATGTACTTGTTCAATATTATTATTTCGGATATGATCGGTCTATATATAATCTACTTGTAAACATGAATTTGGCATAATTAAGTCCGGATCATACAACAAATATGATCCAAGTACTCTGGTTTCAGAAATTGTTACTAGGAATGGATACCCAGAGAAGCTAATGCAGTGGCACATGCTGCTGCTGCTATGCTTGGAAAATGTTTAGTGGATCCTCTCCGATGGGTGACTCAACCACCACCTAACAACTCTCTTGTTTTAAGAAATGATGGCTTTCCCTGCCCCTATTCATGAGGGTTGTGAGCTCGGTAGCTTGCCGGAGTTTTTCTTTTTGTTTCAAGAACTAACAATCCCTAGATCTTTGTTGGGTTTAGTTGTTTAGTTTATTGCTTATTCTTTCTGTATTTAGGCCTTTGCTTTGGTTTTTAGACTTTGTCCCTTAATAAATTATTCATTACCCAAAAAAAAAGACCAACCGGTGAGTGAGTTATACATATCGAGCTTAATTACATTGAAGTGTTGGGAGTCCAAAAAGACAAACCGGTGATTTTATAGAGAATGAGTGAGTGCTATCGAGCTATTAGTAATGAGTCGCTTCTTCGAAACGTTTTGACCAAAAGCTAGGTTGCATTGCCTTAGGTTCAATAGTTGTTGGTGGTTTGAAGCTGCTATATTGGGATTTACGGCTAATAGTTGTTAATGACTCTAAATTCACCCGAAGCCTTTATTGAAATCCAAGTTGAAGAACCTCAACAAACAAAATTTGCGAACACAAGTAATACAAGCAGTCTCAAAGAAGATCTTTTGTGACCTCTGGTGGTGGGTATTTGATGGCATTCTTGACAATCTTTTTAACTGCAGCATCAGCAAGATCAATGCCACAGACGTCAGCCAACCTGATGAGATATAGAAGCACATCAGAGAGCTCTTCTCCCAGATGCTTTTTACTTGATTCCTCCCAATTAGGCAGCCCTTTGTCCACCTCTCCTCTCCATTGGAATATTTCTGACAGCTCTCCTACCACTCCCACCTGCACAAATCAAAGAATATGTCAGAGGCATGTCAACCTTTCAATTACTTTTTGTGTTACAGCATCTATTCAATATATGAATGACTTGGATTTGTGTCTCATTTTGTGGTAGCATTTTGCAAATGATCGGTGCAAGTTTCAGGGGAATATCAAAACTTTTCGAAATACTAAAAAATCTATAGTTTAAATTAAATTATAAACTTATTTACGATCAGTGATCGTAGATAATTTACGATCTAACGATTTTTAACTTCAAAATTTTAATAATTTCAATTTTTTGAAGGCGGGTGCACCTAGCATATATAAAAATGTGAGCTACATACAAATACAACCCCCAATACAAACATAACAACATACATTTGTTTGATCATTTGATTTGAATAAACTTTAATCTAATAGTAGTTGTGCAAATCTCACATGATAAGTAAATTAGTGACCGGATGAATGAGATTGTTTGAGATGAAATATCTTTAGTTGTAGGAGATAAGAGACTGTTCTACAAGGAGATCGATCCAGACAAATAAAAAAGAACAACAACAAAGAAATGAACAAAGATAAATAGTGAAAGAAGATTATTACCATAGCAAGGAGTAGATTTCTGGGACTGTGGTACTTCTCCCAATCTCTGGCCTTGGCAAATCCATCTAGTTTCTTGGACAGGTCCTTGAGGCTAATGTCCTTCACCTTCTCTTCTTCCACAACAATCTCTTCTTCCACGACAATTTCTTCTCCTAATTCTCCCATATTCTTTCAGTTTCTTTGTGTTTGAACGGAGAGAAGAGCAGTTAGGGTCCTCTTCTTATAGCTCAGAAGAGAGATGGTTACGTATTAGATTTTTTTTCCCTATCTTTAAGGAGTGAGTATCTTAAAAATGTACATATTATTGAAAAGGAAAGGATGTAAATTCCCTCAATCCTTATATGCTTTATACAAAAGATATTTTTGACTGTCCAATTGTGCAAGATGGCCAACTTCAGAGCACAATGTATATGATATATGCTTTCCATGTTGAATGTATGTGCTAGTCATTCGTTTTGTGTTCCCACCACCAGAGAGGAATTAGGTAGCTTTGGAATAGTTCATCTGCTTGCTTCGGAATGTAGCAATCCCTTGTGAAACGCATTGGTTTCTTTTTGCAATTGGAAGAAATTTGAAATGTGTGGGGAAATAGGAGGCTCCAAAATTTTATGAGTGCAAGATTTTTATGAAATGTATACTTGGCACAAATGCTAATATGGTACATTATTAATTTAGACTTATTGATCTCTTTCAATTTCAAAAATCCGAGACTTCCAGATAGATTTGAAAGAATACGTTCATTGTTGGAATGATGAGTTTTGGGAATTAAGAGCTTTTGAGGCAAAAGTATGAACTGACATGCAGATGGAGGAGGTCATAGGGCCTGAGAAGAAGGCACCTGCAGTGCCTATAAAGGCTGCAGGAGAAGTCTGCCTCCTCCACAAATTTAGTTTTGTTTTTGTTTTAGTCACAGAGGTGGTTGTTACCTTTTACTACTATTATTACTGTTTGTACTCCCAAATTGAACTGAAAACAAAAGTGCTTAAACCTCTTTGAAAAGTTAGATGTATTTTGATTTTGTAGTCTAATTTAGCCAGAGTCATAATAGATTTCTTTTGTTATCGGTCTTGAAGATTGTGTTATCTTGATATTGCTTACTGAATATGAAATCAATTAAACTTTGAGGTCAAAATTACAAACATACGATATAGTCAGAACTTACTTAAAAATTATATGATATAGTCAGAAACTTAGAAAAATAAACTTAATTATAAGCATTCAAAGATATAAAAATGATACCAAAAGGGGTAATAGACTAATGGTCGAGCCCTCTACGTAAAAAATCTATGTACAACTTTAAAGAAACTTATTAGATGTACGTTCTTGTTATCTTATAAGCGAAGTGGTTCTAATGAGGACCACTAAGATGAGGACCAGTTAAAGACTTTTTCATTTCACCCTGTTTTCGATTACATATTCACATCTCGACCATCTAGTTTGTAGATATATATATATAAGTAAATAATCTTTATAAATTCCAAATTAAAATTATTAAGACATTCATAAATATGTTACCGATTTTAAACTTGAACAATTCATGTTTAACAGATTTGGACCGTCCAATGATTTGATTTGGTTTGACAATTACGCGTTCGTTGTCAAAAACACATCCATGAGTCAAACAAGCTGAAGGCCACTCTATCTAATCATGAGAACAACGTTACCCACCTCGTCACCAACATCAAACTAAGCCAATTTACCTCACACAACACCCACGTCCAAGTACCAAGATCATAATCGGGACCAGAATTTCAGAAATAAGTTTAGCTTGGGCCATACTAGTAAAAATATCCCGCCCAATAAGAAAACCCGACCCAGGCCCAATAAGAACCTTACAAAAGTGTCTTTGCCGCAAACAAAAACCTAATCCTCGACCATTTATCTCCGCCTCCTTCCTCACAACCCTCAAACTCTCACACACTTCACCGCAACCAACCATGGTGAGCGGTTGTTTACCTCCTCTCTCTCTCTCTCTGCTCTTGTTTCTCTGATCTGATTCGCTTTTGTTCGTTTTTGTTTTGCACAGCCTTTCAAGAGGTACGTCGAGATCGGAAGGGTGGCTCTCGTCAACTACGGCGAGGACTACGGCAAGCTCGTCGTCATCGTCGACGTCATCGACCAGAACAGAGTAAACTTCCTCTCTTACCTTCTTCAAGTTTCAATTTTTTTGTTTTCTTGAAGTTATTATTTGATTAGTGCTTGGTTTACCTATGAAAAATTACAACCGTAAAGCTTAGGATCTATGCGCTTAGGCTAATTTGCACCAGTAAAATTGTAAAATTGTACTCTGTTCATACGAAACTAGATTATGTTGCGGTCCTTTTACTTGGAAAAATGGAAGAATTTTTTTTGTGTATTATTTTTTTTTTGTTACTTGATATAAGCCTAAATCAAAATCTTGAATGTTTAAATTTGGAGTATCGTTTATAAATAAAATGGAAAAATTAGCAAGGTGTGATATGTTCAGCTCATTTGAGTTTTAGCTATTTAGTTTCGGAAGGCCAAGTGCATTGTGCGTGAGGGTTTCTCAAACACATTCCTGGAATATTTTCAATTACTGGACTCTGAGTCCTTGCAACCGAACAGGGCTTAATCATTTATTTAGGCTTTAAAGTGTAATTGAAAATTCATTATGTATGATCATTTTGTGTACTAGTTATTGTCATCGGGTAATTTTGCATGTCCTTAGATATGAATATTATTATGACATTGCTGATTCATGTCAGGCTCTTGTCGATGCCCCTGATATGGTGAGATCTCAGATGAATTTCAAGAGGCTTTCTCTCACTGACATCAAAATTGACATCAAGAGGGTCCCCAAGAAGAAGGAATTGCTGGCTGCAATGGAGGCTGCTGGTAGGCTTAGAAAACTTGTAAATAAAGATTATTAAATTGTATTTTTAGTATATATACTTATATCTTGGAGTCTTGTGTGTCTGCTGTAGATGTGAAGAAGAAGTGGGAAAGTAGCTCTTGGGGTAGGAAGCTTATTGTTCAGAAGCGAAGGGCTAATCTTAATGACTTTGATCGCTTCAAGCTTATGTTGGCTAAGATCAAGGTTAGTTTTGTGTGCTTTTTAAGTATAATGGTTCCAAGTATGATACTTCCTATTGTGCTTTTTGTCCGCTTTTTAGTTTTTGTTCTACTGAATCATCACAAACTAATGGATCTTATCTGATTCGCAGAGGGCTGGCTTGGTTAAGAGCGAGCTTGCAAAACTGAAGAAGCAGAGCGCTTAGGCAATATTTGATGTTAGGTTTACAATTTTGTAATGGATTTTCTTTAGAACTGATTTCGGATTGTAATCCCTTGTTCCTTCTATCAATTTCTAGTCTTTTTCAGATTGCTATATTGCTGTTTACTTTTTCGTTATTGGTGACAAGTTGTGAACCTCATTATTTTGTCTTGCTGTTTACTATTTACTGAAAAACTATGTTTTACTTTGCCTGGTCATAATATTTTTTCCATGAACTTTGTTTTTGTGATCGATACACTTATACCTCATCGATTCAAAGTGTCACTGTTAAGCCATCTCATACTTTTGGTTTTGGAACCATGGATTTGGTTCAATGTAGTGTTGATCAGTAAATCACAATGTGCATCCATTATTTACGCCTCCATGGACTTTTCAAATTAGTATATATAGGGACATCTTCCTATCCTCTTATCAAAAGAGGTCCTAAGTTCTGAGGGATGAAAAACAAATTTTAAACGGAGGAAAAAAAGGTTGTTCAACGTTTCAAACCACATTTCCATCATTCCCTGCAAGAGCCCGATACTTGTCCTTCCTTGTAAAGCTAGTGCACTCGTAGGAAAGAGTTGTAGCTATGACCCTTTGTACGTAATTTGCTACTTCAAAGCTATTCTTTCCAGAAGTGGCATTGCATGTTTGGTCTGGAGCCAACTTATTCAAGAATGTGACTTCATATGATGGCCTCGGGTTCATCGTGAAGAAAAACGTGTCCATTGCTTTCCACCCTCGAGCTGTGGTTCCATGAAACATGCTCTGGTGGTCGACCAGGGCCACAGGGACAAGTCGATCACTTAGTTCAGCAAACAATGCTGAAAATCGCAAAATGTATGGTTCCCTACAACTAGTTCCCTCCGGGCAAATGGCTATGTTATTGCCTTCTTGCAGAAGCTTCTTGATCATAGCTGTATCCTGTTTCCGATCACGACTTATTCGGACGGTCTTGAAGGGTGAAATGAACTCGATGATTCGGGAGCTTGAGTACGTAGGAGCGGTTATGGGGCAGCCTAGGGCGAGATAGAGGAAAAATGAATCAAAAACGGTTCTATGGTTCATGACAAAGATCTGACCAGAGTTTTTGCGATCCATAGGATGTTTAGCCAATGTTGGTGGGGTGCCCTTCACAGTGACATGCACACCAAGTGCCCAAAGGGAGTAGTAGGCGAGGCTCAGAGGCAGGAGCTGCACAATAGCAATTCGCAAGCAAGCGAGGAAGAAACCTATGGGGAACCAAAGAATGATGAGGAGCGCTATAAGAGGTGTTGGCTTTTGCACTAGGCGACCGTCATGGAAAATTATAGGCTTTGGCAGCTCCTCCCTTCTTACAGCTTCTAGTTTGGGTTTGGCTGGCACTAAATAACCCTCCTGCATTTATATGCAATGGAAGCTAAGCATCTATTATGTACACTAAAATGGCATGCATATGATGGATGCTCACCTTGCACATAGCAATCAAACCAATATCGGAGTGCCTATTGCCAATTCCAATATCCGGCTGAGCTTTGGCTCCGAGAGCCTTGTGAAGAGCATCTGCTTTATGCTGCCCTATAAGTAGCCCAGATGAGCAAACAAAGCCAGTGGCTATACCATTATAAGTTGCTATCTCAGTCCCCAAAACCGTATCAAATCCAAGGAAACTCTTGAGAAATGGCTCAGCCATGATCCTCGGAATACTTACAGTGATAATACACCGCCTTTCGCACGCAGAAACCACACGCCAAGTCTCGGGGTGTAGATCACTCGAGTAAAACTTGGGCAGCACGGCTGTTGCTGCTGACTCGATCTTAGACACATTCACACTAGCAAATGTTGTGAATATGAGGACTTGTGTGGCTGCGGAATCTGATACAAAGTAATAGAGGAGTCTAGATAATGGCCAAACTAAGAGCAGCACGAGGAGCCTCAAGATCCCACCGACATCGAAGGCGACGAGGGCAAAGTAAGGGAAGGAGCTACCATCTCTGAGCAAGCATCCAACCATGTCGGCCACCACAACTGTCGCGCTTTTCCGATCGTTTGATTTGCATTTGCCAACAGTTGGAAATGTGGCCATGATAAGCTAGCAATATACATCAACAGTTAAATGAATGTTTTGTCTTTCTAAGCTTAACACCTTAAAAGAGATATATACACGGTGTGAACTGTGAAGAACAAAGGGTTTGGTTTATCATAAGGTTTAGAAGCTAGCCACGACATTTCCTCTCTTAAATTAAAGTGGTTAAGCATTTAAGGCCTGATTCTCATTTCTTTCATGCGCACAATTAACAATAAATTTAAACCACAAGAACTGAAGAACATGACTGCTATACAAACTAGGTTCTTTGATTCTATCATTTTCACTGGCAGCGGTACTTATTCAGTTTTAATTACATTTCAGGAAAATCGAACTCCTAAGCTAACGTAATCCTAACTATGGTTATCATATTAGGTTAGAAGTAAAAGAAAAGAAGAAAATAATACAGTAAAACTGTAAAACACATACAATTATTTTCCTTCACCTCACCCTTGCCCAATGGGGTCGACTTACTTCTTCCCAGTAACTGGGACTCCAAGGCACTGTTATTCGTTCTCGAAAGCTTACAGCAGAACATAAGTACTCTTCCCAGATGCTAATATTATTGTCTTTAGCAATTCACATGGCAAAATATCAACTGCGGAGCTGTAGAGGGTGAAAGATGAGTTTTCCTCCATATATTTATAATGCACCTTAATTGGATGAAAAAGAAATGGAAACTCATTCAAAATATTTATCACCATGATATTTCGTAGCAAGGTTACTGAGTTCAACAGGTAGATCAGTGTTCTGAAACAATCTGCGCAAAACAGATTTGACATGAATTCTTTCATCTGGCTTACTCCAAAGAACTTGAAGGACCGCTGGAGGAAAAACAGTTGCAGGTTGAGCAATCACTCGGTGGCCATGTACTTCCATTCCATTTAACCTAGACAGACAGCATAGTTAGTCACAGTCCGGATGGTGCACATAAACTAACATCTTTAAACTATCTAGGTTATTACCTGTTGAGAATACTCAGCATCTTTGGCCAATGATCAAGGTTGAAATACACATCCAGCATGCCCACATTTCTCAGCTTAACTTTTCCCACCCCCCCAGAAGAAGTACAAACAGACACGATATCACTGAGCACCTTTTTATTAGAAAATAGTGTATCATCAACACTTGTCATCCTTATCACTGTTGTTCTTGGCACATCAATTCTCAAGATCAATAGCTGCTTTTCTTGAACATTTATGGAATATGCTGCAATTGCTCTCTCTTTGGCATCTTCTGTCTGTAATAGGTAGTTCAACCATATTTCAGAAATTATGGTTAGAGACAATGGAAGACAGGATACCGATACATAACATTCAAACAACCCTGGAAAAGCTTTTATATTTATTTGCTTGTTTAAATAAATGATGCTTAATGATTTAGTCAATCTAGAGGCAAGGAAAATAGTCTCACCTCAAATTCCACATATGCAACAGAGCTTGATGAACCCAAGAAAACGCTGGATATGCCACTCCCACAGAAAGCAAGAGCTTCTTTTAGCTGATGTAAGCTTATATCATGGGTCAACTGTTTGATCATAACTGTTTGTGTCGGACTTTTTACTAACATGAGAGGAACTTCAGGATCGCCAATCAGGTTGGGAATGGCAATCTTATTAGGCACATCTTCTAAAGAATTTGCATCCACAACCACAGTATGACCCTCTAAAACAATTCCGTTTTTCCTGAGAGCTTTATGCGATCCTTTCGCAGTCTGCAATAAAATCAAAGGAATGGTAATTAAAATTACTGGTGGAGCATGCAATAAAAACCAAATGATGGTTAGAAGGTTTCGAAGTGACTTCAAATGTCTTTTCTATGAAATAATCCAATTGCACCTACAACAGATATATGACATGTGCTCTTGACAGCCAGAGTATTGATAAGTTTCCATTTAAGCTGGAATAGGAAAATCATGAACTTGTGAAAGGAAGAGCCATAACCGGAAAAGGTAGAAAATAAAAAAGGCTGTGCCTTCATATAATGATGTTTATACTACCTTAAAATGCACGTAACCAGCTCTAAAAATGCTTCCTTCAATTAAGGGAAGTAGTTGTATCCTTGTGATACACCCACAATCGTCAAAGGCTTTATAAATAGAACTCTCCTGTACAAATTTGTGCAAAAATCTAACCATCACTTTGCTTTCTGTAGATACTTTTTTTTGGCAGGAAGTATCTGGGATCCTTAAGTCTTCCTGACTAGTTTCCTTGCCTATGGCATGAACTCTCAGCGAACTTTCTTTTCTTTTAGCATCATTCTCTCGCACATTTGTGCTGCTTTGAACCTTTTTGACAGAACCTACCTTTTTTGTGAGATCAGTATTGTTGGGACTGGTACAATTTTGAGACGTAATCGTTGATGATTCTATAGCCATATCCTCGAGGCAACCAAGCAAGCCATTGATGTAAAATTTGTTCCCTGTTTTATCATTTGTTTCATTGAACATATTCAAAACTCGATCTGAAACTAAAGTATCGCTCTTCACACTGGTAATTACATCATCTTTTTGACCATTCATTGTCTTCATAGTTATGTTTCCTAACCCTTGCACTTGTTGGGGGCCACTAGACGATGAAGGCATCTTACCCACGTCAGAACCTGCTGTAGGTGGTTGATCCAATATCATTCTTTTGCCTTGTTGAGGGTTTCCATTTCCAACTACAATACATACATTTCCAATATTCTTTTGTAGTTTCCTAGAAGCTTCACCAGGTAGCCTATATGTTAAGGAAGACAGGCAGCCAAAATCTGATCCAGAAACACCCAGCTCAAGTTGCCTTAGTGACTCAGGCTTGCCTTCTGAATGACCTATATTCTTGGAAGGACTTCTCCATATCATATTAGAGGCTGCAGTTTCAGTAACCCTTTTCTCATTGTTGCGAGAAGCCGTGAAGGTTTCCAGGATTTTATCCAAACTTTTCTTTCTACCATGTTCAACATCTTTATGACCACCATGCATCCTTTTACCATTATATGCAACATGACCAGTTGAATTCCTCATAGAACTTGTCCACATTGTATGCAACGTAACACTTGTTGATTTATTTTCACCAACACTCTTCTTCCTAACTTCAGAAATAGTCACATCAACCAAATTCTCTGGAGAAAAAACTATATCTGCTGAGGAGTGAATTGCATTTTCAGCATCACTAGGTACAGTGCTACCTAAAGATTTAGGCACCACTGTAGCATCAAGCACATCAGATAAAGAGTTATCCCTGACTATGTCAGATCTTAAATCTGTTGAAATATTCTGCTTGCAAATCTGAGAGTCCGTTATGACTTTTGGAATTGGAATACTATGATTGGGCCGGCCAATTTCACAGTCTTGTAGACTATCCTTTGTCTTAATAACCTTAGAAACCATCTCATCAGCTGCAGAATCAATCCTCTCGACAGTGTTTTGCTCCTGAGATTGGGAAGTTCCAATCATCTTTGCTTTTAAACTACAAAAAAAATCCTTTCAAGGTGAACCACGATTTTCCCACGTCGTCTTGAAAGTTGATTGGATTTAGAAAGGTCCCCGAATGCCTCTCCACACATCTATAAAATATTGAATATAACAAGGCTTTAGGCTTTAGCAGGCAGAGAAACAATGATTGTACCAGCTAAACAAAAAATGTTCCACATTATACAAGGACAGAAACACAGTAATCCTCCCCCAAAACAAATAGAACGTCGCAAAAGAACACATAAACTATAAAACGCTTCAAATATGATCCAACTCAACTACTAGTTTCCCCTATCATTTCCTTCCAAACTCACTACTTTCAATGCTTACAATTCTCTTTCTTTCCAAATTCCCAATGTTTGTTCAATACATACCCGATGCACGAAACTGAAAACACATGATTAACAAACATGGAGTGACATAGAAAGAGAAAAACACTCTTTGATAAATTTTCAAGGTTCATTGCATTGTGGGTCACTCAGCCTTAACAATAAAGAGTGACATAGAATGAGAAAAACAGCAAAAGGAGCTCACTTGTCATCCGACTCCTCCACGGTGGCTACAGCTCTTTGCTCCCCTGAGTTGGGTGGTTTCTGGGTACCGCTGCTTGGCGAAGACGAACACCATTTTGTTGAATTGGGCAGCCCTGAAAGTTGTTCAGAAGAACAATCCAATAAAGCTTTTACATTTTGAAGAAGAAGAAGAAGAAGTGGGTGAGTTACCGTTTCTGAGGGAATTAATGGACGGCGGCTTTGGAAGAAGGAGGAGACGATGGAGGGTCATTTCGGGTGTCCGAGTCCCACAGGGTTCGTCTCTATTTTTCCCACTGTTTTTGCTAATGTGGAAAAGAGCGAGGGTTTTGCAGAGGTTTTTGGGAGGCCAATTCTACTTTGGTTTCTTTCTCTCTACTCTTTTTTATTGTTCCATATCAAAAAACATGTAGATATTTACCACGGTAAAAAATGTCGATACATTGTGACCTTCTTTTTTTGATTAATTATGACTCATTGTTTATCTAGAATAGCAGACCTTGTGAACGTACTTGTTTAATTGGGTGGGGAATAGAGAAAGTTTTATGTATTGTTGTCGATAATGCTTCTCCTAATCAAGTGACTTTAGATTACATGAGAGAGAAGATAGGGAATTGAAATGAGTTGGTCTTGAATGGGGAATTTTTTCATTTGAGATGTTGCTGCCACATCCTTAACTTAGTTGTTAAGGATGGAATGGCAGAGTTGGATTCTTCAATTGAGGGGATCAGAAATTGCGTGAAGTATATACAGTCAAGTCCAGCAAGGTTGGAAAAATTTCGTAAGTGTGCTGCTCAAGAAAAAGTTGAGCACAAGAGTGGGATAGTTCCTCTAGATGTGTGCACTCGGTGGAACACAACTTACTTGATGTTGGATATAGCTATTAAGTACTGGAAGGCTTTTCTTAGGATGGAGGATGAAGATCCACAGTTTGAAGCTTATTTCGAAGAGAAGGTTGGTGGGAAAAAGAGAGATGGACCTCCAAAAGGGGAAGATTGGGATAAGGCTACAAGGCTGGTGAAGTCGTTCTTGAAGATATTCTACGATGCAACATTGAAGTTTATTGAGACACAAGTTGTGACTGCAAATCAGCCATTGCTTTGGATGTGCACCATCATTGGAGAGTTGGAGAAGTGTTTGAAAGGTAACTAAGTTGTTTAGATTTATGTTTTCTATTTGATGTCAACTTTATGTTTTGTAAATTGATGTCTAATTGTTTTATTGCTTTTGCAAGGTGGTGTTGCATTGCTCGTGAACATTGCAAAGTCAATGAAGCTAAAGTTCGACAAATATTGGGGAAAAATTGAAGAGTTGAACAAGGTCCTTTTGCTTTCAGTGGTGTTGGATCCAAGGTTTGTTTTCAATTACACTTTCAATTTGGTTGATGGACTCGAAATAAGCTTTTGCTCTATTTTACATTTTTACTAATGTTGATAATAACTTGAAGTAAGAGATGAATTGTTGTATTGATGTATAATTTATATTGTTCTTTTGTTGTTGAAATTAGGTACAAGGTGTTGTACTTGGAATATTTTTTTCCAATGCTACAAAAAAACAAGATCTTACAGGATGTTATGGTAAGAGATGTGAAGAGCACGCTACTGCAACTCTACAATGAATATGCAGAAAATTTTCCGGAGGCAGCACAAGCTTCATTTTGTGCAACTCAGTCAGAGGGTCCTGCAAATGTAAGTATAGAGGATGAGGACAGCTATGCTATGAACATGAATGAGTTCATGAAGCTTAGGCAGTCAAAAGACGTTGTCAAGATCAAGAATGAAGTTGATATATAAGTATCTGCTGGAGCCATCTAAGCTGTCTTCAAATCCAAAATTTGAACTGTTGGATTGGTGGAAAGAGAATGCAGTGAGATTTCCAATCCTATCGCTAATTGCAAAAGATGTTCTAGATGTACCTACATCAACTGTGGCGTCTGAGGGTGCTTTTAGTCTTGGATCAAGGATTCTAGATCCATTTCGGTTAAGTTTGACCCTAAAATGGTTGAGTCACTGGTTTGTACAAGTGATTGGCTGAGGACTACAAGCAAGCCATTGTTCAAGGAGCCTATTGGGTTTGAATTACAACAATATGCTGAACTGGAAACGATGGAAGTTGGTAACTCCCTTCTGCTTTCACTTTGTCACTCTTCTATCTTTAGTGTTTTTTCTACTTTGTGTTTGTTGACTTGTGTCTGACATTGTGAATTCGTATGTGTAGAATCTGAAGTAACTAATATTGGTGGTCTGGCTGAAGAGGCTGCAATGACTACATGATTTCTGGAAGACTGAAAGTTGCTGTTGGAGTCTTTATTTGCTTTTGTTTTCTTGAATTGAATAAGAGCTTAATCAGTTTATGGACTGAACTTTTTTTTAGAGTTTTATTAGCTTTATTGAACTTAGTTTCATTTGGTTTGTAATTTGAATTTTGATGGTGATGAAATATTTGAACTTATGGATTTTTGGTTATGTTTTATGAAGTTTTAGAGTTGGATAGTGTTCTTCTTAGCTTGCTGACTGATAATCAGTGATTGTTATAGACCATTTTATGCTATGATTGTTAGACAAGTCATTAGCTTAGCAGTTAAACTGTGTTTGAATTTGTAACTAATAGCTGATTTTTTTGTAATCGGGCCTAATCCAAAACCGACCTGACCTGCCCGAAAATTCGGCCCACAATTTCATAACTCGGGTTTCGAGCTGAAAAATCCACAATCCGTTTATTCCGGATTGGGTCTTGGTTTGGGCTCAAAACGACCCAGATTTCGGATGCCCAGCCCTAGTTTTGAAATTCGCTTATCGACCTCGGTGGTTTTAAAATGTGCTCGAGGAAATTTTCAGAATTTTATACAATATGGAATCCTTAATTTGAGGTGTCCATAATAAAAGTACGTGACATTACGAGTCCGTGAGTATTTTCAGGGAATTTCCTGGACTTGAGCTAATTGTTATCATTCTATGAATTTCCTTGTGATATTGTCATTGGTATTTGTAATTCTTTGAGTTTGATATTTCTTAGCTTATCGACCTCGGTGGTTTTAAAATGTGCTCGAGGAAATTTTCAGAATTTTATACAATAAGGAATCCTTAATTTGAGGTGTCCATAATAAAAGTACGTGACGTTACGAGTCCGTGAGTATTTTCAGGGAATTTCCTGGACTTGAGCTAATTGTTATCATTCTATGAATTTCCTTGTGATATTGTCATTGGTATTTGTAATTCTTTGAGTTCGATATTTCTTAGCTTAGACATTTCTTGTATCTTAGTGAATTAAATTACTTTGAGCAAAATAAATATTTTACACCTCAAAATATATCTTACGCTCTGTTGTGTTTGCTTATATGTTTTATTGAGTAATTTGTCTTACATTTCTCAGAAACTCGCGGCACTGTAACGTGTCTAAACTGAGGAGGTGCAGTTTGGGATGTTACAATAGCCAACATGCCATAGCTGACACTAGCCAGACCACTTGCAAATTGAGATCGTCGAATCCGCAACCATATGAAGAAGCCAACAAAACATATCACCAATAACACAAGCAATCTCAATAGATCCAATCTCATAACCTCAAAAAGGGTGTTCTTCTATAGCCAAGAAATCATTAAGCAAAAAAGATGCTTGAGGACATCAGAAACAAATAAAAAATAAATAAAAAAGGGAGGAGTTGTCACATTCGGGTTCTTAAAGTAATTTGCGGTTACTTATTTTTGTGTGACTTTAACTTTTTACAGTTTGGAGTAAACGTTTACTGTTAAAGGACCCTAGAGTTGACTTTTTATAGGAAAATTATTTTGAGAAATTTGTTTAAAGGAAGCCGTAAGGACGTTAATATGAATCTGTGGACATGCTATACGCTAAAATCAGAGTTCATATATAAAAGTTATGGTGTAAAATGTAAAGTTACTATTTCGGTTGAGGGTATAAAAATGGAAATTTACCATTTGAGGTAAGGTAGAAAATCAGAAATTACCCTCTCTCTCTCTCTCTCTCTCTCTCTCTCTCTCCTCTTTCCTCTCTCTAGCGTTTCTCTCCCTGCCAGAATTCGTTGCTGCCATCCACCGCCGTCCGACCGAGATAGGAGGCGATCTTGGTAGCAAATCGAAGCTTGAAACATCCTCTCCAAGTCTAGGTAGGTGCCTAGTCGTGTTGTGCCGCCTTGAGGGAGAAATCATGCCGGAAAAGTCACGCCATCACCGTCAGATTTGTCTTGCCAGAACTTCCTTTTCCGGTCGCCATAGGCGGAGCTTCTAGTCTCATTTGGAAGCTCTCCTCTTGTACAACAAATCCTTACAAGGTTTCAATCCATCTTGATCTAGGCAAGAAGAATCAGCCATTTGAAATTCTAGGGTTTTAACTTGAAATTTTTAATGTTTGGTTTCGATAGTAAACCAATACGACCCTTACAAATCAGATTCTTCATTCAACCCTTCAGTCACTTATAAAAAATCATCCCCTTACTTTGACAGAGCTGAACATTTTTTGTTTTATATTGAACCCTCTATGAGTCATTTAAAAAATCTCATCTCTTTAGTAAAAAGTTATTTTGGCCCAAATTCTCATTACCCTCCTAGTTAACCTTTAGCATTCTATAGGGACATTCTATTTAAATCTCAGTTATTATCTATTAAACCAATCAATGACCTAAAAGACTCATCCAAAATATTATACCATTCCCTTTATATAATTTGTATCATCACATTATCTCAATGGGGTGATTCCCCCTTTACCCCTCACAAATTGGACACATTCATATTTACTTATCATTATTACATTGAGGCATGGAGTAAACTCTTTCTCCACCAAACTGGAGATTTTAGTCACTTATGGTTTCTCAATTTTAATAGAAAATTCAATCGTCAATTCCCTATGTGGTTTTGGAGATTGGTGGAATAATTATGGCTGCCCCCATAACCTTCTCCCCCTAGATCTCTAACATGCAATCACTAAATTCGCTTCAGTTATGGCCTTCTCCGAATATGAGAAGAGGTTTCCCCCCACTCTCCACTTCATGGCCAAATATAAAATTCCTTGGATTTTCAAATGACAATATAAACTTGAAATTGAAGATCATATGGTCTTACGACAACTTTTAGTCAAATGGTGGGATAAATTCAAAACTGAAAGAGTTGTATCCCAATTTTATAAAGAATTTCCAGTTATCCCATCTAGTCTAGAAACTTTGGCTTCTAATAAGCCAACATCCCCAATTCCTCAGTTAAAATCTCAGACTCCTCAACCAACACCCTTTTCTAAAAATCCAATTTTCAGTCAATCCTCAGCATCCAAAGCAGATGAATTAAAAGAGTAGCCAAACAGTTGTTACAACAAGCAGCCAGTTTATCAGCTGAAGATGAAGAAGAAGAACACTCGGAATCATCATCAACCAATAGTCACCAAGGTTCTCCCAGACAACCAACCAGATGGGTCAATTATCAAGATAGTCAAAACCCATATGCTGAGTTCTAGTCAAGTCTAGTTCTAAATAAGATCCGTGATCAAACAAGATGTTATTCATCAACAGTCAAATAAATCTGTGAAAGACAAAATATTATTCATCAACAGTAAAATCCGTGACAGACAAGTTACTATTCATGAACAGTTACTTATATATATATACAGTCTTTTGCACCAATTTTTGATCGAATTTCTTCATCTCCACCGTCTAGTATCTAAATAATATTCTGTAGATCATCTCTGTAAAATTTCAGCCAATTTGGTAATCGGTAAGGCCCTCAAACTTGAAAAACAAATTGACGGACTAAATTCTGTCAAACATGAACCGTTCATGTTGATAACATAAAAATGTAATTTTGAGGGCCTTAACGATTACCAAATTGGCTGAAATTTTGCAAAGATGATCTACACAATATTATCTAGATACTAGACGGTGGAGATGGAGAAATTCGATCGAAAAGTGGTGCAAAAATGGTAATCCGCACCAAAACCATTGGTGCGGACATTTGTAGCCAAGGGAGGATCTAAAGAGGACCTCCTTACTTTAAGAATTTGAGGATTTTTACTATTTTACATTAGTGGATGACTTCTTTTAACGATTTCAACCGTTGATCCTCTAGATTCATATGTAAGAAACATGTCTACAAAATTTCAACTAATTCCATAATCATTTGGTCATTCAAATTGATGTAAACAATTGTAGATCGTTAGATAAAATTAAAACGAATATTGTGCTAATCAAATGGTTAAACGTTTTTCATTTTGGCTAATTTTTTGTATGATTCATACGTGGGTAAGTAACTAGGGAATGGGTGGCTTTGACTGTCAAAATACATGCTAGAACTAAAAATATCCTTACTTTAAGAGTTTAAGGAGGTCCTCTTTAGATCCGGAATACACACACACACATAAACGTTCCAAAGCGGACGTCCGCACTTGACTTAATGTGCGGACGTCCCTCTGTTCTCCACTGGACAGCTCTGACGACGGCGCCTCTCCACCCCAGCAGACTCCAGCAGCGTCCCCAATCATTTTCCCTCCCCGGCGAGTCCGCCGAATTCTAGTTTTCCTGCTAGATCACCCAAAACTTCAAATCCAATCAATCTCGCCAGAAAACTAGAATTCGGCGGACTCGCCGGGGAGGGAAAGTGATCAGAGACGTTGCTGGAGTCCGCTGGGGTGGAGGCGCGCCATCGTCGGAGCCGTACGGTGGAGAACGAAAGGACGTCCACACTTTAAGCCTAGTGCGGACGTCCACACCAGAACGGGCCTATATATATTTATTTTTTTCTCAGGTGCGGATGTCCTCATTTATTTTTACAGTGCGGATTTCCACTTTACACTCACTATCGAATTTTCACATCTCCACCGTTTAGTCTTTAGATATTAATGTATAGATCATCTTTGCAAAATTTCAGCTAATATGGTTATCGTTAAGGCACTCAAACTCAGTTAAACCAATGGATAAACATAATTCTGTCGAACTTGAACCGTTCATGTTTATAACAGAAAAATGCAGTTTTGAGTGCCTTAATGATAACCAAATTGGCTGAAATTTTGTATGGATGATCTATACATTAGTATCTAAATATTGGACGGTGAAGATATGAAAATTCGATTGAAAAGTGAGTGTAAAGTAGAAATCCTCACCGTAAAAATAAATGCAGACGTCCGCAGCTGAGAAGCTCTGTATATATACTACATGTCAGTTAGTCTTTTAGCTTGAGTCAAATAGGTTCTGGCCCAAGATGCAGTTGACGTAAGTTTCTTCTAACCGTTGATAAATAATGTAATCTATTTTCATTCGGAAAAAAAAAAAATTCATTATGACCATCCAATTTGAATTCAACGGCCTAACGGCTCGACATATCAAATCACATCAATACGGCGTCGTTTCATCTGGGCGCTTTATAAAAATTCAAACCCCTCTCAGTTCCTCGGGTTTTCAAAATCCACTCCCATGGCGACGACGGAATCCGATCCCGCCACCAGAAAGTGGTCTCTGAACGACTTCGAGATCGGGAAGCCTCTCGGCAGAGGCAAGTTCGGGCGGGTCTACGTGGCCCGAGAAGCCAAGGTAACCCAAAATCCAATTCCATTTTCCACTCTTCCCAAATCCCAATCAAATCGCAATTCTAGGGTTTTGAAATTTCTGAGAATGCAGAGCAAGTACGTGGTGGCGCTGAAGGTGATATTCAAGAAGCAGATAGAGAAGTACAGGATCCACCACCAGCTGAGGAGAGAGATGGAGATCCAGACCAGTCTACGGCACCCAAACATTCTCCGCCTCTTCGGCTGGTTTCACGATGAAGAGCGCGTCATGCTGATTCTCGAGTACGCGCACGGCGGAGAGCTGTATGGGCTGCTCAGGGAGAGTACTTATCTCTCTGAGAAGCAGGCCGCCACGGTAACATTGTTTACTGTTTGTTTTGATTTGTGTTTGTTTTATTGTTTTGATTCAAGTTGGCGGTTGGGGAATTGATTGGATTTTGTTTTGTGGTTTGTTTTTAGTACATACTGAGCTTGGCGCAGGCGTTGGCGTATTGTCACGAGAAGCATGTGATTCATAGGGATATCAAGCCTGAGAATTTGTTGCTTGATCATGAGGTATGCACTCTATTGTGCACCATTTCTGATATTTGTTTGGTTTTGGTTTCGTGTTTGAACTTCGAAGTTAAGAACATAAGGAACGTATGGAATTTGAGCTTGATTTCTGAGTTTAGCTCAAATAGTTGTAGTCAATTAGCCAGTGAAAGCTTTTGATCAGTGTTAGATACTCCTTGATCAAATAGAGATAGTGAAAGTAATGATAGAATCATTAGGAATGTCAGCAACCCTCTCATGGATACTCTCACTTGTGCCATCCTAAACACATGTAATGCTACTGTTGTCCTCGATTGGAGACTTCTTGTTGAAAAAGCTTATTTTGTCAGCTCATATTTGGTGTGAGATAGAGTTAGGACTACAGTCTGTTTGTCTCTACTTTGCTGTTTTGGCAAGTGGTTGTCTATAGTTGTTCTTTATTACTTTTTAGAATTCCAAAAGAAGAAAGAATAATTGCACTGTATTCATTTCGCCAGCGATATTATCATTTTGGTCAATTCTATATCGGCACTGAGCTAGAAAAGAAAAGACTAGACAAGAATTTGATATTTGGACAAGAAGTTGAAAAATATACCACTTAAATTATGAGCTGATTTTCATCCTTCTGAAAGATTTAGTTGCTAAGTTACTTTGGTTCAAGCATTAGGTTTATCGGATGAATTTTATTCATGCTTTTATGCAGGATAGTGGTTATTTAGTTTATGTAAGCATATGTAGGTGCTTCTCATTGTTTCCCATAGTAGTTCAACTGCACCGGTATTTCAACAATGCTATGTGCTTATATTTTTAGCAAGACTGAGAACAGAAACATGCTCAACAGATGTTTGGTTTTTATAGGGTCGACTGAAAATTGCAGACTTCGGATGGTCTGTACAATCAAGCAACAAGAGAAAAACAATGTGTGGAACTTTAGATTATTTAGCACCAGAAATGGTGGAGAATAGAGCTCATGATTATGCAGTGGATAACTGGACTTTGGGAGTTCTCTGCTATGAGTTTCTTTATGGCACTCCTCCATTCGAGGCTGAAAGTCAAAGAGATACTTTCAGGAGGTAATGAAATGAATTTGTGTATGCTTCGATTAAAGTGGTTCCTTGACATGATCTTAACCATAAGCGGATAATGACTGCGTTTGAATACAGGATTACAAACATTGACCTGTGCTTTCCTTCTTACCCTCAAGTTTCTGCCGAAGCTAAACATCTCATTAGCCAGGTAAGTGTTTCAGCCATAATGTTAGTAATGATTGGTGGCTACGCGTACCTTCAGTGGGTTCTATCAGTATTGGTTACTTTACTTACACAAGTTGGATTGTTTGCAGCTTCTAGTGAAGGACTCCTCTAAGAGGCTATCTCTTCAGAAGATCATGGAACACCCTTGGATAATGAAGAATGCAGATCCTTCTGGAATCTGCAATAATTAGCTTTTCTACCTATGATCTTGCTCTACCATAGCTGTTATTTCGGATTGGAGGTACTAGAAGTAACTTTGCACCAAGTATACAGCCTTGTGCTAATCTGCTATCATGTACATGCTTCAGGGAGTTTGAAATTTTGGTATACTCAATGCGTTATCAGACTTGAAGAATTGGTTTAATGGTAGGTTTGACCGAGTCCATCTTACTTAAACTGAAACAGTGATACTGATGAAAAATGTATAGGTCTGTTCAATTTTTATGGTTATATAGGATGTACCATCAACAAAACAAGTGTTGTTCATTAGGCTCCTTACATGAATTAACATAGCCCATAACAACTTCAATGCCTTTGATTTGCTGCAGCATGTATCTAGTTATTTAAAAAATTTGATGTCATGATCACTGACTATTGACATGGGAGTGAACCGGCCCAAAGAGTATTGTGATGGAATTTGAGTTTTCACTACCTTTTGGTTGACTATGACTTGAAAAAGAACATGGATACTTGGGAAGGGGGCTTAGAAATGTTGGTTGATCATGTCAACTCATTTTGGCATGGTTTGTTGTTATGAGCTGTATATTCATTAGTCAGAATTCACTCACTAGGGTAGATAGGCTACTTCTGTAGTTGACTTGTATAATTAGGCTGATTATGTCAACTCATGTTTGCATGGTCACCATATGATATGCAGGTCAAGAGGATAGTAGGAAGGCAAGCTGTATAGAAGGAAGTATTGTTTGTGGTAGCTGTTTTCTGAATTGTCACCCCACAAGTCCATAACACAGAGCTCAGGCTGTGTGGAGCCATAGCGCCCTGTGATGATTCCAAGATTCGTTATAGCTATGGGGATCCCAGAATGTCAACAACTAATGTTTCGACACAGGTTCCTTTTGATGATTCGAAGATTCTTCAATTACTGAATTCGTGTATAAGTTATGCTGCATCCTGTGCCTAACTAAAGACTGAAAAAGCTCTCTTTGTTATTTAGCCATCATTGGGACTATGCTTCTCTATAAGTTATGCTTCCAAGATTCATTATAGCTATGGGGATCCCAGAATGTCAACAACTAATGTTTCGACACAGGTTCCTTGTGATTCGAAGATTCTTCAATTACTGAATTCATGTATATGTTATGCTGCATCCTGTGTCTAACTAAAGTCTGAAAAAGCTCTCTTTGTTATTTAGCCATCATTGGGACTATGCTTCTCTATAGACTCAATGCAAGTGACGAGGAATCAAAACCAGTTTGCCTATAATCTTTATACTATGAACTTTTTTTTTCTACGTGAGAACTAATTGTTGATGAGTGATCAATGAACACTAGAAATGCAGATACATTTATGCAGTGAAAACAATTCATTACTGGTTATGGATACTCCTGTCTGCTTGTAGCATTGTACACAAACATCATCGAGATCTCTTAGGGTAAGAACTAAGACCATAAGCTGTTATGTGATGATGCGTTCATCTAGGTTGGCCAATGTGTGTAAATAATATTCTACTTTTTTTTGCTGGGATTGTTGGACAACTTAGGCTACAATTAAATTGGAGTTCAGCTTATCAGTATAGTATCCAGTTTGAGTTCTACTGAACTACAGATTAATGAACTCACAAAGTCCTTTTGAGTTCTCTTTGATACTAGAGATAAAGTAAGTAATGCTCCAAACACTTCTTGAATCAATGAGTAACTTGAGCATATTAAATGATATACAGGACACTGATTCAGACTGTTATCAATTATCTAGTGCTTATAAGCTTTGATTTGTTGACTTGTGACTTTGTGAGTATATATACATTACATTAGATACATGGATGCTTTGCCAGGGGGCTGCAAATAAGCTACGCGAGTTTGTCAACTCATATTGGCATGGGACATGATATGCAGGTTGAGTCAGCAATGTCACAATAAGCTGTTTGGTGAAAGTAGTAGTGGCTATGCTGGTTTAGAAATGCTGCCACCCCACAAGTCCAGAAATTTGCTTTACTCAAGCTATGGCAAGCCAAAAGTTCCTCCCTGAGGTGCCATATAAAGTACCTATTAGATATGCATGTGTCTATTCTTGGCATCTCCTTCCCTATTCCACTTCTAATTTGTTACTGTGAAACCCTTGTTATGAGCTGTATCATTTTGTTGATCGGCTGCTTCAGCCACCTCATATGTGCCCTGCGTAATTCGATTTTGAATCTCAACGGTCGTCAGTCTCTTAATGCTGGGAACATGCCATGAACTGTGTTGGATGAGAACCAAATGGTGGAATTACATAGTTGAAACTTTGGTGTTGCCATGGAAGTCAAGTTTTTTAATTGTCTGTATTAGTATAGAAAACAAATGGTCATTTTCCAACATGGAAGAGAAGTTAGTTAATGTCACTTTTGACAAGGACAATATCACCATTTTTTTTCCACGGACTCTCAAACATCAACCTCAGAGGAGAAAGAAGAAGAAGAATCAGAGAAAAAGACTGTTTGCCGTCCATCACGAGTCCTCTATTTGTTTCATTACATGACTTCATGGCTCGAGACAGAGACTGCAACAGTAACAAAATATTTACTTACTTTTGAGAATTTTACTTGAAGATTCCTCAATAATTTTGGTAATCGAAACAAACCTAAACTTGAAGATTGTTTATAATGTTTCCCAACTTCATCATCTTATGTTAGATAAAAGACATTGCGTCGAGCATTTATAATTGTTGTCTTGCTTCTTGCTTCAACTAGAAGAAGAATATGAGAAACTAAACTAAATTTCTAGTGTGATGATAATGGACTTTGTTTGCTCTTATGAAGATATGTCACCAAGTGAAGCGAACTATTAACCCTTTCTTGTGGTAAAAATCTACAAACTTTGAAATAAAATTCTACAAATAGAAAGTAAAATGTCACTATTGCTTTTCGTTTTTATTTATGATTAGTCATTAAACTTCTTTATAATTGTTGGCATCCGACCTTATAATTGGGCAAGTAAACGTGCCTCATGGGACAAGACTACTATCATGGCATTCTCTGAGTAATGACTTGAATTCAGGACACAAAATATCGTTCGTGCCCTTAGCGTTGTTCTTAAGTTGGTGACCGAACTGAGACTGTGACATTTAGTTGGCCTAATTCACAAAGCAGACCTGCCCTAGCTAGGAATTTTGCCATAAAAATCCAATTGTGTGAAATATCGAAAACCAGATTATACTCTCAAAATTGTTTAATTTGATCCGACTTGTTACGAGAACCAAAAGTTATGCATATGAGGTCAGATTGACAAATCTTTTCAAACAAAGTGTCAAAGTGACATTGTTTTACAGCTTGGAGTTTAACCTCCATATTCAAGACCATATCCCTTGCTTTATGGCCTCCTACAGATCCATGATCTTCGTCTAGAACTCTAGATAGATACCAGCCTAGATTTTCTCTAATTTCATAATTACTATTTTGTCTTTCAGAAAGAAGTGAGAAGAAACAAAGAAACAGATAAGGTAGTGTGAGCAGTTACAAGTTTTAAATTTGTTTCCAACAGATGATTAAGAAAAAATCTTATTGTTTAATTCCTTAACATTCTTTTCACTTTTTTTTACCAACAATAGGAGATTCTGGTAAATATCTCAGACCTTTATAAGACTCCATATTGACTTTAATTAGAAATGTAATCAGATTTTGAGAGATAATAGCAAATCCAACTTGCCAAGTATAGCTCTCTCTTCATCTCTTTACTATGTATCTTTTTGCAATCTGATTAAGAAAAAATAAAAATAAAAGAAGGAACTTTACCTTGCTTTGTGATATAGTTTCCTTCTTCTTTTTCCCTTTTTGCCTGAATGTGATTATTTTGTTGATATGGCAGATAATCATAATCTTTCAGGCAAACTCATGGGTCTCAAAGATCTTCATCTCAAGTTTAAGGTAAAAGTGGCATTTTCATCTTCAGTTTCTTATGTATATATCTGTGTACACCCTCATTCATATATTTGATCAGAGTGCTCTGGTTTCTGGGGTTTTCTGGGTTCTGGTTGATACAGTGGTTTAGTATTTTTGAGATGGCAGTTATGTTTGGAAGATGGAAAAACTCAGAAACAGAGGTTAATATCATAAACCATGAAAGTCCCAGAATCAAAGTTTGAATCTTCTATTTTTTTTATTATGGGTTTTGATTCTTCATTAGGATAATGCATACCATCACCTTTTTTAAATCCAAAAGTTGTTTGCTTTCTATGCACATGAACACTGTTAACATTCAAGTTTCACAAAAGTCTGGGTTTTTGTTCTTGATGATGCACCAGATATTTATGTATACTAGGCATTAGTCTTGATCAATCAGAATTTGAAACTGGTAATGTTTATGTGTGCTGTTTCAGCAAGGCTTGCAGCTGAGGCGAATTCTCAAGATAAATACTGGGTTTAAGAAGAAAGAGGCCAACATTACCAAAAAACCTTCATGGATGATGCCAGCAGTTTCACATGGGCATCATGTGGTTGAGGGTTATGATGAATCCGACTGTGACTATTTTAGGGTTCAGAGAGAGCAGATTGAAGAGCTTGAGCTTTGGCTTTTTGGAGTTTCGGATCCTCGGATTGGGGACGGAGTTACCAAGTACATGCAGGCACATCTGTTTGATAACAAACCTAAAGAGGTAGGTGACCCTTTCCTCACACCAACTGTTTCCCCTAAATTTCAACAGAGTTTCAAGTAATCATAATTCTTTTTATCAAGTTATATCTTCACTGGTCACCTAGTTATTACAATGTGAATTGACCCTATTTGACTAAGGCATAATTTATAGCTTATGAAATCGAATTCGAGGTATTTCATTGAACATCTTGTCTACTTAAGAAGCACACTCGATGATCGCTAAGATGTTAGGATTAAATTCCAATGTCAATTGTGTAGACCTGGTTTTATGTTACTTGAAACTAATGTAACAGACGATATTTAATTTCATGAGTTAAGAGACAAGTTTCATCCTCCTCTAAATTTTGATGTCATGTTCATGTGTGCAGTCTTACATAAAGGGAAAGAGCCAAGAGACTATGAAAAAAGCATATCTTAGTGCTAAATCAAAGGTTGGAGATGCCCAGGAAACTGAGGAGGCAAATGGAGTGGGTTCGGTTTCGGCAATGGTGATCGATGGTGAAAAGCTAGTGTTAGCTAATATGGGCAACTACAGAGCAATTGTTTGCAGAGAGGGTTTAGCTCATGAAATAGGCAGCAGGCACAAGCAATCACCCAAAAGGAGTTGGTCTAGTAGATTTTTCAAAGGTAAATGCATTTTTACGATTGTGGTAGCAAGTTATGCACAGATTTTATACGAGTTCTCAGTTTAACGTGTCATACTGGCAATGCAGCAAGCAATAAGCAATCTAAAAGCTCAGATCTTGTTGTTGGGGACGAAAAGATTGAGAATGATACTGAATTTGTCATCTTAGCAAGCAGTGGAATATGGGAGGTAAGATGTGCATTTGGTATCTCACTTCCCCAAATCTTCTAGCTAGCTTACATGTAACTTCATCGACTCTGGCATGTGTTTCAGGTGATGAAGTATCAAGAGGCTGTGAATCTCATAAGGAACATCGAGGATCCACAAGCAGCTGCCAAGTATTTGGCAAAGGAAGCTTCAAACAGACTGAGCAGAAGCAACATTTCTTGCTTGATCATTCGATTTGATTGACGTTTCATTTGTCGATTTCCGTAGTTTTTCATCTTGTATGAGATGTAGAGTTGATTTTTCGTCAAAATGTCTGGATTAGCAATAAAACATGCGATGAGATGCATGTCGGATACATTTGGAACAGATACCAGGTTTTTTCCTATATTCAACTCTTTCTATGGAAGTTTTTTTGATAAGTCTCTTTCTATGGAAGTTGCAAACTAGACTTTAGGTTGAGGGAACATGATTGCTTAACATAACATACCACACTACTCCTACGAGAATGATTTATCTCGCTCGTAAATTATACCTGTTCAAGAGAGTGAGCCATCGAAATGTTATTGGAGGAGCAAATCCAGTTTATGAGTGACAGGTCTCTCGGAAATCTACTTGGTTCTATTGGTTTTCATGTGAGATCCAAGGGTGTGATATATCAATCCCATTTCCCGCAAACTATTTCCAGTAACAGTTCACGTCAAACCTGCAACCATTTGATTAAGCAGGAGAGGAACTACAAACTAATTCACCATGCAACCCTGATTGTGAAATACAAAGCAAGTTCTACAACAAGAAAACTAGATATAACTTCCACACATACAAAACCGGAGAATCTGTGTAACTTCGATACTGGATAAAGATTGCTGCTTCCCAATCCTCTAATTTGCAAGTATTTACGTCTTCATGTTGTCAGCTTCTTTTCAGTTTTGCTTCGGAATGGGGACAACAAGGAGAAATGGCGAGAACCTGTAACCATATGAAAGAAATCATTTCATCACAATAATTGAGAGAGAACGAATGATGCAAAGCATGTATCTGAGTTGGCAAACCCTTACTCTTTGATGTAGCAGAAGAGTTAGGAGTTTCATCTTGAGATATCAGATTCTTCAATGTATACACTGATTCATGAGCACAAAAAGTGACTGTCAGTTTACTATGCAACGACTCTTTTGGCCTCAACTGAACCCATCCAAACTAGATACCAAGCAACATACCAAGTCAACAGAAAAGAGCCTAGATAATACAAAAAGAAAAGAAAAGGATAACACGAGAAAATGAATCAGGCC
Organism: Fragaria x ananassa; assembly: GCA_034370585.1. Taxonomy (NCBI): domain Eukaryota; kingdom Viridiplantae; phylum Streptophyta; class Magnoliopsida; order Rosales; family Rosaceae; genus Fragaria; species Fragaria x ananassa. The sequence goes on along the minus strand of CP139761.1, from coordinate 4,817,352 downwards.
ATTTTGTGCAACATTGAATACTAACTAACATTACACGCACGTGAGCATTGAGCACTCGTTGGTGGTGTCAGGAGACAGTGACCAGATAAACCAGGGGAGACTTCACAAAAATATTGAAGTGGATTACTGTACGTTCAATGTCTAACAGAGAGGAGAATGTAAAGAAACACAAAAAATGTGAACAATCATCAAAAAATGTATCTTTGCTTATGTGTGTTCTGGGTCTAATGCAAGTTACCTTCACTAGAAGAAACAGTGTTCGTGTCATTATCATCTGCTTCAGAACCATTCATGCCACCATTATCTGGTTCACCTGATGATGAGCTATGGTTCTTTCTTCCAAACTTTAAAAGCCGTCTAAACCCTTTTGATGGTTCCTTTACCTGGGGCTTTTCAACAGCTTCTGGTATCTTTTCTAGTTTCAAGTTACTAGACTCGGATACATATGGTTGAACAGTTGCCGTGCATGTTGCCATTATTTCTGAGCTTGTTGAGAGTGCTTTTCCGTACTCAGAGTTCACAGTACATGGATCTTCCAGTGAAGACTGCCTCACATAGGGGGTTTGATATGGTTTTTCAATGGTAGTATTACTGGAAAACTTTGGTGTTTCCTTCTCAGTATTATCTGCAAGGGCCTAATCACCAAAAATGTATACAGAAGTGTTAGCCTACCAAGAATATCAGCAAAACAACAATTCGGAAGTTGATCCAAAACTAACTATATACAAGTAGAATAAATTTATTTTCCAGGAAAGATATCCTATGTATAACCCTCAGTGGAAGTGGAAGGGCCCTGCATGCCTTATACGTGCATGTGCAGAGACAGTAAACACCTAACATGCGAATATTTGGTGCAGTGGTCCACCTTAAATTTAAAACAAGACCAAAAAATTTCTGATTCTCATTTTTAAAAAATAAAAATTATGATGCTATCGCATGTGAAACATAATCAACCAAATAACAATCAATAATAGCAAGTGACTAAGGGCACACATACAATTACGTTCTGTCAGCTGAGAGCACTGAACCAAATATAGATAGAATGCATATAAGTAAACCTTATGAATCTCCCTCTTTCTACACAGTTGCAAGTTTTGCAGTATTCAAGACTTGACACATATATGCTTAATTGCTTGTAAGCTTGTCAGATGCAAATCAGACACCATGGTTTAGTCACAAATATCAAAATTGTCCATTGCAGTCGGCATAACCAAAAATATAAAAGCTCAAGCCAGTTGTTTTTCATCTGCCTAACCATACCTCATTAGGTTGAAGCGGCTGCTGTAATAGCTCATGAATGGGTTCTCTGTCGACCACATCAACTGTATGTGGTGAAACTGGTGCCCAAATGACAGCATAATCTGATACCACCTTTGTTTTCTCCCGAATATTATGTCCCTTTCCGACCTCCAAATTTCGTTCAGGTGCATGTACAGTAGGAACGGAAGGCTTCTCAAGCATCATAACAGTTTTCCCAATTACTGGGTTGTCATCTTTATCACTATGATGTGTACTTTTGTCATCATTCCTCTTCAGTTGAGCACCTCCAGAGGTAGGTTTCACTGAAATATCCTTTTGGCTTGTTTCTTTGACTGTTGATTTGTTCTGTGCAACAGCAGGTCCCTTGGATGTTCTAATTTTCAATTCTGGGAGGCTAGCAGCCTTGCTTTTGTCATAGTTCACGATAGCAGATATTTTCTTGCTCTCAGACCCATCAGATGCTTTTGGCTTTGATACTGTTACAGTGCTTCGTGGCTTAACTGAAGTGACAGGATTGCTGTTAGACATCTTAGGCTCTGATAATCTTCTAATTCGTGCCATAGATGACTTGGTATCACTTGTAACACTAGTGTTTTCCTCTCTTTTTTCAGGCAATGAAGATACTGACTGGCTTAACCTGTTTCCAGCCGAGAGGCTTCCAGTATTCAATTTGCTAGATGCGGTTTTGATGGGGAACCTTGGTAGAGGAGATGATGATCCTGGCTCTGAATCACTAAATTTTGATCCTTTGTGAGCACTTGGTGATAGTTTTGTTAGCCCTTGTTTCCTGGTTTGCTGTGAGGGCAATGGTGACTGAGCTGGGATGCTACCACCTCTAGCAGCAATCCTCTTTTGCCTCTGTATCTTTAAAGCTTCCAGTCGTTTGACCTCTTCTTCTTCCTGAAAACAAAAAGTTCAAATGTTATAAAACTCATATGAACAAACCAGATGGGATTGCTAGCGCAAACCACGAGAAGCATATTACCATCACAAAACCATGTAAAAAGACATGGAACGACTCAGACAAGGAGTGATGTTAATTTTGTAACTTTGGTTTCTCTCCTTAATCTTAAAAGGTCTCAAACTCATATATGAAACCACCATTTTTTCCCTCAAAGAAAAGTGTCCTGGAAGTCTACAAATGTAAACGTGAAAAAGTAATAAGGCCGAAGAGACCACCTTGTGTTTTTTTATTTATGCTTCATAACTTTGTAACACACTTTTCATGATTGAAAAAGGCATATCAACTAGTGTCAGACAAGGACATGCCTGCTTGTAAAGTGTCTGTGCTATATTGTCCTCTGACACACTTATCTGATCTAACATGTATATAAGACGAATGAATATTCAAGGTTACCCTTGCGTTAATTTCCTACTTTTCAAAGTGAATTTAGATTTCTAAAAGTTCAAGAAGTATATTATATCAACCAATCCAGAGAATATAAGCTCTCTCCCTAATCTCCCTCCTATATTAGCAAATTTACCTTGCAGAAACAGAAAACAAAATAGGAAATTAGTGAATAACCTTTTCTTTCTTCACTTTCTGAAGATCGGCTTTAAAGCTTCTTAGTTTCTCAGCTCGTGCTCGTGCTTCCTCCAAAGGACTCAACTTTGAGGGCTTTCCCTTTCTTATTGGCCCCCCAATCTTCCTTTCAGAAGTATTTTGAACGAGCTTAGAATTCCTATCCTTGACAGATTTCTTAGCCCCTTTAACGTCACTCACCACATCCTTAGGTTTCTTATCCAGAGAAGCACCACCATTTATATGGAGCTGCATTTCATAATCTAAAGCAGGGTCATAGTTTGTTGAACCCTTTTCTGTACCACGCTGGGGAAGTAAACTCAATTCATCTGGCTCATAATTAACTTGGCCTGCAATCTTATGAGTGATGTCATCCGATGGGAACTCAGAGTCCAAATCAATAGCATTTCTGTCACTGCTTTCAACGTGATCTAGTGACATTGAACGTAATGGAACTATGTAAGAATCATCATTCATGTTGTGCGATAACCTTTTATCCAGACTACGGGTTACACGCTCGAATCCATTTACAGCAAGTGGATTGGAGGGTGAACCTATAAAACCAGACTGGTTATCTTGTCCATGAATCATAAAATCATCATTGGCAGTCCTCCTATAGCCAACCCTCCTGCCATCTATTTCTGTCCGTAAATCCATTTGGCCATCTATATTCCTACTGTGATCCAACTGGCCCTCTCTTACAGACATTAACAACTCACCATTTGATGACTTCAGCATGCGATTAACATTTCCACTAAAGTCATTGATATCCATTGTACTTCCTTCTTGGTTTTCCCTCCTAAGTCGATTGCCAGAAAGTAAAGGATCATCCCCATGGTTACTTTGTCGTCTTTTTGGTTGGACCTTCTTTTCCATAGAAAACATGCCTTGGTCAACATTGTGATTGTCTTCATCAGCATCTCTGAGTAAGAAATTTTGAAAGGCCTGCCAGTTGTCCCCATTTGCTTCCTTCTCAGATGAATCATATTTATCTATAGACTGTGTGTGGTTTCCTTTTCTTTTAGTTGATTTAAGAGAGTTCATAACCTCATCCTGCAGATTTCCATCTTCCTCTTCAATTTGAGAGTCAGAACCAGATTGAGATTCTCCATCTGAAGAATTTTTCCCCTTTGAGGTGATGTAATTAATATTCCGAATAACAACTGTGCCTGATTTCTTTTTACCTGAGCGGCTAGACTTCTTTCGTGATTCCCTCTCCAACTCTGTATCATCTGACGATCTTGTTCTTGAAGCATCTAGCTCCCAGGCTTCTGATTCATCATTGTCGGGACTACCATCCATCGAATGCCTTTTCTGTTTTCTTTTTTGACTTTGATTGAGCCTTGGATCCTCTACTGTTGTGTAAGGAGGCTGAAAAAATGGACCATTTCCAGGGTAATTCTGATAGTAAGGCATGCCTTGCATGGGATATGGTGGATAGCCTGGTAATGCACCCGGAGAATGTACAGGCCAGGGAGAGAACATCTGATGCGGAAACTGGCCTGGAAAATATTCTTGGTGGCCTAACGATGGTTGGTGTTCCAAGGGAGGCTTTTCATCTGGACAGATGGACAAAACAGATAATTTCAGATAAATACCAAGAGTGTGGATCAAGACATACAATGCTACTACATCATATTCAATTGTGAAAGGATTTGGGGCCTTTCTAAATTCATAACATCAAAATTGTTTGCATATAAACACAGAAGTAATGGAGCAGGGTAGACTTCTTTTTTACAAATGCAAAATGATGACCAGTTTAACTAATTAGGACTCCAGAGGTGATGGGGAAGTGCTAAATCATGAAAGTTCTTGAGAATAGTAATTATACTAGGTCAGTAACCTATCTGTAGGACACCCTCCTAAAAATTGAAGTCTTACCAGCAGAAGTAACTTTTCCATTATTCTCTGCCATCTCATTTGGCTTGTTGGTCATACCGGAAAGCACTATGCCCGATGCATTCATGGTAGAGAAGTCTCCTCGGTTAGACATTGCTTCAGCTGCTTCAATTTCAAGCCATTGGCCAGTCTCATGCTTTCGTTTCCACAGTTCCTTATATCTTCTACAAGCATCCCTGTGACATTGAAATTCAAAATCCAGTGGATATCACACATTCTGCCACATGATGCTTTACGCCTTACATCAACATTATGTTTCTCTAAATGGACAGTAGAAGGAAATTCTGCTCACATTAGGCGTGAAGCTCCAAAGCATTCAGCAAATGATATTAATGGAGGCAAATGATCAACATCAAAACCTGCCGCTACAGCACGAGCAAAAGCCATACCTTGCTCTTTCTGCAGCATTTTTTTGCGCATCTCAAGAACTTTTAGAAGCTGAACTCTACAATAATATCAGATATATGAAAACAATAAGCACCAACAAAAATCTCAAGAAGTTATATGGAAAAACTAAACCAAATTAGATTACAGAAATCACCGGTTAAAGTCACATATAAAACGGTACATACTTTGAATTCTCCCCTTGTGCAGCGGAACCATTTGTTTCAGGTTTACGGGCACCAGCCTGTCATTTCATCCAAAGAAACCTCTATAATAGACATTAATCAACTAAATAGTTAACTGAGATTATGATAAGGATATAAAATCTCACCTCATAAAGAACTATTGCTTTCTCTTCATTAGAATCTAGGATTGGCCTGTTTCCTGTCAAAAATAACTTGGGGTTTCATAATCTAATGGTAATATTACTAACAAAAGAAAGGACACAAACGAAAACAAAACCACAGTATCAAATCTAGTTGACAGAATGTTTGCCTCCCTGTATATGAAAAAATAAACTGAAAGTGAAAGGAAGGAAGCTACAAGAATGTGAAACTTTCAGTTGAGCTCATGTCCTAAAATGAGCAAGCTTTCTAAAGCTTCCTCATTAATCCCCTCAAACCCCAACACCCAACCTTTTTACCCCATACAGATGCGAAAAGCAAAAATGCACAGAAGAAAATTGGGTTTTGGTAAAATATGGTGGAAGGTAGGGGAAGTTTCCACCTGAAAGAGGTAGAATCTGACGCCACCAGAGCTATCAGCATCAAGTGTGTTGAGAAGACGGAAAGGAAACAACTCAAATATCATTGGTCAAGAGCAGACGTTTAAAGAAAACAGAAACAGGCAAACATCTGTTGCTTTTTAAACAAAGATATAATTGTGTGAACATATGCATAGTTAGTTTTTCAAAATTACCTTCTATGATGTCCAAAGGTTTTTCATGATTTTCCTCTACCTGCCACAAAGAAACTGAAATTTACATTTTCTGCAATGATAGTACATAGATCATTGAACATCGTCACATAATACTTACAGGATTATATCCCGTATCATGATTTCCTTGAATTGTTATTGCCTCCTCAATCTGAAGAATCTCAGATTCTAAAGAGTACACACGTTCCAAGACCTCCGGTGTGCTCACAAAGCGAACAAATCTACAAGCCACCTCACATATTAGTACAGCATGTCAACATCATAGGGAGAGAGTTATACAGTAGCACAAGATATTGCATGGCAAAGCTCCCTAAAGAGTTGCAGCTTAGTATGACAAAGTTTTTAGCCTATAAACGATCCCTAAGCACTCTTCTTACATTTAAAAACAAAATGAGTAAACTGAAGAACTGATTCCAAATTACCATAAATACATGCATGCATCATATGCAACAGTTCCTATTTGGCATGGTTAAGCTAAGCAGATCAAACAAGTGGCAAATACTCTAAACAGAACAGAGGCAGTCGATTCCACAACACACCTTTCCACAGTACTCTTTGTGAACCATGCTGCATCACTGCAGGACTCGGGCACGAGAATAATTGAATAGCCTCCCTTGGCCATCTGTTCCTGGGCAGTCTTCAAGTGGGAAAGAAACGGATTCAACAAACCCGAAGCTATTTTCTCAGTCTTTCCATTTGCAGATATAACCAGGTCACACCTATCAACAATGACAAATCAAAATGAGGACACTGTGGTATGATTGCAACTTGTGCAAATTATATTACCTACCAAATGAAGTCCAAAAACAACACGCACGATATGAACAATGAAATAATCACACAGACTAATACAACCCAAAACATCAAAAACCCAGAAGCATAAACAACAACAACACCCAGATCACTGAACAAACAAGAATGCATATACAATGAACTCATTGCTCATAACCTCACAACCCAAAAAACCCAAATCAAAATCTTCATCAACAAACAATAACCATTGTTACCCATTTGGCAAAAACCAAAGGATTACCTAGTCCGGGTGGGTGTGAGTTGGAACAGAGCCGAGTCAAGGCGAGTGGAAGACCTCATTTCCACAACAAACCGATTAAAGGGTACTCAAAGAACCAAGCTTTTCCAACAATTGGGAAAATTGAAATCAGAGACTCACGAGGAAAGTTAACAACTTTGAACCCAAAACATGGGAAACAAGCTCAGGGCTAAAAGATGAGGATGTTTCAGAAGAAACCCAAATGAGAAAGTGTCTGGTTTAGCTCAAAAAAGAGAGAGAGGATCCAAAGGAGTGTACTTTGGATGCCGACTCAACAGACCATATTTGTCTGCTGAAAATAAAGAAAGGAAAGCTTGATTTAGGCCTAGTGGTATAACAACATGGGACAAGGTAGGGGTAAATTAGGAATAAAGAAAAAGGTGACGGGGAAAAGGGCATATAATATACGAATGATATCATGTTATAGTTGGTGAAAATGACTAAGGGTATACAGTGTGGAATGACGATTTGCCCATGTCCCCTTTCAATGGCGCCGTTGAGGCCTCTACCCGGGGCGTCCCCACCCCCTCCCTATTTAGCAGTGGTTGGTGTTTAATTAAGTTGATTGACCCACAAACCAAAAGGGTGTTTGACCTGAGGAGTTAATTAAGCTCATAGATCTGCTTTTTAAGTTTTTACCTAATAAAATGAAAAGTGATGAGAATACTACTATTGATTAAGAATTACCATTCATAGTAAGGTTTGATGTTTTTAGATATGGTAAGTTGTTATTGAAATACTAACACGATCTGAAAACTAATATGTAAACTGAGATAGTAATTGTTTGTGTTTTTTAGCACGCAACAACAACCATAGTTAATCATATTTTAGACTAATTATTCAACAAATTATGATTAGAGACTCATAGTTGTGAAGGGGGAATCTCGTTCAATCAATCGATCGCTTAAAGCTTTTAAGTCCATCTCTTTTCATTCATTTTTTTATCATGATTTCCTTGAACCGCATTATTATATGACATGAGCATTAGACGCGAGCGTAGTAGCCTTATATAAATTTCTTTAAATTCATAAAATTTATGTAAGGAGTATGGGCGTGTGTAAATACATACTGAAATTTATTAGAGCTTGAGAAGCTCGATATTTTATGAGTTAAAAGTTCTAACGCTTGAGACATGTATCCGTTTTTCTTTAGAAATTAAATTAGGAAAAAATAAACATTTATTTGTTCATTTTATTAAATTTATTTTTGTCCACTCACTGTAACATCTTCAAATATTTTCCCATGTACCCTTCGTTTTTAAATGCCCAATTTACAGGTTAATATAGTTGAGGTCGGGCGTACATGGAGACGAGGCATAGTCAATAGTATAGCTTCCGCTCTTATATATATTTATGTTTCTTTTTCTTTACTATTAGAGTCGCTCTGAACTTATGATTGTTGGTTGAGAGATTAATTATTTAGATTAGTGAATAATTTGGGAGGTGTTGTGAATTTGGGGAGTACGAAGGCTCCAGGTGTTTAAGGTTGGATTTGAAATTTTAAGAGTGTTTGCAGGTGCTTTTAGGAAGGATTGTCCATTTTCAAGGGAGGTTATGCCGAATTTTCGATAAATTATCCTTGAATATAGACCCCGCAGGATTTACCTCGGGTTTCAAGGTGAAATTCGGGGTCGATCCTGTCAATTCCTACACTGCCAAAAACTGCAACAATCACCATTCTAATACTATGATACTCACGAAGTCAAAGCTCACACAAGACCACAAAACAACCCTTCTCCACTTAAGATATTAGTCCAACAAGAGTTTAACATCAATTGTCAGAATAAAATTATGTAGTGGTCAATAACTACATCACTTAGGTTTCTCCACCAAAATCATGACATTACCATGGGACATAGCAACAATCTAGCAACTTATTGGAATTCAAGTTCTCTCATGATTCTACTATCTTCACTATACTCTTTACCACAGACCAGAAGATGATCTGAAGCAAGACTATCATGTGGAAACTGGATATTCCTCCTTGCTCATCGTAAACAAAACTAACTAATAATGCTCACAAAAATTGACACAATCAATTAATGATGCTAGACTTGACGTTGAAATCCACATAAATACATCACCTTCCTTAGCCATTGGCAGAATCTGCACCCGAAGCCACACTACTTATTCGGAATACGGCCAGGTCAATAATTCTGATGGATAAAATCATACAACCCACTCTAGTCGTTATACGGGATTTAAAATCTCAGAACTACACAACACACTTCGCTTCCTACCTCCAATAACAATCAATCTGACAACAGAATACAATATGAAAATCAGATATGCTCAAGCCTCCTACACCTCCCAGACGTCACGGCTTCCCACCAAAAAGATTCTCCGCTAACCCGAACTCGCAGCACCAAATTAACCATCGAATATAAAAATTAATTTTTCATACAAGGCCCACTACTACACTTTGTGGTTAACCAACCAACGAAAACTATAATCAAGAAAAAGTCTATACTCATGTCCAAACTCAACTCAAGCTTCAAAAGAAATAATTTAGAACATATGAAGGATAAGTCCCACAATTTCGAGCTCAAAACTCCATAAATTAACCCGTTTCGAAATCATACTACAAACCAAAATTTAATAGAGTGGTTTCAACTAATCACTATATCTACTACCCTCAATAATATAACTCTTAATAAATCTTGACTCGAAATGCTTCTTGAGCTAACAGTGGAAACCCTCTCCCTAAAGGCTACATCATTAATCATACCCACAACGTCACATCTACCATCTATTCAACATATCAACGTGACTTCATACTACCACATAGAACTTATGGCTCCATGGTTCGTCGCTTAATCGAACCCCGATTCACCTAGGATTACCACTGAATTAACCATGATTTCTATCAACGACACACAAACAATTCTTCATTTACCTCGAAAATTCAACAAACTAACCAGAATTTCTTACCTTCAAATTATAGCTCTCACACCTCACAGTTTCAAACTCTGTGGTTGCTACCCCAAACTATAGTAGGAATAATTTATATATTCCCAAACACACCACAACCGAAGCTCTGCTCCACTTCACCGAATTAGAAATAAGGTGAGTGAGTAGATTCTTAAGTTGAAATGCCATAGAGAGTCACCAGTTATGAACGAAGTAACATTAGTAAACAAACTTCGATCACAACTTTAAGGCTTAAATCAACCACCCGAAACACACCACTTGAAATTTCTATGGACATTCACTCTCTTGCTCCATGATTAAGTGGGCTTTATTCCACCGCTGCCACAACCACCAGCTCCACGCAACTACCTTAGAATACCCATGACAACACGTATTAAATTCACCAGGTGTTGTCGTAAAGCTGGAGCCACCACAACTATCTCGCTTCCACTCTACCACTACGTTTTAAAACCATTTACATTTATCGTCTTCCCAAAACACTCAACAAATCTGGAAACCAAACTTCAACACCTAGAATTCTAATAGAATCCATAATGGCCCCACGATTAAGATAACATAATCGACATCTCACTCCACGATTCCAAATTTGCATAAAACTCAAAACATTTAGTGACACCATTCAATTCTTAAAATTCTCTTACTGTGACACATAGATAAGTATGTCACAACGCTACGCCCATCGGCTATTGTCAAATCAACAACCCAAAGAAAAATAATCCGGGAGTCTTTATGCCGAATGCCTTAACCAACTTTAGCCAATTCACATTATAGACGAAGGTCATCAGAAATTTTGATATCCAACGACTACTATTAACCTTCTTCTCCAACATGCTCAGATTACACTCTTTAACAAAATGATCAAAGGATAAAAACATATCCTCTATTAGAACTAGAACGAGACCACAACATGCTCCGCCATAACAAGCATTATCCAAAATGTTCCCAACAGACTATTACATTGTCTATTCCAATTTTCTTAACTCGTGGAATCCTCAATCACAGCACAATTACAATTGTTTCTTCATTCATACATTCCTCTATCATTCCACACCAACCATTTAACTAGGTCTTCCCAAAATTGGAATGTTTTCAATAAAGGAAAGTTTCCCAAATTAGAAACTTTCCAAGAATGGAAAGCTTTCCGAAATAATCCCAAACTAATCTATCAATGACCTAAAACTCAAATTGGGAGAAAAGTAGAACTTGCAGACTACCTCATCGCCTACTGCCAGAAAAACTGATCCTTCGCCGGAATTGGTCGCCGGATTCCAGCGACTTTCCGGAATATTCATCGGATTCCGTCCACTTGTCGGAAATTGGCCATAGCCTCCCCATTTTCCCCAAAACACCAAGTTCTCGACATGTAAGGCCACAAACTTTCGATTAACAATCTCCACAACAAGAAAACAGCAACACAGTAGCCAAAACACGGAGCTTACCTTTGATTTGCCCAAATCCAACAAACCCGTAGCCCCTCCTTGCCGTAAATTGACACGCAGCTCCCATCTTTGATCCAAGATGACACAGTGGCCTCCAAACAGCAAACCAAGCTTAGCCTCGGCCGAGACGTCGACATGCCGCACTCTGCCTTGACTCAAAACAACGACAACAACCTCCTAAGCTACACCAGAACGCTCCTGGGATCGCAAGAGCTCCAAAACTCACCTGAGACGACAAAGAAGCATCGCCGGAAACCCTCGACCAAAACCCAGAAAAGCAGAGAAAGGGGGGTTTTTAAGATTAAAGCTCGATTGAAGGATTGAAGGCATGAAATCGGAGAAGAAAAGGAGAGGAACAAAAACCTACCGTTCGGTAGCCGTCTCATCACCTGAGCTCGCCGGAATCCGACGAACACATTTCGATCTCCTCTGATCGGGTTTGCTTGAGTGTTTAACTTTGGGGGTTTGATAGAGAATGAGAAGAGCAAGAAATTGGTGGTGTTCTCACTGGCTGGGGTGGCCGGAGACGGCGGCGTCGTGCGGAGGACGCTGGAGACAGAAGTGAGGTCGAGAGAAGAAGAGAGAGAGAGAGAAAAGAGAGAATGCGGCGGAGAAGAGAGGAGAGAAAATGATAGAGAAATTTTAGGGTTTTGGATTTTAAAAGCCAATCCTTAAAATAAGTTCAAAATGCCCTTTCGATCCCGATACAACAATAAATTTTCGCAGATCACAGTTTATTTGTATAAATTCTGATTTAAACGTACCACGTGTCAACGAGTTCAATATAATAAACTTTACAACGTTCATGAAAGGAAATTTCTCAAAAAGTATACGGGTAAAAAGTCAATCTTTTGGGTCTCCTACCCGAAGAGAACAAGTGAATCAGGCCATCATTTACCATACTGGTGACCAATAAATTAGTAAATTGGGGTACGGGGTGTTACAAAGAATGTCCTTCATATATTACTAGTTTGGTACATCGAAAAAGAAAAATGGAACCAAAAAGAAGAATTGAAATTTGTTTAGTCTTTCTGATTTGAAGTCGACATTTGTTCAGTCCTTATGGTTTTATTTTAATCTGAATGGTTCGTTAGTCAATTTTTTTTGTTACAATACTGACGTGGCCGTTAAAGCAATTTAATTGAGAAAATTAACGAAATGACCATTTGGATGAAAAATCATGACCTTAAGGGCTATTCAGATTAAAATAAAATCATAAGGACTGAACAGATGTCAATTTCAAATCATAAGGACTATACAATATTTTACCCCAAAAAGAAATATGCTAATCTAATCCCCAATTGTAAAATTAGTATTAGATTATAAATTGATTTACTGTTCTCCAATTCAAAACATGGAATTGATCATAATCATCGCTTCTATCCAAAGAAACGAGAAAATAAAAAATGTGGAAGGCTGGAATCAAGTCATGAACCGTTGTAAAATACAATTGAATGAGTCCAAGAGCAACCCATTTTGTTTTGAACTTGCTTGGTCGTTTTTGAATATCGTTGTCTTGTATTATTTCAACGATTTAACTACTCCCACGGTCCCACCTTCATCACATTTTCACAAATTTGACTTTGTCTTAGAAGATTTCGTTGAAATTTTCGTTTTTTTCACCTAACGATATATCTTTCCCCTCCCAAACATTTCTCGTCCGAAATTTCTCGATATTTCCTAATATTTTCGAAAAATCTTGATATTTCCGACCAATACTAATGAAAATTTTGTACCTCATAGGTCTTCTATTTGGTTTTAAAGCACTCATATAATTCCATGTGAAATGTATCATATGTATATAAGACGTGATGGTCTAGCCTCCCTTTAGGTTTTCAGCCATAAAAAAAATATATGTTTAAAGTAAACTTTTAAGAATTATTAATGGTTCAGCACTAACATTTTCACCTTAACTTACTACAATTCCCTATAGATCAATGTTTATTCAAGCTTTTCATTTCAAACATAGTACATTATATAGAAAACAAACATCTCTTGAAGTTTGGTTTAAAATTTCCTTGTTTTTCTTCAAAAATCTGTCAATTTTCTCATTTTTTTTACTACAGTCAATATTTTCCCGAAATTTTCATATTTTAGAGGGTTGAAATTTCCGTAATCACCGAAATTTTCTTCCTTATTCTAAACAAAGACGAACGAGGTATCTCTTGCAGCAGCTCTAACGCAAAATCTACAGCAAAAAAGCTCATACCAAACCTATTATCTATATCTAAGAACAAACTTGATCTTGGAATAATTATGAACATTTATGTTATTTGTTCTTAATTTGTTACTTTTTTTTGTTCCATGCAATTATTTTGAGTCAAATATAGTGAAGGTACGTAGGAAGAGATCAGATTCAACTGGTCTTCAATATTAGGTATATATGTATGAGGTTTCTGAGTAGATAAGTCTGATCTACACTTCAGCCATGAATAATTTTATGTGCAAGGTTGGGCTACTTCACCCACCTTCTATCATATTCTGTACAAACTTTGGATGGACATAATCTCTATGATTAAGTTGTGTGTGTGTTTTCCACCAGAATTCATGCAAAACAATCTGGGCATGGTGAGCATATATGTATTATGTCAATCCAATAGTTTTAACTAGTTAGCATTCAAATCAAAGCAAAGAAAACCTTATAAGCAAAGCTGAATATTGTATTTTAACTACATTTAGTTGCCCCTGCTACAATATCATATAGAGGCATTTCTAAGAAAGCAGGTCATTTTCAAAAGAATGGCGATTAACAAACTTCACACACATCAAGTGGTTCAGTTAAGGTTCTCAGGTGAAGTGCTTTCACAAAGCCACACCAATGTACAAGTAACTTGAATTGTATTAGTAACTTGAATTGTCAATAGAGCTAGGGAATGTGCTTGTGATCATCATTGCATAATTCGAGCAAAGTTGTGATGCATATAGGTAACAGTTAGTTATACAAAATGTCCTCCAAGAAGTTCAGCTCAAGTAACATTAATTGGTTAAGGTTCCTACTTCCTAGGTTTTGAGTCTCTGCGGTAATAACCAATGCAAAACATAAGATCATCCATATAATCACAACACTTTCTTTCATATCTCTTCTTCAATACCAAAATGAAGATTGGCGATCAAGCTTTTTTTTCCTCAGATCCATCCCAACATCAGAAACACTCCTAAATCCAATATTACTATGAGGTCCATTTCCTCTTCTAGGACTAAGGGTAACCAGCTTTGAGCAAATTCCACTTATAATACCATCATTCTTCTCATAATATTCGTCACCATCTCCATTGTCTTCTTCCTCGGATTCAAGTAACGAGTTATTTTCTTCAATTGGAGGGCAGTTCCAAATGTGTGATTCTTCCCTACCTTTACTTGTTGCTGGGAAATTGCTAGTGTTCTCATAACGATCATGATCGTCATATCTATCTCGCAGTCCAACCGGTGAATAGCTTTCCATGGCTTCTGATTTAGTTGGGGATTGTTGGTGAGACTTGAAAAGCTCGTTGCTCAATTCGCTCCATATAGAACTCGTGGTAGAAAATGAGCTAAAGGATGAAGCTCTCGGTGTTTCCGAGTAAGCAGAGGAAGGAGTACTTGAGCATGAAGGAGAAGACACTGAACTTCCAAAGCCTTGGATTTCATTTGTTAATTTGAGAGCTTTGTAACGAGCCTCTCTCAGCGTCGGTCCCCCTCTGAGAAGGACTAGTATTTGGTCCGATTTCTTTTGCATGCAAGAACCCCAATCGAATCTATCAAGATAAAGCAATATCAAGTTCAACAAAGAGCAAAAAATCTTAATTTTATATATGTTATATACGGGTAAGGTATGTTAATATATCAACTATTTTTACCACTTTACAAGCTCATTTTACCTCTTTAAGAACTTATTTTACCATTTAAAGTTTCATAGAGGGAGTAGAAATATTTACTTATATACTTTGAAGACTCACTTTACAACCTTATATGCATGCATGTTATACACTAACATATTGTAGAATATCCCGATACATGTATAGGAATATCCCGATACATGTATAGGAAATATAATGTATGCTCTATCTCTTGCCAAACAACCTGTTATGCATGTTAGGTTTTCCAGATTGAAGGTAATTGTTCAAAACCCTTGATCATGAAGAGAATCATATATATATCCTAATGTCAAATGTATAATCCTCATTGAGTGCAACATGATATATACTAGATATCTAGAAACGAACAGGTTATATACTATATATAATTTACCCTCTGTCATCAATGTACTTAAATGATCCCAGCTCTTGAATAACTTCACTGTCACCTTGGAATTCTTCAACAAAGTCTACAGGGCCATGTGTTAATAAAAACTCTAGAAGCACCAATGCTTTGTAGGATTGCCTCCATTCTTTCCAATCTACGTTATATAATCTGCATATTTTGTATAGATTAACCTTCTGTATATACAAAAACTAAACTACGCTCATTCTCAAATTTATGGCTGAAAAAAGGCTAATAAAAGAGCAGTGTACTTTCTGTGAAGGATGTCAACTATTCTCCAGTAGTCCTCCATCTCAAAGGACGCAGCAGCTAATTTGGTCATTGTCTTAGCATCAGGGCTACATGGTTCACCATTTGTTGCCTCCTCAGCCCACCTTCATGACATCCAAAATGTTAGATTATATATTTGATACATAACATTACGTACACAAATTACACTATAGTTCTGGTTTTTGTATCACCAGAATGCATTAGTATATGTATACATTATACACAAGCAAATGCGCTTGCACGCGCACACACACACACACACTCTCTCTCTCTCTCTCTCTCTCTCTCTCTCTCTCTCTCTCTCTCTTCTCTCTTGTTTTTGGGAGAAGAAGATGACTGGTATACAAGTAATAACTCCAAATTAAGGAAAGTGAAAATGGAAACCTGTTTCGATCAACAGTAGTAGAATCTTCAAAATAACACATATATAAAATGAAAAGACTTACAGTTCAGCAGGAGTAACATCAGTGAATGCCAGTCTAGCAGTTTTGTATCTCTCTTGCAAAAATTGAGAGGCCTGCTTCTTAATATGGTCCAGGAACATGGTTCCACCTATCAACTCCTTTAACAGTCGTTGTAATCATGAGCATGAATATCCAAAGTTGTTAACGCAATGCATTAGTTGTCAGTAGAGCCTAAATCAACCAGATCATAGGAAACATGCAGATGTTTCCTCATATATAGTTAAACAGATTATTGAGAAATCACTAGCAGTACTCCTCGAATATTGAGAATAAGGCCTCAAACTCAGTTCTCCCAACCCAGCAAAAAACTTCTTGGTGTAGAAACAAAAAACCCATGAGCTCTTCGGAGATAGGAGATTAATACAAGAGCTAGTATTCTATGGGAAACCATGATTATAGCTCGATTAGTGGAGGATCGTTTTACCAATTGAATCTGGGAGAAAAAGACTAATATTAGAAAGTTGACCTAATGTTTTATCCATGAAAGTTTTTACCAAATAGAGATTTTAATTAACAGCTAATTATGTATATATACTTTCTATATCTATCTAAATGCATGCACTATAGATTATTAAATAAATAAAAAGATGAACAAACGAAGAAGTTTAATTAATTACTAGGGCTCGGCTATAAATGGGTTTTTTTTTTCTGAGGAAAATGTATAGTTTTGCCTATATCAAAGGCACCACTACAAACTCATTATTATTATTAATAGGAATTTGTGACATCGAGAGGGACATAAAACCTCTACCTCAAGTGACACTAAAAGTGTTACACTTATCTTCATAAAGAAGATCTTGTAAGAAAACATGAGTCTCACCTAAGTGCAACTCTACTATTCTATCTAAAGTAGCAAAATGCGCCAATGTATAGGCTGCACCATTTGCTTCACGATAGATATGTCAAATAGTAATATTCTAAAAAAAAAAACTCATTAAAACTTTACAATCCTCTATAATCCGACTAACCTCTGCCATGTCATCTGATTGTCGATTGAGAGCAGCTACTAAGACGGCACAGTCAGATTCAACGTCGAAGTTCGTCCACCCCTGCTGTAGAGCAGTCAACAACCCCAGCCTTGCCGTTTCAGCCTCTGCATGTAATGGATAGCTCATGTTTTCCAACTTCTTGGACCACACCCCAACCACGATCCAATGTTCGTTCCTGACAATCAGACCAGCCCTTCCACATCCATCATCTCTGTAAGACCCATCCACATTCATCTTTTGTCTCCCACTAGGAGGGCTCACCCATTTGACTCTTTCTATTCTGACTTTTTTATGAGTGCTAGAAGGATGATGACTCTGATATTCTTCAAGCAATCCCAATGCCCAATGTACAGTGCGCATAGGATCAAAAATTCCTCCTTCCCATATCAGTTTGTTTCGTTCCACCCATAAAGCCCACAAAAGGACATAGAAAACCTCAACTTGTTTGGTTTGTAATGTCTCCGTCATCTCTGTCAACCACTCCACCATATTATTAGCACCATGATTACGTGCCCTTAATCCAAGTGGGCTAAACAACCAAAAACATGCAACCACATTACCCTCCTTGAAGACATGCATTGTAGTCTCTATCTCCCCTCTATAGAAAGGGCATAATTTCTCCTCAAGTTGCACATGTTTCTTGCTCAGCTCGCTCTTAGTGGG
This sequence comes from Fragaria x ananassa, assembly GCA_034370585.1. Taxonomy (NCBI): domain Eukaryota; kingdom Viridiplantae; phylum Streptophyta; class Magnoliopsida; order Rosales; family Rosaceae; genus Fragaria; species Fragaria x ananassa. The sequence continues at coordinate 4,799,306 of CP139761.1, read as the reverse complement.
TAGTATGTTCCTTACTAACCTGACTCGCCATATTTGCTTCCACTCCTTTCTACTACCTCCTCCCCCCCCCCCCCGGGTTCGACGAAGTCCTTTCCACACTTGTGCTTCTGGCCACATGATACCCGCTTTTGACTGTGTAGGATCCATGCTTGTCAAAATGCCACACCAATTTGTCCAGTGGATTACGAACACTAAGAGGGATCTTTTTAATTATGTCCACTTCGTCATCAAAAAATAGCTCTTCTAGCAAATCAACCATCCACTTCGATGAGTCCCGATCAATTAGGTCTATAACCGTGAGTTCCTCAAACCCCTCCATAAAGTATGAGGCCGTGGTATCTATTGATCATCCCAGACCAACACTGTCTCTCCCGTACCAATCTGATACGTACCTAACCCCCTTCATCAAGCTTCTCCATGCATACGAGTCACCATTCTTAGCAGAAGCAGACAAGATAGAGCTAGAAGGGAAATACTTAGCTTTCAAGGTACTGTACACCAAAGAGTCTGGTTGGTTAACGATCCTCCACCCTTGTTTAGCAAGTACAGCTTGATTGAACAGCTCCATGTCTCGAAACCCCAACCCTCCATCCTCCTTAGGAGCACACATTCTCTCCTATGCTAGCCAGTGTATCTTCCTCCCTTTCTCCAAGTCACCCCACCAAAACTCCGCCATCACCCAATGCATCTCATGACAAATATGTTTTGGTAACTCAAACACACTCATCACATAAGTAGGAATAGATTGTACCACCGATTTGATCATTATTTCCTTCCCAGCTGTGCTTAGGGTCTTATCTTTCCAGGACTTCAATTTATCGCGGGTTTTCTCCATCACATATCAGAATGCCTCCACCTTTGAGTAACTGATCTCCGTAGGCAAACCCAAGTATTTATCATGCTTGTCCACTCTCTCTACCCCAAACAATTCTGCCAACTGCATCTGATCTTCTATCCCCACATTTTTAGAAAAGGAAATACAACTTTTTTGTAAGTGTACCTATTGACCATTGGCTTCTTCATACACCTTTAGGATATTATTGATTCGATTGCACTCCTCTGCTTCCGCTCTCATAAAGATGAAGGAATCGTCAGCGAAGAAGAGGTGGTTGATTGAAGGTGCTGTTGTTGCTATTGACACTCCATGAATAAAATCACGACTCTGTGCATACATCAACATGCGGGATAAACCCTCCGCACACAACAAAAATAGATAAGGTGAGATAGAGTCACCTTGTCTTAGACCTCTGGATGGAATCAAGTGTCCCCCTGGCTCACCATTAATCAAGAAGGAATAAGACACAGATCGTACACATCCCATTACCCACTGAACCCACTTCTGGTGGAAACCCATACTTCACATAACAGATTCAATGAAGTTCCATTCTACACGATCATAGGCCTTACTCATGTCTACTTTGAGTGCCCAGAATCCTTGGGAAGACCCATAAAGCCTCTTCAGATGATGCGATTCTCAAAAGCCAATAGGGAGTTGTCCAAAATCTGCCGGCCGGGCACAAAGGTACTTTGGTTGGGAGCAATGACAGACTGTAGTAGAGGCTTCAATCTATTCGACAACACCTTGGAACCAATCTTGTAAAGCACGTTACACAGGCTACTCGGACGTAACTATGAAATATACTCTAATTCCTTAACCTTCGGGATTAGAGTATCATAGGTTCCATTCACCTGCTTTAGAAGAGATTCCGAGTTCATGAAATAACGAATAGCAGCCGTTACATCTTTTCCCATCAAGCTCCATTATCTCTGATAAAAAATAGGAGAGAAATCGTTTGGTCCGGGAGCCTTCATAGGCTGCATTTGTTTTAGAGCACACCACACCGGCCTCCTCCTCCTCAAACTCTCTGACCAACTCTAGGTTCATCTCGTCAGTAACCACCGGAGAGAAAAGCGAAGTAAAGAGATCCATATTTCTAGGGTTACTAGAGGTGAACAGTTACCATAATACCCCAAAACAATATCTTCGACTTCAGAGTCCCCTACACACCAGACACCTGCGTCATTGAACAAACCCTTTATCGCATTCCTTCTTTTTCGATTACAGGGAAAAAATCTAGTATTGAGGTCCCCCTCAGTAAGCCACATGACCCTTGATCTCTGCTTCCAATAGTTGTGTTCATGTAGGAGAAGGTCATTTAACTTTCTTTCCAATCCCACACAGTCCTCCTCTCTCAAGCCTAAGGCTCCCCTGTCATAGAAACACGCCAGTTGAGCCCTTGTCCACTATATTTCCTCCTTCAAGTGCCCAAACTTTACAGCACTCCATTCACATAGAGCCTTCCTCGTACTTTCAATTCGCTGACACAACGTCATGAACGGGTCCAGACCCTCTTCTCCATTCCAACCATTCTGAATCACCCCTGCACATTCCTCATCTTGAAGCCAATGAGCTTCAAAGAAAAATCTCTTACGACGCTTCCTTCTCCTTATTCGTGTAGAGCTAACATCGATACATATAGGGACGTGATCAGACCTAGAAGGTTTCGTATGCGTGACCCTTGACATAGGAAAGAGATCCCTCCACTCCTTGTTTGCAATAAAACGGTCTAACCGGCATTTGATCATCTGACCTGCTCTTCTACCTTTCCAAGTGAAGATAGGTCCAACGAAATTCATATCCACCATCTCTAAATCCTCCATACAATTTCTGAAACCTTTCATCTGTCTAGGGCATCTTGGGGGGCCTCCCTCCTTCTCTGTTGTCTTCATAATCTCATTCAGGTCTCCTCCGATTAGCCACGGCCTCCTTTTATTTTGCCCTAACCTCCGCAACAGTTCCCACGTTTTATATCTCTCCTCCACTTTTGAGAAACCATACACTCCAGTAAAACGCCATCTATCCCTTGCACCTGCCTTACCAACCATAACATCAATGTGGTTTTTAGAAGTAGAAAGGGAAACCTCCACCCCCTCCTTCCACAGTAAGCATATTCCTCCTGCCCTAGAAACATTTTTATAGTTCACCTGTAGCTTTAATCTCTCTCTTCACATCTTGTTTCAAACACCTTGTTTCGCAAAGAAAAATAATATCGGGAATGTTAAGGGATATCACCCTTTTAAGCCCATTCACTGTCCAAGGGTTCCCGAACCCTTGGCAGTTCCAACACAACACATTCATGGCTCGTGATGGGTCGAGGCCGAACCCATCACGGAGGGACGATCGGGAGTACGCCCTGGACTCTTATTTGGGGAAAGAGCATTCACCTCCACCTTCTTCATCGAGATACCAGACTGCAGTTTTCTTGTTCTTCTGTCCGCTCTGCACTCCTTTCTTCTCGGTCCTTTTTTCTTTATTTGGGCTCATTGGAGAAGGTCTATTTGTCCCAACCCAACACTGCATTAACAAGCTTTTGAAAAACTGGACTCTCCATCAAAGTTGGCCCATTTGGAATCTCCGGCCCACTTTTAATGAGACTGAGCGAATCCCGCTTAGAAACTACATTCAAAAGCTTGTGGTCAACACTTTTAAAAGCAGACTGCGTCAATTCTGCTCTCAAATCACTCTCCTTCCTTCCTGAGCTATCTGAGGCCGTAATCGCTCCTGATTTCCTGCCTTGTAATGGAGGTGCAATCAATGCCAGCTGATTTCGCGGATCTGACTGGTGGGCAGAGCTCTCCGCCTCCAGCCAACCACCGCCGAAAAGAAATTTCCGGCGTTTCACCCCTCTGCTAACTCCGCCCTCCTCCCCTTCAGAGTCAATTTCCATGTCTCCTTCATCCCTTTCACCCATGCTCTGCACCTCATCTCTCTCCTCTCTGGTTCTGACGAGTCCCACTGTTGACATCTCCGACGCCTGCATGATCCAACCGGACTGTTTCCTTGGATACAAGCCAACCCTCCATGCGTCCCTATACTGTTCCTTCTCCAGAGACTCCTTTACTTTCCGGAGACTCCTTTACTATGAGAGATTTGTGGTACTACTGGGATATATATGTTGAAAATTACATATAAGAGAAATGTGTTTTTTAGGTATCGTATGATGAAAATTACAGCTTTTATATATGGAACACAATGAGATATGTTCTTCTCCTTTTGAATGGTGTCGCCAAAGGCTAAATTAGTTTATTGAAAAAAATTTAGGATTACATAAACTTCAAATGCTTCAAACAATTTTTCACGAGTCAAACTTATAATTTCTCACTTGCAAGTTAAGGAAAGAGTTAGAATATTGTTATGTCACTAGAATAAGTTTTAGATTTTACTATTCACTTGTAAGAAAATTAGAATTGGACCGGTCAAAACTAACAAAAAAAAAACAAAGTCGTATTCAAAATTTATTCTACCCGTTTAATTTGTGAAATGGTTAATAACGTCATAACAAGACACCGCATGTCTAGACTAAATAAAGTGAACGATGGGTACTTCTAACGGTTAGTAGCATTTACTTCTATAACTCAAGTACCAATGTAATATTTGAATCATATTCTTAGTATTTTTTTTTTCTATAATGAGATAGCAAGCCACCTCAATTACGTTAACAAGTTAGTAAAACATACCCATTAAGTCAGTTCGGACTGAGTTCCACGAGAGTATCTCAACAAAGCTAGACTAATCTTTCACCACAGGCGCATAAACCCGGAGGCCCTTCAAACATGTTGGATACAAACTGGTGGGAGTTGGCATCGCATGTCCAGACTAAACAAAGTGAATGATGGGTACTTCTAACGATTAGTAGCATTTACTTCTATAACTCAAGTACCAATGTAATATTTGAATCATATCCTTAGTATTTTTTTTTTCTATAGTGAGATAGCAAACCACCTCAGTTACGTTAACAAGTTAGTAAAACATACTCATTAAGTCAGTTCAGATAGAGTTCCACAAGAGTATCCCAACAAACCTAAACTAATCTCTCGCCACAGGCGCATAAACCCGGAGACCCTTCAAACATGTTGGATACAAATTGGTGGGAGTTGGCATCGCATGTCAAGACTAAACAAAGTGAATGATGGGTACTTGTAACGGTTAGTAGCATTTACTTCTATAACTCAAGTACCAATGTAATATTTGAATCATATCATTAGTATTCTTTTTTCTTGAGTGAGATAGCAAGTTACCTCGGTTATGTTAACAAGTTAGGATAACACACTCATTCAGACAATTCATACCGAGTTCCACGACAGTATCCCAACAAAGCTAGACTAATAATCTCTCGCCGCAGGCGCACGAAGCCAGAGGCCCTTTCAAACCTATTAACTACAAACTGGTGGGAGTCGAGACCGGAACTCTTAATTACCATGTGAGTTCCACACTAAACAACTCAACCAACTTTACCACAATAGGTGGCTGTATCCTTACTGTTAGCAATAAGTTATCATCAAAAGAAAACCAGCGATATATAATATTATTGCTGCCAGAAATTGTATGAAAAATCAATTCTCATTCCACACTCATAAAGGAAAACAACTATTCAAAAAATAAAAAACAAGAGAAAACAATGTATAAGAAAGGCAACAACTACAATATGAAAACCCTACTATCTCTAGATTGGTACTGATTCAACAACACGCCATTAATAATTTTTGATACATGGTCCTAAAGTTTCAAGGTCAAATCCAACTGATAATCATCTGAGCAGTTTCCGTTACAATTGCTGTTCATCATTTGCGGAATAGGATAATCCAAGAGACTCAGAAACGGCCTTGAATTATCACGAGAATCCTCCGTTGCTGCCATACGCTGTGTTGTTTGTCCAGAAAATGGCACCGAAGAGTGTTTCCCAAATCCAGATCCAAATCCTGCGTTCAAATCTCTTGCCGGTGAAGAATTATAAGCCTTTGTATTAGGATATGGATTTGGATATGGGTTTGGATTTGGTAGAATATCAAATGAGTTTCTTTGTAAATATGGCACTGGTGGGAGTGTTGACACTTGAACTGGCGGGTAGAACTGCTTGTTGTGGTTGAAATATGGCTGGATTTGTGGTGAGGGAGGGACAGGAAGAGGAGCAGTAGCAGGAGCAGGTTGGCTCTGAGGGTTCGAAAATGGATTAGAAAATGGATTAGATTTTTGAGAAGACATGAGGTGACTTAACTGAAGTTGTTTCCTGATTCTTGCAGTAGCTTCCTCATCCACCAAGTGAGAATCTAAATGGTTTATGAGGGCTTTGGTGCTCAGGAACACACTGTCACACACTCTACACGAGATTAAGGTTTTTCTAGAGCTAGACATGGCTAACCAATTGAAGAAGTAGATCAGGAAGAAGAAGAAGCAGCAAGATATATAGGGTTTTAGGGCGTTATTGTTTTAGTGCATCTCTAAAGGCTTTGGCATCATGAATTTATAGGCAGAAGTGTATAACATCCACAAGGATATTACTTGTCATTGCATGTAAGAAATTTATTGCGTTCTTTCAACAAATTAATACATTTTTTGACTGATGCTAATGAACTTCTTACCAAAACAGCACAAAGTGTACGACTGATTGAAGATTAGTGAATGAGAAGTTTTTTCTTTTAATTAATAAATCTGGCGCCATTGGGTCGCTGGATACATGAGAATTATGATACTGGATAATTATGGAAATAACATAATTCCCAGATCAGAGCACCAAAATTAAGCAAATTCACCATCAAATTTCAGAGCTGTCGTATTTAAGAATATTATATCTATCCTCTTTGCCACTGCCAAACAAATCTATTTGGTTTGGAAAAAATTTCAAGAACCTTCCATATGCTGTGCCACTAAATCTACAATTAAATCCTATTAAGGTAAGTGAAATTAAGTATAGCATGCATCACGTATTATTCTGTAGGCTAATATAAATGTGATTTATTTTTGCATCCATATGCATTAAGTTTAATATCTGGAACATGGATATCATTCCATGTAAAAAGAAACAAAGATTGGTTACATTTTGTCAGAAAATTAAACATTTATGAATGAGCTATACTTCCAGGATGTGATGGCTAGCTCATTATAAACATTTAACAACTAATTAATTACAGTAATATTACTGATTTAATGAAATCAACTAATTAGATCCAGATTATTATGATCATCGTACTGATGTTAATCAATCCAAATAATCATTAATTAGCATATATACCTAGATAATAAGGCAAGGTAATCATGGCATTTAACACAGAATAACCTTCAAGTAAAATGTGTTAACATATATGTCATCTCCTTAGCAGCTAAGTAATGAAGGTGCATAAATTGCACCTAAAATATGAGGATGACATATTCTGTTTTTTTTTTTTAGAAAACTGGAATAACTCCATGCCAAGCCAATAACGATCGTAGAATGATCAATTCCTAAATAATATATATGATAGATTACTCACACACAAAGTATAACTTAATCCATAATTACAATCTATGAATTGAAAAACAATCTCAAAATCTACATAAAAAAAGGTGGACATGAATACTAGAAAGCAAATAAAATTAACTTCTAAACATATACGATTGCAAGAAAGCAACTGTCGTGATGAGTATTGACGCCTAAGACGACCCATTGGTGTATGTTTCCATGCCACTCAACATACCAGCGATCGAACCAATTCTTTGACTGAACATCAATATAGGTTAGATATGTCACTCTTCCGTAAGCCAAACGCATACCCAACCCAATGAAGAAAAGAAGAAGAAGAAGAAAAGGTAAAAACCCTAAAGTCCAACCCACTTAGGCCACAATGTTGTAGCCCAAGTAAACTCTTATCCTCCTTTCTCCCCTCCATAGTCGTCCAACACTGAGCGCGCTAGAGGAGCCTCTACTGCCGCTTCAATCTGGCGGTTTTCCCTTCCTCCAATTTATGGTTGCGTACTTGCACCTCAAAACGTTGGTTAAACGTCAAATCAAGCGAACACTACTCAGAGTCGTCGGCAAGAATAGGAGCAGACCCTTAATCGCTTATTGCGCGAGACCTTCCAGATCTATTCATCACCTACTTTTGATCCATTGTCAGTCTGTGTCATAGATCGCCGCCCTGCTTGAAGCCTATCTCACAATCCGATGTGTACACCGTCGCCGCGATGCCTGCCTTGCTCTTTTCCAAATCAAAATGTAATATGAATTTAAAGTTTAATTTTGCCAAGAAATTAATTTATTATACTACGCCACTTATTATAATTTTTTTTAAAAAAACAATATATTATAAACATATACATACACGTTTTTGACCCCAAAAAGAGTCCGTGTACTTAATTTAATTATCTTAAAAGTTTCCGCCAAACTTATGAGAGGTTTCTTTATTTGTACATTTGATAATAAAATGATAAATAGACGATTGTTGAAGGAAAACACATTATTATGTGTCTTCGTCATTCGTCAAAGTAACTGACGAGAGTGAATTAAAGAATTAATGATTAACGGATGTAATAGCTCAAATCTATCATTATTGTCATAATTGTAATTTTAACAATTACCATTGCAATTATATAAAAGAATTTTTTTAATGAATGAGTAGACTAATTCTATTTTTCCTATTTTACTAACTTATTTTAGTACTCTAATTAAGTTAGAGCTTAGACTATGATCGATATATATTAATTAATATCTAAAAACAAAAAAAATGAGAGCTCTCGCTCTTTTCCCTTGGCAGCGACTAACCCTAGCTGTTCACTGTCAGATTTCCTTGGTCTCCGATGCTAGCATTTGTGTTCCTCGGTTGTCGAGTCCTCTGGATTCTAGAATATTTCAACCTTTAAGTTCTTGCACCTCAACCTCGTCGTTTTGGTGACAAGTTTTGTAATACCCCATATTTTTATATTAATTTCCTTGTATTATTTCCGAATTTAATGAGGGAATATTTATGAAAATTCTTATTGGTTGTGCGAAGTTGAAGTTCAGGAGTATTTTCTTAAGTGCTTTGCCTTTAAGGGACCAAAAAGTTGACTTTATTTTTAATAAGTAATTTGTCAAAACTTCATTCGTGAAAGTTGTAGAGCTCGTCGTTTTGAGTTTGTAGACATACGGCACGCCTAAATCAGACGTCGTATGAGAACGTTATGGTCAGAGGAAGTTAGTTTATGGGTATAGAAAGTGTATAAGTAAAAAAATGTGTGAGATATATTTTTTTTGGGAAACCCTATATTTGCAGCAGCTGTTCTGAGTCCCTCTCTTCTCTCTCCCGACCCTCCCAAACCCTCTTTCTTCTTCGGTTGTTTTCTTTCTCATCCGGCCACCATTTTGGACGCCGCTGGTTCCGTTGGATCCGCACAGACTATTTACGCCTAAATTAATATTTTTACTGGACAATAAATGTCTATGTGAATATTAATTAAATTCTTGATCCATGTCATACCGACGAGCCCAGGTTCTTTAAATTTACAAGTAATGACCGCCAGTAAGACTACGCGAGCTAACTTACAAAGTTCGCGTGCGAAATAGAGAGCTCGCACACTTAATGATCTCTCCAGAGGAATGACTTCGCACGTAGGCGAGGCGTAATAATACTTCGCGTAAAAGTCCTAGGCGAGGCAGAATATATCAAGGTGAGCTGGCGAACTGGCTCGCGGTTGACTTCGCGAAGAAGCCACAGGCGGAGTATGCGCGCACCACATTAATCGTTGAAGACTTTTACAAGTCTTTGACATGGTTCAGGTCAATTTATGTGGCCTTTTAAATATAAAAAGCCATTCTAAAGCCCGCGAGCTAGAATGGCCCGCGAGATGAAATCAGTAGCCCATGCGGAGTGTGCGAACTGAACATATGTCACAAGATGTTTGGTCCGCGTGGGTTAACAGTGCCCTTGTGCTATTAGGGTTTCAGGAGTCCGACTTGAATTCTAAGCAATCTTTCTTCTGCCGCATGTCGAACTATAATATAAAGGGAGCGAACACAAACAATTAGAGCTCTCTCTCTACAATCTCTACAACTACAATACAAATCCTTCAACCTAGTTGAAACCTCCAGTGCTCCCAGGAGCTTTGCATCCGCTTCCTTGTTGAAGCTGCTAACACACACGAGAATCAACTCTCTTAACAAACATAAAAACAAACTGCAAACCAGTTACCCCTTTTGAGCTACCTCGAAACCCTAACCCTAAGCGGGCTGCAGCCTAGGTTTTTCTCAGAACCCTCCGAACTCTACCCCGATTCCTTTTGATCTCTCTATTTTTGCTCTGCTTGCAATATATCATGAGTATCGATTGCCTTGTGCTCACAAATTCCTCATCTGAGGTGGCAACTGGAAACCCTCTCGCCTGATCAAGAAGTCAAGCGCACACTCAAACCCTTTCCTCGTCCGCAAGGTGGCACACCCGCAACAAACCCCATTTTTCTTTGTTCACTATTTACCTCTGCTTCGCGCACTGAGGATCGTGGCCAAAACATCGACGTCCTCTCCATTTTTGGAGCAGTCACGCTCGCCTTCGCGCCGCCACAAAACGGTAGAGCTGTTGCTGTTTCGCCAGAAAACCGACGATTTCGACGCTGATTCCGGTCAAGTTTAGGTGAGTCTTGTTCTCCTCTCTCTTCTAGAGATGTTTATACCCTTTGGTGACCTAGAAATCAAGTTTTGGGGCCGGTTTTGCAGATTTGAAATTTGATTTTCCGGGTTGGTATTGCGGGACAATTTTCGGCCAATTCTGGCTGAACGGGTTGAACCTCCAGGTATTAAAGTTGCTCTCCGTGCTTCAATATTCAAGTTTTATGTTGTGAGTTTCCCTAAATTTTGAGGTTGGTGGTGGCGCGAGGGGCTCACTCGCCACTGCCTGTGTCGGCGCTTGGGAGTGCGTCCGGGCAGGGTAAAGGGTTTGGTTGTGGTATTAGCTAGTTCTTGTAGTTGCTAGCTAGTGTGTTGATTGGGTGAAGACTAAGTGTTGATTAGGTCTTGGTTGCATCTTAGGTGCTAAGTTTGTTCATGGTGTTTGTTAGGTCGAAAACTTGGAAAGTTTGATCTTGGAGGTAGTGTGGTTGTCACGCCCCAATTTTCGAAGGATAAATTTCAAAAATTTGGGCATGATATAACTCACAAATAAGACTACATGACCTGCTCAACAAATTCCTACTAAACTTAAATGCTAGAAATGTAAATGTCAACAAAACTCATCGACTGAGTTAAACATTACATCTCCTTATTTACAACTTCAAAAGTCTAGTAGAAAGAAGATGCTCACATGAGCTTAAAACAACTTACATAATATACAATAAAAGTACATCATCTAAACCCCAGCCACTATGCTTCTGCCTCAACCACGTTGATCAACACCTGCAAGTCTAACCCCTACACCATGAAATGGTGCACCGGGTTGTAAACAACAAACCCGGTAAGCTAAAAAGCTCGTATGAGTAATTCTCAAAATTTACTCAACATCTCTAACACTACACAAGATAAAAAAAACCGGTAATTCCTGCTTTAGAACTTAGTTCAGGAATCACCTCAAAACAATAAAATTCAAAGAGAGTAAAACAAGAACACACAACAATTCCCAAAACAATCAAATCATAAGTGAATCCTGCAAAAAGGATAGTTCAGGAAATTCACTCAAAATCACACAATTAAATTGGAGAATCTCCTGCATTATGCATAGTTCAGGAGATACTCAAAAACAAAGAATTTCATCGACAACAATTAAGAACAAGGTTAAAAACCACATAACCAATACTCTTACAAACACATGTACCCATGAATCCCATATATTAATAAATACCTCTCATGACCTACAACACAATTTATGTACCCATGGGTCCCAGATACCTTCAGGTACCTCCCATGACCTACACTGACAGACGGACTAGAGCTCTATTCCTAACCGTACCCAATCACCCGGCCAAAGGCTTGGAATCCCGGTTTGACTGTCTAACATCACCACAATAAAAAAATGATAAATAGCATCAGAACCGCAACCAATCACCCGATTAAAGGCTTGGAACCCGGTTAGGCTATTTATTATCAAAACATAAAATGATAAATAACACTTTAACCGTAACCAATCACCTAAATAAGGCTTGGAACCCGGTTAGGCTATTTATTCAACAGCATCATATCACAACTCCAATAACATCACAAGATTCACATCATAAAAATTATATCCTTCACAAGGATATAATTATATGAATAATAAAAAAAATAAATCCAACAACATACTTCTCACAATTTAATAAAATTATGATCATAAGAGTAACACATAACTAAAAACTGGTTTTACCTTACCTATGAGCCGTTGACGATCAAGCTCATATATTTTTAAAACCAAACAACATAATATTATTTTTCTTCATTAAATTATTTATTTAAAATCATCAAAATAAATCATCATAAACCTCATCATAGCAATTATCATCATCAAAATCAACATCACAATCATCATCAAAATCATGATCAAAATCAACATCACAATCATCATCAAAATAAATAGGCCACAAAGTGGACCTTAGTGAGATTTTACTCACCTTAACTCCCGCTGCGTCTTCATAAGCACAAACGCAAGCATATCACACAAAACCACACCACAAGTCACCTATTAACAAAACGTTAACCTTAGTAACTAAGAAAGCAGCATTATCTCGAACCGAAACTCAAGTCCTAACCCAAAACCTTGTCACTCGAGACAAAACCTCTCCCTATACCTCAAAAAGGTCGCCTGAACATCCTACACAACCTAAAAACCACAAACCAGATTCTAAAACAGATATACTCAACAATGGAAACCGAACGAAACCTAGCATGCATCATCGGTAACCAAAACCTATAAACCACATAACAACATGATCGTATCAACAAGTACTACCTAACCAACAACACAAACACCACAACCACCTACGGACGCGCCGCCACGCGCTGCCCCTAGCAGCTGCGCGTGGACCCCACGCGCCACCCCACTAACCTTCAAAAACGGACAAACTTCCAACACCAAAAATATAGCTCAGAGCAAGGAGAGCAACTTCCATACCTGAGGTCGAAACCAAATCGGCCGGGAAGTCGCCGGAAACTCGCCGGAAAGCTTAGAATCCACCACCGCCGCTCTCCGTCGTGTGTCGCACTTCAAGGCCACAGCAATCGGACCAAGACGCCAAGGGCTAACTATCCCGACCGTTTCCAAGCTGCGTCGCCGCTGCCGGAGGTAGGAAACCGATCGGGTTGCAAACCTGGTCGTCGGCCCTCACTGTGGCGCTCGGCTTGCACAGCTCGGCTCGGGTCATCCTCATCCACCAGCACAGGGAAGATTGCGCCGACAAGGAGGAGCGATTCCGACCGGTGCCGTCGCCTGGGTCGGCCGGAGATGGCCGGAAAATCCGGGTCGGGTCAACCGGGTCCGGGTCGGGTCGGCTGAGAAGCTTGGGTTCTCTCGGGGTCGGGGAGAGAGAAGAAAGGGAAAGAAAGGCACTCCGAAAAAATAATAGAACCCAAAACGAGAATTCCCTATTTATCCTAAAAATTCCCGAAAAGCCACAACTTCTGCTGACCATAACTTTCTCATACGAAGTCCGTTTTACGCGTGCCACGTGTCTACGAACTCGTATCGTCGTGCTCTACAACTTTCGTGAAGGAAGTTTCTCGAGAAACCCAACGGATTAGAAAGTCAACTCTTGACCTTTCAGAACCATAAAACCGGTTCAGGCAATTTATGCATCCGAACCCTTCCGCTCTTCCTTCAAACTTCAAAACACACTAACTTCTAACTCAAAATTCCTAAATAAAATTAGAAACTAATATCAAATTTCCGGGGTATTACAGTGGTTATTGTTGAGTGTCCAATGACCTTGAGAGGTCTTAGAGGGAGGATTTCCCTTCTTTGGGCAACCTTTAAGTTAAGGGAACTTTGACCCTTGTTGTGTTTGTTTTTATTAAGGTTTTTAATTGTGTAATTTTAGGTGTTTTGTGAAATTGTGATTGGCTTGCTTTCGTTGTGGTGGGATTTGCAGCGGGATTTTTAGGTGAGTAAATCTCACCAAGGTTCACTTTTGAACCAAGTTTCATTATGGTCATTTGATGATGATGTTGAATTTAATATTTTGCTATTATTTGTTTTAAAAAAATATGAGCTTGATCGCCAACAGCTCACATGTAAGATAAAACAATTTTTCCTTATATGTTATTTTTGAGATTCATGTGATCATAATATTATTGATTATTGATAAATTATTCTGGTGGAATATCTATATTTGTTTATGTAAATATATCTATGTGGAATGATATAATTTATGATGTGATCTTGCCTTGTTGATGATGATGTCGTGATATTGTGATTGTTTGATAAATAGCCAAGCCGGGTTCCAAGCCTTTAATCGGGTGATTGGTTGCGGTTAAGATGTTATTTATCATTTTTATGTTTGATATTAGACAGTTAAATCGGGTTCCAAGCCTCTGACCGAGTGATTGGTTGCGATTAGGAATAGAGCTCTAGTCCGTCTGTCAGTGTAGGTCATGCGAGATACGTTATGGTATCTGGGATCTATGGGTACACAATTTGTTGTTGTAGGTCATGAGAGATATTTATTAAATATCTGGAACTCATGGGTACATTCCTTTGGTAATGTGTTGGATTTGTGGTTTTTAATTATTGATCAAATCCCTCTTGTGAAATGTTGGATGTGATAAATGTTGTGTTATTTTTTAGTTTACTCATACGGGCTTTTTAGCTTACTGGGTTTGTTATTTTACAATCCCGGTGCATCAATTTTTAGTATAGGGGTTAGACCTGCAGGTGAGGATCAGCAGGGTTGAGGCGGATGCTTAGTGGTTAGGTTCTTTTTGGTTTTTGCTGTACTCTGTATAGTTTTGTTAATTAGGTTGAGAGTATTAAACTCATGGAATTGTTCTCATGTTCTTGTGCTGCAAGTTTATGTAAATAAGGAAGTGCAATATTTAACTCAGAGATGAGTTGTATGATATTTATTTTCCGCTTTTGAGTTCTAGATGTTGAGTTTGTTGTTGAAATAAGTGAGATGTTAGTATTTTAAGTTTTATCATGTCAAAATTTTTTAAAATTATTTTTTGAAAATTGGGATGTGACAGCTTTCACGACCAGCGAATGTTGGTCGTGCTCTTGCTTCACTTTGCATCATTAGTGATGGTGGGGGATGGTAGCGTTGTGGATATATGGATCCAAATTTCATATGGGATCCTGACTTTTTACAAGGATAAGGTCATATCAAAGGATATTAGATCTAGGCATTGGCAGGCTATGTCAAAACGACGGCGCGAATCAGAGGAATGGACGCGCGATTTAGGAGGGATTTCATGCTCCTTGAGTGTACATAGCAGATTCATCTCGTCATGGGCCTTCGTTACCAATGGTAATTCTTCCACAAATTTTTGATGTGTGGAGGCAAGAAGAAGGTAGAGAGCGCAAGTGTGTCGGTTTCTGGCAGGGTTCAGCATGGAAGCTGGTTGGTTCCGGTGGAGTTACTGCTTGGGTGCGTAAAGGCCAAATGGGTCTGGATTTGGGCCTAGGAGAATTTCACAAATGGGTAAGGGTGGGCTATTTTGGTACCATCTCCAGGTGGGCTTGGGCTTTTGGTTCTAGTCAAATTTGGATCCAAATTTGGGATCCAGGAAGTAACAATATCCGGATCTTCGATCTGAGATACTTGCTCTTCTTATTCTAGCATTGGTTATGGTTCTAAGGAGTTCGTTTGCTAATTTTCGGTTATGATTACAGTTATGGTTACTATCATATTTACATTGCTGTCATGATATATGCAGTCAAGCGATGTCATTCGGCCTCAAGTTACGTCCTGGTTACTTAATATAAATGCATTTGTGCATCTGATTATCTTTTATTGTTTTTTTTCATTATTATAGATGTGTTTGTAGTTTTTTTGCTTTTTTTTTTCTCGATGTTTTTGCATCGCTCTATGTACTCTTCAATTTTTATTAATATAGATTTCCATCCTTTATAAAAAAACACTTTACTCTATGTTTGAGTCGATAGCCATGAAAACTAAGAAATTTATAAAAAAAAACATAAAAATGTTTTTATTTATTTATTTATCTCTCTCGTACGTATCCCCCCACCCCACATTTCCGAACCGGCGTACCATCGATGCATGCATCTCCACTGGCCAAGGAGTACTAATTTATTTTTCTAAATTATGTAACGCTTTACTATCACTACCAGAACATGCACTTTAGCCGACGAAAAATTTTCGTCGGCCTGTTAAAAAAATTCGTCGGCTAAGACCTTAGCCGACGAGCCTTCGTCGGCTATAGTGTCGTCGGGAAAAGGTCGTCTGTGATGACTTTAGCCGACGAAATTTTTTTTTTCGTCGGCTATAGTCCCACTTTAGCCGACGAAAAATATGTCGTCGGCTATAGTCCCAGACTTTAGCCGACGAAATATTCGTCGGCTAAAGTGCGTAATAAATAATAAAAAAATAACTATAGCCGACGAAATATTTTTATATTTCGTCGGCTAAACCTTATAAAAAATTAAAAAAAATAACTATAGCCGACGAAATATTAGGTTATTCGTCGGCTAAACCTTATAAAAAAATTCAAAAAATAACTATAGCCGACGAAATATTAGGTTATTCGTCGGCTAAACCTTATAAAAAAATTAAAAATAACTATAGCCGACGAAATATAAAATATTTCGTCGGCTAAACCTTATAAAAAAATTTAAAAATAACTATAGCCGACGAAATATTAGGTTATTCGTCGGCTAAATCTTATAAAAAAAATTAAAAAATACTATAGCCGACGAATATAGTGTTTGAATATCGTCGGCTAAAGTTGCTGGGTTTTGAAAAAAAAACTGCAGAAAATTCACAACAAATGCAAATGACCTCATCTCCTTAGTACCCCATTAAATTTTGATTGAGAACAAGGACTAAATTTCAGAAACATGAATTAATATGATTGAGAGATCTTCCAAACTATGAGCAGAAAACCATAAGCAATCGTCACTTGTCCTAGAGAATAAATGTGAGAGTGAATGCCTTGAACTAGCAAACACATAACGACTATTATTATCCGCAAATTCAAAGACAACAACTGACGCACATCATCAATACATAACAACAAATCGTAAAATGCAGTCGAAACCCAAGAGAGATCGGACACCTCCTTCTTTGGGTTGAAATGTACTTGAGGATGAGGGAAGGCTTGAGGCTGGAGCAACAGGAGGAGGAGGGAGGGCTCGAGGAGGCGAGCCGGTGAAGGAGAGGACGGATCGGGGCTAGAGCAGCAGATAATAGACTACTTACCATCCATCTTCGCCTATATAAAGAACTTTAGCCGACGAAATTATTTATTTTCGTCGGCTAAACTCTTTTGAAAATTTTGGTTTACCGCCAAAAATTTTGGTTGAAAATTTTAAAAAATTTTCGACTTTAGCCGACGAGTTTTCATATATTTTCGTCGGCTAAAGTCCTTTGAAAATTTTGGTTGACCGCCAAAAAATTTTGGTTGAAAATTCGAAAATTTTTCAACTTTAGCCGACGACTTTTCATATTTTTCGTCGGCTAAAGTCCTTTGAAAATTTCGTCGGCTAAAGGTACCAATTTCGTCGGCTAAAACTTGGAAATTCGTCGGCTAAACCTTTGAAATTCGTCGGCTAAAAGTATTTTTATACATTTGGCATGTTGTGATTGTGATGATCAAACTTGAGAAACAGAAATCCAACCGTCAGATTTGACCATCATGATAAAATAAATGTATGGGAAAAAATTCAACTTGATCCGAAAAGAATAAGGGCTCGATCCGGACGGTCAATCTCGTAAGTCAAACCCCTAAACGCACGGAAAAGGTCGTTCGACCGTCTAAATTACGTATTTTGGCCGGACCTCCAACTGAAAATAGTTTTAAACCGATGACACGCAACAAGTTGTATAAAAATTTTACGCAAAATAACCACCGAATATAGGGCTACTCATAGGGGGAAAAATGAAAAATTGCATTGACCGCAACTATCGGCACCGAATATTTACCGGAATAGTGTGATTTTTCAACCGTGGATGTATTTCAACATTCTCGTCATATATTATCTCATGACTTTTTAGCGTTTGAAGGTTTTACGTATAGTTTGTTTTTGAAACGGAACATTTACATAACACTTGGTAAACAAGTTATACAACATTAGTATGCATGTTGTGATTGTGATGATCAAACTTGAGAAACAGAATTCCGACCGTCAGATCTGACCATCATGATAAAATACATGTATGGGAAAAAATTCAACTTGATCCGAAAAGAATAAGGGCTGGATCCGGACGGTCAATCTCGTAAGTCAAACCCCTAAACTCACGGAAAAGGTCGTTCGACCGTCTAAATTACGTATTTTGGCCGGACCTCCAACTGAAAATAGTTTTAAACCGATGACACGCAACAAGTCGTATAAAAATTTTAACGGTAAATAGGGTTGACCGCAGTTTTAAAAGAAAAAAATCAAACCCTAAAAACAGAAAATTACATAAAAAGCCTAGATCCGACGGTCGGATTGGCCCCGAAAGGAAGTTAGCTTGGATTTGGGCCTGCGGAGCTACTGTCAAAATTTCAGCAATTTCTGACGGACGGATCAAAAGTTACACCCCTTTTTGCGTAGGACTATATTGCATCAAAATTTGTAAATATAAGGCACTTTAGCCGACGAAATTATATTTTTCGTCGGCTAAACTTTTAAAAATTTCGTCGGCTAAAGTCTAAAAATTTCGTCGGCTAAAGTTTTGAAAATTTCGTCGGCTAAAGTCTAAAAATTTCGTCGGCTAAAGTCTAAAAATTTCGTCGGCTAAAGTTTTGAAAATTTCGTCGGCTAAACTTTTGAAATTTTCGTCGGCTAAAGTTAACAGACTATAGCCGACGAAAAAAATTATTTAGCCGACGAAATAAAAATTTCGTCGGCTAAAGTTGATCATAGCCGACGAAGATTTTTAATTAGCCGACGAAGGAAAATGTCGTCGGCTAAAATCCACTTTAGCCGACGAAAAAAAAATTCGTCGGCCTGGTTTTTTTTTTTTCGTCGGCTAAAGCGTTTCTTCTGGTAGTGTATTCTCAGTATACTTGCCAAGGAGTATCCTCATATTTGATAAAATGTTGTCAGTTAGTTTAAAAATATATGATTTATTATCATCAAATAATTTTTTTATTTAGCATTTTATAGAAATTAAGAATCTTGATGATAACAAAAAGTTCATGAGCATTATAATATTAAAAAAAATCTATTACCGTGATAATCATGAAGCATTGAAAAAATACAAACCGAATATCACCAAAGCATTGAAACAATCATTATGCATCTTGTAATATTTTTGGTTACTGTGGATATCTATTTAGAGTGTGAAACTAATACATCCTCCCTACTTTGTTTTACATATGGTAGAACCATCACTATTTGATTTTGACATATCAGGCTCTCAAGAACTTGAGTACCAGTCACTCCTTTCTGGGCCAACCAAGACTCGAATGGTTAATGTTTATGACCATATCTGTGTACTAAAGTGTCATATTCTAAACTAGGTATTGAACTGTCTAATAGACCATACTTTAGGTATTTTATACGAAATTTACCATATATTGTTCAGTCATGAGAACCGGTATATTTATTTGATACTTTATTTAATTAATTTTTTTAAAAGAGTTATTTAATTGATGAAATGTCGGTTTTCTCATACAAAAACAAACTGTCATTTTCGTTTCTAAAAAAACAAAAGAACTGACAAATGGAGATGACTAACAAAAAAAAGTTAAAGGAGATGTGTCTTCTTGCTCAATCGAGCTTGGTCGGAGAGCTCAAAGAGGAGGAGACTCTAGTTGGACAAATGGACACCATCATCATCCTTGGCCTCTTTCTCTTTTGTACTCTCTCACTGATTAAACACCCATACTATAAACACACTAAAAATAAACAAAAATAATAATAAAACGCCCCCAAATAATATATCCTACTTCACTTCGTTCAATCATCCACTTTCTCTCATATCCATTTCTCTTATTTCTCTTCTTTGTCGCTCTTCCAATATTCCTTTTTCTCAGTCCGTCCAATTTTTGCCAACGAAAAGAGATTAAAGATCAATCTTTCACCGGAAAACCAACTCAACCCCTTCATCTTCTTCCTACCCAGATCCCAAAGATCCCATCTTTGATTTCTTATCCGACTTTAAATGTTCCCTTTCATTCTTCTGAAATCTTCCCCATTCTTTTTTCTTGTGTAAAAATTGAAACTTTCCCTTGTTCACATTCTTGATTTCACCCCCAAATTTTTGTTCTTTGGGCTCCACTGATTAGTGCGTATCTTTCAGATTTTGCAATCAATTTTGGGTCTTTGAGGGTTTTCGTTTGAGCATTGTTCTTGGGTTTCGATAAGGATTGTGGAGTTTATGTTTTTTCATGGAATTTGGTGGATCTGAAGATTGCATGGCTGTAATGGAGTCATCAGTATAATAGGGAGGATTGGGTTGCAGTTTCAAGGAGTGAAGTGGGTTTTTCGGGTAGTGTTTTGATTGGGGGATTTAGATCATGGAGCATGTTATTGGAGGCAAGTTTAAGCTGGGGAGGAAGATCGGCAGCGGATCGTTTGGAGAACTTTATTTGGGTATGTAGAGTGTGTATTAATTTGAAGCAATACTTTATTGTTTTAGTAGCATTGCTTGCTTGGTTCAGTTTTCTATCAAGTGCTGCCTTTGTGTTTTGGGTCTTTGAGAGTAACGTTGGATTGGTTTTGTTTCAGGGATCAATGTGCAAACTGGGGAGGAGGTGGCTGTGAAGCTGGTATGTCCGGAACCTTCATTGTTCTTGTTTTGTTTGACATGTTTTTGGTTAGAATTTTATTACATTCTTGGAAGGTATCGGGGCTCTTGTGTGTTGTTTGAAACTTTGCTACTTAGTTTTCTTGGATCATTTTGGTTAATTTAGTAGGTTGAATGTGAATATTGTTTGAGGTTGTGAATATCAGAAGTCACTGATATATAAGAATAAGTGGATGCGGCAATAATATTCATACTCTTGGCTAGCATTTTGCTTTACTAAGTTCTCCCCTGGAATCTTTTAGGTAATGCAATGTATAACAATTTATGCGTTATAGTTGGGAGTGGTTTGTGATGGCATTGAAAAGTTTGAGGCACAGTGACAAACTTTGGTTTGTGTTACAGCATATGTTTGTGTGTTCGAACATCATAGGTTATTTTGTTCTGGTAGAAGTAGTTGATAGATATTTTGGATGGTGATAAGATGTGTGGTTCATTTGGTTTTAGACTTTTAGTTTACTGGTATGTGTATATTTAGTTTACAAGGATGTGTGGTATTAGTATTTCAGGTTCAGAGACAAACTCGGTCACACTGGCTGATTGCCATGGGTGCATTAATCCAGACTATTTAATTCTTAAAGTAAAAAACTTGATTTCATCAATTAGCTGCTCTATGGTTCTCTTGTAAGCTTTCTTGTGATCTAGATGTGTGGTTATCTTTCTAGTTAATATTTGCCTGGCATGTGAGGTTGGTGTTGGCACAGTACCGAGTATTTTGTGTGGTTATCTTTATATGATTTATAATTGTTCTCAGGAATCTGTTAAGACAAAACACCCTCAGCTTCACTATGAGTCAAAGTTGTACATGCTTCTTCAAGGAGGAAGTGAGTTTACTATATAGTTTATTTTCTCTTTTTCATGAAATTTTCACTGTTAGAAGCCGAAAGAAACTTATGTATTTGCTTATTTATTTAGCGGGTGTACCCCATCTCAAATGGTTCGGAGTTGAGGGTGAATATAATGTCATGGTTATTGACCTTCTTGGCCCAAGCCTAGAAGACTTGTTCAACTATTGCAACCGGAAGTTCTCTTTGAAGACGGTTTTAATGCTTGCAGATCAATTAGTAAGTTGCAATGTGAAAGGATGGTTGATGTTTTCTTATAAGTAAAATGGAAGATTGTTGACATGGCTCCCATGCTTATGCTTCCCCCATATTTCTGTAGATAAATCGAGTCGAGTACATGCACTTGCGGGGATTTCTTCACCGTGACATAAAGCCTGACAACTTCTTAATGGGTCTTGGGCGTAAAGCTAATCAGGTAGTTGAGCCTTTAAGTTGTTTGTCTCAAATCATGGTCACATCTTTGTGTTTTCTTGCTTGATTGGAATATTTCCAAATGAACATTATATTCTTTGGATACAGAGTGTATAGCTTACTTGATCTGTTCTATAAAGGAAAATAGAACAAACCACCTTACATGTGTCCTACTATACTTTTTAAGCTCTCTACTCCTTCAGAAAGCAAATATATATTTGGCATGTCCTTTGACTATATCCACTTACAAACGTCCTTTTTGTATACTATTTTTCCATTGATCACTATTTGTATAGGTCTGTAGTGTGTTAGTATTGTTATTACACATTTATATGCTCTAGGTCTTTCATAAACTAAAACATTTTTAAGATGTCTGATTATTATTGATCTGAAGTGCAAAAGTAAAAAAAGAATCTAAATCACATTTTTGGTTGATTTACATGAATGAAGTTTGACTTTTATATGCTTCCAGGATATTGAAGTCATGCCCTGGACTAGTCTTATTTTAATATTTGTCAAGAGGAAGCTGATAACTGAACTGTTTGTTTGAACCTTATAAATTGAGGATATGGTTTGAGGGTACTATGGCTTTGTAACTATGGCTCAAGCCCAAGAACTTAAATATCTGTATTAAGTATTAGTTTCATCGTTTTAATCATCTTGTCTATCACACTATCATATGAAAGTGATTGCAGCATTGATTTAACTACAACATGTCCTTGAGCCATGCATTGCCTGACATTTCTTTTCTGGGTTTTGTTTTTTCTGCAGGTATATATCATTGATTATGGCCTCGCGAAAAAGTATAGAGATCTTCAAACGCATAAGCACATACCATACAGGTATCCGCTTTATAAATTTTGATTTCTTGTGACTTCCCCATTATTCACTGCTTTTGGCACTTGGTGGCTGTCAACATCCCAATTGTATCTAGTCTCCAAAATTTGAGCTAATATCCCAATAAATCATGCTGCTGACATCTCAGATGAGATGTTGGTATATCTCAAAAATAATGCTGCTGGTTATAACAAATTGGAACAAGTTGTAACCTTCTTTTGTATTATTATTAACATCTTTATCGATTCTTGTTGCTGTTATTATGTATGTGTGTGTGTGTGTGCATATCTTTTTTATGTTTTTTTTTTGTTTTTAAGTGATATGAGATAGTATGCTTCTCTTTGAGATGAAATCTCTATAAGCGGAAAAAAAAACATAAATCAGGTTACCAGACAGCAGGAGTAGAAACTATAACTTAAGTCTTTGTTTTCTCAAATTGGGTTGGACCACTCGCTGATTTCTGCACAAGTGCACATGCATCTCACTTTTTATACTGTTTTCTCCTTTTAAATAGTTCATCAATATATTACATGGGATGGGCAT
Organism: Fragaria x ananassa; assembly: GCA_034370585.1. Lineage (NCBI taxonomy): Eukaryota > Viridiplantae > Streptophyta > Magnoliopsida > Rosales > Rosaceae > Fragaria > Fragaria x ananassa. Next base: position 4,776,017 of record CP139761.1, on the reverse strand, counting down.
TGTCAGTTTTCTCCTTTGTAATTTGGAAGACTTGTCATCTTGGTATATGTCTTTTCATTTGGATCAAACTTTGGCTTGCTTGGTGCGAACTGTGCTTTCTTCTGAAAATGTTATTTGTTTGGAAATAAGTAAACAATCAAAGTGGTTAAGTCTTCCATAATTCTGAGATGTCCTTGTATCAGGGACCCATGTACACTCTCACTGATCATCATAACTAATGAAACACCTGATCAGTCTACCAGTTTTTCTGAACAAAAATATGGTATTACGATTCTCTAACAAGTTTATATTCTTACACGTTTTTTGCACTGGCCTTCATAATGTTATATTTCCTTGTGTTGTTGTTTTTGCTGTATCGTTCTTTTTATCAAATCATTGTGGTCTGCATTTTATTATACCGCTGTTCATCAGAAATATAAGTATCTCATTGCATTCGGTTTACTTTTATACCTTTTGTCTTTTTTTATTCTTTAGAATCTCAGTGTGACCTTTCTGACAGGGAAAATAAGAATCTGACAGGAACAGCTCGCTATGCAAGTGTTAACACTCACCTTGGTGTTGGTTAGTATGCAAACTTATTGTAGTGGTGTTTCTAGATAATTTTCAATATCTAAATATGTTATTGTGATAATAACTTTTGCAGAGCAAAGCAGGAGAGATGATCTGGAATCTCTTGGTTATGTGCTTATGTATTTTCTTAGGGGAAGGTTGTACTTTTGTCCGAGATGGTTAACTTACCAGTATATTTGCTGTATCTTTATTCTATGTTTATATTTTGACTTTGTTGTGTAATCTCTGTTTTTCAGCCTTCCCTGGCAGGGGTTGAAAGCAGGTACCAAAAAACAGAAATATGACAAGATCAGTGAAAAGAAGATGCTTACTCCAATTGAGGTATTCTCAAATTGCTCGTTAGTATATGCAGTATATGCCTAAATTCTCTAATGACATTCATACCATGGCTGGTAGGGATGAATGAAGCTAGGAAAACAGATTGTGTAGGAAGGATAGCAATACTAAATTCTACAAGTCTGCTACTTAAAGCAATAATTTCTATCCCTTAATCCTTCAACTTGGGAAAATTTGAAATGTTGGGCCTGGTACTCCATATGTTCTCCACCAGAAATAAGACTACTTTGAATCATCCTTTTCGAAAGTGTTTATGCTGTATACTTGCAATTTTCCAGTCAACAGTTATGTAAATGCCCTTTACTGCAGTATTTTATGCTTTCTGAATACTGGTATTCTGAACTGCAGGGTCTGTGTAAATCGTATCCATCAGAGTTCACTTCATATTTCCATTATTGTCGCTCATTACGCTTTGAAGATAAACCAGACTATTCATACCTGAAGAGACTTTTCCGAGATCTTTTTATTCGAGAAGGTTAGCATACATGCACTAGATACATTATTTGTAATGATGATTCTAATAAAAAATATGTACAAATGTGATTGGGCTACTAATTTTTAATTGCTGCAGGTTATCAATTTGACTATGTATTTGATTGGACAATACTGAAGTATCCACAAATTGGCTCCAGTTCTAGAGCAAGAGTGAGTACTTACATTTTTTGGGGTTTTCTATGAAGGAAACGATTATTTATTTTTGTGTGTATATCTGCATTGTTAACGATCGTTATTTCATTTGAACGTCAGACAAGTGCAAAACCAGCTTTGAGTCCTGGACCATCTGCAGAAAGAACAGAAAGGCGTTCAGGTCTGTAAATTTAAGTTTTCAACCAAGGCTTAAAATGCATCCGTGTTTACTAAGTGTAAATAGGTGTTTACATTAATTCGATATTTGTTCATGGATCTGGTGGTATAGTCTATGATTGAATTAAACTTTTATTTATATGAATATGTCAGAGAGAGACGAGTTTCGAGAGAGACTCTCAGGTGCAGTTGAAGCATTTTCTAGAAGGAATGGTTCTGGCCAGGGTGACAACTCCAGACTTAAATCAGTTGAAGATGCGCCATCATCCAAAGATGTGGTGAGTGGTGCCAACATCTTATACAAACTATTTATGTTTTGGTCTATTCTTCAAATGATTTCAGTGTTCATACTTCCTTTAGAAGCCTATGTATTTTTTGTTTGTTTGTTTTGATTTAGATTTTGTCTAAGGATCGCGTCAGATTGATTTAGTTCCAAGTATATTCATTCTATACATTTCTGCTGCATGTTTCTTGCAGCATCATGATTCAGAAAGAACCCGGAGTTCATCTAGAAATGGCAGCACCTCAAAGAGGCCTGTCATATCAAGCAGTAGGCCAAGCTCCTCTGGTGAGCCTAGCGAGAGCAGGTCAAGCCGGCTGGTCTCAAGCAGTGGTCGCCTGTCAACCACCCAAAGGACACCTGGGTATGAATCGAAAGTGTCTTATACTCGTACTTCAGCTGCAAGAGGCGGTCGTGATGATGCACTTAGGAGCTTTGAGCTCCTTTCTATTGGTACAGGGAAGAGGAAATAAAGTCTGATCTATCTACTGATAAATTTCCTGCCTCAAAGTTCCGTGTAGTATCTATCCCAAGATGTCAGCCCACAATGGTTTTACTACAGTTGCTCTGTATATGTGTATCCCTTGTCTGGTTCATTCATAGTTGAAAAGCTCAGTGTAGTTTCTCCTTTAGAAGGACCCATCATTTACCACCTCCATGGATTTCTTGCCATTACAACGTGCCTCGGTGACTCACCCAAGAAGGAGATTAACCATCTCACTTCAGGGAGTTGTTTATATATTTGAGATTCTGGTAGCTGTAATAAATACAGCTTTCGTGATCTTTTTCCAGGGAAATAAAAACTTTTGTTAAGATGTTCACTTTAAGCTCTGGTTTGTAACATTGTGTAGCTATCTAGCAGAAATTGGTTACGTGGTCATTCTTGTTTCCCATGTACTTAGTATCAACTCCTTTTTCTTTTACCAAATCAGACCGTTTGCCAGTAGTGATTGCTTTTAACATTTCTAAAAATCTGATGTCCTAGTCAGAAAAAAACAAAAACATCAGATAACACAAATAGAGAGAGAGAGAGAGAGAGAGAGAGAGAGAGAGAGAGAGAGAGTAACCAAACTAGCAACACAAAGTAGAAGGGAACCAGAAATTAGTAGCTGGCAAAGCAGCAACCGCAGAGATCTCTCATCCTCATAGCCGACAACATCGAGTTAGGGGGCATATGAGCTCATTCCTGAGCTGAGAGCACAACCTCTGTGCGCAGATCACTTCCCGACAATAATTTTGAAGAAGAATGTTCGGAAACCTTCGGTGAGCAGCTAGTTGAATACCCTTCATAATAGCTTCTGCTTCAAATTCAATAGAGGATTGTGTGACTGCCATGAAAGCTAGCTCCAGCCTCAGCGACCGATGTGATTCCTAATAATCATTGGAGATAATCACAGTAGAAGTCTCAACGGCGGGAACAACATTCAAGTTGTGTAGTTGACACCATTCACCATAGCTTCTATGGATATACTCAATTGTAGCAGTCGGGTTTGGCCTACCACATCTTATAACCGCTTCACATCTTTGCGTCCAAGTTTCCAACAAAGTGAAACAGATGTGTTGAAAAGAAAATCACAATGATCATTTGATAACCACTTTGACTTCCCCATTGGTAGTGAGAAGCCAGTCCTCCAAAAGAAGTAATATTTTGTTTATCAGAAACATACCCAAGGGAGCTCCCCAATCACACTGCAGAAGTCCAGGGGGACAAAAGCAGGGCATGTTCTATAGTTTATTCTCCGCAGATAGAGCAAACTTGATTTGGAAAAATCTTTCTCCTAAAGATGTTCCAATTTGTAGGCAGAGCGTTAGACAAGACACGCCACATAAAAATGGAGTTTTTTGGGATGTTCTTCGGGCTCCAGATCAGTGACTCCTTGGTTAAAGCTCCTATTGGCATGTAGTGTCGACAGCAAAATTGTGCCAACTATTGCTCCTATTGGCATGTAGTGTCGACATCAACTCTTACCAATAATCTCCACATGAACACTCTCCACCCTTGAAATGGTGAAACCGGCTATTATCTCTGACAATTATCTCTCTTCTGACGATCTTGGATATAAGTTTCGTTGCCGTGTGGCAATCCACACACACCCGAAGGTTCTTTGTTACTCGAATTGTTGTTCCAGCAGGAGTGCTAATGATGCCAAACGCTATGGCAAGCCTCTCACTGTGGTGACACAACAAGTACTTCTTTTGCTCCTCTTCCACATCTTGGAGCACCTCATTTGTGTTCGGCACATACCCTTCTTGCTCCATCTGCTCCAAGAGAACTTCCAGAGCCTTGGTTATCTCATCATAATGCGGGTGGGATTCATCTCCCGCTACAAAAGCATGAACCTTGTTTTTAACTTCAATCCAGCTGCAGGCTGGCTTTTTTTTCATGCCCTTATCTCTCATCAAGATTCTCATTTCTGCTGCTTCTCTCCATTTCTTAGCAGCAGAATATATGTTAAACAATGTCACATAAGCTCCAATGTTCCCGGGATCAACAGCAAATATTTTTTCAGCAACCTTTGCAGCCAATTCAACATTCTTGTGAACTCTACAAGCGGCCAACAATGTTGACCATACACTTCCTGTTGATTCTATATGCATGTTAGAGATAAAGCTATAAGCTTGGTCCAACCTTCCAGCTCGACCAAGAAGGTCTGCAACAGCAGCATAGTGCTCTATACCTGGAGGGATCCCATATTCTTTGGTCATACTATTATAATACTTCCAAGCTTCGTCTACCAACCCAGCATGGTTACAAGCAGTCAATACAGCCATGAAAGCAACATAATTAGGCTTTACTGCCTCCCCTTTCATCTGCTCAAATAAGGAAATCGCATCATGGGCGTGACCGTGCAATGCATATCCCATGGTCATGGCTGTCCATGATACCATATCATGGTGCTCCATTTTGTCAAAAATCCACCTCGCCATCTTGATATTACCGCATTTGGCATACATGTCCACTAGTGAGCTCGTTACGTAGATATTATCTTCAAACCCACCCCGTATTATGTATCCATGGAGCTGCTTCCCCAAATGCAGAGTTGTCAAGTGGGCACAAGCTGGAATGATACTCGAAAAGGACACATCTGTTGGCTTAGTTTTAGCCCTCAACATACACCGAAAGAGCACAAGTCCTTGATCAAACATACCATTCTGCACACATCCTCCAATAATCGAGTTCCATGAAATGGAATCACGCTGGTGTAGCAGGTCAAACACCCTCAGCGAGTCCTCCATACGAGTGCAGTTTGCATACATGTCAATCAAGCTACTCCCAATAAATACATCCGCATCAAATCCATGTCTCACCGCATACGCATGAATCTCCTTCCCCTTAACAACTTGTACATACTCTGCAAAAACCGGAAGCACAGTCGACAAAGTAAAACCATCCGGCTTCAATCCTGCACTCCCCATCTCTCGGACCCTCGCCAATGCCTCTTCATACATCCCATTCTGTGCTTCCCCTGCAATCACCGTGTTCCAAGACACAACATCTCGACGTGGCATCGTGTCGAAAACCTTTTTAACACTTGAGCGAGGACTTTTATCGAACAGTTGGTGTGCGTGAAGCCTCTCGAGCTTGGCGTACATGTTCATAAGCGCGTTACATGTATACAGATCAACACCCACACCGCTCCGAACAACATTCGCATGAACAGCCTGGCCAAACCTCAGGTCCCCAATGGAGGCGCTGCATTTGAGCACGGAAGGGAAAACATGTCGATCAGGGGAGACATTGTAGGCTTTCATTGCAATAAAACAAGACAAGGAATGGTGGAAGAGGCCGTGGGAAGCGTAGCAGCGAATGAGGGACTTCCAGGCAATGCGGGTGGGAGGGAAAGGGAGAGAGTTGAAGAGGGCGAGGGAGGGGCGTAGGAGGTTGAGGTTTGAGTAGAGAGAGAGGAGGAAGGAGAGGTCGGGAGGTGAAGGAGAGGGTGTGGTTTTGAGGATTTGGGCGTGGAGCTGTTTGGCTTGGGATTGGGTTTTGATGGTGCTTGGGTTTCCGAACAGGGTTTTGAGCATGGAGCAGCTCATGGGTTTTGCTTGTCAATCAAGACTGAGGCTTTTGCTGTTAGGAATTGTGGGGTTTTGGAGAAGAGGTCTTTTAGGGAGATCTTTTTTGTTTTTTTCCTTAAAAAATAAAACTTTCCCAAATAATTGTTCTTTGGGCTCCACTGATTAATCAGTGGGTATCTTTAAGATTATGCAATCAATTTTGGGTCTTCGAGGGTTTTCGTTTGAGCATTGTTCTTGGGTTTCGATAAGGGTTTGGGGTTTTTGTTTTTCATGAGATTTGGTGGATCTAACTATTGCATGGCGGAATTGGAGTCATCAGTGTAATAGGGAGGATTGGGTTGTGGTTTCAAGGAGTGAAGTGGGTTTTTCGGGTGTTGTTTTGATTGGGGGATTTAGATCATGGAGCATGTTATTGGAGGCAAGTTTAAGCCGGGGAGGAAGATCGGCAGTGGATCGTTCGGAGAGCTTTATTTGGGTATGTAGACTGTACAGTGTGTATTTATTTGAAGCAATAGCTGATTGTTTTCAGCTGCATTGCTTGCTTGGTTCAGTTTTCTATCAAGTGCAGCTGGGTTTGTGTTTTGGGTCTTTGAGAGTAATGTTGGATTGGTTTTGTTTCAGGGATTAATGTACGAACCGGAGAGGAGGTGGCTGTGAAGCTGGTATGTCAGGAAGCTTCATTGAACTTGTTTTGTTTGACATGTTTTGGGGTAGAATTTGATTACTTTCTTGGATGAGATTGGGGCTCTTTTGTGTGTTGACTGATTTGAAACTTTGTTAGTTAGTTTGAACCACTGGAATGTTTTAGGTAATGCAATGTATAATAATTTAATCGTTATTGTTGGGAGTGGTCTGTGATGGCATTGATAAGTTTGAAGCACAGTGACAGACTTTGGTTTGTAATACAGCATTTGTGTGTATTAAGATGTGTGGGTTTATTTGGTTTTAGAGTTTTTTTTTTTTTGGAAATGAATCAACTTCATTGAGAGACAGCTTAATAGCCATAAAGCCCAACCAAATAACATAATTAATATAGGAAAACTAATCAACTACTTCAAACCCAGAAGTAGCTTATGAAGATGTGTGGTATTAGTCTTTCAGGTTTAGAAACAAACTAGGTTTCACTGGCTGATTGCCGTGGGTGCCTTAATCCAGACTATCTGATTCCTTTTAGGAAAAACGTGAATTCATCAGTTAGCTGCTCTATGGTTCTCTTGTATGCCTTCTTGTAATCTAGATGTGTGGATATCTTAGTAGTTAACGTTTGCCTGGTATGTATGTTGGAATTCACTTTTTTTCTGATCCTTTGTATGACAAAACACCCTCAGCTTCACTATGAGTCAAAGTTATACATGATTCTTCAAGGAGGAAGTGAGTTTAATTTATTTTCTCCTTTCCATGAAATGTTCACTGTTAGAAGCCGAAGTAAACTTATGTATTTAGAGTGTGTACCCCATCTTAAATGGTTCGGAGTTGAGGGTGAATATAATGTCATGGTTATTGACCTTCTTGGCCAAAGCCTAGAAGAAAAGTTCAACTATTGCAACCGGAAGTTCTCTTTGAAGACAGTTTTAATGCTTGCAGATCAATTAGTAAGTTATTATGTTCAAGGATGGTTGATGTTTTCTTACAAGGAAAATGGAATGTTGTTGACATGGCTCCCATGCTTATGCTTCCCCCTTATTTCTGTAGATAGACCGAGTGGAGTACGTGCACTCGCGGAGATTTCTTCACCGTGACATAAAGCCTGATAACTTCTTAATGGGTCTCGGGCATAAAGCTAATCAGGTATTTGAGTCTTTAAGTTGATTGTCTTAAATCACGGTCACACCTTTGTGTGTTTACATGCTTGGTTGAATATTTTCAAATGAACTTGTATTCATCGGATACAGATCAAGTGTATAGCTTAGTTGATCTGTTCTATAAACGAAAAACTTGAACAAACCACCTTACATTTGTCCTACTATGATGAAGTGGCTTTTGTACTTGTTAAGCTCCACTTCTACTCTCTCAGATAGCCAACATATATGTGGCATGTCCTTTGACTATATTCACTTACAAACGTAGTTTTTGTATACTATTTTTCCATGGATCACTATTTGTATAGGTCTGTTAGTATTGTTATTACATATTTATATGCTCTAGCTCTTTCATAAACTAAACTTTTTTTAAGATGCCTGATTATAATTGATCTGAAGTGCAAGGGTAGAAAATGAAGCTAAATCACATGTTTGGTTGATTTACATGAAAGAAGTTTTGACTTTTATATGCTTCCAGGATATTAAAATCATGCAATGGAGCGAGAGCGTATTCGGTGAGATCGCCGGTGAGATCACCGGGTGGGGCCGGATAAGGGTGAGTGGACGGTGAGATTGGCCGGGTGCGCTCTATAATTTTCACCCTGGAGCTGGACTAGTCTTATCTTAGTATTTATCAAGAGCTAGCTGATAACTGAGCTGTTTGTTTGAACCTTATTAACCTTAAGGATATGATCTGAGAACTTAAATACCTGTATTCTAGTATTAGTTTCATTGCTTTAATCATCTTGTCTATCACACTGTCACATGAAAGTGGGTGCAGCAATAATTTAACTACTACATGGTTCCTTGAACAGCTGAACTATGCATTGCCTGACATTTCTTTTCTGGGTTTTGTTTTCTCTGCAGGTATATATCATTGATTATGGCCTTGTGAAAAAGTATAGAGATCTTCAAACGCATAAGCACATACCATACAGGTATCCGCTCTGTAAAATTTCTAGTTCTCGTGACTTCCCTTGTATTCTCTGCCTTTGTCACATTGATTTACTGAACACAAATTTGGTATTACAATTCTCTAACAAGTTTATAGTCTTACACATTTTTCGCACTGGCCTTCATAATGTTATGTTTCCTTGTGCTGTATCATTCCTTTTTATCAAATCATTTTGGTCTGCATTTTATTATACCTCTGTTCATCAGAAATATAATTATGTCAATGCATTCGGTTTACTTTTCTATATTTATTCTTTAGAATCTCAGTGTGACCTTTCTGACAGGGAAAATAAGAATATGACAGGAACACCTCGCTATGCAAGTGTTAACACTCACCTTGGTATTGGTTAGTATGTAGACTTATTGGAGTTGGTGTTTTTTGATGATTTTCATTATCTAAAAATGTGATGGTAATAATAACTTTTGCAGAGCAAAGCAGGAGAGATGATCTGGAATCTCTTGGTTATGTGCTTATGTATTTTCTTAGGGGAAGGTATGGTTAACTTACCGGTATCTTTGCTGTATCTTTATTCTTCTTTATTCTATGTTCATATTTTAACTTTAATTTCTGTTTCAGCCTTCCCTGGCAGGGGTTGAAAGCAGGTACCAAAAAACAGAAATATGACAAGATACGTGAAAAGAAGGAGAGCGTATGTGAGATCGCCGGTGAGATCACCGGGTGGGGACGGGCACGGGTGAGTGGACGGTGAGATTGGCCGGTTGCGCTCTATAATTTTCAGAAAAGAAGATGTTTACTCCTATTGAGGTATTCTCAAATTTTCTCGTTACTATATGCCTAAATTCTCTAATAACATTCATACCATGGCTGGTGGGGAGGAATGAAGCTAGGAAAACAGATTGTGTAGGAAGGATGGCAATATTAAAATACTACAAATCTGCTGCTTCAAGTAATAATTTCTATCCTTTAATCCTTCAACTTGGGAAGATTTGAAATGTTGGGCCTGGTACTGCATCTGTTCTCCACCAGAAAAGAGACTACTTTGAGTCGTCCTTTTCAAAGGTGTTATGCTGTATGATCGCAATTGTGCAGTCAACAGTTATGTAAATGCCCTTTACTGCAGTATTTTATGCTTTCTGAATACTGTTATTCCAATCTGCAGGGTCTGTGTAAATCGTATCCGTCAGAGTTCACTACATATTTTCATTACTGTCACTCGTTACGCTTTGAATATAAACCAGACTATTCATACCTGAAGAGACTTTTCCAAGACCTTTTTATTTCTGAGAGTCTTTTGGGAAGGAAATCCATGACCAAGGTTGGCAAGCACAGCGACCAAGAAGTTAGCTTGACATGCTCAAAGTATATTCTCAAACCAGCCAGCAATGTGAAGAGCATCTCGAATATTGTAAAATTTTACTTCTACAATATTGTTTTTTGATTGAAATTATTTCTAAAATATTTCCATAACCCGCAGACTCTCCCCATTTCCCCAACTATAAATCACTCTGTTCACTCTCACAGTCACCGGTCAGCCGTAAATTCGTTTACTCCGAGATGGATGGCCGTCGCCGGCCGTTCGTCATCGCCGCCGTCATCATTTCGTCTCTCCTCCTCATCCCCACACCTCAACCGGCTTCCGGATCTCCCTCCATACCTCGCAAAACCAGCAAGTCGCCGTCATCCGTGTTCTCTCTCTTCAACCTGAAGCAGAAGAGCCGCTTCTGGAGCGAGTCCGTCATCCGCGGCGACTTCGACGATCTGGTGTCTCCGTTGACCGGCGCATCCAGCTTCACGAACTTCACCGTCGCAGGTAACGTCGCAAATTACCTAAAATTCCTTCCGGTTGAGTCTATGTACCTCCCGGTCCCGGTCAATTTCATCTTCGTTGGATTTGACGGGAAGGGAAACCAGGACTTCAAGCTCCACCCTCAGGAGCTTGAGCGTTGGTTCTCGAAAATTGACCATGTATTTGAGCACACTAGCGTTGGTTCTCGAAAATTGACCATGTACAAGATTAGTGTAGATAAAGCTGCTCGTCATGATCATCAACTTCCGCTTGTGAGTCATGTGAATTATAATTTCTCTGTTCATGCGATTCAAATGGGGGAGAAGGTGACTTCGATTTTCGAGAAGGCTGTCAGTGTTTTGGCTAGAAAAGATGAGGTGAGTAGTGATGGAGATGTTGAGTTATGGCAAGTTGACGTGGATATGATGGATGTGTTGTTCAGTAGCCTTGTTGGGTATCTTGAGATTGAGAATGCGTATAACATTTTCGTGTTGAATCCCAAGCGGGACTCGAAGAGGGTCAAGTATGGTTACCGGAGAGGGCTGTCGGATTCGGAGTTGAGGTTTCTGAAAGGGAATGCGAGCGCGATGTAGAGTAGGATTCTTGAGTCGGCGGGGAAGGTTCCGGAGACTGTGGTTGCGCTTGATAAGGTTAAGAGCAAGAGGCCGTTGTATGAGAAGCATCCGATGGCCAAGTTTGCTTGGTCTGTGAGTGAAGACACAGATACGGTGGAATGGTACAATGCGTGTAAACAGGCGCTGGAGAATGTGGAGAAGTTGAGTCAAGGGAAGGAAACTGCGGATATAATTGAAAATAAGTTTGTGCAGTTGTTGAATGGGAAGCATGAGGATATGAAGCTTCTTTACAATAAGGCATTGAAATCTGGAGACTTCAATGATCTTCATGCCAAATGTCTTACTGATACGTGGATTGGAAGGGAGAGGTGGGTGTTTATTGACTTGAGTGCCGGCCCTTTCTCATGGGGACCAGCTGTTGGTGGGGAAGGTGTGCGGACAGAACTGAGTATTCCCAATGTGCAAAAAACAATTGGTGCAGTTTCAGAAATTACAGAAGATGAAGCTGAAGATCGCTTGCAAGATGCTATTCAGGAAAAGTTTGCAGTATTTGGCGATAAAGATCATCAGGCAATTGATATTCTTCTAGCAGAGATTGATATATATGAACTTTTTGCTTTCAAACATTGCAAAGGAAGGAAAGTAAAGCTTGCTCTTTGTGAAGAACTTGATGAGAGAATGAGCGATTTGAAGAATGAGCTCCAATCATTTGAAGGTGATGATGATACTCAAAAGAAAAAGGCTGTAGATGCATTAAAGCGAATGGAGAATTGGAATTTGTTCAGTGATACTCAGGAGGAATTTCAAAATTACACAGTTGCACGTGATACTTTTCTTTCACATTTAGGTGCAACATTGTGGGGGTCTATGAGACACATTATATCACCTTCCGTAGCAGATGGTGCATTCCATCATTATGATAAAATATCGTTTCAGTTGTTCTTCATCACACAGGAGAAAGTTAGGCATATTAAGTATTTGCCTGTGGATCTCCAGGCTCTCCAGCATGGACTCTCCTCATTGTTGTTACCATCTCAGACACCTGCTTTCAGTCAGCACATGTTACCACTTTCTGAGGATCCTGCTTTGGCAATGGCCTTTTCAGTGGCACGAAGAGCAGCAGCTGTCCCGCTGTTGCTTGTTAATGGAACCTACCGGAAAACTGTTCGTGCCTATCTTGATTCTTCCATTGTCCAGTATCAGTTGCAGAGGCTGAATGATCAAGGCTCTTTAAAAGGGAAGCTTGCCCACAGCCGATCTACACTGGAAGTTCCAATCTTTTGGTTCATCCATGGGGAACCATTGTTCGTTGATAAGCATTATCAGGCAAAGGCTCTTACTGATATGGTTATTGTTGTTCAGTCAGATTCTTCATCGTGGGAAAGCCACTTGCAATGTAATGGGCAGCCACTTTTCTGGGATTTGAGGAGGCCAATAAAAGCTGCCTTGGCTGCTGCTTCTGAACATCTTGCTGGTCTGCTACCCCTTCATTTAGCTTACAGTCATGCCCATGAAACTGCAATCGAGGACTGGATGTGGTCAGTTGGGTGCAACCCTCATTCCATTACTTCTCAGGGCTGGACCCTTTCACAATTTCAGTCTGATATGATTGGTCGGAGCTATATCATCACAACTTTAGAAGAGTCGATACAGATTGTCAATTCAGCCATTCATCTTCTAGGCATGGAGCATACAACTGAAAAAATCTTTCGACTTATTCTGTCTGAGGAGCGGGATCTAGTTAACAAGTACAACTATGTTGTTAGTCTGTGGAGAAGGATTTCCACTACTACTGGAGAATTGCGATACTCAGATGCCATGAGAATGCTACATACCCTAGAGGATGCATCAACACAGTTTGCTGATCAAGTAAATGCAACTATAGCCAATCTCCACCCAATTCGTTGTACAAAAGAGAGGAGAGTAGATGTGGAGTATAACCTGTCTACAGCTCCAGCTTTCTTGGTTGTCCTGGGTGTTCTCTATCTTGTGTTAAGGCCGAGACGACCAAAGCCAAAAGTTAACTGAAGATCCTGGAAAGGGTACTTTATAGTTAAGTGGTTTAGAGGATATACACTGATAAGCTGGTGGCTGTATTTGCTGTGTTCAAGGCAGTGAATCTATATACGAGTGATGAGTAAACAGCAGATTTTTCAGATACGGCCACCAGGTTTGATACTGGATAACTTGTTGTGATTCTTAGCCCCTCAGTTCGCTTTTAACTTTTACCAAATATGCACTTTCCTTCTCTTGTTTTAGCCTATGCACACATTTGGTCGTTGAGCTCTGATCTGTATTTGTATGTCTAAAGGTTTTGCAGTGCAGCGAATTTTGTTTGGTATACATTGTTTCAGTCAGAAATCAAGTTTTGCTTAAACATCTGTGATCTTCACTTTCATCTGTAACTCATCAATATGACTGCCATGTGCAAGGGATTCGACCAGCATTGAGAACTTACGAAAAATAGCTACTTGTTCTCATTCCTCTGGTAGGGTTAGCTGTTTAGACCGAGAGAAAAGGAGACCAGTAGACTAGCCTAAAGGCTTAGGAACGGGAGATTTGCTAGTTGAGACTTGAGACATAGAAACTGATTGGATTCGTAGGCGACATTTGCTAGGAGAGAGCTTCTTTTTTTTGGGTAAGTAAATCAATGGCCGGTATCGTTAGAATACGCATGTAGGCCAAGTAAATCAATGGCAGGTTTCAGGTTTTTACTGTGATTGAACTCCAGGGTACCTTATGATCGTACCTCAATAGTCAATACTGGAAATAAAATCTGGGATTATCTATACAACCAGCATTTCGTCCTAATCAATAGATTACTATAGGGAGAGAATTGTTCTCCGTTTGCCTTGCTCACCCCATCTATTGCTTTCTATGTAGTAGACAGATCCATCTCCAAGAGTAATTTGACTTAATTGGTTTATGCAATGGAAGACTGGTATTAATGTGTTTGTTAAAACGCATCGCAAAATCGGTCTTCGAAAATTACAATGCAAGTCTCAGATTGCGTATGTCAAACCTCCAAATTTTCACCCCAAATGCTAGTCGACACAAGGGAGGGTCACACCAGTGTACAAGGCAAAGTATCACCCTCGGTGTTCCTTTCGGGAGGCAGAGTTGGGCTACTTCCCATCGTTCTCTTGAAGAAGCATTTTGAGTGGAAGACCGGTGCTTAAAGCGGGAGGGAGTGCAATGGAATATGGATGATGGAACTCACATAGATATTACAGTAGCTTGTCCAGAAGGCCTTTGAACTGTCAGCTTAGTAAGGTAGCTGAGCTCATTTATAGTGTGTATCATTCAGGCAACTTTTTTACTGGATGTCGCTGATCGGAATTTATGCATTCCTCAACTGACTTTGTTGGGGTCTAGAAAAGAAGGGTTTCTATCATGTAAAGACTGCTTATTGTGTGGCTTGTTCGAGGGTCCTCGCCAATGTTCTTACCTCTACCTCACAAGGAGATTCATTTCGAGACCTTTGGAAATCTTGTGTGCCAGGCGAGGTTTGAATAAGTGTGTGGACGTCATAACGTGATTCACTACCAACTAAGGGCAGTTTACATACGAAGGGGTTCGATGTGTTCTCTGTTCTCATAGTTTTGAAGACACAACACAAACTATGCATTTGTCCCATTGCATCTCTAGTTCTTTCATCTGAGCCTTTCGACTTAGGTGGTAAGGTCATGCCCATATGAACTTCAAAGAATGGAATCTATGGATATATGGATATTGCTATGAATTATGTTTTGTGGAACAATGAAGGCCAAACAGCCAATGATGTATTGCTTAGCTCTTTCACTTGGCTGCAAGAATTTCAACAAGCTCGGAAGCCAGCTAAAACACCAACTGCCAAACATAGCGTATCGGAAACTGGCTAGTGAGGGACATGTCAAGATGAATGTTGCTTCCTCTCACAACATTCGGTTGGTGGAACTGGTGGATTCCTTCGGGACGTTCATGCTCTTTTCATAGCTGCCTTTGCTATTCCAGAGCAGCATGGGCATCAAACTACTCCACACTTGAGGTTAAGAAAGCTGTGAACGGATTGTACAGAAGCAGCGGCTTCAATGAACTCCTCAAATCATTAAGGTCTGATTGAAGGACCGGTAGATGGTAGAATGTGCAACAAGGTTGCACACAGATTAGCTGATCTAGCTTATAAAGATGGAAAGAGTTCTTTATGGTTTCAAAATGCTCCAGAGAAGAGGCATTCTTGACACTCGGCAGTCTGATTAGATTTCTCTTGATTTAAAAAGAAAAGAAAAAGAAGAGGGTAACACCGGGTGACCGGGGGCAGTTACAAACATTTTCTCTATAAAGCATTGGTAGGATCTTCACCAACACAAGTTAAATACATGAACAAATCTTGACAATTGTACACTCATTTTTGCGTCTTGAATTTGGAAGAAAAAAAAATTAAAGAATACACCCAACAATTTCCAAAAGAAAAGACCCCATATTTACTTGGCAGAATATATATGACAAAAATAAATTTAGCAGACCCAAAAGCTAACTAAAATGCCAAACCACTTGTTCTGAATGTGAGGGCCTTTTGCCCTCCATCATTCGCACAAACGATAAATCAATCACCGAATCGTACTCTGGTTGGGATCTCTACTGACACGGGGAGTTATGCGAATTCCAGTGCACTTCACTGGGATCCACTGTGGTTCTCAGGAACTTCTAGTTGGGGAGGGAGGAGTTTCAAGAAGCTGCCTTGTACAGGTTGATTGGTAGCTGACTCATCATCTGACAAAAATGAACCGATTAATTAGAACAAGAGAACACTTTCTTATTGAATCACTCTGGTTCTCTTTTTGTCCAGGATAAATCCCAAATGCTCTTTTTGTGAGTTTCTTGCATTTGATACAAACAATTGAACTATGAACTTTAGTTTGATCCAAGTAGGTTTCACAGAAGAAAATGACCGACTACTAAGATCTTACCAAAAAGGGACTTGATGGATGGCCTCTTAGGTTTTGTGCTTTTCTTCTTCAAGTCAGCTGGCATTATGGCATACAATTAAGAAAATATGAACACTAAGAGTACATGAGTAGGCACATATAAAGGATGGAAAATAATACCTATCCCAGGTAATTGGTTATCATTTACAATTTCGAAGTTCTTGTATGTGTAACCCACAAAGTTTACATCCTTAGACGAGAGCATCTATAACAAAATAAGCAATTAGTCAAAGCCACAAATAGAATAGTTATACCTCATTTTTTTACACATAAAAGAAACAGCTTCTATTGTTATAGCACATTTTCAGGCAAAACTACTTGTCCTTCTGAAAAGTGTGACTATATAGAAGTGGCACTGGCCAACACAACTACACCCAAGACAATGTCTTTATATGACAAAGGTATGATCTAATTGCCACATTATAACATATTCTCGGGGTTATGCAATCGAGTACATAATTGATGTAGAAAAGGAGCTCTCTATAGGAAACATTAAGTAATTTTCTCATATATGACTAAATATAAAATTATATATACAAGGAAAAAGAAATTAAAGAGAAGCTATCTTGAGAAAGGTTGAGGGAGGCTTCAGTTTTGATAAAGTGATTTCCGCTAACCAACCAACATCATATTGAAACTCATATTCAGGTGAAATAGAGGTAAGATTAGTTGGCAAGATGCTCAAGCAGCAGAACTACTATGAGAAAGGCACATAAATTTACCAGAGCAGAGCTCTAGCCTTACAATGAATACAATTAAATTTAACACCATGGACCAACCTTTCTCCATGGACCAGCTCTTGTTGAAGTTTCAATTTGGTTGTCAGTCTGCTACCAGCAAATCACAGAAGAGATAGAAACAGTCAACAAAAACATGCCTGAGAATGGACGGTTCTGTCTGTGTACATGTACGCAAATGAAACTAGACATTACCTCTTCAAATTTCTCAAAGTTCTGAGTATCCATTTCATCATTGACCTCAGGGATAAATGCAGCCTTCATTTGATATAATTTGTCCCATTCAATGCCTTTAAACCAGGGGTGAGCCTGAAAATAACAAGGCCAACTAGTTAACACCAATTACCAGTCCAATACTAACATTAGATCAGAGAATCTAGAACAGAACACACCACACAACACCTTAATTTCATCTGCCCCTTTAGTTCCAAGCCTCTGATCTACATTACATAAGAGTTTACCAATGAGATCCTTTGCTTCCAGAGAGAGTTTAGCCTCTTCTGGAAATTTCAAATGAGTTCTCCAATTAACTATCTGCACAAATTGAGAGAAGAGGTATTTTCAGTCTTTAATGAGAATGAGGAAAAAAGAAAAGAGAAATAGAATGGGTCGGAAAAATTATTTGATAGTTGGGACCTTAGTTTTGGGTTAAAAACCCCTTCATCACTCAATAGCGACAAGCCCGACAACTTAATTTTACTAACAGTATCTAGTCAGCACTAAACCATAAATAATACATGTTAGTAGCTTAAAATTAATCCTATCCTGAGCAAGACTCAAACGAACAAACAACTATCAAATACTAGCAGTTATGAGGATTTCTTTTGTAAGAGAAAAGAATCTATGACTATGCTACCCATGCAATGAAGTCTGAAGTTTGTTTGATGCTCTGTTCGCTTCTTGCTATCTAAGGGGCTTGGTGAGAATCAACATCAATCTCCAATCACTAGAAACTAGAAAGCAAGCTCGACATATGATATATCGATCAGGGCCATGACCACATAAACTACATCTTACCAGTGTCATCCACTGCCAATGTCCCCTAAAGTCATATCATGGTAGTTGTTGACATAAGAATGAAAAATAAGACAAGTGTTCTTGAAATTACCTTCCTACAAGTTGACATGGGTTCATCTGAATAAAAGGGTGGATATCCCACAAGCATTTCATACATGATTGCCCCAAGAGACCACCTGTGACAGTATAAAACATATCTCATTAGTGTGTATTACAGAAAAAATAGATTTGGAAAGAAAAAGAGATATAACACTGACCAATCACATTCCATTCCATATCCTTTCTTCAGCAAAACTTCCGGGGCAATGTAGTCTGGGGTTCCAACAGTAGAATAAGCCTGCAACAATGGTTAAGATAACTATTATGTCACTACGGGTGTAATTGAGGTATCTCTAGGTTCAGACCGAAGAAAGGAGATAACTATAGGTATATGATAGTATAACTAAACACTCTTTTGATATTGAGAAGATGAGAAAATGCTATTTGAAATACATCTAGTCATATGCAACAAAGAATAATGATTAGTTATCTGATATCTAAATAGTGAGGTTTGTAAACTTAAATGAGGTAAAGAAGATGAAAATAGAAAATAGACATGGAAAGTAGCATGCATGTTAAACCATATGGTTACTGAAGATGCACATGGCAGTACTATTTTCAATGAATGAAGCAACATAAATGATTTCATGGAAAGGGCCCCAGCTAGCTTTAACTAACCATTGTTTGGCACCACATAAATTTGTAAGTTTTAACAGTAAATTATAATTCCTTCACAGTACAGACTCAAAGAAAAGCTAGAACTTACAAGCATCCTCCTATTTCTCTGCCAATGCAGTAGTTGCTCCTGTTGCGTACGTTTCGGTGCTACAGGGCGTCCATCACTTTGAAGCACCCCACTAAGGTTTTTCCCCATAGAAAAATCCTTTTCTTGGAGAATACTGCAGTCCAATGGCTTACACAATCCAAAATCCGATAACTTCATGTGACCATGTCTATCGAGCAGCAAGTTGTCAGGCTTAATATCTCTGAAACAATTTGGCACAGACAAGGCATAAGATAAAGTTAATAAGCATATAAAGGTCTTTCATCCATATACTCGGATAAATAGTTACCTATGAATATAATTATGTTTATGAATGGACTCAATAGCTAGGACTGTTTCCCCAACATAAAATCTGGCCTCGTCTTCTGTCAGTGTATCTTTGCGCATGAGTAGAGTCATCATATCTCCACCCGGGAGATATTCCATAATGAGATATAAGTACTCGTCATCCTGGAAGGAGCAATACAGCTTGACGATACAATTACTGTCAACCTCTGCAAGTAGATTCCTTTCAGCTTTCACATGTTCAACCTAAAGAAAAACATATTTGTTAGAATTAAACCGAGGAAACATCAACTTAGATGGAAGGAGAATAGGCCTGAATTGTATACCTGGCCTCTCCGAAGCATTTCTGATTTTTTAAGCTTCTTCATTGCATAGACTTGACCAGTTGCTTTCTCCTTACAGATTCTAACCTACACCACAGAAAGAAAATAGCTAAAAGAATTATCTAGCTAACCTGAATACAATGTTTTCTTTTCTTCTATTTATTCTTTTTAATTTATTTACAACAGGCTTCTTTTGTTTTGAAAGAAGGCAACAAAGTGCAATACATTACAAGGCTGTAAGGCATAATGCATGATAACAAGGCCAGCTTATCAAGAAATTATGTATGCCACAAACGGCCAAACTGTTATTATGAACTAAGAACTCCATATGCAATATAAGCACTATACATGCAACAATGGTTCTTTTTATTTATTTATCAACTTATTTTTATTTAATAGATGCTACTAGAGCTCATATGACGGAGAAAACTAAATCCAGGCACGGCTAACTGAGGACAAGTGTCAGAACTTGCTACATGTGTTTGCTCTAATGAACTCTCCTAGAAACACCTTCTGCAATATTTAAAGTTAAACAACAATGAAAAAAAAATGGATGAGGGAGAAGTATAAGAAAAATGTAGGTTTATAAAGATACTCATTAGCACCATGACCTTGGCTTTCTCAAAACCCATTCAGAGACTCAATACAATTTGAATACACAATTAGGTCGTGTTATGTGGGTATAACAAGAAAACAGTGATGCAGTATTACAATTACGAAAAGAAAGCTATACCTCACCAAATGCACCCTTTCCTATCATTGTCAATGGCTCAAAATCATCAGCACCCATCTTGTGCCTCTGAATACGCATATATTCTGTTTCCTTCTTCTCTAAGTACTTTAGCAAGTTGTTTTGCTCTTCCTCAGAGACTTCAGCATCCACCAACTTCTTTTCTAGTATATCACGTCTGTATAAAAGGTACTATCTACCATCACTTTGAGTAATAGATATAGATAAAATTCAAAAAATTGATTGATCCCATCAATGTTATACTCCACCACTATATTCAATAACGTTGAGTACTTCAGCAAGATGTCTCGGAGAATTACTCTGCCTGACACCACAATTATAAGAGAAGTAGCAAATTCATACCGCTCTTTCCTCTCCTGCAAACTTTTCATTTGCTTCTTGTAATGATTCTCGATGTACTGCTTTGCAGCTGCAACCTTCTGCTTGGTAACATTTGAAGGTACTTCTTCCGTTGTTGTTGGTGTTTTTGACGCATCTTTCCCATTACCTCTTGTATCCCTGCTCTTGGAAGACTTCACCTTCTCTTTGGACTTGAATTTCTTCAACAAGGACCTTACAAAATCCATTTTTTTTTCACTTAACTAATTTCAAAACACCAAACCCACTCTTTTAGATGTCCATATTATCTCCCCGATACTAAGTGAACAGAAGTCATCAGATAAGAATCTCATAGAAACTTTTCTACGACCAATTATCATCAGTTACAACATTGAGCAATGCATGTTTCCTGCATTGACAAACAAACCAAACACCAGTTAATTAACCAACTACAATTCAAATCACATCCACAATAAGAATCTCTATCCAATTACAAACAAAAACGAAAGGAAAACAATTGACTGCACAGTATGTTGTAGTTGATGCAAGTAACATTCACAAGGCAATACAAGATCACAAACACATCTAGTCAAGAAAACAGAAATTCAGGAACTCAGGTTACTCAACCCGAAGTTCCTCCTTTGAATTCCTAGTCAATGTGGTACTCAACAACAGTCAAGAACACTCAATGACTACTCAATACAAAACCCAATACAACTATCACATAAATAACTCCACAAAGACATCACCTTTGTCCATTTTTTGTTTTCTGAAAGCAAAGATCACAAATTGACATCAGTCCAATCTTCTGAAAAATTTTCAAATCTGACCAATCTCATCCATTTACATTTCCGGCCACAACAAACCAAACCCTCAAATCAGCCGAACCCCCCCCCCCCCCCCCCCCCCCAACACCCACACCCACACACACAAAACACCAAATCTAGCATCCCAATCTTTACCACTCTCTCACATTTCCACCTATCAAACACACAACTAAACTCTCACCTATTCCAAAACTGGAAAAAAAAGAGTCAAACTTGACGATCCAAACAATCCAACCCAATGACATAACGAAACAATTCTACAGGTGAATCACTTCCCACCAACCTAATCCACAATCCGATCAAACCCACCAAAAAAATAAAAAATGAAAAAACGAATAAAAACAAACCAAACCCAACACAATCAGACAATGAAAGACAGCGACGGTGGGCATAAAAATCGAAACTTTACATTACAGAAGTGAATTCAAAGCAAATCAGAGATGGGTTCAAGAGAGAGAAAGAGAAAGAAAGAAAGAGTGTATGGGATGGCGTACAAACCCAGTAGGAAAAAGTGAAGTGAAACCCTAAAGAGATGTTCTTGTTGGGTTTTGAAGAAAGAAGAAGAAGAAGGTAGTGGAGAAGTGGAGCACTTGGGTGTCGTTGTACAGGTCATGAGTTATGTTGTGATGATGATTCTGATGCCTCCATTGCCATTCCCACTCTACTCTCTCTCTCTCTCTCTCTCTCTCTCTCTCTTTATTTTTCCCTTTTCCTTTATTCAAAAGTTGCTAACTCCCCTTTGACTCTTTTCCATAGCTAAACCATTACTCTATTTAGCTTTATATATGGAGTTTTCACTCGTTTTAGTCCATTTTTTTAATTTTTTTTTCTTCTGTGATCGTCTGCCTGTCTGTCTGTCTCTGCATTTCTTCTCTTATTTTATGTGTGTATTTGTCTACAAGATTTTCATGGATGATTCATTTCAAGGGTTGTATGACTTGCATCTTAATGAAAACAAAAATATTTCTCATCGAGGACAGAAAATTATTGGTACATCGTCATCAACAATGTATTATACACTTTAAAACATATGAAAATAAAAAATATCTCTCTACATTATGATATTTACGTAAGAAAATTAGAAAAATCAACCTATCAATATTTGTATTATAACGAATGAAAATAGTGGACAGTAATAAGAGTAATAGCACAATCACAAAAGAAAGCGTATCATTCATGCTACAATTTGATTAGGTCTAGTTATTGGCGAAGTCAAATGTATTATGTTGTTCATGCTAAAGAACAAGGGCACATGAAGAAATATTTAGGTAACCTTAAGTCGGTTAAGTTAGTATCCCCCATGTAGCGTGAAAGAAAAAATGTTAGCATTCACATAACATATGATCTCAAAGAAAATCAAAATGTTCCTTTTTATGCACTAGACTACAGGTATACACATTCCCGCGTAAAATGATGTAAAAGGAATGCATATTAGAAACCGTAAATACTCCACCCATGTAGGCCCGACCGCCACGAAGGTCTTCTAGGGGATTCCGCCGCCGGCGGCTTAGTCCAGTGGCTTGCTTAGTTGGAGGACCATGACGCCGCCGCAAAACGACCTCAAAGTCCGACTACCTTCTTCTCTTTCTCAAGAATAAGATCTACTACCTCCGCAAGGTCGTCAACTCAGATCCAAGCCTGATACCCTTACCGTCGTCGATGACGCTCACGGCTTCCTTAGTCGCCGCTGCTGCTAGTTCCTAACCCTAAACCTCCTTCGAAGATGATGCCTTCTGCGTTCGTCGCTGCTGATTCCGATGTAGGCTCACTTCGTCTTTTCTAGCGAACAGATCTAAATTGCCTCCGCCCTTAATTGAAACGTCTTCGACAAACAACGAAGCCTGCCACAAACGCCAAGCGTTTAACCCAAATCTCATATCCCAATCCACGCTCTACGTGAGCACACCACCTCTACCGAACGCCTCACCGAGATGAAGTGCGGTCAAAGAACCCGCAGCCAGAGTTCACCGCCGCCTTGCACCAAAACCTAGGGTTTTGGGATCCTTAGCTTCGCTTATTGTGGAGCTGTTATATATATATATAGACATTTTTATATACAAACATCCTTATTTATTCAAAATATACAGATTTTCTACTCATATATACTTACAATATGAACTGTTAAGATGAGAAAACATAATTTAAAAGTGTGTTAATTAAGAAAATCCGTACCTTTTAAATAATTAATGATATTTAGACCTGATAATAATTATATATATATATATATGCGTATACATATATAATAAAATGGTAGTCTTTTACATTGCATCTTAAAAAATCTTGGTTTATTGTATCCATCAGAAAGTTGCTTAAAATAAATTTTATTATTAATATTAAATATATATAAACACATCACTAAACACATCGAGATGTATCATAATCATATTAAGATAAACATTTGATACAAGCTACTTTCACTATAGAAATGGGACTTAGATATGACGACCCCAAGTGTAACTAGCCTTATAAAAACAATTAGGAAATGGTGATGATTAGCTGGACCACTTCAGACATTTATTTTCTTAATTCAATTCCAACAACCACTCAGATACATATATCCATTTGGAAACTATCCAGAATAATTTCCCAAACAAAGACTTTGTTATTTGTTTCTTCTTGCATACCTAAAACTAGAAGGACTTCACTCAACACATTCAAAGCCTTGACTTGCGCCTCAAATCCAGCAACTCCAAAACAAACATTTCTTTGCAATCACTTTCCTTTGTGAACTCAAATCTTCTATGCTTTCTTCCTTAGTCATTACAAAAGGGACATCTCCCCTCTCTCCGATTGAGGTCACATGTCTTTGTATTTCCAAACAATGCTTTTATCACTTGGGAAAATTACCCTGCACTCCATTTCATATATATGTGGATGTTGGATCCTTCATTTTAAAGAATGGTGGTACCACTTGATAATTTGATATTAACTACTTAGTCTTCCCTAGCTAATTGGGTTGTCAAAGTTAAGGGAGTGATGATGACCAAGTTTGAAGGAATTATGGATCTTGATTGAAGGTATATATGGTGTACTTTTTGATGGGGGTAAGCACTCAATTAACCTTTAGATCATTCTTACCAAGCTAGTTGAATCTTATTAAAAGAAAGATAATTGTATCAATTAATTAGATAGATGATTACAATCCTAAACAATAAAAGAATAATTAATCAAATATGGTTAATGTGGTCAATGAGCCGTGGTGTATTGCTAAACTAGCTTAAAGGTTATGAGTTCAGATCTCATTAATATAGAGTATACGACGAGACGTCGAAGACGTCTCTCTGTGACATCATCGTTGGACGGGCTTGTGACAGGTCAAAGACACCGACAAGGTCCTTGGGCGGATGCTTGGTTGGTGTTGGAGGTTTTGGCGGTCTTCTTCAGGTGGTTTAGATGGGTTACGATCTATGTTTTTGGAGTTTTTGGCGATAACGAGGGAGGATGTTTAAGGGTGTGGTAATGGCTCGTGGCGGGTCGGGGGTTGTCAGAGTGGTCAAGCAAAGTAGAGGTGGGTTCTGATGAGGGATAACCAAGAAATGGTCGTCAAGACAACTTGCATACATTAGCATTACATATGCAACACCCAGAGAACCAGAGAATTGTGTATGCAGGAAGATAAATGTCCATGCAGACTTCATAATGAAATATTATGGTCCTCAAAAGGTACAACCTTATTTATTTATATCTTACTTATATGGGAGACTTTCCCAACTGCACACACTTCTTGTCACACACCATTAGCAATGGAAGCGAGTTCATACGCGGCACCATTTGCTTCTCTGTGCACATTTGGTCATTTTTGCATGGCTAAGAAAAAACTTCGTTCTGGTTAACGAAACTCGTTCTAATTTGGAATTGAGCATTATATTTCATCTTCGAGGATGATTGTATCTGTGTTATGCTATTAGCTACATTGTTGATGATTGTTCAGTGTTCACTATACAGCAACCAGGTGAACCAGCTCTCATGGGCATCTGGCTGGTTGTGAGTTGGCCTCATTATCTATATATAGATCAGTAGATCACAATCAACATGGATATGTGTCAAGGATTTGAGTGGATATATTTGAGAATCCAACCAGATAGAGAACCAAATGCCAAAACATTTGATAGGTTTATAAATGCCTCGATCATTTTGGTACGGTAGGGACTAGCTAGGAAACTGTTTCATCTAGCACGATTCTACTTCCAGACTGAGTGTTAATCATTGTACACCAAGTCTTGAATGTTCCTTATGCAAAACCCAACCTCCTCAACATGAAATTACATGAGTAAGTGATCATCATACTTCTTTTATGTCAATGAGACTCCAACACTTTAACTAGTGATGCTCTTTACTCTAGCTAGTGGGTTTTACCATAGCCTGATTTGGTGTGGTGAGGGACTGTTACATTGCCTGGAATAAAGTAGGAATTTTAATGGAGTTTCTCATTGAGCGGAAAATGCATTTAAGCATTAGCCTTGATTTTTTTAGAGGAAAGAGTGGTAATTTTGTGAGGTTGAATCATACTTGTTAGATATATGTTGAGCTCTACCCAATGTTCTAAAAAACGCTAGATGCTAGTCGGGCGGACAGCCAGTGCCTAGCACCCAGAGGATTAATCGGGCGCCTAGGCGGTTTTTTATTTTCTATATTTTTTATTTATTTATTTAAAATAATTATATAAATAAAATTTATAAAAAACATTATTATGTTCTAAAATAACAAAAATACTTCAAAGATAGACAAAATGTTCAACAACAATGTTCTTAGAAATTATAAAAAAAAACAATTTGAAAAAAAACAAATTAGATTCTTGCTAGTCTATGCGGCTATGCCTCAAATTCTTCTTCTCCATATTCCTCTTGCTCTTCTTCTGTGTCGGTCTCAAACTCAAAGTCTATTTCATCTTCTTCCTCTTCATCCGATACTATATCATCCTCATGAAGTTCTCTAATTTCTTGAAGTCTAGAATTTCTCCGAGGCTCTAAGCCACTACCCACTCCCAAATCATCTCCAACCATTTTACTAGTAAGATCCGACTCAACATCTTCATCACCACCATCAACAATCCATCCTTGTGTCATAGTTGCTTCACTAGCAAGTAGTACATCCACATTCTTCTCTTTCTGATCTCTTCTTTTCTTGTTCATAATCCTTACATTGAATTGGACATACACTAGATTGTTCAACCTTGTTGTATTTAGTCTATTCCTTTTCTTTGTATGTATCTACATTAGGGAAAAAGAATTAATTGATAAACTATATTGCTACTTGTTTGTATGAGTGCATAACTAAATAAAATAAGTACTTATCCCCTCAAAAACACTCTAATTTCTTTCACATCCAGATGAACTTGTGGTCAAATCAAGTATTCTTTTAGCCATTCTTTGCAAAAGTGGTACTTGGTTTCCATAAATACTCCACCAAGCAACTATACAATATTAAAAACAAGCAACATTTATGAATTAGCAAAAACTATAAAAGCAAAAATAACAAAAGAATTACAAATGAATTAGTAAGTATTTCTTACCCGGATTATAATTTTCATTATCTTGTGCGCATCCCACCTTAGCCAAAGCTATTCCAAATACACCCTCTTTCTTCAAGTACTTGTGCAATTCTACATTTGTCACCTTACTTTGAGTTTCAATGTCATCAGGGAAGAATGTCTTAACACAAGTACAAAACTTTTCCATGATAATATCATCATTTCCAATGCTTGGATCGGCATAAGTGTAGTAAGGATTCAAGATGTAGCCTGCTAAATGCAAAGAAGAATCAAGTCGATCATGGTATTTCCCATCAATAATGTCTATGATTGGACAGTAGTGAGTTTCTTGATCTTTAAATGCCTTTTTAACCTCCTCCTTTGCTGTAAGTATTTCTCCATACACGAAGCCCATTGATGGCTTTCTATCCCTATCAACAAGGCAAAACACCTTGATTAAAGGGGAAAACACTTTCAAGCAAAGACTAGCTCCATTTCAAAAAGCAGCACTCAAAGAAATATTCCCCGCCGCCTTCCTTTTTACACTCTTTCCATGTTTGATTTCATTCCATTCATCACTAGTAATCATATCTCTCAAGTCATTCTTCTTCTCCATCAAGCTTTGCAAAGTGAGAAAAGCGGTTGCAAATCTTGTGACTCCCGGCCTCACTATGTCTCTTTTCTTTGTGAACTTTCTCATCATTGCCAAAGTCTTGTGATGTGCATAAATGTAGATGGAGAAAGTTTTTGCCTTCTCAATTACTCATTTGAATCTAGGTTGAGCGTCAATTCCTTGAAGCATAAGATTGGTGGTGTGAGTTGCACAAGAAGTCCAAAATATGTTTGGCCTCTTCAACTTCATTAAATCTTTTGCCGCCATATTATTTGAAGCATTGTCCGTCACAACTTGAACCACATTTTGTGGCCCAATTTCTTCAATACACTTGTCCACATATTCAAAAATATATGCCTCGGTGTGTGATTCATCCGATGTCTCCTTAGAAGAAAGAAAAGTAGTGTCTTCCGCATAATTGACACACAAATTCATGATACTTCTTTTTTTCGGTCGCTCCAAGCATCGGTCATGATAGAGCAACCATTCAAAGCCCACTCTTCTTCTTGCTTCTTCAATAAACCTTTAGTTCTCTCTACTTCATCCTTCAATAATGGCTCCCTTAATTGGTATTGGCTTGGAGGTTTGTAACCCAGGCCAAATTGACCAACCGTTTCCACAAACCTCTTGAAGCTATCATTATCAATAACATGAAAAGGGATCTCGGCTTCATACACCCATCTAGCCAAATATTGATGCACATTTTTTGTTCTTTCCTTGAAAAGTGCATCATTAATATTTTGTTGCCTCATCTTCCAACTTCCATGCATTGAGAAGTCATGGTCGATAGCAGATGCATAACGGTCCATAGGTCCAAGATTACGCCGCTTTCTTCCTCCACTCACACTATCATCTTCATCTTCTTCAATGATAACTTCTTCCCTCACTTCTAAATCATGCACATACTTTTGTCTCTTTTTAATTCTTCCTTCCTCAATAGCTTTCTTGCATCTTGTCTTTTGATCATCCAAAGAATTCCTACATGCGGTGACATTCCCCTTGATGTTGGCAACATGTTGCTTGAGTCGATGTATTCCACCACTCACTATTTTTCCCCACAACTTACACTTTAACTTATCTACATTTGTAGCATCCGCCAACTCCGCAAATTCCCAACCTATATCACCTGACTTGCGTATCAATGCCGCAGTCGTCTCCGACATTGCATTAGATGTTGAAGAAGAAGTAGTTCCAACCATTTTTCAGTATGTGTAAATAACTAAATAATTTAATCACAAGTTCACAACTCATTAACCTCATAATTCACCAAAATTGGCAGAATAACACATCTCATATTCCAAAATTGCAAATCCAAAGATAACAAACCACTTAAACAGATGCATTGATTCACATAATCATATATTCATATTGCATATTATGTATGTGGCCAACTAGCCATCTAGGTAAACTCAAAACCACATAACCAAAATTGCATAATCTTACATGTTATCTAAAAAAAGAACCTGTAGTAAGCTTTGACTGCTAATAGATTCTACTCATTCTCACTTGTGTTAATACCTACACAGCTACACTGAGAACTCCATTGAACTAAGATGTAGAAAACTATTCACATTTGTTCTTGTTTTATTTCCAGAGAGAGCAAATCAATACACTCGTAACTGTAGTACTAACTGATTGACTGTGTTGTACTCTATGCACTTAGTTGGAGAAAGTTACAGTGTGTATATGCAATTTGTTAATGTACTAGAAATTTGTATAAACTCTGTGTTCATATTTGATCCCAGTTTCTGTAAGCATACTTCTCTACTGATTTTGAGAGATAATAAGTCACATATCAATCAGAAAATAGTGGCTATTCATTATACATGAGCAGCTCAGCAGTCTCAGACTCTTAGCTCTAATAAAAGGTTTCGTCTACCACATAGTTAGAACACATAAAAGTACATTTTTTCTGTTCTTTTGCCGAGAACGAACTTGTCCAAAATTGAGAACCCTTCAACAGTTCAACACCAAGAAATCTACAACTGAAAAGTGAGAACCCATAATTAGTTTGAACTCATTGACCTGATTAATGTAAAGAATGAGTGAAGAACTGAAGATTGAAAAAAAAATTACCTTGCGTCCTTGCCCGAAAAGATCAAGAGAGACAGAGAGAGAGAGAGAGAGAGGTTGTGCGCTGCCGCGTTGGGGTGTTGTGCTCTGTCGCGCTGGGGTGTTGTGCGCCGGTGGGCGGCCAGGCAACTGGATATGGATGGCCGGAGAGACAAGCGCGGAGGAGATCGAGAGGACTTTATAGTAGAGAAAGACTGAAAGAGATAAAGGCGTGTTTGGACTTTAGAGTAGAGTAGAGAGAGAGATAATCGGGCAAAAAAAACCATAATCGGGCCGCCCAACCCGCCTAGGCGGCCGTTTTTTGCGCAGGCGCCCAGCTTCGACGATTTGGGCAAAATCGGAACGGTTCCCCACCGCCCAGCGCCTAGGCGGGCCTGGATGGCGTTTTTTTAGAACACTGGCTCCACCCATCACCATTGTCACCCCTATGTCTTACATATTTATGTGTGGAATATATGTTTTAATTAACTCTCGAATTACTAATGATTGATTTTTGTGCTAATCTTGATGTTATGAAAGTAAGATATTTCTAAGACAATAAATTGAAGACATAATTTGTTTTGAGTTATTGTCTCCTTCAAAGTTTCATTGCTACTCTTGGAAGTGGTTTTGATATCAAGGATCTAGGGCCGCTGCACTATTTTCTTGATCTGCCAGGTTACATATGCTCATGATCTTCTCTCTAAGCATGACATGTTGCTTAGTAAGCCTGTCGGTACCCCTATGTCTGCTAAAGACACACTCACAGCCAATCCTGGTTCATTGCTTGACAGTCCCACAAAGTTCCAGGCTCTTGTAGGTGCTTTACAGTACCTCACAATTACTAGACTAGATATAGCCTTCGCTGTCAATTCGGTTTCTCAGTACATGAGTCAACCTAGTTTTTCTCATCTTGTTGCTGTGAAACACATTATGCGTTATGTGAAAGGAACTCTAGGTCATGGTCTCTACTTTGCTCCTCAACGGCAGCCTGTACATCTTTCTGCCTATTCTGATGCGGATTGGGCGGGTTGTCCTAATTCTCGTCGTTCTACATCTGGTTACCTCGTGTATCTTGGTTCCAACTTAATTTCTTGGTGTTCCAAGAAGCAGCCCACTATAGCACATTCAAGTGCGGAGTCTGCTCTCTTGCCCATGCCTGTGATTATCTACTCTATGAGCTTGGTGCCCATGTTCAGTTTCCTATCTTATTGCACTGTGACAATCTCAGTGCTACCTACATGGCCTCCAATATAGTGTTTCACGCTCGCACCAAACATATTGAGCTTGACTACCATTATATTCGTGAAAAAGTTGCTATTGGAAGTCATCGAGTCTGCTTTATTCCCTCCATTGATCAACCAACTGATTTACTCACCAAACCTCTCCACAAGACCCGCCACCTTCTTCTTTCCAACAAACTTGTCTGTCCAGAGCCGCCAAGTTTTAGGGGGGCTGTTAGACAGACTCAATCTTCTCCTAAAACTGAGACATCTGATTCTCCTTTTATAAAGAATTCATAGGCTGTTTTGATTTTATGCTATAACTACGTCTACATATCAATGCTATTATTTGTATTTACTGTTTTCCATACATAGAGTCTAGAATAGTTACTATATATCTATACAATTGTAATATTGTAAATCAATGGAAAAATCACTTTATATAAAAAAAAATTAAAAAAAAAATTACAGCATAGAACTTGTATGGTATCTTTGGTAAAGGAAATTCATAATAAGGATTGAATATCGAACTCTGTTTTATATTTCATGGATGATTGGATCTGTCGTTATGTCATTAGTTACTTTCTTGATACAGGAACAAGCTCTCATGGGAATCTGGCTGGTTTTGAGTTGGTCCCATTATCTTACACATGACAATCGACGTGAATGTATGTCAAGGACTCGAGTGGGTTATAGATTGGAGAATCCAACAAAATGAAAGAGAGAATCCAATTAGAAATGGAGTTCAAAACATTAGACAGACGACACGATTGGAACATATGGATCATTCATTGTCAGAAAATTGAATGATATGGTTCAAGAAATTTGAGAACTTGTTAAGTGTGTGGATCTTGGGTTTCTTTACTGTACATAATGCTCTGATCAAGTAGACTAGTTCGATGTAAAGATAGACCGGATTCCAGTGGACTAGCTTCACCTTAGTCTCTACGATTACAGAGAGCTCGTCTAATAATGTGTCATAGAACTTTCTGTAAATCTTGCGGTTAACTTGTGTGTTTATTTTGAGGCAAGCTAAAACTTGGTTGATTAAAGAATAACCACCAAGGCACCAACCCAATTCTGGGAGTCTAACTAGTATTCTTGATGTTCTAGAAATTAACAGGAGTACATTGTCAAAACTGATCACACGAAACTGACTACAGGCATGTAAATTGTGATACAAATAGTTAGATACAAGGGCTGGAAATGGATTTAGCAGTCCAGATTAACAAGTATGAAGTCACAAATTGACAAACATATGTACTTCAGCAGTACATCTTCTATGATTTAATTATTAATGAATAGCAAAGTAGGCTAAGTAGCTTACACAACATCTCATACAGCGGGAAAAAGATGGAAGAGCAGACTATAGATGCAGTTACTTCAATGCTTTAATGATTAAATTGATATAACAATTGAAGATTGAGGATGTATAGAAACCAATACAAAAAAAAACATGTAATCACTTGATGCTACAAAATTTACTGTTACTAGATCACTGCTCTGGGACATGCTTCTAATCCCTTGACGCAGATAAATAATGAGATATAGGGACTCGAGGCATTTTCCTACTCCGAATCCCTGAGGCTGTCACTTGTCAGCCATATTTTCTTTTGGATAATAAGTACAACATCGTCTCCATCCTGGTCGGAGTCTGAACTGGAGTCAGTTTGTGCCACTACTTCCCAGTGCAATGCCGGTAGATATTTCTTAACAAAATCAACCACTGACTGTTTGTCGCGGACAATTATAAAACCAGTTGGCCTGAGAATGCGATCCATCTCAAGCAACAGATCCTCACCACTGCATTCTTTCTTCTCTAAGTCAGAGAAGACAGTCCAAGCATGGAGTAAATCATAAGTCCGGGGGTATGTTGAATAGGCTTCACACCTGTCACAGTAGAGATCCAGTTAATCACAGTACTATCAATCTGAATGTCCATTTATCCTACAAACTTGAAGACGGGATTTTGAATAAAAGCATAGATGACAGATTGTCCAATAGATTAACATAAATTACACATTGTTCAATCATCATTTGCTTCTTTCCTCATTACCACAGTATAGTCATTTCTCTAAATGGATTTATATCAATTCTTATAAAGGGCGAGTGCTGAATACTACTTGGAAAATGAAATTTCTACAAATTTTATTCACTTCACCTGTGAGACAGATGATGGACTAGATTCTTATAAAGAAAAACAAACATGATGGACCAGACTAAATATATCATGTGAAGTTACTTGTTTCAGTAAAAATGACATGTTCTATGTAATACCATTCACTTGAGTAACTTACCAGCTGTGAATACTGCCTATAAGGCCTCTGTCATATATCAGCTTTAGTGTGTTTGGTCCATCTTCAGGCACAACATTCATCACCCAAACATCCTTGTCCTTCAGAGCAGCTGCAAATGATCCCATGTGTGCTTTCATATCCATCACATTCCTCAGAGTGTTTGGTTCAATCTTTGGACTCAAGAGATTCCAATAATTCTCAACTCTATGCCGCCAAAGTTCCTGCATATAAAGAACAAAGCAAAAACAATGAATTCAATTAATATGTTACTGAATGATCCATTCAAGAAGCAAAAATAGCCAAAGAATAATTTGAAAGGTACAGGTAAATGCTGCCACTTATTACCATATCCTTTTCAAACATTTCATTTGAATAGCCGAAATCAGCAAGTCGAGGAGGAGGAGTTATCAATCTAGCTGGCCAGGGAGCTAATCCACTCCCCTTTTCTTTATGGTCGTCTGATTATGCAAAACAAAGATTAGTTAGCAGAGAGACTCACTGCCACTTTAGAATTACTCAAATGAGGCATTGCTACGAATTCTGAATGATTTTCTAAAAAAAACAACCAACTGAACTAAGAGCGCTTTATTTATTACAAAGAATATGTTGCAACCACAATACGTGTTGGATGTATACTATCATAAAATTAAATATTTTTTATGATAATGTCAGCAATCACAGCCTGCAAATATCTTAAAAGTGTCCACCATAAGAAAAGAATGCAAGAAAGACAGTAGTCTTTGAAGGGGGCAGGAACTACCAAACTAATAGCAGTATTCCAAAATCTCCTTAAATTTGCTAATGATGTTGTTTTATCGAATTATAATCAGTTCAATTCCAATGAATATCTAATGAGATAAAACCACACATGAGAGAGAATCACTTACGATCAGAGTAAGGTGAGATGCATGCTTCCATTGGCACACCCCAGATTGCATCTGGATCATCATCAGATCGGCAGAGAGGAGGTTGAGTGCCAGGTTCTCTTTCCATATAACAGTCATTTGTTAGAGGTTTTTGCCAAATGACAGTTTGGTTCCTTTTTGCAGCTATTCTCCAACACATGCGTTCCACAAGGGCACTCATCTCTCTCCATATTTTGAGATCTTCCTCATCCTGTGCATATGCTTCTGGAGATGAGTATGCAAAGTAGCCTCCTGGCCTCAGCAACCTATCTAGCTCAAGAAGAAGGATCCCATCTCTTTGAAGCCAATCAATTCTACAACGGGAACAGTGAGCAAGTTCAAAAGATCTGCTTGGGTAAGGAAGCCTCTTGGTCCCTAGAACACCAAGATATGCTGGAATTCCTCTTTCCAAAGCAAATTGGATTTGATTTTGATGCACATCATTGGGTGCTAAGGACATTGTTATTATATCAGATGATAGAAGATAGCCTCCAAAACTTGCAACTCCACAGCCAACGTCAAAAACTGTTCGCAACCTGCCCTCGTTGTTTAGATTGTTGTTTGTAAAGTTGAGCATCTGTCAATCGACGACAACATTTAGATTGCTTCGTTTATGCAACAGATATGTGATAAATGTAAAGTAATTATATCCCCAAAATAAAGATACAAGCACTCAAATCTCAACCTATATGAAATGGATATGTAAAAGAATGCAGCATCCTATAAAATACTGCCGAAACATAAATGTTTTTTTGAAGACAACATCATTCAAGGATATGTGATGCAAGAACACAGTTGTTTTGTTTATGTTTTGTATACTTCAAGCTCAGTGTAGTAAGGTATAGGTACTTTACTTGTCTAACATATGGAGAAATACTTGATGAATACACAGTTATACTTAATCTTGGTTATCCCTCGTGCTATGCTTGCTGCCTTTCCAGTATATCAGTTCCCCATCCCTAATTCTTCTATTTATTCTCTCTAAAACACTAATCCCCTTTCTAAGTTCCCCTACTCTTCTAAATCCCTTCAAAACTAGATTCTATAAATTGGTGCTATACCATCTTTTTTGGCAAAGACAAGAGGAAGCAATCTTACATTTGCAATTGAGGCGATATATTTATCAGCTCCATAGTGAAAATGTGTGCCTCCCCCAGGAAAACTTATCTTGTCACCTTTTTCAACCATCCAGTTCTGGTCCGATTTCTCATGTGCAAGGTGAGTATGAGGTATATTTGCTTTCCATACTTCATCTCTGCTCTGGGGCCATTTGATTGGGACCTGTAATATCAAGATAACAAAAGGAATGTTTACAATATCAACTTGCGAATAAGAGATAACTTAACAACAAGAAATTTACACCAGTTTTACTCTCAGCTTTTGGACATACCTTATACCCTATCGGAGGAGGAATCATGCAATTGTATCGCCTTTCTGGAGGAGGACAATGCCTCTCGTAGTGCTCCATCAAAGACAGGTCCAACTTCAGTCTCATTTGGTATATGAGATTTCTATCTAAGCAAGGGATAAGTTCTGAATGGCAATCATCACAAACCTTAAAAAGAATCATCAGCAGACAAGTTTAGAAAGATACCTTCAGGTACATTTTTACTTTTTCTTAATAAAGAGGGTTTGGAGTAAAAAGGGGGCAGAAGGTGCTGGAATCCAAATTAAGGAATGTAGACTCACCGGGAAGCTCTTCACTGTAATGTCATCATCTCCATCTTCCTGCCCATACTTTGTTAAAGTTTCATCCAGCTTGCCATCAGTTTCATCATCCCCACCCAAATAAGATGAACCAAGCTTTCTCAAAGATCTACCATATTCTAGAGCTGATGCGCCATGACTTTGAGAGCCAAAGATTGAACCATAATACGCGTATAGGAAAACAAGAAAGAGTGCCAAAACACACAAAATGGTGATTGTGCGCTTCTTTTGGGCTGGATCGGATCTTCCCCTCATCATTTATGCAGTCTTCAAGTATTTCAAAAGAAGATATAAACTATACCTTGTGAAGTAATCAAAGATTGCAATACATTTCTCTTCTCACTAAAAATATCTCCTGTCAAAATCACTACTGCAAATGCCCAGTGTTGCCTTTCCAAAGCTCTAATATGAAGAGAACGCTACCAATTTCCTTGATGATTGATCAGGTTAGATACAATGAACAACCTGTAAAGTATTACAAAAGAACACCATCAAACTTGCAGCACAAACGGACGCAATATGATGAACGCAACTCAGAGTAAAATCCCAAAGATACATGGTGCAATCTATTGATGTACCAATTAAGAATAATCAGAAGTAAAGTTCTGCACATTCATGGCAATAAAAATGCTCAAAGTAGAATAATACTCAATCAGGTAAGTAATTATATCAAACATGAAATAGAAGTTAAGCACATATGCTAAAAAAATCGGATCCTACCAGTCAACCTCTAAGATACCTCTCCCTAGTCCCAAGTCCCAACCAATTCCACATCTGAGCATTTGAGAAAGGCAAAGACAGTATAGATATAAAATGATCGAGCATCAATACATGAAACACAGAAGTTTCTTAGTTAACTGCTCCAGCAAACAAGCACATATGCATAACCAACTAGTACTGTGAAACTGAATAGAAAGATTGCTAACTTGCCTCATACTATTTCAAACATCCAATCAAAAGCTACTTCCTGCTAATCAGGTATACAGTAAATAAGCAATCACGCAATGAAAGTGATTGATCCAAATAAGAAACTGAAATCAACAGGGAATGGATGGTCACAAATTTGAATTGATATGCAAACAGTGAAAAGCTCTGTAACCCACTAAATATAGTTGAGATCACAGATCTGTGACAAAAACCAGTGAACATGGATCACATTTTTCTTGGCACATCAGAAAACAGAGCATCAAGAGCAACAAACACAAAGTAGCAAACTTTGAACTCACTAAACTATCAAACCCACATAAGTGAAAGGATCAAACCCTCCAAATGAAGCAAACCCAGAATGCAAGTATAGTCAGATCCAGCAAAAGTTGAATACTTCGAGCAAAACAAGTAGAGGAGAAGCTTACTGATGAAGTTGAGGATCGAATAAGGAGAGTGGTCCATAAAAGAGCCCGGCTTTTTGGGTGAGAGGATCCAAGAGAGACTCTATGGTTTACTTCTATAAAAGGAAAGGGAATGACCCTGAGAGATAGGCAGGCAGAGAGGGTCAGATCTTAGAGTCTTTCTCTGTTTGATTTGTGTCTCAAGAGTTTCTTGTGTGATAGGAGATAGGTCGATCTGGTCCTTCTGCACGTCCCATTGTTTCTGTCACCATTCCATTATTAAATGCTCAATCTAACTTTGAGGTGGATCGTACGGTAAAATTTTATAGGTAAACTTTGAAGTTATTATATGGTACGTATAAGAGTAAATTTTGTCGTAAAAATATATTGGAATGATGACACAAGTGCCGATTTGTTAGTTTGTCTGTTTGTATTATTGTAAAAAAAAAAAAATACAAGTTAGTAAATCAAGATATCTACAAAAATTGAAATTTGTTTAGTTCTTTTGATTTGAAGTCGACATATGTTTAATCCTTATAGTTTTATTTTAATCTGAATAGTCCTTAAAGTCACAATTTTCATCTAAATAGTCTTTCGTACAATTTTTTCAGTTAAAGGCCATAATGACTATTTGGATGAAAAATCATGACTTTAAGGACTATTCAGATTGAAATAAAACCATAAGGACTAAACAGATGTCGACTTCAACCCAAAAGAACTATACAACTTTTACCCTATCTAAAATTTACATTTTATGTTTACAGTCCACTCAAATTTTGTTTTTAGTAACATGTGTTTTATTTCTTCGTAAAAGCTTAACAAAAAAAAATAGTACAAATTATAAAATGAGGAATGCAAATTATAAAATGACTAAATTAAAAACAAAACTGAAATTAATTAAAATTAAAATGGCCCAGGTTGGGCCCAAAAATAGAGCCCATGCCCAAGCTCCAAACCTAGGAGAATATGGTTGCTTTGCCGTCAACCGCCATCGTCCCAAACCTGCTACCGCTATCACTGCCCTTACCATTGCGCTACCACACCCCCTTAGTCGGACCACCGATCTCTAGAGCTTGTCTGTCACATCTCGACTCTTAAATTTTTACCTTATTTACTAGCCTGATTTTAATAAGAGTTTTTACCGTCTTCGTAAATGAGCATATAGTATCAAAGGTCCTTAGAGGGGTGTTTAGGGACGATTATTATAGAGGAATTATTCGTAGTGGAAATAATTGTCCACGGTAAAAATGGTAATTATAGCTAATAAAGAGATAAGTTTTATTAAAGTATTATTTTGGGGTATTAAATTTTGGAGTTGAGTTTATATTTTGGTGTTGGACCGGTTGGGCCAAGCCCAAATCTTTTTCCCTTCTCTCTCTTCTCTCTCCTCCCTCCCGATTCTCTCTCCCTCTCCCTCTGCCCAGAAACTTCTTCAAGGCCGTTCGCCGCCATCCGGCAGCCTCAGACTGCCGCACCGGTCCCAAACGGTCGGCCGTCGACCCAGCCTTCTTCCTGGACCAGTGGCAGCCTCTCTAGCGCCGCTGTGAGAAAGAAAATGCAGCCGAAAGGTCCGGCTGCCCGTAGCTCTCCGTCTCTAGAGCTCCCTCCTCCGGCCACCATAGCCGGAGCAGCTTGGCTCGTTTGAAAGCCCTCCTCCCATGCAGCAATCCTTCCAAAGGACTCACTCCCTCTTGAGCTAGGTAAGGAGAAATATGGAGTTGAAATTCTAGGGCTTATTTCCTATTTCGGTTCAATTACCCTATCTAGGCTTGAAATTGGTTCTTATGCTAGTTAGGAAACTTGTAGAGGAGATTGAGATAAAGATGTTGTTAAATTTTGGTAGGCATTGGAGGTCGCCAAAGTCGTCCACATGCGGTGCCACAGCTGTTAAGGGGATTTTCATAGTTTTAGATGTGTTTTCTTAAAAGGA
Source organism: Fragaria x ananassa (assembly GCA_034370585.1). Classification (NCBI taxonomy): domain Eukaryota; kingdom Viridiplantae; phylum Streptophyta; class Magnoliopsida; order Rosales; family Rosaceae; genus Fragaria; species Fragaria x ananassa. The sequence goes on along the minus strand of CP139761.1, from coordinate 4,737,358 downwards.
GTTTATTGATGTGTAGTTTGAAATTTTTGAAGAAGTTTGGATATGTTTTGAATTTTTATAAGATTAGTGGATTTTGGCGGTTAATGGAATATAATGCAGCTGATGGTTAATTATTGTTAGGACCAGAGAGAGTGGTAGTAAGGATGTCGGTAATTATGGTGAAGTTTGGTTTGAAGCGAATTTAAGAATAAGGACCTTAGGCATGGATGAGCGTGCGAAGCTCACATTTAATTTTGCCTATTTTTATAAAAGCGTGGGCTTATAGTTGATGATTTAATTATGTTTTTGAAACAGGACGTGAGGAGGCTCTCACGGACGACGCAGCCGCAGTTGCCAGAGGCCGCGGATCACCCGCAGCTGAAGTCCCCTTCTGCCCAACGGAGGACGTTACTTTCCACGCCTCATGCTGCTTCGCCAGAGACCGTGAGATCTCGGCTTGTTTCCTCTATTCAGGTGTCATTTGTTCCCACGTCACCTTTGCAGCATTCTTCTCAGCATACCACTTGCGCACAGCCGACTCATTAATCCAGCCCGCCTGGCAGCCAGTTCAGCTCAGATCATCTTTCCCTTTGCTATAGGCACCCTTTCGCTGCTACTTGTACACCTCGCCCTCCCGAAACAACCTCTCCCCTACCCCGGCTGTCACGCCCCGACCCATAATTTTTTACCTTTATTACTAGCATAGTGGTAATAAGAATTTTATCGTGTTCGTCATTAAGTGAAAAATATAATTGATCCCTAGAGAGGTGTAGGGGACGATTATTTTGTGGGATTATTCCAAGGAAGAAATTTTGACGACGGTAGAAATGGTAATTTTTGCTAGTAAAAGGTAATTTTATTGGGGTATTATTTTTGGGGTGTTGAATTTTTGGATTTGGGTTTATTAGGGGACTTGGACCCGGATCGGGCCAAGCCCATTTTCTCTCTTTTTTTTCCTTCTCTCTCCGCGCCCGCGCACCCTCTCTCTCCCTCTCCCCGACCCGTTTCTGCCCGAAACTTTCCCGACGCCGTTCGCCGCCGTCCGGCCGCTCCAGCCCGCCGCGCTGGTCCCGATCGATCGGTCTCCATCCCAGCTTTCGTTTAAGACCGATGGCAGCCCTTCTAGCGCCGCCGTGAGGGAGAAAAGGCCGCTGAAAGGTCTGACTGCCAGAAGTTTGTTTTCGCCGGAACTCCTTCCTCCGGCCGCCATAGCCGGCGAGCCGTAGCTCAAAAGAAAGCCCTCCTCCCGTGCTTCAATCCCTCCAAAGGGCTCGCCCCATCTCGAGCTAGGTAAGGAGAAATCGGTAATGAAAATTTTAGGGTTTTATTGTATGTTTGTGTTCGATTGACATGGTTAGGCTTAGAATTGGAGTTTGTGGCAGTTAGGAATGTTGTAGAGGAGGTTGAGAGGACGATGCTGTCAAATTTTGGTGAGCATCGGAGGTCGCCGGAGTTGGTCGCCGGCCGCCGCCGCCGAGACAATGTTTTTGGTGGGGAAAAATGTGAGGAGTTTAATGGAATAAGTTTTAGAATTTTTGGAGGAGTTTTGGATAGGTTTGAGAATTGTTGAAGTTTGGTATTTTTGGCGGATTATTAAGTTAGAATTCGGCCATTGGTTTTTATTTGGTGGAAGGTGATTTTGAGGATGTCGGTAAAATTTGTGGAGTTTTGAGGTTAGCAGTGGATTTAAGATTTTGGAGTGTTAGGCTTGGTTGAGCGCGCGAAGCATATTTAATTATGCATGTTTTGCGTTAAGCGTCGGTGTTTTATTTAAGGTTTTATTTATTTGGAACAAGACGTGAGGAGGCTCGAGCGGAAGAGACTTCCAACCGACATCAGGGTTAGGCCTAACTTGTGAGTGGACCTTTGTTTTATTTATTGTGTTCGAAATGCTTTATCGTTTTGAATGATTTTCTGTTGTTGGATATTTTCCGAAATTGAGAATTTCGGTGATTATACTCTTATATGAGAATAATATGTATATGATTAAATGCTAGCTAGCTATACATGATTTCCCCCATACCGAGGTACAATTCCGGTATGGGTAACGTGAGCGTTAGACGCGAGCGTCGTAGCCCTGTACGACTTTCTAATTTCGTATTCATTTATTCATAGATTTCGTACAAGGAGTAAGCACGTATATATATACCACTCGGCCGCTTTCCCCCAGCCTGAGGTACAATTCCAGTGTGGGGTGACATGAGCGTTAGACGCAAGCGTAGTAGCTTTGTATGATATCTACTTTATTCAAGTTGTTCATAGATATCGTACAAAGGGTTAGGCGAGTGTGCATACATACTATATATATAATATCCTGGCCTGAGAGGCAATTTCTTAAAGTTTGTGAGTCTAGCCAGGCTGGACCCCAGTTCAGAATCTTTCCAGTGGAGCTCTTGTTTTTACCGCTGATGAAGGTTTTTCTTGGAAAGCATTTTTTGAGGAAATATTTATTTGTTGTCGGAATTGTTTTGTCCACTCACTCTGACGTGTTGAATATTTTCCCCTGGGCTCTTCGTTTTTAAAAATGCTCAGTCTGCAGAGATCGGGTGAGGTCTAACAGGAGACGTCCAGACATAGTCACTCATCTATCCGCTACATTACGCCAGTAGGTTACCTGTTTAATCTACTAGGGGTTTGTTAGCTTTCGCTGTGTATTATTTTATTTTTAGTAGCTCTGAATACTGTTGGAATTCTTCTGTGTAATTTATATTCTGGCTACATTTGGATTGTAGCGGAGGATTTATTTTTGGAGTAAAAAGGTGATTCTTAAATTCTTATAAGTTAGGGTTGTCCATTTTCGAGGGAGGTTTGCCGAGTCTTCCGTAAATTTTCCTTGGAGGTGGTCCCCGCATGACTCATCTCGGGTTTCGGGGTGAAATTCGGGGCGGGTCTTGACACCGGCAGCCCGCCCACACTTCGCCTGGCCTTCCAGGACACTTCTAGCTCCGCAAGTGATTGCGTCAGCTTCGCCACCTCAGCTTCCAAAGATGCTACCTTGGCAACCGCCAATTCCCCAGCCTCCACCTACTCATCCTTCCTCCTTATGGCTTCCTTCAGCTCCGCCACCTCTCTATCCGCAGCGACAGCCTGGGCCTGGAAGACAGCAGCGTTCTGCTCCATCTGCGCTAGCCGCTCTACAAGGACACGATTATGTTCCTCCGCCTCCTTTAATTGCTGACACTTAGCCTCAGCAATCCCTTGCAGGTAGGAGACTGCCCGCTCGCTCGCAGCGTACATCAGCAATGTGGCCTGTAGTTATACAACAAAACGTAACCCAAGCTCAAAATAGTAGAAAACAAAAGCGTGCAGGCGCTTACCCGGGTCAATTTCTCCTTGGCGAGCGCCATGCCAGCCAGCGGATCCGCCTCCTCCAACACATGCATATCCTAGGAGTGGTGACGCATGTCGTATGCCATCTGAGCTAAGTACGGCTGTGCTTCCCCCATCCCTTCCAAAGGTTGGGCAATCTCGGCTAAGCTCTCGAATCCCCCGGACCGACTTTCCCTCCGCGACCTCTTAGATTGACCCTCGCGAGCCGGCTCGGCCCTCTCCTTCCTCTTATGATTCCTTGCCGTGCCAATCTCATCACCAAGATCCGCAACCTCCTCCAAGACAGGTTCCTCCCCCTGCACCTGATTTTGTTCGCCCTCGCGATCACCCTCTGTCTGCGCCTCCTCCAACTCCACTTCCTGGACGCCCAAACCCATCACTTCCGCCACCAACGGAGGCATGTAGGCGTAGTCCTCATCCATCAGATTCAATCTTAAAAAATCAGTACAGTCGCCCAACTCCACTTCCCTACCCTCCCCCGTCTCCAGGCCAATATCATACTGCTTGGCATGGTCGGCCTCAGCCAGCAGCCCATCTAGCACGTCCTTGTTCGACATTTTGTCGTATGGACCTTCCTTCTTCCGCGAACAAACGTCTCGTGGCATTGTCACTGCAACAAACAAACTATAGTCAGACAACGACCCGCAAACCTAAGCAGAGAACACAACCACTAAAATACAGACCCGGCACCCGGGCATAGCCAAAATGGCTGTATATGCCAAGACGGCATATCCGATACGAGCTCCTACATTCGAATGCCCATATCACCTGGCGAATCCGGCGCTCCATCAGCTCGGTCAGCTTATGCTCTTGAGGCACTGTACAAAGCCAGTTGTCAGCAGGGACAGAGCAAAACAAAACAAAGAAACACAAGGCACAAGTACACGGTACCTATTTTCTGGAACCTCCCAGAAACCCGGAAAGGATGCCCGTGCCACTCCTGCCATTGCCCCCCAACGAGAAAACACCTACATCTCTAGGGGTCACTTGTTGATGTGGGCAAGTCTTCCACCAAGACTTTAAACTTCCCCCGTGACTTCATCGTCACACAGCCCCGACTGTCCTTCTTCGCGCACCACCTCATGTGCCAGCATGCATTAAACTCCTCGCAATTGGGAAACTCCTGCTTCAGCAGGAGAAACAACACCCCCGTTCCTAGTATCTGCCTTAGCATATTGGGGGTAACTTGGCCCGGGGCGACATGCAGATACACTAATGTGTACTGCACAAACGGGGGCAGCGGAAACATCAACCCGCATCTTAGTTGGTACTCGTATACCAACGTAAAATTACCCGGTGGATCCCAAAACTTCACCCCCTACCAAGCGGCTGCAACAAGACCTCATCCGGTATACTCCAGTTCTGTCGAAGCGCTTTAAGCTCCGACGAGGTCATATTCTCGCCAGGAGGTTCCCAAAACGAATCATCCTCCTCCCGAGATCTCGCCATGATAAACTCCTCTACGTCCTGCAAGAGAGGGTTAGACGAGGACACATGAGACCCGACATCCATTACAGAAATGCATTCCCCTAAATCAAGGGTAATTTCCGCCATAAGATTATCCAATCCCTTCTCCAACCGGTGCAAAGTGTCCGAATCCGAACCAGGCGAACTAGAGACCACCACAATCTCTTTGCTGGACACCCACAACGGATCTGTCATACCCTGCTACCTTAACTCTAACCAGCCCGATAACAAATCTCTTACCCTATAATTCCTACCAACATCACAAACATGTGAACAATCCCACTCACCCCAAATAACCCAAAAAAAAAACACCACATACAGAAACCCAAAAACAAATAAACCGACAAATTCATACCTTGAAACAGCGGATTCGCGTAGTGGCAGTGAAGCTGGTTGCAAACAGCCGAGCGCTCGTATCCACTCGATCGAGGATGAAATTGGACGTTTCCCAGACTGAATTTCCCAGATTCCCCGAAACCCTATACAGCAAATCACAACTCACTCAATTTTCAGTTTTGAAAACACAAACTCCCTCCTCCAGTTCTCCCTAAACCTATATATAGACATTCCCTCAGACCCTACCAATCTATACGGTCAGGGCGCAGCCACGTCACCTTCGGTCGTACAAAAAAAAAGTGTGGCCCGTCACGCCATTAGCGCGGTTCATCTCGCCCGCTAACGCAAATTGTCCCGCCCGCTAGCGCAAACTGTTTACGCCACTAGCGCGGCCCGTCACGCCATTAGCGCGGTTCATCTCGCCCGCTAACGCGAACTGTTACGCCGCTAGCGCGAACTGTTTACGCCGCTACCGCGAACTGTTTACGCCGCTAGCGCGGTGCGTCACGCCATCAACGCGGTTCATCTCGCCCACTAGCGGGAACTGTTACGCCGCTAGCGGGAACTGTTGACGCCACTAGCGTGGCCCGTCACGCCATCAACATGGTTCATCTCGCCCGCTAGCGTGAACTGTTTACACCACTAGCGCGGCCGGTCACGCCATCAACGCGGTTCATCTCTCCCGCCAGCGCGAACTGTCCCGCCCGCTAGCGCGAACTGTTTACGCCACTAGCGCGGCCCGTTAAGCCATTAGCGTGGTTCATCTCGCCCGCCAGCTTGCGCGAACTGTTTACGCCACTAACGCGGACCGTTCGCAAGTAATCACGACCTTAACTCGGTACTTAACCCTCGTCACCTCGCGACCCTCGCGTGGGGACTTGGCACCATGACTCCAGCACCTGGGTAAAACATATTCTCAGTATCTATAAAATAACTCCTCACCCAAGAGCTCTCTTGGACTGGGGACTTGTTAGTACACAGCCAAAATACTTGGCTGAGTCAAGAATATGACACAATTACCCAGTCACCGAAGATCATTTCAGGCGAGACAGCTCCGGCGAGCCCTTCACGAATATCCAAAGAGTGAAGGTCTGGTAACAACCCGCTTGCCAAACCCACTCTCTGGTAGCCAAACACCCCCAAAAGGGGAGACGCTGCAAATGTTTACAAATAGTCCCACATCCGGGACTGAGGCCACAATACCTAACATTGGCCAATAAAACAGGCACAAACTCCCAAAAAAAGGTAAGGACATAACTCTCTTATCACACTCTTGTACACCGCAAGTGGCAACCAAAAGTTAACTTAAGCATCGAAGAGTCGAAGGCTGGGCCACCCTAGTCCCGAATTCCTGACGCCTTGTTACTTGTGTAGGTACAGAGTGCAGAACCAAGGATTCTACCTCATCCCGACCCGCGGTCTCTTCCTGACTCGCAGTATCTTCCCGACTCGCAATCTTGTCCCGACTCGCGGTCTCGCCCCGAGACAGGTAGAAACATATGTTGATCTAGTTTTGTTTGTTGTTTTGATTATCTCAGTTGATAAGTTATGTATAATCAACAAACCAAAGGGACCATTTCTATTCAGTGTATTGATTGTAATCATGTGGTTACATATTAATAATAAAATACATAGGCTACGTGTGCGTTTGAGTATATTACAATCTCGTCCTTGCATAAACTCTCTCTTCTACCATGATTTATCAAAATCATTTGGACCTAGTACCAACATTTTGGGTGTATCTCAAACCGCAAATTGCAAGGGTTGAACAACAAAATTAAGGCATCATACATTTATCCATTTTAGTAATATTATATTTAAATCAAGTAAGCAATTTTAAAAATATAAAAAAATTAAACAACTTCCACAAATAGTATTGTTAATACATAGCCAAAATATTTGGAAATGCCGAGAGTGAGATCTGATCACCCGGTCATCGGAGGTCATTCCGGGTAAAGCAACCCCGGGAACGCCTTCACATGCACTCAAAGAATGAAAGTCTGGTAACAATACACTCACTTGAACCACTTCATAGCTACCAAACACCCCCGAAGGGGGGATACCAAACATGACCGTAAGAATAGTCCTACATCGAGGGCTAATGACATAGTTCTCAACACTAACCTATAAAACATGCACGAATTCCCAAAAGAAGCAAGTTTTGCTATTCCCCCATACTCCCGTACTATACAAGTAGCAACCAAACGCTGACTTAAGCATCGGAGAGTCGAAGACTGGCCCGCCTTAGTCCCGACTCCTAACGTGTTGTTACTTGTGCAGATACAGGATCAGAAGCCAAGGATTCGACCTCCCGTCCTGAGATCACGGGAAGAGGTAGAAACAATTGGCGCTAGAAGGAGGGTCCCCTCTTGTGGAACTCCCATTTAACCTGGAAGGTAACATGGTGGAAATAGTGGATGACCAAAATGAGCATGGGACCTAACTGGAAAAAGAACTATTCTAGTCTGGTGAGGCATCCCTTAATCAAACCACTGCAGCTAGGGCCTCAATTACCCACACAGACGACGCTACAGCCGTCGAAATCCTGAAAAGAGACTTCCACTCGTGTTGGGAGCAAGCAGCTAAGGAAAGGGCAGAGGCATACGCATACCGGGTACGCATTGCTGAGTTGGAAAAAGAACAATTCCTACTCCAGGTCACTCTGGATCACTGCAACGCCTACAATGTACCCTACAACAAGCGGCAAGGGTCACTAGCACCCCAGACCCCATTTTTCCATCCCTCTTCGCAAGTCAAGGGCAAAACAGGTCCATGGTCCTAGGAGGCCCCAACCAAATCATCTATGTAACTCATCCACTCACCACCCATCCTTTCCACTCCCAGCCCCCCAACCATCCACGGTTCCTAATGAACCCATTCCCCTGACAAACCAGCCCAACATATCTGATCCACCCACCTTAATCCCAATTCCACTTGCACTACAAACCCACCTCTGAACATGCAAACCCAACTCTTCCTGCAGCTTAGTAATTCTGTCACCCAGTTGGCCTTGGGAATTGAAGGCGTTGAGAATCGCGGGAGCCAGCGACCCTTGTTCACAGGGTATGGACATCGCCTAAGCCCCTTCACGTCACAGGTACAGCTGGAAAAGTGACCACCTAAGGCCAAACCCTTCAAACTAGACAAGTATAAGGGCACCGGGGACCCTCACATTCACCTTGAAACATTCTTCTCGTTGTGCAGCTCCACTCGGTACACGGATGCCATGGCTTGCCCTACCTTCCAGGAAACCCTCTTAGATGAAGCACTCAGTTGGTTCCTCAACCTGTCACCCAACTCCATTGATAATTTTGATAAACTCTCGGAAAGCTTCCTCAACCATTTCATTCTCCATGCCAGCATTTACCGAAGTGTGGATGCTTTATTTCACATCAAGTAAAAGGAAGGAGAAGGTCTCCATGAATTGCTGTCCTTGTGGCAATCAGCCACGGCACACTGCCACAACTTGGAGCCTCGAGTCGCCGAACAAGCTTTTTGCCAAGCCTTGCTCCCTGACAAATTCCTCATGGAGATTACTAGGAACCCTCCAAGGTCATATGATGCCTTGATGGACCTTGATGTCTGATGGGCACGGGCCGAGTTTGCCACATTTGGACACTCCTGTCCCACCACCACATTAGCACTAACAACCCCACCCCCAAAGCAACAACCCCAGCAAAAATATGAGCAGTATGACAGAGCCAAGCACAAAGACCTCATTCCCCCGCCAGATAAAAGCAAGTATCCAAAAAAGACCCGATGAGCAACATGGAACAAGTATTGTGCTTATCATAAGGAAAACGACCACACCACTGAGATGTGCCATGGCCTCCGCAATGCAGTAGAACACTTAATCCGGAATAGGCAACTCCATCAATATTGCACTCCTGCAACCGGCGCTAATGCCATTGAGGTTTATGGCCAGATCCTAACCTTACATGACAGAGCCCCACGACTTCCCCCTCGTCAACCTTCTGTAAAAAGGCAATGTACGAACCCTTTGGAAATTCATGAAATACACAGAGGAGTTACCACTACCCCATATACATGGGGATCAGGTGTCATTTTACAAACGAGAAGATACGATAAATTGCTATTACAATGATCCTTTCATAATCAATGTCCAAGTGGATCACTACAGGTGTCATAGAGCCCTTGTGGACACTGAAGCGGCAGTCAGTGTAATGTTTGCTGATTGCTACAGAGGACTCTAACATGACCGAGCTAAGTTGTACAACAATCATGATCCTCTTGTCAGCTTCTCGGGAGAAATCGTGCAACCCTTAGACTCAGACCGCTTGACAGTTTCAGTGGGAACAAACCCATATCGTTCATCCATCACGACATGCTTTCTCATAGTCGATTGCCCTTCATCCTATAATCTCATCCTTGGTTGCGACATCATCTGGGGACTACAATGCTTCATTGCAGGCCACATGCTACTTATGAAAGTGCCTACCCCGGGAGGCATACTCACAATCCAAGGGGATAGAGCTGCCATCGAACATTGCCACCTTAATGCTATCCAGTAAGGGCATAGCACTTATGAAATGTTGCCACTTAACCCCTCGAAACCCTTTGATGACCCCTAGGATGACCCTGACCGGAAAGAAAAGACGAAACAAGTCCCAAGGCCCAATCCATTAGAGGATACAAAATGGGTTTCTTTGTCAACCAGTGCTCCCGAGAGAAGAGTCTGCATCGACACCAGCCTTGACCCTGAACTCCGCCAAAAGCTCATTACCTTCCTTAAGGATAAATAGGCAGTCTTTGCTTGGTCCTATGCCGACATGCTAGGTATTTCCCTTGATATCATCACACACAAGCTCAATATCCTCAAAAACTACCCCCCTTTTCAAGCAGAAAAGGCGTGCATTTAACCCGAAAAAGTATCGGGCCATCTAAGCCGGGGTCCAACGACTAAAAGAAATCAAGTTCATCCGAGAGGTCTCCTTTCCAACATGGGTCTCCAATGTCATCATGGTTCCCAAGCCCAATAGAAAATGGAGAATGTGTGTTGATTACACCAACCTCAACAAAGCTTTCCCTATGGACAGCTTTCCATTGCCACGAATAGATCAGTTGGTCGACTCCATTATTGGTTACAAAATGCTTAGTTTTCTGGACGCCTACTCGTGATACAATCAAATCAGAATGCATCCCACATATCAGGAACACACTACTTTTGTTATGGACAAGGGGTTATACTGTTACAGGGTCATGTCTTTTGGATTGAAGAATGCAAGAGCAACCTATCAAATGTTAGTCAATGCCATGCTAGAAGAAGAAATTGGGGAACTCATGGAAGTGTATGTGGATGACATGGTAGTCAAAAGTGTGACAAATGATGACCATATTGCCAACCTAGACAGAGTATTCACTAAGCTCCTGGCACATGGATGCGCCTTAACCCACAAAAGTGTATTTTGGTTGTTGGCGGAGGAAAATTTTTGGGTTTCATGGTTAGTGAAAGAGGAATTGAAGCTAGCCCAGAAAAGATACAAGCCATACTCGATATGACTGTCCCGACCACCCGGAGCGAGGTCCAATGCCTCACAGGACGCTTAGTAGCCTTGGCTTGATTCATTTCCCGCCTCACAGACAAGTGCAACCCATTCTTTCAACTACTGAAAACCCAGTATAAGGAAAACGTCACATAGGGCCCGGAACATGACGATGTCGTCAATAACATCAAAGCTTATCTCGCAACAGTTCCTCTCCTGTCAAAGCCTATCTCAGGAGAAGTATTATACTTGTATCTGGCTGTGTCCGCTACAGCCATCAGTTCTTCCCTCACATGCCATGAACATGACTGTGAGCTCTCTTTATATTATTGTGGCATGAGATTTGCGGATCTTGAGACTCGCTACCCTGACATTGAAAAATTGGCTTTAGCTTTCATCACTACAGCACGAAAGCTACGACAATACTTCCAAGCTTACATGATTTATGTCCTAACCAATCATCCCTTACGACAAATATTCCAAAAACCTGAAACTTTAGGACGCCTAGTGAAGTGGGCAATTGAACTGGGTGAATTTGACATACACTTCAAGCCAAGAACAATAATAAAAGGGCAGGCAGCGGCAGATTATATTCCCTTGGATCACGATAGCTCAAAGGTTGACGCCCTCCCCGTAGGACGCTATTTGGGAACTTCATGTTGATGAATCCTCAAACAATAGATTAAGCAGAGCAGGCATAATCATCACAGATCCAGAGGGAAATTCATAAGAGTATGCTCTCCGGTTTGAATTCAAAACATTTAACAACATTGCTGAATACGAAGCTCTCATAGTGGGCGTTCAGCTCTGTCGAGAACTCGGGGCCTTACATATTCACATATTCAGTGATTCACAGCTTGTAGTTAATCAAGTAGCAGGAGACTTCAAGGCCAACCAGAATAACATAGGATCCTACAAAAGACTAGCAGGAGCCCTCCTGCAACACTTCACATCTTACAAACTCACACAAATCCCTAGAGCCAAGAATTCAAAGGCAGACGCCCTCGCGAGACTCGCCACAGCTCCTCCAGAGTCCACGCCACCAAATGTGCACATAGAAATCTTGGACAACCCTAGCATCTCGAAAGCTTACTTAGAAATCTTTGCCATCGAGGCAGCTAGCCAACACTCATGAATGGACCCATATGTGGCCTTCCTCTCTAATGGAACCCTGTCCCAGGACAAAAGAGAAGCATAGAGGCTACGCCACAAGGCTTCACTCTACCTACTCCAAAACGGTAAACTATATCGTCGTGGTCAGTCATGTCTCTTCTTGAAATGCTTGCCCATAGAGGAAGGGCATAAAGTGTTAGAGTCACTTCATAGTGGGGTTTGTGGAAACCATGCAGGAGCGCGAAACCTTATGTTCAAGGCACTCAGAGCTGGGTATTATTGGCCAACATTAGAGCAGGATGTAAAGGCAATTGTTTAGGCATGCCTTCAATGGCACAAATTTGCCAATTTTGCTCATCGCCCACTAGTGCCATTGTCTGTTATCATCTCCCCAGTCCCATTCAGTCAATGGGGACTTGATTTCGTGGGACGATTACATTCATCCCTGGGACAACCAAAAATCAAATTCTGAGGCTCACATTCATCCACAGAGTAAATAACTTCAAACACTACATTTACTTAAGCCAGCTTAAAACCACAAATAACTTTAAACTTACTCTGGTTAGAGCATCACTTCCAGTTATGTATCCGAAGTTCTGAAAAAGAAAAACAACAATTAAAACCGAGACGAAACTTATCACTCGAAAAACTTTAGAAAATGTAGATGATCATTTCAGATTATAGCAAGTTTGAGCACTGACCACAATCTTCTCAGCAGCTTCACAAATCTTATCAACTTTGGCCTCAGATAAACCTTTAATTCCAGTCAAGTTCTGCCAAACAACAATCACAGTAAGACAATCAAACTCGAACATTCACCGTTTCGCAAATTAGAGGCGACAAATTCGCTATACCTTCTTTGTGTGCATCATCAAGCCATTGCAGGTGTAGATCCCTGCGTCCTGAAGCTTCTTAACATCTCCGGCATTGATTCCCTGAGCAATCACTGCACACAAAAACTCACCAGTTCGATTTAATCACTTCCAAAGCAATTTTTACTATAAATTTTAAGCCTAATTCTAAGATCGTGAGCAAAACACACTCAATTTCTACGAAACCAGAAAACCTAAGCAAAATCCATCGGAAATTTTACAATCGACTGAAAATCCAGCTCAGCACGAAAACCGAGAAAATCAATTACCAGCGGCGAAATGATCGAAATCGAAAATTGAAGTATGTAGAGGGAAATTCAATTTCCGTGAAGCTTACGCTTATCGATGGTTTCGAAGAGGTCGTCTTCGTCCTCGATGTATTCGCGTTCGACGAGCTGCAGCTGGCTTGGATCTTCGACTCTGAGGACCATCGCGGAGAAAGGTTAGGTTAATTTCAAAGTGAAAAGAAGGTTAATACGATTCGAATTGAAGCAAATAGAGAGAGGAGGTTGCAGATCTGTGACTTACTTAATCTTCGCTCGCTGTGGTTTAGGTTGACGAAACGGAGACGTTTGGTGGTCCTGGGAGAGTGGAGATCTTAGAGAGAGAAACGGAGAGGGTAGAGAGAGAGAGAGTGAGATTTGAAATTTGAACGGGAGAAATGAGAGGGGATGTGAATTTATAGAGTGGGAATTTGGGCCAAAACGGCAGCGTATCATGAGGGGGTGGTTGAAGCTCGCTTTGTGGGCGTGTCAAAGTTATTTTACTGCAATTTCTTACCACAAGCATAGGTGCATTTTCTCATTTTCTTAACGGCGGCCTCTCCATAACTCGGATTAGTCTCTTGAATAATTTTCTCTTCTTCTACGACATTTCTTTCTAAACGACACTAAAAATGTGTTAGAACATAAAAGCGAGATAATGTGTAACAAATAGTGTCATCTATGATGGCTTATCATGGAAGATATACTTTTCTTTTGGTCCTTCAAGAATTTAAGAACATGAAAGTGCATACATAGCTCATATCGTTTTCATAGTATTTGGGTGGTATTAAGCATTATCGACCCCTTTTATGTGAAGAGTTGTGAATCACTACTACAAATCCGAGTGATCCTTCAGAATCAATTATAAAGAGAACTCATTGAGAAGAAACACAATTTAGAAAAAGTGTAAATACGTGTGAATTTACAACATCTACAAACTTGAAAGGTCAGGTTGGGTAGAAATAGATCTATTAAAAAAACAAACACAAACAGAGCTAGCTTCATTACATTCAGGTTCATTGCTAACTCATACAGCATAGTGCCTCAGAACCTGATCAACCTTTGCTCGGCAGACAGGGCAATCCCAGTTCTTATCTTTGATGTCATTCATACAAGCCATGCATCCAGCCATATGCCCACATGGGATAAAAGCACCTTTAACTGCAGCATCCATACATATCACACATGAAGAACTTTCACCTTTCTGGATAGGAGTGGATTCAATTGATCGACACTGAAAAGGATCATCTAGATAATCATCTGAAACTGGTGGAGCTGAAGGCATTGGAGATGCTGGGATTGAGTCTGAGATAGTAGATGTTTGAATGGTGGAGATAACGTGGATCCTTTGAATGTGAATGTGATCCTGGACTAGTTTCATGTTGTGACAAGTCTCCATTATCCATGGAGGTACTAGAGCTACTTAATGCTATTGTTTCATGAATCTGGAGTGGATAAAGAAAGGGTGGCCTCTCCTGCAAAGCAGACTGAATGGAGGCATCAATAGCCTTGGCCAACTCTATATCTTCTTCAACTGGTGGTGCAGTGGCCTGGTTAATTGCCGGAGGCACCTGAAAAATTCATACATTCAATATAACATAGGCTGTGTCAACAAAAGAGGCTCATGTACATAAGCAAAATAAGAAGTACCACAACTTGAGACCTTATTAGCTTTGCTTAATCAAAATGTAAATGCATATGTAAATGGACCTAATCAATTTAGCAATAATTTGTGTCTTAGATCAGCAAGATGAGATCTCCACAGTTTCAATTGCGACATTCTACTTTTGATTACAGGAATAGATTAGGAAAAGCGTGATTATTATATAACAGTACAAAATATACTGAAATGGAAAGTGACATTTAACTAGTCTATCATGCAGGTTTAGAAACTTCTCTAGATAAATGACAGAGAAGGATAAGATTTGTGTAGGTGAGTTTTACCTGTGGCATTGGTCTACATGGAGTGGGAAGCTTCCAGTCATGTGCCTCTTCAAGTAAAATTTTTATGCGCTTCTCTGCAAAAGAAACATACTGTGTTTAAAACTTTAAATAAATATTGATGAAAAATAACATAAAACCATGTTGTTCCAGCTAGAGACTATTGAGATAGGAAGCCTGAGTTCATGGGAGGTAAAATATGTACTACAGAAAACTCAGTTGGAGGTCTCAACATAGGATTTCTTGATAGACACAAAATCAGATATTCTTCATGTTCAAATTGCATATAACTTCTTTGGAAATACATAAAAGGGTATATTTCAAGGGGTTTCAGAAACCATGTAAGGTTTTCTAGAGCTAGTTCAATGGTCATATTGCATGGATTCCTTACAAGTTATAACCATGTAAGGTAAAAAGAGATTACCTTTCTTTAATCTCTTATTACCACAGAAACCAAAGGGTTTGGTGTTGGGTGTTGTGATAAATTCTCTCCGCCAGTACTTGAGCTACAACTCCCCACACTTTCAACTTTCTTTTTATCAGATCTACGAGGTGGACTTTGGCCAGTTTCATAGACATGCCCGCTGTTTTGATATCCATTTCTTCTGTTTAACTCATTCATCTTCTGTTTAACTTCTGGATTTAACTCCCCTAGCTCCTCAAGCAAATTCAACAATTTCTAGAGCAAGAAACTGACATCAAATTACTGACCAAAACTGAATAAAAGATTATAAGTTAACCTTTATTTTGAATTAAAGACAGGATGACAAAATCACCTTTTTCACTTTCTTCCAAGAGGATCTTTCTCTTTGGTCACATGTTGTATAGTTTCGATGGTCCGGTATTGTCTCGCAGACCAAACTTAACCAGAAGAATACTATATAGTGTCAGGTTATTATGGAACATATGTTACAGATCCAAACACATGCACAAACACAGACACCAGCACACTGTATATTTTCCCCTACTTCAACCTAGATGGCTGTATAGTATGATTTTTAGCTCTTTGTTACTTACCTTGCATACCTTAGGAGCATAATGTACAGATATAAAGTATCTTTCTCATCCCGATATACGTCAGCCTAGAATGTAAGTATGTAACAACATCATTATGAGCTGGAAGAACATTTTGAAAGATCAACAGATCAACTAGGAGAAACAAGACTTTGTTTGGAGAACTTTTTGGACAAGAATAAGGGCATGCTATTGCATGAGTACAGAAAAGCACAAGACAACTGACCTATAATTATCTACAAAAATCCACCCACATTACTGACACATTCTAAGATTTTAGTCTTAGATGGAACTATCCACAACCCTGTGTAGTGTCCTTGATTAATTTCCTAAATTCAGGTTTTGCTCTATACATTTTAGATTCTTGATCTTTGTCAACCAAGTAATTTGGTCATCGACTACACAGAGTAGAATCTAAAGCCAATGGTGATATTAATTTTGAGAAGTACAGCATATTATTGGCATTTGAACCAGTTCAAACATGAATTACTTGAATTTGATCACCATTTGGTTGGCCAAGACCAGAAAGATTCAAGGTCAAAGGTTCCCAAGTAATTAAAAGATTCAAAAATCGTGTACTTGGCGAAGGCTTTAGTTTCGAAAGCAGATCATGTAGAAGTGATCTCATCTTCATTCCCCCATCTTCATTGTGTTCAATGTTTTTACATCTCAAGTATCAATATTCATTATTCAATAACAGTCCAATTTGTGCTAATGAACTAAAGCATGAAACATTGAAATGATCAAAGATAAACACACAGCATCGAGAATCGATGCCCATGGCCACAACCAAAGCAAAGTTGAATATGCAAATAAATTCTAAGTTTAATGGAATATCAGTAACAAAATTGCTATTAAGCTGGGAGTATAGTTTACCTGTCGGAGAATAATATCAGCCATCCGAAAGAAAAACGCAGAGGAAAACGGTTGTCGACTTCAAGCTTCTGAGTCCTCTCTGAAATATTGATTCTATCTGAGGAAGACGATCCCATCTTCTACTCTTATTACTTTCCACACAACAACGAAATCTCCTGTTACACTTTGAGACCCGAGTCAAAAGAGCTAGAACAAGGCAGTAAATATATTGAAAACTATTATTTATGCCCAAGTCAAAAGTCACCTATAAGGTGATATATCATATTCAAGAAACTAGATTATCAAAAGCAAAAATACTAGGGTACTCAAACAACAACGAATATATGTATATGGACAAAGAAGTATCAATGCATTGGGGGGGGGGGGGGGGGGGGGGGGGGGGGGGGGAGTACTATATCTGAGTCAGGTATTACCGGTTAAATTTTAGGTCACCCATTTCATTTTCCGGTCACTTGTGGTGACCAGTTTTTCAAGGTAACTGTCTAGTTATAGTTAAGTCGTAAACCCAAATGACGTATGTTGTGTTTGAAGACGGAAAATGCAGCGAGCAACAACGCATAAGTCCTGTACAAAATCTCAACCATGCAAGAACGTACACTAGAAGTTGAACAATCTAAAGCTGTATAGATAGAAAGATATCATCACTCGTCCACACGTAGATATGAACATAATACTTCTGTGACAGTCCCCAAGATTTTTGGGAAATGCAATCGTTTTTACATACATAACTTACCATGAAAAATTTCGAACAAGAGAGCCGACCGCGTCACTGATACTTAAAAGAACCATGGTGAAAGGTAATAGACTATAAGTATGTACATCAAAATCTCCGGGGGCTCCTAACATAGAACTTCATCTTTTAATGGAGACAAACATATTCTTCAAGTTGCAGTAATAGTCTGGTTGACTCAATGACTCATACAGCATAGAGCCTTACAACCTGTTCAATCTTGGCTCGGCAGACAGGACAGCCCCAGTTCTTACCTTTAATCTCAGTCAAACAAGACATGCATCCAGCCATATGACCACATGGGATGCACGCTCCTTCCACTGGTGCATCTAAGCAAATCACACATGAAGAAGAGTCCCCTTCACCTTTCTTGTCACCTTTCTTTTCACCTGTGGGAGGTATACTTTCAGCAGTTGGGTTTGATAGATCAATAGGGCTGTCATCAATTGATGGATACTGGATAGGATATTCATCTAGACTTTCATCTATCTCTGGAGGAGCTGATGGGGGTGGAGCAGAAGGGTTCACAGCTGATTGTGTTGAAGATACAACCAAATCTGAAGTAGGAGTTGTCTGGGTAGGAGAGATTGCATGTCCAGTTGAACTGCCAACTGGGCCAGTGTGAACACCTGACCAGTCGCTGCTACCTACTTTTGAAGAAGCACCTGCAATTGGTGCATCCCAACCATTATAGCTGCCAGTGTTGCTGCTACTTGCGTTTGAAGAAGCACCTGCAATTGGTGCACCCCAACCATTATAGCTGCCAGTGTCTGTGGATGTACTCCAACCATTCAAGTTAGAAGCATTCGTGGAGGTAATGGAACTACCTGAGGTTGGGTTTGCATCTGGAAAGGATGGTCTCTCCTGTGAAGCAGACTGAAGGGAAGCACTGAGAGCCATTGCCAACTCTATATCTTCTGCAGTTGCTGGTGGTGCAGTTGCTGGATTGTTATTACCCAAGAATGCAGGTCGTGCCTGAAAACGATCCAGAAATTCAATTTAAAATACTCCCCAGATCTTGCCAAAGATTGATTGGTGGCTTGTCATAAAAGACATGTATTTCAGAAGAAATAGCGCCAACAAAACTTGGTCCATTACAGAAGTAGCAAATGACAAAAATATGGCATTACCAGAAAGATACTATATGCACTACATAACAGTGTAACATAACATTCATTGCCTACATAATTGTCTGTACTTATTATCCCAAAAGTCAGGACTCCAGTCATATGTGAGTAGGAGAGCCATTCAACTGTTTAGAAATCCATTTTTGCACATATTCACATCAAGGATCAATCTTTAAGTTGACAACACGTGGTACATTGTTTGGAAGTTTAATCAAAAGCCTCTTTTGGGGAATATCTGAAATTTGATGTCCCATCACAGTTAGGTTGGAACGTCTCAACAATTGCTAATCCAACTCATGTTCAGTGATATTTTTCATTTCTAAGTGGCAAAATAGAGGATTTGAAAAGGATTATAGTGACCAAATAAACTTTGCAACTACTTCCCCAATGCCACCAACAAATTTGTGCACTTATTTATCGTAAGAATAAAAAAGTATCCTCCATTATTCGGAGAGATGGAAAGCAAGAACAAAATGTAAAAAATAAATAAATAAAATACAAATTCGAAGATGACTTTTACCTGTGGAATTCCTTTGCATGCATTGCTAAACCACTGAAGTTGTTGCTTATCATTTTCATTTCCAGATGCCAGTCTAATGCGTGTTTCTGTATAGAAAGCATGCTAACTTTAAATGCCATAATAAACCAAAATAAACATAAAGCCAACATGAAACCATACACTATAAATTCAATTCCTCCTACCTAGCTAGACTGCTTGCGGCATGCATGTTATAGGTTTTTTTTTATTTTTTATTTTTAATAAAAACTTATTGTAGAAGTTCAGATAGGAAGGAGTATAGGAGACTGGAGAGTTGCATCAGACGCAGCATTACTTCTGCACTTTGATTCTAAAATCACTTTCAAAATTAAACTTGACTAAGATTAATTAACAAATAATACTTACGCCTAGGCGTTTGATGCCTGTGTCTCCGCCTCCTGCCTCTTGGGACTATGCATGAACATAAAATTCAATTAAAAATGGCTGGGGGAATGATGTGACATCAACTCCCATATTTATGGCCTAAGCAAAACAAGGTTTCAGAATCAAGGAATTACTTGAGGAGATGTCATGAATTATAACTGAAGGATCAGACTGGTGAGATTTTGGTTCTTCCAGATTGACTTTCCACAGTCCAATAACTGTACGTGGTTGGGCGTCCTGCTTATCAGAAAAAATGAAAAGACAAATGATTAATATAAAAATAGAACAGCAAAATAAAAAAATAACCAAACTATTAGTTAAATCAGATCACACAAAATAAGTGAGCTAACTATATTTCAATCTAGAGTGGAGAAAGAACATATCAATAGTGTTGGATGATCTTTGAAATTACAGAAGTGATAGAAAATGAGCCAACATCGGACTCGAGTGCATAAACAGAGTGCTATATGTTACAGAACACTACATAACGAGTAACTGCCTTGTATTAATTACAGTAGAAATTGAATGTGAACAGACAAAGGGAACATATTACTTCACAGCTATAAAGCCAGTGGCTTTTTAGTGGCAGCATAAATGTATAGTATTGGAATATGCTTAGACATCAGAGCAGTGGTTAAATCACCGCCACAATTCCAGCAACCTAGCCGCTAAAAAGAATGTGCAACCTAAATTAAATTGTCAGACCAAATCACGGGAGGTAAGCCCAGGGTCGGTGAACATATGACACCAGGAGGCAAAGCAATGTTGTGTGTCCATGAAGTTTAGCCAAAATGGGCTGAACATGAAACAAAATGAAGATCCAATGGGGATGCATTTCCTGATCAAGTTCATCCCCGAATGAAATTTAACTCCTCTGTTTTTCCACTTAAAGAGACTATACAAAAGAAATGGCGCTAGGTCCTAAAGCATCTTAACCACAAACCAAAAGACAGAGCACATTGTAAGAATTGAGTAGGTTACTTCACTGAAAGTTGAGAAAGAATATAATGTTGTATCCTTGTCCTTGACTAAGACACAACCTAACCTTCTACTCTACATGAGAATCACATATTATACTTGTTAATACCTGTAGACTAGAATACATGGCAAGCTCCAACTTGTAAGGCTTGGTAGGTTTGCGGGAACCACATGGCAAAACAACAACCCAACTGCAGATAATCCAATAAGTATAAACATAAGTTACCATTCAGACAATCAATTAAAGCAAGCAAGATCTGCATAATCATCTTCAGGGCAGGTCAAGCATCTGTCATATTACTTAGAACACTTTGCCATATTGAATATGAATACAAATGCAAGACAACTAAACATAAATAGTGAAATACTTAAAAGCTGATATAACTTTCACATATTACTTACACTTTTCTTGAAACCAACGTAGGAGCAAGTACTTCCAGAAACCCAGGACCATAAAATTCACGCAGCCAACCAGAGAATAAGCAGATGTGCCTCTACACACATTCACAAAAAGTACCCTTCAGAACCAGCAAACCAAATGACTGCTCCAACAGAATGTACATCACATCACTTCCTACTGAACTTAAAACATACCTCGATTGCACGAACGACATTGCTGTGCCCTTTCGCTCTAGCAACATCAAGAGGGCTCTGACAGTCATCATTCATGATCAACGCATTAGCTGCCAAAAACCAAAAAATATAAAATAATAATAATCAAGCAATTAAATCACACATCCAACACAATTGAGACAAATCAGCACTACGCGGATACATTATAAACAGAACAACGCACCTCCGTGAGAAAGCAGCAGATTGACAGTCTCTTCAAGCCCTCTCTTGGCCGCATGATGCAGAGGAGTCCCAGCATGCCGACCTAAACCACATTTTCACATTTCAACAACATCACACACAATTCAACATAAAGCAAAGCCGAATTTCGATACATAAGTAAGGGCACAATACCGGGGCGATAAGCATTGACATTTGCACCGAGCTCGATCAAAGTTTTCGCAACATTCGAAAGCCCGGGGTTCATACAAGCCACAATCAACGGCGTCTTGCCCTCCCTATCAATCCACTGGTCGCCAAAAACCACCGCAAAAATTCATCATCAAACAAAAATCACGGAAAAAACGGAGAGAATCAAACACGTGATTGATGTGAGTACCTCGAGGCCTGCGCCTTGGGAGCGAAGGGACTTGATGCCCTCGACGTTGCCATAGCTGACTTGCTCGTAGAGAAGCTCCTCTTTGGATTGCTGTAGCCCCATCCAAATTCAAATTCGAATTCGGATTGGATTGAATTGAGTTTGAATTTGAGAAGCAGAGAGTTGAGGGGGGTAGGGTTTTTGATCCAGAGAGAATTTAGGTTTCGGAATCTGAATTTCTGCGCGTAAAATATAAACGAGTGGATGAAGAAGAAGAAATATATGGAATGATGTGCCTTAGCCACGAAGAGAGTTTAAGGGTCAAAGACGGGGAAGGTTATTTTACCTCATTGAAGTTCATTATTTAACTTATTTTTTTTTATTATATTTTCACATTTTCACCGTTCAGTTTCTAAAACTTAATTAATAGATCATTTCTGAAAAATTTCATCTATTTTGATGATCGTTTGGATTTTCGTAATCGTTATTTACACAGACAGTTCTTGTTAGACAAATTTATGGTCCGTTCATTAATTTGATCTAATTCAATACTCAAACGATCATCAATCTTGATGAAATTTTGTAAGAATGATCTATACATTAGTATCAATAATCTGAACAATGGAGATGTAGAAATATGACGAAAAAGTGAGTTAAATAAGTTTCAAAACGAAGCTTCATTTTGGATAGAAACTGCGTTATTGTATGTATATTTGCTAATATTTGCAATATATATATATATATATATATATATATATATATATATATATATAACTCTAATCTGATTTTGTTAAAAAATATCTTACTTTTTCATAAAAGGTTTTCATTTTGCCTCTTTCAGACAAATGAATTTATTAGAAAATGTCTGAGTATAGACTTCTCCAATCAAGTCAGAACGATTGTGTGTTTGTTGAATTAGGGTGTTGTTCGTGTGACTACGAGAACTAGACTATTATTGGACATCTAATTTGTGAGTTTAAATCATATAATTAGATCACCGCTTAGTACATTTTAACCAAAAAGAAATTATGTTGAAATATTGAAGCAATAGTACAAAAGCTTCTACCTTTTAAATATATGAATGGCTCATTTTAGTTCATCAACTGTTCTTTTCGACTTGATGGAATGACATACAACTAATTCGTCGTTGCTTTAATTTTAAAGTCAATATTATTTTTTGGTTGAGTTCTTAATGATGATTTATACAAGATATGGGTGGCCTATACTATTTAATACAGAAAAACAGTTGAGAATGTCTACAAACTTGGTTGTCACGTACAACATTAAGGTCTACATTTTGGTTGGCCAACTTAGATTTGCATATAATTATGAAACAAAGCATATTTGTTAGAACATACTTCTATCTTATGTTCAAGATTAGGACATGATTAAGGTCTGCACACACACACACACCCCCAGTTTTGGGTAAAAGAATCTATACTTCTTAAAAAGTAGTATTTAGAAACAAAAAGTCCTTAAAATCATTTAATCATCATATCAGTTAAATTAAAGTATCCCCCAACCCAACTCATAACTCCCAAGTCCCAACCTACATCATACCAGCCAACCTATACATAAAAATATCTGTCATCCTTTAATATGCATTGGACCTGAACTGTTTTAGCTTTAAGATTCATTTTGTTAAGGAAATCAGCTACAAAATACAACAGCACCTATAAACCACACTCACTATTATGGATGAAAGAATTACAATGAAGGGTTTTAAGCTTTTAATTTGCACAAGTCTCACAGTTCTGTCCCTCTGAGTATATGACATGTTTTCTTTTCACCATGGTAAAGTAGAACTCCTCTCTGTCATTCCACTACCAAAACAAAGGCTCTTTCTCTAAGTTACACCTACCTGATTCATACAATAATGCAATTCTAAGCAAAAGTGTTGATCCTACTGCTGTAAGAGACTATGTTACCAAACTATGTATCAGAAGCTGAGGCTGCCTCAGGATTGTTTTGATTTGAGGATGAGGCTGCCTCAGGATTGTTTTCATTTGAAGACGAGGCTGTCTCAGGATTGTTTTCATTTGAAGATGAGGCTGTCTCAGGATTGTTTTCAATTGAAGATGAGGCTGCCTCAGCACTATTTTGATTTGAAGTCGATGCTGCCTCAGAATTGTTTTGAGTTGAAGACGAGGCTGCCTCAGAATTTTGATCCTCAGGATGTTCTGTAATGCCAGATGATGATGGTACACTTGGAGGAAGATGATTTGTCCTTGATTGACTGTATCTTTTAAGTAGCCTTTCTTTGTTGTTAGTCCACCATTCTTCTGCCTGTTGTGAACTAAACCTCCGTTTACTGCAAAAGTATCAGTTGCAGGTATAAGAAGATTGAAAGAGACTTGAGATAAAAATGATTGAAGACATAAGGTTTCATAGAACTTATCCTTGCAGAACTTCCTAACAAAAAAAGGGAAGCCATGCGCTTATAGACTACATAACACATATACTAGAAGGTATCCAGCCAATGTGAGACTATGCCAACAACATTATCATAAATAATTATGAGTTAAGGAAAAGAGGGCACCAGTGAAAATCATGATATGAAATCTTTCAAATGATAATAAGAACAGTTTGTGTGCTTGTATGTGCATCTGGAGACATCTAATAACCGAATGTTGATAAGACTAAATTTGTACCTGAACTTAACACGCCGGAAAGCTCTAGCTCCGTTTCGTAGTTGAAGAAGAGTTACATAAACACCCGGTTCAAATTGTTCAATGACTTCCCTTTGTCCTTCGGTCAGCGTTGTTGAAGATTCTGATAACTTAGACGAACTACCTGAGCTGCTTTGAGTGTCAGCAGACACTACATGGTCATCCGCTCTGTTATCTTCCCTTTTAGAAGACCCATGTGCTAAGGAAGGCCTATCAGGTGCGCCTAGTTGGCCAAGCTCTAAGCTTGATCTTCCACTGCTTGTGTTTATAAACTCATCTGCTTCAGCAAGCAATGATTTGAAGCTGTTGTTATCAGAAACCTCATGAGGTAACCTCTCAGCAAATTCCTTCATCTGCACATCAAATAAAGACCCACAAAAGGACACCATATCAGCATACTCCACCAAAATAAAACATCAATGGCTAGAGACACCATAAATAGAGCATATGATTTTTGTTTCCCAGATCATTGTTGTTTTGTGGATGGAGATGACTTAGAGTAATTATTTCTCCTTTTGTCTTAATGCTATAGCACAAACATTGGTTCTTTTAGATACTGCATAACACTAACTTTGGTGCCATTGGTACTAAACGATTAGTATTATGACCTATGAAAACGATAGCACTGTCCTATTCTCCTAGACATTAGGAAACAAAACAAAAAAAGATTGAAAAACATAACAATAAGAAAAAGGAACTTTGCACTATTTACTAATTGAAGTTTAGAGACCTGTTCTGTGATGGACTTGACAAGCTCCTTCGTGGCTCTACACTTTGAGAATTGTTCTTCTGCTACTGAACCAACTTGTTTAGCATTTTTATGTAGTTTCCGAATCTCCAGATCTTGAGTATCACACCTCTGCTTCAGACTTCTGATCTAAAGTGAGGAGAGGGAAAGTTTACCAAAATATATATATATATATATATATATATATATATATATATATATATATATTTGGTTTTCAAATTATTACACTACAGATCAATATAAATTTGCAACCGAGGATGTAATTCACAAAAGGTGTAAAACTAGTACTTGGTTTTGCAACTTTGATACTTCGTGAGTCAGACTGTCATTTGTCCTTCTAAGACTATCAATAACACTCCTAGAAAATATAGGAGTTGTAGAACGTGGAGGGCTTGGTCTCCTTGCATATGGTGAACTAGATCTTGAATTTGGAGTGCTAGACTGAGGTGTTACTGGTAAATTAGGCCTCAAAGCATTTTGAAGAACACTCAATGAACTTGGAAATGCAATATCTTTCAGTTGTAAAAGGGATGGAACTTGGGAAGCCCTAACTATAGAAGGAGATTCAGATCTGCCCCCTGCCTTCATTGACTTGATCTCAAGATATTTCACTGGTTCTATGATGGGAGGAAGCAGTATCCTTGAAGATCTAGTCTCTCCTCTACTAAGACCATCTCTGTCCATTGAACGGTTGATTGTAGCTCTCCTATTAACAGAACTAGAACTACCCGCCTCAGCAGATTTAAGCTTTGCATAACAAGAATCACATACGCGATGCGGTTTTCCTGGAGTGGGAGCCAATGCACCTCTCAGGGCTTTTTTAGAACTACAAGCATGGCAATGGACTAGTCCACAATTATAACAATTATGCCTCTTCCTAGTAAACCCAAATGCCTGTCGACAACCTGAGCAAACAGATTGATCAGCTCCGGAAACCCATTTATGGACGCATATACTAGACGTAAAGTCTGAGCCACATGATATGCTTTTGACATGTCTATCCTTCAGAGCCTCAACCAAAGTTGGCGTTCTCCTATCTTCGGTGTCCCCATGTCCCAGTCTTCCATTAGCACCTCTGCCCCATGTGAATACTTCACTTCTCGATGTCAAGACAGCAACATGGTATGCTCCACATGATATTTCTTCAACAAACTCACCTACCAATTTATCCTGTACCAAGCAAGGTGCTTTTCCGTCTGAACTAGGATTTCCTAGTTGACCATATGCAGTACCACCCATGGTAAATACATGACCAGATGTGGTGAGGGCAATAGTCATTGTGTGTCCACATGCTAGCTGGTGAAAATTATAGTCAATGAGTGAAGAGACACAGGTAGGAAGAAGATATTTGTCCTTGCTTCCATGACCTAAACGATGTTTATCACCATCACCCCAAGTGAAAATCTTTCGAGATGAAACATTCACACCAGCCTGTCCCATTACCTCTACAATAGCTGCAGTATGCCAAACACCACATGCTACTTTTATAGTCTTCAGTCCACTCAATAACTGCACCTCCTTTGGATATGTAACACTCTCTCGATCTCCATGTCCCAAAACTCCAAATTTTCCATCTCCGAATGTAAAGAGTTTGCCATTAGAAGTTGCCAAAGCTGAATGCCATGTGCCACATGCAACCGACATAACCTGTAGTCCTTCTAAAGAACCAGTGATCCTTTTAGGTATCCAGTGGCTAACATCAGTGCCATGACCAAGTAGTCCAGCATTATGCATGCCATCACCCCAAGTAAATAAATCACCAGACATAGATACAGCACATGAATGATACTCACCGCATGCAACGAGTTCTATATTATTAAGAGCCAAAAACTCAACAAGGCGAGGACGACTGAAGTCTCTATCAATCCCATGACCAAGTCTTCCCCCAGATTCCTCTCCCCAGGTGAAGACTTCACCTTGCCTTGTTACGAGTGCAATATGTCTAACACCACAAGCAATTTGATGTACATCGAGAACAACATTCGACTCCAAGGGCTTTGGAATCAGAACATCAGTTTTTACAGGGATTACATTTGCAGACCCATCCGATACATTTCCATCAGACCAGATCTCTCCCCACACATAAACATCTCCTAGTGATTCTATGTCATCAGGTCCAGACCCTCCACTTGAACAGCTAGGAGTGCTTGAAACACTAATTCGAAAACCATCTCCTGTACTTGTTCTTAGGTGCATATTTGCTCGTTCTGTACCCACATCTGAGCTTCCAAAACTCACTGATTCACGAGAGTCAACTGATACCCTACCTTGGGAAGTGCATGGAGCGTAATCTAAGAACGCTCCATAAGAACGGCCACTAACAGATTCAGTCCCGTCCTGAAACTGAAAAATTAACAAACTTAATCAGATCTTTTGAAAATGAATACTTAGTGTAACATTATTTTTGTGATATGAGTAATTGGCATTTTTCATAATGCATGAGCTGGGTAAACACAACTGTTCAATATACTGAAGAACTGATGATAAGCTACTTCTAATTAATTTTTCTCATTTTGTTGGGAGATTTTTTTTTTCAACAAGGACTTTTACAGATTTTTTTTTTATTTTTCTTATAAAAACTTTAATATATGTCCAATGCTTTGCAGATATGTTTCTAAAATTGTTCGAACATGAATTCAGTTTTTATTTTTATATATTTTTTATTTATCAATTGAACTTGAATTCTGTTAATCATACAGTAGCATTCTTTATATGGTGTCTACTTACATTAGTAACTATACTTGTGTTCAAAATAAATTGCTGAACCCCTTCCAACCAATTGAATTTGGTGAATACAAGAATTAAAGATAACTCAGTTCCTAAAAAGAGACATTTGGAGAAGATAGTGCCAAACTCAAATATTCTCACATAAAACATTCAGTTTTCAAATACCAGTAGGATCTGCCAGACATGTTTATTGCTGCATGAACCAACTATACCTCAATCTTAATTCAGAGATTTGCATGCTTTTTTAAAGTGGGTGTCACAAAACAAATAAAAAATTTCCAGAACTTTCTCTTCTTTCAATTCATGTGCAGAAGAACAAGAGCTAAGAGACATAAGAAGCAATAACAAACAAAGTCCTATATGCATTTTTGTTCAAAAAGAAACTTACATCACTAATTTCACTCTTTGTATGCCTATTACGTTGCTGCTGTCCTGGAGTAATAAGTGACTTAAGGCCAGCAATCCATACCTCTACCTCAGCTTTATCCTTGCAGATCTATAAGATGATTAATGAATTTGAAATTTCCATCTCACTGACCGTGATAGACAAAATTGAAACAAACACTTCTTGATTATGCTTACCAGATCAAGTGAACGTTCACCGTTATTATATAGAAGAGAAAATGACAAGTAATCCTTTTCTGGACGCAAATATCTTCTAAACACAGCCTACCGAGCAAAAGTAAAAGAATTTATTTTTCATAAATGAGCAAGATACTAGTACATAACTATCAGTTAACTGTTAAGAACTCACTGTTCTCTGTCCGGGTATAATTCTGATGACCGTAGATAATTTCAGAAGTCGCTCTTCTCCGTGTGATAACCAGACTAGAGTGGTTTCATCCTGTTAATGGTACTAAAATTGAAATCATTCAAGCAGTTGAGATATACAACAACCATGCATGATATGGAGATAAGCTCATAGATAATAATCAAGTTAGTTTCTCGATCCAAAATCTGTGCGCAGAAGCACCAAGATACATGATCGTATGACTGCATTGACTAAACTGGTAAAAGATGTAACGCGACATTGGTATGTAACTAATCACATCCGTACTGTATAGAAGATAACTTACCGCAGAAAGTCTGAATGGACAAAGCTTTGGCTTTCCCTTCCGGCTATACTTAATTAACTGGGTTCCTTTTTTTAATGCAATGAGTGCCTTCATTAGAGAAGTAAAATTAGGAGATGAAATATTGACAAAAGCACATAGATCAGAATCTTTATAGAGACTTAAAGGGTAAAGTTGTAGACTTGTAGTGTCTAATGTCACAGTTGTTCTGAAAAAAAAAATGCAATAGAAATGCTACATAACTCTGGAGAAGTTCATTTTCCATCGAATCCCTTCTCAATTCAAATACAAAAAACAACCTTTATTTGGAGTAATACATGTGACTTCAAAGGCAATCCCGGCTATATTTCGCCCTCTTTCTTGTTTATCTTCTTCTTAGCTTACCATGTGTTTAAAGACCATTAGTACATGACTAAAATACAAGTACCTATTATCTTTATGTGATCCATAAATAGTTAAATTGCTTAAAGACTACAGCTTATCCTTTCATCTCGTTGCATAGAGTTATGATCGTTGGCTTTATCTTACTGTAACACACAAACACCTGGTGTGCAATGACAACAAAACTTTAGTTGCTCACGAAATAACAAAATAACAAGTTAACCAATAACTAAACAACACTGAAAATTGTAAGGAAAAGAAGAGAGAGCAGTGATGGATGGGAAGGGAATACTGACTTGCTCATAATCACGCTCGATTTTCCCAAAGATAGAAGGATCTGCCATTCCATCTGAACCAAAGAAGAAGCAAACTCGACCGATAACTGCATCGGCGACTTCCCTTCACCACTCTTCTTCATAGATATTGCATATGTTTTCTTCTACTTTGGCTCTCATCAAAATTCCTAGTTATCCTTCTAATCAACCAAACAACACAACAACATGCACATTACCAACCTCCTTCGGAAACCAACAATTTCCCACCAAACAAAATCGATAATTGAAAAGTTGATGAATTCCTTTTTTTTTTTTTTGCAGAAGATGTCGAGTTTCTGGGAATTGGGTCTTGCAAATTGACCCCAGAGAGAGTCAGAGAGAGAGAGAGAGAGAGAGAGAGAATCAGAGAAGAGTGGAAATGAGAGGGCAGTAAGAGAAGGGATCTCACACATGTTTAGGGGAGTTTGAAGCTCAAAAGAAAAGGAGTTGAGATATTGGCGCGACTCTTTCTCTTCCTCCACGTCCACTTAACCAATTAAACAACTTCTCAAATTAAATATCACAAAAAATGTGCCACATCATTTGTAATTTTAATTTTAATTTTAACTTTTAAAAAGATAAATACATCAAAATGCAGCAAGGGAGATAGTGGGTGAATTAAATATAATTTTATTTATTTTAACTGTAAATTATAATATTTTTTCCCTGCCCTTGGATTTTATATGCTCTATGACATGATTTTTGTTCAAACGGAAAATGGTGTTGATCTCAATTTTGTACACCCTAATAGATACCATTTGTATTATACTATTATTATTGTGCAAATGCCGGATCAATTGCACCGGAAGGATTGAATGTCAGTTTGACGATAGCGATTTCCGGTGTTATAGCATATGTGATTCCGACTAACCACGCTCGGCTTTGTACTATTGTCTACTGACTATTGGAATATGTAACACTACATTTTAAATTTTACTTTCACACTGTTGCAAATGAAGCGAAAACAAGATCTGTTGCCTCCTTTTCACCAAAGTTCTTGTTTCTGATAACTGCTCAATTAACCAGAATGGTTTGAAAAAGCTTAGGTTTCAGCCGTACATGAGTGGTTGAATCAGACAAGCCGAAAACCAACGTTACACCTAATAATAAGGTCATTGCCTCCGAGTCTCTGAATTGATTCATCTGCAGAACCCAAAACCAAGGTACCAGACCTAACAGGAGACAAAATTCAGAAACTACATCATTACACTCGAATTCAGTCATCTCCAACATTAAGATGATAACCTCGAGACAATTGCCTTATAGTTCCATCAGCTATGACACTATCTACCATTTTATACTTCTTATGTGCTGCTTTGAGGGATTCTTCGTGCAGCTTTTCAAGTTTCTCTTCATCCTCCAGTTGTTTCTTGAGTACATATTCAGCTTCCACAGCATGAATTTTAGCAAGCTCCTTCAGTTTCTTTGCCACCTCAAAATCAGGATCATTTGGCTCCACCCAACGGCACTGTATCGTTCGACCAGGCTTTACAGGACGATCATCAAACATCTCCACTTTAGCCTTACGTGCCCTCACAGGCCTTGGCATCCCCCCAATCATGAAAGGCTTCTGCGTTATATCTGAGATAACCGCATTGACCTGTGTTTGGTTCTCCATCTCAATCAATGCACACTGTGGGATGTTCTTTGATTCCAGGTAATTTGGAATAAACTGAACACTTTTCACATTCCCAAACTGATCCAGAGCTTGTGTCACAATCGATTCATTGACCTGTGGTGAGAGGTTGTCGAGGTAAACAGTTCTTTTGACCTTCTCCTCAAATTCAGCATACTGTGCTTCTGATGTCTCCATGAGCAATGGCAAGTGAAAACCTGATAAGAAGCAAATTTCAATAAGTTGGCCAAAATGCTGAATATTACATTAAAATTCCAATGGAAGCAAAAAAATCTTCAACATAAGGTACCCATAAAGCATATCCATCCGAGCACACCTAATCCTTGACATGCTAAATAGTTGAATGTATGGATAATGACAAAAGCTTAACACGATTTCCTCTCCGCTTTTAAGCTCTAGAAACTTACAGCAGCAATTATTTAGCATTGGCAAAACAACATTGTAGTCCTTATCCTAGATGGTTTTGTTGGTCTGTTACAGCTTTACAACCTTAACCAGCTCCAGTTATTGCATATTGAGTAATTGAACTGTTTGACTAAAGTCCTCAGTAGTTTCAGTTCGCACTACGCTGGATCTACTTCCATAAACAAAATCTCAAAGTAAGAATATGTGTCACATATGATACAGAATCACAACTGCAGATTTGTATACAGTAACCTCAACCTGTGATTGAGTTGTGATAATAGCAGATAATGTTCTCTTACCAAAATCAAAATCAGAAATTCTCCATTAGTTGGTTAAAACAAAAAAAGAAAAAGAGACATACCAGTTGGGTTATCGCCAAAATTCCAAAATCTAAATTGACAACGAGAATTGAACAACGTCAGTGATTTGTGAACCAGCAAATACGAGATTGAGAGGTTGAGAGACGGAGATTGACACACAATCAGAAAGACGATAGCGAAATTTCTAGACTATTTATAGAAATTGGTAACGGGGATATTGCTTGATTTGATTGGCTCCATTATTCATCTGAATTGGGAGATGGGAATTGGGAGATACTGATATTTGAGAATTACTTATAGGACGCCGCACACGAAGAGGCCTCTCAGTGATATTTTTTTTTTGTGGGTATTGTTAACGGTAAATGAGTCGTATTAATGGTACATAAATCTTTATGGGGATGAAAATATAAGATATTAATATGATATTTTTTAAATTTAATATGTTAAAATTTATAAAAAATAAAATTTCGTAAATTATTCAGACGAATTTTTCAAAAAATCTTTTAACCCATCAATATTATAGAATTTCTAGCTGGTTTTCTAACTATACCAGCAACTTCAGTAATACAATTTTTCTATTAAACCCAGCAAAACCCTCAATTTCTCACACACAGCGAAACCCACTTTTTTTTTTTATACTGGTTTGCTCGAGATAAAATGCATTATTTAACAATGATAACTTTTCTGCATATCATATCAAAATGATTATCTCTACAACTGCAAACACAATTTGCGTGGAAGTTGGAATCATCTTTTCGTTCCAATCAAATCTTGCTCGTATATACTCCACATTTCTTCACCTCCGTGCCAATGCTTAATGTTTTGAATGATAAAACTCAATGTTATGACAGATCTTTTGCCATGTTATTCCAAAATAATCACTATAAACAAAGGATAGCCAAAGGCGGACTCAATGACCGCATTCTCTGCATAGAAATTCCATGTACCATAAAATTGAAAAACCGTTTACTCAGTGTAAACACGAAAATATTTGCAACAAATGACAGAACAACACGTATATAAAGAATAATTTAATTTAATCAATGCGAATGCGGGTTACAATTTTTGTGTACTCCTCTGATTCTATCTCCGAATGTATGTTTAACTCAAGGGTGACAAGCATTTGTTCTTGAGACGAATTGTTTGTAGGTTGGACTTCTTGTCGTATTGACGATTTGTAGAAGTCAATTGACCAAGGGCCGTAGAGGCTTGTTCTTGATCAGATTTGATCCACGAGCGGTTTCACGTGGTGGTTTATTCTTTGTCTTGAAGTTGGTGAAGATATCAGCTATTTAGCAGCTTGATCGTTCTTCAAGGGGGGATCTGGATTTGATGAAGAACTGGCTATGAGCTTGATAGTTCTTCAAGGATTTTGGGAAGACTTCTGAGCTCGCGGGAGGGATTTTTCTTCTCTCTCTAGTCCGCTGCTTCTATTTTTTTACTTCTTTGTCCGCCTTTTTGTCTCTGTCCCCCTCCTCTTGGTATGAGATGGGGTATTTATAAGTAATGAAGATTCTGAATCAATAATATTTCCTTAATCGAATCAATGAATCTTGAATGATTGATTTACTTACTGATTTTAACATAATCAAATCAATCAAATCTTAAGATTTAGATATGCCCAAATCAGTTTGGATTAAATGTCTTGTTTTGATCAATATCTTCAGTAAGGGGCGAGCCATCTCGCAGATATGGAAAGTATCTCGCGAGGAACCTTGATTTCCAAGCAAGCGGTGATTTCTGATCCCACTTCGCGGATTCCCCTACGCAAGGCCATCTCGCCTTGCCTTCATGTAAATCCACGCGTACGGAGCCATTTCGCTTGGTCTTCATGTAAATCTACACGAAGTCTATTTCGCCTCGCCAAGTCTTGTTCGCCTCGCAAAGTTTATTTCGCCTCGCCAAGTCTTGTTCGCCTCGCGAAGTCTATTTCGCCTCTCCAAGTCTTGTTCGCCTCGCGAAGTGCGGTTCGCCTTGCGAAGTGGAGTCCGCCTCGCTTTCATTTATTTCTATGCGAGCAATCACTTATAAACCTAATTATTTTGTTAAATTTTACATGTCTACAAATGCCCCCACTTCAAGGTGCGTCGTAGCCATGTTGTTGTCATGTGCCAAAGGCGCGACTTGAAGTCCATGCTTTTGTTGTGGATGATTCTAGGCCAACTTCTTGGGCTCAAATGCGTGTAGGAATTCTAGAATTTGTAAAAATTCCTGACTTTGTTGGGACTCCTTGAGTTTAAGGATCCATGTATCTGTAGAGACTCCTTAATTTTGTATGTCTCCTCTTTGACATGGGAAACACCTTGAGCAAATTCATTTCCTTGTCTTGATATGGCAGTGCTCTGAACAACCCGAGTAAACTCATTTTCATGGTTTGTTGTGACTGGACTCAGAAGCTTCTTCCAAGCTACCTACGTACTCTTATTGAGAAAGAGATCAAGTCATGACGTAGTTTAAGGAATTTTTTTTTGGGTGCCGTACGCAGTTTATGCTCGTGCGGGCAAGGAGCATTTTTTGTCATTTGCAGTTTAAGCTCGTGCAGACAATGAGCATTTTTGTTTTGTCCTTTGCAGTTTAAGCTCGTGCAGACAAGGAGCATTTTTTTTTGTTATTTGCAGTTTAAGCTCGTGTAGACAAGGGGCATTTTTTTGTTATTTGTAGTTTAAGCTCGTGCAGACAAGGAGCATTTTTGTCATTTGCAGTTTAAGCTCGTGCAGACAAGGAGTTTTTTT
Source organism: Fragaria x ananassa (assembly GCA_034370585.1). Taxonomy (NCBI): domain Eukaryota; kingdom Viridiplantae; phylum Streptophyta; class Magnoliopsida; order Rosales; family Rosaceae; genus Fragaria; species Fragaria x ananassa. The sequence continues at coordinate 4,702,751 of CP139761.1, read as the reverse complement.
TTTTTTTTTATCATTCGCAGTTTATGCTCGTGCGGACAAGGAGCGTGGCTTGGCAGGTTGCATGCCCCCAGCAAAGACATCGATGACACTGCTTTTTGTTTATAGATGAAGGTAGCATGATTTGACTGGGCTACGTCATCTTCAACGTCTAAACATATCTTTCCTTGCTGTGCGAGCTTTATGATGAGGTCTTTCAAAACAAAGCACTTCTCCACCGAATGACCAATGATACGGTGGTACTTGCAGTATTTTGGATCATTTATGCGATGCATCTCTTCTGGACGCTTGCAGTCTGGCTATTTGATTACTTCTTCTTCAAGCAAGTTTTCCAACATCTCAGCAACATAGGAATCTGGAAAAAGGGTAACTTTTAGCTTCCAAGTCTTTTAGAGTTTTCCTCCTTGCTTGATCTTGAGTTGACTGAAACTTCTTTTGATCATTTAATTGGACTCGTTTCATGACCCTTGCAGGAGCCGTGTTGATTGCCAAAGACTCTTGATTCTCTGGTTCCATTATGTCACATTCTCTTTGGCCATGACTAGCCAAACTGAGTTCCATGTCATGAGCTCGAGTAGCAAGTTCTTCAAAGGTGCGAGACTTTATCCCTTGAAGAATGTACAACAAATCCCAATGCATGCCTTGAATACACATTTCTACCGCAGACGTCTCCGACAAGTGGTCTTTACAATCGAGACTGAGCGAGCGCCACCTATTGATGAAGTCAACTGCTGGTTCGTCCCTCCATTGTTTTGTGTTGGTGAGTTCCACCATGCCTACAGTTCACCTTATAGTGTAGAAGCGGTTTAAGAATTCACGTTCCATTTGCTCCTAACTGTCGATGGACTTGGGCTCTAAGTCCGTGTACCACTCAAAGACATTGCCTTTCAAAGAGCGAACGAATTGCTTGACAAGGTGGTCACCCTCCGTCCCGGCGTTATTCCAGGTTTCAATGAAGTGAGCAACATGTTGCTTTGGATTGCCCTTCCCTTCGAATTGCTGGAACTTGGGCGGCTGGTATCCTAACGGCATCCTTAGTCCATTGATTCTTTTGGTGTAAGGCTTGGAGTAGGTGAGAGAATCACGAGAAGGACCTCCATATTGAGCTCTGATGGAGTTGGTGATGATGTTTTGCAATTGCTGAAAGGACATTGATCCAAGCGAGCCATCATCTTCCTTGTCATCGTTCCTGGAGCTCTCGCCTACTTTAAGCTTCTTCTCTTCATCTTGACTTTCAAGCCTGCTGTAGAGCTCGGCAATCTGCATGTCTTTTTCTTCCACCGTTTTAGTGAGCTTCTCAACCACTCCCATCAGATTGACTATTTTCTCTTCAATGGTGGACGCGCCTGTCACCATGACTTGCATGGGGATAGGTTGTGATGAATAATCCACTGGCATGCATGCCATACGTGCTGTCTTCATCACCATTTGGACTCCCGTTGTATGAAGCCATGCTTGATTCATCATCTGTGGTAGGTGAGAATGATCACTCCCTTGATTTGTTTGAAGTTTCCTTTTCTTCACTTCGCAAGGCACGCTTGACTTCACTTCGCGTGGCACGCTCGTCCTCACTTCGCAAGGCACGCTCGTCCTCACTTCGCGAGGCACGCTCGTCTTCACTGCACGAGGAACGCTTGTCACTTCGCGAGGCACGGCTGTCTTCACTTCGCGAGGCACGCTCGTCTTCACTACGCGAGGCACGCTTGTCACTTCGCGAGGCATGGTTGTCTTCACTTCGCGAGGCGTACTTGTCCGCAAGATTCGCCAAGGTGATGACTGGTTCGCGAGGGTTGGAAGGCAAAACCACAAATGTTGTGGGTTGATTCCTCGCCATGTTGCGGGTGACATGGCCAGAGGGCTCGCTGTTTGACCTCACGGTCGTTGGTTTAGACTTCTTCGTTGAGATGACTTGAGTGCTCTTGGAGGCCATTACGTCGAACCAATTTGAACTTGCTTGCGGAGAAGGAGATGAGAGGCAAAGTTGTCCCATTAGGCGTGCCAATTTTGTAAACACAAAAGTATCTGCAATAAATGACAGAGCAACACGTGTACAAAGAATAATTTAATTTAATCAATGCGAATGCGGGTTACAATCTTTGTGTACTCCTCTGATTCTATTTTCGAATGTATGTTTAACTCAAGAGTGACAAGCACTTGTTCTTGAGATGAATTGTTTATAGGTTGGACTTCTTGTCGTGTTGACGATTTGTAGAAGTCGATTGACCAAGGGCCGTAGAGGCTTGTTCTTGATCGGATTTGATCCACGAGCGGTTTCACGTGGTGGTTTATTCTTTGTCTTGAAGTTGGTGAAGATGTCGGCTATTTAGCAGCTTGATCATTCTTCAAGGGAGGATCTGGATTTGATGAAGAAATGGCTATGAGCTTGATAGTTCTTCAAGGATTTTGGGGAGACTTCTGAGCTCGCGGGAGGGATTTTTCTTCTCTCTCTAGTCCGCTGCTTCTGTTTTTTTGCTTCTTTGTCCGCCTTTTTGTCTCTGCCCCCTCCTCTTGGTATGAGATGGGGTATTTATAGTGTTAACATGCCTCCACTTAAGGCAAGTAATGAAGATTCTGAATCAATAATATTTCCTTAATCGAATCAATTAATCTTGAATGATTGATTTACTTGTTGATTTTAACATAATCAAATCAATCAAATCTTAAGATTTAGATATGCCCAAATCGTTTTGGATTAAATGTCATGTTTTGATCAAGATCTTTAGTAAGGGGCAAGCCATCTCGCTGATATGGAAAGTATCTCGCGAGGAACCTTGATTTACAAGCAAGCAGTGATTTCTGATCCCACTTCGCGGATTCCCCTACGCGAGGCCATCTCGCCTCGCCTTCATGTAAATCCACGCGCGCGGAGCCATTTCGCTTCGCCTTCATATAAATCTACGTGAATTCTATTTTGCCTCGCCAAGTCTTGTTCGCCTCGCCAAGTCTATTTCGCCTCGCCAAGTCTTGTTCGCCTCGTCAAGTCTATTTCGCCTCGCCAAGTCTTGTTCGCCTCACGAAGTGCGGTTCGTCTCATGAAGTACGGTTCGCCTCGCGTAGTACGGTTCACCTCGCGAAGTGGAGTCCGCCTCGCCTTCATTTATTTCTATGTGAGCCATCACTTATAAACCCAATTATTTTGTTAAATTTTACATGTCTACAGTTTTGTCTACACTCAGACTTAAGCATTTGATTTGGTTTGATTGAGAGTCTGGGAGAGATAGAGATACAAGAGAGAGACCTGAAGAATTCATGCTAGCATAAGTTGAAGCAATTTGAAGCAATTAATCATATTGAACCATGATGATAGTTAGTCCCATTCGGTGGTTGTCGGCCAAATCGTAGTCCCATTCGCCAAATACGTAATATTTTTTTAGTGCTCGTTGTCTGAACAAAGTTCGAACAAAGGAAGATCGGGAATACGCTAAAACTACAACACTACTGTTGAGTTATTTCAATGACATACAAAATGAACATACTATAGTAGAAGCATGAAGCATCCGAAACTATATTTGCACTTAGAATTTTGTCAATATCATGTGTATTACAAAAAAAAAGTGAACAATTTCCGGGTTATATATAGATTTTACTAGAATGAAAATTAATTGTTATTACCCATGGGGTTTGATTCAGTTGGTAGCAGACTGTTCCTACAAGTTGGGCGAACGCTACAGCGATACTCCTGGTAGTAAGGAGGTCACTGGTTCAATTATCCGCTTGTGAAAAACATTCCATGGGGAGGGGTCTTACCCGCGTGCTCTCAGCCCCGGAGTGGTAGTCCCACCCAACCATCATTTTTCTTACCAAAAAAAAAAATTAATTGCTATTGCTCGTGGGGTTCGTCTAATGGAGGAGATGGTAGGCTTGAACGGGTTTGTTTGGGCTGGGCGATGCAAGGTGATGGCGAACTGTGCAAATGAGGTGTCAATTCCCCAAGGGCATTTCTTGGACGACGGAGCCAGCGATCTAATTGCCAATGATGTTTGGTGCAAGAGCTGCGCATGGAGTTTCAGTTGGTATCTGTATGGCTATGCTTTGTGGTGGTTATGGCGGTGATAGGCGTAATCGTGGCCACGACAGGCGGCGTTGCTCTGGGCTGAAGCTAATGGCGGCGGCTAAAGGTTTTGACGTTTAATTGTGCAATAGTGTTGATAGTTGGATGGCGAACTGGACCAAAATGTCGATTGGGCCTGATATGTTCCTTCCAAGTGGGCTGCCTCATGGGCCTCCATGTTTATTTGCTATTCTTTTTCATGTTCTTTTAGTCTCTAGTTTTTTTTTTCTTTCTATTTCCTACGGGTTTATCCTGTAAATTGCATGTTTGTGCTTCTATGTTTTAGGAATATGTTATATTTCCTGTTGGTGCACCCTTTAGGATACTATGCATAAGATGTTTTATGAGTACGATTACTAAATGGTAGTCTATCCTATAGACTAGGTGAGATATACCTCACAACTACTTGTCTATCGGTAGATGATAACCATAAAGTATGTAATGACTATTTCTAGTCTTCGATTTACCCAAATTTATAAAAGTCGTAACTGACTTTTAAAAATAATATAAATAAAAAAGAACGAATGTATTCATGTTAAACTACTAGGTACACTTAAAAATTGATGGGTACAAGGGCATTGAATTTTATGGTATTCATTGTTATTATTTTAATTATCATAACTATTAACGTTATTTCACCTCCGGATAAAATTATTTTTCAAACAAAATTATTTTGCTGGTACATTTAACAGCACCCAAGAATTTTGATTGCTAGAACAATGAAATCACCCCATGCTGTCAGATCATGCATACGACCCTGAAAATTACAAAATCATAGAATTGATGAAGTCAAGCTAAAATAACGTAGTTAATCTTCACATACGCATATTCGGGCCAATCGGGCGTATCTCGGAAACGGGATACGGGCCATTTTGAGAAGACTAATCAATTCTTGTTAGATATTTGATAGACAAGTCAGAAGAGATTCAAGAAGATCAGAAATGAAGAGGCTGCCTGTGGAGTGCGTCTCCCACATCCTATCCTTGACGTCACCTCGTGATGCCTGCAGATCATCTGCTGTGTCTTGTCTCTTCAGGAATGCTGCCGATTCTGATTTTGTCTGGGAGAAGCCTCTTCCTTCCGAATTTAAGCGTATCATTTCCTCGTCTTCATCCTCCTCGTCTTTGATTTCCATGCCCAGGAAGGCTCTCTACTTTCATCTCTGCACTCACCCCATCATCATAGGCGATGGCCACACGGTAACCAATTCACTCTCACTCGCCTTTACACGTGCTTATGCTTCTTCAGTTTTGACTGTTTAGATTGAATACTTCCTTGAGTTTCCAACTCCAACCTATTGATTTAGATTGGGGCTATCAACTAATTTCATCAAATACTTGGATGATTTAGTTTTGGGTGTTACGAATCCTGTGAAATCTTGTTAATTAAGTAGGAAATGGAGGGGAGAGGTTAAAGAGGCAGATCAGTCTCGGGTAGAGGCTAGTAAACTGAAATTGGATCCATTGCTAGTCACTGGCAAGCTCAAAGGAAATGGAATCACCGGTCAATTTAACTGAAAAATTGACAACTTTGCCTCAAAAACCACATCTAGCTAAACGTTAGAGAAATTCGTCTGAATGGTACGTATATGAATTTTTGCTTCTTATAAACTTTGGTATATTAAGTTTTTAAAATATCAGATTGATATCTCATGTTTTCATCCCGACCGAAGATTGGTATATATAGCCATTAAGATTACTAATTTACTCTCAAACCAAAAACAAAAATGACCAATTTACCCTTAGACTATTTTCTTTTTTTTTCTTAGTTTTTCTTCTTTGTTTTCATATTTCAATTTTCTTTTCTTTTTTGGCTTTTTATATTTTTAGGAACGTAGACAAAAAAATTCATCGTTATTTTCTTCTTATTAATAATCAATTCTTCATCTCAATCTTTAAATGTTAACGGCAACAACAAGATCTTTGAGTGTCAGCGAAAACAAGAATAATTGAACTTCTGTATATTTCTCATCTTCAATTTTCTTTAAGTTTATAAAGGCCAACCCAAATCATCAAATTCCAAAACCTCTTTTAATATTTCTTGAATATGAAAACAAATATAAAAAAAAATAAGAAACAAATAGAACTTAAGGGTAAATTGGTCATCTTAATGACTATATATACTAATCTTAGATCGGGATGGAAACATGAGATACCGTTCTGATATTTTCAAAACTTGATATACCAAAGTTTATAATGAACAAAAGTTCATATACGATTTAAACGAATTTCTCTAAACGTTACATGAAGTATTGATCCTTGACGTACTAGATAAGCAGAGCAGCAAGGTATGTTATATGGTAGGCGCAAGAGGGCTTGATTCCTCAGTCTGGTTAGGTCTAAAAAAGGTTTGGCCTACTTTCTTTAATTCATTGCAGTAGTGTGTGGGAGAGTCTCAAAAAGGTTTGGCCTACTTTCTTTAATTCATTGCAGTGGAGATGGTAGGAAATTTTTTTATTTTGGCTTGATAATTGGCTGGGGAAGTCTTTGGCTTCTAGTATTGGAGTAATTGGCTTCATCCATTTTCATGCCAAGGTGAATGAGTTTATTGTGGATTCGCATTGGGCTCTACCAGCTGCTTTTACAAATTTATTCTCTCACGTTTCAGATAAAATAAACATGATGACTCTACCTATAGTGGGCACACCTGACTCACTTATATGACCAGAATCCTTTTTTTCAAGTCATATTGATCACCGAAACTGGGGAAAAGTTATATAGAGTAAAGCAATCCAACCACACAAAAGTCTTGTTGTTTGGAAGGCTCATCATGGGTGATTGTTAACTAATGATGCATTGCAGATGCATGGTTTTTCCCTTCCATCTTGTTGTTCTTTCTGTGATAATCATGCCGAGACGGGAATACATATTCTTCTTTCCTACATTGCTTTCGAATTGTGGTTTTATGGAAATAGGTGTGTCTTCTATTTAATCATTCTTTTTCCCCATGGAGTAGTCTTGAAGATGTATTTTTCGGAGCTTGGGTGTCAGCCTTCTCCAAGCAGAAACGAAAGCTTTGGATTTTTATAGTTTGCACTCTAATCTGGTATATTTGGATCACTAGAAATCTGCTGCGTTTTGAAGGTAAGGTTTTTAATGCTTTAGATGCCTAGCGTCTTCTTCTGGGTTTGTTCAAGGAATCGGTTAGACAATCTTTTCATACCTACAAAAATCATACAGTTGTTTCTGTTTACTCTATGCTTGGTATCTCACAATTATCGGCCAATTATCTCACAATTATCGGCCATACAGCTATTGACTGATGTGTTTTTATATGGTCCACATTTGTGGGACTGTATGCATGTAAGATTAAGCATTTGTTTATCATCTCTAATTAGAAAATTGCATGATACATGAGGTCAGGTTTTTGTCCCTCTCCTTTGTATTATCTTTATATTTTTTTTTAATAAAATAGGAGGCTGATTACCCTCTTAAAAAATAAAAAATAAAAATAAAAAAATAAAAAAACTTACAATTGATTTTTTTTTTCCGACCATCCTCCTAAGTTTTGAGGCCGTTTCTCCAATGTCCTTAAAGCTATTTTTTGTAGTAGTGTGACAAAGTGCTCTAACAAAACTCACATGCAAAACAGAAAAGTAAATAGCAAGATTTGATAAAGGATACACAAGAGTCCTGACTTGGAGGATGAATCTTTGTTAACTCAATGCTAGTTGCTGATGGAACATCAAAACTTCCCCTGGTAGAACAAGGGAGATCAATATCCTTGACCTTTGATCAACATATAAAAACTAAATATAAATGATAGTTACACTAGTTTCAAAAAAGGGTAGGATCTCTGTATCTCTTGTATACATCTTCAATATCAGCCATCAGTTCTGGTGGGAAAGGTCTCTCGGTTGACAGAAAAGCATCGATGTCCTCCTTCAGTTGATCGACAGAAGTTGCCCCAATGATAGAACTAGTAACAAATGGACGATCCCGTGCAAATCCAAGTGCAAGCTGAACCGGAGTTAGCCCGTGTTTCTTTGCTACTTCCATATACTTTATTGTTGCTTCCTGAATACAAAAATGAAATAAGCAATCAACAAGCTTACTGGATACTGTGTTCTTAGCAAGCTCTATTCACAGCTTTATGAAGTAAAGCAAACTCCAGAAATGGTTTTTTATAGCCTTCTTATGGGTGGTAAAAAAGTAAAAACACACTAGGGCCTTAAATTTGGTTAACCATATCTTAATCAACCTGTGCCATCATCAACAATCTGCTGCTGTGCAGCTCCATTACCAAATGTGACAGAATGAATAAGCCCCACATCAAACATGTCAATAGTTTCTAGAGACTGTTAATAACTAACTGCGCAACAAATGTCATCCAGTTTACATGGTTTTTAATTTTATTATTATTATTAAGGCAAGTGCGTTTTTAACATACCCTGGAAATGGATTTGTTATATCTTTCCATGTACCCTGGGAAGAGGTTCAACCTCCCTTTTCTTGCAGCATCAGAATTGCTATCAATGTACTTTCCGGTCAGAGCTCCACCAGCAAGTGGAGAATAAGCTAGTAACCCGATGTTGAGATGTTGTGGGAGGCAAACTTCAACAAGATCAACTGCCAAAAAACAAAGTGATAAATTGAAAACACTTTGAAGTCAGAGACTGGCACTAGAAAAACTGGGAGGGAAAGCTATGCACAGCATCATAACCATCTCTCTCAACACATAAGACAAGGCGGAACTGCAGGTTGCATCCATCAAATAAACGACAGAAATAATTAAACTAAAGAGATCCTATCTAGGCTCAGCAAGGACTTGTAAATCTTAGTAGGTAGACAAGACAACAAAAGTCAAAATCATATTGGAACTTCATGGTTATGTACATACATGACAGAAATGGCTGATAAACACACTTCATTATGTATGATACATTCATGGAAGTCTCCATTATCCAAAATCTATTTTTCGTGTATCAGAGGGCAGTGGGATTTATGCCTGATATACAATGTGCAATACTGCATGACAGATCTTCGTGAAATGTTATGGAAAGCAAGCATCACAGATCTCAGTCATGAGCTGGGCTTTGAGGGCTATATTGAAATAAAAACCACATAAAATTTGAAAAGAAACCTGCAAGTGTAATTAAAGATAATCATGAAAAGGGTTAGGTGTGTTAGGCGTATTTTAGGAAAAGTTGCTCAGTGCTTTGAAATTTTCAAAAAGTTTAAGAGAATGCTTGGATAATTAGTTTGCTTGGTTCAACTACTTTCCCCCACAAAACCAGCTCACCACTAGAAGAAACAGATTAGATACACATGCAGTCCCCTAATCATAGTAACTTAAGGTATAATATATAGCGGATATAGATCAATGAGATAGTTCTTAGCAAACGAAAAAGTTAAGCATCCACAATATGAGTGTATATTTGCATGAGTAGAATCTTAATTCTAGGAAAACAAACTCAGAGAAGGGGAAACTATTGGTTTCTTACAAGAATAACTTTTTAAAGATACCTCTCAATTGTGAAACTTAAGGTGAGGTCTCTGGTATACTAATTTTAACACATACGAAATGCTTTGAATTATCTATCTACAGCTAGAAGCAGAATACGACTTACTTTCAAAATGAGTTCTAACAAGCAGACTGTAATTGTTTTGAATACTAACGATCTTTGGTAGCCCTTCAACTTTAGCAGTATGTACAAACTCCATCACTCCGTACGAAGTCTCATTTGAAACACCAATATAACGTACCTATACAATTGAAAAGGATTTTAAGTCAATGTGAGCCAAAGGTTCAAGGAAACATGTGCAGAAGTTCTAGGAAACATGTGGACTCCCTTTATTTACAATTGTTACCAAATTACAGTTTCAAGGTTTAGCTTCTCGGGCACATTCATAAACCAAGCAATATTTCATAACATAATCTTGTAAGCTGGTAAGTTCTCACGACTTTCATTTCACCTTACATAAAGATTACAGGCTGCAATATATAGGTAGCTTGCATGAAACACTTGGGTGTTGAGAGTTCACACTTTTCATTGCAAAATGATGAGAATCAAATAAGAATTGGAATAGTGTGAATGCATTTCTACAACTCTAAAGCCAATTGCAAGTTTGCAACTGCAAAGCTAAAGAACAATTATTAGTAGTATATTGATTATATTCTGATATTTCTTTTAAGTTTGTTCATTCTGATATTCCTTTTATGTTATGACTGGTAACTTTGGAAACAAATTCAAGATTTAGGCCAAGGTATGAGTTCTTAAGGTTTCTGGTTTTCTACTTATTCTAGAATCGTCCATGGTCAATAAGTTTCAACTTTCGATAGAAGAGAAGAACATACTAATTAAGAATAAAATTTACAAACTTCTGAAAGTTCACAATCATAGTAGATCCTGAACTGAATTCAAAGTTTAAAGTTTCTTTTCATTCCCTCAATCTATCAAATTTTATTTATATCTGCATTGTAAATCTAGCATAAAATGCCACATTGTTTCTCCTTTTGGATACACCAAAGAAGCAATTTTCAATAATTCCAACTCTTAAAAGCAGATTCTCTATTGTGGGTAGTTAGAAAACGTGAATACAGAACACCAGGATAATAAAAACAGAGAAACTAAAAGAAATTCACACCACAGACTACTTCAACATTCACAATGAATGAGAGTCCGCTATTGAAACCCAAACCTACATGATTCCTATTATCACTATTGAAAGATAGTCCACTATTGAAACATCCTGATTTCAAAGCTGCTGGCATTGTTACGTGAGCAGCACCATTCAACACATATACAATAGTAGAAGTTGCAAATCTGGACTACTGTAACTCTCTGATGTACTTAATGTAGCATGCATCACTTGACCTATTGTATTTTGTTTTCAATTACTTTCATACACAGTTTTTGGCAGCTTGTATTGACAGGCTGGTAAGTAAATTTTCAGTCACCAATCTGAACCTGACTTAAAGAGAGAGACTCAATAGACTAAGATGATAATGTTTCTTTTCGATTTACATATAATAACAGGTCATGAAAGCTTACCTATTTCTATACAACTTCCACATGATGTGGAAGGTACTTTACAGTCATGCCACTTTTAAGTTGGTTTGGATAGCTCATGGTTATTACCTTTCCTTCATCAACAATTTCTTGAAGAGCCTTCAGTTGCTCCACAAATGGCACACTTGGCCTCCATTTGGAAGGATCATAGCAATACTCACCAAATAGTGCCACATAGCGATCTGGCCTGGATTAAACACCATAACTTATTCAGATTTAAATTCCTTTTCTGGAATATGAAAAGCAACTGTGTCAATGTATCATTTCAACGTATCATGAGTCAATTTAAAAGCCTTTGTAAATGGTGTTGCTTTGCTGCTTTCTTTGTTTTTACCATGTCTAATTAACGAGCTTCAATACATTAATTAGAATAAACTTTTCATTTACTCATGTGAATGCAATATACAAAAATGGACAAACTTGTTGTGTGAAATGCTCATATGAGTTTAGAAGATCCATTGATTAGCATCTATATGAAACAGAAAACAACCAGGTCCTTCCCAGGGGACTCAACTTCCTATACAAGATATTAAACTCCAGTAATTCATACAAACGGTAGAGTAATCTCCAGCCATGCATATGGATGGTAACGTAGGAAAATGTTCGACAGAAATCTCCAATTCTAAATGTTTGCTAGTCGTAACTTAACTTGCACCAAAAAAAATCAAAGATACAAATTCCATAGAATCAGAAAACAGGTGAGAATGTACCCATAGAAACTTGTAAACATTGCGAGGTTTGATCAGTGTACTCACCAATGAATCTGTAATAGATCAATGTAATCCGTGCCGAGTCTCTTGAGACTTTTCTCTACGCTCTCTCTAATGTTGGCAGCATCCACCCTTGTGACCTTTGCATTGTCACGCAGATAACTAGCTCTCTCTGAATACCCACATACTTTTGTTGCCAAAACAATCTAATCCGTATGTAGCAAAAAACACAGTAATGAAAATCATCAGTCACACGCGTCAATAGTCTGATTAACACGAATGAATGCGATTGAATTACCTTGTCGCGTTGCTGAGACTTAAGCCAGCTGGCAATGTAGAGATCGGTTAATCCTTGGGTCTCCTTCTTCATCGGAATCGGATACTGCAACAACACACTCAAACTATAATCAAAGTTTAATCGAAACCGAAGACAATCAAACTAGCTCTAACCAAGTGAGAACACTCACGGCCTCGGCGGTGTCGAGAATGTTGATGCCGTTGTCGAAAGCGTAGCTGAGAATTTCGTGCGCTTCTTTCTCCGTGTTTTGCTCACCGAACGTCATTGTGCCCAGCGTGATTTCACTAATTTGGAGGTCGGAGTCGCCGAGCTTCCGGTACTGCAACGCTGTCTTCTGGTCGAGCTTGGCGGTGACGACGGTGGTTGGTTTGAGAGAGCTCCTCCACCTCCGGAGGCTTCTTGTGGCGGTTCTGGTTCTTCCGGGAGAGCAAGGTGAGGTGAGTGCGGAGGCGTGGTTGCAGAGGAAGGCGGTGGCGCAGGAGGCCATGGCGGTGGTTCGTTGGCTCTCAGCGGCCCCTTATCGAAATTTGACCGTTACGAAATGAAGGTAGAGAGACTTGTGACTCTGGTGCGGACTCGTTTAGACTCTGGGCCCAATCTTCTCAGTGTAAAGGGGAATTGCTTCTCTACTATTAATCTATGAATTACCCGTTTTTTTTATTTAATAAAACGTACAAAACTATATAAAACAAAACTACAAGAAACTCTCATTCCTAGATAGAACGTTGGGAACACAGAAAGGGGAAGACAGTAAAACCATACAAGAAGAGTAAAAGAAGTAAACCTTAGAGAGGTTATTCTATAGCAACATAATTTGCTTCTCTATAAACATGTCGAAAATAGAAAGTATGGAACTAAGACGCCGACCATAGAATGTCATGAATGATAGACTAAGAGCACGTTTATCTACTTGGAATGAATTTTTTCAGGAATGGAAGAAGGAATGAATGAGAGACGGAATGGAATAGTATGTGGATAGTTCAATTCCATTAAGTTGTTTACTTATCACATGGAATTAGACTAGGAATGTAAGTTAATTACAATTTTGATTAGTAAAATACCCCTTAAAAAATGCAGCTACACATTCACTCTCGCATAATTTTTCCTACATGTTAATCTAGTTTTCTTTGTCGTTTTGATTGTACCAATTGAATAATTATGTATAATTAACAAGCCAAGAGTGACTATTTCGATTCATTGTATTGATTATAATCATGTGGTTACATATTAATAATTTAATATAGAGGCTATGTGTGTGCTTATGTATATTGCAATCTCGTCTGTTCTACCATGATTTATCAAAATCATTTGGTCCTAGTACTAGCATTTTGAGTTGTATATCAAACGGCAAGATGCAAGGGTTGAGCAATAAGACATCATACTTATTATTCTTCCACACATAAAATTAAACAAATTACGCAAATAGCATATTATTACTATCTAAAAAGGAATAATAAAAAAAATTGATCACTAGCATTAGTATCTAAAAAAATTTAAAAACTTTCACATTATTATTAGCATATTAAAATTAATAGAGGTTACTTTAGGTATAAAAGTTAATTCGTGATGGTATCATTCTTAAACCCACCTCCCTCCTTAGTATTACAATTTCGGGTTATTAAGGAATCAATTCCTGGTTAGGTGGTGAGATCCACATACATTCTAATTCCACTGTGGGTAAGTAAACACATGAATAACAATCATTCCGCACTTTCTAATTCCATTCTAAGTAAGTAAACGTGTCATTTACACCAGGGAATAGCAGCGCTACCAGAATATAGCTCTTGGGCGACGAAAAAAAATCGTCGCCCTGTTAAAAAAATTCGTCGCCTAAGTACTTAGGCGACGACATGTTGTCGCCCAAGAAGTCGTCGCCAGAAGTGCGTCGGTTAAGAACTTGGGCGACGAAAACTCTGTACATCGTCGCCTAAGAGTATATCTTAGGCGACGACACGAATTTCGTCGACTGACAACTTTCTCATCGCCCAAAAATATTCGTCGCCTAAGATTTAACACCTTGGCCGACGAAAAATTATTTCGTCGCTTAAGATCTTATAACCTGGGGCGACGAAACTAAATATTTCGTCGCCTAAGATCACTACATCTTAGGCGACGATAATTTTTTTTCGTCGTCTTATATGGTAAGTCCTTGACCGACGATTTAGAAATTTCGTCGCCTAAGATATATTTAAATTTCTTTTTAAAATATTTAAATAATTTTTTTAAATATATAAATAATGTTTTTTTAATTTTTACTGGAATTTTTTTTCGGCATTTCTTTAAAATTTTCTAATACTAAAATTTAATTAAAATTAACACAAATTTATAAATTTATAAATAATTTATTACAAAAATTCAGTCCATCTGCCTACGGAGAAACTCGAAATCTAACTCATCATTCCCGTTCGGAGGGTCTAGAGGCTGAGGCGGCGGCTGGTCAGGCTGAGGAGGCTGCTGCTGAGGCTGGGGCCACTGAGGGTGGGGCCACTGAGGTAATGGTATAGGCGTAGGCATGGGCGGAAAATCAAGTCCGGCCGCCTGTGCAGCGATGCAGGTAGTCATCCACCGTCCCATAGCCGCCTGGTTGGCATTGGTGACTTCATTCACCCGCTCCGTATGCATAGCCGCGGAAGCCGCATATGATTCCGCCATGGCTATCTCCCTCGCTCTTTGGGCTTCCAGCTCAGACTGTAGACATTCGACCTGATCCTGTAGCCGAGTGGTCTGGCTGTTGCTACTTTGAGGCTCCGGCGGCTCCCTTGCGCTGAAATCCTGGCGTCGTCTTCAGGATCCCCTTTCCAACGCCTCCCATACCGAACTCCTTCGGGGTACCCGAATGGTCGCTCCCGTACTGTTTCCAGTGTTCCCGGAGGTCGTGCTTCCACTCCATGAACCTACATATACAAAAAAAATATTAAATATATTATTAAAAATATAAAATTTAATAATTTATTAAATAGAGGTACCTCTCCCTATGGGCCTTGTCTGCCCAATCACGTCCCTCCTCGGGAACCATAAACCATTGCTGCATTACCACTTGTTAGTATTTTTTTCGATAATTAAATAATTAAATTTCACAAAAATTTATTTACGAATATTTACATCCTTACTAAAAAATAATCCATTATTTTTTACAAAATTTCCACAATATATTTACAATTATAATTTATATTATTTAATTATTTAATCAAAAATTATTTAATCATTTACAATATATTTACAAATTATTTCCACAAATCCTAAACCCTAAACCCTAAACCGTAAACCCTAAAATTTTACAATTTTTATTTACATCACAATTTACCATAATTTACCTTAAAATCCTACCATAATTTACACAAATTAACCCTAATTTACCATTAATTTCCTAAATTTCAACAACAACAACAATAATTTCACCAACAATTTCACAACACAACAATAATTTTGTACTTCACCCAAATTTCAAACAATTTCACAATTTCAAATAATTTCAAACAATTTCACAATTTCAAACAATAATTTCAAACAATTTCACAATTTCAACAATTTCAAACAATTTCCCAATTTCAAACAATTTCAACAATTTCAAACAACAACAACAACAATTAAAATTTTCATGAACATAACCAATTTAGGGTTTTAGGGTTATACCTTAAATTATGGGTCGGGGTCGGGGTCGGGGTCGGGGTCGAGGTCGGCATCGGGGTCGGCGTCGGGTTGCGGGGTCGGGGTCGGAGAGAGGGAGAGAGAGAGGGCTTCGGTGGATTTTCGGAGAGAGAGAGAGAGAGGGCTTGGAATTGTGAGCGGCTGCGCGAATGGCTAGGGTTCTGAATTTTTGCCTTTTATATTGGCGTTCTTGGGCGACGATTTTAGAAAAATCGTCGCCCTGTTTTTTCAAAATCATCGCCTAAGATAATCTTGGGCGACGATTTTTTGAAGTCGTCGCCTAAGATGAAGAAAATCTCGTCGACGATGTTCTTCAATATAAATCTCTTCGCCCAAAACTATGAAAATCATCGCCTAAGACCCTTCTTGGGCGATGATGTTCTTCACTATAAATCTCGTCGCCCAAGATGAAGAAAATCGTCGGCCAAGAGTTCTATCATAAAATTCAGAATATCGTGAGTTTGGTGATCGGAGAAGAGGAACTGAAAACCGACCGTCAGATATGACCAGCATAACGAATTACGTGGGTGGGAAAAAATTCAGCTCCATCGGACAACGATAAGGGCTCGATCCGTCCGGTCAATCGGCGCGGTCAAACCCCTAAACTGGCGGAAACAGATATTGGACCCTCCAAATCACGTAATCTGGCCGGACCTTCAACTGAGAATAGTTTCCAATCGACGAGACGCTTACGGGGATATAAAATTTTGGTAAAAAATAAATACCCGGGATAGGGCTACCACTAGGTAGAAATAAGAGAAAAATTCGTTGACCGGAACAACCGGCACCGAAATTTTACCGGAATATCTTCATTTTTCACGGGTTGATGTATTTCACCGTTCCGGTCATATCTTATTTCACGACTTTTTTGCGTTTGAGGCCTCTACGTATACGTTGTCTTCAAAACGAAACTTAAACTCAACACTCGTATAAAAAAGTTATACAACATTAGTACATATATCGTGAGTTTGGTGATCAGAGAAGAGGAACTGAAAACCGACAGTCAGATATGACCAGCATAATGAATTACGTGGGTGGGCAAAAATTCAGCTCCATCGGACAAAGATAAGGGCTCGATCCGTCCGGTCAATCGGTGCGGTCAAACCCCTAAACGGACGGAAACGGCTATTCGACCCTCCAAATCACGTAATCTGGCCGGACCTTCAACTGAGAATAGTTTCCAATCGACGAGACGCTTACGGGGCTATAAAAATAAAAAACATTTCCTTAAAATTTAAATGTGTTTTATTTATTTTAATTATTCGGATTATCTTGGCCGACGAATTATCCTAATTTCGTCGGCCTATAAGATACTTGGGAGACGATATTTGTTAAATTCGTCGCCCAAGGGTAAAAATAAAAAATCCTGTACAATGAAATTTAAATGTGCTTTATTTATTTTAATTATTCGGATTCTCTTGGCCGACGAATTACCCTACTTTCGTCGGCCAATATTATACTTGGGCGACGATATTTGTTAAATTCGTCGCCCAAGGGTAAAAATAAAAAATCCTGTACAATGAAATTTAAATGTGCTTTATTTATTTTAATTATTCGGATTCTCTTGGCCGACGAAATTAGGGTAATTCGTCGGCCAATGTGATACTTGGGCGACGATATTTGTTAAATTCGTCGCCCTAGGGTAAAATAAAAAATCCTGTACAATGAAATTTAAATGTGTTTTATTTTATTTTAATTATTCGTATTACTCTTAGCCGACGAAAGTAGTGTAATTCGTCGGTCAAGATGTTATTAGGCCGACGAAATGCTTGTATTTCGTCGGCCAAGAAAAAATAAAAAAATAAAAAACTTAGGCGACGATATATTTGAGTTTCGTCGCCTAAGGATTAAAAACATTTAGGCGACGACACAATATAGTTGTCGCCGAAGAATAAAAACTTAGGCGACGATTTAAATATCTTAGGCGACGAAATATTGTTTCGTCGCCCTAGTTTCTATATTAGGCGACGAAATTTAGCCTTAGGCGACGTTTTTTTATTTCGTCGCTTAAAGTTGAACTTTAGGCGACGATTTTTTTTCCTTAGGCGACGATTTTTGTTTCTTCGCCTAAGTTCCCTCTTAGGCGCGACGAAAAAAAAAATCATCGCCCGGTTTTTTCAATTTCGTCGCCTAAAGCTTTATTTTTGGTAGTAGCTTTTCCATTTACACAATCAATCAGCACCTTGGAATCGCCACCATTGGTTTTAAAAAAAAACTAACCACCATTGTACAGACTTGCATTGAAACTAAAACTAGGCAACATCAATGCTTTATTTTGTTTTGTTTATTCTATTTTGTTGATTACTATAATAACATTAACTTTTATTAGTTTTAGTTTGCTCATTGAGGATAGTTATTGACATTCTTATAAGTATCCTCATCTGATGTTGTACAAAGAACACAAAGTATCCTCAATCACAGAGAAAAGACACAAAGAACACAAATTTAAGGTGTTTCAGCAAAACTTTTGCCTACATCCATAGGCAGAAAACACTCTTCACTATATTAATAATGGGTACACCAGAAAGTATAAGAAAACAAGTACTCTCTCTTCTCTTCCTATCTCTCTCATCTGTGCCCTCTATCAGAATGGAACACATTTTGCTCTTTGTCTCTGTGATACAAAACCCTAGAGATGAACCTCTCTTTATATAGCCATAAGGATCTTCACCAAACAGGAAATCCTATTCATATTAGTGGTAGGCAATAATGTCTCTGTCCTTCTCTGTAATCAACCAAGATTATAGGTATACCATCATCAATAAGGATATCATTTCCTTATTGGAACACCATATTCTAAGACGAAACATCTTAGGAAAAACAGATGGGCTGCAAACCTAACAATCTCCCCCTCCAGACCATGAGGGAGGAACACCAGCGCGACTCCATTACCAGGAGTCCGCCGAAGCTGACTTGATGCAGAATTACGTGGTTGGAGCGTGCAGCTCCCCCTGATCGAACAACTCATCACCATGTCCCTAGTGGTGGAACTCTTATTAACCATCTTCAACCTGGTCAGAACACCCATTGGAAAATGAAATTTGGGACATCTTTTCTAGAATGCTTTTCTTCCTTATATGGTCATCACTTTGGTGCCATACACCCAAAGAAGTATCACCCATTGCACTCAAGTCATCTTTGTATACCAAGTTATGTGTCTTGTAAAAGGAACAACACAAACTTCCTCTAGCAACCTCTAACGACCCATTCATAAGCTTCCACTTTCCATCACCAATATACTGGTGAAAACCTTGTATGCCAAGAGCACTTGCAGACAGTATGTTGACACGTAAATCAAAAACGTGCCTCACATCCTTCAATGTCATATGGTAACTAAGATCAGTCTTTATGCAAATGTCTCACATTCCCGAAATCTTGGACCAGTCTCTATTACCCATCTTCAATATCTCAAAGTCGCTTGCTTCATATGTAGTAAAGAGCTCCAAGTTGGAAGTAACATGACAACTTGCATCGGTATCCACTAACCAATCATGATATTTGTCACCAACATACAGACATTCTTGAACAGTGAAAAGGTCTCCCGAGACAGTAGCAGTAAAGCCATTATCTTCATCATCTTGGTACTTGCTCTTCCTTTTGTCTTGTTTCCACTTTCGACACATCCGCTTCATGTGACCCTTCTCGCCACAGTAGTGACATGTGACACTAAACTTTGGACCTGAATTCTTGTCTCTACCTTTCACAACAAGAGCTCTTTTGTGCCCATCGTCTATGCCAACAATGTTTCTTCTTGTTTTGTCGTTAAACATGTTATCCTTAACGGTATATCCATAGACAATACACCGTTAGACATAGAATTAATCAAGGTCACCACAAAAGTTCCAAGCAACAACAATGCTAGCATGATATCCTCCGTTCTTGGTTTCCATGTCACCCAATTCATGTGGGTGAGTTTAATCATTGTGTTTTTTGTTTCACTCATCCTGACAACATTGAACTTGCTGAATCAAACCCTGGATCCACAAACGAACCCTGCTCTGATACCACTATTGTGATATCGTATAATTATGTATGTCAAGAAACCCTAAAAGTACACAACAAACCAAGAGAAACAATCACAGAGATAAGACACAAAGAACATAGATTTAAGGTGATTCAGTAAAACTTTTGCCTACATTCACAGGCAGAAAACACTCTCCATTATATTAATAATGGGTACACCAGAAAGTATAAAAAAACAAAGACTCTCTATTCTTTTCCTATCTCTCTCCTCTCTGCCCTCTCTCACTCTCTAACCGAGAATGGAACACACTTTGCTCTTTGTCTTTGCGATACAAAAACCTAGAGCTGAACCCTTCCTTATATGGCTATAAGGATCTTCACCAAACATGAAATCTTATTCCTATTAGTGGTAGGCAATAATGCCTCTGTCATTCTCTGTATTCAACCAAAATTACAGGTATATCATCATCAATAAAGATATTATTTCTTTATTGGAACACCATACCCTAAGACGAAACATTATAAGAAAAACACATGGCTGGAAACCCAACAGTATTTACTTATATATGTAAGCCTACAAATGTGAAGGATACATGAGTGATGCTACTACGTACGCACTGTAGACCCTGTAGTCTGTATAGTAGGAAAATGCATATTGCTACTTCATGTCAGTAGCTTTTTGGCACGAGTAAAAGAACAATTGTCAATTGAGGTACGGTTATATATGGAGCTCGGGAAGGTTTTAAGCATACTGAAAGCCATGAGATGGACATCACCGTTAATAAATAAATAATTGTGTGAGAGGTTAGGGTTTCTTTAATGTTAGCCAGCTCACTGACATGGAAAGCAAATTAGCTATCGAAGGAAAATAACCATTCCTTTATATTATCAAAAAAGTAGCGATCGAATTAGCTTTCAATTTCTGCTACACAAGCTTAAAAAGCAAATGCCTTGTGCTTCATGCATGTTGCCCAAAGACATGGATTTGAATCACTTAAAAGATCGAGAAAGAATTTGAGGAGCTAGCAGCCAACTTTATCTGGTTGGAAAGTCACTTGCTATTCAAGTTTAGAATTCTAGCTGTATCAATGGTGAGGGGCATAACTTTCTTCAAGCACTAGTTGGCCAAAAAAACAGAGAAGCAAGAAGACGTACGTATATGACTTATAGAAAATTCTCAAATTGCACATTTTCTTAACAAAACAAACACAAGGTGCAGGCTAGCTTACTGAAAACCACATCATTCAAACAAAAACAAATGCATGATTGTTCTTACAGTATTATAGTTTGATTTTCGTCTCCCACCAAACTTAGGAAGCAAGGAAATGGTTCAATCTGGGGCCTCAAAGCTTGCCGAAAGTGAAATACCACGTTTTCTAAGCAAACATGATTGAACTTTTTTAATGGCTGCTTTGCTAGCTATTCCCACTCCAAAGCTGACCCTTTCTTAATTATTAGTTGGCTGGCTGGCGTGAGCATAAAATGACATTCCGGAAATTTTTAACAAAATAGAGTACGACTGGCTAGGGAATCATAGCTTCTTGCCTTCTTCCATAAGAACAATCATACAAAAACCCTCATTTGTCTTTGCAACTGAAACCTAGCTTGCTTGTTTAGAACGTCTCAATCGATCTCTTCCCCGATTGCTCTGTCATCTATATATCGAAAAACCAATGATTTCGAAAGCTTCGTTGCCACGCTGGATGCTGGCAAAGAAGCTTGGCCGTGTTAAAAGGGCATGGAAGAGGTTCACCGGGAAAGTACAGTCGAAACTCCACCATCTCAACATTTCCAATACCATCGAAACCACCACAAAACGCCTCCTCGACATGCGGTGTTTGCGATTCTTCATTCCATCCAAACTACGCGCTCTCACCAAAGATTCCTCTACCTTTTCTCGGAACCAATATAACAGCCACCACTACCAGCACCACAGCAAGTTTCTCCATAAGAATGCTGCAACCATACACATAGACGAGGTCTTTGCACAGTCTGCAGGCAATGCACACACCAAGAACAAACATTTAGATGCGCAGGCCGAAACAAGCAGAGGCAAAGAAGAGCTCGACGAAGGGAATATTGCGATGAGAAACAGCAAGAGTGTTTATAGCGTTGAAGATGCATGGCAGGCGGTGGTTGCTAGGTCGCCACAGTTGCGGGTTGTGGACGAAAGGGCGGAGGAGTTTATTTGCAAGTTTAGGCAGGACATGAAGCTTCAGAAGGAGAGGTCTATCCTTGAATTCCAGGAGATGTTGGCTCGAAGTGCCTAGATTAATTATTGATTGGCTTCGTGAGTTCACTATTAACTAGCATTCAGATTTTCACGTTTTCTTTTCTAATTCGAAATATGGAAGTGATATAAATTACACAAGGGTTTGGGAGTTTGCTGTGTTGGTTTTCGATCGAAGTGATGAACATACAGAAACTTTAGGTATATTTCCTTAGCAACTTTTTTTTTTCTTTTCGGTTTTGTTTGTAACATACATTAATGGATTGTTATGGATGATTGATGTATTGGTTAAACACATATACGACACTGTATAATCGAAGATTTCAATGATATATACGTCCCTACTGTGAAATTCAAATTACTATTCCTCCATCAACATCAACATCAACATCAAGATCGATATTGATGTTTATCTAGGACTCAAATCATGCATATCCGTACTGTAAGGTAATTCCCACGTTTTCAATTGCTCATACTGTAAATAAATGGAGTTTCACAAGTTTCCTAGAACTTCTGCCCATGTTTCCTTGAACTTTTGACTCACATTGTATAGGTACGTTATATTGGTGTTTCCAATGAGACTTCATACGGAGTGATGGAGTTCGTAAATACTGTTGAAGGGCTACCAAAGATAGTTGACGAGGCCAAAAGTTGACCTGTGCAATTAAAAACCCTATCGTGTAGTATTAGTAAGTAGGGTATCGTTCTAGCCGGGGACACTAGGGAAAGATTATATCTGCATTAAAATAAGTTAGTAATATTCACAAATGTAAAATAAGCATACAAGTACAATTCTGTCACAACTATACAAGTATAACACACATATATAATTATAAACATATATACATATTTACGATTTTAAATGGGGGATGTATAAGGTGGTTCGAAACATAAAGAAAAGAAGTAAAATATTTACATACATCGGTCAATTAATACTCAAGCACAAAATATAGCAAACACCGATTAGAAAACACATAAGTTTTATGAAAGATCAAGTTATTACGTTTATGTTATCATAGATGCAAATTAATTCCAACTTTTTACGACTTCTCATGTAACTTAGAACTTACGATGCGCATCATCCTAAGTTTATGTGTCATATTGTTTAATGCTTACGACGCGCATCACATTAACACAAAATACACTTACCGTTCACGAGTCGTTGGAGACATGATCCTAGGTATGTCGTCACTCATCCTATTAACATGTAAATCACTTACCCTACCACCCTATGCAGCAACTAAAATCGACAGCCCGACGCGGTGAACTCAACCCTAGATTACTACGGCATATTAAACTCCCCCCTTAGAAACATCCGTGCACAAGACTATCTTTAGGTTCGATTATGTGATCAGGTAAGCAATTAATCAATTTGACATCTACTAAACACACAAACATAAACAACTTAAACTAAATCATAATCCTAACATGCAATCTAAATCGTTACATAACAAACATATTCATATGCAAATCACAAAGAAGAGTTCATAAACATGCTTATTATGCAAAACCGAAAACCAATACATATATATATCAATAAGAACTGTCTTTACACAGAAAATACATACACAAACCATGAAAGTATTCATCCTTAACCAACCTATGCAGTTCGGCAAGGATGAAGGATGAAATTGGTGGAAGAGTGCGGTCGGCAGTGGATGGAAACGGGGGCGGCAGCAGCTTGTGTTCTCTGTGTTTGAGAGGTTTTTGGGTAGAGTTTGGCTATACTATGTTTTGAGCAATTGAAAGACACGAAATTAAGAGCTATACATGTCTATTTATACAGAAAAATTGAAGAGAAACCCTAGAGAATTCGGGAGCTTCAAGGAGACACAACCCTTGTTGGACTTGAAATCCTTCTTGGACTTGGTTTCTTCTTTCTTCTTTGACAAGGATTTCGACTTGGACCTTGGATTTCTGATTTCTTGGACTCCTCTACATGTTATTAGATCCATGTAGGCCTTACACACACGTTCTTGGGCTCATAGGCAGCCGAAATCATGGACAAACTCGGCAAGGACAGACTTTCCCGGTTTGACCAGAAAAGCTCCATACTTGGTTGTTTCAGCTGCCATGATGCATTCTTCGAATCTTCTTCTTCAATGCAGCTTCCCATGACTTCATTAAGCTTCTCTTAAGTCCTTTGACATGCTTGGGAAGAATTTTGGTGAAGAAACATCCTCCCAAACTCGTGTGACAACTTAGGCAGAAACTGCCCAGTTTTGCAGCTTGACCTCCGTCATTTGTTTTGATCATAACTCCTTCATCAGAACTCGGATTTCTGCGATTCCAAAAGATTTAGAAACTAGACATCCACAGCTTTTCATCCATATATGGCACGTTCCATGGTTCCTCCTGGATCGTCCTAGGGAAATCTTTGACGTTGAGTTATGGTTTCTGGAAATTTCTGCTCGGATCAAAACTTGTGTTTCGGAGTTTCTTCTTTTCCATGGCCTCTCTTGTTGTCCTCCGTGAATCCAATCTTCATGATTCTTGTTCTCATATGCTCATTTACATGTCATCTACACATTAAACCAAATTCCTCAAAAATGACAATGTAAAGGTACGATGAATCATGATAAAATTACTAAGTGTTATCCAAAATCAGTTTTACAATACTTAAGCTCAAATTTCTGTATAAATACATGTTTTAGCCATTGCTCTACAGAAAAACCCTTTTGACTTAAAATAAGTAAACAACATTACTATAAGGAATAAACAAGGTACAAATGAGGGTAAAAACACATTAAAAACATAGCGTAAAACGCACTTATCAAACTACCCCACACTTACCCTTTGCTAGTCCCTTAGCAAACTGACTCTAAAACAAAAACAAAACGACTCAAAAACTTCTAATACCCTTAGAAAGATTGTCTCAGGATCTTTATCATGCATAACTTTCAAGTTTGAACATTCGAATGAGAAGAACGTAATTGCAAAGCTTCATAAACATGTATCATAGCATGAACAAGTAAGATATGAGATCATATAGCACAAACATGTATGATAACCGTTCCACCTCACAATGACATACTCTCTTCTAATCACTCATCCATGGTATTCACTCAATCGTATATGCAAGGGAAAAGATGATAAGATAACAAATAACTTGCATATTTCATCAAATAAAAGCACTTTGTGAATAGAAATTCTTGGAAAAACCTCATATAACAACTATGTGCAATAATGGACCAAAACCATATGCTTAACTTATGAGAAAATCTCCACAAATCAAATTTAGCTATCTTAAGAATCATGAATTAATCTCAATAATATGGTTGTAATGGGGCTAAGTTTCATAAGGTAGGAATTTTTAGGATAAGTGGTGCTATAGGAAATCACCAAGACTTAGCAAATCTCGCTCCTCCTCATGTCTTCATTTCAAGGGTCGAATTTCTTCATGTTGGACCCATACGTCAATCTTGACTTTTCCCCATATTATGAACAAGACAAAGGTCATCTAAACACTTTTAGACCTTCAAATAATCACCAACTCCAAATTCACAAAACATTACAACACACCATGAAAGAATTTGTGCCTTGAACTTTAATTCTATCCGAATTTTTTTTTCGGACATATTTCTTTCTTTTTGTTCATACATGGCACATACATTTATAATCATATGGTGTTTTACCCCACACTTGCTCTTTATTACCTTGTCACCCCACACTTGCATCACAGCATCACGCATTACAGCTCCATCATAAATACTTTGCCAAGTCTTGATAACAAGGTAAAGGTTTAGCTATTCTAAGCAAATGAATTCTGTTTAAGGGTGATGAAAGAAAAGGTTTAACATAGGCTCAAAGGGGTTTACTAAAGAGTCCCACGACGGGCACAAAATAGGCATAGGATTATTTGGCTTTGGTGGTGATCCTAATGAGATTTAATTCAATCATATTCAAAATCAAGACATGTTATGATTATAAAGCTTCGAAAATCACATAAGCAAGTTCTAGTAAATTCTAGAGTCCATTAAAAAGCTATAGCACATAGTCATTGAATATGCAAAGAATAATGAGGTTTCAAAATATAGTGAAATTTCGAAAGATATGGAATTTATCACTCAAAAAGAAAGTATTTAGGCTCAAATTCTCACATAGGTTTTTATGGAAACAAATTGATCAAACATGCATACTTTATTATCAATCAAATCTCAAATATTCATACTAATTCACATATCCATGAAACTTGCAATTTCTTAAGATAAATGTTAAATCGTCAATCATGCATTCAAAGATATAGTTCATCATAGACTTTTAAGGGTATATCCTAAGACTCAAAAACAAATAAAACATTTAAAACAAAATTTAAAAAAATTAAAAACAAATTTCGAAATTTTTTTTTTTTTTATAAAAATTACGGAAAATTTAAAAATTTCGGCATAAATTGAAAAATTTCCAGAAAGTTTGAAAAACACACAAATAAAAATATGTTACTATGTAACCTCTACCCCACACTTAGAAAATTACATTGTCCTCAATGTAAACCCAAAATAATGTCATAATTTCCTAAGCATGTGTCTAAGTTACATAATATACACTTAAATAAATCAAAATATCAACCATAAAAGTGAAGGGATTAGAAAAATGCAAAATCTCGTTGATGGCTCCTCCACAGCTACGGTTGAAATGAGTTGCCTCTCATGCAGCGCTTAATGTTTATAGTCTATCAGCCTAGACTCTTCTCTTCATGCTTTGATGCGTCATTCTTCATTTGTTGGTGGCTCTAATAACTTGATCACCTCGTCATAGGTGGATGCAAACGTCTTTGAGCCTCCCTTGTAGGCTTGGCGCCATCCTCAAGTAAGATTCTGTGAACACATTTTGTAGGGCTTATTCCCTTGATGTCTGCCAAAGTCCAGCCAATGGCAGCTGTCTTCTTCTTTAAAACTGCAACTAGCTTGTCCTCTTGTTGCTTTGTCAACGTTGATGACACAATAACTGGTAGAGTGTCATCTTCTCCGAGAAATACATACTTCAAGTGTTTTGGGAGAGCTTTTAGCTCTAACTCAGGGGTCTGTTCCACAGATGGTAACAACTTATTAGTGGAAATTGGAATTGACAAAGGAGAATACTTATCGTAGAGTGGTTGTGAATCAAGTTCCTTCACAACTTCAAGTATGGACGGCTCCAAATCTTTCAAAGCCTCCTCATCCCATTCTCCAAACTTGTCAAATCCGACCCCTCGCT
This sequence comes from Fragaria x ananassa, assembly GCA_034370585.1. Lineage (NCBI taxonomy): Eukaryota > Viridiplantae > Streptophyta > Magnoliopsida > Rosales > Rosaceae > Fragaria > Fragaria x ananassa. Next base: position 4,675,649 of record CP139761.1, on the reverse strand, counting down.
CGATGGCTAATTGCTATGCTTGATGGGTGGTCATTGCACACGGTGCAACACCACCATACCTCCATTCACTGCCGAATCCTTCCCCATATGCTTCGGCATTGTTGCTTTCTCCATTGTTGAGTTCGGCACTAGGGTGCTTCATGGCATCGAAAATATTGAATTTGATGATCTCACCATCGAACTCCATTGTCAGATTACCTCCAGCAACGTCGATAGTCGTTCTTGCAGTTCTCATGAAGGGTTGTCCCAACAACAACTGTGTCGAATTTGTAGATGACTTCTCCATTTCTAGCACATAAAAGTCCGCAGGAAATATCAGTTGATTAACCTGCACAAGAACATCTTCAACATACCCCTCAGGGTACTTGTTAGAATGATCCGCCAATTGGATCACAACATTATCAGTTTTGAGAGGTCCTAGGTCTAGGGACTTATAAAGATTAAGTGACATAACATTAATTGAAGCTCCTAGATCTAGCATGACATTCTCAAAACGAGTAGAACCAATAACACAAGGGATAGAAAAACTCCCTGGATCCTTCATTTTGGGCGGCATTTTCCTTTGGAGAACGGCAGAAACTTTCTCACTCATCTTGACAACTTGTTTCTCCCTTGTGTGCCTTCTTGTTGTGCAAAGCTCCTTCAAGAACTTAGCATACTTTGGGATTTGTCGAATGCACTCCAACAAGGGTAGATTGATGTTCACTTTTCGAAAAACATCCAACACTTCTTCGTCGGATTTATCCTTTTTGCTCTTAGTGAACCTAGAAGGAAAAGGTAGAGAAGAATATTGATTAGTATTAACTAAATCACTAGGGTTCGAAATCATACCTTCCTTCGTTGAAGTTGCCGGATCTTTTTCAAGATCCCTCTTTTTCATTGCTTCCAAGTCTGCCTTGCTTGGCTCAGCTTCTTTGTTTCACATGGTTTTTCCTTGATCTTGTCCATGTGTCTCGGCATTGGCATTGTGCTCGGCATTCATCCCATGCTCGGCATCATTCATGTGTAGCTCGGCATCTCCTTCTTCATCACTCATGTCCAACACTCCAAGTCCTTTTGTGGTTTTAGGCTTTGAAGGTGGCGACAACAAGGTTTTCCCACTTCTTGTAACAACTATTTGTGCTTGTTCGTTCTTGGGATTCTTGATGACACCTCCTGGCAACCTTCCTTGTTCATTAAATTTTCCCATGAAGTCCACAACTTGCCCCATTTGATTCTTTAATTCCATAATGTCTTTCGACATCAAGGCAATGTCCTTGGTGTTGGTTTGAGTTGTGGCCAACAAAGATTGTGTCGAAGTGGCGATGTTCTTGAAAATTTCATCATAATTTTGCTGCCCACTCGGTTGTCCTCCTTGTTGGTAGGGTTGGTATGGCCTTGGCATGAAATTGCCTTGAGGCTGTGCCATGTAAGTACTTGGTTGCTGCCCTTGTGCGTTTGGTTGTGGATTCAGCACGTTACTATTGTTGTTCCAACGAAAGTTTGGATCGTTGGCCCTTGTATTGAAATTCTGAAAACGTGTTTGAGCCCCTTGACCTTGGAAGTTGCCGAATTGTCCTTGAAAACCGACGGCATTGACATCCTCAAAGCTCGGATTTACTTGGCCAAGACCAAGTTAGTAAGTCATAAGGAATTTCGAAACAAGGCATGTATGAAGAGCTCGGCAAAGAGTGGCCAAGTTTCGAAATTTTTAACATTTAAGCACAAAATGTCGGCAACCTAATAAAGTTGCTAGTTGATTTTATTACTCTTAACTTTCACGGTACGTGGAGCAGGGAAGACCACTGTGCAATGAGCTTGTACAGCTCAAGGTAGTGTTTTGATTCGTCCTATATACCATGAAAATCAAGACCAATTTCAAAATTGAAGTTATAATGCCTATATGCCAAGTTGTTTTCTAAAATCTAAAGCAAGGTGATGCTACGGCCCGAGCTTTTGACTAGGTCGAGCGGATTCCGTGGTTTCAGAAGGAAAGTGTCAATGTCACGGGGGGCGAACCTCCTACAAGAACCAGGCAGGACTCGTTTGTGATCAAGGAGGCGGACCCCTATCGACCCCTTCACCGAGAAGAGTGGTCAGTCATGATCTTGAGATCCAATTGAACAAACCTGAATTCCATATCTATGACAGAACGGCCCCTTACTCAGCTAGGAACAAACTCGGATCCCTAGATCAGTCACCTTATGTTAATCAAAGCCGCCCTCAACCTCATGAAATCCGCAAATAACATGAAGGGTTTAGGCTAAGATTAACAAAAGTGGCTCCACCTGACATGTTTTACTTTAGAAATTACAAAACATCTTAACATATAAAAACCATAACTTCAAATATTACCTAAGTATTTATTAAGGTGTCGACATGGCATATAAATACAAGAAAGAATTCGGCACATATATTGCAATAAACATATACCACACTTCGGCACCTATATAAGAGAAAACAAAGAATAGTTAGTCACAAATATACAAAATAAATCCTTTTTAGCATCCCCGGCAACGGCGCCAAAAACTGACGAGGCCAAAAGTTGACCTATGCAATTAAAAACCCTATCGTGTAGTATTAGTAAGTAGGGTATCGTTCTAGCCGGGGACACTAGGGAAGGATTATATCTGCATTAAAATAAGTTAGTAATATTCACAAATGTAAAATAAGCATACAAGTACAATTCTGTCACAACTATACAAGTATAACACACATATATAATTATAAACATATATACATATTTACGATTTTAAATGGGGGATGTATAAGGTGGTTCGAAACATAAAGAAAAGAAGTAAAATATTTACATACATCGGTCAATTAATACTCAAGCACAAAATATAGCAAACACCGATTAGAAAACACATAAGTTTTATGAAAGATCAAGTTATTACGTTTATGTTATCATAGATGCAAATTAATTCCAACTTTTTACGACTTTTCATGTAACTTAGAACTTACGACGCGCATCATCCTAAGTTTATGTGTCATATTGTTTAATGCTTACGACGCGCATCACATTAACACAAAATACACTTACCGTTCACGAGTCGTTGGAGACATGATCTTAGGTATGTCGTCACTCATCCTATTAACATGTAAATCACTTACCCTACCACCCTATGCAGCAACTAAAATCGACAGCCCGACGCGGTGAACTCAACCCTAGATTACTACGGCATATTAAACTCCCCCCTTAGAAACATCCGTGCACAAGACTATCTTTAGGTTCGATTATGTGATCAGGTAAGCAATTAATCAATTTGACATCTACTAAACACACAAACATAAACAACTTAAACTAAATCATAATCCTAACATGCAATCTAAATCGTTACATAACAAACATATTCATATGCAAATCACAAAGAAGAGTTCATAAACATGCTTATTATGCAAAACCGAAAACCAATACATATATATATCAATAAGAACTGTCTTTACACAGAAAATACATACACAAACCATGAAAGTATTCATCCTTAACCAACCTATGCAGTTCGGCAAGGATGAAGGATGAAATTGGTGGAAGAGTGCGGTCGGCAGTGGATGGAAACGGGGGCGGCAGCAGCTTGTGTTCTCTGTGTTTGAGAGGTTTTTGGGTAGAGTTTGGCTATACTATGTTTTGAGCAATTGAAAGACACGAAATTAAGAGCTATACATGTCTATTTATACAGAAAAATTGAAGAGAAACCCTAGAGAATTCGGGAGCTTCAAGGAGACACAACCCTTGTTGGACTTGAAATCCTTCTTGGACTTGGTTTCTTCTTTCTTCTTTGACAAGGATTTCGACTTGGACCTTGGATTTCTGATTTCTTGGACTCCTCTACATGTTATTAGATCCATGTAGGCCTTATACACACGTTCTTGGGCTCATAGGCAGCCGAAATCATGGACAAACTCGGCAAGGACAGACTTTCCCGGTTTGACCAGAAAAGCTCCATACTTGGTTGTTTCGGCTGCCATGATGCATTCTTCGAATATTCTTCTTCAATGCAGCTTCCCATGACTTCATTAAGCTTCTCTTAAGTCCTTTGACATGCTTGGGAAGAATTTTGGTGAAGAAACATCCTCCCAAACTCGTGTGACAACTTAGGCAGAAACTGCCCAGTTTTGCAGCTTGACCTCCGTCATTTGTTTTGATCATAACTCCTTCATCAGAACTCGGATTTCTGCGATTCCAAAAGATTTAGAAACTAGACATCCACAGCTTTTCATCCATATATGGCACGTTCCATGGTTCCTCCTGGATCGTCCTAGGGAAATCTTTGACGTTGAGTTATGGTTTCTGGAAATTTCTGCTCGGATCAAAACTTGTGTTTCGGAGTTTCTTCTTTTCCATGGCCTCTCTTGTTGTCCTCCGTGAATCCAATCTTCATGATTCTTGTTCTCATATGCTCATTTACATGTCATCTACACATTAAACCAAATTCCTCAAAAATGACAATGTAAAGGTACGATGAATCATGATAAAATTACTAAGTGTTATCCAAAATCGGTTTTACAATACTTAAGCTCAAATTTCTGTATAAATACATGTTTTAGCCATTGCTCTACAGAAAAACCCTTTTGACTTAAAATAAGTAAACAACATTACTATAAGGAATAAACAAGGTACAAATGAGGGTAAAAACACATTAAAAACATAGCGTAAAACGCACTTATCAAACTACCCCACACTTACCCTTTGCTAGTCCCTTAGCAAACTGACTCTAAAACAAAAACAAAACGACTCAAAAACTTCTAATACCCTTAGAAAGATTGTCTCAGGATCTTTATCATGCATAACTTTCAAGTTTGAACATTCGAATGAGAAGAACGTAATTGCAAAGCTTCATAAACATGTATCATAGCATGAACAAGTAAGATATGAGATCATATAGCACAAACATGTATGATAACCGTTCCACCTCACAATGACATACTCTCTTCTAATCACTCATCCATGGTATTCACTCAATCGTATATGCAAGGGAAAAGATGATAAGATAACAAATAACTTGCATATTTCATCAAATAAAAGCACTTTGTGAATAGAAATTCTTGGAAAAACCTCATATAACAACTATGTGCAATAATGGACCAAAACCATATGCTTAACTTATGAGAAAATCTCCACAAATCAAATTTAGCTATCTTAAGAATCATGAATTAATCTCAATAATATGGTTGTAATGGGGCTAAGTTTCATAAGGTAGGAATTTTTAGGATAAGTGGTGCTATAGGAAATCACCAAGACTTAGCAAATCTCGCTCCTCCTCATGTCTTCATTTCAAGGGTCGAATTTCTTCATGTTGGACCCATACGTCAATCTTGACTTTTCCCCATATTATGAACAAGACAAAGGTCATATAAACACTTTTAGACATTCAAATAATCACCAACTCCAAATTCACAAAACATTACAACACACCATGAAAGAATTTGTGCCTTGAATTTTAATTCTATCCGAATTTTTTTTTTGGACATATTTCTTTCTTTTTGTTCATACATGGCACATACATTTATAATCATATGGTGTTTTACCCCACACTTGCTCTTTATTACCTTGTCACCCCACACTTGCATCACAGCATCACGCATTACAGCTCCATCATAAATACTTTGCCAAGTCTTGATAACAAGGTAAAGGTTTAGCTATTCTAAGCAAATGAATTCTGTTTAAGGGTGATGAAAGAGAAGGTTTAACATAGGCTCAAAGGGGTTTACTAAAGAGTCCCACGACGGGCACAAAATAGGCATAGGATTATTTGGCTTTGGTGGTGATCCTAATGAGATTTAATTCAATCATATTCAAAATCAAGACATGTTATGATTATAAAGCTTCGAAAATCACATAAGCAAGTTCTAGTAAATTCTAGAGTCCATTAAAAAGCTATAGCACATAGTCATTGAATATGCAAAGAATAATGAGATTTCAAAATATAGTGAAATTTCGAAAGATATGGAATTTATCACTCAAAAAGAAAGTATTTAGGCTCAAATTCTCACATAGGTTTTTATGGAAACAAATTGATCAAACATGCATACTTTATTATCAATCAAATCTCAAATATTCATACTAATTCACATATCCATGAAACTTGCAATTTCTTAAGATAAATGTTAAATCGTCAATCATGCATTCAAAGATATAGTTCATCATAGACTTTTAAGGGTATATCCTAAGACTCAAAAACAAATAAAACATTTAAAACAAAATTTAAAAAAATTAAAAACAAATTTCGAAATTTTTTTTTTTTTAAAAAAATTACGGAAAATTTAAAAATTTCGGCATAAATTGAAAAATTTCCAGAAAGTTTGAAAAACACACAAATAAAAATATGTTACTATGTAACCTCTACCCCACACTTAGAAAATTACATTGTCCTCAATGTAAACCCAAAATAATGTCATAATTTCCTAAGCATGTGTCTAAGTTACATAATATACACTTAAATAAATCAAAATATCAACCATAAAAGTGAAGGGATTAGAAAAATGCAAAATCTCGTTGATGGCTCCTCCACAGCTACGGTTGAAATGAGTTGCCTCTCATGCAGTGCTTAATGTTTATAGTCTATCAGCCTAGACTCTTCTCTTCATGCTTTGATGCGTCATTCTTCATTTGTTGGTGGCTCTAATAACTTGATCACCTCGTCATAGGTGGATGCAAACGTCTTTGAGCCTCCCTTGTAGGCTTGGCGCCATCCTCAAGTAAGATTCTGTGAACACATTTTGTAGGGCTTATTCCCTTGATGTCTGCCACAGTCCAGCCAATGGCAGCTGTGTTCTTCTTTAAAACTGCAACTAGCTTGTCCTCTTGTTGCTTTGTCAACGTTGATGACACAATAACTGGTAGAGTGTCATCTTCTCCGAGAAATACATACTTCAAGTGTTTTGGGAGAGCTTTTAGCTCTAACTCAGGGGTCTGTTCCACAGATGGTAACAACTTATTAGTGGAAATTGGAATTGACAAAGGAGAATACTTATCGTAGAGTGGTTGTGAATCAAGTTCCTTCACAACTTCAAGTATGGACGGCTCCAAATCTTTCAAAGCCTCCTCATCCCATTCTCTAAACTTGTCAAATCCGACCCCTCGCTCGATGGCTAATTGCTATGCTTGATGGGTGGTCATTGCACACGGTGCAACACCACCATACCTCCATTCACTGCCGAATCCTTCCCCATATGCTTCGGCATTGTTGCTTTCTCCATTGTTGAGTTCGGCACTAGGGTGCTTCATGGCATCGAAAATATTGAATTTGATGATCTCACCATCGAACTCCATTGTCAGATTACCTCCAGCAACGTCGATAGTCGTTCTTGCAGTTCTCATGAAGGGTTGTCCCAACAACAACTGTGTCGAATTTGTAGATGACTTCTCCATTTCTAGCACATAAAAGTCCGCAGGAAATATCAGTTGATTAACCTGCACAAGAACATCTTCAACATACCCCTCAGGGTACTTGTTAGAATGATCCGCCAATTGGATCACAACATTATCAGTTTTGAGAGGTCCTAGGTCTAGGGACTTATAAAGATTAAGTGACATAACATTAATTGAAGCTCCTAGATCTAGCATGACATTCTCAAAACGAGTAGAACCAATAACACAAGGGATAGAAAAACTCCCTGGATCCTTCATTTTGGGCGGCATTTTCCTTTGGAGAACGGCAGAAACTGTCTCACTCATCTTGACAACTTGTTTCTCCCTTGTGTGCCTTCTTGTTGTGCAAAGCTCCTTCAAGAACTTAGCATACTTTGGGATTTGTCGAATGCACTCCAACAAGGGTAGATTGATGTTCACTTTTCGAAAAACATCCAACACTTCTTCGTCGGATTTATCCTTTTTGCTCTTAGTGAACCTAGAAGGAAAAGGTAGAGAAGAATATTGATTAGTATTAACTAAATCACTAGGGTTCGAAATCATACCTTCCTTCGTTGAAGTTGCCGGATCTTTTTCAAGATCCCTCTTTTTCATTGCTTCCAAGTCTGCCTTGCTTGGCTCAGCTTCTTTGTTTCACATGGTTTTTCCTTGATCTTGTCCATGTGTCTCGGCATTGGCATTGTGCTCGGCATTCATCCCATGCTCGGCATCATTCATGTGTAGCTCGGCATCTCCTTCTTCATCACTCATGTCCAACACTCCAAGTCCTTTTGTGGTTTTAGGCTTTGAAGGTGGCGACAACAAGCTTTTCCCACTTCTTGTAACAACTATTTGTGCTTGTTCGTTCTTGGGATTCTTGATGACACCTCCTGGCAACCTTCCTTGTTCATTAAATTTTCCCATGAAGTCCACAACTTGCCCCATTTGATTCTTTAATTCCATAATGTCTTTCGACATCAAGGCAATGTCCTTGGTGTTGGTTTGAGTTGTGGCCAACAAAGATTGTGTCGAAGTGGCGATGTTCTTGAAAATTTCATCATAATTTTGCTGCCCACTCGGCTGTCCTCCTTGTTGGTAGGGTTGGTATGGCCTTGGCATGAAATTGCCTTGAGGCTGTGCCATGTAAGTACTTGGTTGCTGCCCTTGTGCGTTTGGTTGTGGATTCAGCACGTTACTATTGTTGTTCCAACGAAAGTTTGGATCGTTGGCCCTTGGATTGAAATTCTGAAAACGTGTTTGAGCCCCTTGACCTTGGAAGTTGCCGAATTGTCCTTGAAAACCGACGGCATTGACATCCTCAAAGCTCGGATTTACTTGGCCAAGACCAAGTTAGTAAGTCATAAGGAATTTCGAAACAAGGCATGTATGAAGAGCTCGGCAAAGAGTGGCCAAGTTTCGAAATTTTTAACATTTAAGCACAAAATGTCGGCAACCTAATAAAGTTGCTAGTTGATTTTATTACTCTTAACTTTCACGGTACGTGGAGCAGGGAAGACCACTGTGCAATGAGCTTGTACAGCTCAAGGTAGTGTTTTGATTCGTCCTATATACCATGAAAATCAAGACCAATTTCAAAATTGAAGTTATAATGCCTATATGCCAAGTTGTTTTCTAAAATCTAAAGCAAGGTGATGCTACGGCCCGAGCTTTTGACTAGGTCGAGCGGATTCCGTGGTTTCAGAAGGAAAGTGTCAATGTCACGGGGGGCGAACCTCCTACAAGAACCAGGCAGGACTCGTTTGTGATCAAGGAGGCGGACCCCTATCGACCCCTTCACCGAGAAGAGTGGTCAGTCATGATCTTGAGATCCAATTGAACAAACCTGAATTCCATATCTATGACAGAACGGCCCCTTACTCAGCTAGGAACAAACTCGGATCCCTAGATCAGTCACCTTATGTTAATCAAAGCCGCCCTCAACCTCATGAAATCCGCAAATAACATGAAGGGTTTAGGCTAAGATTAACAAAAGTGGCTCCACCTGACATGTTTTACTTTAGAAATTACAAAACATCTTAACATATAAAAACCATAACTTCAAATATTACCTAAGTATTTACTAAGGTGTCGACATGGCATATAAATACAAGAAAGAATTCGGCACATATATTGCAATAAACATATACCACACTTCGGCACCTATATAAGAGAAAACAAAGAATAGTTAGTCACAAATATACAAAATAAATCCTTTTTAGCATCCCCGGCAACGGCGCCAAAAACTGACGAGGCCAAAAGTTGACCTATGCAATTAAAAACCCTATCGTGTAGTATTAGTAAGTAGGGTATCGTTCTAGCCGGGGACACTAGGGAAGGATTATATCTGCATTAAAATAAGTTAGTAATATTCACAAATGTAAAATAAGCATACAAGTACAATTCTGTCACAACTATACAAGTATAACACACATATATAATTATAAACATATATACATATTTACGATTTTAAATGGGGGATGTATAAGGTGGTTCGAAACATAAAGAAAAGAAGTAAAATATTTACATACATCGGTCAATCAATACTCAAGCACAAAATATAGCAAACACCGATTAGAAAACACATAAGTTTTATGAAAGATCAAGTTATTACGTTTATGTTATCATAGATGCAAATTAATTCCAACTTTTTACGACTTCTCATGTAACTTAGAACTTACGACGCGCATCATCCTAAGTTTATGTGTCATCTTGTTTAATGCTTACGACGCGCATCACATTAACACAAAATACACTTACCGTTCACGAGTCGTTGGAGACATGATCCTAGGTATGTCGTCACTCATCCTATTAGCATGTAAATCACTTACCCTACCACCCTATGCAGCAACTAAAATCGAGAGTCCGATGCGGTGAACTCTACCCTAGATTACTACGGCATATTAAACTCCCCCCTTAGAAACATCCGTGCACAAGACTATCTTTAGGTTCGATTATGTGATCAGGTAAGCAATTAATCAATTTGACATCTACTAAACACACAAACATAAACAACTTAAACTAAATCATAATCCTAACATGCAATCTAAATCGTTACATAACAAACATATTCATATGCAAATCACAAAGAAGAGTTCATAAACATGCTTATTATGCAAAACCGAAAACCAATACATATATATATCAATAAGAACTGTCTTTACACAGAAAATACATACACAAACCATGAAAGTATTCATCCTTAACCAACCTATGCAGTTCGGCAAGGATGAAGGATGAAATTGGTGGAAGAGTGCGGTCGGCAGTGGATGGAAACGGGGGCGGCAGCAGCTTGTGTTCTCTGTGTTTGAGAGGTTTTTGGGTAGAGTTTGGCTATACTATGTTTTGAGCAATTGAAAGACACGAAATTAAGAGCTATACATGTCTATTTATACAGAAAAATTGAAGAGAAACCCTAGAGAATTCGGGAGCTTCAAGGAGAGACAACCCTTGTTGGACTTGAAATCCTTCTTGGACTTGGTTTCTTCTTTCTTCTTTGACAAGGATTTCGACTTGGACCTTGGATTTCTGATTTCTTGGACTCCTCTACATGTTATTAGATCCATGTAGGCCTTATACACACGTTCTTGGGCTCATAGGCAGCCGAAATCATGGACAAACTCGGCAAGGACAGACTTTCCCGGTTTGACCAGAAAAGCTCCATACTTGGTTGTTTCGGCTGCCATGATGCATTCTTCGAATCTTCTTCTTCAATGCAGCTTCCCATGACTTCATTAAGCTTCTCTTAAGTCCTTTGACATGCTTGGGAAGAATTTTGGTGAAGAAACATCCTCCCAAACTCGTGTGACAACTTAGGCAGAAACTGCCCAGTTTTGCAGCTTGACCTCCGTCATTTGTTTTGATCATAACTCCTTCATCAGAACTCGGATTTCTGCGATTCCAAAAGATTTAGAAACTAGACATCCACAGCTTTTCATCCATATATGGCACGTTCCATGGTTCCTCCTGGATCGTCTTAGGGAAATCTTTGACGTTGAGTTATGGTTTCTGGAAATTTCTGCTCGGATCAAAACTTGTGTTTCGGAGTTTCTTCTTTTCCATGGCCTCTCTTGTTGTCCTCCGTGAATCCAATCTTCATGATTCTTGTTCTCATATGCTCATTTACATGTCATCTACACATTAAACCAAATTCCTCAAAAATGACAATGTAAAGGTACGATGAATCATGATAAAATTACTAAGTGTTATCCAAAATCGGTTTTACAATACTTAAGCTCAAATTTCTGTATAAATACATGTTTTAGCCATTGCTCTATAGAAAAACCCTTTTGACTTAAAATAAGTAAACAACATTACTATAAGGAATAAACAAGGTACAAATGAGGGTAAAAACACATTAAAAACATAGCGTAAAACGCACTTATCAATAGTCAGTATCCAAAACAATTACATTCTTCTTGTTAGAACTCATTTTGAAAGTAAGTTGTATTATGATTCTAATTGTGGGCAGATAATTTAAAACATTTCGTATATATATGTTAAAAAAATAGGTTGATCAGAGATCTCATCTTAAATTTCACAATTGAGAGGTAGCTTTAAATATTTATTCTTGTAAGAAACCAACATCTTTCTCTTTTCTGAGTTTGTTTTCCTAGAATTAAGATTCTACTCATGCAAGTATGCAGATCTGCACTCATATTGGATGGTTAGCTTATTTTGATTGCTAAGGACTATCTCATTGATATATACAGTTTCTATCCAGAGTGGGATACCGTTTTGAAATTAAAATGTGAGACACCTTATTTTACTCATTTTTAGGTTATATTTTTACATTTTCACCATTCAGTGTCTAGAATATAGTGTGTAGATCATTCCTGCAAAGTTTCATTTAATTTAGATATCATTTGGAAGTAGGAGATGGAGAGAAGAAAGAAGTATGTCTGCATCAATTTTCAAGCCATCTGCAGAGCTGAAGACACTCGATGAAAAAATGTGCTCCAACTCTTTCTGACTTCTAAGAATGACTTAACAAGAGACTGCTCAAGTGAGTTTTTAAGAATATATAAAATAAATACAGATGGTGTTTTGTATAAACTAGCCAATCAACATTACCACCCAACAAGATGGTGTTTTGTATAAACCACATGACTACAGCACGCAAGGCACTTCGAACCAATTGAGAATTTGACATTACCATCCAAGGCTACCATTAATGGAAACCAATATGAAGCACCCTTTTCAGTTCTCATATGCTAGAATATGAGCCCCTTACTTTCATATATACTGAACCAGATGAGTAATGCCCTACAATATTGCACACTCACAAACCAAGCAATATTTCATAACATAATCTCGTTAGCTGAAACCGGCCAACTGCAACTACAAAGCTGTTAGCAACTCTTTTTTTTTTTTTTTTTAAATACTTTTATTAATAACTCACACACCCTACATATGTCGTGAGGTTTGAACCCATGACCTCAAAGTTGTCAGTTAAACACCTTAACTAACCAAGCCACAGCTCACTGACCAATTGCAACTGCAAAGCTAAAGGACTTGAAAGAATTATTAGTGATATATATTCAGATATCCCTATTAAGTTTTTTTATTCTGATATTTCTTTTAAGTTACGAAATATTGCTTGTAATTTTGGAAACAAATTCAAGATTTAGGCCAAGGTTCATGTTCCTAATATTTCTGGTATGCATGAAAAGAAAGGTGGCGGTCTGTAAGCGTTCTTGTGAGGAGTTTCAAGTGATGTCAGATGTATGTGAGCTTGTTCATGTTGACACTAAAGGTGCAAAGTTTACATGGGTACGCAGGCGCAGACTTTGTGGAAACGTTAAGTTACGCCTGGATCGTAGTCTCGCTAGCTTGGAGTGGTTGGATGCCTGGGATCAGTTTGATTGTTTTACTTTGCCCCGGACTTGCTCGGATCACCACCCTATTGTAATGTCTTTTTCCAAATTTTCTAGGCCTTGTCAAAGTCTTTTCAGGTTTCGAAAGATGTGGTTGGAGCATGAGCAGTTCAAAGATTTTGTTTACAACTATTGGTCTGCTACAAATTCCCCAAGCTGCCCTCTTTCAAGTATTCAACATAAATTGCGTGTGTTGCGGAAAGCTCTTTGTATTTGGAATTGGGAAGTTTTTGGAGATGTTCATCGTCGAGTCAAAGAAGATCTTAAGGCTTTAGAGGATATTCAAAATGAAATTGCAAGTTCAGGAGGTTCAGAAGATGATTTTACAAAGGAGACTGAACTACAAGCAAATTTGAATGACTCTCTTCGGTTGCAAGAAACTTTCTGGAGTGAAAAATCAAGGGTGCATTCGTTAGCTGAAGGGGATCGTAACTCTCTTTTTTTTCATGCTATGTGTAGGGTTCGTCGTTGTCGCTCCTCAATTACAATTTTACGAGATGGTGATTAGGTAATGGATGATCCCCAGGTTATTCAAACTCATATTGTTGATTATTACATGGATCTTTTTGCAAAACATGTGGATTATGATGACAGTGGTTTAGTGGACAGTATTATTCCTTCTATGGTCACAGAGGAGGAAAACAATTTTCTGACTACGATCCCTTCTCCTGAAGAGATATTGAAGGCAGTAAAAGCAATGGATTTTGATAGTGCTCCAGGTCTGGATGGGTTCAATAGAAATTTTTTTGCTTGTTGTTGGGATATTGTTGGTGCTGATGTGGTGAATGCAGTGCCGTATTTTTTTGTCAATGGTCAGCTATCGGCATCATTTAATTCTGGGCTTATCATTTTGATTCCAAAAGAGGAGCATGCCGATTCAATCAAGCAATTCCGTCCTATTATTCTCACTAATTTTGTGTTCAAAATTATTCTAAAGATTCTTGCTCTTCGGTTGTCTTCAGTAGCAACTCGTCTTATCTCCCCTCAACAACATGCTTTTGTTCCAGGTAGAAACATTTCAGATTGCATCCTCACAACTTCAGAATGATTTAACATGTTGGACTCCAAAGGTTTTGGTGGTAATGTAGCAGTCAAGGTTGACATTACGAAGGCCTTTGATACCCTATCCTGAGATTTTTTGCTACATGTACTGCAAGCTTTTGGTTTCAATCATACTTTTGTTCATTGGGTGTGTGTCTTACTTCAGTCAGCAAAACTTTCTATTCTCTTTAATTGTCGGCAGGTGGGTTTTTCTCTTGTGGTAGAGGTGTTTGTCAAGGTGACCCTCTCTCTCCCTTATTATTTTGCTTGGCTGAAAAAGTTCTAAGTCGTGGTATTTCTATGATGGTTTCTAATGGGCAGCTACATCGTATTTCTTCTACTAGAGGAACTAATGCTCCCTCACATGTATTATTCGCAGATGATATCATTGTTTTTTTTCAGGGTGATAAACGTAATCTACAAAGAATTTTGAGTTTTTTTGGAGAACAACGGAAGTGTATCTGGCCAGGTAGTTAATAAGAGCAAGTCGCAAGTGTTCATTGGAAAACATATTTATCGGCGACGACATTCTATTTCAAGCCTCTTGGGAATTCCATTGGGTTCAACCCCTTTCACTTACTTGGGGGCTCCTATTTTTAAAGGCAAGCCATGAGTATTACATTTTCAACCGATTGTGGATAAAATCAGACTTAAATTGTCAAGTTTGATGGGCTCCTTTTTGTCTATGGCTGGAAGACTTCAACTTATTAAAGCAGTGATTTATAGTATGTTCGTTTATACATTCCAAGTGTATGAGTGGCCGGTTTCTTTGCTACGTCGTTTTGAGGTATGGTGCCGTAATTTTCTATGGTCTGGTTCAATTGATAAATGTGGGATTCCTTTAGTAGCATGGAAATCTTGTTGTGTTCCTGTGGATGAGGGTGGCTTAGGTTTGAAGCAACTTATGGTTCTTAATCGATCCCTTTTACTAAAGCATTGTTGGGAGATATTTTCATGTCAATCAGAGGGATGTTCTTTTATTAGGAACATATTTTCTCAATGTCGCTCTTATGCCTCCTCTTCTATATGGCCTGGATTTTTTCCTTTTTGGGGTGTTGCCAAAGAAAATTCTCAATGGTTGATAGGCTCAGGAGACAATATCTCTTTTTAGCATGATAATTTTATGGGGATACCTATTGTTGATTATTTTTGGTGCTCATGATGGTTTACAAGGGATCAAAGATTTGGTTTCTGCTTTTATTGTTGATGGTTCTTGGGTGCTTCCTGATCTACTTCACTTGCTTGAGATATCTCTGCTCAGGTTATAAACCTCTGCTAACGAATATCCTTGATATCTGAAATCTTTGATTACAGATGCGCTCACATATATTGACTTTTGTCTTCTTATCAAAATGATGACTAAAAATAGAAAATGAGAGTGTGGATTACAATTTGGGGAGTATGGATTTCACATCCTCTAAAGAAATATTTCAAAACCTTCCAAGCATGTAGAGACATTCTAGGCAAAATAAATCTAGACCATAAGGACTTACCCAAGGCATGGAGGGAGATGGATGCCGTAGAAATTGGTAAGCATGCTTTGTTCTCAAATCTCCTGTAGACGAAGGCATCCAAATAAGAGTGTGCTCTGTCGAAGCATTAGTAGCAAGAGGGACCTGCTTAATTTTATTACACAAAGGGAGAATAATTTGTGATGAGCTTTTACAACGTCGAGGAGTAACTTGGGTTTCAAGATGTGAGCTTTGTGGTGCATGTACTGAGTCCTTACAACATATTTTCTTGCATTGTCCCTTTACAGCTGCTATATGGTCTTATTTCTTATCTCTTTTTGATCTGGGGGTTACTCCTTATACAATTGTGGATTTATTTCACAAAGGTCTGAGTATGGGTCGTAGCTCGCAGCTTAAGGAGCTTTGGTTGATTTGTTGTACATCCATTTTATGGTTTGTTGGCATGCGAGGAAGAAGACCAGATTTGATGGCAAGTCGTTCTCCGTGGCTGATAGGCGCAAAAGCACCTACAAAGATACCCTATTATCAAATCAATTATATCAATGTAGTAAACGGCAAATAGGGGTCATTACCCGCAGAAGATTGGTGATACTAAGACTTAAACACACAAGAAACACAAACAGACGCGTAAACCAGAAATTTGGCAGACTCGACCTAGGAGCAGAAACCTAATTAATTAGCTAATCTAGACTCAATCAAAAATTATGAAATTAAATACACAGTAACTAGACACAGTGGCGGACTACCACACAAATTTTTAGGGTATTCGGAGTTGTTTTGATTGGAGAACAAAAATAGATAAAACAGAAGTACTGCTGAAAACAGAATATTAAATAGTGAATATGGATGTAAATATGAGAGAAACAATAGCTAGGAACTTCTCTCCACCACTAGATATGCTTCAATCACCCCAAAACAATGTCAATGACTAAAGATGAATGCACTCACAGTTAAGCCAATGTCGTTAGGTCATTAACCGTATTACGTTCTCTTACTTGTCATGTTAAGTGAAATGTCGGTATCGACTTAACTATATTCTCAATTAATTGACCTATGAAATGTCGGTATCTAGATCAAAATAACTGAAATCATGAAGATCTAAGAACGTTTGAGTAGCAACAAAGAATCTAAGGTCAATGTCGGTAGCCTTAGATTACCAAGGAATTACTTCACACAAGTACCTGCAAAGAACTTGTTATCTCTTATAGAATATGCAATGATATGTCGGTCATAAACACATTCAAGATAATAAACCCTAAAACATGCATCAAAGTGTCGACCCAATGAAACATGCAATAGAATTATCAATGAACAATCAGTGAAGAAATTCTCATCTAGAATTATATAAATCAATTGGGGTTCAAAATCGAAAACATATCTAGGGCTTTGATCAGCCCCTAACTATCAAGGAGTTTAGTTACACATAGTCTTAAATGAAAACATTAGAGAATCCATGGAAGATGAAATAAGGGTGAAGAAGAAAAACTTGATTGGCCGAGAGACCGGTCGAATTCTCCTTGGTTCCTCTTTTCTTCTCTCCCTCTTTTCTCTTTCTTTTCTTCTCTTTCTTTTCTTCTCCTCTGTGCTCTTTTTTCGTTTTCTTTCTCTTCTCTGCTGTGATTAGGGTTATAAAACCCTCAAAACTCGTCCATGGGCTTGCCAATGTGGTCTGGGCCTCAAAACAGAAGTTTTGGTCCAAATCAGAAATTCGGGCAGACTGACCTTCGGTCATTTAAACGGTCATAACTTCTTCTCCAAAATAGGTATTGACGATCTGTAAAAAGTTCTGGAAAGTAGACTCTTGTAGCTTTCCATTGATATATGACACATCTCCTAGATCGTTGTGAGCTGATCACAATCTTCTGTCGAAGTTGACTGACAATTTCTGGCAGATTTTCTGATTTCTTTCCTTGCATGACATGGATTCCTTTTCCTTCAAGATTTCTTCTCTTTTGGGCTCCTCGGCTTTATTTATGACATTATAAGCGTAGCACTTTGTGCTTCTATCACAAAACACCTAAAAACAAATAAAGTTAATTAAAAATAGGAAAACATCACAAAATAACTAAGTAATAAGAATAATTAACATGATAAAAGTCGCACAAATATGCGACTATCAAAATACCCCACACTTAGCTTTTGCTAGTCCTCGAGCAAAACACTAAACTAAGACTCTGAAAAGACTCAACAATAGCACAGACTACAAAACTCTAATGCCCTTAACACTTTGTCTCAGCAACCTCCCTAACATTGCAACACCAAGATCACATGATAATTCAGTTCAATCCACGGAATTTCGAAGGTTAATGTCAATACATGACACACATGTAACATGTAGGACGAAGACATAATCATGGTGAATATAAAGCTGTAGCATGCAGTAAACAAGTTAAGATTCAACCTCACATGGTATGCTATAAGTGTTTCTCTCAACATATGTCTAAGGTTTTCACTCAACTCAATTACTTGCCAAATGGACCGAACCATATGCTTAGCTTTTGTGACTTATCTCCACAGATCAAAGGCTGCCTATCTTGAGGATCAAAAAGGACTTTATAAGGTTGTAATGGGGTTAAGCTCATAGGTTTATAGAACAAAAAGGATATGGAATTCAAACAAGTTCTAAAACCTAGTAGAGCATCAATGCAGAGGCTTTTTCGAACTTTACAACCATTGAAGCATCTTCACCATTGAATTCTTCCAAATATATCACCATTGTGGCCGAATTTCATCTTGTTGGGCCTTCACCTCATTCTTTCCATCTACAGTTAACCTGGGGTATCAAGCTAGACATCACAAAAGAACAAATATTTTTTTTTTCTCGTCGATTTTTTTTTTTCTTTTTTTCTTTTAGTACAACACAACTAGCTTGATAGCCCACCCTTATTCCTTTGCTTCATCTTCACAATCTTCCACCTTGGTCTTCATGTATATGCCTCATGTACAGCTCTACTAAGTTCTAGAACAAAGGTAGAGATATAACTATTCTAAGGTTCAAGGTTAAGGTTGTGCGGGTGATGACAAAAAGACCATAATGTAAGCTCAAAGTGGTTAACTAAGGGGTGCACATCTTGTGTACACAACATATGGGTCACAGGCTATATATGACAATAGTGGTAGCTCCTAAGTGCCTTTATCACTTCCCCAATCAAGATATATAATGACTATAAGCTTTGACAAGCACAAGAGCAAGTTCTAGTAATCTCTAGAGTCCATTAACTTAATCTGCGGCAAGCAATTGACACACAACAAAGAAAGCATGTAAAATCACATTTAGGCTCAATCGCTCACAGGTTAATGAATCTCAACCAAGTTTAAGCATGCTGAGAGATCTGTACCATGTTAACTCGTTTCTACATCCACTACATATTAACACATGCACCATATATCAAGATTAACCAAAGAAACTCAAATAACGTAGTCACATGTTTCACTCTTAGTCACAATTTTAGAAGATATAAGCACATCATAGACTAGTTAAGGGCCCTAAGACTCAAACAAGACTAAAAACAATTTTTTTTTGTTTTTTGTTTTTTTTAGCTAAACATAGACGCTAAAGATATCATATAAACCCCACCCCACACTTGAAATTTGCATTGTCCTCAATGTAAAACGAAACCAAAGCATGCAATACATCAAACAAGTATGACGCATAATACATATGACATCGCAAAAACACACTAAACATGAAGAAAAATAACACAGGAGAAAGAATGAAGAATGCAAATCTGGAATCCAAGCTTCTCCATCAACATGGGTTGCCTCCCAAGTAGCGCTAAGTTTAACGTCATCAGCCAGACGACACTCATAATCATTGTTCCACTGGCACTGGATCGCGGAGCTGTACTTCTTCCAAATGCTCAGGTAGAGGTTTGAGCTCTAACTCGGGTGCTTTCTGAATAGATGGAGCAAGCACGTTAGTTGAAACCGGAAGAGGAATGAGTTTACGAGGCATACCTATCATGTATGGCAAAGATTCAAATGCCTCCTCCATTGCATAATACTCCTCCTCCATCTCAAGGTCATCAGTTGAAGCAATCTCAAATACAGGCTCAAATTCGACAGGTTGAGGAATTTCCTCAGCAGATTGAACCGGTTGGGCTGGAACTTTTTTTTTACCAGCCATTTCGATGACTTTTCGCATGGGATCCTCCCCCAATGAGTACTGAATGAACTCCTGCACAAAACTCTCAAAAACATCAATAGAACAACAAGAGTACATATCATCAGTATTTGGGTGCTTGAGGGATTCAAAGATGTTGAACTGGATCTTTTCTCCAGCTACTTCCATGCTAAGTGAACCTTCATAACAATCAATTGTGGTACGAGCTGTTCTTAAGAATGGTCTACCAAGAATCAATGGTATCTCAGAGGGCATTTGTTCACCTTCCATCTCTAATACAAAGAAATCCGCTGGAAAAATCAAATCACCAACCTGCACTAACACATCTTCTATAATACCTCTAGGGTAACAGTTAGATCGATCAGCAAGTTTAATGGTTATCCCAGTAGGTAAAAGTTCTCTCATATTCATTCTATCATACACGGCATATGGCATTAAATTTATGGAGGCACCTAAATCAAGAAGAGCACTAGCAAACCTGTGATCACCAATAGTGCATGGAATAGTGAAACGTCCCGGATCACCTAACTTTGGTGGCAACTTTCTTTGCAGCACAACGGACACCCTCTCACTCAAGGCAACTGTTTCGGTTCCTTTGAATTTTCTCTTTGTAGTGCACAAGTCCTTGAGGAATTTTGCATATTGAGGAATCTGCTTGATCACATCCAACAATGGAATATTCACCCCAACCTTCTTGAAGACGTCTAGGATCTCCTTGTCCTTTTCCTCTTTCACCTGTTTTTGTAACCTGCTAGGAAAAGGCACATTAGTGATAATCAAAGGTGAGGTTAAGGGACATACCGTGGCTGGTTTTGATCTTGACTCAACTTTTGTTCTAGGTGCATTCTCAACAGGTTGAGAGAATTCCTCAACGGATTGGGTTGGGGTGCCTAGACTGACTTTTGATGGCTCCTCAGGCACAATCTGCTCTAATATAGGCTCTTCCCACTTCCTTCTTGGCTTCTTAACCACTGGAACTGCATCCACCACCTTCCCACTTTTCAGAACCATTGCATTGACTTCATGTTGACCCTTAGGATTAGGAAGAGTGTTGCTGGGAAGACGTCCTGGGTTGACTTGAGCAAGAGTTTGTTGGATTTGGCTCACTTGGCGCTCTAACAAGTCAATTGCCTTCCCTTGTTGCTGAGTGGTGGACTTGATCTCTTGGCGGAAGGCACTGCTTTCCTCTCTTTCCTTTTTGCTATCAAACATCATTTGTTGCATCATAGCTTCCAAAGTTAAAGTTCCTGTTGATGTCTGAGTTGGAGCCTGTTGTTGTTGAGGCACACGTCTTTGGCCAAATTGCTGCCCATCCCCAACAGGTTGTCTTTGTTGGAATCCAGGTGGAGTAGTTGGAGGATTGAGCACATTATTGCTTCGGTAGCTAAGGAAGGGATGATCTCTATTCCCATTATATGTGTTGGGCTGCCGATAAACAAAATTCAAATCCTCCTCTTGGGTGTCTTCCTCAACTGCTCTGCACTTAGGACAATCTTCTGCAAAGTGGTTCTTAGCTGAACAAATAGTACACACCACTTGAGATGCAGCAACGGTTGCTTTCTTATTCACCTTCATAGCACTAGCAATTAAAGCAATGTCATTCTCCATAGAACTCAATCTCTTCTCTATGGCTCCATCTATGGTAATGGCATTCAAGGATCTTCTGCTGGCACCCATAGATCGGTCTCTGGACTGAAACTGTCTTGAATTCTCTGCTTGATTCTCCACAATTTCCTTAGCTTCAGCTCCAGTCTGATTCCACCAATTTCCTCCACAAGCCGAATTAAGTTTTTGCCTGTTGAGTGAATCAAGTCCTTCATAGAAGTACTCCATTTGAGTGTTGAGATCAAACTTGTGATGGGGGCATTGGCGTAGTAGACCCTTGAATTGACTCCACGCTTCATGTAATTCATCTCCATCTCTCTGCCTGAATGTACTGATCTGCTTCTTTAAATTCTTGGTGCGAGAGGCTGAATAGAATTCTTTCACAAATGCAGCACACATATTGTCCCATGAGTCAATAGATTGGGAAGCCAATGAGTTGTACCATGCCTTTGCTTGCTCTTTCAAGGAAAAAGAAAACAGAATAAGTTTCACAACATTCTCATCCACCGCTGCTGACTTCTGTATTCTGCACAGTGCTGTAAACTCATTAAGATGGTCTTGTGGGTCTTCAGTTTGAGTGCCTCTAAAGTGTGGTAGATTCGAAATCAGAGATGGGGGAATTGAGTAAGCCCCTAAATCGTCTGGTAGCACAATTGGTGAATCTGCTGCACCTGTTCCCGGAATAAAGGACTCCTTAAGTTTCGCAGCCATTGGTCTTGGTGATGGTGGAGATGTTGGAATATGTTGCTCTTCCAGTTCCTCGATCTCTGAATTAGAATGATGTTCAGGCTCAGAATTCTCACCACCACTGTTACTCGTGTTCACTTGTAGTCTCTGCTGTTTCCTGTTTCGTTTTGCTGCTCTCTCAATCTCTTGATCAAATAACAGTGGTACAGAGCTTGTAGAGTGACGAGTATGCATACACAATGCTTCTGCACACAAGTATAGACGTAAGACTCAAAAGAAAAATAAAGTAAACAAAGCAAAACTAAAAACAAAAGACACTTTTAAGACTTAGAATTAAACAATCCCCGGCGATACGGCGCCAAAATTTGATAGGCGCAAAAGCACCTACAAAGATACCCTATTATCAAATCAATTATATCAATGTAGTAAACGGCAAATAGGGGTCATTACCCGCAGAGGATTGGTGATACTAAGACTTAAACACACAAGAAACACAAACAGACGCGTAAACCAGAAATTTGGCAGACTCGACCTAGGAGCAGAAACCTAATTAATTAGCTAATCTAGACTCAATCAAAAATTATGAAATTAAATACACAGTAACTAGACACAGTGGCGGACTACCACACAAATTTTTAGGGTATTCAGAGTTGTTTTGATTGGAGAACAAAAATAGATAAAACAGAAGTACTGCTGAAAACAGAATATTAAATAGTGAATATGGATGTAAATATGAGAGAAACAATAGCTAGGAACTTCTCTCCACCACTAGATATGCTTCAATCACCCCAAAACAATGTCAATGACTAAAGATGAATGTACTCACAGTTAAGCCAATGTCGTTAGGTCATTAACCGTATTACGTTCTCTTACTTGTCATGTTAAGTGAAATGTCGGTATCGACTTAACTATATTCTCAATTAATTGACCTATGAAATGTCGGTATCTAGATCAAAATAACTGAAATCATGAAGATCTAAGAACGTTTGAGTAGCAACAAAGAATCTAAGGTCAATGTCGGTAGCCTTAGATTACCAAGGAATTACTTCACACAAGTACCTGCAAAGAACTTGTTATCTCTTATAGAATATGCAATGATATGTCGGTCATAAACACATTCAAGATAATAAACCCTAAAACATGCATCAAAGTGTTGACCCAATGAAACATGCAATAGAATTATCAATGAACAATCAGTGAAGAAATTCTCATCTAGAATTATATAAATCAATTGGGGTTCAAAATCGAAAACATATCTAGGGCTTTGATCAGCCCCTAACTATCAAGGAGTTTAGTTACACATAGTCTTAAATGAAAACATTAGAGAATCCATGGAAGATGAAATAAGGGTGAAGAAGAAAAACTTGATTGGCCGAGAGACCGGTCGAATTCTCCTTGGTTCCTCTTTTCTTCTCTCCCTCTTTTCTCTTTCTTTTCTTCTCTTTCTTTTCTTCTCCTCTGTGCTCTTTTTTCGTTTTCTTTCTCTTCTCTGCTGTGATTAGGGTTATAAAACCCTCAAAACTCGTCCATGGGCTTGCCAATGTGGTCTGGGCCTCAAAACAGAAGTTTTGGTCCAAATCAGAAATTCGGGCAGACTGACCTTCGGTCATTTAAACGGTCATAACTTCTTCTCCAAAATAGGTATTGACGATCTGTAAAAAGTTCTGGAAAGTAGACTCTTGTAGCTTTCCATTGATATATGACACATCTCCTAGATCGTTGTGAGCTGATCACAATCTTCTGTCGAAGTTGACTGACAATTTCTGGCAGATTTTCTGATTTCTTTCCTTGCATGACATGGATTCCTTTTCCTTCAAGATTTCTTCTCTTTTGGGCTCCTCGGCTTTATTTATGACATTATAAGCGTAGCACTTTGTGCTTCTATCACAAAACACCTAAAAACAAATAAAGTTAATTAAAAATAGGAAAACATCACAAAATAACTAAGTAATAAGAATAATTAACATGATAAAAGTCGCACAAATATGCGACTATCAGTGGCTTCAACTTGTCATCTCATTTTGGGGCACATTAGAGCGGCTAGTCGGCTTGCAAATGGTCCAATGCATAATTCAGTTCAGGATTTACGGTTAATAAAGAGTTTTGGTGCAGAGTGTCGATTGGGAAGAGCTCCAAGAGTTATTGAGGTTGTTTGGCATCCTCCAGTCATTAGGTGGGTGAAGATTAATTCGGATGGTGCTTGGAAGCATGCAGAGGGTGTTGGAGGTTTTGTTGCTATTTTTCGTGACTTTAAAGGTCATGTTCTTGGTGTTTTTTCTTCCAATATTGACATTCCTAGTTCAGTAGCAGCAGAGGTGATGGCAGTTATAGTTGCTATTGAGCTTGCTTGTACCTTGGAATCTATGTGTCCGTTGGCTTAATTGTTTACGTTGCATATCAGAGATGACCTTTCGATCTTCTCATATTTTTCGTGAAGAGAATAAAGTTGCAGATGCTCTCACAGTACGTCATTAACACAACTGATTTGGTGGGATTCAGATCCTCATTTTATTTTGTCATATTATAGTAGTGACCTTATGGGTCTTCCCCAATTTCGGTTTTCATAGTTTTGTTTCGTTGTTATTTTGTTATGAGAGGTTTTGGTCTAATCTCTCTCTCTTGTTGTTTCTCTCTTTTATTTTTTAATACATAAAAGTATTAGAGGTAAAAAAATATCGAATAAAAAAAAGAATCTCCATGGTCACTAAGAGAAGAAAGTATTAATTAAGAATTAAAATTACAAACTTCAGAAAGTTCACAATCACTGAAGATCCTGAACTAAATCCAAAGTTTAAAGTTTCTTTTTGTTCCCGCAATGTATGAAATTTTATTTATATCTATACTGTAAATCTAGCATGAAATGTCACACTGTTTCTCATTTTGGATACACCAATGAAGCATTTTTCCTTAATTCTGACCTCTCAAAAGAAGATAATCTATTAGGAAAACGTGAATTCAGAACATCAGAATAGAAAACATATAAGCTAAAAGAAATTCGCACCATAGACTACTTTAACATACACAATGAAAGAGAGTCCACAATTGAAACCCAAACCAACATGTTGATCATCAAAAAAAAAAAAAAAGGGAATTTAAAAAAAATATATATAAATATTTTTCTTGTGCTACATGCACAATGCTTTTGAGTTCAATTGTGACTCTTGCAAACAACAGTATGAACATCAAAGTCCAATAGGAACTCAATTATCCAAGCCAAGCACTGTATATAAAGAGGCCACCAAAAAGAAAAGAAAAGAAGAAAAAAAAAGACAGAGAGAGAGACAGAGCGAAACAGAGAAGGACAAGAAGAAGAAAGAAGAAGAAGAGCGGCGAGCCAACAAGAAGGTGGAGCCCCCATTCTAACTATTTCTTTTTTGCAGCGTCTTTATCTTTCTGTCTCACTCCGCCGGAAGCCCAAAAGCAAAGCCATCTCCCCTAACGCGAGATGACCTCGCGCAATGGTCACTAAAAGAAGGCTAGATGACCTCGCCCCCCCCCCCCCCCCCCGCCTCCTCTTATTGCAACAAATATATGGCCGCTCGGCCTGTACTCTTGTACACATGGCCTTGCGATTCACATAATGAGCCGTACAAGAGAA
The DNA here is from genome assembly GCA_034370585.1 of Fragaria x ananassa. Taxonomy (NCBI): domain Eukaryota; kingdom Viridiplantae; phylum Streptophyta; class Magnoliopsida; order Rosales; family Rosaceae; genus Fragaria; species Fragaria x ananassa. The sequence goes on along the minus strand of CP139761.1, from coordinate 4,649,920 downwards.
GGAAACAAGCATTCCAGGCAAGGCGAGTTTGAAGAACAGGCCGCTCGGCCCTTCCTCTGGTACATATGGCTTTGCGTTTCGCATAACAAGCCGTACAAAAGAATAAAACAAGCATTCCAAGCAGGTGAGTTTGAAAAAGTAGGAACTTACCTTTGATGACTTGGAGAATCCCTGAGTAGATCAAAGTAAGCTCAAGTAACGGAGGCGACATGTCTTTATAGAATGAGCAGTTTCTTCAAATCTAACTCCCAATCACATTCGATTTTCATATGCAAAAAGGTTTCTAGCCTCAAGATAATAGATCATTGATTTAGAGTCAAGCATGGTTCGAACTGGGAAAGATGGCTCATCAAAACATTATTAGGCAAGCTAGATAGCAGTTCGCATGCTGAAATCTTAAAGCAAAAGCCCTAAGGCGAGGTGACTTTGAGGTCCAGGCCAGGCAAACTAGGATGGCCCCACAAAACTGGAAGTTCCAGGCGAAGCAAGATGGCCCCACAAAATTAGAAGTCCAGGCAAGCCAAGATAACTTCACAAAATTGGAAATCCAGGTGAGCCAAGATAGCTTCACAAAATTAAAAGTCCAGGCGAGCCAAGATAGCTTCAAAAAATTAGAAGTCCAGGCAAGCCAAGATAACTCCACAAAATTGGAAGTCTACGGCGAGGAGAGATGACTTCACGTAAAAGTGGAAGTCCAGGCGAGTCAAGATAACTTCACAAAATTAGAAGTCCAGGCGAGGCGAGATGACGTCACGTAAAAGTGGAAGTTCAGGCGAGCCAAGATAACTCAGCACAGTAGACTTCACGAGAAGCAAGACGCGGGGTCCGCTTACACGCTAAGCCTGCATGCACGCGGAGTCCGCTTATATGTAAGGATGACATGCAAGCGGAGTCCGCCTACATGCACGCAGAGTCCGCTTACATGCGGAGGCTGGAGTTGCAGGAGCCACCTACACCCCAAACAAGGACTGTGGCCAAGACAATTTAAGCTTCTTGGTCACACTGCTGCATCACCCATTCCGGGTGCCCAAGTCAAATAAATAGACACTCTACCAAATCGGGTGTCCACAAGAAATACAGTTAACGGATTCAAAATACATCTGTTAAACCCAAAGCTGGCATTGAGCTGTAAAGCCTACATATCCCTATGAACTACGATCGGTTTGATCCCACAAAGGGGTACTTAGGAAGTCTAGGAACCCACTAGATGCAACCACAATTTCAAACAGAATCCCTGACAATCACCAGTTAAATTCGTTCAGTCCAAATAACTCTGGTCCAATTCCTAAAGCACTAGAAAAATCAAATCCATAACCAAACCTTAAGAACTACAGTGGTTTGATCCCTTTACAAGGGTATGTAGGCAGTCTGGATTCAAATCTAGATACAACCACACCAAAAATCAAATCATTTCAAGCCAATTACCCTCAAACATACACACTTCCCGGTTGTTACTTTGTAATTAGAATCAAATGGTCTTCCCTTGAACACAGGGGTTGTAATTAAGGAATTTACTTTATTCCGAACTAGACATAATTAAAACCATATCTTAATTAATAAGATATAATGAAATTGTGTTGGGTATATATATGTGTTTACAATTTTTGCCCAACATAGTTTTTGATGACTCTGCTGGGGACCCATTTTCCTTTTCATCTCTGTTATGAAGATATTAACTTGTTTTGTGCGTTATACAGGGAAAAATAAACCAATGGCACCAGAAGTAATCGTTTTCTTCCACAAGCTCCCAACAATTGCTGCTCACCCGAACCGAACTGGTCATCGCATGTCATTCATGATTGGTCATGTTACTGTCACTTGTACAAAGGCGAAGCTTGAAGCAAAACAAGACAAACTGAACATAGGTACTGTGAAGACTCAGATTTTCAAGGCTGCTTCCAAAAATGCTTTGAGAAATCAGAGGAAGCGAGTAACAAGAGCTCAGAGGAAGAGAAGCGCCCAAGCCAAGGTAGTGGAAGCTATCCTGGCAGAGATTGCTTAGTCAAAACCTGATAAGGAGGGAGTAAAAATCCCCTCACAGAAAGTGAAGACTCCCTTACAAAGCGACATTATGGTGGGCACCATGCGGGTCAATCTGCCAAGTGTGGAGACTGTGAAGGTAACTTCCACCAAAGGAGGTGAAGATAGAAAAGAGGATGAGCATGAACCCCAACTTCCCCTTGAGGGCTCACAAAGCTCCACAATGTCCTCACAGCGAACAACATCTCAAGCTAGTCAAGAACTTGACCAAAGAAGCTGGCAGAAGAGATCTCAAAAGCTCTTGATTCGTCAACAGGAGGACCAGCAAGGCCCAGGGGATCTAAGACTAGAGAGTACCCTGTCTATGGAGATGATTCTTACACAGGACCAATTACCCGCAATATGGCTAGAAGGAGGATGCTCGAAGCATTGTCAGCAAGTGCTATCTCAAAAGAAGGATATTTGTCTCTTAAGGATAATCCATCATTTGTCTTATGGAAGGGTAATCACTTATATGAAACCTCGGCCCCAACTAAGGTTTCCTCACATGCATTGATACCTCAATCAGTCGCCAGGTCTAGTGAGAGTTGTGACTCCAATTCTAACAATGTTCAAGTTCTCATGGAAAGTTCGTCAAGCCTAGAAGAGTAGTTAAAACAACAGATGGAGGAACTGACAAAGAAGTTAGCTCAACTTGAACGCGATGCTCTACAAAGGTAAATAGAAAAGATAAATCGAAGCCAAGAGGATAACAAATATTGAGAATGAATCAAGAAGGAGATTAGCTGAAAAAGAGGCTGAGGTTGCTGAGCTTGTAGCAAAATGTGTTGCACTCATGGAAAATAGGCGTCCAGAACCTTCATTCGTTAAAGATGATGAGAATTCACTCTCGCCTGAAGGGATTAGGAACATGATCGCAGAAGGGATCAGAGACTTCCAATTGTCTTTGTCTACACAGGTCCTTGGATACCTCAAGCCATATCCAGACCACTATGATGCGATACCTTTCCCCAAAGGATATCAAAGGCCAACTTTCGACAAGTTTGATGGGATAAATAGCTCCCCCCGAGAGCATTTATCTCACTTCTATTCAGCTTGTGGTGAAACCTCACAAATTGATGCCTTTTTAGTCAGACAATTTGTCCAATCCCTCAAAGGTGCTGCATTTACATGGTACACTCAGCTAGAGCCAGGTTCTATTCAGACATGGGATGATATGCAAAGAGAGTTTTTGGCACAATTTGTCAGCTCTAAGAAAAAAGTTTCAATTATTGACCTGGCAGACATAAGACAAAGAGTTGGAGAAAGTTCCACTAAATTCATCACAAGGTGGAGAAGTCTCAATCTCCAATGTCTTGACAAGTTATCCGAGACCTCTGCTGTTCAAATGTGTGCTAATAACCTCCTCCCAGAGATCGCGACATATGTTGGTACAGCAGAGCCCCTAACTTTTGATGCACTAGTCTCAAAGGCAAGCAATGTGGAAAGGAAGTTGCTCGCCAAAAGTTGTTTGCAAAAATTCAAATTGCGGATGAGAAGAACAATTCCAAGAAGTCGGTTGTCAAGAAAGGGGAAACAATGGCAAACTTTGTCAACAATGAAAGAAAAAACGACACTGTCCAAAGTCAAAGAAAAAATGACAATGTCAAAAGTACCAATGACAATAATAGAGTGAAGAACGATCGACTTCGTAAACTCACACTCGATGAAAGAAGAAAGGTCACTTGTTCTTTTGATGATGATGATGTCGAGACGATTTTTGATGAGCTCATTGCATCTGAAAGTATCAAACTTCCAGAATCAAAACGACCTGCCGAAATGAACAAGACCAATGATCCTAAATATTGTCAGTATCATCACATAGTAAGTAATACGTTGAAGGATTTCTATGTTCTAAAAGACATAATTCAAGATATGATTAACAAAGAGGAGATCGTGACAACAACTGCAAATGTAACTACAACTGGTTTGTCTAGACCAGATGGTGCCATATCGGTCGCGTTTAAGGTCGACGACGAGGTTACAATTGTCGAAGCATATCCAGACATGCCTCGTCCTAGAAACCCTAATATTCCATCCTTATACGAGCTCATGACAGCGCCCAGTTTTGATGTATGGGAGGATTATGAAGGGTTGGAAGATTCAGATGAAGAATGGAGCGTAATAGGGAATAACACAAGGCAACTTCGCCCCTACTGTGAAGACCCCTCCGCCTTCTTCAAACAAATATCGTTAGAGGTCATCTTCAAAATATAACAAAAAAGGAGAACCACAAGGAAAACTGAATACCAAAACATGGAGGAATACAAGCAGCCGCTAAGAACTCCAATCACCCTTGCAGAATTCTTACCCAAAAGCTTTTTGAAAAAGGCGCGGATTTCGCACTCATGAAAATGAGGAAGATGGGGACACGCTTCAATGTTGCATGGTAACCATTAATATCATCTCGCCTCCCAACTCAGATACAGAGTTGAAAGTGTACAAGAAGTCCAGCTACGTTCTAGCTTGGTACTTCCACCACCAGCTCAAAAGAAGGAAGGATCAAAGCCCATGAAGTTTAGGATAAAAGATGACGCAAAGAAGGTCACTGACAAGGTAAAAGCTGCATCAAAAGAGCCTCCTCAAAAGAGCAAATGTGATGTGTTGTCACATTTGAAATGTATCCCCTCACTTTCAAGTGTGTATGACGCACTGTGTATGTATAGGCATTGATTGAGGCATTGCTGAGTCCAGAGTTGTATAAAGAAGACGTTGTCGAAGTTGATATAACTTCCACAAGAGTTTGTCCCCATTGCAGGGATTGCATCTCATTTCTGGAGAAGGATTTGTTGTTAAAAGGGGAACACCATAACAGACCTCTATGTCACAGGGCTTGTGGGTAATACGACAATCAATAGAATTTTACTTGATTGAATTCTATTGATTGTGGCTCAGCTGTGAATTTGTTACCTCTCAAAATGTTTCACATCATGGGAATGAATGCTAAGCAACTTACTCCATCCATGTTCACCATCCAAGGTTTCAACCAAGCCGGTCAAAAAGCAATAGGTACGATTGTCTTACAAATGGAGATTGAGGAACTACTCTCAACCGCTTTGTTTCATGTGATTGATGCTCCTACATCCTACAATGTATTGTTACGGCGCCCTGGCTCCATAATTATGGTATTGTCCCTTCCATGCTGCACCAATACTTTAAGTGGTTGGAAAATGGAGAGGTAAAAACGGTCGTGGCAGATATCGATTCTTATAAAGGCGAGGAGGTAAACTACTCAGATGCTAAATTCTACAAGTTAACGGATTTCCTTGGAATGAAAGAAGCTCCCAAACTCATGCTAGAAGCAAGAAAGCCGGAAGTGCCAAAGCCATTAAAACCCCGGGTTAGAGTAACTCCCCCGGTATTGTGATAAGTGCGTTTTTACGCCATGATCTTAATGGATTTTCACCCCCATTTACACTTTGTTTGTGCCTTAGTATGTTTGTTTTTACTTATTTTAGAGTCAAGAGGGTTTTTCTGTAGAGTTGTGGCTACTAGTCGTTTTTATACAGAAAATTGCACTTAAATGATGAAAACCGTTTTTGGACTATCACTTGGACGTTTTATTATGATTCGTTATTTTGTTACCTTGTCAGTTTTGATGTATCTTGTTTAAATGTGCAGAAGACAGGTACATGAACGTTACGTATCAAGAATCATGGTGAATGGACTCATGAATGACAACAAGTGAGGCCACGGAAAAGAGGAACACTTCTAGACATTGTTTTTGGTCTCGGACAGAATATGCCAGAAAACGTACATCTACTTCGGAAAATCATATCTCGAGATCTAGGAGGATTTAGAAGGCGTGCCACATATGGAATTAAAGCTGTGTGTGTCTACTTTTCAACCCCATTTGGATCGCAGCAATCGGAGTTGAGACGAAGGAGTTATGAGCAAAACAGTGGACAGAGGTCAGGCTGCAAAACTGGGCAGAAACTGCCTAAGTTGTCTAACGAGTTTTGGGAGATGATTCTTCAACAAAAGGCTTCCCAAATTTGTCAAGAGATGTATCAAGACCTTAATGAAGTGTTAGGAAGCTGGACAAAAGAAGAAAATACGAAGAAGCATCAAGGCAGCCATATTTTGGTTAAGTGTAAGGTTTCCCGGTCAAATCTGGAAAGCTGACCTTGCTGGACCTATCACTGGTTTTGGCTGCTATCAAAGCCCAAGATTTCGTACATGAGGCCTACATGGATCCATAAACATGTAGGAAGGTCCAAGGAATCAGAAGATGGAGTCCAAATTCGGATAAGAAGCTGAATTGAAGAAGGAATCATTGAGCAAATAGGAAAGAGAGTTAAAATAGGATTGCCTTTCCTTTGCCGATGCAGCTAGGGTTTCTCTATAGTTTTCTGTATAAACAGGTCTGTTGTATGCATATTTTGGGGGTCCTTCAATTGTTTTAAGTTCTAGCAAGCCTAAACTCTACCTAAAAACCCTCCCTTACACAGCAAACACAAGCACAGCCGAACCATTCCTCGCCGCACAGCCATCTTTGCCGACTGCCTCCACTGCCATCTTCCACCAATTTCCCTTTCAACCTTGCCGAACCTTATTGGTAAGGTAAGGATGAAGACATCCATGGTTTGTGTTTGTATTTACTGTGTAAGAATTTTGAGTTTATTGATAAATATTTTCTGGTTTTTGGTTTTATATGATATGTGTGATTGTATGATCTTCTTTGTGACTTGATTATGATTGTACATGTTGTGTAACGGTTTAGTATGCATGTTAGGATTATTAAAGAAGTAAAGAATCTGTGTTTATGTGTTTAGTAATTGTTAGGTTAATTAATCCTCACCTGATCACGTAATCGAACCCTAGGTTAATTCAAAGTACACGAGTTAGCTATTAGGGGGGAGTTTAATATGCCGTGGTATTCTAGGTCGAGTTGAGCGCAAAGACAACTCGGTTCTAGGTGCTGCATAGGGTTGTTAGGGTGAGTGATTTGCATGGGTTCGAGGATGGGTGACGCCATTGCTAACGAGCATGTCTCCAACGACTCGTGGACGGTAAGTGTTGCTTGATTAGATTGAGCGCAAAGACAATTTAGTTAAGTAGTCACATAGTTTTTGGTTGAGCGCAAAGACAACTTTAAACACATGAGAAGTCTTAAGGGTTGGAATTAACTTGCAATTGTTAAAACATAGGTAAGATAATTTAACCTTTCATAAAAATACTTGCATGCTAATCGGAGTTTATTTGTGAAGTGCTTACAACGTTGAAGTGACCAAACTTTGTAATTATTTGCCTTTGTTTTATTTTCTTTATTTTCTGCCGATTTCAATCCCCCATTTTATTCTTTATGTATATATTGTGTGAATATTTCTAATGACTTTGTTTTGCAGAATAAATTCTTCCCTAGTGTCCCCGGCTAGAACGATACCCTACTTACATGTACTACTACGATAGGGTTTTAAATTGCACTAACGTCATCTTTTGACAGGTCAATTTTTGGCGCCGTTGCCGGGGACGCTAAAAAGGATTTATTTATGTATTTATGTATATTATGACTAACTATTTTTCTGTTTTATAGGTACATTGCCGAGCTTGGCATGCTATGTCAAGCTTATTTGCATATATATTGCCGAGCTTGTATACTTGTATCTATGTGTTTATATGTAAAATGTTTTTGTAAAAATTCCATAAGTAGGCCGACATGTTATTGAGTTTAGAGTGCTTATATGGTTTGTTGTTTTGGTGTGTCTAAAGTGAAACATGTAGGTGGAGCCACTTGTGTTAATCTTAGCCTAAACCCCTCTTTTGAGCGATGCTTCTTCGAGTCTTTGACTCTTAAAGGCAACTTAGCTTGTTTGAGATTGAGGGCGGCTTTGATTAACATAAGGTGACTGATCTAGGGATCCGAGTTTGTTCCTAGCTGAGTAAGGGGCCGTTCTGTCATAGATATGGAATTCAGGTTTGTTCAATTGGATCTCAAGATCATGACTGACCACTCTTCTCGGTGAAGGGGTCGATAGGGGTCCGCCTCCTTGATCACAAACGAGTCCTGCCTGGTTCTTGTAGGGGGTTCGCCCTCCGTGACATTGACACTTGCCTTCTGAAACCACGGAATCCGCTCGACCTAGTCAAAAGCTCGGGCCGTAGCATCACCTTGCTTTAGATTTTCGAAAGCAACTTGGCATATAGGCATTCTAACTTCAATTTTGAAATTGGTCTTGATTTTCATGGTATATAGGACGAAGCAAAACACTACCTTGAGCTGTACAAGCTCATTGCACAGTGGTCTTCCCTGCTCCACGTACCATGAAGTTAAGAGTTAATAAAATGAACTAGCAACTTTATTAGGTTGCCAACGATATGTGCTTAAGTGAAATTGAACTTGTTATTGTGCTCGATTGGGGTGATGATGATGATGCCGTGTGTGGAGGAGCTGCCGCGCAAGGGAATGCCAACCAAGGGGCTGCCGAGCATGAACATGTTGCCATGCAAGGTGGGAATGTCGAGCCAAGTGGAAGGAATGCCGAGCAAGGAACAGCCGAGCAAGGGACTGCCGAGCCTACACAACACCGAGATCAAGGTACCGAGCAACACAAGCAAGCTAAGCCAAGCAAGGGAGACTTGGAAGCTATGAAGAAAAGGGCTCTTGAGAAAGACCCTGCTGCCATGGAAGGAAGACATTCGGCTGCCAAAGATGCAGCCATGCCGAGCACTTGTTGTATACCCTTCCCCTCACGTTTCACCAAGAGCAAGCGAGCCAAGTCCGACGAAGAAGTGTTGGATGTTTTTCGAAAGGTGAATGTCAACATCCCCTTGTTGGAGTGTATTAAACAAGTACCGAAGTATGCAAAGTTTTTGAAGGAGCTTTGCACCACAAGAAGACACACAAGGGAGATAAAGGTTATGAGCATGAGCGAGACCGTGTCCGCCGTGCTACAACGCAAGATGCCGCCAAAGCTTAAGGATCCAGGAAGCTTTTCAATTCCAGTTGTCATCGGCACTACAAGGTTTGAGAAAGTGATGCTTGATCTAGGGGCTTCCATTAATGTCATGCCCTACTCTGTTTACTTGTCTCTAGGTCTTGGTCCACTTCAACATGATGACGTAGTGATCCAATTGGCGGATCGATCAAGCAAATACCCTAAGGGGTATGTGGAGGATGTCCTTGTGCATGTTAATCACCTGATATTCCCTGCAGATTTTTATGTATTGGAAATGGAGGAGTCAGTTGATGATTCGACGCAGCTTCTGCTAGGAAGACCCTTCATGAGAACCGCAAGGACCAATATCGATGTGGCTGGGGGTAATTTGACTATGGAGTTTGATGGTGAAGTCATTAAGTTCAACATCTTCGACACCATGAGACATCCAAGTGCCATTCAAGACGCCACTTTTCAAGGAGAAGGAAGAAGAGTCTAGGCTGACAGACTATAAACATAAGCGCTGCATGAGAGGCAACTCATTTCAACCGTAGCTGTGGAGGAGCCATCACCGAGAGTTTGAATTTCTTAATCCCTTCACTGTTATTGTTGATATTTTTATGTATATATTTATTATGTGTTTTCGATCCCTACTTAGAAAATTATACATAATTTTGAGCTTACATTGAGGACAATGTAATTTTCTAAGTGTGGGGTAGAGATTACATAATAAATGTATATTTTATTTTTTGCTTGTGTGTGTTTTTAGCTCTTTGCCGAAATTTTAAAATTCCGTTCTTTGTTTTTATTTCGAGTTTGTTTTTTTTTTTTTAAATGTTTTTAACTGTTTTGAGTCTTAGGAAAATACCCTTAAAATGTCTATGATGAAAATTATCTTTTAATGCATAATTGAAGGTTTGAATATTTATCATAAGAAGATTGCAACTTTTCATGAATTTTGTAAAGTATGAACACTTGAGATTTTTGAAAGAAAAGTTTGCATGTTTTGTTATTTTGTTTCCATAACAACCTTTGTGAGATTTTGAGCCTAATATACTTTCTTTTTGAGTGATTAAATTCCATATCCTTTGAAAATTCACGTAAAGCCTCATTATTTTCATTATTCAATAACTATGTGCTATAGCTGTTTAATGGACTCTAGAATTTACTAGAACTTATTTATGTGATTTTCAAAGCTTTATAATCATAACTTGTTCTGATTTTGAATAGGATTGCAATTAATCTCAATTAGGATCACCACCAAAGCCAAAATAAGCCTTTGCCCATTTTTGTGCCCGTCGTGGGACTCCTTAGTTAAACCCCTTTGAGCCTACATTATGCCTTTTCTTTCATCACCCTTAAACAGAATTCCTGAGCTTAGTATAGATTATCTTTACCTTGTTGTCAAGACTTGGCAAAGAATTTTCGATGAAGCTGTGCCGTGATGTTAAAGAACAAGTGTGGGGAAGAGTTGAAGTGTGGGGTTGATACACCATTGTTTTATATTGTTATATGCCAAAATATGTCTTGTCCGAAATAAAAAAAAAATGTATTGCAAAAGAAGTTGCCGAAACAAAAGAAAAAAAAAAGAGAAGAAAAGAAATTGGCAAAAGAAAAGAAGAATTTCGGACAAATATGAAAGAAAAAGTCTAAGGCATAAGTTTTTATGGTGTTTTCATGAATGTGGAGTTGTAATTATTTGAAGGTCCAAGAACGTTATATTTGACCTTTGTCCTGTTCATGGAGTGGAGACATAAGGAGGATGGAGTTGAAATTTGCCTAAGTCTTGTTTGATAAACACCACTTATATCCAAAAAAATTCCTACCTTATGAAACCAAGCCCCATTACAACCCTTGAGATTATTTCATGATTCTTAAGATGACTAAACTTGATTTGTGGAGAATTTCATATAAGTAAGCATATGGTTTTGGTCCATTATTGCACTTAGTTGTTAAATGAGGTTTTTCCAAGGAAAATGTTTTCTCAAAGAGCCGTTATTTCTTGAAATATGCAAGTCATTCGTTATTGATCATCTTTTCTCTTGCATAAACTTATGAGTGAAAACCATTTTTCGAGTGAAAAAAAAAAAGAGAGTGTACCTTGGAAAGGAGGATCAAAATTTCATTCATGTTTTACTTATAAATTTCGAAAATCTTGATTTTTCATGCTATAATACAAGTTTATGAACTTTTGCAATTGTGCTTTCACTCGAATGTTAAAACTTGAGATTATGCGTACTTAAGAATCTGAGACAAAAATTTCTTAAGGGTATTACAGTTATTGTTATTTTCGTTTTTGTTTTTGTTTTTACTTTCAGTTAGAGTCGGTTTGCTAAGGGACTAGCAAAACTTAAGTGTGGGGTAATTTGATAAGTGCGTTTTTACGCCATGATCTTAATGGATTTTCACCCCCATTTACACTTTGTTTGTGCCTTAGTATGTTTGTTTTTACTTATTTTAGAGTCAAGAGGGTTTTTCTGTAGAGTTGTGGCTACTAGTCGTTTTTATACAGAAAATTGCACTTAAATGATGAAAACCGTTTTTGGACTATCACTTGGACGTTTTATTATGATTCGTTATTTTGTTACCTTGTCAATTTTGATGTATCTTGTTTAAATGTGCAGAAGACAGGTACATGAACGTTACGTATCAAGAATCATGGTGAATGGACTCATGAATGACAACAAGTGAGGCCACGGAAAAGAGGAACACTTCTAGACATTGTTTTTGGTCTCGGACAGAATATGCCAGAAAACGTACATCTACTTCGGAAAATCATATCTCGAGATCTAGGAGGATTTAGAAGGCGTGCCACATATGGAATTAAAGCTGTGTGTGTCTACTTTTCAACCCCATTTGGATCGCAGCAATCGGAGTTGAGACGAAGGAGTTATGAGCAAAACAGTGGACAGAGGTCAGGCTGCAAAACTGGGCAGAAACTGCCTAAGTTGTCTAACGAGTTTTGGGAGATGATTCTTCAACAAAAGGCTTCCCAAATTTGTCAAGAGATGTATCAAGACCTTAATGAAGTGTTAGGAAGCTGGACAAAAGAAGAAAATACGAAGAAGCATCAAGGCAGCCATATTTTGGTTAAGTGTAAGGTTTCCCGGTCAAATCTGGAAAGCTGACCTTGCCGGACCTATCACTGGTTTTGGCTGCTATCAAAGCCCAAGATTTCGTACATGAGGCCTACATGGATCCATAAACATGTAGGAAGGTCCAAGGAATCAGAAGATGGAGTCCAAATTCGGATAAGAAGCTGAATTGAAGAAGGAATCATTGAGCAAATAGGAAAGAGAGTTAAAATAGGATTGCCTTTCCTTTGCCGATGCAGCTAGGGTTTCTCTATAGTTTTATGTATAAATAGGTCTGTTGTATGCATATTTTGGGGGTCCTTCAATTGTTTTAAGTTCTAGCAAGCCTAAACTCTACCTAAAAACCCTCCCTTACACAGCAAACACAAGCACAGCCGAACCATTCCTCGCCGCACAGCCATCTTTGCCGACTGCTTCCACTGCCATCTTCCACCAATTTCCCTTTCAACCTTGCCGAACCTTATTGGTAGGGTAAGGATGAAGACATCCATGGTTTGTGTTTGTATTTACTGTGTAAGAATTTTGAGTTTATTGATAAATATTTTCTGGTTTTTGGTTTTATATGATATGTGTGATTGTATGATCTTCTTTGTGACGTGATTATGATTGTACATGTTGTGTAACGGTTTAGTATGCATGTTAGGATTATTAAAGAAGTAAAGAATCTGTGTTTATGTGTTTAGTAATTGTTAGGTTAATTAATCCTCACCTGATCACGTAATCGAACCCTAGGTTAATTCAAAGTACACGAGTTAGCTATTAGGGGGGAGTTTAATATGCCGTGGTATTCTAGGTCGAGTTGAGCGCAAAGACAACTCGGTTCTAGGTGCTGCATAGGGTTGTTAGGGTGAGTGATTTGCATGGGTTCGAGGATGGGTGACGCCATTGCTAACGAGCATGTCTCCAACGACTCGTGGACGGTAAGTGTTGCTTGATTAGATTGAGCGCAAAGACAATTTAGTTAAGTAGTCACATAGTTTTTGGTTGAGCGCAAAGACAACCTTAAACACATGAGAAGTCTTAAGGGTTGGAATTAACTTGCAATTGTTAAAACATAGATAAGATAATTTAACCTTTCATAAAAATACTTGCATGCTAATCGGAGTTTATTTGTGAAGTGCTTACAACGTTGAAGTGACCAAACTTTGTAATTATTTGCCTTTGTTTTATTTTCTTTATTTTCTGCCGATTTCAATCCCCCATTTTATTCTTTATGTATATATTGTGTGAATATTTCTAATGACTTTGTTTTGCAGAATAAATTCTTCCCTAGTGTCCCCGGCTAGAACGATACCCTACTTACATGTACTACTACGATAGGGTTTTAAATTGCACTAACGTCATCTTTTGACAGGTCATATTGTCCTCAAAAGAAAAGGCTCCAAGCTTAGAAGCATCGAAGCCGAAGATGGTCTTTAAGTATATGAAAAAAGACCAACGAGAGCCTGGGCGAAAAACAATGACGCCTATCAAGGACATAATGGACACGCTCAAGACAAGCTACGCACGACCTCTTCGTAAAATTGACCAATCTATCCCAAAGAGTGATATTATGATCTCTACAACACTCAATAATGGGCATAGTAGGCATAAGCAGTTTGTTTCTTTCAAAAGCGGAAATCAGAAGCAAGCATCGGGCCCTCTAAAGATCAACCTCAGGAGTAGAAAGGTAGCTTCAAAAGCCATTCCCCTAAAAATCATAGTTAAGCAAGTAAATGGCATGCTTAGAGTAAAAGTTCTTGAGTCATATTCCTCCGAGACAGGTGTCTTTTTGGATCTTGAGAAAACTATGTTCCGTGATGAAGACGTGACACAAGAAGGTCTGCCTCGTGTGTCTGTGTTTCAACGCCTTACGAAAGATCCCTAACCCCGAGTTTCAATGTTTCAACGATTGGGCGAAATTCATCCCAAACTACAAAAAAACAGAAAATGGAAGCTCAAGGTTAAACGACAAAGGGTGTTCATGGCTAAACAAGTGAATGAGAGCATAGAGGGAATTGCATCAACAAATTACACTTCCATCAAAGAAAATCAAAATGAAGACGAAAAAGAATACGAATTCATCGATAGTGCCCAACCTGCCCCACCCCAGATGGAAGACAAAGAACAAACGACAGTTGATGAACTCTAAGAAATAAATTTAGGCACCAATGAAGGCTCAAAACCTATATTTGTGAGTGCTCTTTTAAGTCCGGAAGAACTCCAAGACTACAAGACTCTTCTAGAAGAATATAAAGACGTGTTTGCATGGGGTTATCAAGACATGCCTGCCTTGGACCCTAATTTAGCAGTTCATAACTTACGGTCTCAAAAGAAAAACCGTGGGTAAAACAAGCTCCCCGACGCTTCCACTCAGAGCTTGCTATCCAAATCGAATTTGAGGTCGACAAACTCATCGATGTCGGTTTCATTCGAGAAGTTAAATACCCCATATGGCTCGCTGGTATTGTACATGTTTAAAAGAAAAACGGGTAGATTCATATTTGTGTCGACTATAGGGATCTCAATGACGCTTGTCCAAAAGATGAGTTTCCACTTCCAATCGTGGAATTATTGGTGGACGCCACAACAGGATACGGCGCTTTGTCTTTCATGGATGGTTTCTCATGTTATAATCAAATCATGATGGCACCCGAGGACGAGGAGCATACAGCCTTTCGTATACCAAAATGAGTATACTACTACAGAGTAATGCCATTCGGCTTGAAAAATGCAGGTGCAACTTATCAGAGGGCAATGACTCACGTCTTCAACGATATGTTACACAACACCGTTGAATGTTATGTCGATGACTTGGTGGTCAAAACAAGAAAAAGGCAACACCATCTAGCTGACCTGAGGAGAGTCTTTGAAAGGCTCCGAAAATACCAACTGAAGATGAACCCATTAAAATGTGCCTTTGGAGTCACATCTGGAAAATTCCTTGGCTTTGTTGTTAGATACAGAGGAATCAAGGTCGACCCTACCAAAATCACGGCAATAAGGGAAATGCCAGCACCAAAAAATCAAGAGTTAAGAGGGCTACAAGGAAAGCTCGCCTATATAAGAAGGTTTATATCAAATCTTTTTGGTAGGTGCCAACCATTTTCAAGACTGAAGAAGAAAGACGGACCTTTCTTCTGGGATCAAGCATGTCAAAATGCATTTGATAGCATCAAGGAATATTTTCTCAACCCACCAGTCCTAATGGCACCTATAAAAGGGAAACCTTTAATCCTCTACATAGCAGCTCTTGATCACATCTTGGGGGCACTGCTAGCACAAAATAATGATGGGAGGAAAGAAAATGCTCTATACTATTTAAGTCGGACATTGGTAGGAGCTGAACTCAATTACACGCCAATAGAGAAGATTTGCTTGGCTTTAGTCTTTGCCGTTCAAAAATTACGGCATTATATGCTCACTCACAGTGTCGCCTTGATATCCAGAGCTGATCCATTGAAGTATTTGATGACAAAGCCCATACCCTCTGGTAGACTTGCTAAATTGTCTATGATCCTCTCAGAGTTCGAAATAAAGTATGTTCCTCAAAAGGCAATAAAAGGGCAGACACTTGCAGACTTTCTGGCAGCACACCCAGTACCAGATGATCATGAATTACCTGAAGACTTGCCAGATGAAAATGTGTTTTCAACCAAGACTCCCTCATGGCAGTTGTATTTCGACGGAGCAGCTAGAAAATAAGGAGCTGGAGCTTACATCGTAATCATCACGCCTTTTGGCGGTATAATCCCCTACTCATTTTCTCTAACGGCTTTATGTTCAAATAACATTGCAGAATATGAAGCACTCATGATTGGCCTCGAGATCACCTTAGAGATGAAGATTGACTCCTTGCAAGTATTTGGTAACTCCCAGTTGATCGTCAGACAAGTAAATAATGAGTATGTGGTCAAAAATGAGAACCTCCTCCCATACCACCGACGGGTCAATTACCTTATGGGACAATTTCAAAACATAAAGGTTAGCCACATTCCCAGATTAGAGAATGATAAAGCAAATGCACTGGCTAACCTGGCGGCTTCTCTGATCCGACCTGATGAAAGGGACATCCAGATTACAGTTAGGGAACGTCGTTTGTTGCCTACATCACTTGAACGAATAGAGGCCACCAACGAAATATATGTGGTTTCAGTGTTCGAAGTAGAAGAAGAATTTGATTGGCGAATGGACATAATCAAGTATTGTCAGACAGGCGGACTACCTTCAGATCCAAAGAAAAGAGTTTACATTAGGCGGACTGCGCCTCAGTACACGTTCTTTAGTAATACTCTGTATAAGAGGTCCTTCGATGGAATACTCTTCAGGTGTCTTTCAAAAGAAGAGGGAGTTGAAGCTCTTAAAGAGGTCCATGCTGGTACGTGCGGAGCCCACCAAGCGGGTCCAAAATTGGCAGCTCAATTAAAGAGAATAGGCTATTACTGGCCATCAATGGTACAAGACTCAATAAATTACGCATGATCATGTAAGGCTTGCCAGCTACATGGAGATTTTATACACCGACCTCCATTACCTCTTCATCCCACAGTTCTCTCATACCCCTTCGAAATGTGGGGGTTGGATGTTGTGGGTATCATAGCTCCTAAATCCTCACGCCTGCATCAGTATATATTGGCTGCAACATATTACTTTTCTAAATGTAGTGAGGCAATTCCTCTCAAAGTAGTAAGAGCAGAGGACATTGCAAATTTTATCAAGAATCACATCATCTATCGCTTTGAAGTTCCCTCCAAGATCATATCTGACAATGCCACGAATTTTAAGTGCAGAGCCATGATCACAATGTGTGAGAAGTATAAAATCCAGCATGCATTCTTATCTAGCTATAACCCAACAGCTAATGGTAAGGCATAGGCTTTCAATAAAGTGCTTTGCAATATCTTAAAGAAAATGGTCTCAACAAACAAGAGAGACTGGCATGATCTCCTCCCCGAGGCATTGTAGGCATATCGGACCACTGTTCGCACAACAACCGGTTGTACCCCATTTAACTTGGTTTATGGGTCTGAAGCAGTTCTTTAATTAGAGGTGCAATAGCCTTCCTTAAGGATAGCTACAATGTTGACAAATCCAGACGAAAATGCACAAGTCAGGCTTGCAGAACTTGAAGCCCTTGATGAAAAAAGGCTTGCAGTTAAAAAAAAAAACTCAAGATTTACCAGGCTCAAGTTGCAGGAGCTTTCAACAAGAAAGTTAAGTTCAGGTCATTCAAAATAGGCGACTTAGTCTTAACAGTCCGAAGACCCGTCATCGTCACCAGGAAGTCAAAGGAAAAGTTTGAACCAAAATGGGAAGGTCCATATGGGGTCACCAAAGTCTTCACCAAAGGCGCATACGAGCTTTCAAATGCAAACGGAGATTGCATCTACCCTTGTGTCAATGGGAAGTTCGTGAAAAAATTCTATGCCTACTAAAGCTCGTTGGATTGATAAGCCAGGAGGGCGGTCTAGGAAAAAGTTAGAGCCCACAACCTCCCGAACTACGACGGCTTGATCCCCCAAAAGGGGGTACGTAGGCAGTCTAGTCCCAAAAAGCTAGATCCAGCCACTACACCAAAACAAATCATCATGAATCAATCAGGCGAACTACGTGTAGCTTGATCCCTTCATAGGATACGTAGGCAATCTAGTTTTAAAACTGGATCCAGCTGCGAAAAAAAATTCAAAAACAACAAAAAAATTCTTTGCCCAAAATCAAGTGGGTGAATTACGTTTAGCTTGATTCCTTCACAAGATACGTAGGCAGTCTGGTAACGAACTAGATTCAGCCATATTTTCAAACCAATCCTTTATTCCTAACATGTTTCTTTCATGTGATTATAAGCAGGTAAAAAGGTAAAAAGGTAAAAAGTTTGGTTTGTCAGAACCGTTATCATTGAATAATGGTACCAGCTGATGATCATACATTGACGCACGCGAGCTCAGATGACAGCCCGCTCAGAGGATAGCCAAAGTGTTTGTTTCATCAAGCAGAGCAACCAACAGTCAACAAAAGCATTACAAGTCCGCAAATCAAAAAAGAGAAGAATACTGGCAGCAAGACAAGCGGGCTCAAATATCCCGCCTCGCCAGGATGTATTCCTTGTATACCTATGCACATAACAAGTAAAAGGGACATGGAAACAATTCGAAATCATGACAGAGTAGCAGTTGATGTTCAAACCAAATTCTCTTACATCTATCTTGTCAAAACCATTCACCAAATCTTCCAAGCGAAGTAAAATATATATAAATAACAAAGGAAGACAGGAAAAAAAATATAATAATACATGAAGGTAAAATGACTTCGCGTATCCTAAGGTGAGACAGAATAGCCATTTGAGGGGAAGGCAGCAAGGCGAGACGCGGAGTCCGCATACACGCGATTTCATGCTTACACTTCGCCAAAGGACTTCAAAGAATTGACTAGCCATTTGAACTCCTCTTCCTGAGTTTCGTGTGAACTTTTGAGGAGCTCAAATTATACAAGCTGGTTTTCCTTGGCCTCAATCCTTGCCTGACCAAGTTCTTCATCCCGCTTGTTTTGTTGATCAGTAGAGTCTTTCAAGAAGGCGATTCTTTCTTTAAGATGTTCCTTCGCGAGCTCATATTTTCTGGCGCAATTGTTGTGCTCGCTGCTCTGCCTTCATAACATGCTCTTCGCTGGCCCTCAAAACCTCAAATTCTTGGTTAAGGCTCGACAATTCCAAGTCTAAGATTGCCTTGGTGCGATGACATTCTTCATGGCTACGTATCAAGTTACGGATGCGTTCAGCATCTATTTTGGAGCACTCCTCAACAATACATGTGTTCTTGGAAAGCATGTCTGCCAATTCAAAGGTTTTGCCAACATTTTCAACAAACCTTACAAATCTATCCTTACTAGATCCATATGATGGTCCTAACATCTCAAGTGATTTCTAGACCTCGACGCGACAATCAGTGATAAGTTCTAGTGGTTGAGATAAGCTCATCTTACGCAAAATGTCTTCTACCTCTGTGATGATAAAATCACCCCAACGCTCATTCGATCCAGAGTTGAAAATTGTACGTAGGATAGATGAAGTTTCATTTTGTTGACAAAAACCTTCATCCCCAGTCTCGCATGCATCAAGATCTATTGGCTCTGTACTACCACTTTTAGAGTCAGAATCATCTCTTGGTGGTATGTGAAAACCCTCTGCTTTTAGTTCCAACCCCTTCAATTGAATTGGTATTTCCCATTCTAGTTGGAGTAATCCTGATCCTAGACTGTTTGCTGCTGGCTCTGTTCCAATCAAGGATAGCTCCACATCGTGCCAAGTTTCCTCACAGACTAATTCCAAGTTTTCAGGCTGAGGTGATGGCAACTTTATCGTCAAATTCTTCATGAGCGGCTCTGATACGTTTTCAGGAAACCTCAAAGCATTCTCCTGCAAAATGGACTCGCGCGGGTTTTGTCCTACTTCTTTTGAAGATGGTCTAGGGCTATGTTCTTTATGCAATAGAGCCTTCCTCTTTGAGTTAGAAACATATGGCTTACGCTCCAAATCCTTACGCTCGGTTTCTACTTGCTTTAGCCTAGATTTTTGCTTCTTCAAGTTTGTTGGCAAGCCTTTTAAACTTGGCTTTGGACTTCACGGTTTTGGAATCAGATCATGAACTACCACTGATTTCAACCTTGAGACAACAGTTTTGCCACCATCATATGAAGCATGATCAATTGGCAGAGATGCGGTTTCATTTGCAAGATCATCATACCGAGCTCGCATGTTGCCCCATCTTTCCACATCGAGGTTTGTCCTATGAGCTTTCTTCCTCATGCCTTCTTTTTGCCCTGCAAAAGGAGAAATACATCCAGAATAAACAGCCAGGTCTCTCTCCTCAAAATCAGGAAAAAATATATTTCTCGGTCCGCCAGCGGACGCACCTCTGAGGGACTCCGGTGGGAAAATGTTATTCTGCTTGACAAGAGGGCGTTTCTTCAAAGTCAAGTAAACGAAAGACACAGACCAACCTAGATATGGGGCACATTCTGTCATCCACCACCTGCAATAAGTCCAGGTACACATTCCCTTATAATAAGAACTAGGAATGAAAAGTCGGGTACCGGTATCAGCTCTAAGAAGTTTAAATTAAGCTTTCGCTAAGTCTTCAACGCCACACTTGCTCTTCTACTCAATCTTGAATTGAAGTTTGTTGCCGGAATCCCTTGATCAAAGCGAAATTGATGAGCAAATCTATTTGGATAGTACGGTTCTAACCAAAGCTCATCACCAATTCGTATAGGGAGTAATGAAGAACGCAAAAAAACCAGAAAGTCAAAGTTTTCTTCTGACAAGGTACCATCGTCGATCAAAAAGTAACCCCTTGACTCAACGAAGGGGGTGGGTCAATACTCTACGAAGCTTTTGGTCCTAAAGACAAGTCTAGCTCTAGTAACACCAAAAAATTCAGCTTTAATGCCGGCATATCTTTTTAGCTGGGGGTAATTTTTAGGGTATTCACTGTCAGCATGACGTTTATATAAACAGTTGAAGTGCTCTCCCAACCAACCAATCACATAATGAACAGGAAAACAGCCTCGCGATTCTCCAGGTCCTCGTGGATCGGTAACGATTTTCCCAAGACTATGATAAATATGGCCCAACACTGCTGGCGCAAGAGACACTCTGATTCCTTGAGCCATTAAACATGCCATGTGAAAGGTTTCAGGTCTAATTATATAATGATAAGAAGGAAAGACAAAACTGCTGAGCCAATAAGCTAAGAATGCAGTCAACCCCCCTTCTTTTAAAATTGCCAAAGTAGGCCGGAAATCCATGAATTTTTCACGTTGCGTATGGTTTATGCACTGTGTGTCTTTTCCATAACCTAAGTATAGCAGTTGCCCTCTATAAAAATGTCTAACCCAATCTCCCCAACGGACAAATTTCTGTTTACTCGAGATGCATAGTCAGGAATGTACGCACAATAGCTCATAAAGCGTAGCAGGGTATGGACCATCTCGCTGCAGCCTTTTGTTTTCAGGAATAAATTCTTCATAGGGAATCCCTAAAATCGGCAAGCCACCAAACTTCTTCAGATCCCACAATGATATACTCATTTCTCCATTTTCATGGTGTAAAGTATTCGTCAAAGGACTCCATAATTCCAAGGATGCTTTCCATACGTTGGAGCAATAATGGTAAGGATATTGAGAGACGCCAACGGCACCATATATTCCAGCATGATTCAAGACATCTTCAAAATTGGCTAGAACAAATTCCGTCCACTCCATGATGCCTATCTCAAATATAGCACAACCCCGAAAACAAAGGCTCGATGACCAATCTTCTTTGGTACTTAACATCTTGTAAAGTACTGGGTAGAAGTTCTCTTCAAAAACGAAAGGGGCTCCATCATGTTGATTATTCACCTTCTCCAAATAATGCCCTTTAACTACAGGGAAAAGGTTACGGGTTGTTCTTATCACTTGATCCTCCAAATCCTGACGAAATGTAAGGGAGCCTGAGTTCATTTCAACTTCTATTACCAAGGTAATAATGTTTATAGGAGGGTCATCAACGCAGATGGAATTCAAAGGCCGTGATCTCATGTATTCTATGTTTTTTCCTACCGCCCGGCCGTATTTGTTCAAAGTTGCCTAATGAGAAATCCAGCCATATGCATCCATTACCTGAGATTACGACATCAAGAAATGTTAGAAGAAAGCAATATCAAGTCAAGCTTTGCGCGCAGAATGCAGGTTCCACACACAAAACTTGAGGGGCACTGTTGATCGCCAAAAAAAAAGAAAAAAAAAGAAAAGGGATTTAAAATATATATATATATATAAATACTTTTCTTGTGCTACATGCACAATGCTTTTGAGTTCAATTGTGACTCTTGCAAACAGTTGTACGGACATCAAAGTCCAATAAGAACTCAATCATCCAAGCCAAGCACTCTATATAAAGAGGCCACCAAAAAGAAAAGAAAAGAGGAAAAAAAGAGACGGAGAAAGAGACAGAGCGAAATAGAGAAGGACAAGAAGAAGAAAGCAGAGAAGCGAAGCAAAAAGCAGAAGAAGAGCGGCGAGCCAACAAGAAGGTGGAGCCCCTATTCTAACTATTTCTTTTTTGCAACATCTTTATCTTTCTGTCTCACTCCGCCGGAATCCCGGAAGCAAAGCCATACATCTCCTCTAACGCGAGATGACCTCGCGCAATGGTCACTAAAAGAAGGCGAGATGACCTCGCCCCCTGCCTCCTCTTATTGCAACAAATATATGGCCGCTCGGCCCTTACTCTTCTACACATGACCTTGCGATTCGCATAACGAGCCGTACAAGAGAAGGAATCAAGCATTCTAGGCGAGGGGAGTTTGAAGAACAGGCCACTCGGTCCTTTCTCTTGTACATATGGTTTTACGTTTCGCATAAGAAGCCGTACAAAAGAAGAAAACAAGCATTTCAAGCAGGCGAGTTTAAAAAAGCACGAACTTACCCTTGATGACTTAGAGAATCCCTAAGCAGATCAAAGTAAGCTCAAGTAACGGAGGTGACATGTCTTTATAGAAGGAGCAGTTTCTTCAAGTCCAACTCCCAGTCACATTCGATTTTCATCTGCAAAAAGGTTTCTATCCTCAAGATGATAGGTCATTGAGTTGTAGTCAAGCATGGTTCGAACTGGGAAATATGGCCCATCAAGGCTACAAATTTCTTCTGGCCGTGACAAGCATTCTTGCTAAAACATTATCAGACGAGCTAGATAGCAGTTTGCATGTTGAAATCTTAAAGCAAAAGCCCTAAGGCGAGGTGACTTTGAGGTCCAGGCGAGGCAAACTAGGATGGCCCCACAAAACTGGAAGTTCCTGGCGAAGCAGGATGGCCTCACAAAATTAGAAGTCCAAGCGAGCCAAGATAACTTCACAAAATTGGAAGTCCAGGCGAGCCAAGATAACTTCAAAAAATTAGAAGTCCAGGCTAGCCAAGATAACTCTAAAAAATTGGAATTCTAAGGCGAGGCGAGATGATGTCACGTAAAAGTGGAAGTCCAGGCGAGCCAAGATAACTTCACAAAATTAGAAGTCCAGGCGAGCCAAGATAACTCCACAAAATTGGAAGTCCAAGGCGAGGCGAGATGACGTCACATAAAAGTGGATGTCCAGGCGAGCCAAGATAACTTCACAAAATTAGAAGTCCAAGCGAGGTGAGATGACGTCACGTAAAAGTGGAAGTTCAGGCGAGGTAAGATAACTTAGCACAGTAGACTTCGCGAGAAGCAAGACGCGGGGTCCGCTTACACGCTAAGTCCGCATGCACGCGGAGTCCGGCTACATGCACGCGGAATCCGCTTACATACGGAGGCTAGAGTTGCAAGAGCCACATACACCCCAAACAAGGACTGTGGTTAAGACAATTTAAGCTTCTTGGTCACACTGCTGCATCACCCATTCCGGGTGCCCAAGTCAAATAAATAGATACTCTACCAAATCGGGTGTCCACAAGAAATATAGTTAACGGATTCAAAATACATCTGTTAAACCCAAAACTGGCATTGAGCCGTGAAGCCTACAAACCCCTATGAACTACGGTCGGTTTGATCCCACAAAGGGGTACGTAGGCAGTTTAGCAACCCACTAGATGCAACCACAATTCCAAACAGAATCCCTGACAATCACCAGTTAAATTCGTCCAGTCCAAATAACTCTGGTCCAATTCCTAAAGCACTAGAAAAATCAAATCCATAACCAAACCTTAAGAACTACAATGGTTTGATCCCTTTACAAGGGTATGTAGGCAGTCTGGATTCATATCTAGATACAACCACACCAAAAATCAAATCATTTCAAGTCAATTACCCTCAAACATACACACTTCCCGGTTGTTACTTTGTAATTAGAATCAAAGGGTATTCCCTTGAAAACAGAGGTTGTAATTAAAGAATTTACTTTATTCTGAATGGGTCGAACCAGACATAATTAAAACTCTATTTTAATTAATAAGATAGAGTGAAATTGTGTTGGGTATATATATGTATTTATAATTTTTACCTAACACTACATAATTCCTATTCTCACTATTGAAAGAAAGTCCCACTATTGAAACGTCATAATCTTTAACATGCTGCCATTGTTACGTGAGCAGTACCATTCAACACATCTACAATAGTAGAAGCTGCAAATCTGGACTACTGCGACAAATATCTAGTGTATTTAATGTAGCATGCATGATGCATTGCTTGACCTATTGTATTTAGTTTTCAATTACTTTACATACACAGTTTTTGGTAGGTTGCATTGTTATATATATTCTCCAGTTTGGAGAAGAAGATCAATACAATTATACCATTGATCTGTATAATTGACAGGCTGATAAGTAAATTTTCAGTTACCAATCTGAACCTGACTTAAAGAGAGAGACTCAATAGACTAAGATGATAATTTTTCTTTTCAATTTACATATAATAACAGGTCATGAAAGCTTACCTATTTCTATTCCTTTATATCAAAAAAGTAGCGAATTGTATTAGCTTTCAATTCCTGCTTCACAAGCTATAAAAGCAAATGTCTTGTGTTTCATGCATGTTGCCCAAATAAATGGATTTGAATCACCTAAAAGCTAAGAGAAAAAAAAATTTGAGGAGCTAGCAGCCAACTTTACCTGGTTGGAAAGTCACTAATTATTCAAGTTTAGAACCCTAGCTGTATCAAGTGTGAGGGGTACTAGTTGGTCGAACAAACAGAGAATCGAAGCAAGAAAAACCTAGCTACATGACTTGTAGAAAATGCTCAAATTGCACATTTTCTTTACAAATTAAAAAAAACACAAGGTGCAAACTCAAATCCTCACCATTCAAACCAAAACAAATACATGATTGTTCTTTACATGCAGTATTATACTTTGATTTTCGTCTCCCACCAAACTTAGAACGAAAGGAAATGCTTCAATCTGGGGCCTCCAAGCTTGCCGAAAGTGAAATACCACGTTTTCTAAGCATACATTATTCAGCTTGTGTTTATACCCGAAAAATCTTGCACTTTGCCATGCTACAGTTTGTTACATGATTCATGCAAAAACTATAGTCTTAAGTTAAATCCTTGATTTTAACATGTCAAGCAAACAGGCTTATACATTGATGTGAGCCCAAGCCACATCTACGCATCTTTGGGGCTTGTAGAAGTGAGTGTGGTGTGGAATGTTACGAAGTCGCATGATGCTCGTTCATCGATTTAACATCCATTAATGATTTCGGTCTTAGGCCCGAAAATCAAGCCCGACAAGTTAAATCGATAACAAATTTGTGAAAACAAGAGAATTGGACTACTTTTTCTAAACCCAAAATACTTTTAAATCCAAAAGTCTAACACCCTCTTCTTTTAGAAGGCCCAAACCCTTTTCTTTATAAAAAATAAAATAAAATCTCATTTTCTCCCCGTCCTGTCGTCAAACCAATTTCTTCAACTTTCTCTCTCCGCAAAGGTGTCAGAACCTTGATTCCCGACTTTATTAACGGAGAAGTCTCTTTCTTTTTTTGAAAGCAACTCCTACATCCTCAAATGACGAGATCGTGGACTCCAAGTTTCATCGACCTTGATTTTCTGTCCCTGCAGCGTCCCTGCTGTCAAGACCCACCTCGAATTGGATCCTGAAACCTGAAGTAAGTCTTGTGGGATTCACCTCCAAGGAAAATTTACCAAAAAACTGGCAAACTTCCCTTGAAAATGGATAATCCTAACCTGGAAAATTAGAGAACTACCCTCTTATAAGAAAAATTAACCATCCTCCAAATCATCCCATAAATATCCAAATAATATAACAACTTCAAACTTCGAGTATTCGAAAACATAACATGAGTCTTAGCACACCACCGAAATATTATACAAAAACCTCAAGAGTAGTTAGAGCTACTAAAAACTAAAGGAAGCCAGAAAATACCCTAGTAGGTTAAATAGGTAACCTACTAGTGAAAAGTTGTTAAGAAGTGGGTAACTATGCCTCGTCGCCTCCTACTAGTACCAACCCGAACTCTGCAGACTGGGCCATTTTAAAAACGAATGGCCCAAGGGAAAACATTCGAAAACGTTAGAATGAATGAACAAAAGTAAAAAGAATAAAAAAGAAAATAATGATCAATAATTATGTTTTCCCAATTTAATTTCCAATGAAATCAAATGCATGCCTCAAGCGATAAATCATTTATCTCATAAGTATCGAGCCTCTTCAGCTCAAAAATATATATTAATATATATATATATATATATATTTACACTCGCCCATACTCTCTATATAAATTAGTAGATTTAACATAATTGATATAGAGCAACTACGCTCGCGTCCAATGCTCACGTCACCCCTTAATACGGTAACACATTACGCCATTAAGGTGGACAGACGGGTGTATAAACATGTGCCCATACCCTCTATATGAATTAAACACTCATATAGAGCTACTACGTTTGCGTCCAACGCTCACGTCACACCATAATGCGGTTATATACTACGCCATTAAGGTGGACAAACACATATGGCTAGCTAGCATTTATATACATACTCTCCTCATAAATATATTTATTAGGATTTTCGGTAACTCTCCAAAATACATAAAACTATCAAATAAAAATGATGTCAAATGCTCCAACAAAATAAATTACTCAACAATAAACAACTGCATTCATATTATTTAAAACAAAAGTTCACTCACAAATTAGGTCTAAGCCTGATGTCAGTTCGAGACCTCTTCTGCCCGAGCCTCCTCATGTCATGTTCCAAAAACATAATTAAATCATCAACTATATATCAACGCTTATATAAAAATAGGCAAAATTAAATGTGATTTTTGCATCACAATTACCGACATCCTTAATACCACCCTCTACAATCCTAACAATATTTAACCAACGGTCGCATTCTATCCCATTAACTCTCAAATTTTACCAATCTTAGAAAAATACAAAACCTATCCAAAACTCCTCAAAAAATTCTAAACTTCACATCAATAAACTCCCCATAAGAAAACACATCTAAAACCATAAAAATCCCCTTAACAGCTGCGGCCGACTCTGGCAACCTCCAATGCCTACTAAAATTTAACAACATTTTTCTCTCAATCTCCTCTACAACTTTCCTAACTAGTATAAACACCAATTCTAAGCCCAGATAGAGTAATCGACTTAGAACAGTAAATAGAGCTCTAGAATTTCAATCAATGATTTATCCTTACTAAGTATGAATCGAATCGAAACCTTTTGAGGGATTTTTACATCTGGATAGTAAACGCTTCTTGTCGTACCGCAATTGAGCCCCTTGGTGATAGAAGTTTTCATGTAAAATTATCTCTATGTAAGGCTAGATTATACCTTACTAGGCTCATCGTTGATAAGCGACAATGTACAATGTAATGGTATGTGACTCATTTCAATTCGTTAGGGTCTGTATCGATGACATTTTGGCTACGACTATTAATACAATAAGTTATATACCCGTCTTTCTTTGAAAAAAAAATTAGTTAGACTATTAGTAAGTGGTAGACCATGCATGATGAGTAACCAAAATCTTATATATGCAAAAATAATCTTACAAATCCATGTTCTAGTCCATCGATTACTTGCTTAATTGCGCTCATATTGTTATTGTTATGAACGAGACGGATATAAGAGAAAAGAGCTTTGGTAGCTCCTGGTAATTAATTAAGAACGTACGTACGTATTAGATTAACCTTGGTTAAAATGCTACAACTTCATATATAGATCATGCCAATTTCCAATTATAAACAGGGAAAATGCACAATCAGTTGGGTACGATGTAATCAGTGGCGGATCCAGCCCAAGGCTTGTCTAGGCTGGAGCCAAGGTGAGATTTTGGGCCAAAAATTCTACCACCTAGAAAAAAATAAAAATAAAAATAAAAAACCCTAGAATTGTGTTGAGTGTCGAGTGTGCAGATCCCTCAGTCCCTCCAGCCAATAGCCATACGATTGATACGAAAGCGTCTCACTCTCAGATCGCCAGTCGCCTACTCGTTGTCCGCCTGCTGCGCTGCTCCTCGCCTCCGCCTGATGCGCTGCATCGTGCCTTCGCCTACTGAGATGCTCCTCCCCTCCGCCTGCTGCGCTGCTCCTTACCTCCGCCTGCTGCGCTGCTCCACGCCTCCACCTCCTCGGCTGCTCCTCCAATCCTCCTGCTTAGCTGTCTCAGTCTGCTGCGCTGCTCCGCGGTTAAATTTTTTTTTTTTTTGCATTGCATTTAACCCATGTGAGATTTTCATCCTGGATTCGCCACTGCATGTAAGAGGTAATTTTCCACCAGGATTGTAATGTCCAAAAGACCAAAACCAACATCTGCAGTAGCACCACCACCGTACCATAAAGGCCCGGGAATAGATTTTGCGATTTGTTGTGACTGACAACAAGCAGCTGATAGCAAAATGCTTAGCGGAGTACGTCGTTTCGCATACCAGACCAAAGGTGGTCTGATCGTTCTCAATGATTGTCAAAGAGGCTGCCCTATGAGACGTTACTGCATCAACCATGATGATTTGGATGAAAAAATGTGAAAGGGTGCCTAAAAGGAGAAGAGGAAGACAGAAACCCTAGACCTCTTTTTTCTCCTTGATTTTGCTCGCCTTAACCTTGCATTTGCCATGAGATATATCATTTTTTTAGAGTATCAACGACAGTATCCTTAAATGTTTTCTGAGTCTAGAGACTAATCTGTGTCGATGAGTCATGTCAAAACGCTTCATCCCTCCTGACCACCAAAAATAAATTGATATTTAACTCTAATTAGCATTGACGAGATTCGAATCTAGGTATGAGGGTTACACACAAAGACTCTTACTAACACGACCACTTGTTGTGGTTATGAGCTATAGTATTTGTTTCTTGGTCCTGCAATATGTCAATGTTGTTATGTCATCCGTTCTTGCTTTTATCTTCTTTTATCTTAATTAAATTCTTACCTCGCTTTGTTCATGTAGTATCCCAGAAGTGATAACTTCAATCAACCATTGCATGACTGTGAGTAACCAAATCTTATACAAAAATGATCTTAGTAATCATGTTATAATCCATGGATGATTTATGCCGAGTTCCTTTCACCCCTCTCAACTACTCGAACGTGCGATATTTATGTTCACTACTGTTTTCATACAAATATCAATGAAAGGTTTTTTTTTCTTTTTTTCTTTTTTGATGCGAATATAAATGAAAGGTTTTATGTCATTCGGTTATTTTCACCTTAATTCCTTCATTTATATCCAGAATCATATTAGGTTTATGAATTTTGTCATCATCCACACCCCAAATCCTTTCACATTTCTCAATCGAGTAGATACGGATCGAGACATCTTCCAGCATCTACCTCTATCAGGCAGAGGAGGACTGTTTCTAGAAAGGAGCTCAGCTACTATTCAACAAAGCAATAATTCTAGTACTGTAGAATATATACACTCTTTGAAATTTTCCAGTGCCAATTTCTTGAACTGATAACCTGGAGTGCAGCATGTCCATTCATTATATCCAACTGGTCATTTTGTTTGGTAAGCCAAGAGGCAGGGAAACTTACAACGAGGCATCTAAACTAGACAACCAAGTTTCCTGCATATCATCATTAGGAGCTGTGGCACAAAAATTGCCGAAACGTAACCCATCGAGGGCCACAGAGAGTGCATGGTGGGATGGAGGACCACCACTCACGGAGCCCCTGATTGACAATATCGACGCATGCTGTTACATACTTGTGATATTTCCATACATAAAGATAGTTGGATAAGTCAAATAGTGTTTCACCTGAAACAAAATTTTGATATCTTAATTTTACAAAAAATTTATAACGATATCTCACTATCTATATTTAATTAAATATTGATATCTTGAGCCGTTAGCTGCTGAAGGATACTTTCATCCATCAACTCTAAATATTGTTTCCTTGTTATTGTTTTAATTTTCTTTCTCTCTCTGACGAGAGCGTATTCGGCGCACCTAGATGAGCCGCGCATCTTGAAATTTAACGGTGAGATCACCGGATGGGGCCGGACACGGGTGAATGGACGGTGAGATTGAGAGATTTGAGAATCTGAAATTTGTCCACTCCGATTCGTCTTCGTCGTTCTCTCACCGACTTTCGCCGGCTTTTTCTCCCCCAAAAACATCAAACCCGAGCGGCCCCAATCCTCGATAACCCCAAAAAAAAACTCCCCAATCGATTTTCCATGGTAACCTATTTCCAAAGCTCCCATCTTTCTCTTCTGCGTTCCTCTCAATTTGACTAAAGCTTCAATCTTTGGTTCTAGGTTTCCATCATTTCAGCTAAAGTTTCATTCTTTACAGGTTTGCTTAGCCATGGAATTTGGGTTTTGGACTTTTGTGGACATGGCCAATGGAGGGTAGCTGTGTATGATTTTGGCGATAGGGAGGATTTCGGCGAGGCAGTTGCCGACTATTCTGATTTTGGCGATGTTGTTTTAGGCGTCGGATCCGTCGATTTCGGGTTGGTGCAATGAGTAAATGTTTTAGGGAACGGACACTAAAGTTGAAAGTTGAAATGAACCAAAGGACATTAAAGGACATTAAAGTAGCCGAGAAGAGCAATTCGCTTTCTAGGCATGAATCAAAGTTGAAATGAACCAAAGGACATTAAAGTAGCCGTCGTGGACAGTGGCTCTGCCGGAACCCGACGACACCCACAAAATCAATTCGTTCAAAAACCATTTCAAATTGAATACTAATTATCCAAAGATGTGGATATAAAGTAAGATTAAAAATCATTTTGAAAGCCTAAAATTGATTAGTTTTCTAAATTTCTCTAATATGGTGGGGGTGGGGGGGGGGGGACAATTTTTTTTAAATGGTGAAAAATGATTATATTTTAATTTATAATTTAGACTAAAGCAAAAAAAATGTAAAACAAAAGAGGATAAATTTCAGATATATGACGGCTGGTACATCATTTGCAACCAAATGTTGTATTAAAATTTGGGACCTCAAATATCAAACCACTGTTCCTCACGAGCAGGGATTAGGAGAAATTTATATCTTAATTTTCAACGTTTGTTAACTTAAACGTCTGTTAACATTTATATCTTGTCGAAAAAATAAACGTTTGTTAACTAAACATGTAAATTCCTCTCTCTATATAAGAATAAATATGTTCCTATACTTTCCTACTGCTCTCTGTTACTCTCCACTTCCTCAAGTTGTAACTCAAATACTCGATCCTCTTCATTTCAGTTCTTCTCTTACTTGAAAAGTGAAAACCTCAAAGTCTGCACAATGAGCAACAAACTTGCTAGTTCTACTCCTCCGGCTCCTGTGGCAGTCTTAAACTTTCCATTCGCCTCCCATCCCAGCTCTCTTCTCAAATTCATTCGTACCATTTCAGCAGTATCACCCGACGTTAAGTTCACCTTCTTCAGCACATTGAAAATAAACAGCTCGCTCTTCTCGGGCTCCAACACAAAGGGCTTGGATAACATAAAGCCTTACAATATACCGGATGGCTTGCCGGAGGGCTACGTGCCCCGTCCTGGACCTCCACTGGAGCAAATAGGGTTTTTCCTTAAGAAGGCACCTCAAACCTTCGAGATGGCACTCAAAGAAGTGGAGGCTGAAACTGGACACAAGTTCGGCTGCTTGATTTCAGATGCATTCCTCTGGTTTTCCGGGGACATTGCCGAGAAATTGAGAGTCCCTTGGGTGACTACATGGAGTGGACCACGCCCCCTGCTTGTTCATTTAGAGACTGATTTGATCAGAGAAAAAGTGGGAGCTCCTGGTAAGTTTATATATTGTGTTTTACCTTGTGTTCTATGCATCGATCATTTTGTATATAGATCGATCAACTTCCACGCATTCATAACGTTACTATGTACGTACTTCTGTAGGACAAGAAGACAAGCCCCTGGACTTCCTTCCAGGATTCTCAAATGAATTCGTAGCATCTGACTTACCAAAGGAAGTTGTATTTGGAAACATAGAGTCCCCGCTTGCGAATATGTTGCATCAAATGGGACAGAAGCTACCACAGGCAACTGCGGTTTCTGTCAACTGTTTTGAAGCAATGGACTTGAAAGTTACTGAGGAGCTGAAAAAAAGACTCAAGAAGTTGCTCCTTGTCGGACCACTACATCTAGTGCGGCCGAAACCATCAGCACAATCAGATGATGTCAAGGAGGAGAAGGATGTATGCTTACCGTGGCTGGACAAACACAAGCCTGCATCAGTAGCATACATCAGCTTTGGAAGTGTGGGAGCACTGCCTCCCATGGAGGTAGTAGCTTTAGCCGAGGCATTAGAGGAAGGGGGGTTCCCATTTCTCTGGTCATTTAGGGGAAACCTAGATGATTTTCCCAAAGGATTTATTGAAAGAACATCAATTGGAAAAGTTGTTCCCTGGGTGAACCAAGTGCAAATCCTAAATCATCCATCAATAGGTGTGTTTGTTACACATGGTGGATGGAAATCAGTTTTGGAGAGTGTTACTTATGGCGTGCCGATGATTGGGAGGCCACATTTTGCTGATCAAAATCTGAATATGCGGAGCGTAGAAGCTGCGTGGAAGATAGGTATGAAGATTGAGGGGGGCGTTTTCACTAAAACTAGAGCAATCAAGGCATTGGAACAAGTTCTATTGCTTGAGCAAGGAAAAGAAATGAGACACAGAGTTGGAGTCCTTAAACAGCTTGCTGAAGAGGCTGTTGGACCCAATGGGAGTTCAGCTCGAGACCTGAAAGCTCTGTTAGAGATCATCAAATCATGATGGCATCTGAGATTCTCAATTTACTACTCATGTTAGTCTGCAATTAATGATGCCAAGGCATCTGAGTTTAACTCATCTATCAATGATAAATGTTCTGGTACTTGTCTTCTTTTTGGTTTAATAACAAGGTCTTCTTTTAACCATAATGCAGGTCTACTCAAGATCTACTCATCCCCTGCTTCATTAGTTTATTACTCATCCATTTTAAATATCATAACTTTATTTTCAATGCAAAATCTCATAGAAGATACACTGTATACTTAGAAGGAATAATACAAGTTAATTTAGTCCATATAACCAAAGTTTCATTCAAATATGTGATTTTATATAGATAAATGTAATTTCAACCAAATTTTTCACCAATATCGAAACCTTCTTTAAAAATATGTATAAACTTGTAGTACCTGATTCAAAATTCGAATCCAATGGTAAAAAACGATTTTCACATAAAATCACGTACATTTATGCACAATATATATATATATATATAACCAAGCTCCATTCCCGATTGTAAATACTAAATATTGTAGTGTACACAATACGCGATGTAAGAAGTTGACCAAAAAGAAAGAAGCGTAGCTCCATCGTTGCGAATGAATGTTAGGTGGCTAGAAGGAGCATTGCTAAAGAGGACTGCAGGGAATAGTTTGAATTCTGGATTTGGGGGGTATATATATATATATATATATATAACCAAGCTCCATTCCCGATTGTAAATACTAAATATTGTAGTGTACACAATACGCGGTGTAAGAAGTTGACCAAAAAGAAAGAAGCGTAGCTCCATCGTTGCGAATGAATGTTAGGTGGCTAGAAGGAGCATTGCTAAAGAGGACTGCAGGGAATAGTTTGAATTCTGGATTTGGGGGGTATATATATATATATATATATAACCAAGCTCCATTCCCGATTGTAAATACTAAATATTGTAGTGTACACAATACGCGGTGTAAGAAGTTGACCAAAAAGAAAGAAGCGTAGCTCCATCGTTGCGAATGAATGTTAGGTGGCTAGAAGGAGCATTGCTAAAGAGGACTGCAGGGAATAGTTTGAATTCTGGATATAGACAACTACTCTCGCTAGGCGACTACTCTTCTTTAAGAAAGGCTAGCAAACTTCCCACCAGTGAGTTTTGCATGCTCAACTCTCCGTTGCTCTTCGCCTAGGGGGTGAATAGGCCTTTTTCAGATTTTCGATTGCTTATGTAACTAAAGATAGTAATGACTTGTGCTATCCCAGGTTAACAAGGTGCGAGTTGAAAGAGTAAGAGACAGCAAGAGAAACAATGAACACAAAGATGTTTTTTACTCGCAGAAACTCTGAACTTATGGAGAAAAACTGTTTGCCCCTAACTCTTAAAAGACAAAATTTTCTACTATGTAAACCCCTTCTTACACGATAGTTGATCTAAGGATACAACAGCTCGTTGTTATCCTACCTAGTCTGAATACTAGTCTAGACCTATACTACTTGTTTCTAAGCAGCAACAAATGAAAGTTATTTGAGAAGTCTTGTTCCTGAAACCAACTACAGAGTAGGTGTCTCAACTTTGAACACTTCTTGGGTTGATTGCACTACTAACATCTCTCATGATATGCAATGATGCAATGAGTTCATGAAAAGATTTTTCGTCCAAGCTCTAAGGTTTATAATCACAAGGAAGACTTAGAGAAGCATGGATATGCAAGCTAAAAACCAGACTCAATAAGAAAACGTAAAGCTACTGTTTTCAATAACCATCGAGCATAGCCAAAGCTATAACAATATATAGGCAAAGGAGACATCAAAGAGATGATGTCAGCTCACCCATCAAGTTGTTTCAGAAAGAGGTTTTTGGACACAAGTATTTGGCTGCAATAATGAAAGCGATGTAACCAAAATGAGAGTTGACACAAACCAACTTAATGAGACAAAGAAACATTTCCTAAAACAATGTTCGATTCAAAATGGGAGCAATAAGGTCATAGAACCTCTTACTCAGTCCATTAGTGGATTATGACTCAATCAACAGCGATTGATCATTGAATCAAACCTGGTCCAGCTTTACATTGGTCTATGTATCATAAGAACCAAGCTGGAGCCTTGGACAACGAACCATTTGGTCACGGGTTAGCATAGCAAAAGATCTTAACCTTAAACTGATTTGAGCGCCAAGACAATTGTACAATCTCAGTTGTCAAAATTCTAATTTGAAACACCAAAGAACTTACTAAAATATAATAATAAGAACTTTTGAAATTTTAGACAACTCAAGGACTCATAGTACAAGATAGCAAGTGTAAAACAAATGATATGCTAATGCATGAGATACCAGAGGCCATGAAAGATGTTATTTATTTTGAGCTTGTTTCTTGGCAGTATACACAGCTCTTCAAGTGTTTTGTTGGGATAGAAGGACAGCTAACTGAACCTCGATCCTCTCCTTATCAAAAGTTCCTCATATTTCCTCATGAGAGGATCTCAGCCTTTTATTTTGAACTAATAGCTGAGATCTTCCTTTTATTTTAACCCCTATTACTCAACTTACTCTCCCTCTTCTCCTCAAAATAATACCGCTGCTCGGGCTGCTCTCTCTCTCTTTGCCGTCATCGCCCCACACCCGCCCTCTCTCTCGAATCCTCTGTCACAAGCTCTGCCTCCCGCCGCCGTCGTCACTCGCGATCTCTCTCTCTTCCGTCGTCGCTTGCGAGCCTCCCTCCGCAGGCGACGTTGGTGAACTTCTGGGGACCGAGGATTCCGGTCAGGCGGGGTATGGTGACGTTCAGGCTTGATGGGTATTATCCCTCGTCGCTCGCTCGATTGATTAAGATAGTAATCGTATTTTACCTAATCTTCTGTATAATATTCTTGAAATTTTACATGTTGGTGATGATGTCTGGCTCCGCTGGCGACGACTCTGCCTTCTTTCGCTGTGTATGATTGAAGAGTAGGTCCATGTATAATGCAGGTAACTTCGAGCCTAGTGTTGAATGTTGAATGTTGGTCCATGTATAATGCAGGTAACGACTCTGCCTCTCTCTCTCTCTGCTGTCGTCGCTCGCTCTCCCTCCTTTCGCCGGCGACGACCTCTTCCACCGGTTACGCCGGCAAGTCCTCTCTCTCTCTCTCTCTCTCTCTCTCTCTCTCTCTCTTTCTCTCTCCACGACGTCCTCCACCATATCCCAAGCTTTCAATTTTTTAGTACTGGAGTTTTAGGTTCGATCTCTAGTTGCCTGGGTTTATGCGTTTCTTATCTAATTTGATTGCATTGGCTGCTGGCTTGTCTTTATTCCCTTTCATTTATAGTTTTGAGATTGAATCTCACTTTTGTGTATGTTCTTGTGATTGTTGAATATAGGTCTTAAGAATGGAAAAGTCTGTGGGAGAAAGCAACAATAGTTTGGAGAGATCAAAAGAAGATTTGAAACCTAAATATTACATGGAGTTTGATTCTGAGATTGCCACATTCAACTTTTATAACGCATATGCTCGCAGTGAAAGGTTTAGCATTAGAAGAGATGGTCATGGCAAGGATAAAAAAGGTGTACTCAGTTCAAGGACTTTTGTATGTTGTAAGGATGGTTTTCAGAAAGAAGATAAGAGAGATGATTTGACAAAAAATCCAAGAGCACATACAAGGACCGGATGTGGAGCGATTATGGGGATTAAGTTGGTTAGGCATACAGGAAAGTATTACGTTTACCGTTTCTCGGAAGAGCATAATCATCCTCTTGTCAAACAAGACTGTGTGCAATGGTTGCCACCCATCGAAATGTAACATCTGCAGATAGTGCTTTTATTGACTTGACTGCAAATTCAGGAGTACCGCAAAAGTCTGCATTTGAATTAATGGGTCAGCAAGCTGGTGGAAGAGAGTCATTGGGTTTTACAAGGCAAAACCAAAAGAACTATCTTCGAACTGTCCGACAAAGAAAAATGAAATTTGGAGAAGCTGGTTATCTGATGGAATATTTTTCAAAGTAGATGTTAGAAAATCCATCGTTCTTTTATGAGATGCAGTTGGACAATAAGGACCAAATCACTAACATTTTTTGGGCCGATGTTAAAATGATAATGGATTATGGTATATTTGGAGATGTGGTAAGTTTTGATACAACTTACAAACTTAATGAAGAAAATCGACCATTTGCGGTCTTTGTTGGATTAAATCACCATAGAGAGACAATTGTATTTGGAGCTGCTCTAATGTACGACGAGACTGCTGCATCCTTTATATGGTTGTTTGAAACCTTTTTGAAGGCAATGTGTGGGAAGCCTCTGTTTACGCCCAAATTAATATTTTACTGGACAATAATTATCTATGTGAATATTAATTAAATTCTTGGTCTATGTCAGTCGGTGAGCCCAAGTTCTTTAAGTTTACAAATAATGGCCCGCCAACAAGACCACGCGAGATGAAATGCAAAGTTCACGAGCAGAATGACTCCGCGCGGACTAAAAGATCTCGCTCGCTTTCAGACAAAAACAGAGCTCGCGCGCGAAATGACTTCACACGCAGTGGGGATCCATCTCGCGCGCTTCGCGCAGAATAACTTCGCTTAGGCGAGGCGGAATGCATCTAGGCACTGACGAACTGATTCGCTAGTTCGCGAGGTAGACATACACGGAGTCCGCGCGAATGCTTGTAATCGTTTCTGACTTTTTACAGTCTTTGACACGCTTTGGGCCAATCCATGTGGCCCTTATTGATTAAAAAGCCTTCTTTTGGCCCACGAGCTGCAATAGCCCGCGAGGTGGAAATGAGCTCCAGAGTCCGCGGTTCGCGCGAGTTAGTTTTCTACATGGACTGTGACACCCCGCGGGATAAGGATTGCTTTTAATTCCGCTTCGCATGGGAGTCCAGACCTTATCCTATGCGGACTGTGCGAATTGGATATGTGTCACATAAGGATTGGCCTGCATGGGAGGAATAGTGTCCTTATGCTTCACGTTGCAGAATCCAACGGAGATTCTGATTATCTTTCTTTCGCGGCAAGGATAGCTCCCACTATATAAAGAAGCTCGACCTCTCTCTCACAATCAACTCTCATAACTCAATCAAAACAACAGAACAAACAACCTTCAACCTTGTTGAAACCCTCGACCCAGTCGAATCTCCAACTCTCCTAGGAGCTTTGTTTCCACTTCCCCGTTGAAGCAAAACATACACAACCCCGATTCTAAGCGCACCGCTGCCTAGAATTCTTCAGAGCCCTCCGGACTCATCTCGATTCCTTGGAATCTTCCCTATAGTTGCTCTGCTCACGCCGCTGTGAGTATCGACCGCCTTGTGCTCGTAAATTCCTCATCTGAGGTGGCACCTGGAAGCCCTTTTCGGCTGATCAAGAAGTCAAGCGCACGCAATCAACATTTTCCTCGTCCGCGAGGTGGCATGCCCGCAACACTCCCCCATTCTCTTTGTTCGCTATTCACCTCGGCTCCATACGCTGAGGATCGTGGCCAAAACATTGGCACGCCCAGTGGGACCAAGGAGTTCAAGCGTAACAATATTGGAAAATATGAGACACCATACAGGAAGCATCAGCCTTCTTGTCTCAAACACATATCACTACGGTACAAGCCCCATAATAGTGTGGTTTGCCGTTCGCTGACTCAAGAACAGGTTCTCATTAAGTTTGGCAATCCAAACTTCGGCGAACCCGACATGGCGAGCTCTCAATCAACCCAAGACATGGGATATGTTCCTCCTATGGAACAAATCTTCCAAATGCTTATGGAACTCAAACAAAGTGGCACTGAGCAAAGTCTGGTCATTCAACAGAGTATCGCCGACTTAATTGAGCGGGTCTCCACCACTCAACAAATCGTTGCTAACTTGAACGAGCAGTCCAAGCAAAACAGAGCCTTTTTGCAAGCCGACCAGGACAAAAAGATTGAATTGCCCAATGAAGACTTTAATGGGCATGTCTCTGCCGAAAAGATTGAACTATCTAGCAGCCAATCTGGTGATGAAGACTCTCCTTTGGATGAACCTACATCCAAAGAAGAAACTGTTTTGTCAATCAATGACAAAAAGCCTGAGGTTGAAGCCAGCGAGATTATGGATAATAATCTCATCTCGCATGGTGCATCTCAGAAAAATGAACTGGAAGATAGGATAAAACAGTCTATCTTAGAAGCAGAAGTCAGTTCGCACACTGATGGCGAACCACAACTTCGCATGATGGCGAGCCACAACTTCCAAGTAGCCGGCTTTCTCATGCGAGACTTATATGCGGACACAGGTCAGCTGCAAGGGGGGTAAGGCGGAGCTCGCCCTCCTTCTTTAGTTAACCACCATGATCAACTCAAGATTTGTCCAATTACTGGACGTGATCAAGACGCTGCCACAAGTCAACACAGGCGAAATGAAACTGCAATAATGGATTGGCGCAGATTTGACAAACTGTAGGCAGCCTGCCGCAACCGAATAGATGCACGAGCGACTGCTGAAGGAAATGAAAAGGCTTTACAATGCCAGAATGTAAAGCCTACGGCTGGTGAAGATTCCTCTTTGGATGAACTTATGTCCAAGGAAGAAACTGCTTTGTCAATCAATGACAAAGAATCTGAGGTCAAGGCCTGCGAGACTTCGGATAATGATCTTATCTCAAAAACTGACGGTGTTCCCCAAAAAGATAAACTTGAAGGTAGGACAGAACAGTCCGCCTTAGAAAAAGAGAGCGGGTCAAACATTGGTGGCGAATCACAACTTCGCATGAAAGGTGATCCACGAGTTAGCTTGCCTATGCGAGATGAATATGTGGACACATGTCAGCCGCATGGGGGGCAAGGCGGAGCTCGCCTGCTTTCTCTACCAATTCGTGCCAAGCGAACTGAAGATGAACCAGCACTTCTTGAGTTTCCGCTTCAACATGCACACGCGGGGCGACAAGGCTGGCGGAGTCCGCTTCTCCTAACGGTTCATCTCGCCAATCTCTTGTTCACCAGCGAGATGACTCAGTCCGCTTCGCCAGTGG
Organism: Fragaria x ananassa; assembly: GCA_034370585.1. NCBI lineage: Eukaryota > Viridiplantae > Streptophyta > Magnoliopsida > Rosales > Rosaceae > Fragaria > Fragaria x ananassa. The sequence goes on along the minus strand of CP139761.1, from coordinate 4,610,273 downwards.
TTCTCTTTCCTGACCAATGCGTGGCTATTCCTAGTAAGACCACGCATTATGACATGATAGTGGGCGATAAGGCAGATTTCCACATCATTCGATCCACGATAAAGCAGTTGAGGATCATGCTTGGTCAACAGACAAGGATACGTGGGGGGCAACGAGACGTACCCTACGAAATACTTTGCCCAAATTTTCAAGTTAACGTGGAACAACTCTGCTCAACACTTGGAGATTTTCATCAGCAACAGTCTCACGTTGAAAGCATGACAACGTCGAGACTTGGAGTGAAGCATTGATGGCCTCCCCCGTGGCCTAACGAGGGATCACTACTCAAGCTATGATCTCTTCATTACTCCTAGCATTTACTTAAGCCTTTACTTCTGGTTTTTACTTCCGTTTTCTTTGTTTCTCGCTTTGAAAAAAGAAAATACAAAAAAATAAATAGCCAAAATACACAAAAAGAGATCCTTGGTCTTGCTGAAATACAGGACAATGTTCTTGCCTATATCAGGCTTTAACTTTACTTAGGAGCCTATCCCTGAGACTTAACGACAATAGGCATTCCATATGCCTTGAGTTGCTGCCAACGAAGTCAAGACAGGTGGCAATGCTGAAAGTTGCAACAGCCACTACTGAACAGTTGACTTCGCCGATTAAACTGGACTGATCCAGGAGAAACTAGCTGGCGCGCTTTACATCAACAGAAAGCTCTGGATGTCTACTTTCCAGAGGATTTTACGGTTCATCATTGCGACATTCCTGGAGAGAGTTATGGCAGTTTGAATACAGACAGGTCAGGAGACATGCGGATTCGTACGTTGCCTTTTTCAAAGTGTTTTCATGACCTCGTAGCCCTTTTTCCTCACTGGGGGGCATACTAAAGTTTTGATGTCCTTCATTCTTTTCAAGCATCGGCGAACAGACATCAAAACTAGGGGGCCCAATGGGGGGATATGTTGTTCCAGTTGGGAGGATATGTTGTTCCAGTTATTTCAGACTTTAGACCTTGTTCAAGTGTCTTAGTCATTATTTAGGTCAATCCCTGTGGCCTCCAAGTTTTCAAAGTGTTCGTTACCTTTATGCAGTCATTCGCCGACGACTTTGTTGTCTCTTACTGGTTCGCACTGGGGGGCAGAGAAGCGCATGGAAGTTGGTTCGCCATCTTTATTCGGCCGTTAGCCGACACTTTTGTTTGTTTCTCTTTGGTTAGTGCAAAGGGGGCAGCAAAGTATATGACCATTGTTATTCCATGATTATCAAAAAGTTGGCTCGCCATCGCCAAGATTCGCAAGGGGCCATTTTTGGAATCTAGTCAACGCAAATGTCTGTTCCAGTTAAGTGATATTCATGCGAACTACATTCGCTCGCGGTGTGTGCATGTCTTCTAAGAAGAGCAGGCGAATGTCCAAGGTGCCTAGGCGAGCTATACAACGACTTCGCTGCAATGCCTTGTTGGGTGCTTGGGTTTCAAGGCCAATTCACAGGCTTGTCTACTCACACTCGTCTTATGACCCGAGCCAATCCAGTGGCTTTGGAGCAGCATGAACATCACCCTCTTCAATCATTCTTGATATTCATGACTTCGAGGCTGGGGGGCAATGTTTACGCCCAAATTAATATTTTACTGGACAATAATTGTCTATGTGAATATTAATTAAATTCTTGGTCTATGTCAGCCGGCGAGCCCAAGTTCTTTAAGTTCACAAATCATGGTCTGCCAGCAAGACCACGCGAGATGAAATGCAAAGTTCACGCGCGGAATGACTCCGCGCGGACTAAAAGATCTCGCACGCTTTCAGACAAAAACAGAGCTCGCGCGCGAAATGACTTCACGCGGAGTGGGGATCCATCTCGCGCGCTTCGCGCAGAAAGCACAGTTCACGCAGAATAACTTCGCTTAGGCGAGGAGGAATGCATCTAGGCGCTGGCGAACTGATTCGCTAGTTAGCGAGGTAGACATACGCGGAGTCCGCGCGAATGTTTGTAATCGTTTCTGACTTTTTACAGTCTTTGACACGCTTTGGGCCAATCCATGTGGCCCTTATTGATTAAAAAGCCTTCTTTTGGCTCGCGAGCTACAATAGCCCGCGAGGTGGAAATGAGCTACAGAGTCCGCGGTTCGCGGGAGTTAGTTTTCTACATGGACTGTGACACCCCGCGGGATAAGGATTGCTTTTAATTCCGCTTCGCATGGGAGTCCAGACCTTATCCTATGCGGACTGTGCGATTTGGATATATGTCACATAAGGATTGGTCTGCATGGGAGGAATAGTGTCCTTATGCTTCACGTTGCAGAGTCCAACGGGGATTCTGATTATCTTTCTTTTGCGGCAATGATAGCTCCCACTATATAAAGAAGCTCGACCTCTCTCTCACAATCAACTCTCATAACTTAATCAAAACAACAGAACAAACAACCTTCAACCTTATTGAAACCCTCGACCCAGTCGAATCTCCAACTCTCCTAGGTGCTTTGTTTCCACTTCCCCGTTGAAGCAAAACATACACAACCCCGATTCTAAGCGCACCGCCGCCTAGAATTCTTCAGAGCCCTCCGGACTCATCTCGATTCCTTGGAATCTTCCCTATAGTTGCTCTGCTCACGCCGCTGTGAGTATCGACCGCCTTGTGCTCGTAAATTCCTCATCTGAGGTGGCACCTGGAAGCCCTTTTCGCCTGATCAAGAAGTCAAGCGCACGCAATCAACCTTTTCCTCGTCTGCGAGGTGGCACGCCCGCAACACTCCCCCATTCTCTTTGTTCGCTATTCACCTCGGCTGCACACGTTGAGGATCGTGGCCAAAACAGCCTCCACAAAATTTTTTTACTGATCAAGATGCAGCGATAGCCAAGGCTGTTTTACATGTGATGCCTGATACGTACTATCGACTTTGTATATGGCATTTGATGCAAAATGCTGCAAAGAAAGTAGGCTTCTTATTTAGAAACTTTAATGGCGATGAGAAGGAAGGTAATGTGTTCAACAAATTTCTTTATCAGATTGAGGAAGAAAATGAGTTCTTGAGTGCTTGGGAGTCTATGCTTGATGAGTACAATGCACATGATGATACTTAGTTGGCTGCAACATTTGCAATAAGAAAAAAATGGGTACATGCATATGTGAAGTGGACATGGTCAGCAGGAATGCGCAGTACACAATTGAGTGAAAGCTTCAATGCTAGTTTAAAGGGTTATTTGAAATCAGACCTCCAGCTGCCTGAGTTTTTTACTCACTTTGAAAGAATGGTATATGATAAGCGGTATAAGGAATTGGAAGCTGAGTATGATCTGATGTTCTGAATTGTTCATTGCAAAATGGAGGTAAGCATCTTGATACATGCACAAGAAGTTTATACCAAAGCGATCTATAAAATATTTCAAGCTCAGTTTGAATACTCTTTAAAGTCTTCCATAATGAAGTGTGTGTCCAATGGTGAAAAGTTTATATTCACTGTTGTTAAAGATGGATTCACTATAGAGCGGCTAGTGATAAGAGATGGTGAGTTTAATGTTTCTTGCAGCTGTAGAATGTTTGAGATGGAAGGTGTCTTGTGTAGGCATTGTTTCAAAGTCATGGTAGAAGGTAGAGAAACTACACTAATTAAAAAGATACCTGAGCAATATGTCTTAGAGAGGTGGACCAAAAATGCAAGAGTTGATAATGTTCTTGAAGACATGCATGGGCACCAGATTGTAGAGAATCCAAGATTGAAACAAACTTCTCGATATAGAAGTTTATGTTCTAAATTTGTTCGAGTTGCATTAAGAGCATCTGAGAGTGAGAAGGCATATGAGCTTGCATGTATGGAAGCTGATAAGTTAGCAAAAAGTGTTGAAGATGTGTTACGTCTAGAAATAAACGGTAATAAAGATGTGAAAGATCAAGACCAGAGTATATTGGTTGATTGCTCTAATGCAAAGGGATTCAAATAGAGAGAATCTATCCATCGTGGAAAACGCAGAGCTAAAGGCGAATTTGAAGCTGCATTAAGCAAAAGCAAAAAGAAGCATGCACAGGTGAGGATAATATTATGTATATTATTTGGTTTTCGTTGAAGTTATTATGACATTTTTTTTATAATATAAGTACTCTAATAATTGATACAATGATAGGGTGTTACAGTACCGAAACATAGTGCAGCAAACGACCAATCTCATGTACCTTCTTCGCAAGCATCTCAGGTATAATAGGTTTCATGAAAAGTTTGTATATGGTTTTGTAACTTAGGATATTATTGATTAACTTGTAACAGTTGGTATAATAGGTATAATAGGAATCTCAGATATATTGGTTATTGATATTATTGATAGGTCATTGGGATTTCAAACGATACTGCTAACATAGAGTTATGTGGTCAATCTTTATTGCCTCTTTCACAATTATCTCAGGTATAATGTTTATTCACTATTTGCTCTTTGTATGAAAAGAGTATGAAAAAATTGTAGTATGCAAAAGGATTCATTACTATCACTTACAGGTACCCATCCACTCTTCTATGATGGTTGACAATGCTCTGTCATCCTTATAATGTGAGTGTATCACTTACAGGTACTATATATTTTTTTTATCGGATGCTTGGTGTTGCTTTTGTTCATATTTTACAGAAGCATGTACCTGCTTGTTTAACCTAATTTAGTCTATGATATCTTACACTAAGTTCCTTTTTAGGTTTCTGAAAATCTACTTTTGGTTGTTAAATAAATATCTCTTCTAGAATACGTTTTGCTACGCCATTTAAAATTGGTCGACTCATCTAAAATTGGTAACCCAGATAGAACTGTAAGTTTGTTTTTCTGCTGTTGTTTTTATCTTCAAGAAGTGTAGTGGAGTCTGGGGCACATTCTGCAACAGATTCTCTTTAGAATGGATTGGCCGATAGATGGGGTGCCATGCTCATCTGCTAAAATTTTTGATGTGCTGAGACCTTCGTCTTTCATGTTTGTATATATATCCACCTTTTTTTTTGGTTATCTAATTATATTACTGGTATTACTACATCTGAATCATTCTAATATGTCAAACCAGATGTCTTTGATGCCTTATGAAGAAGATTTTGGGAGTAGATATTTGCAGATATGACCATATTTGTAGTGTCATTTTGTATAGCTGTTAGGAAAATTGGCAGATTTGTAGTGTCATTTTGTATAGCTGTTGGGACAAATTTGTAGATTTTGTATAGTAGCTATGAGTTTATGACAACATTTTGTATAGTGGCTATGAGCATTGAACAATATTTTGTTCAATAGTGAAACAAGGGAAAAATGGTAAATTTGAGATGATAGTTTCATTTTCAAATGAAATAAAACTACATTCTGTGTTTTTGCTCCATCTCTATTCAGTTTTAAATTACCTGCATTACTTGCAATATTTTTTACTGATCAGTTCTCTCATAAATTCAAAGCTGAAACAATCAAAATGCAGCACAATCATTCATACTGTGAAAGGTTTTTTCATTGAAAATTTGAAAAAATACATAATATTTGATTAGAAACACTAGTAAATTTGTGTACCAGTATAGTAGTCATTTTTTACATAGGGCTGAATCTACAATGACAACTATCTTCTTTTGCAACTCTACCTTGTTGGCTCCGACAAGCTTGTCAACTTGCTAACCATCTCGGAGGAAGAAGAAAGTAGGAGTGACCTTGATATCCCATGAAGTTCTGAAATCCTGCACCATACAAAACTGAATGTTAGAATCACCTACCATTAAACAACTTATGAGAGACACTAAACCAGCATCAATGTATTGGACACATTAAACCATCAACATCAATAGCACCAACTCTATTGAATTAACCAAATTGGTTACCAACTTACAGTAAGTTCATCGACATCAACCACAAGGAACATTAAGGAAATGTATTGCTCAGATAACTCGCGAAATAAGGGAGCGATCTGTTTGCAAGGACCACAATTTATATAGATCTTGAAATCCATACTAACAAATTATTCAAACTCAAATTGCCTACTAAGAACAAGTAAGTTCGTATGCATGCAAATCAAAAACCCAAATCTAGTTTCAGTACACAGTATGCAACAATAGCATGGACATATTGAAGTTGCAGCGTGGGTCGTGTAATGATGCATATATGACCTTGCAGTCTTAAAATACGATCCATAAACACTATAGTTTCCTTTAACATAAACTTAATTTGCAGATGCTCAAATTTCTGTCATAAACGTACTATTATTTCATCTCTTTTGTTGACTCTTTTATGGTGATGCATTTTGTAGGATTTCATCCCAGGTTGTGGTAATGAGATGATCACTACATTATTGTCACGGTTCCAGATTCTTAATCAAATATACATCAGTAAAGAAAACCATTGAATTGAACTCAGTCAAAGCACATCACAGGTTAGTGAACTACCATATATAATTCAACATAATGCATCTCTGAAGATGCGTAATTACCAATTGACATATGGAAAGTCAATTCCCCTTCAACAATCAACGTGGTGCTAGGTACAAATGGAAATCTCAAGTATTCATCTCCACTAGAGTTGGAAAACCCCCAACAACATCTGCATTTTCCTCCATTCTGTACACAGAGTCACATAAAAAACCAACAAGCTCGGTACATATCCAACATCCCCACCAAGAGGATTGCAATTCACACCCCCACCACACTCACTCCCATACACCAATTCAAATCTCTCGAGACAGTTACCAAGCAACCTACACAAACCACCGTTCGAATCATTCAAATTACTCAAACCTATACTCTCTCCACTCTCAACACTACTCGGAAAACTACTCATCCTATCTTCCCCAACAAATGTATACCCATAACTATGCTTCACAGAAAAGCCAAACACCATAATAGCATCAAAATAATTATCACCATCATCCTTATCACTAACAACACTCTTTAAGCTCCCACTAATCAAACTGTCATAAATACTAGACCATTTCGGATAATTCAGCTTAAGAACAACATTAGGCTCGAAGTTACCTGCATTATACATGGACCAACATTCAACATTCAACACTAGGCTCGAAGTTACCTACATTATACATGGACCTACTCTTCAATCATACACAGCGGAGGGAGGCAGAGTCGTCGCTGGCGGAGCCAGACATCATCACCAACCTGTAAAATTTTAAGAATATTATACATCAGATTAGGTAAAAGATGATTACTATCTTAATCAATCGAGCGAGCGACGAGGGATAATACCTATCAAGCCTGAACGTCACCACATCACGCCTGACCGGAATCCTCGGTCCCCAGAAGTTCACCAGCGTCGCTTGCGGAGGGAGGCTAGCGAGCGACGACGGAAGAGAGAGAGATCACGAGCGACAACGGCGGCGGGCGGCAAAGCTCGTGACAGAGGATTCCAGTGAAAGGGCGGGTGTAGGGCGACGACGGCAAAGAGAGAGAGAGAGAGAGCAGCCCGAGCAGGGGTATTATTTTGAGAAGAAGAGGGAGAGTAAATTGAGTAATAGGGGGTTAAAATAAAAGGAATATCTCAGCTATTAATTTAAAATAGAAGACTGAGATTTTCTCATGAGTAAATATGAGGAACTTTTGATGAGAAGAGAATCGGGTTCTGCTAACTACCCTTGTACCTTCAGTTTTTGTTTAACTACCCTTTCTCTTTCTGCAACAAGCATCTCCGGTAGTGCCATGGGGTAAGCCTTTATGGTCTAAATTTATTTTGCCTCGTATGTCTTTGCATGCTTGGAAGGTTATGAGAGGTACAGTAATTTCAGATGATCTTTTGCAACGTAGAGGAGTAGCATTGGCTTCACGGTGTGAATTTTGTGGTAATAGTACTGAATCTCTAGATCACATCTTTCTCCATTGTTCTTTTGCTGCATTAGTGTGGAATCACTTCATGTACATTTTTGAAATTGGACTTGTTCCAAACACAATTGCTGAGGTTTTTAGTTTGGGTTTAGCCATGGACAGAAGTCCTCAGCTTAAAGAACTTTGGTTAATATGTTTCACTTCTATTCTCTGGTATATCTAGCATGCAAGAAATCAGATCAGGTTTGAGAGCAGGATATTTTCAGTTGCTGGGGTTTGTCGCCTAGTTTCAGGGCATATCCAAGCTTCTAGTAGATTAGCAACTGGTCACATGCATAACACAATTCGTGATTTGTGTATCTTGAAAAGTTTTGGTGCCTGTTGTTGATCGAGGCGTATTCCTAGAATGGTTGAGGTCATTTGGCATCCCCCTTCCATTGGATGGATTAAGATAAATTCAGATGGTGCTTGGAAGCATGAAGAGGGTATTGGAGGTTTCGGCGCTGTTTTTCGCGATTATAAAGGTCATTTTGTTGGAGCTTTTGCTTCCAATATTGATATTCCTAGTTCCGTTGCGGCAGAGGTAATGGCAGTGATCACAGCTATAGAACTTGCTTGGGTTCGTGATTGGAAGCACGTTTGGTTGGAGATAGATTCTTCTACTGTACTCGACTATAGACGTACTCCTTCACTTGTGCCTTGGCAACTTCGAGTTAGGTGGTTGAATTGCCTATACAGGATCTCTACAATGACTTTTAAATCTTCTCACATTTTCAGAGAAGGAAATAGGGTAGCAGATGCTCTAGCTAATCATGGAACATCTCTGTCTGAGCAGATATGGTGGGATGTGCCTCCTCCATTTATCTTGTCCTATTATGAGCGAGATTTTTTGGGTATGCCAAATTTTAGGCTTCGGTAATTCATTTGTTTTCCTATATTGTTTTTCTCTCTTGATATTAGATGTTTTTTATACTAGCTATATGGCTAGCATTGGCCTAGTCCTCCGGCTTATTGTATTTTTTTCTTATTTTTTTAATAAATTTTCGTAAAAAGACGATGTTTTGTCTCTCTACGTTTACCCAAAAAAAAAAAAGATGGGCTAGATTGGTAGTTACAAAGTACAAACTAGTGTCAGTAGTGTGACACTCCTTTGGGGGATAGGACAACCTGGTCCACCGGCGTGGTGGGTAGTGTCTATTATTGCCCTGTTGTCGTCTTATACTGCCTTTCATGTGATAGGACACTACACAAGGCCATGCGTGTATCTCCAATTACTGATGATATGTTAAAGTGTTGGTGGGTTTGACACGTTTCTTTATTAAGAAGTTCAGAACCAAACTAACTATAGCTCTAAAGTTCAAAATACTAAACTATATTTAACCCTCTATAAAACATCAGCAGTCGAGGCTTTTGAACAAGCATTTTCACTCATGCGCTTGAACAAAGAAAAGAAATGAGACAGATTGCAGTCTTTAAACAGCAATGGGAGCTTCAGCTCAAGATACGACAGTTTTGGTAGAGGTCACCAATCCTGGTGGCATCTGAGTCTACTCATGTTGGTCTGATATGGTCTTTATCAATGATGTTCTGGTCTCTTTAATTCTCCTTCCTATGTGTGTTGGTTTATTCAAGGTAACTACAATTTCACATAAAAATCATGGTAGATTCTTAGGCTCCATTTCCCCTAATCATGCAGAATATGACATACACTAAACAGTTTACACGAGAAAAGAAGCATTTGGCATCATTCTATTCATGAAAGATTTGAGTCCATTATCAATCAGAAAGAGTTGAATTCATTTCCTTTTTTCGAAAAGTGAATTCGTTTCCTTTCGCAATATGACAATGGCTAAGAAGAATTGGAAATCAGACAGGATGCTAAATAAGTCTGAAGCTTACACTATCCAGATGACATAGCTGACCTAGTGCACAAAATCTTTCATCGGGTCATCATGATGTACCTTTTTCTTCCGATATGCCTCCATCTCCTCGGGAGTAACCTTCAAAATACATTTCATCATGTAAAATTATTTTAAATAGAAGCCCAATGCTCCAGAAAGAGAAAATAAACTAAAAAGCCAAGCCAACACTGAAATATTAGGCATGTACAAGAAGTATCAACAATTCCAGCATAAAAAGAGAGTTCTACCTCATCATTTCATGTTGAAATATGAATCACATCAATATTACCTTCTTAAGAGCATCACCGAGTTTTTTCTGGTCAAGCACCAAGTCTTCAGGTATATCAGCTCCCCAAGTAGCAAGTCTTTTCTCTTTAGTTGGAGCTATGGTCTCTGGACAATTTCAAAGATCCAATCAGAATGAAATTGTAGATATTTTGAAGGTAAAAGGATAATTGGCAATCCTAGTCTAACAAAACACTTGGAGATTCCACCTGAACAATAACAAGTGTCACTACAATCCCCTATGGTCTCAGGTAAATCATGCATATGCATATCATTGTTTTTCACAGAGGATAGCAGCCCTGCTTGCTATCCTAGTTTCTGAGTCCTTCGTCTGTCCAGTTTGAACTCAAAGAATCGGTTATATTAGTTTAATAGATTATTGTTGTCTTTCAATTTCAAATGGACAACTGGGTTGAGGGAAGTGCCTTAGCGCTTAAACCAGTCTAAGGGTTGAGATATTTTGTTATATCAACCTGTGACCAAATGGTTTGATGCTCAAGACTCCAGCTTGGATCCTATGATATAGTATCCTATGCAATAGCTAGTCCCTGTGTGATTCAAAGACCAATCACTTTCAACTGTGACAAAGTTCATTGATAGACTGAGTAAGAGGGTCTGAATCCTCTTTGCTCCATACTTTGAATCATTCATGTTTTAGGAAATGTTTCTTTGTCTTATTGAGATTGTTCTTGTCATCTCTTTTCTGGTTACATCGCTCTCAGCTTTATAGCCAAAGACTATTGTCTAAACCTTTCTAAAAACTGCTGAGGTCAGCTGGTATCATCTTTTGATGTCTTGTCTGCCTATTTATATCTATAGCTTTAGCTATGCTCGATGGTTGTTGAAAACGGCTGTGGTAGCGTTTTCTGTGTTGAGTCTAGTTTTTAGCTTGCATTGTTTATGCTGCTCTAAATCTTCCTCGTGACTGTAAACCTTAGAGCTTGAACTCAAAACTTCTTCCATCAACTCATATCATGTTGCATACCATAAGGGATGTGTAGTGCAACCAACCCAAGAAGCGTTCAAGGTTGAATCCGCTAGTGGTTAGCAAAATTCACAAACAAAGCTTCTTAAAGTATTCCAAGTTGTAAAGGCTTAGAAACAAGAGAGGAAATAGGTCTAGACTAGTTTGAGACTAGGAGGGATAACATTGTGGTAGTATATCACTGGAACTATTATTCTTGTAAGAAGTCACTTCAACTTAGTGGAAAAGTTTGTCTCTCTAGAGTTAGAGACACACAGTTTTTCTCCTTGCTTTCAGGGTTTCTGCGAGAACAAAAACATCCTTGTATTGTTTCTTTACTTGCTGAGTTTTATTTTCTGTATTCTTGTATTCTGTGAATCTGGGATAGCACACGCTATTGCTATCCTCAGATACTAAAGTTATCGAAAATTTAAAAAGGCCTATTCACCCCCCCCCCCCCCCCCCAACACACCCTAGGACCTTCATATTTGTGTCAAAACATAAACAAAGAGTAGCAAGACTTATGCAGAGATGAAGGTAAAACAACTGGAACACTAACATAACCCCACAACTGTAAATGAACTTTTTGAAGGGCAATCTAAAGGAAGCGCTGAACGCAAGAGCAAGGTGCAATGGGATTCCGTTATAAGAGCACGATGGAAGAACAATAAACATAATGTTCTTAGCCAAAGGATAAACATGAACATATATCTAAGATACAAACCTTCAGAGGCTGCTTTGCGGTCAATATTTGCCTTCATTAGATTGGCAGCTGACTCAGCTGCCTCAATTCCAGCAACACCAGTGCAATAACTGTTACGAATTGTTTGCTTGCAACACTTGTAGACCCATTGGTGTAATCCTTCCACCATGACCCTCAAACACTTGTGTGGTTATTGATGTAAACATCCTCCTCATACTTGCATTTCGGCAAGGATGTCTCCTACGGAAACCAAAAGTCATATATTGTTATATTTTCTTTACAAGCATTCAATGAAAAAGGTTTAAGGAACTGATGGGATTATCAGGTACGTTTTGATGAGTAAAATCTTACGAAGAAGACAATTAGGTAGATCAATTATTCTGAAAAGCTCATGAATGTAATCAATCAAGTGACACCATTTCAAATATGATAGTGAAAGAATCATACACCAACCATGAGTATAATTAAAAGGAAAATTTATTAGTATTTCTGGACTTTTGTAAAGTTATCCTGATGCAAAGTAATTATACTCATGCAAACAATATATAATTTTATTTTGTTTACTGGTATTCCTAAAAGCTTAAGCTAAAAGCCTAAAACTACATACAGCAAAACACTTGAAAGCATCCACATTTGGGTTAAACAATATGAAAGTAAGGCCTTTTCCTCTGTTTGTTTATTTTCTTGCATAAATATAAATAAACAACGTAATGGAACATCATAAAACATAGGTGACTTTTCAAAGATGAATATGATTTTCTACATACCACGCCCTTTATAACTCTACCCGCACGATCATATTCAACTTCTGTCTCAGTTTGTCCGAAAAGAAGCTCTTTAGGAATTTCTTCAGTAGTTGCAGCATTCCCATACTTCTCCATAATGGCATCTTTCATTTTTGACTTCAACTTCTCCTTAATGACCTTATAGTTCTTAAAAAGCAATTCTGCTTGAGATGGAGCAGCTTGCAAGTGAACGTCTTGTCCTTTTTCAAATGCTTCCCATGCATGAATATTGAGCTGCTTGAACTCTAAAGCTTGCCCGCTCGCTCTATATCTGTTATCTCCCTGTAACAACAGCAAGTTAAAAAAACCAAATGTAATTGTAATTCACTACATTATAAAAATTATAAATAAACTGGTCAAAGTATCATCCCAATTTCCCAAGGCACTCACTGCATAAAACTTCTCATTCGGGTCAGCATCAGGAAGAGGATCTTCACGCATGGACCGAGTTTTGGGATCATAAAAGCAGAGTTGACATCAAGGTTTAAAAGATACTTGGCTGCGTCCTCCCGAATACGCAAATTTCTGAACCAAAGATAATTGAAATTACGACAGAGCTAGTATCATCTTCCAGAGGAAGAATATAAACAAAACAAAGAGTATTTTCAACAATATCCAGTACACTGTACACACCTGACAGTTCATGTGCTTCCACCACCGGTTGTGCGAACATGCTTTTCAACCTTTGCAAAATCCATTTGTTTGCTTTTATCAACCTTGGCCTCATCGACCTTCAGATCATCTTCATATTCATCGTCATCACCTCCCCCTTCCCACTTAGCTTACTATTTTTCTCCTCTAACCTTTTCAGCTGCTGCTCTTTGAGGAATTTCCTTCTTGCCTCATCCCTTGCTTCGTATCTCTCAATGACACGAGCATAGTTGATGCATCAAATCCATTCCATCTATCCGTTTTGCCATCATAATCTAGCTCAAAAATCTCTATCTTTTAATCAGGTGCAATGTGCATGCTAGTCCATTTTGCTCCTTTCTTTCTAGGCCTCTCCATGCAGGACTTTACAATATGTGTCATGGCCCCACAGCTGCCAAAAGCAGATGTTACAAACCCAGTGATAAGCAATAATCTTGTGCTCAATTTCTGCTGCATAATCACTGACTCTTGTCTCTTATTAATCAGCTTTATCTTAGGAGATCTGCAGAATTATAGAGATGTAATTGATGCATATTTGTAGGATAGACATTGACAGCAAATCCTTAATATGATTGCTGATATTTGGGATCTAAAATGATTCTAATTCTTGTATATAGAGCAGTATTGTATCAATGAAAAGTAAGCAAAAACATTCTTACCAATTGTTCTTCATGGTATCCAGAGCCATTGTCTAAAGACATCTGATCCTCTCCTCCAATTCAATTTTTTTTTTCTTCTTTGCCTCTTCTATCAAAGCCATGGCCACCATCTCAGAGATCACTCCTGAGACCACCAACCCTCCTACCAACCCTCCTCTCACCACTGCTTCTGTTAACACCACTACTTACACAGTTACCAATACCACAACTGCCAATTTCCTCACAATTAAGCTGGATCGCACCAATTATTCCTTGTGGCTTGCCCAAATCACTCTACTCCTCAAAAGTAAAAATCTTATGGGTTTTGTCAATGGCACCAAACCTTGTCCTCCAGCATTTCTGCGCTCTGCATCCGGAGAACTCACAGATGCTATTAATCCAGCTTATGAAGAATGGATGGCCACTGATCAAATGATTCTCGGCTGGATCAATGGATCCTTAACCCCCTCTGTGTTGTCCATAGTCTCCCGCTCCATCTCCTCTCACACAACATGGGCCTCTCTCTCTCTCACTGATATGCTTCATCAAATCATAATCGGATTCTTCAGCTACACAGCACACTCCTTCGCACAACACGAGGAGATTTGTCCATCTCTGACTACTTGGACAAGATCAACCAAGTGGCTGATACACTTGCACTCTCTGGCCATCCTGTAGCTGATGAAGATCTCATCTCCATTATTATAAACAACGTTGGCCCTCTGTATGAAAACACTATTAGTTCTGCCCAAGCTCGAGAAACACCGATTACCTATGATGGTTTGGAGGCCCTTCTCTTGGCTGCTGAGAGCAGGTTGCACAACCACAACAATATACCCCTTGAATCCTCTCCTACTGCTTTGGTCACAACCCGCTCCTCCACCGGTGGTTCCCGCGGTCGTGGTTCATTCAATAGCTCTCCCAGAGGCCGAGGCAATTATTCTCCACGTGGGTCTTTCTCTGGATCCTCTTCCTCCAACCGGGGTTCCAACTTTCGACCCTCATCTCGTGGCGGCTCCATTCTTGGTCCGGCACCTGCATCTCATGACCGTGGCCCTTGTCAGATCTGTGGACGAGGTGGCCACATAGCGATCGATTGCTATCATCGTCTCAATATGGCGTATGAAGGTCGGACTCCAATCCATCGTCTCTCTGCCATGGTTGCCGCTGCTACCTCACCCCAATCCTCATCCTCGGCCTGGCTCCTTGATACAGGTTCTAATACCCATATCACAATGATCCCAATGCTCTCACTGATGCTCGTCCATACCATGGCACCGACACTGTTGGCGGTATTGTTTCTGGCCCAGGTTTGCAGATCTCCAAAATTGGAACCACTTATCTTCCTTCTTCTACTTCCCTTATTCCTCTATCAGATGTTTTATACTGCCCCAATTCCTCTGCCAATATTCTCTCTGCTTACAAATTATTAACTGATTATTCTTGTTATATACTAATATTACCCAATGCCTTTTATGTGAAGAACATGCATTCTGGGAGGACGCTTTTGGAGGGTCCGAGTGCTAATGGATTCTATCCGGTCAATAATGGTCCATCTTCAAATAAATCAAGCCTTTTCACCATTCTTTCAGCCACTCGTGTAGCTGCAGATGTCTAGCACTCACGACTTGGCCATCCCTCATCAAATGTTTTTTGTCATCTCTCCTGTAGGTTATTGTTGTTAGAAAATAAACTCCCATCGATGTGTCATTCATGTCCATTGGGAAAATCCACAAAATTACCTTTTTCTTTGTCGTTTCATTGTCTGCATTTGATTTAATTCATAGTGATGTATGGACCTCTTCACATCTATCAATACAAGGCTTTAAATATTATGTTGTCTTCATTGATGATTTCTTCCGTTATACGTGGCTTTTTCCTATGAAAAATAAATCTGAAGTTCTCTCTATTTTCATTGCTTTCTTCACATACATTCACAATCAGTTTTCAAAAACAATTAAACAATTTCAATCTGAGGGTGGTGGTGAATACACCAGTAATGCATTCAAGCATTTCTTCATTCAAAAAGGCATTCACCATCGAATCTCATGTCCCCATCATCCGGAGCAAAATGGTTTAGCCGAAAGAAAACATCGTCATCTTGTTGAAACTGCTCTTACACTTCTTGCTCACGCTTCAGTTCCCAAGTCATATTGGGTTGAGGCACTTAACACTGCTCTTTATCTCATAAATAGACTTCCCACTCGTGTTTTACATTTTCTTTCTCCATATGAAAAACTATTTCAGAGTCCGCCTACTTACTCTTCTCTTCGTACATTTGGCTGCACTTGCTATCCTTATCTTCGTCCTTATAACAAGAACAAATTGGATTTTCGTTCTACGAAGTATGTTTTTCTCGGTTATTCCTTACATCACAAAGGCTATCGTTGCCTAGACTTGTCTTCTGGTCGTATTTACCTCTCTCGCCATGTAATATTTGATGAGTCCTCTTTTCCTTTCCAAGAATCCACTAGCACTCCCTCTTCAACGGCAGCTACCGGGCATGATCCAAATCCTCTCACAGTAATTACTACCGCAACCACCCTATCTGCTCATTCCTCAAGCCCATCAACAGCAAACCAATCCAACCCCACAATCTCACAACCCACTGCTCCACCCATTCAAACCTATCGCCGCTGGCATGTATCACCCTCATCAGCAGCTGTTCATCCTATCTCTCAACCTTTTCTTGCGCCACCTGCGATACAACCTTCTACCTCCAATCCTCAATCCTCATCCTTGGAGCCATCTGCACCTGTAACCCGTAGTCAACGGGGGATTCGGAAACCCAATCCAAAGTATGCTATGATAGTCACATCTCTTACTCACCAAATTGAACCCACTTGTTTTAGTCAAGCAGTGAAGCAGGAAGAATGGCGCTCGGCCAAAGGTCTATCCACCAACAGATTTCAGTATCTTCTTGACAAGCTTCCTGTTCGCCCGCGCCCCATCAGCTTGGGGGGGGGTGATAAGCAATAATCTTATGCTCAATTTCTGCTGCATAATCACTGGCTCTTATCTCTTATTAATCAGATAAAGGAGATATGCAGAATCATAGAGATGTAATTGATGCATATTTGTAGGATAGACATTGACAACAAATCCTTAATATGATTGCTGATATTTGGGATCTAAAATGATCATAATTCTTGTATATAGAGCAGTACTGTATCAATGAAAAGTAAGCAAAAACATTCTTACCAATTGTTCTTCACCCAGGGTAGAGTTGTAACATAAATCCTAACAGGACAACAGAATGGTGGCAAACAAAAATATAACTCCACAAAGCCAGATAAAACATAGTACGGTGACGAAGAACAACAAGCAAACTGACTCGTTGTTGAGCAAAAATTGTAAATACATATATACCCAACACAATTTCACTTTCTTATTAATTAAGATATAGTTTTAATTATGTCTGGTTTGACCCATTCAAGACAGAATATGTCTCTTAATTCAATCCCTTGTTACAAGAGAACACATTTTGATTCCGTTTACTAAGAGACCATTGTAGGTTTGTTTGTTTTTGTGACTGTACCCACGTTTGGAATGGGTCGCCTACGTACCCTGGAGATGATCAAGTCACTCGTAATTCAAGAGTTCCAACAAGTGAATGACTTGTTGGAGGGCTTTGACTTTGGGATGAGAGTAGTGTTTGAAAATGTGTTTGGATTTGTGTCTGAATATAGTTGAGCTTTGTAGCAAGATTCTGGCTTCAGGTGATCCGAGAATTTATTTGGGTTGGTAGTTGCATCTAGATTTAAATTCAGACTGCCTACATACCCTTGTAAAGAGATCAAACCAATGTAGTTCGAAAAATTTGGGTATTTGAGATTTGATTTTTCTGGTGTTTTAAGAATTTGACCAGAGTCATTTGGACTGGATGAATTTGACTGGTGATATTAGATATTTTGTTTAGAATTGATGGTTGCATCTAGTGGGTTGCTAGACTGCCTACGTACCCCTTTGTGGGATCAAACCGACCGTAGTTCTTTAGGTTTTTGGGTTTTGTGGCTTGGTGCCAATTTTGGGTTTGACAAATATATTTTGAATCCGTCAACTGTATTTCTTGTGGACACCCAATTTGGTAGAGTGTCTGTTGATTTGACTTGGGCGCCCGAAATGAGTGATGCATCATTGTGATCAAGAGGCTTGAATTGTCTTGGCCACAGTCCTTGTTTGGGGCGTAGGTGATTGCTGCAAATTCAGCCTCCGTGTGTAAGCAGACTCCACGTATAAGCGGACTCCGCATGCATGCAACCATCATTGTAAGCAGACTCTGCGTTCATGCGTGTAAGCCCATGCATGGGGCATCGTGTGTAAGCGGACTCCGCGAGCATGTGAACAACTTTGTGAGGCCATCCCACCTCGCCTGGACATCCACCTTTACATGACGTCATCTCGCCTCGCTTGGACTTCCACTTTTGTGAAGTCATCTCGCCTCGCCTGGACTTCCAGTTTGTGAAGTCATCATGCATCGCCTGGACTTTCAATTTTGTGCAGTCATCTCGCCTCGCCTGTGCTTTAAGACTTCAGCAGCTTTGCTTTAAGGCTTCTACTTCCACGCAAGGTCATCTTTGCATGTTAACTGCTATCCATCTCGCATGATATTGTTTTAACAGGAACTTGTTGTCTCGGCCAAAAGAACTTGTAGCTTTGATGAGATTGATGAGGACATGTGAACCACATAACTCCTCAGATGTCACGCCCCGACCCATAAATTTTACCTTTATTACTGGCATAGTGGTAATAAGAATTTTACCGTGATCGTCATTAAGAGTAAAATATAATTGATCCCCAGAGAGGGTAGGGGACGATTATTTGGTGAGATTATTCTAAGGAAGAAATTTTGACGACGGTAAAAAAAATAGTAATTTTTGCTAGTAAAAGGTAATTTTATTGGGATATTATTTTGGGGTGTTGAATTATTGGATTGGGTTTTTAGAGGGAGTTGTGGACCGGGATTGGTCAAAGCCCAGTTTCAGTTTTCTCGTTCTCTCTCTTTTCCTCCCGGTTTGTCCTCTCCTCGAGCCCGTTTCTGTCGCATTCTTCCCGGCCGCAGTTCGCCGCCGTCCGGCCACCCCAGCCCACTGCACCAGTCCCGTTCGGTCGGTCTCCAAGCCAGCAGCAGTTCTAGACCGGTGGCAGCCTCCCTAACGCCGCCGTGAAGGAGGAATCGACGCCGAGAGCCCCGACTGCCGAAATCGTTTTTTCGCCGGAACTCCTTCCTCCAGCCGCCATAGCCGGCGAGCCTTGGCTCAAAAGGAAGCCCTCCTCCAGTGCTTCAATCCCTCCAAAAGGCTCGCTCCGTCTTGAGCTAGGTAAGGAGAAATCAGAATTTGAATTTCTA
Organism: Fragaria x ananassa; assembly: GCA_034370585.1. Classification (NCBI taxonomy): domain Eukaryota; kingdom Viridiplantae; phylum Streptophyta; class Magnoliopsida; order Rosales; family Rosaceae; genus Fragaria; species Fragaria x ananassa. The sequence goes on along the minus strand of CP139761.1, from coordinate 4,591,246 downwards.
GGGCTTTATTGTGTGTTTGTGTTCGATTGGCTTGGTTAGGCTTAGAATTGGAGTTTGTGGTAGTTAGGAATGTTGTAGAGGAGGTTGAGGGGGAGATGCTACCAAATTTTGGTGACCATCGGAGGTCGCCGGAGTTGGTCACCGGCCGCCGCCGCCGAGAAAATGTTTTTGGTGGAGAAAAATATGAGGAGTTTAATGGAATAACTTTTAGAATTTTTTGAAGAGTTTTGGATAGGTTTAAGAATTGTTGAAGTTTGGTATTTTTGGCGGATTATTAATTTATAATCCGGCCATTGGATTTTATTTGGTGGAAGGTGATTTTGAGGATGTCGGTAAAATTTGTGGAGTTTTGAGGTTGGCAGTGGATTTAAGATTTTGGAGTGTTAGGCTTGGTTGAGCGCGAAGCATATTTAATTATGCATGTTTTGCTTTAAGCGTCGGTGTTTTATTTAAGGTTTTATTTATATGGAACAGGACGTGAGGAGACTCGAGCGGAAGAGACCTCCGACCGACATCAGGCTTAGGCCTAACCTGTGAGTGAACCTTTGTTTTAAATATTGTGTTCGAAATGCTTTATCATTTGAATGATTTTCTGTTGTTGGATATTTCCCGAAATTGAGAATTTCGGTGATTATACTCGAGGCACAATTCCGAGAATAGTATGTATATGATTAAATGCTAGCTAGCTATACGTGATTTCCCCCATACGCGAGGCACAATTCCGGTATGGGTGACATGAGCGTTAGACGCGAGTGTCGTAGCCCTATGCGACTTTCTAATTTTGCATTTATTTATTCAAAGATTTCGTATAACGAGTAAGAACGTATATATTACCACTCGGCCGCTTTCCCCCATATGCGAGGTACAATTCCGGTGTGGGGTGATGTGAGCGTTAGACGCAAGCATAGTATCTTCGTATGATATCTACTTTATTCAAGTTGTTCATAGATATCGTACCAAGGGTCAGGCAAGTGTGCATACATACTATATATATAATATTCAGGCCTGAGAGGTAATGTCTTAAAGTTTGGGAGTCTAGCCAGGCTAGACCCCAGTTCAGAATCTTTCTAGTAGAGCTTTTGTTTTTTTGCCGCTGACGAAAGCATTTCTTTTGGGGAAATATTTATTTGTTGTCGGAAGCATTTCGTCCACTCACTCTGACGTGTTAAATATTTTCCCATGGGCTCTTCGTTTTTAAAAATGCCCAGTCTGCAGAGTTCGCGTGAGGTCTAGCAGGAGACGCCGAGGCATAGTGACCCATCTATCAGCTACATTTCGCCAGTAGGTTACCTGTTTAATCTACTAGGGGTTTGTTAGCTTTCGCTGTATTTTATTTTATTTTATTTTTAGTAGCTCTGAATACTTTTGGAATTTTTCGGTGTATTTTATATTCTGGCTACTTTTAGATTGTAGCTGAAGATTTATTTTGAAATAAAAAGGTGGTTCTTAAATCCTTAAGTTAGGGTTGTCCATTTTCGAGGGAGGTTTGCCGAGTCTTCGGTAAATTTTCCTTGGAGGTGGTCCCCGCAGGACTCATCTCGGGTTTCGGGGTGAAATTCGGGGCGGGTCTTGACATCAGAGACGTCTATCCTAGTTCGAACCATGTTTGACACCACCTCGATGATTATCATCTTGAGGATAGAAACCTTTTTGCAGATGAAAATCGCATGTGATTGTGAGTCGGACTTAAGGAATACTGCTCTTCAAATTAGCGTTGCTTGGAATGCTTGTTTTTTTCTCTTGTACGTCTTGTTATGCGAAGCGCAAGGCCATATGTACAGGAGGAAAGGCCGAGCGGCCTGTTCTTCAAACTCACGTTGCCTGGAATGCTTGTTTCATTCTCTTGTACGGCTTGTTATACGAAGCACAAAGCCATATGTACAAGAGGAAGGGCCGAGCGACCTGGTCTTCAAACTCGCGTTGCCTGGAATGCTTGTTTCCTTCTCTTGTATGACTTGTTTTGTGAAACGCAAAGCCATATGTACAAGAGGAAGGGCCGAGCAGCCATGTATTCGTTGCAACAAGAGGAGGCGGGGGTGAGGTCATCTCGCCTTCTTTTGGTGACTACCTCGTGAGGTCATCTCGCCTTCTTTTGGTGACTACCTCGCGAGGTCATCTTGCCTTAGGGGGGGTGGCTTGCGTGCTTGCCGCCTTCCGGCGGAGTAAGGAACAAGAGCTAAAGATAGAGATGCTGCAAAAGAAATCAAGAGAGTTAGAGTGTGCGCTCCACCTTCTTGCTAGCTCGCCGCTTCTTTTTCTCTCTCCTTTTGCTTTTTGCTTCGCTTGTTCTCTTCTCCTTCTTCGCCTCTTTTTTCTTGTCTGTGTTGACTCCGCCTGCTTCTGCCTCCGCTTGCCTCTGCCTTTCTCGTGTTCCCTGCTTTTTGCTTCGCTACACCTTTTTGTCCGCCCCCTTCTTTTAGAGGCTTTGGCCTCTTTATATAGAGTGCTTGGTTAGGATGATTGAATTGTTATTAGACTTTGATGTCCGTATTGTGTTCTTACTCAGACACCTTTTTACAATTGAACTCAAAAACATTATGCATGTAGCACAAGAAAAGTCTTATTATTTTATTTTATTTTACTTTTTTTGTAATCCTTTTCTTCTTTTTTCCCTTTTTTTCGGTATCAACAGTGCCCCCTGAAGCTTTGTGCGTGGAACTTGCTTTTCACGCGCAAAGCTTGACCTGCTACTGCTTACTTTTAACATTTTGTTGGCCTTTAATCCATAATGCAGTTGAGCAATCCCATTGTTAAGTATGCAAAGAATACGTCTTAGCAGGACGGGACATTTAAGCCTGCATGTCATGCTGCCAGTATTCTTCTCTTTTTTGACTTGCGGACTTGTAATACAAAAAACCCTTAATGCTTTTGTAAAATATTGGTCACTTTGATGAACCGAATGCTTGGGTTGTCATCTATCCGAGCTCACATGCTTTGGTGTATGGTCAACAATGGATATGTCAAACCACCCTTATTTTTACCTGTTTACAATCACGTGAGAGAAACATGTTAAGAATAAAATGATTAGTTTGAAAATATGGCTGAATCTAGTTTGTTATTAGACTGCCTACGTATCTTGTGAAGGAATCAAGCCCAAACGTAGTTCACCCATTTGATTTTAGGCAAAGATTATTTTTTTTGAAAACTTTTTTTTTTTCACAGCTGGATCCAGTTTTAAAACTAGATTGCCTACGTACCCTATGAGGGGATCAAGCTACCAGTAGTTCGCCTGATTGATTCAGGATAATTTTTATGGTTGGGTGGCTACATCTAGCTTTTTGGGACTGGACTGCCTACATACCCCCTTTTAGGGGATCAAGCCGTCGTAGTTCGGGAAGATTTGGGCTCTAAATTTTTGCTTGGACCGCCCTCCCGGCTTTTCAGTCCAACGAGCATTTTTTTTTTGCTTGAACGACCCTTTTGTGGGTTTCTTATTCAACAGACATCATCATTTTTTCATGCGCCTTTTGAGAAGCAAAAAAGTTCATAGATAAATTTGGATTTCACTTTGCTGGCAATGACTCCACCTCAATTTTCATGTTATCGATCATGTCTTGGATTACGTTCTTCAAAACGAAACAATCGCTTGTTGGATGACCGACAATACGATGGAAACGACAGAATTTGGGATTCTTGGTCTTGTTGACTTCACTTGGACGTTTTAGCTTAGAAAGTTCAATGGCATTTTCTTTGTAGTGCACACTGAAAATTTCTTCTACGTCCTCGTCAACGAAAAAATATTTGACTTTTTTCCTTTCCCTGAGAGTGAGTTCCCTTGACATATCATTTCTTTCGCATGCATTTGATGTTTCACTAGTTTTGACAAAGGTGGCTAGTGATTCTCCAATACTGTCTGCTCTCTCACTTTTGAAGAGCATTTCTATTGGGATCTTCTTACGAGCAACATGTCTATCGACATTACTAGCCTTTGAGACAAGCTCGTCGAATGTTTGAGGTTCTGCAGTACTAACGAAAGCTGTTATTTCTGGAAGGAGATTGTTTGAGCAAATTTGTACTGCAGATTGCTCCGTCAATTTATCCGAGCATTGAACATGTAAGCTTCTCCATCTACAAATGAACGCATTGGCTTCTTCGTCATTCTTTTGATTTGTGTCGACCAAGTCAATTATTGAGACTTTCTTCCTTGAAGTGACAAATTGTGCCAGGAATGCTTTTTGCAGGTCATCCCATGTGAGTATGGAGTTGGGTTGTAATTTAGTGTACCATGTAAAAGCTACTCCTTTGAGAGATTGAACAAATTGTCTTACTAATAATGCATCGACTTGTGACGCTTCCCCACAAGTTAAGTAGAAATGGGCCAAATATTCGTGAGGAGAACTATTTACTCCGTCGAACTTGTCAAAAGTTGGCTTCAAATATCCTTTAGGGAATGGTAATGCTTCATAGTGGGAAGGATAGGGCTTGAGATACCCGGAAATTGGAGGATTTAAAGATAGTTGTAATTCTTTGATTCCGTCAGCTATCATAGTCTTGATGTCTTGTAGCGAGACTGAATTTGAATGAATCTTTCTGGGATCCTCATCCCCCTCTTTCTTTTTCTCCTTTTCCTTTGTAAGGAGGGCAAACTTTGGTACCAACTCAACAATTTCAGTATCTTTCTCAGCTAGTTGTTCAGCTACTTTGGCCTCGGCATCAACACGCTTCTTAGCTTGTACTTCTTTTTCAGCTTGTCATAAAAGAGCTCCTGCTTCAACTTCAGCTAGTCTTCTTTGCAACTGCTTCATTTGTTCTTCTAATGTTGATGTGTTGGTCATCATAACTGACATGGTTTCAAACTTTATGTCCATATTTTGCTTGAACCATTTCGAGGTTTCCTTCGGCCATGTATAAGGTCTTGGCTTGACTTGAAACTCGAGAGATGCTCCTTGTTGTGTCTTAGCTTGAAATGCCCCCACCATTTTTTGGGTTTGAATTGCCCCCAATCGCATAGTAGCATCTTTCTCTTCCTTGCAAGCATTGTGAGAGGTTGAAATGAACTTCACTGTTTGAGGTCGGTTGGAAGTCAAGTTGGCTGTCGATGCTTGTTGTAGGGGTTTGAGGTTATATGCTTCATGCCTTTTTAGAACCTCACATTTTCCCTTGGTGAGTGTCACCATTTCATTTTTCGTGACATTTATACCGATTTGAGTAACCACGTGTGGTGATGCCGTAGTGATCAAGTTGATGGGCATTGAGTCAATCATAATTTGAGTGATGACAAAGGCTTGATTAGTCTTAACAACTGAAGTCTTGATGACTTTTGAAGTTATTGATGTGTTTTGAGTGGCTACAACTTTTTGAGTAGCTTCTCCTGATTGAGCCTTGGTGGCGTTTCTCCTTTGAACTCTTGCTGCTCTCTTTCTTGCATTTTTGAGAGCATTCTTCAAAGGTGATCTCTTCAATTGGGACCTGTTAATCATTCCAGAGGTATTGTTTACTTTATCATCATGGTCAAACCCCAAACTGTTGTTCAAAATGGAAGCTTGATCAATGACGAATGAGACACAATGACCAGCTTGTCTTGCATGTCCACCCTTTGATTGAGTGCTTTCAAGCTTATGGACTTGTATTATTCCTGGTGGTGCCATCTTATTTCTCCTGAGACAAACAAGTAACAAATTTGACAAGTTTCTTAGTAAACGGAGATGAAAAGGAAAATGGATCCCCAGTGAAGTCGCCAAAAACTATGTTGAGCAAAAATTGTAAATACATATATACCTAACACAATTCTACTCTATCTTATTAACAAAGATAGAGTTTTAATTATGTTTGGTTCGACCTATTCAAGACAGAATGTGTCTCTTAATTACAATCTCTTGTTACAAGAGAACACCCTTTGATTCTGTTTACCAAGAGACCATTGTAGGTTTGTTTGTTTTTGTGATTGCACCCAAGTTTGGAATGTGTTGCCTACGTACCCTGGAGATGATCAAGTCACTCGTAATTCAAGAGTTCCAACAAGTGAATGACTTGTTGGAGGGCTTTGACTTTGGGATGAGAGTAGTGTTTGAAAATGTGTTTGGATTTGTGTCTGAATGTAGTTGAGCTTTGTAGCAAGATTCTGGCTTCAGGTGATCCGAGAATTTATTTGGGTTGGTAGTTGCATCTAGATTTAAATTCAGACTGCCTACATACCCTTGTAAAGAGATCAAACCAATGTAGTTCGAAAAATTTGGGTATTTGAGATTTGATTTTTCTGGTGTTTTAAGAATTTGACCAGAGTCATTTGGACTGGATGAATTTGACTGGTGATATTAGAGATTTTGTTTAGAATTGATGGTTGCATCTAGTGGGTTGCTAGACTGCCTACGTACCCTTTTGTGGGATCAAACCGACCGTAGTTCTTTAGGTTTTTGGGTTTTGTGGCTTGGTGCTAATTTTGGGTTTGACAGATATATTTTGAATCCGTCAACTGTATTTCCTATGGACACCCAATTTGGTAGTGTATGTTGATTTGACTTGGGCAACCAAAATGAGTGATGAATCAGTGTGATCAAGAGGCTTGAATTGTCTTGGCCACAGTCCTTGTTTGGGGCGTAGGTGATTACTGCAAATCCAGCCTCCGTGTGTAAACGGACTCCGCGTGCATGCAGACCTCGCGTATAAGCGGACTCCGCATTCATGCATGTAAGCGCGTGCATGGGGCATCGCGTGTAAGCGGACTCCGCGAGCATGTGGACCCGCGTGTAAGCGGACTCCGCTAACATGAGACTCTCGCGTGTAAGCGGACCCGCGAGCATGTGGACAACTTTGTGAGGCCATCCCGCCTCGCCTGGACTTCCACCTTTACATGATGTCATCTCGCCTCGCCTGGACTTCCACTTTTGTGAAGTCATCTCGCCTCGCTTGGACTTCCAGTTTGTGAAGTCATCATGTTTTACCTGGACTTTCAATTTTGTGCAGTCATCTCGTCTCGCCTATGCTTTAAGACTTCAGCAGCTTTGCTTTAAGGCTTTTGCTTCCACGCGAGGTCATCTTTGCATGTTAACTGCTATCCATCTCGCATGATAATGTTTTAACAGGAACTTGTTGTCTTTGCCAGAAGAACTTGTAGCTTTGATGAGATTGATGAGGACATGTGAACCACATAACTCTTCAAAGACGTCTTTCCTAGGTCGAACCATGTTTGACACCACCTCGATGATTATCATCTTGAGGATAGAAACTTTTTTGCAGATGAAAATCGCATGTGATTGTGAGTCGGACTTAAGGAATACTGCTCTTCAAATTCGCGTTGCTTGGAATGCTTGTTTTCTTCTCTTGTATGGCTTGTTATGCGAAGCGCAAGGTCATATGTATAAGAGGAAGGGCCGAGCGACCTGGTCTTCAAACTCGCGTTGATTGGAATGCTTGTTTCCTTCTCTTATACGGCTTGTTATGCGAAACGCAAAGCTATATGTACAAGAGGAAGGGCCGAGCGGCCATGTATTCGTTGCAACAAGAGGAGGAAGGGGTGAGGTCATCTCGCCTTCTTTTGGTGACTACCTCACGAGGTCATCTCGCCTTCTTTTTGTGACTACCTCGCGAGGTCATCTCGCCTTAGGGGGGATGGCTTGCGTGCTTGCGGGCTTCAGGCTGAGTAAGGAACGAGAGTGAAAGATAGAGATGCTGCAAAAGAAATAAAGAGAGTTAGAGTGTGGGCTCCACCTTCTTGCTGGCTCGCCGCTTCTTTTTCTCTCTCCTTCTGCTTTTTGCTCCGCTTGTTCTCTTCTCCTTCTTCGCCTCTTTTTTGTTGTCTATGTTGACTCCGCCTGCTTCAGCCTCCGCCTGCCTTTACCTTTCTCTTGTTCCCTGCTTTTTGCTTCGCTATACCTTTATGTCCGCCCCCTTCTTTTGGAGGCTTTGACCTCTTTATATAAAATGTTTTGTTAGGATGATTGAGTTGTTATTGGACTTTGATGTCCGTATTATGTTCCTACTTAGACACCTTTTTACAATTGAACTCAAAAACATTATGCATGTAGCACAAGAAAAGTATTATTATTTTATTTTTTTTGTAATCTTTTTCTTCTTTTTTCCCTTTTTTTTTCGGTATCAACACCCGTCCAAGTTTTATCCACTGCCAAAATAAGTACACAAATCCTCTCAACTTCCTTTCACATCTAGTTAATTCAATTATACATTAAAATATTTGAACTAAAGCTATATAAGCATGGGTCTTGAAGTCAAGTCATTTGAGCCTCAACAGGCAGCATCCATGTGAATGAGCATCAGAGTCTAGAGAAAAGAAATTTCTACACATCTGTTTACGCCCCAACATGCAACCACACAGAAAAAATCTTTTTTTGGTACCAGTTATAACTCGAACACAGAAGATTTAAGATTGTCAATAAATGCTGCACAAGACAATAGTTTAGCGTTTGATACAGGAAAATGGGTGAATTCTGTTTTTTATTTTATAAAATCCTAATCCAGAAAGCAGAGTGGTATATGCATCTCTTGTCACATCCCGACTCTTAAATTTTTACTTTATTTACTAGCCTGGTTTTAATAAGAGTTTTTACCATCTTCATAAATGAGTATATAGTATCAAAGGTCTCTAAAGGGGTGTTTATGGACGATTATTATAGAGGAATTATTTGTAGTGGAAATAATTGTCGACGGTAAAAATAGTAAATTATAGCTAGTAAAAAAGAAAATTTTATTAGGGTATTATTTTGGAGTGTTAATTTTAGAGTTGGTTTTATATTTTGGTGTTAGACCAGATGGGTTTGGAAAGCCCAAACCATTTTCTCTCTCTCTTCTCTCTCATCCTTCCCGATTCTCTCACTCTCTCTCTCTCTCTGCCGGAACTTCTTCCCGGCCGTTCGCCGCTGTCGGGCCGTCTCAAACCGCCGCACCGGTCCCTATCGATCGGCCCTTGTTCCCTCTTCCTTCTTGGACTGGTGTCAGCCTCCCTAGTGCCGTCGTGAACGAGAAGTCGTGCCTAGAAGCTCTGGCTGCCCGTAGCTCTCCGTCGTCGGAACTCCCTCCTCCGACCACCATAGTCGGAGCGGCTTGGCTCGTTCGAAAGCCCTTCTCCCGTGCAGCAATCCTTCCAAAGGATTCACTCCCTCTTGAGCTAGGTAAGGAGAAATGTGGAGTTGAAATTGTAGGGCTTATTTCCTATTTCGGTTTGATTACCCTATCTAGGCTTGGAATTAGTTCTTATGCTAGTTAGGAAAGTTGTAGAGGAGATTGAGAGAAAGATGCTATCAAATTTTGGTAGGCATTGGAGGTCACCGGAGTCAGCCGCCGGCCGCCTTTGTTAAGGGGATTTTCATAGTTTTAGATGTGTTTTCCTAATGGGAGTTTATTGATGTGTAGTTTGAATTTTTGGAGGAGTTTTGGATAGGTTTTGGATTTTTCTAAGATTAGTGGATTTTGGCGATTAATGGAATATAATGCAGCTGATGGTTAATTATTGTTAGGACTGGAGAGAGTGGTAGTAAGGATGTTTGTAATTATAGTGAAGTATGGTTTGAAGCGAATTTAAGAATAAAGAGGTTTAACATGGATGAGCGTGCGAAGCTCACATTTAATTTTGCCTATTTTTATAAAAGCGTGGGTTTATAGTTGAGGATTTAATTATGTTTTTGGAACAGGACATGAGGAGGCACGAGCAGAAGAGACCTCTGACCGATATCAGACTTAGGCCTAATTTGTGATTGGACTTTTGTTTTAATTAGAATGCATGCAATTTTTTACTGTTGCGTAATTTATTTTGTTGAAGCTTTTGACGTTATTTTTATTTAACAATTTTATTTATTTTGGAGAGTTACCGAAAATGAGATTTTTAGTAAATTATAAATGTTTTTATGAGGAGAGTATGTATATAAATGCTAGCTAGTCATATATGTTTGTCCACCTTAATGACGTGGTTTATATCAGCATTATGGTGTGACATGAGCATTGGACGCAAGCGTAGTTCTATATATGAGTGTTTAATTCATATAGGGGGTATGGACACTGTCCACCTTAATGGCGTAGTGTATCACCGTATTAAGACGTGACGTGAGCGTTGGATACGAGCGTAGTAGCCCTATATAAATTAATTTAAATCTATTAATTTATATAAGGAGTATAGGCGAGTGTAAATACATACATATATTGATATATAGTTTTGAGCTGAAGAGACTCGATATTTATGAGATAAAGTATTTCTCACTAGTAGCATGCATTCGATTTGTCTTTGGAAATAAATTTGGGAAAACATAAATGTTGATAAATATTTTCTGTATTTATTTTTGCCCCACACTGACGTTTCCGAACGTTCCCCCCCCCCCTCCGTTTTAAAAATGTCAAGTTCGTAGAGTTACACATCTCTCAGCCACTTTTCACCAGTAGGTTACTTGCTTAACCTACTAAGGTTTTTCCTTGCTTCCGTTGGTTTTAGTAGCTTTGAATACTCTTGAGATTATTGTATATTATTTTCGGTGGTGTGTTAAGACCTATGTTATGGTATTTAGATATTTATGGGTTGAAATGAAGAGTGGTTATCTTGTTTTAAAAGAGTAGATACTTAATTTTTCCTGGTTAGGGTTGTCTATTTTCAAGGGAAGTTTGCCGAGTTTTGCAGTTAATTTTCCTTAGAGGTGAATCCCGCAAGATTTACTTCGGATTTCAGGGTGAAATTCGGAATAGATCTTGACATCTCTGGTCATTTACCAAACTAAACTTCTTTATCAATATTTCAACCTGTCTGGTCAATGATGAGCCAAGTATAAAGGAACTATTGCTTTTATCCCAAAGTGTATTATTCCTATTCATGAGACACCCAGATAAATTAAAATGATTAAGTAAATATGGTTAAGTTCTTTGATGAGCTAACAAACCAGTGAAGGACATGGGTGGATACACAACGCAAGAGCTCATAACATCATCAACAATCTTGTAATTCCTTATAACGAAAAGCATTTTATCAAATTATCAATTGTACATAAAATGGCTCATCAATTGTAAAACACATGAACAATTAACAGCCATTACCGTTAATGAGCAACATAAAACAATGATTGACAATTCTATTAGCATTATCTTAGTACAGAACTACAGATAGCATTCTAGATATGAGGTGATAACAGGAAAAACAATCAGGAATCAATGTTATGAGAGATAAGTGATTCACATACTTTTCACAAGCCCCTTTCCGGTACTTCTCAGCCAAAAATGTCTTTGCACCTCTGTCGTACCAGGATTTTGTATAAGGATCTGGTTTCCACTTCCTTTGATGTTTCAAGCTCTAAAGAAAAATAGAAACAAAGACCAGGTAAGTTTTGAGTTCTAAAATCAAAACATTATAAAGGGTGCAGGACACTGTGAACATTAGATTACCGGCTTCTCAGCATTGAGATACCAAGGAGCAGACGACATAAATAGCGGAATATGAGGATTGATCTCCTTCCCGTCTTCATCAACTTCAGCTGGTGCTAGCCCAGCTTTACGCGCTTCCTCCAATTCGATTTGCTTCTGATGGTCCTCCCTCGACTTGAAAGCCACTGTAATATGGATCATGAAAATTACATATTTTAACATAACAGTTTTTCATAGCTTAATCTAATGAGGCAACAAGCTTTATCTGGCTTAAACACTCGTCGTAACCGATTTTTAGTAATGTTGATCACATTATATATAATCCCGGTCCTCATAAACCTCATTTTAATACAAGATTAGAAATACAAAGTCTATATAGTTCCCTCGTACTATTGTCCTAAAATCCTAAACATGAATCTTATCCATCCTCATCCAATTTCGACAAATTTCGATAAATCGGCAGCCATTACATTCCTACAAAGACCATTCTTCCCTACAAATCCATGCATTCCAAAATCAAGAGCATTTTGTACGCAATTTTCAATGATTCACTCTCAGACCCCAAAATGAACGAAAATCGTCTTCAAAGCTCAATTCGTAGATCAATTTCCACATAAAAATTGAAGTTTATGGCTACAAAGATCCGGTAAGAAATTCAATTTCAAATGCGATTCAGGAAATTGGCGACAAATGGAATCGGAGCCTTACCTGACCAGTGGCGGATTCAGGATAAAATTGTCACCCGGGCTAATTGTAATGTAAAAAAAAAAATTCACCGAAATTTGACTGTACAAGAAACTTTTACAAAAACTAACAATATCTTACGAAACGAGATAGAGCTGAAAATAATCAGCGACATGCTTGGTTCAAATTTTTGTGGTGGAATGGTGAATGTTTTGGTGTTGCAAGAAGATACAAAACTTAGAAGAAATTATAGATCAGCTCCTCAAAGTGACTTCTTGAAAAATTTAAAACTTAAGTAGATTAAGGCCTAGTGGCTGAACATCTAATTTGGGTATCAAATGTATGGTTCACGTTGGTGCAAATCCAATCACCTCAACCAAATTTCTTATTTTCTATTGAGTAACAGTCTTCAATCACCTCAACCAAAGCTCTTATTTTCTATTGAGTAACAGTCTGAGTAAGTCTTCTTAACCGCTGTGGTTTCCACCCCTGATAACAGTTTTGCGCACAAAGAAGAGAGACCGATCAAGGAAACAAACACAGACTAGATATCTTCATGTAGGAGTTAACTTCATGTCTGTCAAGCACACCATATTGTAGTGAGAAAGACGTGCACAGACGAGGTAGGAGTTAGTTTTGAACTTTTGATTATGATGTGAGAGTGCTAATGGTTATTGTAGTATATAAAGTTTGCTCACTAATCAAAGGAGAGTGTTTAGGTAAAACAGCTTGAGCTATATATGAAGTCATAAGGTAGCTCACCAGCCATACATGAAGTAGTATATTTTTTCCCTCAAAGAATCTCACCTAGGCTTAAGCCTAGGTAAGCCAATGGCTGGATCCGCCACTGTACTTGACGTTGTAGCCATAATTGAACACTGTGATCACCGGAGAATGAGACTGCGGTGGAAACGCAACAATGCCGGAAGCGATTTCGAGAGCATCAGAGAGTTGTGAAGTTGAGGCCTGAAATTAAACATGGATGGAGCCATGGAGGACCCAGTGGTTTTTGTATTGTGGAGAATGTTGTGGATGTTTCTAGAGGACGCATAATCAGATAGTGACAGTGTGACACGAACATTTGCAAATTTGAGCCGGGTCGAGCCCAAACAGGCAATGACACAAAACAAACAGTCCATGTCATAATTTCTAACTAATTTTCTATGGCTTGTTTTTCTTTTTCTCCGATTGAAGTGTTTCTCCTTGGTTGTGTCACAAGGTTTAGAGTTTATTCCTGAACTCTTCACATTGTGATGGCGCCAAGCGGCTCTGTTTACTTGACCGATCTATACTCTCACTCAATTGCTTAGTGCATAACAAAACTAAATAGCTCAGATAAGTATAAACACATTCAATAAACGCAAGTGCTTATGGAAGGCTCTCTTCCCGACCTTTAAACTCATTACAACACTTGGTGCATCGGACTCTCTTAGCCCTGCTTAATTTCTTTTAGAGTCCTGAACTATTGTAATTTGGTTTATTCTATTGTAAACCTTTGTAATACCCCAGATTTTCATATCAATTTTCTGGTACTATTTTCAAAATTAATAAAGGATTATTTTGTGGAAATTCTCATTCGTGTGCAAAGTTGAAGTTTCGGGAGTCAATTTTATTAAAGTGTTTTGACTTTTAAAAGGCCAAAAGTTAACTTTCTTTTTCGTAAGTTATTTTCGAAAACTTCCTTCATGAAAGTTGTAGAGTTTAGCGATAAGAGTTCGTAGACACGCGACACGCATAAAATGGATGTTGTATGAAAAAGTTATGGTCAGAAGAAGTTAGTTTCCGATTTTGGGAAGTTTATAAATAGAAAGTGGTGGGTTTTATTTTTGGAAACCCTAGAAATTGCATACCAGCTTTCTCTTTCCTCTCTCCCGACCATCCACGCACCTCCATTTTGTCGGCATAGAACTCGGCCATCTGGCCACCATTTTGGATGTCACTGGTCCCGTTGGGTTTGCACGGGTCTCCTTTCCACTCTTGGGGTAGCGTCACTCGTCATCTTGCAGCCTAGACACTGCCACGAAGTGGAGGAGCTATTGTTGTCTCACTGGAAAGTCGGCGATTTCGGTCAGTTTTAGGTGAGTCTTGCTCTCCTCCTTCCTATATAGATGTTTATATCTCTTTAATGACATAAGGATCAAGTTTGGGCGCTGGATTTGTAGTTTTGAAGTTTGAATTCGGGGTGGTGTTTCAAAGTATTTTCCGGCCGATTCCAGCTAAACTGGTTGATCCTTCAGGTATTAAAGTTGTTCATCGTGCTTCATTTTACATGTTTGGTGTTGTAAGTTCCCCAAAATTATGAAGTTATGGGGTGGCGCGTGAAGCCCACTTGCCGCCACCTGTGGTGGCGCGTGGAGGCACGTCCAGGTGGTGTGTGGGGGTTTGGTTGCAGTGTTAGCTAGTTGGTGTAGTTGTTAGTGTGTTGTTGTGTGATAAGGCTAAGTGTTAATAAGGTATTGCATCTTAGGTGCTATGTTAATCATTGATGTTTGTTAAGTTGTAAACTTTGGAAGTTGAGCTTAGAGGTAGCATGGATAAATTGTTGAGTGTCAGACGACCTTGGGAGGTCTCGGAGGAAAGATTGTCTTTGGGCAACCTTTAGGCTAAGGTTTGGTTAAGGGTGCTTTGATCTTTTGTTGAGTAGTTACTAAGGATGACTTTGTGTTATTTAGGAACTTGTGGAATCCATTTTGAGCTTGGCTCTTATGTTGTTGTTGAAGACACAGCAGAAGTATTTTAGGTGAGTAAATCTCACCAAGGTTCACATTTGGACCAAATAATTATGGTCATTTTGATGATGATGTTGAATTTAAAGAATATGTTATTGTTTGTTTTTAAATAAATGAGGTTGATCGCCAACGACTTATAGGTAAGATAAAATAAGTTATCATATTATATGATTATTTATAATGTTCATGTGATCATAATATTGTTGGTTCTTGATAGATTATTCTTGTGGGAATATTTATGTTTGTTCATATAAATAAATCTATGTGAAAAAATATAATTTTTATGATTTGCTTTTTGTATTGTTGATGAGGTTGAATTAAAGAATATGTTATTGTTTGTTTTTAAATATATGAGCTTTATCGCCAACGGCTCATAGGTAAGATAAAATAAGTTTTCCTATTATATTATTATATTATGATTCGTTGTTTGGACAATCAAACTGGGTTCCAAGCTTTTAATCGAGTGATTAGTTACGGTTATGATGACTCTGCTCTATTGTGATTTGTTGTGTAGATAGTCAAACTGGATTCCAAGCCTTTAAGCGGGTGGTTAGTTACGGTTATGATGATTCTACTCTATTGTGAATTATTGTGTAGAAAGTCAAACTGGGTTCCAAGTCTTTAATTGGGTGACTAGTTACGGTTATGATGCTATTATTATTTTGTGATTTGATATTGGACAATCAAACTGGGTCCAACCCTTTGACCGGATGATTGGTTACAGTTAGGAATAGAGCTCTAGTCTGTTTGTCGATGTAGGTCATGGGATGTACCTTAAGGTATCTGGGACCCATGTGTACATGAATTGTTGTTGTAGGTCATGAGAGGTATTTATTATAGTATCTGAGACCCCATGAGTACATATGTTTGTTTTAGGTCATGGGAGATACCTTATTGGTATCTAAGACTCATGGGTACATGTATATTTGTAAAAGTGTTGGTTATGTGATTTTAATATTTGTTCTTATATTGTTTCATGTGTTTTATTGGTTGTTGGAAATATTGAGTTATTTTTTAGAGTTACTCATACGAGTTTTTTAACTTACCGGGTTTGTTGTTTTACAACCCGGTGCACCAATTCATGGTGTAGGGGTTAGACCTATAAGTGGTGATCAACAGGGTTGAGGCAGAGGTATAGTAGCTGGGTTTTAGATGATGTACATTTATTTGTATATTATGACAGTTTGTTTTTAAGCACATGTGAGCAACTTTAATTTTACTAGACTTTTGAAGTTGATGTAACTAATGAGATGTAATGTTTAACTCAGTTGTTGAGTTTTGTTGACATTTACATTTCCAGCATTTGAGTTTAGTTTAAGAGTTGTTGAGCAGGTTTTGAGAGTGATATTTTTGAGATATATCATGCCTAAATTTTTGAAAATTATCCTTTGAAAATTGAGGTGTGACAACCTTGACCCACGTTTGGTGTTGGTGAGAGTGTAGCAAGACTAACAACATCAAAGCTAAAGTCAGATCTTAACACTGGAGAAAACAAAAAAGCCAAATTAGTATTCAAAATCTTCTCATATATATGAAGAAATCTCTTGAATATAACTAAAGCTAACAACATCAAAACCAAAGCTAAATCTTTGCCCATATCAATCTTAATTATTGAGTCTGTAATTTTGTTCAAAATTTTCTCATATATGAATAAGTTTTTTTTTGTTTTTTTTCAGAAATATACAACAGCAAAAGCAAAGAACTCTCCAAAGAAGAAGATTGTGCAGCTGTGAGAATTCTCATGTAATAATCATCATTGGAGAACTTAGCTGAATATTGAAGTGAAGAAGCAAACTTGTTAAATAACTAATCGAGCAGTACCTGTACCTGAACCTGTTCTTTCCTTGCTCAGCTTGATGATCCTCAACCTTCTCCACCACCTTAAACATTGCCGGAATGCACCCACTGGAGATCAGCCATTTCGTCAAACACTCTGCCTTTTTTCACCGCACCATTTTCACCTAACCCAACCTAACCCAACCCAACCCCAAGATCCTTCTTCCCCACAAATCCACCATCACCCACATCTTGTGACCCCTTTTTGTCATCTAGATTCTTCCCAAAACCTTGTTTCTTCAACCCAAATCCATGAACAACACCACCGCCATTGTTGGGTCTGCAACCGAAGCCCTTCTTGGTTCAATCAAGCTACCCAGACACCCGTAAGAGAGAATGAGAAAGGAGGAAGAAAGCAAATTGCACCTGGGCAGGAGCAGTCAAGCTAGTTAGAGCAGAAGAATGGATAAGCGTCAAGGAACAATGAAGCGTTAGAGAGTCTGCCCATTTTTGGGGCCGCTCCGTAAGAATGTCAGAAGGGGACGCGGGCGCTACGTATCCTCATTTAAATGAGTCCAGAGTCCCACCAAACACAGGACAAAGCTTATTTTCTTAGCTAAGCTAGTCCGATCCCTGTTAATCCGGTGTAACAAACGCCACCTTAGAAGATTACAAGAGAACAACGAGTACAAAGAGTGATTCAAGCCTTGACGTATCCTTTCCCCCAACCTTCCTAGCAACTCATGTAGTGTGGCCTTACACCAATCACTCATCAATTCCTCTCTTGAATCCTTGGCTTCTCTCACTAATGACTTCCAATTAATGACGACCCTATTGGACTAGATTTTATGTTGCAGTACAATGTGCATGACAATTGACACCCGCTTGCCACACAATCATGTAACTTCCTTATGCATCCTGCTATTTTGCCCAAGTAACCAAATGATCTTAATTTCAAGCATCGATAACTATCTTGCATGAGTAACCACCCACTATTTGACAACTACCTGGCCTATTTAACCACCAATTACTTGGAAACTATCTTGTGTGGATGACTTCAACTACCTCGTAACTGCCTCAGGTAGATAACATCTCACTACTACGTAACTACGACGAAGGATGTTATCCACTACTTGGTAACCACGTTTGATGATGTTTTTGGATAATCGTCCACTTTTTGCAAACCGATGTGCAAGTGTCATGCTTGCCATGCATGTAAAGGCTTGTCGTCCTTGCTATAATGTGCCAAAATATATGTTTTTTCCCGTACCTATATGTTTTATTCTAAGTACGTAAACGTGTCGTTGATATTTTTTTCATTAAATGAAATAAGATTTTTTTATTTACATGTACTAAAAGTAATTTTATTTGGTCGCTGGATGTCATGGATTATGATGGGTGGATGAATTTGGGCGGTTGGTTCATTGTTAAAAGAACTATGAACTTTGTCGGCTTTTAGCTTAGCATAATATCAATTGCTACATATGTTGGTTATGTTAAGCATAACAATTGTCAACTTTAACGTTTGACATGTTAGTATTTCCTCTTTAGAGGCTAAAATTAATCATTCATGGTTGTAATTCTCTGTTGGATGATATGATTCTTTTATAATTGTAGTTGAAAATTTGGTTAATGGTAAAAAAAAAAAAAAAATTCATTTAGTCGTTTTCGCTGGCAGTTTGATTGATTGACTTGTTGGTGTATCTTAACCACTCAAACGAGGACCAATAGTTAGATAAACTTTAAACTACCTTTTCTAGCGCGCTACGCATGGATCATGACCATTGTCGTTGTGACAAATCACGAGTCCGAATCTTAACGGAATATCCCTCCCCTGTCATCGCCTTCAACCCCAAGTCAAGACGCCGTCAACAAAGTCCACTTGCTTTCCAAACTCCTCGACGTCGTCGTTTAGCTTCCCCACCCCTCCAATAACTTCAAGCGACGCCGTTTCAAGCTATCCCCTTGTACACGTATGCATATCTCCTCGACAATATCATTTACACGCCCATAAATACCTCCGCCTTCTAACTTCTCCCCTCTCTCTGTTTTAAGCTCCCTCCCTCTCTCAAAAACCAACTATCCAGATCGATTCGCTTTTCTTCAGCGGAATCCATGGCGAAAGAACCAGTTCGCGTTCTCGTTACCGGAGCCGCAGGTACTGTATTTCACTTCATTTTTCAACTACAGCTTCGTAGATCTACGATCTCCTTCTGAAACGAAGTCGTTTATGCTATTATGCTATTGATTTTGATGCTACGATCTGGTACTTGATTGAGTATGATACTGTGTTTGAGAGTGTGAGGATCGAAGTAGTGACTAGATCGATGATTCTAAATCGTGTAGTATGAGTCTCAATGAAGTGGATCCGGATTTTTGATGAGTTTGGATTGTGGAATTTGCAGGTCAAATCGGATATGCTCTTGTACCTATGATCGCAAGGGGAGTGATGCTCGGAGCTGACCAGCCCGTGATCCTTCACCTTCTTGATATCGAATTCGCTGCTGAGGCATTGAAAGGTGTCAAGATGGAGTTGGTCGATGCCGCCTTCCCGCTCCTTAAAGGTAAACATGAATTACTATATCGATTGAATCATGTAGTTATGTATTGTTTGTAGGAGTATCTAGATAATGCGATCATGGACTGATTTTTGATACTTGAATGTTGCAGGTGTTGTTGCTACAACTGATGTTGTGGAGGCATGCACTGGAGTTAACATCGCAGTCATGGTTGGTGGCTTCCCAAGGAAGGAGGGCATGGAGAGGAAGGATGTCATGTCAAAGAATGTTTCTATCTACAAGTCCCAGGCTTCTGCTCTGGAGAAGTACGCAGCTGCTAACTGCAAGGTAACTGTCTTTCTCCTCGACTAGATTGAATTCCAGATGTGTTGTTGAGTATGCTGGTTTTTTCTAGGTATATAATTATGGATTATGAATATGTGCACCATTCAAAATCGCAGCACTCCTTGGTCATGTGGAATTGTAATTGATTTTCTATTTTGTGTGAAAGCTAATTGTTGGAACCATGATATGATTTTTATCTGTTTTCAATGAAACATGTAGATTTTAATGCGAACATACACAGGAATCATGTAGATGCCTTAATGTGAGTGTGGTCTCTACTGTAGGGTGTGGTTGACCACCCTTCTGCAAAACAAATAAATTTGTTGGGTTAATTTTTTTTCTGTATACTAACAAAATGATCCGTGGTTATGGGTCTAATCAATGGTGTAAGAATGTTTAGGTTCCTCAGCATGTGTCCTCTTTGGAAAGGTTTTGAGTGAGCCTCCTCTACAGAACAACTAGAGTTGTTAGGTTTTGTTTCCCTATACAACAAGATCATCCTTAGGATTGGGTCTAATGAATGTTGTAACATGTATATTTACAAATTGCCATTGTTGTAGGATTCATGTATGGCCGTTATTGTAGTTGATAAATTCAAGTTGCAATTGATATACTTACAAATTGCCATCTTGTTTCCTCTTCTGCAGGTTTTGGTTGTTGCTAATCCTGCAAACACCAACGCTTTGATCTTGAAGGAATTTGCACCATCAATCCCTGAGAAAAACATATCTTGCCTAACTAGACTGGACCATAACAGGGCATTAGGCCAGATTTCAGAGAGATTGAACGTTCAAGTTTCTGATGTGAAAAATGTCATAATCTGGGGAAACCACTCATCATCTCAGTATCCTGATGTCAACCATGCAACTGTCAAGACACCATCTGGAGAGAAACCCGTCCGTGAGCTTGTTGCTGATAATGCTTGGTATGAGAATGAAAGACTCTTGACTTCTAGCTTGTTCTTTTATTGTGTTACTTATTTTGTTCAATACATTCTGTGTTAGGTTGAATGGAGAATTCATTGCCACTGTTCAACAACGGGGTGCTGCAATTATCAAGGCCCGAAAGCTGTCCAGTGCGTTGTCAGCTGCTAGTTCTGCTTGTGACCACATCCGGGATTGGGTACTTGGAACCCCAGAGGTTTGTATTACTCTCTCATGTCTTAGCCTCATGTTGTTGGGTTTTGCACATACAATCTAATCAAGTTATATATTTCTTATGATTTACTTGACCGTGCATCCAGGGTACTTGGGTTTCCATGGGTGTGTACTCTGATGGCTCATACGGTGTACCAGCTGGTCTCATTTACTCATTCCCAGTCACTTGTTGTAATGGAGATTGGAAGATTGTTCAAGGTAAGAGCATGCTCCCCCATCCCTTTAGATAGCACAAAAATGTTCAGAGTTTTAATATCATTATGATTTACAATCGTGCAGGACTCCCTATTGATGAGTTCTCCAGGAAGAAGATGGATGCAACTGCCGATGAGCTTTCTGAGGAGAAGGCCTTGGCATACACTTGCATCAATTAATCGCTCGTGTACTTCTCTGTGTGGTTATAATTTGGCATACACTTGCATCGATGTCTGTCAAATGGAAGTAGGCTGAAGTTTTGAAATAATGCCATTGTTAAGGTAGAGAGAACTGTAATGATGGAGAGGCTTCTTCTATGAATTTTACTGTTGTTTTAGCTCATTATATATGCGGATATTTGGACCTTTTCTCTGGATTATAATCGCATATTTGAATGTCAGTGGGACTTGAACTGCTTTGCTAGTTGATTATAAATTGTTGTTGCCTTTTGTGCTGGTTTTGGTGAGGCACTGTCTGCTGTCGTAGAACTACAACTAGGTTGAGCCATCGGTCGATCCCCCAAAAGGAACAAGGTCTCTAGATTACAGGTGTCGACCATTCACAAATCCATGGATTCCTTTTATAGAAGTGGTTGTCTGTGTAGACTAAAACTCGTATTCTGGCATAGCTTATGCACTTGTGTGTGGAGGGCTGTAGAACATTTATCTGAAGTTTCAAAATTGGTAGTAGAGAGCATTTAGGACATTTACTTTCGCAACTAAGAGCAAGGGAATTTGTCCTCGGTTAACAGAACGCAATTGATAATCTAAGATACGGATCAGGGTTCTTGGCTTAAACAATCTATTATCACTAGACATCGGCAATGCGCAAAGGTAAAGAGTAGTTTGTGAAGCGGAACTCAACTCATACCGCGTGGCTGTAGCTCCAAGTGGTAAAGAGTAGTGGCCGTAGCTCAAGTGGTAAAGAGTAGTTACCGACTCATAAGAGTTAACGACTTTTAGCACGTTGAGTTCACCACATAGTTGTAGCTCTCGTGGTAAAGAGACCGACACATAAGAGATAACTACTTTTAGCATGGAGGCATGGAGCATTCACCGCATTCACTTTCACACTGAAAATAAAGGAACTTGGAGTTACTGCTTGTAGATACTAGAGAGCATTTACCATTGCCTCAACAAAGGTAAAACTTGATCAACTATTATGAGCTTGTATCACACAACCATGACGTGGCAAGATCAAGGCCGTCGAATCTATTAAATTACTCGTCACGCACAAAAGCCAAGACGGACCGCCTAACTGCGTAACAAAAACTTTGCTCTCCAATTCCCGCCCTATAAATTGAGGCCCCCTCTCATTTCTCCCATTCAAATTTCAAATCTCACTCTCTCTCTCTACCCTCTCCATTTCTCTCTCTAAGATTTCCACTCTCCCGGAACCACCGAACGTCGCCGTTTCGTCAACCTCAACCACAGAGAGCGAAGATGAAGTCAGTCACAGATCTGCAAACTCGTCTCTCTATTTGCTTCAATTCAAATCGTATAGCGTTGTTTTCACTTCGAAATTAACCTAACGTTTTGTCTGTGATGGTTCTCAGAGCCGAAGATCAATGCCAGCTGCAGCTCGTCGAACGCGAAGACATCGAGGATGAAGACGAGCTCTTCGAAGTCATCGATAAGCGTAAGCTTCAATTTCCGTTCACATACTTCAATTCTCGATTTCCCTCGTTTCGATTTTCCTTGATCTATGCTTATATTCATCGTCTAGAGCTCGATCGCTCTCGGTTTTTGATTTTGATAGATTTTCTAGATTTTTTTTCTCTGAATATTCGAGAATGTATGAGTGTCGCTTAGTTTAGTTAACCTGAGTTTGATTTCTCCCCCAATATAAATTTATTTGGTCACTGATGTAAATTTAGATCTAATTTTTGAGTGAATTTCGCTTTGAACAAATGAGGAGATGGAATTTCTAACCGGAATTCGATTTTTGTGCAGTGATTGCTCAGGGAATTAACGCCGGTGATGTTAAGAAGCTTCAGGACGCTGGGATCTATACCTGCAATGGCTTGATGATGCACACTAAGAAGGTACTACGATTCCAATTTGAAATCTCTTTTACTGTGTATGTTACGTTTCAATTTTCTTATGTTAAATTCTGTTTGGTAGAACTTGACTGGAATCAAAGGTTTGTCTGAGGCTAAAGTTGATAAGATCTGTGAAGCTGCTGAGAAGATTGTGGTTAGTGCTTAACTATTACATGATATGAAATTTTAATCTGAGATTTCCGATGGATTTAGATTGTTAACTTGCTTATCAAGTTTGTTTTCGTTTGTTCTTTTCAGAACTTTGGATATATCACTGGAAGTGATGCCTTGATCAAGGTGAGTTCATAGTTGTTTTGGTTTTGAGCTTGACTGAATCATATAAGGCTTGAGCACTTTTGAAACTTCTCGATGTGATGTGAGAAGTTGATATATGTTCTTTTGTACAGAGGAAGTCCATAGTTAAAATTACAACTGGAAGCCAAGCCCTTGATGAACTATTGGGAGGTAATCTTGCAGTCTTAGCTGTTCATTCACTCTCTAGAGTATGTTTTATGTGCTGTTTAGTTGGTTTGATTCAATTTATGTGTTCATCTATTGAAGGGGGGATCGAAACTATGGCAATCACTGAAGCTTTTGGGGAATTTCGGTAGGCACACTTGCTGCGGTTGCTTGTATCTGACTGATAAGCTTTTATTATAAATCTATTTTCATTTTGTACCTGCTTATTGACTATTTAAACACCAATTTCAGGTCTGGGAAGACACAGCTGGCACATACTCTCTGTGTGTCTACACAGGTATATCTCTCTCCTTAAGTTGCTATGTTGTAGCTTACAAGGATGGTGGTAGTGTAAAACTCTGATGTGTTCCTTCATATACCGAAACAAGTCTGGCATTTGAGATTTGAGCAAGTACGATGTTAGTTTCTAACATTTTATTGACTGTCATTGTTGTTTGCTTAGAGTTTAGTTACTAAAGGAAGTTGTAAGGTCCGTGGTTATTGTGATGTTCTCATAGTATAATTTGGAAATTGATTACTTGGTGTGATGTGTGATCAATTGATAACTATTGGTGCTTTGGCTGCTGCAATGGCATACCAATTTCTGTTTAAGGTCAATACTACTAGCTCGCTAATATTCACATGTTGGAATATGCAGTTTGATTTAAATATCACCAGCTGTGTGTGTGTCTGTGCACATATCAAGCCTTGCTGACATGTATGCCTGTTACTGTGTAGCTGCCTACTAACATGCATGGAGGGAATGGAAAGGTTGCTTACATTGATACAGAAGGAACTTTGTATCCTTTTTACTGTCCATCCTGTTTAATATTCCCTATATTTCTTTTTGTCAATGAAAGGATGAGAACTATTATCTTGCACAGTATGTTTTCTTCTTAACTATGAGGACTTGCAGCCGACCTGAACGAATTATACCAATAGCTGAAAGGTTTGGCATGGACCCAAATGCTGTCCTCGACAATGTAAGTTTCTTTTATAAGTAGCAGTTGAACTACTGATACGATTTCTGTGAACTAACGTGCCCTTTTCTGTGACTGCAATAGATCATTTATGCTCGTGCTTTTACATATGAGCATCAGTATAATCTGCTCCTTGGTCTAGCTGCAAAAATGGCTGAAGATCCATTCAGACTTCTGGTAATGACTTTACCAACTAGAAATCTCTTATGGTACAATCATCAGGAGAGCTGGATGTTTGATTTGTAGGCATTCTTGTTTCTCAGATTGTGGATTCAGTGATTGCTCTCTTTCGTGTTGATTTTACTGGGAGAGGAGAGCTTGCAGATCGCCAGGTTAGTTTTACTGATTCCATGCACTGCATATTTTAGTTTTCATACTATGTTCTTCTCCTTGAAGTCTTTATGAGTCATTTCTATGTCATGACATGAGCACATTGTTATTTGCAGCAAAAACTAGCACAGATGCTTTCTCGATTAATCAAGATTGCTGAGGAATTCAATGTTGCTGTCTACATGACCAATCAAGGTAATCAATTATTGACCAATTTTGAAGGCCCTTCTGTCTGCTAAATCATTCTTCAATAGTATGCCTAGGCAGAAACTATTTGGATTAGTGATCACAAGTTTGTGCAATTTTATTGCTTCCATTACTTCAATGCATGTCATTTGAGAGACTTATTGGTGAATCTCATTGTTGTGCAGTGATAGCTGACCCGGGTGGTGGAGTGTTCATATCTGATCCAAAGAAACCAGCAGGAGGACATGTGCTTGCTCATGCAGCTACCATAAGGCTCATGTTCAGGAAAGGAAAAGGTGAACAGCGTGTCTGCAAGGTGTTTGATGCCCCAAACCTGCCTGAGGCCGAAGCAATATCCTTTTTATACTCAACTAATCAGTTTACTTTGTGTTCTGATGAACTGAATCAACTAAATTATCCAGTAACTATGTGATCATGAGTAAGCTAGGCCCATTTATGTTGTTATTCTTGACAATGTCCACATATTCCAGATAACTCAAGGAGGCGTTGCTGACGCAAAGGACTGACGTGGAAGGCCTTTCTGTGACACGTGAAGCAACATAGTTATGTAATGTTCTAATTTCCTGTTAGCTATATTCGTAGTATCATAGTTTGGTATGAAGGTATAATGATATGTAGAGAACTGAGTTTGGTATAAAGTGGGGTAATGATAAGCACCACTATAGTGCACTAGCAACTTATGTAGAAAGTGGATGACTTCAGTATGGTATATATCTAAAGCAGGGTTACTTATTCACCAGATTGCTTATCTCATATGCAAAAAGCATCTATTAGACTATATCTAAAATGTGCTGTTCTTAATCTTGTTTCGCTTAAACATGCTAGTAGAATTTGTCATGTCTAATTAGAAGAAAAACCAAAGGCATATTTGGACACCAAACTTATTGGCTAGTTCAGAGTCTTCTGTTAATTCTATGTCTACTGCTGTATTGCCTATGTTTAAGTGACCTTAAGTCTCCTGCTATATATGATCGAAGGCAAATCTTTGACGGATTACTATCCGATTTTCTCTTTGTGAATTGATAGCTATAGATATTAACCAGTCATACTGTCATATGCATCCTCCCCCAAGTCACAGCTTCCTGTTCTTCTTCAAAGTGATGACTTTCTCTTTTGCTTTAGTGCGTTCAGTAAGAAGCAGCTATCAAGACTTAGTGATGATATATAGTATGAGGACTAGAAAAATTTTAAGACATGACTTAGAAAGCAAGACTCCAAGGTCCACTAAAATAAAAATTTGAGTTTACTTTTGATTCTCCTAGCTAGACTTAGAACAGTGTACATGTATGGTCACATAAAATTAATAAGGACATTTGATGACCATATGATTGACGTACTGAGACTGGCACTGAGGAGTAAGGATCCTCGTCCAAAAAAAAAAAAAAAAAAGAGGAGTAAGGATCAAAAGCTTTAAGTCCCCTTTTTGGTTCAGTGGTGTGTAGCTGTGTTCAGACTGAGATATGTACTATGAAATCTATGATGACCTGAAATTCATGTTTATATTGGACTTCTTGTTCATAACTGTCTTGTATATATCAGTGTAGTGTGTAGACATGATTCTTAGACATTCGTATGGTATTTTTGCTATCAGCATATAGTAGACATTCGTATGGTATTTTTGCGTCGTCGTCGTCGACATTGTGTTCAAATTCAAGCCTTCATTTTCTTTTTGGTTACTGTCAGTTTATAATTCTGGCCAACTCTAGAAGTGTATGCTATAGAATCTTTTATTGGTGACAAATCATCTACCTTTGCTTCGCCTGTTTGTTTTTTCTTACGTTGGTCTATTTTGAATCATTTGAGCAAACATCTTAGTCTACTATTAAATATTAATCAAGAAACTAGCAAACCAACAAAGCTGCCAGACAATGTGTTAGTGGGTGTGTTGTTAAGTGAGAGTGATTGCATACAATAACGTACTCAAATCTAGTTACAACAACTGTTGTTAAACCCAGATTTTCTAGACAATAGAGGATTCATCACTTCTTTTTCTATAAAGGGTGAGGGTCATATCTCCTCTTATGACCCAGTCTTTGCAGAATGCAATTTCTAGATTATCAATTAAAACACTATCAAGTGTCCAATCTATATAAATCTTTGTGTATTAGGTTGAAAATTCACACCTTTATTTCAATCGATCCTCTAGCATATTTTTTTTTTTTTTGAAATCTTCAATCCTCTAGTATAAAATCAAACAAATTGTTGCAAAACCAATTGGTGCACAAACATTACAGATACCAACAGTACTACATAAGATTTTATGCATATAAATTTTCATTGGGTAGAAAACACAAAACTCAATTCCATCATTTTCTTTGTCGTCGTCATCGTTACATAATCTTGATCAACCATACTAAACTTGATTGCTTGATGCAGAGGTTAGAAAATGCAGAAGGAGGATTTTCTTTTAACCTCAATGAAACGAGGGTGATTTATTGAAAAGAAAAATGATGAATACAAATTAGTAGAAGGGACCTAACTCCACTCTTATAAAAAAAAAACCATATAACTCACAATAAAATAACAAATGCTAACAAAAACGAAACTCACAACAAAATAACAAAAACTAACAGAAACGAAAGGTGGGAAGCCCCAACCAATCGTTATTACAAAGAGAAATAACAAAATTTGGGGGCAAGTCCCACCACGTCAGACCTGAAGATTTTATCTCTTCATTTGCCAATGCATCTGCAACTCTGTTACATTCTCGAAATATATGGGAAGAGCGAAAGTTCATTTGAGAAATTCGATACAAGCAATTGCTCCACTCTACACTTAGTTGCCAAGACACTAAAGTGGGAGAGTGAAGGAAACTAGGAAGTAACGCTAAGTCTACTTCCAACCAGATATGCTTCCGCTCTCGTACCCAAGCTAATTCAATAGCCTTGATAACAACCATAACTTCAGCAGCAATAGAGCTTGAAATGTCCAAGTTAGAGCAAAAAACACTCATAACTTTGTCACTGTAATCACGAAATACCCCACCATAACCAGATTTGTTCGAACTACTTTTCCATAGCCTATAAGTATTCAGCTTAATACACCCATATAGAGGAGGGTGCCAGTTAACTTCGATTACTCTTGAAGCACGTCGGGGCTGACAATGAACCCCAACTTTCTTCAAAACGACAAACTCCTCAGTAGAATTAAACATGCATCCAATGACTACCTTCATATTTAATCTTGTTCCTTGAACTCCAAATAAACCATAGTGCAGTAACAAAACATGCTGACCACAATTCCCTTAACTGAGGACTCCGAGAAGCGCTTGGGCCAAAGTTCAACATATGCAAAACTGAAGGAGGATTATCATCACAATCACTCTGAATCTAAATAACTAGCTCCAAACCTATACAAAAATTTTCTGAGTCAATATTTTTGTCTCTCCCTTTATTCCTTCTCAGTCGTTTGTAGACGATATGTCCTCTGTAGCTTCTTCGTCAATGCATCAAACTCAAGCTTTTGGCAAAGGTAGACAACTATTAATTTTGTCCCGCATCGGAAATTTCCATGCTTACTAGTGTTAAGGAACGATCATACTGTAAACTACTCTAACCGCCAAATAATTAAGAAAGAAATAATTCAAAACTCTGGTAGTTCTGGTGTGCCCCCATGGCCAGCTTTGATGAAAAGGTCGTACCAAAACTCCATGCCATCACCAATGTTCGAAGGGAATGGAAGTTCAGGTTGTGCTTGATCATTTGTGCCCTCCAAAAACTCTAATGGGATGTCGCCGGAATTGTCAGCTGAAAGTGCCTCTGACCAGAAACTGTCATCGAAATCGGAGAAGGTTGCATCCAACTCGATCTTTTCATCTTTGATCATGTTCTGACCGGTTGCGGCTGAGACTTCAGTGACTGATGAAACATCTTCACTAGAACTTGGTTGTGGTGACATTGATGCATGACTTGTTGTACTCTCAAAATTCACATATTCTGGCTCTGCATATTGGCTTGTGAGATTGGAAGTGCTACATGTTGGTGATGTGGTGTTGTCTTGTTTAATTAGTCTCTTCTTCAAGTGGGTATGCCATACATTTTTTATTTCATTATCAGTTCTTCCTGGTAATCTTGCTGCGATTGCTGACCATCTGAAAATGAAACAAATATATGTGATTATATTTATGTGCATGATTTTGGCACTTTGTTATGTAAGTACAAAAGTATATGCTTAATTATTTACACAATTATGTATATATTTCAGTAAGATGTACTAGAGCAGCTTGTGACTAGTAAGACACAGACACTAAGACATATATTAGATATTTACTGCACGACTTCATCTGCATTCATAATTTTTATTGTGATTGCTTCAAATTTACCGAATCTTTGAGTTCTTCAATTGCTATTCTTTATTACATCGAACCAGTCACCTTTGTTTGTATGCTCAAAAATCGATCTAGTTCATCTTGTTTGCAATGAAATTTTTGGGGGCAAGCTAGCTAGCTACTGATCCTTTACTTCAAAGTAATGTCTGTCTCTAGCCTTAACATTACACCCTACTGGTCTTGACTCTATTGCTCTATGTTGCTTCCCAAATTATAAACTTGTTCATGTTGGTAACTTCATATTTTTTTCAGAAGTTTAGAACAGTTTCATGCAAAACTAAATGTTAAGCACGGTATATATGCATACCTGTTACCAAGCATTTCGTGCAAATTGATGATGGCATCTTCTTCTTCTCTACTGAAGTTTCCTCTCTTGATATCCGGCCTCAGATAGTTTATCCACCGGAGTCTGCAGCTCTTCCCACATCTCAACAAGCCTAAACAAACAACAACAAGAGAAAAACTATAAGTCGAAAGCTTAAACATCTCATGGTAACTTTGTTCGAAGCTGGCTAGAGATCACCCAGATAGCTAGCTAGGAAATAATTGTAATTACCAGCATGCTTAGGCAGAGCTCGCCAATTTCCATGACCGTAAGTTTGGATGTAGGAGATGAGAATCTGGTCTTCTTCAGTAGTCCATGGCCCTTTCTTCAACCCCATTTTCTCACAGCAAGGAGCTCTCACCATGTTTTCAGCTGGTTTGAAGTGAAAGAAGGAATGAAGAACTATTTTACTCTCTATTCCAAAACGATGAGCTAGTGCTTAGTCTGAGTTTGAGCTCAATATTTTTTGAGGGCCTGGCTGGCTATTTATCCTAGCTCTTGTGTTTGAATGGAGACCAAGATAGGGAAAGACAAATGAGTAAACGAATCCAGCTCTATTCAAAAGCAAAAGCAATTTCCAGGAAGGAGCTCTCTACTCTCAAGCTATAGGATCCCCATTATAATTATCAAAGCAAATTAAGCAACTCGTATTTTATATTTCGAGTTGCAGATTACAAGATTTGTCATGTAATGACTAGTAAAAGTAAAGACGTGCGACAGACAAAAAAATCTGGTCCAGGATCTCATATGATAATATACTTTGAGAAATTACAAGGCATGTAAGCGTGTGACGTTGGATAGTTTGAAGCAGCCAAAATATATTATAGAGCCTTTGACAACAACCTTTTTGGTTCATTTGATCTGTAGCACTCCTGAAAATCTATTAAGCACTGGTTTATACATGTTAGTATATGTTGGAATACTTGCCCTGCATAATCCATATACAGTTTTAGCTTTCAAATTGGTAAATTAGAATCGAAGCTTATATGCCAGACACTACTCAGAGTCCCAGACTACGCAGTTGTGTTATTAGGTACCAGTACTGTGTTCCCGTTAGGCCTTCTAGGTAACGATACCGATTAAATATTCTCATTATAATGTTGGAAGATATCTTAAGTTTAAATCTTATTTCTGTTGAATGAGAGCGTAATCGGCGCACCCGGAAATTTAACGGTGAGATCACCGGATGGGGCCGGGCACGGGTGAGTGGACGGTGAAATTGGCCGGGTGCGCTCTATAATTTTCACTGTTGAATCGTCGATTAAGAAACTCCTCGAAACATATTGTTTACATGTACATGAATTAAAACATGGGCGACACTATTACCATGATCGACGATGAGTAAAATATCTCAAGAAATCTTCTTTGTGTCCTTGATGACATGCCTAGGCCTCTTCACGACGAGTTAGACGTTTTTAGGATCTTCTTAATTGAATCAAGGGGACAATGCTATGTGACCAAATAAAGATTCTACTGCATATTTCATTTCTCAAATACAATGATTACTGGTGTGAACTGCAGCTGTATCAATCTTGAACTTATGTTATGAGTGTATATATTAGGAGTTGTAACGGTTAATGACATTCTATATTTGACAATTGGGTTCATTTATAAAACCACAAGTTGCATTCATTTATATGGGTCAATTCTCACTAATCATAGCCATGCCGAGTCTTCAAATTCACAATTCAAATCAATTTCCTTGTTGGCTTTGATCTGTTTTCCCGATTTGCACTCATTAATCCACTCATCAACACATATATTAGTCTTATAATGCTAACTACACACTTGTTAATCCTAGTTTTTTGTTATACAAAATAAATCAGAACAAAAATAAAAATGGTTGAGTAAGTTATTAGTGGTTGCCAAATACACGAGAATCGCATTGACCAAACAATAGAAAAGTCGACTAAATAAAAAGAATTGTAAAAATCTTCAACCTATTCTCTTTTCTTTTTAAATAAAAAATGTTCAACTTCTTTCTCAAATATTTGCGAAAACTTTGATAAAGAAATTCCAACTCGATAGCATTTTAACAAGTTTTATAAGCTTTGACAAAAAAAAAAGAAAAGAAAGAATTAATCAAGTTTCTATTTCTTGATGATGAAAAATGAAAATAGTTGAATTGTAATGGGGATAGAGGCGCCAGAAGGGGATCGGATACATGGGATTGACTCCCCTGTTTTTGTTATTGTTCTTCGAAGGGTCAAAGAAACACGCATGTGTGGTTACGGAATTGGCCAATAAGAGCAAGATAGTGACAGATGATTGGTCGGTCATGCGTCTGAGAATTTGCTACCTGTAATGATAGGAGGGAGGGAGGAGAGGCTTCTCCGGTCAAATACCCGACGACTTGGATTAGTATTAGTAGTGCCACTAGAGCTGCTCCACTTAGCAAAATAGCCAACATTTTCAGTCCAAAGAAAAGAAAATAAGACATTTGAATGTATTATTCAGGGTTGGAAAATGAAAAATTGTATGTATAGTAGATTCATGCATCCAAACTTTCAAATTAGCAAATATATTGCATACTAGTAGTAGATATTAAGAGTCTTCTCCATGACTTGATACAGTACATATTGAATATTACTCCCTGACTTGGAATATAAGTTGGCATCGGGTATGCTTTCATAGTCACCTTGATGGGAATCGATATGACTGAAACCTGGGATATCATATATCGTATGGATCATTGAAATGACTACACCTGTGTTGATACCCAAAAAAAAAAGGAAGAAAAGGATTACAAAAATAAAAAATAAAAATAAAATAAGAATATTTTTCTTGTGCAACATGTACAATGTTTTTGAGTTCAATTGTGACTCTTGCAAACAGCTGGATAACAAAGTCCAATACAAACTCAATCTTTCAAACCGTGCACTCTATATAAAGAGACACAGAGAAAGACAGAAGGGGGACGGGGGAGGCGAAGCAAAAAGCAGGGAACAAGAGAAAGGCAGAAGCAGGTGGAGTCAACACAGACAAGAACAAAAGAGGAGAAGCAGGAGAAGAGAACAAGCGAAGCAAAAAGAAGAAAGAGAAAGGAAAAGAAGCGGTGAGCCAACAAGAAGGTGGAGCTCACACTCTAACTCTCTTTATTTCTTTTGCAGTATCTCTATCCTTCGTCCTCGTTCCTTACTCCGCCGGAAGCCCGCAAGCCACCTCCCCCTAAGGCGAGACGACCACGCAAGGTAGTCACCAAAAAGAAGGCTTGCTGCAATAAATATATGGCCGCTCGGCCCTTACTCTTGTACACATGGCCTTGCGATTCGCATAACTAGCCGAACAAGTGAAGGAAACAAGCATTCCAGGCGAGTTTGAAGACCAGGCCGCTCGGCCCTTACTCTTGTACATAAGGCCTTGCGCTTCACATAACAAGCCGTACATGAGAAGAAAACAAGCATTCCTGTTAAAACATTATCAGGCGAGCTAGATAGCAGTCTGCATGCACGATGACCTCGCAGGGAAGCTGAAAACTTAAAGCAAAAGCCCTAAGGCGAGGTGTCTTTGAGATCCAGCCGAGGCGAACTAGGATGACCTCACAAGACTGGAAGTCCAGGCGAGCCAGGTGACTGCATAGAGGCCTTAAGGGGTGGCGAGATGACATTCGTGTCAAAGCATAAACCCTAAGGGGTGGCGAGGTGACTTCACATCAAAACATAAACCCTAAGGGGTGGCGAGGTGACTTCACGTCAAAGCATGAACCCTAAGGGGTGGCGAGATGACATTCACGTCAAAGCATCAACCCTAAGGGGTGGCGAGGTGACTTCACATCAAAACAGAGGCCCTAAGGGGTGGCGAGCCAACATTCGCGCCAAAGCAGAAGCTCTAAGGGGTGACGAGATGACTTCACATCAAAACAGATGCCCTAAGGGGTGGCGAGCCAACATTCGTGTCAAGGTAGAAACCCTAAGGGGTGGCGAGGTCGCATTCGTATCAAAGTAGAAACCCTAAGGGGTGGCGAGGTGACTTCACATCAAAGCAGAGGCCCTAAGGGGTGGCGATGTCGCATTCGTGTCAAAGCAGAAACCCTAAGGGGTGGCGAGGTGACTTTGTGTCAAAGCAGAAACCCTAAGGGGTGGTGATGTGACTTCATATCAAAGCAAAAGCCCTAAAGGGTGACGAGCTAATATTCAAAAGCCTTAAGCCCAGGCAAGGCGAGATGACGTCACAAGCGAGGCGAGATCCATTCATGCAGAAGATGAAGCAAGTCGGGGAGTCCGCTCACAGACATACACGCGAAGTCCCCTCACAAGTGTACACGTGGAGCCCGCTCACAAGTATACACGAGATGTCTTTGAGATCCAGCCGAGGCGAACTAAGATGGCCTCACAAGACTAGAAGTCCAGGCGAGCCAGGTGACTGCACAGAGGCCTTAAGGGGTGCCAAGATGACATTCGTGTCAAAGCATAAACCCTAAGAGGTGACGAGGTGACTTCACATCAAAACATAAACCCTAAGGGGTGGCGAGGTGACTTCATATCAAAACAGAGGCCCTAAAGGGTGGCGAGCCAACATTCGCGCCTAAGTAGAAGCCCTAAGGGGTGGCGAGCCAACATTCGTGTCAAGGCAGAAGCCCTAAGGGGTGGCGAGGTCGCATTCGTATCAAAGTAGAAACCCTAAGGGGTGGCGAGGTGACTTCACATCAAAGCAGAGGCCCTAAGGGGTGGCGATGTCGCATTCGTGTCAAAGCAGAAACCCTAAGGGGTGGCGAGGTGACTTCGTGTCAAAGCAGAAACCCTAAGGGGTGGTGATGTGACTTCATATCAAAGCAAAAGCCCTAAGGGGTGACGCGCTAATATTCAGAAGCCTTAAGCCCAGGTGAGGCGAGATGACGTCACAAGCGAGGCGAGATCCATTCATGCAGAAGATGAAGCAAGTCGGGGAGTCCGCTCACAGACATACACGCGAAGTCCCTTCACAAGTGTACACGTGAAGCCCGCTCACAAGTATACACTCGAAGCCCACTCACCGACATACGCGCGGAGTCCGCATGAAGGAGCAGTCCGCTTACACACGCAGATCACCTACGCCACTATCAAGGACTGTGGCCAAAACCATTCAAGCCTTTTGTCACACTGCTGTAGCACCCGTTCCGGGTGTTCAAGTCAAATCAACAGACACTCTACCAAATTGGGTGTCCACAAGAAATACAGTTTACGAATTCAAAGTACATCTGTTAAACCAAAAGCCGGCATTATGCCATAAAGCCTACAAACCTCTTATGAACTACGGTCGGTTTGATCCCACAAAGGGATACGTAGCCAGTCTAGCAACCCACTAGATGCAACCACAAATCAAAACAGAATCCCTGACACCACCAGTTAAATTCGTCCAGTCCAAATGACTTCGGCCAAATTCCTGAAGCACCAAAAAATCAAATCCATAACCAAACCTTAAGAACTACAATGGTTTGATCCATTTACAAGGGTATGTAGGCAGTCTGGATTTAAATCTGGATGCAACCACCAACCCAAATAAATTCCCGGATCGCCTGAATCCAGAATCTCGCTCCAAAGCTCAAATGCCTTCAGACACAAATCTAAACACATTTTCAAACACTACTCTCATCCTAAAGTCAAAGCCCTCCAACGAGTCATTCACTTGTTGAAACCCTTGAACTACGAGTAACTTGATCCTCTCCCGGGTACGTAGGCAACTCATTCCTAAATGTGGGTGCAGTCACAAAAACAAACAAACCTACAATGGTCTCTTGGTAAACGGAATCAAAAGGTGTTCCCTTGTAACAAGTGATTGTAATTAAGAGACACATTATGTCTTGAATGAGTTGAACCAGACATAATTAAAACCCTATCTTAGTTAATAAGATAGAGTGAAATTGTGTTGGGTATATATGTATTTACAATTTTTGCTCAATAACCTGCTACACAAAGTCATACAAAGATTTTGTAGAAAACGTACGAGGCTAGTGTTTTGACTGTTTCCAAAATGAGAAATACATATGTGATAAGCATTTTTATTACCTAGCCTGATTGATCATCAACGAAAACCTTGTGCATCTTAATTAGTTTTCTTCTAATTCAAACTTAGATGTGGATTGTTTTCTATAGTTTTTTTTCGACAAGGTCGGATTGCATGTTTTTTATATATAGTTGGTAATTTGAATATTGTAATGATTTTACGCTAACGTACATCTACATCATATATACAAAGTTTTCTAGAACTTACGACGTACGTAATGCTTTGATACTACTCATTCACAAGGTGATCTTTTGCCAGGCATGCACAGTATGCATATGGCACCTGCATGGCAATGCATATGGCACCTGCATGGCAATGCATACGACTACAATTATCTAGTTAATTATCGAACAGATTAATTTTGGTACTAGAAACTATGTTATATATTGTAGAAAGATCCAAATAGGTTTGGTCAACGTGAAAGCTAGCACGCACAAGATCAAATTAACCCAATTACCCAAAGAAAGAAGAGATGGAGAAAATTCTGAGAGTTTAATTATTGTTTTTGTTGGGATCGAGATGCATGACAGCTTATGTCCTGGGGAGTTGAAGAAGAAAGATCTCTAGCTGAACGCGTCAAGTGTCACAATATATGAACTGGAACGGAAGCTGGTGCATGATCGATGCTCTAATATTTCAAAAAGTCTCAATCGCCTACATTCTCTGTTGACAATTTTGGGCTCGTCTTCGTGAATGAATACAAGAATGAATGAAGAAACTTCAAACTCGTACATCCGGCCAATATCGATCTCTCTCACAGGCCTTTGAAGGCCGCCGGTATAATTACATTGTAATGTACGTCATTCTAGAATACGCGTACAGGGTGCACATTTTCACACCCAAGATTGGCAATATTCTCGATCTAGCTACACACGATCCCGTTGGATGATTAATTATATAGTTCGGCCTCCATGCACGTACGTTGGCAATGATTATTCTATATATATATATATATATATATATATATATAGACACACACTTGACCATACTCTCCTAAGTCAAAATCTAAGAATTCAAGAAAGTGAGTGAATTTTCATATCTCCACTGTCTAGTCTTTAGATACTAATGTACAGATCATCTTTGCAAAATTTCAGTCAATTTGATTATTATTAAGACACTCAAAACTGTGTTTTTTTTGTTATAAACATAAACGATTTAAGTTTGACAGAATTATGTTCATCCATTGGTTTAATCGAGTTTGAGTGCCTTAATGATAACCAAATTAGCTGAAATTTTACAGAGATGATCTATACATTAATATCTAAAGACTTGACGGTGAAGATGTGAAAATTCGATTGAAAAGTGAGCGTAAAGTGGAAATCTGCACTGTAAGAATAAATACGGATATCTGAACCTGAGAAAATTTGTGTGTATATATAGTTCCCTTCTAGAGCAGTGTCCCGCTTTGAAATTAAAGTATGGACCTCCTTATTTCGCTCACTTTCTGGGCACATTTCCACATCTCAACAGTACAATGTCTAGAACACAGTGTGTAGATCATTCTTGCAAAGTTTCATCCAATTTGAAGATCATTTGAGTACTGAACTATATTAAATAAATCAACATAACAAAAACTGTACAAACAGAACCGTTCATGTAAATCACAATTACGGAAGCTTAAATGATCTTTAAATTGGATGAAACTTTGCAGAAATGATCTACATACTGTGTTCTAAACATTGTACGGTTGAGATATGGAAATGTGACTTGAAAGTGAGCGAAATAAGGAGGTCCACACTTTAATTTCAAAGCGGGACACCGCTCTAGAATGAAACTATATATATATATATATATGTATGTGTGTGTGGGTGTGTGATGGTGTACGTCTTCAAATTGGTTAAGCGAAACCTACATTAATTTGAGAAAGGGTGAAAAACAAGGTGATTATAGGTCTCGACCATAACGTATTGATCATGTTAAATAAAAAATGAGAGAACTAAGGGTACATTTACTAACCTGGAATGAAAATTATTATAAAAACTGGTATCAATAAGAATCAGTCAGTATATGAATATTTCATTTCATTTTATTGTTTATTTACCATAAGAAATCAAAACAAGAATGAAACTAATTACGATTACTTACCATATGGAATCAGAGTTAACACTAGTTTGATTACTAAAATACCCCTATAAAGAAAAAGAAACTAGAATGTTTGCGATATGGAATTAAAACAGGAATCGGTCGGTATGAGAATATTTCATTCCATTATATTGTTTACTTACCATAAGGAATCAAAATAAGAATGAAACTAATTACGATTACTTACCATATGAAATCAGAGTTAAAACTAGTTTGATTACTAAAATACCCCAATAAAAAAAGAAGCTAGAATGTTTATGATAAAGTATAAACTATAGAAAATGAGATAGCAAGAGAATCATCATCTTATTCATTGATAGAAGCTCTTTATATAGGGAATTACAAAGTACCAATATGGTAATGATAAGGAATACATAGTTATATTATAACTACATATCCTGATGGCATAAGGCCAAGACACACATATGAAATATCTTATAACACTCTCCTTTGTGCCGCGCGCCGGTATTCATGTGAAGCTGATATGTCGTCTCATTAAAAATCTCGTCAAGTAACAAAAATCTTGTGGGAGAAAAACTAAATCTTGATAGTATGAGAAAAAGAGTATGACGCACCCTTCACATTTGATAATGACATGTATGTATGTGCTACACTCCCCCTGAAGTTCGTACCTCCCCATGTTCTTTACATCAATCATATGACTTTTCCTGATTTTTACTAATCATGGAAGTTTCAACAACTTAGCATGTCAATTAATGCTCTTTAACATGTCTTCAAATGTGGCATTGAACAATTATTAACTAGATCATGCCGTATTTTCCTCACACATGATCTTTTACACTTAGATCTTAAGGAAAGGCCGCTTGTGAACTCAAAACATAAGTTCGTGTACGGAATCAGATTTTCGCGCAGCATGATCTTCAGTTACTAGAACAGCTGTATCTTCCTGTAGGAAATACATATGAACGAACCGTAAAAGGTTTGGAAACTAGACTCATTTAGCTTTCCAACTGTATATTACACACATTCCGGTTCATCAGGGGCTGTTCACAAAGTCTCGTCAAAGTTATTTGTTTTGGCAAAATCAGATTCTCAGACAGACCCGTCATATTTTACAAAAATAGTCATAACTCACTCAATATGACATGTATGATAAAATGGTTGGTGTTCCTGAAAAGTACACATATAGACCTTTCCAATGGTACCAATTTCACCATTTTCCAGTGAGTGAGATTTCTTGTAGGTCCCGTGGAATTTGACCTACGAAACTTGGCAGATTTTGATTTCACTTTTGTTTTGTCTTTCTTATGTATGGATAAAATAATCTTTAACCTTTCATCCATTAAGTATTGAAAAAGGAGTTACTGTCATTACATTGGCATTGCGTGGGTACATAGTTACACTTAGCTTTACAATTTTTCATAGCGAATGAGATGTCAAGTCTTTCTTATTATGTTGAGTACATTGATGTGTCTTATTGTACTTAGATGAGAATTTCATCTCTTAACACATATTTGTCATATTTCTTTAGACAAAACAATAGATCTCTCTTTAGAGTAAAGACTTTAACTAATATGGGGTATATGTAGGCTTCACCTTCGTTATAGCGCCTAAGCTGGTTGATGGAAAATCTTCATCAATACAGTCATCGACTGCCTTTTCGAGACTGTGTCTTCCTAAGTTCTTTTTCATTTTTAACTTTGGATGTTCAATACATATTGGCATCTCTTAGTCAATCAAGAGTTCATGTAAATCGGGAATGAACACGCAAAGACATAATTCACCATATCCCGTCCCAATCAAGTATTTACTTAATGTACATTTAAACATTTCTTACAAACGCACGCTCCTGTAGTCTGGAGCCACTTGATTTGGGTGAATGAAGTCTATTCAAGACCTTCATGCATATCTCTGATCCTATAAAGATGTTATTATGACAACATTCATAGGCTGCATGTTCAGTTATTCGAAAACTACCAAACTGATAAAGTAGTGAAGTGCAATGACATCTATTATGAGAGTATATCTCATCGTAGTCGATCTCAGTGCTTGTTAGTGGGAGACCTTGCGCCATAAGATGAGTCTAAGCTCTTGTTCTCATTATGCTATCTAACAAAGACATAGTAGATATGGTTTACACTTGCAGTGTTGGCATCACCTGCCCAACGACCTATCTCTTTGTTATGATAGATCACATCTTTCCATTAGGCCAATCAACTAAATTGATATCCATTAACGAAGGGTGGTTTTATAGTAAACTCATTATTCCACGTCCTCATGTACACTGGTGTAATACTTGTAGAGATTTCTATGTGGATTGAATTTGACATTGAGGCGTCCCCCAACGATAATCACAATTCAGACTTCATGAGACGGATTTGAGTATCACTGATCAATGGTTTAGGTTGTGTCAAGCTCGCTTTCTTCTTAGTGTGAGAAAGTATTGAACCTAAGGGCCTATCTCGTTTTGGGGTGCCACACGGCCTTGTGACACCAATTTTGCCACTATATGGCGTCACCATTTCACCATCTATGGTGATGGCGCCAAGACCAACTTCTTTTAGCCGCGCTATGTCCTCTTGATAGGGCATCAATCCTTGCAGACATATTTACAACATATGATCTCATCACTTTAACAATTTAAGCATCTGAGATCAAGATGAGACTTAGTGGGGACAAACCATGACAATTAACGTTATTCTACTTGAACACTTATGTTCTTATCTCCCCCTAATAACGGGAATATTGTCTAATCAAAGTGACAATCCATAATTTAGCGGTGAATGATATCGCCTGACAAAGTTTCTACATATGCAAATTATACGTGGAGGTTCATATCCAACTTAAACTTATTCATTTCAAATGACTCATCGTTGTGCGCAGTGGCGTTGCTATTTGACACCTAGAAATAACATCTAACCGAGATCAAAAATTAGAGATACGTTTCAATATTATTTGAGCTTAAGGATTGCAATTTCGTGTCAATCCTGGTACAAAATCATGAGCTGTAGGACAACAATATTCAATGATGGTGGGTTGTAGATGAATAGTAAAGCTGCATGTGATATAACCCTGAACGAAAGTATTGGTGCGCATCTACCAATCTTAAGACTATTATCGTAGTCATTTTCCGTGAGACCAAATAGGTTATAGGAGGGCAAATATTTTTGTTGTCCCGAGATCCTCTGGGACGGCAAGTACTATTGTTGTCCCTCTTCAATCTTAAATAACTTCTTAAAAAATGGGTAGTGAGCTTATAACAGTATAAGCAGCATAAACAGTAGATAATAGTGTAACACATGACCGTTGTGTTAACACTTCAACCAATATCATAAAGCATAAAAATGTGTCCGCAAATTGGTTGTATCGATCTATATAGTTTGATGTAAGAATGAAGTATTCTCTTTTGTGTCATTTAGCGTAGGAGGGTCTCGCTCCTAATTTCGCTAAAGAATAGGCTTTCGAAACGAGCAATGAGCATTGCAGGAGGCCAATGAGACATTGAGGAAAGGCCGGTGCCCTTTAATTGCTTGAGAAATGGACCGAACGGCCTTTGGAAATTCGGAGCCGTGTTCAGGTGACGACAATGTCCCCGGGTGCTGCCATTTTCAACCATGGTGTCACCATCATGCTTCATGATGAAGCAAGATCCCGAATGTCTTCGTTTTGAGTAGAATAATGGATGGCCATGAGAATTTCTCAAAATTTGGACCATTATATCTCTCCCAAGATGACCTGAATTGGTCAAAACTAAAGCCTATATGAGTCGGTGTCCCAAATATCATGTTTGGCGACAACATGAGATTCGATACTCGAATCGTAGTGGCATACAATCCACAAGATTGACTCATGAAATTCTCCAAGATGCATTTCAGTCCGCATTCATGAGATGATATACACATAAGAATTTTTGTTCATTCTCACAATGTGTTTTCAAATGAAAACTATTAGCGTGAATGTCTTTAAAGCTCAACATGGTTCGGTTGCCTCTCAATGCATCTCAATGCATAAAAGGAATCTGTGACGTTGATCATGGTGCCATAAGGCATCATAATGCAAGCTAAATCACATCCCTAAATGACTGGTATGATTCAATTATTGTAGTCACATAATATTTACAAAGCATAAAATCCAGAGATAGTTGCCGGTTCCTTAGAATGTTATGGGTAGTCCCACTATCTACGAAGCACTCAATGTCTCTATGAGACAAATCTACAAAATGGAGTAAATAGGAGAGTAAATAGTTCCACTTGAACCATTTAAAAGGATTGAAAGAAACTACAAAAAGCTGCAATCCCGAGAGTGCATAAAAATTTTCACGCAGAATGACCTTTGCACACTAAAACAGCCATAACTTCTTTGTTAAAATAGATATGGATAAACTATAAAAAGTTCTGAAAATTAGACTCGTAAAGCTTTCTAATGATATAAAAGTCACTGTTTGGCTCGTCCGGAGCTGTTCACAAAGCGCAAACGAATTTGGTTGTCTAGAAGAGACAAATTGCTGTTTTTCGCCAATTTGGCATATGCAAAGCAATGAAGCTTGCGGATGGCGTGTAGGCATAAGCCGAAGCCAAAATGACATGTATATGATAAAAATCAAGTCCTTTTGGTCTTTCCAAGGTCATAAACTCTATGACTAGTTAGCGAAAACTAACTCAGAGGACCTAGAGGATTCGATCATGATGATGATTGTTCGGTTTTGATAAGTCTTCAATTTCTTTTACAAGACAGAAATTGGTTTAATAGCGCAGGGGATCCAAAATCAAAAGCTTTCAGTAAATCCAAGTCAGTATGACCAGGCATGTCCGTGGAGGGTCGGTAGTGCGAGGCACACTTGAAACTATTATCGCCTTAATTTCAGATAATTCTAAGACATCACACTGAGCTTGGATGAGCCTAAGTGAACAATTGATGATGGAAAATTTGCTATATGGTAGAAGACTTAACTATAAACACGTTGGCGATCCTCCTTGAGGATGCAAGGCTGTGCGTCATATTCTCTTGGAAGAGACCAAAACGTCACAATCTAACCATTTAGATTGTAAATATGCCGTGCTTCTAAGGACGATGTAAAAATGTACATCTTGTTTGTAATTCAATACGAACCATAAGAGGAGAATAGTTTCATATCTTCGAAAAATTCTCAAGACATTCATTATTGCTAATATGAGTACATCGAGGTCTCAACTAAGTGAAGGACATCGATACGACTCCTTATTACATATAGCTTGGAACAAAAATCAATGTCTAGCCGATGACATCAAAGTCAGGGGTAGCTAGAGCAGGATCCAAATCTTTGAAATCTGCGATCAGGAGAATGTCGTTCTTGTCCTCATATTGATTTTCCATACCTTTTTGTATGTATTCACAATTTGAAGGAGAGCTCAACAACCCGGTTGCATTGTCATGAGCTGGCATGAGTAGTTTTGACATGTTGGTGTCTAGACCAGGAGTGTCGCCATTAGAGCTAGTAGCACCTCCCCCTCTTTTCTAGACATTGGTGTTTTGACCATGATCCTCAGCGCGCGGAGCAGAGGTAAATAGCAAACAAAGAGAGGGGGATTTGTTGCGGGTGTGCCGCCTCGCGGACGAAGAAAGGGTTGAGTGCGCGAGATCTGACTTTTGATCAGGCAGAAGGGGGTTTCCAGGTGCCACCTCAGATGAGGAATTTACGAGCACAAGGCGATCGATACTCACGGCGGGACGCAAGCAGAGAAACTATAGGAAAATCAGGGGGAATCAGAGGAGAGTCCAGGAAGGATCTGAAAAAAAACCTAGGCGGCGGTGTACTTAGGGTTAGGGTTTCGAGGTAGCTCGAAGGGGTTCAACTAGGTTGGAAGTTTGTTTTGTATTTGTTGAGAGATTTGATTGTTGTCCATTGTGTGTGTGTTTGACCCCTTTATATAGTAGTCTGAATTGCGGCAGAAGAAAGTTAACTTGGAATCCAGGTCGGGCTTTGAAACCCTAATCCCACAAGGACAAGGTTTTCCCGGCGCGGGCCAAACAACTTATAACACATGTCCAGCTCGCACATTCCGCATGGGCTACTGTTTCTAACTTGTGGGTTTTTATTGGGCTTTCTAAATAAAAAGACCACAAAGATTGGCCCAAAGCATGTTAAAGACCGGTGGGAGTCTTTAACGATTAGTGTGTGTACGCGGATTCCGTCTGTGGCTTCTTCGCAAAGTCTCGCCCGTGAGCCCGTTCGCCTTGATGTACTCCGCCTCTGGTAGGGTTCTTATGCGAAGTACCATTTTACCTCGCTTACGCGTGAAGTCATTATTTGCGCGAGATTGTTAAGTGAGCGAACCCTGTATTTATCGCGAAGCCTGCGAACTCTAGTAATTCAGCTCGCGTGGCCTTACTGGTGAGCCATGACTTGTAAACTTGGAGAATTTGGGCTCGCCGGTTGTTACGTAGACCAAGAAAGTAATTAATATTCACTTGGACATTTTACAGTCCGGTAAAATATTATTACTTGGAAAAAATGCCCTTTTGCTCAAACAATTGACACGATGTTTTCTGCCGTTGCCGTGACCCATATTGTTTTTCCCACATTAAGGGACAATCTCAATTAAGTTTATCGTATTAGCGTATATACAATTTCCGTTTGTAATTGTACGATCAAAATCAAGCCTCGTTGGTAATTCCAAACCAACTTGGAGGGCCTAGAGAACATGATGATGATCGAATTCGCTAAAGATTGTGGATCAGGATGCCATGAAATATCATTTAAGATATGTAGTCAAAATAAGGTGGTAAGCAATCCAATTGACTAAATAACTCAACTTGTTGAGTTAGTTCACTACGCCAATTTCACAATCATATGATAGGTATCAGACGACATAAGTCGTTTTTATTGTCGTCTGATTAAATTTTACGACAGACATTTAAAATTATGTTGTCTGAATGTAGCAACCCGCAGACAGTTAAAACTAGCGTGTTCATGAGACGACAACCATTTGTCGTCTTAAAAACAAGAGAATTTTACAATTGATATAAACATTTTAAGACGACAGAAGAGTATCGTCTCTTTAAAACAAAAAAAATTTGTCTGGCGGTGGTTTTTACTTAAATCAACTATCTATTCTCTTTTTTTGGTTTGAACTCAATTGTCATTCTCTCTCCCTGACAACTCTCATTCTCCCACCCTCGATCCACCGGCCTCGATCCAACGCTTCAGTCCCTTGAACCAAAAGAACCTCATCCCCACGAAGAACCCATTTCGATCTCCCACCCTCGATCCACCGGCCGGCCACAGAATTAGGGTTTGATAAAAGACTAACTTCAGTCCGCACTCATAGATTTTGGGTTCTCTGTTGTCTCTGCCGGTAAGCTCTTTAACTCATTGTAAGCTGATTTAGTGTTTGCTTGGATTGGGTTTGGGAAATTAGGGTTCAAATATAGAATTTTCTTTGAAATTTGCTTTTGCTGGGTTTTGTTCATATTGGGGATGCGGGGTTTGTGTGGTAGCTAGGTTAGTCTCCGACCATGAGCTTGTATTTTAGGTTGACGCAGAGCTTGGTTATTGGCTGAGAAGCTCTCCGACCATGATTCAACCCCCATTCATTTAGTCTAA
This sequence comes from Fragaria x ananassa, assembly GCA_034370585.1. Classification (NCBI taxonomy): domain Eukaryota; kingdom Viridiplantae; phylum Streptophyta; class Magnoliopsida; order Rosales; family Rosaceae; genus Fragaria; species Fragaria x ananassa. Next base: position 4,546,294 of record CP139761.1, on the reverse strand, counting down.
TCCAACGACGTGGCCTCGTCGGCGCTGCAGGTATAAATCTCAATTTCTTTATTGCATGTATTCTTATCATCAGTTGATTTCATTTTGATTTATTTGATTCTTTTTATGAACATAAATCCTGAGTTGAGATCTGGATTCATAGGAGAGTAGCTGTAACTGAGTACGGACCGGGGGTTGGGTGCTCTACTCTGCCTCCTTTCACAAATCAATAATCCAGTTGGTCTTTATGGTACTAAGGTACTCCGAAGACTTAATTTTTTGTTTCATGTTCTTAGCTTCATTATACATATTGGAATGAAATTTTGATATTGATATTGTTGATGTTACATGTAGTTACCAACTAGAAGCACTGGATGCAGAAAGTAAACACAATACCATCATGTTCTTGGAGACTGGCTCTGGGAAAGATATGAAAGAAGACATATCTAAACTCATTCTAACTTTAAATTTCAGTTTTACCTACTGGTGTTTATTATCTTTCATTCCAGAACTCAAGTATTTTGGCAAACAGTATGATCTTTAATTTTTTGCTTTTTAATTACAGGTGCTTGTGATGACTCCCGCCATATTGCTTAATAATTTGATGCATAGCTTCTTCAAACTAGGCATGATAAAGGTTTTGATAATGGATGAATGCCAACATATATGCGAGGGGTAACCACCCTGCTTGTATAATGAAGGTGAGCTGTCTGTTGTTTCTATTTGGTGGAATTAACAAAATTAGCACCCATATTTTTCCACAGTCGAAAATGTATTTTAGCAGTGTCAAAAATGGTATTCGATTTGTACACTATTGTTACCATTTCTGTTTCCAAAGCGTTAAGAACATGGCATTTTGCTAGCTCTATTAAATAAGTTCTGTTTTCCTATACAAACCTTCTGGTAATCACCCCACCCCTATATTTGTTGCCCAAAAGTTAATGGCATCTATTAGGATATGATCAACATAGATTAGTTCTTTAAACCTGTTATATAGCTCTATGATTAATGAATTAGCACGAGAATTTGCGTACATGTGTGACATTAACATTGTCATAGCTATAATATAGAATTTAGTAACTGGTAGTTACTGTTCCGTAGCTATGTTGCATACAAGTGTAGTAGCTATCAGAAAGAAATCCATGAACTTGAGACACTAATGAATTCAAAGGTTGATTATGTTCATTTCAGTAAAATTCTAAATTTCCCTCTGCACTTTTATCCCATCCCTTTCTTGATACCTTATTTATTTTCAATATTTGAGTTTTTACACATTATTTGTGACCGTTGCATCCTTCTACCTGAACTTGTTTAATGTCACTAATGTTTCCCTTATTCTTGTTTGTGATTCAAGGTGTATACATCTGTTAGTGAAACTATGCTTGCTGAGTTTGTACCAACTTCAACTCCCACGTTTAGAACATACAGACGCCGGGAGATTCCATCTGCCTTGTATACATGCTTAACAAAGCAATTGAAGAACTTGAAAGAAAAGGTTTGTCTTATGTGATATCAGGATTGCCATTTTACCTTTCTCCTATGATGATTGTAGAATTTGATTAAACATGTCCATGGACAATGCTTGTCCATATAATTTACGTAAGGGAAGAGGACGGCTAAAAAGCTAAGTAGAGTATTCATGCTGCATTCAATTCTTATAGCATTGAAAATGGCTTTTTTGGGGTTGGAATTTCGTAATAACCTCTGTGAATCAAAACTTGACCGGGCATTGATGAGGCATTTCACTGTCTTTTCTTGCAGGTGGTGAACCATCCATATAATTAAGAATGGGGATCCTAAATCCTATTCCTATATTTCTATTATAGTTTAGAAAGCAGTAGAATGTTTCTTTAAAAGGTGTACTGATATTTGGTTTACTGCTTTTCAGCATGAATTTCCGATAAGAAGTTTGGACCTTGGTGAATCTTCACAATCCATAAGCAAAAAGTTGACGAAGTTCTTTTCAGCTTTAACTTTTTGTTTGGAAGAATTTGGTGTTTGGCTTGCTTCAAAGGCATATCAATTTGGGCTTCGTTTTAGTTGTTTAATGGAATGGAATAATTGACATTTTTGCTATTTCATTTGAGAAACAGGCGGCATGGTGGTTTTCGCACAGCGAAACCGACTTCTTTACATGGGAGAAGCTAGATGTGATGGGTGAGAGAATTGTCAGAAGTTTCAGTTTAGAAACCTATAAGGCATTTGCATATTTTCTACCTTCTGTTATATAAATCTATTTTATCATTTTTCTGAGTACTAGACTTACAGATGTGATTGTTTGTTTACGTTGTTTCCTTATTTATGTTCCTTTCACATTTCACTTAGATCCAAATTGGACGATCGCTGGTGATGTCACAGACAATAAGAACAAGGGGTTCTTAACTTCTAAAGTTGCCTGCCTCATTCAGTTGCTTCTTGAATACAGGTTGGCTTGTCTTCTTCTGTTATATAAATCTATTTTATCATTTTTCTGAGTACTAGACTTACATATGTGATTGTTTGTTTACGTTGTTTCCTTATTTATGTTCCTTTCACATTTCACTTAGATCCAAATTGGACGATCGCTGGTGATGTCACAGACAATAAGAACAAGGGGTTCTTAACTTCTAAAGTTGTCTGCCTCATTCAGTTGCTTCTTGAATACAGGTTGGCTTGTCTTCTTCAGTGACCATATACATGAATAGATGTAGGATAGTATAGGATCTTTTGAAAATATTGAATGTGTGAAGGTCGGTTGTAAGTACACAATTTTGTGAAGTAATGTCTGTCGACTGATTCGTTATCAGATGGCAGCTCGATAGACGACACGTAAAAAAGTAATCAGACGACGGGCATTGTCGGTTGACTGAAGACAAAATTGGCGTAGTGGTTGGATGTTTCAAGAAACGCTTCATAAGTGCATTCCACAATACATTATTGTCATTATTTTTTGCACAGATTGTCATTGAAGTTTTTTTTCGATATGACACGTCGAAGACTTTGAGCGCATGAGATGTGAAATTTCGGCATCTAGGCTTGTTACACTACCAGAAGAAAGGTTATAGCCGACGAAAAAAAAAAACCAGGCCGACGAAGAATTTTTTTCGTCGGCTATAGTGGGCTTTAGCCGACGAAAATTTATTTCGTCGGCTAAGGTAAATTTTCGTCTGCTATGATGTCCACTTTAGCCGACGAAATTTTATTTCGCCGGCTATTTTAAATTTTCGTCGGCTATGACACACTTTAGCCGACGAAAAAAAATGTCGTCGGCTAAAGAATTTATGTCGTCGGCTAAAGTGCACAAACCATGGCCGACGAAATATTTAAAGGTTTAGCCGACGAAATTCATAGTCGTCGGCTAAAGTTCTTTATATTTGCAGATCTGGGCAGCAGCAGCTCATTTCGAAAAAAACGGAAAAAAAAACGGGAGAAGAAAAAAGGGGAGAAAAAGTTTGGGTGTTGTCGAAATCTGTCCATAATCAGTTTGTGGAGCCATATATAGGTACGTATATGTATATATATATGTTGATTAATTGAGTTTTATTTGAGTTGATCGATTTTAATTAGTGTGATTAATTGAGTTTATTGATTTTGATTGTGATTCAGTTGATTAATTTTGAGTACGTTGGATGTATATATATATATGTGTTGATCGATTTGGTTGATGATTTGAATTGATAATATATATGAATTAATTTGTTGTTAATAAATAGTAAATATATATATATATGTTAATATTAATTTATAATATTATTGTGTTGATATGGTATGAAGTTGTTGATGATATATATGAGTTCATAATGATAATTTTGTAATTAATTAGTTGTAGTACGTACGTAGAATATATATATACTAAATGAATTGAGATTTTATATATGGCATGAAATTTTATTAATAATTAGCTAGCAGAGTTATAAATATATATATATTTTGTTATATTTTCAGGATATGGATAAGAGTTGGATTTCGCTTCCAAAATGGGACAAAAGATACGGTGCAGGAGTTATGAGTTTTCTAGAATATGCGATGGATAATGCTAACGGGAATACAATTTTCTATTGCCCGTGCACGAAATGTCAGTGTCGCAGCGATATGTATCGATTTCCCATTGACAAAGTATGGCAGCACCTAAGGAGTAACGGGTTTTGGGAGAAGTACACATGTTGGTTATATCACGGTGAAACATCATCAGGGGGTCCGCATGATCATGGCCAATTTTCCGAGACGGGCAGTGCTAGTACATCCAACGATCCAACAACGACATTCATCAACGACATGTTTCCTTATGAGAGCGGTGTATGCGCTCAAGGACAGTATATGTCTGACCCGGTGCAGCCTTTCCCTAGAGCTATGAACACTGCTGGTATTGAAAAGTACAACAAACTGCTTGCTTTCCAACAGACCCCTGTGTACCCCGGTTGTCAGAAGACCGTTCTTGAAAGTGTGATGGACGTAATGAGGATTAAAGTTGAGACAAAATCGACCGTGAAGGCTGTTGATGAGTATCTACAGTACACTGCTTCGATGCTGCCCAACGGTCATCGTCTTCCTACCACTCATCGGAAGGTCCGATGTATCCTGAAAGATCTTGGGCTTTCCTACATCAAGATCCATGCATGCAGATATGACTGCGTTCTCTTTTGGGGTAAAGATCCAGAAGGGAATGACCTTGGTGGCCTTGACGCATGTCCGGTATGTCACACTGACAGATATAAGCTGACTCCTGCAGGCAACAGGAAACCTGTAAAGGTACTTCGGTATTTCCCTTTGACGGATAGGTTGGAGCGGTTGTACATGTCTTCACACACGGCCGAAGCGATGAGATGGCACGTTGATAGGGAATTGCATGACGAAGATACCCTTATACACCCTGCTGACGGGGAGGCTTGGAAGCATATAGACAGGGAGTTTCCTCAATTTGCGTCAGAGGTCCGAAATGTGAGGCTCGGGCTCTCATCCGACGGGTTCAACCCTTTTGGGAACATGAGTCTGCAATACAGTATATGGCCGGTGATTTTGGTACCGTACAACCTTCCCCCATGGATGTGCATGAAGAAGGAGTACAATATGTTGAGTTTGTTGATTCCGGGGCCCGGTTATCCGGGGAAGTGTCTCGATGTGTACTTGAGACCTTTGATTGAAGAGCTTAAATTTTTGTGGGACGTTGGTCATCCCACTTATGACAAGTACACGCACGAGATGTTCCAGATGCATGTCATGGTTGTTGGCACCATCAGTGATTTTCCTGCCCGTGGGATGTTGTCGGGCAACGTTGTTAGGGGATACAAGGCTTGTCCAGAGTGCCTTAGCGATGAGGGGAGCAGCAGTCATTGCAACAAGATATGCAGATTGGGTCACCGTGCTTTCCTTCCATATGATCACGAATGGCGGTTCGATGAAAAGGCATTTGATGGGACCGTAGAACACGGCGTGCCTCCCAGAAGATGGACGGGGGAAGACATTTTAGCGGTGCTTAATGAGTACGATTTTGGGCAGCTCAGCAATCATCCCAACATTGTGGCGGCTATACCTGAAAGACCCGACAGGTACAAATTCTGGACACATAAGAGCATATTCTGGGAACTCCCATACTGGAGTAAGTTGTTGATCAGGCACTACCTGGATGTGATGCACATAGAAAAGAATGTGTGCGACAGTGTGGTGGGCACAGTGCTGAATTTGGAGGGGAAGACGAAAAACGGTCCTAAGGCACGCATTGATCTAAAAAAATGCGGAATAAGAAGACATTTGTGGTTGAAAGAAGGGAAGAAAAAAATGCCTCAAGCTCCTTACACCGTGAAGCCTGACCAGAAGAACCTAATTTTCAGGTGGATGAGTTGTGTGAAGTATCCTTCAGGCTATGCAGGAAATATTGCCCGGTGTGTGAACTTCCGGGACAATAAGATGTACGGGTTGAAGAGTCATGACTGTCATATCCTGCTGCAACGTCTCTTCCCTGTTTTCATTCGACCGTTCCTTCCCCGTCAGGTGGTGGAGCCGTTAGTGGCGTTGGGAAGGTTTTTCCAGAAGTTATGCACACGGGAAGTGTCTCGATGTGACCTCCGGGAAATGCAAATGGACATCATTTATATCATGTGTAAATTTGAGAGGATATTTCCTCCAAATTTTTTTGACATCATGCCTCACCTGATGATCCATCTTCCCGAGCAATTGTTGCTTACCGGTCCAGTACACTACACTTGGATGTATCCCATGGAAAGGTACGTTTTTTACTTTCATGAATTCCTCAATACATATACATGTTCAATAATCATAACATTTTGCAACTTGATTTACAGGCAACTTGGAGACTACAAAGATTATGTGGCTAATAAATCCGCTCCTGAAGGATGTATAGCTGAAGCATATATTGCGCACGAGTGCGTCACCTACATGAAGTTGTATTTAGGAGCGTTGAAGGAAACTCCGCAAACCATGCCGGTAGATGTACCGAAGTTCAATCTTTCCATAGTCTCCAGTGATGTTGAAGTGTATGGAATTTTGCCAGACTCCTACAAGTTGCAACCGCATGAGCTAGTCATTGCCCACTGGTGGGTATTGATTAACTGTCCAGAAGTTGAATACTGGAAAGACATCCATCTCAATCATCCCAACATTCAAGGTGATCTCGAGTACCACAACAGGGAGTTCGCAGATTATTTTGGCGGTTGGGTACGTAATTTAATTTTTCTCTACGGGTTTATGTTTATTGCATAATTATCCATATTTACAGTTGAGATGGTTGGTTGCAGATGAACCATATTCAATCTGATGGTCACTAAATTGGTCGCACGAACTAAGACTTCTAGCCATGAAGCCGATAGTCTCAAAAGTTTATCCGATGTGCAAGGTGAATGGCGTGCAATTTATATGCGAACAAAGAGACAGCAGAAAGAGAACACAGAATTCTGGGGTCATGGCACATGGTGGGCGGAATGGAGTTGACTATTACGGTGTTCTTGATTCAGTGGTGGAACTCGTTTACGGTGAAGGCATGACAGTGCACCTCTTCAAGTGTAGATGGTTTGATACTAGGCCGCAGAGCATGAAGACCGATCAGTACGGAATATTATCGGTGAACACTGCTACAAGTTCTTACGAGGATGACCCCTTCGTTTTTGCCACATCGGTAAAACAAGTGTTTTATCTTGATGACCTTGCTAAGGGTGACGCGTGGAAAGTAGTCAACCTTGTGCACCCTCGAAACATTTATCGGGCGGCTACACTTGGAGAGGCCGAAGACGAGGAAGAAGATGTTGCGTATCAAGAGCCCAACGCAATAAGTATTCCTAACTCCTCTACCATTCGTCTTAATAATTTTAAAGCGGGTCGTTTGGTGCGAATTCGTGATGAAGAGCCAAGGCTTGTTGATGTTGATCCAAATCAAGAGTCAGACGAAGACTCTGGCGATGAGGAAATACATATATTACCAGACATTAATTCTGACACCGAAGAAGACTCATCGGATGATTCCGATTACGAGCCTTAGTTTTAATGTATGATTCCGATTAATTTGTATAATTTTTCAAAGACTTTTTCCTTTATAGTTTACACATGTTAAATTCATATTTCAGTTATGAATATATGAGATTTTGGTGATACATGATGAACAGGGTTTTTTAAATGTATGGTTTATGAATATCGTCTGTTTTTTTTTTCCCTGTTTTTTACTTTAGCCGACGAAATATACTATAATTCGTCGGCTAAGATGTTGTTTGCCGACGAAAAAAGCCTTAATTCGTCGGCCATAGGGTTTTTTATTTATTTTTATTACACACTTTAGCCGACGAAATAAACTGTCATTCGTCGGCTAAACTACCTTAGCCGACGAAAAAAGACTTAATTTCGTCGGCTAAACTTGTTTTTTTATTTTTTTTAATTACTCACTTTAGCCGACGAAATACACTGTAATTCGTCGGCTAATATGGTTTTTGCCGACGAATAACCTAATAATTCGTCGGCTATAGTTATTTTTTTTATTTTTTAATTACATACTATAGCCGACGAATATGTTAGGGTATTCGTCGGCTAAACCCTAAAATATTTCTATTACCTACTATAGCCCTATGTTCGGTGGTTATTTTGCGTAAAATTTTTATACGACTTGTTGCGTGTCATCGGTTTAAAACTATTTTCAGTTGGAGGTCCGGCCAAAATACGTAATTTAGACGGTCGAACGACCTTTTCCGTGCGTTTAGGGGTTTGACTTACGAGATTGACCGTCCGGATCGAGCCCTTATTCTTTTCGGATCAAGTTGAATTTTTTCCCATACATGTATTTTATCATGATGGTCAGATCTGACGGCTGGATTTGTGTTTCTCAAGTTTGATCATCACGATCACAACATGTGTACTAATGTTGTATAACTTGTTTACCAAGTGTTATGTAAATGTTCCGTTTCAAAAACAAACTATACGTAGATCCTTCAAACGTAAAAAAGTCGTGAAATAAGACATGACTAGAATGGTGAAATAAGTCTACGGTTGAAAAATCACGGTATTCCGGTCATGTCTCGGTGCCGATAGTTGCGGTCAATTCAATTTTCCATTCTTTCTCCCTATGGGTAGCCCCGGGTTCGGTGGTTATTTTGCGTAAAATTTTTATACGACTTGTTGCGTGTCATCGGTTTGAAACTATTTTCAGTTGGAGGTCCGGCCAAAATACGTAATTTAGACGGTCGAACGACCTTTTCCGTGTGTTTAGGGGTTTGACTTACGAGATTGACCGTCCGGATCGAGCCCTTATTCTTTTCGGATCAAGTTGAATTTTTTCCCATACATGTATTTTATCATGATGGTAAGATCTGACGGCTGGATTTGTGTTTCTCAAGTTTGGTCATCACCAGAACAACATGCCAAATGTATAAATGTTTAGCCGACGAATTTCAAAGGTTTAGCCGACGAATTTCAAAGGTTTAGCCGACGAATATATGTATAGCCGACGAAATTTTAATCTTTAGCCGACGAACAAATTATTTCGTCGGCTAAAGTCCTCGGGTTTTAATTGCGAACCCTAGCCTCCTCCCTCATTTCTGCACTTTTTCAACCCTAGCCTCCTCCCTCCCGGTCTCCTCCCTCCTGCCTGACCCGGTCTCCTCCCTCCTCCTCCCTCCTCCTCCCTCATTTCTGCCGTTTCTCAACTCTCACCCGATTGCAGGTAACAACTGTTGTAAGTTGCTGTCGAGCAGTATTAGGAAATTTGGGATCCCTGCTTGGAGTTTATAATTTGATGTTATAGTTTATAATTTTGATGTTATAATTGGATTTTGATGTTATAATTTGATTTTTGATGTTATAATTTTGATGTTATAATTTGATGTTATAGTTTATAATTTTGATGTTATAATTTGACGGTGACTAGGATGAATCATGTGCAAATTTGCTATAGTATGAGAACATTGCCCAACATAATAAAAGAATATGCGCTAAAAAAACAGAAACCAAAACGTATTAATAAATTTATAATACGTATTAATAAAAGAACATTATTAACACATGTTAATAAATTATTAATAAAAGAACATTAATAAAAGAACATTATTAATAAATTATTAAATTTATTAATAATTTAACACTAGATTAACTAGAGAATCGGGATGAAAACGCGAAGTTGAAGAAAGGAATAAAACTTGTAATTTAATTTTTATTAATTTAATTTGTGTTAATTAAATTTGTGTTAATTTAATTTGTGTTAATTTAATTTATGTTAATTTAATTATGTTAGTTTATGTGTTTATTTTTGTAAGTAAAATATATATATATATATATATATATATATATATATAAGTAAAATATATATATATATATTTTTATGTAAGTAAAATAATATATATATATATATATTATTGATATATAATAATATTGTTATGTAAGTAAAATTGATATATATAATATTGTTATGTAAGTAAAATATATATATATATATCTATATATATATTGGTATGTGCGTGTATCTATTTATTGAATAAGTATAATTTTAAAAATGTATAATTTTTTATAAAACAAAGACAAAATAATCTAAAGCCTTTAATTAATATTATAAATAGGATGAGCGGCTTTTTTCGATCGAAGAAGAGTTCGAAGGGCCAAAGGTCCGAATCGTCTGAGGGAACCTCTAGCAACCCTCAAACGACGTTTCAGGGCCACATGACAGCCAGACGTGCGAGCCTTCTGGAGACGGCGCCGGAGGTGCCCGTTTCATCGAGGCAGGCGGCCGTCCCTCGTTCCCCGAGGCCCTTGACGGAGGTGTCTGCACCTCGTATGCCCGAGATACACCGGGCGCCCACTCCGGGTCCTACTTCTTCGGATAGTGGGTCATCTGGGGTACAGATGCCGCCGCCTCATCTGTTCCTTCCGCGGATGATACCGGCGATACCTGTAGTCGATGACTCAGGGACGCCGATTTATCCACTGCCCCCGCCAGTGGCTCCATCAGCGGCGTACCGGTTCCTGCCTTTTGATACGCCTCTTATTTCTGCGAGGGTATCATCATCGGCGACAGAGCCGGAATCCGTCGCGAGCTCCTCAGGTAATCAGTCAGGCAACTTGATTACTTTTAAAGGGTCATATATATATATATATATATATATTTTAATAATCAATTTGGCCGAATCATGTCATAGGCACAAAGAAGAAGAGAGGCCCCGTCACAGGGAAAGCTCTCGAGAAGATGGTGAGTACCATGGGGAGGATCCCCATCGATACTGACGGGGATGGCCACGCAGTATCGGGCAGGAAGTCGAGGATGTACTCCGGCCGCGTGGGTGCTCTCATTAGGGATAGAGTCCCTATGCTGTGGTCCGACTGGGGCGAGGTCCCGCAGGAGGTTAAGGACATGGTCCACAACGCGATGTCGGTGAGTTTACAAAATAATATTATGTATTAAATTGTTGATTTCTCGAAAAGCTAAACTAATAATAATCGGTTAAATGCAGGTGTGGTTTGAGGTTCCCGAGCACCTGAGGGACAGCTGGGCCGACGTTGTGCATGGGGGAAGGTACGTTGGGAAGTTAATGAAAAACAATTTTGTATGTGATATTAATAATATTTCTAATATTTTTGTTGTATCTGTAGGTACAAGGAGTGGAAGAACGAGCTGCGGACCCATTGGACTAAGCACGGGAACGCACGTTCTGGTACCCCTACTGAGTTCCAGTACAGGGAGTACGAGTGGCGTTGGCTTCTGACATCAGAATTCAACAACCCTCGTAAACAGGTATTTAAATAAATTAGTTAGTTAATTTAAAAATAAGTACGTGCGTTTTAAAATATTCTACTAATAGTTTACTTTTTTCTTTGAAGGCGGTTTCCCGGGTGAACGCTCAGAACCGGCAACGCAACACAATGAACCATCATGCCAGTTCTAGACCGTTCGGTGTCTTCATGGACGAGGCGGCCAAGGAACATCCAGAAGTCAACCCCTACGTCTATACGTACGAGAAAGCATATCCTGACTCCCAGGAGGATATTGTAAGTCACTTTACGTTTTTAAATTTTTAAATTTATGTAAAAATTTTAATTAATAATTTTTTTCCTATCCATATAAGCGAGGGTGAGGGAGGCTAGTGACGAGGTCTTGAGTACCTTAGTGAGGGAGGGATGGCCGGACACGCAGGATTCCGAGATGTCCGAAGCCATGTCCCGGATCGACAATTTGGATCCGACGATTGGGGCGAGGATCATGGGCACAGCCTTCCCACCGAGAGGAAACAACTTCTACTGCCGAGGTCTAGGAAAGAGAGGCGAGGGGGTCCTGAAGAACACTCCAGGATTTCAACGAAAGGCAACCTCGACCAGTGGCAGCACCACGTCCACGATCAACAGGACGACTCAGCTAGAGTCGGAAGTTCAGAGACTACGAGAACAGCAAGCTGCTCAAGCTGCTCAAGCTGCTCAGGCTGCCTCGCAGGCTGCCTCGCAGCAAGCCTATATTGCCTCGTTGGCAGCCTTTAATACCGCGCAGACAGCCTATGTTGCCGAGATATATGCCATCCAGCAGGCCCAGCAGCAGCAGATGTTGCAGTACATGCAGGACTTTGCAGCTGCCCAGAGTCAGGGACTTCCGTCTCCGCCCATGCCTCCGCCCATGACGCTACCCCAGCCGTCGCAACCTCCGCAGCAGCCCCCAGAAGATGACTTCAATTTAGACGATATAGACTTTACGTAGTTGATAATATACTTTTATGTAAATTGATACTTTTATGTAGTTCATATATTCTTTTATGTGTTTGTTGTTGGTTATATGAAATTGTTAAATATGTCTTTTGCAGCTTGCATGGAATGGTAATTCAGAAATTTCGGGGTTTTTTTTTTTACTGGAATGCACTTATAGCCGACGAAAAAAGCCATAATTCGTCGGCTAAAGTTTTTTTTTTAAAAAAAAAAAAAAGTTTAGCCGACGAAATAAGCTTTAATTCGTCGGCTAAATGTCTATAAGGCCGACGAAAAATACAATATTTCGTCGGCCATAGATGTTTTATATTTTTTTATTACAAACTTTAGCCGACGAATATTTTAAATTATTCGTCGGCGAAAGTTTGGAAGATAACCGACGACATTATTCGTCGGCTATAGTTCACACTTTAGCAGACGAAATAATTTCGTCGGCTATAGTATGACTATAGCCGACGAAATAATGTCGTCGGCTAAAGGTTGGACTATAGCAGACGATATTATTTCGTCGGCTATAGTATGACTATAGCCGACGAAATTTTTTGTCTCGTCGGCTAAAGTCATTACAGACGACCCTTTCCCGACGACACTATAGCCGACGAACCTTCGTCGGCTAAGGTTTTAGCCGACGAATTTTTTTAACAGGCCGACGAAAATTTTTCGTCGGCTAAACTGCCTGTTCTGGTTGTGTTAGCTTGGGGGTCAAAACATGTGGTTTAATCTTTTTAATGAAATGTTCCACAGATACCTAGCGAAGATTCGCCTTAGGCATCGAGTACGTTAAAACTCAAAAATGAGCATAATGTTACGTTGCTCTTGCATACAAAACCAAACTGTTATGAGACTAGATAGATGTCACAAATGATGTTTTTAATGGTTTTCTTTCGGATTGATCAAACACAATCCGGAGAATGGTCGGGGTTGATCACACACAACCCGAACAAGGAAACAAGAGTGATCAAACACACTCTTGACCCGCGAATAAAATTCCAGGATTTTGGTACCTGCACTCACAAAATCTCAAGCATAGAATGGAGATGGAGATGGGAGAAATGATTTTATCTCCTCAAGTTATTCGAAAGTAAATAACTGTAACATTAAAGTTTACTTGTTAGTTTGTCAAACAAACTGCGTTTATAGGAGCTGCTTGCAATTTTCATGCTTAATTCCACGTGCGTGCTGCGAAGTTGCTCGCGTAATTCTTTCGAAACTTCAAACACTAGAAGAAGTCGAAAATTGTAGTCGGATGAAACCAAGAATCGTCGGCGGGCGACAGCTAAGGGATTGGCAGCCGAACTTCAAACACTAGAAAAAGTCGAAAATTGTAGTCGGATGAAACCAATAATCGTCGGCGGGCGACAGCTAAGGGATTGGCAGCCGATGATGTCGGACGGTGGCGGCGATCAGACATAGGAGCCGAAAAAAGTTTTTTAGGGTTTCAAAAAATAAATGGTGGGCTATTAACTCTAGGGTTAGAACATCGTGCTAATAACGTGATGACGTATAAACTGTTGAGAACGAGATAGTAAGAGAATCATCATCTTATTTATTGATAGGAGTATTTTTTATAAAGAATTACAAAGTACCAATATGATAATGATAATGAACACATAGTTATATTCTAACTACATATTCTGATGACATAAGACCAAAACACACATATGGAATATCCTATAACAATTTGTAATTTTTTAGGATTGGGTAATATGGAAATATTATAATTATGTGAGGATATTGTGGGAAGAAAAAGTTGATTTCATAAATTTGATTCTGATACCCCAATCCATCTCCCTCATTTGGGTATCAGATTAGGGGTCGAGGTTCATAAAGAATCGATTTCTGATAAACAAGTGAGACCCACACTCATTCTAATACCTTGACATATTAGTAAACGCGAAATTCACCCATATCAGAATCAATTTCGCTACTCTCAATTTCATTCCATGTTAGTAAACATGTCATAATAGATCAGAACATAACTTACAAATAAAATTAGAAATAGGTAAGTGGGCAAGAGTGCAAGACGGCAAGAGACTTCATCATACTATATCAATTCAGTATGCATATTTCATTCATTGATTTCTAGTATTAAATGTTAATCTTAGATTTTTCAATCACTACTACACAGATACACATCAACGACGTTTGAAAAACCTCATTAAAAGTCTTTCATAGCGTTTTTGAATGTTATCTCGTAACGCCGTCTAAAGTGACGTCGTCCTTTTGTAGCCAGTTTTATGACGTTTGGAAAACGTCATTAGAAAGTATTCCATGACGTTTACAGATAGTAATTATACACTCGGGTATGCATTATTAATCAAGCAAAAGGTATCGGAGGAATCCTTACACAGTTACACAACACTTGAGTTTACCATTTCAAAAGCAAATAGAGAGAAAAAGAAAAGTTAAAAGAGGATATTCAAAGCTTAATTAAGAAACTTACAATAATTTTGATTAGTAGCTAGAAATAAAGAGGGTTAGAAAAGAAAAGTGGGACAAGTATGTTTCAAAAAGCTAGCAGCAAAGTACGATCATGAATTCATGATAATGTATCTCTTCACAAAAAGGAAAAAAAAAAGTATGATTATGGTACATTGAATACGAGAGCAATATAACATATTGTTGGCTTGACTGGGTAATTGTTAAGGAACTGTGTAATGAGATTTATCCATCAAATTACTAGATTAATTTATCAGTTTGCTAGACCAACTTATATATGGTACCAAGTCCATGATTGATTTTATGAAGATGTAAAAAGAAATTGATCCTTGACTAATGGATCCATATCCAAATATCCAAGTACAACTTTAGTCGTCTTTCCGTGCAACTGTTTAGTCATCCCACTTTCTTAATTTGATTTGTTATTGGTGCTGATGGCTCTTAATCTCTTAACAGTTAATTAGTGCATTGGTCATTCACTTGATGGCTCTGAAATTTTCTTCTGTAAATATCTGACCCTTTTGAGCAACTTTCATCGCTATTTACTGATACTTTTTACATTGTAAATATGCATTATTTATCAGTCAATATATGGCTGAGGCCTGCTGATGGCTTCTTCATCTTTTTTCCAGCAACCTAATGATAATTAATTATATGTCATCGAGGACCTGTCTACTTTTGTTCATAGTTTATTTTTCTTTCATGACTAGAGCTCTTGACTGAAACCAATTGATCGAACTTGGTTCACTGCCTCTTTATTTTCTAGCTAATCCAAGATGACGTGACAGCATTATAACTTCTTGTCAAGTCCAAAAATCCACTAACAATAGGTTTGAAATGAGAGGTTATGACATTGTCACATTACCTTTTCCGCTTATAGTATGATGTACTAAGCGCTTGGGTAAGAGAGAAATTATTATTTATACTCGGAACACAACATGTTATATGTTTTCTTTTAATTTTATTGGTCCAAGAGTTTTATTTTTATTTTTAATTGGTGTATTTTTTTACTTTTTTTTTCCACTCTTTGTTGGTCCCCATATGAATATGAGTTATATAATTAACCGGGTATACCACATGGTATTCAGGGTAAACAAAATAATTACTCTAGGTAAGAAACAGGCACGTAAACAAAGTGAAAATTTCACTATCATGTTACTTTCATTTCGATAATTCTATCATGGGAACTGCACCGTAAAGCGATTTACCAAAATATCCGGATTAATGGTTCAGGCCGCACTGTGCCCACCCCCCGTTTATATGACCCAATAAACAAAAGCCCAACCTTATATACACTTAAACCCTTCGACCCTTGGGCCGGTCCTTAACCTAAAAACCCTTCGCCTCACACACCCACCACTCGCCTCACTACATAAAAAGAGAGAAAACCCTAACACATTTTCCCCTCATCCCTCACTCTCTCTTCTTTTCAGCGCCGCCTGCGTACCCTCTCTCTCTGCAGAGCAGCAATGGCGTTCATCAAGGCCTCGAAACCCCGCGCCTACTTCAAGCGCTTCCAGGTCAAATACAAGCGCCGCCGTGAGGGCAAGACTGACTACCGCGCCCGCATCCGTCTCATCAACCAAGACAAGAACAAGTACAACACCCCCAAGTACCGCTTCGTCGTCCGCTTCACCAACAAGGACATCGTCGCTCAGATCATCTCCTCCACCATCTCCGGCGACCTCGTCCTCGCCTCCGCCTACTCCCACGAGCTCCCCCGCTACGGCCTCCACGTCGGCCTCACCAACTACGCCGCCTCCTACTGCACCGGCCTCCTCCTCGCCCGCCGCACCCTGAAAAAGCTCGAGATGGACGAGGAGTACGAGGGAAACCTCGAGGCCACCGGCGAGGACTTCTCCGTCGAGCCCGGCGAGAACCGCAGGCCTTTCCGTGCTCTTCTTGATGTGGGACTTGTCCGCACCACTACCGGGAACCGTGTCTTCGGCGCGCTGAAGGGAGCTCTCGACGGCGGGATCGACGTGCCTCACAGTGAGAAGAGGTTCGCTGGATTCTCCAAGGACTCGAAGAGCTTGGATGCCGAGACGCACAGGAAGTACATCTATGGAGGACACGTGGCGGCTTACATGGGGACTTTGATTGAGGATGAGCCGGAGAAGTATCAGACTCACTTCAGCGAGTACATCAAGAAGGGGATTGAGGCTGAGGGGATTGAGGAGCTGTACAAGAAGGTGCATGCTGCGATTCGGGCGGATCCTCTGGAGAAGAAGACTGCCAAGCCGGAGCCCAAGCAGCACAAGAGGTTCAACTTGAAGAAGCTGACTTATGAGGAGAGGAAGAACAAGTTGATTGAGAGGTTGAATGCCTTCAACTCGGCTGCTCAAGGGGATGAGGACTCTGATGACGAGTGAGGATTGGCGTCCGATGGGATGTGAGATCTTTTTGCTTATTGTTATTTTGTTAGACAGCAGCTGTTTTTTATGTTATGACTCTAAGATGGATTATGTCTTTTATATTTTAAAGTATTTGGTATTTATGTTGTTTGAGATACTCGCTAGAAATGCAATTCAAGTTTTTGCTAGTGTTGTTATTCAGGGTCGGTTAAATTGACAGGTTAAATTTTGTCAAGTCAAGTAGTTGACACTTGGGTTCCAACACTTGCTAGTTTTGTTACCCAAGTCCTGGTTTATTTGATGGTAGCATTTTGCTTAGGCAAGTAGTTAACACTTGGTTGGTGCGTAGCGGGGACTTGGTTCCAACACTTGCTGGTGTTGTTATTCAAAGTCGTGGTTTAATTGATGGTTGCCGAGGCAAGTAGTTAACACATGGTTGGTGTGTAATTGGGACTTGGTTCCAACACTTGCTAGTGTTGTTATTCAAAGTCTTGGTTTAATTGATGGTTGCCGAGGCAAGTAGTTAACACTTGGTTGGTGCGTAATTGGGACTTGGTTCCAACACTTGCTAGTGTTGTTATTCAAAGTCCTGGTTTAATTGATGGTTGCCGAGGCACGTAGTTAACACTTGGTTGGTGTGTAATTGGGACTTGGTTCCAACACTTGCTAGTGTTGTTATTCAAGTCCTGGTTTAATTGATGGTTGCATTTTGCCGAGTCAAGTAGTTAACTCTTGGTTTGTGATTGATTGGTGTCTGATGGAATGTAAACATGCTTGGTTTTGTTTGTTTACTGTGGACCGCCCTTTAATAATGTGGTGCAACATGTGATCTATTGTATAATGTGCCTATGCTGTTTGGATTAACTTGCACAGAAATGTGATTGAAAGTTGCGTCATTTTGCCTATGTGGCTCAATTTTATATCGTCCTTTTTGATAGGAAGTGTTGATAATGCTGATGAGGCAATCATATTTACAACTGAATGCGTTTGAATTGGCTTTTCAAGTTGATGATTGCGATGATTTGTGACAGATGTTGGAATTGATGATTATATTCATACACAGCATTGTAGGTTTTTGTCTCTAGCATAGATTTGTGTTTAATGTTTTTGTTCTCTTAGTATGACCTGAAGTATTTTGAAGTGTTGTATTCAAAACGTTTGCTTAACTATCCTCCCCTCCCAAACCCTTAGTTCATTTGGTGCTAAAGGGTGCTAAAGGTTTGATTGATATCTTCATGGTTCATTTGGAGAATATGGTGTCTTGATATGCAATTCAAGAGTTGGACTGGTCTGTTTGTTAAGCTGTTTGTTCTTTGGCTGAATATCTCTAGCACCATAAGTAGTCTTGCATACAGGAACATGAGAGGACATTTCTCTAAAGGGAGAGATGATGAATACGAGAAAATATTTGCTCAAGTAACTCTATTGCCTGGCATGTGATTGGTATTTCTGAAATTGATCAGAGATTTCCTAGATGGATCAATTGAAGTTTGAGGCAACCCTTTTTTTCTACCATCCCTCTTTTAGGAATCGAATATAATCGACTATTTGCTTCAGAGACTTATAAAGCTTAAGTTTCGGCTGCTCATATACCATGCTTTAGTGATTCCTGATCCATGTAAGATGTTACTATACATTTGCCCGAAATGGTGCAGGCAGATTCATTTTCCCTGCCTGAACTAGGCATCCAAGGCTTTTCAAACTCAAAATACAGAACCATGCTTTACAATTTGCCTGGTTTAGACTAATTGAGGTTAGCTCAGCCTCAATGTGGTCAAGCTATCAATCCCGCTAATGAAACAAATGGGATCCAACCTAATAGAATCCAATCTATCTATAGCTCATAATCTGGGATCCTATTAGTATCATATTCTAGTTGCCTCCATTTGGGATTGCTCTGGTATATAAGTATGTGAGACGTGTTTCTCAAAGTCTCTTTTAACTTTTGAAGAACAATTCTAAACCAAGACACTGATCTTATAAAACGAAGTGGTGTACGTATTCTCTTCTCATCTGATAGTCGTCTGCAGCAATTTGTTATCTTGGAAGTTCTTCACAATCTCGTCAATGTTCACTCCATCACCGGTTCAACACCATTTTCCCCTGCTGAAGGGTCTAAACCCTATTGAATGTAAAATACGAAATCGAGCTCCCTAAAGACGTAGTTACATTACCTACGTATTACAAATGTCCCTTATGCCCGTTTTGTTTTTTTAATTATAGTACTTTTCTAAAATTCTAATATCTTCTTTTTTTAGAAGGACGATATATGTAGGAGGTAAATATTTAATTTTTAATTGTATTTCCGATATTTCTCTAGGGATGACAATAATCCCTAGCGGGTAAGGTACCCATGGGTATCGATCATAATGGAGGAGATATACAGGGATAAACAGGTGACATGTATGAGGATCTTTAGTATTCGGATTTTTGAATCGAGTATGAGATGGATGTGGTATTTTGATATTCGTTCCTATCCCCACCCATTTAGGATGTAAATATTATTTTTTAATATATATATAATATTTATAAATAGATATTTATGTAAAATCTTTTGTAATAATTTTTTACTATGATTTTCTTAATGAATGTTTATAAAAACTTCTTTTTAACCGAGACTTGTATTCGTTTTTGTTAGATTGAATCAAGAAACATATTTATATATGAATTGATTTTATTTTCATATTTCTATATGTAGTCGGTTGTGCATAAAACAATCTCCCAAGCCCGTAAACCATCAGACATTCCACCACAACCAAGGCCGCCTTAGGGTTCCCTCCCATAAGTAGGGTGGGCCGGACTTAACCACGGCCGTAACACTGGGCTTAGAACGACTGCAGAAGGCATAGGAGAAGTCTACATTTGAAACAGCAACAAGGGTAAATTTCCCACATCGGTTTCCAAGCAGTGAACCCACGTTGGGCCATAAATACGGCCTAGCCACCAGTTTGTCAAGTATCAATAACTACCCTATTAATTACATTCAATCCAACAAATACTAACTTTACCATCGGAGAAGGAAAGACTGGAAGCCTCCAGCCATCCTTTTGTTTGCAAGTCAATGGGAGGATTGCCCATTCAACCTACTAGACACTCCATCAGCTTCTGCAACCCTATCTGAGATTGTACAGAAACATTTGTTGCCGTCTGTGGGAATCTTTACTAATAGCGAGGTTGAGTTAAGCGAGCGTCAAGAGCAGGATGCAGGAAAGGAAGAACAAAGAGAACCGATATTCGCTAGGACCCCGGAAGCAGCAGGGGGAAGTTCACGAATCACAAGAAGAGCCCTCCGAGAGGAGATGCTGGAAGGAGTGGCGAGATCTCAATCCTCAAGAGGTAGCATAGATGTTGGAGGGGATGAGAGCCCAAATCACTCGGTTGTAGCAACAGAGAGTCAGGGATCAGGAAGAAGCTTCCGGGAGGGAGTGTAGATTGGAAAAACAAAACGCCACGCTCATAAGCGTGCTAGCCCGAGGAATAGAGCATTGGGAGGCATTGGATAGGGCGGACGAGTTGGATTGGGCGGCCACGTCACGACAGGTGGGCGCACGGTCAGGAATGGGCCACAGGACAGTGCATTTAGGGACGACCTTGCCTGAGCCGATCCCGGAAATCCAAGCCAGAACGGGAGAGATGGAAGAAACCCTGAGAACTATCTGGGATAGTGTGGCGAGTTTAGCTGAAAGAGTCTCGGATGCTGAGAGAAAGGGAGCGCGTAATCCAACCGGTCCGAGTTTCGAAGAAAGGGGGGACCGTTCACGAGAGCGATCACCCAATCCATCCGATCGAACACAGCTAAACCGCTGAAACTTATCTATAATGGGGATTGTGACCCTCATCTTTTCCTAGATAGTTTCAAGTCTCACACGAATACCAAGGGGTACTCGGAAGCAATATACTGTAACATGTTCCAGATACCCTAGCGAGGGAGGCATTTAGTTGGTTCTACGAGCTCCCATCAAATTCTATTGATTGCTTCCGGCAATTGGCTGATAGGTTTGTCAATAGGTTCATCCTGCGAACTGATGGGCAGAGCACCACCCAACTTTTCAAAGTTAAGCAAGATAAGGGCGAGGAGTTGAAAACTTTTGTGAACCGTTGGCAAGGAGCCACAACCAGAGTCAGGAACTTTGACAAAAGGGTTGCAGAAGAGGCGTTCATTCAGGAGTTGCTTACCAGGAAAGTTTTGTATGAGGAACGAATTGAAAATCCACAAGGCTACAATGAGCTTATTGAAATGGCAATCAGGCATGCTCAGGCAGACCATGATACTTATGGGGGCACCTTGGCCTAGAAGAGGACGGTCAAAGGGAGAGAAGGAGGATCACCGGTACAAGTGGTCCAGGAGGTTAGGGCCTGGAAGGGAGAGCAAGAGCCGAGCTCATACTCCTCTGGAAAGAGACACAAGGAAAGGAGCGGGAGGAAGGCAGGGAAGCAGTATGACGCGCAAGTAAAGGCGAAGGGCCCCTACCTGGACACTGAGTACACAAGGGTGGTGCCGGCAAGCAAAGAGCATTTCTCAGCGTTCAACGCCACTTACGAGGTGATATGGAATGAGAATAAGTCTGTCATTCCACCTTCCCCGGCCAGAAAGTTCTATGCTTCTCGACTCGTTAAGGAAGACACAAAGAAATTTTACAGGTACCATGGGGAGGCACATCACCACATAAATAACTGTATAGAGCTGAAGAGAGCGGTAGAAAACCAAGTGAGAGAGGGAAAGTTGCAGCAGTATATGCCCGGGCAAAGGCATGTAGGGGCGATTGAAGTATTTAAGACGATTAACACCATCCATGGCGGCTCCCATATAGATAAGAGGAGCAACAAATCCAAAAGGCAGTGTACATGAAGTAGGGATGGCCGGGAAGTTTTCGCTTTTGGAAGTAGCAATAATCAGCAAGTGACCACCAGATGGAAGTCCGTAACCTTCCTAGAAGAGAAGAAGGAGGGGATAAGAGGACCCGTTCCTGATAACATTGCAACTCGACCAGTATATCACGAAGAAGATCCTGGTTGACACGGGAGCTTCAGTCAACGTGTTATTCCAGAGTGCCCTGAATAGACTGCATCGAGGACGTAACAAGTTGATGTAAGACCATGAGCCATTAATCAGTTTCTCGGGCGATGTCGTTTAGCCCCTCGAATCGGACAACCTTGGAGTGAGTATGGAGGGCCGAGAGGGGGTCGCTCGGGCCACATAGAATTCATCGAGGTAGATTACGAGTCGTCTTACAACAGGATCTTGGGAAGGCCCGCTTTATGGAAGCTTCGGCCACATGTTGATGATGAAGATCCCAAGCCCAACGGGAGTCATTACGATTCTTGGAGATCAAGGGGTGGCAAGAAGTTGTTATGCCATAAACAACGGGAGGAAGAGGTCGGATGTCCTGATGGCAAGCCAGGCCGCAGTTTCCCTTTCGAATCCATATGTGGATCCTAAAGATGATACCGACTCAGATGAAGAGCGACTAGGATCAGCAAGAGAAACATAATTGGTGTCAGTCTCAGATGAGTTCCGAATCGGCAAGTAACCATAGGAATGGGATAGGCAACTGGTGTGCGGGCAGCACTAGTGGAATTCCTGAGGAGGAACAGTAGGGTGTTCGCTTGGAAGTATAAGGATATGCCTGGGATATCGAGTGGCATCGTGACTCACAAGCTTGGTATCAAGAAGGGATTCCCTCCGGTGAGGCAAAATTGAAGGACGTTTAAGCCAGAGAAGTATGAGGCAATGAAGGGGTAAGTAAAGAAATTGATGGACATGAAGTTCATAAGGGAGGTTAGATACCCCTAGTGGCTGGCCAATGTGGTCATGGTCCCTAAAAAGTCAACGGGACAATGGAAGATGTGTGTGGACTACTCAAATCTCAACAGGGCATGCTCCAAAGATAGCTTCCCGCTCCCACGCATAGACCAATTAGTGAACTCCACGTCCGAGTTTGAGTTGTTAAGCTTCATGGACGCCTACACGGGTTACAACCAGATACAAATGGACCTGGGGGATTAGGAGAACATAGCTTTCACAATGGACAGGGGGTTCTATTGTTACAAGGTCATGGCCTTTGAATTGAAGAATGTGGGAGCCACCTAATAGCGGTTGATGAATGTCATGTTCGCCGAGTACCTCAGAAAAATAATGGAGGTATATGTCGATGACATGCTGGTCAAACGTCTGACGGCCGAGAAACATGTAGGGCATCTAGAGAAAGTCTTCGAGGTAATACTAAGGTACGAGATGAGACTGAACCCTCAGAAATGCATATTTAAGGTGATCAAAGGGAAGTTCTTGGGCCACATAATCAGCGGGAGGGGAATAAAAGCCAACTCGGAGAAGATCAGAGCCATCTTAGATATGGAAAGGCCCAAGGAGGGGAATGAACTACAGTCATTGGGTGGGAAGATCGTCGCCTTGGCGAGATTCGTGTCACGGCTAACGGATAAATGTGCCCCCTTCTTTTGACTATTACGGGACCAGCAATGTAAAAAGATAGTCTGGGAACTCGAGCAGGAAGAGGCTTTCACCCAGATAAAGGCATACCTCATGTCCGGGCCGATTTTGTCGAAACCGATCTCGGGCGAGATATTATATCTGTACATTGCAGCATCGCAGGTGGCAGTCAGCTCAGTGTTAATAAGAAAAGAGTCGGATATTGAGCATGTCGTGTTTTATGCCCGGAAGGGATTTACACCCACTGAGAACAGGTATTCGGATGTCGAAAAATTAGCTTTAGCGCTTATCGTAATAGCCAGAAGGCTCAGACACTACTTCCAGGCACACTCGATAACCTTTATACCAATCACCCCCTGAGGAAAATCATGCAAAAGCCATAGATCAGCAAGAGGCTGGTAAAATGGGCAATAGAGGTTGGAGAGTTCGATATCCATTATTGGCCTCGAGTGGCTATCAAGGGCCAGGCAGCAGCCGACTTTATATCCGAGCTCATGCCCATGAAAGTTATGGGTGAGTCTTCGAGGCTCGCGCCCATTGAGTTGGAAAGCGAGTCATCCTCGGTCGACCTGGAGGGAAGCGAGGACCCAGCGGCCCCACATTGGAAGCTTTTTGTTGATGGCTAAGTGACGAGAGCTAAAAGTGGGGCGGGAATCATATTGGAGACCCCCGATGGATTCAAACATGAGTACGCCTTGGAATTTCAATTTAAGACCTCAAATAATACTGCAGAGTATGAAGCGTTGATTGGTAGGTTACAACTCGCCTGGGATATCGACGTGGAGAAAGTAGAAGTGTTTAGCGATTCACAGCTGGTTGTAAATCAAGTCAACAAGAGCTTCGATGCAAAGGAGCCCCAATTGAACTCCTACCAAACATTGTCAAAAGCCTTCATGCAACGCTTCAAGTCAGCCATTCTCTCTCACATCTCGCGAAAGGAAAATAGCAATGCAGATGCCCTTACCCGGCTAGCCACCGAAGGGCTTGGGAAAAGAAGAAAGAAGGCAACAATTGAGCTGTTGGGAAAACTGAGTAAGTAAAACCATCTCGGAGATATTCATGGTTGAAGCGGGACCTGGAGAGCCTACGTGGATGGATCCCATAGTCGAGTTCATGAAAGAGGGTGTCCTCCCGGAGGATAGGCGGCAAGCATGAAAACTTCAACGCGATGTGCCAGGTACACACACACTCATGAACGGGAAGCTATACCGCAAAGGTAACAATTTCCCCAACCTGAAGTGTGTGACAGAAGAGGAAGGAGAAGCGATCATGGGGAAATACACAAGGGAGTATGCGGGATCATTTTGGGTCCCGGTCGTTGGCACACAAGGCTCTCCGCTCAAGGTTCTTCCGGCCCAACATGGGAGCCATGATAGATAAGATGTCGGCTCGGTGCAGTAAATGTCATTTGCACACCAATGGGACACATTCCCCTCCTATCGCTTTGTCAATCCTATTGTCGCCCTGGCCTTTTGCATAGTGGGGCTTGGACCTCATCAAGATACTACCAACGGCGCCAGGGCAATTCAAGTATGTGATAGTGGTTGTTGACTATTACACGAAGTGGGTGGAAGCGGAACCCCTAGGGAAGATAACCACTGAATGCATGAAGAATTTCCTGATGAAAAACATATATTGCAGATTCGGGGTCCTAGAGACAATCGTCACGGACAACTGAATGCAATTCAACAATAACCATTTGATTGAGTTCACGAAGGACATGGGCACCAAGATGGTCTTCACGTTCGTGGCACACCCACAGACCAACGGTCAGGTGGATGTAGTTAACAAAATAATTAAAAAGCTTTTGAAGAAGAAGCTGGATGACGCCAAGGGTCTGTGGGCAAATAAGCTGTCGGAGGTATTATGGGCAATCAGAACCACTGCAACAGAAGCAATGGGAGAAACGCCTTTTTGTATGGCCTTCGGCATGGAGGTTGTCTTGCTGATTATGACGCCAATACCTTCGGTCAGGGTCGAAAATTTTGATGCTGCAACCAATGAGGAAGACCTCCATTTGAATATTGACCTCATCGAGGAAAGGCGGGAGAGAGATGACTTGCATAACCAAATCTATAAGCAGCGAGTTGCATGCCATTACAATAGTAAGGGCAGGGTCCGGACGTTGGGACTAGGGGATTGGGTAATGAAGAAAATCATGACCAAGACGGCCGCCTTGGATCCAACATGAGAAGGGCCGTACGAGATTGTTGAGGAGGTCGGCCCAGCAACATTTTTTCTACGAGATTAGGATGGGATAATCATTGGGCACCCCTAGAATACGGAGCACCTAAAATTCTACCCCGGGAGAACAACATGTCCTGGAGGGTGCCTCCTATGGAAACAATGATCTTGAATACGGAGCATCTTTGTAAAATGTATATTTGAAAGTCTTACTGACCCAGGGAAAACAACATGTCCTGGAGGGTGCCTCCATTGGTCTTGAAAGACTTGATGCAAGAATGGGGAATTTGAATTCAAAATTCTAAATGCTTGAATAATCCACCAGGAGGCATAAGTTAATTAAATCCCGAGCAATATCGAACGGCATAGGTAACCAACCAGGAAGCATAACACCGAGCGGGATAGGCGTAGTGCAAATTATATATAACACCGTAGAGATGCACATAACAAAATTGGATAAGGCATAATATATTAAAGCCCGGAATGCCGGGGGTATACCACCAATGGGTATTTACAAAAGCACCTAGGATCAATAATCACCGGGATAAGGAGCAGGAGCGAGAGCACTTAAGCTCACTGAGTGGCCAGCTGAAGGCCCTGTCACCATTTGCCTCTTCTGGGGTGGCGGCACGCCCGACACGCTCATGCCTATCAACGTCATGCCTTCCTCACGCTGGGACTTGGACCTCTTGGATGAAGGTTTCTACTTCCTCTTCTCGCCTAGGTTGACGTTGACCATGTCTCTAGTCTTCCCAGGCACCTCTATGTCAATAGGCGGCTTCCCGTATCCCTCGTCGGGAATCTCCAAAAGTATCGCGTCCTCTGAGATGCGGGCGGTCGAATCCTCAACATTCATCTCTGTACACGCGGCAACCTTCCCAACCTCTAGGAGGTCGCTCAGCAGGTCAAAATCTAAGTCCATGTCACACGGGTGTGACGGCCGGGGTTTGTGCTTGAGAATTTTAGCTGCCAACAAGAACAATAGTTAAAAGTGTAATAGAAAATACAAGTATAAAACATAAGCGAGATGCATTTAACACCAGGCTTACGGCCTAGTTCACAGTAAATTAATACGCTCTACCGGGTCAGATTGTAAGAACTACAGTCCTCGTCCGATGGCTAGGTTGCAAATATACGCTCTATACGTCGCTTCTCGAGCTCCGACAGCGAGAATAACTAATCCTAGATATACGTAAACCGATTGGCACCACGTATATCGGGCAGTTCCTTAGCCATCGACCGCCGAAAAGCACGACATTTAAACTCCAGTTGTTGTTAACGGACGTTGGAAGGTCGGTAATGGGAGACAAGTAGTCCCGAGCGGCAAATAACACATAACCACCGTAGTTCTGCTTCTTTGAGTACGAGAGGCTATATAAAGCCCGAAACTCATGATAGTTGGCCATCCCATGTCTGACAAGTAGTACATGCAGCAAAGGAATAGCAACTAGCGCCACTGGTCTGGGGAAATCTGCCCAGGCACTAGCTGAAGCATGCTCTGTCAAGACCTACCCTAAATTTCACCTTGAGACCCAAAGTGAGTCTTGCGGGGACCACCTCCAAGAAAAATTTACCGAAAAACTCAGAAAACATCCCTTGAAAATGGACAATCCTAAAATAAAGAACTACTCTCTTAATAATTAAACCATTTTCCCATTCAACCATAATTATCCAAACAATAAAATATCGGTCTTAGTACACCACCGAAAATATTATACAAAATTTCCAAGAGTATTCAGAGCTACTAAAAACAACTGTCAAAACCTACCCTAAATTTCACCCTGAGACTTAAAGTGAGTCTTGCGGGGACCACCTCTAAGGAAAATTTACCGAAGAACTCAGCAAACCTCCCTTGAAAATGGACAACCCTAAACCGGAAAAATAAAGAACTACTCTTTTAACAATTAAACCATTCTCCCATTCAACCATAATTATTCAAACAATAAAATATCGGTCTTAGTACACCACCGAAAATATTATATAAAATTTTCAAGAGTATTCAGAGCTACTAAAAACAACGGAAGCAGAAAAAACCCCTAGTACATTAAACATGTAACCTACTGGTGGAAAGTGGCTGATTGATGGGTAATTATGCCTCGTCTCCTCCTATTAGACCGACTCACACTCTGCAAACTGGGCATTTTAAAAACGAAGGGCCCAGAGAAAAATATTTGAAACCGTTAGAGTGAGTGGACAAAAATAAATTTAAAAGAAATATTTATGTTTTCCCAATTTAATTTCCATAGAAATTATGGTGCATGCGACAGCTCAAAAGCTCTCAACTCAAAAACTGGCAAATACATGACTAGCTCCGGCTAGTCTCCCAAAACTTAAAAAAATACAGCCTCTCAGGCTAAACTATATATATATATATATATATATATATATATATATATATGTATGTATGTATGTATTTACACTCGTCATAATCCTTGTATGATTTCTTATGAATAAATATAATAAAAAAAATAGAAATTCATACAAGGCTACTACGCTTGCGTCTAACGCTCACGTCACGCCATAATGAAATTTTACCTCATTATGCGGAAAAACACGAGTGTGTGTATATATATATGTGCATATTCTCTATATAATCTTATATTTATATAGGGCTACGACGATTGCGTCTAATACTCACGTCACACTATAATGGAATTTTAATTATGACTGAAAAACACGTATAGCTGGCTAGCATTTATTTATATACATAATATTCTCATAATCATCTATATATGAATATATAATCACCGAAATTCTCAATTCGGTTATTCTCCAACAAAAGAAAATAATCATCAGTAAATCTTTTGCATGCATAATATTTAAAACAAAGGTCCACTCATTAATTAGGTCTAAGCCTATTGTCGATCCGAGGCCTCTCCTGCTCGAACCTCTTCACGTCTTGTTCCAAATATATAATTAATTTCCCAAATTAAAAATCCAATATTTATTCAAAATAGGCAAAATTAACTGTGAGCCTTTACCACCCTCATCCTTGCCCAACTTCGTCATTCTTAACTCAATATTAACCAAACTTCACTAGAAAAATAACGATAGCCTTAACGCAATCTTCTACAATCTAAACAACATTAAACCAATGGCCGGATTCTACCCTATTAATCCGTCAAAATTACCAAACTTTAAAAAATTTCCAAACATATCCAAAACTCCTCCAAAAATTTCAAAATTCACATCAATAGACTCCCCTTAACAACACACATCTAAAACCATAAAAATCCCCTTAACAACGGCGGCCGGCGGTCGACTCTGGCGACCTCCTATTCCTACCAAAATTTGACAGCACCTTCCTCTCAACCTCCTCTACAACTTTCCTAACTAGCACAAACACCAATTCCAAGCCTAACTATGCCAATCGAACGAAACAGAATTTCAATCACCGATTTCTCCTTACCCAGGTTGAGTCGAACTGAAACCTTCCGAGGGATTGAAGCACGGGAGGAGAACTTCCAAACGAGTCAAGGATTATTAGCTATGGTGGTCAGAGGAGGGAGTTCCGGCGACAGAGCACTCCGAACAGTTGGACCTTCTGGGTTTGATTTCTCTTTCACGGCGGCGCTAGGGAGGTTGTCACCGGTTTAGGAAGGAAGAGGAGGAGATGGCCGACCGTTTGGGACCGGTACGGCGACCTACGGTAGCCGGAGAGAGAATCGGGAAGGAGGAGAGAGAAGAAAGAGAAGGAAAAGGTTTGGGCCCCAACCCAATCCATCACATCAAATATAAACCCAACTCCAAAATTTAACACCCCAAAATAATGCCCTAATAAAACTTACCTTTTTACTAGCTAAACTTACCATTTTTACCGTCAACAATTATTTCCACTACAAATAATTCCTTCATAAAAATCGTCCATAAACACCCCTCTAGGGACCTTTGAAAAATGAAATTTACGAAGATGGTAAAACTCTTATTAATACCATGCTAGTAAATAATGTAAATATTTAAGAGTCGAGGCATGACATGCTCAGCAGGTACTGCATGCACTGAGGAAGCGGGGGAGAGAAGCCATTCCTAAACATGTTGTCGTGCACTGCGATGAAGTCGTCTCTCGAGTAGCACACCGGCTCGCCTTTGTACAGCCCACGGAGGGAAACGATAGGTAGGATGCCCTAGTCTTCCTTGAATTGTTCTATCTTGGCCAGGGTCATGCTGCTCTCAGGTTCGTCGCACACGGTGCCATCCTCCAAGATGTACCATCTAGACATTGAAGAGCCGACGACACTGGTCATCGGGATGCCATGAAACACCCCGGCCGACCAGTCTACATCTCGGGCGGGTATGCCATATGTTTACTCTACTGGCCTAGATTGCTCCCCTGGGCGGGAAGCTTATGTACTCCTCCATCTTCTCATCGTCATCCGCTATTGGCCGAGACGATGTGCTAGCCCCACTCAAGTCAGTTGTACTTCGGGAATCCATCTACCTTAGTATAACAAACCCTAAGACCTATTAGTATGCGCCGCCGGGAGCAAGCGCATAGTGCACAACTTAACATAGCCTAAACCTAGAAATCCCCAGTTTTACCCAAAACCACAACAGCAACACAATGCAGAAAAAGCAAAGCAGAAGCATACACAATGGAGGAAAACAAGCAAAACTTACCAGATTTTCGACTCAGTAGCAACGCCGGAAATTCAGAGGACCGGAAACACCTAATATCGTAGGGATTGGCGGTGGCACAGTGTATGAACGCAAAGCAAGGAAAAAGAAGAAGAGCGAGAAAAACCGACGGAGAAAGCAGAAAAGAGAGAGAACCACGTAGAACAAAGAGAGAAGAGAATCTAGAGCAGGGGAACCATAGAAACCAAAGAGTGAGAAAAACCAGAGACCAGAATGAGAATGAGTGAAGATGAAAGGGGGGGGGAAGGGGTTATTCTCAGAAACTGGGAAGTCGCCTCGATCCATGAACCGGCGTAATAAAAAAACCAATTAACAGTTAACGAGGAACCCCTACTCGTCAGATCAAACCGCAAGATGATGCCACGTGGCTCAAACCACCTTAGCTTCTTGAAGAAGGAAAGAATGAAGCGACATGCATTAATTGCTCGTCAGTTATCACTAAGAATATGGTGACATCCGGCGAACATGCATTTAATGCATCTGCCACAGCAACGCCCTAACACCCATGTGAAAGACCTCTCTTAGGTGAGTATCACCGAGATTATTCTTCCGTGTGAAATACCTTTCTCGGGTGAGTATCATTGTAGTCGGTAGTCAGTAAACTACCTTCCCTGCCCATAGACCGGTCATGAAACTTGTAGACCGACATCCCACCTACCTCGCCATGGTGAAAGATCATAGGTACCACAGAAGGCACCATGATAGTAGTTATGTGCATTTTGTCCCACATCAGAAACATAATGTAAGAGGAAACCTTCCTTATCTATAAAAGGAAGGCTTCCTCCCGAGATACAGGGATCGGTAATACTCCACCCTGTGATATAGGAGAGAGAGATGAGATCTGATACACTCCACCCCGCGGATATAAAGCCCACCGCGCGGGATGGGTAGCCCCGCCCCTCCCCCCATTTGTAATACTCCACCTCGCGGGATGGATACTCCCTCATCCCTCCCTTACTCCAGACCGCGTGGGATTGTTTCTCTTGTACCCCGCGCGATGGAAACTCTTGTAACACCAAAGGCCTATTGGCCATGATAGTGGAATCTTAAGTGGACGTAGCCATGTCCTCAGATGGCATGGTGAACCACTATAAATATTGTGTCTTTGTTCATATTCATGTTCCACCGTGCTTCTGTAGAGCCTACGGGTTCTTGCAGAAACAATTGGCGCCGCCTGTGGGAATCATTACTAAAAGTCATATTGCTCTGCCCCCCGAGAGGAAGTATAGATGCGAGGCGAGATGGTTCACATAGAATGAAAGGCGAGGTAGCTCGCGTGGGAGCGAGGCGAGATAAATCGTATGGGAGAGGCGAGGTAGCTTGCAAGGATTTAAGGCGAGGTAGCCCGCATGGGAGCGAGGCGAGATGACCCGTCTGGGGTTATTTTTGTCATCGAGATTTCCCTAACAGCAGAATCCGGCCCGTTGTTCTTTTGTCAGCGGGATAGGTAGTCCAAAAGAAGAATCCCGCCCGGGTTCTTTTTGTCAGCGGGACAGTCCAAGAGCAGACTCACAACGGCTCATGTCCGATGCAACCCGTCCGTGGTTCTTTTGTCCGCTGGATAGGAAGTCCAACAGCAAGAGAATCCCGCCCGGTTATTTTGTCAGCGGGATTAGAAGTCCAGCAAAATATCTCGCATGAATGCGAGGCGAGATAGCCCGTAGCTATTTATCTGGAAAAGTCAACAACCGTGCTGGCAACAAGGATTCATCGTCCGGGATTAGTACGGGCATGAATCTGAACCTCCTATGTCCACCCATTCGGTAGCTCTTTCCACAGATAAGTCCTTCATTTAATTGCCTCTTATGAAAGTACAAAGCATGCTTCACGTACGAACTATATAATATGCAGTTCATGATCACTATTGTCCATTCAAATTTGTGAGTCCCGGATAAGTGTCATCAGGAGGAAGCATGCAACAACTGCTTAAGAAAATCTCGATTCCCGGATAAGAACTAACGGAAAGAAACATACCAACCGTTTCATGAGATTCTTATACCCGAGCAAGAACCAAAGGAAAGCATACACGAACTAAAATGCATGAACCATTTTGCTTTTCGATAATTATTATGTCATATATGTACTTGGTTAGAACCATAATTGTGTCAATCATTTGTTCATTGTGAAGGTACAACAATCCTCGCCCCGCCGAGTCAGAGACATTTTTTAGGCGAACTCCACAGCTCGCGGGGTAGTCCTGGCATGCGGAGCGAACACAGCTCGCGTGAAAGCATTACGCGCTGACTCCACAGCTCGCGTGCGATTCTGGCACGCGGAGCGAACTCCTCAGCTCACGTCATAGTCCTTGTGCGTGGAGCGAACTCTTCAGCTCGCGTGTAAACATTGTCCGCGAGGCGAACTCCTCAGCTCGCGTGTGGTTCTGGCATGCGGAGCGAACTCAACAACTCGTGTGGTAGTCCTGACACGCGGAGCGAACTCAACAGCTCGCTTAGTAGTCGTGGCATGCGGAGCACACTTGTCAGCTTGCGTGACTATTTCAATCCTTGTGAGGCGGACAACTCAGCTCGCCCAGAAGTGTCAACCCTTCTGTGCCAAGCGGACTCTACAGCTCGCATGCGAGCTCCTCGCCTGGTCGAATCAGATTTAAGGCTGGGTTCTTGGAGGACCCAGCAGACTTCGAGATCAGCGGACTTGTGGGGACTAGGATCTGGTGCCCATCTATAAATAACTGATCTATGAGCATTTTATATGTTAAGTCCTCACTCAAGACATGTCTTGAGCGGGAACTAAGGGGGACTTGTAGTCGGTAGTCGGTAGTCAGTAAACTACCTTCCCTGCCCATAGACCAGTCATAAAACTTGTAGACCGACATCCCACCTACCTCGCCATGGTGAAAGATCATCGGTACCATATCGGGAAGGTGCTCCTCCAAGCTCCACAAGAAGGCACTATGATAGTAGTTATGTGCATTTTGTCCCACATTAGAAACATACACTACCAGAACAGGCACTTTAGCCGACGAAAAATTTTCGTCGGCCTGTTAAAAAAATTCGTCGGCTAAGACATTAGCCGACGAGCCTTCGTCGGCTATAGTGTCGTCGGGAAAAGGCCGTCTGTAATGACTTTAGCCGACGAACTTTTTTTTTTCGTTGGCTATAGTCCCACTTTAGCCGACGAAAAAAATCGCGTCGGCTATAGTCCCAGACTTTAGCCGACGAAGTATTTCGTCGGCAAAACGTTGTAAAAAAATTTAAAAAATAACTATAGCCGACGAAATATTAGGTTATTCGTCGGCTAAACCTTATAAAAAAAATTAAAAAAATAACTATAGCCGACGAAATATTAGGTTATTCGTCGGCTAAACCTTATAAAAAAATTTAAAAATAATTATAGCCGACGAAATATTAGGTTATTTCGTCGGCTAAACCTTATTAAAAAAATTAAAAAAATAACTATAGCCGACGAAATAGTAGGTTATTCGTCGGCTAAACATTATAAAAAAATTTAAAAATAATTATAGCCGACGAAATATTAGGTTATTTCGTCGGCTAAACCTTATTAAAAAAATTTAAAAATACTATAGCCGACGAATATTATGTTTGAATATCGTCGGCTAAAGTTGCTGGGTTTTGAAAAAAAAAACTGTAGAAACTTTTTTTATATTTTTTTTTGTGTGTGTGGAGAATCTTGACAGAGAAACTGTGATATACAGTGAAAAGTTGCCACCGAAACTGGCAACACGCCGGTGAGGTTGTTGTTGTAGAGGTCGAGAACACGGAGGTTAGTGAGGTTGGAGAGCTCCGGCGGGAACGTGCGGTTGAAGACGTTGTTGGAGAGGTTGAGGAGGCGGAGAGCGGAGAGAGCGGAGAGGCGGGAGTCGGGGTCGTCGAGGGAGGACTTGAGGGAGAGGAGGGCGCGGTAGGTGGCCATTGGGCGCGTGGGGGTGGAGAGTAGACGGTGGGGTGAGGAGAGAGAGTGGCGGAGGTGGAGGAGGAGAAGGAGGAGGAAGAGGAGGAGGGGACGCAATATTTCTAGTGTTGGGTTTATTTGTGGTGGTTGTGTGGAGGAGGAGGAGGAGGAGGAGGAGGAGGAGGAGGAAGAGGAGGAGGGGCCGCAATATGTCTAGTGTTGGGTTTATTTGCGGCTATATAAAGAACTTTAGCCGACGAAATTATTTATTTTCGTCGGCTAAACTCTTTGGTTGACCGCCAAAAAATTTTGGTTGAAAATTTTGAAAATTTTTCGACTTTAGCCGACGACTTTTCATATATTTTCGTCGGCTAAAGTCCTTTGAAAATTTTGGTTGCCCGCCAAAAAATTTTGGTTGAAAATTTCGAAAATTTTTCGACTTTAGCCGACGAATTTTCATATATTTTCGTCGGCTAAAATCCTTTGAAAATTTCGTCGGCTAAACCTTTTAAATTCGTCGGCTAAAAGTATTTTTATACATTTGGCATGTTGTGATTGCATTGACCGCAACTATCAGCACCGAATATTTACCGGAATAGTGTGATTTTTCAACCGTGGATGTATTTCAACATTCTCGTCATATCTTATTTCATGACTTTTTAGAGTTTGAAGGTTTTACGTATAGTTTGTTTTTGAAACGGAACATTTACATAACACTTGGTAAACAAGTTATACAACATTAGTATGCATGTTGTGATTGTGATGATCAAACTTGAGAAACAGAATTCCGACCGTCAGATCTGACCATCATGATAAAATACATGTATGGGAAAAAATTCAACTTGATCCGAAAAGAATAAGGGCTCGATCCGGACGGTCAATCTCGTAAGTCAAACCCCTAAACTCACGGAAAAGGTCGTTCGACCGTCTAAATTACGTATTTTGGCCGGACCTCCAACTGAAAATAGTTTTAAACCGATGACACGCAACAAGTCGTATAAAAATTTTAACGGTAAATAGGGTTGACCGCAGTTTTAAAAGAAAAAAATCAAACCCTAAAAACAGAAAATTACATAAAAAGCCTAGATCCGACGGTCGGATTGGCCCCGAAAGGAAATTAGCTTGGATTTGGGCCTGCGGAGCTGCTGTCAAAATTTCAGCAATTTCTGACGGACGGATCAAAAGTTACACCCCTTTTTGCGTAGGACTATATTGCATCAAAATTTGTAAATATAAGACACTTTAGCCGACGAAATTATATTTTTCGTCGGCTAAACTTTTAAAAATTTCGTCGGCTAAACTCTAAAATTTCGTCGGCTAAAGTTTTGAAAATTTCGTCGGCTAAACTTTTGAAATTTTCGTCGGCTAAAGTTCACAGACTATAGCCGACGAAAAAAATTATTTAGCCGACGAAAAAAATTATTTAGACGACCATCAATATGATTATAATGTTTATGGATTAATCAATGCAAAGAAGTGCATCAATGCTTATACCTTTTATTTTTTTATTTTATTTTTTTCGAACACCAAACCCACTCTTACCTATAAAGAGAAAATTTTAAAAACAATACATGATAAATTGTTCACTCTTAATTTTAGTGTTTCAAGTTTCAAAAAAATCAAAATAGTACATAATGTTTAAAAACCGATACATTTTTAGTACATAACATAAATATTATCGTTAACTCTATATAATTTCTCTTTTTTTCCTAACAAATAAATTTCGTATATAAATAGTATATACGAAATAATATATTACAAGTCACTTGTCTGGAAAATAATATATCAAATTATCAATAAATACGGGTAGTATTTTACAAATCTATACAAACAGACTGAGATACTCCTTACGGCTCAAAAAAACGCGAATCTTTTCTCTTTTGTTCTTCAGTGGCTGCCTCTTCTCCTCCTTCCTTCTCCATACATTCCTCCTCTTCTCTCTATCTGCGAACCCACGAACGCTATGGCTTTCAGAGGAGTGAGTTTTCCTGCTACCCTTTTCCGATTTCTTATTTGTTTTGGGGGTTTTGAATTTGTAGCTACTCTTCACTTTTACTGATACTCCAGGGCTGATTACTGGATTGGGTTTTGTTCGTGTAAAATTAACATGTGGGTTCTGTTCTTTTTGTGCGTTTTTTCTCCAAAGTTTAAACCTTTAGTTAATCTCAAGTAGAGAATTTGATTCTTCATTGCATTCTATTCTATGTTTCTCAAGTAAAAAGAAGGTTGGAAGTTGACCCTAATTTTCTGTATTGGAATTACTGTTAAATGATGTGTATATGTACTGGTGGTAGTAATTTCTGTAATCTTTGGTAAATATTTTGCTTAGTGTTTAACTCTGTATATCTGGGGACTGGGAATCTGGGATTTTTTACATTGCATGTTATGAGGTCTTAAATTAGTTTATCGTTTGAGCTTTTGACTTTCTGTTGTTAGTTGCAATTAAGGCTTCTGTAATTCCGACTGGTTTATTTCAAGTTTGGATATTTACCCAAAGACACTCTCAAGTTTCAAGTTTGGGCACATAGCATAATCACTCTACCCCTCTAAGGAGAAAAAGAAATCTTTGAGGTCGGAAAAGTTAAGCATTATGAGTTTTTTGAACTCGATGTTATTTGGTGGTATGGTTCTTGTTTTGCTGGAAGGTTATGATCGTTTGAGCTGAACATTGATTTTCTTATAATGTGGGAAATTGATGACTGGTAGTTAATGTTGGGTTGGAGTATTTGACTGTGGGTTTTTTGTTATTCAGGGGAATGCTTCCTCTGGCATGGGTGTTGCTGAGGACTGCCGGAGCACATTCTTGGAACTGCAGAGAAAGAAGGCCTTCCGCTATGTGGTTTTTAAAATTGATGAGAAGAAGAAAGAGGTTGTGGTAGAGAAGACAGGAAGCCCGGCTGAAAGTTACGATGATTTCACTGCTTCGTTGCCTGAAAATGATTGCCGATATGCAATCTATGACTTTGATTTTGTCACTTCAGAGAATTGCCAGAAGAGCAAGATCTTTTTTATTGCATGGTTCGTTTCTGTTGGTTATGTTTGACTGAAGTTTGGTGCGCTTTGACATCTTATAATCACTGTGTTCTATCTTTTGATTGAAGATGATGGCATGCTTTGACCTTTTATAATCACAATATGTTCTGTGTGAACTTTGCAGCATAGTTAGGTGCATGCTATGTATGATTGGTTATTTGTTCTTCTGTCCCTCACTTGTGCGATGGGGTGCTCTTCAAAGGCAAATGGAGGCATAACAAATGAGTTCCGTTTTCCACTTGCTTTGCTGCTTAACCATCTGAGGACGTCATTTTCTGTTGGTGTATTGGAGGATTTGTATAGCTTTGATTTTTAAACTGGCTAAGGGGATTATGCAGCCTAGTCTTCGGATTGATAATAACTGTTTCAAGTTGTGTTCAGTTTAATTATTTGGTGTTTTTGAAGATTGATAACTCCTTCTGCTCTTCATTTCCCACTTAAACGTTGGATAAAATATATGGACCTTTCTGTTAATTTTGAGTCACTATGTGATGTCTGTGAAAAATATATGGACGTATGTTTTCTGTTAAACATATCGTATTTTCAAAGGTCTTAGGTTATGATTGTATACATATCTCTCTTAACTTTTGTGAAAAATTGCCTTTTCTCTATCATTTGATTTGCTATTGCCATTTTTACTTTCAATGTGATAAGAAGAATGCCTCTTTGTCAGGTCACCTTCTGTGTCACGGATCCGTGCTAAGATGCTCTATGCGACTTCAAAGGACAGGTTCAGGAGGGAGCTGGATGGTATCCATTATGAAATCCAGGCAACTGACACCACTGAGATGGAACTTGAAGTCCTTCAGGAGCGTGCGCACTGAGCACGTAAATTGGGTTTGGCATTTCAAAAGAAGTACAGGAGGTTTCTTTCAGAATATGTGCATTATATTTGCCTGAAAAAAAAAAGGTGTAGTTTAATATATTTAATAATCAGCACCCGGGAAGGCTGATTAGGGGGTCCTGGCTAAGATTTCTTATGCACAGGAATTCGTGCTTCCTTATTACCATGATGCTTCTCAGGTGAAATTGGATATGGTTATGGTTAATGCTAATTTGATTCCTATCATGTTCTATGAATGATCTCTCCTTTCATCACATTTTGGTTTGAGTTTTCTGTAAAAAAGCTGGATCGATCTGTTATGCATTTTCACTGTGAACTGTTGGCTTAAGTAGCAGTTCTGTTTTTGTCTGTGATAGTAGAAAGAGTGTGATAATACCTAATGGTTATTAATACAAAAAATAATAAATAATAATAATAAAGCATTTGGTCTTGTTCAGTAGAATGTTACAGGACTGGATCATATTGTTTTCTTTTTTGCCCTTTTCTCTGTTCCTCCTGACATCATGCTCAAGCGTCCGAGTCACACACCATGAGTTAGCTTAGGTGAAGGAAATTATAATATGTTTGATAACCCATGGTATGCAGATTTGTCTTTAACCTGATCATTTTGGTGATTTAACTTTTCTGGAAATTATCTGCCAAACAAGGGTCAGGTGCAATGACACAGGTTTTAGTTTATTCCATTTGACCTCCTTAAGTTTCAGATATTTTTGGTTGTATCTGGATTGTTGAGCAGATAGGGGAATTATTAGTGGTGCAAGGTTTTCTGAGGAAACCGTTGAGAAGGATTGATGCTCATACTTTTACCTATTTCGGCACTCTGGAAGGCAAGGGCTGCCGGCAGAATCCTTACAACCAAAGGCAGCTGAGTCCTCATGGGGGGTGATTGATCTTCACTGCCTAAATTATGGTACTAGTAAACGGATACCAACACACAGGACTCTTATATAACATCAAATTGTAAAAATGGTCTATCACATGATGATGATCATATTAGGCAAGGGTTGGTAATTCCGAATCACAATCTTGGGGTCAACAAGGCCATATTCTAGTACATGATTACGTCCAGGACTTAATTTGGTTCAACAGCATTTCTTTATCTAAGTTGGTAAGGTTTCTACAATTCAGTACTTATCTTGGTTCACATGGGACAAAACATAACCAAACTTGATGGACAGCTTATGCTCTTCTTCCCCTCACCGCCTGATAAGATTTGTGAGGCTCACCCTCCACAAAACCAAATTCGAAGAAACTGGAACTAGGCCTAAAGCTACAGCCTTTCTGAATTTAGAATCAAAATCATCCAAGACATGGCAAATCTGGAACAAAAGCTAGAGGCTTTCTGAATATGGAAACATAATCAAAATGGAGGCCTAATTTTTAGGCTGCTTGAAATCCTGGAAGAATAAGGTAAACACTGTGTAGAGTCACCCTTTTGGACTTGAAGGTGGATGTTAAAAGCTTTAAATGGAGGACTTATCTCTTTTAACAGTGGGGTTCACAAAGTGAAGAGGACAAAGGAAAATGGCCACCACCACCATCAATATCACCATCTCCTTTCACGTGATGTTACTTGGTATGATCCAGCAGTTGCAGAAAGTCATTTCTCTGATTCACATTCACTGTGTTTAACATATATGACCTCACTGTAAAATCCTAGAATAGATGAGCTTTTATTTATTTCTTTTGTACTATTTGAGATTTGGTAAAAGCATCATCTTGGGGTATATAAGATCTTTCTGCATATTCTTCTGAAAACTGAGTTGGGAAATGTTTATGCTTCAACTTCTTAAGTATGGTTGTTTCTCTTTGCCAAAAAAGTATGGTTCTTTCTTCTCTTTCAAGTATTGTCTTCGCTAAGATATTTTAGTTGGTTTATGGATATCATTGTATATTATTAAGTAATAGGGATCAGATTCAGATTTATAGTGTTTTTAGTCGCATGAAATCTGATCTTGTGTTGTTATGATTGAATTATGTAATTAAGGACCACGTATTGATGAACTGTTCTTTGAATCTTGTCATGTGTTTGCTATTTTGGGTTGCCTCCTTTGTAAAAGTCATTGAAAGGAGTCTAGAGTGTGTTGTTGAGTATATATTGTGCTGTCCAAGCATTTGATTAAAGGGCTTATGTTGGGTTTTTAACTTTTTTCAGTTTTGGGAAATATGTAGGTAACGCTCAATCGGTGTAGAAGTAGTTTGGAGCTATCAAGTATCTTTAAGATTGTCTTCACTTCTCATTTTAGAAGAGAAGTTGCAGTTCAGTTGCCAATGATTATGATTTTCTTCTGGGTTTCTTATATTTAGCACCATGAATCTGATTTCTGAGTGTTCTTGATGCTGATATTTGATCCTGAAGATAGTGAATTATAGTATGGGTAGCAGCAATAAGACCGTAGTTTGGTTTAGAAGGGACCTGAGGATTGAGGACAATCCAGCCTTAGCTGCTGCTGCTAGGGATGGTGCTGTCTTTCCTGTATACATATGGTGCCCGAAGGACGAAGGACACTTTTACCCAGGTCGAGTTTCGAGGTGGTGGCTGAAGCAGTCTCTCACTCACTTGGATCAGTCATTGAAGTCTCTCGGGGCTCAACTTGCACTGATCAAAACCGACAGTACTGTTTCTGCTCTCTTGGACTGCATTCAAGCTATTGGAGCCACAAAAGTAGTGTTCAACCATCTATATGGTATGTTCTGAAGCCTCTCCTCTCCTTTCCTTAGTTTCACTGTTTCAGTAAAGTGAGTAAACTGATATAACTTTGATCCACTGTAAGGAAAACAGTCCAAGTCATTCTCTTTGATAATTATTTGGTGATTCTCTCTGTATATCTATCTGTATCGCGTTTTGCCCTTTCCAGGAATTTCAATTTCTCTTTCAGATGTCTGTAGTTGTTACAATTTTTTTATTTTTTTTTGCTAGTGGAAGATATAGTAATCTTAGATATGTATCTCCCCTCCAGAGTTGTGACTACCACTAATTTTCATCATTCTCAGCCTATGTTTCTCTATTCTCTGAATAATGAAGATCTCTCTTTTAGTCTGTAGAATGGTTCACAAATGTAAGTCAAAGAAAGGGGGCATAATATAAAGGCTAGCTCATGTTGGTAAGCAAATCAAAAAACCATTTCATTTAGTGGGGATCAGCTCTAAGCCTGTTGTGTAATGTGTTGGAATGGTAAAATTGTTGATGGTTATTGCAGAGTTACATGTTTTGAATTGTATATATTAACTTTTACTCTTTTATCTCAGATCCTGTTTCACTTGTGCGTGATCACAACATCAAAGGAAAGCTGGTAGAGCTAGAAATTTCTGTGCAAAGCTATAATGCAGATTTGTTGCACGAGCCATGGGAAGTATATGATGCAAAAGGGCAAACATTTACAACATTTAAGGAATACTGGGACAAGTGCTTAAACATGGATAGGGAACTTGTGACATTTCTTCCTCCTTGGAAATTATTGCAGGCAACAGGTACACTTCTAGTTCCCAAGTCCTTTCTATAAGACGTATCTTTGTTTGGAGGCAAACAGGAATTTCTTTCATTTATGGCTGTTATTTCCAGGAACGGTGGCAAAATATTCAATCGAAGAATTGGGTCTCGAAAATGAAACTGAAAAATCTAGCAATGCACTCTTAGGAAGAGCATGGACTCCAGGCTGGAGCCAAGCTGATAAAGCTTTAACTGAATTCTTTGACGTTCACCTGCTAGACTATGCAAAGAACAGGACAAAACTTGGGGGAAACTCAACATCGCTATTGTCCCCATATCTTCACTTTGGAGAAGTGAGTGTGAGGAAAGTTTTCCAGGTAGCTCGAATGAAACAGATACTGTTTGCAAAAGAAGGGAACTCTCTTGGTGAAGAGAGTGTGACTCTTTTTCTCCGGGCCATTGGGCTTAGAGAATTCTCACGTTATATTTGTTTTAACTTTCCATTCACTCATGAGAAATTACTGCTGAGCAACTTGAGATTCTTTCCATGGAAAGCCGACCAGGGACGTTTTAAGGCATGGAGACAAGGTCGGACCGGCTACCCTTTAGTTGATGCAGGAATGAGAGAGCTTTGGGCAACTGGGTGGATACACAATAGAATAAGAGTGATTGTTTCAAGTTTTGCTGTGAAGGTTTTGCTTCTTCCTTGGAAATGGGGAATGAAGTATTTCTGGGACACGCTTATGGATGCAGACTTGGAAAGTGATATCCTTGGTTGGCAGTATATCTCAGGGAGCTTACCAGATGGCCATGAGCTTGAGCGTTTGGATAGTCCAGAGGTAGCTATTTGATTCATTAATTTCCGAAAGTAGCAAAATCTAAAGTTGAGCTACATGAATACCTGAAACATAGTGAAAGAATTAGGATTTGTAAAGAAAGTCTTAGTTGGTGTTCGGTAACTTTTTCATACTTGTATTTTCATTTTTGAATATGAAAATGAGATGAAAATGTCATTTTCAACTTTCTTAAAACGTGGAAAATGAGAAATGAAAATATTTTCAACTTTTACAAGAAAAACTGAAAACATCAATTTGACGTTTTCACTCTTTCATTTTCTTAGTTTAGAAAATATGAAAAATACTTTTCACAATAAATCACCGAATACATTTTCAAAGTAGAAAATACAATCTCATTTTCTCATTTTTATTTTTGAAAATCGTTTCCAAAAACGTTTCCGGATAGGCCCTAATTTCAGTGAATAATTTTTCTTGCACATACATTGTCCCTGTTATTCTAGTTAGAACTTAGAACCATGCATGCCGTAGCCATTGACAAGAAGCATATAACTTGCAAGTTGCAATACAGACTAGGATTTAGTATGGTTTTTCATACAGGCTCATGTTTAATATCGTTTGTTTCTTATTGCTTTGAGTTGGCTGAGTTATAAATGTGGAAACAATACTTTACGACTAGTTTTGCTTTTGTATACTTTTGTTGCTGGGTTAGTGAGAATGACAACCAGGCCCGGACTTGAGATTTTTAGACCTGAGTCGAACTTTCAAATTTGGGCCCTCAAAATATAGTATTCATTCAATTTTATTTTCTCTTTTTAAAAAACACACAAAAATTTTCACAAACTAAAACTATAAACTCAAAATCTAACCACAAAAAAATTATAAATTCTATTTATATTAAAAATCTTATTAATACAACAAATCTCTTACTTAGACTCCTCATTTTTTCTAAAATAGCAACTAATAATAGTAATATAAGGGTAAGATTTTATCTTTATTTTTCTCTTTTGTAATTTAACACCACCCTAATTGGATGCTCTTAATTATTTTTTATTGTTTTTAACTAAACTAATGTGATCACACAAAGAGAAAAGAAAATTTTGGGCCCCTTAAGGCTCCGGGCCCTGAGTCCGTCGACTCTTAAGACTCTATTCAGGTATGGGTTCGATGACAACGTTCTTTATCCACTAAAATGGACATGAGATCATGAATATTTTTCATAGGGTTCACTAATGACACTTATATTTTAATAAATTCAGGTCCAAGGTTCAAAATTTGATCCAGATGGTGAATATGTAAGGCATTGGCTGCCCGAGTTAGCACGTTTGCCAACTGAG
Source organism: Fragaria x ananassa (assembly GCA_034370585.1). Classification (NCBI taxonomy): domain Eukaryota; kingdom Viridiplantae; phylum Streptophyta; class Magnoliopsida; order Rosales; family Rosaceae; genus Fragaria; species Fragaria x ananassa. The sequence continues at coordinate 4,502,797 of CP139761.1, read as the reverse complement.
TGGATCCATCATCCTTGGGACACACCCGATAATGTGCTTAGAGTTTCTGGAGTAGAGCTAGGAGTCAACTACCCAAGACCTATCATCGAGATAGATTTGGCTAGAGAACGTTTGACTGAAGCCATATTCAAGATGTGGGAAAAGGAAGCAGCTGCAAAGGCTGCAAATCTGAATGGTACAAATGAAGTTGTTGTTGATAACTCTGATGGGATTGAAAACTTGCCGATCCCAAAGGTGATCTTGAGGAACAATACTCCTTGTGCTACTTATTCATCTAATGATCAGAAAGTACCTTCATGTCACAATTCTGAGGGAAATCAATTGAAGAAGAGATCCAGATATACACAAGAACGGCCACTACCAGATAATGCGCATAATACTAATCCTAATGAAGCAACCTCGAGAACAATTGAAGACAGGAGCTCTACAGCTGAATCTTCAATGTCTAAGAAGCAGACGACCAGCACAACTTCATTTTCTGTTCCACAGTCATGTTCCTCATCAAAAGATAATCCTTTTATGGAGTCTGAATCTTGTGAAATGAAGCAGTCATGGCAAGGACGGATTGACATGGAACATAATTCAAGTAAAGATGGTGAGTAATTAATACTCTTTATATATGATTTATGATCTATCTGTTAACCGAAAGCCACAATCAGCTGTTGCATACTTGCATGTGGTTTTCGCCTAATTTTAATAATTGAAAGAACCTTTAGAGTTTGATTCTTGGTTTGGCTATTACGAAAATTTAGCATGAATTTTCTTGACTGTCAGTAATACATTTGAGAACAATAGGGCATTACTCATCTGGTTCAGTATATATGAAAGTTAGGGGCTCATATTCTAGTATTTGAGAACAGAAAAGGGTGCTTCATAGCTATCTGGTTTCCATTAATGGTGCTTTGAGTGGTAATGTCAAGTTGTGAGTTGGTTTGAAATGCCTTGCATTTTGGAGTCTCGTGGTTTATACAAAACACCATCTTGTTGGATGGTAATGCTGATTGGTCAATGCTAGTTTATACAAAACACCATCTGTATTTATTTTATATATTTTTAAAACTCTTTGGAGCAGTCTCTTGTGAAGTCATTCCCAGAAGTCAGAAAGAGTTGGAGCACATTTTTTTCAATGAGTGTCAGCTCTGCAGATGGCTTGAAAATTGATGCAGACATACTTCTTTCTTCTCTCCATTGGTCTCCTCATTTCTACTTGGCCATGGAGGGCAATAAAGAACAAATATTTCTTCAACAAATTTTGATTTTGGTTCTCACGAAGTGTTTGATCTTGTGAATTTGGATATAAAAAACAATGTTACATTTTCTTACTATGAAACTAAAGCTGTTATTGTATGTAATACACCAGTAGTATTGGAAATGCTTTTATGTCGGGTTGGGATAACTATGGTTGTGGTGTTGACATATTATGGTCACCCCAGTAAAATGAGGGATGCAGACTTGTTTAGCATCATTTTGTAATCTCAAAAGCTGGGTGGGGATTGTTAAAAAGTAGGTTCTATTAGCATTTGTCTTTAATTTCATTATTGGTAACCAGTTTATTTACATTATTTGAAACTTCTGGTGATTTTTAGGAGCTTTGGAAGATGAATGCCTCTAGTTCGGAATTCATTGGTGTCTCCTTCATCGTGAAAGAGGATGGTTCGGCAACGGTTATACAGTATCGAGAATTGTACAGCTATCCTTTTATGACTATGTAAGTGTAGTCGATAGTGATGTGGGATCACTTGGCTGATCAGATGTCCAGCTTTCCTTGATAACAATAGATACAGAACATGCTTGGAAGAAATAATTTGCCAGCTACGTAGATGCATGTTTATGTATGTGTTCAGAGAGCTTCCCTCACGCATAAAATAGTTTTGTAGAGAGATATGAATAAATTGTGGGTATTTTAGAAAAAAAAAAGGATTAATTACAAAAGACCCCCTGAACTATGGGGTGGTTTTCATTTTCATACCCAGATTTGAAATTCTTGCAATTTCATACCTGAACTTTTGCTCTGTTAACGATGTAGTACCTCCGTCAGTTAACTGACGATGTGGCATAATTTGGGCCCTACTTCGTCAGGTTTTGCACTTTCTTCCTAGGGCATTTATGTCCATTTTAATCATGGAACAATGGCAGAAAATAAAATTTGCAGGCATTGGGATTCGAAGAGGGAACCTCCCGAGCATATTGCTCCATGCTTACCACTGTGCCGTAATTACAACTCCGACTTTAGTTATATGAAAGTTATCTTTTTGTCGAATGGTGTTATTTTTTTTAATCTATTTGTTAAGAAACTGAGATGTCTTTTTCATTGTATCTATGCATATTAAATGTTTTCTCACGACCAAATTTTTTTTTTATGTATTATTGGTGATTTCAATATGTTCCTTATTTGATTTGATTGAGAGTATTATATGTGAGGAGATTAGGCTCATTTTAGCAGTGTTTTTATGTAGTAAATATTGATAAAACTTGAATATTTAACTACAACTAATCTAAGAAAAATGCTAGTGATTACTTATTATTTAAGACTCCAACGAGTGAATTGTATTTTTGTCTAAATATTACTAGAAAAAAATAGTTACGTATAAACTAAAAGCTTTAAAGTATAATTTTTCAGTGTTTTTAATTTTGATAACTTAAATGTAGGGTGTAGTAGAAGTTTCAGGTTGTAACTTTTATTTTTCTTCTTAAAAAAAAGGGAAAAAGCCCTAATGTACAAATAGTACATTTTCCTAGCCCAAACCAATCAAAAACAGATTACACAGGTTGTAACTTTGACAGAAAAAACTGTTAAAAGTGGGCCAATTAGAAAAGTTTTGTCCAATAAGGCACATTTCACGCACCTTATATTGTAGTGGACACATTTTTTTTAAAAACATTTAAATGGGCAAAAAGAAGCTTAAATTAGTAATAAAGTGTCATTTATTCTAAAAAATATATACTAGATTTTCGGTATAAAAAAACTAAAAAAAATACATTAAATTATTCGGAAGACTCTATGTAATGTCTATAAATAAGTATTTCTATCAATGAATAAGTAGACTGTTATTCTCATTGTATGTTCTCCTTCAACACGTTATCAAACTCTTTGCTCTGACTCTAAGTTCATAGCCGAAAACTCTAGGAACCTGAAAAAAAAAAATAAAAAATTCTGCTGCCGTAACCCGACCGTTTTTACTCTGGGCACCCTAGCCTCTCAACAGCCGCTGCTAACCCTCTGTCTACCCCCCCCCCTCTCCGGCGACCTCCTGTCTAGCTCTCGTCGTCAACCATCCCCGTGCGCCCAGCCTTGCGTGACCTTCATCTCGGCCAAGCAACCCCGGCCAGCCCCGGCCAAGGAACACGAACGACGTGCGACTGCCCAGACCCGGATCACACTCTCGACCAGGATTTGCTCCGATACGGACCCCATCGATCCACCCACACACTCTACCGGCGCCCTCTAGCCCAGCGTTGCCTGCCCGGCCCCATGTTCGCCCCTTGACCACTGTTGCAGACTAGACTAGATCCGACCGGGATCTGCTCGGCCTGGATCGTTCTCCGGATCCAAAACGTACAGAATGTACGAGGGGCAAAACGGTAAAACTTGCCCATCCAGGTAAAAAAAATTTACCCCACGGGATGGTCGAAAATACCCTCGGAAGAAATAAAAAATCTTACAAAATTTTACCACATCAGCACTTAACTGAGAAATTTAACGCTGTTAGATTCAACTGTATGAGATTGTTAACAAAACAAAAGTTAAGGTATGAAATTGCAAGAATTTCAAATCTGGGTATGAAAATGAAACCAACCCGTAGTTCGGAGGGTCTTTTATAATTAATCCAAAAAAAAAAATCCTCCTTAACTTTCAGACTAGCTAATTGCTTCCAGGAATTCTCAAATCTGACAATTTAGTGGCATGTACCATGTGTCCAGTGCTTCATTTCTGTTTGCAACTTCTGTTTGCATGCCTAAATATATAAAACCATGATTTTCTGACATTTCACATCATAATATAACTGCAGCCTCATGATCATTTAAAGAACAATTTTTTTTTTTTTTTTTTGGAGAAAGTAAAGAACAAATTTACAGAAGTCATCAATTAAATTCATTGTAGTGAAAGTATCATCGGAAAACACTTACTGATGGAGAACTGTTCAGGTTCAGATAACCTTTAAAATAAGACTCGTGAATTAGGAAATGGTCCGGATGAAGGGACATTTTATTTTATACATCTTTTTTGAACTATTAGATTTAATTGTTTTCAACGATCTTGATTAATTTCATGTATGATATGACAAATGATATGGAAACAATTTTCTTAATTTTTAAAAAGAAACTTGAAAATTAAATGAAATTAGAAGATGAATATCAGCTTCTTCCACGTCACGCAGAAAAAAGATCTTCACCCTGAAAGATCTTCACGCAGAAAAAAAAATCCATATCAACTCTCTAACTATATATTATCCAAGTTGATTGCAGTAATTATTGTAACTGTAAAGGTACATATAATCAAATAACCCTATAAGATTGTTCAGAAGATAAAAAAAAAAAAAAAAAACCCAGAATCAATCTTTTTTTTTTCTATATATAATTCTAAACCTAGATCGAATGATTTGAAGAGGAGATATGAAAGTTGAAAAACCATAAAATACCCATGAAGAAGAGGAGGGGGGTTCACATGGATTTAATGATTCAATTGAAGGAAAAATGAGAATCGATGCTGAAAGGAGAGAGCAAGGCCTCTCATAATTTCCAGAAGAAGACGTCAATCATAAGATAGATGAAGATGTTTTACTCATAAATTAATTTTATTTATGTTTTTGGTGAGAAAATACATGTATAGTTATTTTCATGTCATTTGCCACATCATACATGAAATTAACCAAGACCGTTGAAACACTTAAATATAACGGCTAAAAAACGGTGTAAAAAGATATGTAAAATAAAATGTCTCTTGATCTGGACCCACTAGGAAAATATATGTTAATAGATAGTCAAAAACACTTGGAAATGCCGAAAGTTTGATCGAATCACCCGGTCGCCGAAGGCCATTCCGGGTAAAGCAACAGTGGGAACACCTTCACTGACACTCAAAGAGTGAAGGTTCAGCAACAGTACGCTTGTTGGAACAGCTTCATAGCTACTAAATACTCCTGAAATGGGAGATGCCGAATAGGACCACAAGAATAGTCTCACATCAAGGACTAACGACATAGTTCTTAATACTAGCCTATAAAACAGGCACAAATTCCCAAAAGAAGTAAGATCATTATTCCCTAATACTCTCGTACTATACAAGTAGAAACCAAATGCTGACTTAAGCATTGGAGAGTCGAAGACTAGACCACCCCAGTCCCGACTCCTAACGTGTTGTTACTTATGCAGATATATGACCAGAAGTTAAAGATTCGACCTCCCGTCCCAAGATCACGGTAAGAGGTAGAAACAATTGGCGCTAGAATGAAGGCCTCCTCTTGTGGAACTTTCATTTAACCTGGAAAGTAACATGGTAGAAATAATGGATGATCAGAATGAGCCTGGACCCAACTAGAAAAAAATTATTCCAGTCCGGCGAGGCATCCCTTAATCAAACCACTGCAGCCGGGACCAAATTACCCACATAGACGCCGCTATAGCCCTCGAAATCCTGAAAAGAGACTTCCACTTGTTTCAGGAGCAAGCAGCTAAGGAAAGGGCAGAGGCAGACACATACCGGGTACGCATTGCTAAGTTGGAAAAGGAACAATTTCTACTCCGGGCCACACTGGATCACCGCAACGCCTACAATGACACCCTGGAATGAGCGGCAAGGGTCCCTAGCACCCCAGACCCCATTTTGCCATCCCTCTTAGCGAGTCAAGGGCAAAACAGTTTCATGGTCCCGGGAGGCCCCAATCAAATCATCTATGTTACTCATCCACTCACCCACCCACCCTTTCCACTCCTAGCCCCCCAACCATGTACGGTTCCTAATGAACCCATTCCCCTGACAAACTAGCCCAATCCATCTGATCCACTCGCCCCCAATCCCAATTCCACTTACACTACAAACCCACCTCTTGACATGCAAACCCAACTCCTCCTCCAGCTCAGTAATTTTGTCACCCAGCTGGCCTCGCGAATTGAAGGCGTTGAGAATCGTGGGAGCCAGCAACCCTTGTTCACAGAATATGGACATCGCCCAAGCCCCTTCACGTCACGGGTACAGCTGGAAAAGCAACCACCTGAGGCCAAACCCTTCAACGTGGACAAGTATAAGGACACCGGGGACTCTCACCTTCACCATGAAACATTCCTCTTATTGTGTAGCTCCACTCGGTACACTGATGCCATGGCTTATCATGCCTTCTATGAAACCCGCTCAGATGAAGCACTCAGTTGGTTCCTCAACCTGCCACCCAACTCTATTGATAATTTTGATCAACTCTCGGAACGCTTCCTCAACTGTTTCATTCTCCATGCCAGTATTTACCAAAGTATGTGTTTACGCCCAAATTAATATTTTACTAGACAGTAAATGTGTATGTGACTATTAATTAAATTCTTGGTCCATATCATACCGGCGAACCTAGGTTCTTTGAGTTTACAAGTAATGGCCGCCAGTGAGACCACGCGAGTTGAATTGCAAAGACTTCGCGCGGATTACAGAGCTCACGCGTAGGCGAGGCGTAATAGTACTTCGCGTAAAAGTCCTAGGCGAGGCGGAATACATCAAGGCGAGCTGGCGAACTGGTTCACATGAGATACTTCGTGAGGAAGCAACAGGCGGAGTCCGCGCGCACCATTTTAATCGTTGAAAACTTTTACAAGTCTTTGACATGCTTTGGGCCAATCTCTGTGACCCTTTTAATATAAAAAGCCATTCTAAAGCCCGCTAGCTAGAAAGGCCCGCGAGATGGAATCAGTAGCCTATGCGGAGTGTGCAAACTGGATATGTGTCACAAGATGTTTGGTCCGTGCGGGTTAACAATGCCTTTGTGCTATTAGGGTTTCAGGAGTCCGACTTGAATTCTAAGCTATCTTTCTTCTGCCACAAGTCAAACTACTATATAAAAGGGACAAACACAGACAATTAGATCTCTCTCTCTCTCTCTCTCTCTCTCTCTCTCGACAATACAATCTCTCAAAAAGAACATACAATACAATAAACTCTCTTAACAAACACAAAAACAAACTGCAAAACAGTTACCCCTTTGAGCTACCTCGAAACCCTAACTCTAAGCGTGCCGCCGTCTAGGTTTTTCTTAGAGCCCTCCGGACTCTACCTTGTTTCCTTCTTATCTCCCTATTGTTGCTCTGCTCGCGACATACTGTGAGTATCGAATTGCCTTGTACTCGTAATTCCTCATCCGTGAGGTGGCACCTGGAAACCTCCTTCGCCTAATCAGGAAGTCATGCGCACTCAAACCTTTCCTCGTCCGCGAGGTGGCACGCCCGCAACAACCCTCACTTTTGTTCGCTATCTACCTCTACTCCGCGCATTGAGGATCGTGGCCAAAACAGTATGGATGCTTTATTTCACATCAAGCAAAAAGAAGGGAATGTCTCCATAAATTGTTGTTCCGGTGGCAATCAGTCATGGTACGCTGCCACAACTTGGAGCCCCGAGTCGCCGAACAAGCTTTTCGCCAAGCCTTGCTTCCCAGCAATTTCCTAATGGAGATTACTAGGAATCCTCTAGGGTCATATGATGCCTTGATGGATCTTGCTGTCCGATGGGCACATGCCGAGTTTGCCACATTTGGACACTCTCATCCCATCACCACAATATCACTCCTCACCCTCACCCCCAAAGCAACAATCCCAACAGAAGTATGAGCAGTATGACAGAGGGCAAGATAAACCCAAGTAGCATGGTAGGTAGCTCCCGGGACAACAACCAGGGACGTAGTTCAGAACGTCGCCACAACAGGCAGCGGGGATGTGACCATCCCTATCGGTCCCGAGAGCAGAGCCCCCAGCAGTAGCAGCGTCGCTCCACCCCGCCACCTCGTTATGAGGTCCACACTACCCTGACAACTACATATGAAGATATATGGACCATGCACAAAGACCTCATTCCCCTGCTACCTAAAAACAAGTAACCAAAAAAGTCTAGATGGGCAATAGGGAACAAATATTATGCTTATCATAAGGACAACGGCCATACCACTGCGATGTGCCATGGCCTCTGCAATGCAATAGAGCACTTAATCCGACAGGGGTTTTACGGATTCTGAGACTTGCTACCCTGCCATTGAAAAGTTGGCCTTAGCTCTCATCACTGTAGCACAAAAGCTTCGGCAATACTTCTAAGCTCACACAATTCATGTCCTAACCAATCACCTCTTACGAAAAATACTCCAAAAGCCTGAAACTTCAGGACGCCTAGTGAAGTGGGCAAATGAGCTGGGTGAATTTGACATACACTTCAAGCCAAGAACATCAATAAAAGGGCAGGCAGTGGAAAATTTCATTACTGAGTTCATTCCCCTAGATCACAATAGCTCAAAGACTGACGCCCCCCACGAGACGCTATCTAGGAACTTCATGTTCATGGATCCTCAAACAATAGATTAAGTGGAGTAGGCATAATCATCACAGATTCAAAGGGAAATTCAAATGAGTATGCTCTCCGGTTTGAATTCAAAGTATCTAACATTGCTGAATATGAAGCTCTCATAGCGGGTGTTCATCTCTACCGAGAACTCGGAGCTCTGCACATTCACATATTCAATGATTCTTAGCTTGTAGTCAATCAAGTAGCAGAAGACTTCAAGGCCAACCAGAATATCCTGGGATCCTACAAAAGTCTAGCAGGAGCCTTCTTGCAACACTTCACATCTTACAAACTCACAAATCCCTAGAGCCAAGAATTCAAAGGCAGACGCCCTCGCGAGACTCGCCACAACTCCTCCCGAGTCCACACCACCAGATATGCACATAGAAATCTTGGACAAGCCTAGCATCTCGAAAGCTTACTCAGAATCTTTGCCATCGAGACAGCTAGCTAGCCCTCATGGATGAACCCATATGTGGCCTTCCTCTCTAATGGAACCCTGCCCCCAGGACAAAAGAGAAGCACAGAGGCTACGCCACAAGGTTTCACTCTACCTACTCCGACATGGTAAGCTATACAGTTGTGGTCAGTCATGTCCCTTCTTGAAATGCTTGCCCACAGAGGAAGGGCATAAAGTGTTGAAGTCACTTCATAGTGGTGTTTGTGGAAACAATGCGGGAGCTCGAAACCTCATGTTCAAAGCACTCAGAGCTGGGTATTATTGGCCAACATTAGAGTAGGATGCAAATGCACTTGTCTAAGCATGCCTTCAATGTCACAAATTTGCTAATTTTTCTCATCACCCACCAGTGCCACAGTCTATTATCATCTCCCTAGTCCCTTTCAGTCAGTGGGGACTTGATTTCGTGAGACGATTACTCACAACCCCAGGACAACTCAAATTCGCGATAGTCATTGTAGACTACAACACAAAGTGGGTAGAGGCAGAACCCCTTTCCGCAATCACAACTGAAAAGTTGATAACCTTCATATGGGGTAACTTATACTGCCAGTTTGGGATACCACAAGTCATCATCACAGATAATTGGACACAGTTTGACAACGACACATTCAGGGAATTCCTGCAAAGCAAGGAACCACAATCTTTTATGCCTTCCTAGCACACCCACAGACCAATGGCCAAGTGGAAGCCATAAAGAAGCTCATCAAGTAAAACTTGAAGAAACGCCTACAAGACCCCAAAGGGTTGTGGGCCGCCAAGCTCCCGAAAGTCTTTTGGACACTTTGCACCACCCTAACAACAACCATAGGAGAATCTCCATACCTCTTGTCTTATGGCACTAAGGTAGTGATTCCTGTAGAAATGGAGGTCCCGAGTGAACGTGTCATGGTATACGATCCCGAGACAAACGCCACAGTGTTACGACTTAACATGGACCTCCTGGAGGAATGCCGAGACGGGGCACACCTCAGGAATGTCAACAACAAGCAGAAGATTGCTCAACACTACAACAAGAAGGTCGTCCCCCGCCCCCTAAAAGTAGGAGATTGAGTCATGAAAGAAGTCATCCCCCACCCCACTGGACTCAAAGCAAAGTGGGAAGGCCCACTCGAGATAGTTAACGCCCCAGGACCAACTACATACTATCTCCGGGACACTGCTGGCCGAGTACTACCCCGCCCCTGGAATGCTCGCCACCTCCACCTCTACCCCATTTAATTTATCAGTCAGAAAGACCCGGCATAGTAGCTAGCACTTTATGTTCATGTACTTCAGCCTACTAGCGGCTCAAATCAAATGTACATCTTACCCATTAGTGGCCTATCCTAAATGAAGATGCAATATTTTCTCCTATAAATTCTCAACATACAGTATCAAGAACATGGAACCAAAAACACAGATGAACCATAAACAAAAACATTCATCTCATTGAAAAGGAAATAAAGCCAAGTATCAGCCTGGACTCCCAGGCAATTCATAAATTATAATTTGTCCAAATGGCTAACCACGCCACCGACATTGTTTCAAAAAGCAAACAAAAATTAAAACCTAACAAAAAAGAAAATTACAAAATAAAAAAGTAGTCATTTCTCCCCAGAAGACGTGCCACCAGATTTGTTCACGCTCCCGCCACTCCTCGAGCCGCTACCATGCCCACGACTCTGACTTATGTTCACCGACACCCTTTGTCCAAAAGCATGCTTAGAGCGTTCGCGTGACACATGGGGAGGCCTCACAGAAATGTTAGGATGCACCAACGAGCTCACTTGTGGGATGTCGGAAGCAGGGGACCTGCTAGCTGAAACCTTTTGAACCTCAAAACGCGAGGGTGCCACAAGCCTAGGTGCTCGTGGGTCAGTTGGCTGAATAACAGAAGACGCGATCAGAGACACCACCACTTAGGTGGATGGGGATCCCTCGGGACACGGAGCCCTTAGTGGCGAAGCAACAACAGTCGCAAGAGGCTGAGGCGTGCCCACAACAGGAACTTCCTTCGGCACAACAGGCGACGTGGAACGCCAAGGTTCATGATGCTTTTCCAAGGATCATGAGACCTCAGCTTGCTTTCTCTGCTCCTGCATCATCCGTTCCCATGCCTTCTTCGCAGCATCTCTCTCGACATACCACTTACGCATTGCTAACTCATTTATCCATCTTGCCTGACTTAGCTCATCCAGCCCACTATTATAAGCACTCCACAGCTACAACTTATACACCTCGCTCTCCCGAAACACTCTTTCCCCTGCCCCAGCAGCTCTCCCACACTTAGCTTTCCAAGATTTCTCTTGCCCTGCCAGTGCATGAGTCAACCTTGCCACCTCAACCTCCAGGGATGCCGCCTTGGCAATGGCCACCTCTCCAGCCTCCAACTGTTCATCCTTCTTCCGCATAGCCTCCTTCAGCTCAACCACTTCCTTCTCGGCCACAGCAACCAGATCTCAGAAGACAGCAACATCCTGTTCCAGCTGCTCAAGACTCTCTGAGAGGGCACGGTTATTCTCTTCCGCCTCCTTCAACTGCAGGCACTTAGCTTCAGCATCCTCCTGCAGATGGGTAAAGCCCTCTCATTCGCAGCGTACATCAGTAGGGTCGCCTACAATTAGCACCAAAGTATAAAGAGAGGCAGAGAATGAAAAAAAAAAACATTATGCGGACACCTACCCCAGTCAACTTCTCCTTGGCGAGAACCATGTCAGCCAAAGGGTCAACCTCCTCCAAAGCATGGATGTCGTGGGAGCGATGGTGCATGTCATAAGCCATTTGCACCAAGTAAGGCTGCACCTCCCCAGTCCCTTCCAGTGCTTGGGTGATCTCAGCCAGGCTCCCAGAGCTCCCAGAGCGCCCTTCCTTGCGAGATCTCTTCGGTTGACCTTCATGCGATGGCTCGACCCTCTCTTTCCTCTTCTGATTCCTCGTCGTGATACGATCCGCCTCCTCACCTAACTCTTCATCGCTAGTTTGGGGGTCGCCCACATTCCCCAGAGACATATCGTCCACTCCCACTGGCTTCGAGACTAACTCCTCCTCCATAGGAACCTGCTCATAATCACCACCCTCAGTCTCAGTGACCTCGTCATCCACTTCCTGGACACCCAAGCCCATTGATTTTGCCACCAAGGGAGGCAAATAGGCATAGTCCTCATCCGCCAGCCTCAACCTTAAGAAATAATCCTCTCCCTCCTCAAACTCCGCTTCTTTCCCTTCGCTAGTCTCCAAGTCGATGTTGTATCGCTTGGCATGGTCAGCCTCAGCACGCAACTCATCCAGCACATCCTTGTCAGAGACCTTATTATAAGGACCTTCCTTCTTCTGTGACCCACCATCCTGAGGCATTATCACTACAACAAACAAAAAGCAACAGTCATGTATAGTATAAACAAAATAATACATGAACACATCCAAAATAAAAATACAGACCCAGAACCCTGGAATAGGCAAAGTGGCTATATATGCCGAGGCGGCGTATCCAGTATGAGCTCCTAGACTCGAATTCCCATATCACCCGGCGTATACGACGCTCCATCAACTCGGTTAAATTATACTCTTGGGGCATTACACAAAGTCAGAAGTCAGCAGGGACAGTACAGTGCAATCAGTAAGAAAACACGGGACACAACACAGTACCTATTTTTTGAAAAGCCCCAGGAACTCAGAAGGGATGTCCATGCCACTCCTGTCATAGCCCATCGAGGAGGAAACATTTCCGCCTCCAACTTTCGTTAGTCGAGGTGGGCAGATCTTCCAACAGAATCTTGAACTTCCCCCTAGACTTCAGGGTCACACAACCTTTGCTACCCATTTTTGTACAGTGCACCATATGCCAACAGGTGTTGAACTTCTCAAAACAGGGAAACTCTTGTCCCAATAAGAGGAACAACACCCATGTCCCTAATATCTGCCTCAACATGTTAGGGGTCACCTGCCCCAGGGCAATATGTAGACATGCCAAGATATACTGAACAAAAGGAGGTAGCAGGAACATTAACCCGCACCTTAATTGATAGTCATAAACCGAAGTAAAATCATCTGGGCGTTCCCAAAACCTAATGCCCTTAGCAAGAGGTCGTAACAAAACTTCATCAGGAATGCCTTATTCTGCCTAATAGCAACAAACTCTGACGATGTCATACTCTCGCCAGGAGGGTCCCATAACGAATCATCGGCATGTCGAGAACTCAACATGCTAAACTCTCTACCTCCTGCAATAGAGGATCAAACAAGGACACATGAGACCCAGCATCCATAACAGGAATGCCCTCCCCTAAGTCAAGTGTGACTTTTGCCAATAAATAATACAAATCCTCCTCCCACCGGTGCAAGGTGTCCGAATCAGGATCAGGCGAGCAAGAAACAACAACAATCTCCTTGTCACATCCCGACTCTTAAATTTTTACCTTATCTACTAGCATGGTGTTAATAAGAGTTTTACCATCTTCGTAATTGAGTTTATAGTATCAAAGGTCTCTAGAGGGGTGTTGAGGGACGATTATCATAGAGGAATTATTTGTAGTGGAAATAATTGTCGACGGTAAAAATGGTAATTATAGCTATTAAAAAGGTAAATTTTATTAAGGTATTATTTTGGGGTGTTAAATTTTAGAGTTTGGGTTTTAATTGTTGTGATGGACCGGTTGGGCAAATGCCCAAACCTTTTCCTTCTCTCTCTTCTCTCTCTCCTCCCTCCCGATTCTCTCTCCCTCTCCCTCAACCCGGAAAAAATCCTGAGCCCGACCACCGTTGTCCGGCCACCGTAGACCGCCGTACCGATCCCAATCAGTCGGCGGTCAACCTAGTAATCTTCCTGGACTGGTGGCAGCTTCCCTAGCGCCGCCTTGAAGGAGCAGTCGCGCTTGGAAGCTTTGGCTGCCCGTAGCTCTCCATCACCAGAGCGGCTTGGCTCGTTTGAAAGTCCTCCTCCCGTACAACAATTCTTCCAAAGTACTCACTCCCTCTTGAGATAGGTAAGGAGAAATGTGGAGTTGAAATTTTAGGGCTCTAATTACAGTTTTAAGTCGATTGCCTTAGTTAAGCTCGAAATTGGACTCTGTGTTAGTTAGAAAAGTTGTAGAGGAGATTAAGGGGAGTGTGCTGTTAAAATTTGATAGGCATTGAAGGTCGCCGGAGTCGGTTGCCAGCCACCGCTGTTAAGGGGATTTTCATAGTTTTAGATGTGTTTTCTTAAAGGGAGTTTATTGATATGTAGTTTGGAATTTTTGAAGGAGTTTTGGATAGGTTTTGAATTTTTCTAAGATTAGTAGGTTTTGGCGGTTAAGGGAATATAATGCAGCTGATGGTTAATTATTTTTAGGACTGGAGAGAGTGGTAGTAAGGAAGTCGGTAATTATGGAGAAGTATGGTTTCACTACCAGAAAATAGATCTTGGGCGACGAAAAAAAATCGTCGCCCTGTTAAAAAATTTCGTCGCCTAAGTACTTAGGCGACGACATGTCGTCGGCCAAGACGTCGTCGCCAGAACAGCGTCGGTCAAGAACTTGGGCGACGAAAATTCATTCCGTCGTCGCCTAAGAGTAATTCTTAGGCGACGATACGAATTTCGTCGCCTAAAATATACTTCTCGTCGCCCAAAAATATTTGTCGCCCAAGATTTAACACCTTGGCCGACGAAAAATTTTTTCGTCGCTTAAGATCTTATAACCTTGGGCGACGAAAATAAATATTTCGTCGCCTAAGATCACTACATCTTAGGTGACGATATTTTTTTTTCGTCGCCTAAGATGGTAAGTCCTTGACCGACGATTTAGAAATTTCGTCGCCTAAGATATATTTAAATTTTTTTTAAAATAATTAAATAATTTTTTAAATATATAAATAATGTTTTTTTAATTTTTGCTGGAATTTTTTTTTTTCGGCATTTCTTTAAATTTTTCTAATACTAAAATTTAATTAAAAATAACACAAATTTATAAATTTATAAATAATTTATTACAAAAATTCAGTCCATCTGCCTATGGAACGAGAAACTCGAAATCTAACTCATCATTCCCGTTCGGAAGGTCCTGAGGCTGAGGCGGCGGCTGGTCAGGCTGAGGAGGCTGCTGCTGAGGCTGGGGCCACTGAGGGTGGGGCCACTGAAGTAATGGTATAAGCGTAGGCATGGGCGGAAACGGCTGTCCGGCCGCATGTGCAGCGATGCAGGCAGTCATCCACTGTCCCATAGCCGCCTGGTTGGCATTGGTGACTTCATTCACCCGCTCCATATGCGCAGCCGTGGAAGCCGCATATGATTCCGCCATCGCCGCCATCTCCCTCGCTCTTTGGGCTTCCAGCTCAGACTCCCTCGCTCTTTGGGCTTCCAGCTCAGACTGTAGACTTGCGAACTGATCCTATAGCCGACTGTTGCTGCTTGAGGCTCCGGCGGCTCCCTTGCGCTGAAATCCTGGAGTCGTCTTCAGGATCCCCTTTCCAGCGTCTCCCATACCCCGGCAGTAGTAGGTGTTGGAACGCTGCGCGAAGGCAGTGGCCATAATCCGCTCCCCAACGGTAGGATCTGAAGTGTCGATCCTGGACATGGCCTCTGACATGTCATCCTCTGCCGTGCCCGGCCATGTGTCGTTCACCATGCCTCTCATGACCTCTTGCTCCGCCTCCCTCACCCTCGCCTAATTGGATATATTATAAAAATATATTAATATACATTTAATAAAATGTAATTAAAATTAAAAATTAGAAAATATAAGGAACTTACAAGATCCTCCTCAGAATGAGGATATGCCCTCTGAAAGGTCCCCACATAGGGGTTCTCCTCTGGCCGCTCTCGCCGCACGTCGTCCATGATGGCCGAAAACGGCCTCGAACCGGCACGATGGTTGGTTGTGTTCTGTTGCCGGTTCTCAGCGTTCACCCGGGCGAGGTGCTTCAAAAAAAAATTATCGTTAGTAAATATTTAAAAACATACAATTATAATTAATTCACTAATTAAATATTCAAATTTGTTTACGAATTACCTGTTTGTGAGGGTCGTTGAATTGCGTGACAAGAAGCCACCGCCACTCGTACTCCCGATACTCGAACTCCTTCGGGGTACCCGAACGGTCGCTCCCGTACTTCTTCCAGTGTTCCCGGAGGTCGTGCTTCCACTCCTTGAACCTACATATACAAAAAAAATATTAAATATATTATTAAAAAAATAAAATTTAATAAATTATTAAATAGAGGTACCTCTCCCTATGGGCCTTGTCCGCCCAGTCACGTCCCTCCTCGGGAACCACAAACCATTGCTGCATTACCACTTGTTAGTATTTTTTTCGATAATTAAATAATTTATTAGTTAAAAAAATAGTAATTGATCGAGTAAACTCACCGACATCGACTGATGGAGCATCTCCTTCACTCCATCAGGAACCTGGCTCCAGACTCCCCACAACATAGGGAGTCTGGAGCGGATGGTGCCTCCCGCGGCGCGCGTGTACCGGTTTCCCAACGCGGCGTCCACCGGTTTCCCGTTAGAAAACGGGATGGCGATCCGTCCAGCGGACTCGACCGCCCTATCGAGTCCCTTGTTGCTGACGGTGCCTCTCCTGTTCCGCCTTCTCGTTCCGGCGGCTGTGACATTGTGAATCAAATTTAATATTAATAATACATTTTTACAAAAAAAAATTAAAATCGACAAAAAAGTAATAATAAATTACCTGAGGATGAGGCTGAGCCGACGGATTCGTCTCCGTCCGCCTGCTCGGAGACCCTCACGGGATGAAGAGGCGTGGGAAACTCCCTGTAGATATAGGCCTCGTGCGGTGCCACATGCGGGAGCTGCTCCCGAATCGGTCGACCCTCCTCATCGACGCGAGGTATCGCCGGTATCGTCGGAGGAAGGAAGAGGCCAGACGGCACCATAGGGACCCCGGATGACCAGCCATCACCGTCGGTCGGGGACGACTGTGTGGGGGCGTCGCTGCGGGATCGCGACCGGCGAAGTATCTCTAGATGACGAGGAGCCGTCGCTGCGGGACCCGACTGCCCAGCAGAACCCGAGCCGCTCGCGCCACCCCTAAGCGCCGCACGTCGGGACGTCAACTGCCATGGAAACCCGATCGACGGTGATTCCGACGGGTTGTTTGAGGTACCGTCCGAGTCGTCTTGGCTCCTCGCACCCGAACGTTGTCCAGAAGTTCTCCTCATGGCCATCCTGTTTAAAATAACCATAAATTTATTAAAAATATTTTACCGTCTTATAATTAATTTAACAAAAAATAACCATAAATTTCGAAAAATTTATCAACAATAATAGCACAAATAAAAATTAATAGTTATTATAGGATTTATTTTTTTTTTATTCACATAACAAATTATTTATATTAATTCGCAATTATTACATCACAAAAATTAATTTACGAATATTTACATCCTTACTCAAAAATAATCCATTATTTTTTACAAAATTTCCACAATATATTTACAATTATAATTTATATTATTTAATTATTTAATCAAAAATTATTTAATCAAAAATTATTTAATCATTTACAATATATTTACAAATTATTTCCACAAATCCTAAACCCTAAACCCTAAACCGTAAACCCTAATATTTTACAATTATCATTTACATCACAATTTACCATAATTTACATCACAATTTACAATTATCACAACAACAACAATTTACAATTATCACAACAACAATTTACAATTATCACAACAACAATTTACAATTATCACAACAACAACAACAACAATTTACAATTATCACAACAACAATTAAAACCAATTTAGGTTTTAGGGTTATACCTTAAATTGTGGGTCGGCGTCGGGGTCGGGGTCGGAGAGAGGGAGAGAGAGAGGGCTTCGGTGTTTAGGGTTTGAGAGAGAGAGGGCTTGGCGGCTGAAGAAATGGTTAGGGTTCCGAATTTTTGCCTTTTATACTGGCGTTCTTGGGCGACGATTCTGCAAAAATCGTCGCCCTGTTTTTTGAAAATCGTCGGCCAAGATGATCTTGGCCGACGATTTTTGAAGTCGTCGCCCTGTTTTTTGAAAATCGTCGCCTAAGATACTATACTTGGGCGATGACTTAGGCGACGATGTTCTTCACTATAAATCTTGTCGCCCAAGATGAAGAAAATCGTCGCCCAAGAGTTCCCCCGACCATAAAATTCAGAATATCGTGAGTTTGGTGATCGGAGAAGAGGAACTGAAAACCGACCGTCAGATATGACCAGCATAACGAATTACGTAGGTGGGAAAAAATTCAGCTCCATCTGACAAAGATAAGGGCTCGATCCGTCCGGTCAATCGGCGCTGTCAAACCCCTAAACGGACGGAAACGGCTATTCGACCCTCCAAATCACGTAATCTGGCCGGACCTTCAACTGAGAATAGTTTCCAATCGACGAGACTTTTACGGGGCTATAAAAATTTGGTAAAAAATAAATACCCGGGATAGGGCTACCACTAGGTAGAAATAAGAGAAATTCGTTGACCGGAACAACCGGCACCGAAATTTTACCGAAATATCTTCATTTTTCACGGGTTGACGTATTTCACCGTTCCGGTCATATCTTATTTCACGACTTTTTTGCGTTTGAGGCCTCTACGTATACGTTGTCTTCAAAACGAAACTTAAACTCAACACTTATATCAAAAAGTTATACAACATTAGTACATATATCGTGAGTTTGGTGATCGGAGAAGAGGAACTGAAAACCGACCGTCAGATATGACCAACATAACGAATTACGTAGGTGGGAAAAAATTCAGCTCCATCTGACAAAGTAAGGGCTCGATCCGTCCGGTCAATCGGCGCGGTCAAACCTCTAAACGGACGGAAACGGCTATTCGACCCTCCAAATCACATAATCTGGCCGGACCTTCAACTGAGAATAGTTTCCAATCGACGAGACTTTTACGGGGCTATAAAAATAAAAAACATTTCCTTACAATTTAAATGTGCTTATTTATTTTAATTATTCGGATTATCTTGGCCGACGAAATTAGGGTAAATCGTCGGCCAAGATAATACTTGGGCGAAGATATTTGTTAAATTCGTCGCCCAAGAGTAAAAATAAAAAATCATGTACAATGAAATTTAAATGTGTTTTATTTTATTTTAATTATTCGGATTATCTTGGCCGACGAAATTAGGGTAAATCGTCGGCCAAGATAATCCTTGGGCGACGATATTTGTTAAATTCGTCGCCCAAGAGTAAAAATAAAAAATCATGTACAATGAAATTTAAATGTGTTTTATTTTATTTTAATTATTCGGTTTATCTTGGCCGACGAAATTAGGGTAAATTGTCGGCCAAGATAATCCTTGGGCGACGATATTTGTTAAATTCGTCGCCCAAGAGTAAAAATAAAAAATCCTGTACAATTAAATTTAAATGTGTTTTATTTTATTTTAATTATTCGGATTATCTTGGCCGACGAAATTAGGGTAAATCGTCGGCCAAGATAATCCTTGGGCGACGATATTTGTTAAATTCGTCGCCCAAGAGTAAAAATACAAAATCCTGTACAATGAAATTTAAATGTGTTTTATTTTATTTTAATTATTCGGATTACTCTTGGCCGACGAAAATAGGGTAATTCGTCGGCCAAGATAATCCTTGGGCGACGATATTTGTTAAATTCGTCGCCCAAGAGTAAAAATAAAAAATCCTGTACAATTAAATTTAAATGTGCTTTATTTATTTTAGTACAAATATCTTCTTTTAGTACAATCATATTCTGAGTCATCCGATGAGTTTTCTTCGGTATGGAAGGCTCACAAACACGGCCGGAAATCTTTTATATTAATTTGGACAACAATTACAAAGCTAAGGCTCAATTATAACTAAGCTAAGGCTCGTAATCTGAGTCATCCGATGAGTCTTCTTCGGTATCGGAATTAATATCTGGTAATCTATGCCTTAATTCGTCGTCAGAGTCGTCGTCTGTTTCTTCATTTGGATCAACATCAATAAAGGTTGAATCTTCGTCACGAATTCTGAGCATTTGACCATGTTTAACATTATTTTCACGAACAGTAGCTACATCATGAATACCTACTGCGTTCGGCTCCTGATACGCATCAGCCTCTGGCCCTGGAATGGTCACTCCAAGTGTAGCCGCCCGGTAAATGTTTCGAGGATGCACAATGTTCGCTATTCTCCACGCGTCACCCCTGGCAAGGTCATCAAGATAAAACACTTGTT
Organism: Fragaria x ananassa; assembly: GCA_034370585.1. Lineage (NCBI taxonomy): Eukaryota > Viridiplantae > Streptophyta > Magnoliopsida > Rosales > Rosaceae > Fragaria > Fragaria x ananassa. Next base: position 4,482,654 of record CP139761.1, on the reverse strand, counting down.
TTACCGATGTCGCAAAAACAAACGGGTCATCTTCGTAGGCGCTTGTAGCAGTGTTGACCGATAAATTGCCGTACTGATCCATCTTCATGCTCTGTGCGCCTGTATCAAACCATCTACACTTGAACAGATGCACTTTCATGCCTTCCGCATAAACCAGTTCGACCACTGAATGGAGAACACCGTAATAGTCAAGGCCATGACCTTTCGCCATCACCCCAGGCAGGACTCGTTTGTGATCACGGAGGCGAACCCCTATCGACCCCTTCACCGAGAAGAGTGGTCAGTTTGTGATCTTGAGATCCAGTTAAACAAACCTGTGAACCATATCTATGACAGAACGGCCCCTTACTCAGCTTGGAACAAACTCTATGCATATATATATATCATTAATTCAACTCAAATAAAACTGAAAATCAATATATATATATATATATATATATGCATATATATATATATATATGTGCATATATATGCATATGTACGTACCTGGGAGTAGCGACACAAACTATGTATGGACAGATTTCCACAACACCGAACGATTTGAAGAACTAGAGAAATTTATGTTTCAAATTTTCAAAGTTCTCATTCTTCTATCCCGGCCTCTCAATATATAGAAGAATCTTGGGCGACGAAATATTTGAGTTTCGTCGCCTAAGAATTAAAAACTCTTGGGCGACGAAATATTTGAGTGTCGTCGCCTAAGGATAAAAAACTTAGGCGACGATATAAATATCTTAGGCGACGAAATATTGTTTCGTCGCCCTAGTTTCTATCTTGGCCGACGAAATTTATTTTTAGGCGACGATTTTTTTTTTCGTCGCCTAAGAGGAAACTTAGGCGACGATTTTTTTTCCTTAGGCGACGAAAAAAAAAATCGTCGCCTAAGTTCCCTCTTAGGCGACGAAAAAAAAAATCGTCGCCCAGTTGTTTTTGTTTCGTCGCCCAAGACCCATTTTCTGGTAGTGTTTGAACGAATTTAAGAATAAGGACGTTAGGCATGGATGAGCATGCGAAGCTCACATTTAATTTTGCTTATTTTTATAAAAGCGTGGGCTTACAGTTGAGGATGTGATTATGTTTTTGGAACAGGACGTGAGGAGGCACGAGCAGAAGAGGTCTCTGACCGATATCAGACTTAGGCCTAATTTGTGAGTGGACTTTTGTTTTAATTAAAATGCATGCAATTGTATACTGTCGAGTAATTTATTTTGTTGGAGCTCTTGACGTCATTTTTATTCGACAATTTTATTTATTTTGGAGAATTACCGAAAATGGGATTTTCAGTAAATTATAAATGGTTTTATGAGGAGAGTACGTACATAAATGCTAGCTAACCATATGTGTCTGTCCACCTTAATGACGTAGTATATATCCGCATTATGGCGTGATGTGAGCGTTGGACGTAAGTGTAGTAGCCCTATATGAGTGTTTAATTCATATAGGGGGTATAGACACATATTTATACACATGTCTGTCCACCTTAATGGCGTAGTGTATCACCGCATTAAGACGTGACGTGAGCGTTAGACGCGAGCGTAGTAGCCCTATATAAATTATTTTAAATCTATTAATTTATATAGGGAGTATGGGCGAGTGTAAATATATACATATATTGATATATAGTTTTAAGCTGAAGAGACTCGATATTTATGAGATAAAGAATTTCTCATTAAAAGCATGCATTCGATTTGTCTTTGGAAATAAATTTGGGAAAGCATAAATGTTGATAAATATTTATTTTATTTATTTTTGTCCACTCACTCTAACGTTTCTAAATGTTTCCCTTGAGCCTTTCGTTTTAAAAATGTCTAGTCTGCAGAGTTCGGGTTGGATCTAGTAGGAGGCGATGAGGCATAATTGCCCATCTCTCAGCCACTTTTCACCACTATATTACATGTTTAACCTACTAGGGTATTTTTCTGCTTCCGTTGGTTTTAGTAGCTCTGAATACTCTTGAGATTATTGTATATTATTTTCGGTGGTGTGCTAAGACCTATGTTATAGTATTTGGATATTTATGGGTTGAAATGGAGAGTGGTTAGCTTGTTTTAAGAGAGTAGTTCTTTAATTTTCCGGGTTAGGGTTGTCCATTTTCAAGGGAGGTTTACCGAGTTCTTTGGTAAATTTTCTTTGGAGGTACCCCGTAAGACTTATTTCGGGTTTCAGGGTAAAATTTGGGGTGGGTCTTGACACTCCTCGCTAGACACCCACACCGGGTCTGTCATACCTTACATCCTCACGAGTTAGACTCTCGCTATCTTAACCCTAACCAACCCGACAACAAACTACCCAATCCCTTTAGATTTAACTAGCAAAAATTGCAAACAATGCGAAAACTATAGTAAAACCCCCACCAATTCGAACCAAAACAAAAACATAACTGAGTAAGAATTGACAATTCCATACCTTGAAAATGCAGATATGCGTAGTGACAGTGAAGCTAGTTGCAAACAGCCGAATGCTCGCACCTAACTGATCAAGGATGAAATTGAATGTTCCCCAGGTCGATGAAACAGTTATTCCACAACACCCTTCCAAAAACTTGAAGATTGCTCCCTCAGCCCTAATCCCTCTATTTTCAAAACGCAAACTCCCTCCTCTGTTTACTCTAGGTCTATTTATAGACATTTAATTCAACCACGACCGTCTAGATCTTTCCCATCTACACAGTCAGGGAGAAGCCACGTCGACCACGATCAAGACGCGCCCCACGATCCCACATACGCGCATTAATTGCACGAGACGTTACAGCCTTAATGGCGACATAAATGACCACGTGTCCCTCATAAACTGGCCATTTATGACACCCGTGAGATATGACGAAAGGATTGTATCGAATTCTCGAAACGCAACCCCAGCCACTTTGTGACCCTCACATGGGGACTTGGGGACTAGGCACCATAGCTCCAACTCTCGGATCAGACACATTCTCAGTACAGCTTGAGAATAACTCCCCGCCTAAAAGCTTTCTCGGACTGGGGACTTGTTAATACATAGTCAAGAACACTTGGAAATACCAAGAGTGTGATCGAATTACCCGGTCGCCAGAGGCCATTCCGGGTAAAGCAACGCCAGGAACACCTTCACGGACATTCAAAGAGTGAAGGTCCAGCAACAGTACGCTTGCTAGAACCGCTTCATAGCTACTAAATATCTCCGAAAGGGGAGATGCCGAACATGACCACAAGAATAGTCCCACATCGAGGATTAACAACATAGTTCCCAATACTAGCCTATAAAACAAGCACAAATTCCTAAAAGAAGTATGTTCATTATTCTCTCATACTATACAAATAACAACCAAACGCTGAATTAAGCATCAGAGAGTCGAAAACTATACCACTCCAGTCCCGACTCTTGACATGTTGTTACTTATGTAGATACAGAACCATAAGCTAAAGATTCGATCAAGGTAAGGGGTAGAAACAATATCAATTTTTGTTGGTTTCTTTTTCTTTTTCAATGCCAGTCGAACCAGTGACCAAGATGGCTTTGAGTGCTAGTCAAAACCACCACGCCACATGGGGACCGGCGCTGGTTTCTCTTTCTTTCGTGTGGAATATATAAGACTTATGATTTTGGATGAGATTGTTGACAGAAACCTTTGCCGATGAATGTTTCGTCTGCTTCATGGAGGGAACAGTATGCTATTCTCCTACCATACTATTTTGCCGCTGATTGTTCACCGTTAATGGTGTTACCGTGTTAATACCGGAAAGGAATGCCACTAAACTCATCGGAGAAAGTCATTGTTCCCACAAACTGTCATCAGCGGAGTTAAATTACCGACGAAACTCGCCGGCAAAAGCTGAAAAACATCATATAACGAGCTAGTATTCTGTTGCTAAAGGACCTAGTCCCCTCCTGAACTGATCAAGTTAATTATATTCACAGGCCGTGCCACCTACACGGCGGATCGATCGACTCTGAAAGTCAGACTAAGGAATACCGAGGTGATTGGCTACCAATTTAATTAGGACAAGACTGCTAGATGCGGAGCTTTAGGGGTCTCTCTATTTCTTGGTCTCAAACTCGCTGCAACCAAGAATATCTCTAGTCCTATAAGTGATCGAGCTGCATGGATTCCACCATTGTTGATCAAACTAATTATCTCTTTGGCGAGCGAGAGATAATTATGAAGAAAACTGAGGCAGGTACGTACATATATTCGATCATTACGTAAGGATGAATCTTTGGCGAGCGAGCCAAACAAAATTAGCAACGCCAATTAACCAGTAATATGTTTTTCTTCTTTCACATAGTCTTTCTGCCAAAGAATTGTAGAAGGATATACCAACGAGAAGATTTATTTTATCATGCAACAAGCAAGGATGCCTTTCAAATCTTCCCCATATGTGGCAGAACTGAGAATTTATCTACGATATATGTCACATCTTTGTGATTTAGAAACAATTACAACTTGCCAATTAATCTTCTATAAGTTGATAATTACATACTTCTTGCGTACAAAGTCCTCTAGCATTTTGAAATTTTTTTTATGCATATATTGACATACACATTTGTATGTAACAGCATCGGTGTCGGTGTTGTTCCTTTCTAGTGGCTTTAAGTATGCACTAAAAAACTATAACATGTTCAGACAGGAGGACTGAAAATGAAAAAGAGGTTAGAGTAAAACAAACATTATATATAAGAATATGTTTGATTTAAGAAGACGTATATCATCCGGGCGATGTAATATATATATCAAATAATTGTTGGTTGTAATAGGGCAGATCATTTAGGTCCAAGCAAACACATTAATTTATACATCCATAGAAACACTGATGTGGTTGTAATATTGTATTTCAAGCTTATTTATTATGTTTATATATTATAGTTGAATAGTGGTAATTATGTAAAATTTAGAAAAAAAATATAATATAATATGTATCATAATTGTTACATTTTAGATGTCTATCAGATAATAATATTATGTGGGTTTTATTTAAAATCACTCTTTAAATTTGGGTGTATATGAAAACCCTCTTAATTTATACATCCATAGAAACACTGATATGGTTGTAATATTGTATTCCAAGTTACCTCAACCACTATCACGTACATGGTGTCATTTTTCGAAAAGAAAATTAATTAGAGGTAACTTGTGCTAGATTACAAAAGCTTTGTGATTAATCTATCTCTAAAACAATATGGATGTATAGATTAGATGGTACGTACGTAAAACACTATGACTCGAAACCAATAAAACCATAAACGAGGGGAGGATCCTAGCCTCCTTAAACCCTTGTTTTCCTGTAAGACACAAAAGCCGCCCGATTAAGAACAAACAAATAATCAAACCAATTTCATGCACACTGTTTCTTTCTTCTTTAGTTGATTCTTTTTGTTAGTCGATCTGTTTTCTATCTGATCGATCGAAGAATGACATTGTTGGTCATTGACACTATTGTTGTTTAATACTATGAAGCAATAAACGAAGCAAAACTGTGACAAAATATTCAATCTAATAGGTATGTCAAAATCTGTCCTAATTAATTTGGATCATATTACTAATCCGTAAATAAGCAATGAAATAAACAAATTACTAAGTATATGTGTTGTGTTGATTATAATTACCAGCAGGTCCTTGTAGTCCACACATGACACTGTTTAATATGGCTTTAGAGTGGACAATTTTATTCATTACTTTTGACCTTAGTTTATTGGATTCAACTTGCAGTAGAGTTTTTAATGAGGACCTTATAATTCGGACTAAGTAAGTTTATACATTTGAATGAACAGTTGAATCAAATGACATGCAAGTTAGAATATGAATCAACTAAAGTTCAAAACATTGATTCAATCGTTCCATCAAAAGTTGTACTTAAATTAAGGAAACAAACTCAACGCAAGTATCAAGAGCTCTAATGTCATCTATGATCTTGAGCAATCTTCAAGGCGACTAGCTTGGTGACTTCATTTATTGCGCCTATGAAAAGCTTAGTGTCACGAGCTTTCTTTTTTTCTAAGCTTTTCGTGCGGGCTTAGCACTTTCCTTATACTAAGTCAGCTTTACTCACGCATATGCTTTGGATAGAACACTCAAACGAAGGAAGAATATCTTTGAAAGAGAGAACTTGTATTAAGCTTAAAAGAACTTTACAAAGCTTTGCAAGTGAGCTTGAATGCTATCCAACTCTCTATGTCTCAAATGGGAGGGGTGCCTCCCTATTTATAGGCATCATCCTCCTTTACCTAAGTTTCTAGATAATTCTAGGATATTTACAAGTATAGAGACTTCTACAGTTTTCTATACAACTCTAAGTGTTACCTTGAGTATTCTAGAGACTTCCGAAGTAGCCTTGAGTCTTGAGCCTCTCTAGGGTTTTAGAGAGTTCAGGAATGTCCTAGAGATTCTCTAAGGTTCTAGAGAGTTCTGGAGTTATCCGAATACTTTCGTATCTTTCCGGAAGCTTTCAAGACCTTCCATAATATTCTGGATGCTTCTGGAATATTGCTCATGTGCTCTCCAAAACCTTCCATGAGTTATGATTACGTCAAAAATGCTCAAGAAAACTCATTAGGATCTCCTTACACATTTTCATAGGATCTCCTTACACTTCAATTCTCTCGAAACCGGCCTTTTGCTCTTTGTACACACCAAACTATCACATATAAAGCAAGGGCTTCTCTGCAACCGAAATAGTGGTAAACCCTGCATTTGAAGCAGCATCAACAAGAGGTCTCCCAAGATTATTTCTGAAACGAAACCTCTACCTAGCTGCTCCACCATTACATCATGTGGTCTTGAGGTGATGATTTCCACCTCATAATCTCTCTGAATCGATCACATAGCAAGCAAATTCCTTGTAAACTAGCCACACATTTATATTAGCGTCCCACAACTTTTTTCGAAAAAATCATCGTCCTGCATATACTACTCTACCTTACAAATTGTCCAATTCTATAACATGAATATCACTACATGATTTCATTGTACCTTTTGCTTTCTCCAAAGGACACTTGATTCCTCATCCTCACATTCGTACGGTTTGTCCCTAACATATCGATTTTCGTTAGTGTCGATCATCCTCTTTTGTCCCATATCTCGACTTATCAATAATGCCATAATATGCAACTTAATACTAGCCTCGAACTTCTTTTTCCTTGTAAAGAAAAAAAGAAAAAAAAAAGAAGAAGATATGATCGCTTGGAACCGAATCAATTAAATTTAGATGAAGTGTCAACTAGGGGGTACACCAAACCTATACCACAATGAACATCAACGGTTTTTAGATCATTTTGAGCACTACTAGAGAGTGGAGACTCGACATGCTCCGCTTCTAGATAACCAAGCACATTTTCTTGAGCCAATCGTATTATTATCAACTATGTTAGATTGTTACTTGGTTGGAAGATGAAAATGAACCAACATTGTATAGTACCATTCTTGCCTTGTTTCGAACTTGAAATTTTCCACTTGAAATTTAATTCGACTAAATATTGATAAGCATATAGTATTCTCAAGCTAGCACATTGTAAACAAAATTCGTTAAGTGTACTATGCACTCATGCATTATAATGAGACCATTTATTTTTTGCTCATGGTTATGTAAACAATCGGTGACAATGAAAATTATTATATGATTAGAACACCACGTGACAATGCCATAATAAGAAACGGAGATTATATAGACCAATCACGACCTGCCGACCTAGAACTTTTGTCAACTTACTGCACGTGCGTCATCAAAACCGGTCCTTGGAGCAGAACCAAGAGCACTTGTCCCACATCGAAGAGATGCAAAAGGCTAAGACACTTCTAGCCTACAAAAGTAATTGTCTCTCTCTTAATTTACTAAACAATTTATTATTTACTTGCTGTCACTTTATCAGTTTATTGACTGACTTAGGCATCGGAGCGTTGAAGACCGCTTAGAAATGGTCTCCTCTCCTGACCTAGTTTGTTATCTTTGTTGACAAAAATTCAAGAACAAAGTCTATAACAACCGCTTATATATTCGTATTTTGATGTATCTAGAGAGTTAAGATAACCGTTTATATACTATATACGAGAACATTTTCAGTACACGGCGTCTATCTTCACATACATACATGGATGATCAGGATTAAAAAAAATAATATAAAAATATAATGATCAAACATATAAATTGTTATAAACGGTTAAAATTACTTCGTACATCTTGAAACAATAAAAAACGGAGATTATAGACCAGTTACCCGCGTGTACGACCCGCCGACCTAGAATTTCTGTCAACTTACTAGCAAGAAGGACAATATTAGTACGGAAATCACGTTCTACTTTCCCACCATTAGTAAGGTAATACCGGTATATAAAAACAGCCCTGTTACCTCCCTCCGTATCTACGGCCGTGAGATTCAAAAATTGACACGTGACGCTCACAGACTGGACGATACTATTTGACACCCGGATATTCCCTTAAAATTCCCCCTAGATTTTTGGCTCTCTTAAATACTCCCACCGGACCAACCAGACCCTTTGACTCCACACAACAGAAGAAATTAGTTTTGATTCCACTAAATGAGTGAGCAACTGAAACGAGACTACCAAATCTGCGACGAGATCGGCCGGGGACGATTCGGTGTCGTTTCCAAGGCCTTCAAGAACGGCGACGTCTTTGCCGTCAAGTCAGTCGAGAAGCGCCTGGCCTCCGGCGACTCGCTCGACGCGCAGTGTCTTCTAGCGGAGCCGAAGATCCTCCGGCTTGTTTCTCCCCACCCCAACGTGATTGGCCTCCACGGGCTTTACGAGGATGAGGACCATCTCCATATGGTCCTCGATATGTGTGATGTGCCGGATCTATTCCGACGCGTCACACTTAGGATTTTCGCCGAGCCGGAGGCTGCCTCGGTCATGTCGCAGCTCATGAAGGCCGTTGTGCACTGTCACCAGCTCGGCGTAGCTCACCGAGATATTAAGCCGGACAACATCCTGTTCGACGGCTGGGACCGGCTCCGTCTCGCTGACTTCGGATCGGCGGAGACGTTCGGCGAGGGGGAGCTGATGAGCGGAGTCGTTGGGACACCGTACTATGTGGCGCCGGAGGTTCTTGCCGGGAGGGAGTATGGGGAGAAGGTGGACGTCTGGAGCGCCGGGGTTGTTTTGTACATAATGCTTGTTGGTTTCCCTCCGTTTTACGGCGAGACTTCGGCTGAGATCTTTGAGGCAGTGCAGAGGGCCAATTTGAGGTTTCCGGCGAGTGTTTTTCACTCCGTCTCACCGTCGGTGAAGGAGTTGCTGAGGAGGATGCTCTGTAAAGACGTTTCTAGAAGATTCTCGGCTGAGCAAGTTCTCAGTAAGTGGTTCATCATTTCCGTTTTCTTGGTGAATCTGTTTTTGATTCTTTAGATATTCCGGTCTTTCATGAGAGAGTTGAGGAAGAACATGGTGATAGGTATAGGAGGATTATAATGGAACCCTAATATAATCGATAGTTGGAAACTGACAAACAAAGCTATTATAGTTTAATTAGGAAGACTAATTACAAAAGAATTAATCATAGGTTTAATTTGCATCTGAAAATGGAAGGATACCAAACCTAGCTAATGTAGGATTGTTTGTTTGGGCATACAGGACACCCATGGATTACAAGTGGAGGAGGGGCCAGAGCTGTGACTGATCATTAAGCCTGCAGAAGCATCTTGTAATTAGTTTCTAATTACTTAAGCGTAATTATCTTACTTATATAGGATATTATGTATAACCCTGATGTAATTATGTAATGGTGAGGGAAGATACGAAAGCGAGTTTTTATAATCTACGCTTGGATTGTATTGGTGGCCGGCCGGAGGCCGGAGATGTGTAATGAAAGCGTCGGAGTTTCCTATATGGTTTGGAGTTATTGTTTAACCGTTGAATCTTTGGATAATGAGATAGTACAATCATACTGAAAGTGAAAATTAGGAAAGCTCTCGGGGGACACAGAAGGGTGGCCTATCTACTCATTTCATGTAGATGACTCATGAGGTCGACGTTATTACTTGTAAATGTCCCAGCTTGGTCTCTTTAAAAGTAGGAGGGTCCATGGCTCCATGCCCAATATATTTGGGTGATGACAACTTATTACAAAGTAGGATATTGAAGTGACAATATGGTAATGGCCTTGGTAGGTACCAATATATATTTGTGACACGATAATGACCTAAGATTTATGGTATTGTTTCTTCAAGTTTCCAAATTTGGTTGCTGCGTACAAGACATGGTTGCCCATCATTCACCACTTACCTTTGGGGTGGCATGGTTGCTTCTTTGCGGTGGCAGAGTTGCTTCTGCAACTGTCCGACTCATAATAGGTAGTGATATGGAGTTTCGTTGAAAGCAACTATCTTCGAAAGTACAGCAAGACTTGGGTTATTTTTGTCATAAGATTCTATATAGAACCCTCTTTAAGTTTTGTTAATTTGCTCCATTTCTAATCCTTAAATTTTGAAAAAAAATTAGTTAATGCATGAGTGCTTGCTCAACCATGGAATCGCAAAAGCAAAGGGACAAAGCAATAATGCAACCCCAATTGCTGCTGCCATATAGTCGTAGAGTCTCTTTTGTGCGCCGAGGTTCCTGTTTCTTTCAACTTCAGTGAAAGTGTTTTTGTAGGGGCTCATAAGCCTCCGTTGTTTCTGGGGCTCTTAAGCCTCCGCAGTGTTACCGGAAACGCGAATGATGCGATATGGATACGCGGTACAGATACATAATACGCTAGTCTTAGAATACATGATATGTTTGGATGTATTATCTTTTTTAATCAAAATAAAGTACATATATATATATAAAGAGCATTTAGCTATAGTATTTTCTTTTCTACGTACTTTTGATTGCGAAGATAAAATAATTCTTGTCATAGCCTATGAAATAACGTACACTAACAAGTTTCACATGCAACATGAGGATATATAAAAGCAATAAGACCAATACATCTCCTTGCCACTTTGACATACACTACCTAATAATGCTACAAGATCGAGTTGATAAGAAAGATCCGACTAACTAAAACCAAAACAAGCTTTAATCAGACTTGCTGACTAGACTGTGTTTCAGTTCCATTTTCTTCTTCTCCTTCCCCGGACATTTCCTCCAATGATTTTCCCTTTGACTCCGGCACCAGAAAAGTAAACAACAACCCTAAAAAGTTGACTACACCCAAAATTATGAGGGTGTTCTTCACCCCAATATCCTTTTCTGCATACTGGAAACCAAATGCTCCAACGATTGCCCCAGCCTTCCCTGCTGCAGCTGATATACCATGGCAAGTTGACCTTAGCCTCGCGGGGAAAATCTCTGCAGGCACTACAAAAGTAGTGGCATTTGGTCCGAAATTGGCGAAAAAGAAGGTCAATGAGTACATAATAACAAAACCAATTCGGTTAGCTTTCAGAGTCCAGTGATGATAAGGAATAGCCAAGGCAAACATGAAAACCGTCATGAAGAAAAATCCCATCAATTGAATTGTGAACCTCCCAATCTTATCTATGAATGCCACTGTGAACCAATACCCTGGAACTGTGCTGCAGAGAGCAATAAGAGTCTGTGCTCTGGAAATTCTGAAGACTTCTTCCATAGCACTCATGGTGTTTGCCTTAGGGATCCAACCAATGGCACTGAAGATGTCTTTTTGGAACAGATTCTGACTGTAGAAGGCGACGTCTAGCAAGAACCATGTGCTTGTAGTCCCAAGCAAGTGAAGACCATGACGGCGAAGGAAAGCCTTTGAAAATAAACCAAAATCATTTCTTCCATGTTGGGAGCGTTCTTCTGTTTTCACTGGTTCTGCTTCCACGTCAACCTGCAAAACTTTTGACATGTCAGCTGCCGCTTGCTTAGCATTCTTGGCAACCAAGGCAGTGTACCGTGCAGTTTCGGGCATTTTGGCTCGCCAGTAGTATGTAAGCAAAGCTGGGATTGCACCAAACATCAGAATTATTCGCCATGCATAATCTGCTTGTGGGAAAATAGAGGCAGCTGGATCAGCTGCATAAGATGGAGCAGGATATAGCTCCTTGAAAACTGCAGATACAATTATCGCAACCATTCCACCAGCCAAGATCCCGAAACCTTGCATTGCAAACACAGCAGCAATAAAGGCCCCACGAGTCTTTTTATTTGCATACTCGGACATGATAGTAGCAGAAAGAGGGTAGTCACCACCAATGCCAAAGCCTAGCCAGAACCTGAAGAAGCATAATGTCGAAATAACAGCCTTAGGTTGTTTCCCAAATGAAAGGCCGGAGGCAGTGGAGCATAAAACCATGACCATAAGGACCATTCCATAGACGCGTTTTCGGCCTAATTTGTCACCGAGCCAACCAAAGAAGAGTTGGCCTGATAGTGTGCCACAGAAGGCCACACCATTAACAGCAGCCGAAACATTTGCAGGAAGACTTCCAGGATTAGCAGAACCATGTTGTTGGTAGTATATGCGACCTAGTAATTTGGTGACAAGAGATATGCAGAACAGATCATATGCATCAGTGAAGAAGCCCATGCCAGCAATCACAATTGCTGTGAAATGATACCATTGTGTTTTGGCCGCATCAAGTGCATTTAACACCTCCAATTGGTCTTTAGCCATGACTAATTGCCCTCAACAAAGTTCTTTTCCTTTCAGTTGTATGATCTGCAGCCTGAAAAACAAAAATTGCATGTAAACAGCAAAGAATGAGTCAACTAGTTATATTAATGTATTCACCGGGCATACGTAAACAGCAAGTTCCGGCAGCCCTTCTGAACTGGAAGTTGGATACCAAGTTAGGCATTAATGAATCAATCACATCAGTTAGGTGTAAATTTTTATCTAACAACCTAATAAAATATGTCCAAGCACTGCGAAAATGTGAATAAGTCGAGTCGCTCAGCCGTGATCGATGAAATCTTAAAGTTATAGCAGCACAACAAAAAAGAGCTTGATTTGGTTGATTCATCAGATAATGAATTTACTTGAAGACATAGATGTTTAAGCCGGACGATACGTCCATACAACCCTTGATGATGACAACAGAAAGAAACGTGAGAACATGACCCAAAATACAGGAACTCATGTGTCATAAGTTGAATTGGTACATATTTGTATACATGATAAAGTTAAATATAAGAGGTGTAACAGAATTCGCAGACCGATGGATACAGATGATTTTCAAACAAATAATTTGTCATTATAGTAGCTATTGTTGGTTCTGTATTCAAAAGAAAAACTTCAGTTAAACCGAAGTTAGGGTCGAACGTACTTCTACTACAAATGCTTGTTTTTCTAAATAGGCTCTAAAATTTTGAACAGACATAAGGTTTAGAGTTTGATCTCTGCAATATGTTGAAATATGTATACGATAATACGATCACAAAAAAAAAAGATCACTAAAAATCAAAAGATGATATATGCACCTAACTCTCATTCTTTCAATCAATCGGCCAAACAGAATGACAAGAAATTATTATTATTTTGTTCTGATTATGTTTCAGAAATGAAGCAAATTACAAGTGACAAGATGAAGAAAACCCATGAGAGTGAAATGAAATTGAAGCAAAAAGAAATGAGAAAAGGCCAAACCTGAAAACTTATACACACACGAACGATCGATGGAATCGTAAATGATGACAGACAAAGAAGAGCCTATGTAGGTTACTGAAAGAAACATAAAAGCCAGTAGATAGAGTCATGAGATGCTCTTCGATTCAAAGAGTGAATGATCGAGTGGGCTAATTTTTATTTTTTCAACTTTGCATTGAGACTTGAGAGAGAGCGAGAAGAGGGTGAGAAAGAGAGGACGTTGATGTATAGATGACTCGAGAATTGAGGGGTTGATTTCCGTGTTTAAATGCAATAGACTCTCTAATCAAGAGTCTAAACTTCTTCAATGACACAAATCTACTTAATTTTTTTACCATGCATATTCCCCCAATTTCTCACCCTATCTTCCTTGTGTTTACATGTCATCCTATCTTTCATCTCAAAAGTCTTAACCGGTCAACCCTTAACACTCATAGAAGAGGTTAATTTTATTATTGAACATCTGTTGTCGGACTTATATTTTTACTCAAAAAAATAAAGAACAAGAAACATAGTGCAATGATTTTCAAACAATGGTATTAAACAAACATTGTAAATACATCAAGTCGGAAACAAAATTTCATATAAATAAGTTACACAGAAAAAATAAATTCAAAAGACATTATAGTAGTTGCTTCTGCAATTAAGCTTCCACAAGCAAATATATATCTACATTATTAATGCATTGCACACAAGTAAACCTGATAGTAAATATATCACGCCGTATTTAGACATCAACCTGAACAGTTCTATTAGTAGGAGCGGCCTGCTCCTCCGTAGCCTCATCCCCTTCTTCATTCTCACCTGTCAACTCTTCAAGTGATCTTCCCTTAGACTCTGGCACCAAGAAAGTAAACACCATCCCAAGAAAGTTGATCACACCAAGCATAATAAGAGAATTTTTCACACCGATGCCGGCCGGGTACCCTGCGTCGGTCTTCTTCGGGTCCTTGTTTTGGGCCGCATACAAGAATCCGAAAGCTCCCACGATTGCTCCCGCCTTCCCAGCTGCTGCGGAAATTCCGTGACACGTCGACCTTAGACGGGCCGGGAAAATCTCGGCCGGAACAACGAATGTAGTGGCATTGGGCCCAAAATTGGCGAAGAAAAAGGTTAGTGAATAAATTGCAACAAACCCAATTCGGTTGGGCTTCAAAGTCCAGTGATGGTATGGAATTGCGAGTGCAAACATGAAGACGGTCATGAAGAAGAAGCCCATCAGTTGGATTGCAAACCGGCCAATATGATCAATGAACGCCACAGTGAACCAGTAGCCAGGCACAGTGCTGCACATTGCTATGAGTGTCTGTGCTCTTGCAATTCTATAAACCTCATGAATTGCATTCATTTTTTCGGCTGAAGGGATCCACCCGATTGCGGTGAAGATATCCTTTTGGAAAAGGTTTTGGCTGTAGAAGGCAATGTCTAATAGGAACCAAGTTGAAGTTGTTCCAAGTAAATGCCAACCGTGCCTTTTAGCAAACTCCTTGGTGAACAAACCAAAGGAATTGGATTTCTCGTCAGTATATTTTTGTACCTTTTCTTCTTCAGCTTCAAGTTCAACTTGGAGAACCTTGGACATGTCTGCTGCAGCTAGCTTGGCATTTTTAGCAACAAGAGCGGTGTAACGAGCAGTTTCAGGCATTTTCATACGCCAGTAGTAAGTCATACCAGCAGGAATAGCCCCAAACATGAGAATTATACGCCAGACAAAATCGGCTTGAGGGGGTAGAGAAGCTATCCGATTCTCTCCGTATGTAGGAGCCGGGAAGCTTTTATCGAAAGCAGTTGAGACAATCAAAGCCACAATTCCTCCGGCCAAAATTCCAAACCCTTGCATAGCAAACACAGCGGCTATGAAAGCCCCACGGGTTTTTTTGTTGGCATATTCAGACATGATTGTGGCGGAAAGGGGGTAATCGCCACCAATGCCAAACCCAAGCCAGAAGCGGAAGAAGCAAAGAGTGGTCATCACGCTGGTGGGGTGATCAGAAAATGAGAGGCCAGATGCAACGGAGGCGAGGACCATGAGGACAAGGGTCATCCCATAAACCTTTTTGCGACCCATTTTGTCACCGAGCCACCCGAAGAAGAGTTGGCCGGTTAGGGTTCCAACTAGGGCCACACCATTAACGGCAGCAGCCACATTTGGTGGTAATGTTCCCGGCTTCGGATGAGTTATGTCGGTGTAGTATATGCGGCCGAGTAACTTGGAGACCAATGATATGCAGAAAAGATCATAAGCATCAGTGAAGAACCCCATTCCAGCAATCACAATTGCTGTGAAATGGTACCATTGAGTCTTGGCCACATCAAGTGCATTGAGCACTCCCAATTGCTCTTTAGCCATTGTTGGCTTATCTAGCACGTACTAGTCCTCCTCCAAAAGTTTACTTGAATTTAAGCTTTAATTCCTGCAAAAACAAAAACAGATGCGTTCAAATCAAGATCGAATACATACATCAGTCTTCCTTCACGTTAGTTCCCCATATATACAACGGTTATCTAAAAGATAATTCAAATCATGAGTTCCCAAGTAACCTTGAAAACTTGAACAAAAATAATTTCGCTATATGATATTATATGTGACAGTTTTACGAAAGACAAAGACTTGACGTGATAGCTAAGTTTTTCTTGTGGAATCAAATTAGAAAAAATGAAACGGAAGTTTCATAACAAGCGGTACGAATTAAGAAGTTGAATTTGCAGACAAAACAAAGAAAATAGAAGATGAATTTAGACAAAAATACAAGTATTTTTTGGCCTACAAATACGGTGGAATTGATGGACCAACAACTTGTTTTTTTTTTTTTTTTAATTTATACAAACAACTTATTGGTTTGCAGCAAAATTGAAAGGTCTCAATCAATATGATCACATCACTCCTATATTATTGTAGTAAAAATATCACCGATATTCCACAGTGTACGGAGACAATATTCCATAGTGAAACAATAGTTAAGAAAAAGTAGAAACAAACCAAGAACATCTTATGTGATAGAATTAAAAGCTTGGTTTACAAGGATGAATGAATGAACGGGAACATCACGGGCCTGCCATATGAGGCTGACTTCCAGATTGCAAGCAGCTAGTACTACTCCATCAATTGCTTATTGAAGAGGGCACTGGCGGAACTAAGAAGAGACTAAAGGGTGCCATGGCACCCCCCACTTCTATGTTGACACATTTGAAACTATTACCAATTTTAATCAATTTTTTTAGAAACAATGGAAATTTTTAGGTGTGGCACCCCAAACTTAGTTGTTAATGTGTTTGGCCCCCCGATTTCTCAAATTCTAGTTCCGCCACTGGAAGAGGGAAGAAGAAAAAAAAAAAGAACCAAAAAAAAGAGAGAAAGATACGTGCATACAGAATTCAGAAGCAGATTTCTATTATTTTTGTTTATAGTGTTATATCATTAGAAGTAGAATATGCAGAAATATCTGATTTTGATACAAAAATTTGCAGTGTTATAATCTTCTGCAGTTATATACTTAGATATGTATTCATATATTGAAGCTACATAAGATAAGATTCCTAACCAACAAGGCAGAAGATAGAGACCATATATTTTTCTTATTATTCAGAGTTCAATTATTGCTTGAGTTGAATATTCAGTTAACTAATTATCCTTGAGTTAGCGTGGACTCAGTTTATTCAACTCTTGCTGTTGAAAATGGATTTCGAGTATGGATAAACCTTGAAAATTATATAGAAGCTGCTGAGAGTTTGTGTAAATCACAAGGCAAACGCATATATGATGTGGGCAAGTCTCGGTGAAGAAAGAGCACGTATATATGCGTGCATGATCAATTAGTTTCTTCCCAGAAAGGAAATTTAGGACAGAGGAAAACAGAAAAGTAAGAAAAACTAAACTAGGTATGATGAGCCAGATGAAGCCTAGCTTCAACTTTCCAATATATACTGGGAAAAAAGAAAAAGAAAAGGCTGACTGCCCTACCATGATGATATTGGATCACTAGCATATGTTTTGAAAAGGTAAAACTTAAAAGTACCCAGTATCATAAACCAGTGGAAATTAACCAGTTCCAGTACGTGAACAAACAGGAACTAATTATCAAAACTGCTTATATATATGCATGCATTTTGATAGAGAAAGAAAACAAGTATATATATGAGTAATGAGTGATCACTGATCACTAACCTTGAACACTCATTGAAGAAGGAGATGGAGATTGGGTTATGGCGTGGATAATAAGGCCATTATAGTCGTCTATTTAAAGCTTTGAGTTCAAGTAGAATCTTATATAGCATCTAATGGCATATGCTTCTGCTCTCTAGATCAGGTCAACGCTTCTACAAAGTCTATCACAATCTTTTAATTTGTTCCCTTTCATTTATATCTCCTATCCTATGATTGAATATATAATATCTCTTCAAATTTACTACACGGTTTCTTCTTAATTAATTTGGCAATTCATTAGTTTTTAGTATGTGTTTTGGTGCACGATTTGTAAAAATACGTTGTTTTTCGATCTAGACGACGAAACTAATTAAGAGCAAAAACTGTCGATCCATGGTTCTATAGCAAAACTGCAGCTCGTTTTAGTTTCGTGCTATTCCATTATGTCTTGAATTGGGTTCCTTGCTCTTACCATTTTGCATATATTATAATTAATGGAACAGTAGGAGTGGAGAATTTGTTTATTCTAAACTACTTAAATACTCATCCCATCATCATCATCATCATCATCATCATCATCATCATCATCATCATCATCATCATCATCATCATCATCATTACTCCTGCCACTAATGGAGCAACGATGCAAACAAATCTCTAACTGTAAAAGTGTCTAGAAAATGGGAATCCATCCGCCAAAACCTAACTTCAATAGGATAAGAAATTGAAGCGCAACTGTGGGAAAGCCTTGCTCGATCGCTTCCATTTGTCGGATTTGATGTTCTTCTTACTATATAGCTAGGAACTTTAAATATCAACCAGCTGGTAGTTAATTGATCTTACCTTTGGATGTTTATAACACATGCATATATAAGAAAACATGGAGATAGAACAATAGAAACCAAACAAAAGATGAAAACAAATAATGTCTCACTAATTACTTATGCATGTATATTTAGATTTATTAGACTATCTAAAGTATATATATCTAGATCCAACTCACTTTAATATTTGTGTTGCTCAGCTTGGCACTGAGAAGTTTCTGATATTTGGCCACAATTTCAAGGCAATCGCTAACTTGCTGATGGAAAACGATATTCTAAATTCTGAAATTTCAACCTCTTTTCCAAAAGATGAGTGATCGATGCAACCTATCCTTGTCTCCTTTCATATTCATATGAAAAGAAAGTATTAACGCATTCAAGAATCAAGATATATAAACGTATTAGTACCGGTGTTGATGTAAACAGATTACAGATTCTAGCAAGGAGAATGTTCAGGGAAGCTAGTAATAAGTCACCAAGCGTAGACTTGGGAACTTGTATTGTCATTTAGTCATTGTCATATATAAATGGGGACACTTGTTATATAATTGTGTCTCTTCAGAGTTCAGATTGAAACTAAGTAGGAAACAAAAGGAGTTGGAATATTTATGCCAGTTTAACCTTCCAGCCGGTATTCTAGATTGCTGCTAGATAGCGTATAACCGGTAAATTGGCTGTTCCTTGGCACATCAAGTTCATTGTGTTTACAAGATGACAACCTCTTTGCATCGAGTTTTAATTTTTTTGTCAGCGAGGCCAACTTCCTTGCTGATGCTATTGCAAAAATGGGTCATCTCGGTTATGCAAATTCTTGGCGGTTGCAGCTTTCTATTCTGACCGGATGAATTTAGGGTCTTAATTTTTATGGAAGAAGATAGATGAGAAATTTAGAGTTTTAATTATTTGTAGTTGATAAATTAGCTTGCTGGTTTCTTTGCATACGACTGTTGTAGGCAGCAAGGCTAGTATCTAACAATCTATTCTCTTTTGTACCGTTACTTCATTTGAATCTTTTCAAAGATCGATAGGTCTAAGTCTAGGATTCAATGCCAATTCTCACTGGTAAAATTACATTTACACACACTAAATTTGCTCCCTGTACGTACGTAGAAGGTTTTAAATTATTAGTGATGCATGATTAACGAAAGAATACATACATACATGTATCTATATGTATAGGTTATACAACATTTGCTCATATATCATATCACATAATCGCCGACTTTCTGTAAACAGATATCAATTAGTACGTAATGTGTTTGAGTCAAAGCCCTAGCTAGCATAGCTAAATGATGCGGATTATCTTGAGCATCTTCTAAGTTATGCCTTGAGTTTGCTTGCAAGCATAGTGTATAGTACCTCACTCTATCCTCCCCAATTGGTACACTTGTTCATATAATTCATTACAAAATAAGAGTAGTAGTAGCATATATATATATATATATATATATATATATATATATATATATATATATATATATAATGTTTACTTGCCCGATTTAATAATGTTTTTGCATAAATCCGGAGGCTATGTAGAATCACGATGGAACACTAAACGATCATGGGCAAGAGACACAAGGACATATAGTGGTTCACCATGTCATCGGAGGACATGACTACGTCCACTTACGAATCAACTATCATGGCCAATAGGCTTTTGGTGTTACAAGAGCATATATTCTCCGGGATGGAGTGTTAGAGAGAGATGGGGGAGAATGGGGGGGGGGGATCGATCAGATATATATCCCTATTCTACATAGGGAAACCCTTCCTTTTATAGCTAAGGAATGTCCCCTCTTATTACATATTACCGATGTGGGATTAACTATACATACATCTTATCATGGTGCCTTCTTGTGCAGCTTGGAGAAGCACATTCTCGATGTGGTACCGACGATCTTTCACTGTGGTGAGATAGCTTGGATGTCGGTCTACAAGTTTCTTGACTGGTCTATAGACGGGGAAGATATTTTCCTGACTACCAACTACAAGTAATTACGATCCTCCATGATCTAGCTAGGCCATTGATGATCATATATAAACTCACTAATCCCGTCTGTATACAGCCGCATAATCTTATTAGTTTACATTCCAATGGCTGCAAGTCAACCAGTTGCCACTACATTAGTATCTGTATACGTCTGTAATATCTGTGTAATTGTGATCCCTTCACGGCTCGAATGGTCATATATGAACTCTGAAATTTAACTTGATTCACTCCTAGATGCATGCTTCTTCGTTTTTACTTATCTCACAATCCATCTCATAACATTATTATTCTTGAGGAGTAAATACGTACTTGAGGATTGAATAAACCCTAAACCCTAAACCCTATATATATATGTTATGAGATGGATTATTGCCAAATTTGGTATCAAGTTAATTATATATCATCTGTTAAGAAACATAATGTCAGTACAAATGAGTACGTGTACGTTCTAATGATAGGCGGAAAACCATGACACGAGAGTAGTAGGAGATTAATTATAAGTATTTACCAAATTATCTTCAAATTAATATATAGGTCAATGAAAATCATATTCCATGACATATATACTAGACAACGTATAGTGAATCCATACGGCCAGTCATGAGGCTTCAATCTTATGTTTGTTTGAAGAGGAAAATTCAGTAACAATACCTAAACTATTGTGTCAAGGCCAATTTGATATCTAAATTCTAAAAAATATCAGTGTGATATCCAAACACTGATTTTGATGTTAAGGACATATCTCCTGTTAATTTTCATGACAGAGACGTTAGTTTGCTGACGTGGCAAGCATGTGAAGATCAAAATAATGTTAAATGACCAATTTGCCTTTCTTTCTTTTTGTTAATTATTTTTTTTATTTCTTTTTCTTCTTTTTTCTTCTTCATGTTTAACCTCGCAAAAAAAATTTCGAGGTTCACGACCGATCTCTTCTCTTTTTTCTCTGCTCTAACTATCATTAATCAAACCGTGATTTTCTGATTTATCATCTCAGCTTGCCATGATAATCAAACCATCAAACTTTTGGGATTCTTGTTTTCATTTACAATATATTGAAGATCTGAGATTCTCAAATCTCTATCTCATCCACCATCGAGCTCACTACAATAGTTATATACTCCTACCCTTTCTCTTTTATGTTGTAAATTGTACGTAATATACTTAGCGGAGTAATTATTATTCTCTTGAAATTTTTGTTGTTGAAATAATCTATTGATTCGTGGTTGATGGCTGATAGTGCATGCTTCGCCCTCACTGAAATTATTATTATGTTATGGAATCCAATTAGTAGAGGATTTGGGGTTTCGAAATTTCCCATGGTATTGAAATATTAAACCTGAGAATCTGAGATGTTGTTAGTTATATAATGAGTGATGGGGAACCCAGTATCAACGATAGGATTCCCAATATTCTGATCCAAATTGGGCCGTCGTCGAATTCCTATTCGGCTTATGTTGGAGATGAGTTTGAGATTGGCTCACCGGCGGCGAGGGAGGAACGTTCTGGAGATCAAGGTCAAACCTTGAGTTTGTGAATATTTTAGGAGGTTCATAAAACAGAAGAGCAAAAACTCAAAACAAATCTGAATCCGATGGCGACTCCGGTGAAAGAGACGGACCACCGATATCCACATCTGTATCGAGAGTGTTGGCCTGCCGACCTTTCTCACTTGCCCTACACACACTCTACTTGATCAATGCCACAGAGAAACAATGTGAGCAGGTGGTGGTCTGATAGCCAAGAGTCGTGGAAGAAGGTGGTTAAAATGCAGAAGGCTGCTTGAGAGTACTCCTCAACACTTTCCTCTTAGTTAATCTGATTTGCTCTTTCTTTCTTTTTTGAATCTTTGTTTGGTGTGGCTAGTTGCAATTCTTAATAAAAACTTATTAAGAAAGGTGGTTCGTTCTTCAGCCGAAATGTTTGAGGGATTTTTTTTTTCTTTCCCAATTCAAAAGAATAACTATTTGGATTTGGAAGAGAAATATGATTTTTTTTTGTTGAAAGTCCATTCTGCCCTTTTTTTTAGAGACTCGTGTGTTTATCATATCGGCAAACTAACGTCTCCATCATGAAAATTAACAGGAGGTATCTCGTTGATTTCAAAATCATTGTTTGGATATCACATTAATACTCTTTAAAATTTGAGTATCAAGTTGGTGTTCACACAATACTTTAGGCATCGCTGCTGAATTTTCCTCTAGTTTGAATTGGTTTATCCTATTAAGAGGTACTGATTCTCAGAGTTCGATCATCAGCTTAGCTTAATATGATCTTCATATATAAAGCTAGGTTGACAAACTAGATGATGATCTCACCAATGTAATAACAGGCCTAGAACATATTATTAATTTGATGACCTGAATACCCAACTAATTAAGGTAATATGTATTTCATTACAACTCGATCTGGTTTCCTCGATTATTGTCATAACTCATAATACGATTCCTACATTTATCTGATGATGATATATATGCATCATTGTCACTACATATCTAGTGGTTGGTTCCTTTTTTTTTTTTTAAGTTATTACCTACGTTGCATATAATTGATAATGTGTTGTTAGTATATTTACCTGGTGTACGTCTTTGAAGCTAGCGTGCGTACATATCAATTTGCTTCAGCTAATGTATTGAATAAGTCACAATTAGCTGTAAGTTGTTTCACAATTAATCATCGATCTACTTTGCCATATTATATTTGCTAGTTCAAAATATGGATTTAGAATTGGCCGCATGCATGCAACAATGTCAGCCAATAAAAGTCTTTAAATCAAATCCAAATTTGTGATATTTTAGGCCACATTTAGGATTTAGCACCTTTGCAGATGTCGTTCAAGTTCCAGAAGAGGATTACTTGTAGCCAGATTTAGCACCTACGTACATAAGAATTCGTTTCATGATCATAAAAAAAAAGGGTAAAATGCACCAACAGTGTCTGAACTCTTGGAGGACTGTCAATATGGTACCCGAACTTTTAAATGTATCAAAGTGATACATGGACTTGTATTTTTGTACCAACGTCGTACCTGTCGTCATTTTCCGTCACAGCTCCGTCATTGATAAACACGTGCGGGTCATGTGAGTTGGAAATTGAGGACATAAATGACTTTTTCTCTCCGCCCATTTCTGCGACTGAAGGCGGGAGAGCCAGGAGGAGAGGACTGTGAAGCTCGGATTGTTAGGGTTGCGGAGGCAGTCAGCGAGGTTGGCGCCGTCGACGAACTCGTAGACGAGGTAGACGTAGCTGCCTGAGAGAGACGCGCCGAGGAGCTTGATGAGGCTGGTGTGGTGGGAGCGGGAGATGAGGGAGAGGCTCTGCTGTAGGTCAGGGAGGTCGATCGGGGTGCGGGACTTGCGCTGGAAGACGAGGCTCTGCTGTGTGATGGGTCTGCTCTCCAACCAGAATTTCCATAACCTGCATTTCCATTTGAGTCGCCATAGCCACTTCCGATGTATCCACCACCACTACCTTGCTCCCCACCGGGACCACCAACATTGTTATTTGGGACACTCCCAGAACGCCTTCCAACTGCACCATACGCAGATGGATTTCCATAGGATGCATCACCTCCACTGTACCCACCATAACCATAACCTTGAGCTCCGTACCCAGCCGCTGCACTAGGAGATTGACCAGCAGGTGCCACTACCAGAACAGGCACTTTAGCCGACGAAAAATTTTCGTCGGCCTGTTAAAAAAATTCGTCAGCTAAGACCTTAGCCGACGAGCCTTCGTCGGCTATAGTGTCGTCGGGAAAAGGCCGTCTGTAATGACTTTAGCCGACGAACTTTTTTTTGTCGTCGGCTATAGTCCCACTTTAGCCTACGAAAAAAATCTCGTCGGCTATAGTCCCAGACTTTAGCCGACGAAGTATTTAGTCGGCAAAACGTTGTAAAAAAATTTAAAAAATAACTATAGCCGACGAAATATTAGGTTATTCGTCGGCTAAACCTTATAAAAAAAATTAAAAAAATAACTATAGCAGACGAAATATTAGGTTATTCGTCGGCTAAACCTTATAAAAAAATTTAAAAATAATTATAGCCGACGAAATATTAGGTTATTTCGTCGGCTAAACCTTATTAAAAAAATTAAAAAAATAACTATAGCCGACGAAATAGTAGGTTATTCGTCGGCTAAACATTATAAAAAAAATTTAAAAATAATTATAGCCGACGAAATATTAGGTTATTTCGTCGGCTAAACCTTATTAAAAAAATTTAAAAATACTATAGCCGACGAATATTGTGTTTGAATATCGTCGGCTAAAGTTGCTGGGTTTTGAAAAAAAAAACTGCAGAAACTTTTTTTTTATTTTTTTTTGTGTGTGTGGAGAATCTTGACAGAGAAACTGTGATATACAGTGAAAAGTTGCCACCGAAACTGGCAACACGCCGGTGAGGTTGTTGTTGTAGAGGTCGAGAACACGGAGGTTAGTGAGGTTGGAGAGCTCCGGCGGGAAGGTGCGGTTGAAGACGTTGTTGGAGAGGTTGAGGAGGCGGAGAGCGGAGAGAGCGGAGAGGCGGGAGTCGGGGTCGTCGAGGGAGGACTTGAGGGAGAGGAGGGCGCGGTAGGTGGCCATTGGGCGCGTGGGGGTGGAGAGTAGACGGTGGGGTGAGGAGAGAGAGTGGCGGAGGTGGAGGAGGAGAAGGAGGAGGAAGAGGAGGAAGAGGAGGAGGGGACGCAATATTTCTAGTGTTGGGTTTATTTGTGGTGGTTGTGTGGAGGAGGAGGAGGAGGAGGAGGAGGAGGAGGAGGAGGAAGAGGAGGAGGGGCCGCAATATGTCTAGTGTTGGGTTTATTTGCGGCTATATAAAGAACTTTAGCCGACGAAATTATTTATTTTCGTCGGCTAAACTCTTTGGTTGACCGCCAAAAAATTTTGGTTGAAAATTTTGAAAATTTTTCGACTTTAGCCGACGACTTTTCATATATTTTCGTCGGCTAAAGTCTTTTGAAAATTTTGGTTGCCCGCCAAAAAATTTTGGTTGAAAATTTCGAAAATTTTTCGACTTTAGCCGACGAATTTTCATATATTTTCGTCGGCTAAAATCCTTTGAAAATTTCGTCGGCTAAACCTTTTAAATTCGTCGGCTAAAAGTATTTTTATACATTTGGCATGTTGTGATTGCATTGACCGCAACTATCGGCACCGAATATTTACCGGAATAGTGTGATTTTTCAACCGTGGATGTATTTCAACATTCTCGTCATATCTTATTTCATGACTTTTTAGAGTTTGAAGGTTTTACGTATAGTTTGTTTTTGAAACGGAACATTTACATAACACTTGGTAAACAAGTTATACAACATTAGTATGCATGTTGTGATTGTGATGATCAAACTTGAGAAACAGAATTCCGACCGTCAGATCTGACCATCATGATAAAATACATGTATGGGAAAAAATTCAACTTGATCCGAAAAGAATAAGGGCTCGATCCGGACGGTCAATCTCGTAAGTCAAACCCCTAAACTCACGGAAAAGGTCGTTCGACCGTCTAAATTACGTATTTTGGCCGGACCTCCAACTGAAAATAGTTTTAAACCGATGACACGCAACAAGTCGTATAAAAATTTTAACGGTAAATAGGGTTGACCGCAGTTTTAAAAGAAAAAAATCAAACCCTAAAAACAGAAAATTACATAAAAAGCCTAGATCCGACGGTCGGATTGGCCCCGAAATTACACCCCTTTTTGCGTAGGACTATATTGCATCAAAATTTGTAAATATAAGACACTTTAGCCGACGAAATTATATTTTTCGTCGGCTAAACTTTTAAAAATTTCGTCGGCTAAACTCTAAAAATTTCGTCGGCTAAAGTTTTGAAAATTTCGTCGGCTAAACTTTTGAAATTTTCGTCGGCTAAAGTTCACAGACTATAGCCGACGAAAAAAATTATTTAGCCGACGAAATAAAAATTTCGTCGGCTAAAGTTGATCATAGCCGACGAAGATTTTTAATTAGCCGACGAAGGAAAATTTCGTCGGCTAAAATCCACTTTAGCCGACGAAAAAAAAATTCGTCGGCCTGGTTTTTTTTTTTTCGTCGGCTAAAGCGTTTCTTCTGGTAGTGTGCAGATCCAGGACCACCACCTCCTGCAGCTGCACTGCCGCTTTGAACACCCCAAGGAGCGGTATTGCCGTATCCCATACCACCATATCCTGCGGGTGCTTGGGAGCTCCATGAACTTCTAGGAGCACCTGGTGGGCCACCACCATAACCAACATTTGGGGCATTAGGGTTTCCATAGGCGGCGGCAGCTGGACCACCATATCCAGTATTGGTACCACCATAACCTCCATAGCCTCCATAACCAATGCCATTACTGGAAGGAGCATACCCATAACTGGGTGCACTATACCCCGAAGAACCATAAGGAGGAAAACCACCACCAGTGCTCTGAGATTGCATGTACCTGTTTGAGTCCATTCGACCATCATATGCATTTGGGTTGCCACCAGATGTTCCATAGCCTTGGTAACCACCACCAGATGCACCACCGCCACCCTGACCACCCCCCATGGAACGGCCACCACCACCAGGGTTGGCATCTTTGGGAAGAGCCCTCTTTACTTCCACTTGCTTACCACTTAAATCATGAAATGTCTTGTGCAAAACCCTATCTACTGCATCTTCAGTGTCAAATAAAATAAATCCAAATCCACGAGGTCGTCCAGTATTTCTACCAGGATTGGGATTTCCTGCTCTGACAGAAGTTTGCTGCTCCTCTCTCAAGAGGGCCCTCTTAGCTTCAACCTGAAATATAAAACCGGATATAGTGAAACAGAAGTAAGGATAAGGACTTGGAGGTTCGGAGTTTCTGTTGTAGGTTTTGTTTACAGAGACATTGATTCATCTACTGAAGGGGTAGCTCAGTCATTTACTCTTTTTTTCAGTCACGTGCGTCACATGTGACATGAACTAACAGAGCTGTGACGGAAAATGACGACAGGTACGACGTTGGTACAAAAATACAAGTCCAGGTATCACTTTGATACATTTAAAAGTTCGGGTACCATATTGACAGTCCTCCAAGAGTTCAGACACTGTTGGTGCATTTTACCCTAAAAAAAAAATTCAGAGTTGTACAAATTCCATTTGCCTAACTTATATTCGATCAGAGTGAGTATTAAATTGATTACAGGTCATTCTTTACACGACATTCTTTAGTCTAAGTTTGAGGCTTTCAACGATATTCTAAGTTTAGAATATAATATCTGATTGGGTTTTGAGATTTCGTTAAATAAAAGAAGACAAAGCCCGATCACTCATGTCATACATGTAAACATAGATAAAAATAGAAACCATAGCTGCTGGCTGGCTAGGGATAATAAGAGGATATGGCTCTCAGATATATTAGAAGTATGCTCGAGTCGACGTCCACTATTACCCCCCCTGAAAGCGCGTTAGTACGTGTGTAATAGCTAAAAGCAGCTGCTAGGGTTTGTGCCAAACATGATCGATCATCGTCTCTATCTGTCGACTGCTTCATGATCGATCACTATTACCCAGGAGTACTCTTTGAGGAGATCGAGGACGTTGAATGTCATGTCTCTCTGTAAAATTACAAGATTTTTACGTTATATACCCTTTTTCACAAAGTTAAATCAATTGTTGCCAAACAATTTATTTGAATAATTCCGGTGGCATGGCCTTATAACTTGAAACAATCATTGGTCGGAATGTTAATTATCGTTCCAAATTAAGGAGAGTTAGGCAACTTGTTCAGAAGCCTGAAATTGGAGAAGATCGACGTTACTGTAACCTTCTACTTTTGGGATAATGGCTCTAGCTAATAACCGTTCTTCTAGCTAGGATACAAGATCTCTATGCCCTGATCTAAAATTCTTAACAGTCAAAAAGAAAATCTGGACTTGAGGCTTGAAATGGTATATGATGCACAAAAAGAGACCAGAAATGCATGCCTTTGAGAACTATGAAGAAAAACATGAAAAGAACTATTAAAGTTATAATATAAGGACTCGATCAAACTGCACTACAAGAGTCGAGTGAGAATGAAACTGCTGGCCAACATGACTTGACCTGATTTTGTTCCCATTTCAAATCTCACATAGTAGTACTCCGATCCTAGTAAAGACATGAGTAGAACTAACAAGGCTAAAGCTGGGATATCAGGTTTTTACAGGGACGATGCAGAAATTTCGAGTGATCGAGTCTCAGTGCAAGAATTAGAAACCTGGTGACTCTCTTCTTTGTCGTCTACATTCTCCTCACCAACATTATCATTATCATTCAGTTCCTCATCTTTATGTTGCGATATGAGACTGTGGCTCTATAACCATGAACCTATGAAGAGCTCCTTTTTGTGATCGAATTAATCCCTCAATTAATTCTTTTCTTTTTCAGGCGTTTTGTTTTTGATGCCCAGAAGGGTATTTCCTGATCCTATGGTTGGGAGACATTTATATAGTACAATAAATATATGAAGAACTACAGAACCTAGAAGACAAGACTACCCTTTCTTTATGTAGAAATCATCAATACATATGTATTTAAATGGCCTGCAAATAAATTGAAAAACATATATACATAAGATATGTAACGAATTGTTACGGGGCCGGGAACTTTCCATAGACTCTGGGGTTAGAAAGACACTGGTATTTGCAACAATAATCGAGAAGAGATACACGTACTACAAGAAAATTAGTCTTTTATGACACATGTTTTACGGCACATATTTGACGTGTCATAAAAGATTATCATTTATGACACACATTAAAGTGTTACTTAGAATGTCATTATTCATATCTTTTACGACGTGCATTTCATATGTTCCGTAAAAATAATTATACATTTATGACACATATTTAATGTGTGTCGCGGAGCTGATTCCACGCACCAAGTTGCTCTTACACTATTAATGTGCAGGTTCTAAAATCGCCTTATGCGAAGGTCCAATGAAATCCAAAGACCATAAATTCATTCATTTCATTTTCATTTTTGATCTGATCAAATTAATTAAGCACCTATAATAAAAGTACCTCTTATTCAACCTCAGGTCCTCACATCTTGTGTTGGAAATACTTAAGATTATTATTTTGGGTTTCAATTGTGTTAATGATATTACAATACATGTGTGATAATGCGACGTAGATAATCAGATCAAAATATTACATATCAGTTGCTCAGTTCGCTTGCACCTTGGTGCATAGAAAAAATTTCGGGTTGAGCTACACCATTGACGAAATGAATCAAAACTCAAATTCCCATGACATGCGTCGATCATTTATTATAATTTCGTCGATTAGTCATTACTAAAATTTCATCAATTATTTATCTAAATATATGTTCTCCATGCCCTAATTCATAGAGATTTTGGTCATATGTGTGGGACAACAGCATGTATTGGATTTGGAGTTGATCTTGGAGGGTGTGTTCTTATAGGAGTATAATCAATATAGATATCATCTTCACCGTCTGGGGAATTTTCTGGATGATGCGTTGCAGGAACAGAGCCAAATATATCACCATTCAAAGGCGGCGGGTGAGTTGGAGGGTGTGTTCTAACTGGAGTATAATCAACCTCAAACTCAACAACTTCATCCATTCCTTCACCATGTTCATGCATGCTTAGTTGTTCCGGCGGCGGGTGGGTTGGAGGGTGTGTCCTTACAGGAGTGTAATCAACCCCAAACTCATCAACGTCATCCGTTCCTTCACCGTGTTCATGCATGCTCTGTTGTTCCGGCGGCGGTGGAGTTGGAGGGTGTGTTCTTATAGGAGAATAATCAACCCCAAACTCATCAACGTCACCCATTCCTTCATTTTTTTTCATGGATGCAATCTTGTTCCTCTACTGCTGTAGATCTTTGTAACCGAATTCCTTTGACATTACTGAGGTGAAGAACAAAAACAAGACAAGAAGAGAACCAAAAGTGCAGACCGTTTTGGTTGCAAAGCTCAAATCAGCACTTGAATTCCTCATCTCAGGCACAAGTTAATTTCTTAAAGAGTCTGTAGGGATGGTAGATGTAGATATCTCGTGCATATATACATGCACCTAAGGAAAACATATCTGGGAATATTTATTGGTTTCAGTTGAGAAAAAAGATGTATTTCCTTCTTACTCTTTGTCTCAAATCAAATTCTTTCATTCCTTCTAATGAAAGATTTAGACAATTCAAAAGTGATATAGAAGAAATGAGTTCAATTGGGAAAAATGTATCAAAAGTTATATACAAGGAAAGAGTTAAATTGAGTTTGACCATACATATGCCAAACAAGGAATCAGTTCAAAAGATATATATAAGGAATGATTTAGTTTCACCTGAGAATTGAATAGATTAAAATCAGTGTAACTATGTTCGAATTTGGGTGGGGACGAAGGCAAGTGAAACGTGATTCCCCTTCAAAGATCATCATCCCTCTTCTAAATTTCAAGGACGTACAATTTATAGAAATAAGGTGGTGTTCTTACGTTTCATATTCGATGAACAATTCCAGTTGAAACTTGTAAGTAAATGAACCACTAGTTTAGTTTTGACGGGAAACCATGTCAAAGCTAGTCAATCAACACGCACTCATTGCAAGTACAAAACGCTGAGAAGGGAAGAGTAGTTCTCACTATTTTCAAGTCACTATTTTCATAACAGAACCAGAGGTTGAAAAGACGGTTTGAACAAAGAACAGAGAATGATCTGACTGAATCTTACAACTGTCATTATTTTACATGGAAATGCAAGACTCAAATTAACACAATGAAAGTGTAAAAATGATTCAACCCAACTCTCTTCCAACTTTTCTCGTTCCCATACATGGAATGAGTCTCTCGGTATCTCATTCCAGACATTCTTCATAGAAAATGTTTAGCACTTTCCCTAGCCGGAAGATTTTGCTATTTGTATTTGTATTGAAAACTACAAGAGGACTTCTTAATCTGCCACATTAGCTATGCCCAGCCAGACAAATAGTTTCTTTAGGTATCTCAAATCACAATGAAATCCTTACACCATTCCTCCAAGAAATGGCTGGAAAAGAAAAAATAAATAAATGAGAACATGACAAACTATTGCAAGTGACAACTAAATAGAATATTTTACAAGTCATATCAATATAAGACAACTAAAATGCAAGTTTAGATACTTCAGAATCAACAATACAAATGGACAAGAATGGGGAAGTAAACGTTTAATAATTTTGTTCTAAAAAAATTGTGTCATCAATTAAGGCCCAAAACATTATTCAGATATAATCTCATAGTTTACCATCCGACTCCATTGTTCCATAAACTGAAGTATGGCCATAAAGAGAAAGATACTTGGTATTTCAATGCATATGCCATAAAGTCAAATGTTTCTACACAACCTGAGAATGCTATGTGGCCATGCCTGAGCAATTGGAAGAACTTTCATAGCATGAAAACATAAACTTCCTTAAAACCATGAAATGGTCTTGCTTAGCCCCTCCAAGAGTTTTGGATGTCAACAACACATTATGGAAATTATGCATTCATGATTCATCTATTGCTTTTCAGTGTCAATATATGATAGTTTGAAAAAATCTTTATATAATTTTGTTTTCATCTATCAGTTGCCAACCAATTGAAATACTTTTTGCTTTTGAAAAAAAGAAAAGAAAAGCAAAGACCTCACATTATGCATCAATATAGGGCTCAAACATTTGGTGGAATGGATGAATATACCTTGACTTTCATCGGAGTACCTGGCTTAGGTGCCGCTCTATTCCCAAACCCAAACTTCTTCTTATCAGCAGGCTTTAAAATCTGGAAAGAACACATGAGAGAATCATCCACACTCATCATGGCCCCAGCGTTGTCAAACTCACCACAGTAATTAGGAGCTGAAAATATGGTTACAAGTTGTCTATTAGCAAAGAACTCATATCCATCTTCTACAACCTGCAAGTATAGATAATATCAATCAGTGTAAAGTAGCTGTATGTTGGCAAACTCTTCGGACCAATTTTTTTTTTTATTCTATTAAGAAAAGAATAATCAACAAAGTCTTGTAACTGAAATTATATGAACCTTCAACCAAAAAATATATAGACCTGGTGAGCTCGACAAACTAAGTCTAGATCATGCCTCCGAAGAAACTCTGTCACCTTCTCAGCACCAAAGGTAAAGGAAACTCCCCTGTCATTTGGTCCCCAGCCTTGGATGTCTTTGCTTGGATCAGACCAGAGAAGATCACATAGCAAACCACTTTCAGGAACATCAGCTGGTCTTGGTAGGTTCTTAATTTGATTTAGATTTTTTAACTCAGGAGATAGTCCACCATGCATGCAGAGTATTTTTTTATCAATGAGAGCTGCCACAGGAAGGCAGTTGAAGCAATCTGTAAATACTTTCCAGAGTCTGACATTGAACCTCCGTTTACACTCATCAAAAAAGCCATATATTCTGTTAATTGAAGCACACTCGTGGTTGCCCCTCAGAAGGAAAAAATTTTCAGGGTACTTTATTTTATATGAAAGGAGAAGGCATATTGTTTCTAGGCTTTGCTTTCCTCGATCTACATAGTCCCCCAAGAATAAGTAGTTGGAGTGAGAAGGTGGTCCACCAAACTCAAAAAGCCTCAGAAGATCTGAATACTGACCATGAATATCACCTGGGTGACATAATGAAGTCAATTGTAAATACTTTTGTGTAATGAGGAAAAAAGGAAACACCGCATATAAACAAGTAGATTACTCCAGAACATGTTAAGGGAGTCATCTCTTTAGGTTATTAATTTATAAATGATTTAGCTTAAAGCATAGAAATAATCAGTTTTAATTTCTACCATGGAGAATTATAAAACTTTGCACCCTACGCATGGAATTTTGCTAATTTCATTGCAACACCATAACACCAATTTACTTCTGTCAAAAGAAATAAAGCAAACGGAAACGCTTCACTGGAAAAGAAGAAAATGAGCAACAGAGCATATAAAAGTGAAACAGTATATAAAAGTGAAACAGTATATAGAAGAAAGGCTTATTTTTCTTTGAAGTCCAACCAAACATTTTACTCCCAGATACTGTGCACAAGTAAACCAGGATATATAATTAATGTTTGGAATCTCTAGATAACTAATGAGTGAGACCACAAACCAGTAGCTACCAGGTTTGAAAACAGATGCATATCCTAACAATGCATTAAGCTGGGTTTCTGGTCTAATATAAACATTCATAAAACTAATGGCCCGTCATCAAACTAGAATATAGGGAATGTCAACTGTAATGGTTCAAACTGTTCGAGAGTAGCTTGAGGTAGGAAATCATGCTCTGAAGTTTTCTTCATTGGGTGTAATTTTGCTCTTCTTATCAACCATTTTGTTTGATAATAACTATCATATGTAAGGATACTGATCCATTACCATATTGAAGAATATAATTATATAAAGTGCAACACCACATGCAACTCAGAACCCCCAGTTCCTACAAACTATTTGTCAGCTAAACCCGCCATCATTATCTAAGTACAAAGTTACAACTTACAAAAGAGCAACAAACAATTTAATTCTATATTTTCAGTAATTGGAAGCAGCTGGTATTGATCGGTCTAGTTTGCATATTTGTATGTAAAAATACCTAATATCCCCACAAAGTGGAGGCTTTTATTAGTGTTCCATGTCTCCTCAACCAATACGATTACCCAGCACAAGTTTTTAAAGTTGACAATTTTGTTTCATTTAGTCGAGTCAAGATGCAGAGAAATGAAATCTCAGTGAAAAAACAGATAATTTTTCAAGTTAAATCGAGAAATGAACACAAATTATTCATCTTTAAATTGTTCACAAGGTCATGCTGTATTGCTGATCAAAATCATCTACACCCTTTACACTACTCCTAAGTACAAACAAACTAGGCAACAAGTTCAGTGAAATAACCTCAGAGCTTTAGCACAGAACATATGACAACTATATTAAATTCAATCTCAGAAATTGATCAATATATATGAAATACATCGAACCAAAATTGAACCAAGATAAAAGAGAACATGGGTTTGAAGTAAAAGTACCACAAATCTTGATGGGTGCATCAAGCTCGAGAAGATTAGGCTGCCTCAAGAAAATATCTTTAGACACAAAACAGAGCTGTCTAATCTCAGACTCTTGAAGCTGCACCAGCTTCCCTGGCTTCCCTCGAACTTCAAGAAGCCTAAAGATTATAGAATCAAGAACCGCAGTTTCCATCTCCAACTGACCTCCTCAACCCAAAAACTCAATCTTTCAGAGCAAAGAAAAGACTAGAGAACAAAGCAGAGGAAACCCAAAAACGAAAAGGTCGAATAAAAGAATAAAGAACACTGCTTTGGCCCCAAAAGACTTTCATTCCTTGAGGAAGGAAATGAGAAAAGCTAAGAGAGGGACTGTGGAAAAGATGAGAGCTTTAAATCAAATGGGTACAGAGGGGAGTTGGGTTCTCTCTGAAGCTTTGGAACAAACGAATGGTGCACGCTGGATTAAAAAGCAAGGAATATGTTCTTTGAAATTTTGGGTTTTGTTTTGGTGAAGAAAGTAGAAATCAGAGAGAGGGGGGGGGGGGGGGGGGGGGGGGGGGGGGGGGGGGGATTTAAAGTGGTGGGTTAGTGAGTGCGGAAAATGGACCCGTAGTGAAACCGAAATTGTGAGAGGTTTGAAACTGGAGAAGGGGCTGGGTGGGTGAGTGCGATGCTCAAGCGGCAGCACACCATATTCTCTCACACTCACGCCACACGGCGGTAAAGTATAAAAATTTTGGTTGTGTGAAGTGACCGAGAGAGCAACTATTTCGGGGTTATGAGCCATTGCAGTTTGGTCCTTACTAACGGATGACTTTTATAAGTCTAAGGTTTGAATATTTCGGGGTTATGAGCCATTGCAGTTTGGTCCTTACTAACGGATGACTTTCATAAGTCCAAGGTTTGAACCAATGACGTAAGTATTAGGATAACTCTTACAGTGTTTGTCTCTCTTCCAGCCTAGCGTGTTTTTATTGGATCAGGATCCCCTCCTTGGTTAAGCTATCTCTTTGGTTGTCCTTCACTTCTAATCTCATCCGTTCGTATCAAATCCAAAGGCTATGAAGTCCTCCACGTCAGCATCTAAGTATTTAATACTCAATAGTTTGGTTTTCAATACAAACAGACGTTTGTTTTCAAATTTTCTTCCGTCAATGTATGGTATAGAATATGATAAGACATTTGCTTATGTTGCCAAAATGAATACTATTCGTGTTTCGTTTTTCTTTTGTTGCTAGTTTAAACTGGCCACTCCAATAATTTGATGTCAAGAACGCGTTTTTTTATAAAGAGTTAGCCAAGGAGGTGTACGTGAGTCTTCCATCAGGGTGAATTTGTATGCAAATTGAGAAAGTTTTTATATGGTCTCAAACAGTCACAGCGTGCTTGGTTTGGGAGGCAATTCATGTGTAAGGTTGGTTACAAATAGAGTAATTCAAACCACATCTTGTTTCTCAAGCTGTAATTGTATGCAAATTGAGAAAGTTTTTATATGGTCTCAAACAGTCACAGCGTGCTTGGTTTGGGAGGCAATTCATGTGTAAGGTTGGTTACAAATAGAGTAATTCAAACCACATCTTGTTTCTCAAGCTGTAATGACCTAGTCTTAAATTAATTTTTACTAGGGAAATTATTTTCGTAACATGGAATTGGGTTTGGGTCTAGAGTGGGTTGAGCATCTCCAGCAGTGATTGATAAAATAGTTGAAAAATTTGGATGAAAGTTATATTTATCAATTCATTTTGAGAGTTTTGCTCTAGCAGAGTAGTTATAAGAGAAAACTTATGACAAATTATTTCTTCTGAATTAATAAATTTGTCAATTTTACTTATCAATAACGAAATTTATCAACTTTTTCGGTATACTAAATATTCATTTAAAAATTAATAAACTTCTAATTTTTTTTTAAATATCTAGTTTAGAAGCATCCGGTCACCCTAAAATTGTGGGACACGTTGGTCAATCCCTCCACCCATCAAATTTATTTGTATGTTTCCCTCTCCCAGCCTATACGTGCTCTCTCTACTTTTCTCCAGAGCCTTGAGCTCTGTTCCTAACCATCGATCATTCTTCTTCTTCTTCTCTGTACTCTTGTGCTTTCTTTCCAAAAGAAATTGATCTTCATTCACTCACCCAAAGCCTTGAGCTCCACACTTCTGCCATATCTTCAAAGAGATCGATTTCCATGAAACTCACAACACAAGAGTTCAAATTTCACGTTTATATGAAGCCATGTCCAGTAAGTTCTAAATTTCTATCTTCTCAAAACCCATTCGTTTTGTTTTAGTTCAGCTATTTTCAATAAATTGGAGTATGATGTGTGTCTTGAAATTCAATTAGGAAACTTGGTTTTGCAAGCTGGGTGTTTGGTTTGATATTGGATTGCTATCGTCTGATTTGGGTGCTTGTGATTGGAGCCTTGTTGCTTCTCTTGAAGTTTTGGCTGCTGATTGCTTGGATTTGAGGTAGGGAAATCAAAACCTTCCTTATAGCTTAGATTCTAATTCGATGAGTATTAGGTGTGATTGCTGTGATATGCTACTTTCTCTGTGTGCAACATTTTTTCTTCTTTCTTTCTTTCTTTCTTTCCTTTCTGTTTTGTAATCGTACAAGAGACTATACGATATGACTGCCATGATTCTAATGGTTATTGTTGTGTTCTCTTAGCCTTATTTGAAATCGTATTTGATCAAGTCTTATTGATAAAGTTGATCCCTTGTTATGTTTCCTTGTTAAATCCCTTGTTGACCATCTTATCAGTAAATCCTTCAAATATACATCGGTGATCATATCTGTCTCTTTCTTAATCCCCATCTCATTAAGTTTACTCTTTAATTTGTTATATCATCTAAAGGGTTCTGAAATCTGATCCTTATCTTTATATTCCATAATGCTGAAAGTTGATCCCTTTTATGTTTCCACGAGCCTAAACTGAGCTTCTAAATTGTGAACTTGGTTTCAAAACAAAATTTCTTACTCAACTGTTTGTTTTGATTTTCTTACTAAATGGTCTGGGTTGTCTTTTCGACTCAAACTTATATAGTTGCGCTTGAGTCTACTTCTTTCCCCTTAATTGTTGTTTAAAGGCGTGCTTAATTTGCTGAAGTTATTCTAGAAAGATACTCCTACTTTTACTATATCTCAATGCTTTGAATTATAGTTTTGAGTAAATGCTGTACTGTTGGTTCATTATTAATCATGGCTCTTCTCCATTGACATCGTCAATTGTTGTCTATAAATGTCCTCACAGTTGGAAAATCCTAAGTTTCTTGCTGCTGACTTTGTTCAAATCCATGTATTGATACTTACCTCATGTCCAGCTTGCTATTGAAAGTCGTTATTCTGATATGCCTGTTTGAATTTATTTTAAGACAAGATTCCATTCCTTGATTATTACCTCAATTCATCTGTAAATTTATGAACTCAGGTTTCTCTACCTCACTATCAAAGTTCTAAAGGTACTTGTGTCTGCCCATTTGGTCTTCATATAATGATTTGTTCTCTTGATCTTTTGTGTCGTTGAAAGACCAGAGGTCTATATTCCTGTATAATTTCTGGGCAGTATCTTATTATAGTTGGAAAAGGGATTTCAAGTTTCTTTCTGAAACCCCTGTTTATGCAGTTGGTTTGGAAAAGGGATTTCAACTTCCTGGAAAGAAATAAAGTGAACCTTTATTTCTTTGTAGCTTGTTCCGATGTTTGCAGAAGAGAAGGACGATGCGAAGAGGAGGTGGAGGCGGAAGGGATAAAGATTTGTAGGGAAAGTGTTAGGTTAAATTGTTAATTTTAACAATAGTAAAATACACTTTAGTTACTAACTAAATTTCAGTTTACAAATACATCATTTACACATTATCTTACACAAATAAGGACAAAATTTTACAATTAAGGACAAGTTGTTAAGCTGTTGACATGTGTCAGTTACAAATTTACAATTTTACTATTCATTAAAACATAGTCAACTGAACTAAATGAAGTCAATTTACAAACAAACTGTTATTGTCTTCCAGTAATGTCG
This sequence comes from Fragaria x ananassa, assembly GCA_034370585.1. Taxonomy (NCBI): domain Eukaryota; kingdom Viridiplantae; phylum Streptophyta; class Magnoliopsida; order Rosales; family Rosaceae; genus Fragaria; species Fragaria x ananassa. The sequence goes on along the minus strand of CP139761.1, from coordinate 4,444,185 downwards.
ACTGCTACTGTTGGCTTCTACTACTAATCCACCTGCTACTGCCGACTTATACTACCAATTTGTCTGCTACTGACAACTTCTGCTACCAATCTACCTGCTACTGCCTATGTTTGATACTCATCCCACTATGCTACTACCTACTTCTGCAATTCTCAGTCCCAAATTAACTGCTACTGTAGATCTTTAAGTTAACTGCTACAACAGATAGTGAAGCTTGTTGCTACTGTCAATCGATAGGTGCTACTGCCGATCAAAATGTGCTACTATCGATGCTATTGAATTTTTTTTGAAAATTTTTACCGAATCTACCCCTCTGCCTGCCATAAACGCTACTAGAACAAACCGCAACCTCTGAATCCACCATCCAAGGCGCTGCTACTGTTGACTCTAGTGCTAGAGCGCTGCTACTGCCGACCCTGATGCTATCGCATTGCTACTGTTGACTCTGGTGCTAGAGCGCTGCTACTGCCGACCCTGATGCTATCGTGTTGCTACTGCTGACTCTGATGCTAGAGCGACGCTACTGTTCTTTAAAGCAAAAAACGAAGAGCACCACAAGTTCAACAAAACCTCCATCAATCCACAGAGTCTGATCTCGTTCCTTACGCTCCCTCACAACCTCCATTTTAAAATGTCCAATCTCTCTCTTTTGAACTCCTCCTCTTTCTCCTGAATCACAAAATCATCAACTCCAATTGCCCGATTGCTCTCTAATCCCATAGATCTGATCTAATCTCCCTAGTTCGGTACGATTTCGTAACAAAAATTGAAACAAATTCTCATTACTTACCATCAAAGGCACTCTGTTTCTGGAAACTTTCTCTATGGAAGCCGATTTACAGTCTTTCACATCAAAATGAAGCTCGGGATGGTTGGCGTTGGGGACATCATCCAAGCTTTGGAGTCGTTGTCTTCGAGACATCGGCGAGGCGTGATCGTCGTCGTCGAGGCTTCGGTGTCGGAGTTTTCATCGAGGCTTTGGCGTCAGAGTTTTCGTCGAGGTTTCGTTGTCGTCGTCGAGGCTTCGACATCTTCATTGAGGTAGCGTTGTCATCTTCAAGGCTTCGATGTCTAGGCTTCAAGGGCAGCGTCTTTATGCTTTGTGATTCTGAGAGAGTGAGAGAGAGACAGATCTGGGAAGAGAGATAGAAGAAGGAGATTTGTGTATATTCGTAATTCTATTATGAAAATGGATATTTTGGTCTTTTTAAAATCAAAATTCGGGTCAAGCCTCCTATTTTTAGTGTTGGGCCTGAGCTGTTGTCCTAATTTGTATAAAAAATATCAAAAATGAGTTTTTTATGTATTGAAATTTGGTCATGTATTTCTATGTAATTTTCTCTTTTAACAATTGGTTCAGGATAGTTGGGCTCTACCTTTAGCAAAGGGCCTATACATCGAATATTTTTCGTCTTTTTCTTAATTTGATCAATACTACCCAAATGTATATTTTATTACTTATCAGATGTAATCTAAATAACTACACTCAAATTTAATGAGTCATGTAAATTTGACTTTTCAACCAAAATAATTGTATTAATAATTATATAATTACATGTTAATTGTAATTTTAATTGTATTATATAATTATTTTTATTAAAAAATTAAAACAAATACAAAAATAGAACCGATTAATCTTTTGGACCCTGTCCTCCGACTAACCTCAGCGTTTTTTAGAACATTGGAGACTGGTGAGTGTTTGATTTTGATTCTATCTGATAAAGGAAACTTGGATTTTGCTCAATTTTTTGGAGTTTGATATGATTGAGTTGGGGAAGTCGTACTTTCAGAATTCTGAGATACAGTCATGGCTCTGGTTTGAAGAAAGTGATTGTGTTGCCTTCTGAGATTGGTGATCTGTTTGATTCTGATTCTATCTGACAAAGGAAACTTGAGTTTTGCTAAATATGGAGATCCTAATTCAAAAACTCTGATGATTTAGATATGAAGGTTCGATTTTTAATAAGCTTCTCGCTCCAAACTTTTGGTACCCCGTTCTTAAACAATAGTAGTTTTTGTTTTGTTTTTTTAACAGAGTACAATAGTGGTCTAGAAGCTACAGTTTGGATCTCTTCAGCGACCTTGAGTTGTTCCTGTGTGACCGCCTTCTTCAAAAGAAGGTAGTATTCGCGTCGGTGCTCTTGGCAGCGATGACTAAAGTTTGGAGGTTGAAGGAGAAAGTGGATATTCATGAGGTGGAAGGTCAAATCTTCCAGTTTCAGTTAAAAAGAACGAGAGGAGAAGCATTAGAATCTTCACGGAGGCCCTTGGTTATGATGGTGTCGGAGATCTAAGGTGGTTTCAAAGGATTTTCAATCTGGGTTTCGGTGAAAGCATTCATATTTTCATGCACAATGAGAAGATTTTGATCCATATCGGCAACCTTGGGTATATCTGGGTCTATCAGAGGACACAGCAGAGGAAGAAGATCGTCTAACGGATCCAACCGGCTCATGATGTGAGACAGCGGGCTTTGGAGCAGAGGTCCTTCTTTTTCTAGCAAGAGTTGTCGGTGGATCTTGAATTCAAATTTGAGAAGTGCAAGGGTCTTTGCAAGATGTGGGGTTTGTTTGATCATGAAAATGATGGGTGTGATAAGGCATTGGTGGCGTTGGGTTACGATAACGGGAGGAGGTGGAGACTAAGGCGTCGGACCCGGCGTTGCTGGTGATAGCTAAGGAAATTGGGAATGGGCTGGTGGGGTGATGGAAACTCCTACTTTTTTGGCATATGCAGACTTGCAGTCAACACAAGTTTGATTACTGCAACGATTTTGGGTCGGTCCCTAGCATTTTGGGCCTGGTGAGGGTTGATTCGGATCCAGTTGGGTTTGGTTATGGTCCAATGAAGGTGTTGAGGGTAGGGCTGGGAGCATGCGCATTTACCCTTATGTTTTTTCATGTATTTCAAATTTGTCACTCGGCTCTTGTTTATTGTTTTAGGCATTATCTTTCAAAAGAGATAACAGAAGGGTGTTCATCGACAGAATAGAGAGAGAGAGTAGTTTTGTAAATTACCAAAAAGTTGAGGACTTAATGGTCATTATGCAAGCATATATGACAGAGGCGTAAATCAGCAGAAAACGAAGGCAGAACGGTAATTTATGCGGCTGATGAACAGTGTATGAACAATGTTCATTGACCACTGGGAAACAAGGCCAATGTTTCTCGTTGATTCGGCTTCGGGGAGCTTTAAGGCTAACGTTGGAGACTTGGAGATGTTGTTGTCCTAACATTTGAGGTAGCAGCTGTAACACTCTAAGGGGTGTCTCTAAGTAGAGGCTTTGCAGATCATTTGAATACGATGGGAAAATACTTCGTTCCGTTATGATTTCTTTTCTAACATCGTGCATCAGGTTCTCACTTTTGGGTTTCTTTGTTCTTATTTTGTATTAGTTGCATGTTAGGTTACTACGGGCTTAATTTTGTCGTATACCTCTTTTAATAAGTGATTTCTATGTAACCATTAAAATAGATAAGTTCTTTTTTAGTGATTGACAAGACGACAACTGTATTTTGGTTTTGGGGCCAAGGCTTGAGCAGCGGTCGCGACGGCCGCTTAAGGCCGTCAGAGGCATATAGTATAAATCAGAGAATTGTAGGGAAAAAAACATAAGAGAAGATGAATCACATACGGAGATGACGAAGAGCGGCGAGGGAGAAGAGCTAAGGAAGATGATGAACCTGATCGGCAGTGAGTGAAGATGGTTGGGACGGAGAAGATATGAGGCGAGGAATATATTAGGCGTGATGGGCGGCGATGACAGAAGAGTAATTTGATCACAGCTAGGTACTGTAGATATGCTACAGTAAATGAACAGTGATCCGCCCAACTCCAAAATAGTGTAATAAATATTAAGTTTGGAATAGCAGATGAATGTATGTTGGGCCGTAGATCTCCGTTTGGTTTTCTTTAATTGGGTAGCTTGAATTCGTCTACCAATACTGATAGACCTCTTAAGTAGTCTCGAGGCTTTATTAATTCATTATTTATTGTGGAATTTAATTTGTTCACAATAGCCCCAAATACCATGATATTACTGCCTGAGAGTCGTATTTGAGCTGATGCCTAGATATTATGATCTCAGTGAACTGTGATTTCTATACCATACAACTGAAACTGGTTTCCATGCACATCATATTAAGTACATAACATCACAAGAGTGAATGAAGATGGATTTGCATACATAGCCTGTGTAAATTACTCGGACTAACCAGAATAAAATAAGGCCTTAGATGATCACATCCACCTCTTTATTTCGGTACACAATTCATATTAATAACCAAACTAGGTAAGTATACAATGTTCAAGGCAATGCATGCATATGCCTCTTTTAGTTTGCTGTAGGAGGTTTGTGGGGTGGCTTCTGTGGGGGCTTCTGCGGTGGCTTCTGCGGGGGCTTGCGTCCATCATCCTTGTCATCAAGCAGTGAGGATGGCGGTGGCTTCTTTTTGGGTGGTGGCCTTACTGGTCCCTTAGGGGGCTTCCCGGCCAAAATCGGCCGTGGCTGAGCTACGTCAGAGTCCAGGGAAGACGGAGGCCAGCGTGGTTGTTTGTGGGGAGGTTTCTTGTGATCATTGTCGTGATCAGCAAATGAAGAAGTGGTGGTGATCAGAAGCAGCACACCCAGTAACAGAAAAACCAGAAGGGCTTTGGAGGACATTTTTCTTAGGCTAGTGTGATGAGCTTCAGTGAAGAGTTCTGGATGGGGCAAAGCTAGTGAATGGTTGTGGCCTTTTATAATGGCTATAGGTGCCTCTATTTGATGACACTTGTGTTCTGCATGTAACTGGATCATACTGTTTCTTCTTCTTTTATGGGTCTGAGACCATATCGTGTTGTAGTTCGATATATGCTCTAACACATGGATCATATTGTATTGGATATGTTGTCCTTTGTAGTGAGTAAAAGTTGGTATTCAGGCTCTGTCTTAAAGGTATTGGACAAGCTGGATTCCCACTAATTAGGAAATTGCAATGATGCACGTCCGAATTATCATTCACCAACGATAAATCAGATACAGAGATCTGGAAAGTAAGGAATTCCTATACAGTACCGGTTTAAAATTTCTGTAAACGTGCTAATTTCATAATTTCTCTTAAATGGCGTTTTATGGAGGGTTAAAGTACGATTCAAAATATCGTTTGCCCGGCTTCTCAGTTTGATTTCATAATTTTTTTACATGTATAACGTGAAGAAAACTTGATCAACTAACAGATTATGCACATGAACATCGATCCACAACCAACTAGCAGATCAATTAGCCTGTGTAAAGATTTCTATCTAAAAAGTGAAATAAGTTGTCGATGAAACTTAAATGTTGAACATTGATATAATTAACCTCGTGTCATCAAATTCACAACCAGACATCTTAATTCTTAGTGTGTGTACAGAGTGTTACTACCGATCTCAGTTGAAACTTTTGACTCTAATTAGGCTGAAAGCTTCTCCACCAGAAAAGTTGCACTAAGCTTGAAGAGACTAGACCTCAAAGTAATCCCGTCACTTTGTAGAATCCTAGCAATAAACGCCATGCAAATGGCAAAATGATAATCCATAGTTAATTTATAGTGCATGAATTTGACTTTATTGTGGCTCATTTCCTCACGGAATAGCAAAGATTGGTTCTAACTGTTGGAGACGATATCTACTCGCAACATCTTGCAAAATTGAGTAGTGTAACGAATGCAATGCATCCACCGGCCTTCTCCTAGAGTAAGATTAAGCAGATAAAACACTTGTTAACCAATCCATTTCCGCAATAAAAGATGCATGATCGAGAAGATATAAAACCTCATGCTTTACCATAGTTACAGCAATATATATGATATCATTATAAGCATGGCGAATATGCTTTCTCTATCCTTCTTAATTTTCGTTATAAAAATTCTCAATCAACAGCTTACAGCTGCTATATATATATGAGCCTGCCTTAGATGATTCATTTCTGGAAGCTTGGTTTTACTATTTCCATTTTCACTTCTAGCTATGTAAAATCTGGATGTCGGCTCTATGAACATAGCTTTGTTTGTGGTTTGATGCATCCCCAATCTATTCTTACTCGATCACTGGTAGAGCAGTGTCACTGTCCATATATAGTTTGGTACGCAGTATGGCTAGATACAGTAGAACCTCGATAATAGCATTACTATCATCAAAAAATAATAGATGACTAATCATAAATGCTTCACATACTTAGAGTCCTTTTCATTGTCCCTTGTCAACAGAACTTGAAATAAGAGCCGATAAACCTTCTGCACACAGGAGAAAAAGGTAAGGAGAGATGGCCGGGATCCCCTTGTCTAAAGCCTCGATGAAGGATAGCAAAAGCCTTTTGTTGTACCATTTATCAAAAAGGAGTAAATGCTTGTGACACCCTGTAGTTTATACCTAAAATCAGTTTTGTCCCTCACTTTTTTTTTAAACTGGTATACCCATATACTTTGAATTCTCGACTGATTTGCCCTTGTCGTCAATTCACCGTTAAAGAAGACTGTTAAGTTGCTGAGATGACCGGTCTTGCGATTCCAACTCAGCTAGAAACCTGCAACATCGACATAATATGTCCAATATACCCCTGACTATAGTGAACTGCAGCCGGGTGAGTCGAGGTGGCGGTAGAGAGGGGAGGAGCAAGGGAGGGAGGAGAAGGAGGAGGATTTTCTCGGGTCGAAAACCAGCGTGCCGATAATCCGGAACAAAACCAGATATCTGCCCTTTTGAATACTTGCGTGACTTGCCCATCAATGACTGTTTCTGTCCAGCGAAGTCGATTGGAACAGTAGGTGTCATAAGATAAACTCCAAATTACTGCACATATCAACTGTGGCAAATAATTTTAGTCCCTTGTAAGTTGATCTCAATGACACTACAATTCAAAATGTACAAAATTGAAGCCCAATTGTTATTATTCTCCTCTTAATGCCCAAATCTAAGTATGTATATGTTTAGTTCTCTCCAAATGTCTAGGGTTCAAAGAATTCGTCACAAAGTTCAAAACTTTCAGCAAAAGGGAGGGTCCTATCAATCTCAGAACTGCTCAAATTCAATTCAAAATTCAAACTTGCATAACTGGGTACTATGAACAGAGGGAAGATTAGGCATCAAATAAAAATTGGGGACAAATTCCCCAGCTCAATACAAGCAATGCGAATCTATCAAACCACTCAACCCCAAAGATAGAAACTTTCCCTATTGACCAATCTCCCAATTCACCCCCCCCCCTTTTCAGATCAAAACCCTTTATAAAAAATTGCAAAGCAAAAACAGAGAAGGAAAGGAATTCAAAAACTTACAAGAAAAAACCTAAACTGGGCCTCTCTCTCTACGTAGAGAGAATATGGGATCGAAGCGTAGAGAGAGGTCATGGAAGGAACGGTGGATGTGAGGGCTGAGGAGATGGAAATGGCCGATGATGGGCAAGGCCAAGGGGCTTGGAAGAAGGTCGCCATGGTGTTTCACAAAGAACTTTTTTGAGATGAAGATGGGCAGAACAAGGAAGAGGATGAGGAGGCCTAACTTAGCTACCATGGCTACCACCTAGCTTGTGATGATCCCGTGATTTTTTGAAGGAGAAGGCGTCGAGGTGGTGGAGAGGGAGGGAGAGGGAAGATGGGTCGGAGTCGGGTTCAGATGTTTCTGAAAAGGATTCTGGTTGGGAGAGAGAGGGGGTGGAGGGGAGGGGGGAGAGGAGGAGGGTGTAGTGGTCAAGGGCGGCAGAGGAGAGGGAGAGGAGGAGAGTGAAAAAGTTGATGATTCAAAATGGGTTTGGAATTGCTCTGTGGGTAAAATTGTCATCTCAATACCTTGGTCTCATACATGTGTCAACATGTTAGCCACGTCAGCTACATAACGGGTTCACTTGACGACAAGGGCAAATCAGTCGAGAATTCAAAGTATAGGGGTATACCAGTTTTAAAAAAAAAGTGAGGGACAAAACTGATTTTAGGTGTAAACTACAGGGTGTCACAAGTATTTACTCCTATCAAAAAAAGTACCGGACCGTAGATAACGATGCATAATAATATCAATCCAACTCGGGTCAAAGCCAAGCTTCAACATTATTCTCTACAAAAATGCCCTCTCCAACCTGTCATAAGCCTTGACAATGTCTAATTTTAGGGCCATGAAACCTTCTTTTCCCAACCTCAGTTTAACTCTAGCTTAATTGGAATTATATACCAGTGATAATCTCTAATCTGTGATATACTGATAATATGAGAAGAATGAAAAAGGAAAATGGCTAAAATTTAAGGAATCTTAAGTGTTACTCGAACTCCATCATTCATTCTACACATCCACATGCATGATCGACTTAATTAATAAAACGACTTTCATTTAGGTACGTTTTCAATCTTAATCAGTTTTATACATATGTTCGAATACTTAATTGGTCCCTATGGTGGGAAAATTAGTAAAGCTAGGCTACCTGCTAGTGATAATTGGAATGTAGATAAAAGAGTGCTTTTGTTTTAGATTAGAAGGAATACAAGTCTTCTTGAGTGAGTGTTTATATGCCACTGATTGTGCATGTGAGTTGTGAACACTCCAGCAACGTTGTATGAACACTGAAATTGTCAAACTTTTCAACACGAAATAAGGACCCAAGGCCATTTGTAAATTGCAACGGTATTACACAATGACATCACTCGTGACACCATTTCTGAGGTCCCCCCTTCACTATAAAACGCCATTCACTACTAGTTTCTTAAACCATCCCAAAACATACACAATGCCTTCCAATTATCTGCTTCTGTTTCTTCTTGCAGTGGTGGTTTTCACTACCACTACTCCCACTCTTGCTGATCAGCACGATGATCACCGCAAACCACCGATTCACAAGCCTCCTACACATCCCTTAGACCACCACAAACCACCCATTCACAAGCCTCCAATGGTCGAAGTCTCTCATCTGCAAAAGTCACCCCAACCCCCTGAACATAAGAACGAGCCACTCCCCGAGCACAAGCCATCAACCCCTCGTGATCAACCTTCAAAGGGTAAGGGAGAGAAGCCGCCACCTGAGCACAAGCCACCTCATGAGCACCGCTTGTTAGAGACAGATGGAAAACCTTCTAAGGGCGAGAAGCCACCACAACATCACAATGAGCCTAATAAGGGAGAGAAGCCACCACCGGAGCACAAACAAGGTGAGCAACCTCACAAGGGCCATGAGCACAAACCTCCCAATGAACAAAACGTTGGACGTCGTTTGTTAGAGTCTTCTTCCTCCGAGTTGGATGGTAAGCAACCAAAGGGTAAGAATTCACCACCGAAACACAAGCCACCTCATGAACATCAATTGTTGGAGTTGGATGGAAAACCCTCCAAGGGAGAGAAGCCACCACAAGAGCACAACGGACCTCACAAGGGAGAGAAGCCACCACCAAAGCATAACCCACCTCATGAACACCAGTTGTTGGAGTTAGATGGAAAACCATCCAAGGGAGAGAAGCCACCACAAGAGCACAATGAGCATAAGGGAGAGAAGCCACCGCAGAAGCACAAGCCACCTCATCATGAACACCGCTTATTAGAGACTGATGGGAAACCATCCAAGGGAGAGAAGCCACCACAACATCACAATGAGCCCAAGAAGGGAGAGAAACCACCACCGGAGCACAAACCAGGACATCCAGGTAATGAACCTCACAAGGGCGAGAAGTCACCACCAAAGCACAAACCACCTCATGAACAAAACACCGAACGCCATTTGTTAGAGTCTTCTTCCACCGAGTTAGATGGTAAGTCTCCTAAAGGAAAGAAGTCACCCCCAAAACACAAGCCGCCAACCCTACTGGAAAAAAATGATGATCACAAGCCATACCCGGAACACAAGCCACCAAAGGGTAAGGGAAAGCATCCACCACAACACGATCGTCACCTCGCTGAGAATGCAAAGGAGGATGATAGACACCCAAAACACAAGCCACCTCGGAAATTGAAACCTCCAAGTACTCTTGCAAAGAAGCCTCCGACTTCCCCTCACAAGCCACCTCACAAACCTCCATCTCTCTACTGACCCTCGATCAGTTCATCATTAGTTTGCTACTTTCATGAGATATATGTAAAATAAGAGCTGCTATATCCCTTCTTTCATGTTTCACTGGTCTATGGAGTTATACCAGATTATGTTTGCTTCCATGTTGTATTAGCTTAGCCTACTAGTGATCGAGTACGCACTATGCTGTTCTTATGTAAACATCCAGTGTACTCTGAATATTATGAATTAGATTATATATATTTGTTTTTCGAATATGAAGTGAAGTTATTAGAAACAACCAAAAGAAGGAGGTACGTAGCTGCAGGCTGCATGCATGGGAGAGTAATATTGGTAGAAGGATAATCACGATATTAATAAAGAAAAGAAAAGCGAATCAATTTCCCAAAATTTTTGAGGGGAGGGACACAGAGAAAAAACAAAATCATGACTGTCCTCGCTGAAACTTTTCATATTTTTATTCCTTTCTGTTCACCAACGCAGACTCCGAGACAGGCTAGCATAACTATTAATATCTAATACTTTTTTTTTTCTTTTTATTGACTTATTTGCATGTAACATTTTTATTTTTTTTATTTTACAAATTTAACAACGCATTTACACTAATATAAATAAATTTATTCAAAACACATAAATTTCATTTAGACTTGGTAATTACAACATATGGACATTTATTACAAAAGTTTCAACCAAATATATTTATGTTTGTAAAAAAGGTGTGAAAATATAATTATTTTCTTAATACAAAAAACACCACCTAATTACAAAACCGAAAACCATATTACGTAAATGAGGACAAATGATCTATTTAGTCTACATCTGAAAATTTACAATTTCAACATCACATTCGTCTTCAATTTTGTAATACGGGTCATAAATTTGTAAATCTATTTCATACCTCGTAATTACAACATATGAACATTTATTACAAAAGTTTCAACCAAATGTCCTTATGTTTGTAAAAGCATTGTGAAATATGTAATTATTTTCTCAATACAAAATACACATGTATTGGCCACACCAGTAAGTCTGGGCGTGCAAAGTTTCTTTTAGTCATTGCGGGTGTCCCATCGCGTGGATGCGGAATGTAGTGGTTATAGTACCGGGGTGTGCTTAGCCTTCTGCTTCTAATCAAGCGACTGAGGATGGAGAGAGCACCAACTCCACCACAGGGTTTTTCAGATTCGCCTTGCGTACTAGGCAAGGACTTACAGTATTCCGCCTAAGTGTCACAATATCGATACTCGACGTAAGATCGAATAGAGCTTCAACTGGGAAGGTAAGAAAAAAAAAAAGAGAAAAGCTCCGGGGAACTTGAAAGGAAAAGGTTGCTAACGCGAGATGCTTTAACGTCTGGGTTCGACTAGGTCGATAGTTGTATTGTATTTTGTTTAAGTTGTGAGTAATTTTTGTGTTTTTACAGAGAGAGCCCTTTTGTAAGCCCTCAAGCTCCTTTATATAGTGGCTCGCCTTCTGCCAGGAGAGATATAATCACAATTCAAGTCGGACTCTGAAGCAGAATACCACAAGGACACTGTTTCACCCGCGCGAATCAACCGTCTGCGTGACGCGTGTCCAGTCGCATAACACACTTCGCATAGGTCACTGCCTCTGCGCTGCTCAACTGTAGACTCCTATGGGGACTCAAACTATGAGCATCCTTATCTCGTGAGGTGTCATAATCCTTGTAGAAACCCATCTCGTGCGCCCTTGAAGCTCGCGAGTCTTAACAGGCTTTTTCATTAAAAGAGCTATAGATATTGGCCCAAAGCATGTCAAAGACTTTAAGGAGTCTTCAACTATAAATGTGGCGTAGGTGATCACGTGCACGCGGACTCCGCCCCTTGCTTCTTCGCAAAGTCTCTCACGCGGAGCCATCTCGCCTCGCCTTCATACACTTCTACGTGAAGTCCATCTCGCATGCAACTTTATACTTCGTATGCATATCCACCTCGCATGCAAACTGTAGCTAGTTCGGATGACTTTGTCGGCGATCCAGCACTTGTAAACCCAATTATTTTGGACTCGCCGGTGTAACGTGGATCAAGAATTTAATTAATATTCACTTAAATATTTTACTGTCTAATAAAATATTAATTTGGGTGTAAAAATTGCCCCCCAGCCTCGAAGTCATGAATGTCAAGAATGACTGAAAAGGTTTATGTCCATGTTTCTCCAAAGTCACTGGTATGGCTCGGGTCATGCATATAATGAGTGTGAGTAGACAAGCTTGTGAATAGGCCTTGAAACCCAAGCACCCAGCAAAGCAATGTAGCGAAGCTGCTGTACGATTCGCCTATGTATCATATTAAGCTGTTGTACTCCGCTTGCTCTTCTCCTGCTCTACTTCAGAAGACATGGTACATTGCACATACCGCTAGCAGATGTAGCTCACATGGGTGTATCTCGAAGGGATGCACCTTGAGTAGACGTTTGCTTTGACTAGATTCCAAAATGGCCCTTCGCGAGCTCTTAGCGATAGGGAACCAACTTGGTGATAATAATGGAATGACATTGGCCATGTACTTCGCTGCCCACCCAGTGCGGACCAATGAGAGGCAAACAAAAGGGACGGCGAACGGCTGCATAATCTTGAAATTTTTTTAGAGGGAGACCACAGGGATTGGCCTAAATAATGACTAAGACACTTGAAGAATGTCTAAAGTCTGAATTATTTGGAACACATATCTTCCCTAATGTGCCCCATCAATTTTGATGTCTGTTCGCCGACACTTGAGAAGAATAAAGGACATCAAAACTTTAGTATTCCCCCAATGACGGAGTTGTGGTACCATGTATCATTGAAAATAGCAAACACTAATAAAGGTCGTGGATCGGCCTTGAGTAGATCTTGATGTATGAAGAAAGGTACACAAAACTTTTATGGATGCCCCCCAGGAAAGGAAAACATGTTGCAAGGTCATGAAAACACATTGAAAATGTACATTGCAAATTCTCGCGTATCCTGACCTGTCTGCACTCAAACTGCCATAAGTCTCTCCAGGAATGTCAGAATGACAAACCGTAAAATCCTCTGGAAAATAGACATCCAGAGATTTATGTTGACATAAGGCGGGCCGGCTAATTATTCCTAGATCACTCCGGTTTAATCGGTGAAGTCGACTGATCAGTAGTGGTTGTTGCAACTTTCAGCATTGCAATCTAGTTGTATTTCCTCTCTGACTTGACTTCACTGGCAGCAATTCAAGGCATATGGAATGCCTATAGTCGTCAAGCCTCACGGATAGGCTCCTAAATAAAGTTCAAGCCTTATATAGGCAAGAACGTTGTCTTGCATTTCAGAAAAACCAAAGATCTATTTTTGTGTTTTTTGTTATTTGATTTTTTTTTTGTATCTTTCTTTTTTTAAAGCGAGAAATAAAGAAAAATGAAAGAAACGGAAGTAAAAGCTAAATTAAAAACTAGTAGCAAAGAAAAGAAGGGATCAAAGCTTGATTAGTTACCCTTCATTAGGCCACGGGAGAGGCCACCAATGCTTCACTCCAAGCCTCGACGTCGCCATGTTTCCAACGTGAGAACCTTGTTATTGAGAATATCCAAGTGTTTAGCAGAGCTGTTTCGCGTCAACAACTTGAAAATTTGAAGAAAATAGCTCGTGGGACTGCCCTGTTACCCCCCAAGCATCTTTGTCATTTGGCAAAGCATGATCTCCAACTGTGTACTTGCGGACCATATAATGTAAAGATCTACCTTGACACCGACTATCATGTCATAATGCATGGTCTTATCAAGAATAACCACACATTGGTCATGGAAGGGGACCTTATCAAGAGCTTCAACAGGATTGAACTCTTGTGGAATATGATTATGAGACAGACGCACCAACATATAATCTTCATCATATTCATCATAAATTGACTTTGTGTCAAAATCAAATTTGGAGTCACTACGGTCTAGCGAATCCACCTCTGCCCCTGATGCAGATATATGTCATCCATGAGCATCATGTTCAGATACCGCCAAGTTCTTGCTACACACTAGAGTGAGATGACACTGAGAATACTCGACTTTACACTCATGTATAATAAACTTGCAATTCTGGGTGTAAAAACGTTTCCCACATACAATACTAAAGCCATAATTTGGCCTTTGAACTTGCATGCAAAGACTCCAATTATATTTGAATGTGAAGCCACAGATTGGCCTAGGTATACCACCACACCATATATAGTCAAGTTTGTCATGACTTGGGGCAGCTTCTTGATAACGTCCAGTAATTGGATAAAACTTGAGTTGGTCATGCCCCTGATCATGGTGGTTAATTAAAGAATGAAGACAAGCTACGTCTTGCCCCCATGCATCTGACCCGTGTCCACATACACGTCCCGCACATGAAGATTGGTTTCTTGGAATTGTGGTTCGTGATCAGTGTTCGAACCGAATTCTTCTTCTAAGATAGACTATTTTGTCCTACCTTCAAGTTCACCTTTCCGAAGAACACCGTGAAATTTTGAGATAAGAATATTATCCATAATCTCGCCGGCCTCAACCTCAGGTTCTTCGTCCTTGATTGACAAAGTAGTTCTTTCTTTAGACATGGGTTTGTGCAAAGGAAAATCTTCGCCAACCGTAGGCTTTACATTTTGGCGTGGTAAAGCCTTTTTGTTTTCTTCAGCAGCCCTTTCCTCAGCTTGTTGCTTGCCGATGGTAGCCATCATTTCGGCAATTCTCCATTGGATGGCAGCTAAACTTTCATTGACGGCCGCTAAATTTTCATTAACGACCGCAAATTTTTCATTGGCGGCCGCTGATTTTTCTTGCCAATCGCGTCTGTCACACCCTAATTTTCAAAAGATAATTTTTAAAAATTTTAGCTTGATATAACTTAAAATACTAACACCTCACCATGTTTCAACAACAAACTCAAATATCTAGAACTCAAAAGCGGAAAGTAAATATCATACAACTCATCTCTAAGTTAAATATGACACTTCCTTGTTTACATAACTGCAACACAAGAATATGAGAACAATCTCATGAGTTTAATACAGTTAACCCAAATAACAAATGTCAAGACCCGCCCTGAGTTTCACCCTGAAACCCGAAGTAAGTCCTGCGGGGACCACCTCCAAGCAAAATTTACCGAAGAACTTGGCAAACCTCCCTCGAAAATGGACAACCCTAAACCAAAAATTTTTTAAAGAACCACCCTTTTAAAAAACATTAACATCCTCCACAACAACCCAATATTCAGAATAAGTTATATAAAAATCTCAAAAGTATTCAGAGTTACTAAAAATAAAAACAACGGAAGCTGACAATCTCCTAGTAGATTAAACAGGTAACCTACTGGCGAAAAGTAGCAGAAGATGGGTGACTATGCCTTGACGTCTCCTTCTAGACCTCACTCGAACCCTGCAGACTGGGCATTTGAAAACGAAGGGCCCAGGGGAAAATATTCAAACTACGTCAGAGTGAGTAGACAAAAGTAATTTCGACAAAACAAATAATATTTCCCCAAAAATACTTTCATTGAAAACACTTTACCAGCAACAGCTTAAAAGCTTAACTCAAAAAGATTCTCAACTGGTGTCTAGCCTTGCTAGGCTCCCAAACTTTAAAAAGGACCTCTCAGGATATGATTATTATATAAATCAGTATGTATTTATACTCGTCTATTCCTTGTACGATATCTATGAATAAGCTCGAAAAGTAGATAGTCATACAAGGCTACGACACTGGCGTCTAACGCTCACGTCACCCTATAATGACATTTTACCTCATTATGGGGGAATCACACGAGTGGATATATATACATGCTGATTCCTTGTACAAATTTTATGAATGAATACGAAGAATAGAAAGTCATACAAGGATACGATGCTCGCGTCTAACGCTCACGTCACCCCATAATGACATTTTACCTCATTATGGGGGGGAAATCACGTATAGTTAGCTAACATTTATTTATATACATACTATTCTCATAAACATATATATATATATATATATGTATGAGTATAATCACCGAAATTCTCAATTTAGGTTATTTTCCAACAAAAGGAAAATTATTCAACAAAAAAAAACATTTCAAGCACATTATTTAAAACAAAAGTCCACTCACAGATTAGGTCTATGCCTGATGTCAGTCGGAGGTTTCTTCCGCTCGGGCCTCCTCATGTCCTGTTCTAAAAACATAAATAAATCCTTAAATAAAACACTGACGCTTAAAGAAAATATGCATAATTAAATAAGAGCCTCGCGCACTCATCCATGCCTATCGTCCCAAATCTTAATTTCCACTGCCAACTATAAAACTCCACAATTTTTACCGACATCCTCAAAAACACCTTCCACCATAAATAATCCAATGGCCGGATTCTAACTTATTAATCCGCAAAAAATACCAAACTTTAAATATTCCTAAACCTATCCAAAACTCCTTCAAAAATTCTAAAACTCATTCCATTAAATTCCTCATAAAATTCCCCATTAAAAACAATTTTTCAACGGCGGCCAACTCCGGCGACCTCCAATGCCAACCAAATTTTTACAGCACCACCTTCCTCTCAACCTCCTCTACAACTTTCCTAACTAGCACAAACCATAATTCCAAGCCTAACTATGCCAATCGAACGGAAACATAACAAAAAGCCCTAGAATTTCAAATACCGATTTCTCTTTACCTAGCTCGAGAGGGAGGGAGGCCTTTGGAGGGATGAAAGCACGGGAGGAGAGCTTCCTTTTGAGCTAAGGATCGCTAGTTATAGCGGCCGGAGGAGGGAGTTCCGGCGACGAAAAGTTCCGGACAGTCGGAACTTCCGGGCTCAACTACGGCTTCTCGGCAACGCTAGGGCAGTTTCCACCAGCCCAAGAAGGAAGAGGAGAGGATGGTGGTTCGAACAGGACTGGCGCGGCGGCGAATGAAGCCGGACGACGGCGGTCAGGGTCGGGAATCTTTTTCGGGTAAAGGAACTCGAGGAGAGAGAGAGAGAGGGAGAGAGAGAGAGAGAGAAAGAGAAATGGGTTGGGCTTGGCCCAGCCGTTCCAATCCCTTATACCTAATCGAAAATTCAACACCCCAAAAATAATACCTCAATAAAAATTACTTTTTACTAGCAAAAATTACCATTTTTACCGCCGTCACATTTTCTTCCTTTGAATAAATCTTTCGAAATAACCGTCTCCTACAACCTCTTTGGGGACTAATTAAATTACAAACTTAATGACAATTAAAAACGGTAAAACTCTTATTAACACCATGCTAGTAAATAAGGTAAAAATTTAAGAGTCGGAGCATGACAACAAAACTATACAGAGTACAAAAGAACCCTACCACAAAGCCTCCATCTCAACCCTGCTGATTCTCACTTGCAGATCTAACCCCTACACCAATAATTGGTGCACCGGGATTGTAAAATAACAAACCCGGTAAGCTAAAAAGCTCGCATGAGTAAACTCAAAAATAACACAACATTTATCACATCCAACATTTCACAAGAGGGATTTAATCAATAATTAAAAACCACTAATCCAACATATTACCAAAGAAATGTACCCATGTGTCCCATATATTTAATAAATACCTCTTATGACCTATAACAACAAATTGTGTACCCATGGGTCCCAGATACCATAACGTATCTCCTATGACCTACACTGATAGACGGACTGAAGCTCTATTCCTAACCACAACCAATCACCAGACCAAAGACTTGTAACCCGGTTTGACTGTCTAATATCAAAATATAAAAATGATAAATAGCATCTTAACTGCAACCAATCACCCGATTAAAGGCTTGGAACCCGGCTTGGATATTTATCCAACAATCACAATATCACTACATCAGCATCAACAACGCAATATCACATCATAAATTATATCCTTCCACATAGATATATTATATGGACCAATATAAATATTCCACATGAATAACCTATCTAAAATCACAACAATTATGATCACTTGAACCTCAAAAATAAACATATAAAGAAAACTTGTTTTGTCTTACCTATATATGACGATTAAGCTCATATATTTTGAAAACAAATAATAGCATGGTATTAATTTTATCAACAAATGATCATAATAAAATTTAGTCCTAAATGAAACACAAGAGTCAAGCTAATCCGCAACGCAAATCCGCAACACAACACAATAGTCAAGCTAATCCACAACCTCACAAATCACCTAGAATTACACAATCAAAATCTTAGAAACTTCTCAACAAGGATCAAAGTACCCTTAACCTAAACGTTGCCCAAAGAAGGCAATCCTTCCTCCAAGACCTCCGAAGGTCATTGGACACTCAACAACAACAATACTACCTCCAAGATCAATCTTTCCAAGTTTCCTACCTAACAAACACCATGATAAACTTAGCACCTAAGATGCAAACAAAACCTAATCAACATTTAGTCTTCACCCAAACAACACACTAGCAACTATAAGGACTAGCTAACACAACAACCAAACCTTTTTACTCTGCTTGGACGCGCTCACACGCGCCGCCACAAATGACGTCGAGTGAGCCCGGTGCACCACCACCAACCTCAAAATTTGGGGAAACTCACAACATGAAACTTGTAGATTGAAGCATGGAGAGCAACTTTAATACCTGGAGGTTCAACCCGTTCGGCCGGGATCGGCCAGAAAACACCCCGAAATACCAACCCAGAAAATCAAATTTCAAACCTACAAAACCAGCCCTAAAACTTAATTTCTAGGTCACCAAAGGGAAATAACATCTCTAGAAGAGGAGCAAGACTCACCTAAACTTGGCCGGAATCGACGTCGAAATCGCCAGTTTTCCAGCAATACAACAGCAGCTCCACCGCTTCGTGACAGCTTCCAGGCAACGCGACGGCGAGCGTGGCTGCTCCAGAAATGGAGAGGACGTCGGTGTGGATCCAATGGAACCGACGGCGTCCAAAAAGGTGGCCGGATGGCGGAGATAGCTCCAGTCAAAGTTTGGTGTGCAGGTGAGCTCAGAAGCAGAAGAGAGAAGAGAGAAAAGAGAGAGAGAGAGAGAGAGAGAGAGAGAGAGAGAGCTGACTTTAGGGTTCCCCAAAACTCCCACACACATTTTTCTACTTATACACTTTTCAAACCCGGAAACTAACTTCCTATTGCCAAAACTATCTCATACGACATTAGTTTTAGGCGTCTCACATGTCTACAAACTTGTATCGACGAGCTCTACAACTTTCATGAAGGAAGTTTTCAAAGATAACTTATAGAAAGTAAAGTCAACTTTTTGGTCCCTTAAAGGTAAAGCACTTGAGAAAAATACTTCTGAACTTCAACTTCGCACCACCAATAAGAATTTTCATAAAGGATCATTCATTAACTTCAAACTAATACAAGGAAAATTGATATGAAAATCTAAGGTATTACAGCGCCAATCCATTATCGCATCTTTGTTTCTGATCTCTGATCCCAATAAAGGTGACGTCAGATGTCATGCCCCGAACCTTAATTTTTACCTTTATTACTGGCATAGTGGTAATAAGAGTTTTCACCGTGTTCGTCACTAACTGTGTAATTTAATTAGTCCCCAGAGGATGTTGAGGGACTAATATTTTGAGGGAATGATTATAAGAAAGAAATTTTGACGACGGTAAAAAATGGTAATTTTTGCTAGTAAAAAGTAATTTTATTGGGGTATTATTTCGGGGTGTTGAATTTTGGATTTTTGGGTTTATAGAGGTGTTGGACCGGTTAGGCTAAAGGCCCAAGTTCATTTTCTCCCTCCCGATTTTCTCTCTTCTCACCCAGTTTTTCTCTCACGGCACCCAGAAAATTTCCGCCGTCCGGCCTCCGTTCGCCTCCGGACCGGTCCCGTTCGAACGGTCTCCCTCCCAGCTACATTTCTAGACCGGTGGCAGCTTCCCTAACGCCGCCGTGAGGGAGAAACGCCGCCCGAAAGCCACGGCTGCCGAACAGGTTTTCTCGCCGGAACTCCCTCCTCCGGCCGCCATATCCGGCGAGCCATAGCCCAAAAGGAAGCCCTCCTCCCGTGCTTCAATCCCTCCAAAGGGCTCGCTCCGTCGTGAGCTAGGTAAGGAGAAATCGGAATTTGAAATTCCTAGGACTTTTTGTGTATTTCCGTTCGATTGATGTGCTTAGGCTTAGAATTGGAGTTTGTGGTAGTTAGGAATGTTGTAGAAGAGGTTGAGAGGAAGATTCTGTCAAAATTTGGTGACCATTGGAGGTCGCCGGAAAATGGCTGCCGGCCGCCGCCGAGAAAATGTTTTTGGTGGAGATAAATGTGAGGAGTTTAATGGAATAAGTTTTAGAATTTTTGGAGGAGTTTTGGATAGGTTTGAGATTTGTTGAAGTTTAGTATTTTTGGCGGATTATTAATTAATAATCTGGCCATTGGATTTTATTTGGTAAAAAGTGTTTTTCGAGATTGTCGGTAAAATTTGTGGAGTTTTGAGGTTGGCAGTGGATTTAAGATTTTGGAGTGTTAGGCTTGGTTGAGCGCGAAGCATACTTAATTATGCATGTTTTGCATTTAAACGTCGATGTTTCATTTAAGGTTTTATGTATATAGAACAGGACGCGAGGAGGCTCGAGCAGAGGAGACCTCCGACCGACATCAGGCTTAGGCCTAAGTAGTGAGTGGACATTTGTTTTGAATATTATATCTGAAATGCTTTATCATTTGATTGATTTTTCTGTTATTGGATATTTCCCGAAATTGAGAATTTCGGTGGATTATACTCGAGGTAAAATTCCGAGAATAGTATGTATATGATTAAATGCTAGCTAACTATACGTGATTTCCCCCATACGCGAGGTACAATTCCGGTATGGGTGACATGAGCGTTAGACGCGAGTGTCGTAGCCCTGTGCGACTTCTTATTCTTGCATTTATTTATTCAAAGATGTCGTACAAGGAGTCAGCACGTATATATTACCACTCGGCCGTTTTCCCCCATATGCGAGGTACAATTCCGGTGTGGGGTGATGTGAGCGTTAGACGCGAGCATAGTAGCTTCGTATGATATCTACTTTATTCAAGTTGTTCATAGATATCATGCCAAGAGTCAGGCGAGTGTGCATACATACTATCTATATATAATATCCAGGCCTGAGAGGCAGTTTCTTAAAGTTTGGGGGTTCTAGCCAGGCTGGACCCCAGTTCAGAATCGTTCCAGTGATGTTCGTGTTTTTGCCACTGTGGAAAGCATTTCTTTTGGGGAAATATTTATTTGTTGTCAGATCAGTTTTGTCCACTCACTCTGACGTGTTAAATATTTTCCCCTGGGCTCTTCATTTTTAAAATGCCCAGTCTGCAGAGTTCGCGTGAGGTCCAGCAGGAGACGTCGAGGCATAGTGACCCAGCTATCAGCTACATTTCGCCAGTAGGTTACCTGTTTAATCTACTAGGAGTTTGTTAGCTTCCGTTGTATTTTATTTTATTTTTAGTAGCTCTGAATACTATTGGAATTCTTATGTTTGTATTCTGGCTACTTTTGGAGTGTAGCTGAAAATTTATTTGTTTTGGATTAAAAGGTGATTCGTAAGTTTTTAAGTTAGGGTTGTCCATTTTCGAGGGAGGTTTGCCGAGTCTTCGGTAAATTTTCCTTGGAGGTGATCCCCGTAGGACTCATCTCGGGTTTCGGGGTGAAATTCGGGGCGGGTCCTGACAGTTGGTATCAGAGCTCTAGGTTTCATCTTCTGTTTCTTATTCACTATCGTATTTGCCTAAGTAGCCATAGTGTCTATAGAGTGATGATCCGACCGCGGCGGATTCATCGGCAGTTTTCTGCTTTTGATACTATGTATTATTGGGTATGTGTGATAGTTCTGTTAGTCTTATGGACAGACTACTTAATATCTTCTTTCCTTGGGTACTATGCCTCCTAGGCACCGACCCCGTGTAGTTTCCTCGACCAACGCCAGTGAGGGTGATGAGGTTAGAGGATTGGTTGATTCGATTGGGAGCATGCTGAGAGGTGTGTTAGATAGAGTTCAGCAGCCTCGGTCTGTGAAGAAGAAGGATGTCTTCGATGCTGGTGCAATTGAGTTCAAGGGCGCCAAGGGACCCCTTGATGCGCACGCTTGGTTAGATAAGATGGAAATGGCTTTTGAGAGCACTGAACTGCCGGAAGAAAAGAAAGTGAAGATGGCAGTGACTTTTCTGGATGACTCAGCGCATCACTGGTGGATCCTTGCTAGCAGAAATTGTGGTGGTGCTCAAGACATGACTTGGGAGGAGTTAAGACGCTCTTCTTGGGTCAGTATTTCGGTCACGCTCAGCGTATCAGGATTCAGTCGGATTTCCTGAACATGAAGAAGGGGGATGATGAGGGTGTCATCGAGTTTGAGCAGAAGTTCACTTCCTTGAGCTACCATGTGCCCTATTTGATTCCTGATGAGAGGACCAGGATTGACATGTTTGTTGGAGCTCTTAGCGGGGTTTATGCAGACAAGATGGTCGGTGACATTTACCCGACTTTTCTTGATGCGGTTACTGCAGCCATGGCCATTGAGACCAGGAGAACTTTTAGTGCACGGCCCAGAGATTTCGGTGGTCCCAGCCAGGGTCCATCGAAGAAGGCCGCTTCCTCATCAGCTTCTGGATCTTCAGCGGGCAGTGGTAGTAGTGGAGGATCAGGTTTTGGTTCTCGGGGTAGATTTGGAGGACGTTTCAGGAGACCCTCCAGGAGCCAGTTGGGCAAGCAGCATGCCGGTCAGTTTAGTGCTGGTGGTAGTTCCCATGGGGGATCTTCTGGTGGTCAGGCTTATTCTTTTGGTCAGCATCAGTCTTCTGGATGCTTTGAGTGTGGAGGTCTGGATCATTTCAGGAGAGACTGCCCTTTGTTGGCACAGAGGACTGCTCCTTCTCAGCAAGACGGTCAGTTTTCAGCGAGAAGCTCTAGTGGTGGTTCTCGTGGAGGTTCAGCAGCTAGGAGTGGTTCTCAGCAGGGGAGTGGTCAGCGTGGACGTCCCATGACTCGCGCTAGACTCCATGCTATGACCCAGCAGGAGGGTCGTACTTCCCCAGATGTCATCATTGGTACGTTGTTAATTTTTGGTCAACCAGCATTTGTTTTAATTGACCCTGGAGCAACGTATTCATTCATGTCTAGTAGATTCGCTCTCCATGCCAATGTGCTATCATCGTCTCTTCCAGGCGAGTGGCACGTATCTCTTCCCTCTGGTGAGGTGATGAGAATAGCTTGGGTGTTTAGTGGTTGTGAAGTTTTGGTGGAAGGAGCTCAGTTTAAGGCAGATTTAATCCCTTTAGATATGGTGGATTGTTTCCGAAAAGAAGTGGTGTTTCGGAGTCCGGATGGAATGGGGGTTGTGTTTCAGGGGGAAAGAGATGTGATTTCGAGTTGCCTGATTTTGGCTGTGGCTGCCAGGAGATTGTTAAGCAAAGGCTGTCAGGCATTCTTAGCTCATGTTGTGGATGCAAGTATAGGAGTGATGGAAGTGGTAGACATTCCTGTAGTAAGAGAATTTCCGGACGTGTTTCCCGAGGATTTTCCTGGTTCGCCTCCTGTAAGGGAGATAGACTTTTCCATTGAGTTGCTTCCTGGATCTATGCCTATCTCTTAGGCACCTTACAGAATGGCTCCAGCAGAATTGAAAGAGTTGAAGACTCAATTGCATGAGTTAGTAGACAAGGGTTTTTATTCGGCCTAGCATGTCTCTATGGGGTGCTTCGGTGTTATTTTTTAAGAAGAAGGACGGCACCATGAGACTATGCATTGATTATAGGAAGCTGAATCAAGTCACTGTGAAGAATAAGTACCCGTTGCCTCGCATTGATGATTTGTTCGATCAGTTGAGAGGTGCCTCGGTGTTCTCAAAGATTGATTTGAGATCTGGTTATCATCAGTTGCGGATTCGGGATAGTGACACAGGCAAGACTGCTTTTCGATCACGCTATGGTCATTATGAGTTTGTGGTAATGCCTTTTGGACTTACTAATGCACCTGTGGCGTTCATAGATCTCATGAATAGGGTGTTTAGTCCATATCTTGACCGCTTTGTGATCGTGTTCATAGATGATATTTTGGTGTACTCAAAAAGTGAGAAGGAGCATGCCAAACATCTAAGATTGATTTTGCGGACTTTGAGGAATGCGCAGTTGTTTGCCAAGTTCAGCAAGTGTGAGTTTTGGCTGGATAAGGTGGGTTTTCTGGGTCATGTAGTTTCAGCTGAAGGTGTTAGTGTGGATCCCCAGAAGGTGGAAGCGGTGTCCAATTGGAAAAGACCCACAACTGTGACTGAGATTCGTAGTTTCCTGGGGTTAGCAGGTTACTATCGGCGATTTGTGCAAGACTTTTCGAAGATTGCAGCTCCATTAACTAGATTGACCAGAAAGGGAGTCAAGTTCGAATGGTCAGATCAGTGTGAGCAAAGTTTTCAAGAGTTAAAGGATCGTTTGGCCAGTGCTCCTGTTTTGGCACTTCCAGACGATAATAGGGAGTATGTGGTGTTTTGTGATGCTTCTAGACGAGGTCTAGGTGGAGTGTTGATGCAGCATGATCGAGTGATTGCCTACGCTTCTAGGCAATTGAAGCCGCATGAGGTGAATTATCCCACTCATGATTTAGAGCTTGCAGCTGTGGTTTTTACTCTCAAGTTGTGGAGACATTATCTTTATGGAGCCAAGTGTCAGATTTTTACCGATCACAAGAGTCTTCGGTATGTGTTCACACAAAGGGAGTTGAATTTGAGGCAAAGAAGGTGGATGGAGTTATTCAGTGATTATGATTGCACGATAGAGTATCATCCTGGAAAAGCTAATGTGGTAGCTGATGCTCTTAGTCGCAATCCCTCAGTGTCTTTGTTTCACTTGAGGATGGTTCGAGTTCCACTTCTTTGTGAGCTGCGGGCTACAGGGGTGGATTTAGCGGTGGATGAAGTGGGTGTTTTAAGGATGGTTCGAGTTCCACTTCTTTGTGAGCTGCGGGCTACAGGGGTGGATTTAGCGGTGGATGAAGTGGGTGTTTTGGTAGCCAGTTTCCATGTGAGGCCAGTGTTGGTTGATAAAGTGCGGGAGGCACAATATAATGATCCTTCCATAGTTCGGTTGATAGAAAGAGCAGCGAATGGAGCCGTCATAAAATTTTTCAGTAAGAAGAGATGGGTCATTGTTGTTCAAAAGCAGGCTTTGTGTTCCAAAGAGAAATGAAGAGTTAAAGATTGAGATTTTGGAGGAAGCTCATAGTTCTGCGTATGCTGTTTATCCTGGTAGTTCAAAGATGTATCGGACTTTGAAGGATTATTATTGGTGGCCTAACATGAAGAGGGAAATTGCAGCTTTTGTGAGTAGGTATCTGATTTGTCAGCAAGTGAAAGCTGAAAGGCAGAAACCTTTAGGTTTGCTTGAGCCGTTGCCTATTCCAGTGTGGAAGTGGGACCACATCACCATGGATTTTGTCTTCAGTTTACCTCGTACCCGTGAAGAGCATGACGATATTTGGGTGATAGTGGATAGACTCAATAAATCTGCTCATTTCTTGCCGGTGTGAAAGAAGTTTTTGCTGGATAATTTGGCTGAGCTGTTTACAAATGAGAAGATTAAGGTGGTCAGGGATAGACTCAAGGCTACTCAGAGTAGGCAAAAGAGTTATGCCGATGTCCGCAGGAAGGACCTTGAGTTTCAAGTAGGTGATTGGGTGTTTCTGAAACTATCTCCTTGGAAAGGGGTAGTACGTTTTGGCAAGCGTGGGAAGCTTAGTCTGAGGTATTTTGGGCCTTATGAGATAATAGAGCGAGTTGGCTCTCTTGCTTATCAATTAGCCTTGCCTCCAGAGTTAACTAGGATACATAATGTGTTTCATGTATCCATGCTTCGCAAGTATATTGCCGATCCTTCTCATGTGCTGCAAGAGCAGCCGACTAGTCTGTAGAATGATTTGTCCTATGAAGAGGAACCGGTTCAGATTCTCGACCGGAAGGCGCAAGTGCTTAGGAGCAAGTCAATTCAGCTCGTCAAAGTGCTTTGGAGAAGCCACCAACTAGAAAAAGCTACTTGGGAGCCGGAAGAGCAGATGAGGCAGCAGTATCCTTATCTCTTTGAGTAGCATGTTTGTAAATTTCGAGGACGAAATTTTTATAAGGAGGGGAGAATTGTCACGCCCCGAACCTTAATTTTTACCTTTATTACTGGCATAGTGGTAATAAGAGTTTTTACCGTGATCGTCACTAACTGTGTAATTTAATTAGTCCCCAGAGGGTGTTGAGGGACTAATATTTTGAGGGAATGATTATAAGGAAGAAATTTTGACGACGGTAAAAAATGGTAATTTTTGCTAGTAAAAGGTAATTTTATTGGGGTATAATTTCGGGGTGTTGAATTTTGGATTTTTGGGTTTATAGAGGTGTTGGACCGGTTAGGCTAAAGGCCAAAGTTCATTTTCTCCCTCCCGATTTTCTCTCTTCTCACCCAGTTTTTCTCTCACGGCACCCAGACAATTTCCGACCGACCGTCCTCCGCCGTCCGGCCTCCGTTCGCCTCCGGACCGGTCCCGTTCGAACGGTCTCCCTCCCAGCTACATTTCTAGACCGGTGGCAGCTTCCCAAGCGCCGCCGTGAGGGAGAAACGCCGCCCGAAAGCCACGGCTGCCGAACCGGTTTTCTCGTCGGAACTCCCTCCTCCGGCCGCCATATCCGGCGAGCCATAGCCCAAAAGGAAGCCTTCATCCCGTGCTTCAATCCCTCCAAAGGGCTCGCTCTGTCGTGAGCTAGGTAAGGAGAAATCGGAATTTGAAATTTCTCGGGCTTTTTGTGTATTTCCGTTCGATTGATGTGCTTAGGCTTAGAATTGGAGTTTGTGGTAGTTAGGAATGTTGTAGAGGAGGTTGAGAGGAAGATTCTGTCAAAATTTGGTGACTATTGGAGGTCGCCGGAAAATGGCTGCCGGCCGCCGCCGAGAAAATGTTTTTGGTGGAGATAAATGTGAGGAGTTTAATGGAATAAGTTTTAGAATTTTTGGAGGAGTTTTGGATAGGTTTGAGATTTGTTGAAGTTTAGTATTTTTGGCGGATTATTAATTAATAATCTGGCCATTGGATTTTATTTGGTAAAAAGTGTTTTTCGAGATTGTCGGTAAAATTTGTGGAGTTTTGAGGTTGGCAGTGGATTTAAGATTTTGGAGTGTTAGGCTTGGTTGAGCGCGAAGCATACTTAATTATGCATGTTTTGCATTTAAACGTCGATGTTTCATTTAAGGTTTTATGTATATAGAACAGGACGCGAGGAGGCTCAAGCAGAGGAGACCTCCGACCGACATCAGGCTTAGGCCTAAGTAGTGAGTGGACATTTGTTTTGAATATTATATCTGAAATGCTTTATCATTTGATTGATTTTTCTGTTATTGGATATTTCCCGAAATTGAGAATTTCGGTGGATTATACTCGAGGTAAAATTCCGAGAATAGTATGTATATGATTAAATGCTAGCTAACTATACGTGATTTCCCCCATACGCGAGGTACAATTCCGGTATGGGTGACATGAGCGTTAGACGCGAGTGTCGTAGCCCTGTGCGACTTCTTATTCTTGCATTTATTTATTCAAAGATGTCGTACAAGGAGTCAGCACGTATATATTACCACTCGGCCGTTTTCCCCCATATGCGAGGTACAATTCCGGTGTGGGGTGATGTGAGCGTTAGACGCGAGCATAGTAGCTTCGTATGATATCTACTTTATTCAAGTTGTTCATAGATATCATGCCAAGAGTCAGGCGAGTGTGCATACATACTATCTATATATAATATCCAGGCCTGAGAGGCAGTTTCTTAAAGTTTGGGGGTTCTAGCCAGGCTGGACCCCAGTTCAGAATCGTTCCAGTGATGTTCGTGTTTTTGCCACTGTGGAAAGCATTTCTTTTGGGGAAATATTTATTTGTTGTCAGATCAGTTTTGTCCACTCACTCTGACGTGTTAAATATTTTCCCCTGGGCTCTTCATTTTTAAAATGCCCAGTCTGCAGAGTTCGCGTGAGGTCCAGCAGGAGACGTCGAGGCATAGTGACCCAGCTATCAGCTACATTTCGCCAGTAGGTTACCTGTTTAATCTACTAGGAGTTTGTTAGCTTCCGTTGTATTTTATTTTATTTTTAGTAGCTCTGAATACTATTGGAATTCTTATGTTTGTATTCTGGCTACTTTTGGAGTGTAGCTGAAAATTTATTTGTTTTGGATTAAAAGGTGATTCGTAAGTTTTTAAGTTAGGGTTGTCCATTTTCGAGGGAGGTTTGCCGAGTCTTCGGTAAATTTTCCTTGGAGGTGATCCCCGTAGGACTCATCTCGGGTTTCGGGGTGAAATTCGGGGCGGGTCCTGACAGTTGGTATCAGAACTCTAGGTTTCATCTTCTGTTTCTTATTCACTATCGTATTTGCCTAAGTAGCCATAGTGTCTATAGAGTGATGATCCGACCGCGGCGGATTCATCGGCAGTTTTCTGCTTTTGATACTATGTATTATTGGGTATGTGTGATAGTTCTGTTAGTCTTATGGACAGACTACTTAATATCTTCTTTCCTTGGGTACTATGCCTCCTAGGCGCCGACCCCGTGTAGTTTCCTCGACCAACGCCAGTGAGGGTGATGAGGTTAGAGGATTGGTTGATTCGATTGGGAGCATGCTGAGAGGTGTGTTAGATAGAGTTCAGCAGCCTCGGTCTGTGAAGAAGAAGGATGTCTTCGATGCTGGTGCAATTGAGTTCAAGGGCGCCAAGGGACCCCTTGATGCGCACGCTTGGTTAGATAAGATGGAAATGGCTTTTGAGAGCACTGAACTGCCGGAAGAAAAGAAAGTGAAGATGGCAGTGACTTTTCTGGATGACTCAGCGCATCACTGGTGGATCCTTGCTAGCAGAAATTGTGGTGGTGCTCAAGACATGACTTGGGAGGAGTTAAGACGCTCTTCTTGGGTCAGTATTTCGGTCACGCTCAGCGTATCAGGATTCAGTCGGATTTCCTGAACATGAAGAAGGGGGATGATGAGGGTGTCATCGAGTTTGAGCAGAAGTTCACTTCCTTGAGCTACCATGTGCCCTATTTGATTCCTGATGAGAGGACCAGGATTGACATGTTTGTTGGAGCTCTTAGCGGGGTTTATGCAGACAAGATGGTCGGTGACATTTACCCGACTTTTCTTGATGCGGTTACTGCAGCCATGGCCATTGAGACCAGGAGAACTTTTAGTGCACGGCCCAGAGATTTCGGTGGTCCCAGCCAGGGTCCATCGAAGAAGGCCGCTTCCTCATCAGCTTCTGGATCTTCAGCGGGCAGTGGTAGTAGTGGAGGATCAAGTTTTGGTTCTCGGGGTAGATTTGGAGGACGTTTCAGGAGACCCTCCAGGAGCCAGTTGGGCAAGCAGCATGCCGGTCAGTTTAGTGCTGGTGGTAGTTCCCATGGGGGATCTTCTGGTGGTCAGGCTTATTCTTTTGGTCAGCATCAGTCTTCTGGATGCTTTGAGTGTGGAGGTCTGGATCATTTCAGGAGAGACTGCCCTTTGTTGGCACAGAGGACTGCTCCTTCTCAGCAAGACGGTCAGTTTTCAGCGAGAAGCTCTAGTGGTGGTTCTCGTGGAGGTTCAGCAGCTAGGAGTGGTTCTCAGCAGGGGAGTGGTCAGCGTGGACGTCCCATGACTCGCGCTAGACTCCATGCTATGACCCAGCAGGAGGGTCGTACTTCCCCAGATGTCATCATTGGTACGTTGTTAATTTTTGGTCAACCAGCATTTGTTTTAATTGACCCTGGAGCAACGTATTCATTCATGTCTAGTAGATTCGCTCTCCATGCCAATGTGCTATCATCGTCTCTTCCAGGCGAGTGGCACGTATCTCTTCGGAAGTTTTTAAGTTAGGGTTGTCCATTTTCAAGGGAGGTTTGCCGAGTCTTCGGTAAATTTTCCTTGGAGGTGGTCCCCGCATGACTCATCTCGGGTTTCGGGGTGAAATTCGGGGCGGGTCCTGACATCAGAGACTACCCTGGTCCCACTATGCAAATGTTTTGGCCACACCAGTAAGTCTGGGCGTGCAAAGTCTCTTTTAGTCGTTGTGGGCATGCCACCGCGCCGACGTGGAATGTAGTGGTTGTAGTAGTGGGGTGCGCTTAGCCTTCTGCTTCTAATCAAGCGACTGAGGATGGAGAGAGCACCAACTCCACCGTAGGGTTCTTCAGATTTGCCTTGCGTATTGGGAAAGAACTTACAGTAGTCTGGCTGAGCTTCACAATATCGATACTCGACATAAGATCGAGCAGAGCTTTAACCGGGAAGGAAGGAAAAAAAGAGAAAAGCTCTGGGGAACTTGAAAGGAGAAGGTTGCTAACGTGAGATGCATTAGCGTCTGGGTTCGACTGTGTCGATAGTTGTATTGTATTATGTTTAAGTTGTGAGTAGTTTTTGTGTTTTTAGAGAGAGAGCCCTTTTGTAAGCCCTTGAGCTCCTTTATATAGTGGCTCGCCTTCTTCCAGGAGAGATATAATAACAATCCAATCGGACTCTGAAGCAAAATACCACAAAGACACTGTTTCACCCACGCAAACCAACTGTCTGCGTGACGCGTGTCTAGTCACATAACACACTTCGCATAGGTCACTGCCTCCGCACTGCTCAACTGTAGACTCATATGAGGACTCAAACTATGAGCATCCTTACTGGCCCAAAGCATGTCAAAGACTTTGAGGAGCCTTCAACGATAAATGTGGCGTAGGTGATCACATGCAAGCGGACTCCGCCACTTGCTTCTTCGCGAAGTCTCATACGCGGAGCCATCTCGCCTCGCCTTCATTCACTTCTATGCGAAGTCCATCTCGCATGCAACTTTATACTTCGCATGCATATCCACCTCGTGTCACGCCCCGACCCATAATTTGTACCTTTATTACTGGCATAGTGGTAATAAGAATTTTACCGTGTTCGTCATTAAGTGTAAAATATAATTGATCCCCAGAGAGGTGTAGGGGATGATTATTTTGTGGGATTATTCTAAGGAAGAAATTTTGACGACGGTAAAAATTGGTAATTTTTGCTAGTAAAAGGTAATTTTATTGGGGTATTATTTTGGGGTGTTGAATTTTAGATTTGGGTTTATTAGAGGACTTGGACCCGGATCGGGCCAAGCCCAATTTTTTTTCTTCTACTTTTCTTTCCGCGCGCCCCGCTCTCTCTCTCTCCCCCGACCCGTTTCTGCCCGGAATTTGCTCGAGCCCAACCGACGCCGTCCAACCTCCCCAAACCGCTGCACCGGTCCTAATCGATCGGTCTCCATCCCAGCTTCAATTCTAGACCGGTGACAGCCTTTCTAGCGTCGCCGTGAGGGAGAAAAGACCGAAAGGTCCGACTGCCGGGAAGAGTTTTCTCGCCGGAACTCCTTCCTCCGGCCGCCATAGCCAGCGAGCCTTGGCTCAAAAGAAAGTCCTCCTCCCGTGCTTCAATCCCTCTAAAGGGCTCGCTCTATCTCGAGCTAGGTAAGGAGAAATCGGTATTTGAAATTCTAGGGTTTTTATGTGTGTTTTCGTTCAATTGGCATGGTTAGGCTTAGAATTGGAGTTTGTGATAGTTCGGAATGTTGTAGAAGAGGTTGAGAGGAAGATGCTGCCAAATTTTGGTGAGCATCGGAGGTCGCCGGAGTTGGTCGCCGGCCGGCGCTGCCAGCAGAGCCGCCGCCGAGAAAATGTTTTTGGTGGGGGAAAATGTGAGGAGTTTAATGGAATAAGTTTTAGAATTTTTGGAGGAGTTTTGGATAGGTTTGAGAATTGTTGAAGTTTGGTGTTTTTGGCGGATTATTAAGTTAGAATCCGGCCATTGGTTTTTGTTTGGTGGAAGGTGATTTTGAGGATGTCGGTAAAATTTTTGGAGTTTTGAGGTTAGTAGTGCATTCAAGATTTTGGAGTGTTAGTCTTGGTTGAGCGTGCGAAACATATTTATTTATGCCTGTTTTGCTGTAAGCGTCGGTGTTTTATTTAAGGTTTTATTTATTTGGAACCAACGTGAGGAGGCTCGAGCGGAAGAGACCTCAGACCGACATCAGGCTTAGGCCTAACCTATGAGTGGACCTTTGTTTTAAGTAATGTGTTCCAAATGCTTTATCGTTTGAATGATATTCTGTTGTTGAATATTTCCCGAAATTGAGAATTTCGGTTATTATACTCTTATATGAGAATAATATGTATATGATTAAATGCTAGCTAGCTATACGTGATTCCCCCCCCCCCCATACCGAGGTACAATTTCGGTATGGGGTGACATGAGCGTTAGACGCGAGCGTCGTAGCCCTGTGCGACTTTCTATTTTCGTATTCATTCATAGATTTCGTACTAGGAGTAAGCACATATATATACCACTCGGGCGCTTCCCCCAGCCTGAGGTACAATTTCAGTATGGGGTGACGTGAGCGTTAGACGCAAGCGTAGTAGCTTTGTATGGTATCTATTTTTCAAGTTGTTCATAGATATCGTACAAAGAGTTAGGCGAGTGTACATACATACTAAAATATATAATATCCTAGCCTGAGAGACATTTTCTTAAAGTTTGGGAGTCTAGCCAGGCTGGACCCTAGTTCAGAATCTTTCCAGTTGAGCTTTTGTTTTTGCCGTTGATGAAGCGTTTTCTTTGAAAGCATTTTTGGGGAAATATTTATTTGTTGTCGGAATTGTTTTGTCCACTCACTCTAACGTGTTGAATATTTTCCCCTGGGCTCTTCGTTTTTAAAAATGCCCAGTCTGCAGAGTTCGCGTGAGGTCTAGCAGGAGACGTCGAGGCATAGTCACCCATCTATCCGCTACATTTCGTCAGTATGTTACCTGTTTAATCTACTAGGGGTTTGTTAGCTTTCACTGTGTATTATTTTATTTTTAGTAGCTCTGAATATTGTTGGAATTCTTGTGTATTATATTCTGGCTACTTTTGGGTTGTAGCGGAGGATTTATTTTGGAGTAAAAAGGTGGTTCTTAAATTCTTATAAGTTAGGGTTGTCCATTTTCGAGGGAGGTTTGCCGAGTCTTCGGTAAATTTTCCTTGGAGGTGGTCCCCGCATGACTCATCTCGGGTTTCGGGGTGAAATTCGGGGCGGGTCTTGACACCTCGCATACAACATTAGACCTCGCATGCAAACTGTATCTAGTTCGCATGACTTTGTCGGCGGACCATCACTTATAAACCCAATTATTTTAGGCTCGCCGGTGTGACGTGGATCAAGAATTTAATTAATATTCACTTAAACATTTATAGTCCAGTAAAATATTAATTTTGGTATAAACAACACCACTCAATTACAAAATCGAGAATTATAGTACATGAATGAGGACAAATGGTCTATTCGGTCTAAATCTGAAAATTTACCATCTCGACAACACATTTGTCCTCAATTTTATAAAATAAGTCATAAATCTGTAAATTTGATTCAGACCTCCTAATTACAACATATATATGAACATTTTGTAACAAAATTTTCAA
This sequence comes from Fragaria x ananassa, assembly GCA_034370585.1. NCBI lineage: Eukaryota > Viridiplantae > Streptophyta > Magnoliopsida > Rosales > Rosaceae > Fragaria > Fragaria x ananassa. The sequence goes on along the minus strand of CP139761.1, from coordinate 4,410,785 downwards.
TCAAATGTCTTTATGTTCGTAAAATTGTTATGAAAGATGTAATTATTTTCTTAATATAAAAAACATCACTCAATAACAAAACTGAGAACCATATTACGTAAATGAGAAAAAAATGGTCTATTTGGTTAAAATTTAAAAATTTACAATTTCGACAACACATTCGCCCTCAATTTTTTAAAAGGTTGTCATAAATATGTCAATTTGGTTCATATTTCGTAATTAAAAAATACAGACATTTATTACAAAAGTTTTAACCAAATGACCTTATGTTTGTAAAAAATATTCAAAAAAAAACTATGGTATAGAAAACTGGTGGGAACTATAGAATTTTCCCGCAAGACTCCTCTTGTTTTTTTTTCTTATCACATATAACAAAAGAAAACATAGAACACCATGTTTCAAACCCAAAACTCTGAGAAACAGGGCATAAGAAGAATAAATTTGCTGCTAAATATATGAGTAGAGCAAGTTCAAAGTCATCAAAACCAAATTGAAACAAAGATTGCAATCCTCATAGAGATCAGATTTTCTTTTTAGTTGTTCGATAGTTGTCCAAGCATGTATATCAAGAGATTTCAATTCTTTCTATCAAACTGTCGTAGACATAATAGGGTTTGCGGAACTTAAAGATCAAACCCAATTCACATAAACTCCGAAATATTGGTCAAGAATTTCGACAAAATGAAAAATAGTCTCAAGACAACAAATTCGTCATTGTCTTGATAGATACTTACAGAGAAATAAAACCATGGTGTATTTTACAACCAAATTTGTCTTTGTCACTCTGCAAAATTGCAAACTTGGGTCCTCGTGCAAGGATCATTCCATTAAGTTGGCAAAGGACTCTAGTCTTTCGTTTTGACGAGTTTTTCTTCAGCTAGTGTTGATTGCAAGAGTAATGGCTGCAGCCTTGGATATTCCTGTATTCTTGAATTGAGATAGACAATGATAGGATTTTTTTTCTTTTAGATAATAATCATAATATTAACTAGGATTTTGGTTGATGAATTATACAAAATTTCAACAAGGGGCACTTAAGACTTTTTCTTCATTCATATGGTCATTTTTCATCAGTTTAAAAAAGATAAGGTTAAAAATCAATTTGGAGGCTTAAAGTTGGTCATTTATCAAAGAAATTTGGGTTTTAGTTGGACCTGGTGAGTGGTGGAAGTCAAATTCCGTTCCATTTTTATTTCAGTGGAGGAGATGTTTTCTGTTCTAAGGAACCTTTTTATTTCATATTTAACGGAACGGATTCTACGCACTAAGATACACTTGCACTATTATTAATGTGCAAGTCCTCAAATCGCCGTATGCGTCGAATAAAGACTAGAGACCCTAAATTCTTTTCTTTTATTTTCATTTTTGATCCGAACAAATTAAACGCATGTGAGACCCCGTAAAATTAAAATACGTTATTTAGTGTTTGAGAGATTTTGAAAAAAAAAAAACGATTTGGGAATCTTATTGTACTAAAGCAAATGACTTTTGGTGAAAATAAAGTTCGAAGCATTCGTTAGTAATGTTAATATATGCATTGAACTAGCCATCCGGGAGTACCAGCTATTCGGGGTTCGGGGGCAACACCCCCGAGGCCCACGAATCCCTGTTATGTTGGGTTATGGTTTCCTGTTGGGCTTAGTATATCGGGTTTAGGGTTTAGTATATAAACGACCTAAACCTAATTGTATTCTGTGTGATTCTGTGTTTTCCTCAAGATAATAAAACTGTTCTCTTTCTGCCCGTGGACGTAGATAACACATCGTTAGTGAACCACGTAAATCTGTGTTCTTTCTTATATTCGTTACAACAAGTCGGAAAGAGGTTTCTTTACTAATAATTTATTGTTAGTCTCTTTCTTTTAAGGATTAAGGTCGTTTAGTACACATGTTGCTAGACCAATAGACTGGTCAAACTGAATGGAAAGGGAAGAAGGGTGATATAAGTTAGAGACGCGTACTTCACCAGTGAGAAACCGCCTCTGTCCTTTGGACCATCCCTCCTTTGTTATCTACACTTACCAAATGTTTTCCTCTTTGGTGAAGCAATCTTTCAGTAGCGAAAGTGACACAACATAGCCAAATTTGTCTGGTTAATCAGTACTGAATTGAGAGAAAGTTGCAAGTTGAGAATCACTTGTGAACTTGTTCCTGTCATCCAATTTCGACGGCTGAAAGCTGCCACTTTTGCTCTTCAGATGACCACGACTTCTTCATGAAAGTTTCTGAAAATCGGGTCTACTATGCTGTGCTAAAATTTGACAATGATCGAACGGTTAGATTATCCTCAATTAAGGTAAATCCATCTGCTGTACTGGGAAGAATCTTGTGTTGATGTATAGTTCCGATTCCGATTCTAATTCGAGTTTATGTTCCTTTCTCCTACAAATTCAGTTTTTCCTTGATATGGGTAATGTTTCCCCATCGGCGTTGAGTTAATATCATGAAGTTTTCATCTCCTTGAGTTTAAGCTATTGATTCGGCAGTTAGTAAGTTTTGGCTCAATCTATTGAATCTCATCCTTTCTAGTTCAATCTTCATATAGAATCTTAAGTTTTGTGATCATTAACATACCCTTTTGCATCCGATAAGACTTGGTCCCTTCAAGAATCTGATATCATACCCTTGTTAAGGTTTATTCATCCTTAGTGTTCATTCATATCAAAACCATACCTTCTAGACTTTTATTTATCAAACCCATATGGCTCTTGAATGAGTTTATGCTGAGACTTTAATTCATAGAATTTGATTTGTCAAGCATTCTTCACCACCTTGTTTGGTGTCTACCAGAGTCATAGTGATATTTTGGCAGATTTTATGAGTTGATAGAAGCTGCTGGAAATTTTAAGAAAACTGAGTAATTCGGTATGTTTTCATCCATCTTTTCCCATACTTCATGAACTCTGATTTGCTTGAAATTTTAGTATGTTGTACCTTCACATGTCAGCTTTGGATCTAGAAAGTTTCAATCATTGATCTTTAAAAGAATCTATACTGATTTTCTAAACTTGAGGTGTTCATACCTTAGCACATCTCGATCTTTTTCCTGTGTGCTGCTTTGATAGTCCTCAATCATGTTTAATTGGCTTCCATTAGTTCATAGTTGTTTGGCTTTCCATATATGAGAACCTTCATGTTCTGGTTATGGCTTAATAGATAGCACTACATATTAGAGGCAGACAAGGAATTTAGACATCAAGTTGGGTTTATAGAAATTGGATCATGAGAATGATAGTTTGCGAAATTTATTATTATTAGGAATGAGGACTTGCTGTGGACTTCGATCACCAAAGGAACACTAATAGAGTTGGTGGCTGGTTCATGGATTTGTTTTCCATTGCTAAACCATGAAGCTACTTCATACTCATATTCCAGGTAGGGAGGCTTCACCTTGGTTAGAGTTTTATACATTGCTTTATGATTTAATGCTTGAGTTTATGAGATGACTTGAGAGTGAGCAGGGCATAGCGACTTTCTTGGGTTTCGATCCCCTAAATCTCCGGAGGGGCTGTACGGAATGGATAATGTCTAACATCCTTTGAGGTGTGGCATTGCTCCTAGGCGTTATGGTGTAAATGGACACTCTCGCTACTCTTCACCAGTTGTTAAAGACAAAGATCTTCGGTGAAGAGGTATTTGGCTAAATATAGACCGGTCATCTGGTTTGGATTTTTACCCAGGTACTCTTGGATTTTCATTTGGTTTTTACATTAGAATTAATTATTTCGATTTATTTACTTTTTACTCAACTGGCGCCTATTATTATTACTATTTGGATTTCAAACCTAATTAGGGTTGATACTTGAGAAGCGAGGACGAAAGCTCACCCTTACTATAGTTGGTCTTGCAAGTACTGTGCACGAGAGGAGGACTTTGGGACCGAGATGGGTGCTACGTTCATAATTATTTGTCTTGGTATATTTGGTTTGACTTGTGTTTACTGTTATATATTTGTTATTGTTTAATTGTGGCATTTGTTAACTTGTAAATGTGGATCTGAATATTTCCTTGGCTTCTTCATTCTATTTCTAAATGTTTGAAACCAACTTACAACTTCTTATTGGGGTAGCTTGCTGGTTCTGTTTGATATCTCTTTATTTGTTTTGTTTGGAAAACACTTTTAGAGTTGCTATATTTATAACATCATCTAGCAAACAATGATGAAGTGTTTAACGTTTTCACCTCATTTTAAACTCTACGCTTTCCGTCAACTTTTACTATTTTTAAAGTTTTGTTTTTAGTAAAAAGTTGTCTTGCATCTCTTTAGGACATGAGTTAAGCTTCTTAGCTTGTGTTTCTAAAGGTTTGCGGCACTGTAACGTATCCAATTTGGAGATGTGCTTATTGGAGCGTTACAGCGCATATAATAAGGCTACATTTTATTCGACATCAGGTCATCATCTCCTGTGTTGAAAACGCTTAGGACTATTTTTTTAGGTTTCAATTTTGTTAACGGTTATTAAATACATGCATGATAATATGACGTGGATGACCGGATCAAAATATTACATATTAGTTGCTCGGTTCACTTACACCTTAATGCGTAAAAGAATTTTCACATATTCAAAGGCTGAAATGTACAAAAGAATTTTTAATGAAACGATGGTAATTTATTGAAAGGAATCATTACAGGGAAGGAGCTAACTCTACTCTCATCAAAACAAATTAAGAATAAACTTATAACTCGTAATAAAATAAGTTAAGCTAACAAAAAAAAGGTGGGGAGCGAACAGATGTAGGCAGGAACATTCACTATCTTATCTCACATATGTGGGATTTGTCCCGATTTGATTTCAGTCGACTTCGTTGCTTTCTTCACAATATGGTAAAAGAACAAATTAAAGTTAAGTAGAAGCAACAAACCACCAAACTTCGGCAAATATATATATGCAAGATAGATTAACAAAATAAGGGGATGCAAATAGTGAAACGCCAAAGTGTCGACCAAAAATAGTGAAACGCAAAATCACATGTTAGATGGGACTCATGCAAATGGTCCAGGACAAGGAGTATGTCAAAAACTTTAAAGAATCCGACACCCCACCACATATGCTTTCACACACCCCACCACATGCACCGTGCAAACTCACCAGATCTTTAGTTAAAGGTATATATCGGTGTTTCTTGGCTAAATATTTTTTTTCTTTTGATTTGATTGGCCAAATTAATCTTTATATTGTATTTGAATGAAATAATTTTAATTAATATAGAAATTTTAAAATTAGAGAAATTATAATTTTATGAATTTAAATTTTATTAGTTAAGAATTTTATTGTTTGGATTTTATGATATATAGGTTTAAAATGACAAGAATTAGTATTTAGAATAATCTAGGTTAAGGGAGTTGACAAATAATGCATATTTTGTGAGAAATTCAAGTCAGGAATTTAAGTTCTCAAATTCATGGGCTAAGAATCGAAACACTAGAAACAGACCTAAGGAATTGAAAAATCCCTATTTTTATTTAAATTCCCTCACTTTTTCCTTTCTCCAAACACAATATTAGAGGTAGAGTACAATTGAGCCGCATTTCTCAAATACATTTCAGAGCCTCACCTATCTTTCGAGAAGATAACATATAGTTGCTGACTTATTAGCAAATCATGGTATCACTTTAACAGATTTAGTTTGGTGGGATGAGATTCCTCTATTTATTGTATCAGCTTGCATTTGTGACCATTTGGGTATTCCTTAGTTCTATTTTTGTTAGTTAATTTTTATTTATTGTGTGTTTTAGTTACCTACGGAAGTTTTAGCTTTGCCTTCCTCTTATTATTGCATCTCTTTTTCTTTAATAATACAGGTGGTAAGGAGGTTTTATGCGTCCTTTATCTCTATTTTTTGAGAGAGAGAGAGAGAAAATAAAAAGACCTTTAGAGGTAGAACATGCACTAGATTTAAGATATATACTTATTGAATATTATCATATTGGATATATAAATGAAATCCTCTTGTTGAATTTTTCACTTAATCAAGAACAGCATCGTTCATTCTGGGCTAGAGTAATCATGTCTCGCAGTAGTTAGCATGTACAAACCAGATTGATAAATTTCAAGTACCTAAGTGGGAAAGGTAGTGTTGGCCACTATAGCTAGGATACATTATGGTACTAAATAAAGAGAATGCTGCTACCAATAATAGAAAAGAGTGAGAGGGTACTATGCCACAGATTGAGCATGGCATGTGAGTTGTGAACACACCCATTGTGCAAACTTCATTAAGGTTCCTTATGTGAACACCAAAGTTGTCAAACTTTTCAACTCGATCAAACACATATAGGACACCCATTGCCGTTCGTAAATTGTAACAGTATACACAATGACATCACTCGTGACAGCATTTGTGAGAGTTACCCATCACTATAAATTGCCACTCTCCCTCTAGTTTTCCCAAACCATCCCAAAACATACACAATGCCTTCCAACTATCTGCTTCTGTTTCTTCTTGGAGTGGTGGTTTTCACTACCACTTCTCCCGCTCTTGCTGATCTGCACGATGATCACCGCAAACCACCGATTCACAAGCCTCCTACGCATCCCTCAGCCCACCACAAACCACCCATTCACAAGCCTCCAATGGTCGAAGTCTCTCATCTGCAAAAGTCATCCCAACCCCCTAAACATAAGAACGAGCCACTCCCAGAGCACAAGCCATCAACCCCTCGTGATCAACCTCCAAAGGGTAAGGGAGAGAAGCCACCACCGGAGCACAAGCCACCTCACGAGCACCGTTTGTTGGAAACTGAGGACAAACCTTCGAAAGGAGAAAAGCTGCCTCATGAGCACAAAGGAGAGAAGGCACCACCAAAGCACAAGCCACCTCATGAACACCAATTGTTAGAGTTGGATGGCAAACCTTCCAAGGGAGAGAAGCCACCACAAGAGCACAATGGACCTCATAAGGGAGAGAAACCACCACCAAAGCACAAGCCACCACATGAACACCAATTGTTGGAGGTGGAGGGAAAACCTTCAAAGGGAGAGAAGCCACCGCAAGAGCACAATGAACAACACAAGGGAGAGAAGTCACCACCAAAGCACAAGCCACCTCATGAACACCAATTGTTAGAGTTGGATGGCAAACCTTCCAAGGGAGAGAAGCCACCACAAGAGCACAATGGACCTCATAAGGGAGAGAAACCACCACCAAAGCACAAGCCACCACATGAACACCAATTGTTGGAGGTGGAGGGAAAACCTTCAAAGGGAGAGAAGCCACCGCAAGAGCACAATGAACAACACAAGGGAGAGAAGTCACCACCAAAGCACAAGCCACCTCATGAACACCAATTGTTAGAGTTGGATGGCAAACCTTCCAAGGGAGAGAAGCCACCACAAGAGCACAATGGGCCTCATAAGGGAGAGAAACCACCACCAAAGCACAAGCCACCACATGAACACCAATTGTTGGAGGTGGAGGGAAAACCTTCAAAGGGAGAGAAGCCACCGCAAGAGCACAATGAGCCTCATACGGGAGATAAACCACCACCAAAACACAATCCACCACATGAACACCAATTGTTGGAGGTGGAGAGAAAACCTTCCAAGGGGGAGAAGCCACCACAAGAGCACAATGGGCCTCATAAGGGAGAGAAGCCACCGCAGAAGCACAAGCCACCGCATGAACACCAATTGTTGGAGGTGGAGGGAAAACCTTCAAAGGGAGAGAAGCCACCGCAAGAGCACAATGAGCTTCATAAGGGAGAGAAACCACCACCAAAACACAAGCCACCACATGAACACCAATTGTTGGAGGTGGAGGGCAAACCTTCCAAGGGAGAGAAGCCACCGCAAGAGCACAATGAGCCTCACAAGGGAGAGAAGCCACCGCAGAAGCAGAAGCCACCTCATCAACACCGCTTATTAGAGACTGATGGAAAACCAGGACATCCAGGTAACGGACCTCACAAGGGTGAGAAGTCACCACCAAAGCACAAACCACCTCATGAACAAAACACTGGACGCCGTTTGCTAGAGTCTTCTTCCACCGAGGTAGATGGTAAGTCTCCTAAAGGAAAGAAGTCACCCCCAAAACACAAGCCGCCAACCCTACTGGAAAAGAATGATGATCACAAGCCATTCCCGGAACACAGGCCACCAGAGGGCATGGGAGAGCATCCACCACATCACTATCGTCACCTCGCACAGAATGCAGTGGATGTTGCCAAAGGTTCACCACACAAGCCACCCCGGAAATTAAAGCCTCCTAGTACCCTCGCAAAGAAGCCTCCAACTGCCCCAGAAAAACCACCACACCGACCTCCATCTCCCAACTGATATGTATCATTAGTTTCATGATATGTATGTAACAATAAGAGCTATTATATCTCTGCCTTGTTTTGTCACTGTTGTACGGATCAGTTACGTACATCTGACTGTTTCATTCCATGCTTGTTGTACTTAGCTAGCCTACTAGAGATCGATGGAGTACGTATAATGTTTATGATATGTGAAGCATCCAGTGTACTCGCATTGAATATTATGAATTTGCTTCATAAGCATATATTATCGAACAGTTCTCTTTCCGAAGTGTTTTAATTCTTTTTGAACTTTTAACGGCAAACCCAGTATGGCAGTATTAGGTTGTGCATGTTTTAGACCCAACAGATGAAAACTAAACGGTAATCTATTAGCCGCATATTTCTTACGTATACGTACGTGCATGGGAAAGAACTGTGAGTGGAGGACTTGGAAGACAAATAATTCTGAAACAGGGAAATTATTATTTGTACCCGGAACACCACCTGTTTTATGTTCCCCTTTAATCTCATTGGTCCACGTGTTTTGTTCTTATTTCTGATTGGTGTATTTAATTACTTTTTCTTTTTTTTTTCCACCTCGTGCTGGTCCCCACATGAATCTGAGTTATATGATTGGTCGGGTACAACACCTAGCAGTGCCACGTGGTGTTCCGGGTACAAAGAATAATTACTCGAAACAAACATAAACTGATAAACATAAACTTGGCAAAGACAAACCGTGTATAATTACTATTTACACGTACCATATATATCCAAAAAAAATATAGACTTAACCTGCAACTAAAACTATATACGACTCAAATAAAAAAAATAATAAACAAAAAAAACTATATACGACTCGTATATAGTTTTTTCCCGTGTATATTTGTATTTTTTTTTCCCGTTTCAAGACTGGAAACCTAGTTGAAAAGACAAACAAAAGAAGTGAACACCCCTTACTCATATATGAATATTTTCTCTTCCTGAAAATGAGATTTGGTGTGTCAAGCTAGAACTCTCATGAGTATACTTGGAAGAACATGTTAAATACAATTCATGAACCAAGTAGTCCCCTGCTCCAACGAAAAGAACAATCCAGTTTTTTGTACAACAAGTATGGCAATACGGCAACACCGCAATGGTCATGGCAACCCGCATTAGAACAAAGAAATTGTTCGTAAATCATGGTGCGTAATCCGTATGTGACTTTCCCTTCTTATTATCCGTGTGTAGTTCATAATTTACTAATTAAAATTCTAAACTCTTTATACTAAAGATTTCGGGCATGGCCAGCTCCCATAATGTGATGGACGGTATGTACAAGGCTCCCGGGAACGAATTCACCGCCGATCAACGATTAAATCATTCAAATAGTTAAATTTACGAGATTAGTTCCTAGTAGACAATCAAAACACTAGACAGAAGGACTCTTGAGACTTCCTTAATCATGGCTGGTCAGATGTAGCTGACCATAGCCAAAGGGTCCCTTTAATAAGTTTGTTTCTGATTTTAGGACATTTAGGATAATTAGACATATATATTATATTGTTTTAGTTAACAGGTGTCACTTTGGTTATTTACACACCTGACCAGCTAGGAAAGTTTTTTCCTAAAATAAAAAATAAAAAAAAGGCTTTTTAGCCAAATTACTATCTTACCTTTCACCTTAGTGTCAATTTACTACTCTAGCTTTTATTTTAGCCAATTTACTATCCTAATTTTTTATAATTAACCAATTCGCTACCCTAACTATTATTTCTGGTAATTTGCTACCTTATGTTTTCAAAATCAGCAAACTTGCTATCTTTTTATCATTTTATTTTGTTCATTTCTTCATCCAAACATTAATTAATTCTAAAAATCGAAGGTCAAAGTTAGTTGATATTGAAATTTTGATAAGTAAATTGGTTAACCTTTAAAGTCTAAAGTAACAAATTTGATGAAATGATAGTAAATTAACAGATTTAATAATTATAGTAATAAATTGATTAATTATGAAAAAATAGGATAACAAATTGGTTGAAATAAAAATTAAAATAACAAATTAATATCAAAATAAAAATTAAAATAACAAATTAACAATTATGCCTAAAAAAAATACACACAGACTCGCCCGGCCCCCAATGACCAACGAGAGGGGATGCCACACCGATATATAGGTACCCGTCTAAATTATTAAATCAAATCTCTTTCTGAAATTGCATCCACTAGGCACTAGCTTTCTAGAGCTAACATGATTGACGACCATCTTCGCAGGTATGATCGACTTGAGATATAACTCGCAATTAGTAAAGCAAGTCATCATCCCAAGTGGGAAAATGACAGACGTACAAATCTTACTGATATCGGATCGGAGTAAAACAAAACTAGTATATTTTCCTTCGTTATGATCATGTAATTGACTAAGAGATTTATATTTAGTCACTATTTGATATGTTAAAGGTGTAAAGCTAGTTTAATTTTTTTTATTAATCATGACCCTATATATATATATATATATATATATATTGAATGAGATGTACATTGTTCATAATAATGAGAAATACAATATGTAGTTTCTTGCGGCCTCTCCGTTTTCTTTACTTGTTTTCCTTCAATTTCTGCATTTTGAATATATCATGAATTCTTGCACGATGTTTATCTAATTGTGGGGAGAATCATTTTTAAATAGAGTTCTTTTGTTTTTAACCCTTTGATGTAAATTTAACAGTGACTGATCATGTATCTCTTAGTCAGTAACTAACCAGCTCAACACTATGGACATTTTCCTACGAATTAAAAGAACATATGATACAATTTAGGAAGTGAAATCCACACTCCCCAATTTCAATCTACATTCTCACTTTTCATTTTTAGTCATTATTCTTATAAAAATACAAAATTTGAGTCACTAAAGACAAAATTTTTGCTACCAATAATGAAAAATATGAGAAATGTGGATTTCAATTTGAAGAGTGTGGATTTCACTTCCCGACAATCACTACTACAATTTTAAGCAATGACCACACATCTAGTGTAGCCATTAGATGTGTTGCAATTTCCCGTAAATGTGACAAATGAGGATATTAGTAGGTATTGGCACTACTAGAAAAAGGTTCTAAGGTGACGAAATATTTATAATTCGTCACCTAAGTGAACACCTTACTGACGAAACCAGTTTCGTCACCTAAGTACACGTTTTCGTCATTTAAGTCAGGTGAGGTGACGAAATGTGATTTCGTCATCCATTTCGTCACTTTAGATCTTAGGTAGGTGACGAAAACCATTTTCGTCATTTAAGTAAATATGTAAGGTGACGAAACTTATTTTCGTCACAAAAGGGTTCTCTCTTGCGTGACGAAAATATGTTTCGTCATGTAAGTAACAGGATAGGTGACGAAAAAATATTTCGTCACTTAAGTGTTCTCTCTTAGGTGACGAAATATGTTTTCGTCACTAAAGTGTCTCTCTAAGGTGACGAAATAATTTTTCGTCACTAAAGTTTCTATCTTAGGTGACGAAATAATTTTTCGTCATGTAACAGGTTACTATGTTATTTCGTCACCTTACTGAACTTGCTTTTTAAACACCGATTGACCGGACGGATCGAGCCCTTATCGTTGTCCGATGGAGCTGAATTTTTGCCCACCCACGTAATTCGTTATGCTGGTCATATCTGACGGTCGGTTTTCAGTTCCTCTTCTCCGATCACCAAACTCACGATATATGTACTAATGTTGTATAACTTTTTTATACAAGTGTTGAGTTTAAGTTTCGTTTTGAAGACAACGTATACGTAGAGGCCTCAAACGGAAAAAAGTCGTGAAATAAGATATGACCGGAACGGTGAAATACGTTAACCCGTGAAAAATGAAGATATTCCGGTAAAATTTCGGTGCCGGTTGTTCCGGTCAACGAATTTTTCTCTTATTTCTACCTAGTGGTAGCCCTATCCCGGGTATTTATTTTTTACCAAATTTTTATAGCCCCGTAAGCGTCTCGTCGATTGGAAACTATTCTCAGTTGAAGGTCCGGCCAGATTACGTGATTTGGAGGGTCGAATAACTGTTTCCGTCCGTTTAGGGGTTTGACCGCGCCGATTGACCGGACTGATCGAGCCCTTATCGTTGTCCGATGGAGCTGAATTTTTGCCCACCCACGTAATTCATTATCCTGGTCATATCTGACGGTCGGTTTTCAGTTCCTCTTCTCCCATCACCAAACTCACGATATATGTACTAATGTTGTATAACTTTTTTGTACTAGTGTTGAGTTTAAGTTTCGTTTTGAAGACAACGTATACGTAGAGGCCTCAAACGCAAAAAAGTCGTGAAATAAGATATGACCGAAACGATGAAATAAGTTAACCCGTGAAAAATGAAGATATTCCGGTAAAATTTCGGTGCCGGTTGTTCCGGTCAACGAATTTTTCTCTTATTTCTACCTAGTGGTAGCCCTATCCCGGGTATTTATTTTTTACCAAATTTTTATAGCCCCGTAAGCGTCTCGTCGATTGGAAACTATTCTCAGTTGAAGGTCCGGCCAGATTACGTGATTTGGAGGGTCGAAAAACCGTTTCCGTCCGTTTAGGGGTTTGACCGCGCCGATTGACCGGACGGATCGAGCCCTTATCTTTGTCCGATGGAGCTGAATTTTTGTCCACCCACGTAATTCATTATCCTGGTCATATCTGACGGTCGGTTTTCAGTTCCTCTTCTCCGATCACCAAACTCACGATATATGTACTAATGTTGTATAACTTTTTTATACTAGTGTTGAGTTTAAGTTTCGTTTTGAAGACAACGTATACGTAGAGGCCTCAAACGCAAAAAATTCGTGAAATAAGATATGACCGGAACGGTGAAATACGTTAACCCATGAAAAATGAAGATATTCCGGTAAAATTTCGGTGCCGGTTGTTCCGGTCAACGAATTTTTCTCTTATTTCTACCTAGTGGTAGCCCTATCCCGGGTATTTATTTTTTACCAAATTTTTATAGCCCCGTAAGCGTCTCGTCGATTGGAAACTATTCTCAGTTGAAGGTCCGGCCAGATTACGTGATTTGGATGGTCGAATAGCCGTTTCCGTCCGTTTAGGGGTTTGACCGCGCCGATTGACCGGACGGATCGAGCCCTTATCGTTGTCCGATGGAGCTGAATTTTTTCCCACCCACGTAATTCGTTATGCTGGTCATATCTGACGGTCGGTTTTCAGTTCCTCTTCTCCGATCACCAAACTCACGATATTCTGAATTTTATGATAGAACGCTTGGCCGACGATTTTCTTCATCTTGGGCGACGAGATTTATAGTGAAGAACATCGTCGCCCAAGAAGGGTCTTAGGCGACGATTTTCATAGTTTTGGGCGACGAGATTTATATTGAAGAACATCGTCGATGAGATTTTCTTCATCTTAGGCAACGACTTAAAAAAATCGTCGCCCAAGATTATCTTAGGCGATGATTTTGAAAAAACAGGGCGACGATTTTTCCCAAGAATGCTAATATAAAAGGCAAAAATTCACCGATCAGACCACGTCACTAATCCGCACCTTCTCCTATCCTCCAATAGAAACTCAAACCAGCTTCCTATATAAACACAATACCTAACCCCCCACAAATCTCAACTCGCATCTCAAACTTCCCAAAATTTCAATTTCGTTCCCAAATTTACTTTGAGAAATTTCCGATGGCGCCCAAAGCCAAGAAGAAGCCCGCCGAGAAGAAGCCGGCTGAGAAGACCGTGGCGGAGAAAGCCCCGGCAGAGAAGAAGCCCAAGGCCGGGAAGAAGCTCCCCAAGGAGGCCGGAGCTGCTGCCGGAGACAAGAAGAAGAAGAGAAACAAGAAGAACGTGGAGACTTACAAGATCTACATCTTCAAGGTCCTCAAGCAGGTCCACCCTGACATTGGGATCTCCAGCAAGGCCATGGGCATCATGAACAGCTTCATCAACGACATCTTCGAGAAGCTTGCTCAGGAGTCGTCCAGGCTCGCCAGGTACAACAAGAAGCCGACGATTACTTCTCGGGAGATCCAGACTGCTGTGAGGCTTGTGTTTCCTGGTGAATTGGCGAAGCACGCCGTTTTTGAGGGCACCAAGGCTGTGACCAAGTTCACTAGCTCCTGAGGTGTTGTGGGTTAGTCATTGTGATTTGGGAAATAAAATTAGGGTTATGGTTTAGGGGTTTCTGGTTTGTGTGATTGCTCAGTTTCCGGAGTAGATGGTTTTATGATGTAAGTAATCAGTAATCGATGTTCTATGGATATTGGAATTCTCTTGATTTCAGAATTTTTCATTAGATCTGTTTGAGTTTTTCATTATCCGATTGTCATAATGAATCTTTGTTGTGGTATTCTTCGCGGGAATATCACCAACAGTAGTTTAACTTTCGTGGCCTTAGACGGATGAAAGAATTATCAGCAAACTGACCGTTTTTGTAGTGTTAGTATTTTGGTAACGATAGTTGTCGTCAGCTAAGTAACTTGGCGACCAACCAATTTTCGTCAGCTAACTAACTTGGCGACGAAATCATTCTCGTCAGCTAAGTAATTTGGTAACGAAACTTATTTCGTCAGCTAAGGAACGTGGCGACGAAAATTATTTCGTCATCTCAGTGCTTGGGCGACGAAAATTATTTCGTCATCTCAGTGCTTGGGCGACGGAAATTATTTCGTCATCTTAGTTTTGTGGCGACGAAAATTATTTCGTCATCTAAGTGGTTACTGAGATGACGAAAATAATATTTTCGTCACCTGAGTTCTCTGACCACCGCCCTTAGGTGACGAACCTTAGGTGATGAAATTTTCGTCGTTTGAGTGTTTATATGACGACAGAAGCTCTTAGGTGACGAAATTTTTTCGTTACCTTAGAGCTTTTTTCTAGTAGTGTGGTGTGGTATGAGAGAAAATTGTCACACATATGGAGATTGCAACACCCCTAATGGTAATATATTAGATGTGTGGTCATTGCTCAAAATTGTAGTAGTGAATTTTTATATCAAATCTTAGTTGTAGGTTGTGACAAAGGTTAAATCTCTTTCCTATGATCCTGGCCATCACGCGGTGATACGAACAAGCTTGATTCTAGCCCTATTCCTTTGTCTTCTTTCTCTATTAGCCAAAAGATAGAACAAATTCAACCAGTGAGTGAGACGTGCATGTGAGTTGTGAACACTCGGTTCAATAGGTGTATATGAACACTTGAATGAATAGAAATTTCAGATCAAAACAATAGAAGTAATGGGATCCCTGTCGCCATTTGTAAATACGACAAATGGAACGATACACAATGACATCACTCATGACAACATGATTTGTTCCGGATCATCCTAGAAAGCCTCAGGGATGAAGACCAACCCCGTTTGCTACTGCCTCTTTTCGGACCGGTGCAAGCAGCTTTCACTACCGTCATTTCCTCTCTTGATGATCGGCACAAGACTTAGATCGATTTTATTAGCCCTGAAGCTCCCTCAAATATAAATCTCACTCTAGCTAACCAGAGAACTTCTAAGATAAACTAGAAAAAATGTGCAAATGTGTGATCCATAATAATGGCTCAAAAGAGAATAAAAATATATGGTGTTTGCACAGATTTTCAAGATGATGATGTGCGAGTATTATTCTTTTTCTGTTAAATTTTCGATAAAATTGTTAGCTCAAGTCACCGACTCTCTTTAGTTTCTTTCATTGTATGTTCTTCCCGAAAACTAAAGTCCTCGTTCTTTCTTCTTTAGATACACACACAGAGGCTAAAATATATATGCGTAATTTGTCCACAACTATACATCAAAGTCACTAAATCTGTATAAGGGAAGTCAAGAAAGAAGATGTTCAAGACAACGTTTTCAACCACATAAGACGACTTACCCAGACACGAAAGAGCAACTCTTGGAAAACAACGATTTTCATGACCATTGCTATACACTTTACATATAAAGAAAAAAGAAAAATGAATGGAGACAAAATATTACCAAGATAGACGTATTTCCTAATTTAGTCCAAGATCTTTGCAAAGATCTGCTAGCTCCATGTATTCGGCATTCCCATATGTTAGTTTTGCAAATAAAAGCAAGTAAATCAAATAACTGATTTGAAAATCTATATGTCAAGAACCTGTTTATGTGTTCATAACTTCATATATAGCAGAAGAGTACAGAAACAACATAGAATGGGAATTATAACTTTAAATGATCGGAAAAAAGGTCAAATTTCCATATCAAAATGTCGAAACTTTGCCAATACCACTACTGATCTACCATATCACAACCCAGAAACAAATAATCTGCATGATCTTATTTCCATTTTGCGCAACATGCGTACTCTCTTGCTTTGTTGATGGTTGGTTTGGAAAATATCACAGTTTTTTAGCTCCATGATCTTATTTCGTGCAATAGTGAACTACTTCGTGTTATCGATCTAGTCTCTCTAAATTGGAACTGGAGTCTAGAAAAAAGTTATGGTATATTTCTAGCTAGAACTACTACAATCAATTATGAACTTATTACCAATCACATGCACCATTTGAAAATCTTTCCTTTGACATGTTATATATGAACGGAAATGAACTAGATGTCGACACCTCTTCTACCGACGGAGGTCGACGTGCTTATGCTACTATAAATAGGATCCCAAGGCCCTTATGATTTGCACCATCTCTCAACTCCAGAAATCATGAGTTGCTCAAAGTTGCTTCTGCTCTTGTTTGGATTTGTAGTTCTGATTACTCCATCTCTCTCGGAATACCATGGCCAACCTAAGCCACCCACCACTCCCATTCACAAACCTCCTTCAGCTCCCGTTAAGAAACCACCAACCCCAATTCACAAGCCTCCTATGATCAAGAAGCCCACACCACCAACACAAAAACCTCCAACCCACTTACCACCACCCCATCATTACAAGCCAATTGTGCCTCCCAGAGAAGTGAGGAGTCCACCGCCTTATAAGAAGCCATCACCGACTCTGCCTCCACCTGTTGTGTCCAAGCCACCACCTCAACACAAGGCAATGCCGCCTACTGGTCATTATCCAGGACACCCTCCATCAAAGAACCCCGAGCACAAGCACAAGCCAGAAGGGAAGGTTTACCCACCTGCAACTTCATACAAGAAGCCACCAAGAGCATACAAGCCGCCTCACAGGCCCCCAACTCCACCTAACCATTACTGAGCTCATCTGAGAGTCAGGAAGAATGAGCTAGCTAGCTAGTTGCTTGAAACTAATAAGAGCTTGTTTCAGCTTCTCGATCAGCAACTCATTTTCAGCTACATGCTTCCAGTGTGACATTATAATTTACTTCGTATTAGTAATTAAGGAATGCTCGTTATGTATTTGATAAGCTGTGATCTTCGGTTGTAGCTGATGATCAGGCACGTACGTTCAAACGTCTATTAGCTCTTATGTGATATATATTATCGATCTATGCTTGATTTTCTTTTTAGTTCATGCCAATTACTGGTAAAGAGATCAACGAGTGAAAAACTCCCACATCCAAGTATATATACAAGAACTAAAAGATAGAAGTGTTATAAACCTTCAGTCATTTCAATTACAATTTGCATGACAAAGTTCAGGAGCCAGATGCGAAGTTCCAACTGATAGTGGATCTCGTCAAAGATGTTGATGCTCACCTTAGTAACCAATCATGTAAAACAAGCACAGAAATATTTACACCCAAATTGATATTTTACTGGACATTAATTGTCTAAGGTGAATATTAATTAAATTCATGGTTCATATCACACTGGCGAGCACGAAATATTGGGTTTACAAGTGATGACCCGCCAGCAGAGTCATGCGAGCTAAGTGACATAGTTCGCATGAGGGAAGGCTTCGCGTAGGAGAGAAAGACTCCGCATGAGAGAGGGTCTGAAGTTTGCATGCGAAGATGATCAGTTCGCATGGAGTAAGGACTCCACCTCCGCATGCTTAATTGAAGATGAGGATAATTATCCTTAATTGTTTAAAGAGTACACGTGTGCACATTGGCTTAGGGTTCTAGTATTTAATTATGTCATATAGTGCATATCCCTTGATACGTGTCTTTGGCAAAAGCATGTATAAACTAGGAGTGTCCTCCTTGGGTTGTATTGCTTCGCAAGGGAGTATATCAAGCAGGACTCCAAGTTTCTCCACGAGGACATCGTGGTTGATTACATGGAGACAACTAGGAGGTCCAAGGCGTATGCGTGTTTATCCATAAGTTCGCTAGCCTTATCTAGCTAGTAGAATTATATCAAGAGGTAGCGAACGTGATTGCCTACAACATATATCGTTGAAGACTTTTACAAGTCTTTGACATGTTTTGAGCCAATACCTGTGACCCTTTTTAATATAAGGCCTATTAAGAGTCGTGACCTGCGGAAGCGCGCGAAGTAGGTTTCCACAAGGGTTGTGGCACTCCACGAGATAAGGTTGCTCATTATTTGAGCTCGCGTAGGAGTCTACAGTTGGATAACATGGAGGTAGTGTTTGTGACCTAAGTGAAGTCTGTTATGCGGCTGGACACGTGTCGAGCAGATGTTCAGTTCGCGAGCGAGACTTGTCCTTGTGGTATTTTGATTGTTGAGTTCAAATTAGATTGTGGTTGCATCTCTACTGGCAGGCTGCGAGTCGCTATATAAGGAGAGCTCGAGGATTCTCTCTGGACACTTAACAACTCAACAAAAATACAATACAACTATCGATCTAGTCGAACCCGGACGCTAAAGCATCTCGCCTTAGCAACCCTTTTCCTTTCAAGCTCCCCGGAGCTTTGCTCTCGTTTCCCTGTACACTCCCCAGAGCTTTGTTTTTTTTCTCTTCCTTTCTAGTTGAAGCTCTGCTCGATCTCACGTCGAGTATCGATATTGTGACACTCAGGCAGACTACTGTAAGTCCTTGCCCAGTACGCAAGGCGAATCTGAAGAACCCTGCGGTGGAGTTGGTGTTTTCTCCATCCTCAGTCGCTTGATTAGAAACAGAAGGCAAAAGCGCACCCCGCTACTACAACCACTACATTCCGCGTCCACGCGGTGGCAAATCCGCAACGACTAAAAGAGACTTTGCATACCCAGACTTACTGGTGTGGCAAAAACAAGAATGACTCTTTCTTTTTATTTAACCGAAAAAGAAAATCAAAATTCCCTCATTTCATGCTTTAATTAATGTCATATCTTTCTCCATCTCCAAAAATCAATATTTGCTGAGCTAGTGTTCTGATCCATTACATCTTTTAGTATTATGGAATGAAGTAATTTACTGATATGCATTCAAGTAGATTAGAGATATAATAGAGTAAATGGTGGATCGGGATTCTGACATATCTATGAATGTTTATAGGATCTTGATATATGTAATCATGTCTTTCCTAGAATAGAACTCATAGTAGATGTATATAGACCAATTCATTATACTGTTATGAGATCAATATACAAAAAATATTTCATTCACAATTTGTTTATGGTATCAGAGCACCGATCTTGGTGACTCTAGAGACTCATCCATCTTCCGCAAACATATCAAACACAGTCAAAGTAGACACTATCAAATCGACGTTATGGCCAACACAGAAGAACACATTGTCCAAAGCCTCACAAGATATGGGATACCTGCATTTCCTGCACCACGACGCATAGTCACACCCAACTGCAATATCACACACATTGATCCACACTATACATTACATTGGATCGTAGACAGTGGAGCAACGGATCATGTTACTTATTTATCACCTACTCACAACATCTCTTGATTTTATTGGTCTACCTAATGGTGAGAAAGCCACCATTGAGAGCATTGGAACAATTAAGTTGTCAACAGATTTGAATCTTGATGGTGTTCTTCATGTACCTAAATTTCAAGTAAATTTGATATTTGTGAGTAAATTGACTCGGGCTTTGAAATGCATTGTGATTTTTTTACCCGGATTTTTATGTTATGCAGGACGTGGATACAAAGAGGACAATTGGCCTGGGCAAGCATTTTAATGGACTCCATTACCTCAACCCAAGCCAAAACCCCCACCTAGCAAATCATGTCACACGTACCTCAAACCTGGCATCAACGGCTTGGACACTTGTCATCTTCACCTCTTCTCAGGTTATCTGAAACCATTCCTGAAATAGTTTTTGATCCACAACATGTATGTGATATTTTTCCTTTAGCCAAACAAACTCGTTTATCTTTTCCTTCTAGTTCAATAAAATACAATGCATCTTTTGACTTGATTCATTGTGATATTTGGGGGTCTCACAAAACTCACTCATTCTGGAGCACGCTATTTTCTCATTATTGTTGATGATTTTACTCGCTTCACTTGGGTTCATCTCATGAAATGAAAATCTAACACACAACCCTTGATCTGAAATTTCTTCTCTTGGTTTAAAACACAATTCCATCGTGATATCAAAATCTTACATGCCGATAATGGGGTGAATTTATATCGATGAGTTCTTTTTTCGATTCCAAAGGCACCATTTTTCTACACACTTGCACTTACACTCCACAACAAAATGGATTCGTTGAGAGCAAACATCGCCATCTACTAAATGTGGTTCGTGCCCTTTGTTTTCAAGCCAATTTACCTTTAAAGTTTTGGGGAGAAAGTGTAACTACTGCTTGTTATCTTATAAATCGACTCCCCACACCACTTTTTTTTCCCACAAATGCCCTTACAAATTGTTACACGGTATTCCATCCACTTATACCCACCTTCGGGTTTTCGGTTGCTTATGTTTTGCTATCAATCTTACCCCAAAACACAAATTCGACAAACGTGCACATCGTTGTATCTTTCTTGGGTACCCTCTTGGACAAAAAGGTTATAGAGTTTATTATCTTGAGAATCAATAATTTTTTACCTCTCGAGATGTTGTTTTTCGCGAACATATTTTTCCATGTTCTGCACTTCTTAAAGAGGACCAAGAGGATTCTCTAGTGCTTCCCATCTCTCACACAAACCCAACCCACTCTTTCAGCCCACTATCCAATCAGCCCAATCCAATTTCAGTTGCTAATCCTCTTTCCCCAAACAGATCGGCCTCCACTTCTTCTCCAAACCCCAATTATTCTCCCGAGCTCACCTCACCGCCACACCCACCGACGCCGGTCACCTCCGACCCCATGCCGGCGTCGCTCAACTCTGACCCTAATCCGGTCATTCCTAATCCCATGCCAGCGCCACTCCACTCACCTCAACCTCTAAAGATGTATTCCCGTCGTCCTACAGCCACCAACGCCACCTCCTTGTCGGCGACCTCTCTAGCGCCGCCATCGTCAGCGGACCTTCACTTTTCTTCTTCTCCATCTCTTCTGTACCCATTCCCAAGCCAGCAGCTACTGGCCGAAACCACACCACCACCGGCCCAGACTCCGCCACCATCGGCCCAGCCTTCCCCACCACCGGTTTCACCTCCATCACCATCACCTGAACCAGACCCAACTCCAATCCCGGAACCCACCTTGACTCCGTCCTCACCACCACCTGCAGTCACATGCCGATCCCATTGTACCCGCCAACCACCTCCCTACCTCAGTGACTACCAAACTCACCACGTCGTTTTCTTGGCCCAGACAACGGTATCCCCTCCACGTCCGGCACTCGTTATCCACTTCAGAGGTACATCTCTTATTCTGGCTTGTCATCCGGTTATCGCTCTTTTATACACAATGTTTCTCAATTAGTTGAACCAGCAAGCTATGAGCAGGTTCGTCATGACCCTAATTGGGTTGCGGCAATGCATTCTAAGATTCATGCTCTTGAAGATAACCGCACATGGTCCATGGTTCCTCTGCCTTCTAGTCATCGTCTTATTGGCTGTAAATGGGTTTTCAAAATTAAATACCATGCTGACGGCACAATTGAGCGCTACAAAGCTCGGCTTGTAGCCAAGGGATTCATATAACGCGAAGGTATTGATTATAAAGATACTTTTGCACCTGTTGTGAAATTGATCACTGTGCGTTGTTTGTTAGCTGTTGCTGCGGCAAGGGATTGGCCTTTGCACCAAATGGATGTCCAGAACGCCTTCCTACATGGTAACCTCATTGAGGAG
Organism: Fragaria x ananassa; assembly: GCA_034370585.1. Classification (NCBI taxonomy): domain Eukaryota; kingdom Viridiplantae; phylum Streptophyta; class Magnoliopsida; order Rosales; family Rosaceae; genus Fragaria; species Fragaria x ananassa. The sequence goes on along the minus strand of CP139761.1, from coordinate 4,388,536 downwards.
GTGTATATGCTACCTCCTCCTTGTTATAGTCGACAGGGGGAGAACATGGTTTGTTGACTTCACAAATCCCTCTATGGTCTTAAGCAAGCATCTCACACTTGGTTTCAGCGTTTTCATTCTGCCATCCAAGAAATTGGTTTTCAGTAATCTCATGCCGATTATTCTCTATTTACATAAGTTCATGGGAATTCTATTACTGTGATATTGTTGTATGTTGATGACATGGTTATAACAGGGAACAATGAGAAGGCAATTGAAGATCTCAAGAAGTTCCTCAACAGTTGCTTTAAGATTAAAGATCTTGGACCCCTCAAGTATTTTCTTGGCATAGAAGTCGCACGATCCAATGCTGGAATTTCAATTTGTCAACGTAAGTATACGTTGGATATATTAGAGGAGGCGGGACTTCTTGGTGTGAAACCTACCAAGGTACCTATGGAGCCTAACTTGGTGTTAATTGAGAAAGGGAGTGATGCTCTCAAGGATCCCTCTCGGTATAGGAGATTGGTAGGGAAGCTGATTTATCTTACAATCACTAGACCAAACATTACGTATGTTGTGAACACACTCGATCAATTTGTGCAGGAACCTAAGGTGCATCATCTCAAAACAGCAAACCGACTTTTTCAATACCTTAAGGTAGTTCCTGGTCAAGGCTTAATATTCCCTTCAGATAGTTCACCCTTGTTGGTCGCCTATTGCGATGCAGACTGGGCAAGATGCCCCATTACCCGAAGATCAGTAACAAGGTATTGTATTTTTCTTGGCAAGTCATTTGTGTCATGGAAAAGCAAGAAGCAAACCACAGTTTCAAGATCATCTGCCGAAGCTGAATATCGTTCTATGGCTGCAACTACTTGTGAACTCAGCTGGTTGAGATACTTATTGAAAGACTTGCAAGTGCAACATCCTGAGGCAGCAAGGCTATTATGTGATAATCAGGCAGCCTTACACATTGCAGCAAATCCAGTGTACCATGAGCGAACGAAGCACATTGAGTTAGATTGCCATACGGTTCGAGAGAGAATTCAAAATGGTGAAGTCAAGACTGCTTATGTGCAAACTGGAAAACAGATTGTAGATTTGTTCACCAAGCCTCTACGTGCACCAGTATTCCACACACACCTTAGCAAGTTTGGTGTGATAGACATTCACGCTCCAACTTGAAGGGGAGTATTATGGAATGAAGTAATCTACTGATATGCATTCAAGTAGATTGGAGATATAATGGAGTAAATGGTGGATCGAGATTCTGACATATCCTTTCTATGAATGTTTATAGGATATCTTGATATATGTAATCATGTCTTTCCTAGAATAGAACTTATAGTAGATGTATATAGACCAATTCATTGTACTGTTAAGAGATCAATATACAGAAAATATTTCATTCACAATTTGTTTATTTAGGACCTTGTTTTCCAGGAAATGGAATTGGATCCCTCGTGAGGCCAACCGTGTTGCAGACGCAGCGGCCGAGGTTGCTAATTAATTTGAGGTACGTTGCACTCTTCGTATTGGGATAATTATCCCCCAACCTCTCTCTAGTTTCTACTGTGAGAAATGATGGCTTCTCAGGCCCTCCTAGTATTTAGCATTGGCGTTTAGCCTTTCTTTTGTATCGCAACATGACTGCTTTCTTTGCTGCTCTTATTTTGTCTGTTTCTTGCCCAAGAGGCTTAATTGAAATCTTCATTATTGACCAAAACAGAAGAAGGAATATATAGTTCTTATGCGTTCCTCACGTAGTAAGTACCTATACTATGAACATGTATGATATATGAAAGACTTTACATTTGAAAAGTGATAAAATACAGCTTAAGTCGGTAAATTTGGGTTGGGTCATTCTCTTTATAATAGATTATAATAGAGATAGGTTGGTTCTCCTTAATACTTCTATTTCTATCTTAATCTGTGTGACAGGTTTGGTGTTTGTCCCCCTCTTCTTTTTATTAGCTTTACTAAATCACCTCTTTAAGTAGATTAATAAAAGAAAACTGCACACTGAGTTACTTGAAGTTGACTGGGAAAAGAGGGTTCTGCGACTTCTGTCACCTCCTGGAATTGTGATCTAGGTTAGTTATATTTGAATTGATATATGTAAGTTAATATTGTTGGAGAATTTTGGAATAATCCAATTGCATATATCAAAGAAATAGAACCCTACCTAGCATTGTTAATAATTGATTATTAACCTTAAGATCGAAGTTTGCAGATTGGTATTGTAGATTTGGCGAGGATCGGAGCTAACTTGCCATTGATCGACATCAAAATAAACTGGGAAAGCTTGCATTGGTAAGGATAGTTGCTGCAGTGTTACAAGAGCATGAAGAGATAATATACCGCAGGTATACTTCACACATAATTAGTAAACTCTCTTTGAAATATTCTCCGTTCTACTTAGTTTTTGGACCAGTTATATTTTCGTTTTTTTGAAGTACTCATTTGTCTGAGATCTAATCGCATATATATATATCTACACCTGCATATGAATTAATTTGAAAATCGGAGGGGTCCTAAAGCCAAACCTTTAATTCAAAGTGGTTCTAATTAATTGGACCAAACAGTTCTAATGTAGGTGATAAATATATACCTACACCTGCATATGAAATTGGACCAAAACAGTTCTAATTAATTCAAAGTGGTTCAAGCTCTGGGTCATTTGCTTAGCTCATTTTTGCCCCTTCTCCACACAACCACTCAATTCTCTTTTTAAAACTCAACTTGAGTTTGTATTCAAATATGCCACAGCCAGTTTGGGTTGCTTGTCAAAATGCAAAGTGTATTCTTCTCGAGCTTAATTGGCTACTGGAGGATTAATTCCTTGGAGAAAAAAAAAAATTGAATATGTAGCATATGAATTCGTGTATCTTTTATTGTGTTTTAGCATGAAATTGTGCCAAAGAAGGTATATTTTGTCACATCACTTCGTGTTTAACAGGTTATTAATGAAACTGTTGTTTCTTCTAAGAATATTAGGCTTAAACAGTTCTTATTTGCTCAAAGACAAATTTGCTTGCTTTAGGATCGAGATTGGGATTGATTGAGATGGAAGAAGCAACAAATGCGATAACCAAGTTGCATCTCCTAATTGGTTACAGCCTGACATGTATATTCCTATATATTTTCCTTTTTCAGATGACTGGCTTATGTCTCTTGAGGATATATAGCATTACTGCATTAGTAACTGATCAATTGTGCAGTTAATTTTGGATTCTCACTAAGTTAAAGTTAAGTTTTTATTTGATACAAAGTTAAAACTAAGTTGGACAACGAACCTGCAAAGAAAACAAAACAAGTACGTATATATCTTGAGTTTTTACAACGTTGTAATGAATCTATTATGAGTCTTCAAATACATGTGAAAGTCAGATACAATTCTTATCAAACACACAAAATTTAGGATTTTTCAACCGTAAAAAACAAATCATATACGTATACGTATACGTACCGGTCGCGGCACACGTTTGACTAGTTACGTTTTCTTTTCACAATAAATTTCTTCCTCGAACGAAATTGTACAAGTAAAACAGATTGAGATGAATAGCTAGCCAAAGTGAAAGTGCTAATAGCTTAGCTAGTACTGAATTCCTTAATCTCCAAAAATAAAGGTGTACTGATCTTACCTTGAATGGTGTAGTCGAGAATCATATGCATGTCTTGCACTGCACGCTTGCATGGAGCCAAAGTCATTTTGTATATGACTCAGCAGATTAAGATAGTTGACTATATTTATACAATCTCTTAATCAGTAAAGTCAATGGAATGAAACAACTTAATTAGTGTCATCTCAATCCTTTACTTGATCGAGCCCCCTCAACCAAAAACACTTGCGTACGATACGTTTCTCCTTATCCTTTTGGTACTTTACATTGAGAAAGAACAAATTGAAAAGATATTCAAAGATTTCGAAATGATCTTTGAAGTGATAGATAGAATTACAAAGAGTTTGATCGAACAAAAAATAAAATTGAATGAAAAGTTTGGAAGTGTTTTGATTCACCAATATTTAGCAGCAGCAGCAGTAGTAGTACAAGTGCTCTGATCAGATGAACTCAGAAGTTGTTCCAAGTAATCTGCTCCTAAATCTTCGAACACCACCACATTCTCTAACCTCACTTCTCTCTCCATCTTACTCTTGTTCCCCATTTTCCTTCTCATCGAGTGCTTTCGTTTTAGCGCCACCACCGGCGAACACCCCCAGTCCAAATCCGAAGTAGCACAGTTCATGTCACGAAGAGACTCCCGGACTCTCTCCACCGGGAAGTTGAGAACGGCGGTGGAGCCCCGCATGGCAAAGGCGGCTTGGTCATAGGCCAAAGCTGCGGCTTCAGCACTGTCAAATGTGCCTAGCCAAACCCTTACGCCATGTCTGGTCGAGTCTCTTATCTCGGCGGCGAATTTTCCCCACGGTCGCTGTCTGACGCCTCTGTAGGACTTGTCCTTCTTCGGGGTTTTCTGTTTTTCTTCTTCGGACGTAGAATCGGAGCTTACTTCTTCTTCCTGCTTTATGGGGTTGGATGAGGCAGCTGAGTTGTGTGTTTCTGTTTCGAATGAGGTAGTTTCTTGGGTGGCCTTGGAAAGCATCCCAAGGAGAAGCATTTCCTCGGAGTCGTTTTCGTTGAAAGGAAGAGAAGTATTGCTAAATTCGAGAGCATCCCAAGAAAACTCGGAAGAAGTTTCAGAATTTGGGGAGTGGAAGATAGAGTTGTTCATTTGGAAATCGGAGATGTTTGAAGTAGTTTCTGCTTGGAATGTGTTTGTGGTTGTGTGGCTACTCATATTGTGGTTGTCCCAATTCCCCATTTGAGTTTAATAAAAGATTTGGAGTCTCTTCCCTCTTTATACTATACACTGCCAACTGATCCACGGGATCAAGTAGGACCAATAGATCCACCTTTTTTTTTTTTTTTTTTTTTTTCTTGGTGAGAAATAGATCCAAACGTTAAAAGCTAAAATGACCAAGAAACACTTCTCAATTTGGCCACCTTTCATTTCCTAAAAGATCTGTAAATATATTATACTTAATTAAAAAAACATAGGGTTTTCAGTTTACGATATTTTTTTTTAAAGTTTAATGAAATACATCATACCAAACTACCGATCATCTCATCAAATCGAACAACAAATGAAAGGTGGAGTAAACCATAGCTCACTTAACAATATTCATCAAATAATGCGTGTGCAATTAAGATCCAAACAAAATTTTATCCAAAAAGAAAATTCCAAACAAAATAGTGTTACACTAGGAAAAATTATGAGGGCTAAAATAGTAAAATAGGAGAGATGGATAATATAGTATATATGTGGAGGGCTATATTGTATTTGTTTGTGCATTATTGTATTTATTACGGATCCCACACAAGTGGATGAATTAAGCACGTGGGTCAATTAGAGCCCGGCGGCCAGGTCAGAAATCCAATTTTAGTATTACGTCAGCACTTAAAATATATTTTTGTTCCTGTCCACGTGTCAGATTCGTAGAACCACTAGGGTAGCTGAATGGCCGTTGTGAGAGGCTGAGAAGTATTTCAGGAAATTTTTAGCTCTCTTTTTCCTTGGTTTCTAATTTTACAACCTTGCTCACCGTTGGTTTGAGTTTTTATTTTCCTTTTTTCAAATAATTTTGAATTGGAATTCTTCTAGAAATTCTTGGACAAGTCAAGGGTCTCCATGTCTCATGGCTTGACAGGATACTCTTGTGTTGTAGTTCTTCCCATTTTCTCTAGTTTGTGAAGAACAAGATGGAAGTTTCATCAGAGAGAGAGATTCTAATATATGATCGTTATCGAGGTTGCGATGAGGTAGTAAGTGACAATATTAGTTGGTTTACACCTAGGTTCAATGACAATATTCAATTCATATTATATGAAAGATGAGAAAGTTGTAAGTGAAAAAATGATTTGTAAGTGAAAGTTGTAAGATGAGAAAGAAACCAACAGTAAACTAGTTCATCAGAGTACGGCGCGACTAGTCTTTTGATTTTTCTATATAGTGCCTCATTGCATTTGCTTTACGTCTCTCCAATTTATTGTATACATAAACATCATCGGGATTCATGTGAAATGATTAGCAGAAATAATCCTAATTTGCTGCACCCTTAGCACCTGAACGAGAATGACACTTTGTTTGAACCCCAGCTCGATCTAAACCGATCAGGGCTAACTTAATTTCTTCGTGATCAACTGTTTCATGATCTCGATGTTTTTGTATAATCAAAATAGATGGATGTGATCCCAAATGCACAAAACTATCAAGAGAAAATTAGACAAAAACCCAAAAAACCAAACCCCTTTTAAAATAAACTCATGCTCATATTCCATTTTAATTTACACCAAACTCTATTATTGAACTTGCCTTATATGTTTTATTTTTATTTTTGAAATTTGTATCCCTCTTTTCCTTGACTCTTTTGCCCTTCCGTTTTTTTTTGTTTTTTCTTGAGAAGATTTTTTCCTTCTGATTGAATGAGAAGACATTCCCTAAATGTGGCTCTTGACTTTCTTCTATTTTAAATAAGGTTAGGGTTTAGACTAAGGTTTAGGGTTTAGGATTTAGGGTTTGTGGAACCGAGTTTAGGGTTTAGGGTTTAGGGATTAGGGTTTAGACTAGGGTTTAGGGATTAGGGTTTAGACTAGGATTTAGGGTTTAGGGTTTGTGGAACCGGGTTTAGGGTTTAGGGTTTAGGGTTTAGACTAGGGTTTAGGGTTTATGGTTTAGGCGTAGTCTGTGAAACCGGGTTTTCAGCTGCCGGGTAATTATGTTTAATGAGTCGGCCAAACAGCTTGTTAATTGCAATGGTTCAGTTAGTGGCATTTCAGCAATTTCCTTCAACAACAAGTTCTATTGTTTAGATAAACAATATTAATATTTTTACTAAATCAACCTAATTAATAAATTGTGTGTATTTCAAAAGAGTATAATATGTGGGTGTAATTTAAAATGGGTCTATGATCTTAGGTGTAACATCAAATTCCCCAACTATCAATCACCCTGTGAAATTAATTGATGTTTGAAAGGGCCAGATTCATGCCCCCTTGAAGCTCTCTCTATCGCTGCATGTTTCAAAGTCTTCAAAAACTAGGATTACTTTGTTTGTTCAAGTTTGAAAGTCCTCCAGAAAAAAAATGGATACATGTACATGTGCCTGACAGAGACAACTCCAACAGTAGTGGGAGATAGAGATCGAACCCAGTAAGTAGTAGGCATCTTTGAAATGTTTCCCAGGGTATATGAGGAGCTTCTAGGATATAGCTTTATCAGAGATATCATTATTTTTTACTACTGCTGTTTATATATTTGGACAAAAATAGAAAAACAACAGCAAGAATACTCCAATATTAGTAAAACTAAATTACAACAGTACTGTACTACAATGTTGGCTTCACAGGATATTTGCTTGTCCAAATTTATCAATCCAAAACATTTGCTTTCCAGAATAATAACTGAGATATACTTATAAATATGAGCTGGCCTGGAAAACTTTGGTGTAAATATATGATGCGCATGCAAATCTAAAATTGATCTATCTCGAACTTGAATCGAATGACATCTTTTGCAAAGGAGACAAATTAAGGTGTTGATTGGTTAAGGTGAGTCGTGACTTGGTTGGTTAAGGTGTTTAACTGACAATTTTAAAGTCATGGATTTAAACATCATTGACATATGTAGGGTGTGTGAATTATTAATAAAAAGTAAAAAAAAAAAAAGTGTTGATTGCAATTAGCTAATGTCAAAAGTAACCAGTCAAGCAAGACCACTACTTGAAAATATCTTACTCATCTTACTTAGTTAGTTGTTTATACATTTCCTGTTACCCAAGCATATATACTACCAAGCCATAATTCTATTTTTTTTCTATTCATCACCTGCTCTATTGTTTTGTAATAGAAGCACCAACCCTTGGTACAAATTTGTGCACCTATAATCCATCTCATTGTCTCCATCCCCACAACCAACATAGAAAAAACTAATAGTATCATCAAAAGCTTAGAAAATTAGAAGAGAAATCTAACATAAACATATCAATAAACAACATCTAAAAAGGACATGGATAATAAGAAAAGTAAAAGACCAGGAACAGGAACCACAAGGAACCAGCTAGGTTATTTCCAACATCACCTTTTCTTCTTTATTTCCTTTAAAAATAGGATGAGGAAAATTTGATTGGAACACACAAAAAGAATTAGGTATATCTATATTAAAAAACCAATTAGCCAAATTGTTTTGTGACATGTGATGTAATGGAAGATAGCAGCTAGAGTTGCTTAGCATATTCGATATTGTACTGGTGGTTCTCATATGGTCTTTGCTCAAAGAGAGGGTAGGGTGTATGATTATTCACAAGAAGAGCCAAATTCATCGACCATTATCTTGACTAACCAGTTAGGCAAGCAATGATGCCTACAGATTCATGGTATATGGTCTATTCTATGATGCTTCATGGTATATGGTCTACGATCACTTTCTTTAGGGGGGGGGGGGGACAATTGTTATTCATTTATGTTGTGTTTGGATGAGACAATTTCAATTTCCACAGAAATTTCAAAGTCATGGAAATTATAATTCTATGAATTTAACTTCTATTGATTGAGAATTTCATTGTTTAGATTTCATAATGTAGAATTTTAAAATGACAAGAATCAGTATTTAGACTAACCTCAGTTTAAAGAATTGACAAATGACACATATTTTGTGAGGAATTCAACTAGGGAATTTAAGCTCCTAAATTCCACGATTATTTTCCCATGAAAATTGTAAATTCCACGAGATAATAATCCAAACGGTGGAAAGAATCTAAAGAAATTGGGAATTCCTTATTTTTGATTAAATTCCTGGGAATTCACCCGCATCCAAACATACTGTTAATGGACGTAATAGTAAAATTTAGAACAAGAAAATTTAGAGTAATTAATGAGGTTTTGTAAAATTTGGCAACACAAGCCGAAATGTGAGCTAGCAAAACCATCTATAATTAAGCCCGATCGAGACAAGCCTCTTGTCTGCTGAAGTGCTGATAATTTGGAATGCGACCTCTTCAATCCATGAACCAATATTAGGGTACGTAATCGACTTTTCCTTCGAATCACCCATCGACCCCCGATCGAAGGGCATTCTTCAGAGGCCAACCTAGGTCCTTGTTTTTGCAACATTGCCTCAACAAGCCTAGCTAGGTCCTCATCGTTTCTCGTCATGAACTCATAATCTTGAACATTTTTTTTTGGCTCAACCTCTACTCATAGCTTTTCGGGCTAGCTAGGCTCAATGCATCTCTATTTTGGTGATTGACTACATTCTCATCCAAAAGTGGTCTGTTTATCATCCTTGCAATTAGAGAAGGACAAACACCAGGTAATCAAGCACGGTTTGATTCAGCAATAACATAAATAAAAAGAAGTTGCAGTCAATCGATCGATTGCCAAACAATCACATAAAAATATTGTTATAGAATGAGTAAATTGTTAATTATAACTTAGGTACATGTATTATCTCTATTTCTTCTAAGAGCATCTTCCCACCGTAAGCGAAATTAATATTTTATGCAATCTTTATTTAGCTTGTCAATCTCTCCTACAATAAGCTAAATTCTTAGCTAAATTAATAACAATTTAGTTTTAGAAAGACTCACACCATAAACTAAATCTTAAGCTAAAGTCATTTCTTTTTCTTTTGTCATATATTTTTTTAAATCAATAATTAATCATAAAAAATATATTATATAAATATATTCGATATGGAGCTCATATGAAAGTACTCGTCGAGATCTTCCCGATAGTTGTTAGTAACAAATTTTTAATTTTGATAATAATGTAAATTAAAAGGACAAATGTAAAGTTAAATAAATAAAAATTTTAATTTTAGCTTACAAACTTCATAAGTCAAATTTGGCTTACCAACCGCTCAAGCCAAATTTTTTATCTTGAAAAATGTAATTTGGCTTACAAAACAAGAATAATCTATAAAATCTTTTTTTAGCTTATCAAATTCTCCCACCATAAACTAAATCCTTAGCCAACCTAATATAATTTTGACCTATTAAACACTCACACAGTGAGCTAAATCCTTAGGGAAAGCCATTTCTTTTCATTTTGTCATTTATTTGTTTAATTCAATAATTAATCATAAAAAATATTTTATATAAATATATTTGATATGAGGCTCATATAAAAGATCTCATCGAGATCGTTATGATGGTATAAAATTTTGTTAGTTACAAATTTTTAATTTATATGTTAGTTTAAATTAAAAGTACAAAATCGAAAGTTGAATAAAATAATACTTAGTTTTAGTCTATCAATTCCATAAACCAAATTTGGCTTACAAAATAGCTCAAATTAAATTATTTACCTTGAGAATTGTAATTTGGTTTATGTTGGGATCAATTAACCATAAGCTAAATTTGGCTTTTAGCTTATGGTATGAGATGGTCTAAACATAGGCCAAATTTAGCTTTTTAAGCCTATGATGAGAGATGGTGTAAGAGTAAACAAATAAATGACAAAATAAAAAGAAATGATTTTACCTAAGGATTTACCTTATGGTGGGAGTGCTTCTTAGCCCAAAATACTATTAATTTAGCTAAATATTTAACTTATGGTAGGAGAATTTAATAAGCTAAATTTGACTAATTTTTTTTATATAAAATATTATTATTTTGTAAGCTAAGTTTAACCGCGGAAGATACTCATGAATATTCTAAGAACATATTTAGCTTACAAAATAAAAAGACTAAATTTGAAAGATTTGAAAAAGATTCAATAATTAAGAACAACCTTACTAGGTTGAACCGGGCTCTCACTCTACTACGCTTTCTTCCTAGGTGAGAAACTTACCGAGAAGGCTGCGGCTGCTTCACTCCGGGAAAGGGTGGGCGTGCTGTCCGGATTGCTACTAGTATCGTGGGAGGACTCTCTGGCGTCTTCGGCGACACGGTGGCAGGCCCTTGATCTTAGGGTCGACAGAGGTTGTGCGACATCGGCTGGTAGATTGCGGTGTTTCAGATCTCTGATCGGGTTATGTGGATGTTTGGTAATGGCGGCGCAAGATCTTGACGTTTAGGGAGGAAGTCGGGGTAGAGGCTCTAGTTTCACTAATTGTTGTGGTTTTGTAGTGTGGTGTTTGTAGGGCATTTCAGACTTTGGTTGTGGAATGGTTCCGGTAGAGGGCCTAATTTTTCGACGGTGGAGCTGAGAGATTGAGGCGGCGGCCGCGGCGCTGATCTCATTGCTGGAGGTGCGAGTTTGACCAGGCCTAGGCAAGATTGTGGTGGTGGTGTGTTTGTGTTGAGGCGGCTGGGGGACGTACTGACCTTGCTATAGTAGCTAGGCAAGAGTCGTTCAGCGCCATACCATGACAGAGGGACGAGGCCAGTTGTCGGAGTAGGATGGTGGTAATTATCAGCGGAGGTCTGCCCGACCAGTCGGTGTGGCGAGAAGATGGGTATGGAGTGGGGTTTTGGGCCGACTCTTTGTTGGGCCACAGGTTTGGATCTTGTGGCAAATCATTTTTTTTTCACTTAGTTGGATTAGGCTGATTTTTGTTCGGTAGTCTGTTGTTCATTCCTTGCGCTTATTTCCGTTTTTAGGTGTAGCCGTTATACTCTTTGCTTTGTAAAAATTTACACCAATGACGATTGATCGTATAGAGATTCAAACAATGGCTGCATTTTTTGGGACCAAATAAGGCTTGGGATGCTCTTATTTCTTTTGTTTTATTTTTTTGGGTAAAAAATTTGATTGGAAAAGGCAATTGTTGGTAACATAGGTTGGTCTGCTTTCCCACATAATGTATAACGGGGTATCTAATCCCTAACTTGATGGGGTGACATCGATGGAATATTACCAAAGCAGAGTCGTTTCCATGAAAAAATAATAATAATAAAAATCTTACTAGGTTGAATAGAATACCATTGTATAGTAGTCTGACATGTACCCTTATACTATTTACCGAAATTCATTTATGTCAAAAGTACATAAGAACCATAAGTGCTTCATGCATCTTAACTTAAAAAGCACTTTTCAAGGTTTAATCAATTCCCAAACAATTAGATTAGTTACTTATAAATTAAGTAGATTGTTAAAAGTCCAAGTGTGCATCGTCTCAATGTTTTTTATGAACAATCTTACTAGAAAACAGTGTTCTTATGTCAGAATGCTTTGACCGGCTTCAAAATTTTAGCGACAGATCTAGAAGAGTTTGCAATGGGTTGGGTTTTCTTGTTGCGCTTGTTTTCTTTCTTATTTCCAAAAGATATGTTGACTCCCTCATTCAAAAAAAGAATTAAGAATCAAAATGTTGACCTACTTTTTCGTTTTTGATCGGGTAAACAATTCAAATGCTACAACTATTATTTCATGAGTCTAACTACTCACAACCTCTCACTTACTAAGGGGAGACTATGCGTTAGATCAAGTGGTACAAGGAAAATATTGACCTACTTTTGGACTTTAATTTTTATTTTTGAAAAAAAAAGAAAAGAAGGTGAAATAAATCCCTTAATATTCATCACAATGACCGTTTTAGGTCAATTTTCAAAGCTGAAAAGCTTTCATTTACATCCACTGCTCAATGTTTTTTACTCAACTCGAAAACAAATATGCAACAAATGCTCCAAGAGCCATTATTCGGCATAAAGGAAATGTGAACTACATAAAACTAGGAATTCAAAAGCAGAGAAATAAACTCATTCCACTCCTACCCAAGCTTGTTATAGAAAAACTACTATCTTGACAAGCCTGACGCCACCCAAATGGTGTATGTTGACGCTTCCCAAAATAGCGAACAACTTTCCAAGGTATGAATAGAAATGATGATGTCATCCCACAAACTAAACCTACCAAAGCCCAACTCAAAACCCAAACTAGACTAAGGATAGGTGAGAGAATGGACTAGGTCTAAAAACCTAGCTCATTCCACAACCCAACCCTATGACCCCAAAATCCAAAATAGAGATAAAAAATTAAATATGGTAACAGTTGAATTCGGTTATTTCGAAGATGGGCGTTAAAGTCGATGTAACGGCCGCCAACGAGGCAGTGTTTGAGGCTGAGTTCAGAGGAGACGAGGCGGAAGGAGAAGTCGTTGAAGCTGTAGTGGTGTTTGCCAAAGATGGAGAAGATGAGAGTGCGTTTGGGCTCTATTGTGGGTGGAATGTGAATCTGAGTACGACAAATACGCCAATAAGGTTTTGGGCACAAAGAGAGGAATAGAGAGAGAGGTGCATGTTACTTTCTTGCAATTGTTTCTCTTGCTTTTAATCTTTTTATTATGATATTGTTACACAAAAAATAGAATCACAATGATCTACTCATTTCATTAGAAACCCTCTTTATATAGAGGTCGATTATAACGGTAATTACACGCACATAATGACGTTATTCAATGCTAATAATAACGTACATAATAACTTATATGACTAATTAAGCCGTTACATCCATTGATTAATAACTTTCTAATTTACTCTTTATTAGTTACTTTAATGAATGCACACTTCAGGTATTTTTCCTTCAACACACCCCTTGTGCCAAGTCAAAGTTAAAACGGTGCATGAGATGACCTCATTAAAAACCTTGCCAAGCAACAAAACCCAGTGGGACAAAATAAATCTTAGTCGAAGGGAAAAAGAGCACAATGCACCTATGATAGTGTATGTGTGTTAGACTCCCCCTGAAGTCTACACTCCCCCTAATCCTTACATCAATCAAAGGGCTAGGAACATCTTTGCATTCCTATGTTTCTCACATGCTTTTGAGATATAGCTTTAGGCTGTGATTTGAGAAACAAGTTTGTCATATTGTCCTCATACCTTACTTGCGTTACTTGAATCTCGAGGAGAGACTAATATTTCTCACAAGCTATCGTCGTGTTCCCAATGATGATTACATAACCAGTTTGGGAACGACTTATTGATCATAGATACCTAACAGTAAAAACCAACCAAAGCATCGTTTGAGGTTTTGATGTAGGGGGTTGCAATTTCTATTTGCATTCCCTTTCGTCTTTTTATCTGGATAGGATGAACCCAAGTCTATGGTTTATTTAGGTATTAGGATAGGTTCTTTATACCTTCCAATGACACTGCGTTGGCAATTGAACAAGTTCAATGAGAATGTAATACTGGGTCGTGTTCATCGGGCTAAGCACAATATTGCGCCTATTGCACTTTAGAGAAGAGTTTTCATTTCTTTACCCTTCTTTGTCATCTTTCTTTGGACAAAATAGATTTTCCTTTACATCCAAACATCGACAAATCTTTAGGAGTGCTAACAGTATGCATTTGGTCCATGTAAATCGCCTAAGAATCTTTTGGACACATGAAAACTGGTGGATTAGTATTCCACAAACTCATTGTTAACCGAGTTTCCCAAGATTATTCATCTCAATTCGGATTCCAAATAGCTCGCAGTTTCTCTTACTTTATCAAGAGTTCCTACTATGTATCATATCATTAACATAAATAGCTATAGTTGCAAATCTGGAATTCTTTCCTCTATGAGTATGTAGGGGCATAGTTCATCATTATGTATCCATTTCCACTCAAGTAGTCACTTGTATAAAGTGAGCGTTTCAATTCTAATTGCAAACGCACTCCGTGGTTTCGTGGTTTAGAGTTACTTGAGTTGGATAGTTTAAGGCCATCAAGCACTTTTATGGATATCTCTCAATCAAGATCCCAATGGAGATAAGTAGTAACCACATCAATGAGCTGCATTTCCATTATGCGAGACTATTTCTCCTCATAGTCAATCTGATGCGTTGCGAGAAACCTTGGCACCACAAGGTGAGCCTTGTCCTTTAGGGCTTCATTCTTCTCATTACGCTTTATGACAAAGACTTATTTATGTCTTACATGCTTTACACTTGATAAGGTTAGCACTACCAAATCAAATACCTGTCTCTTTGTTAAAGAATCTAGCTCTTCCTGGATCGCACTTTTATTTAGGCCAAAATGGTCTTTGTTGACATTTTTCAACAGAGCGTGATTCGATACCTTCATGCTCTATGATTCCTTAAGCAATAGTGTGAATCATCAATGTGTATGTACTCTCGTAATATGTTGAGATTTTGTCTCTAGAATCATTTTAAACATCGGAGCGTCCTCCAGTATTGATTCATAGGCATAACTGTAATCAAAGACGATCTCATGAGAGAGATTCTTTACATTGATGAGGTTGTGCCTTACTCACCCAATTTCTTTAGAAAAGTATTGATCAAACCAAGTGGCCTCCCCCTATTCCCTTAGGGAGCCACGGCCTCAACCACACCTCCACTAAGTGTGGTTGCATCGCCTCTATCTGCGGCGACGTGCCCCTTATTGAGGACTTTTATCCTTGCAGGCATTTGCAACTCACATATGTGATCTCGTCACTTCAACAATATCTATAAACGTAGCACGTATTGAAACTGTTGCATTCAAGGTATCGATTATGTGGGGATCAAGATGAGACAGAGTGGGGCAACAATGACAATTCCAGTTGTTCCCATAGAAAACCCTTTTTCTTATCTCCCCCTAATGAAGGGAAGACTGTCTCATCAAAGTGACAATCAGCAACTCGAGCGGTGAGATCGCCTGTAAGGGTTCCAAATAGCGGATAATTGTTGGAGGTGCATATTCAACATAAATACATATTCGTTTTTGAGTACCCACTGTTAATACGCTTTGGAGGCGCAATAGGCACAGATGTTGCACAACCAAGTATGCGTAAATCTCAGGCTCATGTCCAGTTACCAACTGGTACGCATTAAATGGTAGGCTAGCAGTTAGCCTAAAAATAAATAAGTAAGGCTACGTGCAATATTGCATAACCCCAAGCATATATAGGCAGATTGGTTCGCATAACCAGTGCCCTAACCACCATCTATGGTGGCTTCTGCAAGACCATTTTGAGTATGCATATGGGGTGTCAAGATGTTTTACATTGATCTTAATCATCATGCAATAAGCATCAAGTCTTTTTGATGTGAACTCTCAGCATTGTCAAGTCTTATAGGCTTAATGATCTAGGTGGTAAGACCTTACATGTATAAAATGTGCTAAGAATTTACAATGTGATGTGTGGACTTATCCATCCAGAAATGCAAACCATTATAGTACTTTATGGTTCTGGAGGACGTTTCGACACACTGGTTATAAGTCGAATAATTATCCACAAGAATTGAATATTTTAGAATATTTAGCACATGAAGGTCTCAATCCTGTTTTTGCTAGAGAATAGGCTTTGCAAAATGAGTGATGTGTCTTTGAACTAATCAATAAGGCATAATGGGAGGCAGGTTGCGGATCAGGTGCTTTAGAGTCCAATGACTGCATTGGAATATCATTAGCTGGGACCGGCCAGTGTCTGGCAGTCAGGGTTAGCGTGGTCACCTTGCAGTGTGACTAAGTTTTGTCCCATTTTATTATTCATTCAAAGGATAGGATGTCTATATGAGTTCTTTAGAGTACGGATCTCATGTCACAACCACGGTGTTCTAAGTGGTCATATCAAAGCCTTTGTGAGTCAATATCCCACTTTCCATTGTAGGTGACTTGTTAGGTTCTTTAAAATGCATTTCTTTTCATATTTAGTTGAGGTAATTCCATTTCTTTCTCACATTAGATTTTCATATAATAATCATTGGCACGAATATCTGTGAAACTTTAACAAGGTTCAATTAGTGTGGGTAGTTCCAATCAGCTAAACACTTGAATTCTCCTCGATACATTCCTTACAAGTATATGGGAGTGTATAAGATTCCAGAAATATATATACCCCATATTCTTTTAGGGCATTTCGATTTACATAGAATGATATGTTTTTCATTCTAATAATTTCACTATTTATTTGGTGGATGCATTGCTTTACATTTATAGTGCTATGTCGAACCATGTATATTTGCGATAAATAAAAATCGAATAAATTCAATGCTTTTGAATATAATTTGGAATATAATGGGCCAAATCAATGTCTCATCTAATTAATCAAGCAGTATCCACATAAACTTTAAGACCAAAACAACAATCTAATTAAACAAAAATATCTTGAAAGATTAATAACAAGTTAACCGAAGTCTGAAACTTTTTTGGATTGACATCTGCGTCATCTCTATCTTTCGTATGGTAAGCCTCTAGGGATTGAAATTTGGTGTTGAAGATAACTTTTTAATTCCACATAATTCTCTATACTTTCTGTAAGTCGCAACTAATTCTTTGTTGGCTTGTAATGTTTATATAAATATTTTTTGTTGATTCACAATGGTGACAGGGTACTTGACTGCTCATGTCTCTTTTCATAGAGACGCTCTTTCACGTGGTGCATTGTTCCCACATGCTTTTGAACAATTGTAGGAATCTACATGTACATGGTAATTGCCCTTTGTTTTGGGATTTCTTTTATTGTGCATGTTTTTAGGAAATGTCTTTATCCTGAAAGACCTTACATTGTGGTTTAAGAAATGCTAATTAAACTACTTGTGGAAAGCTGTTTCCATAATTTTATCATACTCGAACCTTGATTGGCTTAATAGAGAAACATATTGGTACTCAAGTTCAGTAGAGTCCAATGTTTTAAAATCTGACTTTGATAGTTCATTAATCATTAAGATAGAGCAAGGAGAAGATGTATTAGTTTCGCAGTCAAAATAGACATCCACGATAACTAGAATATATCAAAATGCATAATCATCATTCAGATTGTGAATTTTCGTGATCACAATGAAATTTTCGGTTTAATCATTTTCTTTGCATTATAAGCTCATGAAATTTCATTATCATTCATTTCTACGTAGTCATCAGACATCCACGAATATTCCAAGAGATATGAAGACCAAGATTCATATTGGTCACTTTCTTTTTCGATGTTGTGTGAAAATGCTTGATCACCAATAGGAGTTTGTCATTACTATGCTATGAATTTACTTTAACATAGCGGCACAATTTAATGAGATCATATAGGCATAGCATATATTATAACATGTTACAATAATCACAAAATAATTACCTCATGTAACATGTTTAATATCATGTATTAACATGAATAAGATTTAATGAAAACGATAACTTTAACGTAAATCATACTTGTTAGTTTGCCAAATAAATTGCGTGTGAAGCGGTTGCCCTTACAATTAACATTTTGATCGGGTTGCCACCACATTTGACATGTTGATCGTCACACGACAATGAGGTATATCACATGCAAAAACAATAAGATTTATAATAATTCATCATAATAATAAGCAATATTATTATAATTCATCATAAATAATAAGCAATTAATTGTGTAATTGTAAAAACCACAAGATATTAAATTGGGAATTTACATTTATTATTTACCATATAAAACAGTAAATAATTTAATTAGTAAATCAGATTTCTGTCTTTACCATTTAATACATCAAATAGTGAAATGCTAAATAGTAATATTTTATACCGCAGGGTAATTTTAACACATTACCTAAGTAAATTACCTGATTTGCCAGAGGAGGTAAAGTTCTTTTTACCTTCCGGTATGGACGAAACCCGGTTGACCCAACCGTATCCGGATGATCCGACCCGGTCTGATTTCTCACCTCCGGAGACCATTGATGACGACACCGGTCCAAATCTCGTGCTCTCCTCTTTGCGCTCCTCCTCATGACCCTGGTTCACCTCGGTTTGAGCCCATGCCAGCAAATCCAAGGGCGCTGCGCTGGTTGGCAACGGGGAAAAACTGCCGGCGCTGGGTTCGACTTCGTTGCCGGTGGTGGGCGCCGGAATCTGAAGTGGTGGAAGAAGCGGGATTGTCGCCCAGGGCCTGGCAGAGCGTCGCAGGGCTGGGGCCGTCGTGGTGTAGCCAGATCGGAGCTGGGCGGAGCAGAGGCACAGGAAGCCTGGGCTGGTCGGCCAGTGATCTTAGGCCTTTAAGGGACGCGCGCGAGGGGGCTGGGCTGAGCGGCAGAGCCTTGGTGCCACGGCGGCCTAGGTTGCAGAGGCGTTGGGCGCCGGTGAGAGAGATGGCCCGCTGGGAACAAAGGAAAAAAAAATTCTAGAGTTTCGTTTTTTTTGGCCATCAAACTCAGAGAAACAAATGCTGATAACGCGTGTTACGTAAATAATAGAATTAGAACGATATACTTATTTCATTATAAACCATTTTTATATAGAAATTGATTACAACGGTAATTACACGCACGTAGTAACGTTATTCAATGTTAACAACAACGTACATAATAACTGATATGACTAATTAAGCCGTTACATCTATTGATTAAAAACTTTTTAATTTACTCTTCGTCAATTACTTTGACGAATGAAGGCACACTTAAAATATTTTTCCTACAACAGATATATCCATTTTACCCTTTTTGTAATCTATGTATGATGTTTGTTACTGCTAGGCTTGTGACATCATAATTAGAACCAAATTTGAAAGTTGGACTTAGCTATGGAAATTTAAAGTGTAGGGATAATCATGATAAAAAAAAAAGAAGATGAAGGACTAATGTGCTCATATTAACTTATATTTATATGCCTCATAATCTTTGTTTTTGCATTTAGTTTCATTATTTTTTATTGATTTACGTAGTTTTAGTGTTTTTGTAGGTTTGTGTCGTAAAGAGAAGAAAATGAGTTAAAATGCGTAAATAAGAATTGAAAGGCGATTACAATCCTAAGTGTTAGAATCTGCCTATGCAGAACAGCTAACTTCATCGACTTACTGAGAATTACTCGGATCGAATCAAACTATGAGCCTTACATCATTGGAAAGCTACGGAAGTTTACTTTCTGTTGAAATTTACGGATCTCAATTTCGATACTTCTAAACTGAGTTATGATTGTTTGAATAAAGAAAGGTCACATCAAAAAATCTTCTTGGGAAATTACAAGCTTTTGTGGAGAACTCAAGTTCCGTGTTACAAGGTCGTCAACCCTAAAGCTTCAAGAACAATAATACAGATGAGGATTCAAGGAGTGCATGTATTTCTAGTTCTACAAGAGATATCTCAAGGTTTTCCCATTTCATATCAAGAAAGGAGTCTGAATCCAAGTTCTACAAGGAAACTTGAAGTCAAAGATGAGCAGAAAACTTCTCTGTTTAAGGGAGCACGAATTTCACATTGAGTGAGGTCTCGAAAGCACATTGAAGACGCCTAAAGGAGCAGAGACCAAACCATCCATCCACCCTTCACCTTTCCATTCTTTTTATGTTTTCGTTATGTTTTCCTTAGTTATGTTTTGTTAAACCTTTTCTAGGGTTAGGATGATGCTCTAGCATGATTATTTATGGTTTTGATGATTCATTAATAGATTTATAGTTTCTTAATGATGAATGCTTAATCATTGTTTGAATATATGCTTTATGTGTAAGTTCTTTGATTGATCACCATAGGGCGTTGCATTTAGTAATTGGAAGTTAAATTTGAAGCAGAGATGCAATATAATTTTTATAGCTTCTTGTGGTTAAGTGTGGTGAATTACGTTATTGCTTGAGAAAGAATAATGGTTTGCTTGATTCCCTTATTTTCTAGTACGTAATGAGTCATGTATGTTAAATTTATACCTGAGAAGGATAGATTGCATAGCCAGAATATACAACCTTTACCCGAGAGGGAGAGTATCATACACTTGAGGAAAATTATGGTCTGAAGTTTCTGAGAAGGACTTAGATACGAGAATTTTCATCTAGAGAAACGATATAATCCATTAGTTGCATCAAAGTGTAGATAACATTGCTTGTGGTTGATTTCGACACCCTAGGCTCATCACCATCGTATTCTCACTCTTTTCAATTACAATTACTTTCGTTTATTTTTCATCATCATAAAACCTTTTTCAAAAACCCCAAAAATCATAAGTACAATTTAGGTTGAGTCTTTGTGTTCGTCTTTGTCGATTTGTGTTTCTTATTTTGTGTGTTTTAGTGTAGTTAGTTTAGGTATTTCATAATTTGAGTTAAATTAATATTCTCGTGGGAACGACAACCATTTTTCTTTCATTCACTATACTACATCCACCATGTATACTTGCAAGAAATCCATCAAGGACCAAATTTTTTTCGACCTAAAGATTGAGGAGATAAACCATCCCTTTATGTTCATTGTCCATATCCTCATTAATCTCTTCCTTTGAAAATTTTCATTTTCATCAACAATACGATCGTATTGAGTATATCTTCTTATGTAACTATGAAGAGCTATTGTAGCAATAACTATATATCTTCGCTTGTTTTGATAGAGCAAAAGCTATGATCATTTAAGAGTAACTTTAGCAGACTCTCTATTTTAGCTTTTAGCTATTTTAGAGAGTGTGTTAAGCTTTTTTTTAATATTTTCGGAGCTCCAGCAGACTAGGCAAAGTTTAGTTATTATGACTTTTAGCTATCTCGCTAGCTAAATATAGAGAACGAGATGGCTCAGATGAGGATAACTATAATTTAATACATTCCTTGTAAGATATTTTAAGTGATATATAAATATATTTAAACTATTTAATTTCTATTTGAAAAATAACATTTATGTAATGCTAGCTAAAATAGAGAGTATTGATGCAACCACATTTCTAAAATGACTAGCTAAAATAAAATTTTAGCTAATTTGACTAAAATTTAACTTAAAAATGGCTAGCATTACTAAAGTTACTCTGAGGGTTATCTAATGAGAATATGAAATAATACTTACATTCTAAAGAGTAGCTGAGGGCCGTCTTTCTCTCTTGAAACCTTTCCGAGTTCCCGTGATCCCTTCTTTGTTCAATAATCTAATCTGAAGCATGCGAATTAGCTAGTCTAATTCATTGCATAATTCGTAGTTGAGCTAAAGATTATATTCTTAAAGGCCATGAAAGCAATGATGCGATGGCTAAGATCATTTCGTAGAGACTAATTTATTTAGTGCCAGGCCCAATGTATTAGCTCAACCTACATACATCTTTTCAAGGTAACGAACATTCTTTCGATCTTTCTTCACAGAACACCATCAAGACATAAGCCAATACGTCATCATAATATAAACAGAACATAAGCCAATAGAGCTTCTGTTTCAAGGAGACGATTTTCAAGTTTTCAATAGCTTCTTCTCCCAAAAGTGAATCCCTCTATCAACCCGGCCAAAAGAGAGGAAACAATACCCCAAATTTGAATGAGGAAAACCAACTGTAGAAACCAAATAAATCAACTCTGGAGTTTGACGTACTCAGACACAGGCTGGTCTACAAGACTGCCACAAAATCATGCATTGCGGGAGACCAAAATGCAGAACTCGACCTATATAGCAAAAACAAAAGAGACTTACATGTGGAGAGCCCATAGATACCATTAATCCCACAACTCTCAAACACGTAATCAGTGAATCAGCCATCTTGTATCGGGAGGGAGCAGATTCAATAATCTTCAAAAAAAATTATTTTTCTGAACCGGTAGGAATTTTCATCAATATGATCATGGGGATTCATGGGTCGACTTGAAAGAAACAATACGTACGCTCAGGGGCGTAGCTACATGGAGAGCAGGAGGTTCAATTGACCTCTCTCACCATCTTGCCACATCTATTGTTTTTAGATTTTTACTCATATATAAGAGTATTATAAACTCTCTGACTAATTTTGCCCTTTCAAATGTGATAACAAATATACTTGTTTTTTAGTTAGTTCATGAGATTAAAGCAAAAACAATGTGTTCATTGTTTGTATTTATTTTATCTAATATTATTATCT
Source organism: Fragaria x ananassa (assembly GCA_034370585.1). Taxonomy (NCBI): domain Eukaryota; kingdom Viridiplantae; phylum Streptophyta; class Magnoliopsida; order Rosales; family Rosaceae; genus Fragaria; species Fragaria x ananassa. The sequence continues at coordinate 4,365,870 of CP139761.1, read as the reverse complement.
AACAAAAATATTTTTCCTACATAGTTAACTCGTCCAAATTAAATTTGACCCCTCTTAATATAATTTCTGACTACGCCACTGCGTACGCTGTTATGTTTTTTTGTCACCTGTTTTTTCTTTGACTTCCGACCTTATATTTTCTCTCATTAGAATCTGAGTTCTTAATAAGTGCGATTAATTAGAACGGTTTTAGGAAGAAGCTTATCCTCAGAAAAAAAAAAAAAATCTCGGTGATTCAAGTGAGAAGAGATCTACTAGATTGTCTTTCAAGTAAGGAAAAATTTCTCTCAGGATTGAGGAACTTCTCTACCCTTTGCATGTTTCCGATCCGCTTTCTCCATGACCAGCATGTCTAACTTAAAGGCTTATAAGACTAAGTTTAAAGACTAATTTGTGTCGAGGTCATGTCAAAAGCTATTCAGTTTTACTAGGCACTAAAATTATATTTCAATTTAACTGTAATCATCATTATCGACGGGATTTAAACCTAGTTCCCCACACTCAAGGATATACAAACTCAACTACATTTCCACATAAGTTAGAGGTTGTCGTCATTTTTCATCATAACAAACTTGTTGCGGTCCTGCCAGATATTCCAAGTGCCAACCAAGTTAAAGAAAATTTTCCCTAGCCTTTTGAACTTCTACACAAAGTAGATAATTCTTTATATATTTATTTCAGACTTGAAAACAAATCAGTTAGCATAAAATCATGATAGCAAAAGGAGAACATGTTCAAAGTATAATTGAATTTCACTTTAAGCTTATTCCAAACTTTAATGATGTAGGAAATGTCTTTGGTACGTAGTTTGGATAAAGGAACAAAATATACCTAAGATATTTGGTCACCCTAATAAGTTACTGTCTCTGCCCGAGGTGGTCGAATCATGCAGATCACAGAATCGTTCTGCAAGAGCTAGAAAAGACGAGAAATACACGTCTCAGACACGCCTGTACGTCCAAAGCCCAAATCACCAAGTGAGATGTGAGAGATGAGGGCGGTACAGTCTATCAGAAAACCTAGAATTTTTATTAACATGCATAAGCACGGTTAATTACTTGCTTTTAAAACATATATATTTCCTCAAAGAGTGCTGGACTCGTAGTCGATCATATTAAAAGTTGCAACACACACACACACACACACATATATATATATATATATATATATATATATATATATATATATATCATACACACATATATATATATATATATAATTACATAGTTATGTTTACATGTTCAGTTACTGACCAAATGATTCATAGTCAATCATCATTAGATCTACATCTAAGGGTTAAGAACAAAATAATTCTATTTCAAATAATTTTCCTACCATTAGATTTGCATCCAAGAGTGATTGATCATAAATCTTTTAGCTAATAACTAACCAGGTGAACACTATTGTTTAATTACAATCAAATGTGCTATAATTTGAATATTTGATATGATTTACCAAATCCAAATCTCTTCAATGATGCATGAAAGCATATATTACGAGCAGAACATTCCGGCAAATTAAGGAAAAAACCGTCAGACCTTATCTCTTGATTTTCCATGGTTTCCATGGTTTCCAATATTGACTATCAACAAATTTTATTTGTTCAATAATGGTCTCTAATACTATTCCTCATCCAATATCATTTGGACCCACAAATTCCTCCAATTTGTAGTACGTTCATATTCTGATGACAATAACAGGAGTCCATTGGCAGTGAAAGAACTAATAACGGCAAAACATAATCTATTATTGAAAAGCGAAGAATTGGATCCAGACTTAAGAAGAAAAAAAAAATAATGCCTATCAGAGAATAGAGATTTACTAAACCTAGCTTTTTTGGACCTCATCATCTTAGGAGTCGAAGAAGAATCGAATTTTACACCGTCTATTTTAGTGATAATATATTTCTGTGAAGATGAAAGTAGCTTCCGAGAAAGCTCGATTGCATGCACTTGGGTCAATCCACGTTCAGTTGGACTCGAATGTCTCCAAATTCAACACCTATATATAATAGATGCATCAACGAGTATATTATATGCCATTGACACCAAATTTGAAACCGAAGGCGAAAAGGAGAGTACATTTGAGGTACTGTAGGTTTGAGCTTGTGCAATGGAAGACTCTCGCAGAGGGAAGGAAGCGAAGCCAGGCAAAGAAGAAGTGCGTTATCGAGGCGTTCGGAGGAGGCCATGGGGGAAGTTTGCATCTGAGATAAGAGACCCTTCGAGACAGGGTGCTCGTCTGTGGCTTGGTACGTTCGACACGGCGGAGGAAGCTGCAAGGGCTTATGATAAGGCTGCTTTTGACCTAAGAGGTCATCTTGCCACACTCAACTTCCCCAACGAGTACTATTCTCGACTCATGGGCTCTCCTCCTTATCCTCCAAGAGTTCAGTCCTCCTTGTCTTCTTCTTCTTCTTCGTCTTCTTCTGCTTCGGCTGCAGCTACTGGTAGTAGTGCTGCTGCTGGGAGCTTTGAGAGTGGAAGTAGCTCATCTGCTGGACAAGGAAGGCAGGTGTTTGAGTTTGAGTATTTGGATGACAAGGTGTTGGAGGACCTTCTTGATTGGGAAAAGGAGAAACATAAATGAGAGCAGTGCAATTCTGTTTTTAGTTGAAGAAATCATGGCATGCATTAAGTTGTATCACTTTCTTTTTGTCATCTTTCTGTTCTTATTTCCGTTTCTTTATGTGCTTTTTGGTGTTGCTGCTTATGAATTGAACAAGCTTTCCTTCTATTAGTTCTATATATTACTATCGATCTGTCTCCCACAAGTTTTTTAGCAACACTTAGCGTGCAATTAATTTCATACGGTAGGCATCCATATATACTTGAAGGTTTTATTAATTTTATTTACCTCAGCAAGAATTAAATTACTAAAATGTGGCTTCAGAATTTATTACGGTAGGCATGCGTATAGATGCGGCTTCAGAATTAAATTTTGTTTCATTACCTAGCTCGCTCTCCCAAAATACAGTATGGTGACAAACCCTAACTTTAAGGTTTTGGTTGCCCAAATCTAGAATCTATGTTTAAATATCGTACACAACTTCACTTGCGACCTTCAAAGCGTGTCAGTACTTCAAACATGTCATAATTTTACACATACAACCTTCATAGAAGTATAGGGTTTTAACCAAAAATGCAATGAACATGCAACTCTTATAAGTATATGTAAGAGATCCTTCTTTAATTTTCCATTCTTCCTGATTCATCTTCTGTCCAAATCCGTTATTCTATGTACCTGAATCATTATATAACCATTGTTGGGATCTCTTCTTCTGAAACTCATGATTTTCTAGCTCCCACGTCACACACATCTTGTTAAGCTCTAGATTTAGTGAAATTAACACAACCAATTTACTGCCGTGAATGAAGAAAGAGCTTATGGGAGGGACAAAACAATAAGCTTCTTCATATTCTCAATCCTGAATTCGAATTTTATTGGGTCTATCTTCACTTACTTAGACGAAGGGGGCTAGCTAGATTTCCATACCAATTCACTCTCGTACAACTCTAACTAGAAGTGTCATGAACACCTTCTTAAACGTATATATAAATTTTAGATGTACAAATTAAAGACGAGTGACATACTTCACACTCTTGTTTTTTTTTCTCTATTAATTCCTTTTTATATGTTGAAATAGAAAATTTTCATTAAAATCAAGAGGCACCCGTTGAAATTAAAACTCTAAAAAACGTCTCTAGCAATCAGATATAGATCTCCATTTCACTAGGGAACAAACATAAATGGAGCGTCCCAGCAAAATGCTGAATTGGGGGATCTCTGAGCATGCAAGATGATGAACGGCGTGACACAAAGGCATTCCTCGTCTAAAGAGAATGACTTAAAATGAATGTTTTAAATTAACATAAACTAAAGAGAGCCTCACCTCGCTCTTTGTATTTAGAACAATTGCACTGAAGAGGTGATTGAGGGTTAATTTAGTATTATTGTGACTTTAAAAAGAAACTATTACTGCTGTACTTCGAAAATATTCAATTGTGAATTAAAATAGTTTTGTGTTTGGTAATGTTAGTACATAGTAGAACATCGGTCATACTCGCCTAAGAAGACACGTGTCGCCATATAAAATGGGCTTGGACCTTAGTTAAACCCAAGAAACTTACACTATCCCTTGAGGGCATAATAGTAATACTCTCTAATAAGGGCAAAGTGGTATTTTTAGGGTGCATCCACCATATCCCTATAAATACCATTCTCCACCCCTCATTTGTGGACTCCATCTCCACCCTATTCCCACCTTATTTCTACTCAAATATGGCTGACTGAGGCATCGGAGAGTCGAATGCCGGAACACCCGATCTTTCCTCTGACGCTCTTCATTCATGATTGACAGGTTATGAGAGCTTGAAGATGGTGTTCCCGCATTCTGTGTGATCCCTCCCTCAACAATCACACCGAAACAATGGCGCTAGAAGGAGGGGCCTCAAGTGGAAACCATCACATGGCTCACCATGAGCATATCCATAATCTGCCCAGATTTCCCTATTTGGAAATTTTCTTTTTCTGGTCACCAACCTTATCTTTTTTCTCGAGCTCCTCCCTGCCCGTATACAAGGAGCTAGCATTCTTTACATCTTAATTTTCACTACTCACAGATGATTATCAAAACAAGTCTAACTTATGGCTTGGTTTTAGAGAAATCCCGAGGAGAGAGAAAGTAGATCTGACTTTTTCTCTCTCCTTCACATTTGTGTACCACCGCAAGATAGCTCACCTTCCCAGCCATCATACTTGCCGTCTTCCAAGGAATCCAGCGTGGCCTCCCCGACCTCCGGCCAAGGCCCACGCGCTGGTGAGCAGCGCCTAAAGAACTGATCTTGACACCCAGCTTCCCTCAGCTACGACACGTCCTGGTAGTAGCTTCTTGACAATGATACATTGTCAATCCAGTGAGACCCATTCCAGTAGGGAGACCAGCCATGCCAGTCACGGCGGTGACACAAGGTCCCGGCAGGGATGTGCTCTCGGTATAGCGACTCCAATCTCGGCACCCTCCTCTCAGGCACCTGCCATCGGGACATGCCTTCGCCTTTGGCATCCACTTGATACTCCTTTCCCGGGGACGACCACCCATGTCTCCGTGTCTCTCTCCTGAGCCCCTCGCGGACTCCGCTTGTCTCGCCAGCCCCTCACGGACTCCCCTGGTCTCACCAGAGTCCCCGCGGACAACCCTGGTCTCGCGAGTTCCACCGTGGACTCCCCTGGTCTCGCCAGAGCCCCCGCAAACTCTCCTGGTCTCGCGAGCTCCCCTCGCGGACTCCCCTAGCAGACTCCCCTAGACTCCCAGTTCCCCTGGCGGACTCTCACACATGCACAACTCTCCATCCCGACCTCCCGGGACTCCTAGCTCTCTCCCGGCAGAAGTATACAAAAAACAAATTTCTCTCCGAGACCACATGACTATAGGCGATGTCCATTATTTGGTTCGTATGTCAACCAAGTTCGTATCCAATCCAGTTTCATGAGCAGCCCCCCGCCCCCCAGAACTGATCTGGACACCGAGAACCTCCACGGCCTCCCGGGACTCCTCTCTCTCAGTCGTAGGATACAAATTCTGGACGCCCATCCCAGTAGCGAGACCAACAGCGACAGTCGCGGCGGTAACACGGTCCAGGCAGGGATATGCTTTCGGTTTCGCGACCCTAATTTCGAAACCCTCCCCCTAGTCCCTGCCACGGGGACATGAATTCACCTTCTGGGCCCACTTGGCACCCCTCTCCCGGGGACACCCTCCTATGTTAACGTCAGTCCCCGTAGACTCTCTTGGTCCTGCGAGTTTCCCCGCGGACTCCCCTACCCTCGCCAGTCCCCCTGCGGACTCCCCTGGCCTCGCCAGTCCCCGCGGACACCCCTGGCCTCGCCGGTTCCCCCGCTAACTCCCCTGGTCACCCCAGTTTCCAGGCGAACCTCCCTGCCATCCCAAGTACAGATCCCGGAACCAAGGATTCGACCTTCCGACTCTTGATCTCGTCTCGACTCTTGATCTCATCCCGACGCTGGATCTCATCCCGACTCGTGATCCCGGAACACGGGTCTCGTTTGACGGGGAGTACATGGAACCTCTCCCAAGCTCCCGGCGCCCTTCCCTCATGGCCCCCCGAGCTTCCCCCCCCCCCCTCCCTAACTAACCTTGCTCTAGGAACATGCCTGCCCAAGTGACCCGCCCGGCACCTCTCTCCCGAGGACTCCCTCCCGGGTCTTGGTGCCTCTCTCCCGAGGCCAAACCTCTCTTCCTCCCAACACCGAGCTCAACACATGCTCTCGGAACTGCCATCACAATCCCTATAACTATTTGAATGAAGGTAGAGTTCCCAATTGGCCAATTCCCTCTTGAAACCAATTCTCCAGGCATCACCTCCCTAGACTAACCATTTCTCAACAACCTCGGCATTCACTCGGAACCCGATTCTAGCACCCAAAATATCACCATCTTGGCAGCCTCTCCCGGGAACACTTGTCTTCTCCCGACACTGGCACCTCCTTGTCGGTTTCACTACTCCCAGCATCTCCCTCTCGGTATCGATACCCGATGTACCTCCACCCCGAAACCGGCACGTCCCTTCCCGTGACCTCTCTCTTTGACACAATAGCTCCAGCTAACAACCAAGAAAGAAAGGAAGGAGAAAAGTGCTCTCAACATCCAAGTAGCTGCTATGGACACTTGAATATTTATGATTCTTCGGTACTTCAGAGCCAAGTCCTGAACTACTCATATACACACTCCTCTTGAATACCTCTCTGCATGCATGCACATCTTATAAACATTGTGGGCTCTCTATCAAATTAGTTTAACCAACTTACTTAGACCTTTACTTACACACATCCAAGCCATGCACATATGCTCCTTCGGTTCACAATTGAATTACACGTACTTGAATATGTGTAGCATCACCTACGCCCTCGAGTGGACACCTCACACAATTAAATCGACTACATAGCAAAGTTGAATAATGGCCACATATATCTTGAGAAGAATGCAACTAATGCTATTTTGACACATCAATCAAATCAAACCTTGAGAAGCATGTCATGAAGCAAACCTTGTTGTGTTTTACTGCATTTATTTAAAATCTCCACCATGATTAAGTTGCTAATCACTTATGTATTTTTGATGAGGTACTATAACTTCCTAAAGGGAGCATATCCCACTTGAACAAAAGCTGAGGCTTTACCGGGACACGTCGGCCCACATGAAACCTTATCGGCATTTTTACACCGGTGAACTTAAATAGTTGTCAAATCATGGGTCCCACTACATCCACAAGATTATTACAAAGGTTTTGTCGGGGCTCATTAGCCGACATGGAGTTTATAGAAAACTCTTTCTACAATGTCTATAGCGACTCTACACGGCTCCAGATAAGTCTTACATTACACTATTCACTTGAATTATTATCATACAAATAACATGCCTCATACATTATCATATCCTTAAACATGCTTATTACATGACATAGAGAGTTAGCAAACACTCTTTCACACATATACATGTTACATATATTCTCATGTACATGCTAAATACACATACTTGTAAACCATATGCAAACCATATGACACTTGCTTCACATGATTGCAAGCCATATATTGATGTATATCTATCTATGATTTTACTCTCGGCACACTGTCATGCCGACCTCTCGACTACGACATAGACGGCTACAAACACAATATGTGTAAATAGCCAACACACAAAGGTGCAATCTCAGGCTACGCACACAACATGTGTAAACAGTCAGCACGCAACGGTGCAATCTTAGCCTACACACACAACATGTGTAAACAACCAACAAGCAACGGTGCACTCTCAGGCTACACACACAACATGTGTAAACAACCAGCGCCCAAAGATGCAATCTCAGACTACACGCACCATGAATGTACGCCACCAGTGCAAACCATTCTGCCCGATAGCGCGAACGGTTACGCCATTAGAGCGAACTGTCAAGCCCACTAGCACGGCTCGTTACGCCACTAGCGTGAATGGACACGCCACTAGCACGGCCCGTTACGCCACTAGCGCGGCCAGTTACGCCACTAGCGCAGCCCATTTCACCCGCTAGCGTGAACTATTACGTCGCTAGTGCGAACTGTTTACGCCCCTAGCGTGGCTCATTACGCCACCAACGCGAACCATTCCGCTCAATAGCGTGAACTATCACACCACTAGCGTAAATTGTTACGCCACCAGCGCAGACCATTCGCAAATTGTTACGACCTTAACTCGAAACTTTCCCCTGTCACCTCGCAACCCTCACGTGGGGACTTGGGGACTCGATGTAGCGACTCTCTGTGATTGCTCTCCAGAATCGCTTCTCCAAGTGTGAGGTTCCGACACCTCGTTACGCCACCAGCGTGAACTGTTACGCCTAATAGCGTGAACCGTTACGCCACGTGCCCCTCATATGGTGAGGTTCCGACACCTTGTGATGAGCAATACTCTCGACACACGACATCTATCATCTATCAGCCACCCGGGACGAGTCAATAAACACTCCCTAGCGCGTGGCACCTAAGTCACCAACATGTTTAAGACAGTTCCTGACACAGGATATTATCCTCACCTCTTGAACACGTCATATGAAATCTCTCATGCCAACCCAGTCCTCGTTTCGGTGTCTCGCCACTGGGGGACTTGGGCAACAGCCTTATAGGTTGACATTTACCACGCTTCATGACGTGCTCTCGGTACACTTTGGCACCACCCACCTTGCCCCATCGGCATCTTGGCTACGCTCCCTAGCGTGCCTTTTGACAGATCTACACAAGCCCTATCGGCAACATCATTATGCCCTAGTGGCACCCATCGTCATGCCTCAGTGGCACCCATCGACACTTGCTTCGATGGTGAAATAGTGAACTACGTTTCGTTTGATCCCATAAACGGGTACGTAGGCACTCTAGCACTCACCTAGAGTCAACCACAAAATATGTCACCACAATCTCCCCATAGAACGTATGCTGGAATAGCTCAACTAGCTTGAGCATATAGCTGGTACATATCAAAGGCTACTAAAACGCCAAGGCATACAAATATGCCGGTACCCGTGGCCCGCGCGAGATGCTCGGCAGCGGTACCTCAACTTCGACCCCCGATCGCCCTGTAATCTCCAAACACTACATGGGAGCAACGACTCTAGTGTCTCAATCGTATATAGCAACGCACGGCATACCCCACTCAGAAGGAGCCGGTATATCCCCTCCCTTGCATGAGGACTTGGGAGACTGGGGACTGGTTATGTGGCCACTAGTAAGACTCGTACGCTTGATATTCTATCAGATAAAGTCCCCACATAAGAGAGTCTCTTGACCGCAGACTTGGGGACTTGTTAGTACATAGTAGAACATCGGTCATACTAACCCAAGAAGACGTGTGTCGCCACATAAAATGGGCTTGGGCCTTAGTTAAACCTAAGAAATCTACACTATTCTTTGAGGGCATAATGGTAATACACTCTTTAATAAGGGCAAAGTGTTATTTTTAGGGTGCATCAACCCTATCCCTATAAATACCATTCTCCACCCCTCATTTTGAGACTCCATCTCCACCATATTCCCACCTTAATTCTACTCACATATGGCTGACTTAGGCATCGGAAGGTCGAAGGCCGGAACAACCGGTCTTCCCTCTGACGCTCTTCATTCATGATTGACAGGTTATGAGAGCTTGAAGATGGTTGATGTGTTTTAAAATGTTACTCGCAAGCGCACGAATCAGTTGTAGCATAGATATGCAAGAGCGAGGTCGAACCCACAGGGAATGTATGAAAATAGGAAAAACTAATCGAATCTAAATTAATTTAACACTAACCTAGTTGAATGAAAGTTGATGGTGAAGTAGCTAAGACAAATAAAATAGATAAAAAATTACCTTGATGACGAAGTAACTAAAGCATCGGATTCCACCACATTACTTGATAAGTCTCTAAATATTATCTACTAATTCCCGAATTAGGAGTAGCAATCTAGAAATCAATCTACTGCTTTCTCAAGATTTAACAACGAAGCACACATGAAATATATCTAAAGTAGACTCTTCTTCGCTTCTTAATTATGAACATCAAAGCATCACATGTACACAAACTTATTGAAACTACAAAAGATCAAAGTGTTTACAAAGCATCAAATGTGAAACAAGCTCATTTGAATGACAAGAGATCAAAGAAGTTCATATTAAATATTTTACAAAGCCAAGCATGGATTAATAAAACTGACTTCCAAACTACCAAAAATGCATGACATTAGAGGTGAAAAGAACAAGGATTTTATTAATGCATTTTGAAGCAAGAGTCATAGGCATGAATAACATAACTATGGGAATTGTAGATAATTAAAAGAAACTTATTTCATAATGTGGTTTCCTCCTTAACCATAGTTAAGGAAATTAGCTAGACATAGTACAAATTGAAAACATATTTAAAACAATACAAAACATCATACAAAAAGTAGCTAAAGAAAGAGAAGAACTAAGAGCAACAATGTGTCTCTAATTCTCTACTCTCTCCTCCTCCTTCTTCACTTGAAGCAACCTCTATTTATAGGGCAACAATGATCTTCATTCCATCTTCATCTCCATGTGAATGTGATTTTTCATCTTTCAAACTTCTCAAGCTTGATAGCTAAAGTCTCCATCCATAAATGCTTCCATACATAGCTTCCTTCTCTCATTTTTCATGTGAATGAAGAGAAGATACGTACACAATCTTTGAACAATTGAAGATTTAGTTCCTAGAATCATGTTTGCTTGCTTCTTGCCTCCTTGTTTCATGGTACATGTCCTTGGAAATTCTTCATACTCTCTTCCATTTGTTTCAATGCATCTATATACCTATGAATCAAACAAGCAAAAGTGAATTCAACAATGGATGCCATGGTAATATTTTCACACATCACACTTAATGCATGAGAAAATAATCCACCAATTTAACACATGCATATATGCATACATGCTACTAGAATAAGAAGAACATGTGTTGCAATTATTCATCTAATTAAAGGGAAAAAGACTCATGTTAAAACAAAGACTCAACTTACTATATGAAAATAAGTAAATTGCTTCCATAACTTTAACATTTTATTTATTTAGACAAAACATCTATAAGAATACAAAAACAAACTAAATAACTCAAACTAATTAAAGATAAATAACTAACACATATAAATTAGAGATAATAATATGATATAAAATGTGCTCATCAATGGTGTTCCCGTATTCTGTGTGATCCCTCCCTCAGTAATCACACCGAAACATGTAAATATTAGTTTTAAAAGTGCTCTCAAAATAAAATATATTAAATTATATTGTTTCAAGGTTGTTTTTAAAAATTACTGCAAATGACCTGTAATATCAAACACTATAAAATCTAAAAATTCAGATAAACCCTGATATTTAAAAAAACGAAGTTGTACCAAACAGCCTTGAACCATTTCATCAAAGCACCGCGGAATTATTGCCGAACCAATTGATGGGTCCTGCATGGGGACCACATGCCCAGGCAATTCAGTGATCAATTATTGCCCAACCCATTGCCCGGCTGATTTCCATGGGCTCCACCATCAAGGACAAAGACTGCATTTTAAGCCCAAATGTTTACAACAACTATCTAATCATAGCCATTCGTTTTAAATCCAACAGCTGCAATAAGTTTAAAATTCTGTTAATGTAATGAGTCATTGAAAATTGAAGTTTGAATAGTAGATTGGTAGGTAAATTGCATTTTTTTTGTGTGCATTGTATTAGCTCGGGACAATTACCCATTTTAGATGAACACCGAATTGGTAGTACCAATTAGGTTAGCAAATCAACAATTGCCTTTTAGGGGCATATGCTCTTAGGAGAGAGAGATAGCTAAAACTTAAATTGGAGAGCATTTTCATTGGTATTGCTAAAATTGAAATTTGTCAACTTTTGAAGTAAATAGATACACCAATAGATAAACTATTGCTAAATAAAATAGAAAAATTTGTCAATTCATCCATACAATAGTTAAATCTTCTCTATCCTCTCTTACACACGCGTCACTTTATGATTTGTTAAAACATAATAAATAGCAATTACTGAAGAAACAAAATCTATTTTGACAAGAAGCATAGCTCAGTGGTAAGCTGCTTCACCTGCATCCGTTAGGTCGCGGGTTCGAGTCCCCTGGGGGGTAAGTGGAGAACCATTATTGATCCTCTTTTTAAGAAGTAAAAAAAGAAAAAACAATTACTGAAGAAACAACATTGTTTTTTGAGAAATTTTCATATACATCCAATTTTGAAGAGTGATTTTAAATAAAACTCATCTAATATTCTTATCTGATAGACATCTAAAATGTATCAATTATGATAAATATTATGTCCTATTTTTTCTAAATTTTACACAATTGCCACCATTCAACTATAACAAATTAATATAATAAATAAGCTTAATTGATGTTGTCTTAAATACCTTGATTATGAGACTTTCTTCTAACACATTTTTCAATCAATTTACAAAAATCATGTAGTTTTCTTTATTTTTATGAAAAAAATTCTAGATTAGAGGAATTCATTCTCTAATCTATACATAAGGTAAAATATAATATGATTACGATATATGATCTAAACCCTAAACCCTATACCCCAAACCCTATATCCTATACCCTGAACCTATACCCTATACCCTAAACCCTATACCCTGAATCTATACCCTAACTCTATACCTTAAACCAAATACCCTAAACCCAATTTTGGTTTTCTTCTTTTTAGGTATATTATCATATCATACCCTACTTAATAGGTACATTAGAAAAGTAAATAGTAGAGAGTAAAATGTTCTCTCAATTAGGATGTGAAATGATATAATAATATACTTAAAAAGAAGAAAATTAATTAAAGAACAAGAATGTGTACCTTACAATTAGACATTTTTCAATTATGTAGAGAGACAACAAATATGAATTTAGGAATGAAAAGTATCATTCTATTACAAATAACATACTTCTGTATATATACACACACACACTCCATCAAGTTAGTAATAACAAGGTAAAAAAAATTAAAGAATGTAATTGATTATGACAAAGTTAAATCCAACTAAATTTTAGCTCAATATTGAGTTTCAAATTGATGCTAAAATTGAGAAAGATACTAAATTTAGCTTTCTACTGTCTGAAAGTAAATTGGAGAAACCGAAAAATGAAGAAAACTATTAATTATAGACATTTGTTTTATATGGTAAGTTTACTTATGTGGAGTATGTGTAAAATGAAAGAAAAATATGTATGTGTTTATCTTAAAAGAAACCTAGTATTTTGGATTTTTATCTAATTTTCTCTTGTTTTTTTTTTATTTTTTATATCAAGGCAAATAACTCAAACGCTACAACTAGTCTTTCGTAAGTCGAACTTAAAACCTTTCACTTAGTAAGGGAGACTATGCCACTAGACCAAATGGTACTAGGCATGGAGCAACATTATTAAATCAATACGTAAATTTTAAAATTCTACCTAAATATAACAATTTTTGAACTTCACGCTGAAGATGCCTTAAGAGTTTGTTGCAACTTAAATTGATAAAACGTGTAATACGCTCTTTAAGATTGCTAAGCAATAAAAATAAAGAGTCTGTTAAAAATACTCTTATAATATTACATGACATGTGTGGCTCCGATGATAGCTCGTTCTTGTAACATGATAAAGTAATACGAGCTTCATGACCAGTCTCACCAATAGTTAAAGAGATCCAAATATTAACACCCAAATTTCCGAGGTCCCTTTTATCGTATGAGATTCACATTCTCAACAATAATGTCAACGTTACTTTCTAGAGAAGAATAGAGAATCAATCTTTCCAGAAAGTACAATAATTAAATTCCAAGTACAAAAGTAGCAGTACTTAGTTCTCGGGCAATCGAGATTGTATTCTGGTCTCCTCACTGAATGGCACGAAGGACTGCCCGTACAGAAATTCGCTAGTTGCACCACTCACAAACGTAGAATCACGCAACAGTAACGCAGAGAATCTTAATTGTTCCCAACAAAGAAATTTGGGATTTCTCCCAGGTTAGACAAAAGGCTAAGAATACTGTCACTATTTATATAATCGAAAAGAACTTGTCTTGAAGTAAGTAGACAATTGAGGACCAACACACAAATTATTGATAGCCCCGGATGAGAACAAATTCGATGAAATTAAACAACCTCCAAAATTTTTGGTCAAGATCCAAAATGATGGTAATGTAAACAAGAATCAAAACGTACAACATATCTGGTCGATCCATATATAATCCTTGCAAATATTTTGGTGTCTCTGTAAGAAATGGAGTACATTAAAATGGAAGTGAACTCCAAATAAAACTTCCATCAAGTCTCCACGTACGTCCATGGCACTAATTTTTTTTCTTTTTCTTTTTTCGATTGGTTTTAAACCATAAATAGTAGGAGTGAAAAGCTTTCTCAACCCTAGTTTATTAAAACAAAAATGTAAAATCATAAAAAGATAGGGACAAAATCAAATCTCTCAATCAAAACGAAATAATCCATCAAACACTACTATATATCATGAGTGAAATTTTTAATAAAACTAATGGTTCACTATCACAATTAGGAGGAATGAGCAAAATTCTACCAAACCATATCTTGTTGAAGAATTAATTAGCAACTAGTACCATTTGGTCTAGTAATATCAATCAGTGTTTACTTATCAAATCATTAGTTGTTATAAAATTTTTACTTGTAATGTAATCCCTTGTTAGTTTATTAACATATTGCCTAGCTACTTGATTATCTTTGTATGTGCAGTATGTGAATAACGTAAAGTGTAAATAATTATAGCCATTCTGTTTGTAGTTTCCAAAGACCAAATGACGAACAAAGAAAATCAATAAACAATCTATGGAGTCTACTTTTATATATCTATACATGTACCTGTTTCCAAAATTTAACCCAAATAAGACATATTGACCTCTCCCGCGCGCAATAAGCAATTGAGCTATAAAAATGATCGAAAAGATTAGTAAACAAAGAAATGGGAATGACTCATCCTCTCTCTCTCATTCACCCTCATTCTCATTCACCATTTAACATATACTATTTTTCGTCAAGGGCAGTTACTGTTCACTAATGACAGTAAAATGACGGTTCTGTCCTCTTCATTCCCAAAGATAAGCGCGGAGTCCGCTGGCAGATCCCTCTTCTTCTTTTTTGGACGAACTCTCTCTGTTTCTTTAGATTTTTCTATTTCACTGCCCTAGAGAAAGACGCGGAGTCCGATCACTCTTTTTGTTTTTTTTTCCTGTCCTCCTCATTCCCAGATATGGGCGCGGAGTCCGCTGGCAGATTTTTTTTTGTGTGGACGAACTCTTTCTGTCTCCCTAGATTTTTCTATTTCTCCGCCCAAGAGAAGGGCGCGGAGTCCAATCAATTTTTTTTTCTGTCCTCTTCATTCCCAAAGATGAGCGCGGAGTCTGCTGGGGGATCACTATTATTTTTTTTAAACTCTCTCTCACTCTCACTAGATTTGTATGGACGAACTCTCTCTAGATTTTTCTATTTCTCCGCCAAAGAGAAGGGCGCGGAGTCCGATCACTCTTTTTTTTTTTTTTACAAACTCTCTCTCACTCTCATTCCCAGAGATGGGCGCGGAGTCCGCTGGAGGTTCGCTTTTTTTTTTTGGACGAACTCACTCTGTCTCTTTAGATTTTTCTATTTCTCCGCCCCAGAGAAGGGCGCAAACTCCGCCCGCGAGATGGGCGCGGACTCCGCTGGCAGATCGTTTTTTGTAGACGAACTCTCTATGTCTCTCTAGATTTTTTTATTTCTCCGCTCCAGAGAAGGGCGCGGAGTCCGATCACTCTTTCATTTTTTTTACAAACTCTCTCTCACTCCCACCAGATTTTTCTATTTCTCTGCCGAAGAGAATGGCGCGGAGTCCGCTGACAGATAGTTTTTTTTTGGACTAACTGTCTCTCATCGCCTTAGAGAAGTGCACGGACTCCGCCCGCGAGATGGGCGCGGAGTCCACTGGCAGATCGTTTTTTTTTTCGAACTCTCTCTGTCTCTCTAGATTTTTCTATTTCTCCGCCCCAGAGAAGGGCGCAGAGTCCGATCACTCTTTTTGTTTTGTTTTTTGTTTTTTACAAACTCTCTCTCACTCTCACTCTCACTAGATTTTTCTATTTCTCCGCCCAAGAGAAGGGCGCAGAGTCCGCTGACAGATAGTTTTTTTTTTTGGACTAACTGTCTCTCATCGCCCTAGAGAAGGGCGCGGACTACGCCCGCTAGATGGGCGAGGAGTCCGCTGGCAGATCGCTTTTTTCTTTTTCTTTTTTTTTTTGGACGAACTCTCTCTGTCTCTCTAGATTTTTCTATTTCTCCGCCCAAGGGAAAGGCGCGGAGTCCGATCACTCTTTTTTTTTCTGTCCTCTTCATTCCTAGAGATGGACGCGGAGTCGGTTGGGGGATCACTATTGGTCTCTCTAGATTTTTCTATTTCTCCGCCCAAGAGAAGGGCGTGGAGTCCGCTGGAATATCGTTTTTTTTGCGCACTCTCTCTCAATCTCTCTAGATTTTTCTCGCTTTCTCTACCGCCCAAAATTTCTCTATATATAGAAAGGCTCTTCTCAAATTATGTCACCCAAGATTTCTCTCTGTTCTCTCGCTCCTAATTCATTAATGTAGCTCGCAAGTCTATACTCAGTAACCGAATCCAAATCCTTTCCAAAATTGATCTCAGTACCTTCCTCCACTGTTCAAAACCGCCAACTATAATCTTCGCTCTTGACAACAATTAGGTGGGTTGTGAATATTTTTTTTTTGATCTATTAACTTACACTCCTCCATTTACACTGATGCATGTAGATTGGATGTTTGGGCTAAAACTTCATCCATGCTTTTTTTTAAATTCGGTACATTTTTTCTTTTTCCTGCAATAGATATTAGATTACAGGGAATAGTTGTTGAATAATTTTTCTAATCTTTACCCATCCTTTTACTGATCAACATCTAAAGAAAAAAAATGGAAGGTATTAATTAATTTATAACTATGGTTATTTCTTTTTTTACTTTATGTTTATAATGCTGGATATGATACATAGCAAACTCTCACATATTTTTCTTTTTGTATGTCTTATGCAATCCACAATATTTTTTCTTTTTAGGTTGCAATATAACATAAGCTGAAGTAAACAAATTTCTCTATAACAAATATTTTAAACACCCGCAACAAAGTGCGGGCCTAATTTCTTGAAGATGATATTGTAGATATTAGCTAATCCCGCTGCAACGCGCGGGCAACTTTCTAGTTTAACGTATACTATTTTCCGTCAGGGGCAGTTACTGTTCACTAATGACAGTAAAATGACGGTTCTGTCCTCTTCATTCCCAGAGATGGGCGCGGAGTCCGCTCGGGGTTCGCTTTTTTTTTTGGACGAACTCTCTCTGTCTCTCTAGATTTTTCTATTTCTCCGCCCTAGAGAAGGGCGCAGAGTCCGATCACTCTTTTTGTTTTTTTTTCCGGTCCTCCACATTCCCAGATATGGGCGCGGAGTCCGTTGGCAGATTTTTTTTTTTGTGGATGAACACTCTTTGTCTCTCTAGATTTTTCTATTTCTTCGCCCAAGAGAAGGGCATGGAGTCCGATCACTTTTTTTTCTCTGTCCTCTTCATTCCTAGAGATGGGCGCAGAGTCATACTATTTTCCGTCAAGGGCAGTTACTGTTCACTAATGACAGTGAAATGATGGTTCTGTCCTCTTCATTCCTAGAGATGGGCGCGGAGTCCGCTGTGGGTTCGTTTTTTTTTTTTGGACGAACTCTCTCTGTCTCTCTAGATTTTTCTATTTCTCTGCCCCAAAGAAGGAAACGGAGTCCCCTGGCAGATAGGATTTTTTTTTGGCTAACTGTCTCTCATAGTCCTAGAGAAGGGCGCGAACTCCGCCGACGAGATGGGAACTGATTCTGCTGGCAGATCGTTTTTTTTTGGACGAACTCTCTCTGTCTCTCTAGATTTTCCTATTTCTCCGCCCCAGAGAAGGGCACGGAGTCCGATCACTCTTTTTGTTTTGTTGTTTTTTTTACAAACTCTCTCTCACTCTCACTAGATTTTTCTATTTATCCGCCCAAGAGAAGGGCGCGGAGTCCGCTGACAGATAATTTTTTTTTGGACTAACTGTCTCTCATCGCCCTAGAGAAGGGCGCCGACTCCGCCCGCGAGATGGGCGAGGAGTCCGCTGGCAGATCGCTTTTTTTGTTTTGTTTTTTGGACGAACTCTCTCTGTCTCTCTAGAATTTTCTATTTCTCCGCCCAAGAGAAGGGCGCGGAGTCCGATCACTCTTTTTTTTTGTCCTCTTCATTCCCAGAGATAGACGCAGAGTCCGCTGGGGGATCACTATTGGTCTCGCTAGATTTTTCTATTTCTCCGCCTAAGAGAAGGGCGCTGAGT
The DNA here is from genome assembly GCA_034370585.1 of Fragaria x ananassa. Taxonomy (NCBI): domain Eukaryota; kingdom Viridiplantae; phylum Streptophyta; class Magnoliopsida; order Rosales; family Rosaceae; genus Fragaria; species Fragaria x ananassa. The sequence continues at coordinate 4,347,441 of CP139761.1, read as the reverse complement.
CCGCTGGCAGATCGTTTTCTTTTTAATTTTTGGGCGAACTCTCTCTCAATCTCTCTAGATTTTTCTCGCTTTCTTTGCCGTTATCTCTCTAGACTCCTCTCGCTTTCTCTACCGCCCAAGATTTCTCTATATATAGAAAGACTCTTCTCATATTCTATCGCCCAAGATTTCTCTCTGTTCTCTCGCTCCTAATCCATTGATCTAGCTCGCAAGTCTATACTTAGTAACCGAATCCAAATCCTTTCCAGAATTGATCTCAGTACCTTCCTCCACTATTCAAAACCGCCAACTATAATATTCACTCTTGACAACAATTAGGTGGGTTGTGAATATTTTTTTTCATTTTTCAACTTACACTCCTCCATCTACACTGATGCGTGTATATTGGATGTTTGGGCTAAAACTTCATCCATGATTTTTTAAATTCGGTACCTTTTTTCTTTTTCCTGCAATAGATATTAGATTATAGAGAATAATTGTTGAATAATTTTTCTAATCTTTACCCATCCTTTCCTGCAGGTATTACAGTTGTTTTTGCAATCAAGTTGTAATCTTGAGCAGATTTACAGCTATCAGACGTGCGTATCATTTTTTGGTAAGTTGAAGTTTACACTCCCAGTAACATATATATACTTTTCAAAATTAATAATTATTGAATACCTGTAATCTATTACTGCATATTACTGTCTTCATATTGTTTTTGTAACATAGAATCAAATACAGGCTCAATTAATTCAGTTAGAGTAGTAAGCTTTCATGCTTGGTCCATCTCTTCAGCATCTGGCATAGCAGTTTTGATATATAATTTCAAGTACAGTGTCTTCCTGATCAACATCTGAAGAAAAAAATGGAGCGTATTAATTAATTTATAACTATGGTTATTTCTTTTTTTTACTTTATGTTTATAATACTGGATATGATACATAGGAAACTCTTACATATTTTTCTTTTTTTATGTCTTATGCAGTCCACAATATTTTTTCTTTTTAGGTTGCAATATAACATGAGCTGAAGTAAGCAAATTTCTCTACAACAAATATTTCAAACACCCGCAGCAAAGTGCGGGCCTAATTCTTGAAGATGATATTAGGGATATTAACTAATCCCGCTGCAACGCGCGGACAACTTTCTAGTAAATCTCATTCACCGTAAATCCCATTTATGTTTAGTAAACACCCCCCAGAAGTCTAGCCCGCCACCAATGCCAGAATCATACCTCCAAGCGCCATCCGAGTTTTATATAAATTCCACCCCATTGATTGAGCTAGCTAGGATGCAAACTACAACGTGCACAGTTTACACTGTACTTCAAAACTCTAAGATCAATTAGAGTTATGCATACAACCAGGGATGGAACCAGAAATCGAAAGTGAGTTGGGCTAATTTTCACACAGCAAACTTACAAAATATTTTTTGAGGTTTGGAACCTAGTGGGAGGCTTATCCTCACGTCTTTATATTAAAAACATATGAGGGGGACATAAAACCAAAACCTTATAAATTGAAAACTACAACGAAAATGATTGTAAGAAAATAACAAACAATAACCTATAACTATCTAAATCGTACCCGCCGGATTTTACTCCGGGTTCCACTAACTTCAAACTCCTGAATCATAGAATCATTATCGACACTAACAGAAAACTCTTAATCAATATAGAGAACCATCAAATCATCAAGAAAATCATCTTCCATCTTATTTCGAAGTCTACTTTTTATGATGTTCATATATGAAAACGCTCTCTGTTGTGGCTGTAGAAACTGGTAGAGTCAACACAAGACAAATCAACCTATAAATCATAGGAAAGAATGCAAACTTTCTTGATTCAACTAACCGCCGAGACAAATCGGACACATAAAATGTGTTGACAAATCTTGGATCAGCCAGAATATCTGCTACAAAAAACCCACACTCCATATCTAGAGTTGACAAATCAAATGATGTAAAATCCTCAGGATAAAACTTCAAAGCAAGATTGCAAACATCTTCTGATCTGAATGCAACAAAATTATCACGAGGATCCAATGTAGCACTAAGAACAAGGAGCTCCAATGAATCATCTAGAAATCTATTATCCAACTCCGCCAACTGGAAGTCTATTACAACATTAAGTATGTTGACCCGATAATAATGCTCATTTGTAATATTCTGTTCACAAGCTCTAACACCTTTCTTGTAAGGTAATGACATATTAGGAATAACAATATCATTCTTGTTTAAGGAAATTATGTTTCTGTCCTTCTGTTATGTGTCTTGCCCTAATACACGTAGGATTGGTTAATCCGGTTTCCTTATTAGAATAGATTACAGTTGATAAAACTTCTAGATCCTTCGAGAGACTCTATGTAATGCCTATAAATAGGTCTTTCTATCAATGAATGAGTAGACTGTTATTCTCGTTATCATTTCTCCTTTAACACATTATCAAACTTGGTGCTCTTACCAAGCTTTGCTAAAAGCCCCTCCATTGAAAGAAAAAAAAAAACCCTAAAATCGGGAACCCTTGTTTTTCCCGATTTTTGACCAAAATTCCTACAGCCCTTGGCCAGAATTTTATATCCTCAGAAAGATCTCTACGTCCCGGATCCAATGTCGCCAGCCTCACCTAGAAAATTCTAGATCGCCGCCGCTACCGACCACAGGTTCAGGTCTTTTCCTTGCTTCGATCAACCTGAATTTTTGATAGCAGCTTCCCCATCCAGAGATGCTCCTTCTGTCAAATTTTCAGCCCCAAACTCGAAACATAAGTAGGCGAAAAGTTGTTTCTCCTCTCGGCAGCCTCTAGAATCTAAAAATTCCAAGATTGCTCGCCTTCCAAGTAAGTCCAGAAGGGCTCCTACTCCTCGGCTGACGCCCACAACCGACCTCAACTCATCAGAGTTATATATTCCTTTCAGGTACTTCTTTACTTGAAAAGAGTACCTTAATGGCAGATTAACACTCTTTATCGAGACACCTCATTCGCCAAGAAAATTGCTCTGGGCACCCACCTTCACTGATCTGGCAGCCTAGCTTCGACTACTCATAGCGACGGCGAAGCACACAAGCCTCCTTACTAGCCGAGCCCCATCTCAGCCCGTTGCCGCCGCTCTCTTACAACCCAGCGCCCAACCTTGCGGTGCCGCTACCCACAGACACGATGAAATTGCGAGAGTAACTTTGCAGCATGGAAGCAAATATAAAAATTATAAGGGCAACTTCTCTTACACAGCAAACTAGCATGTAAGCTTTTATAAAAGTTACTACTTTTGAAATTTTAATTTCATAGCCGGGCTTCGTAGCCTTCTTCTACATCCCACCTTTCTTTATAATGTGGGACGATATTGAGGGATTGAGACCCCTCATATCAAAGTTGAAATTTGTAACGGTTTGACAAGTCACGGTATTACGATGAAATATTGTCGTGGTTAATAAAGGGACAAACATCGATTTGCGACTGAAATTGTCGTGGTTAATATCGATTTGTAACGAAAATGTCATGGTTAACATCGATTTGTGACGGAATTTGTCACGGTTTACATCGAATTGAGTTACCATAAACTTTGGTCTTGACATAGTTCATCACTTGGAATTAATTATGGTATATCGATAATAGTCAACCTTCCATCTTGTTGTTTAAATATTTGATTGAAATATGAGCCTTGAATTTGACATAAAAATAAAAAGTGACGAATTTCATGTCACGAATTTCATGCAACAAGAAACTCACTATATGGAAGAAGAGAGACTATTATTCTCACAGTTAAGGATTTAAAAGCAAAAGGTACATTGCGGAAATATGAAGTGCATGACTTCGATTTAATAGTCTAAGTGACTATAAATCCGTTTATTTTTTCAAGTTTTGTGAAGACGTATAACTCACATATTTGACTAAAGTTACTTAGTCGTTATATTTTGAATTAAATTTATGGTCAAGACCTTGATACAATTGTTGGCATTTATATTCGAATTTTGTTTTGCACATATGGTTCGATCTACATAAGCTATATGTAATGCAATATATCACATTACAATATGAAACTACATTGGACTACATTAGACCACCAGTTATTATAACGTGGCGTTTCTAACAACTAGATATCATGATGTGGCGAAATGCACATTGGTTTTTGGATCAAAAGAGGATTTGTGATGTCAAGTGTGGCACAATGCACACTTATACAATTGCATAGGCATTACAAACAAGAGTCGTTTTCTACACTCTTGAGTGGATTCATAATTGCAAAAAGAAAATTGTGTTATGCTAAATGTCATCCAAAATTGGATGTTAAAAATCCTCATCTTTCTCTACAAGATCTAATAGTGAGCTGTTGGCGGTGGCGCCACCCCTATATATAGCGCTCACGACCAATTTTGCTATGTTTTGGCATGTTTTAAATCTTGTTTCGTCCATCTATGTAGTATTATATGTCATGTAATGCACTCTAAAGAATTCCAATACCTTTTTCAATCTTCATCGAAATTGTTAACATATTTCGGTTTCTATGTCTTGACATAAGACTATTGTCTCTACATTCTGGTATATGAATGTGTTGTAGCGAGATTGAGTGTTTAACTTATTGTAAGGAATAGACAACTATTCATGGATTTAGTTCTTTATAAATCTGTTGTGACTATGATGACTAGATCATCAGAAATAATCAAAGAGTTGATTAATGCTCAAGTTCCAATGCCTAATGGCGTTATGATTCAAGTCACATATGCTCTTTATGCATGCATAAGAAAGCAATCGAACCGTGCTATGAGTTAATGATATTCATGCCAACGTTTATCACCTAGGAACACATTGTGACAATTGATGAGAATTTCTTATGTATCATTATAATGAATGCGCAACATTCATGAGTCACTAAGATTCGGTTAATTGAATCGGTTATTGTCTCCAATGATGAGAATGAAGACATTGACTTATGTAGGCTTTAACATAAATTGTCCAGGACAATTTTGGACGTGTTTTGATGATCCGTATACTAAAGAATAAAGACTTTCACGAACATCCTTTTTTTTAGCAAAGTAACCATTGAAATCAAAGATCACCAAAATTACACTTGGTGGAGCTATGAGCAATGCTCACGACCGATGGATGGCATTAAAGCCGTTCGCGTCATCCTCCTATACAATGGATGTCACGCCCCGAACCTTAATTTTTTTACCTTAATTACTAGCATAGCGGTAATAAGAGTTTTTACCATGTTCGTCACTAAATGTGTTATTTAATTAGTCCCCAGAGGGTGTTGAGGGACTAATATTTTGAAGGAAATATTCTAAGGAAGAATTTTTAACGACGATCAAAATGGTAATTTTTGCTAGTAAAAGGTAATTTTATTGGGGTATTATTTTGGGGTGTTGAATTTTTGGAGTTGGGTTATTTAAGGACTTGGACCGGATCGGGCCCAAGCCCAGTCTCTTTTTTCTTTTTTTTTTTCTTTCTCTCTTTCTCTCTCCCGGTTCCTCTCCGAGCCTGTTTTTTCCCAGAAATTTCCCCGCCGCCGTCCGCCGCCGTCCGGCCTCCGTTCGCGGTCAGACCGGTCCCGTTCGGTCGGTCTCCAACCCAGCTGCAATTCTAGACCGGTGGCAGCCTCCCTAGCGCCGCCGTGAGAGAGAAATGTCGCCCGGAAGCTCCGACTGCTGAATCGGTTTTCTCACCGGAACTCCTTCCTCCGGCCGCCATAGCCGGCGAGCCATAGCTCAAAAGGAAGCCCTCCTTCCGTGCTTCAATCCCTCCAAAGGGCTCGCTCCGTCGTGAGCTAGGTAAGGAGAAATCGGAATTTAAATTTCTAGGGCTTTATTGTGTTTTTCCGTTCGATTGATGTGCTTAGGCTTAGAATTGGAGTTTGTGGTAGTTAGGAATGTTGTAGAGGAGGTTGAGAGGAAAATGCTGCCAAATTTTGGTGACCATCGGAGATCGCCGGAGTTGGTCGCCGGCCGCCGCCGAGAAAATGTTTTTGGTGGAGAAAAATGTGAGGAGTTTAATGGAATAAGTTTTAGAATTTTTGGAGGAGTTTTGGATAGGTTTGAGATTTGTTGAAGTTTGGTATTTTTGGCGGATTATTAATTTATAATCCGGCCATTGGATTTTATTTGGTGGAAGGTGATTTTGAGGATGTCGGTAAAAATTTGTGGAGTTTTGAGGTTGGCAGTGGATTTAATATTTTGGAGTGTTAGGCTTGGTTGAGCGCGAAGAATATTTAATTATGCATGTTTTGTCGGTGTTTTATTTTAAGAAATTAATTATGTTTGGAACAGGACGCGAGGAGGCTCGAGCAGAGGAGACCTCCAACCGACGGCAGGCTTAGGCCTAAGTTGTGAGTGGACTTTTGTTTTATATAATGTGTTTGAATTGTTTTATTGTTGAGTAATTTCCTTTGTTGGATATATTTCCCAAAAGTTGAGAGAATTTCTGCGATATTACTCAAGGCAAAATTCTGAAAATAGTATGTATGAGAGAGAATGCTAGCTAGCTATACGTGGCAGCCCCCATTCTGAGGACGCATGCCAGTTGGGGTGACGTGAGCGTTAGACGCGAGCGTAGTAGCCTTGTACAATTTTCTACTTGTTGAGATTATTCTATGTTTTTACATTCATTCATAGAAATCGTACAAGGAGTAAGCACGTATTTATAACCACTCGGTCTTTATCCTCCATACTGAGGAAATATGCCAGTATGGAGCGACGTGAGCGTTAGACGCAATCGTATTAGCCTGGTGTGACTATCTAATTTAAAGCTTATTCATAGATAGCATACATGGAGTATACGAGTGGTTAATACATACTGATATATATTTATAATTTGAGCCTGAGAGGCCGTCTTTGTTTAAGATTTGGGGACTAGCCAGAACTAGTCGTTTTCATTGATAATTTCTTGGGGAAATATTATTGTTGTTGAGATTATTTTGTCCACTCACTCTGATGTGATGAAATATTTTCCCCTGAGCTTTTCCTTCGTTTTTGAATGCCCAGTCTGCAGAGTTCAGGTGGGGTCTAGAAGGAGGCGACGAGGCATAGTCACTCATTTCTCCACTACTGTTCACCAGTAGGTCTTCTGTTTAATCACTAGGATTTCTAGTAGCTTCCGCTGTATTGCTTGTAGTAGCTCTGAATACTTTCGGAAAAATATCTGTGTATTATTTTATTTAGTTATTTGGATTAAGTTGAAGAAGTTATATTATTGGTTAAAAGTGTTCTATAATTTTTCGGGTTAGGGTTGTCCATTTTCAAGGGAGTTTTGTCGAGTCATTCGGTAAGTTTTCCTTAGAGGTGGTCCCCGCAGGACTCACTTCGGGTTTCAGGGTGAAATTCGTGGCGGGTCTTGACAATGGAGGCACTACTCATGCTTTCATAAGCGAATATGACGCAAAAGAACTCTTATGATCTCACATTGGTCATGCTCGTTACTTGTTTCGTAAAGCCTATTCTTTAGCAAGGATTATGTGTGACGCCCTCCTACGCTAAAGACAATGATATGTAGAGACTAGCATAAACAAAATACTACATCGTTGTTCACAAAGTAAGACATTACAATGTCTGTGAGTGATTCTACAAGATGATATATAAGATGTTAGCTTAATGGCTTCTCATTGTTCACTTTGAGGCATAATAATACTATGGTGATGTTCACAATGGTTTAACTCAAGCCATAACAATTAGCTGTTATGGGGAACCTTAACAATGATTGAAAAGTTAAAAAAACCTAGAATTTCCGGTTTTTCAACTTGCGGAGTAATCATTTTGAGATCCGGTTCAACAACGTTTAGACTGGTTCTTGAGGTTCTGTTTGCGGCCACGGATTCCTAACATCCAAATCTGCCAATGTACAAAATTTCGTGGAATTTAGAGAAGTGGAAGGTGGTGAACCTCTTAATATAAGTGTTCACGGATGTCCAGCGACTCCGACGGATGATTCGGCAGGTTTTAGGCCGGTTCCGTCGTTGAGGCTAGCGGTTTTGTAATCCTAACTTCCATTTCTATCTGCTTACAAAATTTGGTAGCGTTTGGAGCATTGGAGAATAGTGAACCGTTAATGGAAGTGTAAAACAAAGGTCCGGTGATACTGGCAGTCAGTTCAACCGATTTCTTTTTGATCGGTCTCGACGGTAAGGCCAGTGGTTTATTTTTGGACCTATAAGACCAATGACTACGGGTTGTAGTAGGGTCATAGTTTTACTTATTTATCATTGTCCGCCATCATTTAAATCTTTATGTTACGATTGTAACAATATGCATATTTGTTAACAGGTTGAGTTAACGTGCTGCAATCTATATTGTCCACATGTTGTATGTTCCATATTGCGCCACCACAAGCACACAATGATGAGTTATTTATGATGAATATTTTCTTTGAATAAGACATAAACTTCCGACTATAGTCCACTTATATATCTTGACATGCTATCTCTTTTGTGTCACTTTGATGAGCAAATCTTCTCATCGTTAGGGGGAGATAAGAACAAGAATGTTCAAGTAGAACGACTTGGAATTGTCGTGGTTTGTCCCTAAAGTGACGAGATCACATATATATGCTGCAAACATGCCTGCAAGGATTGATATCCGGATAATGACATGTTGATGTCCGGATAAGGGAACATGTCGTCACCTATATATGGTGGCATGGTGACACCACAAATGTGGTAGATGGTGTCACATGGTCGTGGCTTCTATAGTTTAGGGGGAGGCTACTTGGTTCAATACATACTCGCCAAGGAAGAATACGAGTTTGGCACAACTTGATCATTTGATCAATGATACTCATTCTTCTGTTATTTTTAGATTATGGTCATCATTGGGGGACACCTCAATGTCAATACCAATCTATATAGAGATCACTACACTTAGAAATTACACCAGTGTACATGATGACGTGCTTTAATGAGTTTGATATCGAACCATACTTTGTTGAGAAAATACTAGCGTTGTAGATTGGCCTAAATGGAAAGATGCGATTCAGTTTAAACAAAGAGATCGTGTTTTGGTTAGGTAACGCCGACACCCCAAGTGTAAACTCTATTAGTTATGTCTTTGTTAGAAAGCGTAGTGAGAAAAAGAGTTTAGACTCACCTTCTGGCGCAAAGTCTCTCACAAACGCCCTGGATTCGACTACGATGTGATATACTCTCGTAATGGATGTCATTGCACTCTACTACCTTCTCAGTTTGGTAGTTTCTGAAAAACTGAACAAGCAGCTTGTGGTCATAACTTATCTTTGTTGGGAACTAAGAGATGTACTAAAGATCTTGAATAGATCGGTTTTCACCCAAATCAAGTGGCTACTGACCACAAAGCGCGTTTACAAGGTATTTGCTAAGTATCTACTTGATTAGGGAAATGATATGAAGAATTATGCCTATTTATGTGTAAATTATGGATGAATCGTGATGAACTCTTGTTAAACTAAGTGTTGTCGGTAGTTAGGGCCGGTTTATGTAGAAACACTAAGAGATGCCACTGATCCAAAATTAAGAATGAAAGGAACTTGGGAATACTTGGTCTCGAAAGTGAGGACCGTTATTGATGATGCTTATTTATCAATTGACTTAAGGCAAGCTAAAAGACGATGAAGTTATGCCTATATGTATCCTTTGATAAGTCGAAGTCTTGAGAAGACTCGTTTTGTCCATATGACAAAGAAGTCTTGAGAGAAATTCTCCATCGAAGTACGGTAGTACATTTATGTACTTGTTACAATATGTTTGATTCGACATCTCATTCACTACAAACTTGTAAGGCCAAGTTCTTCTTAGTCTTTCAACTTTCTTCCTAGTGGTCGAGCATCTTCGCTCTCTCTTAGATGAGTGTGAAGGAATATCAAGGTAGTGGCCGGATGCGCCCACGTAATGCCAATGTAACAGCAGTGATTCCTTCTAGGAAAGGTTCAGGTTTAAACATCCCTACAGAAAGACACATTAACAACGAAATCAGAATCTGTCCAGTTTCGTATGTCAACTTCCACGAGACCTACATGATAGCCCACTCATTGGAAAATGGTGAAATTGGTACCTGTTAGTACATAGCCAAAATACTTGGCTGAGCCGAGAATAAGGTGCAATTACCCGGTCACCGAAGATCATTCCAGGCGAGATAGCTCTGGTGAGCCCTTCATGAATATCCAAAGAAAGAAGGGCCGGTAACAACCCGCTTGCCAAAATCACTCTAGCAATAAAACACCCCCAAAAGGGAAGACACTACAAAGGTTAACAAATAGTCCCACATCGGAGACTGAGGCCACAATGCCTAACCTTGGCCTATAAAGCAGGCACAAACTCCCATAAAACATAAGACACACAATTCTCTTCCAGCACTCCCGTACACGCAAGTAGCCCAAAGCTAACTTAAGCATCGGAGATTCGAAGACTGGGCCACCCCAGTCCCGACTTCCTGACGCTGTTACTTGTGCAGGTTCTGAGTGCAGGACCAAAGGATTCTACCTCGCCCCGACTCGCAACCCCTTCCCGGCTCGTGTCCTCGGGACGAGACATGTAGAAACAATTGGCGATAGAAGGAGGGGCCCTATCTTGTGGAACTCCCATTTGACTCGGCACCATGGTGGAAATCATTGATGACCCTGCGGACCCTGGCACTCAAGTAGAGGAGGAACTTTTCCAATCCGGCGACACATCCCTTCCCTAAACCGGCAATGCAGCCCCTACTAGCCATCCCGACCCCGCCAAACCCCTTGAAATTCTCAAGCGAGACTTACATTCGTTCCGCGAGCAAGTGGCGAAAGAGAGGGCAGAAGAGGAAGTGTACCGGGTACGCATCGCCGAGTTAGAGAAAGAACAATTCTGGCTCCGCGTCACGTTAGAGCATCGTAACATGTACAACGAAATCTTGGACCGCGAGTTGCCGGAACTCCGGACCCACCTCTTCTCTTCCTAATCAAGGCCAGGCCGGTTCCATGCTCCCGGGAGGCCCCAACCAGATCATATATGTGTCTCATCCCCTTACCCACCCCTCATTTCCACTCCCAGCCCTCCAACCATCTCCAATCCCCAATGACTCCCCCCTGCCACATCAGCCTAATCCATCTGCCCAACCTATCTCCCTTTCAACCACTACCAACTCCCCTAACCCACCTCTTAACATGTCAACCCACCTACTGCTTCAACTCAGCCAAACAGTCACACAGTTAGCCTCGCGGATTGAAGGCATCGAGAGTCGCGGGCCCAACGGTCCTTGTTCTCTGGCTATGGACATCGCCCAAGCCCCTTCACACCCCGAGTGCAGATGTACAAGCGGCCTCCGGGAACCAAGCCATTCAAGATGGACAAGTATAAAGGCACAGGGGACCCTCATCTCCACCTCGAGACATTCTTCTCGCTCTGTAGCTCCTCTGGTTAGAGCGACGCCATAGCCTGCCACGCCTTCCAAGAGACCCTATCGGACGAGGCCCTCAGTTGGTTCCTCAATCTGCCGCCTAACTCCATTGACAACTTTGACCAACTCTCGGAACGCTTCCTCAGCCGTTTTATACTACACGCTAGCATTTATCGCAGTGTAGATGCCCTGTTCCACATCAAGCAGAAAGATGGCGAAGGCTTCCATGAACTGCTGTCCCGATGGCAATCTGCCACCGCAAGATGCCACTACTTGGAACCTTCCGTGGCAGAACAGGTTTTCCGTCAGGCCCTGCTCCTTGGCAATTTTCTAATGGAGATCAATAGGAACCCTCCCGGATCCTACGATGCCTTGATAGACCTGGCTATGCGGTGGGCCCGTGCTGAATTTGCCACTTTCGGACGTTCCACCCCCGCCACGATAGCACTTCCCGCCCCACCACCAGATAAGCACTTTGACCGCGGGAAAGATAAAGGGCAATCACGTGGCCCCTCCCGAGACCAGGGGCGCGGCTCCGACCGTCGCCATGGGGGACTAAGAAACCACGACCACCCTTATAACTCGAGGGACCAGAGCCCTCCACAACAACAGCGCCATCCCTCCCCGCCGCCTCATTACGAAGTCCACACTACTCTGACCACCACATATGAGGACATATGAGCCAGGCACAAAGATCTCATTCCCCCACCTCATATGGGCCAGGCACAAAGTACTGTGCTTATCATGATGATAACAGCCACACAACAGAACAAGTCCATGGACTCTGCAATGCAATCGAACATTTGGTCCAGAACGGGCAACTCCACCAATATTGTGCTCCCGCTACAAGCGCTAACGCCATCGAAGTACATGGCCAGATTCTAACCCTGCATGGTGGAGCCCCACGGTTCCCCCCACGCCAGCCTTCTGTAAAATGGCAATGCACGACACCCTCGGAAATCCTAGACATCCAACGCGGTGTGACGATCACCCCATCAGCGTGGGATCAAGTGACATTTCACAGCGGTGAGGATACCATAAATTGCCACCACTGTGAACCATTCATAATCAATGTGCAGGTGGATCATTACAGGTGCCACAGAGCTTTAGTGGACACAGGGGCCGCTGTAAGCGTCATGTTTTCCGATTGTTACAAAGGACTCCGACGAGACCGAACTAAGCTGTACAATAACCACGACCCCCTTGTCAGCTTCTCTGGCTAGACAGTACAACCGTTAGGCTCAGACCGCCTAACCGTGTCGGTGGGAACTGCTCCTTGCCGCTCTTCCATTACGGCCTGCTTCCTCATTGTCAATTGCCCCTCGTCCTATAATCTCATCTTAGGCTGGGACATCCTCTGAGGGCTGCAGTGCTTCATAGCCAGTCACATGCTTCTCATGAAAGTTCCTACCCCAGGTGGCATCCTAACAATTCAAGGGGATCGAGCTGCCATCGAGCATTGCCATCTAAACACCATCTAGAAGAGGCGAGGAGCCTATGAGATGTTGCCTCTCAGCCCCTCGGAGCCCGACGATGACCCGCGGGATGACCCAGAGGGGAGCAGGAAAGAGAGAGCCCCGCGACCTAATCCTACAAAAACATCGTCCCTCGCCCCCCGACGGTAAGCAATTGGGTCGCGTGCTACCCCACCCCTAGAACGCTTGCCACCATCTCTACCCCAGTTAACCAATTTTTACCTTGGCTTCGAAAGCCGTTACTTCATTTTTTATGTACTATAGCCCGGTAGCGGCTCCAACAATGTACACTTCGCCCGCTAGCGGCTAAATCTAAGTACAATGAAGTGTTTTGTCAGTCCAACATGCTATACTTCGCCCCCGCAACGCAGGGCCACAAACTATACAAAAGTAGTCAACAGCAAGATAAACACACAAAGGCTACGCATAACGCTAAAACATCAACCTGGACCCAGGCAAATTAGTATAAACCAGTCACAATGGCTAACCACGCCACTTACATTGTTCAAAACAAAATAAGGTCCTACAACTATCAAAACGCCAAGTCAGTCTCAGTCTCCCCCAGCGGATGAGTCACTAGACTTGTTGACACTCCCCTTCGACCCGCCACTACGGCCAAGAACTTGGCTAACATTCCCTGCCACCCTTTGTACAACCGGTTGCTTCAACTGGTCCCGGGACAAAAATGAAGGCCTCACAGCTGCGGCAGGACGCATAAGTGAACTACCATGAACTCCCTCAGGGCCAGGGCGCCCCTTCACTGGAGCCTTCTGAGCTTCAAGGCCCGCACGTGCCAGAAACCCGAGGATCACGAGACGGGACGACAGAAGAAGCCACCTGCGACGCCACTACTTGGGTAGGCATAGACCCCTCGGGGCCAGTGGCTCTCACAGATGACGCTACCGCAATTGCAAGAGGTCGCGGCTCACTCACAGCTGACATCCCCTTCTGCCTAACAGACATTGCGCGCCACGCCTCATGCTGCTTCGCCAGAGACCGCGAGATCTCGGCTTGCTTCCTCTGTTCAGGCGTCATTTGTTCACACGCCACCTTTGCAACATTCTTCTCTGCATACCAGTTACACATGACCGCCTCGTTAATCCAGCCCGCCTGGCAGCCTAGTTGGCTCAAATCATCTTGCCCTTTGTTATAGGCACCCTTCAGCTGCTACTTATACACTTCGCCCTCCCGGAACAACTTCTGCCCTACCCCAGCAGCCCGCTCGCACTTCGCCTTCCAGGACACCTCCAGCTCCGCAAGTGCCTGTGTCAGCTTCTCCACCTCAACTTCCAAAGACGCTACCTTGGCAGCCGTCACTTCCCCAGCCTCCACCTGCTCATCCTTCCTCCTTATAACTTTTTTCAGCTATGCCACCTCTTTATCCGCTGTGACCGCCTGGGCCTGGAAGACAACAACGTTCTGCTCCGCCTGCACTAGCTGCTCTACAAGGACACGATTACATTCCTCAGCCTCCCTCAACTACTGACTCTTCGCCTCAGCATCACCCTGCCAGTGGGAAGCCGTCCGCTCGCTTGCGGCATACATCAACAATGTCGCCTGCAGTCACATAGCAACGCATAAACCCCAAGCTCAAAACAGTGGAACACAACAGCGTACAGACACTTACCCGAGTCAATTTCTCCCTGGCGAGAGCCATGCCAGTCGGCTGATCCACCTCCTCTAACACATGCATATCCGGGGCGCGGTGACGCATGTCATATGCCATCTAAGCTAAGTATGTCTGCGCCTCCCCCGTCCCTTCCAAAGCTTGGGCAACCTCAGCTAAGCTTGCCGATCCCCCGGACCGACTGTCCCTCCGTGACCTCTTAGACTGACCCTCACGAGCTTGCTCAGCTCTCCCCTTCCTCTTCCGAGTCAGGGCCGCACCAGTCTCTTCTTCAAGGTCCGCAACCTCCTCCACGACAGGTTCCTCCCCCTGCGCCTGATCGGGTTCACCCTTGCGATCACCCTCTACTTGTGCCTCCTCTAACGTCACCTCCTGGACGCCTAAACCCATCACTTCCGCCACCAACGGAGGCACATAGGCGTAGTCCTCATCCGCCAAGTTCAACCTCAAAAAATCATCACAGTCGCCCAGCTCCACCTCCCTACCCTCCCCCGTTTCCAAGTCAATGTCGTACTGCTTGGTATGGTCGGCCTCGGCCAACAACTCATCCAGCACGTCCTTGTCCGACACCTTGTCGTACGGACCTTCCTTCTTTCGCGAACCACCGTCGCGTGGCATTGTCACTGCAACAAACAAACAGTAGTCAGGCAATGACTCGCAAGCCTAAAACAGAGAACGCTACTAAAATACAGACCCAGAACCCGGGTATAGCCGAAGTGGCTGTATATGCCAAGGCGGCATATCCGATACGAGCTCCTACATTCGAATGGCCATATCACCCAGTGAATCCGGCGCTCCATCAGCTTAGTTAGATTATACTCTTGTGGCACTGCACAAAGCTAGTTGTCAACAGTGACAGAGCAGCACAAAACAAAACAAAAAAACACAAGGCACAAGTACACAGTACCTATTTTCTGGAAACTCCCCGGGACCCGGAAAGGATGCCCGTGCCACTCCTGCCACTGCCCCCCAATAAGAAAACACTTGCGCCTCCAGGTCTCACTTGTTGAGGTGGGAAAGTCTTCCACCAACACCTTAAACTTGCCCCGTGACTTCATCGTCATGCAGCCCCGGCTGTCCTTCTTCGCGCACTACCCCATGTGCCAGCACGCGTTGAACTCCTCACAATTTGGGAACTCATGCTTCAGCAGGCGAAACAGCACGTCTGTTCCCAAAATCTACTTCAGCATGTTGGGGGTAACTTGCCCCGGGGTGACATGCAGACACGCCAAGGTGTACTGCACAAACGGGGGTAACGGGAACGTCAACTCTCATCTCAGTTGGTACTCGTATACCAACGTAAAGTTACCCGGGGGATCCCAAAACTTCACCCCCTTGCCAAGCGGCTGCAACAAGACCTTGTCTGGTATATTCCAATTTTGCCGCAGCGCTTCAAGCTCCAACAAGGTCATACTCTCGCCAGGGGGTTCTCAAAATGAATCATCTTCCTCCCGAGATCTCGCCATGATAAACTCCTCTACCTCCTGCAAGAGAGGGTTACACGAGGACACATGAGACCTGACATCCATCACAGGAATGCCTTCACCCAAGTCAAGGGCAATCTCCGCCATAAGATTGTCCAATCCCTCCTCCATCCGGTGCAAAGTGTCTGAATCCGAACTAGGCGAACTAGAGACCGCCACAATCTCTTCGCTGGACACCCACACCGAATCTGCCATACCCCTCTACCTTAACCCCTAACCATCCTGACAACAAATATTTTACCCTAGAATTCCTACCAACATCACAAACATGTGAACAATCCCACTCACCCCAAATACCCAAAACAAAAACAAAAACACCACCACATACAAATCCAATGACAGAAAGACAAATTCATAACTCAAAACAGAGGATTTGCGTAGTGGCAGTGAAGCTGTTTGCAAACAGCCGAGCGCTCGCACCCACTCAATCGAGGATGAAATTGGACGTTTCCCAGTCTGAAGTTCGCAGAATAGCCGAAACCCTTAAACGCAAATTACGGCTCACCCAATTTTCAGTTTCGAAAGCACGAACTCCCCACTCCAGTTCTCCCCAACCCTATATATAGACATTCCCCCAGACCCCACCAACCTATACGGTCAGGGCAAAGCCACGACGCCCTCGATAGTTCCCAAAAAAAAAACAACACGCGAACTGTCTCACCCAACTAGGGCGAATTGTCTCACCAACCAGCGCGACTCTCGTCCCGTAGCGGCCCGCAACGCCATTAGCGCGTACTCTCGCCAACTAGCGTGAACTCTCTCACCAACTAGCGCGAATTGTCTCGCCAACTAGCGCGACTATCACCCCGTAGCGGCCCGCAACGCCATTAGCGCGTACTCTCGCCAACTAGCATGAATTATCTCGCCAACCAGCGCGACTTTCGCCCCGTAGCGGCCCGCAACGCCATTAGCGTGTACTCTCGACAACTAGCGCGAACTTTCTCACCAACTAACGCGAATTGTCTCGCCAACCAATGCGACTCTCGCCCCGTAGCGGCCCGCAACGCCATTAGCGCGTACTTTCGCCAACTAGCGCGAACTTTCTCGCCAACTAGCGCGAATTGTCTCGCCAACCAGCGTGAACTGCGTCGCCCGGTAGCAGCTAGGAACGCCATTAGCGCGGTTCCTCTCGCCAACTAGCGTGAACTGGTCGCCTCATAGCGGCCTGCCATGCCATTAACGCGTACTCTCGCCAACTAGCGCGAACTGTTTTGCCGTCTAGCACGAACTCTCTCGCCCCGTAGCGGCCCGCCAGGCCACTAGCGCGGTTCTCGCCAGCTAGCGCGAACTGTGTCGCCCCGTAGCGGCCCATCACGCCATTAGCGCGGTTCACTACCAAAAATAAGGCTTTAGGCGACGAAATTGAAAAAACCGGGCGATGATTTTTTTTTTCATCGCCTAAGACGGAACTTAGGCGACGAAAAAAAAAATCGTCGCCCAAGGAAAAAAAATCGTCGCCTAAAGTTCCACTTTAAGCGACGAAAATAAAAATCGTCGCCTAAGGCTAAATTTCATCGCCTAATATAGAAACTAGGGCGACGAAACATTGTTTCGTCGCCTAAGATATTTATATCGTCGCCTAAGTTTTATTCTTCGGCGACAACTATATTTTGTCGTCGCCTAAGTGTTTTTAATCCTTAGGCGACGAAACTCAAATATATCGTCGCCTAAGTATTTTATTTTTTTATTTTTTCTTGGCCGACGAAACACAAGCATTTCGTCGGCCTAATAACATCTTGACCGACGATTACACTGCTTTCGTCGGCCAAGAGTAATCCGAATAATTAAAATAAAACACATTTAAATTTCGTTGGATTTTTTATTTTTAAACTTGGGCGACGAATTTAACAAATATCGTCGCCCAAGTTTTATCTTGTCCGACGAATTACACTAATATCGTCGCCCAAGTATTATCTTGGCCGACGAATTACATTAATTTCGTCGGCCAAGAGAATCCGAATAATTAAAATAAATAAAGCACATTTAAATTTCATTGTACAGGATTTTTTATTTTACCCTTGGGCGACGAATTTAACAAATATCGTCGCCCAAGTATTATCTTGGCCGACTAATTACCCTAATTTCGTCGGCCAAGAGTAATCCGAATAATTAAAAAAAACACATTTAAATTTCGTTGGATTTTTTATTTTTACCCTTGCGCGACCAATTTAGCAAATATCGTCGCCCAAGTATTATCTTGGCCGACAAATTACCCTAATTTTGTCGGCCAAGATAATCCGAATAATTAAAATAAATAAAGCACATTTAAATTTCATTGTACATGAATTTTTATTTTTACTCTTGGGCGACGAATTTAACAAATATCGTCACCCAAGTATTATCTGGGCCGACAAATTACCTTAATTTCGTCGCCCAAGTATTATCTTGGCCGACGAATTACCCTAATGTCGTCGGCTAAGATAATCCGAATAATTAAAATAAATAAAGCACATTTAAATTTCATTGTACATTATTTTTTATTTTACCCTTGGGCGACAAATTTAACAAATATCGTCGCCCAAGTATCATAATGGCCGACGAAATTAGGGTAATTCGTCGGCCAAGATAATCCGTATAATTAAAATAAATAAAACACATTTAAATTTTAAGGAAATGTTTTTTATTTTTATAGCCCCGTAAGCGTCTCGTCGATTGGAAACTATTCTCAGTTGAAGGTCCGGCCAGATTACGTGATTTGGAGGGTCGAATAGCCGTTTCCGTCCGTTTAGGGGTTTGACCGGACGGATCGAGCCCTTATCTTTGTCGGATGGAGCTAAATTTTTGCCCACCTACGTAATTTGTTATGATGGTCATATCTGACGGTCGGATTTAGGGTTTACGGTTTAGGGTTTAGGATTTGTGGAAATAATTTGTAAATATATTTTAAATGATTAAATAATTTTTGATTAAATAATTAAATAATATAAATTATAATTGTAAATATATTGTGAAAATTTTGTAAAAAATAATGGATTATTTTTTAGTAAGGATGTAAATATTGGTAAATTAATTTTTGTGATGTAATAATTCTGAATTAATGTAAATAATTTGTTATGTGAATTAAAAAAATAATAAATCCTATAATAATTATTACTTTTTATTTGTGCTATTATTGTTGATAAATTTTTCGAAATTTATGGTTAAATTTTGTTAAATTAATTATAAGACGGTAAAATATTTTTAATAAATATATGGTTATTTTAAACAGGATGGGCATGAGGAGAACTTCTGGACAACTTCTGGGTGCGAGGAGCGAGTATTTCTCGGACGGCACCTCAAATAACCCGCCGCAATCACCGTCGGTCGGGTTTCCGTGGCAGATGACGGCCCGACATGCGGCGCTTAGGGGTGGCGCGAGCGGCTCGCGTTCTGCTGGGCAGCCGGGTCCCGCAGCGACGGCCCCTCGTCATCTAGATACTTCCACGGTCGCGATCTATCACCGCCCCCACACAGTCGTCCCTGACCGACGGTGATGGCGGGTCATCCGGGGTCCCTACGGTGCCGTCCGACCTCTTCCTTCCTCCGACGATACCGTTAAACTGAATTTTTGTAATTTATTACATCCTGAATTTCTGTAATAAATTATTTATAAATTTATAAATTTGTGTTATTTTTAATTAAATTTTAGTATTACAGAAATTTGAAGAAATGTCGAAAAAAGAAATTTCAGCAAAAATTAAAAAAACATTATTTATATATTTAAAAAAATTATTTAAATATTTTAAAAAAAAATTTAAATATATTTTAGGCGACGAAATTTCCAAATCTTCGGTCAAGAACTTATCATATAAGACGACGAAAAAAATTATCGTCGCCTAAGATCACTACATCTTAGGCGACGAAATATTTAATTTCGTCGCCCCAGGTTATAACATCTTAAGTGACGAATATTTTTGGGCGACGAGAAAGTTGTCAGGCGACGATATTCGTGTCGTCACCTAAGATATACTCTTAGGCGACGATGTACAGAGTTTTCGTCGGCCAAGTTCTTGACCGACGCACTTCTGGCGACGACGTCTTGGGCGACGAAATTTTTTAACAGGGCGACGATTTTTTTTCGTCACCCAAGATCGGTTTTCTGGTAGTGGTTCCTCTCGCCAACTAACACGAACTGTGTCGCCCGGTAGCGGCTCGCAACGTCATTAGTGTGCTTCCTCTCGCCAACTAGCGCGAACTGGTTGCCCCATAGCGGCCCACCACGCCATTAGCGCGAACTGTGTCGCCCCGTAGCGGCCCGCTACGCCATTAGCGCGGTTCATCTCGCCAACTAACGCGACCTATTTTTTCACAAGTAGACACGAACTTAACTCGGTACTTCACCCCCGTCACCTCGCGACCCTCGCGTGAGGACTTGGGGACCCGGCACCATGCCTCCAGCACCCGGGTAAAACCTATTCTCGGCATCTGTAGAATAACTCCCCACCCAAGAGCTCTCTCGGACTGGGGACTTGGGGACTTGTTAGTACATAGCCAAAATAATTGGCTGAGCCAAGAATAAGGCGCAATTACCCGGTCAACGAAGATCATTCCAGGCGAGATAGCTCTGGTGAGCCCTTCACGGATATCCAAAGAGTGAAGTGCCGGTAACAACCCGCTTGCCAAAATACTTTAGCAACAAAACACCCCCAAAATGGAAGACACTAAAAAGGTTAACAAATAGTCTCACATCGGAAACTGAGGCCACAATGCCTAACCTTGGTATAAAGCAAGCACAAACTCCCATAAAAGGTAAGACACACAATTCTCTTCCAGCACTCTCGTACACGCAAGTAGCCCAAAGCTAACTTAAGCATCGGAGAGTCAAAGACTGGGCCACCCCAGTCCCGACTTTCTGATCCTGTTACTTGTGCAGGTTCTGAGTGCAGGACCAAAGGATTCTACCTCGCCCTGACTCGCAACCCCTTCCCGGCTCGTGTCCTCAGGACGAGACAGGTAGAAACAGTACCATTGGAAAGGTCTATGTGTCTACTTTCCAGGGACACCACCATTTGAGCACATCAATCGTATTGAGTTTATGGCTATTTATGTAAAATAGGACAGATACTTCTGAGAATTTGCTTTTGCAGAATAGTCAACTGTGACAGAGCTTTTTGATCAGCTCAAGATGAACTAGGTTATGGACCTTATATGGTTGAAAAGCTACGTGTATCTAGTTTCCAAAACTTTATACAGTTCATCCATACTATTGTATCGAAGACGTTATGACTGTTGAAGTACACGAAGGTCATGTCACACGTGAATCTGATTTTCAACGCGTACTTATGTTTTGAGTTGTTAGGCGACCTTCCCCCTAAAGATCAAAGTAATGCTAAGCATAGCAAGTCTGATCTAAGGATGTTGTGGCTGGATTTAATGACTAAATCGTTGTCCAAGTCTACTTTTGAAGTATGTGAAGTGCATTGGCTTGTGCCGTTTATCTGCACTCCGAGATTGAGTTACCAATCAGGGGGAGTCATTGTGTAGAGATCAGGGGGAGTCTATATGTATCACATGTTATCTTTAATTATAGTTGGTGCGTTGTGCTTTTTTCCCTTCGTCCAAGTCTTTTGTTTTACCCACGAGGTTTTTGTTTTACTTGGCAAGGTTTTTACTGAGGTAACATTATAAGTACCGTGACGTATTAGGGACACAACACAAGGAGGAATATTTAAGGAAATTATGTTTCTGTCCTTCTGTTATGTGTCTTGCCCTAATACACGTAGGATTGGTTAATTATGTTTCCTTATTATAATAGATTACATATGATAAAACTTCTAGATCCTTCGAGAGACTCTATGTAATGCCTATAAATAGGCTTTTCTATCAATGAATGAGTAGACCGTTATTCTTATTTTCTTTTCTTCTTTAATAATTCTCACAAAAAAATGATGCAACCTTTGTAATCAAAGCATCCCAACCATTCTCTCTCAACTCATGAAGTCTTCTTTTTGCTAATTTTAGGAAGTTTAGAGCATTCAAAATATCTATGGTTTTTTTTTTTTGTAATGATTGACAAAGGAAATCAGTTATCTTCATGACAGATTGCATCAAAAGCAAGTAAAAGACAAAATTAAAACGCTTCATAGCCTTACCCACATTCTTTGCTTCTGCTTGTATCTTTTTTGGTCCATTTGTAGCTAGTTCTGCAAGAGTTGTTCGGGTAGCTCCAAATAGATTAATCAAACTTGTTATACAGCAAAAATGTGAACCCCAACGAGTTTCCCTTGCTCATTGCAAAGTGCAAGCCTGATTAGCCCCTTTACCTGTCTAAAGTTTGCCAGCAGAAACTAAATCTGCAATCTCTTCTTCTCTGGTAGCTTTCAAAGCTGAATGTCTCTTTGCAGAAGAATTTACAAAATTCACAACGAAGTTCAATGTACCAAAAAATGTATAAATATCATCCACCCCTTTGGCAGCGGCATTTAAAACTAATTGCAAGCGATGAGCAAAGAAATGCACATAATATGCATATGGACACTCTTCACGAAACAAAACTTGTAAACCATTAAATTCATCCCGCATGTTACTAGCACCATCATATCATTGACCACGCATATTTTCTATTTGAAGATCATTATGAGTAAGGACTTTAGATATCTCAGAATATAAAGTCTGAGAACAAGTGTCTGCAACATTAAGAATTTTGAAAAACCTTTCTCTAATAAACCCATGACAATCAACAACTCGAAGTATGATAGCCATTTGCTCCTTACTAGATTCATCAACCGCTTCATCAACCAAGATACAAAATTTGGCTGATCCAACTTCATCTCGAATCTTCTCTCTAACTTTGTTGCCCAATATATTTGCAATTTATTTCTGTATTAATGAAGAAGTGTACTTGGCATTTCCAGGAGCATTATCAAACACCCTTTGAACTTCAAGATTCATTCTTCCAAATGAACTCAAAACTGCATCGAAGTTTTGTATCAACCAAGATACAAAATTTGGCTGATCCAACTTCATCTTGAATCTTCTCTCTAACTTTGTTGCCCAATATATTTGCAATTTATTTCTGTATTAATGAAGAAGTGTACTTGGCATTTCCAGGAGCATTATCAAACACCCTTTGAACTTCAAGATTCATTCTTCCAAATGAACTCAAAACTGCATCGAAGTTTCCACAATTAGTTGAATCTGCCGACTCATCATTCCCTCTAAAAGCACATCCTTGTTTGGCTAACAACCTTACACCTTCTATAGTAGCAATAAGCCGAAGTCGGTGATTTGCTGCTTCTTGGGATGAATGTGTGCTAATGACTCTCTCAATATGCTTAGTTGGGTTTCTTAGTGTATCCCACTTATGCATGGCAGCATTATGTGGTGAATTTATACCTCCCATGTGTTTAAGAATGTCAGATTGCTTTGACATAATATTCTTCCAACCTTGAAACTCATACTCAGTGAATGCTGGATAATGGGATGGATATCTCTCAAATAAGAAGCAAGGGAAGCAATATGCTTTGTCCATCTGTACAGAATACTCAAGACAAGGCCAATCTTTAAACCACTTATGATTAAATTTTCGACCTTGGCCTGTATCATTACAAGATGGGTAACTGCTTAATTGAGGTTGACATGGTCCTAAGACCACATAAGCTCTTCTAACATTCTCCTGGTCATTCAAAGGGTACTGACATATTGGACGTCATAATCCTAGATCACGCTTAAGAGATGTAATATCAAATCCTCCTACCTCAATTCTTTCACTACGACGCTCTTCTACTGGTATAGATATAGAAGAAATTAAAGGGATATCACTGGGGACATCATTCACAGAATTTTCAGTCCCACATCTATTCTCACTCACACTCCCACTCTCACTACCACTTGGAGGAGTATCAGTTTGAAACCATGAGAAAATACTTTTATATCGCTTGGGCTTTCGATGATCAGTCATTATCAATACCTATATATATATATATATATATTGATAAGCAATATTATATTAAATTAAGTCATGTTCTCACATATCACTTCAATTAAACAAGATCAAAGATTCAACGAGTAAAAACTTACAAGAACTGCTCACTTGGAAGGCTGTAATAGAAGCAATCAACCAAAGGTCCAAAGTTTTGAAGACATTGAGGACTTGATTCTTGAATCCCATATCGAATTTGTCATTGATCAAAAACAGAAGTGCAAAACTAATTACTTTCAATTTCAATAGAACATATGAAATCATTCATACCTTGTAGTTGTAGAGTTGGACTTTGAAGTTTCACTTTCTCCCTAAATCCCAATCACTCAAATACGAATTGAAGTTAGACTGTTAGAGGAAGTGAGGAACTGATGATGTCTTGCCGTCTTGGTCTTGACTCTTGACTCCTAAATCGAATTCATCATTGATCAATCAGGGTAACGAATAAGAAGCAAGCCAGAGATGTAATTAAATCCAAATTTGGGATTGATTACCTGCGATCGACTGATGGAAGAGATGAGCAGGGAGGAGTAACAAGTAGGACCGGAGCCCGGATGAAATGAGGGATTTAGGAGAAAAATCTGCTTAGGACTTGGGAGTTGCCGAGTTGGGATTTGTTGGAAGGTGAGAAAAATGAGACAGATGGAGGAGATGAGCAATTGAGCAAGAATGCAGGATGAAACTCATGAGAGTCGAGAAAAGTTTTCAGCTGAGAAGAAAGTGAGGGACTGTCGAACTGATATTTGATGATGACGCCGGGGTTTTTTTTTTTTCATTGGGCTGGCTGGCTGGCTGGCTGGGCTGTGATACACACACACATACCTAGGCGTTTTTTGGCCCAATTTTCCGTTGGGCTGTAGCCCATACAGCCCTTGCTGTGCTTCCGTCGCTACATACAGCCAGTGGCAATGCGACTAGCAGTAGCAGCTCGAAGGTTACCAGAAACCAATGGGCAAATGACTGAACTTATGAGCTTCATGTTTCAACTATGTTTCTAGCTTGCCTTATAAACCTAACTACTGTTGTAAAGCCTAATAACCTGATGCTGATAATGTTAACATGATACAGTCTAATCAGTTTGATTTCCCTAATTGGTGTCATTAAGCTGTAAATTAGCTGAGTGCATGAATTAGTTAGTTTGTGACTTACATCGATCTCTCATCTCAGCTAGATGACCCTATATATGCTTGTAAAACTAAGCTCGATCATTTCTGCAAGTTAATTAGTACAGTTCCTATTATTCATTTCTCTCTGTATTTTTTTAGCTTTCTTTCGGATAATATCAAATACGTACAAACTTAGGTCACCTAATTTGTATATTCATGTCGAAGTAGCTAGTTATTACGTAATGATCGTTTTCATTCACTTCTGATATCTGACTTTGGCATTGTCTTGAGCAGAGAAGGCGCCCTGGTTTTATGATTAAGATCACTTTGGCCAGGACGACAACAAGTGATAAATTAGTAGGCCGGCCACAACCTCAATCATCCCAATAGATGACCATCTAATGTAACTTCTAATCTTCTATAGTCATCAATCCTACTTGTTGTTCACCCAACTCAATCATTTTCCGATTAATGTTTTCTAAAATCCCTCGCACATTGATTTTAGATTTATCGAATTCAAAGAAGTTATATAGAGATTCGTTTAAGAGTGCATATAGGACGATTTGCTCGAGTGGATTGTGAAATGTCATGAGGTGAATTCGCCTTCTTTTGTGTTTTATTGTGTTGATTAAGTTTTATTCTTGCACTGTTTGTTTCAATTTGATCAGGATTATTTACTACGTAGCTAGGATGAATGCAAATTTGTGGTTTACTGGAGTCAGTTATGCAGAGTATTAGCTTATAAACTTTATATTTCGTAAATGATAATTTCCATTTCACTTAGAAATTATTTTCATTTGCTTTTGAAACTATTTAGATATTTAAATCGAAGGCCTAATCCAAGTACAATTTCTCAAAATAGTGTATTTTCGGGAAATCATACATTTGTAGAATGAAATTGATATCTCTTATGAAATCCTTAGCACACCAACACTTCTGCTAGATTCTTCATTGACAAAAATTATGAACAAATGCATGCATGCAGAAGGTGATTATCAGAATCTAGATTATACCAACATCAAAACAGAAACGATCAAAAAAAAAAAAAGGCATCATTGACATAATAGACGGTTCAAAATTACACTCACTTCTTATTGATCTTCATTTCTTCACAATCAAGCAGTTCCTCCAGCAGCCTATCATCCAAGTACTCCAGCTCTAGAACTTGATTCCCAGCTTGCATTGAAGACGAAGAAGATGAAAAAGCCGAGGACGAAGACGACGAAGAACCAACAGTCGTCCCGGAAGGATACTCGTTAGGAAAATTCAAAATGGCCAGACCTCCCCTCATGGCATAAGCAGCTCTGTCATAAGCTCTAGCCGCTTCTTCCGCAGTGTTGAAAGTCCCGAGCCAAACACGCTGCCCATGCCTATTCGAGTCGCGAATCTCCGCCGCAAACTTCCCCCACGGCCGCCTCCTCACTCCCCGGTATCGAACCTCTCCGGCATCCTTGCCCTCTCCAGTCTGGACCTTTCGTCCTCTGTGGTCCTCGGCCATTGTATTTGTTTTCAGCTGCAACTTGCATGGCGTAAACTGGCGTTGGAGGTCAGTAGCATTTATATACGAGTTCAAAAGGAGGCGTCAAGTCCAGTAGTCCCCAGTGGCTTGAAATTTAGGGAGGATCCCACATATGTACACGTATAAAAAAATATGGCTGATAAATTGCTGGCACGTGTTAAAAAGAAGGTTCCCTAATGACGACCACGAATTAGAATTGGCATGAATCCAATGTATCGGGATGGTCAAGGACTCAAGGCGATGGCTTTTGTTTCTCGATGACACAAAATGAAGAAGAACAAAGCCTATCCATCCCTTTATTTTGGTTCTGTGTGGTACAGCATTGCCCTTTCACTTTCTGAGGCCTTGGCCCTTTGTGTTGTGGCTGTTTTGTAACTCTGTTCATCATGCAGCATAAAAATAATGCGATGGTGACAGAGAGAATTCAAAATCCAGTTATGCAGAGGGGGCCTATTGATTCAGCTTTTGCTGGATGACAAAAATGGCATAACTCCTACGCACACAGTTTGTATAGCTGACGCCTTGCTCAGCTACCACTCGAATCACTTGTGACGGAACTTGTACGGTTACCGACTAAGAAATTTATGTGCAGGGAGGCGTTAAGGGATCCAAACTATCATATATATATATATATATATATATATATATATATATATATATATATATATATATATATATAAAGAGGCCGGATGTGGAACGCACATGCGCACTGTCTTTAAAGTGAGCACGTCCCTCCGTTCGTCACCGTTCGGCACCGATGACGTCGCGCCTTCACCCGAGCGGACTCCAGTAGCGTCCTCGATCACTTTCCCTCCTCGGCAAGTCCGCCGAATTCCAGTTTTCCGGCGAGATCAATATTGTTTGAAGTTTTGGGTAATCTCGCTAAAAATGGAATTTGGTGGACTCGCCGGGGAGGGAAAGTGATCGGGGACGCTGTTGGAGTCTGCTAGGGTGGAGGCGCGCCGTCGTTGGTGCCTAACGGTGACGAACGGAGGGACGTGCTCACTTTAAGGATAGTGCGCACGTGCACTCTATATCATTTTCGTGTGTGTATATATATTCTACTTTACATTAATGTAACGATACATCAATTATACGTACTACATAATGGATTGCATACATGAATTTTGTTAAATTTAATTTTCTATTCTCGCAATTTAAAGATCTTATTTGCTCGATTGCATTCATGAATTTTGTTAAATACAATTCTCTATTCTCACAATTTATAGATCTTATTTGCTCTTACTCGAGCCCTAGCTCACCGTTGTTAATTTGTCTCTACATTATCGACAACATAATATGTCAAGTAGTTCGAAAATTCACTCACGTTATTTTTGCGCTTATAGTATATAGAAGTCAATGTTTTATTAGATGGGACTATATGTGTTTCACAATAAGTGTCCCTGTTGCAGCCAAACATTGAACTCAATACAAAGTTCTCTGAACTCAATCTTTTGTACAGTGCGATTTGATTCTCTCATAAGTGTAGAATCAGAATTTCTGGCAAGCCAGTTTACTATAAAGGGTAGTGAGAAGAAGGACCGGAAATCATTCAAGATACAATGGTTGTGACTCCCACTATGATTAACCTAGATAATCAATTGATTAGCAACATATAGATGAGAAGTTTCTACAGAATAATTGGACTATTAGTGAGAATAAGAATGTGTTCTAATCTGTCTTTGTTGATTAAAACTTGCATGGGATCGATTAACTGAAGTCTTAAAAGGATTCCTGGATAAGCGAATAAAGCTACATTAATTTTCTGGTTTTAGATTCTACTTTCTTGTTTTCGATTATCAAACGGAAAACAGTATCAATATGAGTTGAGATAAATGGTTTTGAAGTTCTGGTTGTGTTCAAATCATATATGTATTTGACTTTTTAGAATTTATCAATATTGTACCAATCACCTCCTTCTTGGTCTTATTCATGATGCACAAGGCTATTTGGTATTTAGCATTTTCCTTCTTGGAAGATTGTGTTGGGTATATATGGCCAGGCTAGTCTTTTCTACTTTGGTTTTCTCCTCTCGACCCGAGTAATTGTTATTCAAACAGATCATTGCTACATCACCTATATCGTTTATGATTTCTTCCAACCAGATACAAATCTATAATAAAATTGCCACAAATTTTAGGTTAATTTTAAAGATGTCCATGATCGGTCGGAAAATCTGTCCGATTGAGCAGAAATGGTAGCTTTGGCCAGCCCTATCCTTTGCTCGCAACTTGCTCGACCTTTCCAAACCAGTGCCCTTTTTTCAGATCGATCCGCTTCTAATTTGATGTTGGGTATAGGCCTTTTTTTAGTTCGCATAAACTAAGCATCATATGAAAACTTTCTTGATTGAATGGAAATTAAAAGAGGAAATGGTTCATTCCAAAATCTAAATGAAGTGTTTTTATTTATTTTTTATCTACAATTAGAAATCACAACACAATATATTATTAAATTAGTTACTAAGATTTTAATAACTTTCTCTGTAGCTTTCTTAATGTTACCAAACATCATTTTTGAAAGTTTCTAACAAATAAATTTTCGCGAACCAAACAATACTTAAACAGTTTTTTTCTTTGGCCAAGGTATACGAAAATTAAAATTATTAACCAACAGAGAGAAATGAACGGTTCTCTTGATGTGTTTTAGAATCAAATCAGATTATATGAACTAATTGACCATCTTCCTTTCGCTAAACTATTCTAAAACACAACAGTGCATGCACTACTATGAAGATCTAGATAGCCAGCAAGTCAACGTACGATTCATGGCAGCTACATATATACTCCACTTTTCGCCTTTTCTTCTTCTTTTTAAAGTAAACATGATCGAGATGATCTAGACAGATATTAAACTACAGTTGCAGTTTGTGCGAGGCGCCTAATATCCCCATATATGCTTAATTAGATGCAAGCTCTTAGTGATAAAATAAGTTTAATTTCTTCCGAAATGCATAACTAGTAAGAGTTTGCTTGCATACGATGATGCAAATAAAATATATTTACTGTTTTCACACTGGAGTCAATGCTTCAGTGATTTCAGTCTTCAAACTTTTATCATGAACAATTTTATTCTTCGTTTTCTAATTACAGACTAGAATTGAGCTCACAACCTATATGTTTATGTTTATTCGATAAAATCATTTATCATGATGAGAAATGAATAATTTATCAATTAAGAAACAAGCCTAATTATAAAACCTGCAAACATGATAAAATCTAACTCGAAGTTGAACTAGTAAAAAGGTTTTTCCTAAAACAACAACAACAATAACAAAATGGTGAATTGTGGAGTAATGGGCTTATCATTTTATCAAAATGTCAAAAAGACGCAGAGTCGAACCCCAATTTTTCCACGACGAATTGATTTGACATGGGCATCACTCTTTCCATTGCCAACATAAGGAACCTACAAAACACCAACAATTCGGGGAGGCTCAACGGTGGAACTTATACAGAAAATATAGAAGCCCAATCCGAATGGGTAAGCACCAACAGGATATATAGGTTGAAGCTCCATCTATAATACCCACCGTGTTTGACTTCTGATTTGAATACATGCAAGATGGCCTAGCTAGTTCTCTCCAGAGACGTCTTCAAATTCTCTTTTTTTATTTTTATGTCAAACCGATGCTAGCTCATACAAGCCACCGCACACATGCCTTTCCCTTCCAACGTATATACAGTTCTACCTTTCCCATATACCTCGGCCTATGCATGCTTGGGTGCTTGCTTGATTTGGATGTACAGCAGTCTCTAGTAGAGTCAACATCCAAACCCTCTAAATGTGTCATTGCCTTGGCCAACAGAAATTCTTTGATAGAAGTGCATGCAAGTGAATGAACTGATTTGGATGCAGCTGATTAAGCTCAAAAACACTTGAACCCTCCTGGTAAACTTATAAATTTACACTTAAACACAATACCTCAACACCAGTTCCTACGTACCTTGAAATGAACTCCATGGTTTGATCGGCAAAACAATATTGAAAGAAAGGATGCATATATTATGCAAGCTACATAGAGTCCCTTGAATCGATATTGCATCTGAGAATGCAATTCTAAGCTTCAGGTACATATCTAATCAATAATATATAGTAAATGCATCAGTGAATCATAGTTCGGCTTCTAGTGATTGGAGAAGATCGAGCTTCACTCTTTTCTTATTTACAGGCCTTTTCATGTCGATCGATTAACGTTTGTCAAAGTGCCTCCTAGCTAGCTAGCTACCAACGAATGTTGCCCTCTGATTTCAAGCTGCATGCATATGTTGTATGCATGCTATATTGCTATGAATCAAATCCCTCTTACCAGTTACCAATTAATGTGCGGCCTTCTTATTAGTTATAACGAACCAATAACCAAGAAGGATCTCCTGCATATTGTAATTAACAAATAACGAACTTAGTGAATCTTAATTTCTTGACCATTAAATCCCCATAAAATAAATAAACTTATATGTACAACTTCAATTTCGACGAGTCAGACCTCAGAACGAACATGCTGAAATTTGTCAACATCCGGCTATATATGACTGTGTTCGCATCTGCTTAAATGTAAATTACAAACTCAGTCAACCAGTTAACAATAAGTTAAACCCAACTAGAAGTTCTTCTAACATATACGAATAAAAAAGCTGCTCGATTAAAATTTCCAGAGAAATCCAGAGAGCTCAGAAAGGTCCAGAACGAAGACGCTCTCATTTCTTATCGATTTTGCATGGACGGATCAAAGCACGCGTCGACACCTGTAATTTTTGACCTAGCTAGTTTTACCGTTCAAGTTTTCTGTGTGTGTTTGAAAGCTTGTGCAAAACTAGCTAGGAAGAGCCTCGTGCGGTCATGTGATTGCAACTCCTAAAATGTAAGCACCCACATGACTTGAAATTACCCCGTCTTCTATAATTTTTGACCTTGTTTACTTTTATGTCACACTGGCCTAACTATTGCATGCTAGTCTTGGTCTTGTTCTTCTTTGGAAGAAAACACCAAATGAAACGAAAATAAATATCAACATGTAAGGGGTGGGTGTGTAAGATTGCCAAACAGGAGGTGTAAATTTTACTCTCTTTAGAGATATGTTGGGTTTGAAACCCAAAGTTCATCTTGTAAACACCACACTAGCTAGTACTGTGCGGAGTTGTTAATGACAAACGCATGCCTATAGTAAGCGTTGTTTTGAAAAATTGAAGCATAGTTTAATACAATGAGAAAACTTCAACTTACATGTGTATATGTCACACATGTATCATCTAATGAATGGTAATAGAGTTAATTATGATTCATACACCGTTATGAGATCTTCCGCGCGCATATATGTTATGTATGTATAGTAAACGTTCTAAATAGATCCATACATGGTATAATCTTCTGAAGAATTGCCCAGTTTCTTGGGGCTTGAGTGACTAAGGCTTTGATGAGGCTTTGTTAATGAAGCGTGGGCATCGCTAATTCAGGCGAATATATATACCAAAGTTATGAACTGTATGCCAGTTAAACGACATATATATTAACATCTTCTACATTATAAACTGGAATCCATATGTACTATTCAATATCAAACTATATGAAACTTAATTATTTTGGTGGAAAACGATACGAGTCAAGAGACAAGGATGTAAACGTATCGCTGAAAACATTAAGGATATTTCACATCTCTCCTGACTGACGTCTGTATCAAGAAATCTCTGCTTTGTTCAACGTACAGCCTCTAGAGTAGAGGCCACAGCTGTTTCCCCAGTTCCATGTGCTTCTTCTTCACTTCAATTATTTCTCCATCCCCAGTTCCATTTTTAATTTGTATCTTTAGTACCAGACATTTAATATTTTGGTGAATTACAACGTAGGCAGAAATGTATAGTGGTTTGTTTATTTGTTTTCCTGTTCATACAATTTAGGTCATGCTCATCGATGTTCCACTGTTCCAGTTTGCAGCAACCACATTAACATATAAATGCATGATTGTATACCAACCCTTGCTGGATTAACCCAAGGAATCGAACATGCATGTATACGTACATGGTCATTGGTCAAACCGAAACCGAATACTTGGAGACCATGATGACCATGTTGTTACTTATTAGTTTGAACTTTAAACGTGGCGTGTCGGACACGTATTGCCATGTCGGCGTGTCGGGCTTCACATATTATTTAAATTAACTTTAGAGTTCACATATTATTTTGCCACATAGCGTGTCGGAAAATGTTGATTTTTCCTACACGTTGACTGACACGCCACATCATCTCTGACACGCCACATCATCATTTATCAATTTTTTTAATTGAAAAAAATTGAGAAAGGGAACCAAAATCTAAATAAAGATACTGTTCACTTTTAAAATTAAGTTACTGCCCAGTTTTGTCAGCAACCTACTGCAAATTTGATTTTCTTTAATGTTATGTTTTAAGTTAGAGGTTTGTTACTTCTAATATTATTAATTATGCACTTCTATCATTTGTATTTGACTCTCTTTAATATTATTTCTTATGGTTATGCAAATAATTGAATTTAAAATATTATTTTAGTAATGTAATGTATATTGTAGTATATTTTTATTTATTAAAAATAATAAATATATAATTTTATTTGTCTTGTCCAAACCGTGTCGGATATTCAGTTTTTGAGTTTTGCCGTGTCGGCATGTCACGCCATGTCGTGTCGCCGTGTCTGTATCCGTGTCTGTGCAACATAGCTAGCTAGTCATGAGTCTGAGAAATTACTCAAATTAGTAAAATACGTACCAACTTCATCTTCACTGTGGTCGCGGAAAACTGTTGGTTGTGATTTCTTACGCAACAACACCTCACTACTGGCTTTTGAGAAAGAAGTAGGTGCATGCGTCAAATTGCGGTTGGGCACAGGTTGACATTTGTCAAATCCGATCCTCTACATTCGTATACAGTTTATGTTCCTTCGATCATACGAATAACTGAAACTTGATTACCACTTCTCACTGTATAAATAAAGACGTTAAGTCCTGGATAGAATAGTATGAATGTACATTGACACATGATGAATTCCTTTCGTATGTTTGAAACCATCTGTGCATTCATTGCAAAAAAAAAAAAAAAACCATCTGTGCATTTGAGACAAATTAGCATGTATACATACCAAACAATAATTTAAGAAAAATACTTGCGTCCAGACTAGTATGTACATACTCTATCTTGTTTACATACTTTTGTCAATCGATGTAAATCATAATCTTAACCTTTTAAAAGTTGAATGAACCAATAAAGATCACTTATGCTAAAAATCAATGTAAACAAAATTCGTTTGCTCAGCCGATTGCATTAAACAAATGGACACACTAGTAGAAATAAAGTCTTAAGTGACGGTTATTCCCATCGCTTAAGTGCCAAGTTTTGTCATCATACGACTTAAGGGACGAAACCGGCGTCGTTTAAGCTTCGTCGCATATGACGCGTCTCATAGGCACTTAAGCGACAAAAAAATATTATTTGTCGCTAAGAAAACGGAACAAGCGACGGGTACAGTTTATGTCGCCACAAATCAAGGCGATGAAATAATTTCCTTAAGCGACGATTTTTGTTGTCGCTGAACTCCTTAAGCGACATATCTTATTTTGTCGGTTTAGTGTTAAGCGACGAAATTTTTAGTTTAGAGACAAGTTTTTTTTTCGTAGCTAGATAATGCGACGAAATAATTTTCTTAAGCGACGAATTGTTTTCGTCGCTGAACTCCTTGAGCAACATATCTTATTTTATCGTTTTAGTGTTAAGCAACAAAACTTTTTAATTTAGCGACAAGTTTTCTTTCGTTGCTAGATATAATGCGACGAAATAATTTCCTTAAGCGACATATATTGTTTAATGACACAAAATAATTATTTTTCCCCTAGACATCGAAATTATTGAATTCCGTCGCTAATCTGAAAAAAAATAATTATTATTTTTTAAATATGTTTGATCCTCAACCAGATCCTACACCACCTCCGACTCCAACTTCTTACAATCAACCCCAAACAGCCCCAATATCTTACAACCAATATCAAGCAACCCAATTTCAATCGAGATCAATGAAGGCGAGGAAGAAGCCGCTGGCGAGATGGGCGAGGAGTCTGCTGGCAAGATGGCGTGGAGTCTTATTGCGAGATGGGCGCGAAGTCCGATGGAGGAGGAAAATTAGTTCTTCCATGAAATGGCTGCCAAGGAGAGGGGAGGCGACTGTGGCGAAAAAGAAAGGGAGGCAGAGGGAAGAAGGAGAGGCGATGGTGGCGAAGAACAGGGAGAGGGAGAGGCAAAGGGAAGAAAAAGGAGAGGCAGTGGGAAGAAGGAGAGGCGACGGTGAAGAAGAAGAAAGAGATGCAGAGGGAAGAAGAAGGAGAGGCAGAGGGAAGAAGGAGAGACGACGGTGGCGAAGAAGAAGGAGAGGCAGAGGGAAAGCTAGAGAACTCTAGGGGTCTCTCAATCGGTGCGTGGAAACTGGGGCAGAGGAGAGGAGGGAGAGAGAAGAGAGTCTAAAGAAGAGAGAAAAAAAATCAAGTTCAAATATATAGAGAAATGAAAAGTGAGGCAGAAAATGATAATGAAACTTTCAAAAATTTGGTTCAAATTTTTCTAAAATTTTTTACGGAATAGGTGCTGCTAAAAATTTCGGTACTTAGGCGAGGAAAAGTAATACTTTCATCGCTTAAGGGATTAAAAATTTTAGTTTGTTTAAAAAAAATAATTCCGTCGTTTAAGGAAATTAATACATATCACAACTAATTATAGAATAAATTCATTACATATATAATAAATTTCTGACATAATTAAATCGAAAATTTGATGTTTTAACACACCATGAGTTTTCAATCGCTATTAACGTAGTCTCTGTCTTCTAAATCATCCTCACTCACTTCATATGAATGATTGTCTGAGTCTTCCTCTTCGTCGTTTGGCCGGATGAATGGAAGTGAACCAAAGTCAAATCCTAAATTAGAAATGGGAACGTACGTACTCGCGGGGTTGAAAGTGAATGTCGTTGTTGATGCGAATAGTCTCCGTGTCGGGGATATTAGACGTCGAGGCTTCTTGATATGGTTCAAGAGTGACATTCTCAATATCTCTATTTGCAATAATGTAAATCTATCTATGTGACATCACGTTAACAATTTTTCAACCCCCACCCTCATTTGGATCATCAAGATAAATAACTAGGCTTGCCATTGTGGCAACAATAAACGGTTGATTCTCATACCAACAATAACAAGCCAGATACTGTAAGACAAGTTCATGTTTCTATAGGGATTAAACCCGTCTGTTGAGAGTCCGAGACTTCATTTTGAACGTATGCAGCGAAATGAGGAAATGATAAGTCAAAGGATTTCGAATTTCCTGCTTCCCCATTTGCGGGGTGTATTAGCTCGTCATCTTCCTTCGGAATACCGTGTCATCTCATATCCTAAAACCAACACATCTAAAAAAATTAGGAACAAAGAATAACAATTTATAATTGACCGTAATACTCTACCAGAAAACTCATCGGAAAAAAATGGTAGAAAAGAGGGAGAAATAGCATGTACCAGCAAACTACAAACTAGTGGATGAAGATGATATCATGCATCAAATAAGCCAGAGATTTGCCAGATTGATCTGTGCAGATTTTTTCTCCACTGTAGCTCGATCTGTTTTCCTCCAGTTTTTTGATCTGGAAGTGATGCAGAGGATATTAAGAAGATTTCATTTAAGCGACGAAATATTTCGTCGCTAAAGTCAAACGTATCGTCCCTTTAGTGTTAACCTCAGACGACAAAAATTAAATTTGTCAGTTAGGTACAAGATATCATGCGACAATCAATTTCGTCGCTCAAGAGTCAACATTTTCGTCGCTTTAGCTAAAGCAACGAAATGTAAATTTGTCGGTTAGGTGCAAGATATCATGCGACAAACATTTTCGTCGCTCAAGAGTCAAAAGTTCCGTCACTTTAGTTTAAAACTAAAGCGACGAAATATAAATTTGTCGGTTAGGTTAAGGATATTATGCGACAAACTTATTCGTTGCTTAAGTGTTAAAATTTTGTCGCTACATAAATAATTTGTGACAAAATCTTTGTTGTCGCCTGAGTAGGACTTGTGGCGACGAAGTTTAGGGGACAAAAATATTTCGTCGCTCCACAAAATTGTAGTGACGAAAAATATATTTTTAGCGACGATATTAGTTTTCGTCGCTTAGGTATTGCTTAAGCGACAAAATATGAAAATACCAGTCACTTAAGCCATTTTTTCTACTAGTGACAGTTATTGTGAAAGTTAGCAGTCTTATGATTTGTCGTCAATTGGTTTGATTCACTCGGCTGAGCAAACAATTTTTGTTTACGTTAATTTTTTACATATGTGATATTTATTTGTTAATTTAATTTTAAAAGGTTAAAATTATGATTTACATTAATGAAAATATGTAAATACGAGAGAGTTTGGATTTGGATGCACACGTACATGTTCGGACGCAAATATTTTCCATAATTTAGCTCATATCATCATTCTTTCAAGAACAAACTTTCTTTTTCTTTCTCTTTGTTTTTGTTTTCATTTTGACGTACTAATTACAAAGCAACGCTTACTTTGTTCAGACGTAAATATTTTCCATAATTTAGCTCATATCATCATTCTTTCAAGAACAAACTTCCTTTTTCTTTCTCTTTGTTTTTGTTTTCATTTTGACGTGTTGCTTACAAAGCGAGGCTTAAATTCAAACCAACTTTGTTCCCTAGCTTGGCTAAAACTTTAGGTTAATCCCGGCAAAATAATAAGAAACACATGTACCCTCCCAAATTTCCAATGTCGAGGTCAGTGCCCTCCTCCTCCATTCTTTGCGTCTAGTTTAGGGCAAAGGATAAAAACACTACTGTCAGTGTCCTCCCCCTCCTCCAGTCCTCGTACAGTATTCAAACTAAGGAAACACCAACGTATCCTGCAAGTTAGTGCAAAATCTTCTGCAAACTGATAACCAATGAAACGCTACTCCGTACTCATCAATGAGTGAGGTAATTAGCTCGATCATCCTCCATTAATTAAACAAAGAGATCGAGGCTTTACAGCTTTCAGCTTTCAGTTTTTAGCCTTTGGCTTTTGGCTTTTGGCTTTTGGCTTTGTAAAGAACGTATTCGGTGATCCTGATGTGAACAAAAAGATGGATATCGTGTGGAAAATCTGGGCAAAAAAGGTCGGGAAGTTTCTCCAACCTTTGACTAAGAATAATCACTTTTTGGAAAAAGGAGCTAAACCAGTGACTGTTTGTCTTAGTTTTTTGCTTCGTCAACACTGCAAGTATGGGGAACCTAGGGTGTGTCGGTTCTGGTTTTATTGTATTTTTCTTCTTCTTCTTATATCATACTAGACTGTGCATAGCTTTGACTTCTCAATGGGAAAAAAATATGGCTTTTACTATCGGGACCCGATTGGATTGGATTGGATTGGATTGGATTGGATTGCGTTGGATTCTTTTAACCCCAAACGTGTGTAGGCTTACACTGTGCTGGTTTTGGTTCAATCTATTCAAACTGGTATAGCGGGTGAACTGGGGAAGCATGTTATACTGTGTGGATGCGAACGGCTAGGGCCTGTGGAGTCAAGAGAATCAATGGTGGTTTGCATGTGGGTGTTGGACATTTTGCTTTTTATGTTTGATCATCATTGACTGAATAAGTATAGGTTTTAGAATATGGAAAATGTATGAACATGTTGAAAGTCAAGGTTTGTTTTTCTTTTTATCATTCAAAACCATACAACCAGGGACGGAACCAGAAATCGAAAGTGGGTTGGACTAATTTTCACACAGCACACTTACAAAATATTTTTTGAGGTTTGGAACCTAGTGGGAGGCTCATCCTCACGGCTTTATATTAAAAACATATGAGGGGGACATAAAACCAAAACTTTATAAATTGAAAACTACAACGAAAATGATTGTAAGAAAATAACAAACAATAACCTGTAACTATGTAAATCGTACCCACCGAGTTTTACTTCGGGTTCCACTAACTTCAAACTCCTGAATCATAGAATCATTATCAACACTATCAGCAAACTCTTTTTCAATGTAGAGAACCATCAAATCATCAAGAAAATCATCTTCCATCTTATTTCGCAGTCTATTTTTTATGATGTTCATAGATGAAAAAACTCTCTCTGTTGTGGCTGTAGAAACTAGTAGAGTCAACACAAGACAAATCAACCTATAAATCATAGGAAAAAATGCAGACTTTCTTGATTCAACTAACCGCTGAGACATATAAAAATTGATATATAACATTATATTAAATCAAGCCATGTTCTCACATATCACTTCAATTAAACAAGATCAAAGATTCAATGAGTGAAAACTTACAAGAACTGCTCACTTGGAAAGCTGTAATGGAGGCAATCAACCAAAGGTCCAAAGCTTAGAAGACATTGAGGTCTTGATTCTTGAATCCTAAATCGAATTCGTCATTGATCAAAAGCAGAAGTGCAGAACTAATTACTTTCAATTTTAATAGAACAAATGGAATTGTTCATACCTTGTAGTTGTAGAATTGGACTTTGAAGTTTCACTTTCTCCTAAATCTCAATCACTGAATCACCCAAATACGAATTGAAGTTAATTAGAGGAACTGACGATGTCTTGCCGTCTTGGTCTTGACTCTTGACTCCAAAATCGAATTAGTCATTGATCAATCAGGGTAACAAATAAGAAGCAAGCCAGAGATGAAATTAAATCTGAGTTTGGGATTGATTACCTGCGATGGATGGATGGATGAGATGAGCAGGGAGGAGTAATGAGTGGGACAGGAGGAAGTGAGGGATTTAGGAGAAAAATCTGCTTGGGAGTTGCCGAGTTGGGATCTGTAGGAAGGTGAGAAAGATGAGACAGATGGAGGAGATGAGCAATTGAGCCAAATGAGAGTTGAGAGAAGTTTTCGACAGAGAAGAAAGTGAGGGACTGATGTCTGATGATGAGAGGAATCGGGAATAAGGCCATAAGGGTATAATTTTTTTTTTTCATTGAGCTAGGCTAGGCTGTGATATATATATATATACACACACACACACACACCTAGGGGTTTTTTGGCCCAATTTTCGGTTGGGCTGTAGCCCATATTGCTCTTGCTGTACTTTTGTCCCTGCATACAACTAGGAGGAGCATGATCTTCTCATTTCTTACTTGTTTCTATACATAAATGCATTTTTTCACTAATCTATCAATTTAGAAATTCTTGAGGCGGTGCAAATGGTGATGAGACAAATGGAGGAGATGAGCAATTGAGCAGGATGAGAGTCGAGAGAAGTTTTTGGCGGAGAAGAAAGTGAGGGACTGATGTCTGATGATGAGAGGAATCGGGAATAAGGCCATAAGGGTATAATTTTTTTTTTTCATTGAGTTGGGCTGGGCTGTGATATATATATACCTAGGGGTTTTTTGGCCCAATTTTCGGTTGGGCTGTAGCCCATATAGCTCTTGTTGTGCTTTTGTCCCTGCATACAACTAGGAGGAGCATGATCTTCTCATTTCTTACTTGTTTCTATACGTAAATGCATTTTTTTCACTAATCTATCAATTTAGAAATTCTTGAGGCAGTGCAAATGGTCTCTCTATCAGTAACTTCTAAGGTTATAGTTCAAATCGGACACTTGATGTTTTATACAATCTCATTCATTATACTCAGTTACATCATGACATTACGAGTTTTACGACTGAACACATAATAACGACATCAACAAAGATTAATTAAACCAACAAAGAAATAGTGCTAGTTGAAGATCGTAGTAAGAGTTTCTTGCCCAAATATCATATTATACTTCATAAATCTAATAATGAACTAGCAATGTAACAAAGCATAATTACTCAATCAGTGAATTACGGTTCAGATAGTGTAATTTCTTGGTAAACATTATCTTGTACACAAATGTGCCAAACACCTATTGAGTTATGGTAGAGAGCCGCCCATTCTATACCAACTCTCATCATTTTTATAGTAATCCCCATACCGCCATACGTGTCTGTGAACAGTTTAATAACGACGTACAACTATCGAGATCCACTTGAGCAATTTTCTACCCTAAAAACTCTTTTTCTCTCGTAGCAAGGAAGCCAAAGCTTGCAAGAGAAAGAAATCCACCCGCTACACGTACTTCTCTGAGCCACGTTAAGACTCAGAGGCTCTCTCCCTCCTCCCCCAGTCCTTCCTCAAATCCTTAAATAGTAAAACCTGAAGAGGGAAGCATTACATTTTCATTGATTTTATTTCCATGTCACTTTCATTCATTATCAATCACATTCCCGTTTGTTTTCTTTCTTTTTCTCTCTTTCTGATACATTAATTTCCCAGATTGGATTTCAACTCATAGTTCAAACTGGGTTTTCTCTCTGGTTCTAAAGTACAGATCTTTGCCGATGCCTTTGAGTTTAATGTGTTTCATGTCGTTCTTGTGTAAGTTTTAAGATCCAAGAAAACCCCATTCGGTTTTTACTTCCATGGATCTTGTAAGAAAAGGCTACATGATCCATATCTCTTCATCAGAAGTACAAGCACTTGCTCCAATTACAAGTCCAGGGAGCTCAATCTTTGGGACTCCTATTCATCATTCAGACACAAGCTTCCCCATTATAGCAATTGCCATAATAGGAATTATAGCCACAGCTTTCTTGCTAGTGAGCTACTACATCTTTGTCATCAAGTGCTGCCTCAACTGGCACCGTGTGGATCTCCTCCGGCGATTTTCGCTTTCTTGGAACCGGCAAGACGAAGACCAGCTAATGGTGTACTCGCCGGGTTTGGAGACCCGGGGGCTCGACGAAGCTGTGATCAGGTCAATCCCATTATTGCAGTTCAAGAAAGATGGGAAAAACAGAGGTGGGTTTGAAGAAGGAAGCCTATTTTGTGAGTGTGCTGTTTGCTTGAATGAGTTTCAAGAAGATGAGAAGCTGAGGATCATACCCAACTGCAGCCATGTCTTCCACATTGACTGCATTGACATTTGGCTTCAAAACAATGCGAATTGCCCGCTTTGTAGAACAAGCATTTCATCTAACACAACCCTGTTCCCATACGATCGAATCGTGGCTCCGAGCTCTTCACCTCAAATTCTAACCCCTGGGAGTGCCAATGGAGGCGATGAAGACTACGTGATGATCGAATTCAGCAACGAAAACAATCCGGCGGATCAAGCATTGATGCTTGGAGTGCAAGAAAGATTGAACTCAGGGGAGTTGTCAGTGAGGTCCATTAGTCCTTCCCCGAGGAAATTGGAACAAATTAGAACATTTCTGCCCAAGAAGGCAAGAAAGTTTCACAACAAGGTTACTAGTATGGGTGATGAGTGCATTGACATTAGGGGAAAAGATGAGCAATTTTCCATCCAACCCATCAGGAGGTCTTTCTCAATGGACTCTTCTAATGACAGACATCTCTATTTGGCAGTTCAAGAAGCTGTGCAGCAGCAAAGCCAAGTCAGTGAGGTCAGTCCAATTGAAGGTTGCAGTTGTAGTACCAGTTCTAGAATCAGAAGGTCTTTCTTTTCTTTTGGGTATGGTAGGGGATCTAGATGTAACAATGCAATTCTGCCTGTTTATTTGGAGCCTTAATTTTATTTTTTCCTTGGAATTTTCCAAGTTTTAGTACTTCTGTGAAATAGACAATTCTAGATGTATTATTGAGAGATTACAGAACTTGTTACATAAGCCATATATTGAATTGAAATTTGAAAGCTGCAATCTTTTTGGGTCCATATATTTGGGTTTTGGGGTCTGGTTCTTGAAAGATGGCTTCACATTATAATGAGGCTATGAGCATCATTGCCAAAACCCCAACCTTTTCATTTTCTGTTAGATTTTTAAAAGAAGCAAGAAACTTTTCCCACCTCTTTTGAATTGAAAAATTGCAAATCTTGTTGGTTGGTAGAGAAAGACAGAGTAACCTCAAGAATAAACTTTTTCAAAAGGGAAGAAAAAAGGGATTGATTTTAGAATGAGAGGGCCCTTATGTGAACCAACTAGCTGAGCTAGCGAGAATCCAAAGATTAGAAGAGCGTGTAAAATGGGTAAGGTCCCTTTCTATTGATTGAGTTGAGAAGATATGGGTCCTCTTCAGTTGAAACAATCATATAAACGAGGACCTTATATTGGTGTGTGATTATCAATAATGCTAATGCTGGTAGAGGGGAGGTATAGTTTGTTCTTACATTTGGTTGTTGAGGTTCTTGTCTAATGATGCATTATATTCTCCAGACTGGATGATGAACCTACTTACCTAGAATGAAATGATTCTATCTCAATCATACAAAAAGAGGATATTGAGGTTATTAAATTAGGTTTTCTTAAGATCACAGTATAAATTTTGAAAGC
The DNA here is from genome assembly GCA_034370585.1 of Fragaria x ananassa. Taxonomy (NCBI): domain Eukaryota; kingdom Viridiplantae; phylum Streptophyta; class Magnoliopsida; order Rosales; family Rosaceae; genus Fragaria; species Fragaria x ananassa. The sequence goes on along the minus strand of CP139761.1, from coordinate 4,304,696 downwards.
AGAAAGTCTTGATGATTACAATAAAGCTATATACAACCCACTTTCGCAGTATATCATCACATCTATCAACGTTTAACGAGTAATTCGATCTAAAATATGCAATGAAATACGTTCTAATGCAAATGCGCAATGTGTTTGATAACATGTAAGGAAACGATTAACGAAACGGCCGAGAAAGGTATATAGGTCATAGACTAATACAGATAATTTACGTACATGTAATTTGTTATGTTTCTTTGTCACACCCTCTTTCAGTTGGCACACCACGTTTGATCACAATCTTCGCGGCCATGGGGTTCAACCATGGACTGCTGAAGCTGGTTGTGCTTTAACACCAAGGCGTCCAAACACCTTCGACGCCTCACTGGCTTTGAACGTGTTAGGTTCTCAGTCTGATACTATTAGTACTGAAGCATGAACAGCTTCAGTATCTGAAGGACAGTGAGGCTGCACACCATTCATGATAGGACTGATTGCCAACCAACCATGTAAAATGATAGCAATGCAATTATCTCATCACCACCACCAGCAAAACTTTACTCCGGACCTGTAATTTATCATTACATCTTTAGCCAACCATAAGTCATAAACTGAAGGACACGATCAAGAGTTGGTGAGCATAAACTCTACACTTATGTTTATTTCCAGATGAAACTACTCTCAAAATAGATACTGCGCTACTATTATATGATCGATATGTTGTTGATTCTAAATATCAGATCAACTCCATAATAAACAGAGGACAACAAGTAAAAGAGCATTACATTTGCACAAAGATGGCATAAATTTCATCCATAACAATCTGACTACATAGGGCTCCAAAGTTGGATAGCTATCCCAATTATTACTTTCAGTTCTGTTTGCTAGAGGAAAGTCCATCATGTTGTCAAAAATTGGAGGACTACATCAACGCAGAGCGAACCAGTAACCATATACTACTGGGAGTACAGGAGAATTTTAGGTGAAACTAAAGTCTCAATGTAAAACGTTGAACCGAACCCGTTCATAAACAATGTTGAATGGGGATTCATAGTACTCGGACACTTTCTTAAGCTCCTCTCTTTTCAGGCTCATCATGACTACACCATTCTTAGGGATATATGATCGATAAATCCAGTGAGCCATAAAACCAGCAGGAAACATATCTGAAGTCTTAGGGAAGTTTAGTCCAAGATTTCTTGATTCCATATTCCTTCATTAACCAAGTAGTATTCCTACTTGTCGAAAAAACCTAGTATTCAAAAATCACAACATATTTGAACTTTGAATGGAGAAGCCGAGAAGGTTATAGTTGGAGGCACATAGGAAGAAAGTCACCTCATGTTCACTTTTTTTTTTTTTTTCCATCAATAATTTTGTCATTTACATAATATTCTTTTTGCAGTTTTTCCATCCATGTTTTTTTTTTCCTTTGAGATACGTATAATCTACATATTTTGGGTTATAATATTATTATCTAGAACGTTTGTATCAAACAAAGCCCATCTTAACTTGTTAGTATCAAGCAAGCTAGTTTTGAGAGTATCAAACAAGCTAACTTGTGTGCAGGCCCGGACCTGAGATTTTGAGACCTGAGTCGAACTCTCGAAGTTGGGCCCCTAATTTTTTTTTATACAAAATAGCATATAACATCTAAAAGTATTTAATTTATAATTAATAATATATGTTTATATAATTCAGTCAATTGCCTTTGGGCCCCTCATCACATGTAATTCTTTTTATTTTAGAATATTTGTCTTTAATTCATGTCAGATGTCTTCAGTTTTCATTAAGTTTTTACCTCTTTTCCATACTTGTTTGATTAATTGCACAGCCAAAAAACTATAAAAAAATAACTTTTTTTTTTGACAACTTTAAAAAAAATATTTTTAGGCCCCTTAGATTTTTGGGCCCTGAGTCACAAGACTCTTCTGTCTCTATTCAAATCCGGGTCTGCTTGTGTGTGATCATCAAGTTATACTTGAGAGTGACCGCCAAACTGCATATGTGTAGTTACCAAGTAATTCAAACCTTATATAAAAGGATTAGTGAATGATGAATGAGACACCATATTTCATCGATCTGTTCTCTCTTAGTCTTTTACTCTCTCTCACTCTCTATCTCTCTTACTACTTATACTCTCCCATTACAAAGCTAGTAAATTTCTTCCCTTATATTATGGCACTTTTAGTATTATTGTTAATGCTCGATCTTTTTCAAACCATTAGACAACAAAAAAGAATGGTAGTGAAATTCACATTCTTAGAATTGTACATGGTTGAGTTGCGTGACATGAATCCTCAAAAAATTATACAATTTAGATAAAGAAACATAAGTTCGTTATCAAAAGAGTGATTTGTAAATTTCAAACCAATAAGAGGGGGATTATAAATTTTTGACTACGATGCACAGACATTTCACACCAATGGAGTATCAGAATATCAGACACATCGAAAACGGCGACACGACCTAACAATCTGACATGATGTCCGAAACACCACGTGATGTGTCGGAAAATGTTGACTTTTACGACACGGCTCGACACACCACCTCAGGAATTGTTATTTTTTTCAAAAAGAAAATTTAAATTGAATACTAACCAGTTTTTTTATGGAACTTACTACCTAGTTTTTTTTTAATGGAACCTACTGCCGAGTTTTCTTTTTCTTTCTTCTTATTTTTTAACTATTTGCCGTGTCCGAATCTTTTTGGGTTTTACCTTTTTTTCGTGTTAGTGTCGGTGCAATATTGATTTTTGATAATGGTTTTTTTTAATTTTTTTACATTTCTTTTATTTTTGATAATGGAATTTAATTTTTGGGATTTTCTTTTTAATTTTTGATAACGGAATTTGAAAAAGGAATATGGAAATTATAGGATTGAATAAAAAGAAAGATAAAAAATAAAGGTTCGGCAGCTCGGCAGTGCCGTTAAGAACCATCTCTCTTCCTCTCTCTCAAGTCTCTACCAGAAGTGATCGATCATCCAACTCAATCCCATTGCCATTTCTCTCTCACACAAACAACTCAAGCATGAAGATAATGGTGGCCATAAAGCGCGTGGTCGACTACGCCGTCAAAATCCGGGTCAAGTCCGACAAGGCAAAGCCGAAACCCACCTCGTATCTCAGTCCAAACTCAAACTCTAACGCAACCACTTTTGGTTTTGTGTTTCACAGAGCGGCGTGGAGACCCAGAACGTGAAGATGTCGATGAACCCATTTTGCGAGATCGCTTTGGAAGAGGCTCTTAGGATCAAAGAGTCGGGCTTGGCCTCGGAGGTCGTGGCGATCACTATGGGAATGAAACAGAGCGTCGATACGTTAAGGACGGCTCTGGCTATGGGCGCTGATAGGGCTATACACGTGGAGACTGGTGGGCCCTTGTACCCTTTGTCAGTTGCTAAGCTGTTGAGGGCTTTGGTTGAGATTGAGAAGCCTAGTCTTCTCATTCTGGGGAAACAGGTAGTTATTGATGAGTTTTTGTTAAAGATTTGGAAATGAGGTTTTTGTTTTTCATGGGATTTTGTGAATGTGTGTTTGTTGTGTTGTTTAGGCTATTGATGATGATTGCAATCAAACTGGGCAAATGGTGGCGGGGCTGCTGAACTGGCCTCAAGGGACTTTTGCTTCAAAGGTTAGTTCGAAATATGGCATTTTAAAATGATACGCTTTTTGTGATTAAAATGATACGCTTTTTGTGATTGTTAATGTGGAAAATGTCATCAGTCTGTTCATGCATAATGTTTTCAAGGTTTTAAGTGTAGTAGAATAGAGATGATGTTTGCAACAATGATGGTTGAGAGTTGATGATGTTTCTGGGATTTTAGATCAGTGAATTGCGACATAAAATTTGTCTTGAGAATTGGTAAACGCTGGCTCAGGCTGCTGATTGTTGGTTTCTTGTTTCTTATTAAGGGTTTTGTTCAAAGTTTTTCATGTTGATGTGGGGAAAGGCAAGACTGGTTTAGAGTCTATGTATATGGGTATTTGCGGTAGTGCTGAATAACTACTGAACTACCCCATTGCACTGTTTTTCGTAAGAGCATTATATTCATGCTCTTAAGAAAACAGTGTAAAGTAAACTACTGAACTATCGTGGGTAAAGTAAACTTTGTCAATAGGGGAAAGTGGACCATTGTCAAGTGAGTTATATCGGTTTATGGGCGTAAATACGACCCTAATGAAAAACAGAGGTTCTGAAAGATATAGTTTTTTTGGATCAAAAGCACATGGGTTCCTACTTCATTCATTGTCAGGGGCTTACAAATTATGTTCAGTTCAGGACGCTAAGATTACAAAGACATTCCTCGCCATGCTTGTTAAAAGCAATTGCTCTGTAGAGTTAAACTAAATGTAAATAAACTTAGAAGATCTTTTAATAGAGTCTGACTAGCTACCGCCTGCACAATCCGTTTTCTCCATCTACAAACAGCACAAGTTGTGTTCTCTACATTGACTCTCAATCCCAGCAAAGCCCTTTTATCTGGTGAAACCTCTCTATTTACATGTGAGACTATTTCATAGACTAGCGATGTCTATGAATGACTTTTATGTGTCTACGGCATCCTTAATTGGTATGCAATCACTAATTCGAAGTTCTGTATATTTCTTAGAACTTGGTTTAAGTTGTTCAAAGTGAATGTTGACAACATTAGTTAGGTGTGTCATAGTGTGGAATGTAAAAGGAAAGGCACTGAAACCGGAAGAAGGTTGTAAAGAAGCTCAATGGAGGTGGGTAATTTGAGGCTAATATGTAATATGTGAAGTTCCACATGTTAGTAAATAGTTCTCTTCAGAAAATGTACTTATTCTAAATTTCTTTGCAGCTATAGTCTTAGTTTGAATCAGTCAGATCCAATAATGGATCAAAGAACTTGGTATTTAAAGCATATGGAATAAAACAAGTGGTGTGGTTTAGTAAGTACTATAACTAATTTTCTGTTTCCATCTATAGCCTTCTCTCCAAGCATATAATCCCAAATGGCTTCTCTTCTTATAATGTTTGTCCATTTTGAATCTGTACGTAAAGCTGCACAGATACAAATATACATAGAATGTAGAATCAATACCTGTTTCTTACTGTTGCTTCCTTTTCTGTATTCAAAGTTATCTTGGAGTCAATATTGAATAAGAGTTGTTGTTGAATGATATATATATCCATATAACATACTTCTGCTGTTGCATTTTTCATACGACGCAATTTATGAATTACTTCTTATGACTAAACGTTTCCAGTAGGTTGTTCTGGATAAGGAGAAGCAGGTAGTGACAGTGGACAGAGAGGTAGATGGTGGTCTTGAGACTCTGTGTCTAGATTTACCAGCAGTGATTACGTAAGTATCTCATCTCGTGATTATGTGTTTGGACACTTGTGACTCAAATAATTGCATCTGTTTCACTTGCAGTTGAATCCTGATGATCTGATTATGTCATTGTAAGATTGACTGGAGAGGAATTAGGAAAATAGATACTGTCAAACTTCGATGGTTCAAAGTTCTCATTGATAAAATTCCTAGATTATTCTCTGCATTTGGTAAATAGTTCAGTTTAAACTAAGCTATACCGATTAGAGAGAAAAGATGACTCCGTCATTTTTTGTATTGGAAAAGGGAAAATATTCTGTCATAGGCATAGCAATAGGAATTCCTTGAAATTATACATTTCAAAGAATGTCAATGGACAAATATGTTTCAGTAATCTGAAGCAGCTTGTTATTCTGAATCATCAATTAGAAGTCAACAGGGTACCAGCCCTTCATGCAATTCCAAGAAGAAAAGGTACCTGGCATGTTTTTTAAGTGTGAAAAATTATGATCCTTGGCCAGACAACCAGGCTATTGTTTTATAACCTCATTTCTGACAATGGGTTGACATGAGGTTGAATGAGTGTTATACATTTAGAATCAAACAATATATATCTGAAGAATGGATATCGTCAGAATATGCAAGCACTTCTGATGTTTTACCATTTATTCTTCTCTCTATCAAAACCCAAGAGAACAGAGCCTTTAGTTTGTGGCAATGATGCCATCTCTATTTCTCCTCAGGCATTCTCTGCTCAAGCCCTTTCATAAATGTTCTGGAGTGGATTGGGGACATATACATATGAAGATGATTCATGTGGTTTTGTGAAAATGGAATGAATCTTTTAAGTGTAAAAGAAATGTTTAGCTGACATTATAAACATAGGTTGCATATATGAAGTGATTAGTTCTTGAAGTGCTGAACTTCTACTAGTTGGAAGCAAAACACTATTGTCTATGCAGTTACATTGATAGTGGTGGAGGTGGAGAAAATAAGAGTGGGGAATCTTTTCTTTTCCTGATTAACTTAAGATCTGTCTATATAATCTAGAAGGGCATTAGCAGAAGAATTGGCAAAGTTGGGAAACAATCCCTCTTATCCATATTGATAATACAAATTAGAGACATTCACATGTAGCACTTCCTATATGTTTTCACATATAATTTGGTGTCAAACAAGTTTTCATTTTGTTTTTTTTTATATATTTAATTCTTTCTATATATAGCACTTGCTGAACAATATGTTTAAGAGGTTTACGATAAAATAAAAAACAGTCACAAGAGATAAGGTTCTTATTTGTTATATAAGGAGGTGATCTAATCACTTTATTAATTTACGAAAACATACAAGGCAGTGATTTAATCACTTTATCAATAAGTTGTGGGTCGTATATTGAAAATGACATGTGATATAAGTCAGAACTAATAAGCTGGATTATAATTTAAGAACAGTTGTTACACTGTGATGTAAGTATAGCTTGAAAATGTCAGCTTCATATGTTTTATGTTAGAAAACTTTAAGGCTAGACTTGAGAACTAGGGAGCTTTGAACTAGGCTAGCTTGAAAATGTCATCTGGTGAAAATCAGGAACTAACAGTTGTTTTCTTTGGACACTTTGCAGCACTGATTTGAGGCTAAATCAACCAAGGTATGCAACACTCCCCAACATAATGAAAGCAAAATCAAAGCCCATAAAGAATTTCACTCCACAGGATCTGAATGTGGAAATCAAATCCGACATAGAAGAGGTTCAAGTCACAGAACCTCCCAAGAGAAAAGCAGGGGTTATCATTTCTTCTGTGGATGAGCTGATTGACAAGCTGAAAAACGAAGCCCATGTCATTTGAGTTTCCGTAGTTATTTTGCTTACTGATCAAGCATTCAAGCTGATCCAGTTGAATTTCAAATTGCAAAAGTGATCTTCCAGTCTAATAATGCTAATTTCTCCGTGGAAAAGGAAGCTCATTTGCTATTGTATAGCTTACTGAAAAATTACTTTTCTTAGCATACATGTGTTACATGGCTAGAGTACTTATATATTAACTAGCAAGTACCAATTGCTCAGAAGTAGGGTTCTTGGAAATAGATAGAATGCAGGACTAACAATTTCTGTGGTCTGGGTGTGTTATCTTCTGTTGGTTATTCCTGTTAATTGGTTGGTGAGGTAGTGAGGTTGGCTATGGTTTGTTTATTTTGGCTGCGGGTATCATCATCTTATTGATGCTTTTTCTTTCGTTAGAGCGACATCATATGGATCATCACGATAAACTGCAGATTCTCTACACTCCACTATGACATATCTATCATACTAAATATGTTAAATTTATAAGATGGAAGGTGAAAAGAAAATTTGGGGAATCCAGTCACTTTTTTTTGTTGTTGTTGGTATTTTAAGCCAATTTTTGCTGTTTCCTATCCATCCTAAGACGGGAAGCTCCATCTAATCGGGTGTGGTTTAGGAGCATGTCAAATGTGGATTTTATCATCAGTGGCTTAAAACATCCATGCAATCGATTGCCAAAGTTTTATTTTAGTTATGTTACCAATCATGTCAATGAGCTAAATAGTTAGATCATCTCCAACAGTTTCTCTATTTTTTTAATTTTATTAATTTTGGGGAATATTAGGTTGTTTTGTGGTTCAACAGCTTCCTCATCTCATTCCTCAGAATAGGGATGAGGAAAAAAAAGAAGCATTAATTCCTCAAATTTGCAGCAAAACATTCTTTCCCTAAATATTAATTATTCAAGTGCTCAAATAATAAGAACAAAAATCTAAAATATTTTATTAGGTAATTTATGTTAAAATGAAAAATATGATTTTTTTTATTATTAATAATCATGTAGCATTTTTTATTGTTGTAATAAATGCTGAAATCTCCAAAATGGAGAAGCTGTTAGAGTTGGAGCATAATTTATTTTAAAAATTTGGGCTTTTGCTTTCTCATTTTAGAGAAGTTTTAAGGAAGCCGTTGGAGATGCTCTTATTATAACTCTATGCTATGCAATTCAATTTAAACAAAACTAATACGGTAAACTAAATTCGATGCAACCAACATGACACATCTCATCGACTTATTCTTCCATACTACTTATTGGACCTATCAAATATTCCGCAACATACACAGACTTTGTCACGCTCCGACTCATAATTTTTACCTTCAATGGTGGCATAGTGGTAATAAGAATTTTACCATGTTTGTCATTAAGTATAAAATATAATTTCTCCTTAGAGAGGTGTAGGGGACGATTATTTTGTGGGAAAATTCTAAGAAAGAAATTTTGACGACGGTAAAAAATGGTGATTTTTGCTAGTAAAAGGTAATTTTATTGGGGTATTATTTTGGGGTGTTGAATTTTGATTTTGGGTATAAGTTGGAGAGTGGACAGGGCCTTTGTTTTGGTCAAAGCCCGTTTTCTTTTTCTCTCTCTCTTCCTCCCTGCTTTCCCTCTCTCCCCCGAGCCCGTTTCTGCCCGATCCTTCCGGCCGCCTGACCGCCGTCTTCCAGCCGCCCTAGACCGCCGTGCCTGTCCCAATCGATCGGTCTCCGACCCAGCTGTCGTTCTAGACCGGTGGCAGCCTCCCTAGCGTCGCCGATCGGGAGAAAAGCCGCCCGAAAGCTCCGGCTGCTCGAAGCCTCTTTTCGTCGGAACTCCTTCCTCCAACCGCCATAGCCGGCGAGCCGTAGCTCAAAAGAAAGCCCTCCTCCCGTGCTTCAATCCCTCCAAAGGGCTCGCTCCATCTCGAGCTAAGTAAGGAGAAATCAGTTTGTGAAATTCTAGGGTTTTATTGTGTGTTTGTGTTCGATTGGCTTGGTTAGGCTTAGAATTGGAGTTTGTGGTAGTTAGGAATGTTGTAGAGGAGGTTGAGAGGAAGATGCTGCCAAATTTTGGTGACCATCGGAGGTCGCCAGCCGCCGAGAAAATGTTTTTGGTGGGGAAAAATGTGAGGAGTTTAATGGAATAAGTTTTAGAATTTTTGGAGGAGTTTTGGATAGGTTTGAGAATTGTTGAAGTTTGGTATTTTTGGCGGATTATTAGGTTAGAATCCAGCCATTGGATTTTATTTGGTGGAAGGTGTTTTTGAGGATGTCGGTAAAATTTGGGGAATTTTGAGGTTGGCAGTGGATTTAAGATTTTGGAGTGTTAGGCTTGGTTGAGCGCGCGAAGCATATTTAGTTATGCATGTTTTGCTGTAAGCATCGGTATTTTATTTAAGGTTTTATTTATTTGGAACAGGACGTGAGGAGGCTCGAGCGGAAGAGACCTCCGACCGACATCAGGCTTAGGCCTAACCTGTGAGTGGACCTTTTTTTTAAATATTGTGTTCGAAATGCTTTATCGTTTTGAATGATTTTTCTGTTGTTGGATATTTCCCGAAATTGAGAATTTCGGTGATTATACTCTTATATGAGAATAGTATGTATATGATTAAATGCTAGCTAGCTATACGTGATTTCCCCCATACCGAGGTACAATTCCGGTATGGGTGACGTGAGCGTTAGACGCGAGAGTCGTCGCCCTGTGCGATTTTCTAATTTCGTATTTAATTATTCAAAGATTTCGTACAAGGGGTAAGCACGTATATATTACCACTCGGCCGCTTTCCCCCAGCTTGAGGTACAATTCCAGTATGGGGTGATGTGAGCTTTAGACGCAAGCATAGTAGTTTCGTATGATATCTACTTTATTCAAGTTGTTCATAGATATTGTACAAAGGGTTAGGCGAGTGTGCATACATACTATATATATAATATCCTAGCCTGAGAGACAATTTTCTTAAAATTTGGGAGTCTAGCCAGGCTGGACCCCAGTTCAGAATCTTTCCAGTGGAGCTCTTGTTTTGCCGCTAATGAAGCGTTTTCTTGGAAAACATTTTTTTTGGGAAAATATTTATTTGTTGTCGGAATCGCTTTGTGCACTCACTCTGACGTGTTAAATATTTTCCGCTGGGCTCTTCGTTTTTAAAAATGCCTAGTCTGCAGAGTTCGCGTGAGGTCTAGCATGAGACGTCGAGGCATAGTTACCCATCTATCCGCTACATTTCGCCAGTAAGTTACATGTTTAATCTACTAGGGGTTTGTTAGCTTTCGCTGTATTTTATTTTATTTTTAGTAGCTCTGAATACTTTTGGAATTCTTCTGTGTAATTTATATTCTGGCTACTTTTGGGTTGTAGCGGAAGATTTATTTTGGAGTGAAAAAGTGGTTCTTAAATTCTTATAAGTTAGGGTTGTTCATTTTCGAGGGAGGTTTGCCGAGTCTTCGGTAAATTTTCCTTGGAGGTGGTCCCCATAGGACTCATCTCGGGTTTCGGGGTGAAATTCGGGGCGGGTCTTGACAGTTGGTATCAGAGCTCTAGATTTCATTTTCTGTTTCCTATTCACTATCGTATTTGCCTAAGTAGCCATAGTGTCTATAGAGTGATGATCCGACCCCAGCGCATTCATCGGCAGTTTATGCTTTGGATACTATGTGTTATTGGGTATATGTGATAGTTTCTGTTAGTCTTGTTTATAGACTACTAAATATTTTCCTCCTCAGGTACTATGCCTCCTAGATGTCGACCCCGTGTGGCTACCTCGACCAACGCCAATGAGGGTGAGAAAGAGAGAGGTTTAGCGGATTCTATTGGGGCTATGTTGAGAGGTGTTCTGGGTAGGGTGCAGCCCCCTAGATATGTGAAGAAGAGAGATGTTGCTGATGCAGGGGCAGTAGAGTTCAAGGGTGCCAAGGGACCCCTTGATGCTTACTCTTGGGTGGACAAGATGGAGATGGCTTTCGTGAGCACAGAACTGCCAGAAGAAAAGAAAGTGAAGATGACAGTTTCTTTTCTGGACAATTCAGCTTATCATTGGTGGACTCTCGCCAGGAGAAATAATGATGGTGCTCAGACTATGACTTGGGAGCAGTTTAAGGCGCTCTTCTTGGGTCAGTATTTCAACCACTCTCATCGTAGTAGGATCCAGTCAGACTTTTTGAATATAAAAAAGAGAGATGATGAGGGAGTCATTGAGTTTGACCAAAGGTTCACCACTTTGAGCTATCATGTGCCCCATTTGGTTCCTGATGAGAGGACCAGGATTGGTATGTTTGTTGATGCGCTTGGAGGAGTGTTTGCAGACAAGATGGTCGGTGTTGTCTATCTGACATTCCTTGATGCAGTTGGGGCAGCTATGACCATCGAGACCAGGGGGACTTATAGTGCTCGGCCTCGAGATTTCAGTGGTCCCAGTCAAGGACCATCTAAGAAGGCTGCTTTATCATCCGCTTCTGGATTTTCAGCGGGCAGTGGCAGTAGTGGGGGATCGGGTTATTGTCATCGGGGCAGAAATAGAGGGCATTTCAGGAGACCCTCCAGGAGCCAGTTGGGTAGGCAGCAGGCCGGTCAGTTTAGCGCTGGTGGTAGTTCCCAAGGGGGATCTTCTGGTGGTCAGACTTTTTCTTTTGGTCAGCAGCAGTCTTCTGGATGCTTTGAGTGTGGTGGTATGGATCATTTCAGGAGAGACTGTCCTTTGTTGGCACAGAGGACCTCCCCTTCTCAGCAAGGCGGTCAGTTTTCAGCTAGAGGCTCTAGTGGTGGTTCTCGTGGTGGTTCAGCAGCCAGGGGTGGTTCTCAGTAGGGGAGTGGTCAGCGTGGACGTCCCATGACTCGCGCTAGACTACATGCTATGACCCAGCAGGAGGGTCGTACTTCTCCAGATGTCATCATTGGTACATTGTTAATTTTTGGTCAGCCAACTTTTACTTTAATTGATCCTGGAGCCACGCATTCATTTATGTCTAATAGATTCGCCCTTCATGCCAATGTGCCATCATCGTCTCTTCCAGGCGAGTGGCATGTTCATAGATGATATTTTGGTGTACTCGAAAAGTGAGAAGGAGCATGCCAAACTTCTAAGATTGATATTGCGGTCTTTGAGGAATGCTCAGTTGTTTGCCAAGTTCAGCAAGTGTGAGTTTTGGCCGGATAAGGTGGGATTTCTGGGTCATGTAGTTTCAGTTGAAGGTGTTAGTGTGGATCCCCAGAAAATGGAAGCGGTGTCCAATTGGAAAAGACCCACAACTGTGACTGAGATTTGTAGTTTCTTGGGGTTAGCAGGTTATTATCGTCGTTTTGTGCAAGACTTTTCAAAGATTGCAGCTCCACTATCGGGATTGACCAAGAAGGGAGTGGAGTTTGAATGGTCAGATCAGTGTGAGCAAAGTTTTCAAGAATTAAAGATCCGCTTGACTAGTGCTCCGGTTTTGGCACTTCCGGATGATAGCGGGGAGTATGTGGTGTTTTGTGTTGCTTCTAGACGAGGTCTAGGTGGGGTTTTGATGCAGCATGATCGAGTGATTGCCTACGCTTCTAGGCAATTGAAGCCGCATGAGGTGAATTATCCCACTCATGATTTAGAGCTTGCAGTTGTGGTTTTTACTCTCAAGTTGTGGAGACACTATCTTTATGGAGCCAAGTGTCAGATATTTACCAATCACAAGAGTCTTCGGTATGTGTTCACACAAAGGGAGTTGAATATGAGGCAAAGAAGGTGGATGAAGTTTATTAGTAATTATGATTGCGCTATAGAGTATCATCCAGGAAAGGCTAATGTGGTAGCTGATGCTCTTAGTCGCAATCCCTCCGTGTCTTTGTTTCACTTAAGGATGGTTCGAGTTCCACTTCTTTGTGAGCTGCGAGCTACAGGGGTGGATTTAGCGGTGGATGAAGTGGGTGCTTTGGTAGCTAGTTTCCATGTGAGGCCAGTTTTGGTTGATAAAGTGCGGGAGGCACAATATAATGATCCTTCCATAGTTCGGTTGATAGAAAAAGCAGCAAAAGGAGCCGCCGTAAATTTTTCGGTAAGAAGAGATGGGTCGTTGTTGTTCAAAAATAGGCTTTGTGTGCCAAAGAGGAACAAAGAGTTAAAGTTTAAGTTAATGGAGGAAGCTCATAGTTCTGCTTATGCTGCTCACCCGGGGAGTACAAAGATGTATCAGACTCTGAAGGATTACTATTGGTGGCCAAACATGAAGAGGGAAATTGCATCTTTTGTGAGTAGGTGTCTGATTTGTCAGTAGGTGAAAGCTGAAAGGCAGAAACCTTCAGGGTTGCTTGAGCCGTTGCCTATTCCAGTGTGGAAGTGGGACCACATCACGATGAATTTTATCTTCAGTTTACCTCGTACCTGTGAAGGGCATGACGGTATTTGGGTGATAGTGGATAGACTCACTAAATCTGCTCATTTCTTGCCGGTGGGAAAGAAGTATTCGCTGGATAAATTGGCTGAGCTGTATGTGAATGAGATTGTCAGACTTCATGGCATACCTGAATCCATAGTGTCAGATCGGGATCCTAGATTTGTTTCTAAATTTTGGGAAGCTCTTCAGGCAGCTTTAGGTACCCGATTACACTTCAGCACTGCTTTTCATCCTCAGACTGATGGGCAATCAGAGAGGACTATCCAAACTTTGGAGGATATGTTGAGAGCTTGTGCCTTGCAGTTTAGGGGGAGTTGGGATAAGAACCTTTCCTTGATAGAGTTTGCCTATAACAACAGCTTCCATTCGAGTATCGATATGGCTCCCTTTGAGGCACTTTATGGGAGGCAGTATCGTACGCCATTATGTTGGAATGAAGTGGGAGAAAGAGAGCTTTGTGGTCCTGAGATTATCCATGACACAAATGAGAAGATCAAGGTGGTCAGGGATAGACTCAAACCTGCTCAGAGTAGGCAAAAGAGTTATGCAGATGTCCGCAGGAAGGACCTTGAGTTTCAAGTAGGTGATTGGGTGTTCCTGAAACTATCTTCTTGGAAATGGGTAGTACGTTTTGGCAAGCGTGGGAAGCTTAGTCCGAGGTATATTGAGCCTTATGAGATAATAGAGAGAGTTGGCTCTCTTGCCTATCGGTTAGCTTTGCCTCTGGAGTTGTCCAAGATACATAATGTGTTCCATGTATCCATGCTTCGCAAGTATATTGCCGATCCTTCTCATATGCTGGAAGAGCAGCCGATTAGTCTGCAGAAGGATTTGTCCTATGAAGAGGAGCTGGTTTAGATTCTAGATCGGAAGGAGCAAGTGCTTAGGAGCAAGTATTTTCCGCTCGTCAAAGTGCTTTGGAGAAGCCACCAAGTAGAGGAAGCTACTTGGGAGTCAGAGGAGCAAATGAGGCAGCAGTATCCTTATCTCTTTGAGTAGCGAGTTTGTAAATTTCAAGGACGAAATTTTTATAAGGAGGGGAGAATTGTCACGCCCCGACCCATAATTTTTACCCTTATTACTGACATAGTGGTAATAAGAATTTTACCGTGTTCGTCATTAAGTATAAAATATAATTGATCCCCAGAGAGGTGTAAGGGACGATTATTTTGTGGGATAATTCTAAGGAAGAAATTTTGACGACTGTAAAAAATGATGATTTTTGCTAGTAAAAGGTAATTTTATTGGGGTATTATTTTGGGGTGTTGAATTTTGATTTTGGGTATAAGTTGGAGAGTGGATAGGGCCTTTGTTTTGGTCAAAGCCCGTTTTCTTTTTCTCTCTCTCTTCCTCCCTGCTTTCCCTCTCTCCCCCGAGCCCGTTTCTGCCCGATCCTTCCGGCCGCCTGACCGCCGTCGTCCGGCCGCCCCAGACCGCCGTGCCGGTCCCAATCGATCGGTCTCCGACCCAACTGTCGTTCTAGACCGGTGGCAGCCTCCCAAGCGTCACCGATCGGGAGAAAAGCCGCCCGAAAGCTCCGGCTGCCCGAAGCCTCTTTTTGCCGGAACTCCTTCCTCCGGCCGCCATAGCCGGCGAGCCATAGCTCAAAAGAAAGCCCTCCTCCCGTGCTTCAATCCCTCCAAAGGGCTCGCTCCATCTCGAGCTAGGTAAGGAGAAATCGGTTTGTGAAATTCTAGGGTTTTATTGTGTGTTTGTGTTCGATTGGCTTGGTTAGGCTTAGAATTGGAGTTTGTGGTAGTTAGGAATGTTGTAGAGGAGGTTGAGAGGAAGATGCTGCCAAATTTTGGTGACCATCGGAGGTCGCCGGCCGCCGAGAAAATGTTTTTGGTGGGAAAAAATGTGAAGAGTTTAATGGAATAAGTTTTAGAATTTTTGGAGGAGTTTTGGATAGGTTTGAGAAATGTTGAAGTTTGATATTTTTGGATAGGTTGAAGAATTATTAAGTTAGAATCTGGCCATTAGATTTTATTTGGTGGAAGGTGTTTTTGAGGATGTCGGTTAAATTTAGGGAGTTTTGAGGTTGGCAGTGGATTTAAGATTTTGGAGTGTTAGGCTTGGTGACACGACCCACCCCGAATTTCACCCTGAAACCTGGAGTAACTCGTGCGGGGACCACCTCCAAGAAAGATGTTACCGAAAAATCGGCATAACCTTCCTTGAAAATGGGCAACCCTTCCTAACGAAAACCTGCAAACACTTTCAAAAGTTTTTAATCCAACCTTAAACTCCTGGAGCCTTCGTGCTCCCCAAATCACAACACCACCCAAATTATTTACTAATCTAAATAAAACTCATATCTAACCATTTAAAGATTCAGAGCAACTCTAACAGGAAGAAAGGAAACATAATAAATTAACAAGCGGAAGCTATATGATGACTATGCCTCATACCCATGTACGCCCGACCTCAACTATGCAATCCTGCAAACTGGGCATTTTTAAAACGAAGAGCCCAGGGGAAAACATTTGAAAAACGTTAGAGTGAGTGGACAAAAACATAAATTTAATGAAAATATTTATGCTTTCCCATTTTCTAATAATCAAGAAATCCGTTGCATGCAAGTGTTGACAAAACCTTCATAAGGAAAATCCCAAAGAAACGGACTAGCCCCGCTAGTCAAAATATTGACAAAGATAAATACTAACCTTCATTGAAGAAGGTACCAAAACAAGGGACTAGCCCCGCTAGTCAAATCGACAACTCAAGTAAAATATCCTATATGGCCATATAAGTGAGTCTCCCAGGCATAGTACTCCCATACTCCCTGTACCTTCACGTCGAGTTGACGGATAGGGTACAGGGCTTGCGTGATGCCGTCGACAACATCACATCACCACTAGGGTGGAAAGGGCTTGCGTGACCCCACTTGAAACATGAGTGTCACATCACCTCGAAAGGTGGAACGACATACTAGCATTGACATCATATATATTCCAAGAATATAAATCATATGAGTTTCCCCGAAACTCATAAATAAATACAAGTACGATTCTCAACCATACTTGGAAAAATTCTAAGAGCAATATAGTTAATTATATTCAACGAGTCTCACACGTTAAGATGCTCAATGAAATAAATAACTTCAATGATTATCATCTTTCCAAAAACCAAATAATAAGCAATTCAATATGAAACCTCAAATCCAGAAATCATAAAGAAAAACCAAACTCAAATCTCGTATTATCAATCCGAGCTCAAATCATAAATTATGACCAACATTTAATCCATGCATCAATCTCGAATAAGTTCCAAGATCATTTCATATACCGAAGTTATAATATATGCTCGGAAAATAAAATACTAAATTATAAAATCTTGCATGCATAATAATTAAAAACTAAAATGTCCACTCACAGTGCTCGGCTATGCTTGCCGATGACCCGAGGCTTCCTGCAATGATCCATCTCACTTCCTGAATAATAATTAACTTTAATTCTCATTCAACAATAAAACTTCAATAAATAATTCCATAAAATTAAGGGTCTAAAATCCATCCTCTTCTTTGCCCATTTTCTCCATCCTTAATCCAATATAACTCACGATTCAACATAATCACCAAAAACCAAAAATTAGCCTTAAACACATTTTAAAACCGGCTAACCCAAAAAAATCGGCACTCCAAATTAAATACCGTCAAATTCCTTAACCATCGAAAACTCTTAAACCTTATCAAAACTCCTCCAAAAATTATAAAACTCATTCCATACTACTCCTCATCAAAATCTCTACAAAAAATATTTTCCCGGCGGCGGCCGGCAGCTGTTTTTCGGCGACCTCCAATGCTTCTCAAATTTTGACAGAATAATCCTCTCATCATACCCAACAACTTTCATAACTAGCACTTAGTCCAATTCTGAGGCTAACTAGGGCAATCGAACTAAAACATCCATAAATCCCTAAAATTTTCAATTATACAAATCACCCTAACGAGATCGAAATAGACTGATTCCTTTGGAGGGATTACTCACCTTGATGAGGGCTACAAAGTGAGCCAAGAATCATGGCCTATGGTGGCCGGAGGACGGAGCTCCGGCGAAGTGTCGATCGGCGGCTTCCGGCGGCTTTTCTCCTCTCCGGCGGCTCTACCGGCTCAGATGGTTGGCCGGGGAGAGAGAGGAGGCGACGGGGGTCCTTCCTGGGCCGGAACGGCGGTCCGTCGCTGGCGGACGACGGCCGGCGACGAGGAGACTTTTCGACGGGAGGGAGCTCGGGCTTGGGAAGAAAAACATAAGAGAAAGAAGAGAAAAGGAAGAAGAGAAGAGAAAAAGAAAGGACTCGGGCTTGGGCTGCCACCCCCGGCCCAACTCTTAACCCAACTCCAAAAATAAGCTCACTTTAAAATTACCCATTTTTACCGACACGAAAACTTTACCATTAATTTCATAACTTTACCATGCATACTCCGAATTTAACGCGTGACATGTCTACGAACTCGTAACCACATCCTCTACAACTTTCATGAAGAAAGTTTTCTCATAATAATTTTCCTACAAAAAGTCAACCCTATGGTCCTTAAGGGTAAATAGTTACTCATCCCGGTAAAAATTCGAAGTAATACCAACGGTAAATAACCGTAAAATAATTTAAGAACCGGGATGTGTCACTTGGTTAAGCGCGCGAAACATATTTAGTTATGCATGTTTTGCTGTAAGCGTCGGTATTTTATTTATGGTTTTATTTATTTGGAACATGACGTGAGGAGGCTCGAGCTGAAGAGACCTCCGATCGACATCAAGCATACGCCTAACCTGTGAGTGGACCTTTGTTTTAAATATTGTGTTCGAAATGCTTTATCGTTTTGAATGATTTTTCTGTTGTTGGATATTTCCCGAAATTGAGAATTTCGGTGATTATACTCTTATATGAGAATAGTATGTATATGATTAAATGCTAGCTAGCTATACGTGATTTCCTCCATACCGAGGTACAATTCCGGTATGAGTGTCGTAGCCCTGTGCGACTTTCTAATTTCGTATTTAATTATTCAAAGATTTCGTACAAGGAGTAAGCACGTATATATTACCACTCGGCCGCTTTCCCCCAGCCTGAGGTACAATTCCAGTGTGGGGTGATGTGAGCGTTAGACGCAAGCATAGTAGCTTCGTATGATATCTATTTTATTCAAGTTGTTCATAGATATCGTACAAAGAGTTAGGCGAGTGTGCATACATACTATATATATAATATCCTGGCCTAAGAGGCAATTTTCTTAAAGTTTGGGAGTCTAGCCAGGCTGGACCCCAGTTCAGAATCTTTCCAGTGGAGCTCTTGTTTTGCCGCTGATGAACCGTTTTCTTGGGGAAATATATATTTGTTGTCAGAATCGCTTTGTCCACTCACTCTGACGTGTTAAATATTTTCCCCTGGGCTCTTCGTTTTAAAAAATACCCAGTCTGCAGGGTTCGCGTGAGCTCTAGCAGGAGACGTCGATGCATAGTCACCCATCTATCCGCTACATTTCGCCAGTAGGTTACCTGTTTAATCTACTAGGGTTTGTTAGCTTTCGCTGTATTTTATTTTATTTTTAGTAGTTCTGAATACTTTTGGAATTCTCTGTGTAATTTATATTCTGGCTACTTTTGGGTTATAGCGGAAGATTTATTTTGGAGTAAAAAAGTGGTTATTAAATTCTTATAAGTTAAAGTTATCCATTTTCGAGGGAGGTTTGCCAAGTCTTCGGTAAATTTTTCTTAGAGATGATCCCCGCAGGACTCATCTCAGATTTCGAAGTGAAATTCGGAACAGGTGCTGACAGACGTTCTCCGCATCCAGATTATTCTCAACAAATACACTTTAAGAACAAACATAATTATACTTTCTATGGAGGTCATCAATGGCCATTGAACCTGAGGCACACCCTTTTCTTTATTTCTTCTTTTAACCACATTCACATTCACATTCACATTCGTCACCCTAAAAACAAAGAAAGCAACAATATTACACGCCTACCAAAATCCCTCTTGAAGCCTAGAGCTATAGGACTCCGTCTCTCTCTGTATCTCTTTTGTCTCCAATGGATGCAATGGAAGGCATAGAAGACATTTTTGGGTACAACAGCTTAATCGACGAAACCCAATTCCCCAATTTCCTGTGGTCCAATCCCAATCCCACCCCTTTATTTCATGAAATCGAATTCTCTGCTAATAGTGGTGTTGCTGCTTCTGCTGCTCCTTCATCACAGACCCAGGAAAAAGAGTGCTCTCGTAAGAGGTATGTTTGTTTCTTATGAATTCAATGATAAAGATCGTTGCTTTTGATATTCAGAGTGAAAATGCGTTCTGGGTTCTGGTAAAGATTGTTGCTTTTGATGATTTGAGTGAAAATGCGTTCTGGGTTTTGATAAAGATCGTTGCTTTTTGTATGATTAGGGGACGAACAGAGTCTTGGTGTGGCTCAGGTGGCAAAGCTTGCCGTGAGAAATTGAGGAGGGAGAGATTGAATGACAAGTATGTGTTTGATTGAATCTAATGTTGTTTTTTGTTATTGTGATTGTGATAAGAAAATGAATGGAGATTTTTGTTTTGGGTGTTTGGTGAATTCAGGTTTTTGGATTTGAGTGCTGTTTTGGAACCTGGGAGACCAGCCAAGACTGACAAGCCTGCTATACTTGATGATGCCATTAGGGTCTTGACCCAACTGAGAGCTGAAGCTCAGGAGCTCACACAGACAAATGAGAAGTTGTTTGAAGAGATAAAGAGTCTAAAGGTTCTTCATAGCTCATTCACTTTTGAGATTAATCTTGTTTGCTTGCATAAAAGTTTAATTATGAGATTTGCCGATCTTGGTGTTCATGTTCTTTGGGGCTTGGCTCTTAGGGGATTATGTGTTACGGTCATGTTTGTTTGGATTGATTAGATGGTGAGGGTTTGATATGCATCTCCATTAGAGTTGTAAAGTAGACATGATAGGCTTTAGGTGATCTTTAGGCAGCCAATAACACTCATAAGTTCATCTAAGTTTGACTTAGGAAGTTTGAGAGTTGGAAATTCCGGAGGATTTGCTTTAGTAAACAGAATATTGGTTTTAAAAGTTAAATTCACCGTTGGCAGTATGATTGACTTGTAACTTCATAGTGGTGGTCAAAGGCTATGTTGATCAGACCAAAAATATAGGTGTTGATTAGTTGTAAGGTATCCATGTGGGTTGCCGTAACTGTTAAAGTAATAGTAAACTTGGGATAGCTCCTTTCCATTCTCTTATAAGTGAGCAATTTCAACAAAAGCTGACGTGCTGTGTAAGTTGATTCTGCCAAAGAATGCACAATTACGGCCATATACCGTTTTTCTTCTCAAAAGAAAAAGAACCAGAATTAAGTTTTTAACTATTCAGGATAGGCTCCAGTCCCAAAATACCAAGTGAAGTTTTAAGGGGGCCTGGAGTATTGTTGGCACCCATAACAGAATCAACTCCTCGCTCCAGGTGTTATTAGCAATGCTTCACTGCTACTATTCTGGTTTGTGATTGTTTTTTACTGCATATAATTGTACCAGTTTAGACTTTTACCTATTGGCGTCCAAGTGTAAAAGTAAAACCATTACCATATCTACGTCTTTGGTTCAGTCATTATAAGAATATGTGAGGTACTTTCTTTCGCCATTTACCACAATGGACTGGTTTGCAATTCATTGTATCTAATGCGTTACTTAAGGTGCATTTGGATGAAAGGCTATAAGAGAAGAGATCTGAAGTTTGAGATCAAGTTTAATACAAATCAATCATAAAATTGCGTATTACAATAATGCATGTCAAATGACTAGATAATGATATTACTTTTCCAATATGAAATATATGTATTAATATGTTTCTTTCTTTCATTAGTTTTCTCTATACAAATCAAATATATGTTGGTAGGTATTGATCAGAACTTTTTCATAATTACTGTAATTCTTATATTTGGATCTCATATTTCAATTGAGCTACAAGTTGTTTTGACTTTTGAACTCTTTGGGTCCTTGTTGGAAATTGTAGTCAATGTGATAAGTTGGATGGTGCAAACATTCCTCACATTTCACTATTTCTAATGTAGTAAAAGAGAAATCTTGAAACTCACCATTTTCTACTGTTTTCTTTATAACAGGCAGAAAAGAGTGAACTTCGTGAAGAGAAAGTTGTACTGAAAGCGGACAAGGAAAGGCTGGAGCAGCAGTTGAAAGCTATGACCATTCCACCTTCTGGGTTTATGCCAGCCCACCCAGCAGTCCCTGCTGCATATCACCCTGGGGCAAGTAAGATGGCAGTCTATCCAAGCTATGGCATGATCCCGATGTGGCAATATTTACCTCCATCGACCCGTGATACATCACGTGATCATGAGCTAAGGCCCCCTGCTGCTTAGATATACAGAACTTAATTGGAAAACTATAGATGCTTTGATTTGCAATTTACTGAAAGTTTTATTCTTGTTGACAAATGTACATGTCACTGATTTTTCAATTTGCCTGATTTGATGGCTGATGGCAAATGTGTTATAGAATTGTTGATGTAGCTAGAAGGTGCTTTTTGAGAATAAATTATGAATGTCCAGTCTTGATAGTGTACATCTTTTCCCTACCTTTTACAAGAGGCTTTTAATTCCTAACATGATGAGGCACGTAAATTTCAGATATTCAAAGAAAAGAAAAGATCTTTGATCCTTCCATTTTATGTAGTGTTACAGTGACTTTCTTTCTCTCTTGCGGTGCCTGAGTTTCTTTTTATTCTACAATGTTGTGCTTTATGTTTGTCAGGGCATAACTTCGTGACCGTAATTTATACTACGGTAGTGGCAATTGAATTTGAATACGTGGCCTAGAAACATTTTGAGGATTTTCTTGAATAAATGAAGTCCAAATACCATAAATCGACCCAAAAATAGAGAGATTGAGTTCTGTGAATAAAATCAGGGAGTTATTTGCATAAAATGATTTGAGTTTGCATTGTCTCTGTTTCTCCTCTGCTCCTTGGCTCTTATCAACGTCATTTCTGGTTATAGGTTTTACTGTTCTTGAATTTAGATTCATGGTATGCGTTTCTCAGTTGTTTCCAAGGGAATGATCTAAATTTTCACGGTTGATCATGTAATGCATCCTTCTTGACTGAGGCAATGGTCTGCATCTTGGTATTTTACTTCTCTTCATATGTCTAATCATATGACTCTTCAGACTTGGTGATGTAAACTTCATCACATTCTTTTCCCCACAACAGCAAGTATAGGCCAAGAATGACAATACCAGCGCCTACTATGCTGAACAAATCAAAGATGAAAATTTAGAACATCCAATTTTCCGAGCCATTGACATATCTTTAAACTACATATGCATGAACATGGTGATAATGGTTTATCAGATATCCAACGTATTGTGTTGCCAACTGTGCTTCATGATTTTATAATCAGCGATTTCATCATTTACAGTCTCTAACAACAGAACATGTCAAATAATTTTGCCGCTTTAGCACAAGGTAATAATGGTGTCTTGACTGAAATTAGATGCCGGTAATTAGACTATCATGATTATGCACTTTGATATTGTTCTAATCAATGATATTCATTCCATATTTCAATTGTGTCTGCAACCAAAAGTTGAACCAAGTAAAACCTAGGCTGAACAAATCAAAAAGCTTGATCCACATTGTTCATTCAATCTGACAGTGCAGCATAGCATGAACCTATCCGGAGTTGAACCACAATCTTTCCAAGAAAGTGTTTCCGGAAATGCATATCTGAGTAGAAAATCCAAAATTACCTGCCAATATAGAGTCTCTCACCAAGCACGAAGTATGCTAGAATTGCAACCAATATTGTTGCGACCGGATCAAACATAGTCACTGTTGATCGGCAAAAAAAATATATGCATAAATAAAAAGAAAAGAAAAGTATTTAAAAATATATAAATGCATAAATACTTTTCTTGTGCTACATGCACAATGTTTCAGAGTTCAAATACAACTCTTGCAAACGGCTGGACAACAAAAGTCCAATACAAACTCATCTTCCAAAGCCGTGCACTCTATATAAAGAGGCACAAGGAGAAGAGAAAAGAAGGACCACGGACCACGCACAAGAGAGAGAGAAGCAGAGAGAAAGCACAAGGCGCAAAGAAGGCGAAACCAGAGAGAGAAACAGAGAGAAGAAGGCGAAGCGCAGAGGAAGAAAGAAAAGCAGAAGACAAGCGGCGAGCCAGACAAAAGGTGGAGCCCCATTCTAACTTTCTTTTCTTTTTTTGCAGTTGCCTTTATCTTTCTGTATCACTCCGCTGGAAGCCCGAAAGCGATGTCCTGTTCCCTCCCTCGCGTGACCCCGCGAGGTAGTCACCAAGTCTAAAGGCGAGGCGACCTCGCCCCCTTTCTCCCTTGATACAACAAACATATGGCCATGCAGCTCGCATAACAAGCCATGCAAGGGGAAGGAAACAAATAATCAACGTGGATTCGAAGAGCAGGAACTCACCTCTGATGACTCAACAAGTCCTTGTCCAGATCAAAAAGAAGGAGACGACACCTCAATTTATAGAAGAGCAGTTTCCTCAAGTCCAACTCCCAATCAGACAGGGATAGGCGTCTGGAGTTATGTGGTTCGCGCAATCTCACCAACTTCATCAAGGAAAAGACGACTCGATCAAGGAAAACATGATAGAGTCCTGCGAACCAGAGTCCGCGCGCCCTGGCGAGATGGGCCCGAAGCAGAAGCAGAAGCAGGTGGCAGAGGCGAACTGACACCCCGCCAAAGCAGAAGCAGGTTACCTAACCCTAAGGGGTAGCGATGTGACTTTAACCTTAAGGGGTGGCGAGGTGACTTTTACCCTAAGGGGTGGCGAGGTGACTTTTACCCTAAGGGGTGGCGAGGTTACTTAACCCTAAGGGGTGGCGAGGTTACTTAGCCCTAAGGGGTGGCGAGCCAACATTCGCGCCAAGGCAGGAACCCTAAGGGGTGGCGAACCAACATCCAAGCCAAGGCAGGAACCCTAAGGGTTGGCGAACCAACATCCAAGCCAAGGCAGGAACCCTAAGGGGTGGCGAGCTGATATTCAAATAAAGGCAGAAGCATAAGAGGTGACGAGCTAATTCAGAAGCTCTAAGCCCAGGCGAGGCGAGATGATGACGCAAGCGGGGCGAGATCCAATCATGAAAAAGATGAAGCAAGTCGCGGAGACATGCACGCAGAGTCCGCTCAAAAGTGAACACGCGGAGTCCGCCCACAAGTGAACACGCAGAGTCCGCCCACAAGTGAACACGCGGAGTCCGCCTACATATATACGCGCGGACTCCGCCCACAGATACATACGCGGAATACACTCTCAGACACACACACAGAGTTCGCTCGCTGACACACACGCGGAGTCCGCATGAAGGAGCAGAGATCGCCTGCGCCATGATCAAAAACTGAGCCCAAAGCCATTGAAGCCTTTTGTCACGCCACTGCCTCACCTCTTCTGGGTGCTATTATCAACGAACACTCTACCAAATTGAGTGTCCATAAGAAACACAGTTAACGGACTCCAAATACGTCTGTTAAAACCAAAAGCCGGCATTAAGCCATAAAGCCTACAAACCTCTTTTGAACTACGGTCGGTTTGATCCCACAAAGGGGTACGTAAGTAGTCTAGCAACCCACTAGATGCAACCAAAAGTCCAAACAAAATCCCTGACACCACCAGTCAAATTCTTCCAGTCCAAACACCCTCAAACATACACAGTTCTCGTTGGTACTTTGTAATCGAATCAAAGGTTTTTCCCCTGAAAAACAGGGGTTGTAATTAAGGAATTTAATTTATTTTATTCTGAATGGGTCGAACCAGATAAAAAATCAAAACCCTATCTTAGTCGATAAGACAGGGTGAAGTTATGTTGGGTATATACGGTTGTTCACAATTTTTGCCCAACATAGTTTTTGGCGACTCCGCTTGGGATCCATTCTCCTTTTCATCTCTTTTATAGAGTCACTAACTTGTTGTGCGTGTTTCAGGAAAAACAAAACAATGGCACCACAAGTTACTGTTTTCTTCCACAAGCTCCCAGCAAATGCTGCTCGCCCAAGTCGAACCGGTCATCGCTTGACATTTGTGATCGGCCACGCTCCTGTCACTTGCGCAAAACCGAAGCTTGAAGAAAAACAAGACAAGCTACGCATGAGTAGCGGGAAGACTCAAACTTTCAAAGCAGCCTCCAAAAATGCTTTGAGAAATCGGAGGAAGCGAGCTGCAAGAGCTCAAAGGAAGAGAAACGCCCAAGCTAACGCAATGGAAGCCATTCTGGCAGAAATGGCTCAATCAAAGCCAGCCAAAGAGGAAGTAAAGACCTTCCTACGAAGCCATATCATGGTAGACTCTATACAGGTTAATCTTCCAAATGTGGAGACCGTGATGGTGACTTCCACCAAGGGAGGGGATGAACATGAGCCTCGACTCCCCCTCCAAGGCTCACAAAGCTCCACGACATCCTCACAGTCAACAACGACTAGTCAAGAATTTGACCCGAAAAAAGTTGGCAGAGGAAATCTCAAAGGCTCTTGATGCACCAACAGGACCAGCAAGGCCAAGGGGGTCCAAGGCAAAAGAGTACCCCGTTTATGAAGCTGATTCCTACACAGGGCCAATTACTCGCAATATGGCTAGAAAGAGGATGCTCGAATCATCATCAGCGAGTGCTAAGCCAAAAGGAGGGTATTCGTCTCTAAAAGATGATCCTTCATTTGTCTCATGGACGGGCAATCCCTTATATGAGACTTCAGCTCCAACAGAAGGACCTTTTCACGCGTTAATCGCTAGGTCTAGTGAGAGCTGTGACTCCGATTCTGGTAATGTTCAAGTTCTCATGGCAAGCTCATCAAGCCCGGAAGAGCAATTAAAACAGCAGATGGAGGAGCTGACAAAGAAATTAGCTTAGCTTGAACGCGATGCTCTACAAAGGCAAGTGGAAAGAGAAATCGAAGCCAAGAGGATAGCGGATATCGAAAGCGAGTCAAGAAGGAGAATGGCTGAAAAAGATGCCGAGGTTGCTGAGCTTATAGAAAAATGTGTTGCACTCATGGAGAATAGGCCTCCTGAACCCTTATTCGTCAAGAATAATGAGAATCCACTCTCACCCGAAGGGATTAGGAACATGATCGCTGAAGGAATCAGAGACTTTCAATTGTCTCTATCAACACTGGTCCTTGGGTACCGCAAACCGTATCCAGATCACTATGACGCGATGCCTTTCCCCAAGGGATATCAACGGCCAACCTTCGACAAGTTCGATGGAATAAATAGCTCCCCTCGAGAGCATTTGGCTCACTTCTATTCAGCTTGCTGTGAAACTTCACAAGTCGACGCCTTCTTGGTTAGACAGTTTGTGAAGTCCCTCAAAGGTGCTGCATTTACATGGTACACCCAGCTAGAGCCAGGTTCCATTCAGACATGGGATGATATGCAAAGAGCGTTTTTGGCACAATTCGTCAGCTCTAAAAAGAAAGTCTCCATCATTGACTTGGCAGACACAAGACAAAGAGTTGGAGAAAGTTCCACCGAATTCATCACAAGGTGGAGAAGTCTCAACCTCCAATGTCCTGACAAGTTATCTAAGACCTCCGCTGTTCAAATGTGTGCTAACAACCTCCTCCCAGAGATAGCAACGTACGTGGGTACAGCAGAGCCACAAACTTTCGATGCTCTAGTCTCAAAGGCAAGCAATGTGGAAAGGCAAGTTGCTCGCCAAAAGTCATCTGCAAAAATTCAAGTTGCAGATAAAAAGAGCGATTCCAAGAAGACGGTCGTCAAGAAAGGAGAGACAATGGCGGCATTCGTCAGGAATGAAAGGAAAAACGACACTGTCAAAACAAAAATGACAACAACAGGGTGTAGAGTGATCGACCTCGCAAGCTCACACTAAATGAAAAGAAAAATGCCACTTATTCATTTGATGATGAGGATGTTGAGGCGATTTTCGATGAGCTCATTGCATCAGAAAGTATCAAGCTTCCTGAATCAAAACGACCTGCCGAAATGAACAAGACCAACGATCCAAAATATTGTCGGTACCACCGCCTAGTCGGTCATACGTTGAAGGATTGCTACGTTCTTAAGGACAAAATCCAGGATATGATCAACAAAAATGAGATCGTGACGACGACCACAAATGTAACAACAACTGGTTCATCTAGACCAGATGGTACTATATCGGTTGCCTTCGAGGTCGATGGCGAGGTCACAATTGTCGAAGCACATCCAGACATGCCTCACCTTGGAAACCCTAACATTCTTATATGAGCTCATGACAGCACCAAGCTTCGATATATGGGAGGATTCTGACGGGTTCGAAAGTTCAGATGAAGAAGGGAGCATAGTAGAGAGCAATACAAGGCAACTTTGCCTCTCTACAGACGAGGCATATCCAGACATGCTTCGCCCTGGAAACCCTAATATTCCATCCTTACACGAGCTCATGTCATCACCAAGCTTCGATGTATGGGAGGATTCCGACGGGTCGGAAGATTCTGATGAAGAATGGAACATAGTAGAGAACAAGACAAGGCGACTTCGCCCCTCTACTGTGAACACCCCTCCGCCTTCCTCAAACAAATACCGGCGGAGGACATTCTTAAAGAATAAGAAGAATGGGAGATCCGCAAGGAAAATTCGAGTCCAAGACACGGAGGAATACAAGCAGCCGCCAAGAACTCCAGTCACCCTTGCGGAATTCTTACCGAAAGAATTCTTTGAGAAAGACGCGGAGTCCGCATAGACGCGCAGCCCGCACACAGGCGGAGTCCGCACTCCTGAAGCCAAGGAAGAGGGTGACACACTTAAATGTTGCATGGTAACCATTAATACCATCTCGCCTCCCAACTCAGATACAGAGGTTTAAAGTGTACAAGAAGTCCAGATACGCTCTAGCTTGGTACTTCCACCATCAACTCAAAAGAAGCATTGATTGAGGCATTGCTAAGCCCAGAGTTGTATAAAGAAGACGTTGTTGAAGTCAATACAGCTACTACAAGAGTCTGTCCTCGGCAGGTATTGCATTTCGTTCTTGGAGAAAGATTTGCTGTTAAAAGGAGTACACTATAACAGGCCTCTCTACGTCACAGGACTTGTGGGTAATATGACGATCAACAGAATATTACTCGACTGTGGCTCGGCTGTGAATTTGCTACCTCTCAAAACGCTACATATCATGGGAATGAACGCTAAGCAGCTCACCCCGTCCATGCTCACCATCCAAGGTTTCAACCAAGCTGGTCAAAAAGCAATGGGCACAATTGTCCTACAAATGGAAATCAGAGAGCTGCTCTCAACAGCCCTGTTTCACGTGATTGATGCTCCTACCTCTTACAATGTATTGTTAGGGCGCCCATGGCTCCATAATTATGGTATCGTCCCTTCCACACTACACCAATGCTTTAAGTGGTTAGAAAATGGAGAGGTCAAAACGGTCGTAGCAAACACAGATCCTTTCAAAGGCGAAGAGGTAAATTATTTTGACGCTAAATTCTACAAGCCATCGGATGGCCCTAGCATAAAAGAAGCTCCCAGGCCCGCGCCAGAAGCAAAGAAGCAGGAAGTGCCGAGGAAGCCCTGAGTCAGAGTAGCTCCCCAAACATTGTCCTCAAATGAAAAGGCTCCCAGCCCAGAAGTTTAGAAGCCAAAGATGGTCTTCAGATATGTGAAAAAAGACCAGCGAGAACCCGGGCAAAAGGCAATCACGCCTATCAAGGACATAATGGAGACACTCATGACAAGCTATGTGCGACCTCTTCGTAAAATCGACCACTCTATTCCAAAGAGCGGTATTGTGATCTCTACAACACTCGACAATGGGCATAGCAGGTATAAACGTTTTGTTTTTTTTAAAAGCAGAAAGCAGAAGCAAGCACCGGCCCCTCTAAAGATCAACCTCGGGGGTAGAAAGACGGCTCCAAAAGCCATTCCCCTAAAGGTCACAGTTAGGCAGGTAAACGGCATGCTTAAGGTAGAAGTTTCTGACACCGATCCCTCCGACACAGGTGTCTTTACGGATCTTGAAAAAACGATGTTCCGTGATGAAGACATGACACAAGAAAGTAGACCTCGTTTGTCTGTTTTTTGACGCCTTACAAAAGAGCCCCAACCTCGAGTTTCCGTGTTTCAACGATTGGGCGAAATTCATCCCAAATCATAAAAGAACAAAAAGTGGAAGCTCAAACGGAAAAGGGTGCTCATGGCTGAACAAGTGGATGAGAGAGAAGAAGGATTTGCATCAACATACTGCACTTCCACCGAAGATCTAGATGAAGACAAAGAATACGAATTCATCGATAGTGCCCAACCTGCCCCGCCTCAGATAGAAGACGGAGGACAAGCGACAGTTGATGAGCTCTAAGAAATAAACTTAGGCACCAATGAAGACCCGAAACCTATATTTGTAAGCGCTCTTTTGACTCCGGAAGAATTCCAAGACTACAAGAATCTTCTAGAAGAATACAAGGACGTGTTTGCATGGGGCTATCAAGACATGCCTGGCTTGGACCCCAGTTTAGCTGTCCACAAACTTGCCATCTCCAAAGAAAAGCCATGGGTGAAACAAGCTCCCCGACGCTTCCGCTCAGAGCTTGCTGTTCAAATCGAATCTGAAGTCGACAAACTCATCAACGTCGGTTTCATTCGAGAAGTTAAATACCCCACATGGCTTGCCAGCATCGTACCCGTCAAGAAAAAGAACGGGCAAATTTGTATCTGTGTTGACTATAGGGACCTCAAAGATGCTTTCCCAAAAGATGAGTTCCCGCTTCCAATCACGGAGTTATTGGTCGACGCCACAACAGGATACGGCGCTTTGTCCTTCATGGACGGTTTCTCAGGTTACAATCAAATAAAGATGGCACCCGAGGACGAGGAGCTTACAGCCTTTCGTACACCAAAAGGAGTATACTGCTACACAGTAATGCCATTCGGCTTGAAAAATGCAGGTGCAACTTATCAAAGAGCTATGACTCACGTCTTCAACGACATGCTACACAACACCGTTGAATGCTATGTCGATGACTTGGTGGTCAAAACAAGAAAAAGGCCACACCATCTAGCTGACCTGAGAAGAGTCTTCGAAAGGCTTCGGAGATACCAACTGAAGTTGAACCCTTTAAAATGTGTCTTCGGGGTCACGTCTGGAAAATTCCTTGGCTTTGTCGTTAGATACCGAGGAATCGAGGTCGACCCTACCAAAATCACGGCAATAAGGGAAATGCCAGCACCAAAAAATTTTCGAGAGTTAAGAGGATTGCAAGGCAGACTCGCCTACATAAGAAGGTTTATATCAAATCTTTCTGGAAGGTGCCAACCATTTTCTAGACTGATGAAGAAAGACGTACCTTTTATCTGGGATCAAACATGTCAAGATGCATTCGACAGTATCAAGCGATACTTGCTCAACCCACCAGTCCTGATGGCGCCTATAAAAGGGAAACCTTTATTCCTCTACATAGCAGCTCTTAATCACTCCTTGGGGGCATTGCTGGCACAAAACAATGATCAGGGGAAAGAAAACGCTCTCTACTACTTAAGTCGGACATTGGTAGGAGCTGAACACAATTATACACCAATAGAGAAGATCTGCTTGGCTTTAGTCTTCGCCGTTCAGAAGTTACGGCATTACATGCTCGCTCATAGTGTCACATTGATATCTAGAGCCGATCCTTTGAAGTATTTGATGACAAAGCCTATGCCTTCGGGAAGACTTGCTAAATGGTCTTTGATACTCTCAGAGTTCGAAATAAAGTATATACCCCAAAAAGCAATAAAGGGGCAAGCACTTGCAGACTTCTTAACGGCACACCCAGTACCAGATAACCATGAGTTACCTGAAGATTTGCCTGATGAAGACATCTTCTCAGCTGAGACTCCCTCATGGCAGTTGTACATCGACGGGGCAGCTAGAAAACAAGGAACTGGAGCTGGCATCGTGTTCATCACGCCTTTTGGTGGTATAATCCCCTACTCATTCTTTCTAATGGCTTTATGTTCAAATAATGTTGCAGAATATGAAGCGCTCATGATTGGCCTCGAGATCGCCTTGGAGATGAGGATTGACTCCTTACAAGTATTCGGTGACTCTCAATTAATCGTCAGACAAGTGAATGACGAGTATGCGGTCAAGAACGAGAACCTGGTCCCATACCACCAACGGGTCAAGTACGTCATGGGACAATTTCAAAACATAAATATTAGCCACATTCCCAGATCAGAGAATGACAAAGCAGATGCATTGGCTAACCTGGCAGCTTCACTAATCCAACCTGACGAAAGAGACATCTAGATCACGGTTGGAGAACGACGATTGCTGCCTACGCTACTTGAGCGAACCGAGGGCATCAACGAGGTATATGTGGTCTCCGTGTTCGAAGTCGAAGAATCTGATTGGTGAATGGACATGATCAAGTATTGTCAGTCAGACACGCTACCTACAGACCCAAAGAAAAGAGTCTACGTCAGGCGGACTGCACCTCGATACACATACCTTGGTGACACCTTGTACAAGATGTCCTTCGACGTGATACTCTTAAGGTGTCTCTCAAAAGAAGAGGGAGCGGAAGCTCTTAAAGAAGCCCAAGCTGGAATATGCGGAGCCCACCAGGCTGGTCCAAAATTAGCAGCCCAGCTAAAGACAATAGGCTATTACATCGATGGTACAAGACTCTGTAAATTATGCACGGTCATGCAAGGCCTGCCAGCTACATGGGGATTTTATACACCGGCCTCCATTACCTCTTCATCCCACGTCTCTCTCATACCCCTTCGAAACATGGGGTTTGGACGTTGTAGGGATCATAGCTCCTAAGTCCTCACGTCTGCATCAATACATATTGGCTGCAACAGACTACTTTTCTAAATGGAGCGAGGCAATTCCTCTCAAAGCGGTAAAAGCAGAGGATGTGGCAAAATTCATCAAGACTCACATCATCTATCGCTTCGGAGTTCCTTCCAAAATAATATCCGACAATGCCACATACTACAAGTGCAGAGCCATGGTTACAATGTGTGAAAAGTATAAGATCCAACATGCATTTTCATCCAGCTATAACCCGACAGCTAATGGCCAGGCAGAGGCCTTCAATAAGGTACTTTGCAACATCCTAAAAAAGATGGTCTCAACAAACAAGAGAGACTGGCATGATCGCCTCCCCGAGGCATTGTGGGCATATCGGACCACTGTTCGCACAGCAACCGGTTGTACTCCATTCAACCTAGTCTACGGTTCTGAAGCAGTAATGCCATTAGAAGTCCAACTGCCTTCTTTAAGGATAGCTACAAGGTTAACAAATCCAGATGAAAACACACAAATCAGGCTTGCAGAGCTTGAAGCCCTCGATGAGAAGAGACTTGCAGTACAACAAAGACTCGAGATCTACCAAGCTCAAATTGCAGGGGCTTTCAACAAGAAAGTTAAGTTCAGGTCATTCAAAACAGGCGACTTGGTCTTGACAATCCGAAGGCCCATCATCGTCACCAGGAAGTCAAAGGGAAAGTTTGAGCCCAAATGGGAAGGTCCATATGTAGTCACCAAAGTCTTCACCAAAGGCGCATATGAACTTTCAAACGCAGACGGGGACTGCATCTACCCTTGTGTTAATGGGAAGTTCGTGAAAAAATTCTACGCCTTCTAAGCTCGCTGGACTGAAAAGCCGGGAGGGCGGTCCAGGCAAAAGTAAGAGCCCCAAAACCTCCCGAACTACGACGGCTTGTTCCCCCAAAAAGGGGGTACGTAGGCAGTCTAGTCCCAAAAGGCTAGATGCAGCCACCCCAAAAAAAAGAAAAAAAAGAAGCTCGCTGGACTGAAAAGCCGGGAGGGCGGTCCAGGCAGAAGTTAGAACCCCAAAACCTCCCGAACTACGACGGCTTGATCCCCCGAAAGGGTGTACGTAGGCAGTCTAGTCCCAAAATACTAGATGCAGCCACAACACAAAACAAAATCCTGAATCAATCAGGCGAACTACGTGTAGCTTGATCCCTTCATAGGGTACGTAGGCAATCTAGTTTTAAAACTGGATTTAGCTGCGAAAAAAAAAATTTCAAAAAAAAAAGACATCTTTGCCCAAAATCAAATGGGCGAACTACGTTTGGCTTGATTCCTTCACAGGATATGTAGGCAGTCTGGTGACAAACTAGATCCAGCCATATTTTCAAACTAACCCTTTTCTCCCTTGTGATTGTAAACAGGTAAAGAAAATTAGTTTGACAAATCCGTTATCATTGAATAATGGTATCATAAGTTGAGCATACACCAAGTACAAGTCCGCAAGACAAAAAGAGAATATTGGCAGCAAGACACGCGGGCTCAAATATCCCGTCCCGCCAAGACACATTCCTTGTAGACGAGTACACATGATAATAAAAATTGATGTTCAACACAAATTCTTTTACATCGTACCAAATCTCCCAAGCGAAGTAACAAAGAAACAACAAAGCAAGGAAAAAAAAGGAACACATGAAGGAAAAATGACTTCGCAAGCCATGCAAAGGGAAGACAACGAGGCGAGACGAACGCACAGTCCGCACACGGTCTCATGCTTACGCCTCACCAAAGGTCCTTAAAGAATTGACTAGCCGTTTGAACTCCTCTTCCTTAGCTTCATGCGAACTTTTGAGGAGCTAGAATTCTACAAGCTGGTCTTCCTTGGCTTCCATCCTTGCCTGCCGAAGTTCTTCATCCTGCCTGTTTTGTTGAGCAACAGAATCTTTCAAGAAGGCAATTCTCTCTTCGAGATGTCCCCTTGCGAGCTCATAATTTCACCGCAATTGTTGTGCTTGACGCTCTGCCTTTATGACATCCTCTTCGCTGGCCCTCAAAACCTCAAATTCTTGGTTAAGACCCGACAATTCCGAGTCTAACATGGCCTTGGTACGATGACATTCTTCATGGCTGCGTATCAAATCATGGAGGTGTTCGACATCTATTTCGGAACACTCCTCAACAACACGTGAGCTTTTGGAGACCATATCCGCCAATTCAAAGGTTTTGCTTACATGCTCAACAAACCTTTCAAATCTGTCTTGGCCGGATCCATAGGACCTAATCACCGGTCCCAACATCTCAAGTGACTTCTGGACCTCGCTGCGACAATCAGTAATGAGTTCCTGTGGTTTAGACAAGCTTATCTTACGCAAAATGTCTTCCACCTCTGAGATAATAAAATCACCCCAACGCTCATTCCGGCCTGAGTTAAAGATCATACGCAAGATAGATGAAGTTTCATTTGGCTGAAAAATACCTTCATCACCAGGCTCGCACGCATCAGGATTCACTGGCTCTGTACTACCACTTTTAGAGTCAGAATGATCTCTTGGTGATGTGCTAAAACTCTCTGCCTCCAGTCCTGACTCCCTCAACTGAGTTGGTTCTTTCCATGTTAGCAAGAGTAATCCTGGCTTCGTTTCAATCAATGACGGCCCCACATCATGCTGAGTCTCCTCACATATTGGCTCTGAGCTTTTAGGTTCAGGAGAGGGTGATTTCAATACCAAATCCTTCATAAGTGGCTCTGGTACATGTCCCTGCAAAGTAGACTGGTCCAAACTCGCTTGCGAAACGGACTGGCGCGCACTCCCCTGCATGGTAGACTCGCGCGGATTCTCATGCAAAGTGGCTTCGCGAGGATTCTCCCGCGAAGTGGACTCGCACGAATTCGCCTGAACGCGTGACTTGCATCCCGCATCCTTACGCACGGCCTCTGCTTGCTTCGATGCAGACCTCAAGGCATGATTAGTTCGCGGTGATTCAATGTCATCCGCGAGATCATCGTATCGAACTCGCTTGCTGCCCCGATCTTCCTCATCAAGTTTTGTCCTATGAGTTTTCTTGCTCTTGAAACAAGAAGCACTTCCGGAATAAACAGCGGGATCTCTTTCCCCAAAGTCAGGAAAGAATATCTTGCCTGGTCCGCCAGCAGATACACCTTTAAGGGATTCTGGCGGGAAAATACTATTCTGCTTGGCAAGAGCACGCTTCTTCAAAGTCAAGTAAACAAAAGACACGGACCGACCAAGATAGGGGGCACATGCCGACATCCACCACCTACAATAAGTCCAGGTGCACATACCCTCATAAGAAGAACGGGGAACATAAAAACGGGAACCGGTATCAGTTCTAAGGAGCTTAAATTGTGCTTTTGCTAAATCTTCAACGCCGCATTTGCTCCTCTGCTCAACTTTAAATTGAAGTTTGTTGGCCGGAATCCCTTGATCAAAACCAAATTGACGAGCGAATCTATTGAGATAATATGGCTCTAACCAGAGCTCACCACCGATTTGTACAGGAAGTAATGAAGAACGTATACAAACCAGCCAGTCAAAGTGTTCTTCAGACAAATTTCCGTCGTCAATCAAAAAGTAACCCTTTGATTCAATAAAGGGACTAGAACGATACTCTACAGAGTCTTTGATCCTAAAAACAAGTCGAGCTCTTGTGATACTGAAATATTGAGCTTTAATTCCTGCATATCTCTTCAACTGGGGATAGTTCTCAGGAAACTCGCTGTCAGCATGACGTCTATATAAACAGTCAAAGTGCTCTCCCAACCAACCAATCACATAATGAACAGGGAAGCAACTTCGCGACTCTCCAGGCCCTCGCGGATCGAGCACGACTTTCCCAAGACTGTGATAGATATGGCCCAACACTGTTGGTGCAAGAGACACTCTGATTTCCCGAGCCATTAAACATGCCATGTGAAAGGTCTCAGGTCTAATTATATA
Source organism: Fragaria x ananassa (assembly GCA_034370585.1). Classification (NCBI taxonomy): domain Eukaryota; kingdom Viridiplantae; phylum Streptophyta; class Magnoliopsida; order Rosales; family Rosaceae; genus Fragaria; species Fragaria x ananassa. The sequence goes on along the minus strand of CP139761.1, from coordinate 4,268,531 downwards.
ATTATACGAAGAAAAAACAAATCTGCTGAGCCAATAAGCTAAGAACGCAGCCAGCTCCCCTTCCTTCGAAATTATCAAAGTAGGCCGGGAATCCATGAATTTTTCACGTTGCAAATGGCTTATGCACTGAGTGTCTTCTCCGTAACCTGAATATAGCAGTTGCCCTCTATAAAAATGTCTAACCCAATCTCCCCAGCGGACAAATTTCTGTTTACTCAAGACACATAATCGGGAATGAACGTATAAAAGCTCAGAAAGCGTGGCAGAGTATAGACCATCTCGCTGCAGCCTTTTATTTTCAGGAATAAATTCTTCATAAGGAATCCCTGAAATCGGCAAGCCTCCAAGCATCTTCAGATCCCATAATGATATACTCATTTCTCCATTCCCATGGTGTAAAGTGTTCGTCAAAGGACTCCATAATTTCAAGAATGCTTTCCATACGTTGGAACAAAAATGATAAGGATACTGAGAGACGCCAACGACACCATATATACCAGCTTGATTCAAGACATCTTCAAAATTGGCTAGAATGAATTCCGTCCACTCCAGGAGGCCCATCTCAAATATAGCACAACCTCGGAAACAAAGGCTTGATGACCAATCCTCTTTGGTACTTAGCAGCATGTAAAGTACCGGATAGAAGTTCTCCTCAGAAATGAAAGGGACTCCATCATGTCGATTGTTCACGTTCTCCAAAGAATGCCATTTAAATACGGGGGAGAAATTACGGGTTGTTCTTTTCACTTGATCCTCCAGATCCTGACGAAATGTGAGGGAGCCTAAGTTCATCTCAACTTCTGTTACCAGGGTGACTGTGTCTCTAAGAGCGTCATCAATACAGATGGAATTCAACAGCCTTGATCGCATATATTCTATGCTCTTCTCGGCCACCTTGCCATATTTGTCCAAAGCTGCCTCGTAAGCAATACGACCATATGCATCCATTGCCTGACATCACGACATCAAAAGAATGTTAGAAAGCAATTTCAGGTCAAGTTTTGCGCACGAAAAGCAGGTTCCACACACAAAACTTGAGGGGGCACTATTGATCGGCAAAAAAAATATATGCATAAATAAAAAGAAAAGAAAAGTATTTAAAAATATATAAATGCATAAATACTTTTCTTGTGCTACATGCACAATGTTTCAGAGTTCAAATACAACACTTGCAAATGGCTGGACAACAAAAGTCCAATACAAACTCATCTTCCAAAGCCGTGCACTCTATATAAAGAGGCACAAGGAGAAGAGAAAAGAAGGACCACGGACCACGCACAAGAGAGAGAGAAGCAGAGAGAAAGCACAAGGCGCAAAGAAGGCGAAACCAGAGAGAGAAACAGAGAGAAGAAGGCGAAGCGCAGAGGAAGAAAGAAAAGCAGAAGACAAGCGGCGAGCCAGACAAAAGGTGGAGCCCCATTCTAACTTTCTTTTCTTTTTTTGCAGTTGCCTTTATCTTTCTGTATCACTCCGCTGGAAGCCCGAAAGCGATGTCCTCTTCCCTCCCTCGCGTGACCCCGCGAGGTAGTCACCAAGTCTAAAGGCGAGGCGACCTCGCCCCCTTTCTCCCTTGTTACAACAAACATATGGTCATGCAACTCGCATAACAAGCCATGCAAGGGGAAGGAAACAAATAATCAACGCGGATTCGAAGAGCAGGAACTCACCTCTGATGACTCAACAAGTCCTTTTCCAGATCAAAAAGAAGGAGACGACACCTCAATTTATAGAAGAGTAGTTTCCTCAAGTACAACTCCCCACCAGACAGGGATAGGCGTCTGGAGTTATGTGGTTCGCGCAATCTCACCAACTTCATCAAGGAAAAGACGACTCGATCAAGGAAAACATGATAGAGTAATGCGAACCAGAGTCTGCGCGCCCTGGAGAGACGGGCCCGAAGCCCTAAGGCAGAGGCGAACTGACACCCCGCCAAAGCAGAAGCAGGTTACCTAACCCTAAGGGGTAGCGACGTGACTTTAACCCTAAGGGGTGGCGAGGTGACTTTTACCCTAAGGGGTGGCGAGGTTACTTTTACCCTAAGGGGTGGCGAGGTGACATTTACCCTAAGGGGTGGCGAGATTACTTAACCCTAAGGGGTGGCGAGGTTACTTAGCCCTAAGGAGTGGCGAGGTTACTTAGCCCTAAGGGGTGGCGAGCCAACATTCGCGCCAAGGCAGGAACCCTAAGGGGTGGCGAACCAACATCCAAGCCAAGGAAGGAACCCTAAGGGGTGGCGAGCTGATATTCAAATAAAGGCAGAAGCATAAGAGGTGACGAGCTAATTCAGAAGCTCTAGGCCCAGGCGAGGCGAGATGATGACGCAAGCGGGGCGAGATCCAATCATGCAAAAGATGAAGCAAGTCGCGGAGACCTGCACGCAGAGTCCGCTCAAAAGTGAACATGCGGAGTCCGTTTACTGACATACACGCGGAGTCCGCCCACAAGTGAACACGCGGAGTCCGCCTACATATATACGCGCGGACTCCGCCCACAGATACATACGCGGAATACACTCTCAGACACACACGCAGAGTTCGCTCACTGACACACATGCGGAGTCCGCATGAAGGAGCAGAGATCGCCAGCGCCATGATCAAAAACTGAGCCCAAAGCCATTCAAGCCTTTTGTCATGCCACTGCCTCACCTCTTCTGGGTGCCATTATCAACGGACACTCTACCAAATTGAGTGTCCACAAGAAACACAGTTAACGGACTCCAAATACGTCTGTTAAAACCAAAAGCCGGCATTAAGCCATAAAGCCTACAAACCTCTTTTGAACTACGGTCGGTTTGATCCCACAAAGGGGTACGTAGGCAGTCTAGCAACCCACTAGATGCAACCAAAAGTCCAAACAGAATCCCTGACACCACCAGTCAAATTCTTCTAGTCCAAACACCCTCAAACATACACAGTTCTCGTTGGTACTTTGTAATCTAATCAAAGGGTTTTCCCCTGAAAAACAGAGGTTGTAATTAAGGAATTTAATTTATTTTATTCTGAATGGGTCGAACCAGATAAAAAATAAAAACCCTATCTTAGTCGATAAGACAGGGTGAAGTTATGTTAGGTATATACGGTTGTTCACAATTTTTGCCCAACACTCACAAAGGCAGGTCCTTTCTCTGTTGTGCACCATAGTTGAATAAAGTATATTAGGCCAGAGCAGACCGCTCCCTGTACATAAATACACATTCTAACCATTTGGCCAGTAGCAAACGAAATTTTACATTTTCAGAATCCTAAAACTTACAGAATACAAAATGGACCAGAGGTCAATGTTGAATCCAATTGTCCATGCAGCTCGTTTATGTACAGCTGACTGTGCTGCCCCTAGGAAGCTCATCCATGTTGTCAATGATAGTCGTGCAGGATATCTTTTCAATGTGATTGCCTCGAATATGAATGATATGATACATCATAAACTAATATCATCTGGAGTACTGGATAAATTAATCACAAAGTTGCATCTCTTGACTTATTATACTTACATATGATTCATATATATAGATGGAGGATCTAAAGAGAACCTCCTTACTTTAAGAATTTGAAGATTTCTACTAGTTTACATTAGTAGATAACTTCACTTAACGATCTTAATCGTTGATCCTCTAGAATCATATGCAAGAAACATATCTACAAAATTTCAACTAATTCCATAATCATTTGGTCATTCTAATTGACGTAAACAATTATAGACCGTTAGATAAAATTAAAACGAATATTGTGCTAATCAAATGGTTAAACATTTTTCATTTTGGCTAATTTTTTCTAGATCCGGACTATATATACAGGAAAACGATATGAAGCGGACGTCCGCAATGAGCTTAAAGTGCGGACGTCCCTCCGTTCTCCTCTGTCCGACGCTGACGACGGCGCGCCTCCACCCGAGCGGACACCAGAGGCATTCCAGACCATTTTCCCTTCCCGGCGAGTTTGTCGAATTCCAGTTTTCTGGCGAGATCAATCTTGGTTGAAGTTTTGGGTGGAGGTTGCTACTCAGACCTTCAAATCGATCTTGCCGGGAAGGGAAACTGGTCAGGGACGCCTCTGGTGTCCGCTCGGGTGAAGGCGTATTGTTGTCGGCGCCGGACGGAGGAGAACGGAGGGACGACCGCAATGAGCTTAGAATGCGGACGTCCGCTTCATATCATGCCTTTATATATATACAACTGTCATGCCCAATCAGGGGTCTGAAAAATTCACTGAAAAATACCCCATGCTTGTGGCCGACCTCCTCATCGACGCAGCCGTAGGGCTTAAAGCTTCTGAGGAGATTGATCTAGTAACTTCTTCCTGTCCAAGCCCTGGGTCGGGGAAACACCATTGGCCCTTCCAATAAGGATCTTTTTTTTTGGATGTTTTGGAAGGATAGCCCGTCAGCCGTTAGATATATTTTAATAACCCTCAACGGCTGAGATTAAATTGTACTTTTTCAGCCGCTCTCAAACCTTCGCGAACCCAAACGTCTGTAGTCACTTTACAGCGTTTACAGCGCGATGCTGATGAAGAATGATCGGAGTGAGAAAGATGAAGCTACATGTCTCTCAGGAAATGAAAAACAATGGGTCTTCTCCTCTGAATCTCTAAGAACTCTTAACCTTGCTCATATTCCCAATCTTTCAATTGCCAATTGCTTTTGAGTTTTTGTTAAAAGAAAGATCATAAACCATTTCGTAGGAATTACAGGTGAAAATAGAGCAATAGAATTATGGAGAATTTGTGAATTGCTGCCGCCGTAACGATCGCTGCCATGGACCTTCCCGCGGTGGCTGAATCGTCTAATCGGCCACAAACCAACCCTTGTTAATTATTTCCCAAATCAAAAAACCCAGAATCCAAATTCAATAAAAATTGAATTGTGAAAGATTGAGAATAAAAAAAAATCGAATCTTTGGATACCCATCAATGGATCCAGATCAGAGGAAGCTTTTTATGGGCGGGGTTTCATCGAAGACGATATTGAACCTTTAAAAACCTTTCACCTTCTCATGGGTGGAAGCAATATTGAACCTTGAGAGAATTTGAAAACTTAATTGCTTGAATGGGTTCTGGTGATGATGGTTCAACCATGGACGCAGCGATGGTTTTGGGTAGTATGATGTAGAAGCCATGGTGGAGACTGGAGAAGTAGAGAGTTTTTTTATTTTTTTATTTTTTTTTTTCGATGAGAACAAAAGTAGAGAGTAGAAGGATCGGAGTTGGTTTTTATTTAATCTCAACCGTACAACATTATTAAAAGAGATCTAAGGACAGAGAAGCTATCCCTATAAAAGACCAAAAAATGAATTTCTCGTTAGAAGGATTATATATATATACATATACATATTCCGGATCTAGAGATGATCTCTTAAAATTCTTAAAGTAAGGATGTATTTTGTTATAACATGTATTTTGACAATCAAAACCACCATATCCTTAGCTACTTACCCACATATGAATCATACAAAAAATTAACCAAAATAAAAAATGTTTAACCATTAGCACAATATTCTTTTTAATTTTATCTAACGGTCTACAATTGTTTACGTCAATTTGAATGACCAAATAATTATAGAATTAATTGAAATTTTGTAGACATATTTCTTGCATATGAATCTAGAGGATCAACGATTGAGATCGTTAAGTGAAGTTATCTACTAATGTAAAATAGTAGAAATCCTCAAATTCTTAAAGTAAGGAGTCCTCTTTAGATCCTCTCTTTATATATATATGCATTTTCAGATACGGACTTCCTTATTTATTCAAAAGGTACGGATTTCCTTAATTGACATACTTTTCGATTATATTTTCTCATCTCAACCATTCATCTTTTAGGTATATATGAGTAGATCATCTATACAAAATTTTAGTCAAATTGATAATCATTAAGATATTCAAAATTATGAATTACATGAACGGTTCCTGTTGAACAAATTTGGTTTGTTCATTTACCTTAATAATTATCAATTTGGCTGAAAATTTGTAGAGATGATATACTCATATATACCTACAATGTGAATGGTTAAGATGAGAAAATATGATCTAAAAGTGGGCCAATTAAGAAAATCCGTACATTTTGAATAAATAAGGATATTTGGACCTGATAATATATATATATATATATGTGTGTGTGTTTGTGTGTGTGTGTGTGTGTATGTTTCTACCTGCTTCGTCCCGAGCCGGGAAGGGGTCGCGAGGCGGAGCGAAGTAGAATTCTCGGGTCCTTCACACGGAACCTGCACAAGTGACAGCGTCACGGGGTTGGGACTGGGGTGGCCTAGTCTTCGACTCTCCGATGCTTAAGTTAGCTGTGAGTACTTGTACGGTAGAGGAATGTGAAAGAGAGAGAGAATATATGTGTGTGTGTGTTTTATGGTAGATTGAGCTTGTTTTATAGGCCAAGCTTGGGTACCTTTGCCTTAGTCTCCAATGTGGGACTGATTGCTATCCTTTGGAGTGTCTCCCCTTTTGGGGGTGTTTTATCGCTAGAGTGACTTTGGCAAGCGGTTTGTTACCGGCCCTTCATTCTTTGGACGCCTGTGAAGGGCTCACCAGGGCTATCTCGACCGAGTAATTGTACCTTATTCTCGGCTTAGCCAAGTATTTTGGCTATGTACTAACAAGTCCCCAGTCCGAGAGAGTTCTTGGGTGGGGAGTTATTCTAGAGATGCTGAGAATAGGTTTTACCCGGGTGCGGGAGGCATGATGCCGAGTCCCCAAGTCCCCACGCGAGACTCGCGAGGTGACGGGGGTGATGTTGCGAAAACAGGTTGGCGAGAAGAAACGTTTGCCGCTGCCCTGGAGAGTCAGTCCGCGCTTGGTTGGGGACTGTTGTTATGTGGCGAGTCAGTTTGCGTTTGGTTGGGGACTGTCGCTATGTGGCGAGTCAATGCGCGCTTGATTGGCGACTGTCGCTATGTGGCGTTGCTATGTGGCGTTGCGGCCGCTGTGTGGCGAGTCAATCCGCGCTTGGTTGGGGAGACTCGCCATTGAGCGTTGCGGGCCGTTGCCTTGGCGAGTCAGTCCGCGCTTGGTTGGGGACTGTCACTATGTGGCGAGTCAGTGCGTGCTTGGTTGGGGACTGTCGCTATGTGGCGTTGCGGCCGCTGCGTGGCGAGTCAGTCCGCGCTTGGTTGGGGAGACTCGCTACTGAGAGTTGCGGACCGTTGCCTTGGCGAGTCAGTCCACGCTTGATTGGGGACTGTCGCTATGTGACGAGTCAGTCCGCGCTTGGTTGGGGACTGTCGCGATGTGGCGAGTCTGTCCGCACTTGGTTGGGGACTGTCGCTATGTGGCGTTGCGGCCGCTGCGTGGCGAGTCATTCCGCGCTTGATTGGGGAGACTCGCTATTGAGCGTTGTGGGCCGTTGCCTTGGCGAGTCAATCCGCACTTGATTGGGGACTGTCGCTATGTTTCTAGCGACAATTGTTTCTACCTGCTTCGTCCCGAGCCGGGAAGGGGTCGCGAGGCGGAGCGAAGTAGAATTCTTGGGTCCTTCACACGGAACCTGCACAAGTGACAGCGTCACGGGGTCGGGACATGTGTGGCCCAGTCTTCGACTCTCCGATGCTTAAGTTAGCTGTGAGTATTTGTACTGTAGAGGAATGTGAAAGAGAGAGAGTATATGTGTGTGTGTTTTATGGTAGATTGAGCTTGTTTTATAGACCAAGCTTGGGTACCTTTGCCTTAGTCTCTAATGTGAGACTGATTGCTATCCTTTGGAGTGTCTCCCCTTTTGGGGGTGTTTTGCCGCTAGAGTGACTTTGGCAAGCGGTTTGTTACCGGCCCTTCATTCTTTGGACGCCTGTGAAGAGCTCACCAAGGCTATCTCGACCGGGTAATTGTACCTTATTCTCGGCTTAGCCAAGTATTTTGGCTATGTACTAACAAGTCCTCAAGTCCCCAGTCCGAGAGAGTTCTTGGGTGGGGAGTTATTCTAGAGATGCTGAGAATAGGTTTTACCCGGGTGCGGGAGGCATGGTGCCGAGTCCCCAAGTCCCCACGCGAGAGTCACGAGGTGACGGGGGTGATGTTGCGAAAACAGGTTGGCGAGAAGAAACGTTTGCCGCTGTCCTGGCGAGTCAGTCCGCGATTGGTTGGGGACTATCGCTATGTGGCGAGTCTGTCCGCGTTTGGTTGGGGACTGTCGCTATGTGGCAAGTCAATGCGCGCTTGATTGGCGACTGTCACTATGTGGCGTTGCTATGTGGCGTTGCGGCCGTTGCGTGGCGAGTTAGTCCGCGCTTGGTTGGGGAGACTCGCCATTGAGCGTTGCGGGCCGTTGCCTTGGCGAGTCAGTCCGCGCTTGGTTGGGGACTGTCGCTAGGTGGCGAGTCAGTGCGCGCTTGATTGGCGACTGTCGCTATGTGGCGTTGCGGCCGCTGCGTGGCGAGTCAGTCCGCGTTTGGTTGGGGAGACTCGCCATTGAGCGTTGCGGTCCGTTGCCTTGGCTATTCAGTCCGCGCTTGGTTGGGGACTGTCGCTATGTGGCGAGTCAGTGCGCGCTTGATTGGCGAATGTCGCTATGTGGCGAGTCAATGCTCGCTTGATTGGCGACTGTCGCTATGTGGCGTTGCTATGTGGCGTTGCGGCCGCTGTGTGGCGAGTCAATCCGCGCTTGGTTGGGGAGACTCACCATTGAGCGTTGCGGGCCGTTGCCTTGGCGAGTCAGTCCGCGCTTGGTTGGGGACTGTCGCTATGAGGCGAGTCAGTGCGCGCTTGGTTGGGGACTGTCGCTGTGTGGCGTTGCGGCCGTTGCGTGGCGAGTCAATCCGCGCTTGGTTGGGGAGACTCGCTATTGAGCGTTGCGGGCCGTTGCCTTGGCGAGTCAGTCCACGCTTGATTGGGGACTGTCGCGATGTGGCGAGTCAGTCCGCGCTTGGTTGGGGACTGTCGCGATGTGGCGAGTCTGTCCGCACTTGGTTGGGGACTGTCGCTATGTGGCGTTGCGGCCGCTGCGTGGCGAGTCATTCCGCGCTTGATTGGGGAGACTCGCTATTGAGCGTTGTGGGTCGTTGCCTTGGCGAGTCAATCCGCACTTGATTGGGGACTGTCGCTATGTTTCTAGCGACAATTGTTTCTACCTGCTTCGTCCCGAGCCGGGAAGGGGTCGCGAGGCGGAGCGAAGTAGAATTCTTGGGTCCTTCACACGGAACCTGCACAAGTGACAGCGTCACGGGGTCGGGACATGTGTGGCCCAGTCTTCGACTCTCCGATGCTTAAGTTAGCTGTGAGTATTTGTACGGTAGAGGAATGTGAAAGAGAGAGAGAGTATATGTGTGTGTGTTTTATGGTAGATTGAGCTTGTTTTATAGACCAAGCTTGGGTACCTTTGCCTTAGTCTCTAATGTGAGACTGATTGCTATCCTTTGGAGTGTCTCCCCTTTTGGGGGTGTTTTGCCGCTAGAGTGACTTTGGCAAGCGGTTTGTTACCGGCCCTTCATTCTTTGGACGCCTGTGAAGAGCTCACCAAGGCTATCTCGACCGGGTAATTGTACCTTATTCTCGGCTTAGCCAAGTATTTTGGCTATGTACTAACAAGTCCCCAAGTCCCCAGTCCGAGAGAGTTCTTGGGTGGGGAGTTATTCTAGAGATGCTGAGAATAGGTTTTACCCGGGTGCGGGAGGCATGGTGCCGAGTCCCCAAGTCCCCACGCGAGAGTCACGAAGTGACGGGGGTGATGTTGCGAAAACAGGTTGGCGAGAAGAAACGTTTGCCGCTGTCCTGGCGAGTCAGTCCGCGATTGGTTGGGGACTATCGCTATGTGGCGAGTCTGTCCGCGTTTGGTTGGGGATTGTCGCTATGTAGCAAGTCAATGCGCGCTTGATTGGCGACTGTCGCTATGTGGCGTTGCGGCCGTTGCGTGGCGAGTTAGTCCGCGCTTGGTTGGGGAGACTCGCCATTGAGCGTTGCGGGCCGTTGCCTTGGCGAGTCAGTCCGCGCTTAGTTGGGGACTGTCGCTAGGTGGCGAGTCAGTGCGCGCTTGATTGGCGACTGTCGCTATGTGGCGTTGCGGCCGCTGCGTGGCGAGTCAGTCCGCGTTTGGTTGGGGAGACTCGCCATTGAGCGTTGCGGGCCGTTGCCTTGGCTATTCAATCCGCGCTTGGTTGGGGACTGTCGCTATGTGGCGAGTCAGTGTGTGCTTGATTGGCGAATGTCGCTATGTGGCGTTGCGGCCGCTGCGTGGCGAGTCAGTCCGCGCTTGATTGGGGAGACTCGCTATTGAGCGTTGCGGGCCGTTGGCTTGGCGAGTCAGTCCGCGCTTGATTGGGGACTGTCGCGATGTGGCGAGTCAGTCTGCGCTTGGTTGGGGACTGTTGCTATGTGGCGTTGCGGCCGCTGCGTGGCAAGTCAGTCCGTGCTTGGTTGGGGAGACTCGCTATTGAGCGTTGCGGGCCGTTGCCTTGGCGAGTCAGTCCGCGCTTGATTGGGGACTATCGCGATGTGGCGAGTCAGTCCGCGCTTGGTTGGGGACTGTCGCGATGTGGCGAGTCAGTCCGCGCTTGGTTGGGGACTGTCGCTATGTGGCGAGTCTGTCCGCACTTGGTTGGGGACTGTCGCTATGTGGCGTTGCGGCCGCTGCGTGGCGAGTCAATCCGCGCTTGATTGGGGAGACTCGCTATTGAGCTTTGCGGGCCGTTGCCTTGGCGAGTCAGTCCGCGCTTGATTGGGGACTGTCGCTATGTGGCGTTGCGGCCGCTACATGGCGAGTCAGTTCGCGCTTGGCTGGCGAGACTATCGCAGAGTGGCGGGCCGCTGCCCTGCTTCGTCCCGAGCCGGGAAGGGGTCGCGAGGCGGAGCGAAGTAGAATTCTTGGGTCCTTCACACGGAACCTGCAAAAGTGACAGCGTCACGGGGTCGGGACTGGGGTGGCCCAGTCTTCGACTCTCTGATGCTTAAGTTAGCTGTGAGTACTTGTACGGTAGAGGAATGTGAAAGAGAGAGAGAGAGTATATGTGTGTGTATGTTTTATGGTAGATTGAGCTTGTTTTATAGGCCAACTTGAGTACCTTTGCCTTAGTCTCCAATGTGGGACTGATTGCTATCCTTTGGAGTGTCTCCCCTTTTGGGGGTGTTTTGCTGCTAGAGTGACTTTGGCAAGCGGTTTGTTACCGGCCCTTCATTCTTTGGACGCCTGTGAATGGCTCACCAGGGCTATCTCGACCAGGTAATTGTACCTTATTCTCGGTTTAGCCAAGTATTTTGGCTATGTACTAACAATATATATATATATATATATATATATATACATGGAGCCATTCCAAAGAGGACGTCCGCACAGCCTTTAAAGTGCGGACGTCCCTCTGTTCTCCACTAGATGGCTCCGACGACGGTGCGCCTCCACCCGAGCGGACTCCAACAACGTCCCCGATCACTTTCTCTTCCCGGCGAGATCGATTTGAAGGTCTGAGCAGCAACCTCTACCCAAAACTTCAGATAAGATTGATCTTGCAGGAAAAACTGGAATTTAGCGGACTCGCCGGGGAGAGAAAGTGATCGGGGACACCTCTGGTGTCGCTCGGGTGGAGGTGCGCCGTCGTCGTCGGCTCCGTACGGAGAAGGACGGAGGGACATCCGCCTCTGATCCGGACTATATATATATATATATATATATATATATATATATATATATATATATATATATATATATATACGGATCCGTTCAGAAACAGATGTCTGCACTGTCCTTAAAGTGCGGACGTACCTTTGTAAAAAATACTACTTGCATTATGTAGGTAAAAGTAGAATTTTATGACCCCTAAACCCCCTAGTACATCTAAATTTAAATGCAAAATTGCTATCTTATGAACCCTAAACCCCCTGGTACGATATAGACTATCCCTAGTTGCATTATGCAGGACATTTGTTACTACCCATGAGAAATAAAAACTTTCATCTCTCATCTTGAAATTTCAATGTGTATTTATAAAGTAAATAAAATTACACACAATCAATCACCACAAACTCAAACCCATCAACAACAAAAAATAAGAATCCACAATTCCTATTCCAAGTTGAACAAATCCAAGAACCCACATCGACCTCCCAAAATTGAATGAATGACATCAATCAATCCAGATATTCAAGAATCGTAAAAGCAATACCAGAATCAATCACAACAAACTCAAACCCATCAACAGATATGTAAGAGTCATACCAGAAGTCCAGTGATATAAATTGCAAAAGACGGATCTCCGATCCAAACTTCAACTCACGATATGCAGTTGTGTTCCTGGGTTTCAACCCGGGTTGTCTCTTTTCTCTCATCTCACCTCTTTTTCGATATGATATTCTGGCTCAGAAAACCGCTTTCATCTCCTTTTTCCTCCTCGTTTGTGCGTCTTTACCCTACAATGGTATAAAACTAATCTGCCCTCCGGTTAAACTTAGTCAAACTTACTTTTGGTTACTCGGCTTGACGTAGGCTTCAACTCCAGCCGACTGGTCCAAATTGGTGTCGATTTATAGCAGCCAACGCCTTCGCCACTCTCGCTGTAGCTCGAAGAAGAAGGCTTAGAGTGGCGGGGTTGAATTTGAGGGACTTGTTATGGTGTAGGAAACCGGAGGAGCAACAGAATTGGCCGACCCATGAATTGGGCACCACCTCTATGGCTTCCAAGCCTCACCATCTTGAGCCCCAGCCGCTCCACCTCCAAGCACAGCCTCTCCTTCATGTCCTGATTTTGAACTTGTTTACGGATTCAGAATGAGGTCTCAGCCACAAGGAAGACGAGAGTGGAAGATGAGATCATGACTCATGAGAGAGAGAGAGAGAGGCAGAGAAACGACTAAAACGAGGACCAGCTGACTTAACATCGTGTTGTTTGCACGCGCTCTCTGGCATCTGGGTGCGCTGGCTGGATAGGCTCTAATAGAAGTTAGAGGAACAAACTTGGTGAGCAAAGTAGTGCTCTTTATGTTTTTTTTTGTTGTTGTTGTTGAATAAAGTGTTCTTTATGTTTTACAGACTAGTGGAATGACTCATAGTTCAGACTTCAGAGTAAGAGTTAAAAAGCTGCATAATGTACCATAAAGACCATGTTATGCAGCTAGCAACAGTTAGAACTGAACCCTTCAACCAGTTCTCATGGATGGGGGATTTCCCTTGCATATGGATCAGTGGACTTCATAAGTTCCACAAAATAGGTCCCTTGTACAAAGTCATCGTCATTACACCAGCTAAGGAGGTTTCGATAATCAAGAGGCTCCAACCTGATTAATTAGTTTCTTAAGCATACCTTAAATCAATATACATGATAATGATAGATACAAGCTTTGGAATTTTGGATGAAGAGGTGTACTAACTTGAGTAAAATTGCGATCACAAAAGTGAGGGATGCTATGGTGTTGATCATTGATGCAATGAAGGTAGGAGAGGTGTATCTTAAGCTTGCAAAGTACATGTTCAGAGTCAAACCTATACCGTTTTATGAAAGATCCCAAATTAGACTTTTATTTTTGCCTTCAAGTGTAAGAATGACGGTTCTACTTGTTCTCACCCCAGAAAAGAAAGAACAAAAAGTTCCAAGAAAAGAGCAAATGTGAGCTTTGGTCTGTCTTTTCTGCAGAAGGAAAATCAATGATCGATAGTAAGACACAAAATGTGATGAAAATATATCGAAAGGTCAATGCAACATAAAAGACATGTACAATATTTTGCTGAACCAATACATCATAATGTGTTTTCCAATCTCCAATCTTGATGAACTTGATCAGATAACTAACAAGAAAGCATTACATGTAGTACAAAATGGAAAGGCAACTGTACACATATATAACCTCTCAAGAAAATAGGCAAAAGGGAGCATGACTACGCCAGACACAAAATGTCGATAAGTTATGTGGACATGAGGGTTCATCCCATGATTGAAGGAAGCTTCGGTGATGAAATAGAGAACTGCATAGGCCACTTGAGCTAAAAATATGAGGAGGTGTGGCTTGAACCTCCTATAAGTTCCCACATGGGAAAATGACTCTTGTGTCATAACAACCTCTAGTCTCCCTTCTTCCTCATTCTGCTTTGATTCTTATTTCATGTTGCTAGTATTAGGTTCTTTAGAATGTTATTTTATAATGAATTCACTCTCCATGTCTTTTTGTTCTGTATTCTATTCAGTGGAGGCAATTAGTGTGCTCACTGCTCAGTATTGGAGTCATGCGCGTGATTCCATCAACTTGGTGTTGGGAAACGTGTAAACGAAAGAGAAAGATCCGAGGTTGTGGAGAAGGAGGTAACATAGCTTTTGCATTCAGAGAACTAGGGAAAAACTGCTTAGCATTAAAGATATTGTAGCTGATGTTGTTACATTTATAATACACCAGAGGTCATTACTACAAATAAATTAAACAAAGAGATAGATGAAACTCTATGAAAATTTAGGAGAGTTGGGAGTTAACATGCAGTACTAGTCTGCACTCTCTCTTTCTCATGCTCCCCATCTATGCTCCTTAATATTTCTTGTCAACTTTTTCTTCTTTTTTCGAGTTTTATTTGTTTTGAAGTTTGATTGATGAGCAATTTTCATGGTTCACCATGGAAAGCATCCTTCTTGACTGAAGTGATTGTTCGTATTCTGTCATCTTTCTCTTCTTCGTATGTCTGATACGATGGAGAGTCTTCAGACTTAATGATGTAAACTTCATCGCCTTCTTTGCCCCACAACAGCAAGTATAGGCCAACAATGACAATAGCTGCCCCTAATATGCTGAACATACAGCAAATGAAAATTTAGAACAGTCCCAAATACCTCTCTTTCTTAAATATGATGGTACATTAACATGGTAATGATGCTTGTTCTGACCTACTGTGTTGTCAAACAGTGAATCATGATTTTATAGTTGATATATGCTTCAACTTAGTGAACGGTCGTCATTTTAACTACATAACATGTTAGAACGTTTTTCCACTAGTGGATGAACCAAGCATATATCAGATATATGATGATGCCTTATGAGATGTTTTATAGCATTATACATTATTACATTTCAATATTTGACCTAATTAATGGTCTTCATAGTCTCACAACAAAGCATACCACCTACCTAGCTGTGATTGAACAACAAAATCTGCTTTTCTGTTTTGAACTTTTGATGCATTATTGAAGTGTAGACAACAACTTCATATATGAGTCCAAATACATGGAAGGAACATTACCTGCCGATGTAAAGTCTTTCACCAAGCACAAAGTAGGCTAGAACGGCCACTAAGATTGTTGAAACAGGATTGAACATGGTCACGAAGACCGGTCCTTTTTCTTCTGTGCACCATAGTTGAATGAAGATAATTAGACCAGAGCACACCACTCCCTGCATACACCACTCACATTATTAGAGAATTTAACCATTGAATCTTGTAATGTAAACTTCCGTATTAATAATTTTAGAATTAATCATGAAGCTTACAGAATCAGAATGGACCAGAGGTCAATGTTGAATCCAACGGTCCAAGCAGCTCGTTTATGTTCAATACACACAGTGAACACAGCTGACTGTGCTGCCCCTATGAAGCTCATCCATGTAGTCAGTGACAGTTGTGCAGGATATCTTTTCAATGTGATTGCCTACATTTTAATTTCGGAGTGAATAAATCATTTGCCACCATCATCTGTATAGATTACTCAGAAAATCCTATTACTTGTCTCATTTAATTACTCATATGTGATTCAGACACATGTTCAGGAATTATTCATGTTATAGTTTCCTAATTTATACAGTGAATGATGTACTCTTGATGTCAATATCTCAGATTTTAGAAATAAGCGACATCCGCAGTTTAAGCAGTACTTATATGAACCGCTTATAGTTCAAAGTAAGAGTTAAAACCTGCATAATGTACCAAATAGACCAAGTTATGCAGCTACAAACAGTGAGAATTGAACCCTTCAACCAGTTCTCATGGATGGAGGATTTTCCTTCAATATGGATTAGTGGACTCCATAGATTTCTCACAGTAGGTCTTTTGTACAAAGTCATGGTCATTACTCCAGCTAAAGAGACTAGGGTGCCCAAAACTTTTGCCAACCCACGAGGATTTCGAAGATTAAGAGCCTCCAACCTGGTCAATCCTATACAAAACTGAATATAGTAAGGTGATAAAAGACTAATGCTTGTATCTAGAACTGTATTAACCTGAGAGCAACGGCAATTACAAAAGTGACAGAAGCTATTGTGTTGACCATTGATGCTAGGAAGGTTGGAGAGGTGTATCTTAAGCTTGCAAAGTACATGTTTAGAGTCAAACCTACCCTGTTTCGAAAACGACCATAAATTAGAGACTTCTAGTTTTGCTGGCAACTTTCATAAGTATAGATGAGTTTTCTGTGTCCTCACCCTAGAAGAGAAAGAACAAAAAGTTCCAAGAAAAGGGCAACTGTGAGCTTTGGCCTTTCTTTTCTGCAGTAGGAGAATCAAATATCAATAGTTAAACACATGAGATGTACTTGACGATGAACGTAGGTATTTGTGTTAGACAATCTTTTACGTTATGTGTTATGTTGCTAGAATGTCGATTTGGATGATGTAAATAGGTAGAGGTTTGTGTTAAAGGTGTCAAATTGATGAACATGTAAGATATATCTAGCAAACAAAAATGCAATTGTACACATCCATACCTTTCAAGAAAATAGGCAAAAGGGAGCATCACTACACCAGAAACAATATGCCGATAAGTAATGTAGACATGAGGGTTCATTCCATGGTTGAAGGAAGCTTCTGTGATAAAATATAGAAATGTGTAGCCCATTTGAGCTAAAACCATGAGGATGTGAGGTTTGAACTTTCTGAACACTCCCACCTGTGAACTTGCCTCTTGTGCCATAGCTTCCTAGCTCCTTTTCTTCCTTCTATTTCAACTCTTGACAAGTTGGTACAGCATTTCCTTCATGTATTCATATATAGGATTATAGAATAGTTGAGTCGATCCTAGTTGATTCTTGTTTCATGTTGCTAGTATCAGGTTCTTGATTCAATTCCCCTGTTGATGTGCTGAAAATTTCCCAACTTCACTGCAAGAAAGATAAGGGGAATAGAGGAATATATATGCTCCTGCATGACTGATGACTCGCAAGAGGATTTTCCTTGTCCTCAATGAATTCCTTACGTATGGGTTTTCAGGATTCTGCTTATTCTGTTTCGGGTGGAAGGAGCAATTGGTTGTTTCTGAAAATAAAGAACAAGGCAAATTTTACCCTACTTGAGGCAATTTAATTGGAATAATGTTAGTATATTTGTTTTGGCATCCCTATACAAAATAAAGGAAGCATGATCAAAGAAGTTCTAATTTGATTAGAGCTTTATATGGGATAAAATATATGATTGTTATATGATTGATTTGTAAGTGTTTTTGCCGTGAGTAATATACATGATGAGCTTTGTCAATATACATGATGGGATTTGATCATGTTAATCTTCCAAATGCATGATATGCACGTAGGAAGTAGAAGTCCTAGATGTGGTATATCTTTAAAGGGAGGAAGATCTGTTTCGAATAGGTCTATACTTGATCTATGTGTTTTGGACGTGTGAGCAAAGAATCCTAACTTAGTTAGGATGTTAATCAGATATGATTTTTGCAGTTATCAAGGAAGGAAACCTAATGTGATTAGGTTCTATAAAATCTGATTTTTATTATTTGATTGATATTATGAATTGTGAATTAATGGAGAATTGTTTTCTTATTAGGAAACTAATGAAGACTAGGGTTGGTTGGCACAAGAGTATGATGCTATATAAAGAAGACGCCAACAACATGGAAGACCACCTCTTGCGCATATTATCTGGAGACTATCTCTGCACGCATAGCGTATGAGAGATAGTATTTTCCGCTGCTACAATGTGAGGTCAGATGTTCAACTGTTCAATGTTGATCAGTTGAACTTCTTATTTATGTTATCGTATTTATGATTGATGATCCAAGGAGATGGTTTCTTGGAGATTCAATAGAGTTCTTTTGATCATATTAGAGTATTACTATTGCTGCTGTGGTTGCAGGATTTATACTCAAGAACTCTCTATGTTATCATTGGAGATGGAAGACGTGTTCAGTTTCTTCCTTAGATAGATCATAGTTCATGAGGGAATAGATTAGATTTACAGTTGTAATGAGATCAAGCTTGTTGGCTTATAAAAGTGATTGTGATCACTGCTTGATATACTTTGTAAACTCTGATTATTCATAGTGGATTTGATCTTAGTGTGGACTACTTTAAAAGTCTCGCGGTGATGTTGCCTTGAGGAAGGTTTACACCGTAGTGAACAAATCATTGTGTCTTTATGTGTTTGTTCTTTATTTTGAAGGATTGAATCTACATATTCAAGTCTTCTATATTTATACCATCCTTGTATTTTCAAATAAAACTTATGCATTGTAGGTTTCCGGGAGAATCTTATTGAAAATCATCCTTTTGGATTATATTTATTCTGTTAATCTCTTGTAACTTATTTGTTTGAACATTGTCATCTTCTAAGAAAGTTATGCATTGAGCATAGAGTGAACTATACTTCCGCCTTTTACTTCTATCGCCGTTTTTCTTTTGTTTTTTCTTTTTTTCTTTTTTATGTTTCTAATTTTATTTAGAGCTTATGTGAATGAACATATTATCATTTCAATCAAAAAAATAAAATAATGAACATTATCATCTTCTGTATGATAAAGTTGGGTCACTTGTGTTGTTTTGATTATTTTTTAAGACAAAATAAAATTGGTAAATTAACCAACGACTTACAATCTTACCAAGACGTTAGAACTAGTCAAATGTAATTATTTACGATAAACTCTTCATGAAATATATAACGGTCAAAATATTACTAATTAGTGTTGCTATCATTTTGTGACGTGTAATTTTGTGGACGTAACTCAATAACCAAACGATTTTTTTATGTAGCTGATTTAGTAACGATAATCTTCAAACCGAGACCTGCATATCTTGTGTGATCAGTATCACTCTCTTACATAATGTGGTCTTTGAGCTAAACACGTACACTTATGAGGTAATGGACATGTGATCTAACAACCACAAGGCTTAACATGGTAACTGCATGTTCTCAGCTCATGTATTTGTTAGGATCTTGTAAGTATATGGCATACAAATTCAACTCCGAAATAAAGCAATGAAGCTTTCCTAGTTCAACCAGGAAAGCTGATTCTTACTGATATGCTGCAGTAAACGTGCAGCAACCTAAAAGGTATTTTCCATGAATAAAAG
This sequence comes from Fragaria x ananassa, assembly GCA_034370585.1. Lineage (NCBI taxonomy): Eukaryota > Viridiplantae > Streptophyta > Magnoliopsida > Rosales > Rosaceae > Fragaria > Fragaria x ananassa. Next base: position 4,249,348 of record CP139761.1, on the reverse strand, counting down.
GTATGATTTCTTTCATCTTTCTTAAAGATTCTTAGGATCAAAATCTGCTTACTAAAAAGGAATTTCATACGAGATCTAAAGGATCTCCAACCTTGATAAGATTGTGTTAGCTGTAATCGGATCAGTTTAAATATCTGCTGTATAATTGTTGTTTGATCGCAGATCTTCTTGGTGAGCTGTCATGTGTTTGAGTAGGAGATTCTTTTCCCTCTTACTCTCTTATATATATATCCCTACTTCTGCTAGGGTTTCGGAAGTTCATTTTGATATTACTTGGAGTATTATTATTGCTGCTGTGTTTGCAGACTATACTCAAGAACTCTAGCTGTCATTTGAGCCACTCACTGTGTTCTTCATCTCAAGTAGATCTGAAGCAGTGCTGTTGGAGTGGAAGACTTGTTCAGTCTCTTCCTTAGATAGGTCTTAGATCATTAGAGGATAGATCGGATTATAATTGTACTTGATCAAGCTTGATTGTTCTTATAAAAGTGATAGTGATCACTGCTTGTGTACTGTGTAAACTCTGATTATTCAATAGTGGATTTGATCTTAGTGTGGACTACTTTAAAAGTCTCGCGGTGATGTTGCCTTGAGGAAGGTTTACACCGTAGTTAATATATCTTGTGTTCATGTGTTCTTACAATTATTATTGATAAGATTTGACAGCAAGAAAAGGTCCAGTTATACATCAGTATTCATACTTTCATTTGGTACTAGAGCAGGTGCTAGTTTTACTAGTAGATCCTGTTAAAACATGGACCTATTCAAATCCAATGGATAGGTTAATCATCCACCTCCGTTCAGTGGAGGTCTGGATCAATACTCATCTTGGAAAATTTACATGAAAACTTTTCTGTGTTCTATTGATGAACTATTATGGACTGTGATTGAGGATGGTTATGTAGATCCAGGTATAATTAATCCAAACTCTTCAGGAGTGACTGTAAAAGCTAGGAAGGATTGGACTGCCGAGGAGATAAACCTAAAAAAGGCTGACAATAAAGCAAAGCATTGCATTTTTGTAGCTCTTTCAGAAGATGAACGTATCAGTGTTGAACACTGTGAAACAGCAAAGGAAGCATGGGACGTTCTTGAATCAACCTATGAAGGTAATGAAAAGGTAAAATCTCAGAAACTACAGCAATTAATTTTTGAGTTTGAAACTATGGTTCTTAAAGACAGTGAGACTGTAGATGAGTTTTATAAAAGAATCTTGAAAGTTGCTGGTCAATGTAGAGGTCTAGGTAGAAGGATTCCTGAAAATGAAATTGTTAAGAAAATTCTCAGGGGTCTACCTAGAACTTTTCAGAGCAAAATTATAAGCATTGAAGATTCTTGTAATCTGAACACCCTGAAAATTGATGAATTGCTTGGTAATTTGAAACTGTTTGAGCAAAGATGGATTCTTCCAGAAAAGGAGGACCAAAAGAAAACTAAAAGTTTAGCTCTTAAAGCCTCTAAGAAAGAAAAGGTAGAAGATGATTCTGAAAATCTAGACTTGGCTCTTATAACCAAACAATTCAAGCAGCTCCTGAAAAATAAGAACTCTGGAAGAAATTTTAAAGGAAATTCTAGAAATTTCAGGAATTCAAAGAATGAAGGAACTTCTAATACTAACAATGAGGACAATAGATTTAAACAAAAGCCTCATCCAACTGGTCCAACTTGTTATACTTGTGGTGGCAAAGGCCACATGGCTACTGACTGTGGAAATAGCAAGTATGCAGCTAAGTCTCATACAGCAACGTTGAGTGATGATGAGGAGCAAAATGTTGCTTTCATTGGCACCATTGAAGGTTCTTCGGACTCAGACACAGATGATGATGACTTTGAAGAGGAAATTGGATATCAGTGTTCTCAGATGTTTAAAGCGTCAAAGATCATGGTGAAAAGGAACCAGTTCATGGAGGAAGAGAATGAGGATCTCAAAGCTCAAAAGGCTGATCTCGAGTCAAGACTTACTGGCTTGAAGAACTCTTGGGAAGAGGAAAGACTGCAGCTTGATCAGGAAATTAAAAACTTGCAGAATATTGACAAAGAATCCTGGATAACTGAAAGGAATTCTTTGAATCAAGAGGTAACCAGTTTAAAAGCTTTAAATTCCAAATTATCTATTGAAGTTAACACTCTGCAGGATAAACTAAAGGGGAGCAGTGAAAAATTCGAGCAATTCAAGCTCAGCTCAGAAAAGGCTACCCAAATGCTTGCACTTGGAAAAAAATTTAATGACAGAACTGGTCTAGGATACAGTGGGGTCAATTCATCCTTCACAAAATTTGTGAAGAGCACAAAACCAACAACCATGGAGGAAGAGATACCAGTGAAAACAACTGTTTCAAGTTCATCAAAAAGTTCAGGTAATGATTTGGCAAACCAGTTGAATAAAAACAAGTACACTAGGTTTATTCCCATTTGTCATCATTGTGGCAGGAGAGGTCATATTAGGCCTGATTGCAGGATGTTAAACAATAGAAATCTTGATCTGTCCTACAATATTTTGTTGAGAAAATTCCAAGCTCAACAGAACAAAATTGTTGCACTAGAAAAGAAAACAAGTTTCTCAAAACCAACTGTTAAATCTGTGAAACGCAGATGGATTAAAAAGGGTTTAGTACAAATTAATAATTCTGAAACTTGCATGGTTGCTTTTACTGCCCTTGCTAAAAAACGCAAGGACACTTGGTATTTTGACAGTGGCTGTTCTAAGCATATGACAGGGAATAAGGAATGGTTCATTTCTTTCAATGATGAAGTAACCACAGGTAGTGTCACCTTTGGTGATGGAAAGGATGCAGACATATTGGCGAGAGGCACTGTGAAGCCTCCTGGAATGCCAGAATTACACAATGTCTTATATGTTGATGGTCTAACTGCTAATCTTATTAGTGTTAGTCAATTGACAGATGATTTTGAAGACGTTTGGTTTAACAACCGCAGATGTCTAGTACTAAACAATGCAGGAAAACAGGTGATGTATGGAAATCGAGCACAGGACAACTGCTACCATGTTTCCTCAGATCAAGTGCAACAAGCTCTACCGTGTTACTACAGTAAATCGAGTCAGGATGAAATGTTGGAGTGGCACAGGAAACTAGGGCATATCAATCTTCAAGATTTGCAGAAGGTGTCAAACAAAGGGTGCATCAGAGGGCTGCCAATTCTCAAAGGAAAGACTGATGTCATCTGTGGCGAATGCAAGACTGGAAAGCAAACAAAGGTACCTCATAAACTGATAAACGCACAGACTACAACACAAGCTTTAGAATTACTTCATCTAGACTTAATGGGACCATCACAACATGAGAGCTTAGGAGGTAAGAACTATGTGTTAGTTGTTGTAGATGATTTTTCCAGATTTACCTGGGTGGAATTTTTGACTGATAAATCAGAAACTTTTGACTTGTTTAATTCTTTGAGCAAGAAACTAATAAATGAAAAACAAGTGTTAAATCTGAAAATTTCCAGAATTAGGTCAGATAATGGAACTGAGTTTAAAAATAGTTCTTTTTCTCATTTCTGTGAAAAATATGGTATCAGTCATGAATTTTCCTCACCAATAACTCCACAACAGAATGGAATCGTTGAAAGAAAAAATCGAGTTTTAGTAGAAATGGCTAGAGTAATGATGCATGCTGCAGGTTTAAACCAAAAAGTTTGGGCTGAGGCAGTTAACACTGCATGTCATACTATGAATAGAGTTTTTCTAAGACCAGGTACAGATGTGACAGCTTATGAACTGTGGAAACAAAGGAAGCCTACAGTAAGTTACTTTCACATTTTTGGAAGTCCTTGTTATATCTTAAGGGATAGAGAATATCTTGGAAAATTTGATCCAAGAAGTGATGCAGGAGTGTTTCTGGGATACTCACTAAACAGTAGAGCCTTCAGAGTGTATAACAATAGAACAAAATTAATCATGGAATCTATTAATGTATCTATTGATGATAGTTTGTATGCAAAGAAAAGAACTGCAGAGAGCTGTGCAGAAATTCTTATGGACACCACAGCAGTGGACAGCATCCAGGACACTACTGATGATGGTGATGATGATGATGAGGATGGCATTTTTGCTGAAAATCCAAGGTTGAGAACTGGATTTAAGCAGGTACAGAAGGATCATTCAGTACAGGATGTTATTGGAAAAATGTCTGCAGGAATTCAAACTAGAAGTCGAGCGAATGCACAGACTCCACAGGTTACAGCGAACAGTACACCAGAAGAAGCACAAAATCAGGTTCTTCTATGCTTTGTTTCAAAAAATAAAGTTGATATAAATGTCATCACTCATCATGGTTTTGTCTCTCTAGTTGAACCTAAAAATGTCCAAGAAGCCTTGAAAGACTCTGATTGGATTAATGCCATGCAAGATGAACTAAACCAGTTCAGTCGAAATGAGGTCTGGGATTTAGTGCCAAAACCAGCAAACATAAATGTTATAGGTACTAAATGGATTTTTAGAAATAAATGTGATGAAAAGGGCAACATAGTTAGAAACAAGGCCAGACTTGTAGCTCAAGGCTACTCACAAGTAGAAGGGGTAGATTTTGGAGAAACTTTTGCACCTGTGGCTAGGTTGGAATCAGTCAGACTTCTCTTAGCTGTTGCTTGTTTTCTAAAATTTAAACTATATCAAATGGATGTGAAGACAGCTTTCTTAAATGGTTTTTTACAAGAGGAGGTGTATGTTGCACAACCTCCAGGTTTTCAAGACCCCTCTCACCTTGATCATGTTTATAAATTAAAGAAAGCTTTGTATGGTCTTAAACAGGCTCCAAGAGCTTGGTATGACAGGTTATCCATTTATCTCATGGGGAACGGATATTCTAGAGGTTCAGTTGATAAGACTTTGTTTGTTAAACGTACCTCTTCACACATCATCATTGCACAGGTTTATGTTGATGATATTGTTTTTGGCTCTACTTCTGAACATCTTGTTCAGGAATTCACACATATTATGGAAAAAGAATTTGAAATGAGCATGTGTGGTGAACTAACCTTTTTCCTTGGCCTGCAAGTTAAACAGCTTGACAATGGCATGTTTTTATCTCAGTCAAAATATGCAGAAAACCTGGTTAAGAAGTTCAGCATCGACAAAAAGAAACGGGTAGCAACACCTATGAGTACTGTCACAAAGCTTACTGAAGATAAAGATGGGAAGACTGTGGATCAAACCTTATACAGATCCATGATAGGTAGCTTGATGTATTTGACAGCAAGCAGACCTGACTTGTGTCACAGTGTGGGAGTATGCGCCAGATTTCAGGCGAACCCAAAAGAATCCCACTTAGAAGCTGTTAAGAGGATCATTAGATATGTTGCAGAAACAGCTGAATGTGGTATTTTTTATACATGTGAAACTAATGCTGAAATTGCAGCATATTCAGATGCAGACTGGGGAGGAAATCTCAAGGACAGAAAGAGCACTTCTGGAGGCTGTTTCTTTGTAGGAAATAACTTGGTGGCTTGGCACAGTAAAAAGCAAAACTGCATCTCCCTATCCACCACAGAAGCTGAATATATTGCAGCAGGTTCTTGTTGCACTCAAATGTTGTGGCTCAAGCAAATGCTTAAGGATTATGGCATTCCCCAAGGTAAGTTAACTATCTTTTGTGATAATACAAGTGCCATAAGTATCACTAAGAATCCAGTACTGCATTCCAAAACCAAGCATATAGAATTGAGATATCATTTTATTAGAGATCTTGTTGAGAAGCAAATTTTAGAACTGAGTTTTGTGCCTACAAAAACACAATTGGCTGATTTATTTACCAAAGCTTTGGACACTGAGAGATTTCAGGAGCTGAGAAATGCTCTTGGCATTCAAGATCTTTGAATTCGTTATGCAAGGGTTATTCGAGGGCCTATCTGATCTTCAGATAGTTGGTTTCTTATGCAATATTTCAGAACCCTTATTCACATAAATTTTTGTATGCCCTACTCTAGATTCCACCTTGTTTAGTGACTGTTATTGGCATGCTATATCTGATCACTCTAATCACTTTAAGCTGTGGTGTACTACTGTTGTATATTGAGCTATATGTTGAAATAATTTGTCAGATGCTTCAGTTCATGATCCAGTGGAAAATAAAATACAATAAAAAAAAAATAAATCAATGCATTTATTTTCTTGTGCTGGACTCAGTGATCATCTAAAGTAACATGGCTCTGGTGGTGGCGAACCACTCAGGGTGATCAAGCCAAACGGACTTCACTGAGTCAGAAAAGGAACAGCACTACAAGAGGCCTGAAAATAAACACAGCAAGTGATACACTTAAGCTGTTGATCAAGATCAAATGAAAGGTCTTTTGGCTCACTCAAGTTCAAAAATTATTCTCAGCTTTGACTGAGATCTTCCACAGATTTTTGGATCCACTGAACTTGATGCTGCACAGTTACTTTTAATTACATCTCTCTATGCATTATGTGTTAAACCATGCTTATCTGTGATTCACACACTGTTCACACATGCCTTGATCCTAACCTTACAAGTGTTGGAATTGATAGTGTACATCATACGGTTTGAACTTGTGATTCTAAGATCTGGTGTATCTGCAAAAGACTGCCACAATATTCTCATGCAGATTTTTCGAATATTCTCAAAAGTATATTGTCTTCAAATTTCTTGCTTTTGCAAATATATTTTTCTCTTATTGATTGGTCTACACGGCAGGGGGAGCCGTATTTGGTAATGGAATCGGTGATTGTGTTTTCCTAGGTTTTCAAAGCTTCGCAGTGTTATTAGGAGGTGTTATTTCCTAGTTTTGTCATAACACCTCTCCTAACCCTACTTGTTCTCTCTATATAAGGGGACTCCTTGGCTATAGCAAGTCAATATCTTTCTCCCACAGATCTCACGTTGTTTGTTAAAGTGTGCAGGAATCCAATGGTTAGGGGTCATGAAACTGAATGGCATCATCGCCGAAATTCTGCAGGACAGCAAATTCAGCCATCTGAGGAGCCTCGTCCCCGTTTCATCTTTGCTAATGAAGGTGGCAGCTCTTCAAGCCGACGTTCCAATCGTCGTTCATCTCAGATGCCACCTCCTCCTCCGCCTCATCAACCAAGGGTGCCTCAACCGTTGGATCTGATTACTGCAGGTGATGTGTATGCTCACATGTCTCAGATGCTGGCCAGGCAGCATGCACAAGAGGAGGGGCTGCGTAATATTCAACTCGAGCTTCGTCACATTCACCATGCAGTGGCAAATCTTGCTGGCACCTTGATGGAAATTTTGGGGATTCTCCAACCAGACCTTCCTGATGAAGTCATGAACGATGATCCAAATGAACCGCGTTGGAGGCCCTAAGGCATACACATTCAAGGGGGAGAACTGCTGCTTGTTTTTGTCTTCTTTAGTTTAAGTGTTCATTTTATTTTGGTACTAGCTTGTTATTCCTTGAACAATGTTTTGGTGTAAGTGCTTAAGCACAGATGTTGGATTATTTCCTAAATTAATTGCCTGTGTTTTCTAGCAGTGGTCCAAGGAGATGATGATCTTTGATCCTTTAGGATCACTGCATTTTATTGACCTCAAGGACATATAGATGATAGTGTTGTGAATTTTGTCTCACAACGCTCATTCTATGAGAGGCACTATCTGTTTTTCATGTTAGTGTGTTATAGTTGTTTTTGTTTCAGGTTTCAGATGTTGGTGAATGGGGGAGCAGAGCAGCAAGGTTGAATATGTATGCCATAGGGGGAGATTGTAAGTATATGGCATACAAATTCAACTCCGAAATAAAGCAATGAAGCTTTCCTAGTTCAACCAGGAAAGCTGATTCTTACTGATATGCTGCAGTAAACGTGCAGCAACCTAAAAGGTATTTTCCATGAATAAAAGGTATGATTTCTTTCATCTTTCTTAAAGATTCTTAGGATCAAAATCTGCTTACTAAAAAGGAATTTCATACGAGATCTAAAGGATCTCCAACCTTGATAAGATTGTGTTAGCTGTAATCGGATCAGTTTAAATATCTGCTGTATAATTGTTGTTTGATCGCAGATCTTCTTGGTGAGCTGTCATGTGTTTGAGTAGGAGATTCTTTTCCCTCTTACTCTCTTATATATATATCCCTACTTCTGCTAGGGTTTCGGAAGTTCATTTTGATATTACTTGGAGTATTATTATTGCTGCTGTGTTTGCAGACTATACTCAAGAACTCTAGCTGTCATTTGAGCCACTCACTGTGTTCTTCATCTCAAGTAGATCTGAAGCAGTGCTGTTGGAGTGGAAGACTTGTTCAGTCTCTTCCTTAGATAGGTCTTAGATCATTAGAGGATAGATCGGATTATAATTGTACTTGATCAAGCTTGATTGTTCTTATAAAAGTGATAGTGATCACTGCTTGTGTACTGTGTAAACTCTGATTATTCAATAGTGGATTTGATCTTAGTGTGGACTACTTTAAAAGTCTCGCGGTGATGTTGCCTTGAGGAAGGTTTACACCGTAGTTAATATATCTTGTGTTCATGTGTTCTTACAATTATTATTGATAAGATTTGACAGCAAGAAAAGGTCCAGTTATACATCAGTATTCATACTTTCAGATCTTCTATCGAAAAGAAGTGGGCACACGAGAGAAATGCCGAAAAGAGTGAGATACTACTATGCAAAGCTACAAAGATGGGCAAACGGTTATGAGTGCAGGAACTAGTGGCGCATGGCTCATTGCAGGTGAGGCACTGGGGAGAGTGAAAACCCCCATTTGTTTCGAGAGTTTTGTATGGGGCTCTCCATCATCCAACTGATTTTCTGCTTAGAGCTAGTTTGTACGTCGAACTTTAGAATCCAGATAAAAAGGTCACCGAGACGATGTCTTGACCACGTCTTTGATTTTTTCGGACGAATATCAAATCTCGCATCATTATCTTATGCATAGTGTTTTCACACGCATAACACTCATCACACCATTATCACTTCATATGAGTGTTTTCTACGCCACAGGGATGAGTTTTTTTTTTTGTTTTTGTTTTTTTTTTGTTTCCCTCGAGGGTGACCTTTCCTAGTGTAACTAGAAAACTCAAAATGTGAACAAAACAGTGAAAAACACGTAATTTTCAAATGCTTAGGTGTTTCATGGTTCAGCCAGGAGCTTCCGAACTTGGACGCAATAGCGACGGAGGCAGATGAGAAAATTAAAGGTCGGTGTGGGGGAGGGATATCCCTACCTGGAAGTCTATACCTGTGGTGAGATTCGATATTGAATCAATACTTGGTTAGTTACAGAAGAGTCTATTCCCTGCACCAGTGAATAAGGCAAAAAAGCTGCATCAGGCAAAAAAGCTAACGTGCGGGTGTTAATTAATGATGGACGGAAATGGGCCACACTAACGTGAGAGCGGGGTTAAAGCAAGAATTACCACGATCATGTGTTCTTCACGTGCCATTAAAATCACAACCCTAATCCGCACAAACGTGCACTCAATCCGCACAAACGCGCACTCCTTCCATCTCAACCTCCTCCATTGTTCGAGAGCGGCGGTTATCTGAAAAGCCGATCTAAAACTTGTTTGAGGGCTTATCTGGAGGCAGATCAGTATTATGGAATTCAAATCTGGAGGCTATCAGACTGGATTTGAGGCATCTCTCTCGCAATTGTTCCTCTTTGATACGGCAAAAATAGCCTCACAATTTAACCCTGCAAAAGATTGTCAATTGTAGTATAAAGAAGCAAGGATCGTTCATTGCCAGAGATTGAGGGTATTTAATTTCACACACAAAAACAATGTCACAAAAGTGTCTATTGTTCCTAACTAACAGCAGACGAAAATATACTTAACTACCTAACCTAAACTACTCAGAAGAAGATGAAAATTTATAGAACTAAACTAGACAAAGAGAAGAACGTGCACACAAAATTTCAGGGGATTTGAAGCTCGTTTACTATATTAAATAAATCACGAAAAATAGAAGAAAGAAGAATAAGAAAACTAGATTGATTTTTGTAGTTTGAGAAATATGATAGATAGGAGGTTAGGGATTTAAGAAATTCACCGCCGAATAAGCTTCAAAACAAAGTCCACACAACCAAGATTTCAATTACCAAGTCTTGAAAATGTTCAATCAAGAATAAACAGTGAACGCCCTGCGTAAATTCTTACTACTTCCCTTAACTACTTAAGCAAGATGAACGCACCGTTACTAAGCCTTTAGAATAACCAATCAAGGTATAGACGCAATCCTATCAACAAATTATTCTAAACATTAAGATCAATGGAAGTGATTGAACAAGTATGTAAAACTAGTGTGGAACGCCTACCTGGCATGCAAGTCTGTCTATTTGGTTTCATATATTGTTCTATAGGTTTTACTACCTTGAATTAAGCCGTATTAACCATTTAGGAGATTAAACAACCTAATTCTAGCCCCACTTACAAGTTCATAATGTTCTATGTATGTATCCATGAATATAAACAAGCAAGAGTTCTCTATAAACCAAAACCAAACAGACAATCCATAACTAAGTAATTACGAAATCAAGGTTGTAAAACAAAGTTTATTGCATAATTCGGTGCTTCAAACCTCCACCCCTAACTAAAATAAACTAGCCACACATCGTTGTAAAAATCACACAAAGAAAATAAATTAGAAAGTTAAAGATTACAAAGGGAAGAAGAAAACTGTGAACGGAAGGAATGACGATGATCTTGGTGACTTCCCCTTGATGGAATCTTGCGTGATGCAACAATGTGAAGGCTCTCTTGCAGTATGACGGCTTTCTTCTTTTTTTTCTTTGGTATTAGGTGTTTACGCCCAAATTAATATTTTACTGGACAATAATTGTCTATGTTAATATTAATTAAATTCTTGGTCTATGTCAGCCGGCGAGCCCAAGTTCTTTAAAGTTTACAAATAATGGCCCGCCAGCAAGACCACAAGAGATGAAATGCAAAGTCCGCACGCGGAATAACTCCGCGCGGACTAACAGATCTCGCGCGCTTTCAGACAAAGACAGAGCTCGCGCACGGAATGACTTCGCGCGGAGTGAGGATCACGTGAGCTCTCGCGTCTCCTACGGAAACACAGTTCACGCGAAATGCCTTCGCGCGGGATGAATTACTTGTTGACTTCGCTTAGGCGAGGCGGAATACATCTAGGCGAGCTGGCGAACTGATTCGCTAGTTCGCGAGGTAGACATACGCGGAGTCCGCGCGAATGCTTGTAATCATTTCTGACTTTTTACCGTCTTTGACACGCTTTGGGCCAATCCCTGTGGCCCTTATTAATTAAAAGCCTTGTTTTGGCCCGCGAGCTGCAATAGCCCGTGAGGTGGAATTGAGCTACAGAGTTCGTGGTTTGTGCGAGTTAGTTTTCTACTTGGACTGTGGCACCCCGCGGGATAAGATTGTTCCTAATTTCAGTCCGCATATGATTCTACAGTTGCGAGGCGCGCTGGAAGCAGTATCCTATTCTATGCGGACTGTGCGAATTGGATATGTGTCACATAAGGATTGGTCTGCATGGGAGGAATAATGTCCTTATGCTTCACGTTGTAGAGTCCAATAGGGATTCTAATTGTCTTTCGTTCGCGGCAAGGATGGCTCCCACTATATAAAAAACACGAAAGCTTACAGAAGAACTCTCTCAAAAAAAAACAAACAAACACACAACTTATTCAAACAGAACAACCTTTCAACCTTGTTGAAACCATCGACCTAGTCGAATTTCCAAATCTCCCAAGAGCTTTGTTTTCGCTTCCCCGTTGAAGCGAACTCTCTCAACACCCCGATTCTAAGCGCACCGCTGCCTAGGATTCTTTAGAGCTCTCCGGACTCTACCCCGATTCCTCGGAATCTTCCCTATAGTTACTCTGCTCACGCCGCCGTGAGTATCGACCGCCTTGTGCTCGTAAATTCCTCATCTGAGGTGGCACCTAGAATTCATTTCGCCTGATCAAGAAGTCAAGCGCACGCAATCAACCTATTCCTCGTCCGCGAGGTGGCACGCCCGCAACACTCCCCCTTTCTCTTTGTTCGCTATTCACCTCTGCTCCATACGCTGAGGATCGTGGCCAAAACATTAGGGTTTTGCCTTAAGTAGTCTCCAAGTCTTCAAAACTTCCTTTTCAGACTATGTTTCATTCTTTGACTAGGATCAATGTTTGGGATATCTTTTGAGTGTTTTTTCACATATAATCTGGGCTTGGCTTTTGGGAAAATTATATTAATGATGTCACTCTTCAAAATCGTGCAAAAACCCCCAAGAAAGCTTCTCAGAATCTAGCCCAAACACTGCCTCGAACTTGGCTGCTGCATAGCTTTCTCAGAACTGCTGATTTTCTGTCCAACTTCGACACTTCATAAATCCAAGATGCCATCCCCGATTTGGATGATTCTTGAGTCCAAATTGATCTACCAATTCTTCTCTACAAATCTGGGTAGTGATCTTGGTGAAACCATTCTCGTAACCGTATGAAAATAAGCCTTGAAAACCGGGGAAAATAGGTAGAAACCAGTTTTTAGCTTTTTGTGTTTGCAGCTTCTGTTTTGGTGATGTGGTTTCATTGCCTTTCCTTGATATTTTTGACCATGTGAGCAATCAAACTCCATCCTTGATATCTCTACTTCGTATTGGAAGCCTTACTTGCACCATTTGAGCACATATTTGCATTAACCTGCTCCACGAAGTACCTAAAAAAATAACAAAGTTAAAACGATATTTATAAAAGAAAATAACTTAAGTTAAATGATGCTCCTGTCACTCTCTCTGGTTCACTGCTGATTACAAGGTCAAACGCCGCAATCAGGACGGCTAGCGAGCGTGTCAACAACGCAACGTTAGCTGCAATTGGTGTTGTTTTGTCTTCCTTTATCCTCTGGATTCTCTCATCTCCTTCATCTCTCATTCTCCACAAATGGCCAATACATCTGAGGCCCAATCCTTGGCTGAATCCAAACATTCCACAGATCATAACTCTCTTGCCCAATTCTGGGTTCTAGGTATTTTCTTCTTTTTCTTTGGAAAAGAAGATCTCGGTTTGCCGTCAAGTCTATGATGGTGGTTCGGTGGCACTTTCCGACAGCAACGGGAAGAATCCAGCAAATCTCGTAATGGAATGGCAACACCCACTATGACCTCACATATCTCTCAACATTTTGCTTTATAATATGGGCTGCAGAGGAATCCGGAAGCTTCAAGACTCACTCCCGCAGACCCCGGTTCTTGCAGAAATACGCCCAGACCTTCCAGTCTGACGAGCGCTACCGGAACGAAGCCCGGTACCTCTGAGTCTGGTTGAAGCTGGTAACTAATGTATTTAGGTTCATTTCTTAGTTATTGTTTGGTTAAACTGCGGGGTAATGAGAAGTGTTGATTTGATTTGGTGATTGTAATTAGGTGTAGATGATAGCGGTGATGATAACTTGGAACAACAACAAATGCAGAAAATGAAAGAGATCTACCTGGAAAATCAAAAGATTCTGATATGTTTGAGACTACTGTTTTCACAAAGCAGGCCATGGATGATAAGATATTTGGAATGCCATTGGACTTTTAGGTACATTTACAACCGCATCTTTTGGACATAAGCCGACTGGTGTATTAAGATTTCAGTCCCTCGATGCTCTAGTTCAATGCCTAGGCAAAATCGAGTCTTCCCAAGATCTTTCATCTCAAACTCAGATTTCAAGTAGCTAACCGTCTCATTGATCTCATTGAGATTTTCGATGATATTCATATCATCAACATAGACTGCTACAATTGCAAATTCGGAACTTGTTCTTTTTTATGAACACGCATGGGCACAAATCATCGTTCTTGTATCCCTTCCCAATCAAGTAATCACTTAGACGAGTATACCACATTTGTCCGGATTGTTTCAATCCATATAGTGAACGCCTCAATCTGATGGCATAAACACTCCGTGGTTTAGAGTCACTAGAATTGGGCAACGAAAGGCCTTTAGGCACTTTCATATATATCTCTGTATCAAGATCCCCATAGAGATATGCGGTAACCACATCCATAAGCTGCATATTCAGTTTTTCGGACACTACTAAACTGACTAAGTAGCAGAAAGTAATGACGTCCATAACAGGAGAATATGTCTCCTTATGATCAATACCAAGGCGTTGCGAGAATCCTTGCACCACAAGTCTAGCTTTATATAGCATGACTTCATTCTTCTCATTACACTTCTGAACAAATACCCATTTATGTCCAACAGGCTTAACATTTGGTAGGCATGGCACAACCGGACCAAAAACTTGCCTTTTCGATAGGGAGTCTAGTTCAGCTTGGATTGTATCTTTCCATTTCGGCCAATCTGCTCCATGTTGACATTCTGCAACAGAGCAAGGTTCTATTTCATCGTCGTCAATAATCTCTTGAGCGACGGAATAAGTAAAAGCATCATTAATAAACATGGAAGACCTATCTGATAAGTGCGTTTTTACCCCATGATATTAATGGATTTTCACCCCCATTTACACTTTGTTTGTGCCTTAGTATGTTTGTTTTTACGTATTTTAGAGTTAAGAGGGTTTTTCTGTAGAGTTGTGGCTACTAATCGTTTTTATACAGAAAATTGCACTTAAATGATGAAAACCGTTTTTGGACTATCACTTGGACGTTTTATTATGATTCGTTATTTTGTTACCTTATCAGTTTTGATGTATTTTGTTTAAATGTGCAGAAAACAAGTAAATACGCTTAACATATCGAGAATCATGATGAACGGACTCATGAATGACAACAAGTGAGGCCACGGAAAAGAGGAAACACTTTTGGACATTGTTTTGCTCTCGGACAGAATCTGCCAGAAAACGTACACCAACTTCAAAAATTCATATCTAGAGTTCCAGGAGGAGTTAGAAGGCGTGCCACATATGAAATCAAAGATGTGTGTGTCTACTTTTCAACCCCATTTGGATCGCAGCAATCGGAGTTGAGACGAAGGAGTTATGAGCAAAACAGTGGACAGAGGTCAGGCTGCAAAACTGGGCAGAAACTGCCTAAGTTGTCTAACGAGTTTTGGGAGATGATTCTTCAACAAAAGGCTTCCCAAATTTGTCAAGAGATGTATCAAGACCTTAATGAAGTGTTAGGAAGCTGGACAAAAGAAGAAAATACGAAGAAGCATCAAGGCAGCCATATTTTGGTTAAGTGTAAGGTTTCCCGGTCAAACCTGGAAAGCTGACATTGCCGGACCTATCACTGGTTTTGGCTGCCATCAAAGCCCAAGATTTCGTACATGAGGCCTACATGGATCCATAAACATGTAGGAAGGTCCAAAAAGTCAGAAGAAGGAGTCCAAATTCGGATAAGAAGCTGCATTAAAGAAGGAATCATTGAGCAAATAGGAAAGAGAGTTAAAATAGGATTGCCTTTCCTTTGCCGATGCAGCTAGGGTTTCTCTTTGATTTTTCTGTATAAATAGACATGTATAGCTCTTAATTTCGTGTCTTTCAATTGCTCAAAACATAGTATAGCCAAACTCTACCCAAAAACCTCTCAAACACAGAAAACACAAGGTGCTGCCGCCCCCGTTTCCATCCACTGCCGACCGCACTCTTCCACCAATTTCATCCTTCATCCTTGCCGAACTGCATAGGTTGGTTAAGGATGAATACTTTCATGGTTTGTGTATGTATTTTCTGTGTAAAGACAGTTCTTATTGATATATATATGTATTGGTTTTCGGTTTTGCATAATAAGCATGTTTATGAACTCTTCTTTGTGATTTGCATATGAATATGTTTGTTATGTAACGATTTAGATTGCATGTTAGGATTATGATTTAGTTTAAGTTGTTTATGTTTGTGTGTTTAGTAGATGTCAAATTGATTAATTGCTTACCTGATCACATAATCGAACCTAAAGATAGTCTTGTGCACGGATGTTTCTAAGGGGGGAGTTTAATATGCCGTAGTAATCTAGGGTTGAGTTCACCGCGTCGGGCTCTCGATTTTAGTTGCTGCATAGGGTGGTAGGGTAAGTGATTTACATGCTAATAGGATGAGTGACGACATACCTAGGATCATGTCTCCAACGACTCGTAAACGGTAAGTGTATTTTGTGTTAATGTGATGCGCGTCGTAAGCATTAAACAAGATGACACATAAACTTAGGATGATGCGCGTCGTAAGTTCTAAGTTATATGAGAAGTCGTAAAAAGTTGGAATTAATTTGCATCTATGATAACATAAACGTAATAACTTGATCTTTCATAAAACTTATGTGTTTTCTAATCGGTGTTTGCTATATTTTGTGCTTGAGTATTGATTGACCGATGTATGTAAATATTTTACTTCTTTTCTTTATGTTTCGAACCACCTTATACATCCCCCATTTAAAATCGTAAATACGTATATATGATTATAATTATATATGTGTGTTATACTTGTATAGTTGTGACAGAATTGTACTTGTATGCTTATTTTACATTTGTGAATATTACTAACTTATTTTAATGCAGATATAATCCTTCCCTAGTGTCCCCGGCTAGAACGATATCCTACTTACTAATACTACACGATAGGGTTTTTAATTGCACATGTCAACTTTTGGCCTCGTCACTATCCATAAGAACGAGCACACTTGTATAATTTAACTAGATTTCTTTGTTCTCTGACATCAACATTAATTCTGAGGCGTCCCCCAGAGGTTTCAATATCGATTCATGGACATAGCTATAGTCAGAGACAATCTCATGTGATGGATTCACAATATTGATGATGAGCGGATCATTTTATGCCTTGATGTCTTGCTTTTTCCGCGGCAAGACATCGGTTGAACCTTTCTTTGGTCTCCCCCTCTTCCGGGTGGGAGCCGAGGCCGTAGCCACCCCTCCACCATGGGCATCAGGTACGCCGGTGATGCCGGTGGTGCCTAGCCCGGGTGTGGCATTAACTTGCCTAGTTTTCGGGACTTTCAACCTTGCTGGAACGTTTGCAGCAGAGATAGTTGATCTTGTCACTTTCGCGATATCAGTAAAGGAGTCAAGCATCGAATCTGCAACTTTCTGAAGATCAAGAATTCTTTGCACTTCAATCTCGCTCTAAGATGTGCGGGGATCATAATGAGACATAGTAAGGACAGACCACGACAATTCCTGTCGTTCAACCGGAACACTACCGTTCCTTTCTCCCCCTAACGACGGGAAGTATGTCTCATCAAAGTGACAATCTGTAAATCTTGCAGTAAAGAGATCTTCTGTCCAAGGTTCTAAATAGCGGACAAGCGTTGATGCTTCAAAGCCAACATATATACCCAATCGTCTCTGAGGACCCATTTTAGTATGAAGTGGAGGCGTAATAGGCATATAGACCACGCAACCAAAAATGCGTAAACGTGAAATGTCAGGCTCATATGCATTTACCAACTGGTATGCACTAAATGGTTGGTTGGCGGTGAGTCTGAAATGAATAAGTACAGCTGCATGTAAAATTGCATAACCCCATGCAGAGACGGGTAGATTGGTGCGCATCACCAAAGCCTGAGCCACAAGCTGTAATAGCTTGATTGTTGCTTCTGCAAGACCGTTCTGTGAATGAACATGGGGAACATGATGTTCAACATCAATCCCAATAGACATGCAATAATCATCAAAAGATTTTAATGTAAACTCTCTTGCATTATCCAATCGAATAGACTTGATCGGATGGTCAGGGTGGTGAGCCTTGAGTTTTATAATTTGAGCCAGGAGTTTAGCAAAAGCAGCATTCCGTGTGGATAGCAAAGCGACGTGTGACCAACGAGTCGATGCATCAACCAAAACCATAAAGTATCAAAATGGTCCACATTCTGGTTTGATAGGTCCACAAATATCACCTTGGATCCTCTGTAAGAATGGAATGGTTTGTTTTGTGTCTACAACAAAAGAGGGTCGTGCCTGCAACTTTGCTAGTGAACAAGCTTTGCAAAACGAGCGGTGAGCGTTGGAGATTGCCATCGAGGTATCAAGAGTGGAACCATGCGGCACAGAAGCCTGTGAAGGCTATGACAGCATTTGGGACGACATTAAGGCCGAGCCCTGACCATGAGTATTGCTCACAGCATTGCCACCATTTTCGGTGGCTATGTATGTTCCCATACGCCTCTGTGCTCTAAAAATGGATGACCGTGTGAATTTTTAAGAATACGGATCATCATATCATGACCAGGATGTCCCAGACGATCATGCTAAAGCTTATATGAGTCAAATTCGCAGAATTTGCGAGCAACTGCATAAGATTCAATAATCCGAATTGTAGTAAGATATAAACCACTACTTTGACTCAGAAGTTTCTCTAAGATGCGCTTATGACCACATTCATTAGAGGTAATACACAAAAACTCTTTATCATTTTCACGATGAGTTTCCAAATGGAAACCGTTGGCGCAAATGTCCTTAAAACTTAGCAAGGTTCGATTGGCCTTTGGCGCTTATAAGGCATCAGTGACATGAATCTTTGTGCCATTTGGCAACAAGAAATGTGCAATACCTTGCCCTTGTATAACCGGCGATGAACCAATCATGGTTGTCACTGAGGATTTGAAAGGCACAAAATCCGTAAACAATTGCCTATTCCGCAGAATAGTGCGGGTAGTCCCACTGTCAGCCAAACACGCAATTTCGCTGCGAGACATCTACAAAAGAATGTCAATCAATTAGTCTTGAACTCAAGACATGGCGAACACTCTAAATAACATAGAGGAATTTCAGGGAATTGTGATCAAGTTGTGATTCCTTATTGAGTGCATAAGAATTTCCGCGTAGAATGACCTTTGCTTATTAAAACTGTCATAACTTAGTGATAAAAATAGATATAGACAAACCGTGAGATGATCTGGAAACTAGACTCATAGAGCTTTCCAGACATATTTCACTCACATTCTATTTCGTCATGAGCTGTTCACAAAGATCTTACGATGTTGGCGGACAGATTGCTCTTTGCGCAAAGTAGCATTTGCAATTCAAACCATACATGCATTATTAAGGGAAATACAATTCTCAACCATTCTTTAAACCAGAAAACTAAGAAATTTTATTAATGCCAACTTAATACATCAAGGATGTTCTAATTCCAAAACGACTAAGAAAAACCAAAGTCTTAAAACATGGCCATTGCCAAACAAGAGAACACTTGAATAACATAGCATAAGAACCGTCTAATACATAGACTAATCAAAATTCGGAGTTTCAACACTCTCAGAAGAGACACTCTTGTTGGTCTCAAAATCTGCTATAGTGAGATTGGTGGTGAGCTCTGCGTCTCCGTTATCCATCTCATAATCGCCACCAGTAAAATTAGCCTATTGAGCCAAATACAGCTTATGCCTCTTATAGATATCTTGAATGTCCTTGCTTGCACCACATTGTTTGTACATATGTATAGTTGAACCGCATTTGAAGCAAGAAAATCGACCGTGTTTGACAAAGTTAGGTGGAGGATTTCCACCTCTACTAGAGCCAGGGCCGAACTGGCCCCCTCCTTGGTTGTTGGAGGTGGCGCCGCCGTCCCTTTTCCATGTGAGGCTGCAGTTTGGATCGCGTTGCTGGTTCCCTTTACCACCCCTATGTGGGGCAGATTTCCTACATGTATAAGGTGCGGCCCGATCGGTTTTCTTTTGCCTTGGAGCTCTCCCACCACTAGCCTGATAAGTTTCAGGGATTTTCTTGGTCCCAACCAGCCTTGCATTATTGTTGAGAATAATCTCATGATGCCTCTCTTTTTTCTGAAGTATATTCATGAGGTCACTGAAAGTCTTAACTCTTTCGTTTTCATACTCAAGGCGGTATTGATGAGCAAGTAAGCTCATGGAAGAGGGAAAGGTGTTTAAGGTCTTCTCGATCATGTCTTGCTCGGATTTATTGACTCCACAAAAACTAAGCTCTGCCTGGAGGTCCAACATAGCTTGGTTATAGTCCTCAACTTTAGCAAAATCCAGCAAACGAATGATTTCCCATCGCGCAGTCAATTCTGGGAGTTGTACGTCATGTACATTGTTGAAGCATTACTTTAGAACGTCCCATAAATCCTTGGGATCCTTTTTTTTAAATACTGCTTCTTTAGAATTGGGTGGATATGACGCCTCAAAACATGAAGGCTTGAGCTTTGGTCTCCAAACTAGGAGGATGAGTATTGGGAACATCCGAAAGGAAAATTGTGGTGGTGTATCGTTTACCGACGAACGTGTGAGTCACATCCGACACCCACCTATGATACTCTTTTCCTTGAGCATCAAGGATTTCAAACTCTGGCCTAGATAGCTCGGTCATCTACAAAAGACAAGGTAGATTAGTTAGTATCGAGAATTCAAATACTAAAATCAAGTATATGGAATTAGAACGTGAGCCAAGATTTTATAGTCACAATATCGATGCGAAAAACCATGACTGTTAGACTGTCACAATGGATTTCTTCCCTTTGTTTTTTTTTGAGTCGTACCGTGACAAAGCCGTCACTAATCAAACTTGATATGAGGGGCCCCAATCCCTCAATATCATCCCACGTTATAAAGAAAGGTGGGATGTAGAAGAAGGCTAGGAAGCCCGACTATGAAATTAAAAACTCGAAAACAACAACTTTTAGAAAAGATTTACCTTGTTTTGATTGCAGGAGAATTCGCTTTCGGAGACGGGCGTGAAAGTGCTTGGAACCTTGGGGATTTTTTGTTGACAAGATGTAGCAGAAGACCGCCTAACATGGCATGTACGGAGGCGTGCAATTGTGGTGTTGCGATGTCGGTTTGTTGAGCGGTTCACCTACTTCTGGACCGGTTTTGTAGTGAAATTTTGATACATGAACCCTGACAACGACGCGCTACTGGTGACAAAATTTGAAGGCGATCAGACTTCAGGAAGGGCTTGAACTGGCGGTGTTCGTCAGATAGAAGGTTCTGGTATTCTGGTGACCGGTTTGGTACTGTTCCGGTCGGTTCTTGGGGTGAGGCTGGCAGCTTTGGAATCCTGGGAACAAGGGCTATATGATGAGTTTCGGGTTCGGCCAAGTATTGAAAGTTTTGTCGGCCGATATTGGGTTTTGGTTTGCTAGGGTTAGGGTTTTCTTTTTGACTATGGACTCAGGGTTAGAATAACGTGCTGATGATGTGTTGACACATAACAGAAGGACATGAAAATATTTTCGTTAAACAAAAACTAGAATATTAATATGGGTAATGCTATTAACACACCTTATTTTGTTATGTACACCCTATGTATTTTTCTAACACTACAAATTTGATTGTGTTTAAGAAATTACCCTTTAAATTTGTTTTATGATTGGTCAACATCATAAAAGAGTGTGTGAATAACAAAATAAGGTGTGTTAATAGCACCGTCATATTAATATATGTGACATATGTCAGCCCAAAAAGCGTGTCGTGCGTCATCATTTATTTTAAAATAATTTGTACAAATTTTCAAATTTGCTGAAAATCATAATAAATAGCTTGGTTACTCGAAAAATGCAGCAAAAATTAATCTAATTCTTACACTGATGTGTTATGTCTACTCATGAAAAGATATTAAAAATTTTAGATCCGCTTCACACAGCTACTCTAAAGAGGTAGAATGATATATATAGTTGATTGAGTTGACCTTATACTTGAAAAATTTTATAAAAATTCCTAATAAATAGACCTCGTACTTGAAAAATTCTATAAAAAATTCCTACACTCTCACGTTGACGCTCTATGTCCATTCTGTTTAAGGAAAATACTTTCCTGTCATTCTGTTATGTGTCTTGACCTAATTGTTTCCTTATTAGAATATATTACAGTATTGATATATATTCTAGATCCTTCGGGAGACTCTATGTAATGCCTATAAATAAGCTTTTCTATCAATAAATGAGTAGACCGTTATTCTCGTTATATGTTCTCCTTCAACACGTCATCAACACGTTGTTCTAACCCAAAGTCCATAGCCAAAAGAAAACCCTAACCCTAGCAAACCAAAACCTAATATTGGCCGATGAAACTTTTTGTACTTGGCCGAACCCAAAAACCATCATATAGCGCTTGTTCCCAGGATTCTAAAACCGCCACCCTCACCACCCTCACCCCAAGAACCGGCCGGAACAGTACCGAACCGGTCACCGGAATACTAGAACCTTCTGTCTGACAAACGCTGCCGGTTCAAGCCCTTCCCAGAGTCCGATCGCCTTCACATTTTGTTACTAGTAGCACGTCGTTGTCAGGGTTCTTGTACCAAAATTTCACTGCAAGAACCGGTCCAGAAGTTGGTGAACCACTCAACAGATTGACGGTAACGCATAAGAAGAAGAAGGAAAAAGTTCTCAAAACCCTAATATCGCAATGCCACAATTGCACAGCTCCGTACACGCCGTGTTAGGCGGTCTTCTGCTACATCTTCTCAACAACAAATCCCCCAGGTTCCAAGCACTTTCATTCCCATCTCCAAAAGCGAATTCTCCGGTAATAAAAACGAGGTAAATCTTTTCTAAAAGTTGCTGCTTTCGAGTTTTTAATTTCATAGTCGGGTTTCCTAGCATTCTTCTCCATCCCACCTTTCTTTATAACGTATGACGATATTGAGGGATTAGGGCCCCTCATATCAAGTTTGATTAGTGACGGCTTTGTCACGGTACAACTCAAAAAACAAAACAAAGGGAAGAAATTGATTGTGACGGTCTAACAGTCACGGTTTTTCGCATTGATATTGTGACCAATACATCTTGGCTCACGTTCTAATTCCATATACTTGATTTTAGTATTCGAATTCTCGATACTAACTAATCTCCCTTGTCTTTTGTAGATGACCGAGCCATCTAGGCCAGAGTTTGAAATCCTTGATGCTCAAGGAAAAAAGTATCATAGGTGGGTGTCGGACGTGACTCACATGTTCGTCGGTAAACGATACACCAACACAATTTTCCCTTCGGATGTTCCCAATACACCTCCTCGTAGTTTGGAGACCAAAGTTCAAGCCCTCATTTTTTTGAGGCGTCTTATCCACCCAATTCTGAAGAAGCAGTATTTAAAAAAAGAGGATCCCAAGGATTTATGGGACATTTTAAAGCAATGCTTCAACAATGTAGATGACGTACAACTCCTAGAATTGACTGCACGATGGGAAACCATTCATTTGCTGGATTTTGCCAAAGTTGAGGACTACAACCAAGCTATGTTGGACCTCCAGGCAGAGCTTAGTTTTTGTGGAGTCGATAAATCCGAGCAAGACATGATCGAGAAGACCTTGAACACCTTTCCCTCCTCCATGAGCTTACTTACTCATCAATACCGCCTTGAGTATGAAAATGAAAGAGTTAAGACTTTCAGTGACCTCATTAATATACTTCAGAAAAAAGAGAGGCATCATGAGATTATTCTCAACAATAATGCAAAGCCGGTTGGGACCAAGAAAATCCCTAAAACTTATCAGGCTAGTGGTGGGAGAGCTCCAAGGCAAAAGAAAACAGATCGGGCCGCACCTTATACACGTAGGCAATCTGCCCCACGTGGGGGTGGCAAAGGGAACCAGCAATGCGGTCCAAACCACAGCCACACATGGAAGAGGGACGGCGGTGCCACCGCCAACAACCAAGGAGGGGGCCGGACCGGCCCTGGCTCTAGTAGAGGTGGAAATCCTCCACCTAACTCTGTCAAACACGGTCGATTTTCTTGCTTCAAATGCGGTTCAACTATGCATATGCACAAACAATGTCGTGCAAGCAAGGACATTCAAGATATCTACAATAGGCATAAGCAGTATTTGGCTTAAGAGGCTAATTTTATTGGTGGCGATTATGAGATGGATAACGGAGACGCAGAGCTCACTATCAATCTCACTATAGCAGATTTTGAGACCAAGAAGAATGTCTCTTCAGAGAGTGTTGAAACTCCGGAGTCTATGTATTAGACGGTTCTTTTGCTATGTTATTCAAGTGTTCTCTTGTTTGGCAATGGCCATGTTTTAAGACTTTGGTTTTTCTTAGTCGTTTTCAAATTAGAACATCCTTGATGTATTGAGTTGGCATTAATAAAATTTCTCTTAGTTTTCTGGTTTAAAGAATGGTTGAGAATTGTATTTCGAATTGCAAATGCTACTTTGCGCAAACAGCAATCTGTCTGCCAACTTCGTACGAGCTTTGTGAACTGCTCAGGACGAACTAGAATGTGAGTGACATATGTCTGGAAATCTCTATGAGTCTAGTTTCCAGATCATCTCACGGTTCGTCCATATCTATTTCTATGACGAAGTTATGACAGTTTTAGTAAGGAAAGGTCATTCTGCACGGAAATTCTTATGCACTCAATAAGGGATCACAACTTGATCACAATTCCTTGAAATTCCTCTATGTTATTTAGAGTGTTCTCCATGTCTTGAGTTCAAAACTAATTGATTTACATTTTTTTTTGTAGATGTCTCGCGGCGAAATTGAGTGTTTGGCTGACAGTGGGACTACCCACACTATTCTACAGAATAGGCAATTGTTTATGGATTTTGTGCCTTACAAATTCTCAGTGACAACCACGATTGGTTCATCGCCGGTTATACAAGGGCGAGGTATTGCACATTTCTATTGCCAAATGGCACAAAGATTCATGTCACTGATGCCTTATACGCGCCAAAGGCCAATCAAACCTTGTTAAGTTTTAAGGACATTCACGTCAACGGTTTCTATTTGGAAACTCATCGTGAGAATAATAAAGAGTTTTTGTGTATTATCTCTAATGAATGTGGCTGTAAGCACATCTTAGAGAAACTTTTGAGTCAAAGTAGTGGTTTATATCTTATTACAGTTTGAATTATTGAATCCTATGCAGTTGCTCGCAACTTCTGCGAATCTGACTCATATAAGCTTTGACATGATCGTCTAGGACATCCTGGTCTTGATATGATGATCCGTATTCTTAAAAATTCACATGATCATCCGTTTTTCAGAGCACAGAGGCGTGTGGGAACACACATAGCAAGTGTGATATAACTTGTGTAGTAAATTATATGTAAGTGTACATCTTTGTGAACTAACTATACAAAGGAAGCAAAATTTTAAAAAATCTTGTGAAATATGATGTGATCGTTATGGTGAAATATGACTAGAGTTCAAAAATCACATATTTCCGGTAACGTTTGATCTTTGAAAGAAGCTGTCAACCCTAAGGGGAGGAGAAAAATTAGGTCTCTCACTATGCCGGTCAAATGCGCTTCACGTTAAAAAAAAAAAGAGAGGTTGAATTAAAGTTGACAAATCCAATGGGGGACACTATAAATTTGAAACGAGGTAAATTGTTTTAAATACACCTATTTAATTACCATAACTATATCAAACAGTGAAATTCTTATTCTCACGCATCTATGATTTCTGATCGCCACGTGCCTACTAAAACCAAATAACTTATTTATTAGGTTATGTGTTTGTGCATCTTTATAAACCAAAAAAGTAAAATTTGAGAAAACCCCCCATTCAATGGGAACAATAGTATGAAATATGAAGACGGTAAACGTTTCAAGTTTTTACAAGTCGAGCCACTCTTAACACAAGTTTGCTTGTTTCGTGAAACCGGAGATTCCTTTCCCTTGCAATCCATTAATCAACCAGCCTGAAGCATTATTTCAAGTCCTATAAGCCAAAATTAACGCTTAGTATATTACTGGAACTAGAATATATTCTGTCTCCAGAAATTCCCGACTGATTAACGTGCTATATATTCTCTACCAATGCTCTTTCTGGTTTCTACCAACTCTCAGTTCTGCTAGCTGTTCTTTTACCTGAGATATTCAACATGACAAAAAGAAAACAAAACTGTAGATTAGAGAATAGTTAAAAAAAAGATATACACAGCATGACACTCCGCAGCAAGTGAAAAATGGATTCTTCTCTTGCTGCGATAAAAAGTGAGCATCCAACATATCTCCATCATGTCTCTTCAATTCTTCTTGCTTATCTCTTTCATAATTGTATATATCTTTCGCTATACAACCCATATTCTCAATTCCTCCTGATTGAACTTCAAGCAAACTAATTTGTTGGTGAGTGAGAATTTTTACCAGTCCAAGTTCCATGGTTAAGCATTTGGTGGCATTTGAAACTTGACGTGAGATGGTAACAAATGAACTCTCTCTCGACTTGTCAAAGGATGGTTATGAGCCTCCATAAATTGAGTGACTGCATATATGCCATATCTCTTCACAGCAGCAATCTTTGCTAGACAACCAGTTCTTACAATCTCTTTCCGCCTCTTTGGCTGAACAGTTTTCTTCTTTGAATGTCCTTTGTAACAACAAAATTCTTGTCTTATAATTTCTTAATCATCTTTGCTCTTGGCAGTAGTACTTCTTCGAACACTGAATCAAGCTTCAAAAGAATACTTATTGTAAAATTCATAAAGTTCTTCAAGGGTTATAAACTCACGGTTTTTTGTAGGCATGAACACATCTATAACTTGTGGAGTATATACTTTGGTGGTCTCAGCAGAACATGGAACTGACTCTAAAGTCATGACCTCTTCAAACATAGTTTTTGTCCTATAATTTTTTATTGTAAAACAATCAAACATTAAATCAACACAGTAACTGAATACATAAGACCAAGTAGCCCCATAACTGCATATGACTAAAGAACATGAAGTAAAAGGTATTTCAAATAGAAAGAATTTCATGTAGAATTCCCTGGACAATGTATTATTTTAAATACTGATAGGAGCACATTGTGCGACGTTCTTAATATGTTTTTACCCCCATTTATGCAATGTTTAGCCCTTAGTATTGTAATATAGAGTCATTGAGTCATGTTAGGAGTCTTCGGCAGAGTTGGTTGTGAAATGAGCATAAAACACAGAAATTGTCTGAAAATGTGAAGAGTCCTAGTTTGAATAGGAATCCTTGTAGACTAGGAAACCTGTTTGGATTAGGAATCTTTATTGTTAGTTGTTTCTGTAACATTTTAGGACAAGTTTATTAAATGATTTATTCCTTTATTATCCTAATTATTTCTTTTTGATTTTAGGTGGAGATAAATCAAAGGAATTACCATGGGGAGTAATTACCGAATTACCTTGGAGAGAAGAAAATTTCGGTTGAAGATAAGGAGAGATTTATGGAGGAAGGAGATCAGCCAAAATCAAGGGAGAGAATATTGTGGAATTCGGCAAAGATAGGAGGAAAAGAAGGAAGATTAAGTTCAAGCTTTAAGGGATTAAAATTGCTGAAAATATCAAGAGGATTTCAAGAGGAAGCAAAGACCAAAATTGCTGAATTTGTTAAAGGAAGAAAGGAGGAGATAAATACAAGATTATTCCAAGATAATTGAGAAAATTGTAGAGGATTTCAAGGAGAGGCTAGGGCTGCCGATCTCCCTCTCCCTTGCTCCCTATATATAGCTTGACAACTTTGTAATCTCTCATCTTTTGTCTCTCATATTTCACTAGCCAAAACTCTGTCAAAATCCCTACCAAAAATATTCAGTAAATTCACAAGCCACAACCATCCTTCATCACCATCAAGACGTCACTATGTGATTCATCCTTTCTCATGGCTATGTATTTATTGATTTGTTTTACTTTTTCTATGGAGTGTAAACAGATTTTTGTTGTTGGAATTTTGTGTAATAATTTGATATTGGATTTCCGAATTTGTTAATTGGTTATTTGATATCTTATTTCTTCATAGCATGGAACGAAATTGGTGAAGGAATAGGGCAGTAAAAATACATGAGTTCTTGTTTTATCTTGATTAATTTTCTGCATTCATATGTATAAAAATCAATGCATGAGGGCGGCCTTGATCATGGCTATCTCTTGTGTATTGGTTTCAATTGCCGAATTCAATACAAGGGGAAACATACACGAAGTTGTTTTTCCTTATGTTTATTCAAAGGGCGAGAGTAATACAGAAAATTTACATAGAGAAAGGAGATAAGGTGACGCCATACTCCCTAATATGTTTTCAATTTAACTCATTGTGCGTATGTGTTTCTTGTTTCAGACTTTACACGAAGTGTTTCTGAAAAATTTAGCACTATGTCTAGGATTATGCACGAAGCTAGTTCTAGATAATTAAGGAGTTTTGCATGATTAGAATAACCACGAAGGCTCTAATTAAATTAGAATTAAGATGAAATTGGAATAATTGTCTAAAATTTCTGCCTTGTTTCTTTGTTGGTTTTGTTAAATGAGTTTTTGGTGACATGTTGTGTGAAAGATGAAGATCATGTAAATAATAAAATTAGGTTTTATTTTATTTTAGAAATTTTCAGTAGGATTTAATATATTTTTCAACTCCCAATTTGTTATGTGACACTTTGTATAATTTAATACCCTAGGATTCCCCGGATAGAACGATCTCTATTTGTCTAATACTACATGCGATACAAAAGGGTTTTAATGTGATTGGAGTTTTATTGCAGGTACAATAACTTGGTTAATAACAATTCTGTCAAATACTATTTCAACTGAATGAATATTTTAAATAGGAACAAGAACTGTATATGATTGATCATGAAACAAAACGAATTAAGGCATATTCATTCAAAAACCAAAGCTAACAGAGAAATGATAGACCAACATTGCTTTTAACTATATATACCACAACCAACCAAAAAGCAATTTGAAAAGAGAATGAGCCACCATATAGCTCATAGAGAAACTATCATATTGCAGTAGATTAGAAATATAGCATCAATCGAAATTTGACAGGAACTGAAAACAATGGAATTAATTTCCATGGAAATAATCAACAAAAAATACAGACAAGGTCAGATGTGCAAAAATGATTTAGCATCAAGCTTTTACTAGACAAAAATATATATAACAAATATACCATTCCTTAAACCAGTTCTACATGACTGTAGATTAAGGAACCATATTTGTCTAAATCAACTTCTTTCATGAGGTACACAATCTATACGTGATTTATAGTACCAGCCAAACAACAATGAAGAGATCCGTACGCTTATTAGTTTTTATTGATTCAAGCTTGCCCCATCATCCAATCCAAAACCAAAACCAAAGCCAATCATAGTCACAATAGAGAAAAACCTAGTAAAAGTGAATTCTACAATCTCTACCTGAATTATAATTAACAACTTTCCTCCTTAAATCTCAGCAACAATTTTCTCTCGCTTTCCTAAGCATCACAAGAAATTAGAGAACTTTAAAAATGTACATGGCGGGAGTAGAAGAGCGGGAGTCGCGTGGGAGAGCGGGAGTTTGCGGGTTTTATTTTTGACTCGGGTCAGCATCGGTTTAAAACCCACCCAAGTAACCTTTTAAAAAACCAATTTCCTGTGTTTTAATCTTGGCCGTGGAGCTTCATTAAACTTGATTTGACAGCTAACGTTTGATGTTCGTAGAATTTCATAGGAACGGACATCCTTAACAGAGCAACTATGTATATATATATATATACACAGTCCGTCTCAGCTGCAGACGTCTGCACGGATTTTCCGTACGAATTTCTGCCGTTTCTCTACCATTCCAACACCGGCGACGCCGTTTGTTCTCCCCGGCATGATCCTAGACCTCCCCAGACGGTGTTGGAGTGAAGAAGAAGGCTGGAGAGATCGCGATAGAAAATCTGTGCAGCAATCTCACTTAAAACTTCTTGAACTATCATGGTGGACCTCCGATCGCGATCTCTCCAGCCTTCTTCTTCATTCTAACACTGTCAGGGGAGGTCTGAGATCACACCGGGGGGAAGAAACGGCATCGCCTGCACTGAAATGGTGGAGAAACGGCGGAAATATGTACTGAAAACCTGTACGGACGTCTGCAGCTGAGAAAACCCGTATATATATATATATATATTTATATATTTATATAGTGAGCAAAGAAGGAAACCTGGTAGTCACCTGTGTTGATATTGCTAAGGAAACCTGAGTTTGACGGCGTATGAAATTCACGTTCCATGACTGGCAACTGTCTCGATCACCTTCAAGTTCGGTAATCAGAGGAGTTTCATAGTTCATTCAACAACAAAGAAGAACAATAAACAATCAAAGAAGAAGAAGACGTAAGAGAAGAAGAAGAAGAGTCGTTCTTCGACCTTTGGTATTCTGCCAGAATTTTGTAAATATAATAAAATTATAAATTAGAGATGAGTTAAAGTTGAGTTAAAGTTGAGTTAGGGTTAAAGTTTGAATAGGTTAATAGGGGTTAATGAGGTTAGAGAATGTTAAAGCTGATTAGGATATAAATGTCACTTGTTGAAATTTAAAAGGGAGACATGTAAGGGGATAGGGAAATGGGGACAGTAGATTTTCTCCCGAGAATTCCATTGTTTGGATTTCATGATGTAGAGTTTTAAAATGACAAGAATTTGTATTCAGACTAACCTGAGTTGAGGGAATTGACAAATGACGCTTATTTTGTGAGGAATTCAAGTCAGGAATTTAAGCTCCTAAATTCCACGATTATTTGCCCGTGGAAATTGCTAATTCTACCGGATATGAAACCAAACAAGGGAAACCGTCTTTAGTAATTGAGAATTCCTTATTTTTGATTAAATTTTCGAGAATTCATCCACATCCAAACACACCGTTAAGTTGATGTTCATTATCCTTCTTTTATTTTAACATAAAACAAATTTAGTTCAACATGTTTTTTTCCTAGGCAAAGTTGATGTTCACTTTGGCAATCATACACAATCACAACACTCTTTTTACCAAACACCTAAAAGAGTTCCCACCTAAAATAGCCTTTCAATCTTAGAACACTTTTCAAAAAGCAGTTTACCAAACACCTAACAAATTTTCCCCACAACAGAATCAAAAGCAATTCTACCTGCAGCAGATTTAAAAGCAATTCTGCGCACAACACAACTGTGCCGAACTGGGCCTAAATTTCGCACCCCTATTATATTTTCACCACAATAGAACTTTATTCAGCGACACGCATCTCAAATTGAAAGTTTTGAGCCCAGATGAAGTAGCTAGCTTCATAGCCGCCTGAATTTGTCAAGTACTCTAGACTTCTCATCAAGCCCTTGAGAAAAGAACTTGGCACGATACTCTTCTATGGAGAATGCTCTATAGAGAGGAGGGTGTTCATCTGACAAAAGCTCTTTGATAGGACCATAGGACTTGGCAGCAGTCTCTCCTATGAAAAAATAACCTACAGAAATCCGTGGACCGACACGGTTGGTGAGGACTCTATGTTGAACACTCTTGAGCTTGTCATTTGATATAGCCTGGAGAAAATCCCCTATGTTTATTATCAAGCCTCCTGAAATGGGGTCAATATTAACCCACTGATTGTCATGAAGAACTTGAAGGCCACCGATTTCGTCTTGAAGAAGAATTGTGAGGAACGCTGGATCTGTGTGCTTGCTAGTTCCCAAAGTTAGCTCTGGTTCAGGGCATGCTGGATAGTAGTGGCAGACACAGGTATAAAACTTAGCATTCTCCATTTCTCTTGTTAGATAATCTGGTTTGAGTCCCAGAGCCTCTGATAGCAATTCAAAGAGTTGATCAGCCAACTTGACGACATGGTTTGTGCACTCAAGTGTAGCTTCTCTGCATTTTTGAATGATCATATGTAAAGAGTTATTATAGCTAGTACGTTTGGGTTAAGTGACTCAAAGGATGTGCATGACAAATATAAGCGCAATATGACATATGTATATTGTCTGATTGTTAATTTGGTATGACAAATTCATACAAGAGTCCATCTAGAAATCGTGGAGTGTGACAACATAATATGGTGATTATGGTCAAACTTGATTCTAATACCAGTTAACCGTATTCTTTGGAGTTTGGATGTATCTGACATAAGAGTCCTGTAGCACATTTCCAAAAAAACAAAAACAAAAAAAACAAAAAAAGTCCTATATAGCAATTTTGCCAAATCGATCAGTCATTATCAAAAATAGTTTAGGTTTTTCACATAGATCAGATCCCTAAAAGTTCAGATAAGATGATTAACATCGCAGGAATAACATGTCAAAATACTGTAAAGATCCACAGACTAACCACAGTAAATCACAAACTAGTCTCAATCAACACAAGCATATAATATAAGGTAAAAATAATAAGTCCAATGTAAATCACAAGAAAAGTTACAATCTACAATGCAGCTAGTATAATCTGACAGTGATAATTAGAAAGTACCTACAAACTTCAGGGAGTTCTTGGGTATGATCCACTACAGGCTTGGTGAAAGCTAAAGTGTCCCTCCAATTAGCTGCTTTGGACTGGTAGAGATCATAGTTGCTATTGAATCTCACATTTCTCTTTAGATCACGACTATAGAACTGTTTCTTCACCTCAAGATCTTGCTCATTAAACCTCCTTACTCCTTGCATCATATCTTCAAGCACATTCACTGGAATTCCATGATTGACTACTTGGAAGAAACCCCATGTCTCGGATGCAATCCGAACTTCATTAACAATCTCCTTGTGGCGATCACCGTAGAGGCCACTGAGATTTATGAGAGGAATTTGCAAATTTGGTTGCTGACACGTTGGAAAATCAGCATGATCATGAGATGGTGCTATGAATATCTTTGGAACTTTGCCTATGCCTGCATCTACAAGGCCTTTGACACCAGCCTTTGTATCATCGAAATGCTTTAGCTCTAGAGCTCGGTTGTATTCATCAGATTTAATTTCACCTGAGACTTCCATGATTTGTACAATACAAGGATTGAAGGTGTTTGATAATTCAAGAACTGTAGGCAAGGATAAATGGATAATGGTATGTTGATTCAGCTAGTTATCTTTCATGTATGTATTTAAGGACTCAACAACTCAAGAACTGAGGTGGTTAAGATTTAGCCACGCAAGTGCACAAGCCGCCATTAATTTTATGCGACTTTTCTTCAATCTAGACTGTTTGTTTTGTATAATGTTGTCATCAAACTGTAGGATAAGACAGTTTTTTTTTTTTTTTTGAGTTAAACATAAGCACCGAATTAGATGAATCCAAAACCTGAGAAAGAAGCTGAGATCTGCAGGGTCCTCAAGACTTGAGAAAGAAGCTGAGTTCTTGTATCTACAGGGAAAGTTGTCAAAAGGATTAAACATCAAGAACTGGGACTCTGCGATCATCGAAACTGGAATTTTACAAAATTTGTGATGGTTATGATGACATTCATTGTTGACATGAGCTGTGTCAATTAACGTTACTGATATTTATTTTGTGTATCAATTAACATCAGTGTTATAGTTGGCTTAGATTAGATTTTGTACATGGATATAATACTAGATAAAGTTATAGACCTCATTGAGAGATGAACATAATCATCGACTCATAGTGTTCCACTATGCTTTCGGATAATCACATCAAGTATTGATAGATGTAGTGACATTTCAAGAACAGAACAACTGGGAAAGAAATGTGAGCTAGTATCTTAATATGCACTTTGAAATAGACATGATCCTTAATGAACAGTATATTACCAAATCGGTTGTTACAGCACTTTAAGCAAGGTCAAGGTATATTATTGGGGTTCCTAGCATTATCCAATGCAACCTTAAGAAACTGGTTAAATCCTAAGTCGAATTGTAGTGATCTCCTATCAGCCTTCATCCATGTTTTATCCATATTCTATAAACCAGAAAAAAATTATTAGCTATATATATTAAAACTATTTGTAGGTACATACATAAACAACTTCATACTAAAACAATTTCTCAAACACATTAAGACATATATATATATATATATATATATATATATATATGCATTTCCCAAGCACATTTGTTAGTTCATGAATCCACATATACATGGCTCACTTGCATTTAGAAAAAAGATAAAACATTCAAACCAGTTTACATCTATTATCTATATATAGCTCATTTGCACAACACATTACCATATAAATTCACAGATATAGATACACAGACAACAAGAATTAAGACATCCACAAATGCATTTCTCTACCAAACTCAACATGATCATTCAAACTCACCGATTAAGCCAAAATGCGCAGGTATGCAACTTCAAATCACCCTTGCAGCCTTGTTCGATCAATCCCTCTCCTCACCAATATACCTACCAAGTTAAGAGACCAACTATTATATCAGTTAAGAGACATAAACCAACGTAAACTTTGCAGCCTCAAGAGACTGCATGATTCAGTTCTAACCAAGAGACTCAAGGCAGAATCCCAACATCGAACAATCCGAACAAATGGACAGACACACAAAGACTCTTCAATAAAAAAAAGTTAAACAAGCAAAATCTCAGTTTAACATCGAACACCATGCAAAAGACATGCGTAATTATCTTTAAGACACGGTACCTTCAGATGAAACATTGCAGAACTAAGAAACACCGAGCGATAGTACCTTCAGATGAAACACTACAGAACTGAGAAATACTTCAGACACAGTACCTCCTGATTTTCCCTAAATCAAAAAAATCCAAGCAAAACTCTATATCAACCAAGCAAAACTCAACCCAGCGAAACCAGAAATCCAAAATTTCGTATAAAGAAACTTACCAGAAAATAGCAGAAAACCCTAGAAATAAGTTTCGCATCAATCTATGGAGGGGGATGGAAGGTGTTGAGATCGGTATTCATCTTTCAGAGAGAAAGAGTGAGGCTGGTGTTCGGATCAAAAGAGAGATTAAGAGTGAGGCAGCTAGTAGAAAGAATTGAATGAGAAAAAGAGAGAGGCTGCTATCGGGGTACATGAGAATAAGCTTTAACTGTCCAAAAACTATCTATACTTTTACGTAAAAAAAAAAGTCTCGATCGATATCATTAAATTTGTCTCTCAAATACGTCAGTTTTCTGTCGTCTTTAAAAACATGGTAGCAAAAACAAATTCCCTTGTTTTAAAGACGACAGATGATTCTCGTCTCATTAACACGCTAGTTTTAACTATCTGCATGTTGCTACATTTAGACGACAGAGTTTTAAATGTATGTCGTAAAAATTAATCAGACGATAGTAAAAACCACTTATGTCGTCTGATACCTGTCGGATGATTGCGAAATCGGCGTAGTGAATCAGAGGATCTTCAGTCTTTTAAGTCTTAGTCTGTTATTCTTCTATTCCAGTTATCATTAGGAATATTTGGAGTGCAGCTACACTAGGAGAGGATGATGAGAGTGGGCCTAGTGAACCAACAACTGATCAACCGAATGAACCATATCAAGAGGAATCTCCACATGTAGTCCTTCATACTAAGGATATTCGTGTCAAAAACCAACACGTTTCGGTGATCATAGGTTACACGGCAGTTACACCATCTGAAATGAACTCGCGACAACACAAACCTACATATGACGACGAGTTCATAGATGACTCGTACATAGAGGAGGATCAATATTCTGGCCAGACTGAGGAGGATGACGATTCAGACGACTCAGATTATCATGAGTATGATTAATTAATGTACTTATTCAATATTTATTATTTTTAAAACTTACTCAACGGAACATATAAATTCTGTGGCAGTAGAAAAACTTATGCTACGGAGGGTCCAATTTTCGTCGCTTAGGAATGACTATCTCGCCACGCCAGCCACCTATCTCGCCTCGCATAACTCGCCTCGCCAGCCTCCTATCTCGCCTCGCATAACTCGAAGGGACCTCGCCAACCTTATTTTTTTTAAAACGACTTAGTCGACGGAAAATGATGGTTTCGTCGCTTTAGAATTTCTTAAGCGACGGACTAATCTTTTCCTGTCGCGTCGTATGCCCGAAATATTAGGCGGCAAATAAAATTTATTTTGTACGTAGGCGACGGAGTACACTAGTTCCGTCGGTTTTGATTTCTAAAGCGACAGAAACATAATAATTCATCGGGTTAGGCTTTCCAAAGCGACATATATATATGTGATATTTCCGTCGCATAGGACGCCAAAATATTGGGCGGGTATATTTTCCACCTTTTTTTGGGCTGAAATTGATTTTGTTAGGCGACGGATTAATTGTCTAATCCGACAAAATATAGTCCGTTGATTAAGAGTTAGGCGACGGACATTGATGTTTTCGTCGCTTTAGGTAGTCTAGGGAGACGGAAATTCAGTAGTTATGTCGGCTAAGATAAAATGAATCTATATCACTCGCATCTGACTAAACACAACTATTCCGCGCCTCCTCCTCATTGACACTCATTGCCAGAAACACATCTAAAACCCGACTACGTTGTGCGACACCGTAGAACCCATCGGAGACCACCACCATCTACCGATCGACAACCGTATCGACCCGACCGCAACCGCAGTGACCCGACCGTAGCCGCATCGACCCTTCTTGGTCCGTATCGACCCTTCCTAGTCCGCATCGACCCTTCTGTCAGTATCCTCCACTCATCGCCACCGTATCAGCGCCGCTTTGACTGCGTCGCTTCTCCCACCTTCTGTCTCTGACCTCGTTGATAACCTCGCCAAATTTCCACTCCCAAGTCCGAACCCATGTTGTCTCCAAAAAAGGTATAGTGTTCAAAGTCCTAATACCCTGCTGTGATGAATTTTGGGAAGAACCCATGTTGAATTTTGGTTTGAATTTCTTAGTACTAATACTACTACTGGGAAAGATAGATTAATTCTTAATTGTATGCATTCATAATTGACTAAATACAATGTATGTCCGTATGTTTCGACGAAATTAGTTTGAATTGTTGCTGCAATGAGAGGTGTTTTTGTGATGAATAATGGAGCTGGTGTAGCACAAACGAGAAGCTTGAAGGGGTTCATACAAGCTTTGGTAGGCTGCTGGCATTGTAGGGGGTTCTTGTCTTGGAACGGGTTCATACATGTTGATTTCCCTGTTATAGTTTCTTGTTAGTGTAACTATAACAATTGTGTGTTATTCATGTGCAAGACCATGTTTTTTGGGAAGAGGAAGGACCGAGCCACTAAGCCCAGTGCCTTGATAGAGTCTATACGGCAGAGCGTCGACTTAGCGAGTAGTAGCAGCAAGCCTACCCCCATGCCGGCTGAGATAGTACCACCAGGGGCTCCCACTTTGATCGTGCGGCCCCCTCCCGTTGACAGTAGTTCAGCGGGATCTCCATCATCTACACCGACGCCCGAATCTTCAAGACGCATCGTCGGCAGCGCTCGGTTGAAAGTTAGAAGCCCAAGAAGTAAATTAAGTGTTCTTTTAAATATTTGAAATCAGTAGCAGTACACTCCTACGTGCCCTAGGGTGCCAGAATGCGCGCCCCAGGGTGCCTGCAGGCGCATCCCAGGGTGCCTGCATGCGCGCCGCAGGGTGCCTGTAGGCGCACATGCAGGCACCCTGGGGCGCGCCTATTGGCACCCTGGGGCACACCTGTAGGCACCTTGGGGCGCGCCTGCTTACTACTACTTCCTTTTTTTTACTTTTCAAGTGCTTATGTTTTGTATATATATTAATTGTAGCTCTGGCCCCGAAAAACAGGCGGGGTTTATGTTCTGGAAAGAATGCAAAGGATATCGTTGCATCAATGGGGCAAAAGATCAAGCTGGAGTATTGCCCCCGTGTAAAAGGCCCTAGCGTGAGTGGGGTAAACAGCTTGGTGACACATGATATCGGTTCCGCCATACGAAGTCTGGTGGGAATGAGGGCAAGGACATTCTACGACCTTGATCAGCAGGAAAGTGGAAGGTGTGAAATGCAATGTCGGTAAGTAACATTGAAAACAGTTTGAAAAGTAAATTTACTTAATTACATAAGTTTATTTTATTTTTCAATGCTTAACAAATCTGGTTTTTTTTTATTTGTTACTTAGGCGAACTGAAGAGGGCACAAGAGAGGTACAAGGACTGGAAGTACTAGTGCCACAAAGCTTATCTGAGGGAAGGGGCCTCTGGGATGCCTTCAGATTTCATTGGGAGAGAGGACCAGTGGGAGTTTCTATGCTCTCACTTAGAGTCAAATGAGTTCAAGGTGATATTTTAAATTACCTAAATATTTTTTTTTAAATTACCTTCATTGTTTCCCTTGTATTTTACTAATCTATTTAATATTTTTTTGTGTATTAGAGACTCTCCTTCGCAAACAAGCGGAACAGTGGGGAGAAGACTATGCACCACTACACGGGTCTTCTCCTATCATCTACACAATGGAGAAACTCAGAATACAAGGGGAGAAACTTCCAATTATTAAAGGTTTTGAGAAGACCTATGTCAGGGCCGGTGATGAAACTACGACCAAGCATTATGTAAGTGTCTTTCCTTTTACTATTTTATTGTTTGATGCATGCACTTCTGAAGTTTATTATGCAAAATGTAAAGTTTATTGGGTACACATAAAATGAGCTATATGTAAATAGTTATATTTAGTTCTTGGTTCTTGTTTCTGCATAATGTCAAGTTAGCGCTTAATTGATGTATTTTAAATGCAGAATGACATGGTTGATGATGTCAATAGGCGAAAGGATGTATTTAAGAAACAACACCCTGACGCGACGGAGGAAGAGATTGTGGAGAGTCTTCAGTCCCAACAAATTAAGGTGTTGGGTACGGTGCTAAAAACTCGAGTCGTCCTCCTAGAAGGATGGAACGAGCAGGCAAGCGAGACTTGAGCAATTCTTCAAATGGCTCCACTTCACGTAGTCGTCCTCTTAGAGTTGATGAGCAGCAACTCCTAGAGCTGTAGGAGCTCTATGAGCAGAGACTAAAAAAATCAGAGGAGCGTGCCCAACAAAAATATCAGGCAGCCGAAGAGCGTGCCCTGCATGCGGAGTCTATGTATAGCACTATGCAGTCCCAGTTTGCCATCATATATGAGCGCCTAGGTATGCCACCTCCTCCTCCAGTTGTTTTTCCTCCTCCACATGTTTTCCCACAAAACAACGATGATCTAGGCGACATAGGAGTACACGAGAATGCCGATGATTGACATTTTTGATTTTGTATATATGAACATTAATGTAATTTTTCCATCTAGCTAGTTATCATGATCAATATATGAATATTTTTTTCCAAATCCAATGTTTCCAGTATATATGTACACGTATGTGTTTGATTGGAATTACTAATATGTAATTTTTTGAACCAGTGAATAAGGTAATTTACAGAAAAATAACATTTTTTTCGCAGTAAAAAAAAATCTTAGGCGACAGAAACCTCACATTCCGTCGCCTAAGATATAACACCTAACCGACGAACACAGAAATATCTGTCGACTAAGAAATAATACAAATTTGTCGGTTTTGATACTTACAGACAAATATTTCGTCGCCTAAGCACGAGATAAGATTCGTTGGTACATATATTTACCGATGAACAATTCATCGTGTAAGAACGGAACAATATCCGTCGGTAAGAATATTTACCAACGAATTATTCATTGCCTAAGAACGGAACAATATTCGTCGGCAAACATACTTTTTGACGCGTATTCCGTCGGTTAGGAAACATTCTGATTCGTCGTTTAAGAAACATTCAGACAATAATCTTTTGTCGACAATAATTGGTATCGAGGAACACTGTTGTCGATGAGGTAGCAAAGGATTCGTCGGGTAGGACAGTTCTTAGTCGACTATATGTTTAGTTTCCCTTGCCTAAGTATCTACCTCACGCCACTTAGGCGACGAAACATAGACGATGGAATGTCCATCAGCCAAGATCCTAGATGTCGGATATTCTGTCTTAGGAGACGAATATGTTCCATCGGCTAAGACCGATTTTCCTGTAGTGATATACACTCAAGTTAGTAATAACAAGGTAAGAAATTAAAGAATGTAATTGATTATGACAAAGTTAAATCAAACTAAATTTTAACTCAGTATTTGAGTTTCAAATTGATGCTAAAATTGAGAAAGATACCAAATTTAGCTTTCTATTGTTTGAAGGGAAAATCAGATAAACCGAAAAATGAAGAAAACTATTAGTTGTAGACATTTGTTTTATATGGTAATGATGATTGAATCACTAATTGCCAACTTGTAACAATATTCTTTATCTTTGTTTTGTTCTTTTTTTTTCTTAAAGCTTTGGACCTTAACAATTCATCTATGGCTTGAATTAGACAGAAAACTGATGTTAAAAGACATGGATTTACTTTCTACCTGTAGAAAATGATTGCACATCTTCAACTATAATGGTGATGCAACACAATGCTTCTGGTCTGAAACACCCATTTCCTATAACTAATTTCATGAGATAAAATTCATATCTCAATTATAAAACACTACCTACACTACATATACAACTAACCAAACAACTAAATATACCTTATTTTGTGAGGAAAACGATCGCCATCTAAGCATAATAAAAAATTAGGCCAAAAACAAACCCCCATCAGAGCAATACCACACAACAGAAAATTCGATTAGATCATTTTAAGAAAGAACTTATGCACAGCCGATGCTATCGACGAAACAGAAAATATGCAAACAAACATCGAACCAATCTGACGAACACAAAACTTCTGATAAAAGAATGAACCCACACAGAGTCCGTCAAACCACTACTGTTTAAAAACCCAGACTTTACGAATGAATGAAAGTATAGGCAAATTAGAATCAAAACAAATATAAAGATGATCCAAACAGATGAAACAAAAACCCAAAATCAATCATATACGGAGCAAAGGCCATCCCTCGACGATTTGATTGACCATGGCAATGCAGATTTTCGCTTCACGAATAACTCCTCTCTCTCTCTCTTGCTCCCTCTCAACTGGCAAAAAGCGATGCAGAAGAAACTCGTCATCATGTTGAAGAAGACACTGACGACACGTCAATAACCCAGACACATATCAGCAGCAGATGCCGCAGGTGTCCATACTTATTCATCAATCGCATTGTTCCAATTGTTTGCGAACCGGGGGAAATACAGTGTTTTTACCAGTTGAATGTACAGTGGTAATCTCTATTGTTTTAGGATATCTAATGTACGTGTGTGGAATTATTATGTAACAGTAGTTCTACTCTAAGGCTACAAATTTGGTTCATGTAATTTAGGACAGCTTTGTATCTGGGCAGTAATTACAAATTTATCAATTGAGCACTGTAATTACTTCACGGTTGCAACTAGGCCTCCAAATGAAACTATGGATTCCCAACAAAGAATGCAGGGGAAGGACTATTTCAGTGTTGGTTTGCTGCAGTGCTGCATGCCAAAATACTCCTCCGCATACATGCCATTAGACAGAAATTCTGATCAATTTGATTGTAGTAAAGCCATTAGTTATCCAATGTTATCAGATTGAAATGACAGGAATAAAATTTCAGAAAAAAAAAATTATTCTGCAAAAAAGAAAAGGTAAAACAAAAGAGTGGTTCTTATCTTGCCTGCAGAAGATCTCCAATGTTAACCACAAGAGCCCCCGGCACAGGGGGGTACATCAATCCACTTATTCTGGTGAAGGACTTGAAGACCACCGATATGGTCTTGCAGAAGAACAGTAAGGAAGGAATTATCAGCATGTATGGTTGTGCCTAGAGTTAGTTCTGGCTGTGGACAAGGGGGATAGTAATGGCTCAATAACACAAGCCCCTCACTGCAATCTATGTCATTCAAGTAAGTTGGCTTCAATACAAGAGCTTCAGACAACAACTCGAACAATAGCTTCCCCAACTTCATCACTTGGTCTGCGCACTCAACAAGTATGTTTCTACAAAGTTGAAACACATCAAGACATGAGACTCATATTTCATGATTGTATAGTGACGGTCCGGGGGGTGAATAGGCCATTAACAACTTTTTTCGTATAAATTCGTTCTCAGAGATAGTAAGGGTTGTAGCTATCCTGAATAACAAATACACAATGACAATAAATAAAAGTTGCAGTAAAATAACAATGAACACCAAGATGTTTTTTACTCGCATAAACCATGCAACCAGGGAGAAAAACTATGTGCCCCTAACTCTTGAGGGACAAACTTTTCCACTATATATGTAAAACTCACTTCTTACAAGATTATAGTCTAGGGATACATGAACGACTTGCTATCCTGCCTAAACTATCCACTAGTCTAGATCTATACTTTCTCTCTTGTTTTTAAGTACCTCACTCCTTACAAGATTACAGTATAGGATACAACAACGACTTGCTATCCTACCTAGTCCCAAACTAGTCTAGATCTACCTCTCTTGTCTCTAAGTGGCTACACATGAAAGTATAAGAAGTTTCAACTTAGAATTCAGCTATCACTTAACTGATTCTTCTTGAACACTTCTTAGAAGTTCCACTCACTAAGTTGAAGTAACTTCTTACAAGAATAATAGTTCTAGTGATACACTACCACAGTGATATCCTTCCCAGTCC
Source organism: Fragaria x ananassa (assembly GCA_034370585.1). NCBI lineage: Eukaryota > Viridiplantae > Streptophyta > Magnoliopsida > Rosales > Rosaceae > Fragaria > Fragaria x ananassa. The sequence goes on along the minus strand of CP139761.1, from coordinate 4,207,305 downwards.
AAAACTAGTCTAGACTTATTCCGTCTCTTGTTTCTAAGCTCTTCCAACATGAAGTACTTTTAGAAGCCTTGTTCGTGAATTCAGCTAACCACTAGCAGATTCAACCCTGAACGCTTCTCAAAAGTTTCATTCTCAGAAACTCAGCTATCCTAAACTGATTCTTTCATGAACCCAGCTATCTCAGCGGGATACATCAGAACTCAGCTATCCTTAGCTGCTTCTTTCATGAATATTTCCTGGGTTGCTGCACTACCAACTGATCTCATGGTATGCAGAATGCAATGAGTTTATGAGAAAATATTTTGTTCAGCTCTAAGGTTTATAATCACAAAAGGAAGACTTAGAGACTAATAAGCAATGCAAAAGGAAAAAAAACTCAACAATGTAAATGTAAAAACTACATTTTGACAACCACCGAGCAAAGGCAGCTTTGTTGAATATATATAGGCTGATGGAGTGCTCTAATAAGAGAGAGACACAAGCCAAAGAGGTTCCACAAGAGGGCAGGCATGAGGGCCAAAGCAAGGAAGGAGTTTTGGACTTTTGTCCTTGGCCAAACTCTGAAAGTGAGAGGTCATATGCAGCTGTCCTAGGCCAAGAGAGAAACAAACAAAACTATCCTAAACAATGTTTGATTTAAAAGCAAGAGACAAAAAAATTTGCAAACTTTTTCCCAAAAGCATAATACCACATTGGTATAGCAAATTACTTTTTCTTTAATATCAAACAAAGACAACTGCAAGTATTAATTTGTGTATCACAAACACAGCAAACCACAGCTAGAGCCTAAGAGCTAAAACATGGGTCACGGGTTGAGATAAAGGCATCAAAGGGATGATGCAAGTCAAGCTGCCAACTTGCTTCAGAAAGGTTTTGGACAGTAGTCTTTGGCTATAATGCTGAGAGCGATGTACCCAAAGAAAGAGATGACAAAACCAATCTCAATAAGACAAAGAAACCTTTCCTAAAACATGAATGATTCAAAACAGGGAGCAAAGAGGTTTCAGACCCTCTTACTCAGTCCATCAATGGACTTTGTCACAGTCGAAAGTGATTGGTCTTTGAATCACACAGGGACTAGCTGTTGCATAGGATGCCATATCATAGAATCCAAGATGGAGCCTTGAGCATCAAACTATTTGGTCACGGGTTGGCATAGCAAAAAATCTCAATCCTTAGACTAGTTTTAAGTGCCAAAGCACTTCCCACAACCCAGTTGTCCATTCGAATTTGAAAGACAACAAGGATCTATTAAATTAATATAACAGATTCTTTAAAAACAAACCGGACAGATGAAGGACTCAGAACTATGTATAAACATATAAAATTTAACGATAGTAATAGTCGTTGAATAATCCAAGCAAATACGTGACTCGTGAGTCAACAAGACTGGAAAGCTGTCGGACATAACACATGGCAATGTGGAAATGGTCAGCCGACAACAAAGCCTTAAATCCCGGTTGAAATCAATTATCAAGTGTTGATTGATGACCATGTATTAATTAAATTAATTGGACATCCCCAAATTGATTGGTGATGGTTCGCTAGTGGACACAGTAGACTTCACGAGGCGAACCGCGCCTCGCATAGAAATAAATGAAGGCAAGGCGAACCGCACTTTGCGAGGCAAACCGGACCTCGCGAGGCGAAAGACACTTCGCGAGGCGAAACGCATTTCGCGTGGTGAAGTGACTTCGCATAGAAGAAAACAAGGGCGAGGTGAAGCAACTTCGCATAGAAGTAAACAGTGCGAGGCGAGATGGCCCCGCGCGAGTAGTTTTAAATGAAGGCGAGGTGAGATGGCCCCGCACGAGTAGATTTACATGAAGGTGAGGCGAGATGGCCCCGTGTGAGTGGATTTACATGCAGGCAAGGCGAGATGGCCCCGCGCGCGTGGATTTAAATGAAGGCGAGGCGAGATGGCCCTGCGCGAGTAGATTTTCATAAAGGCGAGGCGAGATGGCCCCGTGTGAGTGGATTTACATGCAGGCAAGGCGAGATGGCCCCGCGCGCGTGGATTTAAATGAAGGCGAGGCGAGATGGCCCTGCGCGAGTAGATTTTCATGAAGGCGAGGCGAGATGGCCCCGCGCGAGTAGATTTACATGAAGGCGAGACGAGATGGCCCCGCGCGAGTAGATTTACATGAAGGCGAGGCGAGATGGCCCCGCGCTAGTGGATTTACATGCAGGCGAGGCGAGGTGGCCCCGCGCGCGTGGATTTTCATAAAGGCAAGGCGAGATGGTCTCGAGTAGGGGAATCCGCGAAGTAGGATCAGAAATCACTGCTTGCTTGGAAATCAAGTTTCCTCGCGGGATACTTTCCTTACCCGCGAGATGGCTCGCCCCTTACTAATGATCTTGATCAAAACAGGACATTAATCCAAAGCGATCTGGGCATATCTAAATCTTAAGATTTGATTGATCTGTTTATGTTAAAATCAGCAAGTAAATCAAACAATCAAGATTCATTGATTCGATTAAGGAAATATTATTGATTGAGAATCCTCATTACTTGCCTTAAGTGGAGGCATGTTAACACTATAAATACCCCCTCTCATACCAAGAGGAGGGTGGTAGAAACAAAGGCGGAGACTAAAGGCAGAAGAAAATAGAGAAGCAGAAAGCAGCGGACTAGAGAGAGAGAGAGAGAGAGAGAAATCCCTCCCGCGTGCTCAGAAGTCTGCCCAAAATCCTTGAAGAACTATCAAGCTCCCCAAGTAGCCAGTTCTTCACTAAATCATTGAAGAACCATCAAGCTGCCAAATAGCCGGTTCTTCATCAACCTCAAGTCTCGAAGTTGTCAAATCCAGAAGAATCATCAAGCTGCCAAATAGCCAGTTCTTCATCAACCTCAAGCTTAGAAGTTGTCAAATCCCGAAGAATCATCAAGCTGCCAAATAGCCGGTTCTTCATCAACCTCAAGCCTAGAACTTGTCAAATCCCGAAGAGTCATCAAGCTGCCAAATAGCCGACATCTTCACCAACTTCAAGACAAAGAATAAACCACCACGTGAAACCGCTCGTGGATCAAATCCGATCAAGAACAAGCCTCTACGGCCCATGGTCAATCGACTTCTACAAATCGTCAACACGACAAGAAGTCCAATCTACAAACAATTCGTCTCAAGAACAAGTGCTTGTCACCTTTGAGTTAAACCTACATTCGGAGATAGAATCAGAGGAGTACACAAAGATTGTAACCCGCATTCGCATTGATTAAATTAAATTATTCTTTGTACACGTGTTGTTCTGTCATTTGTTGCAGATATTTTCGTGTTTACAAAATTGGCACACCCGGTGGGACCGCTTTGCCTCTGATCTCCTTCTCCGCAAGCAAGTTTAAATTCGTTCGACGTAATGGCCTCCAAGAGCACTCAAGCCATCTCGACGAAGAAGTCTAAACCAACGACCGCGAGGTCAAACAGCGAGCCCTCTGGTCATGTCACCCGTAGCATGACGAGGAATCAACCCACAACATTTGTGGCTTTGCCTTCCAACCCTCGCGAACCGGTCATCACCTTGGCGAATCTTGCGGACAAGTATGCCTCACGAAGTGACAAGCATGCCTCGCGAAGTGACAAGCGTGCCTCGCGCAGTGAAGACAGTCGTACCTCGCGAAGTGACAAGCGTGACTCGCACAGTGAAGGCGAGCGTTCCTCGCAAAATGAAGACAGCCGTGCCTCGCGAAGTGAAGACAGCCGTTTCTAGCGAAGTGAAGATAGCTGTGCCTCGCGAAGTGACAAGCGTGCCTCGCGCAGTGAAGAAGAGCATTCCTCGCGAAGTGAAGACAGCCGTGCCTCGCAAAGTGACAAGCGTGCCTCGCGCAGTGAAGACGAGCGTGCCTCGCGAAGTGAAGACAGCCGTGCCTGGCGAAGTGACAAGCGTGCCTCACGCAGTGAAGACGAGCGTGCCTCGCGAAGTGAGGACTAGCGTGCCTCGCGAAGTGAAGACCAGCATGCCTCGCGAAGTGAAGTCAAGCTTGCCTCACGAAGTGAAGAGAAGGAAACTCCAAACAAATCAAGGGAGCAATCATTCTCACCTGCCACGGATGATGAATCAAGCACGGCTTCATACAACGGGAGTCCAAATGATGATGAAGACAACACGTATGGCATGCCAGTTGATTATTCATCACAATCTATTCCCATGCAAGTCATGGTGACAAGCGCGTCCACCATTGAAGAGCAAATAGCCAATCTGATGGGAGCGGTTGAGAAGCTCACCAAAACGGTGGAAGAAAAAGATCTGCAGATTGCCGAGCTCTACAGCAAGGTTGAAAGTCAAGATGAAGAAAAGAAGCCCAAAGTAGGCAAGAGCTCCAAGAATGATGATAAAGATGATGATGGCTCGCTAGGATCAATGTCCTTTCAGAAATTGCAAGACATCATCACCAACTCCATCAGAGCTCAATATGGAGGTCCTTCTCGTGATTATCTCACCTACTCCAAGCCCTACACCAAAAGAATCAACAATCTGAGGATGCCATTGGGATACCAGCCGCCCAAGTTCCAGCAATTTGAAGGGAAGGGCAATCCAAAGCAACATGTTGCTCACTTCATCGAAACTTGCAATAACACCGGGACGAAGGGTGACCACTTTGTCAAGCAATTCGTTCGCTCTTTGAAAGGCAATGCCTTTGAGTGGTACACGGAATTAGAGCCCGAGTCCATCGACTGTTGGGACCAAATGGAACGTGAATTCTAAAACCGCTTCTACAGTACAAGGCGAACTGTGGGCATGATGGAACTCACCAACACAAAGCAATGGAGAGAAGAACCAGCGATTGACTTCATCAACAGGTGGCGCTCGCTCAGTCTCGATTGTAAAGACCGCTTGTCGGAGACGTCTGAGGTAGAAATGTGTATTCAAGGCATGCATTAGGATTTATTGTACATTCTCCAAGGGATAAAGCCTCGCACCTTTGAAGAACTTGCTACTCGAGCTCATGACATGGAACTCAGTTTGGCTAGTCATAGCCAAAGAGAATGTGACATCATGAAACCAGAGAATCAAGAGTCTTTGGCAATCAACACAGCTCCTACAAGGGTCATGAAACAAGTCAAACCAAGTGAGCAAAAGAAGTTTCAGTCAACTCAAGATCAAGCAAGGAGGAAAACTCTAAAAGAGTTGGAAACTAGAAGTTACCCTTTTCTAGATTTTGATGTTGCTGAGATGTTGGAAAACTTGCTTGAAAACAAAGTAATCAAATTGCTAGACTGCAAGCATCCATAAGAGATGCATCGCATCAATGATCCAAAATACTGTAAGTACCACCGTATCATCCGTCATCCGGTGGAGAAGTGCTTTGTTTTAAAAGACCTCATCATGAAGCTCACACAGCAAGGAAAAATATGTTTAGACGTTGAAGATGACGTAGCCCAGTCAAATCATGCTACCTTCATCTATAAACAAAAATTAGTGGCATCGATGTCTTTGCTGGGGGCATGCAACCTGCCAAGCCTCATGTAGACCACACCAAAGTCACAAACGCTCCTTGTCCGCACGAGCATAAACTGCGAATGACCAAAAAAAAAAACTCTTTGTCTGCACGAGCTTAAACTGCAAATGACACACACAAAAAAAGCTCTTTGTCCGCACGAGTATAAACTGCGAATGACAAAAAAAAAAAGCTCATTGCCTGCATGAGCTTAAACTGCAAATGACAAAAAAAAATGCTTTTTGTCTACACGAGCTTAAACTGCAAATGATAAAAAAAAATGCTCCTTGCCCGCACGAGAATAAACTGCGTACGGCACCCAAAAAAAAATTCCCTGAACTACGTAATGACTTAATTCTTTCTTTGGAAAGATACGTAGGCAGCTTGAGAATTATATTCTTGAGTTCAGTCACATAATAAAAATCGGCAATGTCATGAAGTTGAAGGTTCGCATCTAGGGAGGCTATTTTCTACTCCAACCTCAGTTGTTCCTCCTTCAAGTTCTCCAAAGACTCAATCGCAACTTGACGTTGACTAAGATCAGTTTGACGAAGTTCGATCGACTTTGCAATTTCAGCCTCCATATGAGACAAACGTTGATTACATGTGCCTGGAGTAAATTTACGCATACAAGCCTTGCCTCATCGTATTGAGTAGCACAAGTCATCAAGCTTTCTACCTTGTCTTTTACTGGCGAAGGATCAAACCCATTGACATAGACTTCAAGACGTGCCTCTAGCACATGACAACAGCATGGCTACGACGCACCTTGAAGTGGGGGCATTTTGTAGATATATAAAATTTAACGATAGTAATAGTTGTTGAATAATCCAAGCAAATACGTGGCTCGTGAGTCAACAAGACTGGAAAGCTGTCAGAAATAACACGTGGCAACGTGGAAATGGTCAGCCGACAACAAAACCTTAAATCCCGGTTGAAATCAATTATCAAGTGTTGATTGATGACCATGTATTAATTAAATTAATTGGACATCCCCAAATTGATTGGTGATGGTTCGCCAACGGACACAGTAGACTTCACGAGGCGAACCGCGCCTCGCATAGAAATAAATGAAGGCAAGGCGAACCTGATACAGGTGTATCCGAATCCTACTAGGAACTTAGTTAGTCCATAGTTAACCATGTCAGGAATTATGTTTCTTACTTAGATTAGGAATAGTCTTCAGGTTAGTTATGGATTCTAGTTCTATAAATAAGAGATGTTTAGTTAGAACTAAACATAGACGAAACAGAAAGTAAACCTTCTGTTTAGAGAATATTGTAGAGCTGTAAACTTTTACAATATTAGTGAAGATATCTTTCTTCAGATTTCGGTCTTGTTACTTTTCCTTTTAAGCTACTAGTAATTCCGCGACTAGGGGCTAACCTGCTTGGCTTCTGTACCAAGTTGGTATCAGAGCCACTCTGATCCGGAAGGGGTTTTTAGTGGTGTATGGTCCTTACTCGAACGCAGTACAAAAAGCTAGGCAAGGTTCTTGTTTCTTGGGAGCAAACCAAGAAGTTAAGAAGGAAGAAGATGGGTGACGAGACATCAGACAAGGCGAGGCTTGATGCGGTGGAGAAACAGCTGACGTTGGTAACTGCGACTCTAACAGAACTAGCCAATCTCATGAAATAGGAGAAGAAGGTTGATCCTACAAAGAAACCGAAGAAGGCTCCTGAATCAGGTGATGAGTCAGGCGAAACAGATACAAACAGAGACACCGACGATAACAGCGAAACTTCACAGCAAGGAGCCAAGGATTCCCTTCGAAATCTTAAGATTGATTTCAAGGTTGAAATCCCTATGTATGACGGAAGCGTCAACGTAGAGAAACTGGACGACTGGATTGAACGTCTAGAGACCTATTTTACTCTTTATGGCTATTCATCAAAAGAGAAGATTATTTTCGCAACCCTGAAACTATCGGTCCATGCTCTTTCTTGGTGGAAGCCTATCGGAAACACAACAAAGGGGAGGATGTGTCATGGAAGAAGTTTATAGAGTTGTTGAGGAAACAGTTCTACCCAGTTGGTTTTCTGGAAGAACGATGGAACAGATGGTATAACTTACGACAGAGATTCAATAAGTCCGTACAAGAATATACTACTGAATTCCAGAACCAAGCTATGGTTTTGGACATCATACTAGAAGATTATTCGGTGTACATGAAGTATGTGTCGGGGTTGAACGAATACATTCGTAAGGAGTTGAGACTGTTCACAGTGGAGTCCATTGCCGAAGCCAGTGTGAAAGCAATTGCTATTGAGAGCAAACTCAGAAAGGGCGAAGCAAAAGGAGAGGCGAAGCTACCTGGGAACAAGACTAACAATTCAGGTGTGAAGAAGGAGGAGCCAAAACGGGGTAAGAACGAGTCAGAAGGGAAGGAGAGTTCGACATGCAGTCATTGTGGTGCAACCAATCATGCAGTAGAGAAGTGCTGGGTGAAATATCCACACCTTAAACCGAGAGGTTTGAGGCAGCGCAAGAAGCAAAGAAGAAGGCAGCATTGATCACAGGACCAACGGAAGTTCCAGGCATGACTGAACCAAACACCAGACTTAACCTTATGGCAGGAAAGACTCCTATAGCCGAAGAGGAAGATCCTAGGGAACAGCTCTTCGTTGTTAAGCTACAAGTGAAGACCAGTCTAGTTGATGCCATAGTTGATCCGGGAAGTCAGAAAAACCTCATCTCAGAAGCCTTGGTTCAAAAGCTGGGTCTCAAGACGGTCAAGCATCCAAAGCCCTACCCTTTGGGATGGATACAGAAAGAAGCTGGTTTGAGTGTAGTTAATCAGTGTACTTTCAAATTCGCACTACACGAGTCTTACATCGATGAAGTGACGTGTGACGTGGTTCCTTTGGATGTTTGTCAGGTAATTCTGGGTAATCCTTACTTATGGGATAGGTATGCTATTTATGACAGGCGAGCTCAGAAGTACACATTAACAAAAGATGAACAACAATATGTTGTTCGAGCAACTCCTTATTCGAGAGAGGCAAGTTTTGTAACGGCAACTCAGGCCAAGAGATTGGTCAATGCTTGTGGAAGGTTCGTATTACTAATGGTACGACAACATAAGGAGCATCTGCATCGAGTGAACCTATCATCTCTAACAAAACAGCAGAACAATGATATGGAGGAGTTGAAGTCACAGTTTGCAGATTTGTTTCAAGAATTGCCGGGTTTGCCGCCGAAGAGGAAAGTGGAACATGAGATTATGTTGACAGGGGAGAGTTCTTTGCCAAACATAGGGTTGTATCGTACGACGGTGCAGGAATCTGAGGAGATTAAGAGACAAGTTCAAGAGCTTCTTGATAAGGGAGTTATTGTAACAAGTTGTTCACCTTGTGGGTCAGCAGTCTTATTAGTTCCTAAGAAGGATGGTGGTTGGCGAATGTGCGTCGATTACCGAGCACTAACCAGAATTACTGTCAAGAACCGATACCCTTTGCCTAGGATCGATGATTTGATAGATCAGCTGGAGAGTGCTCAATATTTCACCAAACTAGATTTAAAATCTAGGTACCATCAAGTCCGAGTACGGGAATAGGACACTTGGAAAACAGCCTTCAAAACAAAACAAGGCCTTTTTGAGTGGTTAGCCATGCCCTTTGGTTTGTGCAACGCTCCGGCTACTTTCATGCACCTCATGTATGAAATACTACGTCATCTAATACACAACTGTGTAATTGTCTATTTAGATGACATTTTGATATATAGCAAGACGTGGGAGGAGCATATGATTCACGTATGAGATGTCTTAAAGTTACTACAAGACAATCAACTATGTTTGAATGCAAAGAAGTGTGAGTTTGCGCAGAAGGAATTGGTGTATCTCGGGTTTATAGTTGGTGGAGGACAACGGAAGATTGATCCAAGGAAGGTTGAGGTCATCTCTAAGTGGCCTAGACCCAAGACAGTAACAGAAGTCCGAAGTTTCGTGGGAGCTTGCCAGTGTGTACGCAAGTTTATTCGAGATTTCTCTACTCATGCAGCACCTTTGCACGGGCTGACAAAAGCTGGACAGAAATTTGAGTGGAGTGAAAAGCATGAAGAAGCTTTCCAGCTTTTAAAGAGGAAAATTTCAGAAGCTCCAGTACTAGCCCTGCCGAGTCTGCAACGCCCTTTTGAGGTGGAGACTGACGCGTCTACCTATGCTATGGGAGTCGTTCTGTTACAAGATGGGAAGCCAGTAGAATACTACTCTGAGTTATTCACTGGATCCATCAGAAACTATCCAACCTACGACAAGGAGTTTTATGCACTTTACCAAGCCATCAAGCATTGGAGGGTGTACTTGTTAGGGAAGGAGGTAGTAGTACATTCAGATCACAAGCCTTTGGAATATCTTCATGCTTAAACCAAGCTACAACAAGCCAGGCACATGAAGTGGATGTCATATTTAATGACTTTTGACATTGTCATCCGATACAAGAAGGGGATCACCAACAAGTTGGCTGATATGTTGTCAAGACCACCTGTGAGAGTTTGTGCCTTGGTAGTGGTTATGCGTATACAACCTTTGGTTCCAACTGAGTACGCAACTTTGTATGAATCAGACCAAGGTTTCAAGGAAGTATATGAGCAAGCAAAACGAGTGCAAAAAGGGGAGTTTGAGATACGAGATGGTTTGTTGTATAAGGGATCATTGTTATGCATACCGGAAGAGGGAGATCGATTACAGTGGATTCGAGAAGCACATACTTCAAGAGTGGCTGGACACTTTGGAGTTAATAAGACTTTGTTGAATTTACGGCGTTATGTCTTCTGGCCTAAGATGCAGGATGATGTTTCCAGATTTGTTCGAGGGTGTAAGTTGTGTTGTACTTCGAAACTAGCGAACAGGAAGAGAGGGTTGTATCTACCGTTGCCGGTACCGTCTCGTCCTTGGGAAAGTATTAATTTCTATAGATTTCTTGGGAGGTTTACCGAAGGCCAAGTCTGGGAATGACTATTTATATGTTGTGGTCGATCGTTTTAGTAAAATGGTGGTTTTCATTCCTTGCAAGAAGACCATTACAGGGGCTGGTGCAGCTAAGTTATTCTTTGAGAATGTCTGGAAGCATTTTGGGTTGCCTAGTTCGATTATTTCTGATCGTGACAGCAGGTTTCTTGGTCACTTTTGGGATTCTTTGTGGGGAATGATGGATACACGCCTAAAAAGAAGTACAGCCTTTCATCCACAAACGGATGGCCAGACTGAAGTAGTTAACAGAACTATGGTGCATCTATTGCGGGGATACAATGCTAAGCATCCGAAGACTTGGGATGAGAGTCTTCCATATTTACAGTTTGCTTTCAACAGGGTTGTTCATAGTTCTTCTGGGACATCTCCATTTGAAGCTTGTCATGGCTACTTACCACCAAGTCCGTTTGATATGGTTTTTACTGTAGGTACGGATCATCATGGGAAAGTGGCTACCGAGAGACTAAATGCTCAGAAGTTTTTGGAGAAAATCAGTAAGATACATGCGACTGTTGAAACTCAGTTACAGAAGTCCCAGGCACGGTACAAGGCCAAGCATGATAAGCACCGGGTACCTTGTAACTTTGGTGTTGGAGATTTGGTCTGGTTGAAGTTGAGCAAGGAACGTTTGAAAGGTGAAGGTAAGAAGTTGAAGCCACTTCGGTACGGTCCTTTCCGTATTCTACAGCAGATTGGCGACAATGCCTTCAAACTCGACTTACCGCCATATTTGGGCATGTATTCAGTTATCAATGCTGAGTACTTAAAGTTGTTTGAACCACCATTGCTTGATGATGATGGGGATACAAGGTTGTTTTACCACCAGTTGATGACTTGTGGTTTGACAGAGAGGAGCCATTAAAAGAGGATTGCATTTTGGAGCAGAAAGTGACAAACACACATCAAGGGGAACGAGCAGTATTCCGTATTGGACGTGCCGGTCAAGTTCCTAGTCAATCTAAATGGTTCAGCAAAGAAAAGGGAATTCTTGAATTTCCTCATCTCCAGTTTTAACTTAAACAGGAGTTTAAGTTTCTAGAAGGGGGAGCCATGATACAGGTGTATCCGAATCCTACTAGGAACTTAGTTAGTTCATAGTTAACCATGTCAGGAATTCTGTTTCTTACTTAGATTAGGAATAGTCTTCAGGTTAGTTATGGATTCTAGTTCTATAAATAAGAGATGTTTAGTTAGAACTAAACATAGACGAAACAGAAAGTAAACCTTCTGTTTAGAGAATAATGTAGAGCTGTAAACTTTTATAATATTAGTGAAGATATCTTTCTTCAGATTTCGGTCTTGTTACTTTTCCTTTTAAGCTACTAGTAATTCCGCGACTAGGGGCTAACCTGCTTGACTTCTATATCAGAACCGTACTTCGCGAGGCAAACCGGACCTCACGAGGCGAAAGACACTTCGCGAGGCGAAACGCATTTCGCGTGGTGAAGTGACTTCACATAGAAGTAAACAGTGGCGAGGTGAATCAACTTCGCGTAGAAGTAAACAGTGCGAGGCGAGATGGCCCCGCGCGAGTAATGTTAAATGAAGGCGAGGCGAGATGGCCCCGCGCAAGTAGATTTACATGAAGGCGAGGTGAGATGGCCCCACGCGAGTGAATTTACATGCAGGCGAGGCGAGATGGCCCCGCGCGCGTGGATTTAAATGAAGGCGAGGTGAGATGGCCCTGCGCGAGTAGATTTACATGAAGGCGAGGCGAGATGGCCCCGCTCGAGTAGATTTACATGAAGGCGAGGCGAGATGGCCCCGCGCGAGTAGATTTACATGAAGGAGAGGCGAGATGGCCCCGCGCGAGTGGATTTACATGCAGGCGAGGCGAGATGGCCCCACGCGAGTGGATTTTCATAAAGGCAAGGCGAGATGGTCTCGCGTAGGGGAATCCGTGAAGTAGGATCAGAACTCACTGCTTGCTTGGAAATCAAGTTTCCTCGTGGGATACTTTCCTTACCCGCAAGATGGCTCACCCCTTACTAATGATCTTGATCAAAACAGGACATTAATCCAAAGCGATCTAGGCATATCTAAATCTTAAGATTTGATTGATCTGATTATGTTAAAATCAGCAAGTAAATCAAACAATCAAGATTCATTGATTCGATTAAAGAAATATTATTGATTGAAAATCCTCATTACTTGCCTTAAGTGGAGGCATGTTAACACTATAAATACCCCCTCTCATACCAAGAGGAGGGGGGCAGAAACAAAGGCGGAGACTAAAGGCAGAAGAAAATAGAGAAGCAGAAAGCAGCGGACTAGAGAGAGAGAGAGAAATCCCTCCCGCGAGCTCAGAAGTCTCCCCAAAATCCTTGAAGAACTATCAAGCTCCCCAAGTAGCCAGTTCTTCACTAAATCCTTGAAGAACCATCAAGCTGCCAAATAGCCGGTTCTTCATTAACCTCAAGTCTAGAAGTTGTCAAATCCTGAAGAAACATCAAGCTGCCAAATAGCCAGTTCTTCATCAACCTCAAGCTTAGAAGTTGTCAAATCCCGAAGAATAATCAAGCTTCCAAATAACCGGTTCTTCATCAACCTCAAGCCTAAAAGTTGTCAAATCCCGAAGAGTCATCAAGCTGCCAAATAGCCGACAATTTCATCAACTTCAAGACAAAGAATAAACCACCACGTGAAACCGCTCGTGGATCAAATCCGATCAAGAACAAGCCTCTACGGCCCTTGGTCAATCGACTTCTACAAATCGTCAACACAACAAGAAGTCCAACCTACAAACAATTCGTCTCAAGAACAAGTGCTTGTCACCCTTGAGTTAAACCTACATTCGGAGATAGAATCAGAGGAATACACAAAGATTGTAACCCGCATTCGCATTAATTAAATTAAATTATTCTTTGTACATGTGTTGTTCTGTCATTTGTTGCAGATATTTTCGTGTTTACACTAGGATAGCAAGCAGGGCTGCTAACCTCTGTGAAAAACAGTGATATGCATATGCATGATTTTACCTGAGTTCCATGAGATCATGTTGGTTCTTCTACTTCTTCAACTTGTTCTTCAGATGTGCATGACCAATCTCTCAGTTACTTTAGACTTCATAGGTTGTGTTTTGTTCTATATAAGGATTGCCAACAACCTTATACCTTCATACAGAAAATCAGAAATTGTGAAAATCCCACATCCAAGACTGATAACAATAACCAATTATAACAGAAAGTTATATAGAGTTACCACGTACCTGCAAACATCTGGTAAGTCTTCTGGCTTTGTAGAAGTTGGAGCCACTTAACATAAAAGTATCTCTCCAATTAGTTGCCGGCTATATCAAAGTTGCTATTGTAGAGCACAGGATTCTTGAAATGATCGCGACTATAAAGCTTCTTCTTCACCTCAGTGTCGTGCTCAAAAAACCGACGTACCCCATTTTTTACCTCCTCAAGAACATCAACAGCTATTCCATGGTTGACTATCTGAAAGAAGCCCCAAGTCTCTGATACCTCTCCAACTTTTGTAACAATCTCCTTTTGTTTAGTTAAATCCAAAAGGCCTTCAAGATCAATGACTGGAATGCTAAATTGGAATTCTTCTGGATCATTGGAATCATGGATGGAGTACTCATCTGGTGGATGATGAAAAATTCGAGGAACCTCAACCCTCAGTTCACTTTTTCTGTCATAGTCTGCTGGAACCTCATTTATGTAGGTAGCTACCATCTTGATTTGCGGCAAAGTAAACCTAGTGAACCAGGGAAGATACTGATATTCAGATCTCAATTGTATGCAACTGCGCAGAGAAGATCATAGTTTTATATTGGGGTTTCAAGTTGACTCACTGGCGGCCAAAGAATAATATAGATTACAGTTCAGTCTTTCACCATCATTGGCAATCAATAGGAGAAATCTACCATTCCTTTGTGTCATGAAGAACTGTGATTGCAACCTCATTTGGCCTCTGAAGTGGATTTAATTCAGACCATTTGGATTAATAGAACAGTAAGGTCTTTTAAAATAAAAGAAATCGCAACGGTGAACTTTCATAAAGAAGAAATGCCTAGCATCCTTCCTCTTTGATCGAAATACCTTCATTCAAAATTGTTCCATGTCAAGGAAAAGTGAATTTGAAAGAAATAACCATACTATTTTTTAACATTGATAATAGCTAGGGACCTCTATATATAGCGGATTATATAGATGTTTTGCTTGGAATACAAGCATAGAATCCTACTGTAATGAAACTATACTAGGATACACATAGAATATCTAAGTGGAGTAGTGGACATAACTTTCTGATACAACCGCAAAAACTGAGGCTGAAACAAAACAATAGTGATAAAATCAGCTGACATTACATGTTATTGGATAAGCTTCATTTGCATACTTATACAAAATAGAAATCATAGCAGCCAAACAATCCAACAGAACTGGATCTTCATCTAATTATTAACTCTAAATAATCTGGTCATCTCAACAAGCTCTTCAAGATCTTCTTTAAAATGCATTTCATTTGCACATGAGTTTGAAGAAAGGGAAATCATAGCCAAACACTTTAGTAACAAGTACATCACTCATAAGTCATAACTATTACAATCAAAGCAACCAATGTATGAATACTGGTTCAAGAGTAAAATTTAGTAGCACACCTAGTGTTCTTGGCTGGGCTCCTCGTCCAAGATCAAAGCTTAAAATGAGACAAGGCAGACTTCCCATTAAGGCCTTTTTCTCTGTAGTAAACATTAAAGTCCCTTAGAGTGGTCTCTCTGTACTTTGGAGGATTATCTTCTGATAGTAACTCCTTGATGGGTCCAAAGAGCTTGGTCGATGGCCGCACTCCTGTGCTGAAAAAGCTCGCAACTGATACTCGTGGACCTCTGCGGTTTGCCATTACCCTGTGCTCTACACTCTTGAATATGTCATTTGATATCAGCTGCAACCTCAAAAGAATTTTATTCAGTATGAAAATCCCAAACAGGAAACTAGACTGAATCAAGAACCCGAGACATTTTCCTAAACATAACATCCTAGACAAGCCATTCAAAATAGACATGTATGCATGCTCTTTGCAATCATAGTATAACAGTATTGTCTTTCTTTTTGTTACAACTTAAAATTTGTTCATTCTTTAATCCACATCAAGTTTCTCAGTTGTATCATTTATAGTATAGTAAAGGTCACAACTGAGCACCATATGAACATATCCGCCAGATTATATGATGAATAGTCATGCAGGGCTAGTTCTATCCTTCTATGCTACCCTACAACGTTACATGCATATGCAAAAGTGCAACACGGTAATAGCCCTGCAAGTGCACGCCCTGTGGACATTTCCAAGTTAATCATATGCACTGATCAAAATAGTGATTTCTGTTCTGTTAACAAATAAATCTCAGTTCTGTTAAACAAACAAATCTAAATTATGTAATTTAGATAGATAAAAGCAAATGATGATTAAACTTGCCTGTATAAGATCTCCAATGTTCACTACTAAAGCACCCGGTACATGGGGTACATCAATCCATTTGTTCTGATGAAAGACTTGTAGACCGCCAATATCATCTTGAAGAAGGATAGACATGAAGTTATTATCTGCATGCTTGCTTGTGCCCATTGTTAACTCTGGTTGTGGACAAGGAGGATAGTAATGGCCTAAAACCAGAAGCCCCTCACTGCAATCTATGTCATTCAAGTGATTTGGTTTTAGCCCAAGAGCCTCAGACAACAACTCAAACAATAGCTTCCCCAACTTCATTACTTGCTTCGAGTACTCAACAAGGATTTCTCTGCAATTCGAAACCCAGAAAAGCATATCAGGCAGTCATACCAGCTTGTTTCTCCCAAAACAGAAGTATATCATATATTCATACGTCTGTCTGGAGTAAACTGTACACACACAATTTAAACCATTATAATATAACATATCTGCAATTTTTTTTCTGATGAGCAATTTCTTTGTGTATATTTAATGTATGTAGAATTCTAAATGGCTTACAATTGTTAAATCAAAGGTTACTTGATGCAGAATGTAATTTAGTCAATACCAGGAACAGGGTTTTTACTTTTTATAATTCATAACCGACTAGCCGATACTAACGTTGCTTACTCATTCATGGTGTGTTCTAGAATGTACGCAGTACTCAACGTACTGCGGGTGTCTGCTCCACGTGTCAAGTATTGATTGGAGAAGTTTTGGCGCGTGGAGAAGACGATTCTCGCTGATCCTCCCTCCGCGAACGCGGAAGCTTTGCAGCGGGTTCGCCTCACCTTGCCCGTCTCGCCTCGCCTTTCTTGTCTCGCCTAGCCTCGCCCGCCTTGCCTCGCCTCGCCCGTCACCCGTCTCGCCTCACCTCGCCCATCTCGCCTCGTTTGGCCCGCCTCGCCTCGCCCCACCCGTCTCGCCTCGCCTCTCATCGCCTCTCGATGATTCTCCCTCCGCGAACACTGAAGCTTTGCAGCGGGTTCGCCTCGCCTCGCCCGTCTCGCCTCACTTCTCCTCTCCTCGCCTCTCGCTGATCCTCCCTCCGCGAAAGCGGAAGCTTTGCAGCGGGTTCGCCTCGCCTCGCCCGTATCGCCTCCCCTCTCCTCGCCTCTCGCTTATCCTCCCTCCGCGAACGCGAAAGCTTTGCAGCAGGTTTGCCTCGCCTCGCCCGTATCGCCTCTCCTCTCCTCTCCTCGCCTTTCCACTCTCGCTGATCCTCCCTCCGCGAACGAGGAAGCTTTGCAGCGGGTTCGCCTCGCCTCAACTCGCCTGTCTCGCCTCTCCTCTCCTCGCTCCTCTCCTCGCCTCGCCTCTCCTCTCCTCGCCCGTCTCCTCCTCGCCTCACCCGTGCTGCACATGTGGACGGTGAACAACCTATGAACAACCTTTGCACGCGATTGAGAGATTGATCCGAGCGAAGTCGACAACCCCGTTTCCAGATCGGTTTGCGAATTCGATCGGTTGTTGAGGGAAAGAAAACTGATCCACGCGAGACGCGCGGTTGGCGCGTGACCTCTTGACTTTGTCAAGCAACAGCCGCAGTACCGGGAGTGCTGCGTACACAACAGCCGTTCCCCTCATTCATAGACGAAACCAAGAAATTGCTTTCTTATTAGATATATATTATTGTCCATGGCATTCTACCCTAAAATCCCTGACATCAGATAAGCAACTAGCTAGGCCAGTTCTGAGTTCTGGCACAGACTTAGCACTAGCAAAGACTAGCTTGTTATGTAATGCTGCCAACCCATCTTTATAATTCTTACAAGTTCTTATCTGATGGGTTTGTTATCCAACAAACCTACCCTTAAGCTTGTTAATGTAAAACTCCTTCATAATCATACTAGAGTGGAAATGTCAAAACATAATATCATGACATCTACTAAATATAGTCATGAACTTACCAAGTATGTGCTACGTGAAACTATAATAGAGTAATACACTTTTCAGGTACCTGCATTCTTCCGGCAAGTCTTCTATCTTAGGAGGAATAGGAGCCATATAACACAGAAAAGAATCCCTCCAATTAGTTGCCGGTGCACTATACAGATCAAAGTTGCTGTTGTAGATGACTGGACTGGTGGAGTGATCACGAGTATAAAACTGTTTCTTCACTTCAATATCCTGCTCATGAAACCCAAGTACCCCTTTCTTCATCTCCTCCAGCACATCAAAAGGTATCCCATGATTCTCAATTTGGAAAAATCCCCAGGTCTCTGATGCTTCTCCAACAGCTGCAACAATCTCCTTTCGTTTAGTTGGATCGAAAAGGCCTTCGAGATCAATGACCAGAATGCTATGTTGAGTTTCCTCATGATCAAAGGTGTAGTCCTTGGAGCATTCATCAGGTGGATGATAAAAAATTCGAGGAATCTCGGTTATCCCAGCATCAACAAGGCCTTTAACACCTTCCTTTGTATCATCAAAAGCTTTTAGTTCTTGTTTTCTGTCATAGTTGGTTGAAACCTCATTTCTGTTGGTAGCTATCATCTTGGTTTATGGCAAAGTAAACTTAGTGAACCAGACAAGAAAAACTTAGAGAACCAGATAAGATATTAAATATTATCTCAATTCTAAGCAACTGTGCAGAGAAGATGATCAGTTTTATAGCGACTGATGAGGTTGTATGTTGACCAAGTGGCGGCCAAAGGAAAGTGCAGTCGACAATTTAGTCTTGTACCAAAAATATCACTACGTCGTTTTCTGACTTCTATTTCACCCGAAACTTCTTGTATGACATGTGGAGATCACTGGTATCCCCGCGTCAAAACGGACGGTGGAGATCACTGGTGTAGCTATCCCATGGGTGCAGGCAATAATTTTCGTCAGAGTTATTCGTTCTTTATGCATAGATGATCATGTCCTTTAGCGAAATGCCTTCTTTCACTTCTGTCAACAACCTCTCAGTGTGATTGAACCTCTTAAAGGCCTCCAATGTCCTTCCATGGCAAGGATAATGAAACCTGCAGATATACAAGTCTACAAGTGTGGAGCGGTGGCTACTGATGATCTAGCATGGTATCAGTGGTGGTTGCACTGACAGACTCAAGCATCAATCCCACTGCTATGCACTTCAACAAATTGCTTCTTTGGTCCCTATTAAGCTCACTCATGTCAATTATGTTCTTTGGAGATCAATAATTACTCCTTTACTAGAACAAACTCACATGATAGGAATTGGAGCCATGCCCTAATTCTCCTAATTCAAGTCGGATCGACGAGGGTTCATTATCTTTGGGTGACTCTAGAAAGGTGATTAGCCGCTACAACACGCTCACATATCATTCAACGTCTTAGTCATAACTATATATTACAATGATAGAAACCAATGTATGATTGAAGAGCAGTACTACAAGAGAATAATTTAGTATGACACCTTGTGTTCATGGCAGGGGCTCCTTTGTATCTGGTTCAAAGCTTAAAAGAAGACAAGGCAGACCTCCCATCAAGGCCTTTACCTCTGTAGTATGCATTATAGTCCCTTAGAGTGGTCTCCCTGTACTTTGGAGGATTGTCTTCTGATAATAACTCCTTAATTGGTCCATAAAGCTTTGTCAATGGCAGCAGTCCTGTGCTGAAAAAACCTACAACCGATATTCTGGGACCTCTACAGTTTGCCAGTACCCTGTGTTCTACACTCTTGAATTTGTCATTTGATATAAGCTACAAGAAATACTATTCAATATGAAATCCCAAAGTAGGAAACCAGATTGAATCAAGAACAGAGATGTATCATAGCAATAAGATCCTAATAAGCCAATAGCATAGAGTAAACATGCATGCTCTTTGAAATCATATATCACAATACTGAATACTCCTGATGAAGTACAATGTTAACCACTAGTGAATAGTGAATACTACTATACTTGCCTGTAAAAAGTCTCCAATGTTAACCACTAGGGAACCTGGTACAGGGGGTACATCAATCCACTTGTTATGATGAAGAACTTGAAGACCACTTGCAGAAGAACAGTGATGAAGGTATTATCTGCATGCTTGCTTGTTCCTAATGTAAGTTCTGGTTGTGGGCAAGCAGGATAGTAATGGCCTATAGCCAGAAGCCCCTCACCACAATCTATGTCATTCAAGTGACTTCGCTTTAGCCCAAGACCCTCAGACAACAACTCAAGCAATAGCTTCCCCAACTTTATTACTTGATTTGAGTATTCAACAAGTATTTCTCTGCAAATTGGAAATGCAAAAGAGCATATGAGGTTGTCACATCCTTCATATGTTTCACTCAAAAAGAAAAAAGAACATATCTCCAAATTTGTTCTTTAAATGACCAATTCCTCATTAAAAATAGCTTGTTAAGTGATGCTACCCATCTATATAAAGGTTTCTCATCCAACTGAAGGAGGAGTGATCAACCATCAGACCAAAAAAAAAAAAAACCATTAAGCTGGTCAGTGGATTAGTTTACTAAAACTGATGAAACAACTCATACACATAAATCATAACATCTAATTCATGATTGAATCCCAAGTAAACTAATGTACCAGTTTTAGACACAATTTATATGAAAGCTATGTCATTGTCACATACCTGCATACTTCTGGCAAATCCTCAGTCTTAGGAGTAGGAGTCATGTAACACGTAAAAGTATCCCTCCAATTAGTTGCTGGTGCACTATACAGATCAAAGTTGCTATTGTTGACAAATGGACTACTGAAGTTATCACGAGTATAAAACTGTTTCTGCACTTCAGTATCCTGCTCAAAAAACCCACGTGCTCCATCCTTTATCTCCTCCAGCACATCAACAGGTATTCCATGATTGACAATTTGAAAAAAGCCCCAAGACTCTGATGCATGCAACGTCTGCAACGATCCCCTTGCGTTTAGTCGGATCTGAGAGGCCCTTGAGGTCTATGACTGGAATACTAAACTGAGCTTCTTCTGAATCAGAGGTATTGTTGATGGAGTACTCATCAGGTGGATGATAAAAGATCCGGAGAATCTAGGTTATGCCAGCATCAACAAGGCCTTTAACACCTTGGTGTCATCAAAAGATTTCAGTGCACTTTTTCTGTCATAGCTGGTAGAAACATCATTGTCATTGGTAGCTGCCATCTTCGTATCAGCTAAGGTAAGCCTGATGAAAGTTCGAAATCTTAGACTGGACAATAAGATTCATAAAAGAAGTGTATGTAAAAGCTCAGTGAGCACTGAGCAGATCAAAATATTTTCACAATACCATATTGCAAGTTGACGCAAAAGGATATATTTTTGTAACCGACCAAAAGTCCTTAACCTTAATTACATAACCACTAATTTACACACACAAAAAAAACCATTAAATAATTAACCACTAATTGCACTAATTGACAAGCAATGACATGTGGTTTTCTTTTTCTTTTTGGCAAGGTATGGACCATTTCAAAAATAAGAAACAAAAAAGCAAAAGTATTTGGATCGAAGAGGCAACTCATCCGCCCAGGAACATTAGGATTCACCCGTGACTCACAGTAATCCAGGTATCCAACAAAGATACGAGTTTAGCATCAACTCATGCTTGGGAGCAATGAGACCCTCTTGGCTTAAGGTTTCCCCTCTTGAAAGCCTGCATGCATGACTGAGACTCCTCTAAAATCTGACACATTCACAAGCGTCAGATCCCACGACCCTAATACTCAACAACCTACCGATGAAGGACTTACGAAAGTTGGGGCTCTGAATTGAGAATATTGGCATACCTGCTAACCCTCATTGGTTGTGGTTTCTACAATGAACATGAAGGAAAAGAACATTTCTGAGTCCTTTTAATGACAACTTTATTTGATCCATGGTTCGAGATATCAAGTTTCGTCTGGCTCTGTAATCATTCGTTATGTTCCTTGGGTGGCAAACTTAGTTGCAGATCAGTAGGCTAATCTAGCTCATTTCTCCTTTTTTGCCTTGTGTTTGGTTCTAGTGTCCTCTTCTTGTTGTGTACCTAACGTTCCATTTAGATCAACTAGGAATGGGAGATAGATCAACTGGGAATGGAACTTGTTAAAGGTTTTGTTTTGTAGTTTGTTGTTGTTTTCTTCCTCAGCGAAGAAAAAAAAAACTTTGTTTACGTTAAATAAATCTACAGCGTTTACTATTTCTATTTGACCCAGAAACCTACATGTTTGACTTAAGAACATGATCATCTATACACGTTCCTGCACAGATAAAATCCATGGGACTTAAGAACCAATAACTGTATGAAGGTATGATGCATTCTTACTTCTGTCAACAACCTCTCTGTGTTTGATTAAACCTCTTAAAGGCCTCCAATGCCCTTCCATGACAAGGATAGTGACACAAGCAGAACTACAAGTCTTCAAGTGTGGGGCGGTGGCTTACTGATCTAGCATGGTACCAGTGTCCAGTGGTGGTTGCACTTAGTCACTGACACACTTAAGTATCAGAACGTACGAGTACTGATGTAGATCTATTAGCAGTACTGCAGTAGCATTTACAACTTCCCTTACTCTCGGTGACTCAGGTCTTTTTCTTTTTTGGTTCTTCACAGTACAGTGCTACTACTATGCAAATTACAAGCATCTCCTAATGGCTAATTGCCAGACTCAAATCAAAGATGAAATTGATACATGACTCTACAATCTACATAACACAATCAGATTCAAACGAAATACTAAATGAGAAACAAGTTAATGTACTAAAAAAACCCTGGCGATAGTGCTATATGGTTTAAAGTGCACACCATTTTATTATTATAGTAGTAGTATAAGGTTTAGAGGAAAATTACAAGATTATGAGGGAAGAAGTCAGGGAACTCTATGTAGACATATAAAATTTAACGATAATAATAATCGTTGAATAAACCAAGCAAACACGTAGACGCGACAAATTGCATACGTGGCTCGTGAGTCGACAAAATTAAAAAGCCGTCTGAAATGACACGTGGTAACATGGGAATGGTCGGCCGACAATAAAACCTTAAATCCCGATTGAAATCAATTATCAAGTGTCGATTGATGATCAGATATTAATTAAATTAAATTAATTGTCAGAACAAAGAAATCGGACATCCCCAAAAATAAAAGTTGATGGTTCGCCAGGGGTCAGGCGAACTAGATAGTAGAGTTCGCGAGGCGACCTGGACTTCGTGAGGCGAACTGGACTTCTCATAGAAATAAATGAAAGCGAAGCGAAATGACTTCGCGCAAAGGCGAAGCCAAATAACTTCGCGCGAAGGCGGAGCGAAATGACTTCGCGTGTAGATGTACATGAAGGCGAAGCGAGATTGCTCCGCGTGCGTACGTGAAGGCGAAGCGAAATGACTTCGCGCGGGTAGATGTACATGAAGGCGAGGCGAGATGGCTCCGTACACGTGCATGAAGGCGAGGTGGAAGCGAAATGACTTCGCGCGCGTAGATATATGTGAAGGCGAGGTGAGATGGCTCCGCGCACGTACATAAAGGCGAGGCGAGATGGCCCCGCTTAGGGAACTTCACGAAGGAGCTAGCCAGTAGAGTCCGCATGCATGCGGAGATTGTCACTTGAGTTGTCCGCGAGATGGGATCAGAAATCACCACTTGCTTGGAAATCAAGGTTCTGCGCTGTTCCTTCCATATCCGCAAGGTGGCAAGCCCCTTTGCTAAGAATCTTGGTCAAAACAGGATATTCAATCCAAAGCAATCTGGGCATATCTAAATCTTAATATGTGATTGATTCGATTATGTTAAATCTGGCAAGTAAATTAATCAATCAAGATTTACTGATTCGATTGTCACCGATAAGGAAAAATATCTTTGATTCGGTATATTCATTACATACCATAAGTGGAGGAATGTTAACATTATAAATACCCCCTCATACCAAGAGGAGGGGGAAAGTAGAGCAAAAGCAGGCAACGAACCAGAGAGAAGAAAGCTCCCTCCCGCGAGCTCAAAAGTCTCCTAAGATCCTTGAAGAACTATCAAGCTCCCCAAATAGCCAGTTCTTCACCAAATCCAGATCCCCCCTTGAAGAACAATCAAGCTCTCCAAATAGTCAGTTCTTCACCAAATCCAAATCCAAATCCCAAATATTTGTTACGTGATCAACCCGCATAAATCCTTGCATCTCAAGAACAAGTGTTTATCACCCTTGAGTTAAACCAATATTCGGAGATAGAATCAGAGGAGTTCACAAAGATTGTAACTCGCATTCGCATTGATAAAATTAAATATTATTCTTTGTACACGTGTTGTTCTGTTATTTGTTACAGATATTTTCGTGTTTACAAAAGTGGCACGCCTAGTGGGACAATTTTTGCCTCTCATCTCCTTCTCCGCAAGAAGGTCCAAATCCAAGAACACCCAGGCCATCTCGACAAAGAAATCTAAACCAACGACCTCGAGATTAAGCAGCGAATCCTCAGGTCATGTCACCCGTAGCATGGCGAGGAATCAACCCACAACATTCATGGCTCTGTCTTCCAAGCCTCGCATGGTGAAGACCAGCGTGCCTCGCGAGGTAAAGAGAAGGAAACTCCAAAAAATTCAAGGGAGCGGTCGTTCTCACCTGCCTCGGATGATGAATCAAGCACGGCTTTATACCATGGGAGTCCAAATAATGATGAAGACCACATGTATGGCATGCCAGCAGATCATTCATCACAATCTATCCACATGCAAGTCATGGTGACAGACACGTCCACCATTGAAAAGCAAATAGCCAACCTGATAGGAGCTGTTGAGAAGCTTACCAGAATAGTGGAGGAAAAAGACATGCAAATTGCCGAGCTCTATAGCAGGCTCGAAAATCAAGAGATAGAAAAGAGTAAAAAGGAAGGCGAGAACTCCAAGAACAATGGCAAGGACGATGATGGCTCGCTTGGCTCTATGTCCTTCCAGCAATTGCAAGACATCATCACCAACTCCATCAGAGCTCAATATGGAGGTCCTTCTCATGATTCTCTCATCTACTCCAAGCCCTACACCAAAAGAATCAACAATCTGAGGATGCCATTGGGATACCAACCGCCCAAATTCTAGCAATTTAAAGGGAAGGGTGATCTAAAGCAGCATGTTGCTCATTTCATTGAAATCTGCAATAACGCTGGGACGGAAGGTGACCACCTTGTCAAGCAATTTGTTCGCTCTTTGAAAGGCAATGCCTTTGAGTGGTACACGGATTTAGAGCCCGAGTCCATCGACAGTTGGGATCAAATGGAACGTGAATGCCTAAACCGCTTCTACAGTACAAGGCGTACGGGGATGATTGAACTCACCAACACAAAACAATGGAGAGACGAACTAGCAATTGACTTTATCAACAGGTGGCGCTCGCTCAGTCTTGATTGTAAAGATCGTCTGTCAGAAACGTCTGCAGTTGAAATGTACATCCAAGGCATGCATTTTGACTTATTGTACATTCTACAAGGTATCAAGCCTCGAACCTTTGAAGAACTGGCTACGCAAGCACATGATATGAAGTTGAGCATAGCTAGCCACAAGGGTAAAAAAGAGTCTGTCAGTGGCCAACGAAAAGATAAAGCTTTCAGCAGCAATGTTGACAAGGGTGTGAAAAGGCTTACAAAGGAGTCGATGACTGTGAATGTTGCTCCAATCAAAATCTCCACACGAGACAAAAGGGAGGTCAAGAAAGCAGAACCAAGTCAAACCTACGAGAGGAAGAAGCGCTCGTTGACTAAGTGGGACCAAAAGACTTACCGATTTCCAGACTCTGACGTGGCAAGCATGCTGGAGGATTGCCTTGAGAACAAGGTGATAGAACTTTCAGAGTGCAAACATCCAGAAGAAATGCATCGGGTCAACAATCCGAAGTATTGCAAGTTTCATCGCCTGATCTACGCATTTTATGCTTGATTATTAATGTCTTTCTCTCTACATTTTGCTTTGTTATGAGCTTAGTAAATATGTTTCTAACTTGTTTTATGTTTTTAGGTAGAAAATAAAGGAGAAATAATAAAGGAGGCGATTTGGACCAAAATATGTGCAATTACATGGTATTCTCGGCCAAAGAAGAATTGGAGTCAAAAAG
Organism: Fragaria x ananassa; assembly: GCA_034370585.1. Lineage (NCBI taxonomy): Eukaryota > Viridiplantae > Streptophyta > Magnoliopsida > Rosales > Rosaceae > Fragaria > Fragaria x ananassa. The sequence continues at coordinate 4,181,474 of CP139761.1, read as the reverse complement.
GAAGCTTGTGTTGACTAGGAAACAATTTCCTATGTTGACTAGGATATGGAGCAAGTAGTGATGCATGGACATTGATGAAGTCTAGTCCATGAAGGAGATGTCCAAACCAAGTCCAATATGGAGAAGAATATCTAAATTCGGCAGAATATCAAGGAATGTCCAAGTCTTGATTCCTAATTAATTCGGGGAAATTCCTGTGCACATATCACAACTTCAACGGACTCTCCAGGACAGCTCAGAATGAAGCAGAAAACGTGCTAGATATGGATAGAAAGCTACTGGAGTCTAGTTTCCAAATCAATTGAAATAACCTCAATATCTATTTTCTAGAGGGAGTTATGACGAAATCATCAGACAGAGGTCATTGGGCCGAATTGAGAATAACTAGTGAAACCTAAACCAATTCAGTTTAGGATTGTGTGGCCGGCCTCTCTAGGGTTTTTCTGCTATAAAGCATGACTTAAAGGGGAGAAGAAAGTATCACTTATCAAAGAGCCAAACCCCTGCCCTAGAGTCCTCTCAAGCCTCTCCAAAACGTCATAGTCTCCAAGGAAGCCGCCTATCCTCACCAATCCGCCTCCATCAACATCCAAGGGCCGAAGGCATAGCTTGGCAATCCCAAGGTGTCTTCATCCTCCATCCATCGAAGAAGCATCAAGCACGGATTAGTATAGGGCAATTCCCTTACTCAAAAAGTGTAACAATGACTTCTTCTCTTTATTCTTCTTCCTTGTGTAAACTTATGATTATTATGGATTGGTTTCTTGAAGTCTTTTGGTTAAATAATTCTAATTAGTTTTGTATGACTTGTTTGGTGTCCTTTGAAATTGGTTACTCATGTGTACTTGTTCCTAATGCTTAATTTGATTGCAGGGCAATTCCCGGTTTAGATTATGATGTGTTGAATATCGGGCAATTCCCGAGTTTGGCACTTAATTATGAGTTATGCATGTAAAACGTAGCTAATGACTTAGAGACCAAATAGGTTGCATGAAATTGGTTAGGTTATTAAAGGATAGGTAAATTGATAAGTTGATCTTGTAAATATTAGATTTAGGTATTATTTTCGGCTATGATGCATGTTTGGTAATTTTAGGGTTCTTGATTGTTTGCTTGTCTATGAGTGAAGCATGTTAGAATTCTAGGGTTCCTATATGTTTGATTGCCACGTTTTGTAGGAAAATTAGTTAAAACAATCTTGCACCCCCCCTAAACAACCTTAGCATAGTTATGCAAGCACCCTCAATCCCCGGTTAAGAACGATCCCTACTTACCAATGCTACATCTACAAAGAAGGGTTTTAATTGTATTTGTGTTTGATTGAGTGTTTAATTTAACGCTTGAAAAAACGCGAACCAATTTTTGGCGCCGTTGACTGTGAATGTTGCTCCAATCAAAATCTCCACACGAGACAAAAGGGAGGTCAAGAAAGCAGAACCAAGTCAAACCTACGAGAGGAAGAAGCGCTCGTTGACTAAGTGGGACCAAAAGACTTACCGATTTCCAGACTCTGACGTGGCAAGCATGCTGGAGGATTGCCTTGAGAACAAGGTGATAGAACTTTCAGAGTGCAAACATCCAGAAGAAATGCATCGGGTCAACAATCCGAAGTATTGCAAGTTTCATCGCCTCATCAGTCACCCAGTCGAGAAGTGCTTTGTTTTAAAGGATTTGATCATGAAACTTGCCAGGCAAGGAAGGATAGAGCTGGATGTTGACGAGATCGCTGCGGTCAATTGCACTACCATTTCGTTTGAATCTTTTCAGCCGGCTCAAGCACCTTCCATGCCAATAAAGGTGCCATACCATTTCTCGAAAGCAACTAACAATGAGGAAGTGAAGTCAATCTAGCAAGTGAACCTTGCTCCTAAAGCTTCCCCACGCGACAACGGTGATGGATGGATACTTGTCACTTGAAGAAAAATGCGCAAATGTGTGTTGTCGAGTCCACTACTCTCGAAGCCAGATCATAAACGACCACATGGGAATCATCAACGACTCGCAAAGAGTAAGACAAGGTGTATAAAGGAGAAGTTCGCTCCTTGCGTACAAAAGTCCCTCAACCAAAATCCGCCAGCAAAGTGCATGCCTAAGATGCAAGTGAGTTTGAGAGTTAATTCAATGACAACAAGTTGTGAAGGTGATTCCAAAAATTCTAGGAAGGTTGAAGAAAATGAGGTGTTGAAACAATTGGAAGACTTACCTTTAAAATTTAACATTTCTAACCTGTCACAGCTTTCCAAATCAGCGAGACGTGCGTTAATCCAGTTGCTGCTTGATGAGGGCCAACATTCTGAGAACATCAATGAATGTGCGACATGCGTAGCATGTTATGACACCATTCACTTCACAGATGAAGATTTACAATTGGGTTCAAAACCGCACAATCTACCCCTGTTTGTGACAGGTTAAATGCGAGAGAAAAAATTAAACCGCATGCTTGTGGATGGAGGGTCTGCTATAAACATTATGCCAAAATCGACAATGTCTTGACTTGGCATCAACATCGACAAGTTATCTAAAAGTCGTCTCATGATCCAGGGTTTTAACCAAGGAGGGCAAAGAGCGATAGGCATGATTCAGCTAGACATGGTTATTGGTAAATTAAAGTCAAACACTTTGTTCCACATGATCGATGCAAAGACTTCATACAACATATTGTTAGGGCGACCATGGATTCATGAAAATGGTGTCGTCCCTTCAACTCTGCATCAATGCTTCAAGTTCTATAGTGGAGGTGTGAAAACAGTGGTAGGTGATACCAAGCCATTCAACGAAGCTGAGTCGTACTTCGCAGATTCCAAGTTCTATTCGGACGAAGAGTCGGTCATTCAGGAAATTCTTCCGATTGAAGTGCCCTCAATAGGGAAGGCTACAGTCGTGACATGGAAAGAAGTTGAAGCAAAAGGCAAGAAAAATGAAGAGTCACATAAGTCTCCATCTGAAACCGTGACATCAGCTACAAAAGACAAGTCCAATCCGGTTGCCCCAATTCTTCGATATGTGCCAAAGTCCAAGCGCAAGGAAGGAGAATCTCTGTTTGTGGAAGCAAAGCGTTAAGTGAGTCCTCGGAGGTTGAACAAGGAGGACATAAAATTATTGAAGGAAGCATCGATATTGCCCTTGACAAAGTTAAACGACCAAACTCCTACCAATCAACCATTGGAAGGATTTGTCAAACCAGTCCAAGGAAGCGTAGAGCATGGGCCTTTGCCCGAGAAAAGAACAAATGAAGGGTTTGACCCCAATGCTTACAAATTATTGGAAAAGGCTGGATTCGACTTTGGTTCGTCTAGTAAAGAGGATGGTCAAGTTGTCAGCATGAAAGCACATGAGCTCAATGAGTCTCAAAAGAAGTTACGAGAACAGGGAAAAACAAGTGATTCAGTTCAGGCAGGTCTTGGTTTTGTGCCAAACAAGCCAATCAAAATCTCAAGCAGAAGAAAAGCGGAGAAGGCAAGCATGCAGTACATAAGCGTCAAAGAGGTAGAAGATGAGATTCCACAAATCCAATCTGTTTCTAGCACTTCAGCGTTCGACCGCATCTGCCCAAGTTCTCGAAGTACTGCTACTAAATCAATAGGCAGAGTTTCGATGTTTGAGCGTGTTGATAGATCAACAAGTCGAAGCTCCATCTTCAATCGTCTTGGCGCCGCAACTACACGAACTTCTGTGTTCAAAAGGTTGTCATCATCAAATGAAGAAAATAAACAGATAAAGCCAACTCCTCGAAAGTCGACACTTGAAAGGATCCAAGCTCCTAAAGAACAACAAAATAGAAAAAGAAAAGAAGAAGTTGGCCAATCGGAAAATAAAGAAATCCAAAGTCTCATCCCATCACACATGAAAAGACGTTGTGTGCTATAGGTGAATTTGACTGACCAACTTAAAGTGAGGCAACATACCTTCATACTCACTAGTCAAGAAGGCGATGATGAAGATGATGTTATTCAATGTTCTTATCACATCACAGTAGCAGAGGTGGAAGCTTATGAAGAGGATGATCACGAAAGCTTCGAATATGAGGTAGAGGCAGCTCCTCCGGAGCTTGAAGATGGGGTGAAATCTACGGCCGATGAACTTAAGAAACTCAATCTGGGGACAGAGGGAGACCCAAGACTGATATTTGTGAGCGCGTTGCTAAATCCTTAGGAGGAGGAGGAGTACTATGACTTGTTGATAGAATACAAGGATGTCTTCGCTTGGCCTTACAAAGAAATGCCAGGTCTTGACCCTTAGGTGGCAGTTCATCGATTAGCTGTTAAATCGGAGGCTCGCCCCATCAAGCAGTTAACACGACGTTTTCAAACAGAGGTGCAAACCCAAATTGAAGAAGAGGTCGACAAGTTGATCGATGTAGGTTTCATCAGAGAAGTCCAATATCCCAAGTGGATTGCAAACATTGTCCCAGTTGAAAAGAAGAATGGACAAATGTGTGCGTGCGTAGACTTTCGTGACTTGAATGATGTGTGTCCGAAAGATGACTTCCCTTTGCCTATCACTGAACTCATGGTGGATGCAACCACGAGTCATGAAGCTTTATCTTTCATGGATGGATCGTCTGGATACAACCAAATAAGGATAACGTTAGAAGACAAAGAGTTAACTGCATTTCGAACTCCCAAAGCCATTTATTGTTACAAAGTCATGCCATTCGGATTGAAGAATGCTAGTGCAACGTACCAACATGCCATGCAGAAAATCTTTGGAGACATGCTTCACAAGTACGTCGAGTGCTATGTTGACAATTTGGTTGTCAAGTCAAGAAAAATGAGTGATCACTTGCAGGACCTACGAAAAGTGTTTGACAGGTTACGCGAGTACTAACTCAAAATGAACCCTTTAAAGTGCGCTTTTGGTGTGAGTTTAGGCAAGTTCCTTGGATTCATTGTGAAGCATCGGGGCATTGAAGTAGATCAATCGAAGATTAAGGCCATTCAGGAAATGCCAAAGCCAACAAATTTAAAAGAATTGAGAAGCCTCCAAGGAAAACTTACTTTTATCAGACGGTTCATCTCAAACCTCGCAGGTCGATGTCAACCTTTTAGTCGACTTATGAAGAAGAATGTGTCTTTCGTGTAGGATGAAGCATGTCACAATGCTTTCGAAAGTATCAAAAAATACTTGGCTAATGCTCCAGTGTTGGGTGCATCTATTCCTGGGAAACCTCATATCCTCTATATTGCAGCTCAAGAAAGATCACTTGGAGCACTTCTAGCCTAAGAAAACGAAGAAAAAAAGGAGATGGTCTTGTACACTATTTAAGTCGAACTCTCACAAGAGCGGAATTAAATTATTCTCCAATCGAGAAGACATGTCTCGCTCTCATCTTTTCCATTCAAAAGTTGAGGCATTATATGCAAGCGTACACGGTGCATTTAGTAGCTAGAGCTGACCCAGTCAAGTTTGTCATGTCTAAACCAGTCTTATCTAGACGAATGGCAAAATGGGCTCTGCTCCTCAATCAATACGACATCGTCTATGTACCTACCAAGACAGTCAAAGGCCAAGCTGTAGCTGATTTTCTAGCGGATCACCCAATCCCTGCAGATTGGGAAATTTCAAATGACTTGCCGAATGAAGAAGTCTTTCTTGCCGAGCTTCTCCCCATTTGGAAGATGTTCTTTGATGGATCTTCAAGAGTAGATGGAGCAAGGGCCGGTATTGTCTTTGTCACCCCACAAAAGCAAATATTGTCATATGTCTTCACTCTCGATGAATTGTGTTCCAACAATGTTGCGGAATACCAAGCTCTCATTATGGGGTTGCAAACAGCCTTAGCAATGAAAATTGCAAATCCAGAGGTGTATGGAGATTCGAAGTTAGTAATTGATCAACTACTAACTAATTACGAGGTAAGGAAAGAGGATTTGGTTCCTTATTTCCATCTCGCTACACAACTCTTGAAGGGTTTGGATATTGTTACATTAGATCATATGCCAAGGAAAGAAAATCAAATGGCGGACGCCTTGGCCAACCTAGCAGCAACTTTGGCATTATCAAATGATGAAATTGTGGACCTTTCAATTTTCCAATGGTGGGTTGTCTCAACAACAATTGTCCCATTGTGCAAAAATTTCAATGTAGTCTCCGTCTATGTTATTGACGTCAAATATTGGAGGCATCCTCTGATCGACCACATTGAGCAGAACAAGCTACCTAACGATCTAAAACAGCGATCAGATATAAAACGAAGAGCCTCACGCTTTTTTCTACTACAAGGAGACTCTTTATCGACGATCATTTGACGGGTTACTCCTTCGGTGTTTGGGAAAAGAAGAGGCGTCCAAAGCCATGGAAGAGGTTCATTCTGGAATATGTGGAGCTCATCAATCAGGTCCTAAATTGCATTTTCAAGTAAGGCGAATGGGTTACTACTGGCCCACAATGGTCAAGGATTGCATGGGGTACGCACAAAAATGTCAAGCTTGTCAATTTCACACAAACTTTATCCATCAACCGCCTGAGCTATTGCATCCTACAATCACTTCTCACCCATTTGATGTCTGGGGGATAGATGTTGTGGTACCCATAAATCCAAAATCTTCTGGATGCCACATATACATTTCGGCAACCACGGATTTCTTCTCAAAGTAGTCAGAGGCGGTACCGCTTAAAGAAATAAAGAAAGAAATTGTTGTGGACTTTATCAAGACATGCATCATCCAGCGATATGGTGTGCCACGCTGCATCATCACAGATAACGCTAAGTATTTCTCAAATAGTGCTATGCAAAAGCTCAGCGAGAAGTATCACTTCAAGCTACACTTTTCTTCGATGTACAACGCACCAGCTAATGGTTTGGCGGAGACATTTAACAAGACTCTCTGCAACATCTTGAAGAAGACCGTCAACAAGTCACAAAGAAATTGGCATGAGAAGATGGGCGAGGCATTGTGGGCATATAGAACGACATATTGAACTGCCACAAATGCCACACCTTATTCTTTGGTATATGGTGTTGAAGCCGTCTTGCCATTAGAGAAGCAGATTCTTTCATTAAGGATTGCTTTGCAGGAAGGCCTCACAAATGAAGAAAACATCAAATTACGACTTCAAGAGTTGGAAGCCTTAGATGAGAAGAGGCTCGATGCGCAACAATATCTAGAATGCTACCAAGCCCGGATGTCGCGTGCCTTCAACAAAGGGGTTCGGCCTCAATCCTTTCAAAATGGCGACTTGGTCCTTGCTATACGCCGACCCATAATCATGATACACAAGACCAGTCCCAAGTTCAAATCAAAGTGGGATGGTCTTTATGTTGTCAGCGAAGTCTACACCAACGGAGCCTATAAAATCGTGGCTGAAGACGGCTTGAGAATTGGCCCAATCAACGGCTTGAGAATTGGCCCAATCAATGGCAAGTTCTTGAAGAAGTACTATGCTTGAAACAAGTGTAAAATGCTCCTAGCCTACATGAGCCTAAAATGCACAAGGTACCCCCAAAAAAAAGTTTTAAACCCTCATTCTTGAACTACGTAATGACTTGATTCTTTCTTTGGAAGAATACGTAGGCAGCTTGAGAATTACATTCTTGAGTTCAGTCATATCAAAAAAAAAATTCCTTTTTTATTGGATAATAAGTTCTATTGTCAAAATGGACTTATTTACACATATACTGCGTGATAAGTTCTATTGTCAAGATGACTTATTACATGCGGAAAAAAAAAGGACAAACTAAATCATAAACTGCTAGTGACGACTGGCCTTTCATGTCCAAGATAGGACTTTGAAGCTGTTGCGTTGCTTTTCAAAATCATCTTTGAACCTCTTTGCTTCCTCAAGTTCTTTAGCAGTCAACTTCGGAGTCTCCTTGATCTGTAGTTTTTGCTTCTCAAAATGGGCAAGGTTTTTATCATGAAATAGAAGGCTCACATCTAGGGAGGCTATTTTCTGCTCCAACCTCAGCTGTTCCTCCTTCAAGTTCTCCAAGGACTCAATCACAACTTGATGTTGACCAAGATCAGTTTGACCAAGTTCGATCGACTTTGCAATTTCAGCCTCCATATGAGACAAACGTTGATCACATGTGCCTGGATTAGCTTTATGCGTGCATACAAGTCTTGTCGCGTTATATTGAGTGGCACAAGTCATCAAGCTTTCTACCTTGTCTTTTATTGCTATCATCTCATCAAGGTCTTTCCTTTTAGAAAGAATGGTTCTTGACGAGTGCTTCGTTATGATATCTTCAATTTGTTCACAAATTAGAGCGATGGCCTGCATACGAATTTTCTAGAGCCCCTTATTGGTGTCCATAACAACAACTTCACCGCGGGTGACTTCGCAGAACGCCATATTGTTCCTCGGTAGAGGATTCACCGAAATATCTTCATGATTAACTTGTTACGATTCATTTTGTTTGCATGCATCGTCTTCGTGAAAAGAGTCGATCTTTATTGGTTCTGTGGAAAGAACACGAACCTCCTTCGAACAAGCTTCGTCTTCAAAAAGTGGGAGTCCTTCTAACTAAAAAATAAGAAAGTAAAAAAAAAAAATAATAAAAGAGGGAGTTTAGATCATGCATATAATGTCAAAAAGGCATGCATGGCGATGGTGACGTTAGAAAAGAGAGCATACCTCAACATAGTTTGGTGTTTGTTGCGAGGAACTCGGAACTTCGCCAAGAAAATTGCTATTGAGGAGAAATTCATCGTTGGGATTTGAATAAATGGAGCCAAGGTCGGCTTCAATCTTTCAACGCTTGAAGTTCACGTCCCTAGAACTGTTACTGCTTCTGCTAGGCCTTTTTGCTTGAATATTGGTCCCCTTTAACTCAAGGTGACTCCGGGTGAGACGATGATCAGATGAGTCCCCATGACCTTCTAAAACTTGGTGAGTCTCATTCGGAGAGCTACTACTTGGGGGCAATGCCTTTATAGAAGATGCATGCGGGTTATTGTCACGTTCAATTTCGCGCAGAACCACTTTCTGACGAGATGGTATCTCGCAGAGAGCCACGTTCTGACGAGACAGTATCTCGCGGGGAACAACTTTCTGGTGAGGGGGTACCACATGAGTTGCAATCTTGTCAGCCACGTTCTCGTGCGGAACTACTTTCTAACGAGGGGGTACCACGCGACCTGCGATCTTGTCTTCGTTCATTTTCAGTGGCTTGTGTTGCGACCCAACAACAGGTATTGTTACTGTAGTCATATTGGGCCTAGAACGATAAAGAACGATCTTGTTCGTCTCCAAAGTGTTTGGCCAAAAATGCCCCTGAAAAGTGAACCATGCGCGGTTTAAAGTTGTCAGGAAGAGGAGAATAAAAATGGGAGCCGAAGTACATTGCCAGCCATGTATACACGTAGTGAAAGGGTAATGTGGCCGAACAGTTCCTTGGGTCTTTGGAAGCGGAAATCTCGTTCAAGCCTTGATAAATGTTAGACAACACAGGTATAGCTAGACAAAACTGATAACCTTGGGTCATTTTGTTGGCGACTTTAAACATGCTAGGTCGGATCAAGCTTGTGTCATCCATAGGAAAGACAAATAGACACAACCAGCAAGCGTAAAATGCGGCCAAGTAGGTGGACTCTATGTCTTCATCATCTACGCCCAAATCATCAAATGGTGCGAGTCTTCTTCAGTTCGGACTTGGCTCTCGTGGATTTCGCCAGATGGGTTATACATGTGTTGAGGTGCATCTTTCTTATTTTGTACACTCTTGGCGGGCGGTCTCTTGTATCTCAGGCTTCCTTTGTACCAGTACTAGATCCATGAAGCGATCTTCACCTTTTGCCCTTTATCGTCCTTGCAAAAGCTTATGGTACGCGAGAAATAAAAACATGCATCTCTTGGGAATGATTGGTTCGCCTCCTTTACCCTTGGTTGAAAATTCTTCGATAGATGGAACAACTTTATCGTAAAATCTTTCAGTTATGGGCAAGCCACAAATATATGTCAAGTCCCTCAAAGAAATAGACATTTCACCACACGATGTGTGAAGAGTATTCATGCTAGGGCACCAATACTCACAGAAGGCACGCATCACAGGCGTGACACGATCATAGCTGAAGAGCGATGCAAATACCGCTCGGTAGAGGCCAGTTTTGTGGATGAGATCTCTGCTTCGGCTTAAGATGTCTTCTAACCACTCCCAGTAACGTTCCGTGTAGGAGAAGGTTCTGTTGGCACGAAACTCACTCCATTGCACTGAACCATTGCACGTACGGTCGCTGAGAAGCATGAACGGTGTTTGAGAAACATTATGATCATGATGGGCAGACTTCAACATCCATGCATCTACGCTTCGCTTCTCGCTGGTGGATTTGGCTGATTGAAAGGTGGCCCAGCTGACGTGACTGTTGGAAGATCCACCGGGGAATATGACCTGAACCATCATAAGAGGGGAATTCGAGGGCGCGCAGCCCATTCAATAAAGGATAGGTATATAAGGTGGTGCCATCACTTTGAACATCGTTAGCATCTTCAAGGATAGTGATTGTGTCTTTCTTGAAACTCTTGAAAAATTCCATGCGGAGCGGTGAACGTTGACACAAAGGATGATTTGTTGAAAGAAGTTGTACCTCGCTGCCTTAAATTTCTGCTGCACCTCGCTGCCTTAAGTCTCTGCTACACCTTGCTGCCTTAAGTTTCCCCGAGTAGAGATTCTGCTAAAGATGGGCAACTCAGAAATACTTCGCGACCTGCAAGATTAGTAAAAAAGTCAGCGAATCATATACCTCTGCGCCATAGCAACCAAATCAAAAGAAAAAGAAAAAGAACAAGAGAGAGTGTACTGCTGAGATCTCGCAACGAGATGGTCGTGAGTTTGGGATGATGAATGTTAAACCGGAAGCCCTTATTTATACTGTAAAATTTGGGTGCCCTATAAATTCAAGGAATCCTTACAAGAAAATATGGAATCTTTACAAAATTAGGAATCCATATAAATTCAGGAACTCCTACAAAAACAAACCTATTAACATGGACTTCAAGTCGCGCCTCTGGCACATGACGACAACATGGCTACGACGCATCTTGAAGTGGGGGCATTTGTAGACATATAAAATTTAACGATAATAATAATCGTTAAATAAACCAAGCAAACACGTTGACCCGAAAAATTGAATATGTGGCTCGTGAGTCGACAAAATTGAAAAGCCGTCTGAAATGACACGAGGTAACGTGGGAATGGTCGGCCGACAATAAAACTTTAAATCCCGATTGAAATCAATTATCAAGTGTCGATTGATGATCAGATATTAATTAAATTAAATTAATTGTCAGAACAAAGAAATCGGACATCCCCAAAAATAAAAGTTGATGGTTTGCCAGGGGTCAGGCGAACTAGATAGTAGAGTTCGCGAGGCAACCTGGACTTCGTGAGGCGAACTAGACTTCGCATAGAAATAAATGAAGGCGAAGCGAAATGACTTCGCGCGTAGATGTACATGAAGGCGAAACGAGATTACTCCGCGCGAGTACGTGAAGGAGAAGCGAAATGACTTCACGCGCGTAGATGTATGTGAAGGCAAGGCGAGATGGCTCCGCACACGTGCATGAAGGCGAGGTGGAAGCGAAATGACTTCGCGCGCGTAGATGTATGTGAAGGCGAGGCGAGATTGCTCCGCGCGCGTACATAAAGACAAGGCGAGATGGCTCCGCGCGCATACATAAGGGCGAGGCGAGATGGCCCCGCGTAGGGAATTTCGCGAAGGAGCTAGCGAGCAGAGTTCACATGCATGCGGAGATCGTCACTTGAGTTGTCCGCGAGATAGGATCAAAAATCACCACTTGCTTGAAAATCAAGGTTCCGCGTTGTTCCTTCCATATCCGCGAGGTGGCACGCCCCTTTGCTAAGAATCTTGGTCAAAATAGGATATTCAATCCAAAGCAATCTGGGCATATCTAAATCTTAACATATGATTGATTCGATTATGTTAAATCTAGCAAGTAAATCAATCAATCAAGATTTACTAATTCGATTGTCACCGATAAGGAAAATATCTTTGATTCGGTATCTTCATTACATACCATAAGTGGAGGAATGTTAACACTATAAATACCCCCTCATACCAAGAGGAGGGGGGAACAAAGTAGAGCAAAAACAGGCAGCGAACCAGAGAGAAGAAAGCTCCCTCCCGCAAGCTCAAAAGTCTCCCAAGATCCTTGAAAAACTATCAAACTCCCCAAATAGCTAGTTCTTCACCAAATCCAGATCCCTCTTGAAGAACGATCAAGCTCTCCAAATAGCCAGTTCTTCACCAAATCCAAATCTCAAATATTTGTTACGTGATCAACCCGCGTAAATCCTTACATCTCAAGAACAAGTGTTTGTCACCCTTGAGTTAAACAAACATTCGGAGATAAAATCAGAAGAGTTCACAAAAATTGTAACCCGCATTCACATTTATAAAATTAAATATTATTCTTTGTACACATGTTATTCTGTTATTTGTCGCAGATATTTTCGTAGTTACACTCTGCATGGCTACTAATTACTATGATGCATTAATCAAGTGAGCTTTATCATTACACAAATATAGAATACTAATAAATAGATATTTCACCCTATAATTCATGACAAATGGTTTGAAGAACACACTCGTTTTTGACAGAATGAAGAGTTTAACAAGTGCAATGAGAATGGCAAATAGTTGAATTGAATAACTCAAAAAAGGCATAATATTAATAAATAAAATACTGTAACTTTCTGAGGTTCACAAACTGGCTCAAAAGAAAATAAAACATCCGCCCCTCAAAATACACAATAAGCCTTTGTTCCCTAATTTGTCTTTTTTTCCTAAATTTTTGAAAGGAAAAACCCAGATACAGACAAATAAAGGCATGCAAAACTAGTTCCTTGTGAACAGTCAGGTGAAGTCAGAAACTAAACCCTCACATCATCTAAGGTCCCTCCTCAATCCTCATGTAGTTTTTGCTTTGGGAGCTCTTTTCCTGAGCTGTTTCTTTAGCATTGATATCTTCATGCTAATGAAAAAGAGCAGAGCCCCAAACAATGCCAAATTCTGCAAATCAGGGAAAATAAGTCATTAACAGTAATTTTAAACTTCTATTTGTTTTTACGCTTACAGATAATCCCTATTGACCTCTCCCATTGCCTATGAAAACTGTATATTGGAAGCATTGTAAAAAGCCTGAACCCCACCCCAAGCCATAAGAGCAAGCTTAATGTCGGCCAAGATTACTTATCAGAGCATAACGCAAAGCTACACATTTCATCCTAGTGAAAGGATCTAATTTCAGTTGCTTAAGAACCACCAAAGGTAATGCTAAATTGCACATATTCAACCAAGGCAAATAAACTATCCATGTATCTTGACCTCAACTCAGTTTGGTTGCGCAACTTGTGCTAGTTTTGACAAAAACAATGTCCAAAAATTGCAATTTGAACAAATCATTTTGAGATAGTGTAAGTACTGTCTGTTTGGTTCTCATCTATAGGGGGAACAACGGTATAGATCAATGTGTAAACAAAAGTCTGAGGCAGCAAGTAATCCTGATTGCTAACCTGGGTAAACTTGAGGAAAAGCTGATTGAATTCTTTCTTCTCCGCGTCATAGTTGTAGAAGTCATACAATATAGGAGTTGCAATGGCCTGATGCAGAAGCTGCAGAGAAACACACATGATTCAATACCCATGCCGATCTCCATGTACAGACCAAGAAAATAAGGTAGACAAGCAAAAGCTACAAACCAGCAGAACGGCTCCAAAAGAACTTCCAAAAATGAAAAGAAGACCCCCAACACCCTTCAAGACGATCGCCGCCGCCACTAAATGCTTAATCTGCCAATGACAACTCAGAAAGATCACTTTTCCCTGCGCAGATTAAATCAACAAACCCTAGATTGATCTCATCGTAACACCTAAACCAATCAACTTCCTCACCTCAAGTTGCTTGGGCAGATGCACGCCGGTGTGAGTCAACAGATGGCTAGAGAAAACATCGAGCTTCGGTCTCAGAAACTTGGCTGCAGGGCCCCCATCCGAACCAAACTCATTGAACCTATAAATAGCAACACTCATCATCTATCATAACCTCTCAGCATAACCAATAATCACATCAATCATTACGGTTATAACAAACTTAAAATCTTTAACACCGCCGCTAAATTAACCTCCGAAATTCTAAAAGTTTCGGTTACACTGAATTAACTTAGATCCAACTATTAATGATCAGTTGCAACTACAAAATATAATTAGGAACTAAAATTCCATTACAGATTTGGGTGAATCGAAGTTTCAAGTTGAAATTTAGTGAGCAATAAAATAATGATATTGAGGAAACAAAAGGAGGAGGCACAGATCTGGAGGGTCTCACTCTTGCCAAGCAGAGAGAAGGAAGACGGAGGCGAATAGGAGTCTCCCGACGGAGGAAACGAAGGCCATGTTGTCTGTACGGGGAGGGACCAAAACGACGCCGTTCAGGATACTCGAGGCGAGAGAGTTTCTTTCTCTCTCTGGATTTTCGATTTCGGAAACTAAACTCGGACAGGGGTGAGAGTGATAAGGAGGAGCAGAAATCGAGGGCAAACGGCGTCGTTTTGGGTGCACGCGTTTGAAATTTAAAAAAGTAGCTAAGCGGTGGTTGGCCGAGGAGGGCTGTACTCGCGCGAGTGTAGTGAAGTGTTGTACTCGCGGTGTCGTTTGAGATCGGGAGGCCTACACGTATACCTGGCCAATCGGAGCGGTTTGGGAGCTTGTAACGGTGGCCTGGGTGGGTGACGTGGGGGGTTGGCGGAGCGAGTGGGTTTGAGGGTTTGGAAGGTGCAGAGAGGGCCCTTGTGGCTTTTGTTCTTACAGCTTTTTTGAAATTTAAATTTTGAATAAAGAAGAGTGTTCGAGTTAAAGTGGTGTTGTCATGCTCTTTTCCACTTGGCTTTCTTTTTGGTAAAAATCCCACTTGGATCTACGTTTCCCATCGATCTTTGGACAAAAGAAAGACAATTACCCATGAATTTAGGGTAAATTCAACAAAAAGACGGTAATTTAGGAGATATATCAATAGTTATAATTACCGTGTCCGTTTGTAAATTCAATAATGGAGAATATTATTTTTTGGTCTAAAATAAAATAAGTTATGAGTGCAAATAAAACGTAAAGTTTTAAAATAAAAGATTGAAATCTTAATATCTCTTTCTATGTTTACACAACCACATAGAGAATGCACGATTTAGTACTTTGTGGCCAAGAATCCCCAAGATTGTTTAAGACTACAAGTTTATATGCAAGAAAGTAACATTTTTCAGAAATTGTTAACAAACCCCAAACTTCATCTCTTCTCTTAGTCATAATTGTTTTTTCTTTTGTGTGTGATGTAATAGTCTTTTAATGGGAATCAAATTTACCAACCAGCAAATTTGATAACTACTATGACCATCAAATCACAACCGCCTATATATCTCGCTCTCCTCTCTCTCTCCTCTCTCCTCTCTCTCCTCTCTCTTTGTTGGTCATTGCTGGTTATCAAATTTGCTGGTTGGCAAATTTGATTCCCTTTTAATGGGGGTATAACCGTATAAGGGTATTGGACACTTGGAGTAGGATCTCCATCTCTGATGTCATTTAAAATGAGTGCATGTTTAACAATTTCCACTAATTAAGGGAAAGCTAGACACAATAGATGAGCAATTCGAGTGAAGTTAGCTCTTAAATAAGATATGATAGCAGATTAGTAGTTGTTTATTGATTAATTCTTACTGTTTTTTGTTTAATTAAAGAATTGAAAATTGTTTAGTCCTACTAATTTAAAGTTGACATCTGTTTAGTGCTTGTAATTTTATATTAATCTAAATAGTCCTTAAAGTCACAATTTTTCATCTAAATAGTCCTAATGGTTTTATTTTAATCTGAATAGTCTTTAAAGTCATAATTTTTCATCCAAATAATCATTTCGACAATTTTCTCAGTTAAAGGCCATAAAGACTATTTAGATGAAAAATCATGACTTTAAAGACTATTCAGATTAAAATAAAACCATTAGGACTAAACAGATGTCGACTTTAAACCAAAATGAGGTTGGCTTCGCATAGGAGTCTACAGTTAGATAATGTAGAGGTAGTGACCTAAGCGAAATCTGTTGTGCGGCTGGACACGTATCATACAGATGATTAGTTCTTGAGTGAAACAGTGTCCTTGTGGCGTTCTAATTGCTAAGTTCGAGTTGGATTATGGTTGCATATCTACTGGCAGGTTGCGAGTCGCTATATAAGGAGAACTTGAGGATCTCAAAAGACACACAATCAAATCTTACAAACTACAACTATATTCTTCGAGCTTCTTGAAACCCTAACGCTAAGCACATCCTGCCCTTAGTCTACAGATCATGTTCGGTCTCGCCCCTGGTTACTGTCCCAATTTATTGCTCTGCTCGCTACGAACAATGAGTATCGATCGCAAGTAAAGAAGAGAGCTACTCATAATCCCTCATCCACGAGGTGGCACCAGAGCCCTCAGCTTGTTTAGAAGTTCAGCACCAGCGCATTCTCATTCCGCGCCCACGTGGTGGCAAGCCTCGCACCCATTGTTTACTTTTGGTACCGCTAAATACCTCTCTACCCCCTGCTGAGGATCATGGCCAAAACATTGGCACGCCCAGTTCGACTGTGAGTACAAGTATCTTATTCACCATTGGGAAACCAGGCGAATTACCGTACAAGAAACCTCAAATTTCTTGTCTGAAGCATAAGTCACCATGGTACAAGCCCTATAACAGCGCAGCTTGCCAATCTCTCACCAAGGAACAAGTTCTTGCTCAATTTGGTAACATAGACTTCATCGAGACCACAATGGTAAGCCCACAGCCAACCCAGGACTCAGGATCTACTCTGCCTACGGAGCAAATCCTCTAGATGCTCAAGGAGCTGAAAGGCCGGATCGTAGGTTTGATCACCCAGGTCTCGGTCACTTAACAGAGCGTCACAGACCTTGCTGAACATCCCAAAAAGAATAGAACCCTTTGGGAGGCTAACCATGAAAATCTCGCCGTGCTCAGCGAGGAATATAGCCACCTTGCAGGCCAATTCACGGCGAACAAGGGCATAGTTGAAGGGTCCTTCCAACGAATCCAAAAGGATTTAAACCAGAACACGGATACCTTGAAGCTTACTCGCACAACTGTGAACGAACAAACTCGTCGCTTGGACGAACACGATACCAAGCTACTTGATCAGCAGAATGCGTCTTTCTTCAGGAGCAAGAACAACCTAGAAAAGCTCGATGACTTCAAAAAACAACATGATAGGTTGAGCTTGAGGCAGGTGGAAGACTGGATGAGATCTTAGGCACCAAAGAATCCTGCCCTCGACCTTACTGGCTCATGCGCAAACAAGGGTTCATCCAGATACATCCTGCCTAATGAACGCCCTAGGGCTAATCTGAAAGTTGGGGCTCATAAAACCCCTCAATTTGTGTTAGGAGCTGGTACTTCAAACACACCACCTCCACGCAACCCTGGTGCCGCACAAAAGGGCACTAGTAGCTCTCCATATCATGGGACCAAGATACTAGATGACCCGATTATAGCCCATTCCAGTCCAGCCCTTAAGAATGTTGGGCAGGCTGCTAGCTTCTCTACATGGCCAAACCATGAGGAGGGGGCAGAGTCCACACCGGTGACGGCAGCCGACTGACTCCAGCTCATCTCCAGCATAGTCAAGGAGCAAACCAGAAAAAGTGATACTAATTTGCAGTATTACAACCCCTACCATGATAGTGTGGCGCAATACCCTTTCCCCCAAGGGTTTAAGAACATTGTCTTCACAACTTTCTCTGGGGAGACAAGGGAAGATGCAACAACGCATATGACCCGCTTCAATGTCCAATGCGGTCAGTATGGGAATAATGACATTCTCAAACTCAAACTCTTTGGCACTTCTCTGTTCGGAGCCGCTTTCAGTTGGTACTCCTGATTGAAGCCTAGGTCAATTGCAGACTAGCCTACTATAGAAAGGCTTTTTCAGGAGACGTGCGGCATGATTGAGCCAGAAGTCGGCCTCGACTCCCTCACCTAGATGAGCCAGCAAAGCATGGAGTCTGGAGTCTGGAGTCTCTGTTTGAGCCTAGTGGATATTTTGGTCTAAGACTGCGTGTAAAGTTTTGGATAGCATTTGGGTCAATACTTGTGGCTTTTTTAATATAAAGCCTGTTAAGAATCGTGAGCTTTGGAAGCACGCGAGATGGATTCTTACAAGGACTGTATCACCTCGCAAGATAAGGATGCTCGTTGTTTGACTTCGCATAGGAGTCTACAATTGGATAACGAGGAGGTAGTGACCTAAGCGAAGTCTGTTGTGCGGCTGGATACGTGCCGTACAGATGATTAGTTCACGAGTGAAACAGTGTCCTTGTGGCGTTCTAATTGTTGAGTCCGAGTCAGATTATGGTTGCATCTCTACTGGCAAGTTGCAAATCGCTATATAAGGAGAGCTTGAGGATCAAAAAAGACACACAAACAAATCTTACAAACTACAACTACGCTCTTCGAGCTGCTCGAAACCCTAATGCTAAGCGCATCATGCCCTTAGTCTACAAAGTCCTTTCCGTCTTGCCCCTAGTTACTGTCTCAATTTATTACTCTGCTCACTATGAACAGTGAGTATCGATCGCAAGTGAAGAAGAGAGCTACTCGTAATCCCTCGTCTGCGAGGTGGCACCGAAGCCCTCCGCTTGATTAGAAGTCTTACACTAGTGTATTCTCATTTCGCGTCCGCACGGTGGCACACCCCCCACCCATTGTTTACTTTTCGTACCGCTAAGTACCTCTTTGCCCCCTGTTGAGGATCGTGGCCAAAACATTGGCATGCCTAGTGGGATCAAGAGTACAAGCATTTTATTCACCAGTGGGAAACCAGGCAAATTACCGTACAGGAAACCTTAGATTTCTTGTCAGAAGCATAAGTCACCACGGTACAAGCCCCATAATAGCGCGACTTGCCGATCTCTCACTAAGAAACAGGTTCTTGCTCAATTTGGTAACACAGACTTCAGCAAGACCACAATGGTAGGTCCACAGCCAACTCAAGACTCAGGATCTACTCTGCCTACAGAGCAAATCCTTCAGATGCTTGAGGAGCTGAAAGGCCGGATCGAGGGTTTGACCACCCAGCTCTCGGCCACTCAACAGAGCGTCACAGACCTTGCTGAACAGGCCAAAAAGGATAGAGCCCTTTGGGAGGCTAACCATGAAAACCTCGCCGTGCTCAATGAGAAATATAGCCACCTTGCGTGCCAATTCATGGAGAACAAGGGCTTAGTTGAAGGGTCCCTCCAACGAATCCAAAAGGATTTGGACCAGAACACAGATACCTTGAAGCTTACTCAGGCAAATATGAACGAACAAACTCATCGCTTCGACGAACATGATACCAATCTACTCGATCAGCAGAATGCGTCTTTCCTCGGGAGCAGGAACAACCTAAAAAAGCTCGATGACTTCAAAGAACAACATGATAGGTTGAGCTTGAGGGTCCTGCAGGTGGAAGACTGGATGAGGTCTCAGGCACCAAAGAATCCTTCCCTTGACCTTACTAGCTCAGGCGCAAACGAGGGTTCATCCAGATACATCCCGCCTAATGAACGCCCTAGGGCTAATCCAAAAGTCAGGGCTCCGAAACCCCTCAATTTGTGTTAGGAGCTGGTACTTCAAAGAGACCGCCTCCATGCAACCATGGTGCCACACTAAAGGGCACTAGTAGCTCTCCATATCAAGGGATTGGAACACCAGATGACCCGGTTATAACCTGTTCCAGTCCAGCCCTTAAGAATGTTGGGCAAGTTGCTAGCTTCTCTGCATGGCCAAACCATGATAAGGGGGCAGAGTCCACACCGGTGACGGCAGCCGACTGGCGCCAACTCATCTCTAGCATAGTCAAGGAGCAAACCAGGAAAAGTGATGCCGCAGGATAGGTAGCCCCACCCCCCCCCCCCCGCCCCCACAGGATAGACTCCCCCATCCCTCCATTACTCCATCAGGCTGGATGGATGCTCTTGTACCCCGCGAGATGGATGCTCTTGTAACACTAAAGGCATGATAGTTGATTCTAAGTGGACGTAACCATGTCCCCCGAGGCATGGTGAACCACTATATGTCTTTGTCTCTCACCCATGATTGTCTCTTGATCATTAATTATGTTCCACCGTGATTCCGCGTAGCCCGGGGGTTTATACAGAAACATTTGACGCCGTTTGTGAGAAATGTTACTAAAAGTCATATTGTTCTACCACCCGAGAGGCAGTATGGAAGCAAGGCGAGATAGCCCGCATGGAAGCGAGGCGAGCTGACCCGCCCGGATTTCTTTGATGCGAGGCGAGGTATCCCGCATGGGAGCGAGGCGAGATGACCCAACCGGAGAGAGGCGAGGTGGCTCGCATGGATGCGAGGCGAGAGGCGAGGTGGCTCACATGGGAGCGAGGCAAGATTAACCGCCTGGGATGAGAGGCGCGGTAGCCCGTATGGGAGCGAGGCGAGATGACCCGACCGGGTTCTTTTTGTCAGCAGAATAGGAAGTCCAGGAGCAGAATAGCTCGTATGGGAGAGAGGCAAGATGGCTCACATGGGAGAAAGGCGAGATGACTCGCATAGGAGAGAGGCGAGATGACCCGCCCGTGGTGATAGACGAGATGACCCGCCCGGGGTGATAGGCGAGATGGCCCGCAGGGTACCGAGGCCATATGACCCTCCCGGGATGAGACGAGGTAGCTCGCACGGATGCAAGGCGAGATAGCTCGCATGGAGGTGACTTTACATGTGTGAGAAGCGAGATGACCAGCCCAGGGTTATTTTTGTCATCGGGATTTCACCAACAACAGAATCTCGCCCATTGTTCTTTTTGTCCCGGCCGAGATGAAAATTCGTCGAAAATAAGCAAAGGAATCCGCCATGCATACTCAGGGTCCCGTTAATACCCGATATGCCGGCGCAGTGGTCATGGGATCCGGGATACGCTTCCCGGCAGTTACCACCGACATCTTGTGATTTGTCTGGTGCACAGCCGAAAATTGCTATGTACACCTGGTATGAAAGGTATGGGGTGAAGAAACTGGAGAAGTTTACAAATCTTGTAGGCGGCCCGACCGTGCTGGCAACAAGGATTCGTCGTCTGAGATTAGTACGGGCATGAATCTGCACCTCTTGTGTGCACCTATTCGGCAGCTATTTTCATAGGTAAGTCCCTCATTTGATTGCCATTGAAAACACAAATCAGGATATGAAAGTCTAAGTCTTCATGATTAGACTGAGAAACCTCCAAGAGATAGGCATTCCACCGAGAGATTGGCTTCGCGTAATGACTTCACATGGGAGACTTCGCCAAGAAACAAAAGGCCTTTACGTATAAGGAGGACTGAAATTATCATGCGAGAGGATGAGTTCGCAAGTATCAAAACAGTGACATGAGTTGCATGCGAGCTGGATGCATGTGGAGATGACTTCATGCAAGGAACTCCGCATGAGAGAAGGACCTTGTGAAGCATTGAAAACTCTACTACATTCCGCGTCCGCGAGGTGGCACGCCCCGCATCCCTAGAAGCAGAGTCCCGGTCATCCCCCTGCTGAGGATTGTGGCCAAAACAATGTGCACTGGTCCCGGTCGTTCAGTTCGGTCATCATTTGGCAACGCCTGCTCTATGAGGTACCGGTGGAACCAGGCGGGACCATTTGATCTGCAAGCAGCGCGTTCTGGTGGTAAAAAAATTGATATGGACACCCGGAGCTCAGTCATGTCTAACGGGATCTTCGCCGGAGACGATCTTTTCAACCCACAGCCGGATCATCTTCTTATCCTGGTGGCTCTAACGTCCAATCTTCGGGTCGGAAAGCCAGTGGCAGTCTTCGGGATAGCAAAATCCAAGGTTCATGCTCCGGGTTTCATCAAACTTTTCAAGCGATAGATCTCGAGCAAGCCCCACAGATCGGCCGGTATGGTGACAGAAAGGGCAAGGGGCTCTTGTAGGGTCACCGAGAGGATTGATAAAACATTGGTGATTTGGGTCGAATTTAATCGATATGATCCAAGAGTAGATCCCGCCCGGGATATAAATTCGTCCGGAGGGGTACTTGAGGAAGAGGGGATCTGCCCAGCATTAGTAGGCGGATCCGTTGGCAGCACACAGAGGCATTGCACCCGAGAGGCATGTCATTGAGATCCCAAACGGGATGGGTAATCCACATTAAAATCTCTTGTAACACCAGGCGGGATGAGGATTCCACCAAGAGTTGGAAGTTATTCCCAGTAACACTAAGCGGGATGGGTAATCCACATTAAAATATCTTGTAAGACCAGGCGGGATGAATAATACATTAAAATCCTAAGTAACATCAAGCGGGATAGGTATTCGACCAAGAGGCACAAGTCATTGAGTTCCCAAGTAACACCTAGTGGGATAGGTATTCCACCAAGAGGCACAAGTCATTGAGTTCCCAAGTAACACCTAGTGGGATAGGCATACGGCCATAAGTAAGAAAACTTATATCTTCCCTTTAAAAACGGAGCAAGTGGCTTGATAACCCACAGACAGCATTAACACCCCATCACTAGAGTAGTAACACAGGAGGTAACACCCAGGTTCAAGACCCATCTCGCGTGTCACCAATATCATAACACCTAGTTCGCCAAGTACAAGATCCACCTCGCGTGTATTGCCGAATTACAAGACCCATCTCCCGTGTCACCGAGATCATAACACAGGCCGCTAGGTACAAGATCCACCTCGCGTGTATTGCCGAGTTTCAAGAACCATCTCGTATCTCGCGACCGAACTTCTCAGCTCGCGTGTTGTCCTTGTGTGCGGAGCGAACTCCTCAGCTCGCGAGTTGTCCTTGTGCACGGGGTGAACTATTCAGCTTGCGTGTATTTCTTGTGTGCGGAGCGATCTCAACTCGCCCGAACTTTTGCCCGCGGAGCAAACTCCTCAGCTCGTGTGTAGTCGTTGTGCGCGGAGCGAACTCAGTACTCCTGATAATGTGAGCCCCTCTGTGCGAGGCAGACCCCACAGCTCGCCATATATTGTCAACCTTTCTATGCGAGGCGGACTCCATAGCTCGCATACTTCTTAGAAGACCTCGCTCGGCCGAATCTGTTTTGAGGCTGGGAGGGACCCGACGGACTTCAAGAAATCAAGAAAAGCAAGACCCGTTCTCCACATGTCTTGAGTGCGGACTTGGGGGGACTGGGACCGGGTCAGGTAGCCATGAATGGTCTATGGGCATTTTGTATATTAAGTCCCCACCCATAGACCAGTCATGAAACTTGTAGACCGACGTCTAGGCTACCTTGTCATGGTGAAAGATCATCGGTACCACATCGGGAAAATGTTTCTCTAAGCTTCACTAAAGGCAACATGAGAATATAAATGTATAGTCGTCCCACATCAAAAGTATGTAAAAAGAGGGAACATTCCTTAGCTATAAAAGGAAGGCTTCCCCTATGTAGAAGGGGGAGATGGATAAGAGATATGATGTGTTCCACCCCGCGGGTATATATATCTGATATACACCCCACCCCGCGGGATGGGTAGCCCCCCCCGGCATGATAGACTCCCCCATCCCTCCCTTACTCCATCAGGCGGGATGGATGCTCTTGTACCCCACGGGATGGATGCTCTTGTAACACCAAATGCATGATAGTTGATTCTAAGTGAACGTAGCCATGTCCCCGAGGCATGGTGAACCACTATATGTCCTTGTCTCTCGCCCATGATTGTCTCTTGATCATTAATTCTATTCCACCGTGATTCCGCGTAGCCCCCGAGTTTATGCAGAAACAATCTCTAAAACGCAATACCAAACTGGGCCTAAGTGTTGGTCATGATTTATAAATTTGAGCTCGGGTTATAAAGTTGGTATTTGAGTTTTGATATTCTTTTTTAATCCGGATTTAAATATTATTGGTTTTATTTTGATGACTTTGAGATTCATAAATGATTACCGAAAATGGGATTTTCGATAGTTCTCCTTCATAATTTAATTGTTTATTTGAGGCATAATGATTTTGACTTGGAGAATATTTTAGCGAGTATTTTTGAGTGGAGATATTATTATTTTTAGTTTATATTTAATATTTAAATCTCGCTTATATTTATAAATTTGAGAATATTTTGACATGTGAGACACGTCATTGAGTTTTAATATAATTTCTTATGATGATTTTCAAGTATGGTTGGGAACCGTACCATTTGTATGATCTTGGGGAAGTTTAGTAGATTTATGAGATTTCATATGTTTTAGTCACCATAATATAGGGTCGCTTATATTGATTATTACTAGCTAACCATTATTAGCGGCTACTCACCATAGGTGAGTAGAGCGCTTAGCGTGAGACGTTATTATAGCCTGGGAGCAGGCAACCGATCGGTATTTATATTTATTTGTTAGCTAGCCATTATTAGCTGTTCTCACTATAGGTGAGTAGAGCGCTTAACGTGGGTCGCTATTATAGTCTGGGAGGCATTGACCCGAGCCTGGGAGGCTCCTTTTTCATGGTGATAACTCTTCCCCTTTTTTTATTTTTCTTAGTTATATAATTGATTAACCAGCGGGGCTGATTATCCCTTATTTTGAGATTTATGTTTTATTTAACCAGCGGGGCTAGTTTATCTATTGTTAAGTGAAGTTAGATTTAAAGTTTTAAGGACGTTCAAAGTGCATGCAACCAAGTTTTAAAAGTTGAAATGTGGAAAAGTATATATAATTATGTATTTGTTATATTATTTAATTTATTTGTGTCCACTCACTCTAACGTTTTTAAATTACTTTTCCCTGGGCCCTTTAATTTTAAATGCCCAGTATGCAGGATAAATTTAAATGAGGTCGAGCGTACATGGAGTCGAGACATAGTCAGATACTGTTTCCGCTTATTCTTTATTCATTTTTTTTATTTCATTATAGATATGCTCTGATAACCATTTAAGATAATTAGTATTTGATTAAGGTTAGTTGTATTATGGGAGATGTCCTTTAGTAGCAAGAATTTGACACAATTTGTGAAATGACTCTCTATCCATTCTCAACTGATCAATACATATGACATCACTCTCATAGACAAGGCTATACATATATAATAATTGCTTATAAACTCTTAGGGCAAAATATGGACTTTTGATGCATTTTTGAGTTCTTATGAATGCATCAGCATAACTAGCAGCGCAACCAGCGGCATATACAACAAAAATAACCTGAAGCAAGACAATTAATTCATTCACGATAACAAGTAGCTTATGCTTTGTAGACAAAGTTTTTTTTTTTAAAAAAACTTTTTTTATTAATAACTCACACACCCTATATATGTCGTGAGGTTTGAACCCATGACCTCAAAGTTGTCAGTTAAACACCTTAACCAACCAAGCCACAGCTCACTGACAAATGGGTGACATCTTGTAGACAAAGTTAAACAAGCCATTTGTCTACAGAAACTAGAGAAGAAAAAACAAGTCAAACATACAACGAGAACAATTAGTACAAGCCAATTACATAGAAGCACATATCAATTAAACAAGATCACAGAAGCAATTGTAAAATTTCAAATGATCTACTAAAACAAAATAGCAATGACAACAGAGGAAGAAAAAAAAGCACATCTTCAAAAAAAATCCAGATATTATTGAAAAAGGAAGAAGAAGAATAGATCAACGTTTCAGTTGAAATCAGAAGATGAGTTTGTGTTGGGTTCTTACTTGATGAGAGAGAAGGTGATGCTATGAATCTCGTTCTTGCTGAGAGAGAGAGAGGGAGAGACGATGTTCTTGCTGAGAGAGAGGGAGACGATGTTCTTGTGTGAGAGAGAGATGATGTGAAAAAGGGAGGCGGGTGTTACATTGGTGTTTCAAGTTGTAGGGTTTTGGTATGGGTAGTTTGAGATTTTGATAAAGTTGTAAGGATAAAATTGAAACTAAATCTGATTCATGGGTGAATCAGAATCAATACCAACCTCTTCCTCCGGAGTGGAAAAGGGGGAATGAATCCGGGTTCAAAGCTGGGGCCCACACACATTTGATTCCGCTTAAAGATTAGTAAACATCCTATGAACCCGGAATGGGAATAAATCTCAAGAGAATCATTCCCGTTGCCCCTAAGTAAACGTGCCCAAAGAAGATCAAGGCAAATCCCATCTTGGTCTATTTTGTTCCAAAGTGAATCACCTAACTACCTGAGGTTCTTCCTCCCCATTTGTACATATTCTTGGATCTAAATGAAATAACATGTCTTCAAAAATCATACATCCATTCAATATATAAAACGTGAATATGACTAGCAAGTGTGCATTACACTACAACAATATGGAGCAAATGCCATACAAATATTGACATTTTCCCCTCATACTCCACTAATGCCCTCACTTGCCACACTTATGGGAAATTCAAAAATCCCTGAAAAAGGCGAAATATTTGATAGCGACCGAAACCGGGCGTTTCAATTAAAACCCTTTTGTGTCAATTGTAGTATAAAGCAAATAAGGGTATCGTTATAAAAGCCGGGGATTGAGGGTATCTTCTGTTGAAGTTGACTGACGATTTCTGGCAGATTTTCTGATTTCTTTCCTTGCACAACATGGATTCCTTTTCCTTCAAGATTTCTCCTCTTTTGTCTCTTTTAGGCTCCTTGGCTTTATTTATGACCTAAAAACACAAACTTAGTTAATATGAATATTGTTAAGGGAATTACATAACTAAATAGGGCCAGAAATACATTATAAACGTAGCATTTTGTGCTCCTATCAATATTGCCTTCATGGGGATTCAAACCTTGGTATATGAAGGAAAATCCATGCATCTCAACCATTCCTACTGGATTAGGATTTAGTAAGAAGTGTGTATTTTTATAAATAAGTACTAATATTTTATCGTAAAATTTAAGAAATTAAAATTTTCCAATATTTTTTTGAGACTATCAATATCTCCTCGATACCTGATATTTTAATCCTTGCATCTTAACGCAAATGGTAAATAGGATCGATATCGATATCGATATATGCCATCACATCTAATCTTGAAAGCCATAAGTTAGAGGTGGCAAATGGGCTACTAAGCACGAGCATGAAACGTTTAAAAACGGCCCGGCCCGGCCCAAGCACGTTATTCTAATGGGTCGGGTTGGGCCTATAAAAATGAGTCTATGGGCCCGGCCAGGCCTGAGCACGATAATTTGAGGCTCACGGCCCAGCCCGCTATAAAATATATATTTTTTTTTTCATTTTTAATATGAAAATAACATATTTATAAATAATAAACTTAGTTTTGAGTGTGAACAATATACTTATATATATACTAATAATTATTTATTTGAGTATGAATTTGGATTCCCTTAGACTCATAAGAAATTTTTGCTTAAAAATTTATTAATTGTGAACAATAAGCATTTATCACTTATTTATTTAGTTTGTTGACAAAGAAAAAAATGATCGATAAATTGTGTGAATTAATTTTGGTTTGTAATCATATCATGTATAATTAAAAGTTAAGATTATGAAAGTAGAAGCGGTGGTATAGGAAATTTACCTTGACCATTTTCAATTTTCAGGAGGAAATGGGCCTGACACGGCCCGTTCATGGGCACAGCCCACCATGTTATGGGGTTGGGCTGGGCTTTACATTTGAGTAAATAGGCCAGCCCGAGCCCAAACTCATTAAGAAGTGACACGTCGTGGGCCGGTCCAAACACGGCCTAAAACCCGATTAGGCGGGCCCGGCCCATTTGCCACCACTACCACAAGTAAGTAACAAAAACAAGAGTTCAAGCAATAATGCTTTAGGTCCCAACTCCCAAATAGAGATGTAATCTCGTCAAGTTAATTAAGCAGCCATAATGTCAAATTTTTTGAAGCTGGTGGTAGTTGTTGGGTATGGAATCATAGTTGAAGTTAATTGTTGTGCTTTGTTAGAACGGAGGTGACAATGTCTCTCGTTGGCGGTTGCATCTTTGAGGTATGTTTGTCGGTAACTATGTGCTTTTTAGTTGAGTTTTCACTTTTGAGGATGACTTGGTTTGCATAAATTGCATATTTTACACCTTTTAATTTGATTTGAAGGCTTTCAGCCAACATATCTATGACATGGTAATTTTAACCACTCTTGTGGTTCTTGCCTAATTAGATGTGTTTCCCAAGCTAGTTTCGAACACTGACACTGTTAAAAGTGATCATAAGAAGGGCTTGCTCTGCTAACTGATCGAGTTCCCAACAAATTAGTCATTCGGCTTAAGAAAGAAACCTTCGAGATACCAAAAACTTGTTCAAAAGAAAAAATGGCATTATAATTTTAGTTTTTGATGATAGCTTCGATCAATTATACGTTTTATGTGACAAAAGTTAGAACGTTCAATTATAAAATTTGTGAAGGGGTGGATCCGTGACATACAAGATTATAATCAAAATTATAATCTATTGGAGTTGGAGAAGAAAAATTGCTTGAAGCATTGACTATAGTTTTGATTATAATTGTATTCTGGTTATAATTTTGATTATAATTTTGTATGTCATGGATCCGCCCCCCAATTGTTGTGTGATAACTCTAATTTTTTTTTATTTCTCTTTTTCGCAGTTGATAATTTTCTTTTACCTACACTACAAATACCAACGAAAAATGTATAAGTGGTTAATCTTGGTTTTATCTAAAAAAAAGCACAATTGACTCGAAGTCCTTATTGGATTCAAGTTTAAAACCAAGTACTATATGGTCTAGTCGGTTGGAGCGGATTCTATGCACCGAGGTGCACTTATACCATTAATGTGTAAGTCTTTAATTTGCCGTATGTGAAAATTGAATGAAGACTAGAGACCCTAAATTTATTCATTTCATTTTCATATTTAATCTGACCACACTAAACACTCATAATAAGAGTACAACTTTTTCAACTTTAGGTTCTCACCTCTTAAGTTTGAAACACTTGAGACTATTTTTTTTAATTTCAATTTTGTTAACGGTATTAGAATATATGCATGTAGTGCGACGTGTAAAGTCGGATCAAAAATATCGCATATTAGTTGCTCGGTTCACTTACACCTTAATGCTTAGAAGATTTTTCACTAGTCAGTACGTATTTGGTAACCTAATTATAAACATAATATTATGAGTCGAACTCATAAAAACCAAATTAACCTAATTATTGTAATGCAAAGAAAATCAACCATAGTAAAAGTCAATTATCCAAATATCAAATTCAAACTTACCCCCCAAAGTAGAATCACCTTCCAACACAACTTCCAGAAGTGAAGACAAACAGAAGACGTTCGAGATAGTAACTCGGTAACCGGGTCAAAGTCCAATTCTACCCAGATTCAAACTTCTCCAAACCCCCAAAAGAACCGGGTCCGGGTAGGACCGGCTTTCCTTGTGGTCTTAAAACCCTTCTTGCTTTTATATTAAGACACACAACGACGACTCAGACCCAAAAGGACTCGAATTTCGGAGAGAAGAAAACTGAGAGAGAAGAGCTTCATCTTCGTCGCTACTAGGCTTCAATGGGGTTCTTCTCCTTCTTCGGCCGCGTCCTCTTCTCCACCATCTTCATCCTATCCGCTTGGCAAGCGTAAGCTCCACCATCTTCATTTTTTGTAATGCTGTTCTTTTTGGGTTCGGTGATTGTGAACATTCATTGCGTTTTAATGTGATTTTGATTTGATGAATGCGATTTAAGGTTGGGATGTAGTATCTAGTTTTTTTTTACTAATGACAATTGGTATATAATTTAAAGAATTTTGCTCTACATCTGTTGGGCTTTACTATGCTATCTTTGGTATCTTATTATTGTTGATGTGGTGTTTGTGTACTCAGGCTCAATGAATTTGGTACTGATGGAGGACTTTCTGCAAAGGAGTTGGCTCCCAAATTTTCTGTTTTGAAAGATCACCTGTCTTCCAAAATGGGGTTTGTATTACCAGATGTAGATGTAAGTTTTTTTTTTTTTTTGGGTTCTTTCTCTGCAGCCTGTATTTGTCATGTTGCTCATGTTTAGTATGGCTTTCGAATAATGTATGCAGCCTATTCATTTGGCTGGAGCTGTGATAGCTCTGAAAGGTCTGGGAGGCATTCTGTTTGTACTTAACAGTAATATTGGAGCTTTTCTTCTGGTTAGTATTTCTATCTTTTGGATTTGTGATCACTTCCTTTTCTATGATTGCACTTGTTTCAAAGCTATCAGTCGCTGTAAATTCTTAAATCAACCTGACATTTTTCTTTCTGGTTGTAGATCACTCAATTGGCATTTACCACTCCCCTCATCTATGATTTCTACAACTTCAGTCCAGACACTCCCAAATTTGGTGTACTCTTGAATGATTTCTTGCAGGTGTGTAATACAAAATCCTATTGCTTTGTGTGCTTTCCAATATAGTATATGTTCCTTTGAGTTGGAAACTTAGGTTTTGTTTCTTTTTGCAGCAAGCGGCACTTGTCGGTGCACTGTTTTTCTTCATAGGGATGAAGAACTCAATTACTAAGAGGGGGCAAGTCACCAAGAAGAAGATCCACAAAACCAAAACTGGTTAGAGATGTATATCGACAAAGCATAGATTTTGAGGAGGGGCTTAAAGTTTAGGGTATCAAAGTGGTTTCTTCTTGTCATCAAATTGCAGATGTGAACCTTCTTATTGTTGCTCCTGTAATTTTTTAAGATTCTCCTTTTAGGATACATTACTTTCATAGTTTCATTATCCCTTTTTCAGGGTGAAATTTATTGTTACTTCAACAGATGATTGATTGCAGCCAAAGTTTCTTTTGAGTCTCAAAATTTACTTGGCTTAAATTCAAAATTAATCTAGTGATGTGGTCATATCGCACTGCTTTGGAATTTAGATGTTCTAAAGAGCCTTAACTATTGTTATTGAAATGGTAATAATCATGTGATTGTTGATACCGAAAAAAAAAGAAAAAAAAAAGAATTACAAAAAAAAAATAATAATAATAATACTTTTCTTGTGCTACATGCACAATGCTTTTGAGTTCAATTGGAAAAAAGGTGGTGTCTGAATAGGAACACAATACGGACATCAAAGTCCAATAACAACTCAATCATCCTAACAAAGCACTTTATATAAAGAGGTCAAAGCCTCCAAAAGAGGGGCAGACAAAAAGGTGTAGCGAAGCAAAAAACAGGGAACAAGAGAAAGGCAGAAGCAGGCGGAGTCAATACAGACAAGAAAAAAAGAGGCGAAGAAGGAGAAGAGAACAAGCGAAGCAAAAAGCAGAAGGAGAGAGAAAGAAGCGGCGAGCCAGCAAGAAGGTGGAGCCCACACTCTAACTCCTTTATTTCTTTTACAGCATCTCTATCTTTCGCTCTCGTTCCTTACTCCGCCGGAAGCACGCAAGCACGAAAGCCATCACCCCCTAAAGCGAGATGACCTCGCGAGGTAGTCACCAAAAGAAGGCGAGATGACCTCGCCCCCGCCTCCTCTTGTTGCAACGAATACATGGCCGCTCGGCCCTTCCTCTTGTACATATGGCTTTGCGCTTCCCATAACAAGCCTTACAAGAGAAGGAAACAAGCATTCCAGGCAACGCGAGTTTGAAGAACAGGCCGCTCGGCCCTTCCTCTTATACATATGGTCTTGCGCTTCGCATAACAAGCCGTACAAGAGAAGAAAACAAGCATTCCAAGCAACGCGAATTTGAAGAGCAGTTTCCTTAAGTCCGACTCACAATCACATGCGATTTTCATCTGCAAAAAGGTTTCTATCCTCAAGATAATAATCATCGAGGTGGTGTCAAACATGGTTCGAACTAAGAAAGACGTCTCTGAGGAGTTATGTGGTTTACATGTCCTCATCAATCTCATCAAAGCTACAAGTTCTTCTGGCCGAGACAACAAGTTCATGTTAAAACATTATCATGTGAGATGGATAACAGTTCACATGCAAAGATGACCTTGCGTGGAAGCAGAAGCCTTAAAGCAAAGCTGCTGAAGTCCTAAAGCACAGGCGAGGCGAGATGACTGCACAAAATTGAAAGTCCAAGCGAAGCATGATGACTCACAAAACTGGAAGTCCAAGCGAGGCGAGATGAAGTCCAGGAAAGGCGAGATGACGTCATGTAAAGGTGGAAGTCCAGGCGAGACGAGATGGCCTCACAAAGTTGTCCACATGCTCGCGAAGTCCGCTTTCACGCGAGGTTCTTATGCTCGCGTAGTCCGCTTACGCGTGGGTCCACATGCTCGCGGAGTCCGCCTACACGTGATGCCGCATGCACGCGCTTACACGCATGAACGCAGAGTTCGCTTACAACGATGGTTGCATGCACACGGAGTCCGCTTATACGCGAGTTCCGCATGCATGCGGAGTCCGCTTACACACGGAGGCTGGATTTGCAGTAATCACCTACGCCCCAAACAAGTATTGTGGCTAAGACAATTCAAACCTCTTGATCACACTGATGCATCACTCATTTCGGGTGCCCAAGTCAAATGAACAGACACTCTACCAAATTGGGTGTCTACAAGAAATACAGTTGATGAATTCAAAATATATCTGTCAAACCCAAAATTGGCACCAAGCCACAAAACCCAAAAACACTTATGAACTACGAGTGACTTGATCCTCTCTAGAGTACGTAGGCAACCCATTCTCAAATGTGGGTGCAGTCACAAAAACAAACAAACCTACAATGGTCTTTTGGTAAACGGAATCAAATGTTGTTCCCTTGTAACAAGATATTGTAATTAAAAGACACATTCTGTCTTGAATGAGTCGAACCAAACATAATTAAAACTCTATTTTAATTAATGAGCCGATAAAATGAAATTGTGTTGGGTATATATGTAATTACAATTTTTGCTCAACAGTGATCTTATCACATTGTTACTAGATCAACGATAAAATAGTTGTGTTGAACACAACGGTTGGTCTTGGAGGCTCTTGGTTTGGTTCTGGCAAAATCCCAGTTGCAGGGGTTTAAGAACAGAGGTAATAGACTGTTTACAAAATTGGGATTTGGTGCAAGTTTCCAACAGGTCTCAAATTTCCAATGTTGAAAAAAAATGTTCAGATCTATCAAACACTTTCAGGAAAAGAGGTTCTACAAGAATACTGCACTTAGAACTCAGAAACCGATGATGGTAGAGGTTCCAAAGGAACCACCTGTATGGAACCTAGAAGAACCAGTCGTACTGTTTACATCCAAATTAATATTTTACTGGATAGTAATTGTCTATGTGAATGTTAATTAAATTCATGGTCCACACCGGCGAGCTCGAATAATGTTTGGTTTAAAGGTGGGTTGCCTCGCTTGCAATATCACGCGAGTTGGACATATGAGAAGATGTGTGATATAAGGAAGCATGTATAATTAAGGAGTCTTCTCCTTGAGTTGTGTTCGGTTCCGCGAAGCGAGATGCCTTCGCCAAAAAACAAAGGAAGAGAGTTCGCATACAAATGTAGAACTGAACAACATTGGCTCCGCATGATTTCTCTAATTGCATAAGATACGGCTCGCATGTGGAAGTGCGGAGTTCGCATGCTACAGACAAAGTTTGCATGGGATGTATATATATTCGACGTGATAGTTATCAAGTAGCCAGCTTTGCTCATTTGATAAGTACTCATTATCAAGTTTGCGGAACAGAAGGTTAAGAAGGCTAACTAGCTGCATCCTTAATTGCATTCAACAAGGAGTCTATTTGCATGCGAAGTATAAGGCGGGGCGAGATGCTTGCCAGGAAATAAGAAGAGAATTAGCGTGAAAGAAGGAAAAGAGGCGGACCCCGCCTGGAATGCAAAACAATGAGGCGAGCTCGAGATACATGCGAGCTAGAAGGACTTCACGTTTAGACATGTTTAATTGCAAAGGGGGGTTATCCAAGTTGACCGGTCAACTGTTTAATTGCTTGGTGGAGGAGGCTTCCCTAGAAGTCCATACATATGCGGAGCAGAGACTTCGCCTAGGAGTCCTGGACATGAAGGATTATCTTATCTATATACATATAGATGAGTATATATCTGCATATATCACTTTGCTATTAGTGCATGGAGGGAAGTAATCAAGTGAGGATGCAACCATCCTAAGCTATGTGTGATCCATGCATACGTCCGTGAGAAGAATGTATTCTAAACCAACTCTATTACCTTTAAGAAGAGCAACGACAAAGAGTTGATAAGGACTGCCTACGATGCAATCTCAACGTTGAAGACTCCTACAAGTCTTTGACATGCTTTGGGCCAATACCTATGACCCTAAGTAATTCTATATAAAGAAGCTCTACAGCTTACAGAAAGCTCTCTCTCTCTCAACAAACAAACAAACAAACACAATCAATCGTATACAGTACAAACCTTCGAGCGTCCTCGAAAACCCTAAAGTTCTAAGTGCACCTCGCCTTAGATCTCAGAGCCCGTCTGGACTCGTCTTTCTTCCCAATTGTTGCTCTGCTCGCTCTAACAGTGGGTATCGATTCACAGGTGACCGAGATAGTTTGCTCGTAATCCCTCGCCCGCGAGGTGGCACCGGAGCTCTCTTTCGCCTGGTTAGAAATCAAGAACGCGCACCGTTCTCTTTCCGCGTCCGCGCGGTGGCACGCCCTGCACACCTTAATTTACTTTTGGTAGCACAGTCACCTCTCTACCCCAGCTGAGGACATGGGCCAAAACATTGGCACGCCCAGTGGGACAGGGAGTATAACATTCTCGTCATCATTGGGAAATCAGGCGGATCCCCATACGGGAGACCCTCGATTTTTTGTTTGAAACATAAATCTCCGTAATACAAGCCCCATAATAGCGCGGCTTGCCGATCTATCACCCAAGAAGAGGTTCTCGCTCGGTTTGGCAACCCCGACCATAGCGAAACCACAATGACAGGTTCACGACCAACCCAAGACGCATGACTTACTCTGCCCGCGGATGAAGTCCGCCAGATGTTTGAGGAACTGAAGAACGAGTTCAAGAATGAGATCGGCTCGCTCAGGAATGAGCTCAGCTCGAAAGTCGACACCACCCAGCAAAACATCGGCTCGCTCAGCCCAAAAGTCGACGCCATTCAACAGAGCGTCACAGACCTCGTTGAACAGGCCAAAGGGGACAGGGTCCTCTGGAAAGCTGACCAGGATAACCTCGCCATACTCAGTGAGGACTTCAATCAACATGTCCTTGACAAAAAGATTGAACTGCCTAGCAGCCAATCTAATGGTGAAGATTTTCCTTTGGATGAACCTACATCCAAAGAAGAGACTGTTTTGTCATTTAATGACAAAGAACCTGAGGTTGAGGCAGGCGAGATTATGGATAATAATCCTATCTCAAAAGTTGACGTTGTTCCTCAGAAAGATGAACGCGAAGGTTGGACAGAACAGTCCATCCTGGAAGAAGAAATTGGGTTGAACACTGATGATGGAAATCCCCAATTTCGCATGAAAGGTGACCAAGGAGCCAGCTTTCCTATGCGAGACGTATATGTGGACACAGGTCAGGCGCATGGGGGGCAAGGTGTAGTTCACCTACATTCTTTAATTATCCTGGAGAAGCAAGTTCATGAAGCTACTGGACGTCTGGGTGAAGGGATAGGTGAGAGCCTACTTTGTCAACTAGCTTATGGATGTTCTTTCAAGTATGGCCAAAATAGTGGCCAACTTGATTACCAACCAACATGTGTTCTTGCAAAGCCAATACGTGGCTTCTTTGTCTAATGCCATTGGAATTTTTACATGCAAGATCAAAGGCCAAGAGGTGACTTTGGTTTATGTGAGTACGTACATGTCTCGTGCATGTCTCTGGTTGCAAGGAAGGTCAAGCTACCGACCTTTGATAATTTGGCATGTGATTTTGACACAGAGCCAATTTGTGATGAATATGATGAAGACTATATGTTGGTGCATCTGTCTCATAATCATATTCCACAAGAGTTCAGTCCCAGTGAAGCTCTTGATATGGTCCTCTTCCATAAGCAATGCATGGCTATACCTGATAAGACCATGCATTATGACATGATAGTCGGCGACAAGGCAGATCTTTACACCATTTTTCCTTTAAGGATGCAATTGAAGATCAAGCTTTGCCGAATGACAAAGATGTTTGGGGGGCAACAAGGCAGTCCCTACGAGCTACCTTGCCTAAATTTTCAAGTTGTTGACACGAAGCAGCCCTGCTCAACACTTGGAAATTCTCGACGATAGGAGTCTCACGCCGAGAACATAACGGCGACGAGGCTTGTAGTGAAGCATCGGTGGCCACCCGATGGCCTTAAGAAGGGTAACTAATCATACTATGATCCCTTCTTTTCTTTGCTCCTAGCTTTTAATTCAACTTTTACTTTCGTTTCTTTCATTTTCTTTATTTCTCACATTGAAAAAAGAAAATACAAAAAAAATCAAATAGCAGAAAACATCAAAAAGAGATTCTTAGTTTTGCTGAAATGCAAGACAACGTTTTTGCCTCTAG
The DNA here is from genome assembly GCA_034370585.1 of Fragaria x ananassa. Lineage (NCBI taxonomy): Eukaryota > Viridiplantae > Streptophyta > Magnoliopsida > Rosales > Rosaceae > Fragaria > Fragaria x ananassa. Next base: position 4,145,159 of record CP139761.1, on the reverse strand, counting down.
AAGGCTTGAACTTTATTTGAGGCCTATCCCTGAGGCCAGGAGACAATACAGAAGGCATTCCATATGCCTTGAATTGCTGCTAGCGAAGTCAAGTCAGAGAAGAAAATTCTAATAGTCTACTTTGCCGATCAAGCTGGAATGCTCCAGGAATAACCAGCAGGCGAGCCATATATCAACAGAAAGCTTTGGATGTCTATTTTCCGAAGGATTTTACGGTTTGTCATTTCGCCATTCCTGGAGAGAGTTATGGCAGATTGAATGCAGGCGGGTCAGGATACCGGACAGTCCACCTCGCCGATCAACCTAGAATGATCTAGGAAGAACCAGCAGGCGAGCCCTATATCAATGGAAAGCTCTGGATGTCTACTTTCCAGAGGATTTTACGGTTCGTCATTTCGCCATTCCTGGAGAGAGTAATGGCAATTTGAATGCAGGCGGGTCAGGATACCTGACAGTCCACCTCGCCGATCAACCTGGAATGATCTAGGAAGAACCAGCAGGCGAGCCCTATATCAATGGAAAGCTCTGGATGTCTACTTTCCAGAGGATTTTACGGTTTGTCATTTCGCCATTCCTGGAGAGAGTAATGGCAGTTTGAATGCAGGCGGGTCAGGATACCAGACAGTCCACTTCGCCGATTCAGCTGGAATGATCCAGGACGACCTAGTAGGCGAGCCATATATCAACAGAAATCTCTGGATGTCAATTTTTCAGAGGATTTTACGGTTCGTCATTTCGCCATTCCTGGAGAGAGTTATGGCAGATTGAATGCAGGCGGGTCAGGATACCGGACAGTCCACCTCGCCGATCAACCTGGAATGATCTAGGAAGAAACAGCAGGTGAGCCCTATATCAATGGAAAGCTCTGGATGTCTACTTTCCAGAGGATTTTACGGTTCATCATTTCGCCATTCCTGGAGAGAGTTATGACACTTTGAATGTAGACAGGTCAGGATACGCGCGAATTTGCAATGTGTATTTTCAATGTGTTTTCATGACCTTGCAACATGCTTTCTTTTACTGGGAGGCATCCATACAAGTTTTGTGTACCTTTATTCATACACCAGGATCTACTCAAGGCCGATCCATGACCTTGTTCGGTGTTTGCTAACTTCAATGATGCATGGTACTACAACTCCTTCACAGGGGGGCATACTAAAGTTTTGATGTCCTTTATTCGTCGAACAGACATCAAAACTGAGGGGCACATATGGGATAGGGATGTGTTCCAAATATTTCAGACTTTAGACCCTTCTTGAGGCGTCTTGGTCATTATTTAGGCCAACACCTGTGGCCTCTAAAAAAAAAATTTCAAGGCTATGCGATCGTTCGCCGACATGGTCCTTTTGTTTGACTCTCATTGGTTCGCACTGGGGGGCAGCGAAGGTACTCCATGATCTGAATATCAAAAAGTTGGTTTGCCATCGCCAAAAGCTCAAGCGGAGGTCATTTTTTGGATCCATTCAAAGTGGACGTCTACTCGAGGTACATCCCTTCGAGGTACATCCATGGCAAGTCAACAAGTCCATGGCGAGTCAACAAGTTTTGGCCGCAAGGTGCATCCATGCGAGGAACATCCTCTCGAGGACATTATCTACTCGAGGTATATGCATGGTACATTGTCTTCAAGAGTAGAGCAGGCGAGGTGCATAATGTTATTCGTAGTGATTCAAGTCCAAGGTCTGTTTACTCACAGTAATTTGATGTATGAACCGAGCCAATACCAGTGGCTTTGGGGCAGCATGAACATAAACCTCTTCAGTCATTCTTGACATTCATGACTTCGAGGCTGGGGGGCAATGTTTACACCCAAATTAATATTTTACTGGATAGTAATTGTCTATGTGAATGTTAATTACATTCATGGTCCACACCGGCGAGCTCGAATAATGTTGGGTTTAAAGGTGGGTTGCCTCGCTTGCAATATCACGCAAGTTGGACGTATGAGAAGATGTGTGATACAAGGAAGCATGTATAATTAAGGAGTCTTCTCCTTGAGTTGTGTTCGGTTTCGCGAAGCGAGATGCCTTCGCCAAGAAACAAAGGAAGAGAGTTCGCATACAAATGTAGAACTGAACAACATTGGCTCCGCATGATTTCTCTAATTGCATAAGATACGGCTCGCATGTGGAAGTGCGGAGTTCGCATGCAGACAAAATTTGCATGGGATGTATATATATTGGACGTGATAGTTATCAAGTAGCCAGCTTTGCTCATTTGATAATTACTCATTATCAAGTTTGCGGAACAGAAGGTTAAGAAGGCTAACTAGCTGCATCCTTAATTGCATTCAACAAGGAGTCTATTTGCATGCGAAGTATAAGGCGGGGCGAGATGCTTGCCAGGAAATAAGAAGAGAATTAGTGTGAAAGAAGGAAAAGAGGCGGACCCCGCCTGGAATGCAAAACAATGAGGCGAGCTCGAGATACATGCGAGCTGGAAGGACTTCACGTTTAGACATGTTTAATTACAAAGGGGGGTTATCCAAGTTGACCGGTCAACTGTTTAATTGCTTGGTGGAGGAGGCTTCCCTAGAAGTGCATACATATGCGGAGCAGAGACTTCGCCTAGGAGTCCTGGACATGAAGGATTATCTTATCTATATACATATAGATGAGTATATATCTGCATATATCACTTTGCTATTAGTGCATGGAGGGAAGTAATCAAGTGAGGATGCAACCATCCTAAGCTATGTGTGATCCATGCATACGTCCGTGAGAAGAATGTATTCTAAACCAACTCTATTACCTTCAAGAAGAGCAACAACAAAGAGTTGATAAGGACTGTCTACGATGCAATCTCAACGTTGAAGACTCCTACAAGGCTTTGACATGCTTTGGGCCAATACCTGTGGCCCTAAGTAATTCTATATAAAGAAGCTCTACGGCTTACAGAAAGCTCTCTCTCTCTCTCTCTCTCAACAAACAAACAAACAAACACAATCAATCGTACACAGTACAAACCTTCGAGCGTCCTCGAAAACCCTAAAAATCTAAGTGCACCTCGCCTTAGATCTCAGAGCCCGTCTGGACTCGTCTTTCTTCCCAATTGTTGCTCTGCTCGCTCTAACAGTGGGTATCGATTCACATGTGACCGAGATAGTTTGCTCGTAATTCCTCGCCCGCGAGGTGGCACCGGAGCTCTCTTTCGCCTGGTTAGAAGTCAAGAACGCGCACTGTACTCTTTCCGCGTCCGCGCGGTGGCACGCCCTGCACACCTTAATTTACTCTTGGTAGCACAGTCACCTCTCTACCCCAGCTAAGGACGTGGGCCAAAACAGTGAAATTTGAAGATGGTGCGAGTGATGTACTATTATCAAATGTGCCATCTCTTCCAGCAATGCATTCAAAAAATAAAAGAGGGAGAAAGGAGAAAAAGGTTCATTAGATTTAATTCATGGCAGTCTTCTGCAAGTAAAGCTACGTTTTATAACAACATCAGCAAATTTGAACTTGTACTATCCGGGAACTATACACGAACCGTGACCTGCAATTTTGGCGATGAAACATCAATAACAAAGCGAGAGACCAACAAAAATGAAGAAGACAACACAGTATGAGTGTTTCTTACGGCAGATACGTATCCGTAAATAGATTGAAACGTGGGGGCAATAATGACTGTTCAGCTTAGTGTGGTAGTGATTTAGCTTCTGCTGTTCTTCGCAGATCGCAGTGTTGCGTTTTCAAGCTCACTCCTTTCAGCTCCAATGGTATGAAACCCACAACCTCTCTCTCTCTCTCTCTCTCTCTCTCTGTATTTCTCTGCAAATTGATATAACAAAGCAAAGCTTTTGCCAGGACTACTTGAAATCCGTGGTGCCCTCAAACCTCTTCTCAGAACGAGGCTCCAACCTCGTGGTCATCAACCCAGGTATATACCCACAACAATTCAATACAAACCCATCAAATTTCATTAACCAAAATCTAGTCTTTGAGTCACTCACTTTTGTCCTTATTTTGTGGGAGCTCAGGTTCTGCAAATATCAGAATAGGCCTTGCTTCACAGAACACCCCTCTTGAATTCCCTCACTGCATTGCTAGGTATACTACCCAAGTTCCCAAGATCAATATTCAAGATCAGGTTGGTTAAATTTGATAGCTTTTGGTTTACTGGTTGTGGTTTTGATTATGGTTAATGAATTGTTTGTTGGGTTTTTCAGATGCTCAGTACTCAAGTTACTACTGCACAGTACATGGAGCGCGAAAAGGCGTATGATACAGTGAGCCTATGCACATTGGTTTGGTTATGTTTTCTTTCATGGTTTTGTATTTGGCATTTTGATTGAAGGTGTGTGTTTTGTGTGCGTCTAAGATTGCCACTGCCTTGGGGATACCATTTATTGATGAAGAGGTTGCTAAGAATTCTTTCCCACGCAAGGTACGAGTAATTGTTGTTTTCTGATTGAATCATACAATGCAGACATTCATTTCCATATAGATATGTTGGCTTTTGGTTTCGATTGAATATCTGAAATTCAAATGGATCTTTAGTGGTTGCTGTTAATTTCACTTTTAGTGAGAAATCTTTTAATGATCTGAAATCTATCCAGACCAATATCGTTCTGGTTCAATTTATAGTGGTGAGGTGTTTTGGTTATTGAAATGATGGAACTGATGTGCAGATGGGACGTATTGATGGAAACAATCCACAGAATAGTAGAAAGGAAGCAGCATTTGACTGGACAGATGTGTATGGAAAGGACTCTAATTCGTCTCCAGCAGTAGGTAAAATCTGCATCCTTGATTCTCATGGTTCCTTGCACTTTTAGCGTAGCATGGGCGAAATCTGTGTTTTTTATTTTCTTTTCAATTATACATGTTATCTTCTTTTGGCGCACACTTCCTCACCCATGAATTTCTATGTGCAGAAAGTTCAGAGAATAGAGCCACAAAGAAAGAGCCCATGGACCCTGACCAGCATGAAGATGAAAATGTTGAGGAGCTCAGTCCTAGTAAACACCAATACCGAGAGTTCATTTTTGGTGAGGAAGCACTAAAAATATCTCCCAAGGAGCCATATACATTACGTCGTCCTATTCGCAGAGGCCATCTAAATATATCGCAACATTATCCCATGCAGCAGGTGCATTCCCACTTTTTATTAGTTTTTGATATGAGATAGAGCTTACCTTAGTTTCTAGTCAAATGCACGATTTCACTTCACCTGGGGTCTGATTATGTTGTCAGCTGGTTTGCTTTTGACTCCTGAGACTTTTCAGTTGACAGTTAGGTTATGTATAATTCATCACAATATTAACAGACCCTGACTCTAGATTTAATTGAAATACTCCATGTCTTGTATACAATTTCTGTTTAGGTATTTGAGGATGTGCTTGCTATTTGGGACTTCATTTTGACGGAGAAGTTGCACATCCCTTTAACTGAAAGAAACATGTATTCTGCTCTTCTTGTCCTCCCGGAATCATATGATAGTCGAGGTACTGAAACTTATTATCACACTTTCAGTTGACAACTATCTTCTCTGTCTTTAGTTTCTCTGTATTAATCATAGAACTTCCATGGGTATAATGTTTCTTTTATCTTAAAATTATCTTCACTCTACCTTATATGGTTGTTACAAATGCTTCTCTTTATACGAGTAGAAGTATTTCCTATGTTGTCAGAAGCATGTTCCTGCGTTCTTTACTATGATATTATTGGAACTGATCGATACACACTCACACACACATGCTAATGCAACATGATCTGCAAGTGCTTCAATTTTGATCAATGATTGTGCGTCAATCAAAAATTGATACCATCTTTTTTAGAAAAAAAAAGAAGTTACTTTTATGTTGTTGAAGGTCTCTATTGAGTGTTTACTGACAAAAGAGACTTATTTGAGCAAAAATAGAGGAAAGAAAGAAGGAGAAACCCAGCTTGCATTTCAGAACTAATTTAAACTAAAAATGTATATCATTTCCATAGTTCTGTCTTTCATCCTTCTTTTCGCTGATATTTCAGGATGCATATAATGCTTCCTTTGCATATGTTATGGACAATAACATATCAGTTCTATTCATAGATATGTTTTGTGGATCATATGAGGATGGAGTTAATTTTTCATGGTCTTTCATTTGCTCTTTATGAGTTCTTGTATTTGTGTTGGCCTTTTGTAGTTTTGAATATGAAGATACTTTATCATTGTGTATCATTATATGAACATTGTCTTGGGAAAGTGGGGAACTAAAGTGATTCTTCTTTCCAATTTCCCCAAGCAGAAATAAAGGAGTTGTTGTCTATAGTCTTGCGAGACTTGCATTTCAGCTCCGCAGTGGTTCACCAGGTGATGAATTTTTCTCTTTTAAGTTTTGCATGATCAGTTCCTATTTAAGTTGTGATGCAACACTAATTCCAGAAAACTCGAACTACTTCTTTGAGAATGTATCCTAGCTTTAACAGTGTTCTTTTATCCTTATCTGCACATTCCGTTGTTTCATACCCAGAACTTAGTGAGTTTTTTCATGTCATTACGATGTAATTTTTACCATGGATTATTTCTACCACGAATCTTGTGGTGCTACTTCTCTTGCATATGCAATCTATGTGACTTGAGATAGTGCAATTACTAAACTCATCGTTTGATTTTTCTATTTGTTCTCTGATTGTTATTGGTGGTCGTCTTTCTTTTTTAGAGTTACATTCCTATTTTGCAGTGCAATGTAGCGTCTTACTCTTTTCAGGGTTTCACCTTTTGATGATGATCTAAAGTGTGTTGGCTAATGTAGGAGGGTCTAGCTGCAGCTTTTGGGAATGGGTTATCAACTGGATGTATTGTTAGCATGGGTGCTCAGGTGACATCAGTTATTTGCATTGAGGTAACTACAAGTTCTGTACTTTCCGTTCGCTTCTATTTAAATACAACACTTAATGTTAAAAGAAAAGAAGGTAGAAAAACATCTTGACAACAAATTTTGGTGGTGGTGGTGTGTGAGTGTGGAGGGGAATAATAGGAATAATCAGAATCGTCAAGCCCATGTTGTGTTGTCCTCTGGTCTGGTTCAAATCCCCCTCACAGTACATAACTAATATTGTAGGCCTTTTCTGGAGGCTCCAGTTCTGAGTACATAGTTATCATTTCATGTCAAACAACAACTTGCATATGTACATGTTTGTTACTGAAATGGAGGTACCTAATTTGGCGCCATCCACGTTTTATCTTGATTACATCTACTAGCATGCCTGGTCACCAACACATCACCATCATTTGCATTCCTCAAGCTCTAGTATCAACAATATCAAACTTTTTACCATACTCCCAGATTCTCACCTTGATCTCCATGGTTATTGGCCCTAGTGGTATTACTTCCACTACATTTACTGCTACAACCAGCACTACAACGGGGAGAATGGACTCAATCTGCTTATTTTTGTTGCACTATCACCGCCAAATACTTCTTCAGAAACCCTTCTCTAGATAAGTTTCACATGCAGAAAAATGAAAAAGAAGACAAGCTTTTCATTGTATATCAGTAGCATGTCTCAATTATACTTAAATTTCATTGTTTTTTTCCTTGATTTTGTCTCCTGTGATTATGTACCATTTGTCGTCTTTGGTATACAGGATGGAGTAGCTTTACCTACCACACAGAAGACCTTACCATTTGGTGGAGAGGTGGTTTTGTTTAAAATTATTTACTTAAATTCACACTAGGTAACAAAATTATTTACTAGATATTCTATACCCTTGTTTCTGTGATTCATTCATCCACGTTAACTATAAGTCCAAAAGGAATTTGGACACCCTCAGTAACAGTTTCTTGTTTCTTGACGTGGTATTTCATCAATCTTACTTTTAATAAAAAAATTTATCATCTGGCCTTTAGTCCTCAACTGCTCATCTTTAAGAAGTTGAATATATCTAGTGAAAAAAGAGAAAAAAGAAGTTGAATATATTGTGTGGTTTATCATGTTGTCGTCGGCATAACATGTATGAAATGTATTGGTGGTGGATCATATCATCATATAAGGTAAACCCGTTCTCTACCTTTGAGACATCCATGAATTAAATTATTTTTATTGGGCTTTTTAATATTTTGTTGATTTAGTAATTTTTGTTTTTCAGTGGACTGTTTCCTCATGAGGTTAAATGATATATGTATTTTTCAGGATATATCAAGATGCCTTCTTTGGACTCAGAGACATCATCAGACATGGCCGCAAATTCGTACTGACTTGTACTCAAAGCCTATTGATCTCTTGATGCTTAACAGATTAAAAGAATCTTATTGTGAGATTAAAGTAAGTTTTTCCTCCTTATTCAGTTTTATGTGAAGGATTATGAACGTAGACGTTATCTTTCATTGTCTGACGTAGCTTCAATTTGTGCTATATGGTTCATGTTGGTAATAACTAATTTATACTTGTACACGTCTGGACCCTTGTAACAAGAAAAAAAAAACTGGATACTTTTTGGTCACTTAGAGTTTTAGGTGTTCTTCTCTTTCAAATATAAAGCTCCTTCTAATCTAGATAGATGAAAATATGTCTAAGACAGTAGTCTGGTGGAGAAATTTTCAGATCCCAAAGTGGGGTTAGGGATTGTCAATCCCAGAGTTTGCTCCCCTGTAGTCTGGGGTTCAAACCCCAGACTACTACAGATTGTAGGGTTGAACAAAAGGCCCCCATTTTCGGGTCCTCTAACTGAATTTGGGTTATTAAAGAAAAAGAAAAGAGGAAGTTCTTAGATTCAAATTGTAATAGGAGGGTCTCTGCCATAAGAGAGGCAGGGTGAGTCGATCACCATACCATAAGACTAATGATATTCTCTTAAACTAGATTATGGCTTCAGGTAGAGTTTTTGTGAAGTACATTATGTTAATCTTGGTTGATCCATCTTAATTAGGTTACACTATGTTAGTAATTGATTCTATGGTGAGGATAATGTACAGACAGCCAAAAAGTACAGAAAGTGGTTGAGATGTCCTCTTCATTTTGATTCTCGGGTTATGGCTTTTAATGATTTAGTTTCCCTTGTACAGGAGGGGAAACTTGAAGCTGTTGCTGTAGTACATTCTTATGAAGATGGCATGCCAGCTGGATCTCATAAGACAAGCCTAACTGCTCTTAATGTGTGCAACTTAAAGTGAATCTAACTGCATTTCTCAAAAATGATTTTCTGGAATATTAATGGTCATTTGGTCACCTTATCCTTTATAGGTCCCTCCAATGGGTTTGTTCCATCCGACACTTTTGGTTCCAGAAGCATATCCACCACCACCTAGTGTTTGGTCAGTGATGTTTGCAAAATTAAACTACACTGGGCTATAATAGTACTTCTGGTAAATGCATCACCTTGATCTTGGCTTGATTACTTAAATAGGTTTCTCGACTATGAGGACATGCTGGAAGATACATGGCACATGGAATATCAAAGAAGACCTGAAATGTCAGATGGACTGTATCCCAGCATGAATGTTGGGTATCCAATGTGGGACAACTACCCAGTGTTTGCAGCTAAACCAAAGAAAGAAGAGAAGCTAGGCCTTGCAGAAGCCATAACGAGGAGCATTCTTTCAACAGGTAGGTTTCTGCAGACCTGCCGACTATTTGGTTGTCTATCTGATACCTTACTAGCACTTGTTGCTTTTATACAGGACGTTTAGACCTCCAAAGAAAGTTGTTTTCCAGTATACAATTGGTGAGTTGTTGATCAAAATATACTGAGTTTCTGTGTTCGATTATTTTAAGTAGAAGGGAAAAAAAATGACATAGTTTCTTTCTTCAGATCGGAGGAGTGGCTTTGACAAGAGGTCTTGTTCCTGCAATGGAGGAGAGGTTTGTTCTACTCTTTTATTTACCAAACATTTAACTGTTAGTGATGATGCCTATGATGTGTTATGTACATCATGAATATAGTTTGCAAATTTTGAGTTACAACAAGGAAACTCACTAAGATTAAACTTTATGTATGGACACTTCAAGTTTACAATGTGGTTTGCAATAGTTAGTTCAGGGGTTCCATGCAAGAAAACGTTGTTTTGCAGGCCCCCATTTACACTTCTTGATGAATCATCTTATTACAAACTTCTGCAAACTTTAACGTATGCTTTGGTATTGCATTCTGATGCAAAGGCCTGGGCAGTAATTCATTCTGTTTCTGTTTTTGGAAAAGAAAAATATAGATGAAGGATATATCAGTGCTTCATTAATAATTTCCAAGGCATTTTGATGAACCTTTGACTTGATGTTTTGACACGCATGGGATCTAAATTTGTCTCATTTTTTGTTCTTATTTTTTTGCAGGGTTTTACTTGCAATTCCTTCCACTGAAGCAATTGATAGGGTTGAGGTAATTTACTCTCTTCATGGTTTTAAGTATTGTATTCTTGCTTTTCTCCAGTTCAACTTCCATACTTTGCCCATGCAAATAAGCAAACCTGATCCGTGATATATTACTTGGTTTGAGCAGAGTTGAGCTATATCCATATGCTTTGATAACTAAAATACGTGCGTAGCTCAACGATTGATATGAGAAACAGACTAGACACACACACACACACACACACACACACACACACACACACACACACACACACTATTTAGGTGCCTATGTGATTATGTTTTGTAGTGTTTGTAATCTTAGTAATGGTCATGGTTGAATTTAGTGAAGGCGAAAGGATGGGGACATGAAAAGCATGATGATAGAACAACTTTTTTTTAAATTTGTTTATTTATTTTTATATTAATTTGTAAATTTAAAAAAAAAATGTTTATAGTCCTGATAATGAATTCACATACGGTCTTATGAACGTCAGAGGGTTCACTGATTGCTGTTTGATTCAATTGTACCTTTCTCATGCCTTTTCTCATATGTGGATATTACGTCATCTCTTAAATGTTAAATAGGTCTTACAATCAAGAGGCAATCCAGCTTTTGTACCATGGAAAGGTGGAGCGGTGAGTCAAGCACCTTCTATTTGTGCAGTTTATGATTGTATTCAACTTTTATCCAAAAATCAATAGTTCCTTCTCTGTTGGTCATCTATATCTGAATCAAGTGTCTTGCTAGCTAGTGGTTAGACTTATTCATTTATAATTCTTCTATCTTGTTACCAACTTGGCTTACGTCCTGCTCACACCAGATCCTTGGGATTCTTGACTTTGCTCGAGATGGGTGGATACGTCGTGATGAGTGGATTCAAAATGGAGTTCGGGTAGGAAAGGGAAAAAAGTACAAGGACTCCCAATTCCTTCAGGCACAGGCGATGTATTACATTAATTCATAAAACTGAGAGCAACTGCCTTTGAACAAAATTGAAACTTGCAAGGTGCTATCAACAACTTCCAAATGATGTAAATGTTGGTCAGGACGTGGCACTGCTCCTTCATCCACCAAGCTAGACAGCCAGTAGCAATATAGTCAAAATCCTTGGTTGTTATCTGTACTTGAGAGATCTAAAAGTCCCTCATTTGTACATCATGTCAATGGGAGGTTCTTATTTAGCTTAGCTAGGCACTTCAGATGTTTGGCTTGTTGAGTTTCCGGAAATAGGTCAAAAATCAAGTTCGATCTTTACCTGCCCAATTCTATTTTATGCTGTTATAGATCAACATGTATGTATACAGTCTTTTTAATTTCTATCCTATGATGCGTCTGAAGCTCATTTGGGCAGTACAAACTCCAAACTGATCTTGAAGGACTGGAGAGATGGAGCTCTTAAAAGCAGAATCTGGTCTAAATATGGCCATGGGATGTAGAAGAAATAGGGAAGCGCATCCCACATCGAGGATAAGGAAATGGAACAGCCGAATGGGATGGTATAAATACAAGCTGGTGATGCTGTTTACAAATTAAAAGGGTCGGTTGGCTAAATATGCCATGCTCACCCTTGATTGGTGAGCACCGTATGGACATCAAGACATATGGCCGACATAATTTGTGGGACTCCTATAGGGTTGGCTCGCTTGGCCGACCCTCCTATTCTCAGTTCCAATATTTTCCGATTAAATCTTCACTGAATCCCTCTTATGTGTGACAATGTTGAACTTGAAATCATTGTTGTTTTGTGGTTCGTATTGGTTTCAGTCCCCATTTTCAGAATGAATTGTAGCTCCCTCCTTGATTTAAACCGCATCGGAGGTGTTCTATGATAACAATAAAGCATTCTCATTTCAATTTCGTGATAACTGACAAGAGACAACAAAAAGCTCACAGCTTTGCGGTAGGGACGACTTTAGCCAATCCCAGCACCGCACATAGCTCCGGGTACAAGCTCATCCTGATCTCAGCGTACACGTCACCTTTCCATTTCCTCTCCCCCAGCTTCTCCGCCATCTGCACCGCCACCTCGGCGCTCTCGTGCGCCGATTCCACGATCCCCATCCTCACCGCTTCCTCTCCCCTCAGCAGGACGTTCTTCCGGGCCGAGTTCGACCCGATCTTGGCCCGGAACGCCGCCGCGAAGTAGTCCGGCAGCGGCAGCCCCAGGTCGACCTCGCTCATGTAGAGCACGCCGCGATCGCCACGCATGGTGACGTAGTCGTGGCCGAGGGCGAGGAGTAGGCCGGGGAGGGCGGCGATGGTGGGCATGGGGAGAGAGAGGAAGGCGGCGACGACGGGCTTGGAGGCGACGACCATCTGGCCGAGGCGGTGGCGGGCGGAGGAGGGGCCGGCGGACTGGGCCCAGGCGAGGTCGAAGCCGTTGGAGAAGAACTTGCCGCGGGCGGTGGTGATGAGGACGGAGCCGCGGGTGGATTGGGAGGCGACGTCGGCGAGGGAGGAGAGGAGGGAGGATATGACGGGGAGGCCGAGGCGGTGCTCGTCGTCGTCTTTGTCGCCGGCGCCGGTTAGGGTTAGGAAGAAGATGTTGCCGCGCTTCTCCAGAGTACACATTTTGTTTGTTGGCTCAGATGAGGGGAGTTGAGAATAGCCTCGAATAGGGCACCCTGTATTGGGCTTTTGGTTTTATACCCAACTAATTATCGGGATTATGGTCCCAACCTTTTATTATTACCTGATTAACTCTAGTTAAAGATTGTTTACTTTCACTTTAACGAAAGACGTCACTCGGTCACTAATAATCTGATGAAAAATGTGAACGTTGGTAACGTCATAGGATATGCTCGAGAGGAACTAGGTTAGTATTTCTCACCCAAAAAAAGAAGGTTAGTATAAATGAACCACTGCACCATAAATAATATCCTTCATGGACATCCATCTCCATTTCCCGGTTATCTGGTTTCACCGTCTCAGCGTCGTAACACCACAACATTTTACCACCTTATAATTTTATTTTATTTTTTATCTGAAAAATCGAAGATAGACGAATAAATCGCTTAACAACATTTTATCATCTTACAATGATATCACCACCATTTTTTATACGTGGTTAGGCTTAAAGTTATTTTGACACTTTTATCCTACGACTATTTTTACACTGTTTACTTAGTTAGTTACTAACCAAACCAAATGATTCAATATTTTCTACCATTTCATTTACATTCAAATGTGATTGACTATAATTATGTATTTTGACATGTTGTGATTATTTTCTTTTGTGATAGTTTTTTTTTGTGGTACATTTTGACTCACACCACAATAACTGGTAAGTGAGTCGAACTCAAAATCTTTAGGATAAACAAGAGATCGAAGGTTGTTACCTGTACTCGCTTTGATCACTAAACTTTTAATGTAATTTTATTATTGTTTTCTTTTGTCAAAATGAAAAGAGGATGGAAATAATTTTTTTTTTCCCTGTGAAAGGGGGGGGATTGATGGAACACACTTCCTATAGTTATTATGTATTCGGCATAATAGCAGTAAACTCCTTTCTCTGTATTGTGTAATAGGCTTAGCCCAGAATTGTAGTAGAAACTATAGGATCTCATTCGGCTCATGTAAGTAGGTAATTATCATAAGAAGTTATTCTCTTTGATTATAGCATATAACTCTATCTTTGTAAGTCTGTAATATATCTAAAATCAGTATGGATGGAATGAATACATTTTTTATTTAGTTATATTCTTAGATTTTCATTAATTTCCTAGTTTTCCTTTCTTAAATGGTTTTTGATCCTAACAACTGGTATTAGAGCCCAAATATGGGCATGTATCAGGTGAAGTATGATAGTGTTATCTTCCACGACTGTGGTTGTAGTTCTTCCAATGGAGTCTCTTTTCATCTTCAATACCCATTTCAAACAATGACTAAATTTTCACAGCCATATTATTACCCACCACCACAACCCAACTATTCTGCCACCATCATCAATGGCCATTTGCTTCCGCCTTACTCGCAACAATCCAACTTTCCTTCTGTTCAGTACCATTCATCACACCCGAACTTCTATTCCATATATCATGCACCTACTTTCATCGATGACTTCACACTTCCACTCCAATTTCCCAACCCAATGAATACGTCCAATTCGTTCAGTTCAGCCATGTTTCAAATTCCAACATCAACCTTTCAATCATGTTCAGTCACCAGATCTGTTCCCCAACTTCGACTTCCCAACAAAGATTTTCCCGAACTTAGGATTTCTGACAGAGATTGAGAGCTCATTTTGAACTGGCCGAACTTGTCTTCCGCCTTTTCAAAAGATTCCTGTAATTTATCAACTTTATAAGTTAGTTGCAAAATAAATTTATCTTTTTCATTTACCTCTTCTTGGAGTATCTGAATCTTTGCAAGAAGGCGTTTTCTTGCCACTTTCCAATCTTCACTACTCATGTTATGATCCTCCTCACATTTTCTCATTAACTCAAGTTCCCATTTTTGTTTTTCTTCTTGTAGCATTCCTACTTGAAACTTCAAAGCCTCATTTTTTTCAGATACCAGTTCTGCAGCCTTTAGAACCTTCTTATGATGTATCATTAGTTCATCATCTTCCTCAAACTCATCATCAAAATCTGAATAATCAAGAGAAAAAGAAGACACAAGAGCAAAAGTTTTGTTTCCTTTCGAGGAATCATCTTCTTCCTCATCACTCCATGAGGATATGTACACCTTTTTCCCTGTATCAGACTTTCTATTTGCACAGTCAGTAGCAATGTGGCCATAGCCACCACATTCATAACAACGACCCTTTTGACCCCGATAATTTCCATTACTACTATTACCAGTTTCATTTTTCTTTTGAAACGAATTATCACCTTGTTTTTCAAAACTCTTATTATTTCCATTAAGAGTTTAAAGCCAGGTGAATATCTTTAAAGCCAGGTGGTTGCTCCACAAACACCTCTTCTTGAACATCCCCATTCAGAAATGCAGTTTTAACATCCATTTGAAAAAGTTTGAACTGACGGTGACACGCAATAGCTAATAGAAGTCTTATAGATTCCAACCGAGCCACAGGAGCAAAGGTTTCATCAAAATCCAATCCCTCAACCTGTGAATAACCTTGAGCCACCAATCTAGCTTTATTCCGAGTGATAGTACCATGCTCATCCATCTTATTCCTGAAAATCCATTTAGTACCAATAACATTAGTGTTTTCTAGTCTAGGAACCAAGATCCATACCTCATTTTTTGCAAATTGATTTAACTCTTCTTGCGTTGCATTGATCCAGTCATCATCCATAAGAGCTTCTTTGATATTTTTGGGTTCAATCAGAGACACAAAACCAAAACAAGTTAGTTTGTTAGTCTCCTTAATTTTTTCTTTAATAAAACATACCAAGGCTTTGTTTATTTCAACAAATTCTGCAGTAGAGCTCTCAGAATTATCTTCATTTTTAGAAGGATAATCTACCATTCTCCCCCTGGTCCGCATACCATCACCAATATCACCAATAACATCAGCTGTTGAGTGATCTTTACGGACCTGCTTAAAACCAGTTCTATATTTTGTAGCAGGTTGTAAATTTTTATCAACTTCATTAGTCATTTCCTGCACAGAACTACTATTGTCATTTGATTTAAACACATCTGAATCATTAACAACAGACAAATCTGCATTATCATCAACTGTAACATTAATTGAATCCATGACTGTTTTAGTTTCTTTGTTGTAAACTCTGTAAGCACGACTATCAAGAGAATAACCAAGAAAAATACCTTCATCTGCTCTAGGTGCAAACTTGGCAAGACGCTCCCGGTCTTTTAAAACATAGCAAGGGTTACCAAACACATGAAAATGACTTACGTTTGGCTTTTTACCTTTCCATAGTTCATAAGGAGTGGACTTTGTTCCTGATCGAAGAAGAACACGATTTCCTACATAACAAGCTGTGTTAACAGCCTCAGCCCAGAAGTTTTCACTAAGTCCGGCCGAATGAAGCATGACCCTGGCCATGTCTAAAAGAGATCTGTTCTTACGTTCAACAATTCCATTTTGCTGTGGAGTTATAGGAGCTAAAAACTCATGAAACACAGCGTGATCTCGACAATATTTAGCAAATTTAGAATTCTTAAACTCAGTTCCATTATTTGACCTAATCTTGGCAATTTGATAATTTTCTTGTTGTTTTTCAACTAAAAGACGTTTACTCAAGGTAGAAAAAGAACTAAATGTCTCACTTTTATCTTTTAAGAAATCAACCCAGGCAAAACGAGAATGATCATCAACAACAACAAAAATGTATTCTTTACCTGCCATACTTGATGTCGTTGAAGGTCCCATCAAATCCATGTGAAGCAACTCAAGAGGTTGAGTTGATGATGAAGCATTCACCACTTTATGACTAGCTCGGGTTTGTTTCCCTGTTTTGCAACCTCCGCAAACAACATCAGTACGACCACTTAAGTTAGGTAAACCTCTTACCAATTTTTGGGTGAACAGTTGAAGCAAGTCCTGAAAATTTAAGTGACCAAGTCGTTTGTGCCATAGTTCCATTGTTTCTTCAACAAAACTTGTCCTGAAACAAGATTGAGATCCATTAGACTTAAGATCATATGAAACATGATAACAATTATCTCCTGATCTTTTTCCTCCCATTACAATTTTACCATCCTGATCAAAAACAACACAACGACGTTTATTAAACCATATGTCCTCATAATCATCTGCCAACTGACTAACACTAATAAGATTAGTCGATAATCCTTCAACAAAAAGTACATTATTAAGACAAGCAAGATCTTGGGATTTTATTGATCATTTTCCTTTTATACTTGCTTTTCTTCCATCTCCAAAAGTAACTGCACCTGAAACACCTGATTCATCAAGATTTGAAAACCAATGTCTATTTCCACACATGTGGCGTGAACACCCACTGTCAATATACCATGTATCTTCTTTTCTATCAGCCAAAGCAGTTAACGCTACGTTACAGGTAGCCTCAATTTCATTAGTTTCATAATCAATCTCTACAAAAGAGAAATTGCAATAAACATTTGGAAAATTCTGATTTACCTTTTTACCTGATACTTCTTGTTTTCCAAACGCATCGTTCTCTGTTTCTTTAAACGCTTTTGAAAGACCAACGAAGTGAGAAATATCTTGCAAAAATTTGCTATGTTGTTCTAATTTAATATGAATATCTCTAATTTCATTTTCAGCTGTTGACTTTGAATCATCTATATCATCTATTTTTGATTCCGAGGAGGTTCGAAATCCAGTAATTTTTCCTTCCTTTTGTTTGTTTCCTTTTGATGTCCAAAAATCAGATTCAACATTCATAGAATTAGAACTCATATTACTAAATTTTTTGATATGGGACTCACCAGAATAGCCAATACCAGAGATTTATCATTAAAAGATTTTCCCGAACTTAGGATTTCTGACAGAGATTGAGAGCTCATTTTGAATTGGCCGAACTTGTCTTCCGCCTTTTCAAGAGATTCCTGTAATTTATCAACTTTATAAGTTAGTTGCAAAATAAATTTATCTTTTTCATTTACCTCTTCTTGGAGTATCTGAATCTTTGCAAGAAGGCGTTTTCTTTCCACTTTCCAATCTTCACTACTCATGTTATGATCCTCCTCACATTTACTCATTAACTCAAGTTCCCATTTTTGTTTTTCTTCTTGTAGCATTCCTACTTGAAACTTCAAAGCCTCATTTTTTTCAGATACCAGTTCTGCAGCCTTTAGAACCTTCTTATGACGTACCATTAGTTCATCTTCTTCCTCAAACTCATCATCAAAATCTGAATAATCAAGAGAAAAAGAAGACACAAGAGCAAAAGTTTTGTTTCCTTTCGAGGAATCATCTTCTTCCTCATCACTCCATGAGGATCTGTACGCCTTTTTCCATGTATCAGACTTTCTATTTGCACAGCCAGTAGCAATGTGGCCATAGCCACCACATTCATAACAACGACCCTTTTGACCCCGATAATTTCCATTACTACTATTACCAGTTTCATTTTTCTTTTGAAACGAATTATCACCTTGTTTTTCAAAACTCTTATTATTTCCATTAAACCTCTTATTAGAATTGAAATTGTTTCGCACATTAGGTTTTGAATTTCTTTGATTCAGAATGCGTTTAAATTCTTTAGTCAAAAATAACAACTCATTATGCTTAGACTCTTCAGACTTCTTAGAGACATTCAAAGCAATATTTTTTGAACTTGTACCTTTAGGTTTTTCGTCATCTTCAAGTTCCATTTCCCAAGCCTTCAGATTTCCGATCAACAAATCTACTGAATATTCATTCAAGTTGTATTGCTCCTGAATCGTCGTCTTTTTTATCATGTACTTCTTTGGAAGAGATCTCAAAATTTTCCTGACAATATCAAATTCTTTTAAAGGACGTCCCAAGCTTTCACATAAACTAGAAAGATCAGTAAAACGAGCATAAAAATCATCAATAGATTCATCATCTTTCATTTTTAAAGCATCAATTTCAGAATAGTATTGTTGTAACCTTTGTTCTTTTACAACATCATTACCTTCATGAAGAACACATAATTTATCCCAAACCTGTTTGGCGGTAACACAATTCTGAACCTTCTTTTTTTCATCTCTGCTTAGAGCAGCATAGAGAGCATTTAAGGCTTTGTGATTAGCTTCACTCAGTTTGATCTCTTTTTCATCCCAATCATCTTCGTCCTTTAATTTAGATGACAACCCTTCTGGAGCTTTTCAATCCGTAGAAATCTCAGGAGCTTTCCAGCCATGTTCCACACTTCTCCATGCATGAAAATCAATGCCATAATTGAATGATCTCATTTGAAGTTTCCATTGAGCAAAATCCATTCCTTTGAGCATGGGCGGTTGATTCAACCCATTTCGTTCCATCTTTAGCTAGATCTACCGGACACCTCCAGCACCTGCTCTGATGCCAAATGAAAATACTAGATAGAACGATTATGAGATAAGCAGCGGATTATATAGAATAACTTTACTTTACTATTGAATAGAATGTTACAATTACTTGACAACACATGATCAAAAGTAATATATTCTCAAAAGTAAAAATACTTCACACTTGAAGAACACGGTCAAGTGTAATACAAAGCCACGAAGGTCTTTGTCGCCACGAAGGACGATAACGCCACGGAGGTCGTTGAAGCCACGAAGGTCTTGAAATGTCACGAAGGACTTGAAGCCACGAAGGTCTTCAATGGAGCCACGGAGGTCTCTTGCCACATAGGACTATACTATGATCTGAATATTTGTTCACACAAAATCTCTAGAGCACACATTCACGAAACCTATATTTTCTACACCCTCTTTCTCTATATCATACGTCTATATATATTACCCAAACCCTAGCACCACTAACCCTTAGACCAGCCGTGCCTTTCTCCTTTTCTCACCATGGAATCAAATGACAACTAATGCTATAACTACTTTCTAAAAAAATTATAGAGAAAAGGAACTAACCTTATTGAAAAACAACTCTTTAAATAACAAACCTTAAACAGCTTATATCTCCTAATAGACTGAAAATATATTTGAAAATACATTCCAAATATATCTAGGACTAACCATATAAAAGATGAGTAATATAGAAGGAAATCCCAACCTATATGGCAAGAGACCTTCCAAATAGGAAACTTCAATTTCTTCAATTTAAACCTGCTGAATCTTCTCTTTGTCACAAGCTTGAAAACCTTTGAACTCCATCAACTCATGGAGGCCAATGTATCTTCAATAAGTTTACATGCACATTGCTGTCCTTAGTTTCTTACTTCCTTATATATGTATTTTCTATGTATAATCATGTGATTCATGCCAAGTTGCCAACACAAATTAAAACTACATAAGCATGATTATTGATTGAATAATTTGAATTCAAGTTTAGAACAATCAAATGACATGAAAGTAGATTCATACTAGATGTAAAAATGTGTTTGTCAGGACCCACCCCGAATTTCACTCTGAAACCCGAAATAAGTCATGTGGGGACCACCTCCAAGGAAAAGTTACCGAAGGACTCGGCAAACCTCCCTCGAAAATGGACAACCCTAAACCGGAAAAATTATAGAACCACCTTTTTAACCCAAAATTAACATCCTCCATAACAACCCATAATTATCCAGAACAAGTTATACAAAAATCTCAAAAGTATTCAGAGCTAATAAAATAAAAACAACGGAAGCTGACATTTTCCTAGTAGATTAAACAGGTAACCTACTGGCGAAAAGTAGCGGAAAGATGGATGAATATGCCTCAACGTCTCCTTCTAGACCCCACTCGAACGCTGAAGACTAGGCATTTTAAAACGAAGGGCTCAGGGGAAAATATTCAATTACGTCAGAGTGAGTAGACAAAAGCAATTTCGACATAACCAATAATATTTCCCCAAAAAATACTTTTATTGAAAACGTTTTACCAGCGACAGCTTAAAAGCTTAACTCAAAAATTCTTAACTGGTGTCTAGTCTCGCTAGACTCCCAAACTTTAATAAATGTCCTCTCAGGCTAGGATTATATATATCAGTATGTATTTACACTCGTCTATTCCTTGTACGGTATCTATGAATAAGCTCGAAAAATAGATAGTCATACAAGGCTACGACGCTGGCGTCTAACGCTCACGTCACCCCATACTGGAATTGTACCTCATTATGGGGAAATCGCACGAGTGGATATATATATATATACGTGCATATATATACTGGAATTGTACCTCTTGGAATTGTCCACAAGAGTTCAACCCCATTGAAGCTCTTGATACGTGCATGGCTATTCCTGATAAGATCACGCATTCTGACATGATAGTTGGCAACAAGGCAGATCTCAACATCATAAGATTCATAAGAATACAGTTGAAGATCATGCTTGGTCAAACAACAAGGATACGTGGGAGGCAACGAGTCGTACCCTACAAAATATCTTGCCCAAATTTTCAAGTTGTTGACATGGAACAACTCTGCTCAACATTTGGAAATTTTCAACAGCGACAGTTGCACATTGAAAACATGGCGACGTCAAGACTTAGAGTGAAGCATTGGTGGCCTCCCCCGTAGCCTTATGAAGGGTAGCTAACCATGCTATACTTTCCTTCCCTTTACTCTTAGCTTTACTTCAGTTTTAACTTTTGTTTGTTTTCATTTTTCTCTCTTTCTTGCATAGAAAAAAGAAAATACAAAAAAAAAAACCAAATAGCAGAAATTACAAAAAGAGATCTTTGGTCTTGCTGAAATGCAAGACAACGATTTTGCCTACAAAAGGCTTGAACCTTACTTGAGGTCTATCCCTGAGGCCTGGAGACAATACAACAGGCATTCCATATGCCTTGAATTACTGCCAGCGAAGTCCAGACAGTGAAGAAATTCTAGTTGTTGCAAGTTGCAACAGCCACTACTGGACAGTCAACTTCGCAGACTCCACTAGAATGGTTCAGGAGGAATTAGCCGGCCCGCCTTATATCCACCGAAAGCCCTGGATGTTTATTTTCCAGAGGATTTTACGCTTTATCATTCCGACATTCCTGGAGAAACTTATGGCGGTTTGAATGCAGACAGGTCAGGTTACACGCGTATTTGCAATATGCATTTTCATGACCTCGTAGCATGCTTTCCTCACTGGGGGGCATCCATAGAAGTTTGGGGTACCTTTATCCATACATCAAGATCTACTCAAGGCCAATCCATGACCTTTTTTAGTGTTCGCCATTTTTCAAAGAGGCATGCTAAAGTTTTGATGTCCTTCATTCTTCTCAAGCATCGGCGAACAGACATCAAAACTAGGGGGGCACATTGGGGTAGATATGTGTTCCAGATATTTCAAACTCTAGACCTTCTTCAAGTGTCTTAGTCATTATTTAGGCCAATCCATGTGGCCTCTAAAAAAAATATATTATGCGGTCGTTCGCCTATCTTTTTGTTTGCTTCTCTTTGGGGGGGAGGGGAGGGGCAGCGAAGTACATGGACATTGTCATTCCATGTTTATCATAAAGTTGGTTCCCCATTGCCAATAGCTCGCGAATGGCCATTTTTTAGAATCTAGTCAAAGCAAACGTCTGCTCAAGGTGCATCCCTTCAAGATATATCCATGCGAGCTACATCCGCTCGCGGTATGTGCAATGTACTATATCTTCTTAGAAGAGCAAGCGAATGCAGGCAAAGAGCAGACGAATGCAGAAGTAGAGCAGGCTAAGGCAGGCGAAGTGCAAGTCCAAGGTGTCGAGTTATGTCAAGAGATCATGTTATCAGTTTAATAGGGTACTAGGCAAGCCGTACAGCAGCTTCGCTACAATGCTTTGCTAGGTGCTAGGGTTTCAAGGCCTATTCACAGGCTTGTCTACTCACACTCATTTTATGTATGACCCGAGCCAATACCAGTGACTTTAGAGCAGCATGAACATAAACCTCTTCAGTCATTCTTGACATTCATAACTTCGAGGCTGGGTGGCATTATTTACACCCAAATTAATATTTTACAGGATGGTAAATGTCTATGTGAATATTAATTAAATTCTTGGTCCATGTCATACCGGCGAGCCCAAGTTTCTTTAAGTTTACAAGTAATGGCCCGCCAGTAAGACCACGCCAGCTGAATTATAAAGTCCGTGCGCGGAATGGCTTCACGCGGACCACAGATCTGGCGCGCTTGGTAGACTTCGCGCGGATTACAGAGCTCATGCGCTTAATGACTTCGTGCGTAGGCAAGGCGAAGTGATACTTCCCGTAAGAGTGGAGCCTTAGGCGAGGCGGAGTACATTAAGGCGAGCTGGCTCGCTGGCTCGCGTAGGTGTCTTCGCGTAGAAGCCATAGGTGAAGTCCGCATGCATCACATTAATTGTTGAAGACTCTTACAAGTCTTTAACATGCTTCGGGCCAATCTATATGGCCCTTTTAATATAAAAGGTCCTTTTAATATAAAAAACCTTTTTAAGGCTCGCAAGCTGCAATAGCCCGCGAGATGGAAGCAAGCTTCAGGAGCTCACGGGATGTTTTAAGTCCGCAGACGCGCGAGATAGGTTTTCCGCAAGGACTGTGACTCCCCACGGAATAAAAATACGTCTAATTCTGGTCCGCATAAGAGTTTATAATTGGGCGGCGCAGAAGCAATGCCCTATACGGAATGAAATGTACGAGCTGGACATGTGTCACAAGACGGTTGGTTCGCAAGAGCGGAACAATGCCCTTGTGCTATTAGGGTTTCAGAGTCCGATTTGGATTCTAATCATCTTTCTTTCGCCGCAAGTCGAGCTGCTATATAAAGGCCTCGAGGGTTTACAGAAAAGAAACAATCATATCTCTCAGCAAACACATAACTTTTACAACAACAACTCAGAGACAATCTCTTTACAAACTGTAACCCAGTTACCTTTCGAGCTACTCGAAAACGCTAACCCTAAGCGCACCGCCGCCTAGGTTTTCTCAGAGCCCTCCTGGACTCGCCCTCGATCACCCTTGATTCCCTATTGTTGCTCTGCTCGTGTCTTACCGTGAGTATCAAATTGCCTTGTGCTCATAATTCCTCGTCCGCGAGATGGCACCTGAAAACCCCCTTCGCCTGATCAGAAGTCAAGCTCACATACAACTCTTTCCTCGTCAGCGAGGTGGCACGCCCGCAGCATCTCCCTCTTTCTTTGTTCGCTAGTTACCTCTCGCTCGCGCGCTGAGGATTGTGGCCAAAACAACTACATTAGTAGACATGTTATGATTTTAATAACTAAAAGCAAAATTTTCAAAATTTTCGTGAAACAGGATGTGATCAATATAGTAAAATACAGCTATGGTACAAAATTCACCAGTTTTCTATAATGTTTGGATCTCGATAGACGCGATCAACCCTAGATCAACGTCACTTATCATATGAAAACGCTATTACCTACCGCCCCCCCCTTTCTGTGACCTAATTTTGTTGATTCTTCTAAACACACTATCACATAGATGATATGTAACTACCTATGTAAAAATTTTAAGACGTTTACCTCTTAATAATAGAGCTTCTCATAAAGAAGCATAAGCCTAAAGAAGGTTGACCGTTTTTATCGGGGCATAAACGTTACCGAAAATAAGTGATTTTTTTAACCATAGCCTTATCGCTATATCGAACACATCTTATTTCATAAGATTTTCTAAAATTTTGTTTCATTTGTACAATTGATTCACAAGAATATACACTTGTATATAACCTACTAAAAATAAACTTAACTAGTCTTAAATATCCATGTACATTAATGGAATGAAATATAAATTGAACGTTGACTTTGAAAAATTAATTTTAATATGAATTGAAAATTAACTTTCATATATGAATATTTAGTGAACTTTCCTGAGAAAATGTTCGTTTTACTATTTTTGTATGGATTAAATTAATTGGGTATGTATGAAAGGCTAATATTTAATAAATTAACTTTTTTATAATAATCATTTGCTTAAGTCATTTAATTTCGTCTCATAAATGCTCACTTAAGAAACGAAATATTTCAATTTCATCGCTTAAGTTCTCACTTAAGAGAGGAAACCATATTTGTTGCGTAAGTAGGTACCTAAGAGACAAGAAAATTTCATCTCTTAAGCGGTTGCTTATGCTACGAAATTAAAAAAAAAATCATCACTTAAGCTCTTTTTTCTAGTAGTGGAACCTATGTCGTCACAAACAGCATTGGCGACGCCAGTATTTGCAACAGATGCTTTGCAACGGTAAAAATGCCGTGGCAAAAAAGCTATTTATGAATAAAACAAAAAAAAATGCCATACAAATAGAAACGGTAAAATCTATATTTTTTTTATCTGCATAAAACCATACAAGTAGGAAGAAACCTAATGCTTGGAATGGTACGTTTTAATCTTAAACCTAGCAAGTTCACAAGAAAATGAAGAAAGTTTACAAAATCAAGAAAATGGAGATACTTTATGCTTCTTCAGATGCATCAAACGGAAGTCCCTCATCTGACAAAACATCCTCCTTGCTCTTGTCTGTAACCTGCAATCATTCCATGGCTAACTCTTTCAATGCACCTCCATCTGACTGTTCTTTGTGATCAGCCATGTTTGGATAGCAGTAATTGAACTGCAAGATATATTTTTGAACATAAGCAACTAAGAGTACTTGGATAGTAAGATAAGAGCTACAAGCTAGAATCAGTTATAAATGCAACTTAGTCAATATGATATGAATAACCAATATGTCAAACAAATAGAACTTGCTCAGTTTTTCCAGATAGGTTGATGAAGATGGTGTAGAAGTTGAAAATTATTAATTGGCAAATTACAAATATAGTAGTATCTGTGTAACATTGTAGTTTGCCTGTCTGTTAGACTATAATAATAATCTTGGTCAAACTATGTTTTGCTCATGCTTAAAAGAAATCATCATAGAGGCCCTTTATATGTTTATTATATTGGAGAAATGACATGGAAGTCACAGGAACTATATATAACTATGGAAACTCATTCGTTGATATATATAATAAGAGAACAGGCAACAACAATTGTTGGATTATCGAAAAAAATTGATTCACTCATCCAAAGCAGACACAGATAATGTGTCCACGTATTACCACACAACAAACATTGAGGTTTAAGTGTAAAGATGATGCAAATAAGAACATCAATGAAGAAAGTTTTCAGGCCTTTAGAAATGAGAGCAGTGCTTATAACTATAATGATTTATCCAGAGTACTTGAACTATTGCATAGACGGATACAAAATGCAGAGTTAAACATGTAAACAGTTGCACATGCATTCATATACAGACATAAAACTAGTGCACAGTTTCCAAATGCATACCTCAAGTTGTTCATGGTGAAGTCACTTATGTTCTTCTACCTGCAACCACAATGCTTCAGTAATTCATACACTGCTCTTGCATGTATACAAAAAAAAAAATTCAAGTTCATATTACAAATTAATAGCTCAAACATATATAAATCAATAGATATATAAATACTGCAGCTGTCACGTCCCGGTTCTTAAGTTATTTTTACGGTTATTTACTTTGGTAATATTTTGGTCTTTTACCGTTTTAAGTAACTGTTGACTATTTAAGACTCCAAGTTGACTTTTTCCTCCGTATGAAATTTGGGAAAAACTTTCTTCATGAAAGTCGTAGAGGATGTTATTACGAGTTCGTAGACATGCCATGCGTTAAAATCGGAGCTAGCGTGTAAAAGTTATCAACTAAAAATGTAAGTTTTACTCGGGTATTATTTTTTCGGGGTGTTTTATTTTTTTTTTGGGTTTGGGTTGATTAAAATGGATGGACCGGTTTTGGGGGAGGCCCAAAAGCCATTTTCCTTTCTCTTTCTCTTTCTCTCTCCCCGATTTCCTCTCCCCACCCGATTTTCTTCTCTCTCCCGCTGCCCCATTTTCCGGCCACCATTCCGCCGCCGTCCGGCCGCCCCAGACCGCCGCACCGGTCCCGTTCGGTCGGCCTCCAACCCAGCAACCTCCCTAGACCGGTGAGAGGAGCCCTAGCTCCGCCGTGAGGGAGCGGTGCCGCCCGAGACGTCCGACTGCCCAAACCTTCTTTTCGCCGGAACTTCCTCCTCCGGCCACCAATCCGGGCAAGCTTGGTACGGTTTTGTAGCCCTCCTCCCGTGCAGCAACCTCTCCAATCAGCTCGCTCCGTCGAGAGCTAGGTAAGAAGAAATCGGAATTTGAAATTTCTAGGGCTTTTTATGTATTTCCGTTCGATTGATGTGCTTAGGCTTAGAATTGGAGTTTGTGGTAGTTAGGAATGTTGTAGAGGAGGTTGAGAGGAAGATTCTGTTAAAATTTGGTGACCATAGGAGATCGCCGGAAAATGGCTGCCGGCCGCCGCCTCCGGCGGAGCCGCCGCCGAGAAAATATTTTTGGTGGAGAAAAATGTGAGGAGTTTAATGGAATAAGTTTTAGAATTTTTGGAGGAGTTTTGGATAGGTTTGAGATTTGTTGAAGTTTAGTATTTTTGGCGGATTATTAATTAATAATCCGGCCATTGGATTTTATTTGGTAAAAAGTGTTTTTCGAGGTTGTCGGAAAAATTTGTGGAGTTTTGAGGTTGGCAGTGGATTTAAGATTTTGGAGTGTTAGGCTTGGTTGAGCGCGAAGCATATTTAATTATGCATGTTTTGCATTTAAACGTCGATGTTTCATTTAAGGTTTTATGTATATGGAACAGGATGCGAGGAGGCTCAAGCTGAGGAGACCTCCGACCGACGTCAGGCTTAGGCCTAAGTTGTGAGTGGACGTTTATTTTTAAATAATATGCATGCTATGGTTCATGATTGAACATTTCCTTTTTGTTGGAGTTTTGACGTCAATTAATTTTGACGCTTTTATTTCTCTTGGAGAGATACCGAAAATGGGATTTTCGGTGGATATAAATATGTATTTATGAGAGAGTATGTATAGAAAATGCTAGCTAGCCATATGTGTCTGTCCACCTTAATGGCGTAGCATATAGCCGCATTAAGGCGTGACGTGAGCGTTGGACGTAAGCGTAGTAGCCCTATTTGAGTGTTTAATTCATATAGGGAGTATGGGCACATATTTATACACCGTCTGTCCACCTTGATGGCGTAGTGTAGCACCGCATTAAGGCGTGACGTGAGCGTTGGACGCGAGCGTAGTAGCCCTATATAGACCCATGAATCTATATAGGGAGTATGGACGTGTGTAAATACATACATATTTTATAGAGCCTGAGAGGCTCGATATTATGAGATGAAAGTTTTATCGCTTGCAGCATGCATTCGATTTTTTCTTTAAAAATTGATTTGGGGAAATATTTATTTGTGGTCAGTTCAGTTTTGTCCACTCACTCTGACGTGTTAAATATTTTCCCCTGGGCTCTTCGTTTTTTTTTAAATGCCCAGTCTGCAGAGTTCGCGTGAGGTCCAGCAGGAGACGTCAAGGCATAGTGACCCAGCTATCAGCTACATTGTGCCAGTAGGTTACCTGTTTAATCTACTAGGAGTTTGTTAGCTTCCGTTGTATTTTTATTTTATTTTTAGTAGCTCTGAATACTATTGGAATTCTTGTTTGTATTCTAGCTACTTTTGGAGTGTAGCTGAAGATTTATTTGTTTTGGATTAAAAGGTGATTCGTAAGTTTTTAAGTTAGGGTTGTCCATTTTCGAGGGAGGTTTGCTGAGTCTTCGGTAAATTTTTCCTTGGAGGTGGTCCCCGCACGACTTACTCCGGGTTTCAGGGTGAAATTCGGGGTGGGTCGTGTCAGCAGCAACACCTACTTTTTAATTCTGCATAATTTCAAATTCCAAAACACAGGCATATATGTACATATATATCATCATTTACTGCTATAATATAATCAACTCCAAATCTTGAACTGTAATATAACATCACTGAATTTGACATCATCCATATTACCTTGAAGGAGATAATCCACTAGAGAATCCACTCTTTAACTGATCAGTTATCTGAAAGAAAAAAAAAATGTGAGAACCATTGACAATTTGATCGAGTACTTCACTATTCCATCACAAGACTTATGCAATCAAATCAACTACTCTTGGAACTAAACCTCTCTCCTGCTCATTGATTGCCATTATGCTAGGCCCCTGCAAAAGTACAAGCATCACCCATGTGAGCTTCATTAACTTAACAACTATTGGCTAACAACTCTAGAGCATGATGGTAACAAACCATTACCTCCATACCATATGTCTTCCCAGCTCCAGTCTGTCATTCGATGAGCAAGCTTGCATGCATGTCAATTCACCAACAAATGAACGAGCCACCACCAAAGGAGGAAAAGTTACATGTCCATAAGTGATGATCGTGTCGTTGAAACCATCAATAGCATCTGGATCATCATCACCAACATTAATAGCATAAAGAGCAGATCATACGAAAATGAGTTGCATAGACATCAAATTAACAAAGTATTCTCAAATTACTACAATCTATAACTAGTCCTTCAAAATTATTCAGAAAATAAACAATGCAACCATTACATAAGTGCTAAAGAATCCATTCAGATATACCTTTCACAATCGGCAGAGCTAGAAATTCATAGACCTGACCTTGATCCGAGTTTTCGTAAAACACCTTATCAAATCCAAAAGTAAATTCTTCTTCCTTATCATCCTAACATAGAAAAACTCAGATTTATCATTACAAAAATTCAATTACCAAACAGATTAGCAGCGGATAACATGAGTTAATCAACCAATTAGCGCCTAAATTAGCGGTAAGAGAAAACCTTGAAGACAAAGCTCTGCGAATCTACGTAGACTGAGTCGCCGTGATCATTCGAATTCAAAATCAAAAACCTGGCCGCCTAATGTCATGGTCAAGACGCTTCCTTTCTTGACCCGCTCCTAAGGATAAGCGAAGAGCATCAGGAGCTTGACGACAAAGCTCCTCCACGCGCTCGCCTCCCGAAACTGAAACTCGTCGCTCGGATAGTCCTTGTCCGTCTTAGCCTTGGCATTCTCGGCGGCGTTGGTTTAAGCCGAAACGGTGCCGTTTTCGGTCGATTCGGTGGCGGAGGACGACGAGTCGTCGAAGGTGCAGACAGAGAGGCAGCGGCGGAGGGAGAGAGGAAGAGAGTGAGAGAAGAGAGGGAAGGAGGCTCCGATGATGGAGGTGAAGAATCGGGTGTGGATTGGGGTGAGGTGGTGCGAAGCGTGGAGGAGAATCAGTTGGAATGAGCGGAGGAATTAGAATTGGGGATTTTAGGGTTTAGATTCCGATCTGCCAAATGGAAGGTAGGAGGAGGAAGAGAAGGAATTCGGTTGTTGTCTTCATTCGGCCGGGGGCCGCTCGAAGGATGGCAGCTGGGCAGCTCAGTCTCAGACCCTCTCTCTTCTCTCTCGACAAAATGAGGGATTGAGATTAGGGTTTTTCACTTCAATACTCAGGGAAACGACCAAGATTGAAAATGCGGTCTAGATATAAAATCCACGGCCGAAATTAAAGGATGGGAACAAAATCAGAAGTGGTAATTTTAAAGTATGCCACGGCTTCTTAGCGTTGGCGCGAAGTTTATATATATGTATATATATATATATTTTACTTTATATTGCCATCGTTAAATTTTTAATTTTTTGTAACGACACAAAGTTGTTACCGTAAAATGGTTTTAATTTAGTGACGGAAGTATTGCCGTCGCAGCGCCGTCGCGAAAAATAACTGAATGGTGATGGCATATCTGCGCCGTGGTAATTTAGGGTGACTAATTTAAGTTTTTTTTTTTGTAGTGTGTTATTCTCATATCTCAGTAGTTCTGATAACACAATCTAGGCGGAGAGAATGCACAGAGAAATGATTTATTCATCCTTGTTTATTAGAACCCCCGGTGGAATCTAGCAGCTATCTGAGGAGGCAAATGCATGCAGCAACAATAAACAGAGTCCAACTGTTGTTAAAAGACTCGTTATCAATGTGAACAGACACAAAAATCTGTTGTTACAAGAATATTCTGGAAATGACGTTTATATCCTTGACCAACAGGACCCCTGATTTGGACTTGGTTTGGTTTTTGTAACCTTATAAAATTAGATTTTTCTATAAAATACATGCAAAAAAAGACAGCAGAGTGAGGCTTATATAATTTCAAAGGGCTTGGAATTGACCACGTAAATGAGATGAGGTCCGTTGGTTGGCGATAGGTGAGACGTGTGGCTGAAACGTCGTCTCGAAAGTGACGTCCGTGGTTTGTTTTGGGGGCGGTGGGGTCGGTTAACGTGAGAAGCGGTTAAAAATTAAAGTAATTGGTTTTAACTGGATCCTTAAGGCTGAATCTGACCTCTCCGTTTACCCTTTCGGTTGGGGAAGTTGTTGACCGGTCGTATACGCTGCAAGCTGCAGCTCGGCTTCAAATTTATCAACCAGCTTGTGTAGTTAGCTTGGTAATAACTTGCTTAAAACTTATTGTAGTCGGTAGTCGGTAAATACATCCCCTAGCCGTGATGCTACGAAGTCCAGCATGAGACAGATCGAACAGGCCTCATCCTAGATGTTATAGCAATCTGGGCCGGGAGGGGAAAACTCCACAGAAGGCCAAAATAAACAGAACATAAACAGTATATTTGTCCCACATCGAATAACATACAAGACATAAGTCAACGCGGAGCTATAAATACAGCTGAAGTTAACCAAAATGGTAAAAAACATCTCCTAGCATTTAATACTCACCTACCGATACTGACTTTATCATCGGAGAGAGAAAGACCGGAAAGTCCCGGTCGGTCTCCTTTTGCAGATAAGAAGAAGCTTCTCCAAGGATGAATCAAGTGCGGTAGTTTCTACGAGGACTACAGGATCCAGCAGAAACAATTGGCGCCGTCTATGGGAACTCTTACAAAAAGCCAGAGTCTCGATGACGAAGTCAAATGAAGCAGGACTCGGGAGCAGGATAATGTCAAGAGATCACAGTGGCCTCAGTGGAGATAAGACGCCGGGAAGCAATACTCGGCCGGGTGGAACGGATGAAAGTCAGGAGTGTGCACCGTCGACAAACGATCTGCAAGCGACCCCGGATGGAACGATGTGCGATCTCACGCAGGAAGAAATGGAGGACATGGTGGAGAGGTTGAGAGCGGACGTGGCGCGCATGGAGAGAGAAAGATTGCGGGACCGCTTAGACGCAGCCGCTCGGAAGAAAAAGCTGGAGACGGACAACGCAACGATAATGGGTGCGTTATCGAGAAGACTGGAGAGTGACGAGGAGACGCTGCAACATGTTCCAGGAGACGCTGTCAGGAGAAGCACTAAGCTGGTTCTACGAGCTCCCGGTCGGATCAATAGATTGCTTTAGGAACCTAGCGAACAGATTCGTGAACCGATTCATACTGTGTACGGACGAGCAGAATACCGCTCAGCTGTTCAAGGTAAAGCAAGGGCGCGCCGAGGGACTGAAGGCTTTTGTAAATCGTTGGCAGGGGGCCACAGCCAAGGTCAGGAATTTCGACAAGAAGGTGGCGGAATAAGCCTTCGTCCAAGCCCTGTTTCCCGGGAAGTTCTTATACGCGGTTGGAATTGAAATTCCCCGGGGCTATGATAAGCTAATGGAAATGGCGATCAGGCAAGCATAGGCAGACCGTGACACATACGGGGATCCGCACACGGGCAAAAGAAAAGAAGACGGGAGGTCTGAATCCCAAGGACAAACGATCCAAGAAGTAAGAACCTGGAAAGGGGACCAAGAGGGAGAAGCTTTCATCCCTAGCAAGAGGTTCAAAGACGGAGGCAGGAAGCAAGCCAAGCAAATGGGGGGGTCCAGAGGGGAAGAGCAAGGGGAGCTATAAGGACAGTGGATCTAGAGTAACAGTTCCCGCAGCCAGGGGAGCTTTACCACATTAACGGCAACCCCGGAGGTGGTGTGGAACGAGAACAAGGGAGCAATCCTAGGACCAGCAACCAGAAAGTTTCCACCGTCCCGATTGACCCGAGAGGATACCGGTAAATACTGCAGATACCACGAGGAAGAAACGCACGCGATAAATAACTGTGTTGAGCTAAGAAAAACGATCGAGAGCCAACTAAAAGCGAGAAAGCTTCAGCAATACGTGTCAGGTCCGCGGCAAGCAGCAGTGGAATCCGTTTACGGGACAATTAACACGATCCGTGGGGGAGCACGTATAGACCAGAGGAATAATGAGGCCAAGAAGCAATGTCCCGGGATCAGAGATGGGCGAGAGATATACGCCTTCGGAAGCTGCAGCGCATAGAATGTCAACGTGAGGTGGAAATCAGTGACGTTCGAAGAAAAAGAAGAAGAACAAGGGACCAGACTGCCTCACAAGGATCCATTCCTGATCACTGCACAGCTTGATCATTATCTTTGTAAGAAAATTCTAATCGACACCGGGGTGTCCATGAATGTGCTGTTCAGAAATGTTTGGCAGGCGCTAAAGAGGGGGAGCATCAAGCTCAAGCAGGATAATGAACCATTGATAAGCTTCTCCGGGGACGTGGTGCAGCCTCTTGGATCTGACTACATACCCATGATCCTCGGGGGTTTAGAGGGGAACACGTTGAGAACAGCAGTCGATTTCATAATTGTCGACTGTGACTCGTCGTACAATGGGATACTTGGGAGACCGGCCCTGTGGAAAGTCAAGGCATTCATCGCCGGTCACATGGTGATGATGAAACTGCCATCCCCAATGGGTATTGTTACCGTCCGGGGTGATCAGTTGGTTGCAAGAGGATGCTACGCCATCGACCGAGATAATAGTAGGAAAAGAGCAGAAGTATTAGCCTCCGGGAGCTCGAATAAACTGATGTCGAATGTGTACGAGGATCCCAGGATTAATGCTGCGGCAGAAGAAACTAAGTCCGAGAGACCTAGTTCAATTGAGGAAACAGAGCTCATTTGCATCTCGGACGAGTTCCCAGCAAGAACCACAAGGATCGGATCGGGGTTGACGCTCATCGTACGGGAGGAACTTGTACATTTCCTGAAGGCCAACAGCAAAACATTCGCGTGGTCATATGCCGACATGCCCGGTATCCCGGGTGATATAGTCACGCACAAGTTAGGAATCCGTAAAGGCGTGCCCCCGGTACGACAGAAGCGGAGGTTGTTCGATCTGGCCAAGTACGACGTCATCAAGAGAGAGGTGCAGAGGCTGCTGGATATCCAGTTTATCAAGGAAGCGAAATACCCTCAATGGTTGGTCAACGTGGTCATGGTCCCAAAGAAAGCGGTAGGGCAATGGAGGATGTGTGTGGACTACACCAATCTAAATAGGGCGTGCCCCAAAGATAGCTTCCCGTTGCCCCGGGTTGATCAACTTGTCGATTCCACCTCCGGATTCGAAATGCTGAGTTTCATGGACGCTTACGCGGGCTACAATCAGATAACGATGGATCCCGCGGATGAGGAGCATACCGCCTTCATGACCGACAAAGGAGTCTACCACTACAAGAGGATGTCGTTCGGACTAAAGAACACGGGAGTAACCTACCAACGCCTGATGAACAAGATGTTCGCCAAGCAGCTGGGGATCACCATGGAAGTGTATGTGGATGACATGTTGGTGAAGAGTCCCACTGCGGTCGGGCACGTGAGCTACCTGCAAGCAACTTTCGATATCATACTCGAGTACGGTATGAGGTTGAACCCGGAAAAATGCTTGTTTGGGGTTGTCAAGGGGAAGTTCTTGGGCCATGTGATTAGCCGGCAGGGTATCGAATTCCCGGGGAGATGCTATATCTCTATTTGGTAGCATCCAGTACGGCAGTAAGCTCGGCTCTGATCAGGAAAGATGATGTCATCGAATTTCCGGTGTATTATGTGGGCAAGGGCTATACGCTGGTTGAAAGCAGATACCCGTATCTAGAAAAGTTGGCCCTAGCACTCATCGTGACCGCCCAGAAGCTGCGGCATTATTTTCAAGCTCATTCTATCACCCTATTCACGAACTGCCCCCTCAGGAAAGTCCTCTTGAAGCTAGAAACGAGCGGGAGACTAGCCAAATGGGTGATAGAACTAGGGGAGTTCGACATACACTACATGCCGAGAGTAGCCATCAAGGGGCAAGCAGCTGCAGATTTTATCTCTGAACTGACCCCCATGGAAAGGGTCGTGGAGTGCTCGGAGGTTGAGCGAGTGGCTCCCCAAGAAGTCCAGCCATGTTGGAAGTTGTTCGTAGATGGCTCTGTCACTAAAGAGAAGAGCGGGGCGGGAATAATATTTGTTAGCCTGGACGGGTTCGTGTACAAGTACGCCCTGGAGTATAATTTCTCTGCATCCAATAATGCAGCCGAGTACGAGCATTGATCGGGGGGCTACAATTGGCACTAGAGATTGGAGTAAAAAGAGTCGAAGTGTTC
The DNA here is from genome assembly GCA_034370585.1 of Fragaria x ananassa. Classification (NCBI taxonomy): domain Eukaryota; kingdom Viridiplantae; phylum Streptophyta; class Magnoliopsida; order Rosales; family Rosaceae; genus Fragaria; species Fragaria x ananassa. Next base: position 4,110,134 of record CP139761.1, on the reverse strand, counting down.
AGTGACTCGCATCTTGTGGTGAACCAAGTTAGTGGGACATTTGAAGTTAAAGAACCCCACCTGAATTCTTACCGGGCGCTCACGAAGGCTCTCTTGTGCGGATTCAAGTCAGCAATTGTGGCTTAGATCCCTAGGAAAGAAAACAGCCATGCCGATGCTTTGACTCGTCTTGCCACCGGTACCCGCCAAAAAGGGCGCAAAAAGGTTAAGGTTGAAATCCTAGACCGGCCGAGTATCAACAAGACGGTCTCAAAAATATTTGCCATCACTACCGGTCCCAAGGAACCGACATGGATGGACCCCATCATCGAGTTCATCAGAGAAGGTGTTCGCCCGGAGAACAGGCGGCAGGCGAGGAAGTTGCAATCGAGATGCGCCAGATACACGCTGATCGACGGTAAGCTGTACCGCAGGGGCTACTGCTTCCCCAACTTGAAATGTGTGTCAATGCAAGAAGGTGAGACGATCCTACGGGACATCCACGAAGGCGTTTGCGGTAATCACTCTGGATCGAGATCTTTGTCCTTCAAGGCTCTAAGAACGGGGTATTTTTGGCCCAATATGGGAAAGATGGCAGATCAAGTGTCAGCAAGATGCCATAAATGCCACCAACATGCTAACAAGGTTCATTCCCCGTCCATTGCACTCTCAATCTTGCTGTCTCCATGGCCCTTCGCACAGTGAGGTCTAAATTTGATCGGTAAATTTCCCACTGCTCCCGGACAGTACAAGTATGCCATAGTGGCGGTGGATTACTACACCAAGTGGGTTGAAACAGAACCGCTTAGATGAATAATCACCGACAGTGTGATGGGTTTCCTCATGAAAAATATTTACTACAGGTTTGGTGTTCCGGAAACTATCATAACCGACAATGGTACGCAGTTCAACAACCCGAAGCTCATCGAGTTCACCAAGGACATGGGAACCCGGATGGTGTTTGCATCGGTAGCTCACCCAAAGACCAACGAGCAAGTGGAGGCAGTCAACAAGATTGCAAAGAAACTGCTGAAGAAGAAGTTGGACGACGCCAAAGGATTATGGGCAGAAATGCTCTCGGAAGCCTTATGGGCTATCCGAACCACTGCTACGAAGTCAACGGGAGAGACGCCCTTCAGCCTTGCTTTCGGAAATGAGGCTGTCATTCCTATCGAGGTGACTGTACCGACTGGAAGAGTCGAGGGATACGATGAGCAAACCAACACAGAGGGGCTACAGTTAAACATGGATCTCATCGAGGAGAGAAGGGGCAGGGCTAACCTACACAACCAAGTTTACAAGAAACGCGTCACCCGGCACTATGACTGCAAGGTCAGGTCGTGAACCTTGGTTTGGGAGATTAGGTGATGAAGTGGGTGATGACCCAGCCAATGGCCCTTGATCTAACATGGGAAGGCCCTTACGAGATAGTGGAGGAAGTCGTCCATGCAACGTTCTTCCTAAGGGACAGGGACGACATAGTCACCGGGCACCCTTTGAACACCGAACACCTTAGGTTCTACCCCATTTAATAGAAGTCGGGAATTGTAAATTATGCCCACCGGGTTTGACTAGGTCAACCCTGGAGGATGCCTTCATTTGTTTTGGTAACAACTATTACAAAAATGAAGAAGTTAAATTCGTAACACTGGAGTGAAACTGTCGATTAGACACATCAGGTTCAAAAGGGCAAAACGAAGAGGCAAAACACAGAACTAAAGGCACGAAAATGGGAAATTCAACATGGGCACTTAAATAAATTATGACAACCGGACCACCGAGTTGAAGTCTTTGTTCCCCGAAGAAAGCACAAAGCCATTCAAAAAAAGTTCATCAAAAATTACAATCCGGTTGCACTCAGTTCAAAGCCCTAAGCTAAGTCATTCCCGACCGAGTCAACTGTATCTTCTTCATCCTCACTCTCGGACGCATTCGTGTCAGCACCGGCACTGTCAGGATTGGCCACGGGATGACTCTAAGGGAGGATTGCCTGGGAGTCCAGAGCTTTGGTCTTCTCCTGTGCAGCAAGGAGATCCGCGAGCATCCGGGGCTTGTCAAGGTACCCATGCACGCTCCACTCCGTGAACTTCTCGGTGATGGCCTCATCCCGGGCAGACTGAAGAAGACCTTTGAACTCCTAGGATTCCTTGAAAGCTGCAACGGCCTGATCACAACGTGTTGAAACAAGGCTCTCTAGCTCCGCGATCTCGGCTTCCTTCTCACGAAGCTTACCCTCAAGTGGGCGATACTTTTTAAGCTCCACCCTCAAGGTCTCCACTTCAGCTTCTAGATAGGGGACCCGATCAGGTTTGCTCTCCACCTCCCGAACGTGAAGCTGAAGCATGGCCAGCTTCTCGGCCAAGGCATTTTTCTCCATTTCCAGGGACCCCTTCTCGGTATGGAGGTAGCTTACATGACTGTTGAGCTTGGCCACCTGCTCTTTCAGTTCGGCAGTGTCCTCGCTGGCATCTATGGAATACACCGCGAAGAGAGACTACAAATAACAGCTAAAATAAGTCCCCAAGACAAAAAAAACAACAAAAGAGTCTTGTGCACTAACTTTCATCAGATGTTCCAGGGCAATCTTTCGGGACTCGGAAGGAGAACCTTCTTTAAATTTCACCCGGTCGAGATCGATCCCCTTCAGGTCGCTGATCATTTCACGGATGAACTTCTCATCCGCACAGCCATACTCATTGAGAATCTGCCTGATCAAGGTCTTTGGAATCTTAGGAACCGCAAGGGCCAATATAGATAGCGAAGGAGTCGAAACAGATCCCCCGGGAGCCGACTTATGCTTCTTCATTTTCGGAGCAAGGTTCCCAGATACGTCCGCGCCGGTATATGTCACCTGGGGCTCAGCACCTTGGGTTTTCTTCGAATGGTGGTGGCGCCTTTTCTTTTCACCCAAATTGGTCCGCGAGACAAAGGGAGGAGGTACCGGCGGAGTCTCCGCTGACCCGTAAACCTCATCAGGAATTTCAAGCACCTTTTGCTTGTCCAAAACTCGTACCGTGTGCGTATCCACATCGACCTCGGTGCGAGAAGCCAAATCCCCTTTGGTCAGTAACTTCTTCAAGAGATCTTGATCATTCTCCATGTCGAGAGGGTGATTAGGGCGAGGAACACGCCTATGGATTTTTTCTACGAAACCAAAGACATGATATTTAGTTGAGCTAAGCATAACAAGGACTTAAAATGTCAAGCCGAAGTAAAGATGAACCCACCGGGTACTCTATCCATCTCGCAGTACGCGAGAACAGCCCACCGAGTCAAATGATACGAGCTATGGTCCTCGTCGTGGGGCCATGCGGCATATATGCGTGCAATACGCTCCCGCTCGATCGTTGTCAACGAGTAGTTCTGATCCCCAATAGCCCGGAAGTAGTTGGGGACCGTGTGTTGTCTCGCCCTTTTTTGCCACGGGCCCCCCACTAGGACTACATTCGCCCTTCATTCCTTGTTTATCGAAGACGGAAGATCGGTGATGACAGACTCGTAGTCCTGCGCAGTGAAACCTACACACCTAGAGCTTCCCGCCTTCTTCGAGTATGACAGTCTGTAGAGCGCGCGGAACTCGTTGATTGTCGGCCACCCCATGTTTGACAGACAATACGGGCATCCGAGTCCCAGAAGTTGTCGTCATTGATTTGGTGGGACCTGTCCGGGAGCAAGCTGCAGCATGCTCAACATGTACTGTACATATTGAGGTAGCGGTACAGAGAACCCATTCCTGAAAATGTTATCGTGCACCGCTACGTAGTTGTCTCTTGGAGCGCACGCTAGTTCCCCCGGGTACAAGCCACGCATTGGGATACCAGAGGGAATGTCCCACTCCTCCCTAAATTATTGTATCTCCTCGGGCGTGAACCTGCATACGGGCTCGTCGCACACCCTACTGTCCTCCAAGCGATGAAGGGCTCGTGTGATCGGGATCGCTTCGAGCACAGGGTGTTTGGGACTCGAGCTGGAAGATCCGAAATTAGATTTTACCCGCGCGGCATCTCTGTTAGTTTCCCAGAGCAGGTACTCTTCAATCCTTTTGTCATCATCAGCGGGAGCCCGCCGTGCTGAGCCAGAGACGCTGGCATCAGAAGCCCTAGACTCCATTTTAACCCTATAAAAAAACCATATGGGCTATCAGATACCTACATCGCGTGCCGTCGTCGGGAGGTTTTGACACCACCCATCTAAACACGGCGAAAATTCACAACAAACCCAGAAACACCTAAAAAACCCAGAAAAATCTACCGATATGCAAACCCTACATGATACGCTCATAAACATAACTGAACGCTGGAGAAGGGAAACTAACCAGATAGTGAAGGCCGGAGACACGCCAGAGCAGCAAACGGACAACACCTCGCAATCAGAAGATCAGTTATAGCAGGGAAGCAGTACTCCCTCCTTACGCAAGAACCCACTTTTCTTCTGAGCTCAGATCTACGTTTTAAAGGGAGGAAGACAAAAACAGAGAAAAACAAACACATAATGAAAGAAGAATGAAGCAGGGGGCAGAGATTTTCTCAGAAAGGGGACGAAACATATATACGAAGCGGGGGAAAGAACGCCTCGTTTCCCCCCCCCCCCCCCAATTTATTCACCATAAACGAGGAAATCGAACTCATCGTGACCCACCGTAGGATCGTGACACGTGCCCCACTAACCGGTAACTTCTCGAAGAAGAGATGAGTGAAACGACTTGCATTAAATGCACGTCCCTTCCCCCCCCCCCCATAGCGCCACCTGACAAATATGCAATTAATACCCTGACACACCACCACCTACCCAGGCTACCAACCCAATGACACTACCTGGTATCACTTGCCAGCAGTCACCGATCTCCTGGGGAATTCCTGGGCCCATCGGTTAAGCCATCAAGGATGTCGTAGCATACAGAGAAGGCATGTCTCGGATATTCCACCATGAGCGAGATCCCAAACTCGCGCACGTTATCCTCAACCATCGTGGCAACCCGCTGCGTTCGACTTTCCACTATAACAAGTGGGCGGATCACCATGAGCGTAGGAGGATAAGCCCCCTGCTGAACGCGGACTTTATTTCCACGCAACGAGGTGAACTCAGGCGCCAGACTTCCCCAAGACCTCAACTAGGCAAACTCAGGCGCGATATTTCGCCAAGATCGCAACGGGGCCATTATGTTCCAACAAAGTGACCAAAATAACAAGTCCCGGATAGGTGTGAGAAAAGATTGTAGGAAAATTGTAAGTCCCGGATAAGTGTCACCGGGAAGAAGCATGCAACAACTGCTTAGGAAAATCTTGATTCCCGGATAAGAACTAACGGGAAGAAACATATTAACCGTTTCATGAGATTCTTATACCAGAGCAAGAACCAATGAGACACATACACGAACCAACATGCATGTACATACCCCGACAATGTACCACCGGGAAGCATGTGCGAAACAACTAAACGCCATGAAAATTGTAAGTCCCTTGTACGGCTCCCGAAGAGTGGGAGTTGGGCATGTCAGTATCATTCCCTTCACACGGAGAATAGTGGCCTGATAACCCACGCGGCGATAATACCCCGTGCTCGAGCAACGACAACTAACATGAAACGGCTCGCTACCTTCTATCGCAACCACAACTCGTTCAAACGTGTCTTGAGTACGAACTTGGGGGGACTAGGATCGGGTACCCGTTGATAATTCTGCATCACGGACTATTTCTTCAAGTCCCCACTCAAGACGTGTCTTGAACGGGAACTTGGGGGGACTTGTAGTCGGTAGTCGGTAAATACCTCCCCTGGCCTGTGATGCTACGAAGCCCAGCATGAGGCAGATCAAACAGGCCTCATCCTTGATGCTATAGCAGTCTGGGCCGGGAGGGGAAGACTCCACATAAGGCCAAAATAAACAGAACATAAACATTATACTTGTCCCACATCAAATAACATACAAGGCATAAGTCAACGCGGGCTATAAATACAGCTGAAGTCAACCAAAATGGTAAGAAACATCTCCTAGCATTTAATACTCACCTACTGATACTGACTTTATCATCGGAGAGAGAAAGACTGGAAAGTCCCGGTCGGTCTCCTTTTGCAGACAAGAAGAAGCTTCTCCAAGGACGGATCACGTGTGGCAGTTTCTACTAGGTCTACATGATCCAGCAGAAACACTTATTTAAAAAGAATTAAAGAAAAAAAAAACTTACTAGACACCAATATCTTATTTTTGCTTAAAATTTGTTCATGCCTAGACTTGTTGGTAAGGAAGGACTTACCGAAATAGATAGTACACCAAAATCAAATGATTTAAGAAAGTAATATTAATGGTGAGTATGCCAATGTCACTTATCCTTAAAGTTGATTTTGAAATACCTCGATTCGATTGTCACCTTGTAGTAGTTGACACTTATAAGTAGAAGATAACAACTCATTTTGTTCGTGACATCGCATCGATTAGCAGACTTGATTTCCGTAAACATGATATTCAACTTTCAATGCAATGAGGTGGTTCGAGACTATGTAAGACCTATAATCTAAGTTTGTTCCACATGTTTTAGAAACGAAGATTATTCATTCATCATTTTTCAAAATAACAGTTGTTTAACAATTTTACCAATATCCGACGAACGACGTACTTAGCTTAATATCTATTGTTCTATACTTCTATAACATACTTGTTAATTCAATAGTCAACACTGAACACAAACTAGATAACTCAAATATCCTATCTCATTTATAATTTACACATTAGATTAACAGTTAATAGTCAAAACATATATCCTCGTATTCAAGAAATTTTCTAAAGGAGAGAAAATGAGAAACTGATAGAGAAAGATATAGCGCCAAAAGCGCGCGGCTAAACCCGAAGCCAACAAGCCCTTGTGCCAACCACGCTCTTCTTACTTTTTTGACTCTCTCTCTCTCTCTTCTTCGTATATATATATATATTTACACGCTCCCCCCACACTCTTCTCACCCTTCTCTAAAACCCCTCACTCTCATTTTCTCTCTCTCTCTCTCTCCATCTCTCTCAGATCCATCGCACTCCGTCACCGCCGTAATCAAATCATCCATGGCAGACATCCCCAGACCTAGCTCCGGCAACCGCCGCCAGCCCAGCCGTCTCCAGCGCCGCGCTCCTCCCCCGGCCTCCCTCCAAATAAACCCCGTCGCCGACTGGAACGTTGCCATCCCCCTCCTCTCTCCGCTCGTCTCCCCCGATAGCCCCGCCGACGCCAAACCCCGGGAAGACTCCCGCCTCCACCACCAGAAGCTCCAGAAACCCGATCTGCCACTTCATCATGCCGCCGAGGCCGAGAAATCTTCTTCCTCAGCTTCGGCGGTGTTTAAGAAGTGGCAGCACCCGGCGGCACCCTTCTGCTACGAGCCTGCTCCGCCGGTGCGTCCTTTTGTTCCCGTCTAGGGTAAAATGGGAAACCGGAGTCATAAGATTTTAGTCAGTAGATCTAACGGTGCGTGCTGAGTCGAGTGATTTGACCAGGCACGCATGTTTTGCCAACTGTACATCGTCCCCCTTTAATTTAGCCCCTTGTTTATTATGCGCCTTGGATTTACAAATTGGGTTTTACAAATTCTTTGCTTCTCTTTTTTATTTTATTTAATTTTTGTTGAAATTTCAATTATTGGTTACTGTTTGATTGAAATGCTGTTTGATTGGGAAAATGAGATGCCATTTCCATGTGTTGTTTAATGATTAGGGATGGAAATGACATGATTCGTTTCGACTTTGTGAGGAACTAGTTGGTTTAGTCTTCCAAGGAAATGTTATTATTGTATGTGGACATAACAATTTTCAACTTCGTGATTAGGACTACTGGTTAGAAAAAAGGAAAATTTAGGTGACATTTTTGGACCTAGTTGGGAACTTGAAAGCAACAGCAACATATTATTCAGCTGTTAACTGTGAGCATAATTCATAGTTGTGTGGCAAAATGGCTAAAGTCACTTCTTGAGAGGTACCCGAGTCTCCTTTAGTTTCCCTCTTGTTGATAGGGGCAAAATGTGAGGGTTGTTTGTCGGTATATAGTTGAATAGGTAGTTTAAGTTAGAACAATATTAGTGCAATGATATAAACAAAGCTTCTATTGATTACTTTTGGTTTTTAGGTTATTCACTTGATTTGAATTTTACCTTGAGTTGGTGTTTGGTATAGAGAATGCAATGATTTATAATGAGAACTTCAATTTTACTCTCTGTTACATTAGAGAGAAATCGAACATCTGATCTAGTCTAGACCTAACATAATTTCTTAAACCCGTGTTAAAACTTAGAACATCTGATCCACTATTAAGGCATCGGATCAAAGTTGTAAAATGACCACTTTTAAGTTTTAAGCCAACGGTTGAATGAGTGTCTTGAACTTCTGTTGAAGTATTATTTCTTGAGCATGAGTCATCTTAATGTTGATTTAAGATCGATCTCATGAAGTCTACATCTCAAACGTCCTCATCAGAATCCCACTCTTGTTTTTCTCTTCATTACTGATATAATTCAATCATAAATCCTGAAGAAAGAGTATGTGGTTGAAGTCACAGGGATAGATATTTCGACCAGCTTTCCTTTTGCTCCACAAAATGTCACATCCCGGTTCTTAAGTCAATTTGCGATTATTTACTTTTGGGTTACTTTAACGTTTTACCGTTTTAAGTAACCGTTTACTATTTAAGACTCCAAAAGTTGATTTTTTCCTCCGTTTGGAATTCGGGAAAACTTCCTTCATGAAAGTCGTAGAGGATGTAAAACGGAGTTTGGGGACACGCGGCACGCTCAAATCGGAGTTCGTATGAGAAAGTTATGGTATAAAAACGGAAAGTTACTATTTCGGTAAAGGGAAGAAGATATTTTTTTTAGAGGAAGAAAGGTCTAGAAGGTTTCGGGGGAAAAAAAAAAGGAGAAGAGTAAAAAGAAGGTTCGAGAGAGAAAAAGAAGGGAGAAAAAGGGGGGAGAAAAATTAGAAAAGGGACGGCATCTCTCTCTCTCTCCTCCCGCGCGATCCTCTCTCTCCCGCCACTGTTCTCCGCTTCGTGTGCCGCCGTCAGGCCGAATTGGGCGGTGATCCGGGTATCGGCAGGAAGCTAAGGAGGAGACCTATCGATCTAGAGTGGTGACAGCGTCCCTCTCGCCGCCGTTTGGGAGAAATCACGGTGAGAAGGTGCGACTGTTTGTCGCTGTTTTAGCCGGATTTCTCCCTCCTCAGGCCACCAATCGGTGAGTTCTTTATATGATTAGGTTGGGTTTGATTAGTACAACATCCCCTAGAAGGTATCTATCAAATTCGAAATGTGTAAGAGGATTTTCGGGCTAGGGTTTGAATTTGGGGATTTATGGTTGTTTTGATTCGATTACCCTATATAGGCTTGAAATTGGACTTAGTGATAGTTATGAAAGTTATTTGGGTTGTTGAGAGGAAGTTTGTGTCAAAATTTGGTAGCCATTGGAGGTCGCCGGAGTTCGGCTGCCGGCCGCCGGCGGCGGCGGCGGCGCCCCTTAAGGGCAGTTTTTCCTGTTTTTGGGATGGTTTTAATAAGAGGAGTTTATTGAAGTATAGTTTGGAATTGTTGGATGAGTTTAGGTTCGGTTTCGGATTTTCCGAAGACTAGCGATATTAATGGTTAAAATTGATAACCGGGTATAGGAATATTACTGTTAGACAGTTGTTGGATTGTGCTTATGCATTGAAGTGGATATTGGAGTGTTACGTATGGAATTGGGATTGGTGTTAGTGGAAATGGGTGTCCATAGTATATCTAATGGGTGTCCATAGTAAATATATTTAGAATGTTTAGTAAACTTGGGTTCAAGGTGAAAGAATGCATATTTGATGATTTGCATAAGTATGGTTTGATTTTGGACTTATGGTGGTAAATGTGATGTGGTTAGAGAAGGTAGAGAAGTAGACTAAAATGATGAACTACGAGTGGCTTGATCCCTTTAAAAAGGGTACGTAGGCAGCCCGATCAAGTTTTGGGTGCAGCCACAAATTAACAAAATAAATTTAGGTTTCAAACGCAGTAAAACTGCGTTGTTGTTTGGTTTGAGAATGAGATCCTATCTCATTTTCGATTTTCTTGATGATTTCTGGATTTGAGGTATTATACTGAACTGCATATTATTTGGTTTTTGGAAAGATGATAATCATTGAAGTTATTTATTTCATTGAGCATTTTAACGTGTGGGACACGTCGTTGAATTTAATTAGTTTCTTTACTCTTTGAATTCTTTGAGTACGGTTGGGAATCGTACTTATGCTTTAACTATGAGTTTCGGGGAAACTCACATGGATTATGTTTCTTTATTTATGCCATACTTGTTGGATCGATATTATTCATGATAGCATGTCGTTCCGCCTTTCGAGGCGATGTAACTCCCACGTTTGAAGTGGGGTTACGCAAGCCCTTTCCGCCTTCGGGTGATGTGATGTAGTCGACGACATCACGCAAGCCCTACACCTCTCTGTTATCATAACATGAAGGTGTAGGGAGTATGGGAGTATTATTGCCTGGGAGGCAACCGAGTCTGGGAGGCTCACTTGTATAGCATGTCGTTCCGCCTTTCGAGGCGATGTAACTCCCACGTTTGAAGTGGGGTTACGCAAGCCCTTTCCGCCTTCGGGTGATGTGATGTTGTCGACGGCATCACGCAAGCCCTGTACCTTATCCGTCAACTCGACGTGAAGGTACAGGGAGTATGGGAGTACTATGCCTGGGAGGCAATAGAGTCTGGGAGACTCACTTATATGGCCATATAAGATATTTTACTTGAGTTATTAATTTGACTAGCGGGGCTAGTCCGTTTTCTTGGGTTTTTCTTTATGAAAGATTTTGATTAACATTTGCATGCAACGAATTTATGGCATATCGGAAATTAGTGAATTAATGTTGGTTATCCTTTGGTTGTGGGATTAGTTTAAGTGAGGAATTATTATATTGGGAGATGTGTGAACTTGGGGAGCATGAAGGTTCCAGGTGTTGAAGATGGATGTTTGGTTATAGAAGTGTTAAATTGGATTTTTTCAGGTAAGTGTCGTCCATTTTTAAGGAAGGTTATGCCGAATTTTCGGTAAATTTTCCTTGAAAGTGGACCCCGCATGATTTACCTTAGGTTTTATGGTGAAATTCGGGGTGGGTCCTGTCACAAAATCCCTTTGCTATAAAGTTAAGCCAGGCGTTCCTTTCATTTTGTTATTTCTTTCTTTAGATAGAACTTCCATGCATGAAAAACACTAATCACAATAATTAATTACAAAACGCAGCTTATAAGCATAATTTGAAGAGATAATTGGGTCAAAGCCCAAAAAAGGAACAATATATTCTCAAAGAAGAAGGGGATTCGATTATGGACCAGATCTTTAGGTAGCGATAAACAGGTAGTCAAATATTCCATGCCTTTCTTTGTTGCCAGATTTTGTTCGGATCCGAAAATAATTGAATGAGTGGAGCACTGCAGTGGGTGTGTGACGCTGAGTGATTCCTCCACTTTGCCCTTATTATCTTGCAATATTATCAGGTTAAGTTTAGCTTGATCCACATAAGAGAAAGGGACTAGGGAGTAACAGTTTTGAACTCATTCGATACTATCAGGGTATGATTTTATCTCAAATGATCTAAAAGGAAAAGGCTCAATTAATCAAAAATAATGACGACTAAAACGTTGAAGTATGAATAATCTAAAGACCATAGAAAGATATAGTTAAAAATTAAATCAAATTATCAAACTAAGAATTAAAAATATAACCTCAAACTTACCTTTAAAAAAATGGATATGAAATCAAGAAAGCAAATAAATTTTCCAAAACCTAACAACAACTCAACTTAATTTCAATCAGTTAAGGCCTCAGACCCAATTTCTGTGTCTTTCATCTCAAGCCGTTCATGAAGTCTTCATCTCAAATCTACAATAATCTACAATATTCATTCGGGGTTGTACAAATGTTGCAACCTATAATCATGTAGAAGTGATATCCCTTTGAAGTGAACAGGGAGAACTGTCACCCACACGCCTGAAATACTTATGAAGTTATGAGAGACGATAATGGGGTAACAATTGGACAGAACAAAAAAAAAAAAAAGACAAAAAACTAATATATGCATGTAATCCTAGATTTGATGTTAAATGATACCCATCAATTAATGACTGAAAGGGAAGACTAGTATCTTGGAAACCTCAGGACTGTCTACAAGCTGGAAACTGTCTATAAGCGTCTACACTCACTTTGATGGCTGCTTTGCCTCAAAACCAAACAAACTAAAAAAAGTTGTCAGTTTCTTTGCCTTAAAACCATACAAGCGTACGGTGCTTACCCAAGGTGTTAGCTAGTTATTCAAACGACACCTTAAGCATAGATATCCAATTGGGTAACACAGATTAAGAAATGTTAAAAAGTGATAAACGTGTGCCGTGAATCATATTAGACTGATATTGTTTTAATTTAGAGAAAATTAAATAAAAACCCAAAAAACTAAACTCTTTTTAAAATAAACCCATGCTCATATTCAATTTTAATTTACACCCAACCCTATTATTGAACTTGCCTTATATGTTTTATTTTTATTTTTGGAATTTGTATCCCACTTTTCCTTGACTCTTTTGCCCTTCCGTTTTTTTTGTTTTTTCTTGAGAAGATTTTTCCCTTCTGATTGAATGAGAAGACATTCCCTAAATGTGGCTCTTGACTTTCTTCTATTTTAAATAGGGTTAGGGTTTAGACTAGGGTTTAGGGTTTAGGGATTAGGTTTTAGGGTTTAGGGATTAGGGTTTAGGGATTAGGGTTTAGACTAGGGTTTAGGGTTTAGGGTTTAGGGTTTAGGGTTTACGGTTTGTGGAACCAGGTTTAGGGTTTAGGGTTTGGGCGTAGTCTGTAGAACCGGGTTTTCAGCTGCCGGGTAATTATGTTTAATGAGTCGGCCAAACAGCTTGTTAATTGCAATAGTTCAATTGGTGGCATTTCAGCAATTTCCTTTAACAACAAGTTCTATTGTTTAGATAAACAATATTAATATTTTTACTAAATCAACCTAATTAATAAGTTGGGTGTATTTCAAAAGAGTATAACATGTGGATGTAATTTAAAATGGGTCTATGATTTTGGGTGTAATATCAAATTCCCCAAATAAATCACTTTTAATAGGTTGAGATAAGATTCATTCACTTATAAGTTATATTTTATTATTTTATGTAATACCTTAGAAATATGATATTAGTTTCTAATATTATTTTAGAAATTATTTAAGTATGAGTTATACGTTTTTGTGATTTAGTGAGTGAATTGGAAGTTTTCGAGCATTTAATTTTCTTAAAAATGTTTTATTTTGAAGGGTTAAGAGTTGACTCTTTAATAGGTCGGGTTTCTCGAGAAACTTCCTTCACGAAAGTTGTAGAGCACGACGATACGAGTTCGTAAACACGTGGCACGCGTAAAACAAACTTCGTATGTGAAAGTTATGGTCAGCAGAAGTTTGTGGCTTTACGAGGTTTTGTGTTAAATAAGGAAAAACTAGGGTTTCCAATTCATTTTTCGGAAACCCTCTTTTTTTCTCTCTTCTTTCTCTCTCGCGCCTCACCCTCATTACCCAAGTTTTTCAGGCGACCCGACCCAGACCCGGTTGACCCGACCCAGTTTTTCCAGCCGACTCCGATGGACTCAGACGGCGGCACCGATCAGGTTTCCTTCCTCTCTTCGGCGTGATCCTCCCTATGTAGGTGGGTGAGAACGACTCGAGCTGGATTTGAAGAATCGAACGCCGCAGTGGAGGGTGGCGGACCCAACTCCAAAAGGAAGGCTTTCCGGCAGTGTACGACTGCGATTGGAGGTGAGGCTGCCCATTTCTTGAAGCATTCTTCCTTTTAAGAACGGTTCAAGCTGTCATTCACCTCGTTTTGTGGTCTAGAAGTCGGTTTGAGGCCACCTTGGCAACCGGTTTTTCTGTGGACGATTCCGGCCGAATTGATTCAAACGTCAGGTATAAAAGATGCTACTCTTGCTTCAATCTACAAGTTTAATGTTGGGAGTTTGTTCAGATTCTGAAGTTTTGGGGTGGCACGTGGGGCCCACTCACCGCCGCCTGTGGTGACACATGGCGACGCGTCTGGCAGGGTGTGTAGGTTCTGTTGCAAGGGTTAGCTAGTTCTTGTTGTTTTGAGCATGTGGATATATTATAAGACTAGGTTGAGATCATGTAGTGCGTATTGTTGGAGCTTTTTTATTGAGATGTGAGGTTGTTGAGTTTGTGATTTAGAATGTAGGAGCCGTTTTTGGCAATTGCATGAGGTGTTGTTCTGGGTAATCGAGGACCTTGGGAGGTCTTGAAGGAGAGTTGCCCTCCTTTGGGCAAACCTTCGGATTTAGTTTTGGGTTAAGAGGGCAATAGTTACTATTTAGTTGCTTGGTTACTAAGGTTATTAATTGTGTAATTTTAGGTGATTTGTGAAGTGTGATTGGCTTGGCTTGGCTTGGCTTGGCTCTTTTGTTTGTGGAAGACACAGCTGGATTTATTAGGTGAGTAAAATCTCACCAAAGTTCACTTTGAGACAATTATTTATAATTTTTACGACTATAATTGTGATGTAGATTTTGATAATGATGATAATGATTTGATGATGATTATGATGATGAAAATTATCACGAGGATGATTATAAAGATTGATTTTGATGATGATGATGATGATGATGATTATGATTATGATGATGACAATGATAATTAAAATTTAAAAATTATGTTTTTTGTTGTTTGTTTTAAAAATACATGAGCTAGATCGCCAACGGCTTATAGGTAAGAGAAAACAAGTTTTCTTATTTAAATGATTATTTTTAAGGTTCTTGTGACTGTAATATTTTTGGTTCTATGCCTTAGTGGTGATTATGTGCATTAGTTGTGGATGTGTATCTTAGTGATGATTGTATGCATTAGATTAGGAGCCTTTGTGGTGGACCGGGAACCAAGCCTTGGTCGGGTGATTGGTTACGGTCAATATAGAGCTCTAGTCTATCTGTCGGTACTTTATAGGGGATGACTAAGTGTTGACGAACTCATAAGTAAGAGTAGAGAAATGATTGTGTGATGCTCTTGTCATTTAAATTCCTTGTTTTGAGTATCTCCTGAACTATGTTTATCCGTAGGAGATTTTTAAATCTTAATTGTGTGATTTTTATAAAATTCATGAACTACGCTTTTTGTAGGATTTATTCATGATTTTGAGTGATTTTCAATTGATGTGTTTTCTTCATTATTTCTTTTGAATTCTCTTGCTTTTAGGCGATTCCTGAACTAAGTTTCTATTGCATGAATTACCAGTTTTATCTTTTGTAAAATTGTTCATGTGTTTTATTTGGATGTTAGAAGTATTAAGTTATTTCTGGGATATACTCAAACGGGCCTTTTAGCTTACCGGGTTTGTTGTTTACAACCCGGTGCACCAATTGATGATGTAGGGTTTAGACTTACATATGATGATCAGCAGGGTTGAGGAGGTGGCTTAGGAGCTGAGTTTTAGTCGATGTATATTTATTTGAATTTTGTGGCAATTGTTTTTAAACTCGTGTGAGCGACTTATTATTACTAGACTTTTTAAGTTAATGTAATTAATGAGATATAATGTTTAATTTGGTTGATGAGTTTGTTGACATTTACACTTCCCGTATTTTTTTTTAGTTTGGAAGTTGTTGAGTATGTTTTGAGATATTAAGTTTTTGAGTTATATCATGCCCAAATTTTTAAAAACTTATCCTTTAAAAATTAGGGTGTAACATTTTATTTGTCAATTTTCTAATGTGAGATCTATTCCTCTTCAATACTTCCAACACATCCCCTCACGTGCAACCTGACTCAAGGTCTGCACGTGGAATGAATCGGGACAGAATGAACCAAGAGACACTTGGTGACAATCTAATCGGAACATTCCAATGGTGAGATGAGAAACCAAAACCGGGCAAGAGAATATAATCTCAAACCGGACGAGAGATTGAACCCAAATCGGGCCCATGAGAATTGGAGAGGGACCCGCTCTGATACCATGTTAAACAGTGGCAAACGTGACCCGTGGATCACATTGTACCGATACTGTCCCAACTTATTAACCACCTTTAAAGTGTTGGATTTTAATCACAAAAGACTTCGGTACAATTGAATAAGATTCATATACTTATAAGTTGTTAGTACATAGCCAAAATACTTGGCTAAGCCGAGAATAAGGTACAATTACCCGGTCGAGATAGCCCTGGTGAGCCCTTCACAGACATCCAAAGAATGAAGGGCCGGTAACAAACCGCTTGCCAAAGTCACTCTAGCGGCAAAACACCCCCAAAAGGGGAGACACTCCAAAGGATAGCAATCAGTCCCACATCGGAGACTAAGGCAAAGGTACCTAAGCTTGGCCTATAAAACAAGCTCAAGCCACCATAAAAGGTACACTCACATATACTCTCTCTCTCTTTCATTCCTCTACCCGTACAAGTGCTCAAAGCTAACTTAAGCATCGGAGAGTCGAAGACTGGGCCACCCCAGTCCCGACCCCGTGACGCTGTCATTTGTGCAGGTACCGAGTGAAAGACCCCAAGAATTCTACTTCGCTCCGCCCCGCGACCCCTTCTCGGCTGGGGACGAAGCAGGTAGAAACAATTGGAACTCCCATTGCCTCGACACTCAACACCATGGTAAGAATCAGTGATGACCCTGTGGACCCTGACACTCAAGTGGAACTTCAACCCGGCAACACATCCCTTCCCCAAACCAGCAGCCCAGCCCCTATTAGCCATCCCGACCCCGCTAGAGCCCTTGAAATCCTCAAGCGAGACTTCCATTCGTTCCGCGAGCAAGCGGCGAAGGAAAGGGCAGAAGCGGAAGCGTACCGGGTACGCATTGCTGAGTTGGAGAAAGAGCAAACCTTGCTCCCCGCCACGTTAGAGCATCTTAACGTGTACAACGATCGCTTAGACTGCGCGGCGCGAATTTCTAAGACCCCAGATTCCCTTCAAGACCAGACTGGTTCCATGCTCCCGGGAAGGCCTAGCCAGATTGTATACATGTCCCATCCCCTTGCCCATCCCTCATTTCCACTCCCGGCCCCCCAGCCATCCCCAATCCTCAATGACTCCCCCTGCCACATCAACCTAATCCATCTACCCAACCCATCCCCACTTCCACCAAGTCATTGCAGGTGGAGAAGTGTAAAGGCACGAGGGACCCCTATCCCCACCCCGAGACACTCTTCTCGCAATATAGTTCCACTGGCCACAGCGACGCCATAGTCCAAAACGGGCAACTACAATATTGTGCTCGTGACCAAATTCTAACCCTGCATGGCGAAGTGCCACGGTTCCCCCAACGCCAGCCTTCTGTAACACAGCAATGCACGACACCCTCAGAAATCCTTAACATCCAACGCGGTGTCATGATCACCCCATCAGCGTGGGATCGAGTGACATTCCACAGAGATGAGGCATTCTTGCTGTGGGAGGCGGCAAATTCCTTGGCTTCATGGTCAGTGAAAGAGGCATTGAGGCCAACCCAGAAAAAGTCCAAGCCATCCCAGACATGACTGCTCCGACATCCCGGAGCGAGGTCCAGTGCCTTACAGGACGCCTGGTAGCCCTGACAAGTTTTATTTCCCGCCTCACAGACAGGTGCAATCCCTTCTTTCAACTGCTCAAGGCACAGCATAAAAAAGATATCACTTGGGGCCCGGAACATAACGATGCCTTCAACAGCATAAGGGCATACCTCGCCACTATCCCTCTCCTCTCTAAGCCAATCCCCGGAGAAGTGCTTTATTTATACTTGGCTGTTTCCGCCACGACCGTCAGTGCGGCGCTCACACGCCATGCCCATGATCACGAACTCCCAGTTTACTATTGTGACAGAGGACTCGCGGATCCAGAGACTCGCTATCCAGACATAGAGAAACTTAATCTCGCCCTCGTCACTGCCGCCAGAAAACTCAGACAGTATTTCCAAGCCCACACAATCCATGTACTCACCAACCAGCCTTTAAGGCAAATATTGCAGAAACCTGAAACCTCAGGCCGCATGGTCAAATGGGCAGTTGAGCTGGGAGAATTTGACTTACACTACAAGCCGCGAGTAGCCATCAAAGGGCAGGCAGCTGCAGACTTCATTGTTGAATTCATCCCATTGGCCGATAACAGTTCCCACCCAGACACCCCCGCCGGGGACGCCATCTGGGAACTCCAAGTGGATGGATCCTCCAACAGCAAACTCAGCGGAGCAGGAATCATCATCACGGACCCAGAGGGTCACTTGTATGAGTACACCCACCGGTTCGAATTCGAAGCCTCCAACAACATTGCTGAGTATGAAGCTCTTATCGCAAGCATTCAACTTTGCCGAGAGCTCGGAGCCCGACACCTTCACATTTTCAGCGATTCCCAACTTGTTGTCAGTCAGGTGGCAGGGGACTTCAAGGCTAACCAGCACAACTTGGAATCCAATAAAAGTCTCGCGGGGGCACTTCTGCAAAACTTCACCTCATACAAACTCACCCAAATCCTGCGAGCCAAGAACTCCAAGGCTGACGCCCTCGCAAGACTCGCCACGGCTCTTCCCGAGTCCACACCCCCGGATGTCCACATCGAAACACTAGACAAGCCTAGTATCTCAAGAGCCTATTCAGAAATTTTTGCCCTTGAGCCCAAGGAGCATCCCTCATGGATGGATCCATTCATTGATTTCCTTTCGGATGACACCCTGCCCCAGGACAAGCATGAAGCACAGCGGCTACGCTGCAAAGCCTCTCTTTACTTTCTCAGAGGTGGAAAGCTATACCGCCGAGGCCAGTCATGTCCCTTACTGCGGTGCCTACCCACAACAGAAGGACACAAAATGCTGAAATCACTCCACATCGGCATTTGTGGGAACCACGTGGGAGCCCGGAACCTCATGTTCAAAACGCTTCGCACGGGATATTATTGGCCAACCCTAGAGCGTGATGTCAAAGCGGTCGTCCAAACGTGCCTTCAATGCCACAAATTTGCAAATTTTGCACATCATCCCCCAGTACCCCTCTCTATCATCATCTCGCCCGTCCCTTTCAGCTAGTGGAGACTCGATTTCATCGGACAACTCCCCATAGCCCCGGGATACTTCAAGTATGCCATTGTCATTGTGGATTACAACACAAAATGGATTGAGGCAGAGCCCCTCGCCACAATCACCACTGAAAAAGTAATCAACTTTCTTTGGCGAAATTTGTACTATCGCTTTGGAGTGCCCCAAGCCATCATTACTGACAATGACACCCAGTTTGACAATGACACATTCCGAGGATTCTTGTCCGATCAAGGCACATCAGTCTTTTACGCCTCCCCAGAACATCCCCAAACCAATGGCCAGGCAGAAGCTATAAACAAGCTCATCAAGCAAAACCTGAAGAAACGCCTGGATGAGGCCAAGGGTTTGTGGGCAGCAAAACTGCCGGACGTCCTCTGGACACTCCGCACAACCCCTACAATGGCCACGGGAGAGTCCCCATACCTCTTGGCTTATGGCACCGAGGCGGTGGTACCGGTGGAAATGGAAGTCCTAGGTGAACGTATCACAACTTACGACCCCGAGACCAATGCGACAGGGCTACGATTTAACATGGACCTCCTAGAGGAACGCCGGGACAAGGCATACCTCAGAGCCATCAATCACAAACAGAAAATAGCCCGATACTACAACAAAAAAGTCGTCCCTCGCCCCCTGAAGGTGGGCGACTGGGTCATGAAAGAGGTCATTCCCCACCCTATTGGTCTCAAAGTAAAATGGGAAGGCCCACTCGAGATAGTTGATGCTCCGGGACCCGCCACATTCTATCTCCGCGATTGTGATGGTCGCGTGCTACCCCACCCCTGAAACGCTCGCCACCTCCATCTCTATCCCAGTTAATTACTTCATTGTTTATGTATTTTAGCCCAGCAGCGGCACCAACAATGTACACTTCGCCCACTAGCGGCTCACTATAAATTCCATAAAGTGCTTTGTCATTCCAACATGCTACACTTCCTTCCCACAAGACAGCGCCACAAACCTATTTGCCCCATAACAAACCCACCACGCTGCTAACGCTGTTCCTCTAGCTAACTCGCACGACCCGTCCCGCCACCCCTTATTCCTAGCCAACCCCTTCCCGCCTTGCGACCCCTGAGCTTCCTACCAACATCACAAACATGTGAACCGCCCTATTCACCCCACATACAAATCCAAAGACAAAGAACGCCACCAATTCATACCATGAAACAGTGGATCCGCGTAGTGGCAATGAAGCTGGTTGCAAACAGCCAAGCACTCGCGCCCACTCGATCAAGGGTGAAGTGGGACGCTTCCCTATCTGAGGTTTATAGAACCACCGAAACCCTAGAACACGAATTGCGGCTCACCCAATTTTCAGTTTCAACTTCGCGACAGTCCCCAACCAAGCGCGGATTGACTTGCCACTTCGCGACAGTCCCCAATCAAGCGCGGACTGACTCGCCACATAGCAACAGTCCCTAACCAAGAGCGGACTGACTTGCCACTTCGCGACATTCCCCAACCAAACGCGGACAAACTCGCCACTTAGCAACAGTCCCCAACCAAGCGCGGACTGACTTACCACATCGCGACAGTCCCCAACCAAGCGCGGACTGACTCGCCACATAGCAACAGTCCCTAACCAAGCGCGGACTGACTTGCAACTTCGCGACAGTTCCCAATCAAGCGCGGACTGACTCGCCACATAGCAACAGTCCCCAACCAAGCGCGGACTGACTTGCCACTTCGCGACAGTCCCCAATCAAGCGCAGACTGACTTGCCACATAGCAACAGTCCCCAACCAAGCGCGGACTGACTTGCCACTTCGCGACAGTCCCCAACCAAGAGCGGACTGACTTGCCACATCGCGACAATCCCCAACCAAGCGCGGACTGACTCGCCACATAGCAACAGTCCCCAACCAAGCGCGGACTGACTTGCCACTTCGCGACAGTCCCCAATCAAGCGCGGACTGACTCGCCAAGCCAACGGCCCGCAACGCTCAATAGCGAGTCTCCCCAACCAAGCGCGGACTGACAACGCCACATAGCGACAGTCCCCAACCAAGCGCGGACTGACTCGCCAGGGCAGCAACAAACGTTTCTTCTCGCCAACCTGTTTTCGGAACATCACCCCCGTCACCTCGCGATTCTCGCGTGGGGACTTGGGGACTCGGCACTATGCCTGCTGCACCCGGGTAAAACCTATTCTCGGCATCTCTAGAATAACTTCCCACCCAAGAACTCTCTCGGACTGGGGACTTGTTGGTACATAGCCAAAATACTTGGCTAAGCCGAGAATAAGGTACAATTACCCGGTCGAGATAGCCCTGGTGAGCCCTTCACATGCATCTAAAGAATGAAGGGCCGGTAACAAACCGCTTGCCAAAGTCACTCTAGCGGCAAAACACCCCCAAAAGGGGAGACACTCCAAAGGATAGCAATCAGTCCCACATCGGAGACTAAAGCAAAGGTACCCAAGCTTGGCCTATAAAACAAGCTCAAGCCACCATAAAAGGTACACTCACATATACTCTCTCTCTCTCTCTTTTATTCCTCTACCCGTACAAGTGCTCAAAGCTAACTTAAGCATCGGAGAGTCGAAGACTGTGCCACCCCAGTCCCGACCCCGTAACGCTGTCATTTGTGTAGGTACCGAGTGAAAGACCCCAAGAATTCTACTTCGCTCCGCCCCACGACCCCTTTCCGGCTCGGGACGAAGCAGGTAGAAACATAAGTTATATTTTATTTGTTATTTTTCTGATATTGAATTTATTCATCTCTAATATTTCTAATAAGAAACTCTAGATTAAGCTCTACAGTTTCTCATACTTTTGCATTTACTCTAACATCTTATTGCATACATAAAGGAAAGGAAATAGTACACACAGCTACAATTTGATGAGTTGTTGAAAAGGTGTCTTCTTTAGGACTAGTTGAGATGAAGAAAGAGAACATACAAATTTTGATCTGACATTATACAAACCAATACAATTCCGCTGAACTTTTTCACACGCTTTGCGTGAGCGCGCAGAAGAGTCATTAAGTAGAAAAATAAGTATTTAAACGTCATTAGTGTATTAGGTTATGAAGGAATCATTATTTCAGCGTTTTAGGACTTGCTCTAAAGTTAAAACTCAAAATATATGAAGATTACACAACGCACAAAACCAATTATGTGCTATTCAAAAAAAAGAATAAAGAACATGCCAGATAAAAATTTGAGGAAAGGAGGAGAATGGAGAGGAAAAAAGGAACGTGCCTCACGCGCGGACCAATTTGGGAATCTAGGGTTTTCGCGACCACCCTCCTCCTCTTCGATTTGATCATTGTTCTGCAACTCTGTTCAACCCCGATCGAGTGGGCTTCATGGGTTTCTACTTGGAGAACGAATTGGCCCAGTATTTACAAAGTTTATCATCTAGTGCTATGCACCTGCTGGCTTTTCCAATTTACCGGAAGCAAGCCTGTTGCGAATGCCTTCTCTTCAGCGACGGGAATATTTGCTGCGATCGGGAAGTAAGCTTTACTGTTCCGACCTATATCGATGTATCTTCGAGGCCGGAGCTATATCGGATCTGTTGGATTTCAATCGATGATCAACTCAAAGATGGTGACACGGTTCATCTCCTCCAGTTGGCTATTCGAGGAAAACATGCTCAGATAAGTTTTATCCTCTCGCCCTTCTGCAATGACCCTATTTGCTTTGGGTATTGTTTGAATAATCGTTTGAATGAGTCTTCTCTGATCGGTAATGATAATAAAATGATGACCATTATCAGACATGTATCTTGGCGTGTTCCTTTGTTTGAACACTGCAAGGTGTGCGTTTCTTTGCTATTTTGGAGATGCATGCGTGGTTACTTGATTTATTATATTAAAACTAGTAAGGACGATCATTCTGAAAATGACTTTGCTACAGGTGTTTTTAATGGGAGTTATTAGTTGGAATCAAGGACTAAAATTTTGCCGATTGTGGAAATTTCGACGGTCTAAAAAATGGTTATTTCAAGGAAATATCGATTGCAGAAAAAAATTGAGAAAATTGACGGAAATTAGTAGAAAAACATGGAAATTTTAAATGAAACTTTGAGAGATGTTTGTTATCTCAATTATCCATTATAATTGACAAAAAAATATTGAATAAACATTAATCATAGTGAGTTTTAGTTATTTAAGGTGAATAACTACGTGCTGAA
The DNA here is from genome assembly GCA_034370585.1 of Fragaria x ananassa. Classification (NCBI taxonomy): domain Eukaryota; kingdom Viridiplantae; phylum Streptophyta; class Magnoliopsida; order Rosales; family Rosaceae; genus Fragaria; species Fragaria x ananassa. The sequence continues at coordinate 4,086,955 of CP139761.1, read as the reverse complement.
GTGCTGAACCAATGATAATTCTTAAATTTTTACTGTAAAGTTTATACATATAATTTTTTTTTTTATGGCTGGATACCCAAAGGGAGACTATGCCATCACGCCTTATATACATATGATACAACATGGAATTACATGAGTGGTTTAGAGCCACATAGAAGACCTATGAGGTACATAATTTTCACTATCTTCATCGTTTCTTTGTGTAGAGTCTTCAGTATATTGTGAAGAGTAGTCATTAAATGATACCTCACCTTTGTAGTTTTGCATATATTGACGTACATGCCAACCATAAGGGTCAAGAGGGATTGACTGTGGATTTCCGTATTGGAAGTTGTAAGGATTGGGCAGCGCTTGACCTTGACCATAACCATAATCATTGGAAGATTGTACATCAGACTGTGACCATGACGTATCACTTGATTCAGTTGATTGCATCCCGTAAGGCATGAAATAAGTTGAATAAGGCATTGTCAGATTTTGGCCATAAGTGTATGGTCCATCATTGCCTCCTCCCACACTAGATGAGTCAAAAGTGGATAAAAAATCATATTCATGCGTTGGCATTCTTCCTTGGCCTCTTTCTCTTGGTGTATAATGTTTCCTATAGCTCCAATACCAGAACCTGCTCTCCTACTTCCATGATCACCATCTTGTGTTGCATGTGTGAAGTTTGGCTCACAAGTGAATGGGCTCATATGACTAGGTTGGCTCCCATTGTAATCTTGAACTCCAACATCATCTCCACCACCGCCGTAGCTTCCACTATCATCACCCCTGATGCTTGATGAGCCTCCTGATCTGGTGCTAGAGTTTTCGTTTGTCCTGGAAGGAACTTGTGAGCTACGAGAGGAAATTAGAATGTTAGCTCTACCCACTAATGCATCGATAGATTCTCTATCAGGACCTATAACCTCTTCTTGAATTACTCTTTCTACATTTATTCCTTCCGCACGTGCTTCACGAGCAACTGTAGGTGATGGATTGCGTTCCTCGTCATCAAGATGAAGTGGCCTTATCCATTCACAAAGTTGATCTATTGCTTCATCATCAAACTCTGTACCAATATCAAAGACATCTAATGGATCTTTCTGGTCCACATGCGAATAAGCTGCCTCCACCACTTAGGTGGTACTTGAGACGTGTCACTCCACCACTTTTCATTGTCAACCGACAATATTTGCATATGCTACCATTTTTGTTGCTAGGAATTTGTTCTCCATGCTCCCATGCAGGATCACGTCTACTTCCCCCACTAGCCATTGAATTTCCTTATAAAGACCTCCTGCATATGTATTAAGGTAGAACTCACAAGTCTAAACAAAGTAGATAACTAGATAGAAGTGCATTAGTAATTAATTAGAATAATAAACTAAATTACAAAAACATTTAATAATATAGACTAACCACTTACTAAAACATCGGAGCATGAAATCAATGCATGAACTAAATGAGGAAGAAGCAGGAGAAAGAACTCAATACAGAGTGTAGTGAAATATAGAAGAAGGAAATAGCTGACGAGAAAGATTAAAAGTTGGCTGTTATATAGGAAATATCTTTGAAATGTGGTTGCAAATTAGTTGCGGTAGAAGAAAGAATATATACAATAAAGATGTAAAGATAGTCAAAGACGAATGAGTAGTAGAGTTGGCTAAGGTGCTAAGTCTTGTATTTTCATCATCAAGGTTTGAGACCCGGAGAGAGCAACTTTTGTCATTTCCATCCAAATTCAACCAACCCACGTTGGTGACCTTTGGAACTTTGCAGATACAAGCCAAGTGGGGCTGTGGGGGACAAAGACACACTGACAATTGGAGCATCTAAAGAGAAAAGGCAGCTTCTGCATGGGGACCGACATAGATTCAGAAGGATCTCTGACCGATAGAGACAAAGCCAAGTGAAGGAGGTGCGCATTTGTTGGGCCGACAGATAAAGAAAAGCCACGTGATCTGAGATTTCTGTGAAATTTTCAAAATATCGCGATATTTCGGCATTTTTCGACGAGAATGAAGGGGGGAGTGAAAGATATATCGCGATCATTAAAAAACGAAAATATCGGCGATATTTCGCCGATATTATCGATTTTTTAGACCTTGGTCAGATATCCTTCTGAATCTCTGTCGGTCCCCGTGCAGAAGCTGCCTTTTCTCTTTAGATGCTCCAATTGTCAGTGTGTCTTTGACTCTTTGTCCCCCACAGCCCCACTTGGCTTGTATCTGCAAAGTTCCAAAGGTCACCAACGTGGGTTGGTTGAATTTGGATGGAAATGACAAAAGTTGCTCTCTCCGGGTCTCGAACCTTGATGATGAAAATACAAGACTTAGCACCTTAGCCAACTCTACTACTCATTCGTCTTTGACTATCTTTACATCTTTATTGTATATATTCTTGCTTCTACCGCAACTAATTTGCAACCACATTTCAAAGATATTTCCTATATAACAGCCAACTTTTAATCTTTCTCGTCAGCTATTTCCTTCTTCTATATTTCACTACACTCTTCATTGAGTTCTTTCTCCTGCTTCTTCCTCATTTAGTTCATGCATTGATTTCATGCTCCGATGTTTTAGTAAGTGGTTAGTCTATATTATTAAATGTTTTTGTAATTTAGTTTATTATTCTAATTAATTACTAATGCACTTCTATCTAGTTATCTACTTTGTTTAGACTTGTGAGTTCTAACTTAATACATATGCAGGAGGTCTTTATAAGGAAATTCAATGGCTAGTGGGGGAAGTAGACGTGATCCTGCATGGGAGCATGGAGAACAAATTCCTAGCAACAAAAATGGTAGCATATGCAAATATTGTCGGTTGACAATGAAAAGTGGTGGAGTGACACGTCTCAAGTACCACCTAAGTGGTGAAGGCAGCTTATTCGCATGTGGACCAGAAAGATCCATTAGATGTCTTTGATATTGGTACAGAGTTTGATGATGAAACAATAGATCAACTTTGTGAATGGATAAGGCCACTTCATCTTGATGACGAGGAACGCAATGCATCACCTACAGTTGCTCGTGAAGCACGTGCGGAAGGAATAAATGTAGAAAGAGTAATTCAAGAAGAGGTTATAGGTCCTGATAGAGAATCTATCGATGCATTAGTGGGTAGAGCTAACATTCTAATTTCCTCTCGTAGCTCACAAGTTCCTTCCAGGACAAACGAAAACTCTAGCACCAGATCAGGAGGCTCATCAAGCATCAGGGGTGATGATAGTGGAAGCTACGGCGGTGGTGGAGATGATGTTGGAGTTCAAGATTACAATGGGAGCCAACCTGGTCATACGAGCCCATTCACTTGTGAGCCAAACTTCACACATGCAACACAAGATGATGATCATGGAAGTAGGAGAGCAGGTTCTGGTATTGGAGCTATAGGAAAACATTATACACCAAGAGAAAGGCCAAAGAAGAATGTCAACGCATGAATATGATTTTTTATCCACTTTTTACTCATCTAGTGTGGGAGGAGGCAATGATGGACCATACATTTATGGTCAAAATCTGACAATGCCTTATTCAACTTATTTCATGCCTTACGGGGTGCAATCAAGTGATACGTCATGGTCATAGTCTGATGTACAATCTTCCAATGATTAAGGTCAAGCGCTGCCCAATCCTTACAACTTCCAATACAGAAATCCACAGTCAATCCCTCTTGACCCTTATGGTTGGCATGTAAGTCAATATATGCAAAACTACAAAGGTGAGGTATCATTTAATGACTACTCTTCACAATATACTGAAGACTCTACACAAAGAAACGATGAAGATAGTGAAAATTATGTACCTCATAGGTCTTCTATGTGGCTCTAAACCACTCATGTAATTTCATGTTGTATCATATGTATATAAGGCGTGATGGCCTAGCCTCCCTTTGGGTATCCAGCCATCAAAAAAAAATTAGATGTATAAAGTAAAAATTTAAGAATTATCATTGGTTCAGCACGTAGTTATTCACCTTAAATAACTAAAACTCACTATGATTAATGTTTATTCAAGATTTTTTTGTCAATTATAATAGATAATTGAGATAACAAATATCTCTCAAAGTTTCATTTAAAATTTCCATGTTTTTCTACTAATTTCCGTCAATTTTCTCATTTTTTTTCTGCAATATATATTTCCTCGAAATATCTGTTTTTTGGACCGTTGAAATTTCCACGATCGGCGAAATTTTAGTCCTTGTCTCTGATCGATAGAGACAAAGCCACGTGAAGGAGGTGCGCATTTGTTGGGCCGACAGATAAAGAAAAGCCACGTGATCTGAGATTTCTGTGAAATTTCCAAAATATCGCGATATTTCGGCATTTTTCGACGAGAATGAAGGGGGAAGTGAAAGATATATCGCGATCATTAAAAAACGAAAATATCGGCGATATTTCGCCGATATTATCGATTTTTTAGACCTTGGTTGGAATAGCCAGGGGAGTTCCTGGCCAGGGTTCTTTGCTCAAGTACAGCATTTAGTTGTTGCTCTTCGGCTAGACATTCTATGCATCCTAGATACAAGGATCTCTGATTTCGATCCTGCTACCAATAGGATCTCTTCTAAGCTTTCTGTGTACTTTGACAATGTTGATTTTGTTAACTCTGATGGTCAAAGTGGTGGAATTCTTCTGTTTTGGAATAGCTCCACTGTTTCATTGAATGTGATTTTTAAGCATAATAGATTTATTCATTGTCATATTACAGATATTGCTAACAATAAGAGTTGGGTCCATACGATTGTTTATGCTTACCCAGCAAAAAGAATGCAACTTGATTTATGGAATGAAATAGAAACATGGAAACCCCAAAATGATGATTCTTGGGTTCTCATGAGAGATTTTAATAATGTTGCAAGTAGTGAAGAGAAGATTGGAGGACGTGATCCTAATACTGTTTATATGCATAACTTTGTGCGCTTTTTGAATAACATTAATGTTACTTCTTTGCCTGCTGAGGGTCTCCCTTTTACCTGGTCGAATAAACATCAGGACCAGACTATTATTTTTGAAAAACTTGATAGAGTTGTTGCAAATCCTAGTTGGTTGCAGATTTTTCCTTCTGCTTGTGTGGAGAATCTTCCTATGGTTGGGTCAGATCATAGTCCTATCGTTTTAACTACCTTGCCTGTGAAGGTAATTAAAACTAGAAGTTTTAGGGTTGAAGCTGTGTGGCAAACCCATTCTGATTTTCCTGATATAGTTAGGAATTTCTGGAAAGAGACCATTGAGGATGACCCTTTCAAGAATTTTGTTGCCATTTCAAATGCCTTTTCCAATTATATTTCTAGTTGGAGTAAGGTTGTCTTTGGCAACTTCTTGAATAATAGCACTAAGTTGCAGAATGATGTTAATTTCTATCAGAATCAGTTGATGATGTTCCCTGACTTGATTTACCTGAAGAATAAAGTTTTGGAGACTAATAGAGAATTAATGAACTTCTATCAGAAAGAAGAAATTTACTGGGCCCAAAGAGCCAAAAATCGGCTCTCCTTAGGTGATAAGAATACAAAGTACTTTCATACTCATGCTACAATCAGAAAACAAAAAAAATAAGATGGTTGGTATTAAAAACGATTTGGACATGTGGATTACTGATTATGATGACATTGCCAGTGTTTTTGTACATAGTTTTAAGAATCGTTCTTCTTCTGCTGGAAACAGGGATTTCTCCTTTTGTGACATTATAAATGGAGGAATTTCTGATATTGACAATGACCTCATTGTAGCCCCCGCTACTATGCTGGAAGTAGAAAAGGCAGTGAACTCTATTGGAAGCCTGAAGGCACCAGGCCCTGATGGTCTAAATGCCTTGTTTTTTCAGAAAAACTGGGAAAGCCTCAAAGGAAGTATCTTCTCCTTAGTTACCAATTTCTTTGATAATAAAACTGATTGCTTAAAGATGATAAACCATACTAATATAGCTTTGATTCCTAAAATAGAAAAACCGGAGACAGTTAACCATTTTAGACCTATTAGTTTATGCAATGTTGTGTATAAGATTATTTCTAAAATATTGGTTGCGAGGCTCAAACCTTTGCTGGTTAAGTGTATCTCTCAGAATCAGGGACCTTTTGCTCCTGGTAGATCATTTGTTGACAACATTCTGATTGCTCATGAATTATTCTCGAATTTTAATAGAATGAAAGCCAATTCTGGTGCAAGGGCAGTGAAGTTAGATTTAGAAAAAGCCTATGATTTTGTTGATTGGAACTATATTAGAGTTATTCTGACCAGATTTGGTTTTAGACAGAATTGGATTAATTTAGTTATGAGCTGTATCACTTCTGTCTCTTTTTCTATTCTTGTGAATGGTAAGCCTTCTGGTCACTTTTCCCCCTCTCGGGGATTAAGACAAGGGGATCCTTTATCTCCTTACATTTTTATTTTCTGTATGGAACCTCTGATTAGACATTTGAACTTGGCCGCTGATAAACCTAAGAATCATGTTGGTATTCTTTCCTCCCCAAAAGGGTTTAGAATTTCTAATCTTCTTTTTGCTGATGATTGTTTAATTTTGGCAAGGCATCTTCCACAGCTGCTCGTAATATTGATAACATCCTCAGGAAGTTTGCTGCCTCCTCTGGTCAACAAATCAATCTAGATAAGTCTTCCATTTACTTTTCCAATAAAACACAGGCTTCTTTGAAAGTGAACATTTCAAATTTACTTGGCATTAAGCATAAAACTACCATTGGTAGAAATCTTGGTATTCACAATATTGTCTTTTGGAAAGACCCCCAAAATGCTAGAGAACTGCTCATTAAGATTTCTAAAAGGCTTAGTGGCTGGAAAAGCTCGACGCTTTCTAGTGCTGGCAAGGCCATTTTACTTAAAGTCTAATGCCTCTGCTATTCCTAATCATGTTCTTTCATGCTTTAAGTGCCCTTCTAAGATTGCTAAGGCTATGGAAAAAGAGATGAGATCTTTTTTCTGGGGGAAATATGCTAAGGTCCCTCCAGTAGCTTGGGATCAGGTTTGCCTCCCTAAATATGGGGGGGGGGGGGGGGGGGGGGGGGGGGGGGGCTTGGTTTAAGACCAATTTCTTTTTACAATAATGCTGCCTTAGCCAAACTTGGCTGGAAGGTTCTGACCAATAAAGAAAACTGGTGGACAAAAATTGTCACCCAGAAGTATTTAAGAAAGCATTCCTTTTTTTATCTAAAAAAGAAAGCCAACCATTCTTATGCTTGGAAAGGAATTTTAGATGTTAAGAGACATTATTATCTCTGGTATGAGGTGGATCCTTGGGAATGGTAAGAATATTGAGTTTTGGACTTTTAACTGGGTCTACAAATTTTCCCTTGATTAATCTCTTAGATGATTCTGTCAAAGATATGATTGATGTTGATGCTACAGTGGCTGATTTTATTGAGAATGGTTGCTGGAACTTCCCCAAATTGATTTTTTGTCTTGATAAACCTACTGTTAATGTTATTTCATCTATTAATATTCCCATTGCGGACTTTGAAGATGAATTTGTTTGGGGTCCTGCCTCAAATGGAGTTTTTTCTGTTAAATCGGCTACGTGAATGCGAAGTAAGCTACCTGAGCATTCTAAAGCTGATCTTTTGAATAGAGTTTGGAATCTGAAAATTCCTCCTAAAGTGAAAATTTTCAGTTGGTTGCTTCTTAGAGGAAGATTTAAAACTAGAGCTTATCTAGCTCGGTTTATGAATGGAATTGATAATGTTTGTGCTCTGTGTGGTTCTGAAACAGAATCTATTGATCATTTGTTTGCTAATTGTTCTTGCAGAGCTGCTGTTTGGGCAAAGTGCAGTAATTTGCCGTCTCCTGTAGCTCACCATTCTGTGGGAGATTAGTTGGACTTTTTATTTAAGAATGCTTCAAGTACTGATGTAGAGAACTGCTTGTTGATTTGCTGGCAGATTTGGAAATCCCGAAACCATGTTATTTTCCAATATGGCCAGTTTAACCCATTCATTAGTGATAGCTGCTGCTGCTTCGGTGGGCTTTGCTTACCGAGAGATCAACATTCCGGGATCCTCTGCCCCTTCTGTAGAGGCTGTTTGCATCAAATGGATTCCGCCTGCTCCGAACTGGGTTAAACTCAACTTTGATGGCTCAGTGTCGGATGTGTCTGCTGCTGCTGGTTATATTTTAAGAAACTCTGATGGTAATCCTCTCGTGGCTGGGGAACGGGATCTATACTCTTCAAATGTTCATGTTTCAGAGTGCCTTGCCCTTAAAGACGGTCTTTTAGCTGCCAAGCGCTTCAACCACAAGAATCTGCTAGTTGAAGGGGACTCGTTGTTGGTGATCAATAGTCTTTGGGATCTCACCAACGTTCCTTGGAAGATCAAGCCATTCTTTATGATATCTTACATCTTGCTCACTGGTTTGACAATATCTCCTTAACCCATATCTTTCGTGAAGCAAATTTCATGGCGGATGCTCTAGCAAATACGGGTCATGCTCTTCAGTGCTCGAAGATTTAGGTTGGCAGTTACCCTCCCCAAGCTTTCTGTGTTTTTCAGTTAGATTTTTCTCAAACTGGTTGCCCTATGGGCTTTTCGTTGTAATTTTCCTTTTCTTCTCAAAAATAAAATAAAATTGATGTGTTATTCAGGGATAAGCCATCAAAGAGGGTTTCCCTTAGCTTGAGGGAAACCTCTAGCACAGTTGATGGTTGACCAAAACTCCATGAGTAAGCACGATCAGCTTCTTCTTCTTTTCAACAAGAAATCAAGTCTTGAGAACCAAATTACGTTTAACCATATGCAAAGCAGAGAAACCCAGTGTCACATACAATATATAGAGATACAGAATAACAGTATGTAGCAGGCATGCTTGGTCTTGACGTGGAGAGATCGGAGGGTCGAGGAGTTCATTCAGCAACCCGAGCCTAATCCTCATTCTATTCAACTGACAGACACGGCAAGCATTTTGGGATGCTCTAGAGAAAGAGACCAGATCGACAGTCGGCTCATTCTTTCTTGTTCAACCATGATCAGCTTCTATGAAATAAAACTTGGGTTTAATTGGAAAGAACAGAGAAAAAGACCCATGATGAAATAACTTCGAGATCCATCCCTATGTGAAATAGCTTTAGGATACTCACAATTCCAAAGGTAGAGGCTAGAAAAAAAGAAGAAGAAAAGAAGACTGGTTGTTAAGTATTGAATGCACACTAGTACAAAATGGATTAACAGCAACATTTCCTTAGCCACACACGGGTTGATATGTGGGTATGCTCTGTTGCCACATTATTGATTGTATGTATGCCTATCCAATATATTAACATTTTTTGATCGGTTGATTAGGTTCAGTTATGTTTTGAATTTGGTATTCCATTTTGAGAGAGTTGAAAAAGCACTATCTCGTGCCTCATTTTCAAGTTTCGTCCATCTTATGATCAAGGGTGTGTTTCAATTTTCTCGGCTTTGTTTTATCACGATTTCGTATTGTTGTCTTGTGTATGTGCAATTGTTGATGTGTATGTGCTCACGTTCCCAGCTTTTGGATGTCCTTTGTCATTCTTGTAGATCTTATATATCATTGTTATTTATGTAGTAACATTTTTGTTCTAGTTTTGTACCTATATAATGAGTAATCTTACAGTGGCTTTAGTATCCTCCTAACTCATTACTAGAAGGGTGAGTTTGATTCTCTTCTCCTATGCAGAAGATCCTCATTCATTGATCTACATCCATTTGATTTTGTTATCTATTTCACAATTGTCATCTCAGACGTAGAATGATAGAAAGGTGAGTATTTATCAACCTAAAATGGCTCCAATCCTTTCAGACAATTTTTTATTTTTTATGTTCAAAGCATGTGATGCAGCTTTAGAATTTTACCTACGCTGACAGTTAATGCATTGCTTTGGCGGTTGTATGGCATCTTTTTTATTCTCTCTAATTCTTGTAAAGAACAATTGTTCTTGTACTTGGTCACTGGAGTTACTGCTCGTTGTGAGAAGGTTTTACGGATTTCTTTTTAATTATGCCAGTATGATATCCATTTAGAGTATAGTAGCCATTTATTTATAGAATTTCCTGAGCTAGTGAAGGTGAACAATTCTACTAGTTTTTGTCTAAGTGTTTAACTTTCAACTGTGAGCTTGTTCTATATTTTCTTAGGACTATCTATTTCTATTTTACGAGGCACATGAGCTTTCTTGCACTATTTGCATTATAACAATTCAGAATATAAAAGTAAAAGCAATTCAGATGACTTAGTAAACTTGCAACTCTATGGTATTTTGCCTACAGATTTTAGTAAATTTATAGTTAAGTTATAGTAGATTATTGTTCATGTATCCTCTTTGTACCTTATGTTTGTTGACAGATTTTGCAGGAGTTGGAGTTTTTTGTTTGATGAGAATATACAAAAAAAAACAAAGGCTACAAAGAAAACCCTTTAGCACAACCTGTTCCTAACATGTCAAACTAGAACGCTGGCTGCACTTGAGGGAGAAGCCGATACATCAAAGATACAGAATTTGGCACCGAGTGTCCCAGAGAAGCTAAACTATCCGCTAGAAAATTGGCTTCCCTCCAAACATGCTTAAAGGTCACAGCTGTGAACTTGCTAATCAGATAGCGAATATCCTGTGCTAGCACTTTGATTCTCCAAGGACATTGAGAGCGGTGCTGGAGGACATCTATCAAAATCTTTGAGTCTCCTTCAATGATTAGCGCTTGTGTTGAAATTTGATGAAGTTGAGAAAAGCCTTCACAGAGAGCAGAGGCTTCTGCTACCAGCACATTTGACACACCCAAATTTTTAGCAGCAGCCAGGATTGCAGGAGTTGGAGTTGCTGAGCATGAACATGAAGTTTTGTCCTAAGGAATTGAAGTTAGGTTTTATTTAGACACTACAGAGGTACTGATTTATTTTACTTAGTATAGGAGGATACAAAGTAAATTCTTGTTAGTTAGGCATGCAACTGTATTTGAATATCAAGAGACTACTCTACAAATATATATATTTTTTTATAATTTTTATGGATGAAGCCACAAATATGTAACAAATGTGGCTTAAACATATAATAATAGATTATCTTGGCCCACTAAGTCAGATGAAGAAACCAAGTCACAAACTTAAACATGTGTGGCAATTCTGGCTTTTACAACGACTCTATTGCCCACGAACCCAATCAATGTTGCTGCAGTGTTGCAATGCAGATTTGGCACGTTTATCCGTAGCTATTGGCGTCAAAGACACATATAAGTGCATATGGCCTTAGCTCCCCCAATTTGTAGTAGTGGTAATTTTTTTTTTTTTTTCATGCATGTTTTTTTATACTTCAGTCAGAGGCTGAAGCTGGGAACGTGGCAACCAAGCTAGTAAGCACCTTCTTTCCTAGCAAATGATTGAGCTGAATCCTCCTCATTTTGTATGTGAAATTAGTGATCAATGTACAGATTTTGGAGATGTTTTGGCCATACCAGTAAGTTTGGGTATGTAAAATCTATTTTAGTCGTTGCGGGCGTGCCACCGTGCAAACGCGAAATATAATGGTTGTAGTAACGGGGTGCGCTTAGCCTTCTGCTTCTAATCAAGCGACTGAGGATGAAGAGAGAACCAACTCCACCGTAGGGTTTTCATATTCGCTTTATGTACTGGGCAAAGACTTAAAATAGTTCGCCTGAGCATTACAATATCGATACTTGACGTAAGATCGAGCAGAGCTTCAACTAGGAAGGAAGGGAAAAAAAGACAAAGCTCCAGGGAGCGTACAGGGAAACGAGAGCAAAGCTCCGGGGAGCTTGAAAGGAAAAAGGTTGCTAAGGGGAGATGCTTTAGCGTCTGGGTTCGACTAGGTCGATAGTTGTATTGTATTTTTGTTGAGTGTGTGTAGAGAGTCTCCTCAAATTCCTTTATATAGAGTTATTTAGGGCCACATGTATTGGCTCAAAGCATGTAAAAGACTTGTAGAAGTCTTCAACGTTAAGACATTGTAGTCAACATGATCGTTATCTCTTGATATGATCATATTCTAGACTACATGATAGCCCGCGAATACTTGATGGAGACTTGGAAACCTTCTGGACATGTAATCCTAGATATGCACGCACCTATACTCATGCAATTAAGGAATAACATTCAAATGCAAACTCCTTAACATGCACGGAGAAATTTGGGATAAATGTTGGCTCCATTTTTCAATTAAACATTAAATCAGCTCACGCCCTTTTGGTCTCCTTTTCTTAGGCGAACTTCTCTCTTCGCATGTATATAGACTCCGCCATGCACACACTGGACCTCATGTATCCATGTTGCACATATGATCATTCCTTATTAAACAACAATTAAGGATAAGTATTGCTTCTGTCCCGCTCTACCACATCTAAATGCAACATATCTTTATCCCTTTCACATGCAACTACTTTCTCGCACGCACGCATATCACTACCAGAAGAAAGGCTTTAGCCGACGAAAAAAAAAAACCAGGCCGACGAATTTTTTTTTCGTCGGCTAAAGTGGACTTTAGTCGACAAAATTTTCCTTCGTCGGCTATGATCAACTTTAGCCGACGAAATTTTTATTTCGTCGGCTAAATAATTTTTTTCGTCGGCTATAGTCTGTGAACTTTAGCCGACGAAATTTTCAAAAGTTTAGCCGACGAAATTTTCAAAACTTTAGCCGACGAAATTTTTAGAGTTTAGCCGACGAAATTTTTAAAAGTTTAGCCGACGAAATTTTTAAAAGTTTAGCCGACGAAAAATATAATTTCGTCGGCTAAAGTGTCTTATATTTACAAATTTTGATGCAATATAGTCCTACGCAAAAAGGGGTGTAACTTTTGATCCGTCCGTCAGAAATTGCTGAAATTTTGACAGCAGCTCCGCAGGCCCAAATCCAAGCTAACTTACTTTCGGGGCCTATCCGACCGTCGGATCTAGCGATCCGAGGCTTTTTATGTAATTTTCTGTTTTTAGGGTTTGGTCTTTTTCTTTTAAAACTGCGGTCAACCCTATTTACCGTTATTATTTCTTAAGGGGAGCCCTATCGTCGAAAGGTAAATGTTTCAAAAATTTTATATAGGTGGTTGCGTCTCATCTACGTGAGAGTTTTTCGTGTGGAATATTTGACCAAACTACGTAACATAGGGGGAGATATGAGTGTTTTCGTGAATTTATAGACTTTAGCCGACGAAAATATATGAAAAGTCGTCGGCTAAGGTCAAAAAATTTCAAAATTTTTTAGGCGGTAAACCAAAGTTGGAGGAAAATTTCCAAAGGATTTTAGCCGACGAAAATATATGAAAAGTCGTCGGCTAAGATGGTTTTTGCCGACGAATAACCTAATATTTCGTCGGTTATAGTTATTTTTTAATTTTTTAATTACATACTATAGCCGACGAATACGTTAGGGTATTCGTCGGCTAAACCCTAAAATTTCTCTATTACCTACTATAGCCCTATATTCGGTGGTTATTTTGCGTAAAATTTTTATACGACTTGTTGCGTGTCATCGGTTTAAAACTATTTTCAGTTGGAGGTCCGGCCAAAATACGTAATTTAGACGGTCGAACGACCTTTTCCGTGCGTTTAGGGGTTTGACTTACGAGATTGACCGTCCGGATCGAGCCCTTATTCTTTTCGGATCAAGTTGAATTTTTTCCCATACATGTATTTTATCATGATGGTCAGATCTGACGGTTGGAATTCTGTTTCTCAAGTTTGATCATCACAATCACAACATGCATACTAATGTTGTATAACTTGTTTACCAAGTGTTATGTAAATGTTCCGTTTCAAAAATAAACTATACGTAAAACCTTCAAACTCTAAAAAGTCATGAAATAAGATATGACGAGAATGTTGAAATACATCCACGGTTGAAAAATCACACTATTCCGGTAAATATTCGGTGCCGATAGTTGCGGTCAATGCAATCACAACATGCCAAATGTATAAAAATATTTTTAGCCGACGAATTTCAAAGGTTTAGCCGACGAAATTTTCAAAGGACTTTAGCCGACGAAAATATATGAAAATTCGTCGGCTAAAGTCGAAAAATTTTCGAAATTTTCAACCAAAATTTTTTGGCGGGCAACCAAAATTTTAAAGGACTTTAGCCGACGAAAATATATGAAAAGTCGTCGGCTAAAGTCGAAAAATTTTCAAAATTTTCAACCAAAATTTTTTGGCGGTCAACCAAAGAGTTTAGCCGACGAAAATAAATAATTTCGTCGGCTAAAGTTCTTTATATAGCCGCAAATAAACCCAACACTAGACATATTGCGGCCCCTCCTCCTCTTCCTCCTCCTCCTCCTCCTCGATCCTCCTCCACACAACCACCACAAATAAACCCAACACTAGAAATATTGCGTCCCCTCCTCCTCTTCCTCCTCCTTCTCCTTCTCCACCTCCGCCACTCTCTCTCCTCACCCCACCGTCTACTCTCCACCCCCACGCGCCCAATGGCCACCTACCGCGCCCTCCTCTCCCTCAAGTCCTCCCTCGACGACCCCGACTCCGCCTCTCCGCTCTCCGCCTCCTCAACCTCTCCAACAACGTCTTCAACCGCACGTTCCCGCCGGAGCTCTCCAACCTCACTAACCTCCGTGTTCTCGACCTCTACAACAACAACCTCACCGGCGTGTTGCCAGTTTCGGTGGCAACTTTTCACTGTATATCACAGTTTCTCTGTCAAGATTCTCCACACACAAAAAAAAATTTAAAAAAAAGTTTCTGAAGTTTTTTTTTCAAAACCCAGCAACTTTAGCCGACGATATTCAAACATAATATTCGTCGGTTATAGTATTTTTTAATTTTTTTTTAATAAGGTTTAGCCGACGAAATAACCTAATATTTCGTCGGCTATAATTATTTTTAATTTTTTTTATAATGTTTAGCCGACGAATAACCTAATATTTCGTCGGCTATAGTTATTTTTTTAATTTTTTTAATAAGGTTTAGCCGACGAAATAACCTAATATTTCGTCGGCTATAATTATTTTTAAATTTTTTTATAAGGTTTAGCCGACGAATAACCTAATATTTCGTCGGCTATAGTTATTTTTTTAATTTTTTTTATAAGGTTTAGCCGACGAATAACCTAATATTTCGTCGGCTATAGTTATTTTTTTAATTTTTTTACAACGTTTTGCCGACGAAATACTTCGTCGGCTAAAGTCTGGGACTATAGCCGACGAGATTTTTTTCGTCGGCTAAAGTGGGACTATAGCCGACGAAAAAAAAAATTTCGTAGGCTAAAGTCATTACAGACGGCCTTTTCCCGACGACACTATAGCCGACGAAGGCTCGTCGGCTAAGGTCTTAGCCGACGAATTTTTTTAACAGGCCGACGAAAATTTTTCGTCGGCTAAAGTGCCTGTTCTGGTAGTGTATGCCTTCTATGCGAAGTCCACGTGCAAGAGTCCCTCTCTTATGTGAAGTCCTCCACTTCAAATGCAAGAAGATCTCCTCGCATACAAACTTTGTCCAGTTCGTATGGAAACTTCACTCCTTGTGTGCAAAGGCTTCTACGCGAAGTCATCTCGCCTCACTTCCATATTATGACTCTCTCTTCTACGCAAAGTCCACTTCTTGATTTCATGCAAAGTCTTTTTCGCATGCGAATTCCGCTATCCAACTCGCATGATTTCGCTAGCGGGCTATCACTTGTAAACCCAATATTTTGGGTTCGCCGGTATGACATGGACCATGAATTTAACCAATATTTATTTAGACAATTATTGTCTAGTAAAATATTAATTCTAACTGTAAACAGGAGGATCAATGTTTATACCAAAGCCCGGCATAACACCCAATCATCAGAAATACAGGATAACTCATACACTTCGTGCACCAAAACCCTGTTTCTTTAGCAGTCAGTCACTGATGAACGGATCATCCATGCATGCTAGACTAGGACAATTTCACAATGAAGACTGTAATTAGTTGTGCTAAGTATAATTGCATTCATTCAACACTACCTTAATTAATCCCTCCTTCAGTCAAATGTGAAAATGGCAAAAGATATTGATATGAGCTATAGTACGTGTAGTAGCTAGCAAAAATGTTAATACCTTCCGGAGCTTTGATCTTTAAGAAATCAATTGCTGAGATGTTACAATGCACATGTAACTTATGACCATTGAACCTATATATTTTACATGATTTTAGCTTGCTTGGTATTCCCAATTATGACTGACATTTATAGGTAAGAGTAAGACACAGAGAATGACCAGTAAACCTATAATTTACATGCTTTTAACATACTCCAATATCTCATCGAGTTACATGTATTTTTTTTTGGGGGGGGGGGGGGGGGGGGGGGGGGGGCTGGAGAATGAAGAGGGTGGTGGAGAATGAAGATCGAAGGTGTATCAGGACCCATAGTTTAACTATTGTGTAGTCGTACAAATTCCATCCTGCAATACTCTACGTACCATCACAACTGCACCTATAGTTTGATCAGGTACTTTGTGTTTTGAAGATCGGAGTAACCTAATAATGGCCTTGAGTCAAGACAGTAATATATCTTGCTCATTTCATGACTGACATTCAAGAACTAAAAGTAAAATGAAAAAAAAAAAAAAAAAAAAGTCGCCAAAATATATATGCTAACACAAACCATCCAGTTTATAAAGTAAGTTTTGTTAAGGTAATCTGAAAAATGAAGATTCTATTGGACATAGACGCTATGCTTAACTTGAGATTAATTTTGAACTAGCTAGGTTTGATGAGGGTGAAGCAATTTTGGATCAAAATCTTCTTCGTACTCTCTCAAAGCCTCAACAAAAGTTGAAGGCTAAACAATGTATTTGAGTTCGTGATATAAAAGTGACATCGTCTTTCTTCAAATTATCTGTTCATTGCATATATAAGACGTATATATTGTAGAAACAACAAAACTGAAGACGTAATTTGTGGGGGAAAAGTTGAACCAGCTCTCCTACTATTAGATTCTCCATTCCAAACACAAACTTACATGCAAATGGCGGGAATATGCTAACTACAGTCATCCATCAACCAATCCTTTTCTGGGTTTTTCTTTTTTCCTGGTCTTTCTCTTTTTAACGTATCTCTTACTCCACTTCTTACTCCACTTGGAGATTGATATGCTTAGATTATCCATCGTCTTAGGTTAAATTCTCATCTAGGCTCGTTGTTGATCTATTTAGCGAGTCGATCGAGTGGGGATGATTTCATGTCTCAAAATCTTGATACTTTCTTCAAGTGAAACAATATATATGCTCGATAAAATGCTTATAGATCGATAGGGATCGAGCTGGTTGTCTGTTTCTCAAGATCAAACGTTTCTGAATCTTATGTGTATTTACAACAATTCATACTTGGTTGTATATGTTGACTCTCTTGTTTCGGTGCCAATATATAGTTTTTGCCGTGTCAACTTGGAAGAGCATCATCATATTGATCACCTAGTGTTGAATTGTGATGCTACACTCCTAAATCTGACTAGAACGATAGTTTCTTTTGCTATATATGATTAAACAGCATCACCGGCCATTTTCTTTGTCCCAAATCAAAGGGAAAAGCTAAATCAGATCGATTAAAGCAGAGGATGATTCTAATGGCGGTCTAATCAATCCACTTGTATTGATGCCCTTACCTTTTGAGTTAGGAACAAAGAGGCATGCAGATAGATACATGATGGGTCAAAGCATAATGCTTGCATGTCTAAAATGATTCATAGCTTGGCAAAGCTGGTAAAGGCACACAAATCATATCACAGGGAAAGATAAAGTGCTCAAAATGATCCTCTATACAACTCTTTCTTCGATCATGAACACTTCTGAGCCTAACCAATTATAGAGTTCCATTTCATATAAAAGTTTGGAGAATATTGCTAATGTTGATAATGATGGCCATGCCCTATATCAAATTGAAAGCATGCCTGCCCAGCTGAGCAAATGGGCACCACATTTAGTCACTTTGAGCCACATATTTGATCTTTGTAAGTGGCATGAACATGGGTTTATCAGTTTAGTTTCTCTACATATATAGCTAGCTGTTCTATATACTATGCATCATGTGATCCCCATATATCAAGCATGCCTGCCAAACCCTTCTGAAATTTGGAGCTGTGAATCCCCCAATGGCCCAATGATTTTGTGGTTAATTTGGACTCCCATATTAGGTTGTTTATCTATTAGTATCTATTATTCATTTACATGAAACTCAAGAGTAAAACTTAGAAATACAAACACAAGCGAGGGAAACAAACGACTTTATAATGAGGATCAGAAGAAAATTGAAACATAAATACTAATTAAGTTTGCAGCCTGCAACACATAAAGAATAGGTTCCGATCGATTAGTTTGTTAATTTACGAACTATTTGGTCTCTGCAAAATCAAATTAACAAAGTCATTGCTGGAGCTTAAAATATCATATCTTAATAGTCATTACATGTTTTCTTCAAGTAGTTTTCACATGTAAAAGAAAAGACTACCCCAATATTCTATGCAGAATTGAGAATTGGTTATGGTCTACAGATGAATTGTTGATCATCTTTCCTTTTTGGCATTACTTGCTGGGAGAATAGTCCATATGGGGCTAGTGTGATGGCCCTCAAGTAAGAGTTGTCTGCAAAAGAACAAGGCACCAACTCCCACTCTGATTAACTTTTGAAAAAAACATCCCCCCACCCCACAATTTGGGTCCAGTTTCGTCCATAAACATCATTTTCTCAGATTATTAGTGACCAAAGTTTAGTTTAATCTAATGTCACACTAGCTTGAAAGAGACATAATGATGTGTCAGTGATTTTACTAATAGCAACAGCTTAAACTACATCTCTTAGTAAGACTCAAACAAGTTCGGCTGATCGAATTCTTATAGACACATTGTACGTGTGAATCGAGAATTGTTACTTGTATGGAGCAGATAAGCTATAGATGTAGCAATGATCTTAAGAGAATTAACACTTGAATATAGAGGATAAGAAAGAGAGGGAAAAGAAAAAGGGAAATTAGAGAAAGAAAGAGAAGTAGTGAAAGATGAAAGAGGCTGTGAGTTGTTAGCTAAGGGGCAGGGCAAGCAACGTTCTTGTGTCAAAATGAAAGAGGATTAGGGGAGCAGGTAGCCTAAATCTCTAATTAATTAAGTAATAGGTAGAAGCCTAGCTACACAATTTTCACCCATCAAACATTTTGCACTCTAAACCTCTTTCGATTTTAATTCCTTGGATGAAAGCTATCTCCAAATTATCCCCAAAAAAAACTGCCAAGATATATATGAGATCTTATCGTATCATTTAATGGTATCTTGAATAGATGTTTCAAGTCGTATATTCCGTAGTATTGGTCTCGTGAATATAAACTTTAAGTCAAATTTTCCTTGACTAGATAACTTCATTCTACATAGAACAATTTCATACATTCTTAAAATGTAAAATTCAGTTACTTGCGAAAAGAAAGTTTGCCATTTAGTAATCAATAGAGGTGCGTTTTTAGATAAGGGACATTTACAAATAGCTAACACCTAACTGAAAATTAAATGTGCTAGGTCTAATTGGGCCACATGAGCACTTGCTGAAGTTACTCCTACTAGCTCTCTTCTATTTCCAGATGTATCAACAGTTTGGGATATGATATTATGAGCTTATGAGGTCAGAGACCATAATCAAAGTACACATTGATAGTGGTTTAGTTGCTTGTTCTTCTTGACCTAAAACAAAAATTGCTAAGTCAAACCCAGAAAGCAGAGCTACTTAAATCATCAATCTTTGACTTTGATATTGAATTTTCTGCAGTTTGATTATTCATTTAAAAAAACACCAAAAACCTGCTCACTCTGATTATAATTAGAGTAAGAGAGGAGACTCTTTTAAGACTTGGTAATTTGAATGGAACTTGACTTCGGTGAAAATGGTTGGTTACTTTAAAGTAACCACAACCAATGAATATGAGACACATTTTGGGTATTTGACATGTTTGTTTATAATTATTGTTAACACTTACCAATCTCTCATTGATGTTTATCACCCATAAATGATTATACCTGTCACCTAAATTATTTTCAAATTATTTCTATTTAAATGTCTTCCCTGACCGCATCACTGATTAGAGAGCAGAGAGACTCCGACCGCACCTAGCCCCGTTTTAAATCCAGAAACACAAAAAGAAACAGAAACGAAAAAAGAAATTCAAAACACCAAAAATGCAGATTGAGAAAGAGAGAGACCACTTTTGAAACATTTTGAAAAAGCTTTCCAAACAGTACTTAAATATCCAACCCAAGTACACCAATTGCAAAACAGAAAAACAGAACCAAGAGCTTGTGCTTCAAAGCAGTGATAGATTCCTCCACTCACCCAAAAAAAGAACCCATCTTTTTCCCTCCAATCAATTACACATTCTCACCTCTCAAATACCCAAATCCCAATTCATCACTGTTTCACTTTCCTGGGGCACAATCTGAAGCTTTCAATCAGTACGAGAGAAACCAAAAGGGTAGCACTTAAATGAGTTTCTAGCCAGGACCCAGATTCTGTGAGGGCTTCAGATCTTAGCAATGGTTGCAGAGCCTTGGATTCTGAAGATGGGTAACCAGGTAAGCTCAAATCTAAAGCATGCTCTTTTACTTCAGCATTCAAAGAAGTCAAACCCAAAAAGCATACCCAATAACTCAAACACCAAAAGCCAGAAGCAGACTATAGGGATTCTTTCATTTGAGGTAGCTAATGTTATGTCCAAGACTGTTTATTTATACAAGTCCCTCACAGACTCTGAGATCTCTAAGCTTAAAGTTGAGATCTTGAAGTCTGAGGGGGTCCAGAAGTTGGTCTCTTCTGATGAGGCCTATCTTCTTGAGCTTGCTTTGGCTGAGAAGCTAGAGGACCTGAACCGGGTTGCTGCTGTGGTGGGCCGGCTTGGGAAGAGGTGTGTTGAGCCGGCTCTGCAGGGTTTTGAGCATGTTTATAGTGACCTTGTTAATGGGGTTATTGATGTTAGGGAGTTGGGGTTTTTGGTGAAGGATATGGAGGGTATGATTAGGAAGTTGGAGAGGTATGTGAATGCTACTTCCAATTTGTATAGTGAAATGGAGGTGTTGAATGAGTTGGAGCAAGGTACTAAGAAGTTTCAGAACAATCAACATGAGGAGAGCAAGAGGGCTTTTGAGCAGAAGCTGATTTGGCAGAAGCAAGATGTGAGGCATCTCAAGGACATTTCGCTTTGGAACCAGACTTATGATAAGGTTGTGGAGTTGTTGGCAAGGACGGTTTGTACCATTTATGCAACAATTCGTGGGGTTTTCGGAGAATCTGCTTTGAGCAAGGTCCATGGTGGATCTTCGCCGCCTTCTTTGTCGGGTCAGATTGATGCGAGGAGGGTCTCCCAAGAGCCATTGGAGAGGGTTCTTAGCAAGAAAAAAGGGTGTCATTTGGGGCCGGGTGAGAAAGCTGTTGTGGTGAAAAGGGGTTCAAGTTTTAAGCCTCAATTTGAATCAAGGAGAGGTGAATTGGCGTTGTTTCGGGCAGAGGATTTCAACTTTCCCTGCGGAACAAGCCCAGGGAGGCTTTTCATGGACTGCCTAATTAGCAGTTCGGTTGTTGATGATGATGATGTTGGCAGTGCTAGTGGATATGAGGAGCGAAGTATCCAATTTTCGGGTTGTGGCATGGCAAGTGGTGGTTTGAGGAGAGATTACCCTAACCATTCGGGTTGTTTTAGTAGAGTGCAAATGGGTGTTCATTCTAACTCTGGTGGAATGAATGGTGCACCGTTTGGCCCCAAGAGTAGGTTGATGGTATATGCTCCACCTTCTACTGTGGGAGGCTCTGCTCTAGCTTTGCATTATGCAAATGTTATAATTGTGGTTGAGAAGTTGCTTCGCTACCCTTATCTAGTGGGTGAGGAAGCTAGGGACGATTTGTATCATATGTTGCCAACAAGTTTAAGACTGTCTCTGAGGACTAATCTCAAGTCCTATGTCAAGAATTTGGCTATATATGATGCACCTCTTGCTCATGATTGGAAGGAGACTCTTGATGGGATATTGAGGTGGCTTGCCCCACTGGCACATAACATGATCAGATGGCAAAGTGAGCGTAATTTTGAGCAACAGCAAATTGTTACTCGAACACATGTTCTTCTGCTTCAGACATTGTATTTTGCTGATCGAAAGAAGACAGAGGCAGCAATTTGTCAGCTTCTTGTCGGGTTGAATTATATATGCCGTTATGAGCATCAGCAGAATGCATTATTGGATTGTGCGAGTAGTTTTGATTTTGAAGACTGCATGGAGTGGCAAATGCAATGTGGAGCTTCTTTTGTTGATTAACTACTTTACTGGATTTGAGACCCTGAAGATGGTGATAAAGAATTCTCCTTGATTCCCATCACTTAGATGAACACTTAGGTGGTAGAGCAACATTTTGTGAATATCTCAGCTTTTCACACTGAAGAGTTATATTGTTGAAGACATGATTAATGTATTTGATTCCAAGGTATGTAAAGGTTTGACTTCTGAGTTCTGAAGTACATAAATCTGATTCTTTATGGGGAGAAAAGTATGTTCTTATTTTATTTTGTGTGTGTATATATATATATATATATATGTTGAAGTAAAATAGTACTTTTTAATCGAAGTGTCTATGCCTTTTCAATGTATGTGTAATGCAGTGAAAGGGTAAATGTTATTTGCTAATACTAATCTCTCATTAACTAATAACACTGCACTCTGGTCTCAACTTTTAGTTTACAATCAAATACATACTTCTGAAGTGCTGTTGTCACCAATAAATTCATATAGAGAGAAACATATCCTCACATAGTATACTGGTCATGTTCTCTTTCAGTTATCTAGATTATGTGCAAGTTCTAGATGCATTTGAATAATTGTGAGCTAAAAATACTTCTCTGGAGTTGGCAAATAGGAAGTTTTAAATCCCTAGTAACATATCATGTGCATTAGGGCTTTTGGAAGGATAGATTCTGATGGCACTTGGTTGCATTCCAAAGAAACCTTGAAGAGAACATGGGAATGGGTTTGAAACACTCATAGGGTTCAAGTTTCTTTTGCACTCTAGCTAATTATACTAATTTCATTATTACTGTGCAAAATATAATACCTCAGTAAGCATAAGAATACTATGAAGCATCATGTCTTATGAATAGCAGGTCATTTCATGTTGTCCGATGAAAGGCTCTCCTGAAATTTAAGTTTCCTATTCTAATGCCCTGTCAAACCAGATTGAAAGAGTTTATCATCAACACTATCTGTGATTTGAAACCATTCATGTGTTAAATTTCTGTTATCTGCATGGTAAGTCCCACAAGAGTTTCATCTTCTTGAGTTCCCTTTCTGGGTTGATGTTGCACACAAAAAAAAAAAACTTGATTTTGTTCAATTAACACTAGAATATTTAGGGTTCGAATTCTTTAATTTGTAAGACGAGCAATGGCGAGTTGGGGATGGTTCACTGATATAATTGCCTATTTTGGTTGGGAAAAGATTTTTCTTAGCTTCATTATAGGAGTCCTTTTGAATTGCCTGTTTTCGTTGGTAAAGATTTTCCTTAGCTTCATTAGGAGTCCTTCAGAATTTAGGGGAAGAGCTAATGACTAGTCCTAACTCTTATATATAGAGGCCCTCAGCGTAGCTACTCTTCACAAAATTTTCTCAGCACAATTTGCTTAATCAAGCGAGTTTTTCAAAATGTCACAACAAGGCAATAACTGGTGGTTGGAAACCCCAAAGTCCAACGGAGCTGCAACATATGAAGAACAAGGCAACAACGGGTGGTCGAAGACGGAAGTAACAACCCCAAAGTCCAAGGGAGCTGCAACATATGAAGAACGTACGTGCCCACCGCCTCCACAAAAGAGTCAAAAGCCAATTCAATATGATAGCTCTTCTGTCAAAGTTAATTTGTCTCAAACTTTCGAGGTGCAGTATGTCACAGACAAGTTTGGAAACATACAAACCTAGGAAAGCAGTTTGAATTATACTAGTGATATTTCTATTGTCTTATGCAACAAATAATATGAAAATTTATGATGTAATTTTTTTAAAGTGATTTATGAATATTTAATGAACTTTCAGTATTCTATTGAAATTCTTGTTAGCAACAATGCTAGTATGTTAATGTTTTCTATTTTATACTATAGAACAAAATCACATTCAACACCCTTTCTTAGCTAATCCAAGTGGAACGCTGAGGAAACAAAGAGGGGTAAGTAATGAAATAAACAACATGGTTCTTGTTAGAGTGAGTGTGTGCTTATCTAAGCAATCCGCGACTTAGTTGACCTCCTTGTAAATATGTCGGAAAATTATTGAGTTATACTGTCCAACGCATGTCTTGAATATATCCAATGAGCTGCTTGATTCTCTTACGGGTCATCATGCGCCTGTTAAGGAAGTCAATTAGCAGTGTTGAGTCACCTTCAACTACATTCTTGTAATTATTTGTGGAGATCTTCTCTTAAGGTTGTAACCTCTGCAACTAAAACACCAGTATCTCCCATGCGCTTACAAGCTGATATGACTGGATTCCCATGAACACGAAGAACGAATCCAAAAGTATAGCACATCTATTCTTTACTGAACTGTCAAAATTAAGTTTGATCTTTTAGTCATAATTAAGTTGATGTTCTTCTCCAAATCAGACAATAAGAGTTCAATTAATAAATTCTTCTTTTTCCTTTATTTATTCTCTTATTGAAACTAATTGGTTTTTACTGTTGGAACTAATTGGTTTTAGTTCTAAATCCGGAAATCATAAAGAATATATCAAAACTTAAATACAAAATTAATAACCCGAGCACAAGTCCATAAATCATGACCAAAACTTAATCAATGAATCAATTTCAAATACATTTTAAGACCATATCATAAACCGAAATTATAATATAAGCTCAAAAAATAGAATGATAATTTTTAAAATAAATCATGCATGCATATTCATTTAAAAACAAAGTGTCCACTCACAGTGATTCGCTTGCATTAGCTGTGAAGAGAAGACTCCAAAGACGAGCTCGGCAATTCCTCCTAACAATTCTTTTTCGATTCTTTCACTTCTAAGAATACAGGCAAAAGTCCCTAATAAAACTAAATTGTATAAGTGAATAACAAATCCCTTAATTCCCATTCTTTAACATCACAATACTAATACAAGAGACTCAAAACGATAATCGCTAAACAATTTAGAGTAACAATACAAGCCAAGGGATTCACAACGATGACCGAATTTCCTTTAGTTCAAAACAACTTCGCAACCACACCTACACAATCACTCAGCAATAGTTTAACCTCAAATCTCAGAATAAAACTACGTAGCGATTAATAATTATTATGTCTATAAGTAGTGTTCAATGACTTAGGTCCCACCACACGAATGATGACACTAGCATGCCATGCGAGCAAAAATCCCGAGATACAAGTTCACCAATAATCTCTCCAACACTCTTGTAAATGACCAAGAGCGCATGACTATATTGTGAAAATAAGATACTCTTTCTTGTTGCAAGTTGTAGTCCAAACTGAACTGATTAATGTCCACATGACGATGCTTTAAGCTTTCTTTCAATAATCAAAGTTGAAACAATCTTAGCAATAACATCGAGGCAATGAATGTTAGAACATTCACATAATCGCGCTAGACCTGTCAGAATCCCCGAAAGTAGATCACCTCCTTGAACTAGGGAGGCAGTGGCGAAACTTGTACCCCGGGCACACCTCTTAACCGGATTTAGCCACAACAACCATTCCAGCGGTTACAGTCACACGAGTCCCTCCAGCCGTCCCACGAGAAAAGTTTTGCATGCCAAAATGTCTTGGCTGCACAAATACACTTCTCTTTCTACCTTCAACATTTATGAATCTGACAGTAAAACAAAATCTAAAAATCAGTTATGCTCAAATCTCCTGCACCTCCCAGTCGCCATGGCTACCTCACCAAAAAAAACTTTGGACAAGTAAATTGGCACCAACAAAATTACACCTGAGTTAACTACATTAGTCGTCAAAAATGGTGACATCTGGAAACAAGATTTAATGTTTCCTTCTGGTCAATATCACTGTTGCATTGAGCGTGCGAAAAACACCAAGTTACCTACAAGATGTCATAATTAAATCCTTCAAAGAGCCACCACTAGAAAAATGGTTCGCCAACCGCCGAAAATTGTAAGCTCAAGTGTAAGTCGAAACTAACGACCAACCTAGGCTTTAGCTTAAGAGTGAAATAACTTAGGTATAAGAAGGAAGAAAATCCATAACTTCAAAATATCCTAAATAACAAATGCACGATATTAATGAATGAAAGTTACAGTAAAATAACAATGATTAACACCATGATGTTTTTTGCTCGCAGAAACCCTGCAATCAGGGAGAAAAATTGCGTGTCCGTAACTCTTGAGGGACAAACTCTATGTAAAACTCACTTCTTACAAGATTACAGTCTAGGAATACAACGACAACTTGTTATTCTACCCAGTCTACTCACAAGTCTAGATCTATACGTCCTTTCTTATTTCTGAGTACCTCACTCCTTAAAAGATTTGAGTACAGGGATACAACAACAACTTGTTATCATGTCTATTCTACCTACTAGTCTAGATCTACCTCTTTTGTCTCTAAGTGGCTACACATGAATGTATATAGAAGTTTCAACTCAAAACTCAACTATCACTTAACTGATTCTTCTTGAACACTTTTCAGAAGTTTCAACTCAGGGACTCAGCTATTCTAAACTGATTCATCAGAACGCAACTACCTCAGCGAGATACTTCAAAACTTAGCTTTCCTCATACCTCAGCTGATTCTTCTTCAATACTTTCGGGGTCGCTGCACTACCAACTGATCTCATGGTATGCAGACTGCAATGAGTATTTGCAAAAGCGATTTTGTTCAGCTCTAAGGTTTATAATAAAAAAAAAGGCTTAGAGACTGATGAACAATGTAAAACAAAACTAAAGCCCAACAAAGAAAATGTAAAAACTACATTTTAACAACCATTGAGCAAATGTAGTCTTGCTCAATATATATAGACTGATATTGTGCTCTAAGCAAGTCAGGCACAAAGGCTAATGAGGTGCCACAAGAGAGCAGGCACGAGGGCCAAAGCAAGGAGAGAGTTTTAGACTTTTGTTCTTGACCAAACTCTAAAAGGGAGAAGATATTTGCAGCTGTCCTAGGCCAATAAAAATACAAGAAAAACTTTCCTAAACAATGTTTAATATAAGAGCAAGAGAAAATGTTTTACAAACTTTTTCTCAAAAGCATAATACCACATTGGTTTTGCAAATCATTTTTCTCTGATATCAAATAAAGACAGCTGCTATATTGGTTTGTGCAACACAAACAAAGCTAAAACCTTAAAGCTCTAAACCATGAGTCACAAGTTGAGACAAAAACATCAAACCCAAAACTAATTTTAGCACAAAGACAAGACCTTTATTCTTGTTGTCAATTTGAAATTCAAATTAGAATCTCAACCGGTCATAAGTCTTAATTCAACAAGGGTAAAAAACCTAACCCTAAGACAACAGAACAAAATATTAAAAAGCTGGAAACCCAGATTTCAGGATGGTAAACAATGCTACTATCCTTAGTGAAACCATGAAATGCACATGCATGATTTTACCTGAGTTCTATGAGATCATGTTGGTTCTTCAACTTGTTCTTCAGTTGTGAAATACCAATCTCCCAATTATTTTAGGTTTCATAGGTTGTGTTTTGTTCTATATAAGGATTGCTAACAACCTTATACCTTCATGTTATCGGTTGTAATACTTCATAGACTATTTAGGGTTTGAATTCTTTGATTTGTACGACATATAATGGGCGAGTTAGGGATGGCTCACTAATATAATTGCCTGTTTTGGTTGGGAAAATATTTTTCTTGGCTTCATTAGGAGTCTTTCTGAATTGTCTTGGTTGGGAAAAGATTTTCGTTAGCTTCATTAGGAGTCCTTTTGAATTTAGGGAAGAGCTATTAACTAGTCCATATCTCTTATATATAGAGACCCTCAGCGTAACTACTCTTCACAAACTATTCTCATCACAATTTGCTTTAGCCAGTAGAGATTAAACAAGAGAAATTTTCAACATGTCACAACAAGGCAACAACTGGTGGTCGACGACGGAAGTAACAACCCCAAAGTCCAAGGGAGATGCAACATATGAAGAACAAGGCAACAACTAGTGGTCGACGAGAGAAGTAACAACCCCAAAGTCCAAGGGAGCTGCAACATATAAAGAACATACGTGCCCACCGGCTCCACAGAAGAGTCAAAAACCTTCTCAATATGATACCTCAACATGTTTGATTCTTCTCCGAATCAAACGGACCCGATCTCCAATAAGAGTTCATTCAAACGAATTCTTCTTTTAGGAAACTATATATATCTCATTTAAAAAGATTTGAAACACAAATGCATCCATTTACATGTCTTTTAAACAAATATGACAGTTTTAACAAATAAGAACATATTCTTTTATGTTTGTCATTTGTTATGGTTTAAATGACATACATAAAAGAATATGTTCTTATTTGTTATGGTTTAATTGACCAAACTAACCTTATCAGTATTAATTAAGTCAATTTAACTTATGAACCGTCAATGGTTAAATTTTCAAAAATCACAATAATTGTCCCTCTCTTTAATTAAACCTACTAGACACAATTTAATAAATTGAGGGTATATTAGGGAAACTACAAATCTGTTTTAAGAAGAAGTTATCCACTCCCACTCAAATTTGGATTACTGGAAAAGAAAAGAAAAAACTCCCACTCAAATTCAGTTCACTCTCTCAGAAAGTCGGTTGAACTCCTATACATGAAGATCAAGGAAATCAGTCACACATATTGGTTAGGTCGGATCAAATCGGCTATACAAGTTTAGTTTTGCCAGTTTTGATTCGGGCACATTGATGAGGAACTGCGTCAATGCATTCTTGACTATACAATTGCACAACTACTATGTACTGTAGTTTTAAATTCCTGAATTTGTTAGGTATATTGAAGAGATGATTAAGTTAGTTGGTTCCAGGTAAACAAGGCAAACGGGATAGAAGACAGTTCTTATTATATTCGAAAGATAAAGATGTGAACAAGGATATTCTATAAGGGAGTTCAAGGAATTTGGTTTCGGTCGACAATCTTAATACATGAATTGCTTTGATCGAAGATTGCAAGAAGATGGTTGGTTTTGGAGGTATTTTTTCTTCTCTTTTTATTGGTCATAAGGGAGGTTTTCGTTTTTTTTTTTAAATAGTTGAGGTTTGGTAATTTAATTATATATAGTCTGTGCTTTAAAATAGTTGCCAATCTCTGCTCTCTGTTAGTTTATAATACTGAAGTCTAGATTCACTAATCCTCTCTTCCTTCTTCATAAAAAGTTTCTTTTTGTTAAACAAACACCAGCCATTGATCAATACTTTAATGGTGTGTTACGAATGCATATATATGGCATGGATAAGTGTTTCACCGATTGGAGTTTGTTGATTCCTTTGTCATTATATCCAGTTCGTGAATTGATAGATTTTGTCCCGACTAAATATTATTTTTTGGTACAGATTACCAACACTGTTCTCTAAAATTCTTTTTTTTTTTTTTTTTTGCAAAATATGAAAATTAAAGTTGGTTAAAAGTCATGGAAATCATATATTTGTATCTCTTACTTTTGGATAATTTTAATATCACAGTAGAGGACGAGGACAATGGTTTTACCAATTCATAATCAATGCAAACATAAGACTTGAGATGGAGCGAGGCACTGGACCTCTTAATTTATTTTCATTGAAAGGTATTTTACTGGCTTTTAGCTATTAAGTTTTCTACGTTTATGTCAGTAGTTGCTTTTAGTCTTTTATTTTCTTCGTGTCAGACATAATATATAAGCATAATCTGTATTTTACTAACTGCGAAGCATAATTTATAGGCATCAAAGATCAAGTGTTTCCATTTGAAGGATTGAGGTTATCTAACTTTGATTACGTTTCTGTATATTGTGTACATTCATGGTAGCACCGTGAGTTCATCTCTTAGTTCTAATTTTTTTTTATTGATTCTTAATAATGACAATATGAAAACTAATGAACTTATAGCTTGCATTATTTTTGTAACACTATTAGAAAAAAACCAATTCGTCACCTCAGAGCTTTTGTCATCATGTAAACACTTAGCTGATGAAAATTTCGTCACCTAAGGGTCGTCATCTAAGGCCGGTGGTTAGAGCACTTAGGTGACAAAAATATTAATTTCGTCATCTTAGTCATTACTAAGATGACGAACAACTTTTCGTCTGACGAACACTTTTTTGTCGCCAGGTTACTTAGCTGACGAAAATTATTTCGTTGCCAAGTTACTTAGCTGACGAAAAATATTTCGTCACCATGTTACTTAGCTGACAAAAATTCGTTCGTCACCATGTTACTTAGCTGATAAAAATGATTTCGTCACCCAAGTACTTAGCTGACGAAATGTATTCAGCTTGTTAACAATTCTTTCATGAGGCTAAGGCCACGAAAGTTTAACTTTCATCACCTTAGTGATATTTATTTTTATTAAATTTAATCATTAAAAATGATTAAAATCACATTTAATATTTTTTTTTAAAAACACCTAGACAAAGCACATGGACAGTAAAAGAAATTTATATATATAATCAAGTTCAAATATAAACTCATCAAGAGTAGTACTTAATTGATCAATACAGACTTGTTCATACAAAATATATACTAGAAAATGAACAAGCTAGTGACTATGAAGTGTCAATTGAATCAATGCCCCCATCATCATATATTCATCATCATTGAGCTGCTCCTGCGGTGGGACTGTTGACTGACATACGCCGAATTTGGTGAAGAGAAACTGTTCACATTGTTGAAGACGTGCCGACTGATAACTGTCCATTTCCTAACAGAATAAACCTGATATTAAGATTTGTTACAAGCCACTAAGATGAATACATTAAAGACCAATCATATGCAGCCAGAATGAAAACAACATAAGCATTTATGCAAAAACCACAAGACACATTATTACATTTCAAGTCCGGCATACCAACAGACATGTTAGGCTTGATCTACCACAATATCTATGTTAAGGAAGAACAAGTCTTTCATAATAGATTTTGTGTGATCTCCAAAGTTAACAAATATGCTACATCACGTATCATCAACTCTAGAAAATGTATCTTTTAAAAGTCATGTTGCTTAACAATTCAAATGAATTGATGCTATGCAAGTATCCAACACTACCACAGTTAAAGATGTCAACACATGATTTCAACAACATTCTCACAAGATCAAGTAGAAAAGCACCTTTGCAGACATTTCCAAAGACTTCCAATAGAGATCGTTTCCCGGTTCAAGAACCAAATGATTTATAAGCAAACACATGTCATCATAATAACACTAAGATTAGCCACAATATCCATAGACATATAGAAGCAACAACAACAACATGAAAATTTTAAAAGAAAGGCAATAACAGATCTAACAATGTACCTGTAATCAAGATCCCTTTCCCATATTTTCTTCTGTTGAACTACCATCGCTGCAGCATAACACACATTGATCATAAATCCTTAGTTACTGCAACACAACTGCAATTTAGAGAAGCACATTCGCCGAAAATTTAATTGTGATCATGAAAATTCACAATTTACGAAGCACAAAGTAATCTGATTTGCAAAGTCAGTAATGTAGGGAGCTCAGAGTCAGTACCTATATCGTCAAAGTGAGTATTATGGAGTAAACAATGACCAAAACCAAATCAATTTTTATATAATTCATCTGCCTCGCGTGAAAAATTATGATATGCGAAACATAGCAACAGGGAGATGAACTGATCAGCCATGAAGTCATGGCACAATACATGATAAGACGTAAACAAAGCAAACCAAAATAAAAGAAATGAAACATGGTTCTGGTAGAACTCTCACACATTGACATTTGAGAGTTATTAAGTAGAGACTAGCACTTAAGGTTCCTCAATGCTTTCCAAATTTTAATAAATTATCTCTATAACATAGCATCTCTATAGCATGTTATCAATAAAAGCAATGAACAAAAGAATGGGATACATATTAAGTAAGACACAGATTAATTTAATAAGCAACCATCACAACAAACAGATGTTCAAGACTTACCATATGTTCCTGTTGATCGGCAAAAAATATGCATAAATAAAAAAGAAAAGAAAAGTATTTAAAAATATATAAATGCACAAATACTTTTCTTGTGCTACATGCACAATGTTTCAGAGTTTAAATACAACTCTTGCAAACGGCTGGACAACAACAGTCCAATACAAACTCATCTTCCAAAGCCGTGCACTCTATATAAAGAGGCACAAGGAGAAGAGAAAAGAGGACCAGGGACCAAGGACCACAGACCACGCACAAGAGAGAGAAGCAGAGAGAAAGCACAAGGCGCAAAGAAGGCGAAACCAGAGAGAGAAACAGAGAGAAGAAGGCGAAGCGCAGAGGAAAAAAGAAAAGCAGAAGACAAGCGGCAAGCCAGACAAAAGGTGGAGCCCCATTCTAACTTTCTTTTCTTTTTTGCAGTTGCCTTTATCTTTCTGTATCACTCCGCCGGAAGCCCTAAAGCGATGTTCTCTTCCCTCCCTCGCGTGATCCCGCGAGGTAGTCACCAAGTCTAAAGGCGAGGCGACCTCACCCCCTTCCTCCCTTGTTACAACAAACATATGGCCATGCAGCCCGCATAACAAGCCATGCAAGGGGAAAGAAACAAATAATCAACGCGGATTTGGAAAGCAGGAACTCACCTTTAATGATTCAACAAATCCTTGACCAGATGAAAAAGAAGGAGACGACACCTCAATTTATAGAAGAGCAGTTTCCTCAAATTCAACTCCCAATCAAACAGGGATAGGCGTCTGGATCTCATCAACTCCATCAAGGGAAAGACGACTCAATCAAGGAAAAGATGATAGAGTCCTACGAACTAGAGTCCGCGCGCCTTCGCGAGACGGGCTCGAAGCCCTAAGGCAAAGGCGAACTGACACCCCGCCAAAGCAGAAGCAGGTGACCTTTACCCTAAGGGGTGGCAACGTGACTTTTACCCTAAGGGGTGACGAGGTGACTTAACCCTAAGGGGTGGCGAGGTGACTTTTACCCTAAGGGGTGGCGAGGTTACTTAACCCTAAGGGGTGGCGAGCCAACAATCAAGCCAAGGCAGGAACCCTAAGGGGTGGCGAGCCAACATTCGCGCCAAAGCAGAAGCAGGTTACTTAACCCTAAGGGGTGACGAGCCAACAACCACGCCAAGGCAGGAACCCTAAGGGGTGGCGAGCCAACAACCACGCCAAAGCAGAAGCAGGTTACTTAACCCTAAGGGGTGGCGAGCCAACAACCACGCCAAGGCAGGAACCCTAAGGGGTGGCGAGCCAACAACCACGCCAAGGCAAGAACCCTAAGGGGTGTCGAACCAACATACAAGCCAAGGCAGGAACCCTAAGGGGTGGCGAACCAACATTTAAGCCAAGGCAGGAACCCTAAGGGGTGGCGAGCCAACAATCAAGCCAAGGCAGGAACCCTAAGGGGTGGCGAGGTGACTTAACCCTAAGGGGTGGCGAGGTGAATTTACATCGAAGCAGAAGCATAAGGGGTGACGAGCTAATATTCAGAAGCTCTAAACCCAGGCGAGGCGAGATCCATTCATGCAGAAGATGAAGCAAGTCGCGGAGTCCGCTCACAGGTGAACACGCGGAGCCCGCATACAGACATGCACAAGCAATCCGCTCACAAGTGAACACGCGGAGTCCGTCTACATGTACGCACAAGCAGTCCGCTCAGTGAATATGCGAAGTCCGCTTACAGAAATACACGCGGAGCCCGCTCGCTGACACACGCGCGAAGTCCGCATGAAGAAGCAGTTCGCCTGCACACAGAAATCGCCTACGCCACTATCAAAGACTGTGGCCAAAGCCATTCAAGCTTTTTGTCACGCCACTGCCTCACCTTTTCTGGGTGCCATTATCAACAGATACTCTACCAAATTGAGTGTCCACAAGAAACACAGCTAACAGACTCCAAATACGTTTGTTAAGCCAAAAGCCGGCATTAAGCCATAAAGCGTACAAACCTCTTATGAACTACGGTCGGTTTGATCCCACAAAGGGGTACGTAGGCAGTCTAGCAACCCACTAGATGCAACCAAAATTTCAAACAGAATCCCTGACACCACCAGTCCAAACACCCTCAAACATACACAGTTCTCGTTGGTACTTTGTAATCGAATCAAAGGGTTTTCCTCTGAAATACAGGGGTTGTAATTAAGGAATTTAATTTATTTTATTCTGAATTGGTCGAACCAGATAAAAAATCAAAACCCTATCTTAGTCGATAAGACAGGGTGAAGTTATGTTGGGTATATACAGTTGTTCACAATTTTTGCCCAACAGTTCCTCTAACAAGCCCCTCAGTCCCATCCATAGCAATGGTCAGTCTTGACCATGTTCTCACCCAAGTACTGAGCCACCTCAAGCACTAACCGGATCAAGTTGTCCAACACTTCCAGCGCCGTCAAGATCAGCAGCAATCCCTCCTCGAATCTCACATTGACGACGACTCCAATGACCTGGTACACCTGCCCGATCATGCCTTTACTGGTGAACTCGTCGGTGATTTTTCCTTTGGCACCATCCTTGGGCCCGGCCGGCTACGCCGACTTGGTCTCGGCTGCTGCGAAGGTGGCGTACTCTGCCACATGCGAGAGGAGGTACCCAAGAACACAGTCGATATTGCTGGGCTACCTCATGTATCAGTCACTGAGACTGTTCCGCCTGTCTCTTCCTCTTCCCACTAGTCAGCGACATAGTAGATGTAGCGCAAGCGAAAAGACAGCTTGGAATCGGAGGAGGAGACGACGATGTGGAGGAGGAGACGGTGATGTGGAGGAGGAGGAGGAGACGGCTTGGAAAGTTGGATGTATACGATTGATTTAGGGATTTCAGAGTTAAGAGGAGTATAGGACTCTGTTGCCCACGAATCAAGCTGTTTTGTCATTCAAGTCAAATCTAAAATTTGGCCAAAAAATTGGCGGAATTTTTCACCCGCCAAAAATTAACTAGTTAGGTGATGAAGACATGAATTTTCGTCATCTCAGTGAACCAAAAATATTTATTTTTTTTAAGAAAAGGTTTTGATAGAATGTAATCTTGTTAAATAGGGAGGAAGCAATATTTTCAAAAATCTTGTGAAATAGGATGTAATCGGTATGGTGAAATACGATTATGGTTGAAAAATCACATATTTCCGGTAACGTTTGGTCCCCGATACAAGCGGTCAACCCTATATACGCTTATGTTTCCCTATGTGGAGCCCTCTCGTCGAGAGGTGAACGTATCCAAATTTTTACATGAGTGGTTACATATCATCAATGTGAGAGTTTTGTGTGTGAAAGAATCAATCAAACTAGGTCATATAGGGGTAGGTAAGAGCGTTTTCGTGTAATAAGTGGCATTAATTTAATGTTGACCGTGTAGATCGAGACCTAAACGTTTTCAAAAACTGGTGGATTTTTTTTCATAGCCATATTTAAGTACACTGATCAAATCTGACGGTTGAATTTTTATTTTGTAAAATTTAGCTATTAGAACCACAACGTGTCTACTAATGTGGTATAACTTGTTTAGTAGGTTATATGCAAATATATATCTTTGTTAACAAACTATAGGGAGGAAGCAATATTTTCAAAAATCTTGTGAAATAGGATATGATCGGTATGGTGAAATACGACTATATTTGAAAAATCACATATTTGCGGTAACGTTTGGTTCCCGGTACAAGCGGTCAACTCTATATACGTTTATATTTTCCTATGTGGAGCCCTATCGTCGAGATGTGAACTAGGTCAAATTTTTACATGGGTGGTTACATCTCATCAATGTGAGAGTTTTGTGTGTAAAAGAATAAATCAAACTAGGTCATATAGGGGTAGATAAGAGCGTTTTCGTGTAATAAGTTGTGTTAATTTAATGTTAACCACGTGGATGATAAGTGCGTTTTTACGCCATGATCTTAATGGATTTTCACTCCCATTTATACTTTGTTTGTGCCTTAGTATAGTCATTTTTACTTATTTTAGAGTCAAGAGGGTTTTTCTGTAGAGTAGTGGCTATTAGTCGTTTTTATACAGAAAATTGCACTTAAATGATGAAAACCGTTTTTGGACTATCACTTGGACGTTTTATTATGATTCGTTATTTTGTTACCTTGTCAGTTTTGATGTATCTTGTTTAAATGTGCAGAAGACAGGTAAATATGCTTAACATATCGAGAATCATGATAAACGGACTCATGAATGACAACAAGTGAGGCCACGGAAAAGAGGAACACTTCTAGACATTGTTTTTGGTCTCGGACAGAATCTGCCAGAAAACGTACATCTACTTCGGAAAATCATATCTCGAGATCTAGGAGGAGTTAGAAGGCGTGCCACATATGGAATTAAAGCTGTGTGTGTCTACTTTTCAACCCCATTTGGATCGCAGCAATCGGAGTTGAGACGAAGGAGTTATGAGCAAAACAGTGGACAGAGGTCAGGCTGCAAAACTGGGCAGAAACTGCCTAAGTTGTCTAACGAGTTTTGGGAGATGATTCTTCAACAAAAGGCTTCCCAAATTTGTCAAGAGATGTATCAAGACCTTAATGAAGTGTTAGGAAGTTGGACAAAAGAAGAAAATACGAAGAAGCATCAAGGCAGCCATATTTTGGTTAAGTGTAAGGTTTCCCGGTCAAACCTGGAAAGCTGACCTTGACGGACCTATCACTGGTTTTGGCTGCCATCAAAGCCCAAGATTTCGTACATGAGGCCTACATGGATCCATAAACATGTAGGAAGGTCCAAGGAATCAGAAGATGGAGTCCAAATTCGGATAAGAAGCTGAATTGAAGAAGGAATCATTGAGCAAATAGGAAAGAGAGTTAAAATAGGATTGCCTTTCCTTTGCCGATGCAGCTAGGGTTTCTCCATAGTTTTCTGTATAAATAGGTCTGTTGTATGCATATTTTAGGAGTCCTTCAATTGTTTTAAGTTCTAGCAAGCCTAAACTCTACCTAAAAACCCTCCCTTACACAGCAAACACAAGCACAGCCGAACCATTCCTTGCCGCACAGCCATCTTTGCCGACTGCCTCCACTGCCATCTTCCACCAATTTCCCTTTCAACCTTGCCAAACCTTATTGGTAGGGTAAGGATGAAGACATCCATGGTTTGTGTTTGTATTTACTATGTAAGAATTTTGAGTTTATTGATAAATATTTTCTGGTTTTTGGTTTTATATGATATGTGTGATTGTATGATCTTCTTTGTGACTTGATTATGATTGTACATGTTGTGTAACGGTTTAGTATGCATGTTAGGATTATTAAAGAAGTAAAGAATCTGTGTTTATGTGTTTAGTAATTGTTAGGTTAATTAATCCTCACCTGATCACGTAATCGAACCCTAGGTTAATTCAAAGTACACGAGTTAGCTATTAGGGGGGAGTTTAATATGCCGTGGTATTCTAGGTCGAGTTGAGCGCAAAGACAACTCGGTTCTAGGTGCTGCATAGGGTTGTTAGGGTGAGTGATTTGCATGGGTTCGAGGATGGGTGACGCCATTGCTAACGAGCATGTCTCCAACGACTCGTGGACGGTAAGTGTTGCTTGATTAGATTGAGCGCAAAGACAATTTAGTTAAGTAGTCACATAGTTTTTGGTTGAGCGCAAAGACAACCTTAAACACATGAGAAGTCTTAAGGGTTGGAATTAACTTGCAATTGTGAAAACATAGATAAGATAATTTAACATTTCATAAAAATACTTGCATGCTAATCGGAGTTTATTTGTGAAGTGCTTACAACGTTGAAGTGACCAAACTTTGTAATTATTTGCCTTTGTTTTATTTTCTTTATTTTCTACCGATTTCAATCCCCCATTTTATTCTTTATGTTTATATTGTGTGAATATTTCTAATGACTTTGTTTTGTAGAATAAATTCTTCCCTAGTGTCCCCGGCTAGAACGATACCCTACTTACATGTACTACAACTATAGGGTTTTAAATTGCACATACGTCATCTTTTGACAGGTCAGTGGATCAAGACCTTAACGTTTTCGAAAACTAGTGAATTTTTTTTTTCATAGCCGTCTTTATGTACACTGATCATATCAGACGGTTAAATTTTTATTTTGTAAAATTTAGCCATTAGAACCACAACGTGTCTACTAATATGGTATAACTTGTTTGGTAGATTATATGCCAGTGTAGATCTTTGTTAACAAACTATAGGGAGGAAACAATATTTTCAAAAATCTTGTGAAATAGGATATGATCGATATGGTGAAATACGATTATGGTTGAAAATTCACATATTTTCGGTAACGTTTGGTCCCTGATACAAGCGGTCAACCCTATATACGCTTATGTTTCCCTATGTGGATCATTATCGTCGAGAGGTGAACTAGGTCAAATTTTTACTTGGGTGGTTACATCCCATCAATGTGAGAGTTTTGTGTGTGAAAGAATCAATCAAACTAGGTCATATAAGGGTATGTAAGAGCGTTTTCGTGTAATAAGTGACAT
The DNA here is from genome assembly GCA_034370585.1 of Fragaria x ananassa. NCBI lineage: Eukaryota > Viridiplantae > Streptophyta > Magnoliopsida > Rosales > Rosaceae > Fragaria > Fragaria x ananassa. The sequence goes on along the minus strand of CP139761.1, from coordinate 4,048,480 downwards.
TAATTTAATGTCGACCGCGTGGATTGAGACCTTAACGTTTTCGAAAACTTGTGGATTTTTTTTTCATAACCGTATTTAAGTATACTAATTATATAGTACGGTGGGTTTTCTAAAATTTTACTTCTACCCGGTAGTTGGTTCAAAAAGACACAACTTTATGTCTTATCACCTAAGTAAAGGTGTTAGATGACGAATTTATTTTCGTCACAAAAGTAAGTTGTTAGGCGACGTAATAAATTTTTGTTACCTAAGTGCTCAAAACTTTGGTGACAAAAATATATTTCATCACCTAACCTATCATTTACATGACGAAATATATTTTCGTCATCTAAGTGCTCAAAACTTTGGTGACAAAAATACGTTTCGTCACCTAACCTATCACTTACATGACGAAATGTATTTTTGTCACCTAAATGCTCAAAACTTTAGTGACGAAATATATTTTCGTCACCTAACCTACCACTTACATGACGAAATGTATTTTGGACACCTAAGTGCTCAAAACTTTGGTGACGAAAATATAGTCCGTCACCTACCTTATCACTTACATGATGAAATGTATTTTCGTCACCTAAATTAGCTCTAAGGTAACGAAAATAGTGATGAAATAATATTTCGTCACCTTACCTTAGTTAGACGACGAAAATTGTCACTAAAGTTTCGTCAATAAAGTGTTCTCTTAGGTGACGAATTTAAAATATTTCATCACCTTAGAACCTTTTTCTAGTAGTGTAAGATATTGATCATGTTTTTATGCTGTTAGCTTCTTCATAGAAATTCAATAATGCTTATAAAGTATTACTGAAAGTGTATGATTGTAATATGGAGTATGGAAAGCTATAGCTTGGTCTAATACAAAGTATATGTGATTACATTGTAAAGTACACTGCAACTTCAAAGTTTTATTTGGTCTACACTCTAAGTTCATGTATTTAGTCAGAATTTATTATTGTCTTAATATGTTTACTTTTAAGCGAATGTTTAAGTGGTATATGGAAACATGTATCAAAAGTATGTAAACTTGTCATTATTTGATTGAAGTCTGAAGATCAAATACGAATTAGAATCTTTTAGTATATGTACATGACATATGTACATACCAGATACAAGAAATGGTTTAAAGTAAATTGCTGATAATAGTGATATAAGAAAAAGTTTGCAAATAGAAATCATAAGAAAACTGCATATGGGTGCAGAAAGAAAAGGAATGCGCGTGCATAAAAGCTAGTACATATTAAATCAGACTCTACCATGTATTGTTTTAGATGCTACTGCACTTGCTGAAATATTACTACTACTACTACACTTCTAATATATGCAATAACAGATTTTTAGTGGTTTAGCTAGTGTAGTAGTAGCTTCAGTAACTGCAGTAGCAAGTTTTCAATGGCTCAACTAATGTAGTAGCATGTTTTGCTGGAAAGTTAGATGCTGCTCCAACAAATGTAGTAGCATGGTTTTAATGGTTCAGCTATCTTTGCTCATGTCACTATCACTTCCATGTTGATGTTGCCACTGTTATTTACCTGCTATTACCTTCATCATTTCCCTTTCTGAAGTTGTTGTTGTTATTTACATGCTACTAACTTTGCTATTATTTTCCTACTACTGCCTATGTTTTTTATTTACCTGCTATTACCCTTTGCGTTATGTAACTGCTACTGCATCTACTGTTACTTAATTGCTTGCTAGTGCCCCTGTTATTTATTTGCTACTGCTACGTAACAAGACATTTTGAAGAGTAATCAAGGTCATTTTCTTTTGCCTCGCTCTCAACACCAAAATTGAATAATTATACACAACATTTGTAGGCTATGCTTTGAATTCAATTTACAAGATTGAAAACAAACAAAAACTTCAATAAACACAAAAAAGACTAATCTAGTAAAGTAGCATTTATGAACCTTTGCCATGCACCATCTAAACTCTCGATTCTCGAGAATGACGAAGGCGACCTCTCGGCAAGGGAGTTGGATGGGTCTATCTTGCCCTTGAAGATTGCTGCCATTAGATCCAACGACGAGATTTTTATTGGGCTGCCACCCTAGAAGATCGTTGCTTTCAGATCTAATAGCGAGATTTTCATCGAGCTGCCGGATGTCGACTCCATCGCCACAAATTCTTTTTCAGAGATTCAGTCTATCAAAATTAGATTCAGTTACAAATCAAAATTAGTGTTTGAGTCTCCAGTGAGCGGAGAACGATGGTCGGAGAGAGCTAGTGAACGAGTGACTGAAATTCAACACGGATGAGCGAAGCGCGTAGGAGTGGTGGAGAGAATTGAAGAGAGGTAGCAATATGTGTTGTGGTAGGTGGGAGAGAGAGAGAGTCATGCGGATGACATAGGTTGTCCTCGACTTTCTAGTAATCTCCTCTGTTTGCCTTTGTCTAAATATTTTGGCATATGAGTTTTCTGTGTTATATTAATGTTTATGATAGTGAGATGTTATTCTCTCTTTTTTTTTTGAAAATGTTTCCTTGATTCTCTTATTGAAACTAATTAGCTTTTCTCTTTTTTTGTTGTCTGAATTAGCTTTTGCCCATGAAATTAAAAAATAATAATAATAATTATGAAATTCAAGATAAACGTTTTTTACGTCATCATCTCCTCCCTCCTTCACCCCGCACCCTCTCGCCACGTCACCCGAACCCAACGAAACGATCGGCCACGTCTCTCTCTCTCTCTCTCTCTCTCTCGATCAACTACTGCTACTGCAAAATTCTCCGGTGATTCGGTTTCAGTTGAGATGCATTATGTCGAAAGTTTTCGAAACCTCTTGTTCCTGATATGAGCCTTTTAGGGCCTCTCTTTTCGATATGATAACTCCATGCGATAACCAAAACTTGTGTCACTAGAGATGTTGAGATGCTAGCATTTCTTCTACATGCATCTCATGTAAATGTTGTTGATAATCCACTCGAGAAAATTTTCACTTGATGATTTTTAACTAAAATTATTTGCATTGAATTGTTTTTACAACGGGGGACTTGCAGAGTTTTATTCCATTTGCAGGCCGGTAACTTCACCATGTTCGGTCAGTGTAGCACAAAGTCTGGATGTTACCAAACGATTGATCGCGGGCTAATGTATGGGCCATATAACACGTTGGCCCAAATGAAGCCGTACAAAAACTGTTCCTCTTTTCCATTCAATTCTATTCTCTCCACCATTTCGAACTTCCACACTTCGATTTCCACTCTTCGTCGTCGTCTCCAGATCTCGTCGCCGGAAATCCCCGTTCGGTTTCGTCCTCATTACTCCGACAGTCCGAATTCCAATAGGCGTAGAGCGTCGGCGAATCTCTAAAATCGACCGGTGATGAGTTACCGAAGGTTTGGCTTTCCGTAAACACCTGCTTTATCTTTATACAATTTGTAGTGCTTTTCGTTTGGATTAGAGATTAGTGATCTGCGAGATATTGTTGCATTGTGAATTTGGCTGTTTGATTTCGAAGTCTTATTATCTGAATTGGTGACTAGTATTGGTTAATTGTGTGTTGAGGTTATGATGATATTTGTTGAGAGTTAGTTTTTATTTATTTACATTTTTCGAATATGATTTGCGCAATGTCGGTTTAGATTTTGGAAAGCAAAGTAGTGAAGGATATGCTTTGTAGTTGTGGAATAGTCGAAAAACAATGTGTTGTTGTGTGATTGAGTTTGTAGTTTTTGGATAAGTTGAAATGAGGTTTGTAGAGAAGAGGATGAGGAGGTGGCTGATATTGCATGAGCTTAGATTTTGTCTTTATAATTCTTGACATCAATGCCTTAGATTGTGTGTTCTTAGTTGACCAGAATTGACACCGACATTGTGGATCACTCCTTTTTCAAATCTTTTTTTTTTTTTTTTTGCTGTACTAGGTTGGATATAGGTTTATGCCGTGCCAATATCTATGGTAATCTCTAATTCGAATAATATGTGGTTGGAGGGCTCAAATCGTTAAAAAATGCTTCAAATGCACTTCGGTTTTTATAGTGGAGGGAGATAGATTAGGATGGATATTAGGTTCATAATCCTGCTAAATAAAAGAGAAAGCAGGTGAATAGTCACATAGTGTTTATGCTTGTGGTTACATATCCCATTTGCCACTTGTTTGTCTGAGAATATACAACTAATTTTATCTGTTTATTCAGTTTGGAACTATGGGCTTAGGCGTATAGAGTCTTTGTAATGCCTTAGAGAATTCATAGACCTAAAATACTCTCTTTTTTTTTCATAGCTTTGTAGTATTATCATTAAGTTTGCCGTATTTAATACTAGATTTGTTCACTCTTGTTGCAGGGAGCGTGCCTCCAAAGCATCTCTTTTAGATGGCCTTGAGGAAGGTGGTCTCAGGGCCTCCTCCTCGTACTCCGATATAAATGAGCAAGACAATGAAAAAGCTGTGCAAAGTTTGCAAGACAGAGTTGTTTTCCTAAAGAGAGTAAGTGTCATATAGGGTGGTCTCTTTAGTGATTATTGAAGTGTTGTTTTATAACCTTCTGTGCAGCAATATTTTATACATTGGATATGCTATAAACATGATTATAATTTTCTATCGAAACTTGTAATGTTAATATTACTCTGCTCTTTTAGAGTATGTGTATGCTATAACTATTATTTGGATTTGAAGTAAAATCTTTTTAGTAGTAGAAGCAAAGATTCAGTATTTCCATACTTTTCTATGAGTGCTGGAACTGAAAATCTTAGGAATAGCATGACATGCATGATGCATGATAATGACAGGGTTCATGGAGATCTGGCCTGTTTTATGATTGTATTTTCTGTCCAGACCATGAAGGTGTCTGTTGTCAATTGTAAGGCCACTCAATGTGTCATGGTTATAGTTTTGCTTGTCTGCATAATTGTTAAGCTATATAATACAAGAAATTTTCAGTATAAATTTCTTTGAATGCATTGTTTATAAATGCACAATAATAAAGAACAATCCAGGGTAGTTCAAAACTTCTTTCAAATTTTGCAGAACATGTCCAGTGTCTTCAATTACTATATATATAAGTACAGCTACCTATTCTCCTTTCTTAAACCCCCATGCACCTGAAAATGGCTTGCTACTCCTGGATCTAATCATGCAACAATCACTGTCATTGTCTATTTTGATTGATTAGACAATATTTGTTGGTCCATACTTGGTTTGGACACACGTCAAATGCTAGAAATTGCCCTTCCTATTGAAAGTGAATTCAGAGTAGTTAGTTCAGATATGTTATATATTATAAAGTGAAAATGCTTGAGTGATCATAGTTTAAATCCTTTTATTGTTATACTTTGTGAAAAATGATGATAAATAAATAAATAAATGGAGCAAAAATGACCTGGAATTTATGGGTTATTGACAGTTAACCGGTGACATACATGAAGAGGTGGAGAGCCATAATCGTTTACTTGACAGAATGGTATGTTTGTCACAGTTGTTGATTATGTGTGTCCTATTAACTTTGTTAAAGATTTGCATATTGATATTATATTATTATTTGATTATGCTGCTCAACCAGGGAAATGACATGGATGCATCAAGGGGTATAATGTCTGGGACAATGGCGCGGTTTAAGATGGTATCTAAACTAGTTCTTCAACACTTTCATTTATTATCTCCTTTATTTTCATTTGTCACAACATTGTCTGATAAATTGAGTTTTTAGGTGTTTGATAAAAAATCAAGCAGGCGAATGTGTGTACTTGTGGGCTATTTTGTGGCTTTCTTCCTAATCATATACTTTCTCTTCAGGTAAATGTTTTTCATTGTATGCCCTATTGCAATATCAGTGATTTATATATGAATGGGAATGGTTATCATGGCCTCAAAATACAGCGGACTGTTCTCTGATAGAGATTTTCATGCTTTTGACTGATGATAAATTGAACAATAAAGGCTAGACTAATCAAAGTTTACCTGTTGACTCCACTCAGCCATGTAAAAGTGTAAAACATGGTTTCGTAGACCCCTAGTTCTGAAATTAGTGCGACTTTTTTGGGCGTGTACGTTACAGCCAGTAAATAAGAAACCATACTGCCACCAAGGCCTTTTTTTAAAAAGATAACCCCTCCCACCCATAACGCATAAGAGACCAAAATCATACTGAGTAGATGAGTAGATGAGGGTTGGGGGAGAGTGTGAGCACAGATGTTAAGATGGATATTTGTTATCATGAGATTAGGTAGAAACTGGATATCCCAGATAATCATTGAAATGAATATGTGGGAACTTGGGGAAAAATGAATTTAATGATTAGCAATAGGCCACCTGACTAAACCTGTAACTTATTATTTATTTTGGGCTGGAATTGGTCTTATGGGTTATAGTACTGCACCTCTTTGCTGGAAGTACATATCTGATTGGCTTCATGCCCATTTTGGACTTAATAAGTAATCTTCCCTGACCTTCCTCTTGCAATGATGATCAACGTGGTAGTTTGTTACTTTGATTAGTAAATACTGGTAGACATTTCAAATCTCTATTGCTTGATCACATTGTGTGGTTAATGCTCACTTTCTTTTTATTTGCAGGGTTCGCAGATTGTTTATGCAGGGTTGAAGCGGCTTGCAGCTCCTGGTCTCAAATTTGTTATAATGTCACAAAATGATTGGCCATATTAGTCGTCATATTGTCTAGTGTGTCTTACTCAAAGTGCATATGAAAAATGATTCCAAAGCCGATCAGCGGCTGGATTGTTTTTCATGTAATATTAGATGTACCACAAAGGATTGGACAGTAGGTCGTGTAGCTGGAGGTGAGCGGTTGCATTGTGCCGTGAATTTGTATCTTTGGTCTTACTGCATCTTTCTGTCTAAAAGCTTGAATCCATACTGATTATTCAAACAGGTCGAAAGTGTAGATGTGTTTAAATATTCCTTAAAATTGATTATGCAGCATTTTCGGTCGGTACCTGGCTACAAGCCTGAGTTTCCTTGTTACAGCAAAGCTAATACATTTACTGCAGTCGTGTTGCCTTTTCTTTAAGTTCTGTCGTAGCTTGTTTGGTTTTCTGACTTTTTCCTGAAGCTGGTGTGACTTTACAGTGAATCATATTTTGATTTGGGTTGGTTATTAGAAAGACTTCTAGCAGATCATACATTTAGTTAGTTGTAAGTCAACTTAGGTTCGTTACTATGTTTTCATCTCAGAACTACTCCTTTGGCGGTCACCATTTATATAACACTGGCCTTATGTGGCATTACGTACTGTGCATACAAGTGACATGATTTATGAGCATCAAATAGGCTAATGTCCAAATTTCCATGACCCTTTCTTTTCTTTGGCCACTATAACAATGTCCCTTTCCAATAACACATAATTATGACATGATAGTGCATCGTCCATTTAACCCCATTGCTCTTTGTCCCCTTGTGTCTCGGTCTCAATTCTCAGTCTTTTCGCATAAATTAGACCCAATCTTTGGCTCTGGAGTTGTATCTAAGAATGACCTAAATGAGAATGGAGTGATCATCTTTCTGAAACCATCTCCAAGTTAAACCGACCTTTACCTTTGGTGTTGTTATGGATAATGCCGGACCATTTTGCTTAAGGTGGCATATGCTAGTGCCCCAAATCGACCAGTGTTATGCTTCATTCCACCATATCGTATGTGTTTCCGATCACACTGCACTCCTTGAGCATATTTGCTAATGCTTGCAACTCAATCATTGCTTGTTCTTTATGGGTAAACCCCTTCGAAGGACAAGGTGGGGGTTGATTAGACCGGGAAAAAACAAATTAGCTGATTAGGTATTTTGAAGAAAGAGATTAGGTAGGAGCCAAATGAGATTTGGTGTTAAGACCCAAAATGAAGGAGCTAATAAGGTGGAGATGCCTCACTTGGCCCCCACTGACAAGAGTGCTTATCCATAAAATAATTTACAAATCGTAGTTTGTAGGGCATTGGACTTTTGATTATATTCAAGTTAATCTAACCTGCCGACGTATATATATACATTAGGAAGATACTCGCGTCTTGTCGCGGTGTATACAATGTATGGAAAACATTTGTATAGTTATAGCTAATATCTCTAAAAAAAAAAAAAAAAAAAATCTTCCAGCAGACTCCGCGCCCTTCTCTTGGGTGAAGAAATAGAAAAATCTAGAGACTAATAGTGATCCTCCAGCAAACTCCGCGTCCATCTCTGGGAATGAAGATGACAGAAAAAAAAAGTGAACGAACTCCGGGCCCTTCTTTTGGGCGGAGAAATATAAAAATCTAGAGAGACATAGAGGATTCGTTCCAAATAAAAATAAAAATAAAAAGCGACCTGCCAGCGGACTCCGCGCGCATCTCACGGGCAGAGTTCGCGCCCTCCTCTGGGGGGAGAAGTAGAAAAATCTAGAGAGACAGAGAGCGTTCGCAAGCAAAAAAAAAAGAACCCCCAGCGGACTTCGCGCCCATCTCTAGGAATGAGAGTGAGAGAGAGTTTGTAAAAGATCTGCCAGCGAACTCGGGGCCCATCTCGCGGGCGGACTTTGCGCCCTTCTTTTGGGCGGAGAAATAGAAAAATCTAGAGAGACATCGAGGGTTCGCCCAAAAAGCAAAAAAAAAAAATATATATATATATATATATATATATCAGCCAGCGGACTACGCGCCAATATCGCGGGGGGAGTCCGCGCCATTCTCTAGGGCGATGAGAGACCGTTAGGCCAAAAAAAAAAATACTATCTGCCAGCGGACTTCGCGCCCTTCTCTGGGGCGGAGAATAGAAAAATCTAGAGAGATTTCGTCCATACAAATTTAGTGAGAGTGAGAGAGGTTAAAAAAAATAGTGATCCTGCAGCGGACTCCGTGCCCATCTCTGGAAATGAAGAAGACAAAAAAAAAAAGTGGAGTCCACCTGCGAGATGGGTCCCGAGTCCGCTGGCATATCACTTTTTCGGTCAAACTCTCTCTGGACGCGGAGTCCGCTGGTAGATAATTTTTTTTGGACGAACTCTCTGTCACTTTCTGTATAAAGGCACGGACTCCGCTGGGAGAAAACTTTTTTTTTTTTGACGAACTCTCTCCCAGTCTCTAGATTTTCTATCTCTTGGGCGAGATCACTATTTTTTTTTGGAATTTTTTGGACAAAAACTGTTGTCAAATCACTGTTCACTTGCTTGCGAACATTATTTACACACAAGAAATCACTGTTCATAAGCTTATGAACAAAAAAAAAACAAAAAAAATAATCGGACTCCGCGCCTTTCTCTGGGGCGGAGAAATAGAAAAATCTAAAGAGACATGGGCAGTTATTGTTCACTAATGACGGGTCTATCCTCTTCATTGCCAGAGATGGGCGCGGATCCGCTGGGGGTTCGTTTTTTTTTTTTTTGCGAACTCTTTCTCTTCGCCCAAGAGAAGTGCGCGGACTTCGCCTGCGAGATGCGCTCCGAATCCGCTGGCATTTTTTACTCCGCCACTGTTCACTGGAGAGTGCATACAACACACAAAATCGATGTTCATAAGCTTATGAACAGTGACCGCGAACAGCCGCACAACACAAAAAACCATTGTTCATAAGCCTATGAACAGTCGACAAAGCTTGGATTCGGTTACTGAGTATAGACTTGCGAGCTAGATCAATGGATTAGGAGCGAGAGAACAGAGAGAAATCTTGAGCGACAGAATATGTGAAGAGTCTTTCTATATATAGAGAAATCTCGGGTGGTAGAGAAAGCGAGAGGAGTCTAGAGAGACAGTGGCAAAGAAAGCGAGAAACATCTAGAGAGATTGAGAGAGAGTTCGCCAAAAAAAAACGATCTGCCAGCGGGCTCCGCGCCTTTCTATTGGGTGGAGAAATAGAAAAATCTAGAGACTAATAGTGATCTGTCAGCGGACGCCGCGCCCTTCTCTTGGGCGATGAGAGAAAGTTAGTCCAAAAAAAAACTATCTGTCAGCGAACTCCGTGCCCTTCTTTTGGGCAATGAGAGACAGTTGGTCCCAAAAAAAACTATCTGCCAGCGGACTCCGTGCCCTTCTCTGAGGCGGAGAAATATAAAAATCTAGAGACAGAGAGAGTTCGCAAAAAAAAAATTGATCGGACTCCGCGCCCTTCTTTTGGGCGGAGAAATAGAAAAATCTAGAGAGAGTTCGTCCATACAAATCTAGTGAGAGTGAGAGACAGTTGAAAAAAAAATAGTGATCCCCTAGCAAACTCCGCGCCCATCTCTAGGAATGAAGAGGACAAAAAAAAAACAAAAGTGATCGGACTCCGCACCTTTCTCTTGGGAGATAGTGAGAGTTCGTCCACAAGAAAAAAAGATTTGCCAGCGGACTCCGCGCCTATATCTTGGAATGAAGAGGACAGAAAAAAAACAAAACAAAACAAAACAAAAAGAATAATCGGACTCCGCGCCCTTCTATGATGACAGGGGCAGTTACTGTTCACTAATGATAGTAAAATGACGGTTTTGTCCTATTCATTCATAGAGATGGGCGCGAAGTCCGCATGGGGTTTTTTTTTTTTGCGAACTCTCTCTCTTCGCCCAAGAGAAGTGCGCGGACTCCGCCTGCGAGATGGGCTCCGAGTCCGCTGGCGGTTTTATACTCTGCCACTGTTCACTTGCTTGCGAACAGTCGCTTATACAACACACAAAATCTTTGTTCACAAAATCACTGTTTATAAGCTTATGAACAGTGCTCGCGAACAGCAGCCGCATAACATACAAAACCACTGTTCATAAGCCTATGAACAGTGTTTGTGAACAGCCGACCAAGCTTTAGTATATAGTAAATTAGTAAATGCCCTAAACTAAGAACTTGATCAACGGCAATATAGGCTCGACATTGAAGAAAGAAAGAAAACAAACAAGACAATAAGAAAAACTTACCAGTTTTAATCGGAAAAAAAAGGTCTCAAATTCACATATCGTTCACTTTAGTTCAAAAAACCAAATTCACGTCTAAAACTGATAAAATTTGAAATCAAAAATGTCTTCCATCGTGTTGGCTTTGAAATTTGTCCAGGGTTACATCAATCTTTGGATGTTTAAGATGTAAGCAACCTCTCTATGTTTAAATAAGAGGATAGGTTGGAAAATGATAACCAGCAGGAGACATCAACCTCTCTAAGTGTATTTTGGTGCCCATATATTTTGTATACATGGGATGGCATATTAGGTCCCTTGTGGGTGTGTAGTAGTATACTATATACCAAATATTTCGGAAGTCTGTATCGCTCCAACATGTATATATTTGTCACTAAATAACGAAAGTTAAAGTGCACCTTGGATGCTCCACCATGTTTCGTTTGTTCTTTTGTTGGTTGTCGGGTTAGTATATATGTTGTGGTTTGAACTAAATATGTTTACCATAAATAGCTAAATTAAGAACACAATAGTCTATTTTCATATTAGCATTTTGAAGAACTTGGAGTCCAGAAAATCTAATGTTGCATGTCAAATTCCTTTCTTCCTCTCGATACATACAAATTAACTATATTTACATATATATTAAAAGACTCATCTCACTTGTTAGTTAAATAATGATCATCACCTGTGTCTAAATTAACCATTTTTTAGATAATCATATGTTGGTGATTAATATCAAACAAGGATATAGTGGATTGAGTATTCATTACAGGGTGCTGTCCTTAAACTTTGAATATTTGATTGAAGTATTCAGCAATAAAATGATGCTACAAACTGAATTACGAATTAACTGTATCCCCTAACGTACCCCCTTGTCTGAGACTATATTTTGTTAACTAGATACTGCATTGCTTACAATTCCATAAGCTGAGTTTTGTTTTCCGAAATTATATTTCAACTTGCAAGGATGCACATCACGTTTCTATATTTTCTTCCAATAATCTGTAATCACTGGTCTTACTTGTGATTAGCTTTCAAATTATGTGTTTTTTGTCAAACCCGTGGTACTTAAGTCTTACTAATTAATCAACTGTTAATTGCAATTAGTAGTGCTTCCAATTCGTGCAAGCTGGTTTCGCTAACCCACTAGTTTGCCCTTGAAAGTCTAGATTATGTATATCACTTGTATATATGACCACTTGTGCTATATCTTACAAGTAGTAGTGATGATTGTTATCTCATTCGATGGTTCTAAATCGGCAATGTGCTGCATGCTATAATGTACATGACATGAGCATAAGAGAAGTAACCATCTTGGATCAGTTGGATGTAATTATCATATACCAATGACCTCTTTACAACTAGCTCAAGCACGATCCGAAAAAGGAAATCAAACACAATAATTAGTTCCTTGTTTTAACATATATATCCATAATAATTATTCTTTTTAACATATACAAGAGAGAGAATCCTAATAACCAAAAAAACAGGTTACGCAATATTCCATATACATATATATATATATATATATATATATATATATATATATTGGAAGGGGAAGTTAATCAAATGATGAGGAAGGGGAAGAAGGTTGGTCAAATCAAAACTGATTTCTTAATTTGAGCACCTCGAGAGTAATTAAAAAGTTCACATGCTATTTTTAAGTCGTTAGGCCTTTCCACCCGTAAGGACTACGTAAGAATCGTGTTTTTGTTAAGTAATATAATGGCCTTAAGTCCTCGTTAAAAAAATAAATTCGCCTAACGTTTTCACAAATCATTTTATTTTCAGCTGTGTGACCGCATGACACTTTTTCTCACTCCCTTAAATATGGTTGACACAATTACGGTTACATTTTAACAGTCATATACTTATGTCATTGGTTAAACTTTGCGTCTTTATGTTTTTTTTTTAACATTTAACCAAAAGAATTCAAAAGCATTGAACTCGATGTCTCGTCCTAATCGCTACCGTTAATAAGCCCTATATTGTTTTTCTCTTGCATAGTTTTTGCTTAAAGTAGGCTAAACGGTTACCCCTGAATATATAACCATTAACGAAATCATAAAATACAAGGGAACGAGAGTTAGGGGAGGGGAGGGGGGGGGGGGGGGGGGGCGGGGGGTGGGGACATAGTATGTAAAACCTAAATTACATTAAGTCATGAAAGAAGGTCTTGAAATAATACCATGAAATAGTCTCCACTAAACTAGAAGTAGAATGTCTTAGAACTATAGATGGAAATTCCGATCGTAAAGAAAGACGAAAGGAGGAAATATGATGTTTTTCTTGAATTATATATTACAACTTTCTCATAATCATTTCCTGTCTCTCCTTGGACAATATTATTTCCCTAATTAAGTACGCATTGGAAAGGTATACTTAAGGAAATAAACATTAACGAAATCATAAAATACAAGGGAACGAGAGTTAGGGGAGGGGAGGGGGGGGGGGGGCGGGGGGGGGGACATAGTATGTAAAACCTAAATTACATTAAGTCATGAAAGAAGGTCTTGAAATAATACCATGAAATAGTCTCCACTAAACTAGAAGTAGAATGTCTTAGAACTATAGATGGAAATTCCGATCGTAAAGAAAGACGAAAGGAGGAAATATGATGTTTTTCTTGAATTATATATTACAACTTTCTCATAATCATTTCCTGTCTCTCCTTGGACAATATTATTTCCCTAATTAAGTACGCATTGGAAAGGTATACTTAAGGAAATAAACAAGACAATAGGTTGAATTCCAAAAATGAGCTAGCAAAACCACAAAAGCAGATCGAGGGTCACTCATTGAAATTGGTTGGGGGCAACTGGTAGTGGGTACTAGTTGTACTAGTAGATACCAGGTCTTGTCCAGACTGAGAATTTCAAGCTCTCTCTCTGTCTCTCTATCTGAGCAGTAACACTAACACTGTTACTGTGAAGCACACGGCCACAGATCACTGAGAGTCTCAGAGTCAGAGACAAAGAAACACACACAGTTCCTTGGTCCCAAGAAAACGACGTGATCGCCACCTTCCCACGGGCACGCGACCCCACGAAACCCTAAGTCCGATCCCTCCCAAAGCTCACATCACTAGACAAAATTAGGGTTAAAATCTCACTACCAGCTCCCGAAATCACAACAGGCCAGAGCTCATCAGCTATAGTTAAAACACCGGTCAGTCCAAAACACCCTTAAAACACTTGGTATCTGGAATTCAATGTTAGTCTCTCCTTTTTGATATATAAATATACTCCTTAATTTCACTTCAATCCCTCTTTCTGTGCTTTCTTAATTTTAATTATTCTCCCTCTCTCTGTTTCTCTCTTCCCTTCTCTCTTCTTCTTCTTCTTCTTCTTCTTCTTCTTCTCTGTACTTGATTCTATCCGAACAAGGGTTTTTGCATCTGTTCCTCCCCTGTTCCATACATATATTCTCTGCCCAGACTAAGATCACTTCTTCATCAGACATGTTCATCACCATCACAATTGAATCTAATTCTGTCTTCTCCTCTAACTTCTCATCAGTCATCACCCTCCTTAAATTCTCTCTGAATCTCTAGCTCCAGCCTCAGCAGTCTGTTAGGTTACACCTTTGCTTCGTTTGCTTTCTTCACCTGATCGAAGTTCTGAACTAGTAAAAGTGAACAAGAAAACTAAGAAGCTTAGAGTGATCTTCTTCCTACCTCGATCTTGATTCCCTAAATTTCATCCAAAATTGCGAGTCTGGCGAATCCATGGTGGAGCGGTCAGCTGGGGCAGCCGGGCATGGACCCAGCAGCCAATTCACCAGCAGCGCTAAACAAGCTCCAACTCGAGATTTCCATGAATGAAAACAGCGGCGGCAGAAGTAGCAGAGACGACGACGAAGATAGAGATCAAGGAGATGAGCCTAAAGAAGGAGCCGTCGAGATTGGATCTCGAAGGCCCCGAGGCCGTCCTCCCGGATCCAAAAACAAACCCAAACCGCCCATCTTTGTCACCAGGGACAGCCCCAACTCCCTCAGAAGCCACGTCATGGAAGTCGCCGGCGGTGCTGACGTGGCGGAGAGCGTGGCACAATTTGCACGGAGGCGTCAGAGAGGTGTTTGTGTACTTAGCGGGAGTGGCTCAGTAGCCAACGTGACACTGAGACAACCTGCTGCCCCAGGGGCCGTTGTAGCACTCCATGGAAGGTTTGAGATCCTGTCCCTGAGCGGAGCGTTCCTGCCTGGACCCGCTCCACCGGGGTCGACAGGCCTGACCGTCTACCTAGCAGGCGGTCAGGGTCAGGTGGTTGGGGGTAGCGTTGTTGGCTCACTTGTTGCAGCTGGACCAGTTATGGTGGTGGCTGCTACCTTTGCTAATGCTACTTATGAGAGACTGCCTCTTGAGGAAGATGATGAGGCTGCAAGTGTTGGAGGAGGCCATGGAGCTTCTGGAAGTTCCCCTACTGGAGTTGGAAGTAGTGGCGGTCCTCAGTTGCAGCCGCCCGGGCACGGCGGGCAGCTACCTGATCCGTCGTCGCTCCCCCTTTATGGTCTGCCACCCAATCTGATCCCCAACGGCGGGCCGCTCGGGCATGACGCTTATCCCTGGCCTCATTCAAGAGCGCCTTACTGAAAAAGAGGAGCAGTTCATCTTCATGATCAGGCAATCCTCCATTTCTTGTAACTGAGAGATGTAAAACACTAGAAAACATGTAGAGAGAGAAAGAGAGAGATGTGAATTAAAAGGAGAGCATGTTCTCGATGTTATATTTGTAAAAGCTTATTTGAGTTTGCAGCAATGAAAAGGATAATAATGAATATTGTGCTTCGATTTCGAATCGGTTTCTGGCCTCTAATTTAGATACTAATTCTTGATCGAACATGATCTCTTGCTGCTGGTGTGTGTATTAGAATTTCTTTTGTATAAATTTGCTTGGTGGGAGATTTTAGTTCAATTCAGTGAATCAGTTTTTTAATATATATGTCAATGATTTGTAGTTTATTACCTGATTTGATAGATTAGGCATATAGTAAATAATTAAGTGGAGATCCAGGCATACATATCAGCCTGTTCAAACGTTTCCATTGGCTCTGGTAATTAATCAATATACTTTTGATCTCAAAGTCTCTTCTTAAATCTTACCCTAATTTGGTAGCAAACATGAAGGAAATTGTGACCTAGCTTTAGTTTGTTCAAGTCAAGTCACATATCCAATGCAGCAAACTTCATCAATTTCCTAGCACTTGAACATTGTTTACCGAGAAAATCTGGGGGTGAGAGAAAAGAGGGATACTTTGCATTGTAAGAGTATAAAATAACTTCTCTGTTTCGCGGAGAAGAAGATTAATTCAATGATCATCTAGGTCAATTTTTGACTTTATCATCAGCTGTGTAAAGGGATTATAGTATATATTGTGAGGTGTGGAGTTTGATTTACAAATAGTCTTGAAGTAATTGTTTATGTCTTCCTAGAAAATCTATGAGAAATGACTTAAGTGTCTCCAAAACTAGACTTAAAATTATTTCTTGCGTGTCCAAAACAAAAACCATCTCTTTTTCTTTATTATTCTTTGGCTTGAAGGAGTACGTGGACACTCTTTGTAGTTTGTAAGTATATTTGGATTTTATGGTAATTAATTATTTATTTATTTAGTTACTTGGTAGATAAGCAATTACAAATGGCTTCGTATTTACCAGCTCGTTAGGACCTTTTCAGACACTCTTTGTCTCAACTAGAAATTATTATTAAAATTGCATGAATTAGCTAGCTAGTTCTTCTGCTTAAATCATTTTTTTTAATAGAGACTATTTGTGAATCATAGTCTTAAATCATATATATATATATATATATATATATATATATATATATATGTAAACACACACTATATGGAGATGTCTATCATATATAATTCATAACCTGAAAAATTCCTTTGAAAATGTATTCATTAATAGATTGTTATCAATTGCAGAATCAAATAGTCTTTCAATATCAAGTAGCTAGCTAGGTATTCACTTCACTCGATCATATCAGTCCACTTTCTTCACCTGTCATCATATTCAAATTGTGCCGTTTCTGAAGAATGGTCGGCTTTTCCAAGTTCTCTGACTGATAATTACCATGAAAAGGGGCTAAAGAGAACTTCACTCTTTTTCAATTTCTCTTATGTAACTTCTATTCACTACTTTAAAGTACTTCAATCTTAATCCAGCCCAATTTGTATTAAATTTCACCAATTTATCTCTTTGATATAGATATTGATTCACTAAAATGACGGTGAATCGATAACGTTGTGACCTTATAAAAAACAATAGTGGTTATAAAAATTCACTAAACTGAAATGACTCAACTAATGAGCTTCTATATAACAGAAATAACAAAATGTCAATCAAGATTATTTCCTAGCTACTTGATTCATACTGCAAACAATGAATTCTAAAGCTAATAAGATAACTTAAACAAAACTTAATTGAACATCACACAGTGATTGAATCAAAATAACCACCCAACACTCAAAGGATCCTAGCTTGAGAGTAAGTTTGCTCAAACATGGAGGCCAGGGGACCCTCTTCACATGGATTCACGTGTCCTAGTTCATCAAAAGCCTTGCTAAGAAAATTATCAACAACTTTGGACCCTATTGAAGTCTTGGTTCAATAATTAAATTACCAGCGCTCTCTTATCTTTAATCCTCACATATAATGAAGACTAATACCAATAATTAAACAACTATGTTCTCACTTTTATATCAATCTCCTTTTAATTTTTTTCTTCGTGTAGCACATGACTACTTGCAATTGCAATTGCACATATAATAGTTGTGTGCATCGATCTGTGAGAGACTATGACAAGCCATTTAATCATATTTTTAATGGGAATCCACTAAGTATTGCATTAATAAATTGTAGACCACCCATTAAGCTGCCTCTTTTAATAAAGTCAGTGAATTAATAAATCAAGCTTGGATGGTGAGGGAGCAACAGACATATCGCACAAAGAAACAGATCCATAAGATGCAGAAAATTAAGGCTGGCAGCCCTTTGATTTGATCCGATGTTTTTTTTTTTTTGATTTGATCCGATGTTTGATAGGTAAAATATTCTATAGTACTTATGATTTAAAGCTGATGTTTGTTCAGTCTTTATGATTTTATTTTAATATGAATGATTTTTAAAGTAATTATTTTTTATCTAAATAGTCATTCTGTCAATTTTCTCAGTTAAAATTTTTAACGGCCACATCAGTATTGTAACAAAAAAAATTGACGAAATGACTGTTTAGATAAAAAATCGTGACTTTAAGGATCATTCAAATTAAAATAAAACTACAATAACTAAACAAATGTTGGCTTCAAACCATAAGGAATAAACACATTTTAATTCATATTTTAATTAACCTAATTTATTTATATACCTTCATGCATGTGATTCATTCGGTTGTTTCTTGAGAGTGAAAAGGTAAACTTTACGAGAGCAAGCAATTGAAATATGTTTCCTCCATTCATGTTTTTCGGGTGGCAAATTTTCTTGCGGATACTTTGGCATCATGTGGCCACGCCCTAGACTCTGCTATGACGATTTGGATAAGCTCTTTGCCCAGCTCTTGTTTGTATGCTTCTCTTCTTGATAGATCTAGCTTATCCCATCCACGTGGCGCTTCTTTGTAATTTTTTGTTTTCCTTCTTGATAGTCAATTATGATTATGCTCGACTAAACTTCATAATCGTAGAGATTGAATATCAATCATATCAATCATATCAATATCAATATGACTTATAGATCCATTACAAATGAAGATTGGGTAAGTAAGTTGAGTTGTCTCTGCTCGTTTCTTGGTTTATATCGTTTTTTTGAAGGACTTGTAGTATAAGTAAAGGTCTATGTGAAGGAGAAGCTCATTCCGAATCCATGAAGACTCCCAAAAAGAAAGAGAGATTATTAATTTACTACATTTATTTTTAGACAAGTTATGGTACTAGGATGTATATCCTACTTTTATTTTATATGTACTTAAACAAAAATTACAATGTTATGAATCAAATTACAACATTGAGAACAAATTTACCAAATTTATTTACACTGTTTACATGAAATTAAATAAAATTACAAATATAAGAACAATTTGTTCAAAAAGTTGTAAAATAGTTATACGTTCTGTAATTACAATTATTAGAACAAAATTACAAACAATACGACTTAACATTACCATTTTGACTACAAATATGTTGTCACATTTGTAAATGTAGGTATTACATATGGCGGGTATATACCATAGAATTCCCCTTCTTTTAGCTTGGCAATTATCTAACTACTTGAGAGTGCTTTCGTTCTCGGACTATTTAAGCTAGCTACTTTAACTTAAAAGAAATGATGGAAGTAATTAACTCGATCAAATGTAAAAAAAACACAAGAATATAGGCACATATATACATGATTGGGATAGTCGTAGAAGAATGCACCCATATAAATAAACATTAACATAATATCCCTGCTTAATATTTTGCCTTTGTTCCAATTAGCCGATGCCTCATCCGGATAGATTCTAATGGTGAAGAATCATTATCGTCCTTGATTTTTTTCCTTTCTTAATTTTAACAGATACACAATATTAACGTCAATTGCATTACGGATGGTCGAGAATAAAGAATACATAATAGTGCGATCGAGGACCAAGAAAAACTTCCACTCCAGCGGGAAATGAAGGACACTAAATTAAGCAGTGCCAAAATATCAGAGCTACAAGGAAACATAAACAGAGAAGACAACAACAACGTACAGAGCTATTTGTTGAGATCTAAAACGAGTCGACCATCTTCTCCCGCGTATGCACCAAAATGTGGAAAATCGAACGAGGGGATTAATTCTTGATGAAACTTGATCATCACAAAAGCTTTGCCGTGTTAGAGAGAGAAAGAGAGAGAGATGGGTTTTAGGGCAAACAGAGAACAGAGGAGACAAAAATGACAATGATGAGAGAAACAAGATAGATGTTCCTGTCATCAAAACGCGGATCTGTTGAATATCGCCATTCGTACACGTGGCATTTTCTGAGCTCTTCAGTCCCTACAAATCTGTTCGCTGTTTCCCTCCCGTCAATTGAGGGAGAAATGAGTTTTGTTGGCTTGTTGCCACTTTTCAAACGTTTTTATTTTTTATTTTTTTTTATTTTTCACTTTCAGATGAGGTATGAACCCCAACCCTATTTTGAAAACGGGCATTTGGTCTGCTTGTTTGATCCGAGCTTCGTGTTCAATTTCCGGAACGCCCCCTTCGTGTTCCATGTTCTTCTGAGGTCAATTTCTTACCTTTATATAATTATTTCTAATGTAAAAGAGTTAGTTTATTAATTTGAAAGAAACTAAAAAACAAGTGTCGGAACAAACATATTATCTAGTATATATCATTACGTCTAGTGACATAATTGATTTCTTTTAGTGCATGGGAGTTTGTAATTTCTATGATAAACTATCTAATATTTGATTTTTTTGTCAAGTTAATTTGATTAGTAATACTTTTTTTTTAAATAAAAATAATAATAATAGTCCGGACAAGTCAAGAGTCCATAGTGGATCCTCTCTTAACAACAAAATTTTAGTATCCAAGTCGTTAAGCAGAAGACATCATCATCAGCTTTCATTTGGTTAATGCCGGCAGCAGGAGACGGACTATGTTATATGTCATTTATCCAGGTCTTTGTTCCTAATATTACCTTTTATATTTGGGAGACCATGGTAGTCCTATGTAAACAGTTTATTTTATAGTTTTATACATTATCTAATTAACAGGTGTAGGGGTCAATTTAATCACATATATTTTACAAACTATTTGGCTATCACCTGTTTGTCGTTAGATAGCTACCTAGAGAAGATTCAGAAGTTTCAAAATTGATTTAGTTATTTTCGAATATATACTTGCAAACCAGCTGAGCTCAAAGTTCCTTAACCTAATCAGCAAGTTTCGAACAGTATCTTCTTCTCGTTGATCATCTCACTCAAATGTTTCAGAGTTGTGCTTGTTCGAATCTCATGCACAAACCATTTTGAAGTTTAATTGTGTTGTAGACATTTTAGTCTGTACTACTATAGATGAACACTTCTTTTAAGAAGCTAGGGATCGAGCTTCTTTCAAAGTGCATGTTATGAAACTGGAGGGCAATAATGAGTAATACAGAGATATCCCTCTTGTTCCTCTGATAGTCTTATTCATGGAAAAACAATCAAGAAATATCGATTGTTACTTTTGCTAACCTCTTATAGGTGTACGTTGGAGGTTTCTTTTGTCAAGAGACTCCATATGTAGCTCAAATATATATATGCTTATTACTAAGCCAGAGCGAGAAATATTGAAACAAGAAAACTGGAAGTGGTTTCATCTTTTGTACGTCTCGATGAGAGTTGCAATAATTAATGGACTTCGGATTCAAGGATTCATATTTGATCTGTTGAATCTGAGACATTCTGGTGTAGTGTATATATCTGTGTAAGTGAGATCGATCGTATAGGAAGGACATACTGTTATGGGCTACATCATTCAGCTGGGCCATCACGTTTACCTAATTTGCTGATGGAATGCTCATTCCTAGTTCAGCTCTTCCCACTAAAAAAAAAACCCTAGCCTGCAATCCTCTAACAGCAAATGTGTATGGCCAAGAACAGATATTACCCTGACACGAACAGATACCTAGATGCCAAGACAGGTAAGTTCTCCTGTGTTATATGGCGCGCCATTCTTGGATCTCTTCCTTCGCACACTTAACTGCTGAAAACTAATATGTAAGATTGCCATCTACTATATATAATTTGAAGCCGCAGAAGAAACGGTTCAGATATTTTCAGTGTCTACTGATGAATGTTTGAAGCAGAAGACCTGCAGTTGCTTATCATCTAAAGGTGTTTTTGCTATACAAGGAGACCAAGCAGAACAATGTGATATTTAAAGTGTTTACAAGCTAACAGTACTGTGTATATTTAACACTACGAAAAATCTTATGATTATTAGCAGGGGCTGCGCGACGCAAGCCCACATTAATGCAACAAATAATGACGTAGGCTCTCCCTCTTGGGGAGACCTTAAGCGAGCGCCCCTCCATAGACCCCATCCAGGTAAGTATGTTATAGCGTTGCTAATCGCTCCTTATATAACCTCATACGCTCATATTTCTTAATTGCTCTCTTTCGATGTGGGATTTCATCAGTTTTGATTATGTTTATGTTTAAACAATGCCTGATTAGGCTTTTTATGATCAATGGTGGAACAGCAAGACAAAATGTTTTTCTTATTTGTTATCCCTCAAATATTGATTGGACAATATATAAGAGCATTAACCACATTCAAACCCAAATGGCAAAATGATTCATGACTACACTCAAAGACCTGCACCTCACTCTGCTAGTTAATTGATAACCCAAATTAGGATCCAGTAGCTAGTTAATTCCTCACTACTTAATTCAAGCGACATCAGGGGACTCACCCGGACACGTGCCAGACATATGTGAACTCCACGGGATCACACAAAAACAGACTTGGAGTCATTTTTCCATTTATATTGTTATTTTTGTTTTTCTTTTCTTTTTTTTGTTACAAAAAATAGTAGTCGAGTGAGCTACCACTCCGGGGTCGGAAGCAATTTGTAGGTATGACCCCTCTCAAAAGGATGTGTTTCACAAGCTGGGGTTCGAACCAAGGATCTCCTATTACCATGAGAATCCTTACAACGTCCGTCCCACTTGCAACCTAGTATGCTTTCACTAGACCAACCCCATTGGGTTATTTTTGTTTTCTTTTTTTTTGGATTGACGACTCATGTCTATATGTTTTCGGAGATAAAATTAAAAAAATCACAACAAACATATTACTCTTTTTAGGAAATAAATTACTTTATATGATCTTCACTGATATTAATTATTTGAATCAAATTTGCGTTTTTTTATATTTTTTTTTATAAAGAATGATGTAAAGTCAATTTATTGATCACAGAAGATATAGGAATACAACTTAAACATAATTTACTCTCACAAGCTACGTAAATATCGAACTATGTAAAACAGCTTAAAACAAAGCTTAAGCTTTCTTAAAGCTGCAAACCTTTGAATGAGCATCATGATCAATAACCAGGAACTATATATCATAATTTTTTTTATATGTATAAAACTGATACAATCCACTCGGCAAATACAACTAATGCAACGCCTGGTCAAGCGCGAGATAAACTTTTATACAAGCTTAAAGAGCCTTTATTCGAGAAAACATAAATACTAAAAACTACAGTCCAAAAATGTAGATAATTCAGCGCGTAAAGCAGAAAGGCATGAAAAAGAAACCTGTGACACTTATTACCCATACCATTCCACGACAAAACAACCGTTCTGCCAAACTTGACACATAAAACCCATTGGTGTACGTTTTACTTAACAAATCAACAAACAACCTCGACCTAATATAGTGAGGTGTGTCACTCCCCCAAAAACCCGAAACACATGCTTAGCCTACATGAAACAAGAGAGAAGATGAACGCCTCTCCCAAAACACATGCTCAGTATAGTGCTGCCCAACAAACTGAGGCCCATAGGCCCACCCCTCTCCCTCTTCTCGCCTAGTCAAGCCTAACCGATGCAAGGGCTTCCGATGGAGCCAACAACCACCAGGCTAGTTCAGTGGCCTTCCAGTCCCATCAAACTTGCCAAGAACTCATGGCCACTTGGTCGACTTATCTTTCCCTTTTGAGGCAAACGCATCTGAAGAGATCAGAGACAAATCTAAGTGTTGCATGCTACGAGGAATATACTAAACTTCTTCGTCAAATAATTAGTAAAATAGAACCCCAAGCTTTAAGAGAAAAGAAAAACCAAGTTGGTATTGTTTAATGTGCAAAGAAGGGGCTCTAGATTCAGTTCATGCAATCCAATGCCGGCATGAAAAGTCCAACTTTTTAATCTTTAGAAGAATTTCAACATACAGACCCCTTGGCACAAAGCCTCTCCTCGATTAGTAGAACAAATGCAACGCCAGTGTATCATAGTGTTTCTGGCAATACAATAACCTTGGTCCCAACTTGTGGTTTTTGGTTATAAAAATTGACCTACTTGTTGCTCTCCTAGAGACAACCCTCACTGGTTGAAAGCTGAAACTATAATCATCATAGTCGGATGGAAATGGAGGTCGATCTAAAAAAGAAAAGAAAAATAGGAATTTGGAGGGGAAGAATTAATATGTGTAGTTTAATGGGATATGAATTGTTCAGGGCCAACCCTTCTGTGTGCACCGAAACCTGGAGCACACCACTCATCATTGGCCGTCTCCAACATGAAATAATGATCATGAACCTCATGATGCTTAGCTGCTTAGTTAAGCTTTAGCAGCCTTGGTTTACAAAATATCACTAGCTATACAAATGTACGAAACAATAGCACTTGTGGAATATTCAAGAACAAGAATCCAGCTATCTGGATTGAAATTATTGAGAAGGAAAACATTAACCGAAAGGAACTAATCACTACCAGAAAATAGATCTTGGGCGACGAAATGAAAAAAACCGGGCGACGATTTTTTTTTTCGTCGCCTAAGAGAAAACTTAGGCGACGAAAAAAAAAATCGTCGCCCAAGGAAAAAAAATCGTCGCCTAAAGTTCAACTTTAGGCGACGAAAATAAAATCGTCGCCTAAGGCTAAATTTTGTCGCCTAATATAGAAACTAGGGCGACGAAACAAAATTTCGTCGCCTCAGATATTTATATCGTCGCCTAAGTTTTTTAATCCTTAGGCGACGACACTCAAATATATCGTCGCCTAAGTATTTTATTTTTTTATTTTTACTTGGCCGACGAAATAAAAGAATTTCGTCGGCCAAGAGTAATCCGAATAATTAAAATAAAATAAAACACATTTAAATTTCATTGTACATGATTTTTTATTTTTACTCTTGGGCGACGAATTTAACAGATATCGTCGCCCAAGTATTATCTTGGCCGACGAATTACCCTACTTTCGTCGGCCAAGAGTAATCTGAATAATTAAAATAAAATTAAACACATTTAAAGTTCATTGTACAGGATTTTTTATTTTTACTCTTGGGCGACGACTTTAACAAATATCGTCGCCCAAGTATGATCTTGGCCGACGAATTACCCTAATTTCGTCGGCCAAGATAATCCGAATAATTAAAATAAATAAAACACATTTAAATTGTAAGGAAATGTTTTTTATTTTTATAGCCCCGTCAGTGTCTCGTCGATTGGAAACTATTCTCAGTTGAAAGTCCGGCCAGATTACGTGATTTGGAGGGTCGAATAGCCGTTTCCGTCCGTTTAGGGGTTTGACCGCGCCCATTGACCGGACGGATCGAGCCCTTATCTTTGTCAGATGGAGCTGAATTTTTTCCCACCCACGTAATTCGTTATGCTGGTCATATCTGACGGTCGGTTTTCAGTTCCTCTTCTCCGATCACCAAACTCATGATATATGTACTAATGTTGTATAACTTTTTTATATAAGTGTTGAGTTTAAGTTTCGTTTGAAGACAATGTATGCGTAGAAGCCTCAAACGCAAAAAAGTCGTGAAATAAGATATGACCGGAACGGTGAAATACGTCAACCCGTGAAAAATGAAGATATTTCGGTAAAATTTTGGTGCCGGTTGTTCCGGTCAACGAATTTCTCTTATTTCTACCTAGTGGTAGCCCTATCTCGGGTATTTATTTTTTACCAAATTTTTATAGCCCCGTAAGAGTCTTGTCGATTGGAAACTATTCTCAGTTGAAGGTCCGGCCAGATTACGTGATTTGGAGGGTCGAATAGCCGTTTCCGTCCGTTTAGGGGTTTGACCGCGCCGATTGACCAGACGGATCGAGCCCTTATCTTTGTCAGATGGAGCTGAATTTTTTCCCACCCACGTAATTTGTTATTCTGGTCATATCTGACGGTCGGTTTTCAGTTCCTCTTCTCCGATCACCAAACTCACGATATATGTACTAATGTTGTATAACTTTTTTATATAAGTGTTGAGTTTAAGTTTCGTTTTGAAGACAACGTATGCGTAGAGGCCTCAAACGCAAAAAATTCGTGAAATAAGATATGACCGGAACGGTGAAATACGTCAACCCGTGAAAAATGAAGATATTTCGGTAAAATTTCGGTGCCGGTTGTTCCGGTCAACGAATTTCTCTTATTTCTACCTAGTGGTAGCCCTATCCCGGGTATTTATTTTTTACCAAATTTTTATAGCCCCGTAAGAGTCTCGTCGATTGGAAACTATTCTCAGTTGAAGGTCCGGCCAGATTACGTGAATCACGATATTCTGAATTTTATGATAGAAATATTGGCCGACGATTTTCTTCATCTTGGGCGACGAGATTTATAGTGAAGAACATCGTCGCCCAAGTAGACTATCTTGGCCGACGATTTTCAAAAAACAGGGCGACGATTTTTATAGAATCGTCGCCCAAGAACGCCAGTATAAAAGGCAAAAATTCGGAACCCTAACCATTCGCGCAGCCGCCAAGCCCTCTCTCTCTCTCTCCGAAAATCCTCTCTGCCCTCTCTCTCTCCCTCTCTCCGACCCCGACCCCGACCCCAATTCGGAACCCCGACCCCGACCCCGACGCCGACCCACAATTTAAGGTTTTAATTGTTGTTGATTGGTTTTAATTGTTGTTGTTGTTGTGATAATTGTAAATTGTTGTTGTTGTTGTGATAATTGTAAATTGTAAATTGTTGTTGTTGTTGTTGTGATAATTGTAAATTGTTGTTGTGATAATTGTAAATTGTTGTTGTTGTGATAATTGTAAATTGTGATGTAAATTATGGTAAATTGTGATGTAAATGATAATTGTAAAATATTAGGGTTTACGGTTTAGGGTTTAGGGTTTAGGATTTGTGGAAATAATTTGTAAATATATTGTAAATGATTAAATAATTTTTGATTAAATAATTAAATAATATAAATTATAATTGTAAATATATTGTGGAAATTTTGTAAAAAATAATGGATTATTTTTGAGTAAGGATGTAAATATTCGTAAATTAATTTTTGTGATGTAATAATTGCGAATTAATGTAAATAATTTGTTATGTGAATAAAAAAAATAATAAATCCTATAATAACTATTAATTTTTATTTGTGCTATTATTGTTGATAAATTTTTCGAAATTTATGGTTATTTTTTGTTAAATTAATTATAAGACGGTAAAATATTTTTAATAAATTTATGGTTATTTTAAACAGGATGGCCATGAGGAGAACTTCTGGACAACGTTCGGGTGCGAGGAGCCAAGACGACTCGGACGGTACCTCAACCAACCCGTCGGAATCACCGTCGATCGGGTTTCCGTGGCAGTTGACGGCCCGACATGCGGCGCTTAGGGGTGGCGCGAGCGGCTCGGGTTCTGCTGGGCAGTCGGGTCCCGCAGCGACGGCTCCTCGTCATCCAGAGATACTTAGCCGGTCGCGATCCCGCAGCGACGCCCCCAAACAGTCGTCCCCGACCGACGGTGATGGCGGGTCATCCGGGGTCCCTATGGTGCCGTCCGGCTTCTTCCTTCCTCCGACGATACCGGCGATACCTCGCGTCGATGAGGAGGGTCGACCGATTCGGGAGCAGCTCCCGCATGTGGCACCGCACGAGGCCTATATCTACAGGGAGTTTCCCACGCCTCTTCATCCCGTGAGGGTCTCCGAGCAGGCGAACTGAGACGAATCCGTCGGCTCAGCCTCATCCTCAGGTAATTTATTATTACTTTTTTGTCGATTTTAATTTTTTTTTTTTGTAAAAATGTATTATTAATATTAAATTTGATTCACAATGTCACAGCCGCCGGAACGAGAAGGCGGAACAGGAGAGGCACCGTCAGCAACAAGGGACTCGATAGGGCGGTCGAGTCCGCTGGACGGATCGCCATCCCGTTTTCCAACGGGAAACCGGTGGACGCCGCGTTGGGAAACCGGTACACGCGCGCCGCGGGAGGCACCATCCGCTCCAGACTCCCTATGTTGTGGGGAGTCTGGAGCCAGGTTCCTGATGGAGTGAAGGAGATGCTCCATCAGTCGATGTCGGTGAGTTTACTCGATCAATTACTATTTTTTTAACTAATAAATTATTTAATTATCGAAAAAAATACTAACAAGTGGTAATGCAGCAATGGTTTGTGGTTCCCGAGGAGGGACGTGACTGGGCGGACAAGGCCCATAGGGAGAGGTACCTCTATTTAATAATTTATTAAATTTTATTTTTTTAATAATATATTTAATATTTTTTTTGTATATGTAGGTTCAAGGAGTGGAAGCACGACCTCCGGTTACACTGGAAGCAGTTCGGGAGCGACCGTTCGGGTACCCCGAAGGAGTTCGAGTATCGGGAGTACGAGTGGCGGTGGCTTCTTGTCACGCAGTTCAACGACCCTCACAAACAGGTAATTCGTAAACAAATTTGAATATTTAATTAGTGAATTAATTATAATTGTATGTTTTTAAATATTTACTAACGATAATTTTTTTTAAGCACCTCGCCCGGGTGAACGCTGAGAACCGGCAACAGAACACAACCAACCATCGTGCCGGTTCGAGGCCGTTTTCGGCCATCATGGACGACGTGCGGCGAGAGCGGCCAGAGGAGAACCCCTATGTGGGGACCTTTCAGAGGGCATATCCTCATTCTGAGGAGGATCTTGTAAGTTCCTTATATTTTCTAATTTTTAATTTTAATTACATTTTATTAAATGTATATTAATATATTTTTTTAATATATCCAATTAGGCGAGGGTGAGGGAGGCGGAGCAAGAGGTCATGAGAGGCATGGTGAACGACACATGGTCGGGCACGGCAGAGGATGACATGTCAGAGGCCATGTCCAGGATCGACACTTCAGATCCTACCGTTGGGGCGCGGATTATGGCCACTGCCTTCGCGCAGCGTTCCAACACCTACTACTGTCGGGGTATGGGAGGCGCTGGAAAGGGGATCCTGAAGACGACGCCAGGATTTCAGCGCAAGGGAGCCGCCGGAGCCTCAAGCAGCAACAGTCGGCTACAGGATCAGTTCGAATGTCTACAGTCTGAGCTGGAAGCCCAAAGAGCGAGGGAGATGGCGGTGATGGCGGAATCATATGCGGCTTCCACTGCTGCGCATATGGAGCGGCTGAATGAAGTCACCAATGCCAACCAGGCGGCTATGGGACAGTGGATGACTGCCTGCATCGCTGCACATGCGGCCGGACTTGATTTTCCGCCCATGCCTACGCCTATACCATTACCTCAGTGGCCCCACCCTCAGTGGCCCCAGCCTCAGCAGCAGCCTCCTCAGCCTGACCAGCCGCCGCCTCAGCCTCAGGACCCTCCGAACGGGAATGATGAGTTAGATTTCGAGTTTCTCCATAGGCAGATGGACTGAATTTTTGTAATAAATTATTTATAAATTTATAAATTTGTGTTATTTTTAATTAAATTTTAGTATTAGAAAAATTTAAAGAAATGCCGAAAAAAAAAATTCCAGTAAAAATTAAAAAAACATTATTTATATATTTAAAAAAATTATTTAATTATTTTTTAAAAAAATTTAAATATATCTTAGGCGATGAAATTTCTAAATCGTCGGTTAAGGACTTACCATATAAGAAGACGAAAAAAATATATCGTCGCCTAAGATGTAGTGATCTTAGGCGACGAAATATTTATTTTCGTCGGCCAAGGTGTTAAATCTTGGGCGACGAATATTTTTGGGCGACGAGAAGTATATTTTAGGCGACGAAATTCGTATCGTCGCCTATGAATTACTCTTAGGCGACGACGGAATTAATTTTCGTCGCCCAAGTTCTTGACCGACACACTTCTGGCGACGACGTCTTGGCCGACGACATGTCGTCGCCTAAGTACTTAGGCGACGAAATTTTTTAACAGGACGACGATTTTTTTTTGTCGCCCAAGATCTATTTTCTGATAGTGAATGCTAATGTGCGGTATGGACAGGAAATACAAGAATATGTGGAACATAAATTTAATTGATGTGACATGAACCTTGTTATGAATCACTAAAAGATATGTTACTTATTTTGGTTTTGGTTTTGGTTTTGATTTTGGTTAAAATTGATATGGATGCTCGTTTGTCTTCTAAATTTATCATGAATACTCGGTGTCAATCTTAATTAGTCTTATTCAACCTTGATCATTGAATGTTGAAAACTTTGTACCTATCATATATTTTACATTTGTTCACAGATGTGAGAGTTTATTGTTTATATACATAAACTAAAACCTAGCCTATAATAAATTGACAAGAATCAACTCATAGCCGGCTAGATATGATATGTAGTTGGCATAATCCAAGCCTAAGATCCACAGTATGATGACAAAGAACTCACAACTCTCCCACATAAGTGATATGATTTTCAAAGAGACATCACCCAATTCCACTTTCCGGGACATGAATCCCTGTAGCACTAGGAAATTGATAGGCAAGAAAAAGGATAGCGATGGATGACAAAGAAGAAGAATTTCGTGAAGGGAATTTAGTCCTCAAATTTCAAACTCCATCCATTAAAAAAAAACGTCAACAAGTTGGAAATACAATAATTGACGTCAAGAAAACCCCCGAATTTTATTCCAACAATGAGAAAGGGTCCACTTTGGATTATATCATATTTATTGAAACATAAAGAGTCCATGTACGTACTCGGTTCATGCATGGCAATCTTATCTTTCTTTCTTTTTCTGCGACACCTAAACTTGACCCATACTCTTCCTCCCCCTTTGATCGAAATATCCTCTGCGATTGATTTCCTGTACAGGATCTCAACTTAGCTAAGCTCCACACTCCACCATTTGGTTTGACTCAGCAGCAGTCACCCACCCCAAGACTTTATCATCCTTAAACCAAGAAACGATACTCAGAAAAGATATCAAGATTTCAATTTTCAAACGCATTTGATTTGAACTCGAGCTTGGAACGTAGAGGCTAAACTAACTTTTTGTTTAACTTCGGTAACTTTTGTCTGTTCATCTATTAATGTCTCTGTGATCTAGTCTGAAACTATCTATGTGAATATATATTATGACAAAGTTCAATCGCACAAGAGAAGAGAAAGAAAAAGGAGCTAATTTAATCCTGTATACCATTCTAACTGTGAATGCTGGTGCAACATCTCTATATTTTTGATGTTCGGGGAAGGAATCATGATTTTGGAGCCAAAGAAAGATCTAAGAAACATTAGCTACTTCATCCATCACGCAATTTTGTTTGCCTGCACCAGGACTCGTCTAAGCTCGCTGGCAATGCCTTGCAACAATACTGGTTTTCGGATAACTCCGTTGATCCCAATCTGCATGCATTTATCCCAAATATCATCATCTGCACTGGCAGTTACGGCAATGATCAATGGCCAAGTGCGGCTTCGGAATTTTCTAATTCTCATTGCAACTTCAAGACCATCCAGCTCCGTCATTTGGAGATCTAGGAAGACGACTTGGACAGAAGCTCCAGAGGGACCAATGGCAGAAAGGCATTCGAATCCTGAGGAAACGGCGGTTACATTGCAACCTAGTTTCTCAAGCAGCTTTCGAGTCACAAGCCTATTCACATCATCTTCATCAGTTAACAGAACTTGCAAGCCTCTGAAAATAGAGTTGGAATGCGAGTGCTCTGATGATCCTCCAGGTTCAGAGATGGCTATTGCAATGGATGGTCGAGGTTGAAACCGGAGAACAAGTGCCATGCTTTGAGGAAGTCCTTGAGGATTAAGAATTGCCCATATGTTTCCTTGCATCAACTGAAAACAAATTGTTAATGCTCCAGCAAGAAAAACAAACACATTTGTGAGCAACAATTAAGAGTCTTTTTTCTCAAGAACTTGTAAAATTAGCTGACTTACAAATAGACTACGAAAAAGAAAACAAACTATTGACAGTGAATGACTCGGCTTCTAGAATATAGTTTAGGACTGCAGTATCCAAGTAAATATTGCAGAAGGCAGACAATAAATTGTCTCAAAAATTTAATACATGCAATGCTTAAGCAGTTCAGTCTAAACCAAGCTCTTGACAAAATTAAGCAGGGAAATAAGTTCTAACTACACAAAGAGACTAATCAACAACTCCAGCTACTCCAAGTCACCTACATATAAAAACCACCTCAATCTAGCTTCCCTAACCTGGTATGGCAAGCAGGAGAATCTTTTTGTAATAAGACTAATATTCTACCACGATAAAGATATGGTTAACATGCCATCAAAATTGACTATCCTAAATATCTGTAACTGCTATTCATAAAACAAATCTGTAACTGATGAAGACTGAAGAAAGCACTGTGTTCTTCTACACCAGATGACTTATTTTTAGGCGAAGAATGTACACTTTTCCTCATGTAAATTCTTGCTAATCAAATTGCAGCTATGTTTGCAGTTTCTAATGTATGAAAAACATTGCACATCAACTTACAATTCATGACTGTTGAAGAAAGTAACCATATACGAACCATCACACCCACACACAGACTAAAAAAGTTTATCACCCTCACCTGCACTAGCCTTTTGCAAATGTTGAAGCTCAAGTTCTCCTCAACTCCTTCACTGTTGTATCTGCTACCAACAAGCTGCATAATTGGACTTGTCATATCTGATTGAGAACCACCGTTGCTTATCCCAATCTCAAATCTAATATATACATCACCACTATCAGATGAATTCTGTCTCCAAGCAGCCCATCTTTGATCATTCCTCCCCTGACTTCCATTCTCTGAAGAAACCCGAAATACGACCAACCCTCCGCCCTGGTTTCCATTCAACAGGCTACCAACCATATGCAAAATCACCTGAAAAACCCTTCTTTCATCTCCAATTACATGATCAGCTATGGACTTGTCAACCTCAATTGCAAAACCAAACCCTCTATACACACACAAGCATTTGGCAAGGCAAGCCGCTTCTTTTATCATTGGTTGTAACCGGAAAGGCCTCATCTCCAAAGGAAATCTTCCACTATCCTTGGCTGGATTATCCATAGCATCATTTATCAACGTCGATAAGACATTGCTTGTCCTTACCATTGCATCAACAATAACTCGCTGATCATTATTCAAACTCTCATCCTGCATCATGGAAAGCAGCCCCAATACTGAATGCATTGGCCTTCTCATCCCATCACTCATCACTTTTTGGAATGAGTTTCTTGCATGGCTTGCCATCATGGCATTCATTTTCGCCTGTTGCAAGGCCCGGTTTTGCTCAGCCAATTGTTCCCGCATAAGTTGGGACTCTTCAAGGATTGCAGCATGGGATAAGGCCACAGCCACCTGGTCAGCAACCACCTTAATTATCTCAAGTTCCTGACTGCTCCAAGATCTAGGCTCTCCACCAGGTAGAACCAGAACCAATATCGCATAACAAGTCTGGATCAACTCAGGAGTCCCCCCTTTAAAATTGGAAACCCGAAGCATTGGCATCCGAATTGCAGCTACTGGTCCCGGCTCACCAGAATCACCACTGCTTCCACATACAAGTGCTGAATCTGGCCGAAGAATGTTGACCCCATCACTCCCTTTAATAAGTACAACATCTGGATCGCCAATTGGTATAGAAAAGTTGTACATATTAGAATAGTTCTTCCCTTTCAACTCATGGGTTAGGATCATCTCCGTTTTAATTTCATTAGGCATCCAAACTGCACAGTACTGCAAACCCAATGTCTCAGATAGCTCAAAAAGCGTTGTGGACAATATTGTATGTCTATCAAGGGACTTGCGAATCTCTTGGGTAAGCATTCGGACATGCATTCCAGCTTCTTTCTGTCTCATTATAATTCCAACCTCTCTTCCAAGGTCCCAAGTTTTCTTCTTCAACATGAATTCTCTCACTTTCACTTTGAGAAGCAAAGGAATAAGAGTGATGAGCGTTATAGCTGTGGCACATGATACAAGAGCAGTGAGAATTTTGAAAACTGTGAGAGCGAGCATCAACTGAAACGGGTGAGGACCATAAGTCCAGCCATTCAGCAAATGCGTCATTCCACATAGCACAATGAAGGCAATAAACTGAAAGAGAACCCATTTGAAAGGTACATTCGAGCAGCTGACAAAGTAAAGCAGCTCAATGGGGATCGAAAAGTAGGCCACCGCTATCAAGAAATCACTCACTCGCTGACATTCTAGTATGCTATCAATGCTCCAGAAGCTTCCCTCGTCGTCACAATTGCACCGCGGAAATCCACCATCAGACGCCGAAACACACACCAGTAACAAAGAAATCGATAGCCCAGATGCTAATGCTTTTAACATTGCATCCAAAGACTGCTTCTTCAATCCATCAATCTGTACAAACAACGCCGAACGTTCAAATCCCCACTACAGACTAAAACTTGAGCTAAAACATCCATGGACTACAATCACAAATTGACAACCTCAAATTCCCATTTCCTGTTAAAAACAAATAAAAATCCCTGATTAAGAAATTGAAGGAGTTCAACAATAATAATTTGAGATCCAACAACAACAACTAACTATCACAATCTTTTTCACACCACCGATTCATGAACGATACATTGATTTCATATAAAACAAACTTTCCTCAATTAATGCAAAAACAACCAATGCTATGCGAAAATAAACACCACCAGCCCAGAAAATATAAAATAAAAGAATCAGAATTCCAGAAGCAAGAAACCCGTTTCTAATTTACAAAACCCCACCAAACCAAAACCAACCACTCAACTCAACTGAGAAAGAGAACAAAAAACAAGAAAAGCGTACCTGACAAAAGCACACTAGAAACGTTTCAACCCAGATGGCCAGATTCCAACTCAACCACCATCGATATGTTCTTATTCATCATCAGATCTTACATGCAACAATCTCAAACTCCTCTGCAGCCATCAACAATGACCCATCACAACCACCACTCTCATATAAATACTAACAAAACCAAAATCTAGCCCCCCAACCCTTCTCTCCAAAATTCGAAACCAAAACCAGTAAGTAAACAAATCCCGATATATAAAGAAAAATAATAATTACACAGTACAGAAGGAGTAAAGGAGTGAATATTGTTTAGAATTAAAAACCAAACTGAGGGCACTAAACCGCCGGCCACCTCGCGCCGTGTAAAGCGCTGGCTTGGACAGTCTTGAAGAATCGAGCTTTTTGAGAAGAAGAGAAAAAGGGTGGTGGTGATATTTTTGATTCTATCGAGTACACACACAAAACCGGGTGCCTCCTCTCTCTCTGTCTTTTTTTTTACCAGTCTTCCTCTTTCAGCTCCCTTTATAGCAACAAAGTAAAAAGAAATTAAATTAAAAAAATAAAAATGGGAAGCCCCGAAAATGATGCTCTCTCTCTATCTCTCTTGAAAATCAAATAATGAAAAAAGGTTAGATTTTTAAGAGAGAGAGAGAGGGAATATTGTTCTGAAGGTTTGCGCCGTTGTTTTGCAGGGGGGAAATTATAAAGATGAAGAAGAAGGAAGCGTGGGCCCCGCAGGGCTCTTACATGAGGAGAACTTGGACGCCTTTTCGTTACATACATAACGTCATTATTAATTTAATTAATTTTTTTGCGAAACGGGACCAAGGGAAAATGAGGAGATTTGAATACACGTGTCGGGAGGAAGGGGGGATTTGGGCTATCGTTGCTGGCGCGTCGCGATCACGTAACGTCCAGAGACGTAACGGGCATTTATAGAGGGGAGGATACGTTTGTATGTGTACGTTTTCAATTTCAAAGGTGGGTGTTACGTTTTCAAAACTGTGTTTCTTTTTCTGTCAGCTAAATAACTTATATATTATAATTTTGTGAGTCGAACTCAGGATCTGTCACTTATTACATTTTTTAACCATTGAACAAATATCTGTATATATGATAACTACCGCTTAGTTTACTTAGTTCCTCCTCAAGAGTGACTAGTGCCTTCCGTTTTGATTTAGCTTAGTGTGGTTACCTTAGAGGTTTCTCCTTGTTGATTGTGTTAGATTAGCACTTCTTGATCCTTTTTATCTTTCCTAACTATCCTTGGGTTTTTGTCGACAAAATTTAAAGGTCTTCACGTAAACATGCTAAAAACGTTTTTCTTTTCAACAAATGATCTTAGTTTTTAACTTCAAATTGTACTATCTAATAAAACAACAAACTCTAAAATCTAAATTTTGTAGTAAATCAAACTTAATCAAAAAAAGAGAAGTCATACCTCGATTAGGGGTTAAGAAATACCATTAGAATTTGTTACGTTTTTTTGTTGTTTTTTGTATGAAACTATATATCTTTATTGATATATGTCGCTAGCTATTTCTAATTAGGGCTTTCCATCTTCACTTATGTTGTTCTCATATCGGAGAAGAAAACTCTTAAGCAAGATATTATACTTCAACTAGGTTTCTTTATTTTTGATATAAATGTCTTTTTTAATAATTTTACATATCCACAAAATGTTATATAATTTGTATGAGAAGAGAGATGTGTTGCATGAGCTACGCTGGAAATTAATACTAACATCGTTTCCAAATAGTAATACTGCAATGACTTAGTTTTCGGGACTAAAGTGGTTAACGCGCCTCACGCGTTGAACCTAGAGAAGTTGCGTGAGTCTTTTCTTGTCCTTGTCTGGTTGCGTCGCGGCCCTAGAGTCGGCCTCTGGCCGTGCCGGTGCACGATGATTGTGGCCAGATGGGGTGTACCTATGGTGGGTGTATCAGTTGCTTGGAGGATGCTGCATCATGGGTGGTGTTAGGGTGGATGGGGATTAGACCGGAGATGGGCCATAGCAGATCTGGAACGTTGTCTTTCAATGATTTGAGGGTGCGTCGAGATCGGTGGTTCAGTGGCCTAATTTCCAGACGTGCGTGGAAGGACAATGGCCGCCTTCTGGAGTTGAGATCGGGTTATGAATCTGGGTTATTTGGAGGAATATGTGGTGTCACAATGGCGGTGGGAGTCCAACGCCTACAATGGGGTGGCGGATTGGGTGGTAACGCGTTGATGGGGTGGCAGGTGTACATGGTGGTAGGGCGGGTCTAATGCAGTGGTTGTATTGGGCTGAGAAGGATTAAGCCCTAATTAGCATTTAGAGATGCGTTAATAACTTTTATACTCACTTTGGGGGAAGCCGCACCACCAGCTCTTTATTCAAAAAAATAAGAGATGTGTATTTAGTATTTAGAGATGTGTTAATAAAATTTCTTTTGAAAAAATCTACGTTAAACATTTGCCACACATTTTATAAATGTAAAAGTTTCTTTATGATAACATTACTAAATAAACGAAATTTCAAGATACAAAATTCTTTGGTACAATTGTAACCAAATCCACCGGCCGAAGTTTTTGTCCATTCAAAAACTTTGCGTGCCTCAACAAAATGCAAAAGAAACATGTTCATGCATGTACCCTAGTTTCGACTAAGGTTAGCAACTTGTAAAACTCTTTAATTCTTATAAAATTAACACTAAGCAAAAGTTTTGTTTGAATAAGTTTCTTGAGAATGTCATTTTACAACTTGCTAAAGAATATGGTAGCCTGGTTATTTCTAT
The DNA here is from genome assembly GCA_034370585.1 of Fragaria x ananassa. Taxonomy (NCBI): domain Eukaryota; kingdom Viridiplantae; phylum Streptophyta; class Magnoliopsida; order Rosales; family Rosaceae; genus Fragaria; species Fragaria x ananassa. The sequence continues at coordinate 4,011,259 of CP139761.1, read as the reverse complement.
GAACGAAGCATAATAAAAGTTGTGTAGTTTTTAGCTATATGATGAACAGAGGGTGTGAAAATCGTATACAAAAGGTTTATTCTCTTCTAATATAACAACAAGAAGTCAAGAACATAAAAAAAAATAAAAATAAAAATAAAAAATCTATCATCCAACATAGAGAGGAGGTAATTTTACAAATGATGTAACTTTCAACTCTTAGAATATAGTGCTCTAGTAATCTAGCATCCAGTGGTAGAGGTCATATTCGGACAGGGGGGAAGAACATAGCGCAATCAACATAAACAATCAATGTTATATTTTGTTGTTATGCTCCAAAAGTTATATACCAACACTTATTTCATGATATTCAAATTTACTAAAAAGAATAAACAAAACACATTATTTTTGTTCTGAATGGTCGCCATCAATTAATCTAGCTAATTTTAAAATTAACTATTTGCCATGAATTTTTATTTATTGTTCATGAAATTACATATATATAACGACCCAATATTGTTTTGCAAAATGAATGTTGAGGCATGCCTGCAGGTTGTGATGCAAAGGCAGGTCAAGTACTACTTCATCTGAGAATGAAAGGCCTAATATTTGATGAGATCAGAAACGGTTTCCAATCCCCCACTGTTAATGTCTACTCACCTAGTTTATGAGTAGTTTAGAGTACTACATGGCATAAATCTCTATAATACGATAAAGTTGTTGTTTTCCCCCTGGGAAAATGATGCTAAACATTACACTAATCTAAAATGAGGATTTTTTTTTCTATCAACATCACATGGTTTTCTTAAAGATTTTTTAAACATGGAAACTAATTCATGCTAAGAGATCTTGTCATAATACTTTCTTTTTTCTGACCGGCCGCTAAACATAGATTGAAATTTAACTTCAATCAGCATCGGTGAGATTTAAACGTGAGTATAAAGGTTCCACACTTTCACACCTATTCTCTTACCAACTCAATTAGCTGTTTACTCGACTATCGAACGTGAGTAATATTTATTTAATTATGATTTAGTTGGAACCTCAAAATGAAATTAGAGTACACATTTTCCTTGTTTTCAATTCCATTGAATACTAGAAGCTAAAAAGGACCCCATTTAGTTGTTTTAATCAATTTGATGCAAACATAAATTGAACCCATTAAGGGTTCGGCTCACTTTGCCGCTCAACAATCCGGTGAGGCTTGAAAGACACATTAGGGTTTCGCCCAAGAATGTCTTATTGGTGAAGTTTAAGTATGAGAGGTTGTTGGGCAAATGCAAAACTTGTTGGATGATCAATCATGGAGATCGGCCGTGCCCCAGGGAAGAGGACGATGAAGCAACTCTGCCGACGCCTCTGGCTCCCGCTCCCATGGTTTTTCAAGCCAACACTCCTCAGACGTTGGTTTCTCCTCCACCTATGGTGCCCTCCATCTCCTCTCTTTTCAACAAAGAGAAGAGATCTGTTCAGATTAGAGCTGCTCCAGAATTTCCCTCACTGATGAAGATCACTGGAGTCCGGCGAGCTAAGGATGAAGATGAAGATGCTGAAGGCAAGAAAGCCAAGAACCAGAGGACATAGGGTTTGTTGTTGGCTCTGATGGTGCGTTCGGCATCCTGAGGAAGTCACCAAAGAAAAGAGGACCTTGAACCGGAAACCAAACCAAATTGTGGCTCGGTTTTTTTCGATTTTTCTTCTTCTTTTTTAAAATAATTTTTCTTATAATTTGTATGCTTTTAGCTTAGTAAAAAATTATCGTACTTTAGGTCTTTTTTTCTTCCATTACTTGTTTTTATAAGGACATATAATATATCAATAAAATTTATGACAATGATTCTCCAACAAACCAACAATCTATAAACCAAATAGATACTTTGAAAGTTTAATACTCAATAATTTTAAAAGTATTGGGAATTGACCACGCTAGCACACCATGAAACCATAATTTTAAAACTTCTAAGTTCATCTTGAACACAAAATATAGACTTCATAGTTTAAAGTCCATCCAAATAAATTCTGAATTTTAAAGTTTAAAAATCATAAATTTGAATAAAAAAGAAAAATAAATAAATAAAATATTATAGTCCATCATCTAAAGCTCGCAAGAATGAGGTCTTCGATTTTGGAGGTAACATATCACTCCATATACTTTGCATACATGACACCTAGAACATTTCTATATGTACATAAAACTAAAAATCATATTTTTCAAATCAAATATTTAATAAGAAAATAAAGGCAAAAAATGACGTCGTTTTAGAGGGATTCGGTTTTTCGTTGATGTTTAGGTCTTTGATTTAGCTAGTGTAGGTTAATTGCTTTCTAGTGTAATCGTTTACTTTTTTGGACGATTTTTGTGGTTTTTCCCTTTTAGTATTAGTGTAGCAGAATAAAGAGTCTACTATTGATCTTGTACTGGAGTTCATTCCTGCCTAACCTACCAATAGTTGGTCGTATGACTCAATACCAATGAAGTTATTCATTTTCCTCAAAAAAAAAAAAAAATTGAATCATCATTCCTCAACTTAAATGAATAGTTTTGTTTATTACAAAAAGAAGGACAATGAAATCTACACTCCTCAAATTATAATCTACACTTCTATTTTCTATTTTTAATAATTATTCTTATAAGAAGAAAAAAATTAAGTTGAAAAAATTAAAATACCTTTGACCTAGTGGCTTATGGAGTTTGAGAGTTTGCCACCCCTTCCGGCTATGCTTTCCTTATTGATGACATACTTGACAAATACGGTAATGTAAGCTTAGAGCTTTATAAAGAATTTAGTTCCACGGAGGAGATGTTTTTTCCGCCGGTATTGATGCTTCATCGGTCGACAAGCCTAAACCGAACCGCGACAGCGGTAACCGACTGATCGGTGACGACAATCTCGGCATAAAAGCTCAGTTACCGGTACGGAGCCAGCCCTAAACTAAGAAATTAATAGATATATTTTTTTTTAGACAAACATTTGGAACTTGATACACGTGATGAGGCCTGACGGTGAGGCCCAATGACTTGAATTGGAAACTAGACTAAGAAAGTTATAAATAGCATTACTTCACGCAACGCACAGGGATGGAAAACACACGCGCGGGAATCACGTTTGTAAAGAGACGGCGCCTTCACCATCCAAATTTTTTCTGTATTTGGAAAATATCACAGGTACTGCCAATCACAAGCATTTCCCAGTTTTGCTATTTCTGGATTAAAAAGAAACAAGAGAAGAATAGTAGCTAGGCACGCACGCATGCATGTTTTTAATTAGGTTAAGTTTACGTGCTAATCTTCGATTAGCCATTAATTAATTAAATGGGGTGCCTTCTGAGATTGCATACATATATATCGTAGTCGTTGTTGCTAGCTCATCGATCAGCTGGTTTTGTCTTTGACTAGCTAGCTAGCTTGTCGACCTAGATGGGTTGCATGAAAATGATGGAGATCGATATGGAGAATACACCTTGTAAAACACAGTAGAACAAGCTAGCTTGACAACGTTGAATGCCTATTGTCATCGATCTCGATCCATCACTCTTATTGAAACAATCACTAGAATTGTCACATCCCGGTTCTTAAGTCAATTTGCAGTTATTTACTATTGGGTTACTTTGACATTTTATCGTTTTAAGTAACCGTTTACTATTTAAGACTCCAAAAGTTGACTTTTTCTTCCGTTTGGAATTCGGGAAAACTTCATTCATGAAAGTCGTAGAGGATGTAAAACGGAGTTTGTGGACACGCGGCACGCTCAAATCGGAGTTCGTATGAGAAAGTTATGGTCTAAAAACGGAAAGTTACTATTTCGGTAAAGGGAAGAAGATATTCTTTTTTTAGAGGAAGAAAGGTCTAGAAGGTTTGGGGGGGGGGGGGGAAAGGAGAAGAGTAAAAGAAGGTTCGAGAGAGAAAAAGAAAAGAGAAAGGGGAGAAAAACAGAAAACAGACCGACTCGGGGGGAGAGCGACTCGGCAGCGACGGAGCTCAGCTCCCTCCTTTGTCATCCGGCCGCCTTCCAGTGCAAGTCTAGGATCCACAGGCCCGTCTCGATGTCCTCATCCTCCCTGTGATTCCATTTTTGAGGAGTGGAGCTCCGGTGAGAGAGAAAATGAGGAAAGAAGGCGATTGGGTTTCGATCGGATTTTCGATACCGGCGTCGGGGGCGAGCGTGACCTGTATTGGCAGCTTGGTCTCGTTCTCCCTGACGTCGCTGTGTTATTGGATTTTCATGGGAAGCTGAGGAGAGAGAGATTCAACGAAGGGAAACTTTTCTGGGTTGCCGGCGAGTTCTCGATTCCGGCCACGGCGGCGGGCGTGGATGGTGTTGGTAGCTTTGTCTCGGTCTTGTCGACGTCTCTATGCCTTCATCTTGTAGAGGTGAGGTCCGGTGAGTGAGAATCGATGTAAAGGAGTGGTTTGAGTTTTCCGGCGAGGGTTCGATGCTTTCCGGCCACCGTCGTTGGCAAGTGAGGTATTAAACATGATCTTATCATCGAACTCTATCTTTCTGTGTAGTTACATTTGAGGTTGGTTGGGATTTGAAGAAATTGGGTTTTGGGCAGTGGAGGACCACCGTGTATGCTACTGTACACGGCGGCGTTGATGATGCTTTGGGTTTTGGAGTAGCTATCTTTGATATTGATAGAAGCTTTGGAATATAATCTCATGGTTGGTTGTAATTGAATTTGAGTATTCAGCTGTGTTATGATCAACCTGATATTAAGGAAGGACAAGGAGAAATCGTGGTATTGGAAGAAAGGATGTTAACTCGCACTTTGGATGCTACTGTGTTCTTTATTTGGGTGCTTTGTTAATTAACTGGTGCTATAAAGTTTGGTGTAGTCAATTGAATTATGGATTTTGTGAGTTGTATGATCGTGATGATTTGCATGGTAGTCACTGTGTTGAAAAGCTGATATTAATATTGAATATATAAAGGGAAGATGCTAATTTAATCATTGTTGTATAGATCGCGATCAGAGCCTGAAGTTGCTTGTATATTACTGTTAGACAGTTGTTGGATTTAGTATAATGTTAGGAAAGTTGATGAGTAGTGGTTTTGGGTGTCCATAGAAAAATCAGAGATAGGTTAGTAATTGAAGTGTTGATATGAGCAAGTCTAAAGGTGAATTGGAATGTGACGATGAATTTTAATATGAGCGAGCATGGTATGTAATTAGGAAACTATTGGAGAAAGTGAAAGGAAGTGTGGGATTGAGAATTTGGGTGTCCTTATCAATTTGAGGACTTACACCCATACAAATTCTAGATTCGATACAGTTGTTGTTGAAGGTGGAGAATTAGTATATAATGATGAACTACGAGTGGCTTGATCCCTTTAAAAAGGGTACGTAGGCAGCCCGATCAAGTTTTGGGTGCAGCCGCAAATTAACAAAATAAATTTAGGTTCCAAACGCAGTAAAACTGCGTTGTTGTTTTGTTTGAGAATGAGATCCTATCTCATTTTTCGATTTTAGGATTTTCTTTATGATTTCTGGATTTGAGGTATTATACTGAATTGCATATTATTTGGTTTTTGGAAAGATGATAATCATTGAAGTTATTTATTTCATTGAGCATTTTAACGTGTGGGACACTTCGTTGAATTTAATTAGTTTCTTTACTCTGTGAATTCTTTGAGTACGGTTGGGAATCGTACTTATGCTTTAATTATGAGTTTCGGGGAAACTCACATGGATTATGTTTCTTTATTTATGCCATACTTGTTGGATCGATATTATTCATGCTAGCATGTCGTTCCGCCTTTCGAGGCGATGTAACTTCCACGTTTTAAGTGGGGTTACTCAAGCCCTTTCCGCCTTCGGGTGATATGATGTAGTCGATGACATCACGCAAGCCCTACTCCTCTCTGTTATCATAACATGAAGGTGTAGGGAGTATGAGAGTATTATTGCCTGGGAGGCAACCGAGTCTGGGAGGCTCACTTGTATGGCTATAACTGTTTCTTATTTATCGTTGTTGATTTGACTAGCGGGGCTAGTCCCTTGTTTTGGTACCTTCTTCTATGAAGGTTATTATTTATCTTTGTCATTAATTTGACTAGCGGGGCTAGTCCGTTTTCTTGGGATTTTCTTTATGAAAGATTTTTGTTAACATTTGCATGCAACGAATTTATGGTATATTGGAAAGTGGGAAGATTGCAGGCTCAGTCTAAGTGAGGTCGAGCGTACATGGAGTTGAGGCATAGTCAGAGGCTGCTTCCGCTTATTCTTTATTTATTGTTTTTCATTTAACTCTAGATATGCTCTGATAATCAGTTAGTGAAATAAATGTTGGTTATCTTTTGGTTGTGGGATTAGTTTAAGTGAGGAATTGTTATATTGGGAGATGTGTTGAACTTGGGGAGCAGGAAGGCTCTAGGTGTTGAAGATGGATGTTTAGTTATAGAAGTGTTAAATTAGATTTTTCAGGTAAGGGTCGTCCATTTTTAAGGAAGGTTATGCCGAATTTTCGGTAAATTTTCCTTGAAGGTGGACCCCGCAGGATTTACCTTGGGTTTCAGGGTGAAATTCGGGGTGGGTCCTGTCAAGAATGTTGACTGTTATTGTTTCATTTGAGATTGATTGGTTTATGCCATTCATCGTTCTTGAGTGTTATTTCTGATCTGAGAAGAGATCGAGTGGAAGGGAGTGCTTGGTCTATTTCAACACTAGGACGAGGAAAAGAAACACGTCCTATGCGGCAAATGACTTATTTGTAAGTCACACAACGGTGATCGTCAACACCAGTTTTAATGGTCTTGAGTGTTGAGGAGGAGAAATTTCACATTGAAGAAATAATAAATAAAATATAATTCATAAGTGAGTGGATCATTTTTAATTGTATCGAGACATTTTGTGATTAGAACCCAACACCTTTAAGGTGATTAAGTTTGGACAATATCGGTATAAGAATGATCAACGGGTCACTCGTATCGTTGTTTAACATGGTATCAGAGTATGTCCCTCTCTAATTGCGTCTCCATGAGCCCGAGTTGTTTCTTTCAGGGGTCATGACCCTAGTTTGGTTCTTTCGAGTTTGAAGTTATTTCCATTGTCATGGGGTCCGGGTTCAGTTTGTTAATCAGGTTCACGTGCAGACCTAAAAATTAGGTTGTACGTGAATGAGAGTGTTGGGGAGGAGAGATCCTATATTGGAAAAGTGATAAATAAAATATAATTCATAAGTGAGTGGATAATTCATAATACTGAGACATTTTATGATTAAAACCCAACACATTAAAGTGATTAAGTTAGAACAATATCGGTATAAAAATGATCAATGAGCTACGTTTGTCGCTGTTTGATATTGAGAAGATTCATGATATGAGTTTTACAACTAAACTCAATTGACAACAGATTAGAGTGTATGGGGTGGAATGATCTATATATTTACAGGCCTACGCGTGCTTGAGATGTTCTTCCGCAACATTACGGATTAATTAGTGGATTACCACAAATGATTGATCAATGAATTTACCTAAGAATAGGTTATATATAGTGCCGTTTAAGAAAAACAAATTGTGAAACCTAAGATTCATGTAATTGTTATGGTAGGTATATGGATTATAATTACATATAGACCAAGTGATCGATGGCATATCCAACAAGGAAGAAAACATAGCATATGGCCAATGTGTCGAACCGGTACAATGTAGATAGAGCAACAAATTAAAGTAGGACGATGACATCCAAGTGAAAAGTAGGCATGGAGGGGCGGATTCTCCCATTGAAACCATTTCGTGCGTGCACAATGTGTCGTAACATTGTGAGCAAGCAAAGTGCGCCTTTCTCCATATAATCAAAGAAAAAGGATTACCTCTTTCAGAAAGATGAAACGATTACCAGAAGCTAGCCAGTTACATAACTACACGAAACAAGGAGAATACCTATAAGAAAATTAAGGAAGGAGAAAACAAGCTTTTTAGGTTATGCAACTATATTATGCAACATTACAACAAGTAAAGCAAAATCTATGGTTTCGATCAAGAATAGCTGTGTTGGTGACTCCAACTCTCCAAGTCGCATTTGGTCTCAATTCCGTTTGAATTATAGCGACAACTTTCGAAATCGAGTCACATATGAAGAGAGAGGTGGCGACCGGCATATTTCCGGCAACCTAGGCCACCTTGGTCGGTAGGTGGTATAACCTATTGCCTTAGGTGCTTCTAATCCCTTCTATATTGCCTTAGATGCTCGGGGTGGTAGGTTTGGACTGATATCGATCTAGTACATCGATGAGAGCAGTGTTTTAATCTGTAAAGGGTTTAAGATTGATGGAAAGGTGGTCGACTGGACCTTTTTATTTTAATTTCCAGATCGATATATATCTCATCAAGGAACTAATGGCAATACTGTCAGGTTTTCTTCGAGATTGTTTCTTGATTTGGTTCGTGGATCACCGACGTTGGAGGCTGGTGACTGGTACATTGTGAGGACATCTGCTTGTCACAACTGTATGTAGGTGCCAATATTAGGCTAAAATTAAATTTGTTTATTGAAGTGGTAGGTTCTTATGTCTTGATTATGGTTTCAGGTAACTCTTATCAAATATATATAAATAGATAATATTCAATTCCTGAACAAAGATAATATGTATTTTCGTTTTGGCACGGTCATGTTCATGTCTTCACCTTTATTAAAATAAAAATAACAGAGTACTCATCATGCATGTTAAACAGTAAAAGTAAACTCAAGATTGTTCATGATATATAGTCCAAAATCTCAATCATCATTTAGTTGCTAAACTCTTCTAGATGCTGCCACACTAAATGAAACTCTTCTAGATGCTGCATTAGTATCATCTATTCACCAATCTTCTAACACTACCAGAAGAAAAGCTTTAGCCGACGAAAAAAAAAAATCAGGCCGACGAAGCATTTTTTTGTTGGCTAAAGTCCACTTTAGCCGACGAAATTTTATTTCGTCGGCTAAGTTAAATTTTCGTCGGCTATGGTAAACTTTAGCCGACGAAAAAAATTTTCGTCGGCTAAAGAATTTATTTCGTCGGCTAAAGTTCACAAACTATGGCCGACAAAATATTTAAAAGTTTAGCCGACAAAATTAATATGTCGTCGGCTAAAGTGCTTTATATTTGCGCAGCTCATCTGGGAAAAAAAACGGGAGAAGAAAAAACGGGAGAAAAAGTTTGGGTGTTGTCGAAATCTGTCCATAATTAGTTTGTGAAGCCATATATAGGTACGTATATGTATATATATGTTGATTAATTGAGTTTTATTTGAGTTGATCGATTTTAAGTGTGATTGAGTTTATTGATTTTGATTGTGATTGAGTTGATTAATTTTGAGTACGTTGGATGTATATATATATATGTGTTGATCGATTTGGTTGATGATTTGAATTGATAATATATATGAATTAATTTGTTGTTTATAAATAGTAGATATATATATATATATATGTTAATTAATTTATAATATTATTGTGTTGATATGGTATGAAGTTGTTGATGATATATATGAGTTCATGATGATTTTGTGATGATGTTGATATATGATTTTGATTGTGATCGAGTTAATTGATTTTGAGTATGTTGGATGTATATATATACATATATGTTGATCGATATATGAATCGAGTTAATTCATATTTCTGTTATTTTATATGAATTTTGGTGATATATGAACAGGAAATTAGTATGGTTTAAACCTTCTGTTTTAGGGTTTGTATTTTTTTACTTAAGCCGACGAAATACAACATAATTTGTCGGCCTAAACCATCTTAGCCGACGAATTATATTAAAAGTCGTCGGCTAAACCAGTCTTAGCCAACGAAAAATACTAGAAGTCGTCGGCTAAAAGAACTTATAGCCGACGAAATACCCTAATATTTCGTCGGCTTTATTAATTATTTTTTTATTACATACTATATCCGACAAAAAATACTAGACGTTGTCGGCTAAAAGAACTTATAGCCGATGATATACCCTAATATTTCGTCGGCTTTATTATTTTTTTTACATTTACATACTATAGCCGACGAAAAATTAGGGTATTTCGTCGGCTTTATTATTAATTTTTTTTATTACATACTATAGCCGACGAAAAATACTAGATGTCGTCAGCTAAAAGAACTTATAGCCGACGAAAAATACTAGACGTCGTCGGCTAAAAGAACTTATAGCCGACGAAATATTAGGGTATTTCGTCGGCTAAACCGAAAACTTTTTCTGTTACATACTATAGCCCTATCTTCGGTGGTTATTTTGCGTAAAACTTTTATACGACTTATTGTGTCTCATCGATTTGAAAATATTTTCAGTTGAAGGTCCGACCAAAATACAAAATTTAGACGGTCCAACGACCTTTTCCGTGCGTTTAGGGGTTTGACTTACGGGATTGACCGTCCGGATCGAGCACTTAACCTTGTCAGATCAAGTTGAATTTTTTCCCATACATGTATTTTATCATGATGGTCAGATCTGACTGTCGGATTTCCTTTTCTCAAGTTTGATCATCACAATCACAACATGCGTACTAATGTTGTATAACTTGTTTACCAAGTGTTAAGTAAATGTTCCGTTTCAAAAACAAATTATACGTAGAACCTTCAAACGTAAAAAAGTCGTGAAATAAGACATGACCAGAATGGTGAAATACGTCTACGGTTGAAAAATCACGGTATTCCGGTCATGTCTCGGTGCCGATAGTTGCGGTCAATGCAATTTTCCATTCTTTCTCCCTATGGGTAGCCCTATCTTCGGTGGTTATTTTGCGTAAAATTTTTATACGACTTATTGTGTCTCATCGATTTGAAAATATTTTCAGTTGAAGGTCCGGCCAAAATACGAAATTTAGACGGTCCAACGATCTTTTCCGTGCGTTTAGGGGTTTGACTTACGGGATTGACCGTCCGGATCGAGCACTTAACCTTGTCAGATCAAGTTGAATTTTTTCCCATACATGTATTTTATCATGATGGTCATATCTGACCGTCGGATTTCCTTTTCTCAAGTTTGATCATCACAATCACAACATGCGTACTAATGTTGTATAACTTGTTTACCAAGTGTTAAGTAATGTTCCGTTTCAAAAACAAATTAAACGTAGAACCTTCAAACGTAAAAAAGTCGTGAAATAAAACATGACCAGAATGGTGAAATACGTCTACGGTTGAAAAATCACGGTATTCCGGTCATGTCTCGGTGCCGATAGTTGCGGTCAATGCAATTTTCCATTCTTTCTCCCTATGGGTAGCCCTATCTTCGGTGGTTATTTTGCGTAAAATTTTTATACGAATTATTGTGTCTCATCGATTTGAAAATATTTTCAGTTGAAGGTCCGGCCAAAATACGAAATTTAGACGGTCCAATGACCTTTTCCGTGCGTTTAGGGGTTTGACTTAACGGATTGACCGTTCGGATCGAGCCCTTAACCTTGTCGGATCAAGTTGAATTTTTTACCATACATGTATTTTATCATGATGGTCAGATCTGACGGTCGGATTTTCGTTCTAAAGTTTGATCATCACGAGCAGCAGTCACAGTTTGATGAATGTATAAAAAGTTATAAAGCCGACGAATTTAAAAGGTTATAGCTGACGAAATAATTATTTCGTCGGCTAAAGTGTTATGTTAGCCGACGAAATTATTACCTTTAGCCGACGAAATAATTTTTTCGTCGGCTAAAGTGTTCGGGTATAACCCCGCTCGACTGGTTGTAAACCCTAGCGTCCTTTTCCTCTCCCTCTCCGAATTTCCCCTCCTCCGCCTCCGCTCACTCTCCCGGTCTCAGCCTCCGCTCCCTCTCCCTCTCCGCCCGGCCTCCTCCTCCTCCTCCGCTCCCTCTCCCTCTCCGCCTCCGCTCCCTCGATCTCCCTCTCCGCCCGGCCTCCGCTCCCTCTCCCTCTCCCTCTCCGCCCTGCCTCCGCCTCCTCTCCCTCTCCCTCTCCCGGTCTCAGCCTCCTCCTCCTCCTGCTCCGGCCGGCCTGCCTCCTCCTCCTCCTCCTCCTCCTCCTACTCCGGCCTCCTCCTCCTCCTCCTCCTCCTCCTCCTCCGGCCGGCCGGCCTCCTCCTCCTCCTCCTCCTGCTCCGGCCTCCTCCTGCTGCTCCGGCCTCCTCCTACTGCTGCTCTGGTCCTCCCTCCTCCTCCTCGAGTACGATTTTGAGCTTTAGTAATTTTATTTTGTGTTTGCTTTTATTTTCCGGTTAATTGCAATGTTGTGGTGTTGTTAGGAAGTGTATATTTGTATTTAGGAAGTGTATATTGTTATTTAATAAGTGTATATTTGTATTTAGTATTTAGGAAATGTATATATTTGTTTTGTATTTTGAAGTGTATATTTTTATTTATGAAGTGTATATTTAGGAAGTGTATATTTTTATTTATGAAGTGTATATTTAGGAAGCGTATATGTGTAAAATTTAGGAAGTGAAAATTAGTATTTAGGAAGTGTATATATTTTTTACATTTTTAGGAAGTGTTGTGGTCAGACTAGGGCGAGGTCCCGCAGGAGGTTAAGGACATGGTCCACAACGCGATGTCGGTCCGTTTATAAAATGCCTGAATAATATTATGTATTACATTGTAGATTTCTGAAAAAACAAAACTGTATGTCATATTAATAATATTTCTAATATTTTTGTTGTATCTGTAGGTACAAGGAGTGGAAGAACAAGTTGCGGACCTATTGGACTACGCACGGGAACGCACGTTTTGCTACCCCTGCTGAGTTCCAGTACAGAGAGTACGAGTGGCGTTGGCTTCTGACATCAGAATTCAACAACCCTCGTAAACAGGTATTTAAATAAATTAGTTAGTTAATTTATCATTAAGTACGTGCGTTTTAAAATATTTGACTAATAGTTTACTTTTTTCTTTGAAGACGGTTTCCCGGGTGAACGCTCAAAACCGGCAAAGCAACACAAGGAACCATCATGCCGGTTCTAGACCGTTCGCTGTCTTCATGGACGAGGCGGCCAGAGAACATCCAGAGGTCAACCAGTACGTCTATACGTACGAGAGAGCATATCCTGACTCATAGGAGGATATAGTAAGTACTCTTTCCTTTTTACGGAATTTTTAATTTTACTTATATATATGTCAAAATGTTAATTAATAATTTTTTTCCTATCTAATTAGGCAAAGGTGAGGGAGGCTAGTGACAAGGTGATGAGTGCTATAGTGAGGGAGACATGGCCAGACACGCAGGAGGAAGAGATGTCCGAAGCCATTTCCCGGATCGACACTTCAGATCCGAGGGTTGGGGTGAGGATCATGGGCACAGCCTTCCCACAACGAGAAAACAACTTCTACTGCCGGGGTCTAGGAAAGAAGGGCCAGGGGGTCCTGAAAACCACTCCAGGATTTCAACGAAAGGCAGCCTCGACCAACAGCAAGACGACTCAGCTAGAGTCAGAAGTTGAGAGACTACATGAACAGCAAGCCGCTCAGGCTGCCGCTCATGCTGCTCAGGCTGCCGCTCATGCCGCCCAGATTGCCGAATATAGAGCCTTTACTAGAGCCCTACATGCCGCCCAGCAGGCCCAGCAGCAGCAGATGTTCCAGTACTTCCAGGATTTTACAGCTGCCCAGCAACAGGGACTTCCACCTCCGCCCATGCCTACGCTTATAGAGTTACCTCTGCCGCCCATGCAATCTCCTCACCAGCAGGCCCGAGATTCGGATATTGATTTAGACCATCTAGATTTTGTGTAGTTGATACCTTATATAGTTTTATGTGCTTCTTGTTGGTTATATATATGGAATTGTTTTGGTGTATTTTGCAGCTTGCTTGGAATGGTAATTTAAGAATTTCGTGTATTTTTTTTTACTGGAATGGCGTTATAGCCGACAAAACATGTCACAATTCATCGGCTATAGTATTTTTTTTCCAAAGGGTTTAGCCGACGAATTATGGCATGTTTTGTCGGCTAAACACTATTAAAGCCGACGAAACAGACTCTATGTCGTCGGTTATAGTTATTTTTAAATATTTTAATTATATACTTAAGCTGACGAATATCTCTGTTCCGTCGGCTAAAGTCTGTGAGTAAAGCCGACGAATATTCTGTTCGTCGGCTTAAGTCTGAGAGTATAGACGACGACACAGGACGTCGTCGGCTAAAGTCTGGAACAATAGCCGACAAAAAATAGTTCGTCGGCTAAAGTCGGACAATAGCCGACGACGGTCTTTAGATTCGTCGGCTAAAGCCATCACCGGCTAAAGCCATCACCGGCGACCCTTTCCCGACGACACTATAGCCGACGAAGGCTCGTCGGCTAATGTCTTAGCCGACGATTTTTTTTAACAGGCCGACAAAAATTTTTCGTCGGCTAAAGTACTTGTCCTGGTAGTGTAACTAGTGATAGTTGGTGCTCACCTGCACAACCCTCCCGTTGTTTTGATTTCGATCCACTGAATTTGTAGTCTCAATTATGCCACCATTGCTTTTCCATGATGAACTTTCAAGTAACAAATTTCTAGGAGACTTTTGTTTACGTACATTTTCCCTAGTAGTTGAAAACAAGTTATACAATATAGTTTAGGCAATCGATATCATACTTTGATCGACAAGTCAATAATACTTCTAACTGTTCTTGTCTCAACATATACTCTTTGATGAGGCGGCTAAGAATGCTAACCTACCCAATTGGCATTCCCTACCCTCTCTTTTGTGCATGCACCCCTAATGTAGGAGAACGGCTGCTGTGTACGCAGTACTCCGAGTATTGCAGCTGTCGTTTGACTTTGTCAAGCGGTGAAATATTTTTCATATGAAGCACGCGCCAAGCGTGCGTCTCACTTGTGGACTCAAATTTTGTTTCATCTGTCATGCTACCATCTTGCCTCGTCTGGAAGCCATCTCGCCTGAAAGCCATCTCGCCTCGCCTGGACTTCCTCTTCTTCGCGAAGTCATCTCGCCTCGCCTCGTCTTAGGACTGTTGCTTTGACGCGAAGTTATCTTGCCTTTGCTTTAGGGCTTCTGCTTTGACGCGAAGTCACATCGCCCTGTCTTAGGGCTTATGCTTTGACGCGAAGTCATCTCGCCTTTGCTTTAGGGTATCAACGAGGTCATCTTTGCATGTGAACTGCTATCCAGCTCGCATGATAATTTTCAACAGGGGGCTATGTAATTAAGACCCATTCAAAATACCCTCTTTTGCGTATGGAGAATCGTTCGCAGATGAAGAATTACCGAGAGTCATGCAAAATACGCGCCAAAACTTCTCCATCCGCTGTTTGACATGTGGTCCAGACAACCGCAGTACTCAAGGTACTGCGTACATTTCATAACACACCATAATGTAGATCTGGTGCATGTATTTTTCTGTGCTTAGAATCGTTGTTCAAGTCATCACTACTGTGTCGTATACATCATATTTGGACTAAGTCTGGATTCTCTGCAAGTCATTATAACTCCGGCAACTGTCTATGCGCCAGTCTTCTCGTACGAAATGTTGAATCTTAGCCAACCTTGGTCGGTGAGTCAATACAAATTGTCTCTTTATGCAGAAGAACTGGGTCCTTTCTTCATCAGTTTCCTTGTAATTCAGATCAAGTATATATATATATATATATATATATATATATATATATATACACATGGCCGGCCAGGACAAGAAGTTGTGGTACACATCTGAAAACTTACCGAGCTCGAGAAAATTGGGTTTGAATAAAGCTAGCTGTGTGTAGCTAAGTCGATCACTCATTAAGCATGGGGGATGGCAAATGCTTAGATTGATGGGGACACGAAGCATAATTGGGTTGGGAAAAGTCGAGGGCACTTGAACTAGTTTTCTTGCATTCCCATGTGCAATATTGGTAGCAATGGATTCAGAAGAATCGATGGATTTTACGTACAAATTTAAGGAAGCTGGTGCATGCTTGCTTGTTGGTCGAGAATGAATAAGCTAGCTGGTATCTGCACAAAGCAGATCGATGCTCCTATATACGATCAACATCCCATGTGTTAAGATTGAAACGAACCATGATATATCCCATATCTACTTGACCGTTCTAAATTGATTTCTCGGGTTGGTGGTAGTTCGCCCATTTTTTTTCATTTGGGAGGGGGTTTAGTGGGTTGGGGAAATTGCATTTTTGGTCCTAGCTAGAATTTTGTTTTGATTGCTATATATGTTGGTGAAATCTACAAGCTTTTCATGAATTCATGTTCCATTATTTTACGTCAAAAACAAGAGGACGTGATTCTCAAGTTTATGGACAATTTAATCATAGATTTCAACTCCACCCTATGATGGAAAACAAATTAAGTTGTACGAGGAGAAACAAGTTCATTAATATAAACTCAAATTGATGGAATTTGAAAAACGTCATTCCAAATGTTCGAGCTAAAAGACCAAAAAATATGGATCGGAGATTGAAAACGTACGGTTTCAAACCACATATAGCTCAAACTCACATAAAGAGTGTACACAGTGTAAATTTTCGATATAAAGAACAAGAGCGGCTCATGTAATTTTTCGATTATACAAATTTGTTTGATAGTTTTTGTTCAAGATAGTTATTCGTAATTAAAAAGAAACAAAATTATTAAGAATCGTGAGCAACTGAGCATCAACCTCCAAACGAATTATTACCCGTGACTAGATAGTGTTTAAGTTTCTATCATATATATATATATATATATATATGGGGTCAGTATACTTGATAAATTTGCAGGCACTGTGTTCCTGTGTCTTGCAAGGTAACCTTGTGATATATCATATATCTAATTAAGTTCAATGAAAATTGAATATCTTTGATTACCTTGTTTGCTTTCACAGAAGGCTAGGTTCATATGTATCAATTATCAGTATGAAGTGTTTTGGCCACGATCCTTAGCGCGCGGAACAGAGGTAGATAGCAAACAAAAATGGAGGATTGTTGCGGGCGTGCCACCTCGCGGACGAGGAAAGGTTTGAGTGCGCTTGACTTCTTGATCAGGCGGAAGGGGATTTCCAGGTGCCACCTCACGGACGAGGGATTACGAGCACAAGGCGGTTCGATACTCACAGTGTCGCGAGCATAGCAAACTATAGTGAAATCAGAGTAGAGTTCGGAAGGGCTCTGAGGGAAAAACCTAGGCGGCGGCGCGCTTAAGGTTAGGGTTTCGAAGTAGCTCGAAAGATAACTGGTTTGCAGTTTGTTTGTAAAAGTTGTTTGTTAAGAGATTTGATTGTGTCCTTTGAGAGAGAGAGAGTTCGATCCCTTTATATAGTAGTCCGAATTGCGGCAGAAGAAAGTTAACTTAGAACCTAGATCGGGCTTTGAAACCCTAATCCCACAAGGACAAGGTTTTCCTGGTGCGGGCCAATTAATTTATAACACATGTCTAGTTCGCACATTCCGCATGAGCTACTGATTCCCATCTCGCGGGCTTTTCTAGCTCATGAGCTTTAGAAGAGATTTTTATATTAAGAGGGCCACATGGATTGGCCCGAAACGTGTCAAAGACTTGTAAAAGTCTTCAACGATTAGTGTGGTGCATGCCGACTCCGCCTGTGGCTTTTTCGCGAAGTCACATGCGCGAGACAGTTCGCCAGCTCACCTTGATGTATCCCACCTCTGGTAGGGTTCTTATGCGAAGTACCATTGCGTCTCGCCTACGCGTGAAGTTATTCCGCGCGCGAGATTAAGTGTGCTAATTATATATTTCTCGTGAAACGCACGAACTCTCTACTCCGTGTGAAGTCATTCCGTATGTGAACTTTGTAAGTTAGCTCGAATGGTCTTACTGGCGAGCCAACACTTGTAAATTTGGAGAAATTGGGTTCGCCGGTTGTGACGCAGATCAGAAGGTAACTAATATTCACTTAGACATTTTACAGTCTAGTAACTAATATTCACTTAGACATTTTACAGTCTAGTAAAGTATTATTACTTGGACAAAAATGACCTCTGGCTCAAACATGAAGAAATCATTTAAGTTGGGTTCAGATTAGGACCTAGTTGCTCTGACATATCACATATAAATTGCAGATCTATATGAAACGTGATAGCTTCTCATGCATAAATTGAATTCTCTTTTGTCTGCAATGGATCAGTTCTATCGTAAGCTGTTTTACAGTATGATCGAACCCATATACATGGACTAGACATGTATTTGAAGGCCATGAACTCTGTGTATATACACAGTAGTTTCCAGTCACGCGATGCTTGGCCCCTTCAACCTGGATCGAACCGAGAAAGATGGCTTTCTTTCGAAAACAAAAATCTTATGAACCGGCCTTTAACGTTTACTTTGTTGAACCTATACATAAAATAGGTTTCAGAAAGAGAGGCACAGATTGCATCATGCTTTCAATTTTGTTTTCCATTGTTGTGTTTGTCATCACCATTATTTGTTCACTTCTGAGCCAATGGCGGAGCCAGGATTTGTGTTAGTACGAGAATAAGCTTGTGATTTTTTGTTAACACAAGATATTATTATTATTTTCAAAAAACTAAACTGTATACATATATGTGAAGAAAAAAGTTAGTATATAACAGACAAATTATTCGTCCATACATAGAGCTATTAACCACAAGTACAACATACTTTTAAAAATATTCCACCAAAGTTTATTATTTATTATTTATCAAGTTTGTTGTTGTTGTTTACGTACTCATGTAGCTAAATCAAAATTTCCTTTATAGTAATTATGTCGTTAAAAATAGGTTTCCTTGGTAGCAAGTAGACTAAGAAATGTTTTTTTAGGGGGGGGGTTCACTTAATTAAACTTACCACTTTCTTTGATGATTTCAAGCTGGTAGCTATCTAATATTGACTGTGGTGGAATCATAGTGGGGTCTAAACCCCTTCTGGCCTTCAAATGGCTCCGCCATGTTCTGAGCTACGAGACATTGGAGAAAACTATAATTTCATTTTGAACTTACATGTAGAAATCACCCGTATAATCCTTAATTAAGAGGATAGATTATGACGGTGAGACAAAGGGTGGGTCTCTAGATGGACTTAGAGACCCGACGGTGATATGCGGCGTTCATGGCTCAGTTTGAAATCACCTAAATCTGGGGTGGGGTGCAAGATCATTTTTAAGGCTCAAAGTTTGCAGGCCGAATTCAGATCAAAAACCTAAGTCTGCTATAAAAAAAACAGAGTCCAAAGTAATTATGTCATGGTTTTGTGTCTATAAAGATGAATTCTATTCCTCTATGATTTCGTATTTAGGATCTAAGAGATTTCGTTAATAATATGGAGAAGTGAAATCACCTGGTTTCCTATCTATAAAGTTGATTTCTTTAGTTAAAAAATAGAGAAGTGACTTTAATGTTGATTAATTATTATATGATTGTGCAGAACAGCTCTAATAGAAATGAAGCAATGTATTAGATCAAATTAGATTTTTTATTTAGAAGACAAAATTGAAACGATACTTAGAAACTAACCCTTGATAAGAGACAGGAATACAGAATAAAGAATAAACAAATACAATCTTTTGGTCTATGTGAATAAAATGATTCTAGCGTGTTCTAAAACAAAGGACCCCTACACAAACAATAGGTAGTCGTATCCTCAGTGAGGGGTCCGTTGTATAACTCAACAGCAATAGTTCTACAACTCAATAAGGGGGGGACAACACAAGAGCTCTGGTCTATTGTGCTCTGGTCTATTGTGTGCTCTTCAGTCTTCAAAGTCCCTCTCTCATATATACGTGGTTGTTCTTGTTTTGGCCACGATTCTTAGTAAAGAGTAAAGAGGTAATTAGCTACCAAAGTAAAGAGAGGAGATGCGGGCGTGGGGGGGGGGGGGGGGGGGGACAACACAAGAGCTCTGGTCTATTGTGCTCTGGTCTATTGTGTGCTCTTCAGTCTTCAAAGTCCCTCTCTCATATGTACGTGGTTGTTCTTGTTTTGGCCACTATTCTTAGTAAAGAGTAAAGAGGTAATTAGCTACCAAAGTAAAGAGAGGAGATGCGGGCGTGCCACCTCGCTGACGAGGAATGAAGATGCACGAGATCTTGACTTCTTGATCAAGTGGAGGGTTTCTGATTCCACCTCGCGGACGAGGAATTACAAGCATTAAGCGATTAGATACTCAACGTATGTCGCAAGCAAAGCAACAATAGGGATCAGAGGTGATCAAAGATGAGTCCGAAAGGGCTCTGAGCTAAGGCGAGGATGCACTTAGGATTTGGTTTCGAGAGCCTCGAAAGTTTCAACTGTGTAGTTGTGTTTGATTGTAGAGGTAGCTTCAACATGGAAGCGAAAGCAAAGCTCCGGGGAGCGTCTGGAGGTTCAACTGGGTTGAAGATTATATTTTTGTTTGAGTAAGTTGTGAGTGATTTGAATGATTCTCGAGCTCCCCTTATATAGAGTTACTTAGAGCCACATGTATTGGCCTGAAACATGTCAAAGACTTGTAGGAGTTTTTAACGATAAATGTGGCGAAGGTGATTCATGCAAATCCAATTAAAGAATAGAGTTCTCAACCAACACATATACCTCCACATGCATGTGGATTTCGCCTCTTGCTTCTTCGCGAAGTTTCTTACGTGGAGCCATCTCGCCTCGCCTTCATGTACTTCTACGTGAAGTCCATTTCTTTATTCCATGCGAAGTCCTTTTCGCATGCGAACTCTGCTATCCAGCTCGCATGATCTCGCTGGCGGGCCATTACTTGTAAACTCAATTATTTTGGACTCACCGGTGTGATGTGGATCAAGAATTGAATTAATATTCATTTTGACATTTATTGTGCAGTAAAATATTAATTTAGATGTAAACAGTTTTAAGGGTTGAGTTGGGGACACAAGTTATTTACATAGTTTTAAGTGAGATTGATTTTTCTTGTAAGAAGCGTAAGAGTGCAGGCATGCACAACTATTTCTTAATTATCTAATATCAGCACATGTTTACACACATAAATATCCCTTGTGGATCGATAATGAACCGAACTTAAGTAGCAATAAGAGCTGTGACGCTGCTTGCATGCACGGCGAAGGACATGCACTGTTACTTCCGGCATGGCCACAACCAACAGAAATGAATAGTGACTAGTGTTAGTAATTTCTATCACAACTGGTCGGTTAACCAATGTTGTCTTGGGTAGCTTAGCTATAGCTAAGCCAGTTGAAGTGAAAGCTCACCCCCAAAGCTCATTTCCTTCACCTCATTCGCACAAGAAACTAGGGCCAAATATTAATGAAGAAGTCGAGTCGGATCGATTAGGACCGAGTTGCACTTCACACGTGGTTAATTTTGGGATTGACATAGTTTCGAGATCACAGTTTTCCATCTTGTTTGAAGAGTATTTAAAAGTTTTGGGTCAGTCTCACCTATACAAACCCATTTAAACAGTTTTGGGCTGAGTAACAGAGCATATCTTTGTTCATACCAAGGCTCAAAAGATATGTCTCTGCTGCAAGTACATACTGGCCTCATGCAAGCACTATGCCATTGCTGCTTCATGAAAACTATATTTTCGTGAGTCCGAGAACCTTTAAAAAGTGGCTGAAACAAGTTAATATCAGTTGCATTATATTTTCCATTTGCTGACTAGTATAGATAACACGTCTAACAAAGAATCTTTCCCTATAGTTTGTGTTTAGTTATTAGTTTACTAAGCTTATATGCATGAGATGTTGGAAGAAATTAATTATGTCCCTGGCCAAAACAGAGAATTACAGAAAATATTACAGATTAAATTTACATTTATGATTATTAGTGTGAACTAAGAAACAAATAAGCAATGAAACAACTCTTGAACTTCACTACTAGCAAAGTAAAGCTGAAGTTTTCACACATGAAATTTGTGTAAAAACTTGTAAATACATATAGGTTTCCTTATTCATTACTATTTTTCTGCAATCCATTTATCCTATCTATAGTACAAGCTTTAAAAAGTTTCGAGTTTAAACACATTCAGAATATGATACCAATTATTGCAACAAATACGGTGTTACAGTTCAAATCCAAACAACCATGAAGTTTTAAGAGTTAGAAAGCCTACATAAACCTATGCCTCTATGACAGTCATGGAAGCAAAGAAGATTTATTCAAGTATATGCGATTTGCCCCTTGTAGACTAGGAAAAAAAAAGGATTTTGTTATTTTCTTAACCTCTATTGAACAACAAAAATTCCACAAAAGTCAAGGTTGTGCAATTCCCGCCTTAACTATGAATTCTATCACAACTTAATAGTTCTAATTTTTCTCATTGAAAGCAAGTGACCCTTCTCAATACACAAAATGTCAGCATATACACAATAGCTTACGCACGAAACAAAATTTAACTAAATATATAAGATTTGCGCACCAATAATTAGGATTCTTTTGAGACTGTATATTGGTTGTGATTTTGTTTGACTTTTGGGCAGCTAATGATGGATAATTATTAGGTAATTGTTTTGGCCATAATCCTCAGTAGGGGCGTAGAGATAACTTAGAGATACCAAAAGTAAACAAAAGGGATGCAGGGTGTGCCACCGCGCGGACGCGGAATGAGAATGTGCTGATTCTTGACTTCTAAACAAGGGGAGGGCTCCGGTGCCACCTCACGGACGAGGGATTACGAGTAACCTTTTCCACCTGTGGTTGATACTCACTGTTCGTGGTGAGCAGAGCAACAAAACTGGGACAGTAATCATGGCGAAATCGAAAAGACTCTGTAGACTAAGAGCAGGATGCGCCTAGCGTTAGGGTTTCGAGAAACTCGAAGATTTGTATTTGTTGTATGATTTGATTGTGTGTCTTTCATGACCCTCAAACTCTCCTTATATAGTGACTCGCACCTTACCAAAAGAAATGCAATCACAATCCAATTCGGACCCGCAATTAGAATATCATAAGGACATTGTTTCACTCGTGCGAACCAATCATCTACGTGACACGTGTCTAGCCGCATAACGGACTTCGCTTAGGTCACTGCCTCCGCGCTATCAACTGTAGACTCCTATGCGAACTCAAACACGGGCATCCTTATCTCGCAAGGTGCTACAGTCCTTGTGGAAACCTATCTCGCGCGCCTCTAAAGCTCACGATACTTAACAGACTTTATATTAAAAGGGCCACAAGTATTGGCCCAAATACTATCCAAAACTTATTAGGCAGTATTGGACCAAAATATCTATTGGGCTCAAACATTGTCCCCTAGGCCTTGAGCTTTAGATTATCCAAAACGGCTAAGTGAATAGGCCTTAATGAGCACGTTACAGAAATTTGAAATTTGAAAGGCGCTGACATTTCGGCGTCATCGCGCCGTCCCCTTTAAAAACCATGATGCGGGTCCCTGCATTTCATCATCTCTGAACACCCATCGCTTTCTTTCCTTTCTGAAACACAAACCCTCGCCGCCGTCTCCTTTTAGCCCATAAAACATGCCTCCCAAGCCAATCGTCCGAGATCCCAACATTACCATCACCGCGACGATCGACTGGTCTAACGATTTCAGTCGGCGCTTGTCCGATAACCCCCCACAAGGAACACCCATCTATTTCCTTGAGACCGGGGAAGTGCTGCTTGGTCCGACTCCAACTCAACTCCTCTCTGCCGCCGATCTCAACTCCTACACCGACTCAGTGCGCTGCCCAATCCTTGCTCACCGTCGTGAACCTGGCAACTTCGCTACCTGGGCTCAGTAGGCTTGCTCCCACATCAACATTCGAGTGGGAGAATGGCCCAACACCACCAGCGAAGAATGAGCATGGTGTGAGGCTCTCCTCCAGACCGATCGACCAATATGGGAGGCGGCGGGTATCGCCGAGGCTTTTGCCTTGAGTTTCTCGCTGCCTACCTCCACCGAAAGGGCGCCGATCGCTGCATCGGCGTGTCTATGGAATAGTGCCACCAACACTTTCGACTTCCCATTCGAGCAGATGAGCATCTTTCTGCTAGATATTCTTGCCACACGGGGCTGTCGATCCATGCAAAGCCATATGCACCAGGTGACTTTGCGACGATTGAGTTCACCTACACCTGCAACTTAGGAGCATGTCGTGTCCTAAAGGCCTCGTTCCCAGTCTGGAGGAAATATTTTATCCAGCATGCAGAGCGGCACGAAGGATGTATTGCTTTCCTTGGGTATTGGCTAAATAAATTTCTTTTTGTGGTAACGCCCACAAACCTACAAACAAGTGGACAAAACTAGCCGAAGCACTCTACAATGGCATTAAGGTTGGGCTAGGGAAACATGTATTGGGCGCACTCTATTGGGCCCTGCACACACTCCCCTTGAAGCCTTTCCATCTGTCGGCTGGCCCATTATGGATCCTAGACCTATAGCTGCAGCTATACTTCCCCCTCTTCAAGCGCTCGCCACCAGTTTTTTTGCCAGAGGACCAACTGCTTGGGTTCGCAGTATGCAAGAGCCAGACGAATTACTCCTCTGTCCTTCTTCGCTAGCCTCTCCATCCTTTACAACCAATTGGAGCCTCCCCCACCATAGACATGATGGTTAGTTAGCGCCACCCTGAAGTTCTAGCAGATGGCTTCTTTCCTCCCCCTGACTTCGAATCCGACATCAAGACAAGTTTTATGAGGGCGGTTTCATGTTGTGATCTTCATCTCACCGAGGAGGACCAAGGTTTCGATTCATACGCTCTCAACCACTTCGCTAGGCAGCTTGGCTTCGTTAAAGGGGTTCCTTATCACTTCTTTATTAAGTGAACAAGTACACATCCTGGCGCAAGATTGGCGAGGCGAACCGAGTCATCCCGCTGGTGAACATTTTCCCTCTCACTCCAAGCCTACTTGAGATTGAGCCCTCGCTGGGTGTCGACCCTGCACACCTCTCATGGTGGTGCTCCCTCTTTGATAATAATTGGGAGTATGCGGATGATGACATCTTTGCCGCCATCTTCTCTCCCCTGTATGACACATTGAGGGAATCGGACCGCGCCATCCTTGACTCCCCGCGTGGTCAGGCAAGGAGTCCACAGAGAGCAGCGGTAAGGCCCAGGCTAGCAGTGTCTCCTGCCGCCCAAGCACCTCGCCGGCCAACTGGAATCATCATCAGGGAACATGACTGCTCCTAAGGTATGTCAGTAACCTTATTACTATTACACCACTTTGTCCATCTCATGCTAAGTACATTCCCTTTTCTAATTTCTTGTCTCCTTTTCACAGACTGTGCCTCGCCGGAGATCCTCTAGGAGGCTTGAGGCTGCGACAGATAGAGGGAAAACAACCGCGCAAGAGGAGTCCATAGCAAACTCCGACGACGAAGCCGTCTTGACTATCCTTCAATCAACAGGCAGCGAGAGCTCGCGTAAGCGTCTTGTTGAGGAGAAAGAACTGGTGGAGGACTTGCACTATCAACGAGAGTACGGCCTGGTAAGCGACCTTCCCCTATATCCAATTTATCCAAGTTAGCAATGCCTCACTATCTCTCAACTGGCAGGTCCGTCGCCACTGCATCTGCCCCCACTGCATCCGCCCCCGCCTTGATAGCTTTGAAGGGGAAACATGGACAGTTGAGACCTCTGTTTCAGAGCCTGTTGTGGTTATGGCTGAAGAACCAAGTGCTGTTCTTGAAGAGATTGAAGGGCAACCTCCTTCACCAAACGGTTCACCGGAAAATTCAGGCTTGATGCTGGTGTCCACTCCTGGTCCTATTCAGTACCAAGGGCTTGGCCAGCCAGGCCCAACTCAAGTCCTCGCTGCCTTTTCTATAGTCTCACCAGAGGAATCTCAACTAGAAGTGGTGCCTTCTCCATCGAGGCTAGAGCCTGTCACTCAAGCTGTTGAAGAACATGAGGTGTTACTGGTATTTGTAGTCCCGCTGCCTATCCCAGAGGTCGAGCCAGTCACCCCTGCCCCGGTCAAGCCAACCAGTGAAGCAACTTCCTCTCCGGCCACCCGGACTGCTCGTCTCTGATCTCGGGTAACTCATCCTGTTGATCCAGAACCGGTTCGCTTGGCTCGAGATTTACTTTATGGCCTGATGAGACAAGATCCCAACATGGATGTGTTCAAGCTGGTGCGACGCACACGCAAGGCTCATGGTGCCTTGGTCCGTCACCTCGCCTACAACAACCCCACGTTGGACCATTCCTTGGAGCTGATCAATGCGGTCGAGCTACAAGCCCGTTGCGTCAATGATGTGGAGGCCCAGTCAGCTGCTCAGGAGAGAGTTCACCAGGCCTTAGACAACCAGATGGTGGCCCTCTTTAACCAGCTTGAAGACATAGAGTTTCCTGAGAATCCTCAGAAAACCCATGTGCCTTCTACACTCGGTAAGTAGAGACTTTGGAGGCCTAAATAGCGAAGCTACAGGTTCAGCTCGCTCAAGCTCGCAACAACCTCGCGCGAGCTGAAGGTGCCGAGGCGTACGTGCAGGCTATAGAGGAAACTCAAGAGGCTTTGGACTCAGCCACTGCAGTTGCGGACAAAGCCCAAGCCCAGGCGGATGCTGAGGAGTTGGCTTAAGAAGGCCTCCTCCTAGACTTGTATAAGGCATCTTGGAAGGTTTAGTTTCATTTGCTTAAATCTTTTCTTGCCCCCCATTTATGAACCTTTGCATACAAATATTAACTATACTATTTATTGCAAATTAACTCTTTCCCGCGCTTGTCGAATCCTTCCTTTTTTCCAACATAGTTGTCGCGGTTCAGAGCAAATCTTCTCATAAGATTTGGTGGAGGTTTACACGCAACTGTTCGCTTGGAAAGCGGGCAGTCACTATAGATTCACGCATCCACCTTATCTCTAAGGCCCATATCTCGAAGCAATGTTCTGCATGCTAGACACATGTTACAGGGAGTTAGTCCCCTCTTTCTATAAAAGGGAACCTGTTGGCCGGGGTTGGAATATCAATTAAGCCTTCTGCCCCCTTACCATGGATTCTTCTTCCCCTCTGTTCATTCTTTTGTCCTTTCTTAAAACGAAACCATTATTTCTTCTCCCCCTCATTTATTCCTGATGAGTTTCAAAATGTACTCCTAGGCCAAAGGGTGGGTTTCAAAATCTACTCTTAGGCTAAACCTCCGTTTGGAAGAACAAATAGTTTGGGCACCTTTTGCCTTACGCTTGCTGTTCTGTCCACTCATGAGGCTATCAAGGCCCTTCGCCTGCTCGCACTTCAGGAGCTTGCCAGTGTCCTTGAAGCACCTTCAAAGCTTGGCCGGTAGCACAAGGGACACCAATCCATTGGACTTCTAGCTTCCCAGTGCTTCGTTTGTGGTTCAGTCCAGGGCTCAGCCTTGTGCCGATCTGAAGACTAATATATGTAAGTCTGAGGTTTCTAATATCGCCAGATCTATGCTTGTAAGTATAGAGTAGTCATATTCCATTTTAAGCACTGTTTTGCTAATGTATTTGCTTCGGTCACAAAGCCGCCTATGAAACTCGTATCAGAATACCAGAAGGGGAAAATAAGTGATTTTATTTATTTAGTGTCTCTGGAATATGCCCAAATCTTGTACTTGTCTTTATGGTTAGACTTTGCACGTTTACAAAGAAATGAAGAGATGATAACAACTAATTATATGAAAAATCTTTTAGGGCCTTAGGTATAGGCCCTAATCTAGCACTGGCCTTTCTAGGCCGGTACATTACACTAATCTTAAAAGGAATTGATTGCATTCTTCTCTCTCGGGTTGCCCCTAGTGCTAGGCGGCAGAGCGCTAACGCGATGGCGCGTAGCACTATTAACATTAGCCATAGGGTCGGGAGGAGGTGGAGGATCCTTGAGCTCCGAAACTTTAGCGATGTGGCGTTTTAAGAAACGACCATTAATATGATTGCGGTGGAGGGTGCCGTCAAGGTCATGAAAGTGATATGCTCCTTTAGGTAGTATGCGATGAATGATAAAGGGTCTTTCCCATCGAGTGGACCACTTTCCTCTGCCCTCTATTTTTTCTCTGAATGGTAACACGGCGCGCCACACTGCTTGGCCTTCGGCATAGCTTCGACCTCTGGTAACTTTATCATAGGACCGCGCAATACACTGCTTCTCGAGGATGAAATTGTTGAAGCAGTGGCTTAGCTTCGACCTCTGGTAACTTTATCATAGGACCACACAATACACTGCTTCTCGAGGATGAGATTGTTGAAAGCAGTGATGCGGTGTTTGTCGAGGTCTTTAAGTTCCTGCCACATAGCTTGAACGTAATCGTCCCTAAGTAATTAGTGTTGTTCCTGGACACGTAACGAAGCAATGTTAATCTCAAGGGGAAGGACGGTGTAATGACCATACATGAGAGCATATGGGGTGGTATTTTTCCGTCCGCGCTTCGAAGTGCGGTATGTCCACAGTGTGTGGTAAAGTTCTTCATGCTAGACGCGCGGGTTCAACTCTAACATCTTGCACAAAATACCAAGTATAACCATATGTGCATAGTAGGGCATCGAATGCATGAGGTTGATACCATAGTTGTTGAGGAATTTGACCACGGAATCTGCCATGAAAGTTGCCCCCTGGTCCATTACTATGCATTCTGGAATACCAAAGCGGGAAATGATGTTACGGAAGATAAAGTTGCGGATCGAGTTTGCCGAGGTGACTTTGAGCGGCTATGCTTCGACCTACTTGGTAAAGAAATCGGTGGCCATGATAATGAACTTATAATGCTCCGAGGAATGCGGGTGGATAATGCCAACATAGTCGATTGCCCATCCTCGAGCTGGTCAGGGTTTAATAATTGGCTGTAACGCAATGTTGGGGATGTGTTGCACTGGTCCATAAGCTTGGCAATCTTGGGAACCTTTGGTAAAAGCAATGCAATTGTTGAGAATGGTAGGCCAGTAGTAGCCATGGTGACGAATTAACCAACGCATTATGGGCCCTGCCTGGTGTGAGCCGCAAACTCCACAATGTACCTCTCGCATGAGTCGTTTGTCCTCGTTGCCATACACGTAGCGAAAGTCGTTACCGTCTTCGTCATGCCAGCGGAGCTCTCCGTTGCGTAGCATAAAGTTGAGGGCGAGGAAACACTTTTGCCGTGAGTGAGTGGCGTTGTGTGGGTCTTTGAGGTAGGCAATAAATGGCAGCCGCCAGTCCTCATCAATTGGGTCTAAGGCAACGATTTCAGGAGAGTTTACCTTATATTGTCCCTTAGCAATGAAAGAAGGAAGAGTGGGTCGCTCGACTTTGAGTAGTCGTTCGAGCACTCTGTCGCCCAAGCTGAGTCCAGATGCGATCTGTGCTAACTCGTTTGCCGTGAAATTGAACTCGCCGGTATGTGCTCGATGTGCACGTCATCAAACTGATCTAATATGTCGAACGTTTTGCGCAAGTAAGGCTCAATGGACGAACTTAAGCACTTAAACTTCTTCACCAACTGGTTGACAACCAACAAGGAGTCGTCAAAGACCTGAACTTCGCGAACACCTAAGTCAAGCAAAATTTCCAGTCCGATATTGAGCGCCTCATATTCCCCCTGGTTATTTGTACACTTGTAATCCAGCTAGAATGAGTACGAAAAATGGTCTCCTGCAGGGTTCTCGATGGCGATCCCGGCACCCGCAGCGAGGTCCGTGTGCGATCCATCAAAGTAAAGAGTCCATGGGGTGAGTGTAACAGCGGCAAGTTCCAACTCGCGAAACTCTGTTAGCTCGGTTGTGGGTGATGAGCCAGGAAGTCCACTATTGCCTGTCCTTTTACTTCTTTTTACTGAACATATTGCAATGATAACTCAAACAAGGCTAATATCCATTTGCCTATGCACCCCCGTATGATAGGGTGTGAGAGCATGTACTTGACCAGATCAGAATGAGCGATCACCACTGTGGTAAAGGACAACATGTAGTGGCGTAGCTTGCAATCTGCAAAGAATAAGGCAAGACATAATTTTTCCATTGAGGAGTATCGTGTCTCATAGTCAGTTAACACCATGTTGAGGTAATAAATGACATGTTCTACCCCGTTTTCATCGTCTTGTGCCAAGAGTCCGTCAATGGAAAAGTCGGCAGCTGCGATGTAGAGTTTAAACAGAGCACCTGTGCGCGGTGGAATTAAGACCAGAGGGTTCGTATGGTAGTCCTTGATACTATCGAAGGTCTGCTGGTGTTGTGGCTCCCATACAAACTCGGTTGCCCCTGGAGCTTAAGTAAGGGTGAAAAAGGCTGGACCTTCCCTGCCGCGTTGGAAATGAAACGGCGAAGAAAGTTAATTTGCCCAAGTAACTGTTAGAGCTCTTTTTTGGTTGTAGGAGGTAAGGCGTTTAATACCGCATGTGTCTTGTCCTTGGGGATTTCGATGCCCCTTTAGTGTACCAGAAATCCTAGGAAGTCACTTGCTTCTACGAAGAACACACATTTGGCGGGGTTCATCTTTAGGTTATGTCGCCGCATTTGCGTGAAAACCAGTCATAAGTCTTCCACATGACTTTCCCGTGTCTTGGTCTTAACCACCACGTCGTCTATGTAGACTTCAATCAACTTCCCCAGGATATCATGAAAGACGAGGTTCATAGTGCGCTGATATGTTGCCCCCGCGTTCTTGAGTCTGAAGGGCATGACAACATATTCGAACACACCTACAAACCATGGGTAGCGGAAAGCAGTCTTATGGCGGTCTTCTTCAGCAATAGGAATCTGGTGATATCTGGCGGTTCCATCCATAAAGGATAACACTTCATGCCCTGCAGCTACGTTAATGAGGAGGTCAGCCACAAGCATGGGGTATATATCCTTGGGTGTTGCGTTGTTGAGGTCTCGGTAATCAACACAGACACGCATTTTGCCGATTTTCTTGCGAACGGGAACAACATTGGATAGCCATTCGTTATACTTTGCTACGCAAATGATACCTGATCGATGCATGTTTTCAATCTCTTCCTTGACTACAATTTGGGTCTCAGTCCGCTTGAATCGGCCATCTTGTCTCACTGTATGTCAGTTTGGATGAGTGGGCAGCCGGTGATAAACCAAGTCCAGGGACAAGCCGGGCATGTCTTCATACTTTTTGGCGAAGCAGTCCCTGTATTCACGTAGTAGGGCAAGAAGATCTTCTCTTTCTTCCTCCGCCAGCTTAGCATTAATGGAAATGAGTAGGGTTTTTTCTGTAGTCCCTACGTCGACTTGAGAAATGAGGTCGCAAACTTGAGGTGATGTGTCATCCAAGGCAGTGGGAGCTAACTAAATAACATCCTCCTTGGTATCGGTGTAATCCACTATTTTGTCTACGTATTCCATAGTCGCGACCTTGTCGTAGGTTTCGCGTTCTGCCCAATATGAGAGAAGCCTCTCATACAAGGACTCGCCAGCCTCGCGTGCCTTTTCGAGATCTGTGATGGTGTGAGGACACTGTAAGTCGTCCCTCGCTTGGGTAAGCCCCCATCGCGTTAAATTGGAGGCCATCACCCCATAGGGACAGCCTTTGGAATCGACGCCTTAAACATCCAATGGGCCCAAGTCAATGTTATAATATTGGGCGTCATTGAAGTTAGAGGAGATAGAGAACAGACGCGGGTTAGCTTTAATGATGACCGCCTCACATTTTCAGTATCCCAGATCATGAGTTCTTGGTGCATGGAAGAAGGCACACAAAAACTTCTATGGATCTAATCGCGGCCTAGAATCATACTGTAGGACGAAGAGCATTCGGCCACGAAGAAGTATAGACCCGTGATGCTGGCCCCACCTTGACTCATAAAAAATAGCAGGCCTAGGGTTCTAGAAACCTGCCCAGTGAAGTTCTTGACTGTCAAGGATGTGGTTTGAATCATCGAACGTTGGATGCCGAGGAGTCCCATGGTTCGGGTTGTAACGACATTAACTGCAGCTCCGGGGTCAACCATGACTTTGTTGATCATTATCCCTTCAACCTCAGCCGTAATATATAACGGTCTCATGTGAGTGGCCATGTCCAAGGTTGGTGTCGAGAAGGTCAAAGTCTGCATATGTCGGATTCTGCTCGTAATTTCCACTTGTGGGGCGTCCTCGGGCTTTGCCAGAGTTGGATCCATTTCGCTGCTACAAGGCGGGGATACATCGCAGACATTTACACTACTTTCTGGGATATCTGCCGCGTTGCACATTGTGTTTGGCGGGAGAGCATATCTCTCAGATATGAAAATGACCATCCCGACCTGAAAAGAAAATTGTTCACAAATTGGGATTAGCGGGAGTCTCAATGACCCCATGCTCTCCATCGAGCATAGTGAATGTGCCTTCTTCATGGTTGACCTCTTCATTCTTAGCCCATCCTAAGACTTCTACCATATTGTAGGTGAATGATTCCCTCTGCTCTTCTTCACGAAAACGTTGGGCCATCTGCTGGGCGAGGTTAAGGCTAGAAAGAGCACTTTCGAAACCTAGTGGTGTGTTAGTCTCTGTCTTCCGTGGTTGCCATACTAATTTGGTTGAGGACTACTTGTCCCCGGCTGACTGTTTATCTGTGGCCAGAGGGGTCTTGCCGTTGTCGTTCTCTTTCGACCGCTGCAGGGCGGAGACTTGAGGCTCCCTCTTGGCCTCCAGCTCCAGTTTGGGTTGTGTCTAGGACTGATGTGGTTGTGGTGGTTCCCTCTTGGTTTTGGGTTCCTGGTTTTGAGGTTCCCGGCGCCATGATGGCTGAGGTGGTTCTCGCCTTGGCTCTATCTCCGGGGTTGCAAACGACTTACGTCTTGTCAGAGGAGGCGGTTCCCTTCTTCGCTCAGGCTCCGGTGATGGCCTGCACCTGGAAGGTTGTGGATCCATTCTTCTCTCAGGCTCTGGTGACGGCCCGCACTTGGAAGGTTGTGAATCCTATCTTGGTGGAACGATAAGTTGGTAGAAGACATTTGCCTTTGGGGCAGGATCACTTGTGACTTGTTCACACACCCTTGGGGTGTTACAGGTGGCCTTTAGAGTATCCGCTCAGGTGTCTGTGCGAGCTGTGAGGGACGTACAATGCCTTTTTTGATAGCTTGTAAGGCACGCATGATGCTTCCATACCTTTTCTGTAACTTTCGCTTTTTGGACTTGGTGATGGTAACTACAATGCGCCCTTGCTGCATGTATCATACCCCTTCCTTGATTACTGACTTGGACATCGGGGGAATATAAGGGTCGGTCAAAATACCTTGACGAGAGCTTGAGGCCTCGTTTTCGCGATAGTCGCTGCTGGAGTCGGATATGTCCATCTCACAAGTGGTTGGAAATGAACGTACTTTCTCCGTCCAGTGTAATTGGACGAACATTTCGAGGCATTTGATCCTCTGTTCCAGCTGTTCGTGAGTCTTGGGACACATAGGCTGCTAATTTTCAGCGAGGGACGTTCCACCATCCCTCATGATTGCTTTGCCCTTATCTTTTCATGAAGGGCGATCTCGCTCAAGTCTAGTGACCAACTGTCTTGATGGGTCATCATTTCCCCTTTGGTTATCCAGAATGGTATAGTTGTTCGCCGGTCGCTTCCGGTTTTGACTTGGCAGTTCATGTGGACCCGCGTTTGGAGATAGGTCCAGCGTTATTTTGTGCTGGTCAACTCGAGGTCAAGCGATGTCAGCTATTACGATCATGAAGTCGTCCTTATCCTCAAAGCGAATGTATCCAAGTTTGAGCCAGTCTTGGACCTGGTCTCGAAGCTGCTGACAATCACAAGTTATGTGTCCCCAACTATTGTGGAACTTGCAGTTTGTGCTGCCCTCCTTGTATTCGATGTAAGGTAAGGATCTGGCCACTGTAACGAGTTCGTCATCGATAAGGTCGTCTAAGACCTCGTGTGCGAGGTTGACGTTATATGTGTAACGGCGAGATGGCCAATGAACATTGTCATTGCCTTCGTCATGGCCTCTCTTCGGTGCCTGGCGTTGGTCGTCATTTTTCGGGCCTTCAGACAGGTCCAGTATGATTTTGTCACGCCCCGACTCTTAAATTTTACCTCATTTACTAGCATGATGTTAATAAGAGTTTTACCGTCTCGGTAAATGAGTTATAGTTTTCAAAGGTCCCTAGAGGGGTGTTAAGGGACGATTATTTCAGAGGATTTATTCGTAGGAAAAATATTTGGGGACGGTAAAATAGTAAATTTTAGCTAGTAAAAATGTAATTTTTATTAGGGTATTACTTTTGGGTGTTAAATTTTAGAGTTGGGTTTTAATTGGTGTGTTGGACCGGTTGGGCAAAAGCCCAAACATTTTCCTTCTTTCTCTTCTCTCTCCTCTCTCTCGATTCTCTTTCCCTCTCTCTGCACAGAAATTTCTTTCCAACCGTTCGCCGCTGTTCTGCTTCCTCAGACCGCCTCACCGATCCCAAAAGGTCGGCTGTCGACCCAGCCTTCTTCTTGGACCGGTGCCAGCCTCCCTATCGCCGCCATGAGGGAATTATCTCGCTCGAAAGGTCCGACTGTCGTGGTGGTTCTCTCGTCGGAGCTCTCTCCTCCAACCACCATAGCCGGAGCGGCATGGCTCATTTAAAAGCCCTCATCCACTACATCAATCCCTCCAAATGACTCTCTCCCTCTTGAGCTAGGTAAGGAAAAATGTGGAGTTGAAATTTTATGGCTCATTTCCTATTTCGGTTTGATTACCCTGTCTAGGCTTGAAATTAGTGTTTGTGTTAGTTAAAGATGTTGTTGTGCGTGTTGAGAGGATTGTTGTGCTAAATTTTGGTAGGCATTGCAGATCACCAGAGTCGGCCGCCAGCCGCGCCGCTACTGTTAAGGGGATTTTTATGGTTTTAGATGTGTTTGCTTGAGAGGAGTTTATTGATGTGTAGTTTGAAATTTTTGGAGGAGTTTTGGATAGGTTTTTGATTTCTCTAAGATTAGTGGATTTTGGCGGTTATTGGGATATAATGTAGCTGTTGGTTAATTGTTGTTAGGATTGTGGAGGGTGATATTAAGGATGTCGGTTATTGTGGTGAAGTATGGTTTGAAGCGAATTTAAGAATAAGGACGTTAGGCATGGATGAGCGTGCGAAGCTCACATTTATTTTTGCTTATTTTTATATAGGCGTTGATATTTAGTTGATGATTTAATTATGTCTTTGGAACATGACGTGAGGAGGCCTGAGCAGAAGAGGCCTTATACTGACATCAGGCTTAGGCCTAATTTGTGAGTGAACTTTTGTTTTAATTAAAATGCATGTAGTTGTTTACTGTCGAGTAATTTATTTTGTTGGAACTTTTGAAGTCATTATTATTTGACGTTTTTATTTATTTTGGAGAGTTACCGAAAATCTCATTTTCGGTAAATTATAAATTTATTTATGAGGAGAGTATGTATATAAATACTAGCTAGCCATATGTATCTGTCCACCTTAATAGCGTAGAATATAACCGCATTATGGTGTGATGTGAGCGTTGGACGCAAACGTAGTAGCCTTATATGAGTGTTTAATTCATATAAAGGGTATGAGCACATATTTATACACTCGTCTGTCCACATTAATGACGTAGTGTATCACCGCATTAAGGCGTGACGCTAGCGTAGTAGGCCTATATAGAGTATTTAAATCTGTTAATTTATATAGGGAGTATGGGCATGTGTAAGTATATACATATATTGATATATAATTTTGAGCAGAAGAGGCTCGATATTTATGAGATAAAAGATTTGTCACTAGAAGCATGCATTCTATTTTCTTTGAAAATTAATTTGGGAAAGCATAAATGTTGATAATTATTTTCTTTATTTA
Source organism: Fragaria x ananassa (assembly GCA_034370585.1). Classification (NCBI taxonomy): domain Eukaryota; kingdom Viridiplantae; phylum Streptophyta; class Magnoliopsida; order Rosales; family Rosaceae; genus Fragaria; species Fragaria x ananassa. The sequence continues at coordinate 3,975,823 of CP139761.1, read as the reverse complement.
TTTTTGTCCACTTACTCTAACATTTCCGAATGTTTTCCCCTGGGCCATTTGTTTTAAAAATGCCCAGTCTGTAGAGTTCGGGTTTGAACTAGTAGAAGGCGACGAGCATAGTTACCCACTTCTCAGCCACATTTACCAATAGGTTATCTGTTTAACCTACTAGGGTATTTTCCTGCTTCCTCTAGTGTTAGTAGCTCTGAATACTTTTAAGGGTTATTGTATAATATTTAGGTGGTGTGTTAAGACTTATGTTTCATTTTAGAATATTCGAAGTTTGAAGTTGTTATATTTTTCGGATAATTGTGGGTTGAATTGGAGGATGGTTAATAATTTTTAGGAGGGTAGTTGTTTAATTTTTCGGGTTAGGGTTGTGCATTTTCAAGGGAGGCTTGCCGAGTTTTTCGGTAAATTTTCCTTGGAGGTGGACCGCGCAAGACTTACTTCGGGTTTCAGGGTGAAATTCAGGGTGAGTCTTGACAGATTTTGCGTTGCCCTGGCTTGGGTGCCCGGCATCGGTTGTCATCTTCCGGGTGGTGGACCCAGTTTACCTCGACCATACCAATTACTGGGGGGAAAGGGTCCACATCCACCAAAGAAGTTGTGCTATCCGGCGCCTTTAGCTTTAGTGCGCCAGAGTTCAGCCATGTCTGCAATTGGTCTCGGAGCTTGACACAATATTTAGCGTCGTGATTATAGACATTGTGGAAGGTATAATATTTCTTGTTCTTCAGCTCCTCCTTGGATGAGATCTTGTGATCCAAGCATATGTATTTCACCTCGATCTAGTCATTAAAGACTAGATGGGCGTTCTTTGCGTCATAAGTGTATGACTCGTACTCTGGCTTGGTCCATGCAAAGGACTGGATGGTGATTGGTTCTCGTGTTATTTTCAGGTTTTTCAGCTTGTGAGCCAGTGGCTTGCCAGTGAGTTCAACAGCTCCAATATCCTCATGGTCTTGATCAGCATCAGTTTCCTTATGCCTCTGATAATAAGGATTATAAGTAGGGGATTGCAGGCTTAGTGCCCCCACTGTTCTATTCTTCCCTGACATGTAGGTCCCTTTGGAGGCATTTGCCTTCTCATCCATCTCGTTGAGAATCAACTCATAGCTTCCGACCTTGTTAATTAGGTCACCCATGGATGTGAAGCGTTCCCCGTGGTGTTTCTGTAATACTCCAAATTTTTATATCAATTTTCTTGTATTATTTCTGAATTTAATGAAGGAATTATTTATGGAAATTATTATTGGTTTATGCGAAGGTGAAGTTTTGGAAGTTAATTTTGGGTGCTTTGACTTTTATAGGTGCCAAAAGTTGACTTTCTTATCCGTAAGTTATTTTCAAAAACTTCCTTCATGAAAATTATAAAGTTCGTCGATACGAGTTCGTAGACATGTGGCACGCGTGAAACGGATGTCGTATGAAAAAGTTATGGTTAGAGGAAGTTGGTTTCCGGGTTTGGAAAGTGTATAAGTAGAAAAAATGTGTGGGTTATTGTTAGAAGCCCAATCTGTAGGAAGCCCAACTCAGTTTTTTCTCTTCCTCTCCTGAGCTCACCTCACAATGCCAACTTCCGCCGTAGCTAGCTCTGCCGTCCGGCCACCATTTGGATCGTCGCCAGTCCTGTTTGACTCCCACAAGTGTCCTCTTCAAGGCTGGGCAGCTGCTGCTCGGTGTTGCTCGCCGAAAACTGAGCTCTTGGCTGGCAAAGAGCGTTGTTGTGTCGCCGATCAGAACCGCCATATACGGCGGCAACGAGGGGCAACCTTAGGTGAGTTTTGGTCCTCTTCTCCTCCTGGTTGTGCCTTGGCATGGTTTGAATCAAGTTTTTGAGGTTTTGGAATTGCAGATTTGGGTTTTGAATTCGGGTTGGAGTTTCGTGGTCTTTTCCGTCCGATCCCGGCTGAATCGGTTACAACCTCAGGTATTAAAGTTGTTCTCCATGCTTCAATTTACAAGTTTCATGTTATGAGTTTGTCCAAATTCAGAAGTTTTGGGGTGGCGCATGGGGCTCACTCGCCGCCGCCGGTGGCGTGTGACAGCGTGTCCGGCTATGTTGCGGCCTTAATTTTCTATGTTAGCTAGCTCATGCTATGGTGAGCTTGTTGAGAGTTAGAATTTCTAGGTTTGGAGCAAGGATTTCATGTTAGAACCTTAGGTTTTAAATTTGGATTGGTGGGGGTTGAGTTTAGATTTTGATGACTAGAGGCAGCCTTAGTGTGTCGTTGAGTTCAATGACTTTGGAAAGTTGTCCTCCTTTAAGCTAAGGGTTAGTTTAAAGGTATTGTGATATCCTATGGTATTCAGTTACTAAGGTTATTGATTGTGTGATTTTAGGTGAATTGTGAGGATGTGGCCGGTTTTCCTTGGCTCTTGTGTTGCGGAAGAACGCAGTGGGATTTTTTGGTGAGTAAATCTCACCATGATTTACTTTTGAACCAAAATTTTATTATGGTCACTTGGTGATTGATGTTGAAAATAATAATAATATGCTATTAATTCTTTTAAAATATATGAGCTTGATCGTCAACAGCTCATAGATAAGATAAAACAAGTTTTCCTTATGTGTTTATTTTGAGGTTCTTGTGATCATAATTTTATTGATTTTTGATAAGTTATTCTTGTGGAATAATCTATATTGTCCATATAATTATATCATTGTGAAGGATATAATTTTATGATGTGAATCATGTGTTTTTGATGAGGATGTGGTAATATAGTGTATTGTTGTTTAAAATAGTCAAACCGGGTTCCAAGCCCTTAATCGGGTGATTGGTTATGGTTATGATACAATTATTATTTTGTGATTTTTATTGGACAGTCAAACCAGATTCCAAGCTTTTGGCTGGGTGATTGGTTACAGTTCGGAATAGAGCTCTAGTCCGTCTGTCAGTGTAGGTCATGAGAGATACCTTATGGTATTTGGGACCCATGAGTACACAAATTGTTGTTGTAGGTCATGAGAGGTATTTTTTTAATATTTGGGACTCATAGGTACATAATATTGTAAATGTGTTGGATTTGTGGATTTATTTATTTATTGATTTAAATTGTTCTTGTGAGATAAATGAATGTTAGCAGTGTTGTGTCATTTTTTGAGATTACTCATACAGACTTTATAGCTTACCGGGTTTGTTATTTTACAACCATGTGCATAATTTCTTGGTGTAGGGGTTAGACCTGCAGGTGAGGATCAGCAGGGTTGAGGCGGATGTTTAGTGGCAGGGTTTTGTTGGGTTTGTTGTACTCTGTATATTTTTATATTTGGGAAGACATTATTAAACTCATGTTAGTATTTTCATTTTTTTGACTTTCAAGTTTATGTAAACAAGAAAATGTAATATTTTAACTCTGTGTTGAGTTGTGTGACATTTACATTTCCGCCTGAGTTTAATTTTCTATAAAGATTGTTCAAATATGTTTTGGGATTATAATATTTTAAGATATATCATGCCAACATTTTTGAAAATTATCTTTGAAAATTGGGGTGTGACAGTTTCAGCCGCTGGCGATGCTGAAGGCCTCGAATAGCCAACTTAAGGGCTTCCTGCTCAGGTAGTAGGTAATCGCACTTGGCCTGCTGGATTTTGAAGCATTGGAGGAATGAGACTCCAGACTCCATGCTTTGTTGGCTCATTTAGGTGAGGGATTCGAGGCCGACTTCTGGCTCAATGGTGTCGTATGTTTCCCGGAAAAGCCTTTCCATAGTAGACCAATCTGCAATTGACCTAGGCTTTAATCTGGAATACCAAGTGAATGCGGCTCCGGACAGAGAAGTCCCAAAGAGTTTGAGTTTGAGAATGTCATTATTCCCATATTGACAGCATTGGACCTTGAAGCAGGCCATATGCGTTGTTGCGTCTTCCTTTGTCTCCCCAGAGAAAGTTGTAAAGACAATGTTCTTAAACCCTTGGGGAAAAGGGTATTGCGCCACACTATCAGGGTAGGGGTCACGATACTGCAAATTAGCATCACCTTTTCCGGTTTGCTCCGTGACTATGCTGGAGATGAGCTAACACCAATCGGCGACCGTCACAGGTGTAGACTCTGCCCCCTCCTCATGGTTTGGCCATGCAGAGAAGCTAGCAGCTTGCCCAACGTTTTTGTGGGCTGGACTGGAATGGGCTATAACCGGGTCATCTGGTGTCCCGGCCCCCTGATGTGGCAAGCCATTAGTGCCCTTTAGTGTTGCACCAGAGTTGCGTGGAGGTGGTGTCTTTGAAGTACCAGCTCCCAACATAAATTGCGGGGTCTTCTGAGCCCCAACTTTTGGATTAGCCCTAAGGCGTTCATTAGGTGGGATATACCTAGATGAACCCTCGTTCGCGCTCGTGCCAGTAAGGTCGAGGGCAAGATTATTCGATGCTTGAGACCTCATCCAGTCTTCCACTTGCAAAACACTCAAGCTCAGCCTATCATGTTGTTTTTTGAAGTCATCGAGCTTTTCCAGGTTGTTCTTGCTCCCGAAGAAAGACGCATTCTGTTGATCGAGTAGATTGGTATCGTGTTCGTCCAAGCGATGAGTTTGTTCGTTCACAGTTACGCTAGTAAGCTTCAAGGCATCCGCGTTCTGGTCTAGATCCTTTTGGATTCGTTGAAGGGACCCCTCAACTAGGCCCTTAGTCTCCATGAATTGGCCTGCAAGGTGGCCATAGTCCTCGCTGAGCACAGCGAGGTTTTCATGGTTGGCCTCCTAAAGGGTTCTATCCTTTTTAGCCTGCTTAGCTAGGTTAGTGACGCTCTGTTGAGTAGCCGTGACCTTAGTTGTCAAACCCTCGATCCGGCCTTTCAGTTCCTCGAGCATCTGGAGGATTTGCCAGGTAGGCAGAGTAGATCTTGATTCCTGGGTTGGTTATGGTCCTACCATTGTGGTCTCACTAAAGTCTGTGTTACCAAACTGAGCAAGAACCTATTCTTTGGTAAGAGATCGGCAAGCCGCACTGTTATGGGGCTTATACCTTAGTGATTTGTGCTTGAGACAAGAAATTTGGGGTTTCATGTACGACGATTCTCCTGATTTCCCAATGGTGAAACACTTTGTACTCCCGGTTCCACTGGGCATGCCAATGTTTTGGCCACAATCCTCAGTAGGGGCGTAAAGGTAACTTAGCGATACCAAAAGTAAACGAAAGGGATGCGGGGCGTGCCACCATGCGGACACGGAATGAGACTGCGCTGATTCTTGACTTCTAAACAAGCGGAGGGCTCCGGTGCCACCTCGCGGACGAGGGATTACGAGTAACCTTTTCCACCTGTGGTCGATACTCACTGTTTGTGGTGAGCAGAGCAACAAACTGGGAAGTAATCAGGGCGAGACCGAAAGGACTTTGTAGACTAAGAGCAGGATGCGCCTAGCGTTAGAGTTTCGAGAAGCTCGAAGATTTGTATTTGTTGTATGATTTGATTGTGTGTCTTTGATGACCCTCGAGCTCTCCTTATATAGTGACTCGCACCATACCAAAAGAAATGCAATCACAATCCAATTCGGACTCGCAATTAGAATATCACAAGAACATTGTTTCACTTATGCGAACCAATCTTCTACGCGACACGTGTCCAGCCGCACAATGGACTTCGCTTAGGTCGCTACCTCTGCGGTATCAAGTGTAGACTCCTATGTGAACTCAAACAAGAACATCCTTATCTCGCGAGGTGCTACAGTTCTTGTGGAAACCTATCTCGTGCGCCTCTAAAACTCACGATACTTAACAGGTTTTATTTTAAAAGAGCCACAAATATTGGTCCAAATGCTATCTAAAACTTATTAGGAAATTTTGGATCAAAATATCTACTGGGCTCAAACAGTAACTATAGGCCCTAGTGATGTATGTATGTAGAAAAAGTGCCCCGAGTTTCTCTAAGTCTGCTGCTAATATGAACCAGACACTCTCTACCGATCGAGGCACAGTTTGATCAAACTGAACCTGAACGGTTTTGAAGATTTTTGTTGATCGACTATGCTGGATATATATCCAAATTTGAGATTATAATGTACGTACTCTACCGTTCATTAAGACGAGCCAAATGCATGTAAAGTGGACAGCAGATGCAGGGTGCAAACCAGCTAGTATCATTACACATAGAGTTGAAAGTATAGTGTGTGACGGTGTGTGTGTATGTGCGTGAGAGAGAGAGTGTCATTACAAATTTGTTTCTTTTATTTTGGAAATAAGACTTATCAAGGAACAGGCGGAAACGAGGCCCAACAAACTAGCTAGTACAAACAGACATAAAAGGAAAAGGAAAATTGAAAGAACACAAATTATAAAGATAAGAGATTCAAATCGCAAGACATGCTTATGATGGTAATCATTATCCATACCTTCTTTTTGTTCAAAGAAAAAATCATACCTCACGAAATTCGACCAAGAACACTTGAAATAGAATTCACGATATTGTTCACTATGAAGAAAACTTAAAGGAGAATATCGAGAAGATAGTTCTGAATTGGAGTTTTCTAAACTACAGCCCTTGTCATACTCTTTTATGTAGTGAGGATTTCTTTAACCTCTCTGCACCTAATGACGCATTCAGGTTTAGGTTACAGGCCCCAGTGATGCATAAAAGGAAAAACTGGTCATGAACTCTCTATATAATCTGTTTTTTTTTTTTCTTTGGAATTTAGTAATATTATCAGTCACTATCTGTTCTTGAACACAGTACGTGGCAGTGTGATTTGAACCTGAAAGTGTAATGAATTATGATACATTGCAGAAGAGAAGAAAGATCGAGCGAGTTGTTTTTGTATTCGAGTTGATGATAATTAATACAGCAATCACTGGCCTTAGCGCAAACCTGCAACGATTGCCGTTCTTTCTTATATAAATCTCAGTTGGAACTTGGAGGAAGTCATTTCACTTGTAAAAATTGAGAGAGTAGTACGTGACCACACTGTTGAGGTATAGCCGTATAGGCCTTCCTTGTTTGGAGACGAGAAGAGTAAAAACTTGGCTGTTAAAGTCTTAGTTGTTTAAGTTGTGACCTTATTTCGTTCATCTTTTGTCGTTATATATTTGAGTGCTTCCCAAGTCAGTAGCTTATATATTTTTCTCTCGTCGGAGAGTTGTAGCTAGCTAGAACTTTGATTATGGCATTAAAATCCTCCAAGTAAGAGATTTCATTATTATTATGGAATATTTCTAGCTATATTACCAACCTGCCGAAGGCCTTTATTTGATTTCATTTATCAGTAATGATGATTGATGGACTAATAATGTAAATTACAAGATATATATGCTAGTGATTGTTAAGAATTAAGCTTTACAATAACTTAAAACAGTACGTACTACTTCATTATCAAACTACTTCCCCTGTTCCTGATGCAACTATAATATGCACCAAAGCCAGGAATTAATCTCACTCTTGTCTTCTAAAGATACTTGTAATTCTACAGACTTTAAAGGAAAATAGATATATAAAAGACGTCTTGAATACCTTTGTAACTCAGTCTGTTAATTCCTCGGTACTACTGCAAATCACAATGTCATCCAGCAACTTAATGCAGCACTAAAATCCTCCATGGCCTAGACGAAGCTCCAAATCAACTTCTTCATGATTCCTCACTCCCATTCTGAAATCATCGTCCTCCATGCGCCCAGCTGGGCTGAACCTCAAGCTCAAATTAGCACCCCAGAGTTCTTGGTTCACATGATGACTGACAGACGACTGTGATGACATTGAATCATCATCCATGGAACTATAAAACCTAGGGCTCGACTCAGATGGCTGATAACACATCTGATGATAGTTCCTCTGCACATGATGCTCATGATGACCCAAAACCGGGTAGTACCCAGAAGCCGGTTGAGTGTAAATCGGTGCGCTGAACTGAGAAGCAGACATTGATATGTAGTCCTCGTTGGAGCGGTACTGGTTCGAGAGTTGCTTGGCCTTGGCTCGGTCCTTGCGGTGAATGTTCATGTGTCCTCCCAAGGCTTGAGCGTTGGTGAAGCCTTGCTTGCAGAATGTGCACTCGTAGCTTCGTTTCGCAGTGCCGGAATTTTCATCTCTCTCTTCATCACTCGAAGTCTCTGGGCTGAGGGGAACTGTCCATGACTCCATATTGCAATAAGGCTTTGTTTTTGAAGGAAATAATAATGAGAAACAAAGAGGCTTAAGGGTTTATGAGAAGCTAGATGATGAAACTATAAGATACATTATGGCAATTGGTTCAGTGAGTTTATATAAAGAAGGGAAGATAGTGTTTTGGCTTTTGCTAATGGAAGACTGTTTCATAATTTAGCCGGCTGTGAAATTGATGGTCATCTCGTTATTGTTTATTTGATTTCATAATTCCAGCTACAATTTTTTTTTTTTGGGTTAATTGTAATATATATGTTGGTTGCTTGTCATCATCATCTGTATGTGTCTGTTAAGCGATTTGTGCGGCATACTTCAAAATGACTAAAGCTATTATTACTTGCTAGGTAATCCAGTTTTGAAACAAAATTTCTATTTGCATTTGCATTAGTAATTGGAGACCTTCCGCAATGCAACTAGCTAGTATATATACTGGAAAAAGAAGCTATCGCTTAATTACTTGTGTCCATATGCAAATATATGACAACGTTTTTATCTCATTTACTTATTTGATAGCTTGTGGGCTGGAAAGAGACTATGTGGTACACACTTTGGTAGCTTACTTCCTCTCCAAGACTACCTAGGGCTAGATAATGAGACAAAGGCCGAACTCTTGTTATAGGTTGAAGGAGAAGAACTCGATCTACCACTAAAGTTGTGAGCTATATATGAGATTAGATCATTTTTCTTAGTGATCGAATTGAATTCTTTCATGACAAAAAAATGATAAGGTTTTATGAATAAATTTGTGTTCACCCGGTCATTAACTGACCAAGATACTCATACGTTTTGGTAACACAAAGTTCTTGATGAATACAACCACAAGTCACTATGGCCATAACATGTACTATCCATATCAAATATCATTTTCATAGAGTACACAGAACAATCTACACAATGAGATACATGCATCATACTATAAATCATGTTCATTAGCTTAATTCAGCGGACAAAATTCAAATCACATATGCTAATTTAATCACCAACCACCCCAACAAACTCATTTGTAGAGACTAATGAGAGAGACGGCCTAATTAGTATTAGTGGCACTTCATGATTACATTAGCTCTTTAGTATTGTTCTTAAGTTTACTTCTTTTATCCATAATCCAATCCTCCATAGTTGAATCTTAACATTATTCTCCTTGGTAAGGAAAAAAAGATTTGTACGTAACTATTTAAGCTCCAACTAAACAACTAGCTCTAGTCTCTGTTAATGTGATAATTAGATACTAATGAGATCAATTAAGATGGCAATAGAGGGAGCAGTTCAAAAGGAATAAATAGATAGTAACCCATTACTTTAAAAATCGGAAAATCACTACCACACCATTTGTCCCCTTGTATAACTACGTAGCACTTGTTTTAGCTCCTTCTCTTTGGTCTGAGACGGCCACAGATCATAAAACACGTTCATGTTTAGTGCAGTGACCTTGACCGTGTCTAGCTAGTTATTCAAAAAAATGAGATCAGTGCTTACTCGAGGGAGACGGCTAGTTTCTTCTTGTTTTTATAAGACTCGAAGAACTATTAAGCAAAAATCTGGGATTAGAATAATAAACGTCAGTGAAAAAGTCAGTGACAAATGGAAAGATGGAAGGCGTCAATTGACAGAAACGTAAGTGCTGTAGTACTAGTGCAATGCTTGACACTGCCAGTTCAATATTGATCAGTGACTATAGCTTAAATTATTCGACATCGAGGGGTTGGTTCAGATACTATATAATCCAGGTTTGTGTCTTTATCTTCCTGGAAATCGAATTTCTATCCCAATCAGTTAATTCAAACTTGGCTTGAATATGATCTAAGCTAGACCATTCATATATAAAAGCACCTCATTACAGAGAAACTCTCTTCCATAGCTAGCACTACCAGAACATGCACTTTAGCCGACGAAAAATTTTCGTCGGCCTGTTAAAAAAATTCGTCGGCTAAGACCTTAGCCGACGAGCCTTCGTCGGCTATAGTGTCGTCGGGAAAAGGTCGTCTGTGATGACTTTAGCCGACGAAATTTTTTTTTTCGTCGGCTATAGTCCCACTTTAGCCGACGAAAAATATGTCGTCGGCTATAGTCCCAGACTTTAGCCGACGAAATATTCGTCGGCTAAAGTGCGTAATAAATAATAAAAAAATAACTATAGCCGACGAAATATAAAATATTTCGTCGGCTAAACCTTATAAAAAAATTCAAAAAATAACTATAGCCGACAAAATATTAGGTTATTCGTCGGCTAAACCTTATAAAAAAAATTAAAAATAACTATAGCCGACGAAATATAAAATATTTCGTCGGCTAAACCTTATAAAAAAAATTTAAAAATAACTATAGCCGACGAAATATTAGGTTATTCGTCGGCTAAATCTTATAAAAAAATTAAAAAATACTATAGCCGACGAATATAGTGTTTGAATATCGTCGGCTAAAGTTGCTGGGTTTTGAAAAAAAAACTGCAGAAAATTCACAACAAATGCAAATGACCTCATCTCCTTAGTACCCCATTAAATTTTGATTGAGAACAAGGACTAAATTTCAGAAACATGAATTAATATGATTGAGAGATCTTCCAAACTATGAGCAGAAAACCATAAGCAATCGTCACTTGTCCTAGAGAATAAATGTGAGAGTGAATGCCTTGAACTAGCAAACACATAACGACTATTATTATCCGCAAATTCAAAGACAACAACTGACGCACATCATCAATACATAACAACAAATCGTAAAATGCAGTCGAAACCCAAGAGAGATCGGACACCTCCTTCTTTGGGTTGAAATGTACTTGAGGATGAGGGAAGGCTTGAGGTTGGAGCAACAGGAGGAGGAGGGAGGGCTCGAGGAGGCGAGCCGGTGAAGGAGAGGACGGATCGGGGCTGGAGCAGCAGATAATAGACTACTTACCATCCATCTTCGCCTATATAAAGAACTTTAGCCGACGAAATTATTTATTTTCGTCGGCTAAACTCTTTTGAAAATTTTGGTTTACCGCCAAAAATTTTGGTTGAAAATTTTAAAAAATTTTCGACTTTAGCCGACGAGTTTTCATATATTTTCGTCGGCTAAAGTCCTTTGAAAATTTTGGTTGACCGCCAAAAAATTTTGGTTGAAAATTCGAAAATTTTTCAACTTTAGCCGACGACTTTTCATATTTTTCGTCGGCTAAAGTCCTTTGAAAATTTCGTCGGCTAAAGGTACCAATTTCGTCGGCTAAAACTTGGAAATTCGTCGGCTAAACCTTTGAAATTCGTCGGCTAAAAGTATTTTTATACATTTGGCATGTTGTGATTGTGATGATCAAACTTGAGAAACAGAAATCCAACCGTCAGATTTGACCATCATGATAAAATAAATGTATGGGAAAAAATTCAACTTGATCCGAAAAGAATAAGGGCTCGATCCGGACGGTCAATCTCGTAAGTCAAACCCCTAAACGCACGGAAAAGGTCGTTCGACCGTCTAAATTACGTATTTTGGCCGGACCTCCAACTGAAAATAGTTTTAAACCGATGACACGCAACAAGTTGTATAAAAATTTTACGCAAAATAACCACCGAATATAGGGCTACTCATAGGGGGAAAAATGAAAAATTGCATTGACCGCAACTATCGGCACCGAATATTTACCGGAATAGTGTGATTTTTCAACCGTGGATGTATTTCAACATTCTCGTCATATATTATCTCATGACTTTTTAGCGTTTGAAGGTTTTACGTATAGTTTGTTTTTGAAACGGAACATTTACATAACACTTGGTAAACAAGTTATACAACATTAGTATGCATGTTGTGATTGTGATGATCAAACTTGAGAAACAGAATTCCGACCGTCAGATCTGACCATCATGATAAAATACATGTATGGGAAAAAATTCAACTTGATCCGAAAAGAATAAGGGCTCGATCCGGACGGTCAATCTCGTAAGTCAAACCCCTAAACTCACGGAAAAGTCGTTCGACCGTCTAAATTACGTATTTTGGCCGGACCTCCAACTGAAAATAGTTTTAAACCGATGACACGCAACAAGTCGTATAAAAATTTTAACGGTAAATAGGGTTGACCGCAGTTTTAAAAGAAAAAAATCAAACCCTAAAAACAGAAAATTACATAAAAAGCCTAGATCCGACGGTCGGATTGGCCCCGAAAGGAATTAGCTTGGATTTGGGCCTGCGGAGCTACTGTCAAAATTTCAGCAATTTCTGACGGACGGATCAAAAGTTACACCCCTTTTTGCGTAGGACTATATTGCATCAAAATTTGTAAATATAAGGCACTTTAGCCGACGAAATTATATTTTTCGTCGGCTAAACTTTTAAAAATTTCGTCGGCTAAAGTCTAAAAATTTCGTCGGCTAAAGTTTTGAAAATTTCGTCGGCTAAAGTCTAAAAATTTCGTCGGCTAAAGTCTAAAAATTTCGTCGGCTAAAGTTTTGAAAATTTCGTCGGCTAAACTTTTGAAATTTTCGTCGGCTAAAGTTAACAGACTATAGCCGACGAAAAAAATTATTTAGCCGACGAAATAAAAATTTCGTCGGCTAAAGTTGATCATAGCCGACGAAGATTTTTAATTAGCCGACGAAGGAAAATTTCGTCGGCTAAAATCCACTTTAGCCGACGAAAAAAAAATTCGTTGGCCTGGTTTTTTTTTTTTCGTCGGCTAAAGCGTTTCTTCTGGTAGTGTAGGCTAAGTTGAGTGACTTGAATTTGTCTAAATTTATCGGCTTTATAGTTCAAACCGACCTGAATCTTTCTAAATTTATCGGTTCTATTATCTTATATATGTTTTTCGAGTAAAATGTCGTGTCGTAAAAGATGTTTAAATTAGTAACAATTTCTTTCGATAATTCAAAGCACCCGAACTTCTCAATTTGCTTTGGTCATATGAAAAGAAACTGAGTTTTGGGGATGAATATGTTGTTCTCACATTTCTTTTGAAAAAAAGTACAAAGATATATTGGTTTTTTTGCCATTAGGCTATCAAACATCAACACGCAGAACTACTATATAACTATGATTTGTAAACTGTGATCACAAACTTAAATATCAATTCTCAGCATGCAATTTACATATAACAGTAATGTTTGAACTTATGACCTCAAAATTATTAACTAAACACCTTAATAAACCATATCACAGCGTCAAAGTTGTACTCTTTTCTTTTTTCTTATTAATAAATTTTCAGGTTAGGACGAGCTAGTCCTATTCCCGCTGACCAAAAGAAATAAAAAATAGAGGCCGATTAAAAACACTAGATGATCATCATCAATTCAAATGCTACCTCAGTGTTAATTAGGTCGATGAATAATGAATAATACACTATAAAACTATTATCAGTCGAGTCACCAATGACAAAACCTACTATACATTGACAGTTAACAACTTTCCATCATCATTATACCGAGCTAACCTAGAGAGGGGTGTACCATTCTACGTCCAATACCCTGAATAGTCTCTTTTGTTTACAGCAATTTCTCAAATATAATTACTACTGCTACTACCACTAATGCATTTATGCGTCTCATAGTCATGTGAGATATTATCTTAGTCTAGATTGTTGTTGAATGTAGAACCAAATTGAACTAAGATAGCTACATGACATGCATGGAGGGGATCGATCTATATATATAGGTAGGTGATCATGAAGAAGAAGAAGAAACCGATGATGTTGATATGCGCCGACTGAGGAGGACTTCCTTTGTGCCATGCCATCTCTTATTGAGGTCTTAAAACTTTCAGTAAAACATTCACCTCTGCATCCATCTCCATACTTCTATTTGCCCCCGCCCCTCAGAAAAATCTCAGTTTCCTTCACATGTATGGACCCGTTTAAATCTACTATTATATTTTCCCATTTGATATTAATAATACAGATATACAATTTATAATTAGCTAATTTTTATAGGGTTATAAAGCCACCTTATACTATTTATGTCTTACATAGATGTAATCACTATACCAAACCTTGCAACCTAGCTAGTGTTTATACGACAGTTCTTACGTATGCATGGACTCTCATTTGTATGACCTATACATGAAAACATTTCTCTTCTAATCATTTTCATTTTTATATCATTAGCCAGTTATAAATTAATAAATTAAGGGACTAATGGGAGTAAGAGTAACCATTTTCGTTTTACTAACCACATCACACATGGAAGAGGAGGATTCCAAATTTCCAACTACATGATGATGTTTTGCATAAACGCTTACATACAAAAATCTGAAAGTTTTGTTTGAACAAAATTACTGGGGAAAATGTACGATATTGGCAGAATCTATTGTACGACGGTTCTTGTGAAGTTGTGTTCGGAACAAGGCATTGATTCAGTGATAAGAGCATGACGTTGTGCTCTTAGCTTAGGAAGTCGATCACATTCAGATAGAGAAATATAGTTCGAACTGAATTGAGCTTCGTACTGTAGAGATTGTATATCTCTGTACGGTCTGTGATTGGGCATGGGAACGTGAACCAAACCCAACTAAACCTAGCTTGGAAGTTCAAAATGGCAACACTAATGGAACGTTAATCCAAAGTCTTAGGATCTCACATATATGCACAACTTAAGAATAACCTAATCTCAGACCCAAAAAAAAAAAAAAAACCTAATCACGTAACACGCCAGGCGCGTCATAATTCTATTCAAAGTTTATCTCAAGAGCATTGAGATGATCTATAGTGCTCAAGAGCATTGATTCATTTTAGAAATTAGATGAATGTTTTCATCGTTTTCGGCACTACATTGCTTGCTTTAACCTGGGATCGATGCAGGTTTGTTTGATCTCCCTGTCCTATCAGAATAAGACCACCGGCACTCTCTAGTAGGGGTGGACTTTTAAGCACCGAAAAAACCGAAACCAGTTAAAAACGCACTGAACCGACACCGAGTAACTGAAACCGAATAAAACCGAGGCAATCGGTTTCGAAAACTGCACAAACCGAGTAGTGTAGTGTCGGTTTGCGGTTCTGTGCATCCTAAAAACCGATTAAACCGAACCGAACTGACATATATTCATTATACATATATTAATTATTAATACTTAATTTTACATTACGTGTCATGTTATTATGGGTTATGAGTTACAAATCGTAGGCATTCACACACATAATTATGTTTGTAAGTGTTTGAGTCTAACCAAATTCTTTCCCATGTAGTTTTATCTTTTGTTATATATGAATGTTGGAGGCTTCAAATTAATTATGTATAAATTTTAGCTTTCTTTTTCATTTGGATTACTTATTTGAACCTATTAGATTAACTTATTTGAAGTGTTGATAGTTTACAACTTTGATTTTTTATTTTTTATGTTATTTGGTTAAGTGTAAAAAATATTACGGATAATAGGTTTTGTAACCGAAACCAAACCGATGTTCGGTTAACCGATGAGTGCGGTCTTTTATACATTTTTATCGGTTTCGGTTCTAAAAAATAGAAAAACCGTTAGGACCGAGTCCATCCCTACTCTCTAGTATTGGACAAATGTTAATATGCTTTAGTTTTGAATCTAATATGCTTCCTGTTATTTATCATCTATGATGGTAGATATTAATACGAAACTTATTTTTGTTATATTGTTTTCCTTGAGTGTTGAGAGTTGAGTGTTTGGGCGGGGAACCCAGCTAGGTGAAGGGGATGTATATGTCTTTGTAACTACGAGGGTGTCGTCCTGATTGAGAGCTCAGTTTGGCTAAGAGTTTGGAGTATGATCATCATTTCTGTGCAATAGCTTTGAACGTACCTAAAATTTTCATTCCATACAAGGAAAATGCCATCATATCATTTCACACCCAGACTTTGTCGGGAACATGCAATCCTTCAGGTTTGGGGAAAAGAACCCGAATGACCCACAAACATATCATTGACATAGCTGGAAACCCAGTACTCTAGTAATGTAAGACATGAATGTATATTCTTGGAGTCGCTACCATGTACTAGTTCCCAGATCACTTCGATTCTCATCAGTTTAATTGGTTTTTATTTTGTTGCAGAAGTACTTATGGGATATTTAGATCGAGTTATAGGGGCCTTTATCATATATACATGTTTGTTTTCACTGTTATTCTAACAATGATGAAGAGTACGTTGGTCTATTTTCTGGTAGATTTCTATGCTTTAGTAATGAATTAAACGTGGCCGGTGTAGATCGAAGTAGAGAAGGTTTAGGCAGGTTTGAGTTTAGAACTTGCCTAACCAAATAATATATACACAAAACTATTGTACTTACAATTCAGTCTCCCTAATGATGACACTTTTGACTGTTTCTATGTTTTTTGCACAAACTAAAGAAGATAGCTAAGTGAGATTTTGGTGGAGTTTGGTTTTCTACCTAGATTTCTTTACTTTAAATCGAAATGAATTTGTTGTTTATAAGTTATCCAACAGATTTCTAATTAATGTATGTGACTTTTTGTTTCTTGTAATGGCAACATATTTGAGAGTCCGTGCATGATCATAAGCTAATCTAAGATTTCATTTCTTCAAAAACATCAAGTTAATTTCACCTCATCGCAATATTGGATTCCATCAAATCACATATATATTGCATACATTTTAGCCAATATATTAAATCAATACTATAATTACCATTATATATAACCATGCATATTGATTTAAAGATCTTATAATACAAATAAAAACAGGTTCACTATAATATGCTATGCTTGATTAGTCAATTGTGTGGTAATTGTGTGGAATGCTACAAGTGGTTGCATAGCTTTCAATTGACCTAGCTAGCAAGGTCGGACATGATCGATTAAGACCAGATGCATGTACAGGTTAATTATACCCATAATTAACTAGAACAGTATGAGTAGAATAACCAATTAAGATAAGGAGGCCTGCAAAGCGAACCGTTTGTGTTGTCATTTGTTAAGTTACAGTTAACCTAACATGTACCACAGACCAACAAGGATAACAAAGTGAGATTCCGGGATCGATGAGACTCTCTCTCTCTCTCTCTCTCTCCTTTTCTGAATTTCAGTAGAGAAGACATCAGTCAAACACTCAAACTTCATCAAACTCCAAACTGCAACTTATATGTGCCTTCTGGGCATCATAATTTCCCCAGGAACTTGTACATATGTCACCCAAGATGAAATAAACATAAGGAAGCAAAGAAATGGCCACTTTATTTTTCATTTTTAAAACCTTCAGTCCTGAACAAACTGAAAAATAACATATTCAAGCAATTAATAAAATAGAGAGCTGCAATTTATAGTCTGGGAAATTAGGATACATAGTTCAACTTGCGATAACATAAAAATTAAGCATTACTAATTAACTGATGCATTAGCTTAATTAACCATGTAATTACCAACAGGTCTTACACGGAAGGAACTCTACGATCAGTAGCCTAATCGAAGCTCCAAATCGATTTCATCCTCTGAGTTACGGCCAAGAACACCAATCTCCAAGTCCAACCTCATGCACCCATCTTCTTGAGACTGTGCATTAATCTTCATCTGACTGCTTAAATCGAAACTCTTGAGGTTTAAAGAAGGACCGGAAAGTTTACCACCCACAAGCCATTTCATGTTTTCGGTATGGCAAGTAGCAGATGGCAATGAAAATGTAGGAGGAGGATGAGAGGATTGTAATGTCCAAGAAGGTACTGAGCTAAAGCTAGTAGTTATTGGTGAGAGCTGCTGCCTAGTTGAAGCAGTAGAAAAGGGAGATGGTGGTGATGGTGGTGGTGAGGGTACGAAAGTAGGGTTAGGGTTAGGTTTAAGGTTGAGATTAAGTATAGTACTGTGAGTGTACTGACCAATCCAATCAGCTGGGGGTGAGCTTCTGAGCCTGGCACGGTCTTTCCTGTGAACATTCATATGGCCACCCAGAGCTTGAGCAGATTTGAATTCTCTCTTGCAGAAGCCACAAATGTAACACCTCGTAGGCCATGGGTACACATTCATACAGACTTCATCATCTTCACTGTTCTTCTTATTGTTGGTGTTGGAATCTCCATCAATGGCCTTAGTCATGACTAAGCTTTTGCATGAGCCAGTGTTCCTCTGCATATCGATCTGTGCTTAGATTCAACTACTGCTCAATAACAGAGGGACAGAAATGAAGAAAGAATGAGATGAAAGTTAAACAAGTAGCTTCCTGGGAATGAATACGAGAATTTAAGAGAAAGAGAAGGAAGTAAATGCAGACTGACCTGATGAGAGAAATGGTGATGATGAAGTACTGGGGTTTGAGTTTGGAGAGAGAAAGAGAAGAGACTTAAAGCTGGTTTCGTGCGAGAGGCCAAAAGATCTGCAAATGAAAGACTGATAATCTCATTGGAGGGGGTCTGGTTGTACCAGGCTCTCTCATATAATGTTTGGTGTTTGGTCACTACTTACTAGACCTCCAACCTCAGTCGGGTCAGGGTTATACTTTTTGCCAATTCTATCTCAAGCTTTATGTGGATGCCATTGAATCGTATCCAACTAGCATTGTGTATTTGCCTTCGTGAGCTTCCTTTCACAATACATGTCTCTGTTGGATTGGTGAATATGCTGCAGGAAAAGTTGAAGACACTCGAGTATAATATACAAAGATGTTTAGGTTCCCAAGGTCATATATAAGGGTTAAATAGCATGCTAGATGTACTATTTCGATATTAATCATGACATTGCTTCTTCCTTGCAAAATTTCTCTTATACATATATATCATTACTGGTCAAGAAATAGATATTCATGATCAGGACTAGCTAGTAGATATGTAGCTTAGTGCATGATTCGCATCTTGCCGGTTACTTTTGTTTTCTCTCCTTATTTTTCTTTGACCTTTGTTCTCTTACTTCCGATCATCATCGAGTGCTCAACATCAACATGGAGTATACACAAAGTTAGAATACATGCACAAATAAGAATACACAAGTAGACACTCATGCATATAGAAAAATAACATGAATAATGCTAGGTAAACTATATTATTAAGTTTGCATCTAAAAATCACTTTACGTGGAAGCTGATGTAGCATGATATTATTCAATTGATATATGGTGATGATTTTACCATATATATTTATATATTAGGAGAATCTAACTAGGGTGTCATCTCGAATAGAGAGAACACAAATTTATGTTATCTCCTAGTTAGATTCACTCTTGTCAAACTGGGATATAAAACTGATTTATACTTGTTAACATATAGGGGGTATTACATCAATTTTGCAGTTTTAAAATTGTCTTGATTACATAAATTGTCCATATTAGACTCTCAACTAATGAAATTTTCGATAGTGCATGTAATGTGTAGATTAATTTGACATTCGAAGCGTGTTTTTTAAAACTCTACAAATGTACGTATATGCTTCAAAATTTTGGACGATGCCAACAGTACTCATCAATGCCACAACATATTCAGTAGCGCTCTCTCGCTCTTTCCTCGAATAGTTGAAGTTACACTTGCTCTAATAACATATGAAACTCATGATCAAACATTACATATAAGTAGTAAATTCCATGTCAAGACACTCGGAATGATGCAGCCGAATGTTAATGAAAACATCTTGAAAGCAATCATTTTTATTTCACAGATACTTTTTGTTCATAAGTAATAACCAGTTTTAGAACCTGTATTGGACAATTGGGTGAGTAGAAAGATCGAGCATCCAAGTTACAAGTTGCTAGAATATCACTTATACAATGAAATCGTTAACTCCACTGAAAGAGGGGAAATTTTCTCTAGCCAACTAGCTATTCCTCTTCTCAAGGGAACTGGTTAATTTCTTTTCTTTTTCAAGGTTAATATTCCTCACCTCCAGAGCAATTCTTCCTTGACGCATGTCGCAATACCATTTAACCTAAGGCTATGAAGCAGATGAATGGGTAGGTCAAGTTGCTAAACTGCATGGAGTAAATTTTCCTGCTGCCACGTACCCTCTTTTTCCATTTTATATATCCCAGTACATTGGTTTACACACACCCTCCGGGTCCATCGATCATTTCACAAGAGAAGAACTGCTGCATGCACCAGCTCGACTCCTCCTTTGCATTTTCTGGTAAAAAAGATAGACAAATTTTCAGAAACCCAGGATGGCCAAAAGATCATTACCCAAACCTTCTGAGATCGAGTGAAAGACAAGGTGGCCAATGGGGGAAGTCCATCGAGTACTGAATATATAGCTTCTTCTTTTCCTGAGGTTTAAGAGCGGACTCGCAGGGTTTACCCGCAGTGGAACACGTGCTAGCTGTGTCTTCTTCCCATGCATATAAATATGGTTTTCTTCTTTGCAGAGAGACTGATCGAGTTTCATGTTTACGCCAATGAAAATCTCTGAGTATAAAGCCACCTTTTGTTTTTGCAGAGATAATTGATCGAAGGTGATGATTGATTTGAAATGGTTAATATGCTCAAGTCTTGGATAGGACACAGAGCTAATCAAAGACTATATAATATAGGTAGGGGGGAGGCCATTGGGGGCTTTGAGTACCTGTCGGTCGGTCACGCCACAACGTTAATGAAAATCGATCACTGAGTTTTCGTTGCTGTCTCATCAGACTGGAAAACCCTTGAGAAAAGTTGTCGTCACGATCACCGATCTCCGTCAAATGAGTTAAAACTCAGCTAATTAATTAACCGTCACCAAGTAACAATTAGAACGATGGGTTGGTCTACAACTTTACATTAATCTCCATCTACTACCCAACTTCCACAGCCGTCCACATTTATCGTTTGGTAATTGGCGCACATCGTTAATTTCCAAACCCTTTTTGTTGATCTTGATAATTAACCACTAGCTAGGAATCTTCGTTTTTGTTTGCGGTTGTGCATGTTTCGAGTTTGGACATAAGAGTGTTCATGAAATTAAGCTCACGTATAATTTGGTGCTGCGATGTGTAAAATAGCAAAACTATTTGCGTTTGATAACATATTTGTACTTCAAGATTGGCGAGGCAAAAACTATCTAGAATTTCATTGCATGCAAAACAAATGTTGGTACTTGCCCTACGAAACTACGAATAATCGATTTTTCCATAATGTTATAGGAGCATTCCAGTTGCTCTTTTACCAGTGAGGGATTGAATTTGTTTGGAGAATTGGAGAAATGCATGATTAAACCACAATGGTCCACAAAATAAAAAGGTTTTATAATCCTTGATGAAATTCTTGATCGAGGATGATGTTATTCTAACTTTGGAGATCAATTAAGGAGAAACTTTGAGCCGAATATACTCACTAGATCTTATGCTCAATCAACATGTCCGATCTCCATGCCCGCTGCCTAGCTTGGATTAAACAGGTTTCTCCATGATGGGAGATTGAGGCGAAAAAATCACAAATCATAGAAATTCTTACGAGATTGACAAGCGATCGCGAACAGATAAGGGGCTACAAGGCTAAATAATTTGGGTCTCTGATATATATATATATATATATATATATATATATATATATATTATCTCAAGTTTATTTACGAGTGTATGATAATCTGTTTTGAAGGTTGTGATCGATTTTCGGGTTTAGTATTGCACACATGACACATTTTTCATCAAATGGAGAACCTCCCAACTTCTCTAATCTTCTTACACTCTTCTCCCATAAAGTTTCTTACTATGAAAATGCAGGTTTTTTTTCATTACCGTTCTTAGGCAAACGAATTCCATTTCTGAATGTTGGTCAAAGCTCGTGCAGGGTGCCTAGATTAATTGTAAAGCCGATCATGGCACTAAAAACCCAGTTGAAATACAGTACGTAAGACACGGGCCATAAAAGATTTCTTGTTTTCGATCCTAACTCTTCTAAGTTGATTAATTCTCCTTCTTCACCCGTTGTAGATCAGATGTGGTGATGTCAAAAACTAAACAAAATTTGTAATAGGCTAGCTTGCTAAGATATTCAAAGCCCAAATGCCCAATACTTACAAAATACAAGCCCACAGGTGAAGAACAATATTGCATGGGATACAAAGGCTACAACATGAATTAATCAATCTCACTTCCTCATACAAGCCAGCTATTAGCTATTCGTTTAAGCTACGTACAATTTCTCAACACAACACTACGGATTGTTCAGTAATAGAGACACATAGCAAAGCAAAATTCAATCTCTCAAAACTACTAATCTTAAAATGATCTCACCAGCTCAGTCAGTCAATACTCCCAGACCCATTAGTAGGTGTGTAAGCCCCAGAAATCTGAATCCTCAGAAACTCCAACTCCATCTCCAACTGAAAATTCCTCTCCCTCTCATTCTCCAACTCCACTCTCATCCTCTCAATCACCTGACCCATCTGCTCCTCTCTACTCATCACCACCTCCCCACTGACTTCTTCCCCACGCAACAGACCCATCAGCGTCACCACATTGCTCTTCTGCTCTTCCAAGCTCCTCATAAACGCCGTCAGCCCACCCACCATCACCTCCTTATCTACACCCCCTAGCCCTACATTCCTCTCCACACCCACAACCGAGCTCCGATTCGAATCCATCGACTCTCCTGACTCGTCTCCTCTCTCAACTGAACTCACACACGACTCGTGCGACTCACTCGAACCAGGAATGAACGTTTCGCCACCGAACCTTACCATCTTCACAACCGGCATCTCCGGAAACACCGGTACGATTTCAAGCCCATCCTGATTGAAATCCCACCCGCTAATTCTCCTAATCCTTCTCCGACCCCTAGCATTGAACTCATGATCATCTTCATCTCCATCTTGATCATTTTCCTCTTTCTTGCCCAACACGCCACCCAAAACCCTAAACCTCTCCTCCACACTAGGCAGCCCATTAAGCACATTCTTGGCCAGGAAATTCATACCTCTACAGTTCTTGAAAAACGAGTGCTTCAGAAGCTTCTCGGCGCTGGGCCGCTTGTTCGGGTCCTGGTCCAAACACAGGCCCACCAAGTCCTTGAAGCTCTTGGAGAATTTCTTTCTCTTGTTATTGTCCGTTTCGCCGCGTTTCTCGTAATCCGAGAAGTTGAACCGTTTCGTGATTTTCAGCAGCAGCGATTTCGACGGCGGTAAATGCGATAACGGCGGACCTCCGTGGGCCAGCTCGAGGGCGGTGATCCCGAGGGACCAGATGTCGGCTTTGCAGCCGTAGCCGTTGTGGGAGTGGACGACTTCGGGGGCCATCCAGTAAGGGGTCCCTGCCACGTCGGATAAGCGAAACGACGACGTTGCGGAGGAGGAGGAGGAAATGTTGAGGTAGTTGGGCTCGTAGACCGAGGCGGAGACGCCGAAGTCGGCGAGCTTCACGGAGCCGTCGGAGTCCATGAGGATGTTTCGATGTCGCGGTGGAGGTGGCCCTGGTCATGGAGATACGACAAGGCGTTTAGGGTTTGGTGGAGGACGACGGCGATGCAAGGCTCCGACATACCGTTTGGGAAGGCGGAGGACATGACGGACTGGAGGGAGCCGGCGGACATGAAAGGCATAACGACCCAGAGGCGGCGGTCGACGGTGAAGGAGCAGTGGGCGGAGAGGATGTTGGGTTGGGAGAGGAGGGTCATGGTCTTGGTCTCGCGGCGGAGGGCGTCGACGGAGGAGCGGTCGAGGTCGATGGACTTGATGGCGACGACGGCGGAGTTGGCGGAGGGGCAGAGGGCTTTGTAGACGACGGCGCTGACCCCGGAGCCGATCTCGGCGAGGATCTCGTAGGCGGATGCATCCAGAGGGAACTGGACTTCATGGGCCGCCATTGGAGGGTTAGGAAGAAGGGAGGTTGGGGTTTTATGAAAAAAGAAAGGGTGAGTTAGGGTTTAAGCGGTAATCTTGTGACAAGGTGGATATAAAGCGGCGGTGAGTATGAATGCATGTGAGTGGCTATTTGCTTCTATAGCTTTTTTGGCAAGGTGAGGTGGCGTGGAGAGGAGCTGACACGTGTTATTTTTTGGGTCTAAGACGAGTTGATTAGTGACAAGCGTTGCCTTAACGAACTAGCTTAATAACCGTAAATTTTACACTAGCGTAACTGTAATCTCAGTGTAACAAACTGGATTTGCTGTAATCTCAGTGTAACAAACTATGCTTAACCGTAATGTCTACTTTGTGCTAGGCAACACTGATTGGGCCTGGTATGAGTTGGATATAATTTAATAACTATTAGCTAGTGCAAGGGATAAGGGCCTTAATGCCTGAGCATAAGAGGAGGATGGGCATACATACACTAATACACTAATATGAATAATCACACGATTGCACAGGGCGATTATTCACAGGTTCTTAGATACAAATGTCCTTATACTTGCGCGGGCGATCGGGCGTGTCAACTCGTGGTCGAACAGCCAAGCGAGGTTTTGATTAATGTAATATGTCTGATTTGACTTCTTCAAATGATTGTAGGCCGATGAATAAACCATCTTGGCCTTTAGGTTTTGATGTCTATGTTGCAAGGACTTTCGGCTGGCGTCGCCAGGATCCTTGAATACGCTTAGTCCCTGGGTGAACTCGAATGTTCGGGTGACAGACCCGTAAACAAGAAGATGAAATGAACTCGGTTGTCGAAACGTTGTGAGGTGATGTGTGTGTGACACTACAAAAAAGAATTCAATTAGCCATGGCATAGTTACTTCGCCAAAAGCTAGTTTGTTGTCGCTAAAGGGCAACGACTACGACATTTTTGTCGTTGCCGTTGAGGGTGTCGCCGTTGCTTTTGGCGATGGCATGCAACGACTGTAAAGGTCGTTGCTTATTTTGCTACGGAAAATAGTGACAGCTTACACCGTCGCAATTCACCTATTGGCTACGGCAAACTTGCCGTCACAAAGTTCTATTTGTGATTAAAAAAAAAATCTGACAAGCAATTAGCATGCCAGATTTTTAATTTTAATTTTTTTTTGTGCAAAAAGGAATAAAACATATTAAAAAAGAAATTTAACATTCAATGAATGGCCCTCAAATGCCATTTGTTTGAGCCAAAAGACATTTTTATGCAAATAATAATACTTTACTGGACTGTAAAATATCTATGTGAATATTAAGTACTTCCTTAGCCGTTTTCAGCCGGCGAGCCCAAGTTTCTTTAAAGTTTAAAAATAATGGTCTGCCAGCAAGACAACGCGAGATGATCTACATGGTCCGCGCGCGGAATTCCTACGTGGACTAACAGATCTCGCGCGTTTTCAGACACAGAACATAGCTCGCGCGGGATGGCTTGGCGCGTAAAGGGATCTCGCGAGCTCGCGCGCTTCTCGCGGAACACACAGTTCATGCGAAATGCTTTGTGTGGAATGACTTTGGCATCAGGCGAGACGGAATGCATCTAGGCGAGCTGGCGAACCGGCTTGTTAGTTCGCGAAGTAGACATATGCGGAGTCCGCGCAAAACCCTTTTAATCGTTTTAGACTTTTACCAGTCTTTGACACGCTTTGGGCCAATCCCTGTGACCCTTATTAATGAAAAAGCTTTCTTTTTGGCCCGCGGGCTGCAATAGCCCGCGAGGTGGAATTGAGCTTCAGGAATCCGCGGTCCGCGCGAGTTACTAGTTTTCTACATGGACTGTGGCACCCCGCGGGATAAGGATTGCTCTTAATTCCGCTTCACATGGAAGTCCAGACCTTTTCCTATGCGGACTGTGCGAATTGGATATGTGTCACATAAGGATTGGTCTGCATAGGAGGAATAATGCCATTATGCTTTACATTGCAGACTCCAACATGAATTCTGATTATCTTTCTTTTGCGGTACGTCGAGCTCCCACTATATAAGAGGCTCGAAGGCTTACAGAAAGCTCTCTCTCAACTCAATCAATTACAACAACACAAACCAACTGAAACCCAGTTTCTTTTGAGCCACCTCGAAACCCCGATTTTAAGCGTACCGCCGCCTAGGATCTTTCAGAGCTCTCCGGACTCTACCCCGATTCCTCAGAATCTTCCCTATAGTTGCTCTGCTCACGCCGCCTTGAGTATTGACCGCCTTGTGCTGGTAAATTCTTCATCTGAGGTGGCACCTGGAACCCCTTTTTGCCTGATTCAAGAAGTCAAGACCTATTCCTCGTCCGCGAGGTGGCACGCCCGCAACACTCCCCCTTTCTCTTTGTTCGCTATTCACCTCCGCTCCGCACGCTGAGGATCATGGCCAAACCATTGGCACACCCGGTGGGACAAGGGAGTTCAAGCATAACAATATAGGGGAATCCGAGGAGACACCATACAGGAAGCATCGGCTTTCTTGTCTCAAACAAAGATTACTACGGTACAAGCCCCATAATAGCGCGGCTTGCCGTTCCCTTACTCAAGAACATGTTCTCGCTAAGTTTGGCAATCCAGACTTCAACGAACCCGACATGGCAAGCTCTCAATCAACCCAAGACATGAGATCTGCTCCTCCTATGGAACAAACCCTCCAGATGTTTGCGGAACTCAAACAAAGTGTCACTGAGCAGGGTTTAACCACTCAACAGAGTATCGTCGACCTAACTGAGCAGGTTAAACAAGACAGAGCCCTCTGGAAGGCCGACCAAGACAAACTCACCACACTTGGTGAGGATTATGGTCAACTAGCGGGCGAATTCATAGAGACCAAGGGCCTCGTCGAGGGCAGCATTCAGCAGATCAACGTATATCTAGACCAGAGCACGGATGCCGTGAGGCAACATGCAGAGATCTTATCTCGCACATGTGCGACAGTGGATGAGCAAACTCGCCGCTTGGACGGCCACGATACCAAGCTGCAAGATCAGCAGAACGCCTCATTCTTCGGAAGACAAAACAGTCTAGATAAGCTAGACAAATTCAAGGAGAAACAGAACCGCCTAAGCTTGCGGGTCCTTGAAGTCGAAGACTGGGTGAGGGCGCAAGTGCCAATGAATCTCACCCTAGAACCTGCTGGCGCAAGCGCAAATGAGGGGACATCCAAGTATATCGCGTCAAATGAGCGCCCCAGGGAAAATCCAAAAGTCGGGGCTAAGAAGACCCCGCAACTTGCGCTAGGGGCAGGCACTTCAAAGAATCCGCCCCCGCGCGGCTCTTCTGGTCCCTTCAAGGGATTCAACAACGCCCCACGCAAAGGAAGCGGGACACCAGAAGACCCAATAATTGCTCATTCTGGCCCAGCTTCCAAGAATATTGGTCAGGCCGCCAGTTTTTCTGCATGGCCTAACCATGAAGAAGGGGGCGAATCTGTGCCTGTGACTGCTGCTGACTGGCGCCAGCTTATATCATCCATTGTCAAGGAGCAGACCGAAAAAGGCGATGCTGACCTCCAGTATCACGACCCTTACCCTGACAGTGTGGCACAATATCCGTTTCCCCATGGCTTCAAAAACATTGTCTTCACCACCTTTTCTGGGGAAACAAAGGAAGATGCAGCAACGCATATGGCGCGCTTTAAAGTTCAGTGCGCCAATATGGGAATAATGACATCCTCAAGCTCAAGCTCTTCGAGACTTCTCTGTCCGGAGCTGCTTTCAGTTGGTACTCCAGTTTGAAGCCAAGATCCATCGCGGACTGGCCCACCATGAAGAGATTGTTCCGGGAAACTTACGGTACTATTGAGCCAGAAGTGGGCCTTGACTCTCTCACTCAAATGAGCCAGCAGAGCATAGAGTCAGGAGTCTCTTTCCTCCAGCGTTTCAAAATCCAACAAGCCAAATGTGACTTCCTCCTACCTGAGTAGGAAGCCATTAAATTGGCTGTCCGCGGACTCGAGCATCGCCAAAGGTTGAAGCACCATGGAGAGCGCTTCACATCCATGAGCGACCTGATTTACAAGGTCGGCAGCTATGAGCTTATACTCAATGAAATGGATGAGAAGGCAAATGCCTCTAAAGGGACATACGTACCAGGAAGAAACAAGATAGTGGGGGCAGTAAGCCTTCAGTCCTCCACGTACGATCCTTATTACCAGAGGCGGGAAGAGTCGGAGCCTGCGCAGGACTATGAAGACGTCGGAGCAGTTGAACTGACTGGGAAGCCATTGGCTAACAAACTGAAAAATCTCAAGATGACCCGCTAGCCAATCACCATTAAGTCATTTGCATGGACCAAGCCCGAATACGAGTCATACACGTATGACGCTAAAAACGCCCATCTTGTCTTTAATGACTTGATCGAGGCGAAATACGTGCGCTTGGATCACAAGATCCTATCCAAAGAGGAGCTGAAGGACAAGAAGTATTGCATATTCCATAACGTCCATAATCACGACACCAAAGACTGTGTCAAGCTCCGCGACCAGCTTCAAACTTGGCTGAACTCTGGCGCCTTGAAACTGCATACGCCAGGGAGTTCCGCCTCTCTGGTGGATGTGGATCCTTTTCCATCCGTGGTCGGTATGGTCGAAGTAAATTGGAACGACCAGACAGAGGAGAAAGGCCACCGCCACGCCGAGTCACCTTGGACTTGTCTGACCACCCAGAGGATGAAAATCCGCGCCGAGCATCTAAGAGAGGCCGCGAGGAGGAAAATGCTAATACAGCTCGACCATCTCGCTAGTACACCTATCACGTCAACCTCGCGGATGAGGTTCTAGACGACCTTATCGATGATGGGCTTGTTACGGTGGATAGGGCCTTACCTTATATTGAATACAAAGAGGGCCGCATGCACTACAAGTTCCATAATAGCTGGGGGCACAGAACCCGCGAGTGCTATTAACTTTGCGAACAAGTCCAGGACTAGCTCGACCTCAAGTATATTCGCTTTGAAGACAAAGGCGGATTCATGATTGCAACTGCTGACGTTGCTTGGCCTCGTATCGGCCATCGTGTGATCACATTGGACATCTCTCCAAATGTAGGCTCGCGCGAACCGCCAGGTCGAAACCGCAACAGACGAGCGAATGACTATACCGTGCTGGCGAACCAAAGTGGGAATCGTGACTCGGCAAGACAGTGAGTCACCAAATCCCAGCCCGATCACCTTTCAAGGAAAGATAAGGGCAAAACTATCATGCAGGACGATGAACCGTCCCCCGCTGAGAATTTCCAGCCCATGAGCCCCAAGACTCGTGAAGAGCTGGAATAGAGGATCAAGCACTTAGAGACGTTCGTCCAATCACATTGGACAGAGGAAATACCGTCGTCTCCAGCTTCAAGCGAAATGGACATATAAGATTCTAGTAGCGAATGCCATGAAAATGAGGCCCCAAGCCCTCGTCAAGGCATTTTGTCCGATCCCTACATTCCACTGGCGTCCAAATCGGCAATCAAGGAAGGGATATGGTACATACAACAAGGAGGAAGGCCAATTACCATCTCCAAATCCAGGAAACGGAAGCTCCAGAAGAAGTATGGCAGCATCCTGCGGGCCTTGCGAGCTGTTGACGATGGTGCCATCCGTCCCTCGCAGCTTGCATAGACACCCGAAAGGATGTGGAGAGAAGCTGAAGGTCTGCGAGCTATACTCCAAAAGCCACCTATCACGCCTCCACGGGTGTGTACGCAGGTAGCAGATGACCCTGCCCCGAAGGCAAGTGTTTTCTGTCGCCTCACCGTACCACCACAAGATCCCCATCCTCAAAAGAAAAGACCATCTATAGAGCCAGAGAGGAGAAGGGATCCACAGCCTTCGCGGTGCAGGCCATCACCAGAGTCTGACCGAAGGAGGAAGCCACCAACTTCACCAAGACACAGGCATTCACCAGGAACCAGAAGAAGGAGGGAACCACCTCCTCTAGTAAGGCGAAGACTGTTTGCTACCTCGGAGCCTGAACCAAAGAGCGAGTTGCCTCGGTCATCACGGCCCCGGGAAATTCTTCGCCAGGAACCGGAAGCAAGGAGGGAACCACCACGTTCACATCGGCGGAATCCACAACCTGACCCAGAGTTGGGGGCCAAGAGGGAACCATAAGTCCCAACCTCTCCTAGAAAAAGGGAAGACAGTTCTGCCAAGGTTCCTTTAGTCGTAGGAGAGCAGATAGCCGAGGACAAGCAGTCCTCAACCAAGCTTGTGTGGCAGCTACGACAACCGGAGACTGAAGCGCCGCCAGTCGCTAAAAGTGCTCCTGCTAGCCCTAACTTCACCTAACTGATGGCCCGGCTTCTCGGAGGAAACTCACCGGACAACGAAGCCCATTCCGAGCCTCGTGTTCCTTTAGACGATGACCAAGAAGAAGGGCAAGAGGAGTCATTCACGTGCAACGTGGTTGAAGTCTCTACATGGCCTGGGAACAAAGAAGTCAACTCCATGAAGAACTCATTCGCAATGCTTGAAGGCGAACATGGGGTAATTGAGGCTCCGTTGATCCCAGTTCGCGAGCAATTATCTTTCCAGGTTGGGATGGTGTTTTTTATATCTGAGAGATATGCCCTCCCGCCAAACACAACATGCAATGCGGCGAATATTCTAGACACTAGCAACAATGTCTGTGACATGTCCCCGCTTTGCAGCAGCGAGATGGGTCAAGTCCTGGCGGAACCCGCGAATGCTCCATCTTTGGAGGCAACAAGCAACGTCACACGCATACCAACTTTGACCTTCTCCACATCGACCCTAGACATGGCCATTCACATGAGGCCATTATACATTTCGGCTGAAGTGGAAAGGATTATGGTCAACAAGGTCATGGTTGACACCAAAGCTGTGGTAAATGTCATTACCACCCTCACTATGGGACTCCTTCGTATCCTGCGCTCAATGATCCAAACCACGTCCTTGACAGTCAAAAACTTCACCGGGAAAGTCTCTAGAACTTTAGGCTTGTTATTTCTACGAGTCAAGATGGGCCTAGCATCACGGGTCTATACATTCTTGTGGCTGAATGCTCCGTATCCTACAACATGATTCTAGGTCGTGATTGGATCCATAGAAGCTTCTGCGTGCCCTCCTCTATGCACCAAGAACTCATGGTGTGGGATACAGAGACATGCGAAGCGGTTCTCATCAAGGCGGACCCACGTCTTTTTTTCGTCTCCGCCAACTTCAAAGATGCCCGCTATTACAATACTGACTTGGGCCTGCTGGATGTTCAAGGCATTGACTCCAAAGGTCTCCCATATGGGGTCATGGCCTCCAACCTAACGCGATGGAGACTCACCCAGGCGAAGGATGATTTACAACGTCCTCACACCATCGCGGATCCCCTTCAACCTTCTAATGTCTAGTGCATCCTCAGAAGAAGCACGCGAGGCTGGCTAGTCCTTGTGTGAAAGACTCATTTCATACTGGGCGGAACGCGAAGCCTACGATAAGGTCGCGACAATGGAATACGTGGATGAAATAGTGGATTATACCGACACCAAGGAGGAAGTTATTCAGTTAGCTCCCGCCGCCTTGGACGACACACCACCTCAAGTCCGCGACCCCATCTCACAAGTTGACGTCGGGACTGCAGAGAAGCACCTCCTCATTTCCATCAGTGCTAAACTGGCGGAGGAAGAACGAGAAGAACTGCTCGCCTTACTACGCGAATACATGGATTGCTTGGCTGAAAAATATGAAGACATGCCCAGTTTGTCTCTAGACTTGGTCTGTCACCGGCTACCTACTTATCCTGATAGACGTCCAGTCCGCCAGGATGGAAGATTCATGTGAACTAAGACCCAGATCGCGGTCAAGGAGGAGATTGAGAACATGCATCTATCGGGTATCATTCGCGTGGCTAAATACAACCAATGTCTATATAATGTAGTTCCTGTCCGCAAGAAGAATAGCAAAATGCGGGCCTGTGTTGATTACCGAGACCTCAACAACGCCACTCCTAAGGATATATACCCCATGCCCATTGATGACCTTCTCATTAATGCGGCTGCGGGGCATGAAGTGCTATCCTTTATGGATGGAACCGCTGGATACCACAAGATTCCTGTTGCCGAAGAAGACCGCTACAAAACCGCTTTCCGCTGCCCGGGGTTTGCAGGCGCGTTTGAGTATGTTGTCATGCCTTTCAAACTCAAGAACGCGGGGGCAACATATCAGCGCGCCATGAACCTCATCTTTCATGACATCTTGGGCAAGTTGATTGAAGTCTACATCGACAACATGGTGGTCAAAACCAAAATGCGGGCGACGCACGTCGAAGACCTCCTACAGGTTTTTATGCGGATGCGACGACATAACCTAAAGATGAACCCCGCCAAATGCGTATTCTTCGCGAAAGCAGGTGATTTCCTAGGATTCCTAGTCCATCGATCCCTAAAGACAAGGCGCATGCGGAAATAAACGCCTCACCTCCTACAACTAAGAAGGAGCTCCAACAACTGATCGGGCAAATCAACTTTCTTTGTCGTTTCATTTCAAACGCGGCAGGGAAGGTTCAACCCTTTTCACCCCTCCTAAAGCTCCAGGGGGCAACCGAGTTTGTATGGGAACCACAACACCAAGAGGCTTTTGATCGTATCAAGAACTACCTGGCGAACCCGCCGGTATTGGTTCCCCCTCGCCCTGGCATTCTACTTAAACTCTACATCGCCACTGCTGATTTATCTATTGGTGGACTCTTGGCACAAGACGATGAAAATGAGGTTGAACACGCCATTTACTATCTTAGCAGGGTGCTAACTGATTGCGAGACGCGCTATTCTCCAATGGAGAAGTTGTGTCTCACCCTTTTCTTTGCAGGTTGCAAACTTCGCCACTACATACTATCCTTTACCACGGTGGTGATCGCTCAGTCTGACCTTGTCAAATACATGCTTTCCCGCCCTATACTACGTGGACGTATAGGCAAATGGATTTTGGCTTTGTCCGAGTTCTCCTTGAAATATGTTCCTCAAAAAGTAGTCAAGGGACAAGCCATAGCAGACATCCTCGCTCATCACCCACCAACCGAGTTAACAGCGTTCTGCGAGCTAGAGTTCGCTGCCATTTTCCTTACTCCATGGACTCTTTACTTTGATGGTTCACGTACTGAATTCGCCGCAGGTGCCGAAATCGCCATTGAGAATCCTGCAGGCAATCGCTTCTCTTACTCTTTCCAGCTGGACTTCATAGGACTAGAGATTTTGCTGGATTTAGGGGTTCGCGAGGTCCAAGTCTTTGGCGACTCTGTATTGGTCGTCAACCAGTTGGTGGAAAAGTTCAAATGGTTGAGTTTGTCCATTGAGCCCTATCTACGGAAAGCATTTGCCGTACTAAACAGCTTCACTGACGTCCACATTGAGCACATTCCGCGCGAGTTTAACTTCGCGGCGAATGAGCTTTCACAGGTTGCCTCTGCTTGCGAGATGGAGTACGTGAACGGCTGCTCAAAGTCGAGCGACGCACTCTTCCATCTTTTATTGCTAGGGGCAATATTAGGAGGACTCTCCTGACGTTGCTGCCTTAGACCCTATTGATGAGGATACCGTTCATCGCCTACCTCACGAACCCTCATGATGCCACTCATTCCCGTCAGATGCGGTTCCTCGCCCTCAATTTTGTGCTGCACAACCGCAAGCTTCGCCGGCGCGGCAA
The DNA here is from genome assembly GCA_034370585.1 of Fragaria x ananassa. NCBI lineage: Eukaryota > Viridiplantae > Streptophyta > Magnoliopsida > Rosales > Rosaceae > Fragaria > Fragaria x ananassa. The sequence goes on along the minus strand of CP139761.1, from coordinate 3,942,476 downwards.
AGATGGTAATGACTTCCGCTGCGTGTATGGCAATGAAGCAAAACGATTAATGCACGAGGTTCATTCCGGGGTTTGTGGCTCGCATCGGGCAGGCCCAAAGATGCGTTGGTTAATCCGTCGCCACGGCTACTATTGGCCTACAATCCTCAAGGATTGATTTACTTTCGCCAAGGGGTGTCAGGATTGCCAAGCTCACGAACCAGTGAAACACATTCCCAACATTCCGTTGCAACCAATTATCAAGCCATGGCCAGGTCGAGGATGGGCGATAGACTTCATAGGCATCATCCATCCCCATTCCTCGGAGCAGCACAAGTTCATCATTGTGGCCATCGATTTCTTTACCAAGTGGGTTGAAGCCGAGCCACTCAAGGTTGCCTCCGCGACCTCGGTTCACAATTTTATCTTCTGCAACATTATCTCCCACTTTGGTATTCTGGAGTGCATTGTGACAGACCGGGGGGTTGCTTTCATGGCTGATTCTGTAGTCACATTCCTCACTGGTTATGGTATCAAGCTCTTGCATTCCACCCCTTACTATGCACAGTCTAATGGTCAGGCGGAGGCAAACAATAAGGTTATCCTTGGTATCTTGCGCAAAATGCTAGAGTTGAACCCTCGCGTCAGGCATTTAGAGCTTTATCATACTTTATGGGCTTACCGCACTTCCAAGCGCGGTCCGACATCTACTACCCCATATGCTCTCACGTTTGGTCACAATGCTGTCATTCCTCTCGAGGTTCACGTCACCTCGCTTCGCGTCCAAGAACAACATCAGTTGATCGGTGACGATTACCTTCAAGTGATGTGGCAAGAACTTGAAGACTTCGACGAACACCGTATTACTGCATTCAACAATCTCATCCTTGAGAAGCAGCGCATTGCACGGTCCTATGACAAAGTTACCCGCGGTCGGAGCTTTGCCGAGGGCCAAACTGTGTGGCGAGCAGTGTTACCATTGGGAAAGAAAACCGAAAGCCGCGAGAAATGGTCTGCGCGATGGAAGGACCCTTCATTATTCATCGCATATTGCCCAAGGGGGCATTTCATTTGCGCAACCTTGATGGCACGCTCCATCCCAATCCTATCAACGGATGTTTCCTGAAACGCCATATTGCTAGTGTATGGGAGCGCGCTGATCCTTCACCATCTGCCCCGAGCTAACTGTCCATAGTGCTCAGCGCCATCGCGCTAGCCTTCCGCCGCCTCCCACTAGGGGGCAGCATAAAGAAGGAGCATGAGTTTAGTTAATTTCTTTGTAAACGTACGAGGTCTAATCAATAGACTAGTACAAGATTGTGGCCTATTCTAGAGGCCCTAATTAATTTTTACATGTAATTTTGTCGTGCTAATTTCTTGGTTTCCTTTTTTCATGTCAACATAAACGTGCAAGGTCTAACCAACAGACCAGTACAAGATTGGGGCATATTCCAGAGGCCCTAAATTAAAATCTGACCATTTTTTCATCTCTCAATGGATGGTTTGTCGCCTAGCGAAGGAACGTTCATGCATGGGGGCAACATGACATGCGAAGCAATTTAGACCAAGGTCTCTTAAGTTTCCCTTGCAGCTTATTACACGCGGGGCGTCAAGGCTGGCGAAGTCCGTTTCTCTCATTGTTTGTTAATCTTTTATTCATCAGCGAGATGACTTGGTTCGCTGTGCCAATCTTGCATCGAGATACTCACCCGCTCGCGACATGTTCAATAAGGCCTTTTCGCTTGGACAATCCAAGCTCAAGGCCTAGGGGCAATGTTTGAGCCAAAAGACATTTTTATGCAAATAATAATATTTTACTGGACTGTAAAATGTCTATATTACTTCACTAGACGTTTCAAGCCAGCGAGCCCAAGTTTCTTTAAAGTTTACAAATAATGGCCTGCCAGCAAGACTACGCGAGATGAACTACATGGTCCGCGCGCGGAATTCCTAAGCGAATTAACTGATCTCACGCGTTTTCAGACACAGAACATAGCTCGCGCAGGATGGCTTCGCGCGTAAAGGGATCTCGCGAGCTCGCGCGCTTCTCGCAGAACACACAGTTCGCGCGGAATGCTTTGCACGGAATGACTTTGGCATCAAGCGAGGCGGAATGCATCTAGGCGAGCTGGCGAATCGGCTTGTTAGTTCGCGAAGTAGACATATGCGGAGTCCGCACGAAACCCTTTTAATCGTTTTAGACTTTTACCAGTCTTTGACACGCTTTAGGCTAATCCCTGTGACCCTTATTAATGAAAAAACCTTTTTTTTTGGCCCGCGGACTGCAATAGCCCGCGAGGTGGAATTGAGCTTCAGGAGTCCGCGGTCCGCGCGAGTTATTAGTTTTCTACATAGACTGTGGCACCCCGCGGGATAATGATTGCTCTTAATTCCACTTCGCATGGAAATCCAGACCTTTTCCTGTATGGACTGTGCGAATTGGATATGTGTCACATAAGGATTGGTTTGCATAGGAGGAATAGTGCCCTTATGCTCTATGTTGCAGAGTCCAACATGGATTCTGATTATCTTTCTTTTGCGGCAAGTCGAGCTCCCACTATATAAGAGGCTCGAAGGCTTACAGAAAGCTGTCTCTCAACTCAATCAATTACAAACAACACAAACCAACTGCAACCCAGTTTCTTTCGAGCCACCTCGAAACCCCTATTCTAAGCGCACTGCCGCCTAGGATTTTTAAGAGCTCTCCGGACTCTAACCCGATTCCTCAGAATCTTCCCCGATTCCTCAGAATCTTCCCTATAGTTGCTCTGCTCACGCCGCCTTGAGTATTGACCGCCTTGTGCTCATAAATTCCTCATCTGAAATGGCGCCTGGAATCCCTTTTTGCCTGATTCAAAAAGTCAAGACCTATTCCTCGTCCGTGAGGTGGCACGCCAGCAATACTCCCCTTTTCTCTTTGTTCGCTATTCACCTCCGCTCCGCACGCTGAGGATCGTGGCCAAAACACCATTCTTGCATCAAAAGAACTATCATTACAAGTACATTGACCAGTAATCAAGTGTTTCTAGTAATTCGTTCCTTAACACAAGCAAAAAACCAACCAAGTGTAACCAATTAACTTCTAAAAACCAAAGTTTCAAAAGTACGCAAGTATACCAGCAATAGTGATTCTTTAGTAGCTACTTATTGGCCATAGTGATTCTTTTTGGTAGATGCCTTGAAAACTGCTGCAAATTCTTCAGCAACATTTTTCTCCTCTTAGGTCTCCTCACCAAAGACATCCACAACACTGTCATCATCATCTTCAGCAGCAGAGGCCTGAGTATTGTACCATATTCTAACACACAATTATAACAAATTTATGCAGATTTTATAAGCAAATGAAAGAAAGGAGTTCAGTCTCCCCGTAGCATTTCAAACAAAGTAGGTAGCAAGCAAAGTATATAACATAAATATCAGTATGTAGAAGAAAATTTAATACTTGTGTCAGGACCCATCCCGAATTTCTCCCTGAAATTCGAAGTAAACCATGCGGGGACCACATCCAAAGGAGATGCTACCGAAATTTGGCATGACCTCTCTTGAAAATGGACAACCTTCCTAAAAACATCTGCAAACACTTCTCAAAATCCAACTTCAACCTTATACTTCTGGAGCATTCGTGCTCCCCAAATTCACAACACCTCCCAATTATCTACTAATTTAAAAATTAATCCCACAACCAACATTCATAGGTTTATAGCAACTCTAATAATGAAGAAAATAAACATAATTATATAAATGAGTGAAAACTATACTATTGACTATGCCTCGTCTCCATGTACGCATGACCTCAACTATGCTGACCTGCAAACTAGGCATTTAAAAAATCGAAGGGCTCAGGAGAGAAGCATTTGAAAACGTTAGAATGAGTGGACAAAAATAAATTTAAAAGAAATGAACAAATAAATAAATTTATGATTTCCCACTTTAATTTCATAGAAAAGCTTATGCATGCCACAAGCATTAAAACTTTTAACTCACAGACTGACAAATACTGAAAAAAAGTGACTAGCCCCACTAGTCTTCAATTTTATAAAATATTTAGCCTCTCAGGCTTTATTAAAAATAAGTATGTATTTATACACGTCTATACTCCCTATATAAATTTTTTGGATTCAAAGAAATTTATATAGGGCTACTACGCTTACGTCACACCATAATGCAGTTATTCACTGCGCCATTAAGATGGACAGACGAGTGTATATATAGGTGCCCATACCCTCTATATGAATTAAAACTGACACATCCCGGTTCTTAAGTTATTTTACGGTTATTTACCGTTGGTATTACTTCGGATTTTTACCGTGTTAAGTAACCGTTTATCACTTAAGGACCCTAGAGTTGACTTTTTATTACGTTTGGAATTTGGGAAAACTTTCTTCATGAAAGTTGTAGAGAACGTCGTTACGAGTTCGTAGACATGCTACGCGTTAAATTCAGAGTTAACATGGTAAAGTTATGAATTTATTGGTAAAGTTTGGAGGTAGTAAAAATGGGTAATTTTGAAGTGGGCTTATTGTTGTTGGGTATAACTATTGGACCGGGTGGGGAGCAGCCCCAGCCCAAATCCCTTCTCTTTCTTTTCTTTCTTTTTCTTCTTCCTTTCCCCGAGCTCCCCGAGCTCTCTCTCTCTCTCGGTTGAAACCCCAGCCGCCAGCTGCCGCCGTCCGGCCAGCCACCGGCCGCCTCTCCACCCCAGTTCGGACCCCCATCTCCTCCTCTCCCTCCCCGGCCTAGCCCCCGAGCCTCTAACCCGCCGGAAGAGGAGAAAAGCCGCCGGAACCGCCAGAAGTCTTTTCGCCGGAGCTCCGTCCTCCGGCCACCATAGGCCGTGATTTTTGGCTCAACTTGTAGCCCTCATCAAGGTGAGTATTCCCTCAAAAGGAATCGGTCTATTTCGAGCTCGTTAGGGTAGTTTGTATAATTGGAAGTTTTAGGGATTTTTGGTTGTTTTTGCTCGTTTGACCTAGTTAGGCTTGGATTTTGGGTTTGTGCTAGTTAGGAAAGTTGTAGAGCATGATGAGAGGAAGATGCTGTTAAAATTTCATAGGAATTGGAGGTCGCCGGAAAATGGCTGCCGGCCTCCGCCTCCGGCGGAGCCGCCGCTGGTTGGGAGATTTTAATGTTGTTAAATTTGGAATATTAAGGGGAGTTTATTGAAGTGAGTTATGGAATTTTTGGATGATTTTTGGATAGGTTTATGAATTTCCGAAGTGTGGTATTTTTTGCGGTTAATTAATGTAGAATCCGGCCGTAGGATTTAAGTCGTATTTTTGGGGAGGTTGTATTTACGGCTGCTGAGTATGATATTTAAATTCGGATCGTTTCGACGTAAGATTATCGAAGTTAGGCAATGATGAGCGTGGTTGTGGCTCTCAGTTAATTTTGCCTATTTTGTTTTAATATTGGAGTTTTAGTTGGGAACTTATTTTTATATTTGTGCCAGGGTTCGAGGGAACCTCGCTTGAGTAGTGATTCGGAATTCGTCAGGCTTAGGCCTAAATCTGTGAGTGGACATTTTAGTTTTTAATTATTATGCATGCAAGATTTTATAATTTAGTATTTTATTTTCCGAGCATATATTATAACTTCGGTATATGAAATGATCTTGGAAATTATTTGAGATTGATGCATGGATTAAATGTTGGTCATAATTTATGGATTTGAGCTCGGACTGATAATTTGAGATTTGAGTTTAGATTTTCCTTATAATTTCCGGATTTGAGATTATATCCAGATTTGCATATTGCCTGGTTTTTTTTTTCCAAAGGTGAAAGTTATTTAAATTAATTATTTCATTGAGCATTTTAACGTGTGGGACACGTCATCGAATTTAATTATTTTCTTTACTCTTTGAATTCTTTGAGTACGGTTGGGAATCGTACTTATGCTTAAGTTGTGAGTTTCGGGGAAACTCACATGGATTTATATTTCTTTATTTATGCCATACTTGTTGGATCGTTATTATTCATGCTAGCATGTTGTTCCGCCTTTTGAGACGATGTAGCTTCCACGTTTTAAGTGGGGTTACTCAAGCCCTTTCCGCCTTCGGGTGATGTGATGTAGTCGACGACATCACGCAAGCCCTACTCCTCTCGGTTATCATAACCTGAAGGTGTAGGGAGTACGGGAGTATTATTGCCTGGGAGGCAACCGAGTCTGGGAGGCTCACTTGTATGGCTATAGCTGTTTCTTATTTATCGTTGTTGATTTGACTAGCGGGGCTAGTCCCTTGTTTTGGTACCTTCTTCTATGAAGGTTATTATTTCTCTTTGTCATTAATTTGACTAGCGGGGCTAGTCCGTCTTCTTGGGATCTTCTTAATGAAAGATTTTTTGTTAACATTTACATGCCACGAATTTATAGCATATTGGAAAGTGGGAAAGTATTTAAATTTTGGTTTCTTATCTTATGTTTATTTTCGTCCACTCACTCTAACGTTTTTTTTTTAAAATTACTTTCCCCTGGGCCCTTTGGTTTTAAATGCCCAGATTGCAGGCTCAGTCTAAGTGAGGTCGAGCGTACATGGAGTCGAGACATAGTCAGAGGCTGCTTCCGCATATTCTTTATTTGTTGTTTTTCATTTAACTTTATATATGCTCTGAATGTCCAAAGGTAAATTATTAATAGTCCTTATTCTTGGTTGTGGGATTATTAGAGTTGAGTAATTGTTATTGGGAGATGTGTTGATCTTGGGGAGCAGGAAGGCTCCAGGTGTTGAGGCTGTTTGGTTTGGTTATAGAAGTGTTAAGTTGGATTTTTCAGGTAAGGGTTGTCCATTTTCAAGGAAGGTTTTGCCGATTTTTCGGTAAATTTTCCTTGAAGGTGGACCCCGCAGGATTTAACTTGGGTTTCAAGGTAAAATTCGGGGTGAGTCCTGTCAAAAACACTCATATAGAGCTACTACACTTGCATCTCACCACTAGCGGATTATAGATCTTAGCCGACGGAAAAATTAAATTCCGTCGGCTAAGATTTTCATAGCCAACGAACCTATTTTCGTAGGAAGGGTGAAGAGATCCGTCGGATAAGAAAATCATAGCCGACGGAAAATTTTGGACGGCATTTTCCGTCGGTTAAGTAAATCATAGCCGACGGAAAATTTTGGACGGGATTTTCCGTCGGTTAAGTAAAGCATAGCCGACGGAAAATTTTGGACGGGAATTTCCGTCGGTTAAGTAAATCTTAGTCGACGGATAACTCATGTCGGTAAGTATTCGTCGGTTAAGATGTTTTAAGTCGACGGAAATTATTCCGTCGACTAAGAAAAATAATCCGTCGACAAAGTAAGACTAAGTCGACGGAAAATTCCGTCGGTTAAGAAAATAAAGCTGAATTATTCTCTGGCAACGCGCAGAAGGAATCTTCCGCTTAATTATCAACCCAGCTCGGCACAGAATGTATCATTCCTGCAAAAACCTCCTTCTCTATCACCAGCTCTAAATAAAACACCTCTCGCCATGAATTGAAGTTCAAGCAAAGCAACTAATCTAGCTAGCTAGCATTTTGATCATTGGTACATATTCTTCAACCTTTACATTTTCGACGGAATTCAGTTCACCGGTCATATTTTCCGGCGACTCTCCGGCTATATTCGTTTAATTTGTATTTTTATTGTGTGTTTGTGTGTGTGTGTATATATACATATATACGATTAATTATATATATATGGTTTGATTAATATATTTTATATATATTAATTGTGTGTGGATTATTGATTATATATATATATATATATGCATGTATACGTATATTTTGTATATATATATATATGGATGTATATATATGTGTGTCAATTTTTAATTTGTTGATTGTATATATTAATTTTGTTTATGCAAATCATATATGTATATATATAGATTATATTATATATGTTGTAGCAGAAAATGATCGATGATGTTTATTAAATCAATGTATGTATATAGATATATATATATTATGTATGTGATCAACTTCTTTCGATCATTATCTTTTTTTATGTAAATCATGATGTGTATTAAATGATCGATATTTTGATGATGATATTTTCGTGGTGATATATTAAAACAATATTTATTTGCATTATAATATTTTCGTTTATGATCGATTATATTAAATTTGTGTTTGAGATCATATATATATTTCATTTTGTTTATGCTTACATTAAATTTTTTATTTTCAATTTGTGCTTAGATATATTTACTCATTTATTTTCGTGATGATATCGATATTTTCATGCATATATATATATATGGTCTTAAATCAAATATTTGATTTGATGATGTTTTTGTTTAAATCAGTTATTTTCGTCACATTATGTTTTTGTGGTGAATACGTACCGTTGTTTACGTGAGCGCGCAGTATTTTTATAGTTAGATTTTTCATTTCCCCTTTTATTACAGGTTACAACATGGCCGACAGGAGCTGGATGCAGTTACATAGAGGGCATCCGCGATACATGAGAGGAATTTTTGAATTTATCGAGTTTGTCCGTGGCAAGACTTCTCCTGGACAACTTTTCCACATTTGTCCATGCGGAAAATGTCGCAACAGATCTGCCAATTCTGTAACTTTTGAGGACATGTATGTTCACCTGTCACAATACGGTATTTGTCCCAGTTATACCACTTGGACATGGCACGGCGAAGCAAGTGAACATGTGCCCACACTTGTAGATATTCAAGCACAACGTAACCAGGGCGAGTCTTCCTCTAGTGCCAATTTCGGGGACCCTGGTGTGATGAATTTCTTAAACGATGCATTTCCGTCCTCCTCAGCATACGATGGAAGTGTTCCACAGGACAACAACAATACAACCTTCCCTGATGTCTCCCAGGTCGGCAGTAGTGGCTATGATAGTTACAACAAGCTTATGCAGCAAGCACAGACACCACTGTACCCCGGAAGTGAGCATACTGTATTGGAAACTGTCATGAAGCAGATGAGTATCAAAAAGAAGAGGAACAAGACCGTTGCTTGTTTTAACGATGACATTGCACTTCTGAAGGAGTTGCTTCCTGCTGACAACAACTGTCCAGAAAATTATGACAAGGTCAAAAGCATCTTGAGTGAGTTCGGTCTTGAGTACATCAAGATAGATGCATGCGTCAATAACTGCATCCTATACTACAAAGGTTATAAGGACGCATTTGAGTGCCCACACTGCTATGAGCCGAGGTATGAACCACACGCTCGTTCTAGACAGACAAACCCCATTCCTAGGAAGGTTCTTCGCTATTTCCCATTGGGTCCTCGTCTACAACGTCTCTACATGTCTTCACATACGGCCAAGCATATGAGATGGCACCACGAAAGGCACCAGCAAGAGCCGAATAGGCCTAGAGTAGATCCGGATAATCTCACACACCCCGCAGACGGAGAGGCTTGGAATCACTTTGACCGTTCATTTCCTGATTTTGCCTCTGAATGTCGAAATGTCAGACTTGGACTAGCAACAGACGGATTCAATCCTACTGGAGACATGAATAACTCTTACAGTATATGGCCTGTGATAGCATTTCCGCTCAACTTGCCTCCAAACATGTGCATGAGGACGGAGTATAATTTTCTTACTATGTTAGTTCCGGGCAAGTATTCTCCAGGAAAGTGCTTGGACGTGTACATGAGGCCATTAATCGACGAGCTCCTACAATTATATGAAAATGGAATCCATACTTTTGACAGGTATAGTCAGACTTACTTCTTCATGAGAGTAGCGGTTCTTTTTACCGTCAATGATTTTCCTGCTTACGGGATGATGTCTGGTCAAACTACCCATGGATACAAGGCGTGCCCTGTATGTATAGACGAGGTCAATTCCAGTCATCATGCCCACAGAATTGTTTACTTAGGATCCCGTAGATGGCTTCCACCGGATCACCCGTGGCGGTACGATGCACAAGCATTTGATGGGACTGTTGAGCATGGCCCGAAACCCGAAGGGAGGTCTGGTCAATGGATTCTGGATATGCTGAACCAGCACTGGTTTGGAATTTTGAGCAGCGCTAGGTATGTAAATGACCAGAATCCTCCCACCCCTGAAGAGTTTAAGTATTGGACGCACAGGAGTTCATTCTTTGAGTTGCCTTACTGGTCGACGTTGAAGATCAGACACAACTTAGACGTCATGCACATAGAGAAGAATGTTTGTGACAGCATCCTTGGAACAATTCTAGACATCAAAGACAAGACCAAAGACACCGCCAAAGCTCGTGCTGACCTTCAAAAGATGGGTATACGTCGAAAGCTATGGATAAAGCTAAACAAAAAGACCGGCAAACATGTAATGCCTCAAGCAGGCTACACGGTGGTTCCTAATAAGAGGTCGGAGATATTTAAGTGGCTTCGTGAGGTTAAGTATCCTAGTGGGTATGCCGGAAATATAGCTCGATGTATTAAGATGGGGGAAAATAAGATTATCGGGTTGAAGACCCATGACTGTCATGTTCTCCTGCAACGTCTTCTTCCTGTGGTCATTCGCCCGTATTTGCAGAGTGATGTGGTTGACACGTTGGTGGCTTTGTCCAACTTCTTTCAGAGGTTATGTGCTAAAGAGCTAAAAAAGTCAGAGGTCCGGTCCTTGCAAGACGATATTGCGTACATCATGTGCAAGCTGGAGAGGATCTTCCCCCCCACTTTCTTTAGCATCATGGTCCACCTCATGATCCACCTTCCTGAACAAGTGTTGCTTACAGGTCCGGTACAATATACCTGGTGTTATCCAAACGAGAGGTATGTATGCAGTCTATACTTTTGTCAATAAAGTCTCACATAACATGAATTTTTGCAATAACTTTTTATTTTGTAGGCAACTTGGAGATTACAAGAAGACGAACAGGAACAAACGTTTCCCTGAAGGTTCGATCACGGCGGCTTACATTTCTAGTGAGTGTGTAACCTTCTACAACACATATCTTAATGATGAACACACGGGAGGGGAATCTTCAAGAGGTGGAAATCAATTCCATTTATCAGTTGTTTCCGACGAAGTACAACCGTATGGCAGGCTAGGTAGGGAATACAGATTGAGTCGCGAAGAATTGAAGGAGGCTCATTGGTGCGTCCTTCAACATTGCGATGAATTGGAGGATTATCTGGAGAAACATTTGAGCAGGCAAAATGGGAATGAAGCCATTCACAAGAGAGATTTTCCTGACTACTTCCCGATTTGGGTACGTTATTCTTAAGTTACTTATAAATTTAATGTATTTCTCATCATTTTGTTTGACTAAATTGCGTTATTTTACAGATGATGCATATTCAACAGAACCAACGTGAATTTTACGACCCCGAGCTGCACTGTTTGGCTGGCGGACCGCTAAAGCACAGAGCACATGCGGGATGTTTTGTTAACGGGGTTAAGTTTGTGACATCAGAACGAGATGATGGTCGCATCACTCAAAACAATGGAGTTATGGTTGAGGGCAAGTCTCACAACTACTACGGGGTGCTTATCAGCGTTATCGAACTAATCTACGGGAACCGTATGCCGGTTGTGTTGTTTAAGTGCAAATGGTTCAATACTGACCCAAATGTTTGCAGGAGTACGGTTACAGACCATGGTTTGTTATCAGTGAACACAAACACTTCATGGTATGAGAATGAGCCGTTTGTTATTGCCGCCATGGCACAACAAGTCTTTTATCTTGATGATCCGGCTATGGGTGAGGGTTGGAAAGTGGTGCAGGTAATGTCACATAGGAATATATGGAGTGCAGCTACATTGGGAGTGGATGAGGGTACGGAACCGAGCTCTGTACCGAACGAACCATATCAAGAGGAAACTCCACCTGTAATTCCCAATGACGTGGACATTCGCGTCAACGACCAACACGTTCCTGCCATTACAGGTTACATTGAAGTTACTATGCCCGAACCCGAAGAAGATGACGAATACGAGGACGAAGAAGATGAGGATTCAGAGGAATTCGAGGAGGATGATGATCCCGAAGACCAAGATTATGAAGATGAGTATGATTAAATTAATTTGGGGATGTAACTTAACTTTCATTGGTTTATTATTATGAATTTGCATAACTTCGGAGATCGATGTATTAACAATGAAGATATGACCGGAACGGTGAAATACGTCAACCCGTGAAAAATGAAGATATTCCGGTAAAATTTCGGTGCCGGTTGTTCCGGTCAACGAAATTCTCTTATTTCTACCTAGTGGTAGCCCTATCCCGGGTATTTATTTTTTACCAAATTTTTATAGCCCCGTAAGAGTCACGTCGATTGGAAACTATTCTCAGTTGAAGGTCCGGCCAGATTACGTGATTTGGAGGGTCGAATAGCCGTTTCCGTCCGTTTAGGGGTTTGACCGCGCCGATTGACCGGACGGATCGAGCCCTTATCTTTGTCAGATGGAGCTGAATTTTTTCCCACCTACGTAATTCGTTATGCTGGTCATATCTGACGGTAGGTTTTCAGTTACTCTTCTCCGATCACCAAACTCACGTTATATGTACTAATGTTGTATAACTTTTTTATACAAGTGTTGAGTTTAAGTGTCGTTTTGAAGACAACGTATACGTAGAAGCCTCAAACGCAAAAAAGTCGTGAAATAAGATATGACCGGAACGGTGAAATACGTCAACCCGTGAAAAATGAAGATATTCCGGTAAAATTTCGGTGCCGGTTGTTCCGGTCAACGAAATTCTCTTATTTCTACCTAGTGGTAGCCCTATCCCGGGTATTTATTTTTTACCAAATTTTTATAGCCCCGTAAGAGTCACGTCGATTGGAAACTATTCTCAGTTGAAGGTCCGGCCAGATTACGTGATTTGGAGGGTCGAATAGCCGTTTCCGTCCGTTTAGGGGTTTGACCGCGCCGATTGACCGGACGGATCGAGCCCTTATCTTTGTCAGATGGAGCTGAATTTTTTCCCACCTACGTAATTCGTTATGCTGGTCATATCTGACGGTAGGTTTTCAGTTACTCTTCTCCGATCACCAAACTCACGTTATATGTACTAATGTTGTATAACTTTTTTATACAAGTGTTGAGTTTAAGTGTCGTTTTGAAGACAACGTATACGTAGAAGCCTCAAACGCAAAAAAGTCGTGAAATAAGATATGACCGGAACGGTGAAATACGTCAACCCGTGAAAAATGAAGATATTCCGGTAAAATTTCGGTGCCGGTTGTTCCGGTCAACGAAATTCTCTTATTTCTACCTAGTGGTAGCCCTATCCCGGGTATTTATTTTTTACCAAATTTTTATAGCCCCGTAAGAGTCACGTCGATTGGAAACTATTCTCAGTTGAAGGTCCGGCCAGATTACGTGATTTGGAGGGTCGAATAGCCGTTTCCGTCCGTTTAGGGGTTTGACCGCGCCGATTGACCGGACGGATCGAGCCCTTATCTTTGTCAGATGGAGCTGAATTTTTTCCCACCTACGTAATTCGTTATGCTGGTCATATCTGACGGTAGGTTTTCAGTTACTCTTCTCCGATCACCAAACTCACGTTATATGTACTAATGTTGTATAACTTTTTTATACAAGTGTTGAGTTTAAGTGTCGTTTTGAAGACAACGTATACGTAGAAGCCTCAAACGCAAAAAAGTCGTGAAATAAGATATGACCGGAACGGTGAAATACGTCAACCCGTGAAAAATGAAGATATTCCGGTAAAATTTCGGTGCCGGTTGTTCCGGTCAACGAAATTCTCTTATTTCTACCTAGTGGTAGCCCTATCCCGGGTATTTATTTTTTACCAAATTTTTATAGCCCCGTAAGAGTCACGTCGATTGGAAACTATTCTCAGTTGAAGGTCCGGCCAGATTACGTGATTTGGAGGGTCGAATAGCCGTTTCCGTCCGTTTAGGGGTTTGACCGCGCCGATTGACCGGACGGATCGAGCCCTTATCTTTGTCAGATGGAGCTGAATTTTTTCCCACCTACGTAATTCGTTATGCTGGTCATATCTGACGGTAGGTTTTCAGTTACTCTTCTCCGATCACCAAACTCACGTTATATGTACTAATGTTGTATAACTTTTTTATACAAGTGTTGAGTTTAAGTGTCGTTTTGAAGACAACGTATACGTAGAAGCCTCAAACGCAAAAAAGTCGTGAAATAAGATATGACCGGAACGGTGAAATACGTCAACCCGTGAAAAATGAAGATATTCCGGTAAAATTTCGGTGCCGGTTGTTCCGGTCAACGAAATTCTCTTATTTCTACCTAGTGGTAGCCCTATCCCGGGTATTTATTTTTTACCAAATTTTTATAGCCCCGTAAGAGTCACGTCGATTGGAAACTATTCTCAGTTGAAGGTCCGGCCAGATTACGTGATTTGGAGGGTCGAATAGCCGTTTCCGTCCGTTTAGGGGTTTGACCGCGCCGATTGACCGGACGGATCGAGCCCTTATCTTTGTCAGATGGAGCTGAATTTTTTCCCACCTACGTAATTCGTTATGCTGGTCATATCTGACGGTAGGTTTTCAGTTACTCTTCTCCGATCACCAAACTCACGTTATATGTACTAATGTTGTATAACTTTTTTATACAAGTGTTGAGTTTAAGTGTCGTTTTGAAGACAACGTATACGTAGAAGCCTCAAACGCAAAAAAGTCGTGAAATAAGATATGACCGGAACGGTGAAATACGTCAACCCGTGAAAAATGAAGATATTCCGGTAAAATTTCGGTGCCGGTTGTTCCGGTCAACGAAATTCTCTTATTTCTACCTAGTGGTAGCCCTATCCCGGGTATTTATTTTTTACCAAATTTTTATAGCCCCGTAAGAGTCACGTCGATTGGAAACTATTCTCAGTTGAAGGTCCGGCCAGATTACGTGATTTGGAAGGTCGAATAAAAATTTCGGTCCGTTTAGCAAATAAGAAAGAATTTCTTTTTTTCCTAGCCGACGGAATATTATGTTTCCGTCGACTTGGACTTTCCTAACCGACGAATTATTTATTTTCCGTCGACTAAGATGACGAAAATTTTGGCGGTTTATCATTGCGCTTTTTTTTTCCGCGAAAATTGAAAATTTCTTAGCCGACGAATTGCATATTCCGTCGCCTAAGTTACTATAAAACCTGGTCGACGTTTCTGCTCTCTGTTCTGTTCGCTCTCTCTGTCAAGCATATGAGATCGCCTCCACTCCGCTCCGATCCTCCACCCGACCACCACCGTCAACGCCACCACGTCCGACCCCCCACCTCCACCCCAACCGACTAGGACACTCACCTCCTCCACCCAATCCGAGCCTCCTCCACCCAATCCGAACCTCCTCCACCCAATCCGAGCCTCCTCCACCGCCTCCTACACCCATCACCGCCTCCTAGACACCACCACCCCAGCCGACCTAAACCCTAAGGGAACCCGTCCGACCGCCTCTCTCTCTCTCTCTCTCTCTTTCTCGCCCTCACCCTCACCGGTTCCTCCACCTAAACCGCAACGTAACTGTCGTCCTCCACAGAATTGGCAGGTTAGTCTCAAGTATTCTCCGATTTTATTACTCTGTGAATTGATGAATGCTGGTCTGTATATATGCCGGTTCTGTTTGTTTTGTAGTTGTGAATTGATGAATGCATGCTGGTCTGTATATATGCCGGTTCTGTTTGTTTTGTAGTTGTGAATTGATGAATGCTGGTCTGTATATATGCCGGTTCTGTTTGTTTTGTAGTTGTGAATTGATGAATGCTGGTATTACTATTTGCCGGTTCTGTTTGTTGGTCTGTATATACAATTGATGAATTGATGAAACTATTCTCTGTTTGTTTAGTAATATATGTGTTTGATTTGTGGAGAAATGTTGTGAATTGTTTAGAAAGTGTGCATGAATGCCCTTAATTGATAGTTTGTCGACGGAGATCATATATGAACTTGGTTTTCGATTTGGTAAATTATAAGAGATTAGAAGTTAGTGGAAGTATTAGTGTGGAAGGATATGCAGGCAGGCATTTAGCTGGTTATGTTTGTGTCATTATGCTGCCGGTGGATTTTGTTTTGTGTCTCTGATTCTAAAAAATGTAGAGAATGGAATTATTGACTGCACATAATGTATAGATAGGTAAAGACATAGGAATGTGATATATCATGTAGGTACAACTTGTTAATATAGGATAGATTTTTACATGAATTGAGGTATGTAAGAATTTATACGTTTCACATGTTTAATTAACTTGTTATGTTTAAAGATGCCGATCATTGGGAAGAGGAAGCAACGTTCGGAGAGGGCTCAACAGATGATGGCGGCCTTATGTAACCAGGCTACTGCCAGCCAGCCCACACCTTTGCCGCCTGGAAGAGTACCACCAGGGGCTCCTCCTTTGCTCATCAGGCCGCCCTTTATACCATCCGATACGACTTCCACTATTGGGGCGACGACCGGAACCACTGAAGCGTCGTCCACATCGGCTTCCGAAACCAGCAGGCCCATTCCTAGTGCCCGCTGTAAAGCAAAGGCCCCCACTACAGGTAATGATATTTTTTAAATAAAAAAAATTATATTTTTTAAATAAAATAATAAAAAAATCGTTTATTTTTTTAATTTTCTTGGCATGATTAAAAGGCTTAATTTTCTTGTAGTAATCCATATTTATTTAAAATAATAAATGTTTTAAAATAAAAAAATTATTATTCTTTTAATTATTAATACTTGAATCTTTTTTGCAAATGATACCTAATATTTTGTTTTATTTATTGTAGGTCCCCCACCGAAAAAGAAACGGGGTTTTGTGTGTGGAAAGGCGACGGAGGCGTTATGCAAGAAGCTAGGGGGGAAGATACCGATAGAGTATTGCCCTCGTATGAAAGGGCCTAAGGTTCAAGGGGTCAACAGTCTTTTGGTCAAGGACATTGGGTCGGCCATACGTAGCCTGGTTGGAACGAGGGCTAGGACGTTCCACGACCTTGAGCAATCAGAACAGTGGAAGGTGTGGAACGCATTGTCGGTAAGTACATAAAAATTAATTTACGTAGTTTGGTTTATTTGAATAGTTTTCAATTAATACTTTTGTTGATGTATTAATTTATTTTTATTTCTTAGCCATGGTACATGTGGGACAACAATGACATTGTGACGGTGAGGTGGATCATGGACACGGCACAGGCTAGGTACAAGGAGTGGAAGTGGCAGTGTCACAATGTCTACCAGGAGCATGGACCAGAGGGGATGCCGACGGAGTTCTATGGGAGGGAGGATGAGTGGGCCTTTCTTTGCACGCATTTTGAGAGCGACGCGTTCAAGGTATGTGGGTTCGGTTATGCTATTTATTGCCATGTTTTAGGTTTATAGAATAAAATATTATTATTTATTTTTTTAATAAATAAAAAAATATAATTACTGATATTTTATTTATATCGCGTATTAGAAACTCTCGAACGCGAACAAGAAGAACCGTGGTAAGAAGACGATGCACCACCATAGCGGTTCTTCTCCTATTGTCTACATCATGGAGGATCTAAGGAACAAAGGTGAGCCCTTGCCGATCATCAAGGGATTCGAGGCGAGTTATGTGAGACCCGGTGACGAAGTGGCCACCCAGAAATATGTAAGTGTATTTCCTTTAATTATTTAATTAATTATGTCTCTTTGATTTGGATACTTAGTATTAATTAAGAAATATGTTGGTGTTGGTGTAATTGTTGTTGAATTATGTGGTTGGTGTATTCCTTGGTGTTTTGTTTATGCAGGAGAAGATGCTTGCGGAGGTCGAAAGCCGAAAGACAGACTTGAAGAAGATAAATCCGGAAGCTACAGAGGAGGAAATGATGGAGATCATTCAAACACAACAAATTGATGTGTTGGATGCTGTGTTGGACAAGCGCAAAGGGAAGGAGATACGAGGGATGGGACGAGCAGGTGAGCGAGACTTGAGCCAGTCCTCGTCCGGTTCGACCTTGCGGAGTCGTGCTCCTCCAAATCAAGACAGGGAAAGGATTGAACGCCTTGAACAAGAGGTCCGTGAGTATAAGGAGCGGACTGAGCGGGCTGAGGCCGAGTCTCTGTGGTACCGTAATCAGTACACTACTGTTAACTCACGGATGGACCAGATCTTCTCTCGCCTAGGTCTAGAACCTGAAGGTCCGGCTCCTCCTCCTCCGCCTTTTACGGCTCCTCCTCCTCCGCCTTTTACGGCTCCTCCTCATTCTTCTCCGGGTCCTCCTCCTCCTCAGTCATCTTCGATTCCTCCTACTCAGTCGTCTCCACCTCCTCTTCCTACTCAGTCGTCTTCGGCATTTGTTGATGAAGATCAGTTTTTGAATTTTTATTAGTTTTAGTTTGTATGAACACAATTTTAATTATTAATGCATAATTTTTATATTATTAATGATTCGATCTATATATTTAGTTTTAATACAATTATTTCTAAAACAACCGAAACAAATATCTACTTTATCAGTAAAAAAATTAAAAAACCAAAACAAATAATAAATTGTGAAAAAATAATTCTGAAAAAAAATCTGACTCACCTTAGTCGACGGAAAATTGAAAACCCGTCGGTAAGGGTATAAACATTACCGACGGAAAATTTAATTTCCGTCGGCTAAGAATGAATAACGACCGACCGTTGACCTTCTTAGTCGACGACAAAGTATACTTTCCGTCGGTATAAGATAATCATTACCGACGGAAAATTTTATTTTCCGTCGGCTAAGAATAAACAGAAAGAGGACCGTATCGTCGGCTAGATCTTAACCGACGCTAATTTTCCGTCGTTTAAGAAACTGGAATCCTAGCCGACGGAATATTTCGTCTGTAAAGAAGGAAGACTTTTGTCGTTTAGGTAAATGTTAATCGACGGAAATAGAGCCGACGGATTTTTTCCGTCGTTTAGGAAACAATAACTTAGTCGACGGAATAGGCGTCGACTAAGATCCGTCGATTAAGATATAACTTAGTCGACGGAAATTAAATTTTCCGTCGGCTATTGTCTTAGCAGACGACGGTTAGCCGACGGATCTTAGTCGACGACTATTCCGTCGACTAAGAACTTAGTCGACGGAATATGTTTCTTAACCGACGGAAATATTCCGTAGGCTAAGAATCGTAATCCACTAGTGCACGCTCACGTCACACCGTAATAGCAGCTAATCGCTACACCATTAAGGCGGATAGACACGTATAGCTAGCTAGCATTTATATACATATTCTCCTCATAAATATACTTATATATATATGTCCACCGAAAAATCTCATTTTCAGTAACTCTCCAAAATAAAGAAAAATTGCCAAATTAAAAAGACATCACATGCTCCAATAAAAAGCAATTGTTCAACAAGAACCAAATGTGTCAAAACCCACCCCGAATTTCACCCTGAAACCCGAAGTAAGTCTTGCAGGGACCACCTCCAAGAAAAATTTACCGAAGAACTCGGCAAACCTCTATTGAAAATGGACAACCCTAACCTGGAAAATTAAAGAACTACTCTCTTATAACAAGTTAACCATTCTCCATTTCAACCCATAAATATTCAAATACCATAACATATGTCTTAGCACACTATAGATAATATTGTACAATAATCCCAAGAGTATTCAGAGCTATTAAAACCAACGGAAGCAGGAAAAATAACTTAGTAAGTTAAGCAGGTAACCTACTGGTGAAAAGTGGCTGATAGATGGGTAACTATGTCTCGTCTCCTCCTACTAGTATTGACTTGCACTCTGCAGACTGGGCATTTTAGAAACGAAAGACCCAGGGGAAAACATTTGAAACCGTTAGTGAGTGAACAAAAATAAATTTAAAAGAAATAATTTTTTATGTTTTCCCAATTTAATTTCCATAGAAATTATGCTGCATGTGACAGCTCAAAAATTCTCAACTCATAAACTGACAATATACATGGCTAGCTCCGGCTAGTCTCCAACTTAAAAAAAAAAAATACAGCCTCTCAGACTAAACTATATATATATATACATATATGTATGTATTTACACTTGTCATACTCCTTGTATGATTTCTTATGAAGAAATATAAGAAAAATAGAAATTCATACAAGGCTGCTACGCTCACGTCTAACGCTCACGTCATGCCATAATGAAATTTTACCTCATTATGGCGGAAAAGCACGAGTGTATATATACGTGCATATTCCCTATATAAATTCTTAAATTTATGTATGGCTACGACGATTGCGTTTAATGCTCACGTCACACCATAATAGAATTTTACCTCATTATGACGGAAAAACACGTATAGCTAGCTATCATTTATTTATATACATGCTATCCTCATAATCATCCATATATGAATATATAATCACCGAAATTCTCAATTTCGGTTATTCTCCAACAAAAGAAAATATTCATCAATAAATCTTTTGCATGCATATTATTTAAAACAAATGTCCACTCATAAATTAGGCCTAAGCCTGATGTCGGTCTAAGGCCTCATCTGCTCGAGCCTCATCACGTCTTGTTCCAAAAACATAATTAAATCCTCAACTATAACCCAACTCTTATATAAAATTAGGCAAAATTAATTATGAGTTTTGCACGCTTATCCATACCTAACATCTTAACTCTCAACTTCGCTTTGATCCATACTTTACCACAATATCGATATCCTTACTACCAGTCTTTCCTGTCCTAACAACAATTAACCAACAGCTGCATTATATCCCATTAACCGCCACAATTCTTAACCATTAAAAAATCTCAAACCTTATCAAAACTCCTCCAAAAAATTCAAATTATACTTCATTAAACTCCCCTTAAGAAAACACATATAAAACTATGAAAATCCCCTTAACAGCGGCGGCCGGCGGCAGACTCCGGCAACCTCCAATGCCTGTCAAAGTTTAACAGCATCGTCCCCTCAATCTCCTCTACAACTTTTCTAACTAACACAAAGTTCAATTTCGAGCTTAACTAAGACAATCGACTTAAAACAGTAATTAGAGCCCTAGAATTTCAATCCATGATTTCTCCTTACCCAGACCGAATTAAACTAATCTTCCGAGAGATTGAAGCACTGGAGGAAAGCTTCCAAACGAGCCAAAGATTGCTAACTATGGTGGCCGGAGGAAGGAAATCTGGCGATAGAGAGCTACGGACAGCTGGAGCTTCTAGGCGCGACTGCTCTTTCACAGCAGCGCTAGGGAAGCTGCCACTAGTCCCGGAAGATGGCTGGGTTGACGGCCGACTGATTGGGACCGGTGCGGCGCTCTATGGTGGCCAGACGACGGTGGAGGGGCTCGGGAAGTTTTCCGGGAAGAGGGAGGGGGAGAGAATCGAGAGGGAGGAGAGAGAAGAGAGAGAAGGAAAAGGTTGGGCTTCCCCCAACCGGTCCAACTTAAATCCCCAACAAATAAACCCACAAAATTTTTACCCCTTTTTTACCAACACAAAATTTACCTTTTTAGTTGATAAATTTTCCATGCTAACTCCGAATTTAACGGATAGCATGTCTACGAACTCGTAATAACGTCCTCTACCACTTTTATGAAGAAAGTTTTCTAAAATTCCAAACGGAATAAAAAGTCAACTTTAAGGTCCTTAAGTAGAACACGGTAAAAGATCAAAATAATACCAAAGTAAAATAACCGTAAAATAATTTAAGAACCGGGGTGTGACACAATGCATACATATTATTTAAAACAAAAATCCACTCACAGTATTAGACTCAAGCTTCTAAATGATCAGAATACTCCTCGAGATTTGCCTCCGACTATTCGGAATAGAAACGATGATGCAGCGGCCTCTACCACCACCTCCATCGAAATAGAAACCATGATGCTGCCCCCAAACTCAACCAGTCCAACCCTAAGATGTATCACATCTTCCCCAAAACCATCAAAAAAGCCATATCAACATATAGATGGTCAAATTTCTTCAAAAAAAATTAAAACATGGCTTCAAATTTGAGCCTAAACGAGAACAGATCCGGAAAATCTCAACACAGAAATTTGGCCCGATCAAGAAACACCACCGAATCGACCACGTATCTGTTATCCTTGTTCGAATTTGTCATCACCACATTTCTGAAATTAAAAAACAATTAGAGTCAAATTAAGTTGGAAAATTTAATCTGATCTACTCATGGTTTTACTCAAATATTCAAACTTCACCTTTCGCTGGCACCCTCAGACTTGATCAGACAGAGGAAAGCAGTGGTCTTGCCAACGAACATGGGACCCATTATGATGTGGACCTAGCTGGAGAGGCAGCGGGCGAAATTGGTGTTGAGGGGGACGAAGGGTTTGATTGAAGCCATACGTTTGGGGTCAGAGTTTGAAAAGAGGTTTGAAATTAGGGAAGAGAAGGAGAGAGGAGACGGAAAGAGAAGAAAGAAGGGAGCTAGGTGGGAATCTGGAAAGGAAGAGAATGGATTGAGAAACAAAAATGAAAGGGGGCGGAGATGATATGAGAGAAAGAGGGTGAGGTTGAGTTTAATTGGATAGGGTTAGTTTTAATGAGATGAGAGATGAAATTTTTTTTGAACAAAAATCATTTGAATTTTTCTCAAATTTTGGCGGAAGGTTTCACTGCCTAAGTTTTTTTTTTAAACTTAGGTTTCACTGCCTAATTTTTCTCAAAAACAGAGCTCGCGCGCGAAATGATCTCGAGCGGAGTGAGGATCACGCGAGCTCACGCGTCTCCTACGGAACACACAGTTCACGTGGAATGCCTTCGCCCGGGATGAATTACTTGTTGACTTTGGCATCATGCGAGGCGGAATGCATCTAGGCACGCTAGCGAACTGATTCGCTAGGTCGTGAGGTACGCGGAGTCCACGCGAATGCTTGCAATCATTTCTGACTTTTTACAGTCTTTGACATGCTTTGGGCCAATCCCTGTGGCCCTTATTAATTAAAAGCCTTGTTTTGGCCCACGAGGTGAAATTGAGCTACAAAGTCTGCGGTCCGCGCGAGCTATTAGTTTTCTACTTGGACTGTGGCACCCCGCGGGATAAGATTGCTCATAATTTCAGTCTGCATAGGACTCTATAGTTGAGAGGCGCGCCGGAGGTAGTGTTCTATTCTAAATGGACTGTGCGAACTAGATATGTGTCACATAATGATTGGTCTGCATGGGAGGAATAATGTCCTTATGCTTCACGTTGTAGAGTCCAATAAGGATTGTGATTGTCTTTCTTTCGCGACAAAGATTGCTCCCACTATATAAAGAAGCTCGAAGGCTTACAGAGATCTTTCTCTCTTTGAACACAATCAACAATCTTTACAAACAACACAAAACAAACTGCAACCCAGTTTCTTTCGAGCTACCTCGAAACCCCGATTCTAAGCGCGCCGCCGCCTAGGATTCTTCAGAGCTCTCCGGACTCTACCCGATTCCTCGGAATCTTCCCTATAGTTGCTCTGCTCACGCCGCCGTGAGTATCGACCGCCTTGTGCTTGTAAATTCCTCATCTGAGGTGGCACCTGGAACTCCTTTCGCCTGATCAAGAAGTCAAGCGCATGCAATCAATCTTTTCCTCGTCCGTGAGGTGGCACGCCCGCAACACTCCCCCTGTCTCTTTGTTTGCTATTCACCTCCGCTCCACACGTTGAGGATCATGGCCAAAACAAAAGTAATGAAAGGAATCAAAGCAGAAAACTTACGAAATCCTAAAAAGGGCAGCAATGTGCTTATACCACCGAGATGCATTCACGTATTCAGATGATGGAGGTTTGGAACGAGCAACATGCACCGTGATATCATCCTTTGATGCCTGATACCTAGTGATGTAGTTGCAAGTGAGCAAGTACTAGCTAATTTCTTGAGGCTAGCAACCGAGTTGATGTCATAGAATGCAACTGCCATCTGTATGTATTCTCAAAAATTTGCTTGTAACAAAGTAAGTTTAGTTAATATTCATCAAATCGATCAATTAGTAGCACGAGACAATCTGCAGTATTTACACAAAATAACTAATAACCACTCAGACAGAAAGAAGAGAGCAAATCATTTTAACACTCAGAAATTAAGCACCTTCCTTTGCACTGTTTTTCCAAGAAATATAAACATAAACTAGAATCGTAAACATTCAGAACCAACAGAGAGGCAGTTCAAACAAAATACACCCTTTGTGATAAAAACAAAATCCATCAAACTTCAATTGAAAATTAGGAATAAAAACAATTGAGAACATATTGCCATCATAACATGTCACTTAATAGACACAAAGCTTTACAACAATTGAATTCCTAGGGCAAAAGTCTATTGACAATATTTATCTAGGCTGGCCTATATCAATCCATAATATATACCCACAAAAAGAAAAAGGGAAGTCTATTTGAAGTTTGAACCCTACTGAGGAAAAAAAATTCTGAAAACAACACCTATGCACTTACATTCCAATACATAATAGACTTTTTCCAACATCAAAACAATTATGAAAAGATTACAATCTAAGTTGAAGATAATGCCCAGTCCTAACTTCATGACATGAAAAAAATGAACAACGAGGATAAGTGAAAGTGAAAAGAGCAAAGAATGTTGGAACTTACCTTGAAGTCCATGTACCTGTGGAAACGAATTGAATAGAATCTGATTCATAAAAATGGAAAATGCAGGCTATTTTACCATCCCAATATATAACTTACAAGAGAAATAGGGGTTACCAGGCGAGTAGCTTAGGCTGGCGGAGCTCACAACGAAGCTGAGGTGATCCAAGGTATTGGAGACTCAGACCATGGAGATTTGGTTAGTGGAAATGGTGGATCGAGCTCGACAGATCTGAGAGTGGAAGAGGCATTTCCTGCCGCCAAATTGGCTCGGCTCAGCCTCCTCTGACATGTCGTCGTCGCTTTCCTCCACTACATAGCTCCTCTACGCTCACCGAAACTCCTCAAATCAAACACATGTACATCATAACCGATGTTCTAGGTGTTGGAGGCTCAGACCATGGGGATTTGGTAGTGGAAGGGAAGTTGATCTCACCCATGGTGGCCGTGAGGCTTAGGGGTGGCTAGAAACGGCGGATCGAGCTCGATAGATCCTACAGTGGAAGGTAGCTGTGCTCGGGTGGTTGCATGTGGTGGCTAGAGGTGTTTCCGCCGTCAAACCAAGTCAGGCTTTGATTAGGGTTAAGAGAGTCGTCGTTTGGTATGGGTGGCGTCTAGAGACGGTGGCCGGACATAGAGTTTCCAGCGCTGGCAGTGTAAGGGAGAGAAGAGAGTTTAGAAATATAGGGGGAGAGACATATGGTTGCGCGGCTAGGGAGAGAAGAAAGTTTGTGGGGTGCTAGGGTTTCTAGCATTCCATTTGTACTTACCCGCTTCAAATGACGCATTTGCCTTCAAGATTATTAACGTTGAAGATGAAGCATGTAGAGATGAATGGCCAAGACCGCCTTATTTTAAAATTCTAATTATCTTTTAATGATATTTCTAATTTGATATATTCAGAACTTTAGAAAATCGTAATTAATAACTGGGAGCCCTTTTAGTAAGAACCCTTAAGTTGATGACTTTTCGGTTTATGGTTTAAAATACCTATTTTTCGATCACAGCTTAGCATCTCATCTTTTTAGTTTTTAGATTTATATGTGTAGATCAACCCTACAAATTTTTAGCCAAATAGGTGATCGTTAAGGTAACAAACTAGATCAAATTCATGGACGAACCAAATTTGTTAAACATGAACTGTTCAAGTTCATAATTGGTAAATCACACTTATGAATGTCTTAACGATTTTCAATATGGCTAAAAATTTACTGAAATGATCTGCTAATAAATACATATAAACTGAACGGTCAAGATGTGAATATAAGATCGAAAAATGGGATAAGCCGAAAAGTCATCAACTAGTCTTCAATTTAAGGGTCCTCATTAGAAGGGCTTCTCCTTAATAGCTTAGGACATCAAAAAAATTTACAAAAATTCTCAGGCACTTGTGAGCACAAGATGTATCGATTGATGTAAAAATTTTGGGATATTATATTTTTGTGATAGGGCTTCCGTTAGAGAAACATAAGTATATATTACGTTGACCTGATTGACCGATATGGAAACAAAGACCGTCCGGGTTCATTTTTTTTCCACAACACCTATTAAGTATTAATATGTATTAAATAAATGGGTGATGTCAAATTCATAAATTTTCAATTTTTATTATTGGCATCACTTAAAAACATTTTAGGCTCACTATTGTTGTATAACATGTTTATTGTTTATTACATGTTTTTGTCATCATTTTGGTCTCGATCGACGCGGTTAACTCAAAACACTGAATAACCGTCAAACTAAAAAGCTAGTTTTTGCTTCCTTACAAGTTATTTTCTTGATCCGTTAGTGCTCACGCTCTCATGAAGACGAGATGTGTCAATCCATATAAAAATTTTGGGAAGTTTATATTCCCGTGATAGTGCTCCCCTTAGTGAAACATAAACAAATTTAAGTTGACCAATTTGACCGATATGAAAACAAAGGCCAATTGTTTTCATTTTTCTACATAGAACTTATTAATATGTGTTAAATAAATGGGTGATGTCAAATTTGTCAATTTTAAATTTTTATTATTGGCATCACTCAAAATCATTCTATGTCTATTAGTGTTGTATAACATGTTTATTGGTTATAGGGGATAGCATACCTTTCCAAACAAACAAGGTGGAGCACAAATAATTTGACAAATTCGACCATTGGATTTGATCATTATAAGGAAATACGACTATGGTAAAAAATTACATGTTTTTGTCATTGTTTTAGTCTCGATCGACGCGGTCAACTCGAAACACTGAATAACCGTCAAACAAAAACACTTGTATCTACTTCCTCACAAATTAATTTCTTGATCAGTCAACGCTCACATGCTCGTGGGGACGAGATGTATAAACCCATATAAAAATTTTGGGACATTTATGTCCCCGTGATAGTGCTCCCTTATGGAAGCATAATCTTATTTTCAAGCTAACATTTTAAAGAAAAATTAGGAAAAATTAGCGACGGTGGTAACATGCCGTCGCCATTGATTATAAAGTGTTTGAACCAGAGGGCATTTTGTCCAAATAATAATACTTTACTGAACTGTAAAATATCCGAGTAAATGTTAATTACTTTCTTGGTTCACGTCATAACCGGCGAGCCCAAATCCTCCAAGTTAACAAGTGTTAGCTCGCCAGTAAGGTCACGCGAGCTAGAATACAAAACCCGCGGGCAATTATTACTTCGCGCGGACTACAGATCTCGCGTGCATGGTTATTTTGCGTGTAGGCGAGGCGAAGGACATCAAGGCAAGCGAGCGAGCTGGTTTGTGGGCAAGACTTCGCGAGGAAGCAACATGCGGAATCCGCGTGCCCCCCTTTAATCGTTGAAGACTTTTACAAGTCTTTTACATGCTTCGGGCTAATTCCTGTGGCCCGTTCAATATAAAAGTCCTTCAAAATCCCACGCGATGAAGTCAGTAGCCCATGCAGAATGCGCGAATTGGACATGTGTCATTTGTTGATTAGTCTGCATGGGCTAAGCCTTGTTCTCGTGGGATTAGGGTTTCAAAGATTATCTTACTTTTGCCGCAGTCGAGCTATATAAAGGGGACAAACACAGACAATTAAAAACGATCAAATCACTCAACAAATACAAAACAAACCTCAACCTAGTTGAAAGCCCTTTCGAGCCTCTTGAAAACCCTAACCCTAACCCTAAGCGCATCGCCGCCTAGGATTCCTCAGAGCCCTCCAGACTCTACCTCGATTTCTCTCCTACCTCCCTATTGTTGTTTTGCTCGCGATTTACCGTGAGTATCAAATTGCCTTGTACTCGTAATTCCTTGTCCGCGAGGTGGTACATGGAAACCCCTTCCACCTGATCAAGAAGTCAAGCGCACTACAACCTTTTCCTCATCCGCAAGGTGGCACGCCCGCAACATCTCCCCCACTTTTACTCGCTATCAATCTCTGCTCCTCGCGCTGAGGATCGTGGCCAAAACATAAAGTATGCCATGGCTTCTTTCCGCTATCGCAGAACTTAAATTTTTTTCCACAGCACAAAGTTGCCGTCACAAAACATCAATTTTTTTGCCACGGCATAAAGTTGCCGGTCGCAAAACTTAAATTGTTTTGCCACGGCGTAGAGTTGCTGTCGCAAAATGGTTTTAATTTAGCGACGGAAGCGTTGCCGTCGCAGCGCCGTCACTAAACTTAGACCAATGGCGACCGCAAATCCGCACTGTGACAATTTGGGGTGGCTAACTTAATTCTTTTTTGTAGTGTGAACAGCAAATTGCATCGACCTAATCCAAACTGGCTGAAAGAGATCAATGGACTAGAGTTCTACGTTACAACTACTCCTAGTTGAGATAAGTAAAATACGTGCATGTAAAGTAAAGAACAAGAAATCTAAAGTGCAAGAATATAAAGAAACAAGAAAATTAAAGTGCAAGAATGTAAAAAACTAAATCGAAAATAAAGCTAAGAAATGAAATTGGGTTTGAAGTTGAATGGAATGGTAGAATACCTATGCAATAGAGAGATAAGTTTGTATGAAAAGTTGTATGTTGATTTGTTTGTGTGGTGCAGGACCTTTTATAAAGATATATAGACAAGATTAACCTAGCTACTTGCTTTCTAAGTTATGAGATCATCACGGAGGGATTCGATTTACCTTTTGGATTGATTCGTACATGATTACCCTGATTTGATTGAAATCTCACGGCTGAAATCTTCAACTTGATTGGAGCCTTTCCTTATAGAGATTACTTCCCTAAATGAGTTCTCGGCCGATCGAGGTTGTAGTTTAGGCTCGACCGACTACTCACAATCTCTCTTTTGACCCAATCGTGCTTTAGTCCATCTTGCTAAAAATTTTCCAAATGGATTGATGCTAACTTGAGATAAAGCCACCACCTTGTTCGAATGACATCTCTATTTCAGTCGTATGACCGAACTACATATTCTCGGTCATATGGCCGAGTGAACACCTTTGCCTCGGCCATGCGACCTTAACAACCTTCATTTTCGACCGGATGGCCGAAATACACCTAAGAATATTTTGACTTTGGGTCATATGACGTAGGATATTTAGAATATGGGCACCTTATCCCGGTCATATGGTCCAACGTCTCTCTCTCTAGCCATTTCCCTCATTTCGGCCGCACAGCTTCATTCTTCACATTCTTGGTCAAATGATCGGGTGCCTTACTCGGTCGAAAGCCAAAGTACCACTCTTGGCCAAAAGCCGAAATATCACTCTCGGCCAAATGACCAAACTAATTTCTCTCTAATCGCGGACTAACAAACCGATTTGGATATCTCCACAAATCGCTAAATTTTTTATTTTTTTATTTTTTTGGAATTACGAATAAATAAATTTAAGTGCAAACAAAACAATTACTTTTACTCTTTTGTTTTTAAAGGAAAAATCTAAGACTGTTTTGAACCGTGGGACCGGAATTGGACCAAAAAATTCAGCTTGTAATAAGTGTCGAAAACCGCTAAAAATCAAGACACTAGGTATCTTTTGTCATATATAACGCTAGAATACAACTGAGACGGAAGAAGATTGGCCATATATAATGCAAGCATGTGACTTTAATTAACAACTTTGATTTGTAGTCACCGATACATTTTCGAGCAATTGTTCAGTGCTCCTAAATGATCACGTGACAATCTGATGTGGTTCTCTATTCTATTTAAATTTTGACATGTGGATTTTCATGATGAAAAACAATTTTAGCGTTTTTGTCAAAGACCATTTTGGGTTTCTTGTTGATTTTTTAAATCCTAACCCTTAACCCCTAAACCCTAAACCCTATACCCTAAACATATACCCTAACCATATATCGTATACCCTAACCCCTAAACCCTATACCCTAAACCCTAGGCCAAACTCATAAAAAACCCAAGACAGTCATTTCATAAAATACAGAAAACCTTAGTTTATATTTTAATTGTAATAAATCCATATGTCAAAATTTAATTGACAAAGGAGGATCACGTCAGATTGTCACGTGGTTCTTCGGGAGCATTTAAAAATTTCTCTACATTTTCATACAAAACTGGAAAAATTGAAGTTAAATGACATATACATATTCCTATTTTTACTGGAAAGAAAATCAATAGGAAAAAAGTCAAAAACAAAGCCTTGCTACATGAAAATAATTGAACCCAAAAGGCAGAAAATGATGGAAGCTGTTGCAGACAATACGATGACTGATGGTGGAATGCGACCATTGTCTTTCCTTATTAGCATTCCTTCTATAATAGGGTAATTCAGTACCACCACATAAAATGCTATGAAGACTTGAATAAACAACTTCTCCAACTCCCCCAGAAAGACCACTCTGGCAATGCCCACACAGAAGGAAGCCATGTTCAAGATAACCAGCGAAGCCAATGGAACAAGAAACACTGCTGAAGTTTGGAAATCAAATACCCCAGCGTTGTAACTCTTTAGTTGCTCATCGTCATCAACTTTATTTGTTAGGGTGAAACTAACTTCACTCAAACCCAACTTCTTCATAAAAGCATCAAGACTACCATATAAGTGACATGTAACTGCAGTCATCATCCATATTCTTTGCTCATATATCCAATTTCGTAATGATGCTCCAGTGGTGATGACCTCGTATAAATGTCTCGAAACAATGGAGAGGAATACAAATGTAAATATCCAGAAATAAGAACTTGATACCTGCAGAAACAATAGGAAAATGATCAACACATGTTAGAATGTCGTTTCAAGTATTGAAAGTATATATATTTAGAGGGTCCTCTTCATAAAGATCGTATATATTTACCTCAGGGTACAGGGAAATGCCATTGAGTAGGCAAAGCTGAGGTATAGTTGCAAGGCACCAGAGTGAAAAGAACTGGCAAATAGGGGAAATTAAGGGCGATGCATAGCACATATATTGAAGGAAAGAGAGTTTAGATATGCCATATATAAGAGGGCTGTATTTGGAGAAAGCAATATCAACCACCCCAGAAGTCCATCTTCTCACATGAACCAAATATTCATTCAAATTAGTGATGCCACTGCCCAAGAACTGAGCCCTTTTTGGATCGCAATACACTGAATTCCAACCCTTGCAATGCAAGCTAGCGAATCCGGTGAAATAATCTTCCGCTACAATCGCGTATAAGAAACCAGCCTGCATGCCATAGATTAGAGAAAACAGTCTGTTAATTATACCTCCTTGATTGATCAACAAGCTAGGTTTTTTAGCTTTCATCAGTTGTGATACTTACCTGTTCACCCCATTTGGTGCCATCTTCATAGGTACAAGAGGCTAGTTGTTGGGTCTCAGATAGCTGCGCCATTTTCATATCAGGCTTATTGTTTCCAAGCAGGGATTTTACGAACTCATTTGATGGACCAAAAGATTGTCTAAGTTCCATCACATCCTTATGATCTACATGCACAAAATTTGGTCAAGAAGAACAAAGTTCACATTGTTAGTACGATATTGGAAAAACTTCACATTACGATTATATACAACAAGGATATATACCATACCATAATTTAGGGATCTTCCATACAAGGACAACCTCTTGAGGTAATAGCCAGAACCGCACACGCCTGGCCCTTGAAGTCCATCAACACCTTGCCATTGCACCTAAACGTTTAGCACCAAGTTATTACTAGCTACTTAGCTAGTCAAAGATGAAAAGATATCTGTTTATTGGGCCATTTGATAGATAATACATGGATATCGATCCGTACCGAAAAAATCGATCTCAACTGACTGTCGTAGATGTCCTTCTTACTGACGTTGTGGAACTTCTGAGGAAATTGAACAAATGCTAGCGAGGGTGAGAGCTTGGGATCAAGGAGGAAACACATTGCTTGACGTGCCGAACTTGGATCATTGCAATACATGTCACAATCAAGGCCTAATATGAAGGGGGAATTACTTAACACACCAGAGACCCGAAGCTGCAAGTTGTATTTTCCGTTCATATCAATAGCTTATCAAGCAGGGAGAAACATATACTTATATGTTATATGTAATAGTAGAGATGTGCTTACAAGAACATTGAGAGCTCCGGCCTTGAAATGAGTGGCATGAGAAGGTCTTTTCTCACGAGAAACATAAACAAGGAGAGGCATGTTTTTTGCCTCATTTTCTTCTAATCCATGATTCCTAGAACTCTCTTGTATCACCTGCGTGCCACACATATATCGAAAGAGCATGTATATGTCTTGAAATTGGAATTAAAAGAATTTATAAACGTGAGTAAGATAAATATACGTTGATAAAGTTCTGTCATTTGTTGCAGTAGTAATAGTAATGACAAATTAAAGATATCTATAGGTGCATTAAAATGGTTAAACTTTGTAGGCCAAATGTTTATGTTATTGCTTCTCTCTTATAAGTGTACCTCAATCACTGCAGAATGATCTCGACGCTTACTGCTCCCAGTGTCACCATGTTTTGCATATTCTCTCACTCTTTCCTGAAACACCTCATAGTTTTCCTGCAACCAAATTACGCAACCATATTATTAGGATTAGCTCAAATATTAAGTGCATGCATGTCTGTATTAACAGTGTGTCATGTTTATTACCTGAACAATTTGTCTCTCTTGTATGAAATCAGTGTCTCCCAAATTACCATCTTCATTCTCATCCTCTGCTGCTGAGAAATAGGCTTTAGGAGACCTGCACTTGATCTTATACCTCTTACAAAATGGAATCCACCGCTTTGCAAACGTCCAAGCCTCTCTCATACCATTCAGAGTCACATCAGCACCGCCATCATCTGACAAATACACGTGAAGCTTCTCCGGTGGATAGTCAAGTGTCATGGCTGATATTACAGTGTTCATCACCTGCAAGACTGGCTCCTTCTCCGGATCAGCGGTGCAAATGAACACGTCTACTGAAGGAAGTTTGTCATCTTCCGGCAACCTCTCGGGAAACACAGTTCGAGATACGGGCCTCCAGCGAAATGCCTCTGTTACAAGCCATTCGAAGGAGAGTGCGAGCTCGGCCGCGAAGACAATCAGCCATGGTAAGATGGGTGTTCCGGTGTCATGGAAGAAAGAGAAGAAAGAGGCTCTATAGTAAAGCAGGAATGATAAAGCCACGGAGTGTATGACTGTATACGTTCGGTTAATGAAGATTGTGAGCTTGTTAACATGGCAGAGATGCATAGGAAGATTAGAGCTCTGATCCATAATAGCTTCTCTAACTATATTTTCGAGTGTGGTTATGAGCTTGGTGATGATGAGTTGATGACTACCTCTCCTCTCCACTCGTTCCTCATCAGCTAGAGATCGTCTTGTTTGCCTGCGACGAGCTAGACAGTCGAGGAAATATATAGTGATATTTGTCGGTCGTGGAAGTCAACAAACACGTCCAAGTTGACTGCTTATGCGGCATGACATCTTCTTCTAAATATTAGTATGATTATAATTCATGCATGCGTGTTGCCCAAACCTGATGCTTTTAGAAGTGTCAATTTGCTTGCGAAGCAAGTAGTAATCGTTGAAGCTAGCTAGTTTTCCAGATGCTACACAATTACTTGAAAATGATTCGAGTCAAATAGAAGTTGAACACATGCAGCAGCCTTGCGATGGAGTACTAGTCAACAAGTGCATTATTTGAGGTTAGAAAGAGAATATTATCTTGAATAAGTGTTTGGATGTTTCAGACATTACAGGCTGACCTGATTAGCATTATTTAATCTGGCACTACAACAATATGTGGCTATAGTGACCAAATTCTTAGTGACCTAATCATAATAGTCACAAATAATATAGTTTTAGTGACCAGCAAACACTATTGGTCATTAAAGCATTTGGAGGTAATAAAAATGGTAAGGCCACCCTTTGGATAATTTTTAGTGACCTATCATTTGACAAAGTAATGACCAAGTCGACTTGGTCAGTAATTTTTAAAAAATTAGTGACGACATCAGATTCATTAGTGACCAAAGAACATTTAAAAACTTTATTCTCAGACGCGGGATTATTCGCGGTTTATGAGAAAATTGGAGTGAACAGTTACCTATATTTTAGACATATCTGGACTCCCTCCACCAAATATTCCGCTTCCGTTCCCTGTATCTGCTCTCTCTCCCTCTCTCTCTCTCTCTCTCTCTCTCTCAATCTAGCGCAACCTTAATCCTCTCATCTGCAGCTACACGCTGTCAATCATTTTGAGGTTTGCGTCTCCTATCTTTCTCAATTCAACACCTCCGACGTGCCCAGCGGGCCAGCTTAGCCATGAGTAGCAGATTGATGTTCCTCTGTTTTCTTCCACAACCTCAAGGCTTGACTTCCACCACCCTCTTGACAAGCAGGCTGGGTTAATTTTCTTTTTATGTAAGTATGTTCATTGATTGAGTTCTTTCTGTGGGTATTATTCAATTTGATCAGGATTAGGCTCATTAGCGTTAGCTTCGATGTCATTATTTTGCATAAACAGAATGATTTTGAGAGCGATTCCAGAACTAATTGAAGTTGGAAAAATTATACTAGGTAAGAGAGAACTCAAGGGTTTTCAATCAATCAAATTAAGTGTTCAGTAGTTAAATTTTGGTATTAGGTTGTTTGGGTAAAATTTTCCATCAACCAATTAAGAATTTCCTGTTTCTTGTCTGTGTGTCGTATGCTTGATATCGTTGTGTTTTGGGTGAACCACCGTAGTTGATAATAGCAGGAGAGATGAAGCTATTAATCATACAAATAGTTCATGGCTTTACCTCTCTCTCTCTCTCTCTCTCTCTATATATATATAGATATATATATATATATAATGTGTATAAAGTATACCCATATATGCATTTGTTTCCCTTTCTTCGTTTTGTTTAAACTTGCTTTTTTATTCAGGTGTTCTGGTTGCTTATATTGCATTTGAAGTTGGAAGTATCAAATCCAGACTTAGAGATTTGTGAGCAGCATCACAAATTCAATGTGTAGAGGTTAGAATTGTCCACTTTCCAGATGGGGAGGCTTCTCTAAATGGTCCAACTCCAGTTCACTTGCTGGAAGGTCTAAAACAGGGAGGAACTATGGCAGAACATGTCAGAGAAAAGAAAATAGTTCTTCAAATGCCACTGATGGTTATTCTGCCCTTGAACTATACCATGAAATTCGTGACCTTTCTAATGTCATTTTTTCTGACTTGCTTCTCGTTTTGTGCCTACACAATCAAGGATGTTTCGCATTGTTGCAAACAAGCTAATCAAAGGGGTGATCTGTAGTGACTACATCTACGTATGCATCCACTGTTAATTCTCATCTTCAGCTTGATGTCATCTATATTATCTATAGTATATTTAGAAAGGTGAGTTTGCTTATTTGTTTACAAAGGTTATGGCCATACATACCCTTTTGGGAAGACATTTTCCCATGTATTCTGAAAGCTGCATATTTGCTTAGCTAGGGACATGTTTTCCTTAGGCCTTTGGGTTGTTCATTGTTGTTTATACCATACTGCATGTCCATATAGAGATGAGTGTTGTTTCCATTATTGTTTGAGTTGTTAATTGTTTTGGGTTACGAAGTTTGTCAATGTTGTTTTTGAGAGACATTGAAATAAAAATTAAAACATGTCAAATTAATGTCTCAATGTATTTGACTTGTTTCTAATATGAGCACACACTTTTGAGCAGCTGAGAATCGATTGGTCAAAGTGTTGGAGGTTGCTTCACTTGCTTGTACAACAAAGTTAATGTATATTAGATGACAAGGTCGATCTACCTTCATCATCTGATTCTGGTCTGGCGTCTCCAGAAATGTATACAATCAACAATATATGATGCAGAGACAGCGAATCGAATATTCCTAACATTACAGGAATGCTTATCAGTTAGTACTGACTTTATATAAGTAAGCCATATGAGTACTTGCATTTAATGCCTTACATTTCTATATTACTTACTCTTTGCCATACTTGTTGCTTATTTCTAATTCAAATACTTGCATGCTATCAGAAGTGAATGTTAGTTTCAATATTCTGTTTCTATGAATGGTTGTCTTGATTTTGATTTGCATAGCTTTGGGATAATATGATAGAGCAAGCATTGATTTGCATTTTTTTTTTATAATCAGAATTGACTTAAAGCCTTACATTTCTATATTACTTGCTCTTTGTCATACTTGTTGCTTATTTGTAAATCAAATACTTGCATGTTATCTGAAGTGAACGTTGTTTCTGATATTCTGTTTCTATGAATGGTTATTTTGAATTGAATAGCTATCAGATACTATGATAGGGTAGGATATGATAAACCATTGATTTGCATTTTTTTTATTTTTCTGAATTAGCATATTGCTATCAATAACATGCTTAGATCAATCTCTAAATAAGGTTTTGTGTAGTAGCTGGGCGCACTTTTTATGCTTTCAATAACCCCCTTGTTTGCTTCTTTGTATGACAAATTTACTTAAAAGAAAAGAGTGGAATGATTATTCATGTATAAATTTATTAATGTCTTTCTAGTAGATGATTCTTTTTCAGCCACTTACTTAATATTGCAGAGTACAACAGTGATTTATATATGCCCATTTTTCATTATTGCATTTGTCACATTATCCTTATGGATTATGACTGACGCATGTTGCTTTATGTTTTTCATTTGCAGAATGATGTTAGGATGGTCAAATTTGAGAAGTGCAGCACAATAGCATCATAGTTAAGAGTTCTGCACATATTGCTTTTTTGTTAAAAGACTGTTAATCTGTATTTGACAACATTCATTAATTGACATATGTTCTACTGTAATGGAGACTAAATTTAAAAGGCTTAGAAAAGCTATTATTATTTTCTGTTTACAGAATTTTTTTTTGTTTATGGCCAATTCTTTAGTGGCCTGTTGACATGGTCACTAATTTATACATGTGTTGAGGTTTAGTGACCAAATAATGACTTTCAGTGACTACATTTGACCCTTTTAGTGATCAATTTTGTGGTCACAAATGCCATTAGTATTAGTGTCCAGATTATAGTGGTCGCTAATTTAGTGACCAAGTCTAATAAGTGGTCACTATTGAGAATTAGTGACGAGTCTATAGTGACCACTTAGTGACCACCATTTTTTGGTCACTAAACACAATTAGTGACCAAAACTATTAGCTTTTGTGACCACTCTGTTGGTCACTACTGCCGGAATTTGTTGTAGTGTGGATGCTACACAATTACTTGAAAATGATTCGAGTCAAATAGAAGTCGAACACATGCAGCAGCCTTGCGATGGAGTACTAGTCAACAAGTGCATTATTTGAGGTTAGAAAGAGAATATTATCTTGTTTATGTGTTTGGATGTTTCAGACATTACAGGCTGACCTGATTAGCATTATTCAATCTGATCAGTAGTGAATGTAAAGTGGAGAGTTTCAGAAAAATCGTTGGGTTGGGAAAGTTTTAGAGGCCACTCAGGCCAGCAAGGTAAAGGGATAAGATAATTTAGGTTATCTCAACGAATTGATAGGGCGCCACGACCTTCTTGCATTGAGTGGCGAACATATATATTTTAGAAACTCTTTGTGTGATTTAGGTAGGGCGAGCTATGATAATGGACATCATCTAATCATGACAAGTGTTTTGTGTGATTTAGCTTTGCTAGTTTACAAATGAGGTTTAAACATATGCAACACCTCGCTATGTAATCCGGCTAACGTACGACGTCTGAAAAATCCACAAAAGTTGAATGCATAAAAATTAACGGAACATGCAAGAGTACTAGTAAGCCTGATGTCTTTATATTTTAAACGAACTCTTCGTAACAGAGAATATAGCAAATAAATTGGTAATGAAAAAAAATACATAAACTTGCTAGCTACATGAAAATAATTGAACCCAAAACGCAGAAAATGATAGAAGCTGTTGCAGACAATAGGGTGATTGATGCTGGTATGCGACCTTTGTCTTTCCTTATTAGCATTCCTTCAATAATAGGGTAATTAACCACCACTGCATAAAATGGAATGAAGACTTGTATAAACAACTTCTCCGACTCCCCCAGAAAGATCACTCTGGCAATGCCCACACAGAAGGAAGCCATGTTCAAGATAACCAGCGAAGCCATTGGAACAAGGAACAGAGCTGAGGTTTGGAAATCAAATACCCCCGCGTTGTAACGCTTGAGTTGCTCAATGTCGTCAACTTTATTTGTTGGGAAGAAACTAGCTTCCCTCAAACAAAATTTCTTCATAAAAGCATCAAGACTACCATAAAAATGTGATGTGACTCCTTTCATCATCCATATTCTTTGCTCGTATATCCAATGTTGCAATGATTCTCCTGTGGTGAGCACCTCGGATAAATGTCTTGAAACAGATGAGAGGAATACGAAAGAAAATATCCAAAAGTACGAATTTGAGACCTGCGGAAACATTAGGAAAGTGATCAACATGTTAAAACTCCTAAAATGTAACCACTGTAACTCCTTGAGCACTGCTCTTGAGTAATGTTCCAACTCTTAAGTAGTGCTCGAACACATTTGAGTGGTAAAATGTTGATAGTTATATATAAATGTGTCTATTTTAAAGGGTAGCATATATATTTACCTCAGGATATAAGGAAATGCCGTTGAGTAGGCAAAGCTGAGGTATAGTTGCAAGGCACCAGAGTGAGAAGAAATAGCAAATAGGAAAAATTGCTACCCATGCATAGCACATACATTCAAGGAAAGACATTTTGAAAAGGCCATATATAAGAGGGCAGTAATTGGAGATAGCAACATCAACCAACCCAGAACTCCATCTTGTCCCTTGGACCAAAAAGTCATTCAAATTAGTAGTGCCACTGCCCAAGAACTGAGGCCTTGGTGGATCGCAATACACTGAATTCCAACCCTTGCAATGCAAGCTAGCAAACCCTGTGAAATAATCTTCCGCTACAGACGCGTATAAGTAACCAGCCTGCCATAGATTAGAGAATACAGTCTGTTAATTATACTTTCTTGATTGAATAAGATAGGTTTCCTTAGCTTTCATCAGTTGTTATATATTTCCTTAGCTTTCATCAGTTGTTATATATACTTGCCTCTTCACCCCATTTGGTGCCATCTTCATAGGTACAAGAGGCTAGTTGCTGTTGGGTCTCAGCTAACTGTGCCATTTTCATATCAAGCTTGTAGTTTCCATCCAGGGATTTCACGAACTCATTTGATGAACCAAACGATTGTCTAAGTTCCATAAGATCCTTTTGATCTACAAAAAATTTTGTCAAGCAAAGCAAAGTGAGTACTATAGCGAAAGTGACAACGTACACGGTTTGGTGATTCACCAAGAAAAGAATGGTGTGATTACTACACTATCCATTAATATACATACCATCCTTTAGGGATCTTCCATACAAGGACAACCTCTTGATATAATAGCCAGTACCAGACACGCATGGCCCTTGAAGTCCATCAAAGCCTTGCCATAGCACCTAAACGTTCAACACCAACTTACTCGTCAGAGAAGATATCTAGGGTTTTGGATAATTTGATTAGATATCTAGGGTTTTGAAAATACAACAGTATCGTACCGTAAATGTCGATCTCAACTGACTGTCGTAGATGTCATTCTTACTGATGTTGTGGAACTTCTGAGGGAATTGAACGAGTGCTAGCGAAGGTGAGAGCTTGGGATCAAGGTGGAAGCACATTGCTTGCCGTGCCGAACTTGGATCATTGCAATACATGTCACAATCAAGGCCTAATATGAAGGGGGAATTGCTGATCACACCAGACACCCGAAGCTGCAAATGTTGTGTTTGCCATTTAAGTCAAGCAGGGATTTTAACATAAATAAGATATATGTAACTGTAATTTTTTTGTTTTTTGTTTGAAAGGATATATGTAACTATAAGAGGGGAGATATGTGCTTACAAGAACATTGAGAGCTCCAGCCTTGAAGTGATGGGCGTGAGAAGGTCTTTTCTCGCGAGAAACATAAACAAGGAGAGGCATGTTTTTTGCTTCATTTTCTTCGAATCCATGATTTCTAGAACTGTCTTGTATCACCTTCGCGCGATGTACGCATTGAAATTATATCAGATCA
This sequence comes from Fragaria x ananassa, assembly GCA_034370585.1. Classification (NCBI taxonomy): domain Eukaryota; kingdom Viridiplantae; phylum Streptophyta; class Magnoliopsida; order Rosales; family Rosaceae; genus Fragaria; species Fragaria x ananassa. The sequence goes on along the minus strand of CP139761.1, from coordinate 3,902,673 downwards.
TGGATGTTTGATATGTATCTTTTTTCTTTTCTTTTATTTCTTTGACATGGTATTTTTACGGTTCAATTTCACTTGTCAATTAGCACTATGCATGTAACATGCATGGCTTGATGACATTGTTAGTTATGAAAGTCTCTGGTCTAAGAGTGAAGAAAATCAGAACTATTGGAATGGTAGATAGATAATTAGCTAGGTATGTGTCAGTATCAAAGTTATCAAGTATTATATGGGTAAAATTTGAGAAAAAAATACTACAAATGAGATGGACCAAAAAACACAAGGAACTTCTCTATCCAAAAGACAAAAATTTTGAAACTCTATCTGGTTAACAAAAACGAAATTGAGAAAGACCGAAACGAATTCTAAGACACATAAATGTCGAAAATTTTCTGTCATTTTTTGTATACTATCTAAAATATGTTAATGACAAATTAAAGATGTCAATAGGTCATAAGTGCATGTATTGTGACGATACCTCAATCACTGCAGGATGATCTCGACGCTTACTGCTCCCAGTGTCACCATGTTTTGCATATTCTCTCACTCTTTCCTTAAACACCTCGTACTTTTCCTGCAACCGAATTAAGCAACCCTATTAGCTCTAATATTCACCAAACCAAAGTGCATGTCTGTATGAATTATTTTTCATGTTTATTACCTCAACAATTTGTCTCTCTTGTTTGAAATCAGTATTACCATCTTCATTCTCATCCTCTGCTGCTGAGAAATAGGCTTTAGGAGACCTGCACTTGATCTTATACCTCTTACAAAATGGTATCCACCGCTTTGCAAACGTCCAAGCCTCTTTCATACTATGCAGAGTCACATCAGCACCGCCATCATCTGACAAATACACATGAAGCTTCTCGGGTGGATAGTCGAGGGCCATGGCTGATATTACAGTGTTCATCACCTCCACTGGTGGCTCCTTCTCCGAATCAGCGGTGCAAATGAACACGTCGACTGCAGGAAGTTTGTCATCTTCCGGCAACCTCTCGGGAAACACAGTTCGAGAGACGGGCCTCCAATAAAAGGCCTGGCTTAGAAGCCATTGGAATGAAAGGGCGAGCTCGGCCACAAAGACAATCAGCCATGGTAAGGTGGGTGTTTTGGTGTCATGGAAGAAGAAGAAAGAGGCTCTATAGTAAAGCAAGAATGATAAAGCGAGGGAGTGTATGGCTGTGTACGTTCGGTTGATGAAGATTGTGAGCTTGTTAACATGGCAGAGATTCATAGGGGAAGAAGTACTAGAGCTCTGTTCCATAGCTTCTCTAGCTATTTTTTTAGTGTGGTTTTGAGCTGGGTGACTGCTTCTCTTTTCCACTACTTATAAAGGAGCGTCAAGCTAGCTTCCAAAGAGCTAAAAAGAAATGGAAATGTGAGGTAAATCATGTCGAAATGATTACTGAAATATAGAAGGATTGAGCAGTGAATAAACTTGATTCTATTCGCTGTATGGTCCTGGATCCGAATACACTTAACGTCAATTGCTAAACCTTGTAACTTCTCGAAATATTATCTATGATCTGACTTTTTTACTCTAATGAATGATTGGTTGATATACCAAACGGTTGAATATAAAGTTAAAATTCACGATTACAAAAATCTGAAATTAAATAATATTACAGATCTGTATACTAAACATTAATTAGTAAAAAGGTGCTCCGTAGATACTTTGTTTGTTTTAATAGCAGTGTCGACATAACGAAAAGATGAGCCTGCTGTGTAAAAATAATTATCAAAAGCACTGTTTTCCACTAAGTTGCCGCCCAGAGATAAGTTAGATCATAAGGACAATAGAGCTATATATGATCATGTAATTTTGATTAGTCAAGATTATGTCTTATAGTAATACATTATTACAACCAATCAGTTTATGGACACCTTGGTTAATCACACCTGGTCAGCCAAAGTGTTATCGATGCCGCTACTAGCTTAGTGTTAATAAAGCTAGCAGCATTTGTCTCTACGTTAATATATAATGTTTTTACGTTGCAGAATTGACCACTCCATAACTAGCTAGCAGTCTCCGACCTTGATACTTTAGTTTACTTGGGATACTCGATTACGTCTCATATATATATATATATATGATATGTTCAACCTCTGACATTTCTGTCTCATCGAAAAGAAGAAAACCTCTTGACATTTCTAACAAAAAAGACACTAGTCAGTAAGAGAACTAAGCTTGTTTCGCTTTGTTAATCGGCAGTTTCGATCAACGTCCACAATACGATCGCATCATTGCATGCGTGGTGCTCAAATTAACATGAGGCCTTTTAATAGTCTGCTAAACTTATTGAAGCATGATTGGCATGCAATAGAAGTTGAACCCAGTCTTATATGGGGTGTGCTTGTTTGAATTGTTTTGGATGGCTCAACCTGTAGACGATGTCCTGATCAGCATTCAATATGATCAGGTAGTGAATGTAGGGTGGAAAGGTTCAGTAGGAATGGTAGGTTTTGGAAAAAAAAAAATATTAATTTGAGGCTTTCTTGCATTGAGTGGTGAACAATATTTTAGGAACACTTTGATGTGATTTAGAACGAGAGCTCTGATAATGAACCTCAATGGCTGTGTTTAATCTAGCTAGGTCCTTTACATAACCAGTGTCAAATGTTTGTCCAGATGCCTTGAGCCAGGTCGAGTTCAGCTCATAAAATCGTTTGGGGTTCTATCTGATTCTTGTGTTGATGGCTCCTGTGAACCCACAAACTTTAAACCTCTTTAAAAGCCAATTTAAGCAAGCACCTAACCATTGGGTCTACTCTGTGTCCAAAACAACTTGATGTGTCTGATACCTATACTTCATAATCAATTCTCTGGTGTGCTACTACTCAGATTGAGTTCTACATTACATGGATGAGGAAGAGCCGCCGTGGCTCCTCCCTCGCCTATAGGTTCTTACATAAGCAGTACAACTTAAATCAGTCTTGGATTGGGTTTGGAAAAATAAAGCAAAAGTATTACTACATGCATAAATCTTTACATTTCAATCCGACTACACCCGAACTGACCACCCTGTAACCTATATTTGTAACTGCCATAGACGCATAGAGTTGGCATATCCTGTTGGGTTTCCAGCCCATGTGTTTTTCCTAAGATGTTAAGTCTTAGAGTATGGTGTTCCAATAAGAAAAAGATATCCTTATTGATGATGGTATACCTGTAATCTTGGTTGATTACAGAGAAGGAATGAGGCATTATTGTCTACCACTAATAGGAATACGATTCCTATTTGGTGAAGAGATCTGATATCCTTATGGCTATATAAGGAGAGGTTCAGTTCTACGTTTTGTATCGCAAAGACGAAGAGCAAAGTGTGTTTCATTCTCGGTTAAAGGGTGAGAGAGGGCAGAGAGGAGAGAGATAGGAAGAGAAGTGAGAGAGTCATTGTTTTCTTATTCTTTCTGGTGTACCCATTATTAATATAGTGGAAGTGTTTTCTGTCGGTGGATGTAGGCAAAAGTTTTGCTGAACCACCTTAAATCTGTGTTCTTTGTGTCTTATCTCTGTGGTTGTTTCTCTTGATTTGCTGTGTTCTTTTGGGGTTCATTGACATACATAATTGGTCGATATCACAACAGTGGTATCAGAGCCAGGTTCGTCTGTGGATTCAGGGTCTGATTCGGCAGGTTCAGTGTTGTCAAGATGAGTGAAGCAAAAGGCACAATGATTAAACTCACCCACACGAATTGGGTGACGTGGAAGCCAAGAATGGAGGATATCATGCTAGCATTGTTGTTGCTAGGAACTTTCGTGGTGACCGTGAGTAATTTTGCGTCTGATGGTATATTGTCTATGGATACCGTTAAGAACAACATGCTTAACGAAGAAACAAGGAGAAAAGCTGTTGGCATAGATGATGGGCACGGAAGAGCCCTTGTTGTAAAGGGTAGAGACAAGAATTCAGGTCTAAGGTTTAGTGGCACATGTCACTACTGTGGCGAGAAGGGCCACATAAAGCGGATGTGTCGAAAGTGGAAACAAGACAAAAAGAAGGGCAGCTACCAAGATGATGAAGATAATGGCTTTACTGCTACTGTCTCGGGGGAGCTTCTCACTGTTCAAGAATGTTTGTATGCTGGTGACAAGGGTCATGATTGGATCGTGGATACCGGTGCAAGTTGTCATGTTACTTCCAACTTGGAGCTCTTTACTACATACGAAGCAAGCGACTTTGGGATATTGAAGATGGGTAATAGAGGCTGGTCCAAGATTTCGGGAATATATGGGAGACATTTGCATTGAGACTGATCGTGGTTACCATATGACATTGAAGGATGTGAGGCATGTTTCTGATTTGCGTGTCAACATACTGTCTGCAAGTGCTCTTGACAGACAAGGTTTTCACCAGCATATTGGTGATGGAAAGTGGAAGCTTATGAATGGGTTGTTGGAGGTTGCTAGAGGAGGTCTGTGTTGTTCCTTGTACAAGACACATAGCTTGGTGTACAAAGATGACTTGAGTGCAATGGGTGATACTTCTTCAGGCGTATGGCACCAGAGTGATGGCCATATAAGGAAGAAAGGAGTTCTGGAAAAGATGTCCCAAATTTCCTTTTCCAATGGTTGTTCTGACCAGGAAGAAGATGGTCAAGAGTTGTTCCACCACTGGGGACATGGTGATGAGTTGTTCGATCAGGAGGAGCCTGATTAGGGGGAGCTGCACGCTCCAATAACCATGTAATTCTGCATCAAGTCAGCTTGGGCGGACTCCCGGTAATGGAGTCGTGCCGGTGTTCCTCCCTCATGGTCTGGAGGGGGAGATTGTTGGGTTTCCAGCCCATGTGTTTTTCCTAAGATGTTAAGTCTTAGAGTATGGTGTTCCAATAAGAAAAAGATATCCTTATTGATAATGGTATACCTGTAATCTTGGTTGATTACAGAGAAAGAATGAGGCATTATTGCCTACCACTAATAGGAATACGATTCCTATTTGGTGAAGAGATCTGATATCCTTATGGCTATATAAGGAGAGGTTCAGTTCTAGGTTTTGTATCGCCGAGACGAAGAGCAAAGTGTGTTCCATTCTCGGTTAGAGGGTGAGAGAGGGCAGAGAGGAGAGAGATAGGAAGATACGTGAGAGAGTCCTTGTTTTCTTATTCTTTCTGGTGTACCCATTATTAATATAGTGGAAGTGTTTTCTACCGGTGGATGTAGGCAAAAGTTTTGCTGAACCACCTTAAATCTGTGTTCTTTGTGTCTTATCTCTGTGGTTGTTTCTCTTGGTTTGCTGTGTTCTTTTGGGGTTCCTTGACATACATAATTGGCCGATATCACAACATATCCATGACAAGTTATACAAAGTAAAACTAGATCAGATGAGTGGGCAAATACATATATACACTAGAGAATATGTTATCAGTATCTATTTTGCAGTCATAAAATACAAACGTAGCCAGCAACTCAAACCTTCTTCTGTAAGAAATTGCACCTCTACTTCTGGACAAACGCTTCCAAGCATTCCGAGTAAGAAAGTATATATGACCAGGGTCGGGCAAATGTATCAAGATTGTTTCTAACTAAGATCCGAGGAAGAAAGTATAATACAGTTGACCAAAAAAGCCATAGTCTTGGATTTGGTGTGGAAAAACAAAGCAGAAGTAATATCAGATATACCACATGCATGATCAACTACATAGATCCTTCAATTTCAATCATTTCAATCCACTTTACCCAAAACTGACAATCACTAAAACTATCCTGTAATATAAACTTGTTAACTGGCCTAGATGCAAAGTTTTGGCAAATTCATGGTGAGACGTTCGGTCCAAGCTAAACTAGGCCAGATGAGACAGGCAAATACATATTATGCACTAGAGAAGAGGTTATGATTATATAATCAGTCATAATATACAGAACCTTCCCTAAAATTTCCAACAACTCAAGTATATTTCTGTTAATAACAAAATCCAGTTGAGAAAGAATAGTAAGGCATAAAGGAATCCCTTTAGTCCAAGCAAGATAGAAACAAGAAATGCAGATCCAGGATTTATGTTTTTGGCCAAGTGGACAATCCATTTGGTTCAAATGTAATCACTGCAACAAACTAGTCATTCAAGGGCCATGGAAAGTAGCAGATGACCAAGACATTTGAATTCGGACAAACCAAAATAATATATTAAATCAACTTGAGATTTCTGAAAATGTTGCACAGGAATTTGACTATTGGTCCAGGATTGGAAGTGAACCAATAATGAGAAAATGAATCCAGGACGCTAAGTTTTACTACTTTCCGAAATCCTTACTGTAAAATCTAACAGTCAAACAAGTAACTCCCGTAAATCCTAGATTTATACATGAAGTTGACATGATTTAAAGCAAGACAGTCGAACATGTAAGTCCCATTAATCCTAGTTCTCTATGAAGTCAATGAAATTTAAACCACGACATGTAGAAGGCTAAAGGATCAAAACCACAAATTGGTTAGCTGGCTAAGCTATTCGCACAGCTTGTATGTACTGAATACTTTGGTTTCCAGTCAACTTTAGATTGCATTGTTAGAGATGGAAGATGAGATATCAGTGTCTCCACTGTATAGGCACACAAGAAGAATAACACAAGAAGAATAACTCAAGGATGTAGAGTGCTAATGGTCTTCTTATCAGAAATCACGAGGTATAAGGACATGCTTATATCTACTAACCACTCATATCTAACTCACTGCTAATTTCAGCTGAAATTCTCCTAAATCTCCAGCAGTACCAAATCAGAGGACCTCGAGTAGAACAAGCAAATCCCCATATTTGGATGTGAATCTGATTAGCTGCTTATATCTGCAGAATGCTTTCGATTCTTTCCATCCAACATCAGATTGCATATAGAGAAGAAAGGGATCGACTTCATTTTGCATAGAAAAAGGATCTTCAAAGTTCTATAGGCTTTCCTAGTGAAACTGCGATAGAGAAGCCGTTATTGCTTTCATAACACAATAAACAGACACGCTCAAGCATCGATTATAGACTATATCAAAACTGTTTCTCTTATGTTATAAAAAAAAAAATCAATGTCCTTCTATCAAAACACACGAAGGCAAAAGCCGACTTCAAACATGAATCAACACACAATCAACCGACCATACACAGGAAAGGCTGCGTGAAGTAAAGTCTAATTGCTATCAGTAATATGTAACAGGCAATAAGCTTTAAAGAATTACAAACTTTGTAAAGCTCCCTTAATATAATTGATTATCACTACTAATTGCTAGACAAAGTTAACCTCTCCACCTTTCTTTTCAACCATCTTGTATGGCCATTATCTACAAGAAGATAGAGGAAAACATCCTTGGATAGGAGGATCATAGATGCTAGTTAAAAGGACTTCCTATATTAAGAAAAAAAGCTTAACTGACTAGTGACCATACATCAGTAACAGGGGATCAATTATAGCTCATTCTAGGCTTCTCAAAGTGGTAAACCACTACTTGCCAACAACTGGACGAGGAAAGTTGGGTTGGATTTCCCCAATCTCCAATTTAGTCACCTTAATTGGGGAGTTCAGGCTCTTAAAGACATTAACTTAACCACAAAAGGAATGGGGGAAAAGATATCAGTTAGCAGAATTTGGAATTCATCAATAACAAGTCCTCAAATTTGATGAAATACCAAAACAAAACAATTTCTAACCTCCCACAGATTATCCAACCAAACCAAAAATAAACAGGAAGGCATTGGAATTTATCAATAGCATAGTCAAATTGATGAAATACCAACACAAAACTATCCCTAACCTCCCACAGATTATCCAACCATACCAAAAATAAACAGGAAGACAACAACCTTTGGACTGATATATAAGATACAAAGAACTCATCCAACACCAAATCCCTTTAATAAGAAACCATTTAGCAATGCAAACAGTTGCATCAGTGGTTTGAACACAATACCATGAAATCATTTATCACTAAACATAAGTAATAAGAAAGAAAGAACAGCTGATCAAAATAACAAAATAGAAAGGAGTTTGAACACAAATTGTAAATGGGTATAAGATAAAGCAATTCAACTAAGAAAATGACCTCATTAACTCTTGTGCAGATAACAGTGAAAAACAAATCACTATATATCAAAATGTGGGGTATATATCAAAATGTTTAATGCAATTCTTGGGGCAGCAGGTACAACACAGTGAAAAATTTCATCAGTCAACTAATACAGAGAATCGTCATGAAGAAAACTGGTTTCTATGGATCGTTTCAATACAGAGGGAGAACCTGAAGGAAAGTGCAGGAACATTTGGCATAGGTTTGCATTTGATCTTGCTTTGTCTGAATTCGGGAAAGTCATGCATTTGTAGCTACTGGCCTTTTAGTTCAAGTTTGCAAATTGAGAAAAGTTGAGAGAAGTTGGTGTATCAGCAGTAATATCAATCCTGAAAAAAAAAATTGAGATTGCGCATTACTTAACCTTCCCATCATATACAAAAAGCTAAAAAGACAATCTTATGGAGTAAAATTAGCTTATATGTACCTGCAGTTCTCCGGGAGAAATGAAGCTTGCGTCGAAGGCAATTGCTTGAAACCTGTCTCCTCTTGGGAAGTAGTTATATAGAGCAGGTTCAGGATCATCTTGAAAGTGTAGTTCTGTTATCCTCTGGCGGCCTGAGAGAAAGTACAGGTCAATGTTTTGGTTTTGACGGAGCATCACCATGCGAGCCCAATCATTATAGAAGCAAAGCGGATAAAAAAGAACTCCACTGGGATAGGCCAAGATGTCCACGGCTCTAAACATGCGTGTACTGAGGTACAAAATCCAGATGCAAGAATAATCAGCATTTATGGGCCAGAGGGCTGCAATGTTATCTCCCACATTCCCAATTCTCAAAGCAATGCCACGCATTGAGGGAAGCAGAGAGATGTAGTCAACTGAATTATTGGTACAATCAAGTATCACAACACATTGTTCAGGAGATGAGTGGCCGAGGGTGGCACTGCCAAGCCATAGGAAAGACCCACCAACGAACGCGCTTGAGGATCCTTCATCTATCTGTACATTCCAGTCAGCACCCTTCCAAGTAACAACACAGCCCCTCCACTGGTTGGAGTTTAGGTTAAATATAGCAAACGTTTCCATGCCTCTGTCCAGAACTTTGACTACTACATTACACCTCAAATTTCCATAATTTTTCCACCCGAATCCATATGTCCACGCAGGACGCGTATCACCAATAATATCCCTGATTTGAAGGGTTCTTGGATTAACGACAAACAACTGACGCAAATTATCGACCAACAAAATCAAACCATTGGACGAACCAACAATGGCCTCAACTGGAAAATCAATAAGAGGAAAGTGCATTGCACTCAGGCGCGGCATGATGTTCAGCCTGTTCTGGTTCACCAAATGATTAGTATAGATGACCCCAATAAACCTTTCCCGATTAGAAACCAGAAATAAGGCCTGAGATAGTTCCCTGTCATAGATAGACCAAGCCATTTCCTGAGAGTGAATGAAGCGGCGCCAATCTCTTGACACTTGCTGCAGCTGAGCTAGTCTAGAGATTGGAAGCTTCGAAAGTATAATGCGCAGGATATCGTCGATGAAAACAGTATTAAGGGAATCGCTCATGGTTTCAGATTGTTCCAAACTTAGTCAAGAAACCTATCAACAAGAAATGTGAACAAGAAACCGAGAGGTGGTCTGGTTCCTGTCAAAGCCAAGTAACAGATGAATAAGAATGTGGGAATCTGAACAGAGGTAATTCACATAGATAAAAACTTGCAGAAACAGAAAGTTAGCATCTTTTAATCGGTTTGAAGCAGTGACTTTTTTTAGGCAGGTTCGGTCTGAACAAGAAAGAGGACAAACCAAAAACTTGGTATAACAACAACTTATTGCACAGAGTCTCAAGCTAGTGGATCAAACACACCCCTAGAACAATATATAAATACTTTCCGATCATCAAAAGAAAAGAGAAGCCAATGTTCCAATACATTAACACATAGTCCAGGAAACAACACATTCCCTACAATCAAGATCACTAGGAAACCCCACACCACACCTCGAAACAAACAATCAAGAACTGCTTCCTAAGATTCTAAAAACCCACCCCACTTATCCAAGAACAACCAAAAACGACCTTTTTAGGGAGGTTAAAGCTAAGGGAGAATCCCATAGTACAGATGAATAACATAAAGAAAGTCCAAAGATTTACAGAGAGCAAAGAATTACCGAGCGAGAGGAAGATCACGAAGTTGGGCGATGAACTTGTTTAGTCGTGCATTTCGGTCCTGAAGCAATGTGGTTGAAGACGACGACGTTTGCAAGAAGAAATGCGAAACCCAGAAATTGCAGAGAGTCTGGGTTTTTGGAGAAGACGAGAGGTTTTGGAGGCAATGGCTGATGTGGCACAAAGTAGGGTCGGTTTTGGTGATATGGCAAGAAAACGGTTAAAAGCTGGTTTAAGTCGGGCTGACCCGGAACACGTAGACTGAACTCGGGTCGGATCCGGGTTCCCCACCACATCAGCGTCCGCCGCCAGCTTTTAACAGTCTCTCCACCGATTCCGATGTAGAAATCGATCAATTGACGCAACAAAATCTCGAATGCCATAGCCGACTTATCGATTGAAGCAAAAGTGGTATGAATATAGATTCTGACTCTCAGATTGGATCCCCAAATATACGATACCCTTAAGACGTTGTCTTTGGCGTCGGAGGTCATGGTGCTAAGGTCGGAGGAGAGGACTGACGAGGGCATATTCATATTTATTATGAAGGAGAGAAGTCGAGAGCTCTTGAGAGAGGGAGAGGAAAGTCTGAGAAAAGTCTGAGAGAGGGAGAGGAAAGTTGAAAGCCTTAAATAGGCTTATAAATAAGTCTTGAATCACAATAAAATTATCAATGGTATAATAGAAGTAGGTGTCTCCCGGACTGTGATTTAACAATTACAAATATGACTCTGAAAAATTAAACAGACACTAGACAAAGACACAATTAAAAATTATAGCTAGACTTAACGAAAAATTATGAAATTAAATCTGGAGAAACTAGACTCACTGACGAAGACACACACAAAATTTGGGGGAAAACTTGTGTAGTTTTGCTATGCTAACAAAATTCAGAAATATGACGGACAAAATGGTCAAAAACAGAAAACTAAATTTGGAGGTTTTGGTTTTGGAAATCAAATAACACAAACTAAGTAGGAACTACTCCTCACCACTAGACAATGATTACACCTATGATGTGTTTACTAACATGTTCAGTTCATTCGGATATCCTTACTCAAGCTAAGCCAATGATGTGTTGAACTTAACCTATCAATCTTTCTTATTTGGTATGTTAAGAGAATGATGTTTTCAACTTAACTTAGCATCTATAATGGAGCCTAGAGTGATGTTCTCGCACAGCTCTCACCTAGAAGTCATTAAGGTCTAAAAGATTATGAATAAGGCTAGGCAATGTCGGTACTGATGTTGTCCTAATCTACCTAGACACTTGGTTTATGTGAATGGGCTCAAGCCACTCACTCGCTACTCTAGAATGCAAGTAGACATGATGATCATACAAAACATTCATAGCTTTACAACCTAGCATGCATACTAACGTTTGCCACCATCAATAAACATACAAAGTTGATCAATGATATAATGATAAACCAATGAATATCCGAAATCCATGGAACAAATTAAATTAACGCCAACTTCATAGTTACCCCATGTCTAGGGCTTGAAAGCAGCCCCTAAGAAAGGGAAAATTAGTTACTCATCATCTTTGAAAACACACAAAAGAATTTCATAAGGTTCAGGGAGAAAAGTAAATACAAAAGATGAAAAACAGGGGAAGAAATCGATCTTCTAAATCGATATATCGATCTCTTTTGGGCTCTGAACTTTTCTTCTTCTCCTTGAGTTGCTTGATGGCTTCCTCTTCTCTTGTGCGTTTCTTTCAACAACGTGAAGGCTCTCTTCCATGGCTTTTTTTTTTCAAAAACAAAACGTTATGGTATTAGGGTTTTGTCTTAAGTAGTCTCCAAGTCTTCAAAGCTTCATTTTCAAACTATGTTTCCTTCTTTGATTAGAATCAATGTTTGGGCTATCTTTTGAATGTCTTCCATATATAATCTGGACTTGGCTTTTGGGAAAATTATATTAATGATGTCACTCTTCAAAATCGTGCAAAAACCCCCAAGAAAGCTTCTCAGAATCCAGCCCAAACACTGCCTTGAACTTGACTGCTGCACAGCTTTCCCGGAACTGCTAATTTTCTGTCCAACTTCGACGCTTCATAAACGCAAGATTTCATCACCAATTTGGATGATTCTTGAGTCCAAATTGATCTACAAATGCACATCTACAAATCTGGGTAGTAAACTCAGTGAAACCATTCTTGGAACCTCATGGAAATAGGCCTTGAAAACCGGAGAAAATAAGCATAAACTAGTTTCCAGCTTTTTTTGTTTGCAGCTTCTGTTTTGGTGAAGTGGTTCCATCGCCTTTCCTTGATATTTTTGACCATGTGAATGATCAAACTCCATCCTTGACATCTCTACTTTGTATTGGAAGCCCTGCTTGCATCACTTGAACAAATATTTGCATTATCTTGCTCCACGAAGTACCTAAGAAAATAACAAAGTTAAAACGATCTTTTTATAGGAAACAAGAGGGTGAATGATTTTTTTTCATGAACTACCATGTGGCATCTTCTTCTTGGTGTTGATCACCTAGAGATGACAAAAGCTTGTCACCCAAGTTCTAGAAAAAAAAAATCATTGGGGTCGTGTTTGAGCTCGTATATGTATGCTATGTACTTGTCAAGGTTAGAGGGAAAATTGCTTCCATATAGGATTTATTGATGGTTTGCACTCAACTTCCATGTCTTCTTTTTCTAACTTGTTAGGAAATTAATCTTTCATATCTTTCATATCGAGAATGTAATGATCGTAATATGCTTACCATACACCAAGGGGAAGTATAACTTTCCAAACCAAATCACCGACCACGAAACTACGACCTCGAGTACACTTATCATAAATCTGAGCTACCTTCTTCCTTTCAACCACCAAGTGATCCAAAGCAGCCATTCGCTGGATATCTAAGTCCTCATGTTCCTGCCACATTGTCTGCACATAGTCGTCTCCAAGTAACTGATGTTGCTTGCGGACTCGCAGTGATTGCACAACATCATGACCAAACATCAGTGCATAGGGCATTGTCCCAGTAGGAGTCCTCTTTGAAGTCCTGTAGGCCTATAGTGTGTTGTCCAGTTCATCATGCCAGTTGCGTGGGTTGTCTTCCAGCATTCGCTTAAGAATGGACAAGATAATCTTATTGCTGGCTTCTGCTTGACCATTGGATTGAGCGTAGTAAGGGGTAGAGTGTAAGAACTTAATCCCATAGTCACTGAGAAACTCTTAAGTTTCTTCAGCCAAGAAAGCTGCCCCCCTATCTGCCACCAAACACTCTAGAATACCAAATCTGCAAATGATATTTTTGAAAATAAACTGGCAAATGGTCCTTGCAGAAGCATCCTTGACTAGTTCTGCTTCCACCCATTTGGTAAAGAAATCAGTGCCGACTAGAAAGAACGTGTGTTTCTAGGAGGAGTGGGGATGAATAACACCCATAAAGTCCAGGGCCCAGCCTCGATCTGGCTAAGGCTTGATAATAGGGTTGCATAGGGATGTTAGGGATATGTTGAACCAGACCATGCGCCTGACACTCCAAGCAACCCTTTGCGAAACTGATGCAATCTTTGAGGATAGTAGGCCAATAAAAACCATGCTGGCGAATTAGCCAGCGCATCTTAGGACCAGCCTGATGTGATCCACATACACCTAAGTGAACTTCGCGCATAATTCGCTTGGCTTCATGTCTATAGACATAAAGGAAGTCAACTCCATCCTCTCCCCTTCTCAACAACTCACCGCCCTTCAACACATAATTGAGGGCAAGGAACCTGATCCGCTTACAGGTTACGGTAGAAGGGTTGATCAAATAATCCATAATAGGTTGCCTCCAATCTACATCCAACGTGTCAACCATTGCAACCAACCACTGGCCACTGTCCTCCTTCCTAGACATAAATGAGGGTAAGGTCTGCTTTTCAACCTTCAAAGTCCACCTCGTGAACGCCATCAGGCAAACTGATTCCAGTTGCAATATGAGCAAGTTCATTAGCCGTAAAATTTCGCTTGCGAGGGATGTGCTCCAATAACACAGTAGCAAACCTATCCAATAACTCCAAAGCTCTTTCCAGGAACCGGACCAACGTGAAGCTGATACACTGAAACTTCCCCCGTAACTGATTGATGACCAACAAAGAGTCACCAAGTATATCGACATCCTGTGCGCCGAGGTCAAGCAACATCTCTAGTCCTATAATGACAGCCTCATATTCTGCTTGGTTGTTTGTACATTTCCACTCCAACTGAAATGAATAGGAATATTTACCTCCGGATGAACTCACCAACGAAACGCCGGTGCCAAATAGTTTGTCAGTATTGGAGCCATCAAAATATAAAGTCCAAGGCTGAAGGTAAACAGCCCCAATATCCAAGTCACAAAAGTAATGATCCTCAGCAATATGATGATGGAGTATGAAGTCAGAGAACGCTTGACCGGTCTATGCTCGAAGTGGTGTATATTGCAAGGAAAATTCTAATAAAACAAACATCCACTTGCCAATGCGGCCTCCAAGAATAGGCTTCATCAACATGTATTTAACTAGGTCGGTTTGAGCTACCACCACAGTTGTAAAGGAAAGCATATAATGCCAGAGTTTACAACCCGCGAAGTACAACGCTAAACACAACCTCTCGATAGGCGAATACCTGGTCTCAACATCCAAAAGAGTCCTGCTCAAATAGTAGATGGCACGTTCAATGTTTCGACCCTCTTGATTAGTATCGTCTTGAGCCAACAAGTTTACAATGGAGCTTTCAGAAGCCGAAATGTAAAGCTTTAAAGGAATACCGGGCTTAGGAGGCACGAGAACTGGAGGGTTTGCCAAATACTCCTTTATTATGTCGAAAGCTTCCTGATGGCATGGCTCCCAAACAAATTCCTTGGCACCCTGTAACTTCAGCAACAAAGAAACGGCTTAAACTTCCCAGCTGAATTTGAGATAAATCGTCTAAGGAAGTTAGTCTTGCCTAACAGTTGCTACAACTCCTTGGTCTTTGGTGCAGGTGCATTAATAACAGCTTTGGCATTGTCTCCAGGCACCCCAATATCTCTCTGATCGATGGACGACAAAACCCAGAAAGTCCCCTGCCTGTACCCCAAACACACATTCGCATGTGTTCAAACACTTTCCTCAGGTCTGCAATATGGTCTTGTTTGACTTTGGACTTGACTACCACATCATCTATATAAACCTCTATAATTTTACCACAAATGTCATGGAAAATCATGTTCATAGCTTGCTGATATGTGGCTCCAGCGTTCTTCAGCCCAAAAGGTATTACCACGTACTCAAAAGCTCCTATGAAAGCTGGACAACGGAACGCTGTATGTCTGCTTCAGCAACTGGAATCTGATGGTAACCAATAGTATCGTCCATGAAAGAAAGCATCTCGTGCCGAGCAACAACATCAATGAGCATATCTGCCACAGGCATGGGGTAAACATCTTTTGGAGTAGCCTTGTTCAAATCTCTATAATCCACACAGACTCGTATCTTGCCATTTTTCTTGCAAATGGGGACTATATTGGATAACCATTCATTATATTTTTCTACTCTGATAATGCCGGACTTGAACATCTTCTCCACTTCTTCTTTCACGGCATTCGTTGTTTCAGTCTTCATTCGCCGCGGTTCCTACTGCACCGGTCTTTCCCCTAGTGTGGTGTGGCAGGCAAACGGTAACAAACTAACTCGGGTGACAAACCCGGAATATCTTCATATTTCTCTGCAAAACAGTCTTTAAATTCCAATAGCAATGCAATGAGCTCCTGTCGTTGCTCAGGCTCCAATAACTTACTAAGTCCAACCTCCATGGGCTCCTCTTCAGTTCCTAGATTGACTTTCTTAACTGGATCTTTGACTTGAGGTGGAGTATCATCTAATGCAGCTGGAGCTGGTAAAATCACCTATTCCTCTTCATCTATTACTTCCAACACATCTTCTGGTACACACTCAATAGTTGTTAGTCGTTCGTAAGCTTCCCTTTCTTTCATATGTACAGCTAAATGCCGATGCAAAAACTCGAACGCTTGCAACTCTTCTCCTTGTAATTGTGTTAACATTGATCACTGGTTGGGCTTGACACCATGAGGCTAGGTCTAGATGTATCAAATTTGACCAGAGAGAGACCCCACTGTGCTAACTCGGTGGACGTAACCCTAATAGGTTTTCCACTTTGGTCGATGCCAACCACTATCAAAGGACGTAAATCGCTATTGTAGTAATATGCACCTATCTCATTCGCGGATACAGAAAACGGCTTAGGGTCAACCTTAACCAACTTTGCACGTCTGCTAGCCTGATTCCACATGAACAACTCTTGATGCATGGACAAAGGTACACAAGCAGCTCTGTGGATCCAATCTCTGCCCAGAATGCAGCTATATGGAGCAGTACAGTCAGTTACGAAGAAACCTTTTACAATGTTTGAAGGTCCTACCTTCAGTCTAACCACTAAAATCCCCAAAGTCTTTGTAACTCCGCCAGGAAAGTTCTTGACAGTCATAGCTCCATTACAACTAAGGCCAATCTGAGTAGTACAATCGTCTTGAGGATCATATCTATCATGGCTATTGTAGGGAAAGGATTCTCGTCAACCAACACTGTCTTCTCTTCATCCAAAGTCACGACCCTTTCATTGATCCAAACCTGGATTTGATCCTTCAGTTTTACACAGTCCACGGTGTTGTGGTTCCACGTATTGTGAAACTTGCAATACTTCTTCCCCTTTAGTTGCTCTGGCGTTGGAAGTTGACCAAAGTCATGCTTTATCAGCTTTTTTCTGAAGAAATCGTCCAGCACTTCATGAGCCTTGTTCGCGTCATAAGTATACGATGAAAACTGCGGTTTAGTAAATGCTGCTGTAGAGATCTTCACTGGATTCCTGGCGAGCCTCAAACTCTGAGACCTGGCTGGCTTCTTGCTAACCAACTCCAAAGCCGCAACTTCATCCTCGTCATCATAGTTTGTACTGTAATGATGGGCAAACAACGCAGAGTAATATGGATCCACATGCGAATATATGGCTCCCACAGTTCTATGGTGGTTGGGTCCAAATCTTGGCTTCAAAGTTCCAGGAGTGTATGTACCGCTAGACGCGTTCTGCCTTTCATCCATGTCATTCAGAACTATCTGGTAACTCGTAACCTTGTTCATTAAATCAGCCATGCTGGCAAACTGTCTGTCATAATGTTTGAGCCTCTACCTTGGCTCTAAACCCTTAATTGCAATGCGAACGGCATCCTCCTTTGACACATGAGACCTACACTTAGCATGCTGAACCTTGAACCTCTTAAGCAACTCAACTTGCTGGTACATTGAAGTTAAAGAAGAAGGTCGACCTCTGGCTCAACTGTACCGAAGATCGTACATCAATGAGAATTCATTCAGCCAAGTTCACTTTCTTTCATTACTCTGTGCCTAGAATATTTAGCTTACATGGTATGTGTGTGTTATCAAAAGGTAGTGTACATAGTTAAAAGATAGAGAAAATTAGACAAAAACCCAAAAAACCAAACCCCTTTTAAAATAAACTCATACTCATATTCCATTTTAATTTACACTCAACCCCATTATTGAACCTGCCTTATATGTTTTATTTTTATTTTTGGAATTTGTATCCTTCTTTTCCTTGACTCTTTTGCCCTTCCGTTTTTTTTTTTGTTTTTTCTTGAGAAGATTTTTCTCTTCTAATTGAATGAGAAGACATTCCCTAAATGTGGCTCTTGACTTTCTTCTATTTTAAATAGGGTTAGGGTTTAGACTAGGGTTTAGGGTTTAGGGTTTAGGGTTTAGACTAGGGTTTAGGGTTTAGACTAGGGTTTAGGGTTTAGAGTTTAGACTAGGGTTTAGACTAGGGTTTAGGGTTTAGGGTTTAGACTAGGGTTTAGGGATTAGGGATTAGGGTTTAGACTAGAGTTTAGGGTTTGTGGAACCGGGTTTAGGGTTTGGGCGTAGTCTGTGGAACTGGGTTTTCTGCTGCCGGGTAATTATGTTTAATGAGTCGGCCAAACAGCTTGCAATGGTTCAGTTGGTGGCATTTCAGCAATTTCCTTCAACAATAAGTTATATTGTTTAGATAAACAATATTAATATTTTTACTAAATCAACATAATTAATAAGTTGGGTGTATTTCAAAAGAGTATAACATGTGGGTGTAATTTAAAATGGGTCTATAATTTTAGGTGTAGAATCAAATTCCCCTAAAAGATAATGTAACCACAGTGAATAAAATTGGCATCAAGAACTGGACATGGCAATCCTGGATCTTGAAAATCTCGTAGTCAAACGAAGTCACGGATCTGTGTACCAAATGGATTTGTATACCTTTCACGATAAGTTTAGGATTTAGATTTCATCTTCTAATCGAAAAACGAGATATGCACTATAAAACGAGATCCAGGGTTGGGACTGAAAGCGATCCAGGGAAACAAAATATGGAGATGGCGATGAAGAGACAAAGAAGCAGTAGCGATGATGCAAAGAAGCAGCAGCTGATGGAGCTCCCAACCGAAATATTGTTGGAGATACTTTTGAGACTGCCTGCAAAGTCAGTAGGTTGCATCAAATGTGTGTCCAAGACCTTGTTAAACATGGTGAACAATATCTCTTTCTCTACACTTCACACACGTTTACTTTTTGCCACCAACTCCCCTGCTGCTGCTGATCAAGTACCTCGACTTATGTATTGCTCTCTCAATCATCCTGCAGTGACTTTGCAATCAGTGAAACACAAGGACGATACCTTAACAAAAGGAAGATATGCTATTACTATTTCGTCATCCCCTTCTTGCTTTCTGTGTTTTGTTTTCTGTAACGTGTTTTGCTTGGGATCCAAGAATGGAGATTGCATGTTAATCAATCCTCTTGGGGAAAGGGGAGTTCTACGGCTGCCGGAAAGCAGTTTTGCCAGACTAGAGGGCGGTCCAGATGTATATCGCAATTCTTGGTTTGGTATGGGATTTGATGATAAAACCAATACCTACAAGATTGTATGTGTTACTAGTGATGGAGATGGTTTTCATAGAAGCAAAGCTATGACAGCACATGTTCTTGTATTGGGTTCAAACTCTTGGAGAAAAATATCCTCACTCCCTCCTGGTCAGTTGAACTGGATAGACGACGAGCTGATGATATGCTCAAATGGAGCTGTGCATTGGTTGACATGTGATCGTAGAATAGTTTCTTTCGACTTCAAGAGAGAAGAATTCTGTTTGACCCCTACTCCTCCCACATTACAAAGCTCGAAAACGAACCACTTGGACTCGAATATGAGTTTGTTTACTCTGAGAGGATGTTTGGCCATTGTGGAGACAAAGCGTTCTTGGAGACAATGTGGTATCGAGATATGGATGTTGCAAGATTTTGATGAGAAACAGTGGGTGAGATACTACTGCAATAACAAAATAAAAGACTATTTTCCTTCTCAGTTTCATGGTCCTTCTAAGTTTCATGGTCCTCCAGGGGAATGGGAACATGGTATATTTTTCACCTTTTACGATTTATTTGATACCCGTGTTTTCTTTATAGATCTCAGAGATGGCTCCATCAAAGATGTTATGTACCCATTACATGGGAGACCTCGTGAACAAGAGGTTCGGGACTTTCTAATAGGTATGTACAGTTATTCTGAGACCTTAATTTCCTTGAAGGATTATGGCGATTTGGATAGACGAGCTCATCAAGTATTACCTGATTGAAGATTATAATCCACTCCCATATATTTCCCTAGTGTACGGCAACTAGAGCTTCTTCGTCTGTTAAAGAGTGTACAAAAGACAGAAGATACCAATTCTCTGTTTTCTCTTTCTTTTTTCCTTTTCCTTTTACGCTTAATAGATGGTGAGGAAATGTAGTCCTATATATTGCATATGGATCCCTTTTAGTGTCACTTCTGCTGAATTTAGTTACGAGGCCAGAACATGCATGTTTTCATTTACTGAAAATCAAACTGCTTTCATGACCAGTTGAGTAGGAATGGAAAACGCAGCTTTTTTTCTTCTTTTTTTAAGCCAAATTGTTCTAGAAATCCCTCCCAGGGAGATATCAGATTTCATGACATACCAGAGAGAATATTTTCCTTACCTCCCCTCCAATGTCTGATATGATATACAAACATCTGGATAAGCAAAGTAGAACTGTAGACGTACTGATATACAGACAAAAATTCACCAAGGCTAATGACATAGTTAAAGAAATATAATAGGCACTCTTTGTTGGAAAGAGAACCATCTTGTTAGACCTTCAGATGAAAATAGTCTTCTTCATAGATCAGAATTCTCAACAGAAGCGTAATTGCCTCTCCAGAAGCTCAATGACGGCGCTCTCCACATCGTCAATACCGAGAGACTTGTTCCGGCGAACTGAAATCTTTTCATTGCTGGTGACAACTACAACCTCTTCTTTCCAGCTTAAAAGCTCATTTGCTACAACCATATGCATCTTGTACTTCCTCAGAGCCATATCAGCCTTCTCTAACAGGATCTTTGAATCTGTTTCTAACTGTCCAGGCATGTCAAAGTCACCAAGAAATAATGATGCATCATGTTAGTTATGACAATTAAGCAGGTATTAACCCCTCAAACTCTTATTGGAAACAAAAACTAAACACTAACACGTTAAAGAAAGTGAAGGAGTCTGATATTTTGTAGTAGATATATGATTGCATTGTAACAAACGGAATGAGACATATAGGTCCACTTTCTTAATGGAAAACAATTTCCTGTCTAAACCTACTCAACTTTTCCTATTTCCCCGACTGATAATTCAACAAATTTAAGTCTGAAACTGAGTTGAGAACTCTATTATATGATACTCCCTCTACAAAGTACTGAAGTTGTCAGGTTATGCCACCCAAAACTATTCTAGATACTACATCCATGTACAGTAATCAGAACTCATGAAAAGATAAAACTTTGATGGAATCAGTGACTAAAAATAAAAGCAGAAGTTTCATGTCTAACCTTGAATGATATGCAGAAGGCCATGGGGACAGAGTATATAAATATTATTCAATGCAAGAAAAATTAAAGTGGTCCATACAGCATGAGTCTTAGTGATAGCACTCCTCACCGCTTGTGAATGGGACTGGTGTACTGTGAATATGAAACAAAGTTAAGTCATCTAAGCAGGAACCGTTTTCCCATATTCATGACATGTGTAGCTATAACTCATATCTCGAGATAGTCATCACATGATTATAATGCATGATAGTATGCATAATCACAAGAAAGGGGAAAGAAAGGAAAAGACTCCTCCTCTGTCCCAAAAACTAGATCAGGGCTTAAAACAATAAATCAGATAGTCAAGCATCATAAGGCCGACTTAACCTCTCAACCTTTATGATTTTCTACTCAGAGATTAACAAATAAGTTCTTATAAGGATAGGAAGTTGCATATGGATCAGCATGGAATAATAGCAATATAAAAGAGTTTTACATGTTATAACAAATTGTAGTATACCAAGCAACTTACTGTTTGTGAGATCCCTCACTTTGCACTGGAGGATTCATCTACAAGAAATTTCCAACGTGGACGTATTGCACCAGTCAAAGGTATTCCAATCTCCACATACCTTTCATCCATTTAATCCAGTTTACAAGTTCCTCGAAGTCCAAAAGTGAACCTTCTAATGTATCAGAGTTCACTGAATTTAATACCAAGTCTTCATAAGTTTTCTTTCTCTTTCAGGGAGTAGTGTTATCAAGTATGTCTACCCTAGTTGTAGTTGCCTCCAGTTCATTTGAAGGATCTTTAGCATGCAATTTTAATACGCTATCTGAGCAACCCATCTTTCCAAATCCACTATCTGCCACATGACTTATTATTCTCGTTAATGGCTTTTTGTAATCAAGCATGTCCACCCTAGTTGTAGTGGCCTCCATTTTACTTGCTGCATCTTTAACTTGCAATTTTGAAGCGCTATATGTGCAACTCATCTTCTCAAACCCGCAATTAGCCACATCAGACTCCATATTTGTTTGTGCAGCATGTGTGTCCTTTCTTGTTAAAGGTCACCCAACACCATCAATAGCTTGGACATCCCTTCTTCCATCACCCACAGATTGGATCATCAAGCTAGGAATGTCCCCTGCAACAAACAATCCCCCATCAAAATCTAATCATCTTGCTAGTAATTCAAGTTCCATCAATAAATAATCAAAACTTGCATCTCATTCAAACAAAGTAAAGAAAAAAAAATTAAGGATTTGGATTTAAATATTAAGCTTAAATTGGTCAGGAAAAGTTGGAAAAAACAAATAAATAAATAAAAAAACATGAAACAATTTATAGGTAAAATGCACAGGAATATGGAGGGCAAATTCAAGAGCAACGGACAGAAGTTAGGGTAGCATTGGTTGCAGGCTACCAAACAAAGTGAATCGTATGATACCTACTACCATGCAGCTACAAAGTTCAAAAGCATGCTGTTGGTTCTCAAGGAAACGCTACCACAGTTTAGCTCTTGATGTCCACAAGAAGAATAACCAAGAATTTAGAGTGCTAAAGGCCTTCTTATCAGAAATCACAAGCTCTAAGGGCGTGCTTATATCTACTAACCACTCATATCTAACTCACTACTTATTTCAGCTGAACTTCTCCTGAATCTCCACCAGTTCCAAATCAGAGGACCTCGAGTAGAAAAAAGAAATCCACTATTTGGATGTGTATCTGATTCACTGCTTGTATCTACTGAATGCTTTCAATTCTTTCCATCCAACATCAGATTGCACAGTTTAAAGAAGAAAGGGATCCATTTCATTTGCATAGAAAAAGGATCTTCAAAGTTCTATAGGCTTTCCTAGTGAAACTGTGACACACTCAAGCCATAGACTATAGACTATATCAAAACTGTTTCTCCTATGTTAATAAAAATCAATGTCCTTCTATCAGTAACAGATGAAGGCAAAAACCGACTTCAAACATATAAATCAACACACAATCAACCGACCCTACAGAGGAAAGACCGCATGAAGTGACGTCTAATTGCTATCAGTAATATGTAACAGCCAATAAGATTTTAAGAATTACAAACTTTATAAAGTTCTCCCTTAATAAAATCGATTATCACTACTAATTGCTAAACAAAGTTAACCTCTCCACCTTTCTTTTCAACCATCTTGTATGCCACTATCTACAAGAAGACAGAGGAAAACATCCTTAGATAACTTGAATTAGGGGGATCATAGATGCTAGTTAAATGGACTTCATATATTAAGACAAAAAGCTTCACTGAACATACATCAGTAACAGGGGATCAATTACTGGCACATTCTAGGCTTCTCAAAGTGGTAAAACACTACTTGCCAACAACTGTACGAGGAAAGCTGGGTTGGATTTCCCCAATCCCCAATTTAGCCTACTTAATTGAGGAGTTCAGGCTCCACAAAAAGAAGGGGTGTGGAGATATCAGTTAGCACAATTTGGAATTCATCAATAACATGTCCTCAAATTTGATGAAATACGGAAAAAAAAAAAACAATTTTTAACCTCCCACAGATTATCCAACCGAACCAAAAATAAACAGGAAGAAATTGGAACTTATCGATAACATAGTCAAATTGATGAAATACCAACACAAAACTATCCCTAACCTCCCACAGATTATCCAACCATACCAAAAATAAACAGGAAGACAACAACCTTTGAACTGATATGATATATACAAAGAACTCATCCAACACCAAATCCTTTTAATAAGAAACCATTTAGCAATGCAAACAGTAGCATCAGTGGTTTGAACACAATACTATGAAATCATTTATAACTAAACATAAGTGATAAGAAAGAACAGCTAATCAAAATGACAAAATACAAAGGAGTTTGAACAAAAAATCTAAATGACCATAAGATAAAGCAATTCAACTAGGAAAATGACCTCATTAACTCTTGTGCAGATAACAGTGAAAAACAAATCACCATATCCAGAGATCTGAAACATGAACTCTCAGAAATACTAAAAAATTAAAAATTTGAAACGATACAAACAAGTTTGAAAAAGAAAAAAACTCTATCTTCTATGTTGAAATCATCAACATAACAAATAAAAAAGGCTAATTTCATAACATCCAACAAATGGAAGCACATCAGGAACTTTTGAGTTCCAAGTAATGAACAATCACTACCAGATTCAGGGTGACTAAAGCATCAGATAAGTATTTTCAACTTCATATTCATATCCAAGATTTATAATCAAAGACCAACTACAGTTAGCACAAAAAGTAATGAGATATACATAAATTGGCTGGAAAGTAATTAATATAAAAATAGAGAAAGTATGGAGTTACCTACCACAGAACACAAGGCACTTCTTCTGTTAACTTTGAACCTTCTCCTTCTTGTGTTGTGCTATATACTCCTGGACTAGCCTAGCTTTCTCTCTCATTCTGGCACAAATCTTGTCAATCTCATCATTTACCACTTTCGGCCAAGAAACTTCCACATAATCAAACCAATCGTCCAGAGTCATCTTCTCCAAATCTGGCTCCTCCTGCCAAACCTTTCCCAAACCTTCTTTAATACCTGAACCACTCCCCTTTTTATCAACATCCTTAGAACCACTAGCACCAGAACAGCTCCTACTACCACTTTCAACCTTATCGCCACCCTCTCCAACATTACAGTCAATAGCTGCCTCGTCATTGGACTCTTTTGCTTTCTCGCTAATATTGCCACTCTCTCCCATACCAAAATCAACTGCTGCCTCTTCATGGCCCAAATTTGACTCTTTTGCCTTCTCATTATCAATGACATTCTCTCCCACATCAAAACCACTTGCTGCCTCTTCATGACTCTCATCCCCCAAATTCAACCCCTTATCATCATCAACTGGACCAATTTCTCCCAAATTCTTCTGCTCCGAAACAATAGTATTACCTTTCTCACACACTAGCTGTTCCTGTTGCACATTCTTCCTCTTCCTACCACACTTCTTAGGTTCAATCTTCACTTGCTCACACTCTACACTGCAATTCTCCGATTCCGGAACCACATTCTTAGACCTTGTAGCTGCTCTAGAACTCACTTCCGGCGCAGCAACCTCCTCCACCACATCCTCCTCACTATTCAAAACCCTAGCTTTCTTTGGCCGGCCCCGGCCCCTCTTCGGCTTGTCCACCACCTCATTCTCCTCCAAATCAGAATCCACCTCATTCTTCTTCCTCACTCTACCTCTCCTGGCCGGAACCCTATCTTCTCCTCCACCGATTTCCTCATGATTCTCCGATTTCACTTCTACTTGAACTACTTCACTCTCCGCCGCAACCCTACCTCTCCGGCCACGATTCGCCGCCGCCGTACCCACCTTTCCCACGGCGGCGCGCCTCGGATTCCTTCTCAGCCTGCTCGCTTCTTCGTGGCCGTCGATCTTCACGGAGATCGAGGTGTACTCCCCGATCTTGATTTCGTCGCCGTCGCTGAGCTCGAACGGCGTGTTCGGTTTGAGCGCGGTGTCGTTGACTATGGTTCCGTTGGAGGAGTCGAGGTCTCGGACCATCCATTGACCCGATTCGGAGTCGATGACGAGGTGGTTGGTGGAGATGCAGGAGTCTTTGATGGGGAGGTTGTTGCCGCGGACGACCCGGCCGATTCGGATCTTTGATCCGGGTCGGTACTCTAGGGTTTCGCCCTTCCGGGGGCCTTTGAGTATTTCCAGCTTCAGAGCTGAAGGCTCCATTTTTTTGAGTTTTGAAAATGGGGTTTCAGAGGGAAGTGGTAGATCGGATAAAACCATTTATATTTTATGGCCAACGCTGAAATTTTGATAAATGAAAAATGAAAAAGCTTTAAAAAGGGGCTATTGGGCATTGTCCATTGTTTTTTTTTTTTTGTCAATTAAAAGAAACTGTATATTGTTGTGAGGAAAGATAATGAAATTTAATATTCCTCTTGAGCTTAAAACTTTTTGTTGGTCTATGTTTCACAAGAAGTTGCTGACAAATGTCCAAAGAGTTTGAAGAAGATTCACAAATGATAGCTCTTGTCCTATATGCAAAAATGTTGATGAAACCCTCCTTCACCTATTCAGGGACTGCCCTCGTACTGCTGCTATATGGAATGAATTTTTGAGTCAAGGTTCTATGCTTAACTCCTTTTCTTTGTGCTTGGATAATTGGATTGCTGCTCAAATTCACTGTCATAGTGTGATTCAGAATAATGTGAAATGGTGCAACTTATTTGTGTTCATATGTTAGTTTACATGGAAGTGGAGGAATAAGAGTGTTTTTGACTCTGAGTTTTCTATGCCTTTACTCCCAAAGAAGGTGATTTGGAGCTATATTGAGGAATGGACTAGTGCTAACTCCAAAAAGAATTCTGATATTATTTATAGTTACAAATTTCTCTTCTGGAAAATTTCTAATGAGAACTGTTTTAAGCTGAATATTGATGGCACCAGAAGTAAATCCTCTAGAAAAATTGGTGTTGGTGGAGTCATAAGAGATCATAGTGGTAGCTGGGTTCGTGGTTTTCAAATCAATCTTGGAGTTGGAGAAATTCTTAATGTTGAGGCTTAGGGTTTGTTTGATGGCCTTAAATTAGCTTCACAGCTGCAACTTGATAATTTATGCATTGAATCTGATTCTGCAGTGCTGGTCCAACTTCTTAGTGTGCAAATTTAGATTCTCACCCTCTTGGTTCATTGATTAAAGGCTATAAAAATTTCATGTCTTCCTTGGGAATTACTCATATCAGCCACATTTTCAGAGAATGTAATATGACTACAGATGCCCTGGCGAAGAATAATGTGCATCATGATCTAGGTCTAATTGTCTTTGATAACCCCCTTATTCATGTTGCTCATTCCTTTCTTAATGATTCTGCTGCTATAACAAAAGTCAGGAGAGTCTCCTACTCTAGTACTTAATCTCTTTTGTTTTTCTATTTAGGCCTTTTTTAGCCTCGTTTGTAACCAAAAAAAAAAGCTAAGAAGAAGAGAAGACACACAGAGAATAGTTGGGAGGAAATAAAAGTGTTCTCATTTATTCTCATTAGCCTCCTTATATAGATATATAGTTTACAACAGAGTACATAACTAATAAGTAATTACGTGGACAACAACATAGATTATAATATTTATAACACTCTCCCTTGGATGTCCACCAATGAATGATGAAATTAAACGTGCTAAATGTTGTCTCGTTAAAAACCTTGTCAGGTAAGAAAAACTCATTGGGAGAAAAATAATCTTGGTCGAAGGAGAAAAATAGTACAACACACATATGTCTTAGATTACATACTTCTTGATGCTCCCACTAATGATAATCTCCCCCTAAGCGTTGCAAGTTTCATGCGCCATAAATAACGGTTTGATTGTTTATCACTAAAGTGACACCATGCGTGCTTTGCATATGAGGGTTCATCATGAAATTTCAAACCTGCAAAGTTAAAACAATACCAACAAAGCTAGACGATTTTTAATACGTCTTACCTCATTTAGTCATATGATCAAATTCATACGCTAAGTAATAACTAGACAACATAAGCAAATTAACATTAAAACATTGAAATATCTCATGACGTATCTAGCCATACACATTAATATCTTTGTGTAGTGATGTAATACCCTAGATTTTCATATCAATTTCCTTATATTATTTCTAAAATTAATGAAGGATTATTTGTGGGAAATTCCTTTCGTATATGCAAAGTTGAAGTTTCGGGAGTCGATTTTATTTAGGTACTTTGACTTTTGAGATGCCAAAAGTTAACTTTCTTATCCGTAAGTTTTTTTCAAAAACTTCCTTCATGAAAGATGAAGAATTTGGCAATACGAGTTTGGAGACACACGACACGCGTAAAACGGATGTCGTATGAAAAAGTTACGGTCAGAGGAAGTTAGTTTCTGATTTTGGAATGTGTATAAATAGAAAGATGTTTGGGTTATTTTTAGAAACCCTAGAATTTCAAAACCGGTTTCTCTCTCCTCTCTCCCGAGCTCACCGACGCCAGTTTTTCACCGGACCATGACTCGGTCGTTCGGCCATCAATCGAGACGCCGCCAGTCCCATTTGGTTCGCACGGACCTCCTCTCCATTCCTAAGGTAGCGCCGCTCGTTGTCTCGCCTCTTAGATGCCACCACGAAGCGGCGGAGCTACTACTATCTCGTTGAAAAGCCGGCGATTTCGATCAGAGTTAGGTGAGTCTTGCTCTCCTCCTTTCTCTAGAGATGTGTGTACCTCTTTGGTGACCTAAGGATCAAGTTTGGGCTCTGGAAATTCCAGATTTGAAGTTTGGATTTGGGGTGATGTTGAGACACTTTCCGGCCGATTCCGGCCAAACTGGTAAAAACATTAAGTATTAAAGTTGTTCATCTTACTCCAATCTACAAGTTTGCTGTTGGGAGTTTCCCTAAATTTTAAAGTTGATGGCGGCGCGTGACAACGCGTTTGGTAGTGTTTCTAGCCTTTAACTTCTATGGTTAGCTATCTCTTGTTGTGGTAAGTTTGTTGAGATGTGGAAATTCTAGGTTTTGAGTAAGGATTGCCTGCTAGTCTCTAGGTTTAATCGTAGACTTATGCAAGGTTTTGAGTTTCTGATTTGGGAATTAGAAGCAGCAATTTTGGGTCGTTAAATTCGACGATCTTGGAAAGTTTTCCTCCTTTGGGCTAAGGTTTAGTTTGAGGGTTGTTTTGTTATCCTTTAATCCGAAGGTTACTAAGGGTTAACGTTAATTAGGTAGCTTGTGGAATTGATTTGAGCTTGACTCTTGAGTTTATTATGAAGACGCAGCGGTAATATTTAGCTGAGTAAATCTCACCAAGATTCACATTTGGATCAAATTATTATGGTCATTTTGATGTTGATGTTGAATTAAAGAATATGCTGTTTTTTTTTTAAATATATGAGCTTGATCGCTAATGACTCATAGGTAAGATAAAACAAGTTTTCCTATTATATAATTATTTTTAATGTTCGTGTGATCATAATATTATTGGTTATTGATAGATTATTCTTGTGAGAGTATCTATGTGTGTTCAAAAATATATTTATGTGAAAAGGGTATATTTTTATAATGTGTTCATTGTGTTGTTGATGATGATATTTTTATATTGTATTTGATATTGGACAGTCAAACTGGGTTCTAAGTCTTTGGCCGGGTGATTGGTTACGGTAAGGATAGAGCTCTAGTCTGTTTGTCGATGTAGGTCGTGGGGCTACCTTAAGGTATCTGGGACCCATGGGTACATGAATTGTTTTTGTATGTCATGGGAGGTACATATTAGTATATAGGACTCATAGGTATATGTTTATTTATAAAAGTGTTGGATATGTGATTTAATAATTATTTTTATATTTGTTTCATGTGTTTTATTGGTTGTTGCAATTGTTGAGTTAATTTTGGGAATTACTCATACGAGGTTTTTAGCTTACCATATTTGTTGTTTTACAACCCGGTGCACCAATTCATGGTGTAGGGGTTAGACTTGCAGGTGATGATCAACAAGGTTAAGGCAGAGGCATAATAGCTAAGTTTTAGATGATGTACATTTTATTTGTATATTATGGCAATTTGTTTTTAAGCTCATATGAGTGTCTTTATTTTACTAGACTTTTGAAGTTGATGTAATTAAGGAGATATAAAGTTATTGAGTTTTGTTGACATTTACAGTTACAGCATTTAAGTTTAATTTTGAAGTTGTTGAACATGTTTTAAGAGTCATATTGTGAGTTATATCATGTCCAAATTTTAAAAAATTAGGGTGTAACAAGTGAGACGTCTCATATAGGCTCTTCAAGAGTTCTAAGTAACTCATAACTTCGAAAGTTAAAATATGTTGCAACATAATGATCATAATTCGAATATGATTTTGTAGTCCAATCATAGTACTCATTGAGGCAATTTTGATCACATTAACTGTAACAGATCGAATGAGTCTATATGAGCTAGCTTTAGACTATTTGATTCCATGAGTTAGCTACAAGCTCTCTCAAGTATTCATGGATCGAATTACATTAGAATCATTCATGTACTTGCATCCTTTAAGGATTTGACAAGCGATACGCTTGTAATAAAACACTTCATTTTTTAGAATTTACTTTTAACAACGTGTCTTTTATGATTCTCATAATATATAATGACAAATGTTGTAAGTCTTCCGTTAATAACAATTATATCTATTATTTAACACTGTACTTACAGAAAATTGTCATGTATAAAGAAATATATTCATAATCCCCATGTCTCTTGTAGACATTATGCCATAGTGATTTATTTTTACTATGATCAATACCCTTTTGTATCATGTAGGGTTAAAGGTCAAAGTATCTCATCACGTTTCAAATATTTAGTTTTATTGGAATTACCTCTTTCTAATTTGGCCAATAATATGTTTTATCGACATGCATAATGAAACGTGGCATATTATCGATTAATGCAACTCTTAATAGTCTTTGATAGCTACCATTTGTAATTTGTCATAGATGATCATCATTCATAGAACCAACACATTCTTATATGCATGCATTTGATTTTTGGGTACCTATGCTACTTTTGGGGCAAATATTGTTACTTCAAGGACATATATTTAGCGAATGTGGATCTTTTACTTGTAATATCACATAGAACATTATAAGACCTGTATAATCTTCTTTTTCTAGGAGCTTAAAACATTAGACCTGGTAGATACATTCCACTCAGATTCACGTCATTATTCAAATGACAGTAGTTTTATTCTCCCCCAACGGCGGGAAGATTGTCATGTTATAACCATATGCAAATATGTGTTTGAAACTCTATCACTTTCTTTCGAGTGAGATGTTCATTGGCTGGTGACGAACCTGAACCAAGTATGAGATCAAAAACATTATATTCATTAGTATCAACCAAGATATCATTCTCTAAAGGTGTACCTATAACCTTTGTATGTGTAGCTGTATTAGGAACTCTAACATTGTATAATAACATTTTTTTCAGGAGAACCATGTCACTTGGATACATATACATCCCACAAATCAAATGGGGTATAGACTATTTGAGTTAATATGGATAGTCTCATAGATTTTAATCCAATCAAATGTCTATGCATTACCATGCAATTTTTGTCACTATCTTTTATCAAATTACAAACTTAAATATCTCTCAAATCATAATAAGATGGTGGATATGTATCTACACCAATATATTTCGTTCTTTCAGGAACAATGTTTCTCCCCCTCAAGGCAGGAGGATTGTTTCATTAAGGTGACAATTGTAAGGAACAATAAATTCATTTTGAGCTGCTGGCCAAAATGAGATGCATAAACTTTTGTTCACCTTCTCAAAACTTATGATGAGTAAAAGTAGAAAAATTGATATTGAAGTGATTTAATTAATGTAATGACATGTCTGCATTCAAAAGATATACTCATACTTTTTCGTCATAAAATTAGACCAACAATTGAATGTCTGGTTACTTATAAATTGATGCCAATATAACTCCTCCTCAAAACTTTGGGTTTCAGGTTGGCAACATTAAAAACTTCAAGATAAATTATCCAGATATATATATTCAAAACTTAAGGCTCGAGTCTGCAAGGTTAGAATTCCAAGTTCTAAGGTACGTGGACTGTACTTCTGGACATTAAATAGTAATTTGTACTCGAAGCTTCAGGTTTGAATTTTTACTATTAGAACTTCAGGTTCTACAGTACAATATTGAAACTTCTTGTTCAATATTACATGCATTCAAAATTCATATCTTCGACATATAGGGTTGTTGGCCCGTATAAATAACAATAAAATTTAAACAATATGTAACGTAATTAATGTAAGTACATAACAAAATAGGAAAATTGTAATGAACAAAAGTAAGTAAAAATTGTACATAGGAAACTTTTGGTTCCATGAATAAATAAAATATAAAGATCTTCTGGTCTGGTTAACTTTATCAAATACGATAATCGTGATTCCCGATCTCATTTAGTTACACATGCAAGAAATATCATATAAGGTGAGGAACTTCAGGCCCTCATATGATTCACAATGTGGTTTTGATTATTATATAACTGTGAGGAACTTCTGACCCTTGTTAATCACATAAGCTTTGAGAGATTTCATGTCACAATTTTGATTATTGTTCTCACGAGGAACTTCAAGCCCTCTATTGTTCGATCAAGAGACTTCAGGTCTCGTTCGATGAACATGAAATTCACAAATAGATGTAAACATGAGTTTACTCTTAATCAATTAAATTGATTGATAAACGCACAAAGTGTTATGATATTAACGTATTTCCTACCCTATTTAGTTATGTTATTTCCTTAATAATACCATTTTTGACATATTTTGTGATCGTAGAGACAATAAGAACATAAATCAAGAAAAGAAAGCAAAATCACGGAAATAGAGAAAAATGCAGAAAAAGGCAAAAAAGCCATTCTTAAAGTCAAAAAAAGAGAAATTCAAGGAAGAAATTCATCATGAGTTATCATTCAAGATTTGAGGAATCACGATCCAATCAGTCTTCAATGAAATAGATATAAACATGAGTTTACTCTTAATCAATTAAATTGATTGATAAACGCACAAAGTGTTATGATATTAACGTATTTCTTACCCTATTTAGTTTTGTTATTTCCTTAATAATATCATTTTTGACATGTTTTGTGATTGTAGAGGCAATAAGAGCATAAATCAAGAAAAAAGAAGAAGCAAAATCACGGAAATAAGAGAAAAATGCAGGAAAATGTAAAGAAGCCTTTCTTGACATCAAATCGATATGGAAACACCAGTTTGTGTCGTCGCCTTGCATGTTCACCACAATTGAACGCCTTGACATGAAAAATGTAGCTGGTCGTTCGATTTTTATCGACATGAATCTTCTCACTCAGAACAGAGCTACATACTTAAAAAACACAATTACAGAATTACCAAACTTGAAGGGGCTTGAGAACTTGGTCTCAAAACCCTAGAAGGAGCTTAGTCCATACTTCCATAGATTTTCAATATGCATATACTTTCTCCTTATTTCCCTATTCTAATGTAGAAGTATAACACACAAAACCTAAATAAGGGTCAAAGAGCATTGAACAAATTCCTCCTAATCAATAATCATAGATTTGCCATGCTCCCTGCATTTTCCACCGACCCCATGGTAAAACCCTTTTATTTTTCCTCAACTCTTTTCCTTCCCAATTTATTACAAAATCAATCCTTCCTACTATGGCATTCAATTAAAGTATTTTATTTTATTTATTCTTTTCCACTCTCAGAAAAGGAAACTAAGAAAGCAAAATAAGTAAATCACCATCTCCAATTGGTTTAAAAGAATTTAAAAAAAAGAAAAGAAAAGAAAATAAAAATAAATAAAAATTTGGAATTTCTTTTTTTGGGTTCCGCCTTGGCTCAATTCTATCTCTCTTCTTCTCTCTCTCTTCTTCTCTCGCTCTGCTGCTCCTTCGAGCCTCCCTTTCTCTCTCTCTAGAATCTCAGAGCTTTCTTCCGTCGGCCATTGTGAACAATAACTCTGGTCTTCGTTACAGGTTGAGGTTCGTATCACTGTTCGATCCATACGACGTCGTCTCCTAATTTTTTCTGTATCTCACAATTTCCCAATTGCAAAAAAAAAATTCAATCTGTGACTGAATGGGGTTTCTATAGTGATCGCAGCCTCGAGGGGATTGATTCTCCGCGATCTTAGCTCTGGGGTTTCGAATTCCATGGCTTTTTGTATTGGGTTTCAGTTTGGTGGAATTGGGTTTTCGTTGGAAATGGTTTCTGACTTTTTTTTTAGGGTTTTTGATCGGATTTCAATTTGCATTTCTGTCTTTTTTGGGTTCATTTCAGCTTGTGTTTTGTGAGTTTTGGAGTTTTGATTTCAGGGTTTATTGCGGTTTCGTTTTTTTTTTTTTTTTTCGCGTGTGGGTTTTTGGTTCAGTGATGGAGTTGAATGGTTCCAGAGGATCATAGAGATTCAAATTTTCTTATGCTATTTGAGGGTTTGAGTATTTAGTGATGTTAATGGATCACCATTAGTCACTTGAGCTGAGGTTTCTGTTTCGTTATGTCGAAATTAATTACTTGTGTTTTCCCATGTTATCTCGTTACATTTGCACTAGCAATCAATCAGAAATGATTTTTTTGAATGTGTTGAGGGTACTACTTTGTTAAAACTTTGGCCCCTCAAATTCGAAATGATGAAATGCATGTGTTGTTTTGGATATGATGGTTGCTTTATTTTTGGGACTTTCGGCATTACCGTTGAGTTGGGGAAAAGGAAAATGCGTGCAATGCGTGGAATGTGTTTTAATGAATTCAGGGTTTGAATTTTATATTGATTAGTTTTGTTGTTTCTTCCTTTCTAGTGAGCAGGGTTGAAGAAGTGGTGTGGGACTGGAGTTTGGGAGTGAGAAATGGCTGGGGTTTCTAGTGAGGATTCTGGAGTAGGAAGGTCTACAGAGGGGATTTCAAGTGGGCAGCGTTGCCTCTCTGGGGAAGCACTAGCAGAATGGCGGTCATCTGAGCAGGTGGAAAATGGAACCCCATCTACCTCGCCACCTTATTGGGACTCTGATGACGATGATGATGGTGGTATGGATTTAGTTTTCTTGTATTATTATTGCCTTCTGAACACATATTTATTTGTTGCCTTGTTTTGTGCTTCAGATTGCGTATTCTTTGTTCCCATCCTTTTGAAAATTCGGGTACAATATATGTGGATTGCTTCAAATTGGCCGTTACTGTCACAGATTTTGCTATTTGATTTTTATAATTAAGTTTGTACTACGTAGTATTGATTCAAATGTGTTGAACTATTGCACTCTTTTGAGCTTATCTCTCCAAATCACCTTGTGGGTTGGTCAATATAGAGAATTTAGGTGTTCCCAGATAGATAATGCCACTTTGCGATCCTTTGCTCGGTTTTTTGTAAAACTTTGCAAGTACGGAGGAAGGCAAAGATATGCTGGAGATTATTCCCATATGAAATGGAAAAAAAGTAAATTTCAAAAGCAATTTTCTTTTGTCTTCATTTCTGTGCAAATACCTATTACACTTGAAACATGTGATGAGGTTCCCACTCTTCAACATAGTCGTTCCAAGTTCTCTCTCCTCTAGTTTAACTTTATGTATATTTTATTCCCGAGTTGCTATACTCATATTCTGCGGATGTTCTTTTTACTAGTTAGATATATCACAAATCTTTTAACTTCCTTATAGGGCCAAAACCGTCTGAGCTATATGGAAAATATACCTGGAAGATTGAGAAATTTTCTCAGATTAACAAAAGGGAACTTCGTAGTAATGCATTTGAAGTTGGCGGCTACAAATGGTACGCAACTCATGATATGATTTTTTTTTTTTTGTGATTTTTTTTTCTGGGTTTTGTTTTTCAGTCAACCTATATGCTGCAGCAACTTCCATGAAACATGCACCATATATTTCATGTATCTGTATCACTGATAATCAGTAACTAACTAACTATGCAAGACATATCAAGGCACATCTTGTTTCCTATAAAAAAAAGATTGCACTTGCTAGTTTTGAACTGGTTGTTACTTCTGGCAGGTACATTTTAATCTACCCACAAGGTTGCGATGTATGCAATCATCTCTCCTTGTTTCTGTGTGTAGCTAATCATGACAAACTTCTTCCAGGTGTGTTATATTTAATCTGTTAGAGTTTTTTTTGGTCACAAGTTTCCTGAGTTGTTGATTGTATTCATACAGCTCCCGTTGTTTTTTTTTTCAATAGGTTGGAGTCATTTTGCGCAGTTTACCATAGCTGTGGTGAATAAAGATCCCAAGAAGTCGAAATACTCAGGTTGGTTGGTTTGTCATCTACTGTTGTAGTGGGATTTCCAAATATAACCATGACTGTATTTGACAAATTTTGAAACTTTTGCAGATACATTACATCGATTTTGGAAGAAAGAGCATGACTGGGGGTGGAAAAAATTTATGGAGCTTTCAAAAGTACTAGATGGGTTTATTGATGCTGACACACTTATAATAAAGGCTCAAGTTCAAGTTATCAGGTTTACTATGACTTTTTATTTTTTGATCTTTTAACTGCAGCACCAATCCGTTTCTTGTGGTTTATGTATTTCAATTGTAGATTCAGTTTTCTCATCTGTAGTGTTAGGACGACATCCCCTTCTTGTGGTCCTCTTCAATGCAATTCTTATTATTGTTTCTTCCCCTTTTAAAACTCAAAACCTTTTCGTTTTGGGATTTGAAGTTTGATTTGGTGGCTTGGTTGTGCTGCTTATATGTTTATTTTTCATGCACTTTAGCGGTGTTTGTGAGCATCATTGTTATTTTGTTTCTGGCTTTGTAGAGAGAAAGCAGACCGGCCATTTCGCTGCCTTGATTGTCAATACAGGAGAGAACTTGTTAGGGTGTACTTGACAAATGTAGAGCAAATCTGCCGTCGTTTTGTGGAAGAGAGGAGAAGCAAACTTGGAAAGTTGATAGATGATAAAGCTAGATGGTCAAGGTATTCCATTGTAGCCTTTGGAACTTCATATCATGATGCAGCTTATCGGTATCCATTTGCTTTTAATATACAATGTTTATATGGGGAAATCACTGTGTGTGATCTTAGGAACATGGATGACATGAATTTAAAGGATTTTTACTTATCTGGTGGATTTTATTAACGTCAATACTTTGTTGAATATTATTCAACATTCTTATCTTTGTATGTGATGTTAGCACACTGATACACTCACACATTTGTATCCCACATGCTTGTATATTTGCACATTTGTTACTTATTGTCTTAACTGGTTACATTGTTTGATAACTTCTTGTGGTAATGACTGTAGCTTCTGCTCGTTCTGGTTGGGAATTGAACAAAATGCTAGGCGCCGTATGTCCAGGGAAAAGATGGATGCAGTTCTGAAAGTAGTTGTTAAGCACTTTTTTATTGAAAAGGAAGTCACATCTACATTGGTAATGGATTCATTGTATAGTGGTTTAAAAGCACTTGAAGGCCAGACTAAATGCAAGAAAAGTAAGTTGAAATTATTGGATGCTGAGGAAAGTCCAGCACCAATTGTTCGTGTTGAGAAAGATATGTTTGTATTGGTGGATGATGTTTTAAAGCTACTTGAGAGGGCTGCCGTTGAACCTTTACCTCCAAAAGATGAGAAAGGTCCTCAAAATCGTACTAAAGTGAGTTGCTAACTTCTTAAGATGACCAGTGAATTTTGTATTGATTTCTCTGATCTGTTCAAGTCATAATGATGTGCGTTATGTGTTTGGTTTTCAAAAGATGATACTGTCTGGACATAGCGTAAGTTGTTGCAAAGTGGGATCTAGGTTAGTAGGAATAGTCAGGCCCACTGTTTGCTCCCATTGTCTTTCACGGCTGGGGTATGAAGTTGGTTTGAGGGAATTTCAACTGTTAAAAAGATTAGGATTTGGATGCAGTAACTATGTTCTGGGCAAAACCTGCTGCGTCTTTCCTCAGTTCCTAGTGTGATTTATGATGTTATTGAGCATGTGGATATTTTGAATGGAGTGATATATTATATAGTATTTATTACAAGTATTACCAGTATATCATGATGTTGTTTGACCCTTTCCACCGACTAGTTTATCCTCCTCTTGAGAAGTTCAATGTCTTGGTTGATTACTAAATTTTGTTTCAAAGTGTGACTATTTATTGATGTCAGTGTTCTACTGATAAGGACTGTATCGCAAGTACTTTTTCAACTGAGTAACAATTCATATGACGATGAATGTAGTTGCTGAAAAAAACATCTTATGATGTGTAACAATAATGTAATAAGATTGTGTGCGTGATTTGATTGGTTTAATTAGCAGTATATCATGATGTTGAATGACCCTTTCCACCGACTGGTGTATCCTCCTCCTGAGCAGCTCAATCTCTTGGTTGATTACTAGATTTTGTTACTAAGGGTTATGGTTTATTGACGTCAGTGCTCTACTGAGAAGGGCTGTATACCAATTACTTCTTCAATTGAGTGACAATTCATAGAATGATGATTGTAGTTGCTAACAAAAAACATCTTATTCATGTGTAACAATAATCAAATTATTGAGGATACATAATGCATTAAGATTGTGTGTATGATCGAGTATGCTGGTGATGTGACGTATTTTGCTGAATATTTTTGTAAGTTTCGCTTATTAAGGTTTGATGTCTGAAGCTTTCTTCATTCTGCGTAGGATGGAAATTCTGGTGAGGACTTCAATAAAGATTCTATTGAGCGAGATGAAAGACGTCTTACGGAATTGGGTCGTAGGACTGTTGAGATATTTGTCCTTGCCCATATTTTCAGGTCTTCTATAAGCTTAAAGCCTTAAATATATTTCTTTTCTGTAACATGTTATATGTATTGCTCTAGTACTTTTGGCTTGTTTTGTGTTAGCTGCAAATATGATTCCAAGTACCCATCTCATGCATTCTTTTATGTTATAATGGATCTGCCTCTTCATCATATATGCAGTAATAAAATTGAAGTGGCCTATCATGAATCCGTTGCATTGAAGAGACAAGAGGAGCTCATCCGTGAGGAAGAAGCAGCATGGCAAGCTGAGACTGACCAGAAGGCAAAACGTGGAGCGACTGAGAAGGAAAAGAAGTCGAAGAAAAAACAGGTCCGGTTTTAATGCTTTTAGCTTAGAATTATTGGATTCCCCAATGCTTATTAGTTAGATTCAGCATCGAGTCTTTGAAACTCTTTCCTCTGCAGTTGTCAGCAGAAGGTTGTATTTATAATCTGAATTTAAACTAACAAATCATTAAAATGATATTAACATTTAATAAAAAAATTATTTTTTGTTTTTCAGGAAAGTGCTGCCAGGCATATGATTTTTATGCTTTTGTTGCTTCCTTGTTTTTAATTAATGTGGTTTTTATGTATGTTGACCAATGTATGACACATAAATGTTGACATATTTGGAGCAATGCTGATAGCTTGATGTTAATTGTGGATTGCATTCATTATGTTTTATTCTTTTTTTTTCTTGGTCAAAACGATTTGGTTTCTTCAACTGCTGTGGACTGTTTACTTTCTATGTAAAAATTTGAAGACTGCACACTTCCTTGAAGGATCCTTTTTACGAGTCTTCCTTTATTCTTGTAATTTGGTTATTAACTTATTATTGAGGGCTAAAACTTTGAGTTAATAAAAACTTTGCTGACTTGTAGGGGCAAAAGATGATCTAATGTACAAATGCAACGTTTCTGTTAACATCTAGGCTGAAATAACAACTATGAGGGGAAAATATTCTTTGTTAGATTTAAAGGTGGTTAAATAATTGCTTATCTGTTCTTTAGATTCTTTACAAACACCCTTTGCTTTTTCACAGGCTAAACAAAAAAGGAACAACAGGAAGGGAAAGGACAAAGGGAGGGAAGATAGGCCTGGCGTAGCAATACCAGAGAAACTACAAAGACTACCTATTGATGAACTGAAAGTCTACACGAAGGATGAGGAGCAACCTGTGGTTGAAAAGGCAGATATAGTGGAAGATGTATCTGACGTGTCTGATTCAGCGGATGGTGTTGCTGAAGTACCTCAACCTGATTCTGAAGACAGAGATGCTAGTCCAGTCAATTGGGACACTGACACTTCAGAAATCCATCCTCCCACAGAACCCAGTAGCAGTGGAATTAGTGGTCTCTCATCTGTGCAAAATGGAGTATCAGAGAAAAAAAACCCATCTCTGATGGATGATAGTTCCTCAACATGTTCTACCGATTCAGTCCCATCAGTGGTAATGAATGGGCCATATAAAGGGAGCTCCTTTTCTAATTACAAGACTCAAAAATCACCTAGCAGGTATATTCAGCTAGCCTTTCTTTTTCTATGATTACAGAAACGATTATACAAGGTACATGATCAATTTGCTGAATTTGAAATTGCAGGGGGAAACAGCAACGGGGTAAAGCAACAGTTGATGGGAATAATTGGTCAAATGAGATGGATAATCAACCTTCTGGACCTGTTGCAGATGTGGGAAATCAGAATGATGTCTCAGGAAGTAGTAAGGTGACTGAGTCTGAGTCTGAGCCAGCTGTTCACTCATTGCAGGATCGGATTAAGTGGCTGGAGCAGCATGTGGTTAAGAAGGTGAGATCATTTATCCTTGCTTTATAAGTTTATGTCAGCTCCTGGGCTCTAATGTTTGCTTTTTCCATTGTGTGCTTCCACTATCTAAAACTTATTGTTATTACTCGTTCTATTTTTTTTTGTTTTTTTTTTTCCGTTTTACTTTTCTAATTGTGTTTGCATCATTTAGAATATTCCTGAACCGTATTAGGAAGGTACACATTTACCTCCACAAAAATTGTAGATATTCGTTAGTTATGTAAAACAAGGTGTAATTATTGTCTCTAATGTTATAGGAGGAAGAAGTTGTTAAACTGCAGAAAAAATTGGGCATCAAAGATCAGGTTCATTTGGAAAGTCCTACGAAAGAGAAGACACCAGCAGTGATGTCATCTCCTGAAATCCCTTCCAAAAATGTGTCATCGACTGGTCGATCAAAGTCGGAGTGCCAGGGCAGTGCCACTACTGAGTCTATTCCTCTTAAGAAAGCAACCTCGATTAGCATACCACAGACTGACAGAGTGGCTTCTTTGACTCTGCCATCCCAGAGTAATGGCATGTCCAAACCTGATACTGAAAAGGCTGCAACTCCAAAACCAGCTGAAAAAGCCATGGCCCTACAAGTACTGGTAGTGTCTAGGCCCTCCAGTGCTCCTCTTGTTCCTGGTCCCAGGCCGCCAGCATCTACTGTGGTTTCTATGGTTCAGACATCTCCACTGCTTGCCCGTTCAGTGAGTGCTGCTGGTCGATTAGGTCCTGATCCATTGGCAGCAACTCATAGTTATGCTCCCCAGTCATATAGAAATGCCATACTCGGCAACCATGTTCTGACGGGATCAACAGGTTTCGCACATACCAGCTCCCTGAGCTCAACAGTGAAACCATCTCCATCATACTCCCAACCGCCACCGACTGTGGTATCTACCCCAATGTTCATACCCCAGAG
Source organism: Fragaria x ananassa (assembly GCA_034370585.1). Taxonomy (NCBI): domain Eukaryota; kingdom Viridiplantae; phylum Streptophyta; class Magnoliopsida; order Rosales; family Rosaceae; genus Fragaria; species Fragaria x ananassa. The sequence continues at coordinate 3,861,597 of CP139761.1, read as the reverse complement.
TCCTGAAGTAAAGGATACAAACACAGTTAAATCCGGCTTCCCATTTGGCATGGTGACTCGGGATGTGCTGCATAATGGACCACAGTGGATGGAGAATTCACAAAGGGAATCAAGTGATGGCATGAACTATGATCATTCGTCCTTGCTTAATGATCAAAGTTTTGATTTCTACCAGCCTTTGCATGGTGGGCAACATGAACAGTTCTCCACCGAGTTCCCGGCTTGTACATCTGGTCGCCAGACCCAAGGTGTATCAGCAGCAGATGACTTCCCCCACATTGACATCATCAATGATCTGCTTGATGATGAACATGGCTTTGGGGGAGCTACAGCGAGTTCAGCTTTTCACTCCTTCAGCAATGGGCCAAACCATTTAAATCGTCAGTTTTCTTATCCTGGTGATTTGGGCACATCTAGCGACATGGATTCTGCAACCAGCTCTTGTAGGTTTGAGCGGACACGGAGTTACCAAGATGATGGGTTCCAGAGAGGCTACATGTTAGGAGGCCACTTTGAATCACTTCGAGAATTTACTCCGCAAGCAGGTGCTTTAACTTATGTGAACGGGCAGATTGATGTAAACCATCATAACCAGTGGCAGGTGGCTGGTTCAGATATATCTTTACAAGGCATGAGGAGTACCGACAATGATGGTTTCCCATACTACAATCCGGATTATTCAAATATGACATGTGGAATGAACGGTTACACTGTATTCCGGCCTTCAAATGGTCAGTGAAGAGAATGAAACAACGGAGTCATCCCACAAATTAGTGGGTTACTGCCTGCTGTAATAACGTATTTGAGGAAATTACTGGGTCTTTACATTTGGAGTGAGGTTGTAATCTTTTTCGTAAGAAAACATTTTGTAAAGAGTGTTTCTTCCAGCCTTTTCTTAAGTTAGAAATGAAGCTATAACGTGCCCTGGGGTTTCATTTTTCTTGGTTGAAGTTTGCTTGAATTTTTAACTGCAACTCTTTGGCCTCAATCCCAGAGTGGCTAGTGTTCCTCGTAAATTTGCAGTTTATCTGGTTTTGTATACCCTACTAAATGGCATGGTCTTTTACTCTTCATGTCCCAATTCTTTGGAAACTTTCACTCGTCTCTAAATTGAAGAGAAATAAAACTACACATTCTTAGCCATCACTACCATTCTCGACTTTCCGGCAGGCCACCGGTCACAGTCACTGGCGAGCGACACTGTCAACTAGTTTGGTGATATCCCCAAAGGTGGTCGGACCTCGAGGTCTCAAAGAGGGAGGTAGAACGATGAAGCTAAAAGTTTGATTTCTATTCGAGACAATGACAAAATTCTGTTTTGAAGGTCTGGATTAAACCGTCCATATTACAAGCCGGTGTGTTGGTATTATTTTAGCATAACCTTGGTACCGGAGGATACCATAGGACTATATATGAAAGGGACTTGGACACACTTTTATTTAAGTAACTTTCTTGTGTTTCCTAGTTCTTGTTTGTTTATGTACGTGAGTGCGGTATTGAAGAGGCAGAGAAAAGGTCTATATGTTCTCATGTCTATCGTACCTGAATCCTGTTAGTGACCAAGAGCAATAGACAAGTACTGTCTGGAATCGAATTGGCAATCGTCACAGGTGACTCGAGGATGCCTCTCACGTAACATGTACTATATGTGTGACTAATGGAATATAATCATTTAACATAGAGGCATAATTTTCCAATTACAAGGAACTTCCCTACTTGTTATACTCATCTTTTGGTTGATTGCGTGTGAGAAGGGAAAGAAACAAAAATCTTCATCCGCATAGACACGTAAAGTTGTTTCATATAATATCAACATACAAATACAATAACTATGAACATATGAATCAGATGGGTACGTGATTGGTCTTGGGATTTAAGTTCAAATTCGTCTCCTTGTTGCTAAGTTGCTTATGACCTGTTCAATTATGTCAAGCTTTAACCTATATGCCATGAAGAAAGGTTTCTAAAAACCCAGTAGTCAACAGTCAAAATCCTCCAAACTAATACAATAGTCACTAAGTTCCTCAAAGGGTTTAGCTATAAATACCATCATTATTTCCCTTATGAAGTTATCATTCTTCAAATACAAAGCTAATGGGGCTTGTGAATACTGCTTTGGCTGTGCTGCTGCTTCTTTGTGTTCTACATGTACAACCCAACAGATCTAGTAGGGTACTCTACAATGATGGAATGCTAGTGAAGCAAGAACTGATGAGCTTACAGTCTCTTCCTAGAGGTGAGACCCCTCCAACTGGATCCTCTGGTTGCACCTACATACCCGGTACAGGAGGATCGAGTTGCCCTCCTCTGAAAGTGAAGAACTATGCAGGAGGGCATGGCCAGCCTCATCATCATCATGCTTCTGCTTATCCTCGTCTTGTGGCTCAGTTTGGTGTGGCTACCAATCAGAAATATTGACATCAGATCAAACACCAGGGAGTGGATGAACTTTTGAGGACTTGAAGTATGAGTTTCCTGTTGATTTGGCTGATTGAATTCGGATGAATAACGACATGCGATCTAATTACAGGTCATTACACATGAGCCTAGCTAGCTCAATGGTTTTCTCTTTTTCTTGCTTGTAACAATTTCACAAGCAATTTGTACATCTAATTATATACTTCTTTCATTTCATATATACAAATTTGATTCATTCATGTAAGAGATCGAGTTGCCTTTGTATTTGAAGACCTTTTGTGCACATATATATATATATATATATATATATATATATATATTCTTGGCTGATGAACTAGTGTATTACAGCAAAGACCAACAAACAAAATTGATTAACCCTAGCTAGTTTGTAAACTTGATCGAGGGTAAATGCTCACTGCTACAAAGCTGGCATTATAAGTGTCATATGCTTTGCTAATCGCATGTCGATCCGTCGACTGAGGGATACATGAAGAAGAAAAGGTCACCTAAATGGAACAAATTAGCATAGTTGGAGTTGGAGGTTGATTTGGCCAATAGAAAGAAACCCGTACACGGTATCAAGCTGATCACGCTCTTGTTCGGCAATCGGCAACGGCAGATATTCTTTGACCGAAGCTCTTTAGTAGAGTTTACAATTGTTAAGAGTTACTAATTCACACGATTAATGTAGGACTAGGAGGGTGCATGAGAAAGTTGGTTAACCATAACGAGTATCTCCAGCAGCATTGATAAATTGAAAAAAATTAGCGATTTATTAATTTTTAAATGAATCTTTACTTCAGCAATATATTTAAGAAGTTGATAAATTTAGAAATTGATAAACAAAATTGACAAATTTATCAATTCAGGAGAGAAAATTTGTCAATGAATAGCTAAGTTTTCTCTAATAGCTACTTTGCTGGAGCAAAACTCTCAAAATGAATTGATAAATATAAATTTCATCCAAATTTATCAACTATTTTATCAATCACTGTTGGAGATGCTAAGGGTTAGTGAAGCATACCAAGTTTATCAATATCCATAATGATGATTATAGATAATTAAGCACTAAGTTAATTATGCTAATTACTACTGTATATTGATAACAGAAACACATACGATCACACATGCTCTAATTAAAATTAAGCTAACCAAGATTTGAAAGATCTGCACTGAATAATATATACAAATGTGAAGGTTTTTACTCATTAAACAACTAAAAAGAGTTTTAGGAGAACAAGCATGCTCTTCACACAGCTACAATATAATCCCCAGATTCAAGAACATTTAGCTTTATAATATTCTTAAATTGATTATAGCTAGCTTGGATTTATTAACCAATTTTCATGTGCTCCATATATGCTGCTATTCATTATTGGAATCTGAGTGATTTATGTGCAAAAGGCTCATGGATTAGTGATTGTATTGCTTAATTTCTTTCATGTTATTCATGCTTGTGGATATATTATGAGGAAAATTGTGGGATTTAAAACGTGTTAATTAGCAGTACATGTTGCCAAATTGGGCAAGCCGCCAAGGTGTACGAGCTAGTCTAAAAAAATGCTTGTTTCCCCAATTCCCTACACTGAAGATTTTCAAAAATATCATGCATCTGCCGTGAAATTAGTCAATATTTTTGAAATTTCAGAGATTAGTTTAAAGTTAGAATGTTGAACATTCACAACCTAACACTCTTGGTATAAATTTTTTGTGTGATGACAATTCTTCGTATAAAGTTAACCATTTGTAACATTAGTCAAGAGCTAGTAGAGAACTTTCCTGTTTAAATTTTTTGCATTGAGAAAACTATAATTACTTCATTATAGATGTATCGTCTTCTCCTCATGCCAAAATTCCTAAAGTAATGCTTCAGACAACATGGAAGCGAATATGAATGACCCTCACTCTGTTCTCTTCAAGGAAAGAAACATTGCTCTTATGGAAGAATGACAGAGGCTGCAAAGAGATGAGGAAACTTTCTTGGCCCAGAAAGCTAAACAAAACTGGTTACAGCTTGGAGATAGAAATATCCGATTCTTTCAAATGAAAGCAAATCTCAGGAAAAAAAGAAACACCATAGTTAAGATTAAAAATGATAATAATATTTGGTTGACTAATGCTAATGATATTAGTAACCATTTTGTGCAGGATTTTAGAAGACGTTTTCAGGCTATTTCATCCCCTAATGAAGCTCGGTTGAACAAGTTTATAGATATAATTACTCCTTGTATTGATCCTTCTGACAATGATATGTTGGTTGCACATGTTACAGATATAGACGTACATTCTGGAAGCAGTTCAATCAATTGGCCCTCTTAAATTAAGCTCCTGGTCCTGACGGCCTCCAAATTTTCCAAGTTTTTTTCCAAATTTGTTACTGGAAGCACATTTAGTTAGAGGTCGACTCGTCGCTTGTGTTAGACTATTTACGGTCTCCTTTGCTTGTACCTTGGCATCTACGTGCCCGTTAGCTTAATTGTTTACGTTGCATATCAGAGATGACCTTTCGATCTTCTCATATTTTTCGTGAAGGGAATAAGGTTGCAGATGCTCTGACTAATCACGGTACGTCATTAACACAACTGATTTAGTGGGATTCAGCTCCTCCTTTTATTTTGTCATATTGTAATAGTGACCTTATGGGTCTTCCTCAATTTTGGTTTACATAGTTTTTTTTCGTTGTTATTTTGTTATGAGAGGTTTTGGTCTAATCCCCCCTCTTGATGTTTCTCTCTTTTCTTTTTTAATACATAAGAGTGTTAGGGGTCATTCCTCTCTCATTCATCTTTCAGCCAAAAAAAAGAAGGTTAAACATTTTGTTCTACCTTTAGTTAAGAATTTCTTTCTTAATACTGCCTCGCTTAGAGCCATTAATTATACTAATATTGCTTTAATTCCTAAAGTGGAGGATCCTGAGGTTATAGGTCATCAGTTTAGTCCAATAAGTTTATGCAATGTGTCTTACAAAATTATTTCTAAAAGCATTGTTAAAAGATTAAGGCCTTTACTTGAAAGTTGTATCTCTAAAAATCAAGGTGCTTTTCTATCCATTACAATATTCTCATTGCTCAAGAGATTTTTTTTCGGATTTTCGTTGGAAAAAAGGAAGGACCGGTGCTATGGCTATCAAATTGGACCTAGAGAAAGCTTATGATTTTCTAAGCTGGAATTATATATATCAATCTTTGTCTTAAAAAATTTGGTTTTCTCCCATCTGGATTAACTGGATCATGGAATGCATCACCTCAGTATCTTTTTCAGTGGTCATCAATGGTAAAGCTGAAGGGTTCTTCCACCCTACAAGAGGAATCAGACACGGTGACCCTCTCTCTCCATATATTTTTATTTTATGTATGGAACCATTGATTAGACAATTGAATAAACTTGCTGATACTTCGAGTTCTCATGTTAGCCTGTTATCCTCTCCTCATGGTTCTAAAGTTTCCAGCTTAATGTTTGCTGATGATTGCCTTATCTTTTGTAAAGCTTCTCCAAAAGCTGCTAGGAATGTGTTGAAGATTTTAAATGAAATTTCTGACGCCTCAGGCCAAAAGATTAATTTTCAAAAGTCCTCCTTGTATTTCTTCCCCAATGTCCCGAGCCATGTTAGGGAATGATAGTGACAGTTTTGCAGATCCAACACAAGGCGACTATTGGTAAGTATTTAGGAGTTCAAAACATAATTTTTTGGAAGGATCATGCCAACACAAATGATTTATTACAGAAAATCAATAACAAGTTGGCAGGTTGGAAAAAAAGTGCTCTTTCTAGAGCAGGTAGGCTCACGTTAGTGCAAGCTAATATCTCAGGAATGCCTAACCACATTATGTCTTGTTTCAAGTGTCAGGCAAAATTTACTAATGCAATTGATAAGAAGGCGAGAGATTTTTTCTGGGGGTCTGGCTCCAGGGTTGCAGCTGTGGTTTAGGATAAAGCTTGTACTCCTAAGAATTTAGGAGGATTAGGCATAAGATCTACTGGTCATTTTAATAATGCAGCTATAGCCAAATTGGGCTGGAAAATTATTACTCAGAATGACAACCGGTGGGTTCACATTATGAAGGCTAAATATCTAAGATATCATTCTTTTTTCCAGATTAATAAGAAAGCCTCTTCCTCTCTAGCTTGGAAAGGCATTTTAGACCAGTGAGATCTTATTCAGAAGGGCATGAGAGGAGATGGTACATACATTGCCTTTTGGACTTTCAATTGGGTATTTCTTTCCCTCTTATTAATCTTATTGATGAAAATAATCGTAACAATGTAAATTGGAGTGATTCTGTGGCTGATTACATTGTTAATAAAGCTTGAAACAGGGAGAAATTACTTGCTATTTTGGATACAAATACTGTGGATCAAATTTGTGGCATTTCCTATTCCAATGAATTCTCAGCCAGATTCTTTTGTTTGGGGTTGCAGCCCCAATGGGGAATTTACAATTAAGTCTGCAACTTGGATACAAAATTCTGAGGTTGAACCTCATGAATATTCTTCTCTGCTGAAAAAAGTTTGGAAATCAGATTTGGCTCCCAAAATTAAAGTTTTTGGTTGGCTCCTTCTAAGGGTTAGGTTAAAGACTAGAAGCAGACTACACATGTTTGGTATTACTCCTAGTAACTTGTGTCCTTTGTGTGATCAGGAGGAAGAAACTATCTCTCATCTTTTCTGTAAATGTTGTAGAACCGATCAAGTTTGGAATCTTGCTAATTGCAGAGACATCTACAATTCTGATAACTTGGCCCAAAAGATGCATGACCTTTTTATTAATAATCCCTTTAATGCTTCTAAATTTGGGAAGATTTTTACTTTGTGCTGGTGTTTTGGCCACAATCCTCAGTAGAGGTGTAGAGGTAACTTAACGATACCAAAAGTAAATAAAAGGGATGCGGGCGTGCCACTGCGCGGACGCGGAATGAGAATATACGCTGATTCTTAACTTCTAAACAAGCGGAGGGCTCTGGTGCCACCTCGCGGACGAGGGATTACGAGTAACCTTTTCCACTTGTGGTCGATACTCACCGTTCGTAGTGAGCAGAGCAACAAACTAGGACAGTAATCAGGGCAAGACTGAAAGGACTCTGTAGACTAAGGGCAGGATGCGCTTAACGTTAGGGTTTCGAGAAGCTCAAAGATTTGTATTTGTTGTATGATTTGATTATGTGTAGAGAGTATCCTTGAACTCCTTTATATAGAGTTATTTTAGGGCCACATGTATTGGCCCAAAGCATGTTAAAGACTTGTAGAAGTCTTCAACGTAGAGATGTCATAGGCAATATTAATCACTATTTGCTGTGATTATACTTGAGCGACGTAACTAATTGTCTCCATGTAGAAGAGTAGGACATCTCATGAAGACCTAGACGTATGCTTGTGCACTTAACTAATCAAGGAATAGAATCCTTAATCAATATGTATACCTCTTGACCTTCATATGCACGTATGACCATATAGTATAGTCCTTTAAGCAATTAAGGATACTTACCCCTTATCCATTCAGTCAACATATGCGGCCAATACCTTAGTCCTCTCCCATGCGAACTCTTCTCCTCTGTTTCTTCACGCGATCTCCTACGTGAAGTCCCCTACGCAAAATCATCACCTCGTGTGCGAATATTCAACTCGCATGACTTTGTTTGCTAACAGACCATCATTTATAAACCCAATTATTCTGGGCTCGTTGGTGTGACGTGGACCATAAATTCAACTAATACTCACATAGACAAATATTGTCCAGTAAAATATTAATTTTGGGTGTAAACAGTTGGCAGAAACGTAATGATTCTGTGTTTAGGAACAAAATTTTCTCTCCTCATGCAGTTGTGGCTTGTGCTGCAACTTATCACTGTGCTACTCCAAACCGTATCAAGTCCTCCCCCAGCAGTACCGGCTCAAGGCTCAACATCAAGTGGAATCCCCCTCCTCAGAGCCAAGTTAAGATCAACTTTGATGGCCGCAAAGTTTATGGCTTACTCATATGGCCCATCATCATTTAGCTATTGCATTTATTTTTCTGATTGCTGGTCATATGTATAGAATGAATTTTGCGCTAGGAGGAGCTCCTAAGAAGCTTAGATGAACTAGAATGGGAAAGCGAATCCACTCCCAGGTCGTCGTTCTGCTGCGTCTAGCCCGTCCTTTAGGAGTTATCCAACAAATTTCTGATGCTACTGCGAGATTTATTTTGAGAGATGATGTTGGATGTCCTTTAATTGCTTCTGCTCGAAAACTCGGGTAGACAACTATTCCTTTTGTAGAAGCTACTGCACTCAGAGATAGTCTTCTTAAAGCACAAGAAATGGGAATCCAAGATCTTTTGGTGGAAGATGACTCTTCGTTAATCATCAATTGTGTTAATGAGAAGTTTAAATGTCCCTAGAGGCTCATTCAAATTATCCGAGACATTAAGAAGATTGCAAGCTCTTTCCGTCGCATTCACTTTCAGCATAATTTATGTGAAGCTAACTTTGTTGTCAACGCTCTTGCCAACCTCGGTCACCCTTGTGCGAGGCCTAGTTTCTGTGATTCAGACTTTCCCCTTGTTGTAGGTTCAACTATCACTTTTGATCTCTTCGGAGCATGTTGTTTTAGAGATTCGATTCGCTTTGTAATAGTCCTTTAGCATCAAAAAAAGAAAAAAAAACATGGAAGCAAATAGCCCTCGATAATCTTCCCTTATAGAAGGTGATAAAGTAGTCTGGAAAATTCACCCAAATCCTTATAAACCCACATGCAAGGTCTTATATTTTCGATGTGAGATTGATATCTTAACAAAACGTACATGCACCTCTCTTAATCCCCAACACTCTTACTTGATCGGCCAATCTCAAACTGAACGAGCATGGTGACGGGAATGGAATTGGTGGAGCAGCAGCAGTGGGGACGTTATCTACTTGAACGAACATGGATCGATTTTGCTCCATATACTAGTCAACTGTTGACCTATAGCTATCGTCAAAACTCTGAAATGTGGAATCAAACATGAAAGTGATGAAATATAGACGTGTGAAAACCCTGAATCGAACAGTACCAGATACTAATATTTCTGAGAGCGTACGAGATTTATATTGCCAATATGAGAAGGTAAAGAACTAAAGATATAATAGAATTGTACGAGATTTATTAACTTGTATTAAAATTTTACATGTTTATCAATTTGTTGTAGAACTGTAGTTGATTATAATAGAAGTTCAACACTACTACTGGTGGCTCTAGTACGTAGTAAGTAGAAACTGTAGCCCTATATGTGGCTCCGAATTCATATATATAGACCACTGCATACGGCTGGTTCAAGGACGCAAGGTCGGGCTAGGACAACTTACATCCTTATGGTTGTTGTGGCCAGGAATGTTGGTGCATCTTGAAGGCCCGGCAGGTGGCAATGGTGCTCTATCGATCTCGATGAGCTTAAAGCCTTTCACTAATGCTGGTTTTTCATAATGAGTTAAAGGCCTAGCCGTTGCTCGAGTAGCAGCATTGTTTGATGAGGTAAATATGAAGTTGATAATGAGGACCATTTCAGCTATTTTCAGAAGATGATTCTTTCTGGTAGCTTTCATCTTGTATTTGTGTGTGTGGAGTACTGACGAGAAAAGAGAGACAGAGAGTTTTGTGAATGATTAATTTGGAGTGGATTAAACGATAGGAAATACAACATAGTATTTATAGGTGCTCCTGCATGCGTAAGGGTCCTATCAATCCTATTGTGGGTATTCATCTCATGCATATCCCTATAAGTTGATTTTTTGAGTAATGATCGGAACGAAAAGGAGCCAGCTCGGTTCGCATGGATTGATGATAAATGTTTCCGAGTAATGATCTGACTGATCGAGCTAGCTATACATCCACAGAAAAGGGAACGAAAAGGACCTAGCTAATTAAGCTTGCCCTACTAGAAAGTCTAGAAGATCGATCGAATTTTCGTTCATATATTTCCTATGCATTGAAGGAGTCGGGTTGTGTGGGGTTTAATGCAATAATAAGTACTAGTTTTTCTTCTACATGTAACATAGAAAAGGAGCATATATAGTAAAATGTGAAAGCAAACTCCATTTCTTAAGTAATATCACATACATAACACCATGCATATACGTGTTGAATCTCCAAGAATAAAAGCTGAGAAAAGAAAAATTGAGCATAGAGAAATAAAGTGATGAATAGACTAAGATGAATGTAGGAGCAGGACTCATAAGCATGCACATCTTGTTCGTGATCGTTTATAGTTCTAATGAAATTTAGGGTTTAACTATGCATGGAGATATGTTCGACCAAGAACAGAGCTCGATCGCCTAGAAGCTTACAGGAACGTACTAATCAAGATAAGTGTGAACAACTTTAGAAAGTGCATGTTTGCTTACTAGTTGACCAAGAAATATATATGGGCATTGGCTTTAGACTTTTAGCTGTGAAGTTTTCGATGAATTCTGTGTGTGATCAAATGCTAATACACGTCCTACGATCTGGGAGATCTTAAGGATTATCTTCAATTAATAATCGATTGAGTCCGTTCAGATAGGATCGATGTCTGTGTCTCTAGTTCTCCATCCAGTCCATATACGGTCCTGGAATTTGAGTTCCACAAGCTAGCGAATTACTAATAGAATTCTTATACTGGTGTGGCATGGGACTTTGAAATGTTGTGTCCTCCACGTCGTACTAATGCAAATCCATGCATACTTTCATGGAAAATATTAATTTTGCATAGTAGACTCGACAACTCTTGACCTTTGAAATTTGCAATTTGAAAGTTGACCAGCTATTAGCTTAGTCACCAAGGTTAATGTTCTATAGCTCAAGTCGATCGAATTCACGAGAATTATGATCTCAATTCCACTAGAAATCTAATCAAGTGTATAAGAGCATCTCCAACAGTTTCTTCATTTTCTTGATTTTATCAATTTTAAAGAATACTAGGTTGTTTTATGGTCTAACAGCCTCATTCCTCAAAATAGGAATTAAGAAGAAATAGAAGCACTCATTCCCTAAATTTGCAGGAAAGTCTTCCTTCCCCAAAATTAAATTTATCACGTGCTCTAACGAGAAGTTTACATAAATAGAATATTTTATTGAGTATTTTATTATTACAATAAAATATATAATTTTTTTTGTTATAATTAACAATGATGTAATTACATATTTTATTGTTGTAATAAATGCCGGAATCTCTAAAATAGAGAAGTTGTTTGAGTTTGAGCATAATTTTTTTTAAAGATTTTGGTTTTTGTTTCCATATTTTAGAAAAATTTTGAGAAAACTGTTAGAGATGTTTTAAGAGTTGTTGATATGTAATCAAGATTAAAGCCTAACCCGTTTCATACATTATTTTGAAGTGTATGCAATTAACTATATGACTCTCATGAGGAAGAGTGTTCTGAACCAAATTAGCATTTGTGAGTAGTGTGAGAGAATTTCTTAATGTGACTATATTTCTTAATTACCCGCTAATAATTCTTTTGTTTGCTTTACTAGCTAGACGTTAATTTTAGTAAGCTTTTACAAGAAGAGTTACTTTTAATCTATTAGCGGGTGTTCTTTAATATGTAGACATCGTTGAGAGTTAACCTTGTCAAATCAAACCTCCAGTCTTAATAATTTTTCAATTTAGAACTTTAGAAGATGCCATCATTGGATGAGATCGCCAAATTATATATATATTTTTATAGAGAATGTGAAGATCACAGAAGCAAAGGATGCATGAACCAAGCGATCGATGATCGAGAGTTCGAGACATGTAGAACTAATATAAACCATGCACAACCTGATAGCTTAAATATTCTTTGGGATTTGAAATTGCATACCAAAGACACACTTCATGTAACAAAAACCTGAAAATACAATCAGAGCTAATTAAACGCATGAAACCAGATCCTTATCATCAACCAATCTTAGGGGCCTTGGTGACAATCCCACGCTCATCAATCCAGACCCGAACTCTGTCGCGACGCATATCAAAGGTCACAAATGATCCTTCGTTCACTGTGTTCGCCTTGACAGATGGATTTTCTTTGACTATGGTGGCTGCTGCTTCCTCTCCTTTGGTACCGACTAGCTCCGGCCACGAACACTTTGTTTCTGCAATAACATGCATGATCGATGAACCCACAAACACCTCCATTAAATAACACTAGCTAGCTCAATGAATCAACTGATCGAAACTAATTGTAAACCAATTCCCTAACTCACCAGTAGAAGTAGAACTTGTTGCCATCTTGATGATCACTGATTAATAAGCTTTGGTATTGAGAACGTGGAACTGTGGAATCAATAGGGTATTTAAAGTGAGTCGAGGGCTGAATGTTTTGGCCTTGATTTGGAGTTGTCTATGGCCGGCAAGGGATTCAATTGTTTGACGAAATGCTACATTTTGGCAGGAGCTGGATGATGGTATTCTTTTTAATAGAATTAAGACAAATGTACAATATGCTAGGTCATTCTGAAGGTGTTGTATATTTGGTTTCTTGTTTCTGTGCAAATGAATATTTAAAAGATAACCCAACAACTTAACGATCAATCATTTAATCATACAATGGAACCACAATAGCAATCAAAACAAGAAATGTACAATATATAAGTTCGGAAGTTTTGAAAGGGTTGTGTTTTATTTTAAAGCTTCTAACTTGTTCATATATAAGTGAAAAAAAGGAACATATATGGGTTGTGTACGTATGAAATATGCTCTCTTTTTCATCACTTACCTAATGTCAAAATGCAAAGGCGGTTCTAGCTTATGTGTATATCTGATTGGTGAATTTATTCGTTCAACTCTTTTTGCAAGCAACGTTCCTAAATAGATCGAATTCACTTTTATCTCTTAGTGCAAGATGGAAATACCAAGAAACCTTAGGTTAATAGAGAGCGTATTCGGCGCACCCGGGTGCGCTGCGCACCTGGAAATTTAACGGTGAGATCACCGGGTGGGACCGGGCACGGGTGAGTGGACGGTGAGATTGGCCGGGTGCGCTGTATAATTTTCAAGGTTAATATCGAGCAGAGAGAGCTGCGGCGATCGAAGTCCTTGGGATTTCTTCGTCTCGTCTTTAGCAGCGCCGCGCCTCCTCTTCTCTATCTGGTCCTTTGGATACTGTAGTTGCCATGAATGTCTTCCTCTGTCCACTCAGTATAGTCAGAACATATATATAATGAACTTGAGTAAGTACTATATATGCGAGTATGTGATGCAGTACTAGTACTAATTATACTCATTCATTCTGAGTTTCTGACCTGCTGATTTGAATTTCAGGAAGATTTTTCATGACACGTTCACTACTTCAGCAGATCTAAATGTAGAATAGAAAATCTCATAGCCCTTTTGTGAGAATATGAAATTAACTCTTTTTACGTGATTACTTGGTCACACATACACGGGTAGTAGTCCACGTATATATATATTATGTGATCATATATTACGACATATTGATCATTATATATAGATACTTCTTCTAAAAAGTTAGAGCCAGTGTCGTTATCTCCAGAATATGATTTTATTTAGATTTGAAGTTTTAGATGAAACTAATGTATAAGTGTGTGTATATATATATATATAATATTGGAGGAAATTAATATTATCTTGCCAGTCATAAATAAAAATGCTAAACTATCACAACCATGCACCGAAGACTTCATAAGAGGTTCCATCTATATCTTATCAGCGGAGGCAAATAGAGACATATTCTAAGACATAGGCTTAATCGTACTATATAAAAGGGTACTTAGTGTTTGATTCTAAAACAATTCCTAAATAGCCCAACCCAAGACACTTCACCATCAGCAGTTTTGTAAGCTAATAAGTTGGTTAGCTCGATCATTTTAAGCTGTTGCAGAGAAACAAATAAAATATCAAGAGATGAAGGAGAATCCAGCTAAATAACACAAGTATGCAACGATATTTCATACCTTTTGCACCACTTTCAATCATTACGAAGTATGCAAGGACCAAAATAACGATCATTGTAAATTGTATAAGATATCGTATGCATATATGGTTTTATTACACAAAAAGAAGAATAGAAACTCCAAAATTTACATGAAAGAAAACGTATATATAATATTGAATTATGTTTAATTCTAATAACGTACATATATCGCTTCTCAGCCAAAAAAACGTACAGATTGCTCATATCAGTTAACCGATAATGGGAGTTTTCACAACAGTTCCATCATCTTTGTCAACCCAGACCCAAACCCTAAAGCAATTGTAGTCAGTAATGACGTACATTTCTCCGTCAACTACAATCCTAGCAGTCACATTAGGGTTCTCTCTCTCAATTTTCCCTTTGGCAACCTCCCCGTGCTCTCCAACAAGCTCCGGCCATGAGCCTTTACCTGGAAAAAAGTTAAAGAAATCATATTATTGACTGGCATGGTTGAATTGTGTAGCTAGGTTCTAGCTAAGAGAATAAAAGAATGACCTGCATGTGTACGTTATATAGAAACAATCTGTAAGTATGAGTATATATAATGGATACTCTACCTTCACATTCTGAACTCATGCTTGCTTATTATATCCTTCTCTCGCTTTCTCCCTCTAGTTTCTGTATGTGTGTTATAGTTTTCCGATATACGTACATATGTGTTTTATGGGGTATTTATAGATTACATCTAATTTGATCGGGTATGAATATATGAGATTTAAGCTGTTACTTCTAATAAAGACTGAAGAAACGGAAGAGTCTTTGTGCTTGAACAACACGTTTTATTACAGGTCTTCTCTTTAATTAGAAACTTAAGAAACGTACGGGAGTAGTCTTTGTGCTTGCAATATGTGATCTGAGTCTTCAGACTTGACCTCCAAGTAATTTACACGTTCCTGCTATAATTTCTGGGAAAATATTTTCATAATACATGGATGGTGTTGAATCGTTATATACATAGGACTAAATTCATCCAGTTGATCATACCATATTTCAATTACACAAATCTTGACCGCATCGAGCAAGCTGCTGCATTCATTTTTTTGTTGACAATTCTTATGACTTGCTTATCATTCCTGCCTCCAAATAAAGATTACCATTTGTACAAGAAAGTGAGAAGTATCTTCCTTCTGTTTTCTTATGCCCCGACTTGGGAACTAAGTACATATGGAACTGAAAATCTTAATGCAAAAGTTTACCGATCACGGGCGATATTCCTTTGTCGATAGACTGATTCAAACATGTAAAGCCGTAAAGGATATGTCTTTCGACAATAGTACTATGTTTCAAGGTGGTGCGATATGTAATGTTGATATTAAAGATCAGAAAATCTAATTATAAAAGGAAAATATATAAGTTATAAACGAGAGTGGACTAATTAAGATATTTTATTAGTCTTAATTAAGTCGAAGATGATATGTCCAATACCATTTGGTCTAGCAGCATAGTCTTTCCTTAATAACTGAGAGGTTGTGAGTTCGACTCACAAAGTTGTAATATCTCAACTAAAAACACATAATCACACTTTTCGGTTCAACAATTTATGTGCCGCTTCATTGACACCATTGATGGAATGATGGTGAGTCCCCGGAGAAGCAGAAGAAGGTTCTCTCTGATCTCACATTGCTTTGAATGTGACTGAAACTGTCCCATTAATCTATGATTACCTTCTTCTTCTTTTTTGAAAATATTAATCTTATAATCTATGATTACATTTGTTTCTAAAACGTTACTTCGTAGCAGACGTCATTGCTCATGAAAGACATCAAATTCTAGATGGTCATATTTAAAGTAATAGATTTTCATGCTTGGCTACTAAAACCTTGCTTTTTGATAATGTTAACTCTGTTTGCCCGAGAGTTTTCACGTTGTAATTTTACTTTCCGTATAAAATAAACAACCGTTTGTTCCGATCAACAAAAAAAATGTTTGTGGAGTGAGGAAATTCGGGTTGGGCCGGGTTCGAGTATCCATATGAGAAACGGTAAGCGGGGCGGTTTAAAACCAGAAGTCTTTTTTTGTCCGATTAAAACTAGAAGTCTAGAACTTCAGAATCCGACCTCGACTCGGTTCAGTTCAGTCTTGTTCCTCAGACACCACAACTCGGTGGAGTCAACTTCGACTTCTGTTCTGGGTTTTAGCTCTAATGCTTAGAGGTATGTCCTATAGTAAAACCCTGATCCTTGTTTCTTCGTTTTATCATAGTGCATTTGTGTTTGTGAATATTCGTTTTATCATAGCTTTAAATTTGATGAAAGTAGAGTGCTTTGCTGAATGGTTTGAGTAAGAATTTGAAGAAATTGAGCTGGCAATAATCTTGGGTTTTCTTTTCTCTTAGAATATATATTAAGCTCACCCATTTCATAGATGACTTTTAAAAGCTCATTTCTTAAGGTTCCATAGGCTAAAGCATATCGTATAGTATCCTAGTTAGTTATGCCTCCTCAGATTGACATTGAGTTGAATACGTACATCTTTTCTTCTATTTCACCATATCTAAATGATGCTCTAACAAGACTTTTTATTTGATGAACATTCTGCAGTTGAGTAGAGTAATAAAACCATTATGTGTTGATGTGGTTTTTGCATCAGAGTTCAGGCCAGAATCATGTTTATCGTCTTGAGTGGTGATCCTTCTGTTACAAATCTCAAATGTACTTGAGGTTTATTTTGATTAGAAATTTAGAACTAGAGAGGATAATAGTTTATGACTATCAAAGAATCTGTTGAGGTGCCTTTGTCTTGTCTTTCACAATTTATTCTGGTCCCTAATACAAATGGGTGGAGGAGGTTTTTGTGAGGATGATGGCCATTTGCACTTAGTTAACAGAAACCATGCTGGCAGACCATGGTTCTTAGTTGTAGGACTGGAAGTTGAATCGATTCAAAGACTACACAAGGATAACTAGATGGTTTTTCTTGTCCAAGCATTGTCTTTTTGATTAAATGGAAATGTGGGAAGTAAATATATGCTTTTTGGTCTTAGAAATTACCATCTTTGATAATATACCAATGTTAAACATATCTACAATCACATAAGATATGAGAATAAGATTGGTTTCTTTTGGATGGTCTGAGGGGATCTTATAGGTATTAGGTAAGCTAGTCAGGTAACTTATGACTTATTCAAAATACTTGTAAGAAAGAGAAACAATAAGGCCTTCTTCAGTCATTAAGAAGACATCATTTAGAATTATACACTATACACTGAAACTCATCAAACCAAGGAAAGTTTGCAGTTTGAATGCATATATAGCTTTGAAAATAATCGATTAATAGCTTGATTTCTAAGGTGACTTCAATTGTACAGAGTCCCTTCAACTTGTTAGATATCAATTTTGTTTTGGCATTCACCATTGATAGGCATGAGACTTTTTAATTCTTGCTTTCTGAAAACACTTGTTCATGATATCCGTTGTTTATTAGTTTTCCTTTTCTCATCGACATGGATGTGCCATATGGGTATTTTTTACCGAGCCTATTCAAAGTGCGATTATTTTCATTTATCATGTATCTACTTTATGTGCTTGATCCGATGAGTTAATACTTACTGTTGGAGTCTATTGCTATTGGAATGATTGTTGATATTATTGGCATGCAATCTGAGATGTGATACATTCTAAAATTAATAATTTAATTTTAAAATTGTCATTCCAGATCTGGTCCAGTCTAGTCTGAACTGAAACTAGTGGGGGTTTTGTGTGATAATAAACAACAACTTCATCTAAATAAGGTTGTAAAAAAATAACAGTAACATCTAGAATGAGAACTACAATCTTTTGGCTAGTGCTATGATGCTGCATTACAATTTGGGAGCTTGATAATGGTAAAGAAAATATTATAAGTTTTTTGGATTACGTATTTCTTCAAGCTTAGGTCGTCTATGATGAATTTGCACTTCTGGGGTTTGTCAGAACAACCCTGTTTCTGCATTGGTGTCGATGTAGAACTTGAGGCAGGCAAATGCCACTGTCTCAGAAATATCTCATAAGCCTTTTTGTGGAATGCCAAGGACTGTTAGTCCGTGTGAAATGCAACCGGAGATATTTGAGGATCCCCCTGCAAAGCTTGGTAGAAAGATAGAGATCTGTCATGTGGAGACAAAGGATCCTCACTTTGAAGTGGCGAGTAAACCGAAGCAGGTTCATAAGGATAATGCTCTTGTAGTTGGTATTGTGCTCAATCAACAGTTCAAATATGAAGAGAAGCTAGCAGAGGCAAGAAGGAGCCCTTAAGGGCATAAAAGGGTATGAAATGATGAATGGCATGATAACAGATATGGAACTGCTATGCGTTTAGCACACCATTATCACATTCGAGTTGCAGGTGAATTGTAGGCTCTTTCTTTAGGTTCTTCGTCATGTCCAGTCAAACTGAGCTTATATAAGGTGTATGAAGTTGATTGCAATTCCCGCTTCTTTTTATCTCGTGTTGCGGTTTCTGCAGTCAAGACTTCTCGAATAGAAACAACCACCAAGATGAAGCAGCATATTAACTGTTCTTATTTACCTTCCTATAGAGTACATTGTAGAGATGAAGGATTTCATGTCTGCAATGTATCTCTACATTTTCACCTAAATTGGCCTCAGCGGTGGTTTTCCATACATGCATATTGAATTACATTTTGGTAAAAACTTACACTAAAAAATAACAGCATGGTTCAGCTTCATGTCTACCTAGTGAGAGCTGAAGCTGGGAACCAGAGAACCCAACAAACCAAAAGCAGAAACAATTTTAGGAAGAACCAAACTTGATTTTCGTACTTGCATGTGTGTGTGTGTGTCACTCTGTTTTTAGCTGTTTCTTCATGTAGTCGCATACAACATCACAGACATTGGAAGGAGGATTGATTGCGTACCATGTCTGGGTGACGCTTAAGCACAAAGCTGTTACAACACCAATGGAAGCTAGGATAGTCCAGGGACTACTGAAATAATCGCGACTGAACTGAACCATCCAGGTTGTCAACTTAGGTTTCCATTTAGCTTTGTAGTGCTTTTCTATTTGGGCTTCGACACTGCTGTATATTTCCATGTTAGGAACCAAGTCGGTACTTATCTCATGAAAAAGTTGAGCTAGCTCATCATCTCTCCCCGCGTTGTATAGTACGCCTTCCGACCTTAGCAGTTTAACATCTTCTGCACTACTAATAAGTGATGACATAAAGCATATTAAGAGGTGACCGCGAAGTCATTTTGGAAATCAGGACACATTTCATAGGCTATCAAATTCAAGAAGAAAGGTCCCATGGAGTCGTCTACGACTATTGGTGGAAGCTTTAGGAATCCTACAGAGCCTAGAGAAGTAAAAGATATGTCTCTCAAGGTGCTTCTTTTACTAGGCTTTAAACGGATCCCCGTTTCTGTAAGCTGATGTATGTTGCGGAACTGTCGCCATCCCGGATTTCCATATATTCTGCTGTGGTCATATTTTTGGGGGCCTAGCATTTCTCTCCGGAGAAGATCGAGAAGATGAGCGGGCTCTGCAAGCTCTGTTATGTTTATGCATGTATCTCCTGGTCGACGTTTTTTTTGTTTTCTTCTGGCTCTTGCTACCATGATGATGTCTCGAACAAATTCATGGATTGCGTTTTTCAACTCTTCCCCTTTGTAACTTCTGCACATCAACAACTTGAGGACTTGGTAAGGGAGTTGATTTTCTAGCTAGAAAAAATCATGATGTGCAAAAGCCACCTGATGATCCCTCTTGAAGTGGAATTCTTCCAACTTGCAATTAATAAAAGGAGAATTTTAAAAATAGTATATGAACTTTTCTTGACTGAGATTTAAGTTACTTAACTTTCAAAAATATCACATATGTACATAAATTAATAAAGACGACATAATTTAGATACATGTTGTTAACTTCTCCGTTACTGAGTATGCCATTATCAAATAAACCAAGGGTACAGATGTACACTCAGTTCATTTTGTCTCCGAGCAGAATCAACATCTCAGTGAACAAAATCCACGGGAACAGCGTATGCCACTTCGAGTCTGATCCCCACCAAATTTGAGTCTAACATGATGAAGAAGATCCATGGAAGTATGCGATTCATGGTCTCTCTCTCTCTCTCCCCCCCCCCCCCCCCCCCCCAAATACTCGGTGCCCATCGATGATCACGTCGCCATCAGAGCCGCTCAACAAAATTAACCTCCTTCTTCCTTTTCCTTTATCTCTCACTCGCTGACTCTCAACGGTGGCCTAGTGTGAAATCTGCATCACGCCTCACTAAAAGTAACCCTTGTCTCTCCTCCACCAAAAACGCAGAACAATGGTAAGTGATAAGAGTGGTGGGTATTGATTGCTATCAATTTTATGGAATATGGAATGGTTTTGGTTGATTGATATGTGTAGAAGAGGTTCTGGGTCTTTTCGTTGATTGAATATATATATTTGTTTTGGGTGTTATAATCGTCTGTGAAGAAGATGTGATTTGGTGGTGACGAAGGAGATGGTAAGACCGTGAGTGTGGGTTTGTGATTGAATATATATATATATATATATATATATATATATATATATATATATTTGTTTTGGGTGTGTATATCTTTCTTTGAAAAAGATTGGTTCTGGTGGTGACGAAGGAGATGGTGAAGCCATGAGGGTGTCCAGATCGGTTCTTTTGTTGCACATCTTTTCTTTTTAATCGTCATGCTCGAAGAGCGGTCTTACCCTTAGAAATATAACGGTAATCACACAAACTAACAGAGTGGATGACGAAATGTACCAAAATTAGATGAGGTTTTTAATAGTCTGTGTACTTATGTGTTAGTTTCAAAAGTTGAGTAAGCATAATTCTGAGTGGAGAAATGATTATGTACTGTTATTGAAATTTTCCTATTAATAAAAAAGTATATGAACCGTAAGGTTGAACACCCATCTAAGAATAATAATTCTGTGAGGGCCTCGTTGGTGTAGGATCTTGTTGCTTCCTTATCATAGCAGGTGATGTTGTCCTCAATGATCTTGTGCAAATCTTCCTCAACGCTACTGCCTCCAAATCCACCAGAACCATCGCCAGCTGCGGGTTCAACATAAGCCTCATGAGTTACTCCTTTCCTAAATCCACCACCTACAACATGACCTGCCCATTTCCAAAATCCACCATGGCCACCGTCAACACCATGACCACCAACAAAGCCACCTCTGCCTCATGGAGAAGAAGAAAACGACACGCGGAAGAACTGGTACCCGAGCGCAACAGGCGGCAACCAATCAAACAAAACTAAACCGAGAACATACAAGTCTTTTGGACACATCAATGTCAAGCTGGTAAATAACACGCATTAACGCTAAGGCTAAGAGACAGCACCGTGACGGAATGAACAGTGCTAAGGCTTTACATTATTATATAGACTAGTGAACCACCCGCGCTCTGCCGCGGGCTAGTGAGTTATTATATTTTTACTCTATACTAAAACGCGTACAGCCCTATCACTGTTCATAAGGACCCTACGAACTTACATGTTCGTCCCGTTTTCCAATTTAATCTCGAATTTGCCATACTGCAATTCATCCATATCCGCTGCTTATCGAAGGCATCACATTGGGAAGAGGTCGCCACGTTCCATCCCGTTCATCTTCTAAGCGCCCACCTCATTGTCACATGTCTTCGTCGCACAAATAAATAGCAGGTGCCATTTTGGCCTTACATACCCAACCGCCTCAGCCACAGCCCCTCTTTTCAATATCCACCCTTCCATCGTTTCTCACTTTCTGTTGACAAGATTCACAGGAATCAGGCTCTCTCGACATATTCTCTCTCCCACCGTTTTTGTTAATCTTCGGTCGTTTCTTCTTCGATTTCGGTGGGTCTTCAACACCCGTTCGTATTGTCATCTGTCTTTTTATTTCAAGGGGAAGTTTAGGTTTTTATCTTTGTGCTTTTCTTGCTTGGTTTTCAATCGTAGGATTTGCTTTCGGTTGGCTTTCAATGATACCCACTTCGTCAGTTTTGAAGATCATACCTTTCGGTTGGCGTACAAGCAGCTTGCACTGTTCATATGCGACCCTATGAAGATACTTTTCCGTCCCTACTTCCCGTTCAATCACGAATCTGCCATCCTTCCTCGCTTTTCTCTCTTCGCTCTCTCTTCGACCTTCTTTGACTGCAATTTATCGATATCTGCGAAGTATGCATCCTTATCTGACGAATTGGGATAAGATTAAACAAGGCATATCGTGTTGGGAGGAGGAGGTCAGCTCCTCCATCTTCAACGACGACGACGGTGGACTTTCAGGGATGGACCCGCTCCCTTTCCCGTCGAGAATCTTCTCCAAACGGCGGCGCCCACCTCATTGGGAGTAAACGGCGGCGGATTTTGCTTCTTTAAAGAAGAAATCCGTGTTTTTTTTGGCTGGGTTTTACACTTGCAGGTTTGGTTTTGGTTGGGTTTGGACGTTGGCCATCGCAGGGTTTCGTTTTTGGTTTGGTTCAGGAGCCTCTGTTCGTTTTGAAGGTCTGATAATAGTTGGATATATTGTTTGGTTTCACATCTTTTAATCATATCCAATCTTGCTTTATTGGTAGGGCTGATATTCAGCATGGATTAGTTTGCCTGTAGTTTATTTTGGGTGTCTACATAGCCACTTCATTCCTCGGTTTACTCCCACCGCTCTCTGTTCAGAAAGAACAGACGCCTCATTGCATCTACCAGGTAATGCTTCTTAACTCTACAAACCCGAACTGTCTTCTTCCTTCATAACTCTACAAACCATTCTAACTTTCTGGAGTTTACTTTATTTTTCTATGAATTGGGGACTTTTTCCTTCGGTTTCATGTTTTAACCATTTTCAAGTATTAAGGTTAGAGTGACTACAGCACCTGGGTTGTTAACATAAATGTAGAAAGAAACAAAAAGAAGAAAACAAATTGGGTTTAAGATTTGGGTATCTAATGTTTACTGTTTAGTCATTTTAAATGTATAGGCCTGCTTCACTTTATAGGTTGATTATCAATGAGGTAGTTGTTTCTTAGTCATACTGGAAATCGATGGGTTAACATATGAAGAAGACCATGAATTGAGGAAGCAGTTGCTTCACTTTATAGGTTTGGGACTGAGTATCTTCATTCATATCTTTCAAGTGAGTTCAGGGAGTTCTATTTTTCAATAGGTGTGTCTATGTCCAAGTGAACTTCATGTTTGATTTTATTCTTTTTTGTTTTTTGTTTTTTTTTCTACTGTTTGTGCTTATATTTATTGTGTTCCTTTGTGAGCTGGGATTGGGTTTGGTGTTGTTTGTCCTCAATGTTTTAGGCATTGCCTGAGGTCGCTCTTGAGGTTGGGGTGTCATGTCATTTTTGTTAAGACGTTGAAACGCTCATTATCAATCTTACAGTCTAACCTATATATATATATATATGTATATATATACATATGTATATATATATATGTATGAGCAGATCCACAACTAATCTGTTTAGTTGGTTTTCATGTACGTAGCTAATCTGTTTGTGCTTTGTGTGATTGGGTGCGGCTATAGTTTCTGACAATTTAAAAAAAAAAAGGAGTTGGGTGATTGTCATCCAAAGAGTTGCAGGCATGCAGGCAATTATCTATAGAACTAAAATGTGATTAGTATATTTTTGTACCATCACATTTGATTATATGATTATCAATTTCATTTTGGTTAATCGACCAAGAGTTCCTGCAGTAGAGAAGGAGGAGCTTGCATTTTAGCAACTGTTTATAGATCTAGGTTAGGTGTTGGGGATGCTTGCATTTCGTTTTGTGATTAATTCGGACTATTTAGAATTCATGCGGCCATATCCTACAAAACCACCTAAACTACCAATGTGTCAAATAACCTTAATTATATTCATCCACTCTTTAGTAAGCAGTTATTTTTAGTCTTCCACAATTAGTATAATATTAGTAAAAACATATAATTCTACCAAGTATTTGCTTCTCAGCTGCCACATCTTTTGATTTCTTTGAAATTGGGTTTGGGCTTTTCCTCTTTGTATTTTTCTTATCTGCCTTTAATTTTCTTATTAATTGGAATAAGACTCAAATTTGCATTTCATGTTTTCGGTTGTGTAAATATTGGAATTTTATGGATTTTTTTTGGCATGTGCAGGCTGTTGCGTTTCAGAATTTGTTTGGAAAAAGGAGCCATCTGGGTTTCTTTTTTGGATTGGATCAACCATACTGTTACCGGTCAATAGAAGGTATTTGATTGGTCTTTTCTTATTTTTCTTCAAATTTATGAATGATAGTTGCTCATGAATACATTTATAAAACTTTTCCTTGCAAATGTGAAGAATCCTACAGTATGAAACCTTGGAAAAGTTAATAATATGCCAAGTCAAGGTTATGGAAAAGTTAATAACCTTGCAAACTGATCTGGGATTTATATTGAATGTTTCGACTTAAAGTTTGTAGCTTTGGTGGATGATATGGATTTGAGAGATTAGTGTTTAGAGAGGAACAAATTATGATTGCTTGAATATGATGGGTATTATTGTCTGGGATGATGGTGGATTGTGTTTTGGGAGATGGTTTAGAATTCGATTTGTTGTGACCAGTGGAATTGGGGTGTATACAGGTTTGGGTGAAAAATGGATTAGTAACTCTGTTTATTGCTCAGCGGGATGAACTCTGCGTAATTTTGATTTATTATGCCTTCTGCCAAATAGTTATTTAGTTTAGAAGCATCTAATGTTTTTGTAGGTGCATGATAACAACCGATCCATGTCAAGTCTCTCCCCATTAAGCAGTAAAACTACCAACCACTCATCGTTGCTATCATAACCAGGCCACATCTACAACTAATAATTTGTAGCTTGAACCATAACAACATACCATGGTTCATACTTCTAAGCATAGTATCATCTCTGTTAGCAGCAGACCAATCAGTAGCAGCTTGCAAAATATATAAATATAGAGCCGAGCTCAAATGGTGATATGGTTCAGTCCAGCTCTTCATTTACAGTTTCATATTCGTCATAAGGCAGAGGATACTACCCGACTATAACCCTTATCAGTAATTTCTCTGAGATCTCAAATTTTCAGCAAAATCTATTATGCTGAGACTAGCAGACATCAGGAGTTGCCTATAATTCCAAAGCATTAGGGTAAGAACATATAGCGCATCTGTTATCCATTAAAACATGATCCATGGATCCATACTGCCAAAAACATATAGTGCATCTGTAATATGTATTCAATTTCCTTTGCGCATAACCAACCATTATATGTTTTGAAATATTGTTATTCAATGTGGTTATGCGGTGGTGAGATCAGGTCTGGTTATGCGCAAAATATTGTTATGCTTTTGGCTGGCATAGCGTGGAATATTATACAGGATGTTTCTAACAGTGTATGAATTTTTTTAAATGTCTAAGCTTGGAGGCTTAACACCTGACCAATAATGATATTGTATGGTTCGCTTGAATTTCTTCGATATGTGTTGTGTTCTTTTCTTGCTCTCCTACTGGAGATATAATCTCCTGCTATCCTGCAAAAGATATATTTATTTATTTTCTTTTGGATGCTGGAAAGGAAATATGTGATATCCTTACACTAACAAGTAATAACTCACAGTTGGGAGAGTATTTACTGGTGCAAAAGCTCTTTCTCTTTTGCGTTGGTTAACGAATAAATTTCTTGATAATACTAATTTTGGGAGAAAGGCTTTGAAGACTGTAGTTTTTGTTTATAGAAAAAGGCTCTGTAGTTTGTGGTATAAAAAAGTAATATACTTTAATTTCATGAGAGAATTGACAAAATTTGGGCATGATCTGGTGTAGCACTCCTAGACCTTTACGTGAAGATATAATTTGTATAATGTGTAGGAGCTAAGTTGGTTACAAATTGCTTATATCAAATTTGTGAATTCTATAGGTTATATTAGCCTCTTTGGAGCAAGGGGTTCGGGAGGAAATATAACTGTCTGTTTTGGTTCATATTTAGTTTCCCCTCAACGGCAACAGCACCAATTGCTGGGTATAGGTATATGGTATTCAATTTTGATTTGCTTATAACATGCTCATCTTTCTTGCTTGCTTTTGCATCGGATTGTTTATACCGTTTAATTTTACATGCTCAGCCTATTTGATACATGTTAAATTACTTCTCATCTATTTTAATAAGTAAGGTGTTTCATGTATGTACTGTATGATTTTGGTTTCACATACTCGACTTAATTTTGATATAAAGCTATCTTTTCATCAGGTTTACTAATTTGAGGTCCTTTCCATGTGTGCAGCTAATCCGTTTGTGCTCTGTGTGATCGGATGTGACAATTATTTATAGGAGTGAAAACGTGATTCGTTTATTTCTGCTATGACAATTGATTTAATGATTACTAATTTTCATTTCAGTTATTCCACTACCAGTTGCTGCAGGAGAAAAGGAGGAGCTGTTGAATTTTGGGCTTCAGGTACATATTGTGAAGAAAAAAAAAAGGTTAGGGTTGATTATTAGGCTCGGTTGCTTTTCCGACTTTCATGTTGCTACCATTTGCTTATATTAAATCAAAATATGTATATTTTTGTCTTTTTCAGTTTATGTTTTGTGCTTTCAGTAATGACACATCCTGTAATTTCATTAAAGCTAGCAAATTCATGAAATATATAACAAAATCTATTTCTGATGAAAGCTTGCGATTTCATGTTTTTGATAACTGTAAAAGACGAACAAGGTTTTTTGAATTTGGTTGCTCATACATGAAAGCAAATCAGTCACACTATGTAACAACAAATCACTTTGTGATCTACAGTCTATTAGGACTTCCTTATTTTGGATACTTTTTCTGTTGTTTACCAAATTGTTCTGTTGTTTCCCATCTGTAGTTGTTAAAGTTCTGAGTCATTGTTCACATGTAGCGTAAATTTGAGCCGCCTAAATTCAGAACTTCCAAGAGGAAAGAGTTTTTCCGAACACCGGAAAATTTGCAACAACTTTCAGGTCATGAGACAGCAACACCTTTGCACTGTAATGAAAACGAGGGCACAAGCGGATCAAATCAATGTAAAAAAAAAAAAGGTTTAATGAGGACAATCCTGATTGTTTTGACGTTTGTGATGTGAAAGTGTATCAGGTAAGGATAAGTCTTTGGCACTACACAGTTTCACTTTGATTCCATGTAGTACTTGAACTGCTTTCCTACTATTGGCATACAACATTAATAACATATTCTCTGTTTGATATGTATTGCAGTTACCAGCTGCAAACATCTGTGTTTCGCCACATTTCACCAATATATGCATAGATCATCTGCCAAGGTTGGGATTATTTTTTATAATTTTTTTTTGTTATTTCTTCATTGCGCCAATGTATTCGCTCCTTCTACTACAAAACTACCCCCAATGTATTGCTTGCTTTAGCTTTTGATCAATATAGGTGCTCATTGTGAAAAGAAATAACTGCTTTCTCACATATAGCTTTCTGTTGGTGTAAAATGAGTGGGGGAGTGTGAAAAGTACATTATCGTGAGTTCAACTTCAGAAAGCTGTCTTATATAAATATAAGATTTGGAATCACTGGCCAAAAGAACTGATTTTAACGTATTGAATTTGTTGCCGACATTGGCTTCCATATGCATTTGTTTGCTTCCAAAGTCTCTTTGTAAGCTTGCGAATCCTTCCAATTAATTTGTGATTTAGCTCCTTTTTCAACTCCCTTTTCATCCAGTTTATAAATAATTGCAAAAAAAAAAATTCTTTTTTTTTATTCCCAAAATTTCATTCACATGTGGAAAATGATATTTACTACTATAATTTGGTCTGTATATGTGAAATTTAATATCGTTTTAGTCTATTTCGATCAGTGTTCATTATATAGCTCATTCTTAAATCTCTCAAAAATATGATCTTGGTGATTCTGTAGCTGCTGTCCTTCATGGGATCTGCACAAAAACATATTGCTCAAGGAGAAGGAGAGGTTGTTTTGCATTGATGTAGGTAATGATGAGGATTGCCCCGTATGAGGGGATGATGGAACTTCAACAACAAGGTATTAATTGTCTTTTACATGTCATTCTTAGTTACTCATGCAGCTGATGGCGAAGGAATCTCAGTCTATTGCCATGAGAATTTTCTCAAATCAATTCATATAGGAAACTGTTGATTGACAATTGGTTGTCCTGGAATAGTTTACTTTCATAGTAATCTTTTGTTTCCCCTGCTCAAGTTTCTTATGGCTCTTATTATTAATTGTAATCTTTTGCTTTTCTCACACTAAAACACGGGACTTTCAGGCTTTTCCTGACGATATTGGCTTTTCCATTGATGACTTGCGAAACCTGATTCACTTTCTTCCTTTTGTGTAAGCTTTTACTTCTCAGTACTTTGCTTTGGACTTGGCTCAACTAACCTTTCACTTGATTATTAAATATGATTTTTTTATATATTTTAGGTACCAGGACAGTACATTTGTGGTCTCTATAGGTAGAGGTGAAGATGCAATAGAAAGAAACCCAACATAACTAGGCATATGAGTACTGATTAAACAGAAACTATGATGATAAAAGAGTGAACGTGTGTTTTGTTTGTTGGTGACGCGATATATTGAAGGCTGCATATAATGGATTTGGCGTATGCAGCTCAAGACCTAATGGTTCCGCGACCTTCTACAATGACTTTCTATGATATCTTGGCAACTGGGACGCCTTCCATTTTGGTAAGTTCAGTTTTCAAATTCTGATGTAGAACTAGAGCATATCATGATATAATCTTTTTTTTTATTATTAACATCATGATATGATCATAATAAGACCTAAGATATTGCTTCTGTTTTCGTGTTGTATGTTGTCTTCTGTGTGAATCTAACATGCCCACTATCAACCATGTATTAATGAGGTTCTTAATGTCCCTAGATTTGCATATTTTTTGTTCAAAGGATAACTCATAATCGCTTTCAGAATTTGCAGACATCATCACTAGATATTGCTCAATGCTTCTTTGATGGCAAACTTAGCTGGTGCAAGAGTTGTAACTAAAGATGTATCAGAAAAAGACGAAAGAGTTATAACTAGAGGGGGAACTTGATTTGTCAACTCTTGGAAATGAAAGTGAAGAGATACACATCATTTTCTGCTGATACACATCCTTTATTCCTGAGAAAGAGTTAGAACGAAAGAACTTGATTCGACAACTCTTGGAGATGCAATTGAAGAGATATTGGCCAATGTAGATATATGCTGATACACACCCTTTATTCCTGACAAACAATGTGGATTCTGATATACTGCGATAATTTATAATTATCATAAGACGAACAAATTTACAAGGTAGAGTATGTTTGTAATTATGCAGTTACCTTGGTTGAAACACTGCTTCAATACAGCTAATAACAATATTTTCTGTTGATACTATTGATATCATCACTAATACTGCATCAGTACAGACGAAAGAGATATTGACCAATGTAGATATATGTTCTGTTGATTTCGAGAATGACAGAAAAATGCTGAAGTTCCCCGCAGCAAGGCGCGGGCAACAGTCCTCGTTCTAAACAGTATGCAAGTATTTTGGGACATAGCAGTTTCACATTTACATACATAATAATAAGTAGCATTTAGTGAGGTCCATCCATACATAACTGTAAATACTACATACTGAAACTAATATCACATTTACATACATAATAGTCAGATACTACACTATTTTTTTTTTTTAACTTATCGTCTATGTAAGAAAAATTGTCCACCTACAGAGACCATCTGACTTCGCTTAGCTAACGGAAACATCATTTGAACAAAGGAGGGTCACAAAATATGGACGATGACGTTTTCCAGGAACCATTATCTTTACAAAAAATGGTTGTCAAAAGTGTAGTTAGCAGGATCACAGAAGCCTCATTATATGTTTAATCTTGTTTGGCCTTTTTTTGCCACGGTCTCCTATCTGTCAATTTGATATGAATTTTTAGAAAGTAAACTGTAATGGAAAGCCAAATATATGCAATTAAAGAAGGCCTGCGGTGCTTACCCTTGTTTGGGATTAGGGGTAGCTCTCTTTGATGAACCTCTATTAGTTTGGGATAAACAGTAGTCAGAGAAGAAATGAGACAAAGTATAAGTTGGTAAAGTTATATATGTAAAGTGGTAAAGATAGTAAAAGGCTATTATACTTACCCTTGGTTGGATTTTGTAGTGGTTTTGGTCTCTTGTGCCCTGACAATTATCAGACAATTAGCAGGCGTTAACATAATGTGATGGATAGATTGAGGAGTACCTTGATGTATACAATAACTTGTAAAGATTATAACCTTTTTGTTTTTTGTTTTTTTGAGGATTCCAGCAGCTGATTCAAAGTACTTTCATCAGGTGACTTAAGTTTCCTCTTAGAGGAAGACTTGTCCGGGGTCTCTGTCTCTTCTATCGCTGGGTCAGTTTCTTCACTCTCAGTGTACACTGCCCTAACCATAAAATAATTTTTTGTACCATACCCGATCTGCCATATCTTGTATTTGTATATTGAATCAAGCATAACTTCTGGAATGATAGTTTTATCGATGTTTCCCACAATCACCAATTCAGCACAGGGTATTCCAAATAGTGTATCAGCCGGCCTGCCCATTAGCATGGCTAAAGTTGAGTTATATCTTCATCTTCAAGACGGACTTCTACTTTGTACCTATGGTGGCAACATGTATAGAATTTTTTTTTAATGCATGTGCTATTTAGGGTAGGTATGGATATAATGTTGACATGAATGATGAAAACTGATAACAAACCAACAAAGGATACATGTAGCTTTCTGGTATAGAGGTAAAAAAACGTAACTTGTAAAGATTAATGGTTAATATATGTAAAATTTAAGATACACGGATAAACAAATTAAAGAGAACACTGAAATTGAGACAAATTCATCATTTAGTTCAGATTAAAGTAAATAAATGTAACATTTAAATCTTCTTACATTGGCACCCCAACTTGTTCACCATGTTGTCGACATATATTTAGTGTAGAGTCAGATCTTATTTGTAGCTTAACTTTACAGGTGGGGCAGGCAAGGTAATACCATCCTTCACGAAAAAGGATCTTTGTGATCTTTGCTCTGCAGGTGAAGTTAGAATTATGTGACCAAACATATGTATATATTAGTCACATTGAAATAACATATGACAACATGAACGCAACATTATGGTCTATTAGGTATAATGACCTTGTTTTCATTTGGCTCAAGCAAGATAAGGTTGCTGATAGTGACCATGTTCGAAGTGGCTAGCCTAGGGGCATAACACGGTTCAAAGAACCTGCAGTTATAGTGAAATGGATGAAGTTTGATATCAAACAACAATGTAAAGCACTGGTCTTATTTTGATCATGTGTGTACCTTGTTTTGTATTCCTCCACTTCAGGAATATTTGGGTCGAAGAAAATGCATGTGTGCATGCTTGTGTAAAGTACTATGCCGTCTGAAAATAAACACTACCAATAATCTAAGTGAGTAAAGACCTAATCGAAAAATTACAGTTACCTGTTTGCTTAAAATAAGTTTTAAATTTTTTTTTTGTTTCCTAAAAGAACCCACATGTGATCGAGTTGATAAGAGCCTAGTGTGGAAACTGTGATTTGTTCATACCTGAGGAAGGCCTCACTTTTGTGCCTGTGATAACCATGACAGTTGGAGGAGGTATCTGATTAACTTTGTCGGATTGAAAGCCAATTGCCAAGTCTCCCCAAAGTGCAACTTCTAGGTTTTCATTCCTGCGAACATCAATAGACACATCCATTAATGTAAATGTAGTTTTGCTTGTTATCATAGTGCATTCAGTAGATCAGATCGTTGAATTAAAAAAATTACACCAGGACATAGCTAAGGTATTCAGAACTGATTTACTTAACATTATTAAGGCAAGGTTTTGTTGGATGAGTAATTTGGTACCTAGTGTTCTGTAATATGAGTTCCCGTTTTTTTGTCAATCTGCCATCAATGGTGACGTCTTTAATTGGACACACCGTCTCCAGGCGTCCAATTACATCTAACGCGAAGTCTAATCTTTATATTGAGTCAACCCACGTCTAATCTTTCTACGCGAAGTCTCCTCCTCTTACGCGAACTGTACATCTAGTTTGCATAGCACGTCAACGTGACGTGAACTGTGAATTTAATTAATATTCACTTAGACAACACATTCGAAATTACTTGGAAAAGAACATTCCTTTATCTGCGTTGGTGGAGATGGAGAACCCTAAGCAGGCTGATGCCGTTGTCTCAGAAATATCTCATAAGCCTTTTATGGTTGGTGGAATGCCAAGGCCTGTATGTGAGAGCTCATGAAGTGAAACCGGAGATGTTTGAGGATTGCCGTGCAAAGCCTGGGAGAGAGATCGATACAGTTCCTTTGGGTTGATAAAAAAGATCCTGACTTTGAAGTGGCCAATAGATTGAAGCAGCTTGCTAAGGATCATGCTCTTGAAGTGGATGTTGCGCTCAATCAACAGTTAAAGGTTGAAGAGAAGCTTGCCGAGAGGCAGCAATTAACCTTCAATGTGAATCATGAGAAGTTTGAAATGATAAATGGCGTGATAACAGATGGAAGTGCTAAGCGTTTGGCAAACCGTTATCATATTCGAGTTGCAGATCATTGGTAGATTCTTTCTTTCGGTTCTTCCTCATGTCTAGTAAAACTGACCTTATAGGTGTATGAAGTTGACAGCAATTCCCTTGTTCTGAAATTTGATGTCAAGAGGTCTAGATATCTTTAGTAGAAAAAAACCAAGATGAAGAAGCATATCAATTATTCTTATTTAGGTTCAAATAGAGTACATTGTAAGAAATCCTGAAGGATTGCATGGTCTGCAATGTATTGGCAATTTTCACCTAATATTGGCATCAGTGGTGGCTAGCTCAACTTGTATATCTTGTGTTTCTCTCCCTTCTTCTGCTTACTATCTTTAGGCCTTAACAAGAGTTCTAAATAAGTTGAAGTAATATATTAGTGGTTTCTTACACCGTCTGATTTGGAAAGTGAATTCAGCCCTTAATAACTAAGGAAATTTCTCTACATCAAGTAAAATAAAAGTTCTTAAATTTTCTTCAACGTGAAATATGAACAAATGGCACAAGAAACAAGTCAATTGCAGCAAACGAGACGTTTGAAGATCATGAAGAACATAATATTGTGCTGCTTTAACAGTTCCAATTATGGATAACTCATGAACAAACCAGAATCATCAGTAGGAGGATGCGATAGATTGAGAAAATAAACTTGCTTTATCGATTTCTTGCTCGTGAAAATAAACATTTTAATTTCTTTATACAGATTGATTGAGATTACACTGAAAGGAAAACAAACAACCATCTGATTAATACAATTTGGAAATACAAGTCATTATTTCAGGATTATTTCATATGATTTTCATCACAGGTTAATTTGAAGAAGACTAGCTAGTAGCCATGGTTATGGACGATCAACCCATCAGTTACCCAATTTTAGGGACACTGGTGACAACCCCTTCTGCATTGACCCAAACACGAACCCTATCAAGCCGGAAATCATCAGTGACACTTGTTCCTTCTAGCACTATCACTGCTTTCACTGAAGCGTTTTCGCTCTCAATTGTTGCCTTTGCAACTTCTCCCTGAGATCCCAACAGTCCAGGCCATGAATCCTTACCTGCATATATTTCATACATGAACTCAGAAAAGGTTAGTACTCGCATGAACTAATTATTTTATAATACTAAGGAACAAGGTAATGAATGAACATTACCTTCGCATTGATCAGACATCTTTGCTTGATTTGTTTTCAATCTAGGCTTTTACTCTATGATGATGAATATCTCTCTTGCAAATTGCAATATGCTTGTGGTGTATTGGAGAGAAGGAGAGGTTCATATATATAGTAGATCACTGAACAAGGTTTTTATAAATTAAAAGATCATTCATGAACGTGTTCTTTTTTTCGATTGAAGGTCATTGAACAAGTTGTGGTTGGCTATTATTGACTATTTAGAATCTTATAATAAGATGCATGCATGAAATTGCGTAGAGACTGTTTATTTGTTTATAGACTATGAGTGTTCTTTATTCTCATAATTAACCACGCAAGCTAGCAAAATGAAGAATAAAGAATAGTAGTTTCAATCGTGGTATGAAAAATGAAGAACATGTAATATATACGTGGTCAATTAGGAACTTACAGAAAGGTCTTAGTTTGATTGAAGCTTATCCACAAATGTGAATGTACTGCACACGTACTTTGATGATAGGTACTGTTCAAAAGAAATTGGTAGTTAGCTACTATAATCAGAACTCCCACTTAGATTCTTTAGTAGATGATTTGTTTAGTTCAAGATTTTTAATAAAGTAGTCTGAGATTCAAATCAAAAACTAATTAACAATGGATGAAGAGACTTAAACAACAATGGATAACGCTCTTGAAGCTGAAATTGCGCTCAATCAACACAATGGAGGATGTAGAAGAGCTTGCAGATAGGCTGCAGCAAATTGAACAGCAAAAAGTTGATGGCTACAAAAGTAGAAGCTACAAGAATCATTGAACGTTATGGTGGCACAACTGATTCACAGCGCCGGTTGGACGTTCACGATGTCACAGAGTCATGTTTTGTAATCGAACTTTGTTTATCATCTGTTTCTACTTGCTGCGCAAAGGAACTGTTTCTTGGGTCATTTGCATACGGAATTTGACTGACACCAAGGAAAGTCTAAAGCCAAAACAGAGAAGAAGTACTAGTGGTCACCTCTACCAATGGTTCTTTCCAAAGTAAGTAGGTTTCTTCTGTGGTTACTGTATTGCACGATGTAGTTTGTTAAACAAGGTATAATTTGGTAATTCAGATTCGTTTTTGTTTTGTACTGCTCCAGACTTCCAGAGTCCAGATTATCTTTATCTGTTTGGTCATTTTACTCGTTACAGTAAGTTGATTAATATCTGTTTGATAAGACTCGTTGAAGGCCTATCTAGATTCCTATATGTTTGGTGTACTTAAAAAACCCGAACCACAGTTCTAGTTGAACAGATCGCAACAACAATATTAAGAGGAAAAGAAAAGGATATAATTCTTTATTTATAGATTCCTTAAGAATACACAAAGGAAAACAAACTAGGTACACTGTTTAATGAACACAGTTGATATTGCATGGAAATTAATACAACTCTCCTTCTTATTTCAGTATTATTTCATATGATTTTCATCACAGGGTTGAAGAAGACTAGCTAGTAGCCATGGTTATGGACGATCAGACGATCAGTTACCCAATTTTAGGGATACTGGTAACAATGCCATCTGTATTGACCCAAACACGAACTCTATCAAGCCGGAAATCTTTAGTAACAGCTGTTCCTTCTAGCACTATCACTGCTGTGACTGAAGCGTTTTCGCTCTCAATTGTTGCCTTCGCATCTGCTCCTTGAGCTCCCAACAGTTCAGGCCATGAACTCTTACCTGCACATTTGTTACAAACGGACTAAAAACAATTAGTATTCGCATCAATTACTTTATAAGTACAGCAGAAACCAATTAAGGAACCAGATCATGCATGAAAATTACCTTCGGATTGGCATTGATCAGACATCTTTGCTTTTCTTTCAATCTAGGTTTTTACTCTGATGAATATATATCTCTCTTGGAATACGTTTTGTGGTGCATTGGAGGGAGGGAGGGATTCCTATATATAGTGGATCATTGAACAAGTTGTTGTTGGAGATTATTGACTATTTGGATATTGTAATACGATGCGTGTATGAAATTGCATGCGTTGGGGATGTTTACTTTTAGACATTGCTCCTTATCATAACCACATACGCAGAAGCAAAATGAGGAATAGTAGTTTCGTGATATGAAAGTGAAGAAAATATACCTGGTCAATCACTTTCAATATGCATGCTTATCAACAGATCTGATTGTACGGCAGACGTACTTTGATGACTGCATGTTCAAACGGAATTGATAGTTTGCTTCCGCTTAGGTATACCCTTAATTAGATAATTAGAACAAACTTTACCAAATTAATCTTTTCAGATCTTCTTATATCAGTAGAATGCATGGAGATCATACAATCGCCTTATTTAATTGAAGTAATTAACTTTGAAAGTCCTAACAGAAATTCAACAAAACTGGTGAATAAATTGAAGCAGCTCGATCGCCTAAGATAAGGCTCTTGAAGAACAATACTTGGAAGCTTGTATTTCCACCACATGGAAAGAAGGCTGTGGGATGTCGCTGGGTGTTTACAGTGAAGCATAATCCAGATGGGTCAGTGAGTCGATATAAAGCACGTCTGGTAGCAAAGGGATTCACCCAGACATATGGCATTGACTATGATGAGACATTTGCACCAGTTGCAAACTATTCGGGTATTGCTCTCTCTTGCTGCTAACTTAAACTGGCCTCTTAAACAGTTTGATGTCAAGAATACTTTTCTTTATGGAGAACTTATAGAGGAAGTGTATATGCACTACCAAGACAAGCACTTTAGCCGACGAAAAATTTTCGTCGGTCTGTTAAAAAAATTTGTCGGCTAAGACCTTAGCCGACGAGCCTTCGTCGGCTATAGTGTCGTCGGGAAAAGGTCGTCTGTGATGACTTTAGCCGATGAAATTTTTTTTTTCGTCGGCTATAGTCCCACAGTTAGCCGACGAAAAACATGTCGTCGGTTTTTTTCCCAGACTTTAGCCGACGAAATATTCGTCGGCTAAAGTGCGTAATAAATAATTAAAAAATAACTATACCGGACGAAATTTAGTATATTTCATCTGCTGAAGTGTGTAATAAATAATTAAAAAATAACTATAGCCGACGAAATATAAAATATTTCATTGGCTAAACCTTATAAAAAAATTAAAAAATAACTATAGCCGACGAAACATGCCATAATTCGTCGGCTAAACCTTATAAAAAATAAAAAAATACTATAGCCGACGAATATAGTGTTTAAATATCGTCGGCTAAAGTTGCTGGGTTTTGAAAAAAAAAACTGCAGAAACTTTCGGCCACCTCCAATCACGACCAAAATTTGACAGAATCTTCCTCTCAACATTTTGAACAACTTTCTAGAAGAAGTCGAAGCTCAATTCTAAGCCTAAACAGGTCAATCGACTGAAAATATAAAAATCCCCAATTTTAAACCCTAAAAACTTCAAATCTTCGATTCTCTTCACACACACCGAATCGAGCTACCAAATTCTAGGGGAATGTAGTACTAATCAAACTCAACTTATCCATATATAGAACTCACCAAATGGTGATCAAAGGAAGGAGAAATTCGTTCGACACCGAATCCGAACCGGCGGAGTTTTGGAGCTCGATTTATCCCTTACGGCGGCATCACTCGATGCACCACCTATCCAGCAATGAAGTAGAGACGACGACGAAGCTTTTGGGACAAGTGTGACGGTCTCCGGTGGCTTGACGGCGGAGCTAGGGCGAGAAGAAAATCTGGCAGATAATAGACTTCTTACCATCCATCTTCGGCTATATAAAAAACTTTAGCCGATAAAATTCTTTATTTTCGTCGGCTAAACTCTTTTGAAAATTTTGGTTGACCGCCAAAAAATTTTGGTTGAAAATTTTGAAAATTTTTCGACTTTAGCCGACGACTTTTCATATATTTTTGTCGGCTAAAGTCTTTTGAAAATTTTGGTTGACCGCCAAAAAATTTTGGTTGAAAATTTTGAAAATTTTTCGACTTTAGCCAACGACTTTTCATATATTTTCGTCGGCTAAAGTCCTTTGAAAATTTTGGTTGACCGCAAAAAAATTTTGGTTGAAAATTTTGAAAATTTTTCGACTTTCGCCGACGACTTTTCATATATTTTCGTCGGCTAAAGTCCTTTGAAAATTTTGGTTGACCGCCAAAAAATTTTGGTTGAAAATTTTGAAAATTTTTCGACTTTAGCCGACGACTTTTCATATATTTTCGTCGGCTAAAGTCCTTTGAAAATTTTGGTTGACCGCCAAAAAATTTTGGTTGAAAATTTTGAAAATTTTTCGACTTTAGCCGACGACTTTTCATATATTTTCGTCGGCTAAAGTCCTTTGAAAATTTTGGTTGACCGCCAAAAAATTTTGGTTGAAAATTTTTCGACTTTCGCCGATGACTTTTCATATATTTTGGTTGGCTAAAGTCCTTTGAAAATTTCGTCGGCTAAAGATACCAATTTCGTCGGCTATACACCAATTCGTCGGCTAAACCTTCTAAACTCGTCGGCTAAACTTTATAAATTCGTCGGCTAAACCTTTGAAATTCGTCAGCTAAAAGTATTTTTATACATTTGGCATGTTGTGATTGTGATGATCAAACTTGAGAAACAGAAATTCAACCGTCAGATCTGACCATCATGATAAAATACATGTATGGGAAAAAATTCAACTTGATCCGAAAAGAATAAGGGCTCGATCCAGACGGTCAATCTCGTAAGTCAAACCCCTAAACGCACGGAAAATGTCGTTCGACCGTCTAAATTACATATTTTGGCCGGACCTCCAACTGAAAATAGTTTTAAAGCGATGACACGCAACAAGTCGTATAAAAATTTTACGCAAAATAACCACCGAATATAGGGCTACTCATAGGGGGAAAAATGAAAAA
This sequence comes from Fragaria x ananassa, assembly GCA_034370585.1. Lineage (NCBI taxonomy): Eukaryota > Viridiplantae > Streptophyta > Magnoliopsida > Rosales > Rosaceae > Fragaria > Fragaria x ananassa. The sequence continues at coordinate 3,822,762 of CP139761.1, read as the reverse complement.
TTACATTGACCGCAACTATCGGCACCGAATATTTACCGGAATAGTGTGACTTTTCAACCGTGGATATATTTCAACATTCTCGTCATATCTTATTTCATGACTTTTTGGCGTTTGAAGGTTTTACGTATAGTTTGTTTTTGAAACGGAACATTTACATAACACTTGGTAAACAAGTTATACAACATTAGTATGCATGTTGTGATTGTGATGATCAAACTTGAGAAACAGAAATCCGACCGTCAGATCTGACCATCATGATAAAATACATGTATGGGAAAAAATTCAACTTGATCCGAAAAGAATAAGGGCTCGATCCGGACGGTCAATCTCGTAAGTCAAACCCCTAAACGCACGGAAAAGGTCGCTCGACCGTCTAAATTACGTATTTTGGCCAGACCTCCAACTGAAAATAGTTTTAAAGCGATGACACGCAACAAGTCGTATAAAAATTTTACGCAAAATAACCACTGAATATAGGGCTATAGTAGGTAATAGAAAAATTTTAGAGTTTAGCCGACGAATACGTTAGCGTATTCGTCGGCTATAGTATGTAATTAAAAAATTAAAAAATAACTATAGCCGACGAAATATTAGGTTATTCGTCGGCAAAAACCATCTTAGCAGACGAATTAGGTTTTTTTTTCATCGGCTAAAGTCTGCAAATATAAGGCACTTTAGCCGACGAAATTATATTTTTTGGTCGGCTAAACTTTTAAAAATTTCATCGGTTAAAGTTTAAAAAGTTCGTCGGCTAAACTTTTAAAAATTTCGTCGGCTAAACTTTTAAAAATTTCGTCGGCTAAAGTTCACAGACTATAGCCGACGAAAAAAATTATTCAGCCGACGAAATATTAATTTCGTCGGCTAAAGTTGACCATAGCCGACGAAAATTTTAAATTAGCCGACGAAAAAAAATTCGTCGGCCTGGTTTTTTTATTTTCGTCGGCTAAAGCTTTTCTTCTGGTAGTGATGGATCTTCCACCTAGATATAAAACTGCTCTTTCAGGTAACTTTGTGTGCCGATTGAGAAAATCCTTGTATGGTCTTAAACAATCATCTCGTGCTTGGTTTGGAAGGTTTTCACAGTTCATGAGGAAGATAGGTTATAAGCAGAGTAACTCAGACCACACATTGTTTCTCAGACATCAACAAGGGAAGGTAACAGCTCTGATCATATATGTTGATGATATAGTTGTTACTGGTAGTGATACTGTTACGATGGATAGATTGCAAAAACAGCTAGCCACAGAGTTTGAGATGAAGGACCAAGGTACACTCAAGTACATCTTGGGCATTGAGGTAGCCAGAGGAGTGAAGGCATCTATCTGTGTCAGAGGAAGTATATACTTGATCTATTAACAGAGACATGTATGTTGGATTGTACTCCAATTGATACTCCTATTAAGCAGAATCATCGATTAGCAGAGTATCCTGATCAGGTACCTACAGACAAGCCTCGATATCAGAGGTTAGTTGGACGTCTGATTTATTTAGCACACACCAGACCTGATGTTGCATACGCAGTACATGTGGTGAGCCAGTTCATGCATAATCCCAGTGTAGATCACATGGATGTTGTTGTAAGGATTTTGAGGTACATGAAGTCCGCTCCAAGGAGAGGAGTAATATGTTTTCTAGGCACGACAATATTCTTGAGGTATGCAGTTTTACAGATGCAGACTGGGCTGGAAATATTACAGACCGGATGTTTACATCAGGATACTTTATCTTTGTGGGAGGTAATCTTGTTACTTGGAAGAGTAAGAAGCAAAAAGTTGTGGCTCGGTCTAGTGCTGAAGCAGAATATAGAGGTATGGCTCATGTAGTGTGCGAGTTGTTGTGGCTGAGGAATATGTTACGAGATTTGGGTGTTAAACCTAAGTGTGCTATGCAGCTGTATTGTGACAATAAGGCAGCTATCGATATCTCACAAAATCTTGTGTAACATGATCGTACTAAGCATGTGGAAGTTGATCGTCACTTTATAAAGGAGAAGCTAGATGCTAAAATCATTCGTTTTCCTTTTGTCCCTACAGAAGAGAAACTTGCAGATATACTCACAAAAGGAGTTTCTAAGAAGGCCTTTTATGACTCACTTAGCAAGTTGGGCATGGTTGATGTATATGCGCCAACTTGAGGGGGAGTGTTAGCGTGGGTCATGAAGTCAGTTTAGGAATGCAAATTAATGTGTTATTACTTTCCTATTCTATATGTGCAGTACATGTAGTACATAGTACGTAGGGTTTGTACATCTTGTATCTTTATATATAGCCTCTTCTGTGAGATGAATAAAAACATCAGAAAATTTATTCTCCAAACCTTGTTATATTTGACTATTTGGTCATTTTACTCGTTACAGTAAGTTGATTAATATCTGTTTGATAAGACTCGTTGAAGGCCTATCTAGATTCCTATATGTTTGGTGTACTTAAAAAACCCGAACCACAGTTCTAGTTGAACAGATCGCAACAACAATATTAAGAGGAAAAGAAAAGGATATAATTATTTATTTATAGATTCCTTAAGAATACACAAAGGAAAACAAACTAGGTACACTGTTTAATGAACACAGTTGATATTGCATGGAAATTAATACAACTCTCCTTATTATTTCAGTATTATTTCATATGATTTTCATCACAGGGTTGAAGAAGACTAGCTAGTAGCCATGGTTATGGACGATCAGACGATCAGTTACCCAATTTTAGGGATACTGGTAACAATGCCATCTGTATTGACCCAAACACGAACTCTATCAAGCCGGAAATCTTTAGTAACAGCTGTTCCTTCTAGCACTATCACTGCTGTGACTGAAGCGTTTTCGCTCTCAATTGTTGCCTTCGCATCTGCTCCTTGAGCTCCCAACAGTTCAGGCCATGAACTCTTACCTGCACATTTGTTACAAACGGACTAAAAACAATTAGTATTCGCATCAATTACTTTATAAGTACAGCAGAAACCAATTAAGGAACCAGATCATGCATGAAAATTACCTTCGGATTGGCATTGATCAGACATCTTTGCTTTTCTTTCAATCTAGGTTTTTACTCTATGATGAATATATATCTCTCTTGGAATACGTTTTGTGGTGCATTGGAGGGAGGGAGGGATTCCTATATATAGTGGATCATTGAACAAGTTGTTGTTGGAGATTATTGACTATTTGGATATTGTAATACGATGCGTGTATGAAATTGCATGCGTTGGGGATGTTTACTTTTAGACATTGCTCCTTATCTTAACCACATACGCAGAAGCAAAATGAGGAATAGTAGTTTCGTGATATGAAAGTGAAGAAAATATACCTGGTCAATCACTTTCAATATGCATGCTTATCAACAGATCTGATTGTATGGCAGACGTACTTTGATGACTGCATGTTCAAACGGAATTGATAGTTTGCTTCCGCTTAGGTATACCCTTAATTAGATAATTAGAACAAACTTTACCAAATTAATCTTTTCAGATCTTCTTATATCAGTAGAATGCATGGAGATCATACAATCGCCTTATTTAATTGAAGTAATTAACTTTGAAAGTCCTAACAGAAATTCAACAAAATTGGTGAATAATTAAAATAAAATAAAACACATTTAAATTTCATTGTACAGTATTTTTTATTTTAACTCTTGGGCGACGAATTTAACAAATATCGTCGCCCAAGTATTATCTTGGCCGACGAATTACCCTACTTTCGTCGGTCAAGAGTAATCCGAATAATTAAAATAAAATAAAACACATTTAAATTTCATTGTACATGATTTTTTATTTTTACTCTTGGGCGACGAATTTAACAAATATCGTCGCCCAAGTATTATCTTGGCCGACGAATTACCCTAATTTCGTCGGCCAAGATAATCCGAATAATTAAAATAAATAAAGCACATTTAAATTGTAAGGTAATGTTTTTTATTTTTATAGCCCCGTCAGCGTCTCGATGATTGGAAACTATTCTCAATTGAAGGTCCGGCCATATTACGTGATTTGGAGGGTCGAATAGCCGTTTCCGTCCGTTTAGGGGTTTGACCGCGCCGATTGACCGGACGGATCGAGCCCTTATCTTTGTCCGATGGAGCTAAATTTTTTCCCACCTGCGTAATTCGTTATGCTGGTCATATCTGACGGTAGATTTTCAGTTCCTCTTCTCCGATCACCAAACTCACGTTATATGTACTAATGTTGTATAACTTTTTTATATAAGTGTTGAGTTTAAGTGTCGTTTTGAAGACAACGTATACGTAGAGGCCTCAAACGCAAAAAAGTCGTGAAATAAGATATGACCGGAACGGTGAAATACGTCAACCCGTGAAAAATGAAGATATTCCGGTAAAATTTCGGTGCCGGTTGTTCCGGTCAACGAATTTCTCTTATTTCTACCTAGTGGTAGCCCTATCCCGGGTATTTATTTTTTACCAAATTTTTATAGCCCCGTAAAAGTATCGTCGATTGGAAACTATTCTCAGTTGAAGGTCCGGCCAGATTACGTGATTTGGAGGGTCGAATAGCAGTTTCCGTCCGTTTAGGGGTTTGACCGGGCCGATTGATCGGACGGATCGAGCCCTTATCTTTGTCAGATGGAGCTGAATTTTTTCCCACCCACGTAATTTGTTATGCTGGTCATATCTGACGGTGGGTTTTTACTTCCTCTTCTCCGATCACCAAAATCACGATATTCTGAATTTTATGATAGAAATCTTGGCCGACGATTTTCTTCATCTTGGGCGACGAGATTTATAGTGAAGAACATCGTCGCCCAAGTAGACTATCTTGACCGACAATTTTCAAAAAACAGGGCGACAAATTCAAAAATCGTCGGCCAAGATTATCTTGGCCGACGATTTTCAAAAAACAGGGCGACGATTTTTATAGAATCGTCGCCCAAGAACGCCAGTATAAAAGGCAAAAATTCGGAACCCTAACCATTCGCGCTGCCGCCAAGCCCTCTCTCTCTCTCTCTCCGAAAATCCACCGAAGCCCTCTCTCTCTGCCTCTCTCCGACCCCGATCCCGACCCCGACCCCAATTCGGAACCCCGACCCCGACCCCGACGCCGACCCACAATTTAAGGTATATCCCTAAAACCCTAAATTGGTTTTAATTGTTGTTGTTGTTGTGATAATTGTAAATTGTTGTTGTTGTTGTTGTGATAATTGTAAATTGTAAATTGTTGTTGTTGTTGTTGTGATAATTGTAAATTGTTGTTGTTGTGATAATTGTAAATTGTGATGTAAATTATGGTAAATTGTGATGTAAATGATAATTGTATAATATTAGGATTTACGGTTTAGGGTTTAGGGTTTAGGATTTGTGGAAATAATTTGTAAATATATTGTAAATGATTAAATAATTTTTGATTAAATAATTAAATAATATAAATTATAATTGTAAATATATTGTGGAAATTTTGTAAAAAATAATGGATTATTTTTGAGTAAGGATGTAAATATTCGTAAATTAATTTTTGTGATGTAATAATTGCGAATTAATGTAAATAATTTGTTATGTGAATAAAAAAAATAATAAATCCTATAATAACTATTAATTTTTATTTGTGTTATTATTGTTGATAAATTTTTCGAAATTTATGGTTATTTTTTGTTAAATTAATTATAAGACGGTAAAATATTTTTAATAAATTTATGGTTATTTTAAACAGGATGGGCATGAGGAGAACTTCTGGATAACGTTCGGGTGCGAGAAGCCAAGACGACTCGGACGGTACCTCAAACAACCCGTCGGAATCACCGTCGATCGGGTTTCCGTGGCAGTTGACGGCCCGACATGCGGCGCTTAGGGGTGGCGCGAGCGGCTCGCGTTCTGCTGGGCAGTCGGGTCCCGCAGCGACGGCTCCTCGTCATCCAGAGATACTTCGCCGGTCGCGATCCCGCAGCGACGCCCCCACACAGTCATCCCCGACCGACGGTGATGGTGGGTCATCCGGGGTCCCTATGGTGCCGTCCGGCCTCTTCCTTCCTCCGACGATACCGGCGATACCTCGCGTCGATGAGGAGGGTCGACCGATTCGGGAGCAGCTCCCGCATGTGGCACCGCACGAGGCCTATATCTACAGGGAGTTTCCCACGCCTCTTCATCCCGTGAGGGTCTCCGAGCAGGCGGACGGAGACGAATCCGTCGGCTCAGCCTCATCCTCAGGTAATTTATTATTACTTTTTTGTCGATTTTAATTTTTTTTTTTGTAAAAATGTATTATTAATATTAAATTTGATTCACAATGTCACAACCGCCGGAACGAGAAGGCGGAACAGGAGAGGCACCGTCAGCAACAAGGGACTCGATAGGGCGGTCGAGTCCGCTGGACGGATCGCCATCCCGTTTTCCAATGGGAAACCGGTGGACGCCGCGTTGGGAAACCGGTACACGCACGCCGCGGGAGGCACCATCCGCTCCAGACTCCCTATGTTGTGGGGAGTCTGGAGCCAGGTTCCTGATGGAGTGAAGGAGATGCTCCATCAGTCGATGTCGGTGAGTTTACTCGATCAATTACTATTTTTTTAACTAATAAATTATTTAATTATCGAAAAAAATACTAACAAGTGGTAATGCAGCAATGGTTTGTGGTTCCCGAGGAGGGACGTGACTGGGCGGACAAGGCCCATAGGGAGAGGTACCTCTATTTAATAATTTATTAAATTTTGTTTTTAAATAATATATTTAATATTTTTTTTGTATATGTAGGTTCAAGGAGTGGAAGCACGACCTCCGGTTACACTGGAAGCAGTACGGGAGCGACCGTTCGGGTACCCCGAAGGAGTTCGAGTATCGAGAGTACGAGTGGCGGTGGCTTCTTGTCACGTAGTTCAACGACCCTCACAAACAGGTAATTCGTAAACAAATTTGAATTAATTTAATTAGTGAATTAATTATAATTGTATGTTTTTAAATATTTACTAACGATAATTTTTTTTTGAAGCACCTCGCCCGGGTGAACGCTGATAACCGGCAACATAACACAACCAACCATCGTGCCGGTTCGAGGCCGTTTTCGGCCATCATGGACGACGTGCGGCGAGAGCGGCCAGAGGAGAACCCCTATGTGGGGACCTTTCAGAGGGCATATCCTCATTTTGAGGAGGATCTTGTAAGTTCCTTATATTTTCTAATTTTTAATTTTAATTACATTTTATTAAATGTATATTAATATATTTTTATAATATATCCAATTAGGCGAGGGTGAGGGAGGCGGAGCAAGAGGTCATGAGAGGCATGGTGAACGACACATGGCCGGGCACGGCAGAGGATGACATGTCAGAGGCCATGTCCAGGATCGACACTTCAGATCCTACCGTTGGGGCGTGGATTATGGCCACTGCCTTCGCGCAGCGTTCCAACACCTACTACTGCCGGGGTATGGGAGACGCTGGAAAGGGGATCCTGAAGACGACGCCAGGATTTCAGCGCAAGGGAGCCGCCGGAGCCTCAAGCAGCAACAGTCGGCTACATGATCAGTTCGAATGTCTACAGTCTGAGCTGGAAGCCCAAAGAGCGAGGGAGACGATGGCGGTGGCTGCGCATATGGAGCGGGTGAATGAAGTCACCAATGCCAACCAGGCGGCTATGGGACAGTGGATGACTGCCTGCATCGCTGCACATGCGGCCGGACGTGATATTCCGCCCATGCCTACACCTATACCATTACCTCAGTGGCCCCAGCCTCCTCAGCCTAACCAGCCGCCGCCTCAGGACCCTCCGAATGGGAATGATGAGTTAGATTTCGAGATATTCCGTAGGCAGATGGACTGAATTTTTGTAATAAATTATTTATAAATTTATAAATTTGTGTTATTTTTAATTAAATTTTAGTACTAGAAAAATTTAAAGAAATGCCGAAAAAAAAATTCCAGCAAAAATTAAAAAAACATTATTTATATATTTAAAAAAATTATTTAAATATTTTAAAAAAAAATTTAAATATATCTTAGGCGACGAAATTGATAAATCGTCGGCCAAGGACTTACCATATAAGACGACGAAAAAAAGTATCGTCGCCCAAGTTCTTGGCCGACGCACTTCTGGCGACGACGTCTTGGCCAACGAAAAAAATTTCGTCGCCCAAGGTTATAACATCTTAAGCGACGAAAAAATTTTTCGTCGGCTAAGGTGTTAAATCTTGGGCGACGAATATTTTTGGGCGACGAGAATTAGATTTTAGGCGACGAAATTAGTATCGTCGCCTAAGAATTACTCTTAGGCGACGACGGAATGAATTTTCGTCGCCCATGTTCTTGGCCGATCGACGCACTTCTGGCGACGACGTCTTGGCCGACGACGTGTCGTCGCCTAAGTACTTAGGCGACGAAATTTTTTAACAGGGCGACGATTTTTTTTCCGTCGCCCAAGTTGAAATTTCTGGTAGTGAGATACCAATTTCGTCGGCTATACACCAATTCGTCGGCTAAACCTTCTAAACTCGTCGGCTAAACTTTATAAATTCGTCGGCTAAACCTTTGAAATTCGTCAGCTAAAAGTATTTTTATACATTTGGCATGTTGTGATTGTGATGATCAAACTTGAGAAACAGAAATCCAACCGTCAGATCTGACCATCATGATAAAATACATGTATGGGAAAAAATTCAACTTGATCCGAAAAGAATAAGGGCTCGATCCGGACGGTCAATCTCGTACGTCAAACCCCTAAACCCACGGAAAAGGTCGTTCGACCGTCTAAATTACGTATTTTGGCCGGACCTCCAACTGAAAATAGTTTTAAACCGATGACACGCAACAAGTCGTATAAAAATTTTACGCAAAATAACCACCGAATATAGGGCTACTCATAGGGGAAAAAATGAAAAATTGCATTGACCGCAACTATCGGCACCGAATATTTACCGGAATAGTGTGATTTTTCAACCGTGGATGTATTTCAACATTCTCGTCATATCTTATTTCATGACTTTTTGGCGTTTGAAGGTTTTACGTATAGTTTGTTTATGAAACGGAACATTTACGTAACACTTGGTAAACAAGTTATACAACATTAGTATGCATGTTGTGATTGTGATGATCAAACTTAAGAAACAGAAATCCGACCCTAAGATCTGACCATCATGATAAAATACATGTATGGGAAAAAATTCAACTTGATCCGAAAAGAATAAGGGGGGCTCGATCCGGACGGTCAATCTCGTAAGTCAAACCCCTAAACGCGCGGAAAAGGTCGCTCGACCGTCTAAATTACGTATTTTGGCCGGACCTCCAACTGAAAATAGTTTTAAAGCGATGACACGCAACAAGTCATATAAAAATTTTACGCAAAATAACCACCGAATATAAGGTTATAGTAGGTAATAGAAAAATTTTAGGGTTTAGCCGACGAATACCCTAACGTATTCGTCGGCTATAGTATGTAATTAAAAAATTAAAAAATAACTTTCGTCGGCAAAAACCATCTTAGCCGACGAATTAGGTTTTTTTTTTCATCGGCTAAAGTCTGCAAATATAAGGCACTTTAGCCGACGAAATTATATTTTTTCGTCGGCTAAACTTTTAAAAATTTCATCGGTTAAAGTTTAAAAAGTTCGTCGGCTAAACTTTTAAAAATTTCGTCGTCTAAACTTTTAAAAATTTCGTCGGCTAAAGTTCACAGACTATAGCCGACGAAAAAAATTATTCAGCCGACGAAATATTAATTTCGTCGGCTAAAGTTGACCATAGCCGACGAAAATTTTAAATTAGCCGACGAAAAAAAAATTCGTCGGCCTGGTTTTTTTTATTTTCGTCGGCTAAAGCTTTTCTTCTGGTAGTGATGGATCTTCCACCTGGATATAAAACTGCTCTTTCAGGTAACTTTATGTGCCGATTGAGAAAATCCTTGTATGGTCTTAAATAATCACCTCGTGCTTGGTTTGGAAGGTTTTCACAGTTCATGAGGAAGATATGTTATAAGCAGAGTAACTCAGACCACACATTGTTTCTCAGACATCAACAAGGGAAGGTAACAGCTCTGATCATATATGTTGATGATATAGTTGTTACTGGTAGTGATACTGTTAAGATGGATAGATTGCAAAAACAGCTAGCCACAGAGTTTGAGATGAAGGACCAAGGTACACTCAAGTACATCTTGGGCATTGAGGTAGCCAGGGTGAGTGAAGGCATCTATCTGTGTCAGAGGAAGTATATACTTGATCTATTAACAGAGACATGTATGTTGGATTGTACTCCAATTGATACTCCTATTAAGCAGAATCATCGATTAGCAGAATCATCGATTAGCAGAGTATCCTGATCAGGTACCTACAGACAAGCCTCGATATCAGAGGTTAGTTGGACGTCTGATTTATTTAGCACACACCAGACCTGATGTTGCATACGCAGTAAGTGTGGTGAGCCAGTTCATGCATAATCCCAGTGTAGATCACATGGATGCTGTTGTAAGGATTTTGAGGTACATGAAGTCCGCTCCAAGGAGAGGAGTAATGTTTTCTAGGCACGACAATATTCTTGAGGTATGCGGTTTTACAGATGCAGACTGGGCTGGAAATATTACAGACCGGATGTCTACATCAGGATACTTTACCTTTGTGGGAGGTAATCTTGTTACTTGGAAGAGTAAGAAGCAAAAAGTTGTGGCTCGGTCTAGTGCTGAAGCAGAATATAGAGGTATGGCTCATGGAGTGTGCGAGTTGTTGTGGCTGAGGAATATGTTACGAGATTTGGGTGTTAAACCTAAGTGTGCTATGCAGCTGTATTGTGATAATAAGACAGCTATCGATATCTCACAAAATCTTGTGTAACATGATCGTACTAAGCATGTGGAAGTTGATCGTCACTTTATAAAGGAGAAGCTAGATGCTAAAATCATTCGCTTTCCTTTTGTCCCTACAGAAGAGCAACTTGCAGATATACTCACAAAAGGAGTTTCTAAGAAGGCCTTTTATGACTCACTTAGCAAGTTGGGCATGGTTGATGTATATGCGCCAACTTGAGGGGGAGTGTTAGCGTGGGTCATGAAGTCAGTTTAGGAATGCAAATTAATGTGTTATTACTTTCCTATTCTATATGTGCAGTACATGTAGTACATAGTACGTAGGGTTTGTACATCTTGTATCTTTATATATAGCCTCTTCTGTGAGATGAATAAAAACATCAGAAAATTTATTCTCCAAACCTTGTTATATTTGACTGTTTGGTCATTTTACTCGTTACAGTAAGTTGATTAATATCTGTTTGATAAGACTCGTTGAAGCCCTATCTAGATTCCTATATGTTTGGTGTACTTAAAAAACCCGAACCACAGTTCTAGTTGAACAGATCGCAACAACAATATTAAGAGGAAAAGAAAAGGATATAATTCTTTATTTATAGATTCCTTAAGAATACACAAAGGAAAACAAACTAGGTACACTGTTTAATGAACACAGTTGATATTGCAGGGAAATTAATACAACTCTCCTTCTTATTTCAGTATTATTTCATATGATTTTCATCACAGGGTTGAAGAAGACTAGCTAGTAGCCATGGTTATGGACGATCAGACGATCAGTTACCCAATTTTAGGGATACTGGTAACAATGCCATCTGTATTGACCCAAACACGAACTCTATCAAGCCGGAAATCTTTAGTAACAGCTGTTCCTTCTAGCACTATCACTGCTGTGACTGAAGCGTTTTCGCTCTCAATTGTTGCCTTCGCATCTGCTCCTTGAGCTCCCAACAGTTCAGGCCATGAACTCTTACCTGCACATTTGTTACAAACGGACTAAAAACAATTAGTATTCGCATCAATTACTTTATAAGTACAGCAGAAACCAATTAAGGAACCAGATCATGCATGAAAATTACCTTCGGATTGGCATTGATCAGACATCTTTGCTTTTCTTTCAATCTAGGTTTTTACTCTATGATGAATATATATCTCTCTTGGAATACGTTTTGTGGTGCATTGGAGGGAGGGAGGGATTCCTATATATAGTGGATCATTGAACAAGTTGTTGTTGGAGATTATTGACTATTTGGATATTGTAATACGATGCGTGTATGAAATTGCATGCGTTGGGGATGTTTACTTTTAGACATTGCTCCTTATCTTAACCACATACGCAGAAGCAAAATGAGGAATAGTAGTTTCGTGATATGAAAGTGAAGAAAATATACCTGGTCAATCACTTTCAATATGCATGCTTATCAACAGATCTGATTGTACGGCAGACGTACTTTGATGACTGCATGTTCAAACGGAATTGATAGTTTGCTTCCGCTTAGGTATACCCTTAATTAGATAATTAGAACAAACTTTACCAAATTAATCTTTTCAGATCTTCTTATATCAGTAGAATGCATGGAGATCATACAATCGCCTTATTTAATTGAAGTAATTAACTTTGAAAGTCCTAACAGAAATTCAACAAAACTGGTGAATAAATTGAAGCAGCTCGATCACCTAAGATAATGCATTGAGCTCAATCAACTGTTGGAGGATGAAGAAAATCTTGGAGAGGAGCCCTCTAGGCAAATCTTGAGAAGTATGAAATGATCGATGCCGTGATATGGCCGTAATTATCACATTCAAGTTGCAGATGAATAATAGACTCTTTCTTTAGGTTCGTCTTCCTGTTTAATTAGTCAAGACTGCTCGAGTTGAAATAATAACCCAAGATAATTAAAAAAAAAGTAAAGCAGATCAATTATTTTTATTTCTTATTTAACTTCATATATATAGAGTACGTTGTAAGAAACCCTAAGCTGTCATCATGGTCTGCAAGGTATTTTTCAACATTTTCACCAAAATTGTCATCATCAGAGCTAGACGTTGATGACATCTCAGCTTGTATATCTTGCATTCTCTCTTCCTTGTGCTTCTGTCTTTAGGCCTCAACAAGAGTTCCAAATAACTAGCTAGCTAGCTTTAGTGGTGCACCCTCTAATTTCCAATTAAAACCTGTAATAGCATGTCTTAATTAGTAATGGTCTGCATGGACGCCCTCTTGTTGACAATTAGGCCGGCCTTAAAAGCAACGAAATATATCTACATCAAGTAAAATTCAAGAAAGTTCTTTAAAATTTTCTGCGAAGTATGTGAAACATGAACAACATGTAAAAGAAACCGATTAACAACAAAATAATTTTGCTGCTTAACATTTCCAAGTATGGACAACTAATGAAACAAACTAGAAACAGAAACAGTCTGCGGAATAAACAGCAAAAGGTGTTTAGGGTGTCACCGGAATCAGTGAATGGTTTGGTGGCACAATTGGTCCAAAGTGCCTGTTGGACGTGCTTCTTTTGCCAAGAAATCGCGAACTACATACAATCTTGTATAATCGAAGACATATTGCTTGTATCTTATCGATCTGTTTCTTACTTGTTCAAAGGAACTATATCTTGAGTCATTTTGTTTAGGGAAGTTAACTAACACCAAGGAAAGTAGGAAGCCAAAACTCATTTTGCAAAAGAGAGAAGAATGGTACGTACGTACGTCAATCGATCACCTCTACCAATAGTTCGTTGCAAAATATGAAGTTTCTTCTGTACGTGCGTGGTTAATTAGTTGTTGTTGGAGAACATTCACAACCTCAATTAAGAGAGTGATTTACTCAATCCCAGGTTCAATCACAAGAGTGATTTCATCCATTATTCCAAATAGATTTGGATAGTTTTGATTATGTAATTATAGGCTTTATTCATCCTTATTTCCTTCTGTAAATCTCAACCACTCTAGCCTATATTATGTACACAATGTAATCAGTTTTGATAGGGAAATACATTTTCTACATGGTATCAGTTTAGCCTAACGATCCATACCTCTGTCTTTCTCTTCTTCCCTGCTTTTCTGCGTCTCCTCGTTCTTGTTTTCTTTTCTCTTGTCTGTTCTTCAATGGATTCCTCTTCCTCCTCCATCTCCCAAAATACCTCTTCTTTTCCAAAACTCACTGAATCTAACTATTTAGTTTGGATTGTCCCCATCCAGTCCTACCTCAATAGTGCTGATCTGTGGGGTTATAAAGCCTGGCATCCACAAAACCTAATCCGGCGTATAAAGCCTGGTATGTTGCAGATCAGAAGATTGTTAGCATTCTCACTACCTCTCTCACCGAACCCGTTGCTCGGATCTGTCTTGGCGAGACAACATCCAAAGGAATTTGGGACTGCCTTGCTAATTTCTTCAACCAAAAATCTGCTGCCAATGCCACAAACTTGAAACTTCAATTGTATGAGCTTCAAAAAGGGACCCAATATGTTGATGCTTACCTCCAACATGCCAAGTCGATTGTTGATGCTCTTGCCTCCATTAATCAACCCGTTTCTGACACCGATCTGGTAATTGCTACTCTCTATGGTCTTGGTTCTGATTATCTAATGCTTCGAACTGCCTTGTCATAGACCACTCTCCCCAGCTTCTCTGATCTTCGCGCCCGGATCTTGGCTTTCGAGGCGCAGCAACCACCATCGGCTGCTTTACCGACCGCCACTGCTCTTCTCAACAATGGCGGCTCTTCCTCCAGTCGATCTGGTCGCTGTCCTTATGCTGGCAACGGTGGTACAGGTTGCAATTTCGGCAAGCATCGTCGCAACAATGGACATAATGGGCATACCTCTTATCGCTATGGCACCACTCCTCCACAAGCCTATCAACCTCAATTCCAACCATATATGGGCTACTCTCCACCCAATCCTTGGGCCCAGTCGCAGTTCAGGCCTGCCTCCCAACCAGGCCTTCTTGGACCTTCTCCGGGTCAACCATGGTGTCCCACATGCATGTCCTCTCTTCATGGGCCTTCTCAATGCCCTCATCGGTTTCAAGGGCCTAACATTGTTCGACCATTTACCGGTGCTCATTTTGCTCAACCCAATGATCTCTTTTGGTACCCCGATACTGGTGCAACTCACCACATGACTTCTATGCCGGTTCAAATCCACAAAATTATGGAGGTCCATACAATGTCTATATGGGTAACGGTGACTCTATACCTGTTTCTCATACGGGTACTTTACCCATATCCTTGGGGGATTCCCAATTTTCTCTACATAATGTCTTCCAAATTCCTTTTATTCGCAAAAACCTTCTGTCTGTCGTCCAATTTACTAAAGATAACCTTGTGTTCTTTCTTTTTGCTCCTAAGTCTTGTTGTTATCTAGGTCTTATCTTATTGCACAAACACAAGATTGGATTTTCAGTTATCATTTCCTATCCAATCTAGTCTCAATCTAATCTGGTATAAAATCCTATTCCAATCTTGTCTGCTCAACCAAACACTGCCTGTAAGAAATCCTGATGGATTGCATGGTCGGCAATATGTTTTGGCAATTTTCACCTAACATTGGTATCAATGGTTGCTTGTCTCTAGCTCAGCTTGTATATCTTGTGTTTCTCTCCCTTCTTCTGCTTACTGTCTTTAGGCCTTAACAAGAGTTCTAAATAAGTTGACGTAATATATTAGTGGTTTCTTGCACCGTCTGATTTGCAAAGTGAATTCAGCCCTTAATAACTAAGGAAATTTCTCTACATCAAGTAAAATCAAAGTTCTTAAATTTTCTTGAACGTGAAATATGAACAAATGGCACAAGAAACAGGTCAATTGCAGCAAACGAGACGTTTGAAGATCATGAAGAACATAATATCGTGCTGCTTTAACAGTTCCAATTATGGATAACTATTGAACAAACCAGAATCAGTAGGAGGATGAGATAGATTGAGAAAATAAACTTGCTTTATTGATTTCTTGCTCAGGAAAATAGACATTTTAAATTCTTTATCCAGATTGATTGAGATTACACTGAAAGGAAAACAAACAACCATTTGATTAATACAATTTGGAAATACAAGTTATTATTTCAGTATTATTTCATATTGATTTTCATCACAGGTTAATTTGAAGAAGACTAGCTAGTACCATGGTTATGGACAATCAATCGGTCAGTTAGCCAATTTTAGGGACACTGGTAACAATGCCATCTGTATTGACCCAAACACAAACCCTATCAAGCCAGAAATCTTCAGTGACACTTGTTCCTTCTAGCACTATCACTGCTGTGACTGAAGCGTTTTCGCTCTCAATTGTTGCCTTTGCAACGGTTCCCTGAGCTCCAAGCAGTTCCGGCCATGAATCCTAACCTGCATATATTTCATATATTAGATTCAGAAAAGGTTAGTAATCTCATACAAATGTAGAAACAAAGGAAATTAGATATTGCATGAACTTGCATTACCTTCGCATTGATCAGACATCTTTGCCTAGCTTGTTTTTTCAATATAGCTACGCTTTTACTCTAGGATGATGAATATCGATCTCTCTAGGAATATGTTTGTGGTGTATTGGAGGGAAGAGAGATTCACATATATATATATATATATATATAGACAATATAGTGTATCATTATACAAGTAGTGGTTGGCGATTATTGACTATAGCTATTTTGATCTTATAATCAGATGCATGCGTGAGCGTGAGCTTGCCTAGGGGCTATTTACTCAATAGAAACAATCATTCTATATGTTATCCTTGTCCTTCTCATAACCACGCCGTCCACGCAGAAGCAAAATGTAGATTCGTGAAATGAACAATGAAGAACACTAGCTTAATATATACCTAGTCAATTAGGAAGAACATGTCTATCATCTTCATGTAAGCTTATCTACAAATCTGATTGTACTAGAGACGTACTTTGAGGACTGTTCAAAAAGAAATTAGTAGTAATCTGCTTCTACCTCGGCAACACCCCTATATATTAGACAAATAATTGTAATTCTGCAGACTCATTATTTGATTTGTTGAATTGAGTAAGACTTTTATTTTGGTTAGATCGAACTATCGAAGAACTCCATTTGATCAGATCAAGAAGCGCACGCACAGCAGCAACACCGTAGAAACATTTAATCATCAAAACCTTGTCCATACCAAAACCATTGGTGCAATAAGCTCGATCGGGCCGAAAGGTAAAAGGTACCACTTGACCAAACAAGTGGAGCTAGCTATAGCTGGCCTAAAATACCGAGTAAAATGAGAAATTAACAAAACAAAAAGCTGTGTAGCAGTCAGTACTAAAAACAGGTTGCAGATTAAATTCTCGACAACCTAGCTACAAGATAGAAAATGAACGCTAACTTAAGATAATGCTCTTGAAACTGACATAATGCTCGATCAACAGTTGGAGAATGGACAAAAGCTTGCAGAGAGGTAGCAAGAAGATCTCTAGGCAAATCATGAGAAGTTTAAAATGATAAATGGCATGGTAAGATCGATGCCACATTCAAGATGCAGATGAATGCATGGTAGCTAGCTAGTCTCTTTCTTGAGGTTCTTCCGCTCCTGTTTAGTCAAACCGACTTATATAGGTGTATGAAGTTGATAGCTATTCCTACATCTTTACGATCGATACTGCAGTTTCTGAAAATTGATAGATGTGCTTGAGTCGAAAAAACAACATGAAGAAGCATATTAATTGTTCTTATTTAGCTTTATATAGAGTACAAAAGGGAAAGTGAAACATGAACAAAAGGTAAAAGAAACACATGAACTGGAGCAAATGAGACGTTGAAGATCATGAGAACAGAATATTGTGCTGCTCGACATTCTAAGTATGGGAAACTCATGAAACAAACCCGAATCAGTTAGCGTGCAATAAACAGGAAAAGTTGGATGGCTGCAAATTAGGGTAGAAGCTAGCTACCAGAATCATTGAACTCTATGGTGGCACAATATTCCAAAGCGCTTGTTGGACGTTTCTTTGCCAATAAGGACTCACAGACTAATGTTGTGTTTCAAAAACAAATATATGTAACTTGCTAAAATTATCGATTACTAGCTCGTTAGAAGGAGCTATATTTAAGAGTTTTGTTGACATCCATGAAAATCTAAATCAAGCCAAAACAAAGGACTAATGGTCACCTCTACCAACAGTTCATTCCAAAGTAAGATGTCATTTTCTTCCTCTTGTGTCTTCTTCTTTTTTTTTCTTTTTTTTTTTGAAAATATCCTCTTGTGTCTACTGCTCGCTACATGTATTGCAAGATGTAGAGTGCAAATTAAACAAGGTAAATTAAGTTTGGTATACTCCAGATTATCTTGATCTTTTTGGTCATTTTACTCATTCAAATTGAACTAATCTTTATCTGTTTCATAACATTTTTTGAAACACTTGCTAGATTCGTATGTAGGGGAAGTATTGTTGAAAACTTCAACAACATTTGGATCGAGTTGATCAGAAACAAGGAGGAGAAATGCAATAGCGCTTTATTTATCATTAAGAGAGTACACACGTCCAAATGAAAACGTACAAACTATGTCTAACAATCAATATTGCATGGAAATACAACTTATTTATTTCAGTATTTATTTTCTTCACATATATATACGCATGAAGCAGAGGGCAGACTTGCTAGTATCGATCAATTACTGGATGATAGGAACCCTGGTGACAATACCATAGGTGTCGACCCAAACGCGAACTCTATCACACCGGATTTCTTGAGTGACAATCGATCCTTCTAGCACGATCACTGCCTTGACTGAAGAGTTTTCACTCTCAATTGTTGCCTTCGCATCTGTTCCTTGAGCTCCCAACAGTTCAGGCCATGAACTCTTACCTACACGTACATTTGTTACAAACGGACTAAAAACAATTAGTATTCGCATCAATTACTTTATAAGTACAGCAGAACCCAATTAAGGAACCAGATCATGCATGAAAATTACCTTCGGATTGGCATTGATCAGACATCTTTGCTTTTCTTTCAATCTAGGTTTTTACTCTATGATGAATATATATCTCTCTTGGAATACGTTTTGTGGTGCATTGGAGGGAGGGAGGGATTCCTATATATAGTGGATCATTGAACAAGTTGTTGTTGGAGATTATTGACTATTTGGATATTGTAATACGATGCGTGTATGAAATTGCATGCGTTGGGGATGTTTACTTTTAGACATTGCTCCTTATCATAACCACATACGCAGAAGCAAAATGAGGAATAGTAGTTTCGTGATATGAAAGTGAAGAAAATATACCTGGTCAATCACTTTCAATATGCATGCTTATCAACAGATCTGATTGTACGGCAGACGTACTTTGATGACTGCATGTTCAAACGGAATTGATAGTTTGCTTCCGCTTAGGTATACCCTTAATTAGATAATTAGAACAAACTTTACCAAATTAATCTTGTCAGATCTTCTTATATCGGTAGAATGCATGGAGATCATACAATCGCCTTATTTAATTGAAGTAATTAACTTTGAAAGTCCTAACAGAAATTCAACAAAACTGGTGAATAAATTGAAGCAGCTCGATCGCCTAAGATAAGGCTCTTGAAGCTGACTTTGAGCTCAATCAACTGTTGGATCGGAGGATGAAGAAAATCTTGGAGAGGGGCGGCAAGGAGCCCTCGATCTAGGCAAATCTTGAGAAGTATGAAATAATCGATGCCGTGATGCCGTAATTATCACATTAAAGTTGCAGATGAATAATAGACTCTTTCTTTAGGTTCTTCTTGAGAAATTTTTTTATACTACAGGAGAACCACGTGACAGTATGACGTGATCCTACATTCTAATTAAATATTAACACTTGGATTTATTACAACTAATATATAAACTAAGGTTTTCTATTTTTTATGAAAAGGCCTTTATGGGTCTTTGTTGAATTTGGACTAGGGTTTAAGGTTTAGGGTTAGGGGTTAGGGGTTAGGGTCTAGGGTCTAGGGTTTAGGGTTTAGAGTTTATAATTTAGGGTTTAAAAAGTAACAATAAACCTAAAATTGTTTTTAACAAAATAGCTGATGTAAATTTCCTTAAAAAAATTCAAGTGTCAATATTTGATTGGAATGTAGGACCACGTCATACTGCCATGTGGTCCTCCCGTAATGCTGAAAAATTTCTCGTTCTTCTTACTGTTTAATTAGTCAAGACTGCTCGGGTCGATATAAAAACTCAAGATAATTATGAGTGTTCTTTATTCTCATAACCACGCAAGCTAGCAAAATGAAGAATAAAGAATAGTAGTTTCAATCGTGGTATGAAAAATGAAGAACATGTAATATATACGTGGTCAATTAGGAACTTACAGAAAGGTCTTAGTTTGATTAATTGAAGCTTATCCACAAATGTGAATGTACTGCACACGTACTTTGATGATAGGTATTATTCAAAAGAAATTGGTAGTTAGCTACTATAATCAGAACTCCCAATTACATTCATTATTAGATGATTTGTTTAGTTCAAGATTTTTGATAAAGTAGTCAGAGATTCAAATCAAAAACTAATTAACAATGGATGAAGAGACTTAAACAACAATGGATAACGCTCTTGAAGCTGAAATTGCGCTCAATCAACACAATGGAGGATGTAGAAGAGCTTGCAGATAGGCTGCAGCAAATTGAACAGCAAAAAGTTGATGGCTACAAAAGTAGAAGCTACAAGAATCATTGAACGTTATGGTGGCACAACTGATTCACAGCGCCGGTTGGACGTTCACGATGTCACAGAGTCATGTTTTGTAATCGAACTTTGTTTATCATCTGTTTCTACTTGCTGCGCAAAGGAACTGTTTCTTGGGTCATTTGCATACGGAATTTGACTGACAACAAGGAAAGTCTAAAGCCAAAACAGAGAAGAAGTACTAGTGGTCACCTCTACCAATGGTTCTTTCCAAAGTAGGTTTCTTCTGTGGTTACTGTATTGCACGATGTAGTTTGTTAAACAAGGTATAATTTGGTAATTCAGATTCGTTTTAGTTTTGTACTGCTCCAGACTTCCAGAGTCCAGATTCTCTTTATCTGTTTGTGTTAGCGTGAGTCATGAAGTCAGTTTAGGAATGTAAATTAATTTGTTATTACTTTCTTATTCTATATGTGCAGTACATGTAGTACATAGTACGTAGGGTTTGTACATCTTGTATCTTTATATATAGCATCTTCTGTGAGATGAATAAAAACATCAGAAAATTTATTCTCCAAACCTTGTTATATTTGACTTGGTATCAGTGCAAAGATCCGAAAGGACTTTGTTTCTTTGTTTTTCCGCTGCAAGTTTTCGTTGACATTTTCCCAACGATTTTTTTTATTCACCAGACGACGTTTTTCCGTTCGGGTGTTTTTTTTCTATCACGGGTTACTGTTCACGGGTTCTCTCTGGGCTCCAACTGCCGCTGCCTTCTCCAAACGCTCTCCGGTCTCCTGCTGTCGCAGCCATCTGCCCCGAAGCTGCTGTCGCCGCCGTCTGTGACCCGAGGCTGCTGTCGCCGCTGTTTGCCCCGAAACTGCTGTCACCGCCGTCTGTGCCCAGGAGCTGCTCTGCGGCCACCGTCTCTGCCCAGGTCGACGTCTAGCCCGACGCGCTCTGTCCAGAAACCCCGAAGAGTAAGCCGCCGCCGTGCATAGTTGTCGACGTCGATCTAACCCGTGTCGTTTATTTCAGATTCGATTCGTTTCTCTCCCGACCCAGCTCAGTGTGATCCGACCCAACTTTAGCCCGACCCGCTTGCTTGACCCGCCTGCTCAACCCGACCCGGTTCGTCTGTTGTGACCTGACCCAGTTTCAGTTGCTGTTGACTGGCAGCGAAAGTGCATTGTCAGTGCAAGTGCACCCAAAGCAGGTTTTCTCATCCTTGCTTTACTGTTGTCGATGCATAAACTACTGATTTGGTTTTTTGTGTTACAATGGGTTCTGAAGAAGAGAGTTCTCAGGTCAATGATGTTCAGAAGTTTGAAGTATCAGTCAAGAATTCTGAAATTAGTTCGTTTGGGGGGTCCAAACTCAATGGAACCAATTTCCGAAAATGGAAAAAAATCATGACGGCTCATCTCCGAGGACTGCACAAGATGGGACATGTAACTGGGCTGATTGAGGTCCCTAGTGCAAGTAATGTTACTGCTTACACTAAGTGGGAAGATGATGATGGTTTTGTGATGTCAGTCTTGTACAAGGCCATAACTGAGGAAATAGTTGACCTAGTGGAGCAATGTGATACTGCGCAGGTGATTTGGAAGACATTGGCCGATTTATATACGAATGAGTCTGATTTCATACAGGTTCATGAGTTGATGTGTACTGCTGCAGCAATGCAACAGAATGGACAGCCAGTGGCACAGTATTTCACCAAGCTGAAAAACATTTGGGCTGAAATTGATGTGAATCGTCCTTGCAAGATCAAGAATCAGGAGGATCTTGTTTGGTACCTGAAGGAAAAGGAGCTTGAGAGAGTTCATCACTTCCTGAGAGGCCTTGATGCAAAACATAACAGTGCCAAAGGAGATCGCTGCTCAGAATGACAGAACCTCCTAACTTGACTACAGCTTTCACATATATCCGTAAGGATGAGTCTCAGCAGGACAGCCATACTCAAGCACAACTTGAAGTCTCCAGTCTCACTATTCAGGCAAGAGCACCAGCACCACTCCTTCAACAATCAAGTTCCGTTACACTCCTCAAGCAAGGACCACCACCAGGCTTTGGGAATCAACCTCGTTCTCCTTGCTCTAATTGCAATGGTGACCATGCTCGTGAATCTTGTTAGAAGTTGTACCCGCATCTTAGGCCTAAAAGGCCTACATATCGTCCCAAGGTGAAAGCAGCTATCTAGTTGGTCCAGGAACCAGACATCTATGGGGTGGTTGGATGTGATCATCATACAGCAGGAGGTGCTACACCCTCAGCATTTGTAGCTGGTCGTGGCAAGCTAGGTATGACCTTAAATATTTCTAACTTTATTGGTGGTGATACATGGATTATTGATTCAGGTGCTTCTGATCATATGACTTATGACAAATCTTATTTTACTGACTTATCACCTCCACCCGTACCTTATGTTACTAATGCTAACGGTGAGGCATTCCCTGTGTTAGGAAAGGGGTCAGTTCGTATCACTCCCACAATAGTGCTAAAAAATGTGTTATACGTACCTGCTTTATCCCATCATTTGATATCTGTCCCACAGTTGAATGTTGAAACCAAATGTTCTGTGACCTTTTTCCCTATGTATGTGATTTTTCAGGATCTTCTCACTGGGGAGTTACTAGGTTGGGGGTATCTGAGGGGCAGGTTGTTTCATATAGATCAGACGTACGTAGGGGAGAAACTAGGCGCATCGTCCCGGACGGCTTTAATGTCCAATTCTGACAAGCTAAGTAAAGTTTGGTTATGGCACCGTCGCTTAGGGCATCCATCTTTTAGTGTTATGAAAAAATCCATGCCTTCTTTGTTTATTGGTGTGGATGAGTCAGTCTTACATTGTGAAACATGTGTTTTGGGCAAGAATCATCGCTCAACTTATTCATCTCGTATTTCTAATAAAAGTGTCGTTCTTTTTGAATTAATTCATTCTAATGTTTGGGGCCCTTCAAAGGAATCCACTGTATCTGGTATGCGATACTATGTGTCATTTATTGATGATTGTACACGTCTTACTTGGGTTGTTTTTCTTAAAACTAAGGATGAGGTTTTTCCGGCTTTTCAAGCCTTCATTTCTGAAGTCCAAACACAATATAATGCCAAAATTAGAATTATTCGCTCTGATAATGGGGGGGGGGGAAATATGTTAATCATGTCTTTCAGTCTTTCTTACAAACACATGGGATTATCCACCAGAAAACGTGTCCTTACACACCTGAACAGAATGGGGTATCCGAAAGGAAAAATCGTCATTTACTTGATATGGCTCGTTGTATTCTCTTTAGTGCCCATTGTCCCAAGAATTTATGGGGTGATGCTATCTCCGCATCTACCCATCTCATTAATCGTCTTCCTTCTACTGTCCTCCAGGGGAAAGTACCATTTGAGGTACTAGCTTCTTATGTCTCTTTATCTTCCTTTCATAATCTCCCAGCTCGTGTTTTTGGTTGTGTTACATTTGTTCATATCCCAAAGAGTCAAAGGTCAAGTAAATTGGATGCCCGGGCGATTAAGTGTGTGTTTGTTGGCTATGGGGGCCATCAGAAAGGGTACAAGTGCTATCATCCACCTACTAGGAAGTATCATGTCAATATGAATGTTACTTTCTTTGAGGATATGAGCTACTACACCTCTTTTGATACTGCTCTTCAGGGGGAGAACTCATATTTTGAAGAGCTGTATCATGGAGAGGGGGGACAAGTCATTCAGTTGAGGTTTCAGATACATCAGAGGTTCAGGGACAAGAAGATGACAGACAGGCACCACCATATGATTCTTGTATAATTGCTCCAGAGATTCAAGAGTCAGACACTGAAAGTGTTCCTGCTGAAAGCGTTACTGCCTCTCCTTCCTTGCTTGATGTTACTAATACCCTTGACTCATGTCTCCCTGGTACAGAAGATCTTCCATCTAAGGTTAGTAATTCTATTGGGGTTTATACTAGTGATGCTAATAGTAGACAATATGTGTTACCAAATAGGTCTACTCGGGGTAAACAAGCAAAAAAGTATGAACCTACCCTTCAAGCCAAAACTAAGTATCCTGTGGCAAATTTTATGTCTACCAAGAGATTGTCTAAGTCATATGAATCATTTGTGAATCAAATATCTGTTGTATCAGTACCTAACAAAGTGCAGGATACATTGGAAGATCCAAAATGGTGGAAAGCAATGGATGAGGAGATGGAAGCATTACAGAAGAACAATACTTGGGAGCTTGTATCTCCACCACATGGAAAGAAGGCTGTGGGATGTCGATGGGTGTTTACAGTGAAGAATAATCTAGATGGGTTAGTTAGTCGATATAAATCACGTCTGGTAGCAAAGGGATTCACCCAGACATATGGCATTGATTATGATGAGATATTTGCACCAGTTGCAAAGATTAACATTATTCGGGTATTGCTCTCTCTTGCTGCTAACTTAAACTGGCCTCTTAAACAGTTTGATGTCAAAAATGCTTTTCTTCATGGAGAACTTATAGAGGAAGTGTATATGGATCTTCCACTTGGATATAAAACTGCTCCTTCAGGTAACTTTGTGTGCCGATTGAGAAAATCCTTGAATGGTCTTAAACAATCACCTCGTGCTTGGTTTGGCAAGTATTCACAGTTCATGAGGAAGATAGGTTATAAGCAGAGTAACTCAGACCACACATTGTTTCTCAGACATCAACAAGGGAAGGTAACAGCTTTGATCATATATGTTGATGATATGGTTGTTACTGGTAGTGATACTGTTGAGATGGATAGATTGCAAAAACAGCTAGCCACAGAGTTTGAGATGAAGGACCAAGGTACACTCAAGTACATCTTGGGCATTGAGGTAGCCAGGGGGAGTGAAGGCATCTATCTGTGTCAGAGGAAGTATATACTTGATCTATTAACAGAGACATGTATGTTGGATTGTACTCCAATTGATACTCCTATTAAGCAGAATCATCGATTAGCAGAATCATCGATTAGCAGAGTATTCTGATCAGGTACCTACAGACAAGCCTCGATATCAGAGGTTAGTTGGACGTCTGATTTATTTAGCACACACCAGACCTGATGTTGCATACGCAGTAAGTGAGGTGAGCCAGTTCATGCAAAATCCCAGTGTAGATCACATGGATGCTGTTGTAAGGATTTTGAGGTAAATGAAGTCCGCTCCAAGGAGAGGAGTAATGTTTTCTAGGCACAGTTGATATTGCATGGAAATTAATACAACTCTCCTTCTTATTTCAGTATTATTTCATATGATTTTCATCACAGGGTTGAAGAAGACTAGCTAGTAGCAATGGTTATGTACGATCAGACGATCAGTTACCCAATTTTAGGGATACTGGTAACAATGCCATCTGTATTGACCCAAACACGAACTCTATCAAGCCGGAAATCTTTAGTAACAGCTGTTCCTTCTAGCACTATCACTGCTGTGACTGAAGCGTTCTCGCTCTCAATTGTTGCCTTCGCATCTGCTCCTTGAGCTCCCAACAGTTCAGGCCATGAACTCTTACCTGCACATTTGTTACAAACGGACTAAAAAGAATTAGTATTCGCATCATTTACTTTATAAGTACAGCAGAAACCAATTAAGGAACCAGATCATGCATGAAAATTACCTTCGGATTGGCATTGATCAGACATCTTTGCTTTTCTTTCAATCTAGGTTTTTACTCTATGATGAATATATATCTCTCTTGGAATACGTTTTGTGGTGCATTGGAGGGAGGGAGGGATTCCTATATATAGTGGATCATTGAACAAGTTGTTGTTGGAGATTATTGACTATTTGGATATTGTAATACGATGCGTGTATGAAATTGCATGCGTTGGGGATGTTTACTTTTAGACATTGCTCCTTATCTTAACCACATACGCAGAAGCAAAATGAGGAATAGTAGTTTCGTGATATGAAAGTGAAGAAAATATACCTGGTCAATCACTTTCAATATGCATGCTTATCAACAGATCTGATTGTACGGCAGACGTACTTTGATGACTGCATGTTCAAACGGAATTGATAGTTTGCTTCCGCTTAGGTATACCCTTAATTAGATAATTAGAACAAACTTTACCAAATTAATCTTTTCAGATCTTCTTATATCAGTAGAATGCATGGAGATCATACAATCGCCTTATTTAATTGAAGTAATTAACTTTGAAAGTCCTAACAGAAATTCAACAAAACTGGTGAATAAATTGAAGCAGCTCGATCACCTAAGATAATGCATTGAGCTCAATCAACTGTTGGAGGATGAAGAAAATCTTGGAGAGGAGCCCTCTAGGCAAATCTTGAGAAGTATGAAATGATCGATGCCGTGATATGGCCGTAATTATCACATTCAAGTTGCAGATGAATAATAGACTCTTTCTTTAGGTTCGTCTTCCTGTTTAATTAGTCAAGACTGCTCGAGTTGAAATAATAACCCAAGATAATTAAAAAAAAAGTAAAGCAGATCAATTATTTTTATTTCTTATTTAACTTCATATATATAGAGTACGTTGTAAGAAACCCTAAGCTGTCATCATGGTCTGCAAGGTATTTTTCAACATTTTCACCAAAATTGTCATCATCAGAGCTAGACGTTGATGACATCTCAGCTTGTATATCTTGCATTCTCTCTTCCTTGTGCTTCTGTCTTTAGGCCTCAACAAGAGTTCCAAATAACTAGCTAGCTAGCTTTAGTGGTGCACCCTCTAATTTCCAATTAAAACCTGTAATAGCATGTCTTAATTAGTAATGGTCTGCATGGACGCCCTCTTGTTGACAATTAGGCCGGCCTTAAAAGCAACGAAATATATCTACATCAAGTAAAATTCAAGAAAGTTCTTTAAAATTTTCTGCGAAGTATGTGAAACATGAACAACATGTAAAAGAAACCGATTAACAACAAAATAATTTTGCTGCTTAACATTTCCAAGTATGGACAACTAATGAAACAAACTAGAAACAGAAACAGTCTGCGGAATAAACAGCAAAAGGTGTTTAGGGTGTCACCGGAATCAGTGAATGGTTTGGTGGCACAATTGGTCCAAAGTGCCTGTTGGACGTGCTTCTTTTGCCAAGAAATCGCGAACTACATACAATCTTGTATAATCGAAGACATATTGCTTGTATCTTATCGATCTGTTTCTTACTTGTTCAAAGGAACTATATCTTGAGTCATTTTGTTTAGGGAAGTTAACTAACACCAAGGAAAGTAGGAAGCCAAAACTCATTTTGCAAAAGAGAGAAGAATGGTACGTACGTACGTCAATCGATCACCTCTACCAATAGTTCGTTGCAAAATATGAAGTTTCTTCTGTACGTGCGTGGTTAATTAGTTGTTGTTGGAGAACATTCACAACCTCAATTAAGAGAGTGATTTACTCAATCCCAGGTTCAATCACAAGAGTGATTTCATCCATTATTCCAAATAGATTTGGATAGTTTTGATTATGTAATTATAGGCTTTATTCATCCTTATTTCCTTCTGTAAATCTCAACCACTCTAGCCTATATTATGTACACAATGTAATCAGTTTTGATAGGGAAATACATTTTCTACATGGTATCAGTTTAGCCTAACGATCCATACCTCTGTCTTTCTCTTCTTCCCTGCTTTTCTGCGTCTCCTCGTTCTTGTTTTCTTTTCTCTTGTCTGTTCTTCAATGGATTCCTCTTCCTCCTCCATCTCCCAAAATACCTCTTCTTTTCCAAAACTCACTGAATCCAACTATTTAGTTTGTATTGTCCCCATCCAGTCCTACCTCAATAGTGCTGATCTGTGGGGTTATAAAGCCTGGCATCCACAAAACCTAATCCGGCGTATAAAGCCTGGTATGTTGCAGATCAGAAGATTGTTAGCATTCTCACTACCTCTCTCACCGAACCCGTTGCTCGGATCTGTCTTGGCGAGACAACATCCAAAGGAATTTGGGACTGCCTTGCTAATTTCTTCAACCAAAAATCTGCTGCCAATGCCACAAACTTGAAACTTCAATTGTATGAGCTTCAAAAAGGGACCCAATATGTTGATGCTTACCTCCAACATGCCAAGTCGATTGTTGATGCTCTTGCCTCCATTAATCAACCCGTTTCTGACACCGATCTGGTAATTGCTACTCTCTATGGTCTTGGTTCTGATTATCTAATGCTTCGAACTGCCTTGTCATAGACCACTCTCCCCAGCTTCTCTGATCTTCGCGCCCGGATCTTGGCTTTCGAGGCGCAGCAACCACCATCGGCTGCTTTACCGACCGCCACTGCTCTTCTCAACAACGGCGGCTCTTCCTCCAGTCGATCTGGTCGCAATTTCGGCAAGCATTGTCGCAACAATGGACATAATGGGCATACCTCTTATTGCTATGGCACCACTCCTCCACAAGCCTATCAACCTCAATTCCAACCATATATAGGCTCTCCACCCAATCCTTGGGCCCAATCGCAGTTCAGGCTGCCTCCCAACCGGGCCTTCTTGGACCTTCTCCGGGTCAACCATGGTGTCCCACATGCATGTCCTCTCTTCATGGGCCTTCTCAATGCCCTCATCGGTTTCAAGGGCCTAACATTGTTCGACCATTTACCGGTGCTCATTTTGCTCAACCCAATGATCCCTTTTGGTACCCCGATACTGGTGCTACTCACCACATGACTTCTATGCCGGTTCAAATCCACAAAATTATGGAGGTCCACACAATGTCTATATGGGTAACGGTGACTCTATACCTGTTTCTCATACGTGTACTTTACCCCTATCCTTGGGGGATTCCCAAATTTCTCTACATAATGTCTTCCAAATTCCTTCTATTCGCAAAAACCTTCTGTCTGCTGTCGTCCAATTTACTAAAGATAACCTTGTGTTCTTTCTTTTTGCTCCTAATTTTTATCAAATATATTGCTTACGCTCCGGTCGTTTATTATTCCAGGGCCCTTGTAAAGATGGTCTTTATCTTCTTCCCGTTTCCAGTACTACTTCTAAGGCTCCTCAGGCTCTAGTTACCGTGTCGTCCTTTCTTTGGCATAATCGTCTCGGTCACCCTTCGTCGTCGGTCTTATCTCGTCTTGCGTTGTCTCTTGGTTCAAAGTGTTTGTTTCCTTCTTTTTGTAATGAATGTGCGCTTAGTAAGTCGCAACAACTACCTTTTCCATCAAGTAAAGAATGTGCCTCTTCTCTTTTCCTTATCATATATAGCGATATTTGGATGTCCTCTGCTTTGTCTACAAGTGGCTTTAAATATTATGTCATTTTCATAGATGAGTACTCTCGTTATACTTGGATATACCCCATGCGCCGTAAAAATGAAATACTGACACATTTTCAAAACCTTGTTGCTCTCATTCAAACTCGATTTCAGGGGTCCATAAAATATCTCCAAAGTGATAATGGTACAGAATATGTTAACAAAGCTTTCTCCAATTTCTGTTCTACAAGAGGCATCCAACAACGTTTCTCTTGTCCTCACACTCCCCAACAAATGGTCAGGCTGAGCGTAAGCATCGTCTTATTGTTTCTACAGTCCGTACTCTTCTCCTCACTTCTCATTCTCCACATTATCTTTGGGTGGAAGCCGCCCTCACTACTGTGTTTCTTATTAATCTTCTTCCCACATCCACTCCTGATTGGGACACTCCTTACTCTCATCTTTATCAACGTTTTCCTTCCTATTCAGCCCTTCGTGTTTTTGGTTGTTCCTGTTTCCCTTACCTTGGTGATTATGTGTCTAACAAGTTGTCGAGTCATATCCTTGAATGTGTTTTCATCGGCTATAGTCCTCATCATAAAGGATACAAGTGTCTTCATCCTTTCTCCGGTTATGTCTATATATCTCGTAATGTTATCTTTAAAGAAACCAATTTTCCATTTAAATCTTTGCAGGTACAATCTCCAGGTCCTCTTGAATTTGTGCAACTCCCCTCCATTGTTTCGGCCCAACCCCCCAGGCCTAGTCCACCCTTACATCAGCTCAATCCTTCCCCTACACTCTCTCTTGCCGAAACCCCTACTCCTGGTTCCATGCCTCTTCTTCTCACCCAAACACAGACCACTACTCCACCACCACCAAAAACTACCGTTCCCGCACCCCCACCTCTCCCTGCCCAGCCTTCCTTGCGCATCTATCGACGACGTGCCACCAACCCCCCCACCACCTCCCTCTCATTCCAATACATCTTCCTATGTTCCCTATGCAACTCCATCACTTCCAGCTCCGCCGTCATCATCTCTACCTGACCTCCCCTCCCCGGTGTCAATTCCACTCGATTCGGCTGCTCTGCCTGCCTCCGTCACACCCGTTCCCGATCCGGCAGCGCCACCTCTGCTAGCGCACCAACCAGACGCACAACCATCTACTACTGTTGTCTCCACCCATATTCACACACCCGCTCTCGTTCTGGCATCTCCAAACCAAGAACTCTCACTGATGGAACTCTCCGGTATACGGTTCCTCGAGCTCTTCTATCTGTCATTGCTGATATGGAACCCACTTGCTATTCCCAGGCATCTCAATCTAAGGAATGACGTTTGGCTAGGGCTGAGGAAATCAACGCCCTCTTGAAGAATCGAACCTGGTCCCTTGTTCCTCCATCTCCTTCACAAAATCCAGTTGGCTGCAAGTGGGTTTTCCTGATTAAACGACTTCCTGACGGCACTGTGGACTGATATAAATCGCGACTTGTTGCTAAGGGATTTCACCAGCGTCAAGGCATCGATTATCACGAAACTTTCAGTCCAGTTATTAAACCTGCCACAATTCGTATAGTCCTTGCCATTACAGTATCTCGTGGGTGGAAGCTTCGCCAACTTGATGTCAAAAATGCCTTCCTCAATGGTTTTCTTGCTGAAGACGTGTTCATGACTCAGCCCCTTGGCTTTGTTGATACTGATCACCGACACATGTCTGCAAGCTTCACAAGTCCCTCTATGGACTCAAACAAGATCCTCGTGCCTGGTTCCATCGAATCAACAGTTTTCTTCTCTCTGTCGGTTTTCAGCAAAGTAAGGCCGATCACTCACTCTTTATCTTTCACTACGGGCATCACACCATATTTCTTCTGTCGTACGTCGATGACATTATTGTGACTGGTAGTAATGATGGAATCGTTGAGCGCTTTATTTAGGAAATTGGTCGTGGCTTTGATATAACAGATATGGGGTCTCTACACTATTTTCTTGGTTTACAGGTCTCCTCATCTCCAGCTGGCCTGCACATTAACCAACTTAAGTATGCTCATGACATACTTAAGAAGCATGATCTTCTCCTGAGCCAACCTATGAGCACCCCGTTAGCAGCCAATTCTCACAACAACGGATGGTGATCTCCTTGAAAATCCAACTGTTTTTCGTGAACTTGTTGGGTCCCTTCAGTATCTCACAATCACACGCCCGAATATAAGCTTTGCTATTAATTCTGTTGCTCAGTTCATGAGTCATCTACGTACCTCTCATCTAATAGCAGCCAAGCACATTCTCCACTATGTCAAGGGAACTCTTGGTCATGGTCTTTTCTTTCGTCCTCAACGCCAACATGTTCTCCTCTCTGCTTACTCGGACGCTGACTGGGCCGGCTGCCTCGACTTACGCCGCTCCACCACCGGCTATCTTGTGTACCTTGGCTCTAATCTCATATCCTGGTGCTCTAAGAAACAGCCTACAGTGGCTCGCTCTAGTGATGAAGCTGAATATCGCTCTAGTGGTTAGGCTATCTACTTTTTGAACTTGGTGTCCGCATAAATCTTCCCGTTATGCTTCATTGTGACAACCTCAGTGCTACTTACAAGGCCTCCAACCCAATCTTTCATTCCCGCACCAAACACATTGAGCTAGACTACTATTTTGTACGCGAGAAAGTAGCCCTTGGCAGCCATCGTGTGTGTTACATTCCTTCAGTTGATCAGCTTGCTGATCTCCTCACCAAACCCCTGCATAAACTCCGCCATATTGCTTTGTGTCTCAAACTTGTCCGCCCAAGGCCGCCATGTTTGCGGGGGGCGGGGGCGGGGGGGGGGGGGGGGGGGGGTATTGGAGAACATTCACAACCTCAATTAAGAGGGTGATTAATTTACTCAATCCCAGGTTCAATCACAAGAGTGATTTCATCCATTATTCCAAATAGATTTGGATAGTTTTGATTATGTAATTATAGGCTTTATTCTTCCTTATTTCCTTCTGTAAATCTCAACCACTCTAGCCTATATTATGTACACAATGTAATCAGTTTTGATTGAGGGAAATACATTTTCTACAGCTGTATTGCACCATGTAGTCGGTTTAACAAGGTAAAGTTTGGTATGAAGTGATCGTTTTAGTTTTGTTCTCCAGATTAATAAATTGACAATGTTTATCTGCTTTGTATGAAGGAAGCATAGATTCTTATGTATGGTGTACTGAAAGAAAACCCTAATTAATCACATCTGTTGATCTGTAGTTCATCAGAAAATAGAATATACAGGAGAGAAGAAAAGGCAAGAGTGTTCTTTATTTATATAGATTGATTGAGAATACACTGAAAGGAAAACGAACTACGTATTGCACGGAAATACAACTCATTATTTCAGTATTATATCATATGATTTTCTTCACATATTTGAAAGTGCCAACGATGGATGAATTAACCAATGGTAGGCACCCTGGTAACAATGCCACATGTATCGACCCAAACACGAACCCTATCACACTGCCTCACTATATTAATAGGGACAATTGTTCCTTCGAGCACGATCTCTGCCTTAACTGTAGAGTTTTCCCTCTCAATTGTTTCCTCTGCAACTGTCCCTTCAGCTCCCAACAGTTCAGGCCAATCTTCCTTACCTGCATATAATTTTATACATGGACTCAAAGAAATGAGTACACAAGGATCAATAATTACTTCATAACTGCATAAACCAAGGAAGGAGGTCATGCATGAACATTACCTACGCATTGTCCGGCCATCTTTGCGTTCTTTAGATCCTGAGTTCTACACTCTGTGATGAATCTCTTGTAATATGTTTGCTGTGGGTTGGAGCCTTGGAGATGAGGGAACGACAGCTTCATATATACTTCCAGTGGATCGTTGATCAAGTTGTGGTTGGTTATTGTTGACTATTCGGATCTTATAAATAAGACGTGCGCGTTGGGGCAGTTTACTTTTGGAGATTAGGTAATCTTTGCCATGACTCATAACCGCGTAGAAGCAAAATGAAGAACAGCTAGCTAGGAAGTTCGCGGTAAGAAAAATGAAGAACAATTAACTTATTCTGTCAATTAGGAGTAACAGAAAAGCCGATCAGTTTTGTTGAAGCTTATCAACAAATCTGATTGTAATATGACGGAGGCAGCCTAGTCAAGACTAGGCTGGAGCCCGGTGAGAATCTGAAGTCAAGAAAAAAAAAAACTACATCATGCTCATTTTTTTTCTTCTTCTTCATTCATATAGAGTACATTGTGGGGCCGTTTGTTTGCCAGGAGATAGGCCCCTGACAAGATTGATTATTTCCAATCTGATTAAATGTTGTGTTTGGATGTTCAGACATGAAGTAAACGGAAAATTTTAATCTTGTCAGACCTTGATTTCTATTCAAATCCTGCTGAAAAGGTGTTATTATTCTTATCCATTTGGATTTCAAGGTGATGTTGTTGCGTACACTGCTGCTTCGTCTACAACCTCATCTGCAAAAATACATCTTCTCTCTCACTCCCTTGCCTGAATACCAGAGTTATCGAGCTCTGCAAACGCGAAGACGAAGAAGAGGACAGAGCAGAACATCGACTTTCCTTTGAATAATCCCTTGCGGTAGAAGCGGTGATGGGGTCGGTGGCGCAGGGACGACGATAGAGGGCCGCGATCGCGGGCGCGGTGGCGGCGTCGGCGGCTGGGGTTGCATTCAAAGTGGAAACGATCGCGCATCAGGAGGCCTAGATCGTTAACGGCGGCAACACCATCGTCGTTGAGTACGGGCGGAGGAGTTGCAGGCCATTGGAATCTGAATTTGCTTGGTTGGTTTAGATGGCCGGAAAGTGAAGGATGGGTTTTGAGAATGATTAGGGGCCACATCCCTGGCCTCCGTCTCCACCTCCTTGCTCGCTGCCAGCACTAGCAGCACCACCTCCGTGAGCACCGCCGTGAATGATTGCTTAGGTTTAAAACTGAAGGATGGG
Source organism: Fragaria x ananassa (assembly GCA_034370585.1). Taxonomy (NCBI): domain Eukaryota; kingdom Viridiplantae; phylum Streptophyta; class Magnoliopsida; order Rosales; family Rosaceae; genus Fragaria; species Fragaria x ananassa. Next base: position 3,788,310 of record CP139761.1, on the reverse strand, counting down.
TTGAGATCTCTCGATAGAACTTTTATCTATTTTTTTTATTTTTTATATTTTTTTAAGTCTTGTTGTTATCTAGGTCTTATCTTATTGAACAAACACAAGATTGGATTTTCAGTTATCATTTCCTATCCAATCTAGTCTCAATCTAATCTGGTATAAAATCCTATTCCAATCTTGTCTGCTCAACCAAACACTGCCTGTAAGAAATCCTGATGGATTGCATGGTCGGCAATATGTTTTGGCAATTTTCACCTAACATTGGTATCAATGGTTGCTTGTCTCTAGCTCAGCTTGTATATCTTGTGTTTCTCTCCCTTCTTCTGCTTACTGTCTTTAGGCCTTAACAAGAGTTCTAAATAAGTTGAAGTAATATATTAGTGGTTTCTTGCACCGTCTGATTTGCAAAGTGAATTCAGCCCTTAATAACTAAGGAAATTTCTCTACATCAAGTAAAATCAAAGTTCTTAAATTTTCTTGAACGTGAAATATGAACAAATGGAACAAGAAACAGGTCAATTGCAGCAAACGAGACGTTTGAAGATCATGAAGAACATAATATCGTGCTGCTTTAACAGTTCCAATTATGGACAACTATTGAACAAACCAGAATCAGTAGGAGGATGAGATAGATTGAGAAAATAAACTTGCTTTATTGATTTCTTGCTCAGGAAAATAGACATTTTAAATTCTTTATCCAGATTGATTGAGATTACACTGAAAGGAAAACAAACAACCATTTGATTAATACAATTTGGAAATACAAGTTATTATTTCAGTATTATTTCATATTGATTTTCATCACAGGTTAATTTGAAGAAGACTAGCTAGTACCATGGTTATGGACAATCAATCGGTCAGTTAGCCAATTTTAGGGACACTGGTAACAATGCCATCTGTATTGACCCAAACACAAACCCTATCAAGCCAGAAATCTTCAGTGACACTTGTTCCTTCTAGCACTATCACTGCTGTGACTGAAGCGTTTTCGCTCTCAATTGTTGCCTTTGCAACGGTTCCCTGAGCTCCAAGCAGTTCCGGCCATGAATCCTAACCTGCATATATTTCATATATTAGATTCAGAAAAGGTTAGTAATCTCATACAAATGTAGAAACAAAGGAAATTAGATATTGCATGAACTTGCATTACCTTCGCATTGATCAGACATCTTTGCCTAGCTTGTTTTTTCAATATAGCTACGCTTTTACTCTAGGATGATGAATATCGATCTCTCTAGGAATATGTTTGTGGTGTATTGGAGGGAAGAGAGATTCACATATATATATATATATATATATAGACAATATAGTGTATCATTATACAAGTAGTGGTTGGCGATTATTGACTATAGCTATTTTGATCTTATAATCAGATGCATGCGTGAGCGTGAGCTTGCCTAGGGGCTATTTACTCAATAGAAACAATCATTCTATATGTTATCCTTGTCCTTCTCATAACCACGCCGTCCACGCAGAAGCAAAATGTAGATTCGTGAAATGAACAATGAAGAACACTAGCTTAATATATACCTAGTCAATTAGGAAGAACATGTCTATCATCTTCATGTAAGCTTATCTACAAATCTGATTGTACTAGAGACGTACTTTGAGGACTGTTCAAAAAGAAATTAGTAGTAATCTGCTTCTACCTCGGCAACACCCCTATATATTAGACAAATAATTGTAATTCTGCAGACTCATTATTTGATTTGTTGAATTGAGTAAGACTTTTATTTTGGTTAGATCGAACTATCGAAGAACTCCATTTGATCAGATCAAGAAGCGCACGCACAGCAGCAACACCGTAGAAACATTTAATCATCAAAACCTTGTCCATACCAAAACCATTGGTGCAATAAGCTCGATCGGGCCGAAAGGTAAAAGGTACCACTTGACCAAACAAGTGGAGCTAGCTATAGCTGGCCTAAAATACCGAGTAAAATGAGAAATTAACAAAATAAAAAGCTGTGTAGCAGTCAGTACTAAAAACAGGTTGCAGATTAAATTCTCGACAACCTAGCTACAAGATAGAAAATGAACGCTAACTTAAGATAATGCTCTTGAAACTGACATAATGCTCGATCAACAGTTGGAGAATGGACAAAAGCTTGCAGAGAGGTAGCAAGAAGATCTCTAGGCAAATCATGAGAAGTTTAAAATGATAAATGGCATGGTAAGATCGATGCCACATTCAAGATGCAGATGAATGCATGGTAGCTAGCTAGTCTCTTTCTTGAGGTTCTTCCGCTCCTGTTTAGTCAAACCGACTTATATAGGTGTATGAAGTTGATAGCTATTCCTACATCTTTACGATCGATACTGCAGTTTCTGAAAATTGATAGATGTGCTTGAGTCGAAAAAACAACATGAAGAAGCATATTAATTGTTCTTATTTAGCTTTATATAGAGTACAAAAGGGAAAGTGAAACATGAACAAAAGGTAAAAGAAACACATGAACTGGAGCAAATGAGACGTTGAAGATCATGAGAACAGAATATTGTGCTGCTCGACATTCTAAGTATGGGAAACTCATGAAACAAACCCGAATCAGTTAGCGTGCAATAAACAGGAAAAGTTGGATGGCTGCAAATTAGGGTAGAAGCTAGCTACCAGAATCATTGAACTCTATGGTGGCACAATATTCCAAAGCGCTTGTTGGACGTTTCTTTGCCAATAAGGACTCACAGACTAATGTTGTGTTTCAAAAACAAATATATGTAACTTGCTAAAATTATCGATTACTAGCTCGTTAGAAGGAGCTATATTTAAGAGTTTTGTTGACATCCATGAAAATCTAAATCAAGCCAAAACAGAGGACTAATGGTCACCTCTACCAACAGTTCATTCCAAAGTAAGATGTCATTTTCTTCCTCTTGTGTCTTCTTCTTTTTTTTTCTTTTTTTTTTTGAAAATATCCTCTTGTGTCTACTGCTCGCTACATGTATTGCAAGATGTAGAGTGCAAATTAAACAAGGTAAATTAAGTTTGGTATACTCCAGATTATCTTGATCTTTTTGGTCATTTTACTCATTCAAATTGAACTAATCTTTATCTGTTTCATAACATTTTTTGAAACACTTGCTAGATTCGTATGTAGGGGAAGTATTGTTGAAAACTTCAACAACATTTGGATCGAGTTGATCAGAAACAAGGAGGAGAAATGCAATAGCGCTTTATTTATCATTAAGAGAGTACACACGTCCAAATGAAAACGTACAAACTATGTCTAACAATCAATATTGCATGGAAATACAACTTATTTATTTCAGTATTTATTTTCTTCACATATATATACGCATGAAGCAGAGGGCAGACTTGCTAGTATCGATCAATTACTGGATGATAGGAACCCTGGTGACAATACCATAGGTGTCGACCCAAACGCGAACTCTATCACACCGGATTTCTTGAGTGACAATCGATCCTTCTAGCACGATCACTGCCTTGACTGAAGAGTTTTCACTCTCAATTGTTGCCTTCGCATCTGTTCCTTGAGCTCCCAACAGTTCAGGCCATGAACTCTTACCTACACGTACATTTGTTACAAACGGACTAAAAACAATTAGTATTCGCATCAATTACTTTATAAGTACAGCAGAACCCAATTAAGGAACCAGATCATGCATGAAAATTACCTTCGGATTGGCATTGATCAGACATCTTTGCTTTTCTTTCAATCTAGGTTTTTACTCTATGATGAATATATATCTCTCTTGGAATACGTTTTGTGGTGCATTGGAGGGAGGGAGGGATTCCTATATATAGTGGATCATTGAACAAGTTGTTGTTGGAGATTATTGACTATTTGGATATTGTAATACGATGCGTGTATGAAATTGCATGCGTTGGGGATGTTTACTTTTAGACATTGCTCCTTATCATAACCACATACGCAGAAGCAAAATGAGGAATAGTAGTTTCGTGATATGAAAGTGAAGAAAATATACCTGGTCAATCACTTTCAATATGCATGCTTATCAACAGATCTGATTGTACGGCAGACGTACTTTGATGACTGCATGTTCAAACGGAATTGATAGTTTGCTTCCGCTTAGGTATACCCTTAATTAGATAATTAGAACAAACTTTACCAAATTAATCTTGTCAGATCTTCTTATATCGGTAGAATGCATGGAGATCATACAATCGCCTTATTTAATTGAAGTAATTAACTTTGAAAGTCCTAACAGAAATTCAACAAAACTGGTGAATAAATTGAAGCAGCTCGATCGCCTAAGATAAGGCTCTTGAAGCTGACTTTGAGCTCAATCAACTGTTGGATCGGAGGATGAAGAAAATCTTGGAGAGGGGCGGCAAGGAGCCCTCGATCTAGGCAAATCTTGAGAAGTATGAAATAATCGATGCCGTGATGCCGTAATTATCACATTAAAGTTGCAGATGAATAATAGACTCTTTCTTTAGGTTCTTCTTGAGAAATTTTTTTATACTACAGGAGAACCACGTGACAGTATGACGTGATCCTACATTCTAATTAAATATTAACACTTGGATTTATTACAACTAATATATAAACTAAGGTTTTCTATTTTTTATGAAAAGGCCTTTATGGGTCTTTGTTGAATTTGGACTAGGGTTTAAGGTTTAGGGTTAGGGGTTAGGGGTTAGGGTCTAGGGTCTAGGGTTTAGGGTTTAGAGTTTATAATTTAGGGTTTAAAAAGTAACAATAAACCTAAAATTGTCTTTAACAAAATAGATGATGTAAATTTCCTTAGAAAAATTCAAGTGTCAATATTTGATTGGAATGTAGGACCACGTCATACTGCCACGTGGTTTTCCTGTAACACTGAAAAATTTCTCGTTCTTCTTACTGTTTAATTAGTCAAGATTGCTCGGGTCGAAATAATAACACAATGTAATCAGTTTTGATAGGGAAATACATTTTCTACATGGTATCAGTTTAGCCTAACGATCCATACCTGTGTCTTTCTCTTCTTCCCTGCTTTTCTGCATCTCCTCGTTCTTGTTTTCTTTTCTCTTCTCTGTTCTTCAATGGATTCCTCTTCCTACTCCATCTCCCAAAACACCTCTTCTTTTCCAAAACTCACTGAATCCAACTATTTAGTTTGGATTGCCCCCATCCAGTCCTACCTCAATGGTGTTGATTTGTGGGGTTACGTCGATGACTCCATTCCGGCACCAGATCACACAGTTGAGGTTCCGGCCAACGGCAATACTCTGGCATCCACAAAACCTAATCCGACATATAAAGCCTAGTATGTTGCAGATAAGAAGATTGTTAGCATTCTCACTACCTCTCTCACCGAACCCGGTGCTCGGATCTGTCTTGGCGAGACAACATCCAAAGGAATTTGGGATTGCCTTGCTAATTTCTTCAACCAAAAATCTGCTGCCAATGTCACAAACTTGAAACTTCAATTGTATGAGCTTCAAAAAGGGACCCAATCTATTGATGCTTACCTCCAACATGCCAAGTCGATTGTTGATGATCTTGCCTCCATTAATCAGCCCGTTTCTGACGCCGATCTGGTAATTGCTACTCTCCATGGTCTAGGTTCTGATAATCTAATGCTTCGAACTGCCTTGTCACAGACCACTCTCCCTAGCTTCTCTGATCTTTGCGCCCGGATCTTGGCTTTCGAGACGCAGCAACCACCATCAGCTGTTTTACCGACCGCCACTGCTCTTTTCAACAACGGCGGCTCTTCCTCCAGTCGATCTGGTCACCGTCCTTATGCAGGCAACGGTGGTACAGGTCGTAATTTCGGCAAGCATCGTCGCAACAATGGACATAATGGGCATACCTCTTATCGCTATGGCACCACTCCTCCACAAGCCTATCAACCTCAATTCCAACCATATATGGGCTACTCTCCACCCAATCCTTGGGCCCAGTCGCAGTTTAGGCATGCCTCCCAACCAGGCCTTCTTGGACCTTCTCTGGGTCAACCATGGTGTCCCACATGCATGTCCTCTCTTCATGGGCCTTCTCAATGCCCTCATCGGTTTCAAGGGCCTAACACTGTTCGACCATTTGCCGGTGCTCATTTTGCTCAACCCAATGATCTCTTTTGGTACCCCGATACTGGTGCTACTCACCACATGACTTCTATGCCGGTTCAAATCCACAAAATTATGGAGGTCCACACAATGTCTATATGGGTAACGGTGACTCTATGCCTGTTTCTCATACGTGTACTTTACCCCTATCCTTGGGGGATTCCCAATTTTCTTTACATAATGTCTTCCAAATTCCTTCTATTCGCAAAAACCTTCTGTCTGTTGTCCAATTTACTAAAGATAACATTGTGTTCTTTCTTTTTGCTCCTAATTTTTTTCAAATATATTGCTTACGCTCCGGTCATTTATTATTTCAGGGCCTTTGTAAAGATGGTCTTTATCCTCTTCCCATTTCCAGTACTACTTCTAAGGCTCCTCAAGCTCTAGTTACCGTGTCGTTCTCTCTTTGGCATAATCGTCTCAGTCACCCTTCGTCGTCGGTCTTATCTCATCTTGCGTTGTCTCTTGGTTCAAAGTGTTTGTTTCCTTCTTTTTGTAATGAATGTGCGCTTAGTAAGTCGCAACAATTACCTTTTCCATCAAATAAAGAATGTGCCTCTTCTCTTTTCCTTATCATATATAGCAATGTTTGGATGTCCTCTGCTTTGTCTTCAAGTGGCTTTAAATATTATGTCATTTTCATAAATGAGTACTCTCGTTATACTTGGATATACCCCATGCGCCGTAAAAATGAAGTACTGACACATTTTCAAAACCTTGTTGCTCTCATTCAAACTCGATTTCAGGGGTCCATAAAATATCTCCAAAGTGACAATGGTACCGAATATGTTAACAAAGCTTTCTCCAATTTCCGTTCTCAAGATAATTATAACACTTGTTCCTTCTAGCACTATCACTGCTTTCACTGAAGCGTTTTCGCTCTCAATTGTTGCCTTTGCAACTTCTCCCTGAGATCCCAACCGTTCAGGCCATGAATCCTTACCTGCATATATTTCATACATGAACTCAGAAAAGGTACTCGCATGAACTAATTATTTTATAATACTAAGGAAAAAGGTAATGAATGAACATTACCTTCGCATTGATCAGACATCTTTGCTTGATTTCTTTTCAATCTAGGCTTTTACTCTATGATGATGAATATCTCTCTTGCAAATTGCAATATGCTTGTGGTGTATTGGAGAGAAGGAGAGGTTCATATATATAGTAGATCACTGAACAAGGTTTTTATAAATTAAAAGATCATTCATGAACGTGTTCTTTTTTTCGATTGAAGGTCATTGAACAAGTTGTGGTTGGCTATTATTGACTATTTAGAATCTTATAATAAGATGCATGCATGAAATTGCGTAGAGACTGTTTATTTGTTTATAGACTATGAGTGTTCTTTATTCTCATAATCACGCAAGCTAGCAAAATGAAGAATAAAGAATAGTAGTTTCAATCGTGGTATGAAAAATGAAGAACATGTAATATATACGTGGTCAATTAGGAACTTACAGAAAGGTCTTAGTTTGATTGAAGCTTATCCACAAATGTGAATGTACTGCACACGTACTTTGATGATAGGTATTGTTCAAAAGAAATTGGTAGTTAGCTACTATAATCAGAACTCCCAATTAGATTCATTATTAGATGATTTGTTTAGTTCAAGATTTTTGATAAAGTAGTCATTAACAATGGATGAAGAGACTTAAACAACAATGGATAACGCTCTTGAAGCTGAAATTGCGCTCAATCAACACAATGGAGGATGTAGAAGAGCTTGCAGATAAGCTGCAGCAAATTGAACAGCAAAAAGTTGATGGCTACAAAAGTAGAAGCTACAAGAATCATTGAACGTTATGGTGGCACAACTGATTCACAGCGCCGGTTGGACGTTCACGATGTCACAGAGTCATGTTTTGTAATCGAACTTTGTTTATCATCTGTTTCTACTTGCTGCGCAAAGGAACTGTTTCTTGGGTCATTTGCATACGGAATTTGACTGACAACAAGGAAAGTCTAAAGCCAAAACAGAGAAGAAGTACTAGTGGTCACCTCTACCAATGGTTCTTTCCAAAGTAAGTAGGTTTCTTCTGTGGTTACTGTATTGCACGATGTAGTTTGTTAAACAAGGTATAATTTGGTAATTCAGATTCGTTTTAGTTTTGTACTGCTCCAGACTTCCAGAGTCCAGATTATCTTTATCTGTTTGTGTTAGCGTGAGTCATGAAGTCAGTTTAGGAATGTAAATTAATTTGTTATTACTTTCCTATTCTATATGTGCAGTACATGTAGTACATAGTACGTAGGGTTTGTACATCTTGTATCTTTATATATAGCCTCTTCTGTGAGATGAATAAAAACATCAGAAGATTTATTCTCCAAACCTTGTTATATTTGACTTGGTATCAGAGTAAAGATCCGAAAGGACTTTGTCTCTTTGTTTTTCCGCTGCTAGTTTTCGTTGACGTTTTCCCAACGATTTTTTTTATTCACCGGAAGACGTTTTTCCGTTCGGGTGTCTTTTTTTCTATCACGGGTTACTGTTCACGGGTTCTCTCCGGGCTCCAACTGCCGCTGCCTTCTCCAAACGCTCTCCGGTCTCCTGTTGTCGCCGCCATCTGCCCCGAAGCTGCTATCGCCGCCGTCTGTGCCCCGAGGCTGTTGTCGCCGCCATTTGCCCCGAAACTGCTGTCGCCGCCGTCTGTGCCCAGGAGCTGTTCTGCGGCCACCATCTCTGCCCAGGTCGACGTCTAGCCCGACGCGCTCTGTCCAGAAACCCCGAAGAGTAAGCCACCGCCATGCCTAGTCGCCAACGTCGATCTGACCCGTGTCGTTTATTTCAGATCCGATTCGGTTCTCTCCCGACCCGCTTGCTTGACCCGCCTGCTTGACCCGCCTGCTCAACCCGACCCGGTTCGTCTGTTGTGACCCAACCCAGTTTCAGTTGCTGTTGACTGGCAGTGAAAGTGCACTGACAGTGCAAGTGCACCCAAAGCAGGTTTTCTCATCCTTGCTTTATTGTTGTCGCTGCATAAACTACTGATTTGGTTTTTTGTGTTACAATGGGTTCTGGAGAAGAGAGTTCTCAGGTCAATGATGTTCAGAAGTTTAAAGTATCAGTCAAGAATTCTGAAATTGGTTCGTTTGGGGGGTCCAAACTCAATGGAACCAATTTCCGAAAATGGAAGAAAATCATGACGGCTCATCTCCGAGGGCTGCACAAGATGGGACATGTAACTGGGGTGATTGAGGTCCCTAGTGCAAGTAATGTTGCTGCTTACACTAAGTGGGAAGATGATGATGGTTTTGTGATGTCAGTCTTGTACAAGGCCATGACTGAGGAAATAGTTGACCTAGTGGAGCAATGTGATACTGCGCAGGCGATTTGGAAGACATTGGCCTATTTATATACGAATGAGTCTGATTTCATACAGGTTCATGAGTTGATGTGTACTGTTGCAGCAATGCAACAGAATGGACAGCTAGTGGCACAGTATTTCACCAAGCTGAAAAACATTTGGACTGAAATTGATGTGAAGCGTCCTTGCAAGATCAAGAATCAGGAGGATCTTGTTTGGTACCTGAAGGAGAAGGAGCTTGAGAGAGTTCATCATTTCCTGAGAGGCCTTGATGCAAAACATAACAGTGCCAAAGGAGAGCTGCTCAGAATGACAGAACCTCCTAGCTTGACTACAACTTTCACATATATCCGTAAGGATGAGTCTCAGCAGGACAGCCTTACTCAAGCACAACTTGAAGTCTCCAGTCTCACTATTCAGGCAAGAGCACCAGCACCACTCCTTCAGCAATCAAGTTCTGTTACACTCCACAAGCAAGGACCACCACCAGGCTTTGGGAATCAACCTCGTTCTCCTAGCTCTTATTGCAATGGTGACCATGCTCGTGAATCTTGTTGGAAGTTGTACCCGCATCTTAGGCCTAAAAGGCCTACATATCGTCCCAAGGCGAAAGCAGCTATCCAGTTGGTCCAGGAACCAGACATCTATGGTGTGGTCGGATGTGATCATCATACAGCAGGAGGTGCCACACCCATAGCATCTGTAGCTGGTCGTGGCAAGCTAGGTATGGCCTTCAATATTTCTAACTTTGTTGGTGGTGATACATGGATTATTGATTCAAGTGCTTCTGATCATATGACTTATGACAAATCTTATTTTACTGACTTATCACCTCCACCCGTACCTTATGTTACTAATGCTAACGGTGAGGCCTTCCCTGTGTTAGGAAAGGGGTCAGTTAGTATCACTCCCTCAATAGTGCTAAAAAATATGCTATATGTACCTGCTTTATCCCATCATTTGATATCTGTCCCACAGTTGAATGTTGAATCCAAATGCTCTGTGACCTTTTTCCCTATGTATGTGATTTTTCAGGATCTTCTCACTGGGGAGTTACTAGGTCGGGGGTATCTGAGGGGCAGATTGTTTCATCTGGATCAGACGTACGTAGGGGAGAAACTAGGCGCATCGTCCCGGACGGCTTTAATGTCCAATTCTGACAAGATAAGTGAAGTTTGGTTATGGCACCGTCGCTTAGGGCATCCATCTTTTAGGGTTATGAAAAAATTTATGCCTTCTTTGTTTATTGGTATGGATGAGTCAGTCTTACATTGTGAAACATGTGTTTTGGGCAAGAGTCATCGCTCAACTTATTCATCTCGTATTTCTAATAAAAGTGTCATTCTTTTTGAATTAATTCATTCTGATGTTTGGGGTCCTTCAAAGGAATCCACTGTATCTGGTATGCGATACTATGTGTCATTTATTGATGATTGTACACGTCTTACTTGGGTTGTTTTTCTTAAAACTAACGATGAGGTTTTTCCGGCTTTTCAAGCCTTCCTTTCTGAAGTCCAAACACAATATAATGCCAAAATTAGAATTCTTTGCTCTTATAATGGGGGGGGGGGAATATGTTAATCGTGTCTTTCAGTCTTTCTTACAAACACATGGGATTATCCACCAGAAAACGTGTCCTTACACACCTGAACAGAATGGGGTATCCGGAAGGAAAAATCGTCATTTACTTGATATGGCTCGTTGTATTCTCTTTAGTGCCCATTGTCCCAAGAATCTATGGGGTGATGCTATCTCTGCATCTACCCATCTCATTAATCGTCTTCCTTCTAATGTCCTCCAGGGGAAAGTACCATTTGAGGTACTAGCTTCTTATGTCTCTTTATCTTCCTTTCATAATCTCCCAGCTCGTGTTTTTGGTTGTGTTGCATTTGTTCATATCCCAAAGAGTCAAAGGTTAAGTAAATTGGATGCCCGGGCGATTAAGTGTTTGTTTGTTGGCTATGGGGGCCATCAGAAAGGGTACAAGTGCTATCATCCACCTACTAGGAAGTATCATGTCACTATGGATGTTACTTTCTTTGAGGATATGAGCTACTACACCTCTTCTGATACTGCTCTTCAGGGGGAGAACTCATATTTTGAAGAGTTGTATCATGGAGGGGGGGACAAGTCATTCAGTTGAGGTTACAGATACATCAGAGGTTTAGGGACAAGAAGATGACAGACAGGCACCACCAGATGATTCTGGTATAATTGCTCCAGAGATTCAAGAGTCAGACTCTGAAAGTGTTTCTGCTGAAAGCGTTACTGCCTCTCCTTCCTTGCCTGATGTTACTAATACCCCTGACTCATGTCTCCCTGGTACAGAAGATCTTCCATCTGAGGTTAGTAATTCTATTGGGGTTGATACTAGTGATGCTAATAGTAGACAATATGTGTTACCAAATAGGTCTACTCGGGGTAAACAAGCAAAAAAGTATGAACCTACCTTTCAAGCCAAAACTAAGTATCCTGTGGCAAATTTTATGTTTACCAAGAGATTGTCTAAGTCATATGAATCATTTGTGAATCAAATATCTGTTGTATCAGTACCTAACAAAGTGCAGGATGCATTGGGAGATCCAAAATGGAGGAAAGCAATGGATGAGGAGATGGAAGCATTACAGAAGAACAATACTTGGGAGCTTGTATGTGCACCACATGGAAAGAAGGCTGTGAGATGTCGCTTGGTGTTTACAGTAAAGCATAATCCAGATGGGTCAGTGAGTCGATATAAAGCACGTCTGGTAGCAAAGGGATTCACCCAGACATATGGCATTAACTATGATGAGACATTTGCACCAGTTGCAAAGATGAACACTATTCGGGTATTTCTCTCTCTTGCTGCTAACTTAAACTGGCCTCTTAAACAGTTTGATGTCAAGAATGCTTTTCTTCATGGAGAACTTATAGAGGAAGTGTATGTTAGTACATAGCCAAAATACTTGGCTAAGCCGAGAATACGGTACAATTACCCGGTCGAGATAGCCCTGGTGGGCCCTTCACAGACATCCAAGGAAGGAATGGCCGGTAACAAACCGCTTGCCAAAGTCACTCTAGAGGCAAAACACCCCCAAATTAGGAGGCACTCCAAAGGAGGGCAAAGAGTCCCACATTGGAAACAAGCTCAAGGTACACAAGCTTAGCCTATAAAACAAGCTCAAGGTACACACATCTACACACTTACATACTCAGATTTACATACTCTCTTACTTTCATTCCTCTACCCGTACAAGTGCACATAGCTCACTTAAGCATCGGAGAGTTGAAGACTGGGCCACCCCAGTCCTGACCCCGTGAAGCTGTTATTTGTGCAGGTACCGAGTGAAAGCCTCTTAGGAATTCTACTTCGTTCCGCCCCGCGACCACTTCCCGGCTTGGGACGTAACATGTAGAAACAATTGGCACTAGAAAGAGGGGCCCTATCTTGTGGAACTCCCACTTGCCTCGGAACTCAGCACCATGGTGATTATTGATGACCCCGTGGACCCTGGCACTCAAGTAAAACCTCAATCCGGCGACACATCCCTTCCCCAAACCAGCAGCCCAGCCCCCATTAACCATTCCGACCCCGCCACAGCCCTTGAAATCCTCAAGCGGGACTTCCATGCATTCCGCGAGCAGACGGCAAAAGAAAGGGCAGAAACGGAAGCGTACCGAGTACGCATAGCTGAGTTGGAAAAAGAGCAGTTCTTGCTCCGCGCCACGTTAGAGCATCGTACCGTGTACAACGATAGCTTGGACCGCGCGGCACGAATTGCCGGGACCCTAGATTCTCTCCAAGGCCAGACTGGTTCCATACTCCCGGGAGGGCCTAGCCAGATTGTGTACATGTCCCATCCCCTAACCTACCCCTCATTTCCACTCCCGGCCCCCCAACCATCAATCCTCAATGACTCCCCTCTGCCACATCAACCTAATCCATCCACCCCACCAATCTCCACTTCCACCACTGCCAACTCTCCCAACCCACCTCTTGACATGCCAACCCGCCTACTGCTCCAACTTAGCCAAACTGTCACGTAGTTAGCTTCACGAGTTGAAGGCGTCGAGAGTCGCGGGGCTCAGCGACCCTTGTTCTCTCGTTTCGGACATCGCCCAAGCCCCTTCACACCCCGAGTACAGATGGAGAAGCGGCCTCCGGGAGCCAAGCCCTTCAAGATGGATAAGTATAAAGGCACAGGAGACCCTCATCTCCACCTCGAGACATTCTTCTCGCTTTGTAGCTCCTCTGGCTACAGCGACGCCATAGCATGCCACGCCTTCCAAGAGACCCTCTCGGAAGAGGCACTCAATTGGTTCCTCAGCCTGTCACCCAACTCCATAGACAGCTTCGAACAACTCTCGGAACGTTTCCTCAACCGTTTCATACTGCACACCAGCATCTACCGCACTGTAGACGCCCTGTTCCACATCAAGCAGAAAGAGGGCGAAGGCCTCCATGAACTGCTGTCCCAGTGGCAATCTGCCACGGCGAGGTGCCACAACATAGAACCTCGCGTGGCGAAGCAGGCTTTCTGTCAGGCCCTACTCCCCGGCAGTTTCCTGATGGAGATCAACAAGAACCCTCCAGGATCCTATGATGCCTTGATGGACCTGGCGGTACGATGGGCCCGTGCTGAATTTGCCACTTTCAGACGTCCCGCCCATGCCACGCTAGCTCTTACTGCCCCGGCACCAGATGAGCACTTTGGCCACGGGCAAGAGAAAGGATAATCACATGGCCCATCCCGAGAACAGGGGCGTGGCTCCGACCGTCGCCATGGGGGACAGAGAAACCGCGACCACCCTTACAAGTCAAGGGACCTGAGCCCCCCACAGCAACAGCGTCGTTCCTCCCCGCCACCTCATTATGAAGTCCACACTACCCTGACCACTACATATGAGGACATATGGGCCACGCACAAGGATCTCATCCCCCCACCTCCCAAAAGCAAGTTCCCAAAAAAGCCCCGACGAGCCACCGGCAACAGGTACTGCGCCTACCATGACAATAATGGTCACACAACAGAGCAGTGCAATGGCCTCCGCAATGCAATCGAGCATCTGATCCAGAAGGGGCAGCTACACCAATACTGTGCTCCCGCCACAGGAGCCAACGCCATTGAAGTGCATGGCCAGATCCTAACCTTGCATGGAGGAGCCCCACGGTTCCCCCCACGCCAATCTTCTGTGAAACGACAATGCACGGCACCCTCAGAAATCCTAGACATCCAACGCGGTGTCACAATCACCCCATCAGCGTGGGATCAAGTGACATTTCGCAACGATGAGGATACCCTGCATTGCCACCACAGTGAGCCATTCATCATCAATGTGCAGGTGGACCATTACAGATGCCACAGGGCTCTAGTGGACACAGGCGCCGCCGTAAGCGTCATGTTTTCTGACTGCTACCAAGGACTCCGGCGAGACCGCACTAAGCTGTACAACAACCACGACCCACTTGTCAGCTTCTCTGGCGAAACAGTACAGCCGTTAGGCTCAGACCGCCTAACCGTGTCAGTAGGAACAGCTCCTCGCCGCTCTTCCATTACGGCCCGCTTTCTCATTGTCGACTGCCCCTCATCATACAATCTCATCTTAGGGCGGGACATCCTCTAGGGGTTGCAATGCTTCATAGCTGGCCACATGCTTCTCATGAAGGTTCCTACCCCTAGCGGCACCCTAACAATTAAAGGGGATCGAGCAGCCGTGGAGCACGGCCATCTTAACGCCATCCAACAGCGGAAAGGAGCCCATGAGATGCTGCCTCTCAACCCCCCGGAACCCAACCCATAGATGATCCCCGGGACGACACAAAAGGGTGCAGGACAGAGAGCTCCGCGACCTAGTCCTACGAACGCTCACTATCCCCTACCTTAGACCAATTTTTATCTTGGCCTCGAAAGCCGGTACTTCATTGTTACTAGTGTATATACAATAGCCCAGTAGCGGCTTCACCTATGTATACTTTGCCCGCTAGCGGCTACATCTAAGTACAATGAAGTGTTTTGTCACTCACATGCTATACTTTGCCCCCGCAACACAGGGCCACAAAACAAACAAAAGTATACAGCAAGACAAACACAAAGGCTACACATAACGCCAAAATATCAACCTGGACTCCCAGGCAAATTAGCATAAATTGGTTACAATGGCTAACCACGCGACATACATTGTTCCAAAACAATGCCCTACAAGCTATCAAAGAGTACAGGCATTTCTCACTCCCTCCCAGCGGATGAGTCGCCAGACTTGTTTGAACTACCCTTCGACCCGCCACCGCGACCACGACCCTGGCCCACAGTTCCCGCTACCCTCTGCCCAGTCGGCTGCTTCAACGGGTCCCGGGATAAAAAGGAAGGCCTCACAGCTGCGGCGGGGCGGATCAGTGAACTACCAGGAGCCGCCTCAGGACCAGGGCGTCCCTTCACGGGAGCCTTCTGAACCCCCGTGCGCGCCACCAACCCCGGAGCCAGGGGATTGCGAGCCGCAACGGTAGACGAAGCCACCTGCGACACTACTGCTTGGACAGACATGGACCCCTCAGGACCAGTAGCCCTTACAGATGATGCAGCTACCATAGTAGGAGGTCGCGGGCCACCCGCAACAGATATCCCTTTCTGCCCAGCAGACGTTGCGCACCACGCCTCGTGCTGCTTCGCCAGAGACTGCGAGATCTCGGCTTGCTTCTTCTGCTCGGGCGTCATTTGCTCCCACGCCACCGTTGCAGCATTTTTCTCTGCATACCATTTGCGCATGGCAGCCTCATTAATCCACCCGGCCTGGCAGCCCAGCCGGCTTAACTCATCCTGCCCTTTGGTGTAGGCACTTTTCAGCTGCCGCTTGTACACTTCACCCTCCCGGAACAGCCTTTGCCCCACCATGGCAGCTCGCTCGCACTTGGATTTCCAGGACACCTCCAAATCCGCAAGTGCTTGTGTCAACTTGGCCACCTCAGCTTCCAAGGACGTTGCCTTAGCAGCCGCCACTTCCAAAACCTCTATCTGCTCGTCCTTCCTCCTCACAACTTCCTTCAGCTCCGTCACCTGAGCCTGGAAGACAGCGGTATTCTGATCCGCTTGAGCCAGCTGCTCTGCAAGGTTCCGCTCAGCCTCAGCTAGCTGCTCTGCAAGGCCACGGTTACGTTCCTCGACCTCCCTCAATTGCTGGCTCTTCGCCTCAAAATCATCCTGCCAGTGGGAGGCCGCCCGTTCACTCGCGGCGTACATCAGCAAAGTCGCCTGCAGTCACAGCAATGCATAAACCCCAAATTCAAACTAGTGAAACACAAAAAGCATATAAACACTTACCCGAGTTAGTTTCTCCTTGGCGAGAGCCATTCCCGCCGGCGGATCCACATCCTTTAATACATGCATGTCACGAGCACGGTGACGCATGTCATAAGCCATTTGAGCCAAGTATGGCTGAGCCTCCCCCGTCCCCTCCAAGGCTTGAGCAACCTCAGCTAGGCTTGCAGATCCCCCAGACCGGCTGTCCCTCCGCGACCTCTTTGATGGACCCTCGCGAGTCGGGTCAACCCTCTCCTTCCTCTTTCGAGTCCGGGCCGCGACTACCTCTTCCTCGCGGTCCGCAACCTCCTCCACAACAGGCTCCTCCTGCGCCTGGTCGGGTTCGCCCTCGCGATCACCCTCTGCCGGTACCTCCTCCCCTTCCAACTCCACATCCTGGACACCTAAGCCCATCGCTTCCGCCACCAACGGAGGTACGTAGGCGTAGTCATCATCCGTCAGGTTCAGCCTCAGAAAGTCATCACCGTCATCCAGCTCCACCTCCCTTCCCTCCCCCGTCTCTAAGTCGATGTCGTACTGCTTGGCGTGATCAGCCTCAGCCAGCAGCCCATCTAACACGTCCTCATCCGACACTTTGTCGTAAGGACCTTCCTTCTTCTGCGAGCCCCCGTCGCGTGGCATCGTCACTGCAACAAACAAACTAAGTCAGACAACGACTCGCAACCTTACAACAAGTAGTGCAACCTTACAACTACTAAAATACAGACCCGGAACCCGGGCGTAGCCGAAGTGGTTGTATATGCCAAGGCGGCATATCCGATATGAGCTCCTACATTCAAAAGCCCATGTCACTCGGCGAATCCGCCGCTCCATCAACTCAGTCAAGTTGTATTCTTGCGGCACTGCACAAAGCTAGTTGTCAGCAGTGAGAAGGCAAACAAAACAAAACAAAACGACACAAGGCAAGAGCACGGTACCTATTCTTTGGAAGCTCCCCGGGACCCGGAAAGGATGCCCGTGCCACTCCTGCCATTGTCCCCCAACAAGGAAGCATCTGCGCCTCCAGGTTTCACTTGTTGAGGTGGGCAAATCTTCCACCAAAACTTTGAACTTCCCCTGTGACTTCATCGTCACACAGCCCCGGCTGCCCTTCTTTGCACACCACCCCATATGCCAGCACGCATTGAACTCGTCGCAGTTCGGGAACTCCTGCTTCAGCAGGCGGAATAGCACGCCCGTCCCCAATATTTGCTTCAACATATTGGGGGTAACTTGCCCCGGGGCGACATGCAGACACGCTAACGTGTACTGCACAAATGGGGGCAGCGGGAACATCAACCCGCACTTCAGTTGGTACTCGTACACCAACGTAAAGTTACCCAGGGGATCCCAAAACTTCACCCCCCGGCCCAGCGGCCGCAACAAAACCTCCTCCGGGATGCTCCAATTTTGGCGAAGCACTTCAAGCTTCGATGACGTCAAACTCTCGCCAGGGGGTTCCCAGAATGAGTCATCCTCCTCATGCGATGTCGCCATGATCAACTCCTCTATCTCCTGCAATAGAGGGTCATACGAGGACACATGAGACCCGGCATCCACCACAGGAATGCCTTCCCCCAAGTCAAGGGCAACTTCCGCCATAAGGTTAGCCAATCCCTCCTCCATCCGGTGCAAAGTGTCCGAATCAGCACTAAGCGAACTAGAGACCTCCACGATCTCTTCGCTGGACACCCACACCGGATCTGCCATACCCCGCTACCTTAACCCTAACCAGCCCGACAACAAATCCCTCACCCTAGAATTCCTACCAACACCACAAAAATGTGAACAATCCCACACCCCACATAACCCGAAACAACGCCGCCACCACATACAAAATTAAAGATAGAGAAAACGACGAGTTCATACCTGGAAATACTGGGTTCGCGTAGTGACAGTGAAGCAGATTACAATCGGCTGAACGCTCGCACCCAATTGATCGAGGATGAAATTGAATGTTTCCCAGTCTGAAACTTGTAGAATAGCCGAAACCCTAAACCACAAATCACGCCTCCACAGTTTCCAGTTTCAAAACACGAATTCCCTCTTCAGTTCTCTCCAACCCTATTTATAGGCATCCCCCTGGACCCCACAAAACTGAGCGGTCAGGGTAAAGCCACGTCACTATTGGCCACTCCAAAAAAAAAAAGTGGACTACCTCGTCAAGGCAACGGCTCGCAACGCTCAGTAGCGAGTCTCCCCAATCAAGCGCGGACTGACTCGCCACATAAGCCTCAGTCCCTAACAAAGCGCGGACTGACTGGCCACTTCGCGACAGTCCCCAATCAAGCGCGGACTGACTCGCCACATAAGCCTCAGTCCCCAACCAAGCGCGGACTGACTGGCCACTTCGCGACAGTCCCCAATCAAGCGCGGACTGACTGGCCACTTCGCGACAGTCCCCAATCAAGCGCGGACTGACTCGCCACATAGCCTCAGTCCCCAATCAAGCGCGGACTGACTGGCCACTTCGCGACAGTCCCCAATCAAGCGCGGACTGACTCGCCACATAAGCCTCAGTCCCTAACCAAGCGCGGACTGACTGGCCATTTCGCGACTGTCCCCAATCAAGCGCGGACTGCCTCGCCATATAGCCACGGTCCCCAACCAAGCGCGGACTGACTGGCCACTTCGCGACAGTCCCCAATCAAGCGCGGACTGACTCGCCACATAGCCTCAGTCCCCAATCAAGCGCGGATTGACTGGCCACTTCGCGACAGTCCCCAATCAAGCGCGGACTGCCTCGCCATATAGCCACGGTCCCCAACCAAGCGTGTACTGACTGGCCACTTCGCGACAGTCCCCAACCAAGCGCGGACTGACTGGCCACTTCGCGACAGTCCCCAATCAAGCGCGGACTGACTCGCCACATAGCCTCAGTCCCCAATCAAGCGCGGACTGACTGGCCACTTCGCGACAGTCCCCAATAAAGCGCGGACTACCTCGCCATATAGCCACGGTCCCCAATCAAGTGCGGACTGACTGGCCACCTCGCGACAGTCCCCAACTAAGCGCGGACTGCCTCACTAGAGTAACATTAAACTTTTCTTTTTGCCAACAGGTTTCCGGAAGATCACCACCGTCACCTCGCGACTCTCGCGTGGGGACTTGGGGACTCGGCACCATGCCTCCTACTCCCGGGTAAAACCTATCCTCGGCATCTCTAGAATAACTCCCCACCCAAGAACTCTCTCGGACTGGGGACTTGGGGACTTGTTAGTACATAGCCAAAATACTTGGTTAAGCCGAGAATACGGTACAATTACCCAGTCGAGATTGCCTTGGTGGGCCCTTCACATACATCCAAGGAAGGAAGGGCCGGTAACAAACCGCTTGCCAAAGTCACTCTAGAGGCAAAACACCTCCAAAAGAGGAGGCACTCCAAAAGAGGGCAAAGAGTCCCACATTGGAAACAAGCTCAAGGTACACAAGCTTAGCCTATAAAACAAGCTCAGCCTATAAAACAAGCTCAAGGTACACACATCTACACACTTACATACTCAGATTCACATACTCTCTTACTTTCATTCCTCTACCCGTACAAGTGCACATAGCTCACTTAAGCATCGGAGAGTCGAAGACTGGGCCACCCCAGTCCCGACCCCGTGACGCTGTTATTTGTGCAGGTACCGAGTGAAAGCCTCTCAGGAATTCTACTTCGTTCCGCCCCGCGACCACTTCCCGGCTCGGGACGTAACAGGTAGAAACAGTGTATATGGATCTTCCACCTGGATATAAAACTGCTCCTTCAGGTAACTTTGTGTGCTGATTGAGAAAATCCTTGTATGGTCTTAAACAATCACATTGTGCTTGGTTTGGAAGGTTTTCACAGTTCATGAGGAAGATAGGTTATAAGCATAGTAACTCAGACCACACATTGTTTCTCAGACATAACAAGGCAAGGTGACAGCTCTGATCATATATGTTGATGATATAGTTGTTATTGGTAGTGATACTGTTGAGATGGATAGATTGCAAAAACAGCTAGCCACAGAGTTTGAGATGAAGGACCTAGGCACACTCAAGTACTTCTTGGGCATTGAGGTAGCCAGGGAGAGTGAAAGCATCTATCTGTGTAAGAGGAAGTATATACCTGATCTATTAACAGAGACATATGTATGTTGGATTGTACTCCAATTGATACTCCTATTGAGCAGAATCATCGATTAGCAGAGTATCTTGATCAGGTACCTACAGACAAGCCTCGATATCAGAGGTTAGTTGAACGTCTGATTTATTTAGCACACACCAGACCTGATGTTGCATACGCAGTAAGTGTGGTGAGCCAGTTCATGCATAATCCTAGTGTAGATCACATGGATGCTGTTGTAAGAATTTTGAGGTACTTGAAGTTCGCTCCAGGGAGAGGAGTAATGTTTTCTAGGCACAACAATATTCTTGAGGTATGCGGTTTTACAGATGCAGACTGGGCTAGAAATATTACAGACCGGAGGTCTACATCAGGATACTTTACCTTTGTGGGAGGTAATCTTGTTACTTGGAAGAGTAAGAAGCAAAAAGTTGTGGCTCGGTCTAGTGCTGAAGCAGAATATAGAGGTATGGCTCATGGAGTGTGCGAGTTGTTGTGGCTGAGGAATGTGTTACGAGATTTGGGCGTTAAACCTAAGTGTGCTATGCAGCTGTATTGTGACAATAAGGCAGCTATCGATATCTCACAAAATCATGTGCAACATGATCGTACTAAGCATGTCCCTACAGAAGTTGATCGTCACTTTATAAAGGAGAAGCTAGATGCTAAAATCATTCGCTTTCCTTTTGTCCCTACAGAAGAGCAACTTGCAGATATACTCACAAAAGGAGTTTCTAAGAAGGCCTTTTATGACTCAGTTTAGGAATGTAAATTAATTTGTTATTACTTTCCTATTTTATATGTGCAGTACATGTAGTACATAGTACGTAGGGTTTGTACATCTTGTATCTTTATATATAGCCTCTTCTGTGAGATGAATAAAAACATCAGAAAATTTATTCTTCAAACTTTCTTATATTTGACTATTTGGTCATTTTACTCGTTACAGTAAGTTGATTAATATCTGTTTGATAAGACTCGTTGAAGGCCTATCTAGATTCCTATATGTTTAGATTCCTATATGTTTGGTGTACTTAAAAAACCTGAACCACAGTTCTAGTTGAACAGATCGCAACAACAATATTAAGACGAAAAGAAAAGGATATAATTCTTTATTTATAGATTCCTTAAGAATACACAAAGGAAAACAAACTAGGTACACTGTTTAATGAACACAGTTGATATTGCATGGAAATTAATACAACTCTCCTTATATTATTTCAGTATTATTTCATATGATTTTCATCACAGGGTTGAAGAAGACTAGCTAGTAGCCATGGTTATGGACGATCAGACGATCAGTTACCCAATTTTAGGGATACTGGTAACAATGCCATCTGTATTGACCCAAACACGAACTCTATCAAGCTGGAAATCTTTAGTAACAGCTGTTCCTTCTAGCATTATCACTGCTGTGACTGAAGCGTTTTCGCTCTCAATTGTTGGCTTCGCATCTGCTCCTTGAGCTCCCAACAGTTCAGGCCATGAACTCTTACCTGCACATTTGTGTTGGGATTTTAACCCCACGAACGAAACGAGATTCAGAAACAGACACACCCAACAACACCGCAATAAAGTAGAATAACAAACAAGAATGAAAAAAACAGTTGACACGAGATTTAACGTGGTTCGGCAAATTTCCTGCCTACGTCCACCCCAATATATAGCTCTTCCACTATGAGAATAAAAACTAGTACAAGATACATGAGTTAAATCTCATAACCCAAATCCCAAACCCTTGTACACCCTCACTCATAGAATACCCAAGAACACTATATCTCACCTAAGAGAATTTCCCTCTTAGCACTTTTTTCTCTCACTCTCATGCACAACCCACAAGCTCTCTATTGCTTGTCCGATGCTTACTTGATGCAAACTTACTTGCATACTTCAAATGAGTTTCCATGCAGCCTATTTATAGGCAACAATCATACCATGTGAAAAAGCCAACGCTTTTTTCTTCCCACCTATTCAATTTGCTGCAAGCACACCATAGAAGACTTCCATAGCTTTCAATTTCCACAAACATCATTTAAAGCTTTGTTCCTAGCTATGGCATAGCTAGCTATTCACCCATGTCAATATTTGCTGCATCAAACTATCACATGGTTCCTTGTTGCATGAGAATGAATCACCAATCTCAACATCCACCCTGGTGAGAATTCCATGCAAAAACCTGCACCACACCAGAAAGTCATTGGCCTTCACATAAACCAGTTACACACCCTGAATCAATCAAATTTGGTCCTCCTTGATTCAGCACTTCGGCCAACCATGTGTAACTGCACCAAGCTAACTTTGCTAGTTAACTTCAGGGGAGGGTCTCGATGCACCCTCTCCTCCAGCAGGATTAAACCCCTCACCATTGTCTGTATCCTGGAAACCTGTTTGCGCACCTTGTTTCCAGCAGCCCATCGAGTTTGGAAGTACCGTACTTCCTTCCAGACAATATAAACCATCACACTTCCTTCCTTTCACCAGGACCATATTATCACACGTGATTTCCATGGCTCCATCCGCAAATGAACATTTGCATCCCATGGAGTCCATCCGACTAAGCGAGATTAGATTCCTCTGTGTTCTTGGTACATATGCAACGTCGTCTAACTGACGAACCACTCCATCATACATCATTATTTTCACCATTCCAACACCATCAATTTTACAAGGGACACCATTAGCCATAAATAAGCTACCTCCCTTACTTTCTTGGAATGTTTCAAAATAATCCCTCCTGGAGCAATCATGCATAGTACAACCGGAATCTAAAATCCAGTCATCACAAGGAGAAGTGTTTATACCTTCGGAGACTGTGAGGATGTCTCCATAATCTTCCGCTACCCCAACATAATTATTCGGACCATTACCATCCTTTCTTCTAGGACAATTCCGTTTGATGTGACCGAACTCTTTGCACCCGTAGCATTGCACACCCTTTCCTCCGGAACTAGATCTGAACCTGCTGTTTGTATCAGATCTACCATCGAATGTCCTTCCACGATTTCCACCCCGAGCAACAAACATAGACTCATACTCGTCTTTGAGATTGGCTTTCTTCTGAGTACTATGACACACCAACGACACCTGCACTTGCTCTAGGTTCACTGTATCTTTACCATACAACATGGTAGTCACCAGATTTTCATACAAATCGGGAAGAGAGGTAAGAAGTAGAAGGGCCTTATCTTCTTCCTCAATATTCACATCAACTTTCCGCAGTTGATCCAAGCATCCATTGAACACGTTCATGTGGTCCATGAGATTATCGCCGTCGTCCATCTTCAGCTTGTACAGTTGCCGCTTCAGATGTAACTTGTTGGTCAAACTCTTTGCAAGATAGAGTTTTTCCAACTTATCCCACAGAGCCGACGGAGAATCTTCATCCATAACATTGTTGATAATGTTATCAGCTATATAGAGTCGTATCATACTTACACACTGTGACTCCAGCTCCTCCCACATATCATCTTTCATTCCTTCTGGCTTCCCATCCTTGCCTTTCAAAGCTTTAACCAAGCCTTGTTGGACAAGAATATCTTTTACTCTCCTCTGCCAAAGAGTAAAGCTGCCTTTGCCATCGAACTGCTGAATTGCATAACTCTTTGTTGTAATCATGGTGCCTTGAATCTCAAACGAACCGCCGCAGCTTCGAGCCGTGGCTCTGTTACCACTTGTTGGGATTTTAACCCCACGAACGAACCGAGATTCAGAAACAGACACACTCAACAACACCGCAATAAAGTAGAATAACAAACAAGAATGAAAAAAACAGTTGACACGAGATTTAACGTGGTTCGGCAAATTTCCTGCCTACGTCCACCCCAAGATATAGCTCTTCCACTATGAGAATAAAAACTAGTACAAGATACATGAGTTAAATCTCATAACCCAAATCCCAAACCCTTGTACACCCTCACTCATAGAATACCCAAGAACACTATATCTCACCTAAGAGAATTTCCCTCTTAGCACTTTTTTCTCTCACTCTCATGCACAACCCACAAGCTCTCTATTGCTTGTCCGATGCTTACTTGATGCAAACTTACTTGCATACTTCAAATGAGTTTCCATGCAGCCTATTTATAGGCAACAATCATACCATGTGAAAAAGCCAACGCTTTTTTCTTCCCACCTATTCAATTTGCTGCAAGCACACCATAGAAGACTTCCATAGCTTTCAATTTCCACAAACATCATTTAAAGCTTTGTTCCTAGCTATGGCATAGCTAGCTATTCACCCATGTCAATATTTGCTGCATCAAACTATCACATGGTTCCTTGTTGCATGAGAATGAATCACCAATCTCAACAATTTGTTACAAACGGACTAAAACCAATTAGTATTCGCATCAATTACTTTATAAGTACAGCAGAAACCAATTAAGGAACCAGATCATGCATGAAAATTACCTTCGGATTGGCATTGATCAGACATCTTTGCTTTTCTTTCAATCTAGGTTTTTACTCTATGATGAATATATATCTCTCTTGGAATACGTTTTGTGGTGCATTGGAGGGAGGGAGGGATTCCTATATATAGTGGATCATTGAACAAGTTGTTGTTGGAGATTATTGACTATTTGGATATTGTAATACGATGCGTGTATGAAATTGCATGCGTTGGGGATGTTTACTTTTAGACATTGCTCCTTATCTTAACCACATACGCAGAAGCAAAATGAGGAATAGTAGTTTCGTGATATGAAAGTGAAGAAAATATACCTGGTCAATCACTTTCAATATGCATGCTTATCAACAGATCTGATTGTACGGCAGACGTACTTTGATGACTGCATGTTCAAACGGAATTGATAGTTTGCTTCCGCTTAGGTATACCCTTAATTAGATAATTAGAACAAACTTTACCAAATTAATCTTTTCAGATCTTCTTATATCAGTAGAATGCATGGAGATCATACAATCGCCTTATTTAATTGAAGTAATTAACTTTGAAAGTCCTAACAGAAATTCAACAAAACTGGTGAATAAATTGAAGCAGCTCGATCACCTAAGATAATGCATTGAGCTCAATCAACTGTTGGAGGATGAAGAAAATCTTGGAGAGGAGCCCTCTAGGCAAATCTTGAGAAGTATGAAATGATCGATGCCGTGATATGGCCGTAATTATCACATTCAAGTTGCAGATGAATAATAGACTCTTTCTTTAGGTTCGTCTTCCTGTTTAATTAGTCAAGACTGCTCGAGTTGAAATAATAACCCAAGATAATTAAAAAAAAAAAGTAAAGCAGATCAATTATTTTTATTTCTTATTTAGCTTCATATATATAGAGTACGTTGTAAGAAACCCTAAGCTGTCATCATGGTCTGCAAGGTATTTTTCAACATTTTCACCAAAATTGTCATCATCAGAGCTAGACGTTGATGACATCTCAGCTTGTATATCTTGCATTCTCTCTTCCTTGTGCTTCTGTCTTTAGGCCTCAACAAGAGTTCCAAATAACTAGCTAGCTAGCTTTAGTGGTGCACCCTCTAATTTCCGATTAAAACCTGTAATAGCATGTCTTAATTAGTAATGGTCTGCATGGACGCCCTCTTGTTGACAATTAGGCCGCGGCCGGCCATAAAAGCAAGGAAATATATCTACATCAAGTAAAATTCAAGAAAGTTCTTTAAAATTTTCTGCGAAGTATGTGAAACATGAACAACATGTAAAAGAAACCGATTAACAACAAAATAATTTTGCTGCTTAACATTTCCAAGTATGGACAACTAATGAAACAAACTAGAAACAGAAACAGTCTGCGGAATAAACAGCAAAAGGTGTTTAGGGTGGCACCGGAATCAGTGAATGGTATGGTGGCACAATTGGTCCATAGTGCCTGTTGGACGTGTTTCTTTTGCCAAGAAATCGTGAACTACATACAATCTTGTATAATCGAAGACATATTGCTTGTATCTTATCGATCTGTTTCTTACTTGTTCAAAGGAACTATATCTTGAGTCATTTTGTTTAGGGAAGTTAACTAACACCAAGGAAAGTAGGAAGCCAAAACTCATTTTGCAAAAGAGAGAAGAACTAATGGTACGTACGTACGTCAATCGATCACCTCTACCAATAGTTCGGTGCAAAATATGAAGTTTCTTCTGTACGTGCGTGGTTAATTAGTTGCTGTTTTGCACCATGTAGTCGGTTAAACAAGGTAAAGTTTGGTATGAAGTGATCGTTTTAGTTTTGTTCTGCAGATTAATCTATGTTTGGTCACTTTACTCTTTAAAATTGACAATGTTTATCTGCTTTGTATGAAGGAAGCATAGATTCTTATGTATGGTGTACTGAAAGAAAACCCTAATCACATCTGTTGATCTGTAGTTCATCAGAAAATAGAATATACAGGAGAGAAGAAAAGGCAAGAGTTTCTTTATTTATATAGACTGATTGAGAATACACTGAAAGGAGAACGAACTACGTATTGCATGGAAATACAATTCATTATTTCAGTATTATATCATATGATTTTCTTCACATATTTGAAAGTGACGACAATGGATGAATTAACCAATGGTAGGCACCCTGGTAACAATGCCACATGTATCGACCCAAACACGAACCCTATCACACACTCTCACTAAATCTGCAGGGACAATTGTTCCTTCTAGCACGATCTCTGCCTCAACTGTAGAGTTTTCCCTCTCAATTGTTTCCTTTGCAACTGTCCCTTCAGCTCCCAACAGTTCAGGCCAATCTTCCTTACCTGCATATAATTTTATACATGGACTCAAAGAAATGAGTACACAAGGATCAATAAATACTTCATAACTGCAAAAACCAAGGAAGGAGGTCATGCATGAACATTACCTACGCATTGTCCGGCCATCTTTGCGTTCTTTAGATCCTGAGTTTTACACTGTGATGAATCTCTTGTAATATGTTTGCTGTGGGTTGGAGCCTTGGAGATGAGGGAACGACAGCTTCATACTTATAGAGGATCGTTGATCAAGTTGTGGTTGGTTATTGTTGACTATTCGGATCTTATGATAAGACGTGCGCGTAGGGGCTGTTTACTTTTGGAGATTAGGTAATCTTTGTCATGACTCAGAACCACGTAGAAGCAAAATGAAGAATAGCCAGGAGGTTCGTGGTATGAAAAAATGGAGAACAGTATATATCCCCTCATCAATAAGGAATAACAGAAAAGTTGATCAGTTTTATAGAAGCTTATCAACAAATCTGATTGAACTACGCCCGTATATATATATATATATATATATATATATATATATATATATATATATATATATATATAGGTATTGTTCAAAAGACATTGGTAATTTGCTACTGTAATTTTCCGCTTAGCCAATAATAGATGTATAATAAGACAACTCCATTTGATCAGATCAAGGAGTGCATGCTAGTAGGAGAACCGTACCCTATTCATCAAAACATTTTCCGTACGAAACCAATTGGAACAAAACTCGGAGCGAAAGCAAAAGAAGTATCACTTGCCCTCGATGTCGCAATTATATCTGATTATACATTAAAATTCTCCAACGGGGGAGATGTGCCTGCTCAGCCACTCCTCTCAGGTAAGCCATGTATATATACCCCTCACTTTGTCTTGCAGCAAAGGATGCAGTCACTACAAGATCTGTCATCCATGGTTAGTTAATGTTACTTCTACTATATGGTATGAATTTCCTCTTCGAGAATCTAAATGAAAGAGCTAGCAGGTTTCTTCCATAAGTAACTTGACAAACAAGTACGTGCAGCTATGTATAGCTCATAGCTGGCCTGACTTACCAGTTAACATGAGAAACAAGTGAAAGCTGTACACAACCAAATCAACAAGTACTTAAAATGATCTGAAAGTTGAAAACTCTCTACAGTTAACAAGCTAGAAATGATGTCTGATTTACTTAACCTTCAAAACATAGGTATTATTCACGATTCAATGGAATTAGAACTAAAGAAGAAGAAACATATAGTGTAAAACTCGTACAAACTATTCTTAATCGATTAAGATGATACATCTCCTTATTCAAACCAAGTAACATAGCTAGGGATACCCCAAGAGGCTAAATTCAACCAATTGTAGGGACCCTGGTGACGGTGCCGTGTTTATCGACCCAAACCCGAACTCTATCACACAGGAAGTCATGAGTGACAAATGTCCCTTCTTTCACGATGACAACCTTGACTAAATCATTCTCGCTCTCAATTTTGCTTCTTGCCTCTCTTGCCTTGGCTCCCAGAAGCTCAGGCCAAAAATCCTTACCTGCACACCGCATATCTTTATGGAATTGTGATATACATTAGCCAGCTAGGGAAGAAAGTTGGATTTAAAGTGAATGTGTCACATATCTTTGATAGCTTCCGTCTGGTTGCTATGGACTTTTGGGTGTATTGCGTAGGCTGAAAGATGTACTGGTTTTGTTTCCACACATTGCATATGTACAAACCTCACCGCCAAGATCGTGTCTATCTCTATATCATGTTACAAACTTAAGATATTGGCATTGCTTGTTGGGAATGCACAAGAAAGATAAAGGACGCAGTTAAAGCACCAAAATTCGGACAATTGGGAATAACAGATCAACAGAAAAGTCAAGGATGATCGACAAACCTGTTTGTACAACCTACGTTATCTGGTGATAGCTTTTTAACCAAGGGAAAGGACAACCACCAAAGGTAAAATGCTAAAATGCTGTAGAATATAACATTCTACTAGTACATCTCGATATTAACTTGAGCAAACTTGACAGTCAAAGAGAGCCTAAACTCAACCAAATGTGGAGACCCTTATGACAGTTCCATGTTTATCGACTCAAACAAGAACCCTATAAATGAAAGTCTCAAATAAATCATTCTAGCTCTGCCTCCACTCCCTTCTTGGCACCGCAAAAGCTCAGGCCACGAGTACTTACCTTGACACGACAACCCTATTCAGTGTTGTTTTGCTTGTGAAACTGTCATGCACATTTATAGGACTTTATGTCTTTAATAGCATGGTTGGTTGTTACTGATTTATGGGTGTGTGAGATACTGGTATCTTTAAGGGTGAAAGATAAATATATATGTACAAACCTTACCTCCTCAATGGTCTAGGACACCAAGAGATAGGGGAAAATTTATTGTATATCTTGCAGAATGAGTTTAATAACATACAAAGGCTGTATTAGGCTCAGTCATAGTATAGTGCAAAGCAAAGACTCTTTGGTTCAATACCACAGAGCCTGCGGAGCAGATCCGAAATCAAATATGTACATGCCCTTAAGATCCAAAATCAAATATGTACGCCTCTATGTACGTCAACACTCATCTAGAGTCTTAGTATAATTAGAATTCAGATTTTCAGAAAGTATCATCCCGATAGACAGCTTTAGAATTTAGATTTTCAGAAAGCATCATCCAATAGAAAGGATAACAACAGGACGTACAATCCTATAGATTTGTAAAGCACAGGTAAGTAGGCAAACAATGAAACAAAACATTAAGGTTGCTTTATTTTTAACTTCAAAGTACACACAAATTAACCAACATTCATCAAATTATATTATTCTCCTGTATCATATTTCATCTTATAGCTATGACCAGAGACTCAAGGGGCGGCATAAGTATTGGTTCACTTGATTGCTCGAGACTAACAACAGTCTCAATACAAACAGTCATCACTTCAGTAACACTACCAACAGGGGTTAGCCAAAAACAGGGTACCTGTAATCCTCAACTCTGTTCTAAAATATTGATAGAGATTCAGAATTCAGAATTCTAAACCCTAAATCCTTACAGTAATTCTTTACAATTAATTCGATACACAGGATACACAAAAAGATTCAAACAATGAAAACACCAAATAGACATGTTCAGGAAACTAATCTACCGATATTGTTGAAGATGGATCAGAAACACCTGGCTTGGTATCTCTGTGAAACAGAGATGTAATAGCTCAGTTATTTCAGCTTCGATCATCTGGGGAAATAGTCATCACTTCCATCTTCAACAATATTTTACCACAAATAGAAAGTAAAATTCTAAACCACCATATCGCAACTTCATCATCGCAACATATATCAATCATCAACAACAAATCATCAAGTTTAACCCAACACACAGACACAAGCGTCTTCTATACAACAAGAAATTCTATTTCAACACAAACAGATATATACATAACCCAGCATCATAACAGACACGAATGCCCAAGAGATCAAACCAACACAGAAACATGTATAACAGAGACTAACCCATTGAGATATGCTCCAAACTCAAAACACACAGCACAACTAAACTGGTAGTTCAGGAACACCTACCGAACAGTCAAATCAAGAGGGGAAAAAACACGTTGTCAAGAACCAACAACAGTATATTAGATCTAGCATCAAAAACACTAATCTAAAAACCCATTAAAACAAAATACCACGGAAGCAAGATCAGATTCAAACCAATTCAAAACCATAAACAGATCCAATACATTTGATTATACAAAGAGAATGTGAGAGACCCTTTTCCCTGACGCTCTTCCTCTTCGACAGTCATCTCTTTGTATAAACAAATGGAATGAACCGTTCATATGAACATCAACGCCGACTACTCGGGTTTTGCAAATAGCATGAAACCCTAAAACGGGTAAGGAATCGGGGAATCGGGGAATCGGCGCATGAGGATGAAAAGAGGAGGTGATGTCTTCTTTGGGTGAAGAGAGATTTTATATAGAGGTGAAATACAGGGTGACGTGTTCGTGTACCCCAAACCCTAGTTACAATTACACAATTACCGTCGGATACAGTTTTGGCTACCCATTTACCAGCAGCAGGCCTGCTTTTTCTATTACACAAACTTAACGGAGCACAAAATTCTGTTTGACGTCAATCGTATTCTGTTAACTAGTGTTTTACGGAACTACCCTTCTGATGAAGATTAATTATAGAACTCAAAGGTAATGAGTTAAACGGATAAACCCACCGAAAAGTACTCCCAAAAAAAAAAACTCATTGAAGATGAGCAGTAGGATCGAACAAAAAAAAAAACAGACAAAACCCATGGCTCTTTGTTAAGTTTGAAGCAAAAAAAAAAAATATAATAAATAAATAATACTTTTACATTTCATTTTGGTTGTCTTACAAACAACTCATTTACATAATAATTTCCAAAGAACTATTAATACATTTCACATGTTGAGACTTATTTTGTGGCTTGGTTGCTAACCAATTGTTCTCATGAATCACGATCAACAAGTTTCTCCAATGAGATTTCCTCACGCAATCGAGGCTTTCTCTATGATTCTTTTCAATTTGTACTATTTTGTTTGTCAAATGAAAGTTGTATTAATTATCATTACTAGTATCAAACTAAGACTATTGTAACGCCTCGTACCTTATTTTATTAGTTTATGTCACCAGGACAGTAATTTGCTACTAAATTTATTTTTCACATTGTTATCATGTATTAGAAGATCTAAAATGTGGATTTTTATCCGAAAACTTCTTTAGAAGTCGAGACTAGCATTTGAGTCCACGTTCATCTTTTTAGGCCTCTTAAAATTATAGTTTGTCTAAGATGTAGATAAGAAGTGTTTAAAGATATTATCGATGGAATCCGCTTAAGTAAACGAGTCCAAAATCTGAATGAGAACAGCTAGAACATTCCAAGTAGTTTTTGTCGCAAGAGCAAAGTGGTCTTTTCATTTATAGTATAAAAGGAAAGAGGGGAAACCCTAAACTCACTCTCTTTTTCTCTTTTCTCTCCCTCTAGCCGCTCTTTCTCTCTCTCGACAACTCTCTCTTCCTCACTGCCACGTCGGAAAATTTAGCTCCGGCCACGCCACCTAAAGCCACTCACACCAAACAACTCCAAATTCAATTTCGATCAAAACCCAACCCAAATCGACGAAGTACATCTCCAAAGTTACCTCAAGCAGCCACGAAGCCTCTGTCATCTTGTTTAGCTCTGTCCTCTGCCTCCGGTCTTGTCTTCTTTCCTCACAGCCACCATCATGGAGCGTAAAGGAAGTCAAGCACTACGACGCAGGGCCTCGACTGCTTTCGCCAGAAACCCGAGGTTTGACGAGCTCGATTCGCTACTTCCAGCTGGCTCTCGGGTTCACAGCCACCGTGGTTGAAGTCTAGGGCTCTCCTATAGCCAAAGCCCTCGATTCAAGATTGTGAGCTCCCCTCAGATGCCTCTCACGCGGTGCCATAGCACGTGAGCCACCGCAGCTCCGCCGAGAGCTCCGTTAGTGTTAACTTTTCACTTGGTAAGCTACTTTTCACTCATACCTCCTAGTTGAGCTCACTGTTTTGGAATCAGATAAGTAGCTAATTCTGCTGTTTTTGGTTTACGTTTGGAATAAAGATGGGAAAGCCGAGGTCAACAATTGCGTTTTGGAAGAGGAGGAATTGGTTTGATCAGTTTGATTGGTTCAGGTAAGTGGTAAGGGCATCAGACCCTGCTTTGGCTTTAATCTGGGTTGTTGTGGTGAAGGGTAGTTGAGCAAAGGGCTGCAGACTTGGATTATAATTATTTAGGGATAGAAAAGAAAGGGAAGCTGCTTGGTTATTTTGTATTTGAACCGATGAGGTAAGGACCAAGAGCAAGTTCGGGTTAGTGATACAAAATGGTTAAGTGTTTTGGTTGCTGACTATCTGGTGGTTGATAGGAGATTACATGACTACTTATGGTGATATGCAACGGTGGGATTCCATTGTGGAAACAGTAATGGTAAGAAGCTGGGTATTTATGTTATTGTGAAGTGTAAATTTAGTTTATGGCTTTGTTGTGTTATAAGGTAGAATGGGGAATAACTAAACTGGTGAGACCATATATATATATATATATATATATATATATATATATATATATATATATATGGTCTTATGTATCAGAGCCTTAAGCGTTATGGTTCTTATGTATGCTTTCTAAATTTTATTTTAGATCTCAAACCCCAGGTGGCGGACTATCGCCTAGGTGTGGTATTTGAGATTGTTTTTATTAATTGTGTTTGATTCCTCAAAACCCCAAGTGGTCGGTCTACCGCCCAAGAGAGGTCTTTGAGATTGATTTATTAAATCTATTTCTATTTGTGTTGTGATTGTTTGTTGTCCTCTATTTTAAGTTAGATCTGTTCTTCTATCCTTTTTTCCCATCTATCGTCTTAGTTTTCTCCCAACCAAACAGTAAGGTTCCAGAACCAAACGTTAAGTCCCAGGTGAGGCCCGAGCGGTTGCGGCATGAGCGGAGCAGAGAAAACTTAGCCTTTTAGGCTGATAGTTTGGATAGGATTCTTTTTTATCTTATCGTTTAGGCAGTCTTCCATTTCTTCCAAAATGAGTAGACTTTTTAGATCTCCCTCAGTTACCTCCAATAGCTCTAGATCTTCACTTAATAGGATCCTGAACATAATTAATGAAGAACAATTCGAATACCATTCAAATGATAATATTGAAATGAACGATCGGAACATTCCAAGAGTTCCAAGTAAAGAAATTTACAAGAAAAAATGGTCTTTGACCGCATTTAATAATGAACATCATATTAAAACAGTTGAGCAAGTTTACGCTCTGAGTAAACAACATGAAACTTGTCAGTTATTCAGTCCTGAATCAATTAAGAAACACAAAAAAGATGGTCACAACTTCTTACATATTGGACTAGTCCAAGTTGGTGTAAAACATTTAACACGAAAAGGTTTAAATGCCTCAGTTTTATTATGTCTAAGGGATGCTAGATTCACTGATTTCAGTAATAGCACTCTTGGCATTATTGAATCAAGCCTATTCAATGGGCCAATACATTTTGATTACTATCCTGATTTCATAATCAGCCTTAGTGATCCTCATATTTTAAAAATTTTAACGTTAAACATTAAAACTTCAGGCTACAATGTCTTAGAGGGAACTCAACCTTTAGCATTGGTCTACAGAATCCATTACAAAGTAACTGGCACAAACATGAATTTCCAAGCTATTAATAAAAGTCCTAAAGATCAAACTTTATTAATACAAAGCAGTCATGAAAATGCAAATATCCAAGTTCCTTAAACAATCAAATGGTCAGATATCCATTTTCCGACAGAATGATCTCTTTCTTGTGAAAATCACCCCATTAATATACAACACAATATCACTGATTTAAATTTTATTCAACAACTTAATGATGGTACAGTTAAAATCAATTTTCTAAATTCAAGACCGAGTCAACAGCCAAGAATCCAAGAATTGGGTCAATCTTCCAGACAACTGGATCAATCTTCTAAAAATCCTTTTGTCTCTGCCAGACAATCTTTTGCTGGTTCTACAGCGGCTGGATCATCCTTCTCTCGAAGGGACGCTGATCTCGATCAAGAAATTAATAAGATAAGAATAAAAGATTTGGAAAACGAATTACAAAAATTAAAAATTAAGAATACTAAAACTTCTTCACAAGTCAATCATCCTCAATATGAAGCTGAAGTTACGGCAGGAGTGCTGGCAGAAGAAGACGACATGTCACCAACTCCTACAGTCGGAGATTTCTTAGTCACTCCTCCAATAAATCCTCAGTTAAACACTCT
Organism: Fragaria x ananassa; assembly: GCA_034370585.1. Taxonomy (NCBI): domain Eukaryota; kingdom Viridiplantae; phylum Streptophyta; class Magnoliopsida; order Rosales; family Rosaceae; genus Fragaria; species Fragaria x ananassa. The sequence continues at coordinate 3,753,097 of CP139761.1, read as the reverse complement.
CACAAATCCTTTTATAATTAATTATCCAAAACTTGATGAAGATTTAAATTCAGAACAGAACATCCCACGTCGAAATCTCTATCGACAACAATTTCCTTTAATTGAACAAAGAAAACAACTATTTCAAGAATGGAAAAATCATATGATCCAAACCAAAACTGAAATATATTTTTAGACTTTATTGATTTAATAAATCAAAACAAAATCCAAACTTTAACTAAATCCAAATGGATAACCACTAATTCAGCAATTACTTCCACACATCCTCCAGTTGAAACTATAATAATTAATCATCTTCAAACACAAATTCCGGCTTCACCTTTTAAAATAATTGATGAAAAACATGACCCAGATCATAAAAAAATTATTGAACAAAATAATTATTCAAATCAAAGTTTAATCACTATTGGAAGTCAATTGGATAAAATTGAAACAAAAGTTGATATAATTTGTACTAAAGTCAGTATTCTACCTCAATCTCAACCTGATTTACCATTAATACATTTTTCTAATCTTAATAAACCAACACTCAAACCTATTTCTACAACACAAAAGATTGAAAAAATGCTTAAAAAATTAAAAACAGAATCAAGTAACCAAATCTCAGTAATTCATAATAATGAAGATTCATCCAACTCATCTGATAGTGATTCAAGCACTATTTCCAAAATAAATAAAACATTTCAAGACTTACATATATCCAGAATAAATTATCCAAGAAAACTAAGATTTAAAAATAGTATTGTAAAACCTTTACCAATTGACATTCAACCAAGTAATTTTAACAATAATCAATTCTCTGTTTCTTCTGATAAAACTTACGAATGGAACATTGATAATTTATCAGAACAAGAAATCCTAAATAAGTTACACCATATGTCAATGACAGCCAACAGTTATATAACCAATCACAACTTCACTCAATCTGAAATTGTTGACATTCTGGCTACTGGTTTTACCGGAATGTTTCATTCTTGGTGGGATAAACACCTTACCCAAGAAGCACGACAAGAAATCAAACATTCAGTCAGTCTTGATCAAAATGGAAATGTCATTTTTGATGAACGCACTGGCACGGCTATACCAGACTCAGTAAATACATTATTTTTCACTATAATAAAACATTTTATTGGAACTCCTAGTCACATTACATCCAGAATACATGATCAACTCAGTAATTTAAAATGTCCAACTTTAAGTGATTTTAAATGGTATAAAGACGTATTCATCTCAAGATTCCTGCTTCGAGATGATAGTAATCAACCATTTTGGAAAGAAAAGTTTATCAATGGTTTACTAAAACTATTTGCACATAAAATCAGACAAGTCTTAAGTAGTGACGCTGGGTACATTGATTATGATGCCCTTACATATGGAAATATCATTACCACAATCCAAAAGGAAGGATTGAAAATGTGTATTGATATGAAATTAAATGCTCAAAATAAATCTGATAAAAAGACAGCAAAATATGAATTAGGAAATTTCTGCGAACAATATGGTTTGCCTTCTCTTCCCCCCTCAAGAAGAAGGAAACACAAATATTCTTTTAACAGAAAACACAAATATTCTCACAATAAAAATCATAATTTTGAACCTAACAAGTTTTATTCCAAAAATAAATTTCAGAAAAAACATTCAAAGCCAAATAATCAATTTCATAAAAAAGGTTTTGATAAAAGTCAAACCAAATGTTACAAGTGTAATAAACCAGGTCACTTTGCAAACAACTGTCCAGTAAAAAATACAATTAAACAGTTAAAAATCAGTAAAGAAGAACAAGATAAACTTATTCAAATCTTAGAAATCCGAAACACTGATTCTGAGATTGAAGATTCTGATAATCAATTTATAAGGACTGATTCATCATCTTCTTCCACCAATTCTGATGATTCCTCATCACCAGACATTACCTTAGGGTGTGGAGACACCTGTTGCAAAACAAAATCAATAAATGTTCTTTCAAAACAAGAAGAACAAGAAGAATTATTAATTGATTTAATCGGAAAAATTGACAACCCAGAACTCAAAACAGAATACCTTAAAAAATTAAAGAAATTAATCACCCAAGAAAATATAATTAAAACTCCCCAAGAAAAAATATCTCTTACTACAACATTTGATAAATTTAAAAACAAAAAACAAGAAATAACAGTTCAAGATCTTCAACATGAAATCAAGATAATAAAAACACAGATTCAAACTCTGCAACAACAACAGTTAAAACTTACTTGTGAAAACAAAGAAATTAAAGACGATTTAAACATAATCAAAATAGACTCTCGAATCATTACGACACAACAATTTTCAGAAAATGATATTCCTTTCTCATCAATTAATGAAGAAATTTCTAAAAATAATACTATTAATACTATTCAACAAATTAATTTGAAAAAATGGTATGTTACAATTCAATTACAAATAAAAGATTTTCAACTAATCACAACTGCACTCATTGACTCTGGTGCAGATCTCAATTGTATTCAAGAAGGTCTCATCCCTTCTAAATATTTTGAAAAAACAAAAGAATCTCTTCGATCCGCAAATGGATCAAAAATGGATATTAAATATGAGATTTCTAAAGCCCATGTTTGCCAAGATAATGTTTGTTTCAAAACCCCATTCGTTTTAGTAAAAAATTTAACTGATAGAGTAATTCTGGGTCTTCCCTTTATTACCCTTCTTTACCCATTTACCACTAAATACGATGGCATCATCACCTACCCTTTTGGTGAGCCAGTTAAATTTCATTTTCTTTCAAATCCTGAAATACACACTCTAAAGGCATTTCAAGAAAATTCTATTTCAAAAACAATAAATTTAATTCAATCAAAACAAAAACAAATTGTTTTTCTTAAAGAAGAAATAAATTTTAAAAGAATTGATGAACATTTACAAAATCCTATACTTCAACAAAAAATTAAGAATTTCGAAGAAAAAATCATTAATGAATTATGTTCAGATATTCCTACTGTCTTTTGGCATAGAAAAAAACATATTGTCAATCTTCCATACATAAAAGAATTTAATGAAAAGAATATACCAACTAAAGCAAGACCAATCCAAATGAATCATGAAATCATGGAATTTTGTAAAAAAGAAATTGAAGATTTACTAAACAAAGGAATTATCAGACACAGTAAATCCCCTTGATCTTGTGCTGCCTTTTATGTTCAGAAGAATGCTGAACTTGAAAGAGGTACGCCTAGGTTAGTTATCAATTACAAACCCCTCAATACAGTTTTAGAATGGATTCGTTATCCCATTCCTAACAAGAGAGACCTTATTAATCGATTAGATAAGTCAGTCATATTCTCAAAATTTGACATGAAATCTGGTTTCTGGCAAATCCAGATACATGAAAATGACAAATATAAAACAGCATTTGTCACTCCTTTCGGTCATTATGAATGGAATGTCATGCCATTTGGTCTCAAAAATGCACCAAGTGAATTCCAAAACATAATGAATGATATATTCAATCCTTATAGTCATTTCTCAATCGTATACATAGATGATGTTCTCATCTATTCCCAATCCATTGAACAACATTGGAAACATTTAAATCAGTTCTTTCATATAATTAAAACCAATGGCCTTGTGGTTTCGGCCTCCAAAATAAAATTATTTCAAACAAAAATCAGATTTTTAGGATTCAACATTCATCAGTTGCAAATTACTCCAATTGACAGAGTTATCCATTTTGCTGATAAATTCCCAGATATAATTCTGGACAAAACCCAATTACAGAGATTTCTAGGATCTCTAAATTATATTGCAGATTTTTACCAAAACCTCAGGCAAAGATGCAAACCTTTGTTTGATAGACTACAAAAAAGCCCTCCTCCTTGGACTTCAATTCATACTTCATTAATCAAAGAAATTAAAACTCACGTCAAGACTCTCCCATGCTTAGGAATCCCTCTAGCAGATTCTTTTAAGATAGTCGAAACTGACGCTTCAGATATTGGTTATGGTGGCATCCTAAAGCAGCAGTTATCTCCTAAAGATCCTGAACAACTAGTTAGATTCCATTCCGGAACTTGGTCACAATCACAACACAATTGAGGGGAAGATGAAGAATGACTGCAGGAGGATTGCTCATCTTCTGAATTGGACTGGGCTTCTAATTGGGCTATATCAACAGCTTGGGCCATTAGCTGATGAGCCATTTGGAAAACTTCTGTTGAGGATAACTTCTTGGACTTTGATGACTTTGATGAAGACCCTTCTTTGGCTTTTCCCTTAGATTTGGAAGAGGAGGCCTGTTTTGGAGTCGTCTGATTAATTGGTGAAGTAGGAATGATTTGGGCCGGATGAGGAGTAATCTGGGCCGGCAGAGTAGTTGGGCTTACTGGGTTTACTGAAGGAGTAACTTGAACTGGAAAGTCTTTGTTGAATGCAGTGATGATCCGATCAGTTTTGAACTTATCCCACCATTTGACGAGGTACTTCCGATTAAGCACGTAGTCATTGAGTTCAACGTGCCATTTCAAAATCCAAGGCACCTTATATCTTGCAATGAAATGCAAAGTGACTGGAAAACGTTTGTCATAATCAGAAAATTCTTCAGCTGTGGAGAAACTGGTGACTACATCCTCCAGATGTTGGGGAAGTAGACTAATTGGGCATCCATGAGTTCCCCACCAACTGCCAAACCACATTGGAAACTTTCGGTTGAACTTGTGGTCGAAGTTGATGAACTAGGAATGACTAAAATCTTCAGTTTGATGCATAAATATTTTGAACCAAGCATCTTCATAATCATAATAGTTGAACGTCAGATCACCAATTTTGTGGAAGGTGAATGGAGGATCCTTCCAATCAGCACCTGAAATTATGTTAACTATATACAAAGAGTGATACAATAATTTTGAGGAATCGGTCGGGTCATAAATACCCTTAATGGTGACTGATCCTGTTTTAAATAGGATATCTCTGAAAAATTGAAGTGTATGACTGACATGATGAGGAATGTAAAAGAAATTGGGTGGACAATAGTGTTTAACTAAGGTCATCGGATTTTTGACATGACTCATATGTGGTTCAACTATAACAATATTATGACTGGTTCGCAGGACATAGGGAGATGACTTACGGAAATTGGGCTTGGATTGTTGACTAGGTTCATTAGTTTTGAAAGGATCAAAAGGGTTGACTAGAGCTGACTGGTAGTTGGGTTTGATTGGGCTGACTGTGGAACCAAAAAAATTGGGCCTGGTGTTCGATTGTCCTGAGGCAGGAACATTTGAAGAGGGTTGACTAGCTGACTCAATTTTGATTGGTGACTCAATTTTGACTGAAGAGGATTCAGTTTTATGTCGGGGTTGCTTCCCTGTCGTCGACTTTGGTCGGTAAGGTGGGTACATCTTGCTGTTTGGATCCCTGGAGAAATTCTCTGGTTAGAAAATCAGGGATATGATTGTCAGTACCTTTGATGAATGCAATTTCAAAATCAAAAATACTTAAAATTGCTTGCCATCGAGCAAAAATCTGTTTACTTGCAATATTTTGAACATCTTTTTCAAGCACATGTTTAGCACTTTTGCAATCGACGCGAATTAAAAATTTTTGATTTAAAAGATCATCTTGAAATTTAGTAATACACAAAACAATAGATAAAATTTCTTTTTTAATAGTACTATAATTGTGTTGTGATTGTGACCAAGTTCCGGAATGGAATCTAACTAGTTGTTCAGGATCTTTAGGAGATAACTGCTGCTTTAGGATGCCACCATAACCAATATCTGAAGCGTCAGTTTCGACTATCTTAAAAGAATCTGCTAGAGGGATTCCTAAGCATGGGAGAGTCTTGACGTGAGTTTTAATTTCTTTGATTAATGAAGTATGAATTGAAGTCCAAGGAGGAGGGCTTTTTTGTAGTCTATCAAACAAAGGTTTGCATCTTTGCCTGAGGTTTTGGTAAAAATCTGCAATATAATATAGAGATCCTAGAAATCTCTGTAATTGGGTTTTGTCCAGAATTATATCTGGGAATTTATCAGCAAAATGGATAACTCTGTCAATTGGAGTAATTTGCAACTGATGAATGTTGAATCCTAAAAATCTGATTTTTGTTTGAAATAATTTTATTTTGGAGGCCGAAACCACAAGGCCATTGGTTTTAATTATATGAAAGAACTGATTTAAATGTTTCCAATGTTGTTCAATGGATTGGGAATAGATGAGAACATCATCTATGTATACGATTGAGAAATGACTATAAGGATTGAATATATCATTCATTATGTTTTGGAATTCACTTGGTGCATTTTTGAGACCAAATGGCATGACATTCCATTCATAATGACCGAAAGGAGTGACAAATGCTGTTTTATATTTGTTATTTTCATGTATCTGGATTTGCCAGAAACCAGATTTCATGTCAAATTTTGAGAATATGACTGACTTATCTAATCGATTAATAAAGTCTCTCTTGTTAGGAATGGGATAACGAATCCATTCTAAAACTGTATTGAGGGGTTTGTAATTGATAACTAACCTAGGCGTACCTCTTTCAAGTTCAGCATTCTTCTGAACATAAAAGGCAGCACAGGACCAAGGGGATTTACTGTGTCTGATAATTCCTTTGTTTAGTAAATCTTCAATTTCTTTTTTACAAAATTTCATGATTTCATGATTCATTTGGATTGGTCTTGCTTTAGTTGGTATATTCTTTTCATTAAATTCTTTTATGTATGGAAGATTGACAATATGTTTTTTTCTATGCCAAAAGGCAGTAGGAATATCTGAACATAATTCATTAATGATTTTTTCTTCGAAATTCTTAATTTTTTGTTGAAGTATAGGATTTTGTAAATGTTCATCAATTCTTTTAAAATTTATTTTTTCTTTAAGAAAAACAATTTGTTTTTGTTTTGATTGAATTAAATTTATTGTTTTTGAAATAGAATTTTCTTGAAATGCCTTTAGAGTGTGTATTTCAGGATTTGAAAGAAAATGAAATTTAACTGGCTCACCAAAAGGGTAGGTGATGATGTCATCGTATTTAGTGGTAAATGGGTAAAGAAGGGTAATAAAGGGAAGACCCAGAATTACTCTATCAGTTAAATTTTTTACTAAAACGAATGGGGTTTTGAAACAAACATTATCTTGGCAAACATGGGCTTTAGAAATCTCATATTTAATATCCATTTTTGATCCATTTGCGGATCGAAGAGATTCTTTTGTTTTTTCAAAATATTTAGAAGGGATGAGACCTTCTTGAATACAATTGAGATCTGCACCAGAGTCAATGAGTGCAGTTGTGATTAGTTGAAAATCTTTTATTTGTAATTGAATTGTAACATACCATTTTTTCAAATTAATTTGTTGAATAGTATTATTTTCAGAAATTTCTTCATTAATTGATGAGAAAGGAATATCATTTTCTGGAAATTGTTGTGTCGTAATGATTCGAGAGTCTATTTTGATTATGTTTAAATCGTCTTTAATTTCTTTGTTTTCACAAGTAAGTTTTAACTGTTGTTGTTGCAGAGTTTGAATCTGTGTTTTTATTATCTTGATTTCATGTTGAAGATCTTGAACTGTTATTTCTTGTTTTTTGTTTTTAAATTTATCAAATGTTGTAGTAAGAGATATTTTTTCTTGGGGAGTTTTAATTATATTTTCTTGGGTGATTAATTTCTTTAATTTTTTAAGGTATTCTGTTTTGAGTTCTGGGTTGTCAATTTTTCCGATTAAATCAATTAATAATTCTTCTTGTTCTTCTTGTTTTGAAAGAACATTTATTGATTTTGTTTTGCAACAGGTGTCTCCACACCCTAAGGTAATGTCTGGTGATGAGGAATCATCAGAATTGGTGGAAGAAGATGATGAATCAGTCCTTATAAATTGATTATCAGAATCTTCAATCTCAGAATCAGTGTTTTGGATTTCTAAGATTTGAATAAGTTTATCTTGTTCTTCTTTACTGATTTTTAATTGTATTTTTTACTGGGCAGTTGTTTGCAAAGTGACCTGGTTTATTACACTTGTAACATTTGGTTTGACTTTTATCAAAACCTTTTTTATGAAATTGATTATTTGGCTTTGAATGTTTTTTCTGAAATTTATTTTTGGAATAAAACTTGTTAGGTTCAAAATTATGATTTTTATTATGAGAATATTTGTGTTTTCTGTTAAAAGAATATTTGTGTTTCCTTCTTCTTGAGGGGGGAAGAGAAGGCAAACCATATTGTTCGCAGAAATTTCCTAATTCATATTTTGCTGTCTTTTTATCAGATTTATTTTGAGCATTTAATTTCATATCAATACACATTTTCAATCCTTCCTTTTGGATTGTGGTAATGATATTTCCATATGTAAGGGCATCATAATCAATGTACCCAGCGTCACTACTTAAGACTTGTCTGATTTTATGTGCAAATAGTTTTGGTAAACCATTGATAAACTTTTCTTTCCAAAATGGTTGATTACTATCATCTCGAAGCATGACTCTTGAGATGAATACGTCTTTATACCATTTAAAATCACTTAAAGTTGGACATTTTAAATTACTGAGTTGATCATGTATTCTGGATGTAATGTGACTAGGAGTTCCAATAAAATGTTTTATTATAGTGAAAAATAATGTATTTACTGAGTCTGGTATAGCCGTGCCAGTGCGTTCATCAAAAATGGCATTTCCATTTTGATCAAGACTGACTGAATGTTTGATTTCTTGTCGTGCTTCTTGGGTAAGGTGTTTATCCCACCAAGAATGAAGCATTCCGGTAAAACCAGTAGCCAGAATGTCAACAATTTCAGATTGAGTGAAGTTGTGATTGGTTATATAACTGTTGGCTGTCATTGACATATGGTGTAACTTATTTAGGATTTCTTGTTCTGATAAATTATCAATGTTCCATTCGTAAGTTTTATCAGAAGAAACAGAGAATTGATTATTGTTAAAATTACTTGGTTGAATGTCAATTGGTAAAGGTTTTTCAATACTATTTTTAAATCTTAGTTTTCTTGGATAATTTATTCTGGATATATGTAAGTCTTGAAATGTTTTATTTATTTTGGAAATAGTGCTTGAATCACTATCAGATGAGTTGGATGAATCTTCATTATTATGAATTACTGAGATTTGGTTACTTGATTCTGTTTTTAATTCTTTAAGCATTTTTTCAATCTTTTGTGTTGTAGAAATAGGTTTGTGTGTTGGTTTATTAAGATTAGAAAAATGTATTAATGGTAAATCAGGTTGAGATTGAGGTAGAATACTGACTTTAGTACAAATTATATCAACTTTTGTTTCAATTTTATCCAATTGACTTCCAATATTGATTAAACTTTGATTTGAATAATTATTTTGTTCAATAATTTTTTTATGATCTGGGTCATGTTTTTCATCAATTATTTTAAAAGGTGAAGCCGGAATTTGTGTTTGAAGATGATTAATTATTATAGTTTCAACTGGAGGATGTGTGGAAGTAATTGCTGAATTAGTGGTTATCCATTTGGATTTAGTTAAAGTTTGGATTTTGTTTTGATTTATTAAATCAATAAAGTCTAGAAAATATATTTCAGTTTTGGTTTGGATCATATGATTTTTCCATTCTTGAAATAGTTGTTTTCTTTGTTCAATTAAAGGAAATTGTTGTCGATAGAGATTTCGACGTGGGATGTTCTGTTCTGAATTTAAATCTTCATCTAGTTTTGGATAATTAATTATAAAAGGATTTGTGAGAGTGTTTAACTGAGGATTTATTGGAGGAGTGACTAAGAAATCTCCGACTGTAGGAGTTGGTGACATGTCGTCTTCTTCTGCCAGCACTCCTGTCGTAACTTCAGCTTCATATTGAGGATGATTGACTTGTGAAGAAGTTTTAGTATTCTTAATTTTTAATTTTTGTAATTCGTTTTCCAAATCTTTTATTCTTATCTTATTAATTTCTTGATCGAGATCAGCGTCCCTTCGAGAGAAGGATGATCCAGCCGCTGTAGAACCAGCAAAAGATTGTCTGGCAGAGACAAAAGGATTTTTAGAAGATTGATCCAGTTGTCTGGAAGATTGACCCAATTCTTGGATTCTTGGCTGTTGACTCGGTCTTGAATTTAGAAAATTGATTTTAACTGTACCATCATTAAGTTGTTGAATAAAATTTAAATCAGTGATATTGTGTTGTATATTAATGGGGTGATTTTCACAAGAAAGAGACCATTCTGTCGGAAGATGGATATCTGACCATTTGATTGTTTGAGGAACTTGGATATTTGCATTTTCATGACTGCTTTGTATTAATAAAGTTTGATCTTTAGGACTTTTATTAATAGCTTGGAAATTCATGTTTGTGTCAGTTACTTTGTAATGGATTCTGTAGACCAATGCTAAAGGTTGAGTTCCCTCTAAGACATTGTAGCCTGAAGTTTTAATGTTTAACTTTAAAACTTTTAAAATATGAGGATCACTAAGGCTGATTGTGAAATCAGGATAGCAATCAAAATGTATTGGCCCATTGAATAGGCTTGATTCAATAATGCCAAGAGTGCTATCACTGAAATCAGTGAATCTAGCATCCCTTAGACATAATAAAACTGAGGCATTTAAACCTTTTCGTGTTAAAGGTTTTACACCAACTTGGACTAGTCCAATATGTAAGAAGTTGTGACCATCTTTTTTGTGTTTCTTAATTGATTCCGGACTGAATAACTGACAAGTTTCATGTTGTTTACTCAGAGCGTAAACTTGCTCAACTGTTTTAATATGATGTTCATTATTAAATGCGGTCAAAGACCATTTTTTCTTGTAAATTTCTTTACTTGGAACTCTTGGAATGTTCCAATCGTTCATTTCAATATTATCATTTGAATGGTATTCGAATTGTTCTTCATTAATTATGTTCGGGATCCTATTAAGTGAAGATCTAGAGCTATTAGAGGTAACTGAGGGAGATCTAAAAAGTCTACTCATTTTGGAAGAAATTGAAGACTGCCTAAACGATAAGATAGAAAAGAATCCTATCCAAACTATCAGCCTAAAAGGCTAAGTTTTCTCTGCTCCGCTCATGCCGCAACCGCTCGGGCCTCACCTGGGACTTAACGTTTGGTTCTGGAACCTTACTGTTTGGTTGGGAGAAAACTAAGACGATAGATGGGAAGAAAGGATAGAAGAACAGATCTAACTTAAAATAGAGGACAGCAAACAATCACAACACAAATAGAAATAGATTTAATAAATCAATCTCAAAGACCTCTCTTGGGCGGTAGACCGACCACTTGGGGTTTTGAGGAATCAAACACAATTAATAAAAACAATCTCAAATATCACACCTAGGCGGTAGTCCGCCACCTGGGGTTTGAGATCTAAAATAAAATTTAGAAAGCATACATAAGAACCATAACGCTTATGGCTCTGATACCAAAAAATGCGGAAGTAGCAAATATATATTAAAAATACAGAGTGATATGACTTAAAATAGAGGAAACTAAGACGATAGATGGGAAGAAAGGATAGAAGAACAGATCTAACTTAAAATAGAGGACAACAAACAATCACAACACAAATAGAAATAGATTTAATAAATCAATCTCAAAGACCTCTCTTAGGCGGTAGACCGACCACTTGGGGTTTTGAGGAATCAAACACAATTAATAAAAACAATCTCAAATACCACACCTAGGCGGTAGTCCGCCACCTGGGGTTTGAGATCTAAAATAAAATTTAGAAAGCATACATAAGAACCATAACGCTTATGGCTCTGATACCAAAAAATCCGGAAGTAGCAAATATAACGGAACCATATATATATATATTAATGCAGGCTTCTAATGCAGGATGAAATGGAGTATCATTTTGACATGTTGACATGAGGATAAATGTAATTTTGATAGTCTTTTTAAAGAAGATGGATTTTGGTAGAGAACATGGAGCTGGAACGTTCATAGGGGAATTGAATTTGAGAATGGTGAAGCTTATATTAGTTGTCTATGAATAGCCGAGTCGTAAATGGAACTTAGGGTACTATGTCCTCGAAATGATTTTAAGTATTAAAGTCATATCAAGAATGAAATGGTTATTCCTTTTGGTTATGTTTGAAATATTAAGTAAAGAGGTGAACTTTGGGGACATGAGTTAAATTGAAAGTGTGTAAATCACCATATCCCGAATGAGTTAATCAATTCAATGAGTTGCTTGGGAAAAGTTAATATTCTAGTTGAGTTAAATGTATTTCTCTAATTATGGAATTTGTGTAAGCCTCTACGATGTTGTTTCTTCGTTCCTACATTCTTAGAATGGAATTGAGGTATTAATTAGATAGAAAGTGGATCGTCGCAGGATTTTGTCGGAGGCTTGAGTTGGGAAACCTCGGCTTGGCAACTAACACAACCGAATCACTATGAGTGGACACTTTGTTTTTAAATAAATAAGCATGTATGGTTTCTTTTGGAAATTATCGTTCTATTTTTTGAGTTTATAGTATAATTTCGGTTTATGATAAGGTCTTGAAATTTATTTGAGTTTGATGCATCGATTAAGAGTTGGTCATGATTTATGGATTTGAGCTCAAATTATTAATTTGGTATTTGAGTTTTGATATTCCTTATGATATTTGGATTTAATTATTATTGTTTTATTTGTTGACTTTGAGATTTATAAAAGATTTCCGAAAATGGGATTTTTGGTAGTTCTCTATTATAATTTTATCGTTTATTTGTGAAATATCGATCTTGACCTTGAGAATATTTTAGCGAGTATTTCGGGTTGAGATATTAATTACAATTTATACTTGATAATTAAATCTCGCTTATAATTAAGGATTTGAGACTAATTTGATGTGTGAGACACGTCATTGAGTTTTATTTTAATTTCTTTTGATGATTTCCAAGTACGGTTGGGAACCGTATCATTCGTATGATCTTGGAGAAGCTTTATGAATTTAAGTGATTTAGTATGATTTTAATCACCATACTAGGGTCGCTCTTATTCATTTCTAGCTAGCCTTTATTAGCGGTCTTCACCATAGGTGAGTCGAGCGCTTAGCGTAGGACATTACTATAGCCTGAGAGACACCGATCGATTATTATTCGTTGTTAGCTAGTCTTTATTAGTGGTCCTCATCATAGGTGAGTCAAGCGCTTAGCGTGAGACGCTATTAGAGTCTGGGAGGCTCTGACCCGAGCCTGGGAGGCTCCTCTTACATGGTGATATTTCTTCCCCTTGTTTATTTATTCAGTTATGTATTTGATTAACCAGCGGGGCTGGTTTATCTCTTACGAGAATTATGTATTTAATTAATCAGCCGGGCTGGTTGTCCATTCTTTCGTGATTCTGGTTATAAAGTTAAATGTTTGATTAAAGTTTAAACGTGGAAAAATATTTAAATTACATTTTTATTAAATTAATTAATTTATTTTTATCCACTCACTCTAACGTTTTCAATTCCTTTCTCTTGGGCCCTTCGGTTTCAAATGTCCAGATTACAGGTTAGCTTAGAAGACGTCGGGCGTACACGGAGTTGAGACATAGTCAATAACACAGCTTTTGCTGGCTCTCTTATCTAGGTTTCCTTCATTAGAATTGCTCTGCTGACCTTCGAGATTGTTGTAAATTATTTAAGGCATGTTATATTCCTGGTGTTGGTATAGAGCTGGGAGAAGGGTGGTTTTAGGAGTTTGTGGATGGTTTGTTTGATTATAGAAGTGTATATTTGAATTTGACAGATATGGTTATCCATTTTCAAAGGAGGTTATGCCGAATTTTTTTGGTAAAATTTCTCTTGATATGGATCTCACAAGGTTTACTCTAGATTTCAGGAGGAAATCCGGAGTGAGTCATGACAGTTAAGACCCTATAAGAGCTAGCTAAAGCTACTGAGATTCAGCAGCATTTAGCACTACTGAGATTCAACAGCATTTAACACTACTAAGGTTCAGCAGCACACAAATAATCAAAGTTGTTTATAATAACTTTGCTTAATCAAATGCTTATATATCATACTAAAACCATACTAAAACTAAAAGGGAAAAAACCACGTACAAATGTCGTCTAAAAAGGTAGACGTTTACACTAGAAAGCCATTAACCTACACAAACTGAATCAACGTACCTAAACATCAACATGAGATCTAGAGACCCAACGGTGTACTGTCCGTCAATGAATAGGGGATCGCCTTGACCAATTTGTGTATGGATCTTTGTTTCTTGCTCGAGGTGACTACTCCCCAACTGCCTCAGGAGAGGTAGTCTTCTCCAAAGTACCCATTTCTGGCCCATCAAGAAACGGCTCAAACAAAGTCAACTCAGGCCCAACGGTCAACCTATTAGGGTTTCCCATCGGAGAGCACAAGGCGACCAGCTTGATGTCGTCCTCGTCAGCCCAACCATGCCATTCGTCATGCCTAGCAGCCTCTAGCATTGGACCATTCCAGGGCCACCATTCCTGTCTAGCAGTCGTTGTCTCTGCCGCTGTCAAGATGTGAGATCTGTGTCCAAATCTAGAAACGTTGCCTCTGAGTGCAAAGACACCCGACCATCACTTGTTATTAGGGTTCCAAACGGCGATGCCAGAAGAAGAGCTCTGATTCGAGTCTGACCACGATTCCTTCCAAACATCACCGTAATGCTGTAAAAAGATTTACAAGTTGTGAGTGGTTGTTAATGGAGTTGAAGTTACCCAATTATGACGAGTAGCTATCAATTTATGCTTAATTGCTCTGCATATGGTCTCTTTAACCAGATCTTCTTAAGGAACCAGGGGCAATCCAAATTCTTCGTAAAAGATTTTAAACTAAAAAAAATTGTGTTTCACTTGATTAGTAATTACCGAAAGACTAGAAAAATATCGCCCCTCTGCCAAAAGAGATTCTACCAGGAGTACATCTCCATAATAGGGTAACTTCAGCAAATTCACAATGAAAGTCTCGACTTAATCATTCTCGCTCGGCCTTTCTTCCATTGCTTTAACCCTTTTCAGTGTTCACAATCTCCTAATCGTTTTTCTTATGAAATTGTGATGCACATCTCTAGGACTTTATGGCATGTCTTTAATTGGATGGTTGGCTGTTATTGATATATGAGTATACTGGTATCTACTAAGTAGTAGGTGAAAGAATAATTGTACATGTCCAAAGTAGGGTGAAAGATTAATTGTATATGTACAATTGTACAAACCTTATAGCCCTGTCCAACACAACACACACACAGATCGATCAGCAACACAACACACAGATCGATCTATTGGGGAAGTCAAATGTATTGAATGTATGTGGGTAGTATCATACAGAGGCTTGAAATATGTAGTCTAGTATACAGATATTGTTGAAGATGGATCAGAAACACCTAGCTGGGTATCTCTGTGAAACAGAGATGTAATAGCTCAGTTATTTCAGCTTCGATCATCTGGGGAAATAGTCATCACTTCCATCTTCAACAATATTTTTCTCCAAATAGACACACAGCTTGTAACTAGAATTCTAAAACACCATACGGCAACTTCTTCAATATGTTGTACCCAGATTTTCCGCCGTGGCGTGCATTACAATCATTATCACGACACATCAATCATCAACGACAAACCATCAAGCACAACCCAAAGCCAAAGATCGAAGGGGAAGTCATAAAGACACATGCATCTATACCATAACCCCATATACCATCACAGACCCGAATTCCAAAGAGACCAAAACAACAAAGAGAGAACGATCCAAACTCAAAACACATGAACAACACAACTAATCTGGTAGTTCACAAACCATTGAAACAAGATGAGATTCAAACCAACATCAAAACCATAGATCAAAGATACGAGCTTTCGATCCATAAACAGATCGAATACGTTTGATTATACAAAGAGAGACTGAACGTCGAGAAAGAATCTGAGAGACCCTTTTCCCATTTTAATTTTCTTTTCTTTTTTTAGAAATCCCGTTTTAATTTGGTGCATACAAGAGCGTAGGTTTCTTCTTGGCGATCACTCAAGTTCGTTTGTTTAGTGATCACTCACAATGAAGATTACATCATGGTATAGTAACGTCGTCCATGCTAACATTTCAATCAGCTTGTTTTCTTTGTTATTGTACATCGGAATATTTCAATCAGCTTGTTTTCTTTGTTATCGTACATAGGAATAGAAGAAGCGATGCGATGACCTTTCCTGGTATCTAGGCAGTGTCTTCCGGTAGTGCGTTGTTTAAGTGGGTAGCACTTTTTCCATCACTTTCACTTTTTCCCATGTACATAACTATCGTACATATATAAATTGCTTATAAACCTTCTTCCGTAGAGAAATTAGCATGGTAGCTCTATAGAAGAATCTGCATTAAGATATATATTTTCAAGGATAAGGAGATCAATAACATTGATATATATGAAACAAGAGACTACAAATCGTAAACCGGATTGACTGAACGGCTGAACCTATACATGATAAAGACATGTATAAAATTCTAATTGAAAAAGCATACGTGTGTAAAACATATACAACACAGCTCATACAAAAGAACTTCATTGCATATAAAAAAAAAGACCTTCATGTTCGCTGAAAAACAAAATATATCATTCAAATACCACCAACACAAATATTTAATGAAATCAAAACATGTAAATTCATTAATGGAGTGAGATCTGATCCAAGCAGTTGTAAGATTAAGTGCCCAAAAGACTTCAGGAGGATTCAGTGCATCGCTTTATACAAAGAGAAACTGTAGATCGAGAAAGAGAAAGTGGCTGAGACGGAATCACATATCATTAACCCTCTTGTTCTCAAGAGTCATCTTTTTGTATAAAGAAACAAATAAACCCTAATCTTGCTCCAAGGGCCTTTGTGAATACTTACATGTAGCCAAGGCTTTAGGTGATGTAGGAATTTATATGACCCCTGTTAAACAAAAACCACTGAAGCAAAGATCAGATCAAGCCAATATCCTAACCATAGCTCAAAGATACGATCTTTCCAATTCACTAGTCTATACAAAGAGAGACTGAACGTCAAGAAAGAATCTGAGAGTTTTCTCTAAGACTCTTCCTCTTCAACAGTCATCTCTTTGAATAGACTAATGAAATGAATCGTTTATATTAACAACGCTGATTGCTCCAAGGGCATGAAAGAGAGAAACAAAAGCACCGATCCAGTTCATCGATCTGCTTATACGTACTGCGTGTATAAGCAAATAGAATGAAACCCTCCCTCAAAGAGGTAAAGGAAACGGCGCAGAAGGATGAAAGGTATGAGAGAGGTGATGTCTTCTTTGCCTCTTTGGGTGAGGTTGGTGGCGCTTATATAGAGGTAGACGAATGGGTGACGTGTTGTTGTACGTAGCACCCCAAGAAAACCCTAGTCAAAGGTCAAGACCTAAAAATGTGACGAGATGGATGACTGACCAAAGCCCAGAATATCTCTACTCTAATAAAGCCGAGCGATCAACAAATTCACTAAAATGTGAACTGCCTATTTGGCCCAGCTATCACGTTACCCTTGCAACCAAACACGAAGGTTATTATGGTAAAGAGATAAAAAAAAACAAAATAAAAAAAACAAGATAAATAAAAAAGGAGATAACTGAGGAGAGAAAAGTAGGAAAAAGATAACTGCAATGGGTGAGAGTTTTAATTGCCAAAAAAACTCCCCAATCCCCACTACCCACTAACTTCATAAAATAAAAAAATAAATAAATAAAAACAGTTACAAATGAGAAAAAAAAAACTATATATTGAAAACGTTTTTGACACGCGAGTATCGCAGATATAGAGGCTAGTAGTAATAAACCTGGGCTTAATTAAAAGTTCAAAGTTAAAACCAACCCATTCTAGTTTACGGCATACAAGAGAATGAAATTACTTGCTTGGTGACTACTTATTTAGCAGCAAATGTAAGAAAAGATTGCTGCACAGCTTGCACTCCCAAAATATAAATTCATTGGTACATCCAAAATATACAAGACCCACGTTATAATCCTATTTATTACACAGTTTTTTTTTTTTTCAGTTTTAAAATATAGAAAATCAGTCATATCGCTAATCCGAATTCTAGTTGAAATTGTCATAGATGTAACATCGTAGCCTAAAGCCAAAGTTACATGGATTTGAATAATCCTTTTTCCTCTTTCTTTTCAATTTTCTTCGTCTTTCTTTTCAATTTTCTTAATTATGATACGGGCATATCCTTTGAGATTGAAAATGCTTTGAGTACACTGAAATATCATCCGGAAACCAAAAACCATATGCAACGTACGTTAGATCATCTGAAACATATCACAAATTTGCAATATATTTCTTTTGTAGAAAAGCGTTGAGAGAAGTTCAAGGATTAGGAAACCAATAACATTAATATGAAACAAAAAGAGACTGGAAATCGTAAACCGGATTGCCGAAACCTAAACAAGAACAGCTCATACAAAAGACCCTCATGTTCACTGAAAAAAGAAAACAGATATATCATTCAAATGCCACCAACACAAGGCTTTCATGAACACAACCGATATGTAACTTCAACAATAGATCGAGTGAAATCTGATCCAAGCAGTCGTAAATTAAGTGCCCAAAGAGATTGCAGAGGGATTCAGTGCATCACTTCATACAAAGAGTGACTGTAGAGAGCAAGAGAGGGATTTACATATCGTTAACCCTCTTGTTCTCAACATTCATCTCTTTGAATAAAGAAATATATGAACCCTCATCTGGCTGATAAAGACGACTGCCTTGCAGTTTGCCTTTGTGAATACTAAATATCTACAGTGTAACCAAAGCTTTGGCTGATGTAGGTATTTATAAGAGGTGTCTGCGCACCTTCCAAGCAACTGAGGTAAAAAAACCCTAGTGAAACTCGAACCACCATAGTCAAAACTCAAAACAACAAAACAGATATATTTTCGTTTCTTCTATAAAAAAAATTTAAAAACAAAACAAAACAAAAAAGAATATGAGGAAAGTGGCGTCACTGGGTTAACTGTGTCCGGAATGACGAAAGGCAAGGAAGAGTGGCTCGACAGGTCTCAAAACTCACAAGCTACCTTAGTATTAGAATGAACCCCAAAATAAGAGACGATATTAATATTTGCAACATTTTTCTAAAGACAATTTGATGAACCGCTGCTTTACATGCATGTTCCATGTTGACATCTTTACATATGTCTTGCATCTTGAGGCACGATTTTCATTTTTGACTTGAACTTTATATACTCACTAGCAGCAAGCCAGCAACTGAAGAGGTTCCTTATCAACAAGGCGAAACGGTATTGACCTAAGAAACAATTTCACAGCAACCGTATTCAGGTACTCTTCTACAAGATTAATGTACCATTGGCTACAAGTGCTGTGATACAGTAAATTGACTGTCCCTTGTGGGATATCCCTCGTAGTTCCAAGTAAACTATCTCTTTCCAATGCTAAAAGTAATGGTACACGTGTCTATCCTATAATGAGATGCAAGCTAAACTCAGGTGAAGAAATCTAAGTGAAAAGCCATATTCAAATTGATGAGAAGCATTAGGATTAATGTAGCTGTTTTGTCCAGTCAAACGGCGCCCACTCTTGATCAAACCTCTTAACGGCTTGCTTTTGCGCTTCCACTGGCTCATACCTTCCACGACGATGCATGTCTTCCGCAGGCAACTCTAGCATGCCTCTTATAACATTCAGGCCAAGGCTGCTATTGAACTGTGTTTCATCATCAATCACGTGGACGAACCCCTTCTTTAAACCGAACTCCACATGGAAATATGGGAAGTTAGCTGGAACTGAACCTCGCAATCCCTTTACACTTGTATCAATAAGCTTTTTGGCATTGTGTTGGCTCCACTCATCTTCAGCTTCATCAATTGCCTGACAGATTTTAATTTTCAGAACACAGAAATTAAAATCAGAGACTGATAAAACAACAATAATATTTGAATCACATATCCATTCAGCACATTCCTACTCAGAACCTAAGAAAATCAATTTCTACATTTATAGCATATAAAGCAAGTGAATCTAGTGTTCAACAAAATAAATGTACGATATGAATCATATGATGAATTTCCACATGAAGAATGAGCAAAGCCTTTTCATAACAAACAGCAGAAACTCAATGCCTTTGGGAGGAAACAATAATTACCTTCTTAAAGTATAAGGGAGCGTCTTTAGCTATATCCTGGGGCAAAGGAATGCACTCGATTATACAGTGGCGGCGCTGTTGAGCCAACCCCATCACTGTTTCAAGGAACACAACATCCTTCTCTTGCTTTGCAAACATCATAATAAGGCATTTCTTGAAATTTCGAATTTCTTCCCACACATGATCATCAAGAGTTCTTGTGGCTGGTACATGCTGTTGAGAATTATATAGATTAGAACAAAACATGTACAACAAAAAATAGAATAAAATTACGGCCCCTAGTAATGAGATCAATTTTAATGTTTTACATTAGATTGAAATAGGTCGAATTTAGTACATATTAACCCTTTTTACAAAGATGAGAGATTATACTGCTCACATATTTATAAGAGCTGATCAGGTTCTATTAACCCTTTTTCATTTGGATTGAAGATGCCATACTTATAATGCCCTCATATTTGGTATATCATGATCTGTCTGGTGCAATGGAAAAAAATAAAATAAAAAACAAAAAAAAACTACAGCTACCTGTCAAAGGACTAGAAAAACGAAACAAAAAAAAATCAAGAGAAGCAACTAGATCAAGCTTACCTGCATTGGCAAAATGTAGCAATGACCATCCACTACAGGCTTCTGCTGTGGCAACATCAAATATGAATAATTTCCAATTGCCACAACCAGATGCGCTGGTCTCTTCGGATTTTCAAAACAGAAAAGGCAGCGTTCTTGCTGAATGGAGAAACGATTTGCAAATGTATTATTCTGGGTGACCTTGCGATCATCACTTCCCTGCTTCTTTTTAGACTTTCTGCTTGGACCATCATCAAAGTCATATTCATCATCTGCCCGACCAGATATACTATACTTTTTGTTCTGCATTATCTTTTGGGCTAGATGCATGTCACCATCATCATCCTTTTTCTTTTGACAGAGTGACATATCCTGCATAGCATATCTAGATAAAAGGATCTCTTATTTAGCACAAGCATACCATCCAATAATTTACAAATTACATAAAGAGGAAAAAAACCCGATGAGAATAGTGCATAGGCGATTAAAGAACAAATGAGCAGTACTTTCAACAAACTGTAAACATGCCCAAAAGAATTGACTATGTTTGTTTAGGAATATTATATTGCAGTACAATTCCTTTTTAAACAATGAATCCTTGGGGAATTATGGCTTATTAGCAAAGGGGTAAATGGCAGGAAATAGATCAATGTTTGAACAATCCTTTAAAGGAACTACAAAGAGAACCTTTAATTAATAGTCCATCACTCAGAGCATGCAACCCCATGTTTTCAGAAGTACTGTTTTTCACTATATGAATTCTTTTTATAAACTAGGGAATCCTTCCGAACTGCAATTTTATTCAAACAAAATAAAAAAAATACAAAAGGAAGCAAGGAGAAACATTACCTGTTTGTACCTCTTTCAAATTGTGGTCTCCTTGGATTTTCTCCACCACCCTGCTTTCCCTTAAGATTTTCTACTTCTTGCTACAAACCCCCCAAAAAAAAAAAGTTAATTAATTACTGAAAGAAACAGATAAAGTCTAGATGTATTTAAATGAGTGTCTTTTAAAATCCAACCTTTTTTAATTTGTCTAACATGTGCATTAACCTTTTCTTCATGGTGTTAATCACTTGCTTGACTTTCACCCTACTGTATTTACAGGGACTAATCTTAGTTGAAGCTTCTCTGGGCTGTAGCCCACAGAGAAATTTTTACCCAATTAACTTACTACGTGTGTAATTATATTTATGAAAGAAAATATTAGTAAATAGCCCAGCCAATCAATCTCTCTCTCAACTAACATTTCTACCTTTTTAACTTTTCCTTGCTTTTTTCGTTTTAGTTTTTAATTACACTTGTTAATTAACCAAAGCAGCCAACTCTACTTTGGATTTTTATTTTATTTTCTTTACCACCCTCTATTTATTTATGGACTTGAATGGATTGAAAGTCATGACGAACTTCTACAATATCAAATAAGTACTAAATCATTTATATATCTATCATCCGATTAGAGAAAAGTCTATATACATATGCCTTAATTATATCATACTCTAGCTATAGTTGACCATTTGTATCATGCTACTGTATGTCCATAACATTTGTCAAAAAATATTTTCTAAATTGTTTTGTTCATATTTTTACCTTTAAAACATTTAAATCATTTGTTGAAGAAAGAAGAAAACACTGCTTATTATGTTGAAATAATAAATAAAAAAATTTATGTGATAAACTTAGCCCAGGGTATTTAAAATTCCTGGATCCGTCCCTGTGTTTTTATATGCATTTGTTCAGTCAAAAAATGATCCTTATGCTCACCTAATGGGATATGCTTTAACTATTTTCTTATGACCATAACAAAGGAAAGTACAGTCCCTGAACAAAGATAAGACCAAATATTCGCAACAAAGAGCATTTTCACTGCATCATATATTGGATATAAATTTATTCCAAGTTGCTAAAGAGAATAGGCTTCACATCAAATGTTGATGACACATTATGGTTTCTCAATCCACTAAAGACTAGCTTAAAGCATATCAAGCTGCATAGCACACACACAGAGAGTATTGCATATGTCTTACCAGAAGTTCCTCAGCTTCCTCAAGCTTCCCTTTCATCTTAAGCTGATAAGCCTTAGCTGCCAACTGGTTCGCACTCAGATCACCTTTAGAGGCAGCTGCACTGGCTTCGCTGGGTTTTCTCGTGTCTAGTACATTTTCGTTAACAGGATTTCTGGAATCATTAGTCTGCTTACGAATAAGTACACTCAGGAAGCTTCCATCGTTGGAAAACCTGTTTATGCTAGACACTGCATCTGCTAGAAGAGCAGAGTCCTTGGTAGAGACATCTCGACTCTTTTGACCCTTTTGTTTTCTCCAGGAAAAAGAACCTTGAACATTAGGCTCCCTCATTTCAGGATGTCGGATAGATACATCCTTTCGACTAGTGTCCTGGTAGTCACATGCATGTAGCTTGTAAGAAAGACCGCAACATTAATTATACCTAACATATGGTTTATGGTTTGTAAACTTTACTTCACATTTCACCTTTATAAACTTTCCTAAAATACAAAGCTCAAGGATATTCCCATATACCTTTTTATCCATGTCATTGTTGGAACCTGGCTGCTGTTCCTCACTCACCCCTTTTTTTCTACTTTGTATTGCATGTAAATGAGCACGAGAATGGGCTGCTTTATTTGAATGCACAGAGGCCACTAGTTCACCGAGAGAACCATGACGCTCCCCAACAACCTGTAAATGCCAATTTAAAATGCATTAACAGAAGAATGTGGAATGAGATACTTGCTCTAACCTAGAAGGCAAAGATAGAATACCTCGTGGATCCCTTGTCCTTCTCGAGCTGCTTGCTCTTGTGCCCGCTTCCATGCTTTAAGTCTCCAACTTGCACCTCCATCCCCAACAACAGAGGAAGGTAATTTCACACCAGATTTAGGTTCATCATTATCTTCTGGATAACCGCTTCCATCATCCTTATAATATGGATTTAATTCCTTAGGATTAACCTTCTTTATCTAAAACGCAGAAATTAGTTATTAGGTAAGCAAAATCACAATCTTTCAAAGCTGAAAGAGCACAAACATAATCATAGGCACTTTTATTTGGCAAGAATAACATTTCACCAAAATAGCCCAGAAGAATATACAATTCCCCATCATTTGAGCACAAGCCGGAAGGGATAAAAACTGTATGTTTCCAATAGCAGAGTCCAACTATGCATACAACTCCAAGAAGTATAACGTCCCCAATAAAAGAACTCAAAGTAACAAAATCAGGTAGCTAAGAAATTAGTTTTTCAATACTGTACGACTCTGGAATCCTTGAACTTCAAAGGCGATAGCGACATATATTTGGTTGGAATATAATTGAGTAAGCTATGAAATTTTCTTTCCATACTGTATGACCCTGAAATCCCTGAACTTCAAAGGCGATAACGACACTAACAACAATATATTTGGTTGGAATATAATTGGGTACGCTATGAAATTTTCTTTCCATACTGTATGACCCTGAAATCCCTGAACTTGAAAGGTGACAACAACTGTAACAATTACATATTTGGTTGGATCAAAAGTAACGTTTATTAACATTTTAACAGAAGCAATCGTGTTGAGTGTAATAGGATAACATAGTTAAGGAGAATGCATTGCTGATCTGCCCCCTGAAAATTAAATTAATTCCAGATTACAAATATATGGTTCTTGAGTACATCAACTCTACTTCTACATTTATATTTAGACCAACCAAAACAAACAAGGATATAGTTGCCATATAAAAAAATCAACAGTATCCCAAGTCATAACTACAATATAATAAAATTACAAAGATTAAAAGCTCGCATAACAAAATATATGAGTACCTCTTCAACTGGAATTTCTTTGGGCTGGTCCTCAACAGTAATAGCAGGTGTTCTCTCTTTTCCTTCAGGTCTAAGCATCCACTCCAGCCCTATTTTCTTCCTCACAATTTCCCCATCTTTCACCGTAGTAGTTCCTCTACCTCCCTCTATAAAGATAAATATCATGAACATGATCAATACCCTATCATTAGATTAAAAAGGTTTGGAAAGAAGAGAAAAGGCACTTACCAGAATATTCTTCATCCTCCATACCTCTTTGACTTCTATCTCCACTCTTTTTCTTTCCGTCTTTTTGGCTTCTCTTCTTACGCTTGTCTTTCCTATCAGAATAACTATCAGAAGCAGATGAAAGATCTTGTGAACCATATTCTGTTCTACTACTACTTGATCTCTTCTTTTTCTTAGTCTGACGCTTCTTTCTATCTCGGTCAGAGCTTCCCTCACTTTCATTTTCTGAACTATATGATGATGATAAGTATTCATCCGATGAGTACCACTTTTTTTTAGATCCCTTCTTTATTCTCTCAAGTTCTTCGCCATCGGAACTACTGTATCCCGGACTCCTTTTCCTCCTACGCTTACCCACCTTACTACCGGAGCCCTTCTTCTGTTTCTGTTTTGCCGAAGCCTTTAAATTCTCATCCTGTAATAGTAATGGAAAAAATTAATCTACTCTTGTGAAAAATACCGATTTTATAAAAAATAAAAAAATAAACAAAACAAAAGAAGAAGATGAGTAGTCTTTTACTTTATCAATCTGATCTCGAGGTATGAATTTCACTCCAGCAAGCATGATTATATACAAAGCGCTATGATTTGGAGAAGGTAGGTAGAGTCAAACGACCTGCAGACAACTCCCAAAAGCATCAGTATTTGCTAAACCAATATTTCAACATACGTTACTCCTGAACGATGAGAATCAATAATATCATTATAGAAATTGAACTTGGGAATAAAACCGAAACCCAGAGTATGATCAAGTTTTCCATCCGACATTACATTCTTTAGTAATGAACACTCTTACTAATTTTTCAGATTTGTAACCATATCAACGACCAGATACTATTGATTCTGACTTAACTTGGTCAACTTATAACTATTTTAAGCTCATGAATAAGGCAAAATACCACAAGCATTTTCTTGTACATACTAACCAAGGTCAGAACAACCAAATCATGAACAAGACTACATTTTATGCCTATACAGGAGGATACCTAACTAGTGTTTGGGGTCATTTCACACCAAAATCTAATAAAACAACTTTTCCAGTGTAAAACTAAGACACCTATTGGGACAGCAAAAACAAAATGCAAACCACAAATCATGCGAATATAATTCATATTTCTCCTCAACATTCGAGTAAATCTCAAATGGAGCAAATGTAACAACTGTAATAATGGCCATTTTTATCATTTTTCCAGATCATAACTGCATCAACAACTTTTAGATACGGAGATAACCCTGAGTCCCTGACTAATTTCTAGGGCTCAAACTCAACTACTGGGATATACCAAAAGGAGGCAATAAAGATATAATCTCAATCAATTAACTATCTGATTTCAACAGGTACCAAAAGCATGAGACATAAAATCATAGGTGGTTTTGACGTAGTGAGGCCAATAACTTAGGGATGAAAATTAATTAGTCCACTTGATCCTAGTAACTTGTATATTAAGAAATATGGTATCAGAACCCAATTGTATTTAGTTCTAAAACGAAACCAACTATAACACATACATAAGAATCACAGTAAAGTTAAAACAACACCTCCTCTGCACTACACTAAGCAATAAAAAAAGGCTGTAATTTTAGTAACAGGCGCAACAAATATTCCTATACATGTCATTTTTCTTCCAATTTGATATCTATAATTGTTCATTGGTTAAACTATGTAGTGAACATGTAAATCGAATTACGAACAAAAAAAACCAAAAATTTCATAGTCTCTTATTTCTAAACTTCTCTAAGCTCACAATAATTAGAGCGAAGAATTACCAGCGGCGGCGATCGGAGGCGTTGTTGCTTCTCTGCGACGGCGTTAATGTAGCTTATTCCTCAGCAATTCAAAACCCAAGTTTGTAAAGGCTCGAACTTTAAGCACAGAGTGGAGCTATTGTGAGAAGAACGAGCAGCCCAGAAAATTGAAGGACCCTGCGGATTTGGGATTGGGGTTTGTTTGGATAGAAAGGAATTGTTGATTGGGGAAATTGGGGATAGTGAAGAAGTGGGCTAACAGCGATTGGGTTTAACGACGACGGCGATGCCGTTACGTTGGCTGGGATCGTTAAAAAGAGCGGGGGAGGTTCTCTAAGCCTGAGGAGAAGAAGAATTGAAGAAGAAGAAAACCCAGAACCCCCCAAAGTATTCTACGGGTTCCATATATGGACAAGTTTGTCGTCGAAATTTCGTCGGTAAAGGTTGTACGGAAAAAAATAATTGAATACGTCTACTTGTAGATAGATGATTCAAACCGCCTACGTGCACTTACACGGTTGCACCAAACATAAGTAAACATCATTGTTAACAAATTAAATTAACAATCAGGCTAAGATCACATAATCAAATACTGGGTCACACGGCCTAGATGCATAGAAGAAATCCACCAGAGTGGTCGAGTTGGTAAGAGTAAGTTCACCATCTGGGTCTTTGTTGGAAAGACCTAGGTCATAGACGAGGCCTGGGTCCCCACGTGGCAGTGATTTTGGGCTGTACTTTCCATCCACGATTTCTGTTTCTGGGTCGCCACGTTGCAGTGACTGTTTATTGAATTTCATATTAGGTATTTTGAATATGAATAATGATTTTATGTGCTAATAAAATTATTAATAACGTATTTGTTCTTGGATATTTCATATGTGTGTCTTGGTCTTATACCAATAAGATATGTAGTTAGAATAAGACTATGTATTTTTTATCATTACCATATTGATACATTGTAATTCCCTGTATAAATGACTCATACCAATGAATAAGATGATGATTATCTATTCTCTTACTAGATATCTTTGTCTCTACCCTTTTATTCTTGTTCACATTATCATGCACTTTGTTCGACCGCCGCCGCCGCCACTCGTTTTCCCGGCCGCCGTTCGACATCACCAGTTGCCAATCCCTTGGCCGTCGCCCGCCAACGATTTTTGGCTTCCTCCGACTACAATTTTTGACTTCTTCAAGTGTTTAAAGTTTCAATAGGTATGTTTTGAAACCCTAAACTTTTCCAAGTTCAATAACTCATGGAGGATAAAATCTTTTCCTCCCTTATCCATCTTCATTCTATGTTTGGGATTTTGTGTGTGCAGGTACCAAAATCTCGGAATTTTCTTCGCGGGTCAAGAGTGTGTTTGATCACTCTTGTTTCCTTGTCCAGATTGTGTGTGATCAACCCCGACCTTTCTCTGGATTGTGTTTGATCAATCCGATGCCTTTTTTTTTCGAATTGTGTTTGATTAATTCGTGGCTTTTCCGGATTGTGTGTGATCAATCCGAAGGACAAACCATTAAAAACATCGTTTGTGATTTCTATCGAGTCTCATAAAAGCTTGGTTTTGTATGCAAGAGCAATGTAGCATTCTGCTCCTTTGAGTTTTGACGTACTCGATACCTAAGACGAATCTTCACTTGGTATCTATGAAATCTTTCATTGGAAATGATTAAACCACATGTTTTGATCCCAGGCTAACAAGCCTAGATGCCGAGATTTCATATCTCATGCGCTCAAAGTCTTTGACGTGCCACATTGACAAAAGCCTTCAATGACAATCTGTACAAAAAGTAATGACCATAATGTACTGTGGAATACACTCATGGAGCGTTTCTTGAAACGTTCATATAACTCTACTTGTTGAGTTATTAGTCAAGTGGATTGCTTACCATTTTAAATGACTACATATTTTCGATGATCTTTTCTGGCATCATGATCCATAATCTTTAGCGGATTCAATCATCATCAAGTTCTCTAGGCCCTCCAAGTTGGTTTGGATTACTAACGAGACTTGATTTTGATCATACAATTGCAAACGAGATTGTATATTCGCTAATGCGATAAACGTATTTAAGATTGTCTCATAATGTGGGGACAACAATATAGGCCACGGCAATGGCAGAAAACGCCGTGCCGATGTCTAGAAAAGAAGAGGAGGTGTCGCCAGCCCTAATGGCAACACTCCCGGTCTAGACATCAATCTGTCAAAACTACTCATGCCAGCTCAAGAAAATGCAACCGTTGTGGATCTCCGGATCAATTGTTCAAGATTGTCAAGTTCATCCTCAAATCATGAATGCATACAAAAAGGTAAGGAAAATCAATATGAAGACAATAACGTCATCCTCATGATCACGAATTTCAAAGATTCATATTCAGCTCTAGCTATCCCTGACTTTGACATCATTGGCTATACATTGATTTTCTTTCCAAGCTATATGTAATAAGGCTTCGTATCGACGTCCTTCGTCTATTTGAGACCTCGATGTACTCACATTAGCAATAATGAATGCCTTGAGAATTTTTTCGAAGTGAAACTATTCTCCTCTTATAGTTCGCATTGATTTACAAATAAGATATATATTCTTACATCGTCCTTAGAAACATGACATATTGTGCCGATTTTGGTTTATTCCTTTGAAGGTGACTTACGGCATCACATCCTCAAGGAGGGTCGCCCACGTGTTTTCCGGTTAAGTCTTTTACCATATAGCAAATTTTTCATCATCAACTGTTCAACTAGGCTCATCCAAGCTCAGTATGACGAAGATACCCCGACTTATCACTGGTCATCAAACTCAACTACGTGTACATACCAATTATAAATTCAATCAACAAACTATCTGATTTCAATAGGTGCCGAAAGCATGACACATGATAAGCAGTTTTGACGCAGCGAGGCCAATAATTGGCAGCTTAGTAAATTGTGTACTAAGATGAACCCAATTATATATAATTCTAACCATGAAGAAACTCGTAACAATATGACACGTACATAAATAACTACAACAAACTGAAAACAATGACAGTGTCGGATACCCAAAGCAGACTCCTTTGCAGTCTGCACTTGACTAAGCAATAAAAAAGGGCTGTAATTTCAGTTACTATTCATTGGTTAAACTTAGTAGACCAACACACTTCACTTCACCTGACAACAAATTTATATATATACAATTGGTTGGTCGATTGTTCACAATCAAATGAACAATGCATTTTTGTGTAGGTCGACTGTTCGTATTTTTATGTGTTGATTATTTTATTTATACTGATTTTAGAAAACCACAGTACTGTCATTAACCCTATATATATAGGGTTATATATAATCAGTATGATTCTCAATCCTTTACAATACTAACAAAAATCGTACCGATTATATATATAATCAGTACGATTTTCATCGTCAAGGATCAAGAACGATCTGGGAACCGATGTTGGCACCGTGAACAGTGTAAACAGTGTGCGGACCTTTTTACTCTACTAATGGGTTGTGTAATTGTGTATTTACCCTTCGTTTCAACTCTAAGTATAAATTTTATTTTTTTTGCCGCTTCTCGCTCTCTTTCGCCCAACATTTCTCCATCTTTCTCACTCTCTAGACTCTTCTCGAAATAACTCTAACATTTCTCAAGAAGCAGAAGAGTCTATAGATATTAATATATTACCGCGATAAATTATGTGTGATGCTATTAACACATCCATTTTTGCTATTAACACACTCTATATATAGTGAGAATCAATCATCAATTAAATTTAAGTGACAAGTTTGTAAATAAAATAAAAATGTGTAGATATGAAAATAGATAAGTGTGTTAATAGCAAAAATAAGTGTATTAATAGCAATACTCTTGAATCTATTACCTCGCTGTTTCACGGAACTATTTCTGTCATTTTCTCTTCTGTTTTGTATAAGTACAAATCAAAACAATTGGAGCATTTATATTTTTAGTAGAAGTGTATAACACAAGACCAAATAATTTGTTATATAAAAGTCGTTTTTGTGATAACTCTTATATATATATATATGTGTGTATATACATATATATATGAAATATACATAATGTGGATACTATATGCGCGGGTATAAACTCTAGTTGTCCTATATAGACCATTTTGATATCAATAACTGTTCATAGGTTAAACTTAGTGGACATGAGAATCAAATCAAACCTAAAACAGAAAACCTAGAGTTTCATAAACTTCTCTTAGCTCAGAAATTAACCCTTGGAAATAACGAGAGCGTAGAATTACCGGAAAGAAGAACGAGCAGCCCAGAAATTTGAAGGACCCGACGGATTTGGGTTTTGTTTGGATCTCGAAAGGAATTGCTAATTGTGAAGAAGACGGTGTTGGTGCCGTTAGAAAGGGGGCTGAGAGAAGAATTGAAAAAGAAAAACAAAGAAACCCCAAAATTTATTGGGGTTTTTTTTTCTCAAAAAAGAAAAAAGAAAAAAAAAAGAATAAATAAATATAGCGGGTCTGAGTTTCTGGGCCTGGGTCATAGGTCGGGGCTCCATCAATTTCGGAGTCCAGATTAAGAACTCAACCATTGAATCATTGATACTTGTATTTGTACTGTACGTAGATAAATTACAATGATTCAAGGCATATACGTGTGTGTGTAGCCATACAGTTTTCAACTCCTAGATTCAAGCTAAATGAATATAAACATAATCAGCTCTTATTGGCTGAATCAATCTGTTTATTATGCTCTTACAACTCCACTATAGAAACTGAATGCTTAATGCAAAGTGTTACGATCGATTTTTTTTTTTTCCATATCATGAGGGAGATTAGTCACTAGTCAGATTACTATTGCTGTAGGACAATATATATCTTACTACTTGGCTATATGATTGTTCCTTTCTTCGTTGTTGAAAATTCGAATGTTATAACTTGCTAAAGAACTATATATATGCCTAATGCATGCAAAGTGATCCATATTGAAATGAGAAGATTGGTGATAACCAACCCTCTACGGATCCGGACTACGTCAAAACTGAGTCATATGCATGCTTAAGTGAGCCTTAACATACGTAACACCACCATCAGAATAAGCTCATATTATTACCACTAACCTAATAAAACATAAGATAAAATCATAAACAGAATCCGGAAACCGGAACATTGAACTAATTTGATGATTAATGATAGACGATGTCTCGGTGGTTTTACGACAACTGAAGGAGGCCGGGTTAAGAGTTAAGCTGCTAGTACCGACAGTTAATTAGCAATTAATATACTTCGTTATATATCATAGTGAAAGCAACAACATAAGTCAAGAGATCTAGAACGTTGTAGGGGAGTCCATATTAACAGTGTCATCTTAAATATCGACGAATTTGAACTAATCAGGTTTTTTTCTTTCTTTTTAATTTGATCTAATCAGGTTGAGTTGCACAGATCTATATATATCTGAATATCTCTCTTTGGGTAACCAAGAGGAAGGACAACTCCTCGTCCTCTCCCGTAAGTTTATTGAATAAGAGCAAAATTACAAAATGGGTGCAGGATATGCTAAAGCCAAACCCAGAGAACAAAATTCCTATCTCACGTACACAGGAACATGCTAGAATCAGTAGAATATATGTGTTAAGGAATGTAATTACTGCTGCTACCATTTCATGGCAGAGTATCGTCAGCTTGCATATACTGCTGCTACCATTTCATGGTTTTGGCACTTATTTAAGGATCTTTGTCTTCCTCTGAGTTGCCCTAAACTATGGTGTGACAACATAAGTGTCATCTCTCTTGCCTCCAATCCGGTATTCCATACTCGCACTTGGCATGTTGGGGTCGATAATCACTATGTTCGTGAGAAGGTTTTTCGCGGGGAGCTTCAAGTTTCTTATCTTTGTACAACTGACCAGCTTGCAGACCTCTTCACTAAAGGTCTTGCATCTGCACGATTCTCATCTTTGGTCTCCAAGCTTCCCGTTCGTGCACTTCCGATCAGCTTGCGGGGAAATGTTAAGGAATGTAATCACTCTTCATCAATCAAGGATTCAGTAAATCAATCTAGGATTCAGTCATGAAGGCCATTGACCAATCTGGAATTAACCACCCATGCTTCCTGTTCGTGCACTTCCGATCAGCTTGCGGGGGAATGTTAAGGAATGTAATCACTCTTCATCAATCAAGGATTCAGTAAATCAATCAAGGATTCAGTAAATCAATCAAGGATTCAGTAAATCAATCTAGGAATGTTAAGGAATGTAATTACTGCTGCTACTGCTGCTACCATTTCATGGCAGAGTATCGTCAGCTTGCATATACTGCTGCTACCATTTCATGGTTTTGGCACTTATTTAAGGATCTTTGTCTTCCTCTGAGTTGCCCTAAACTTTGGTGTGACAACATAAGTGCCATCTCTCTTGCCTCCAATCCGGTATTCCATACTCGCACTTGGCATGTTGGGGTCGATAATCATTATGTTCGTGAGAAGGTTTTTCGCGGGGAGCTTCAAGTTTCTTATCTTTGTACAACTGACCAGCTTGCAGACCTCTTCACTAAAGGTCTTGCATCTGCACGATTCTCATCTTTGGTCTCCAAGCTTCCCGTTCGTGCACTTCCGATCAGCTTGCGGGGGAATGTTAAGGAATGTAATCACTCTTCATCAATCAAGGATTTAGTCATGAAGGCCATTGACCAATCTGGAATTAATTCCAGATATTCTGTTTATTTCCTTATTAGCTTTACTGTGGATATGTTCAGGCTCTGACTTTAGAGAGCATTAACGTTATTGATTTGTATCCATATTTGTACACTAATGAGACTATATATATAGAGCAATGCAAACTCATGTTTGAGGAGAAATTAGAGGATCACGTAACAGTATAACATGGTCCTACATTCTAATTAAATATTGACACTTGGATTTATTACAACTAAAATATAAACTAAGGTTTTTTTATTTTTTATGAAAAGACCTTTATGGGTCTTTGTTGAGTTTGGACTACGGTTTAGGGTTTAGGGTTTGGGGTTAGGGTTTAGGGTTTAGGGTTTTGGGTTTAGGGTCTAGGGTTTAGAGTTTGTAGTTTAGGGTTTAAAAAAAAGCAACAACAAACCTAAAATTGTTTTTAACAAAATAGCTGATGTAATTTTTCCTTACTAAAATCCAAGTGTTAATATTTGATTGGAATGTAGGACCAAGTCATACTGCCACGTGGTCTGTGGTCCTCCTGTAGCGTTGAAAAATTTCTCATGTTTGAGTTGTGTAATCCCATTACAATTAATTCTCCTTGTTCTTTTTCTTTTTTTGGAAGCGTAGAGAGACTAACATCATCTCCTATGAAAATTTATTGAAAAAATAAAAAATATACAATAAGCTGGAGGACTAGGCTAATGCTAGCCATATAGTACAAAAATCATATAATACCAAGAAAACAAACCAATATAGCAAAAACAAACGAATTAACGAAATTTAAAATTTGGCAGACCCAAAAGATCACTCTCATAATAGGACAAGATAAATTAAGGAGGCATATCCCACCATACTTGCATAGATAGAGAAGTTCCATGAATAGCTAGAGCATCTGCTACCCTATTTCCTTCTCTGAATATGTGAGAAGATTTAAAAGGCATTGTAAAGATCATGTATAGACAATTCAACCACCTAACTCGAAGCTGCCAAGGTACAAGTGAAGGAGAGTGGATATAGTCAAGTACAGTAGAAGAATCTACCTCCAACCAAATGTTCTTCCAATCATGAACCCAAGAAAGCTCTATAGTTGTGATCACTGCCATTATCTCTACCGTAATGGAACTAGGAATATCAATATTATAAACAAAAGCTCCAACAAACTGACCTTTATAATCGCGAAAAACAACGCGGAAACCACGAATACCCTCTTCATGCTTCCAAGCACCATATGAATTTATCTTAATTCATCCAATGATGGGGGGATGCCAAATGATCTCAACCATTCTAGGTGTACGCCTCGATCTACAACAGGCACCAAAACTTTTCAAGATACACAAATCATTGTTGATACCTAAAATTCCACGAGCCCGTTTATCTAAGTTGACATATGCCTATAGCCTTATTGGGCCTTCATCCAAGCCCAATATAGTCGAAGAGACTTCCTTGAAAAGTGACAAACTCAAGTTCCGCCATGCAAACATAACACAGAGACCCAAGCTTTGTCATTTGGAGCTTACAGAGGGGATGTGGTGTGGAAGGTAACAGATCCCGTGAGGCCCATCGTTAAGATGACGTTCATAAATAACTTTGAACATGGGGCCAAAGCTCATGCATGATGGACAAACTCTTAACATGGGCTGGTGAGAGAAATTAAAACCAAGCCCAGCAAAATCTTTAACCCATTAGACCTATTATTTTCGTACCTAAATCCCATGTAGTCTTAAACTTGTCCTAGAAACCTAATACATGTCTCCAAGTGGGAATAGAACTTTTGCTGCTGTAAATCCATATTCCAGGATTTTTGGCACTCCCAAGAAATCTCTTATGTCCCCAAATCTCTACAGTATCACGGTGGCAAGCTACCGCCTTAAACCTGCCATTGCCACCCTTCTGTCTTCCTTTAACCAATCTACTTCCATGGGGGAAACCACCCACCAAAGCTTGGAAACCACCTGTTCAAAACTGAGAGGTTTCTCTCAGACCCTTTGTTTTCCAGCAACAACTCTCCTCCCTCATATTGCCAATAAAAAGGGCAGCTCACTGATGCTGGAAACCATGATTGATAACCCAGAAAACCTTAAGAGATCATGCTTCATCTCTAGAACCCTAGTCCTTTATTTTCAATCAATTCTCATTCCATAAACCCTCTATAACCCAAAATCAAGCTCTCGCACTAAACTCACAGGCTCCCAGCTCCCCCACCATATCCATTGGTAAGTCCTATCGTTGTTTTTGTGAGAGTAGAATCGCTGATGTTACTGTCAAGCAAACTGTTGTTGTTACTGTCAAGCAAACTGCTGCCGTTATTACGAAGTGCATCACAACAGAGTCGTTCTTAGACCCTATCCTCAATCGACTTTGGGCTTGGTTTTGCTTAAGCATTGAGGGCCTTGCTGTTCTAAACCCTACAAGCACAAAAACACCCTCACAATCACGAATTGTATTATGCAAGTGACTAGTTGCTAATCTACTAAAAGCTTGGATATGCCCTGAAACTAGGTGAAAAACCCCAACAACTGAAAAAGTCCTACTCTCAAACCTGATCTAATTTCTTGCATGCCAAATATACCAAAGAATAGAAGTGAAACATATTAACCAAAGTTCTTTAAGTTGAGGACTCCTCTCCATGTCTAAACCTAAAATAAAAACCTTAGCAATTGTGTTTGGAATAAGGCCAATATCAAAAATGTAAATGAAGTGATTCCAAACTGATGCAGCAAAAGAATGATGGAGAAAGGTGTGATCTAGAGATTTAGTACTATTACCACAAAATTCACACCATAAAGCCAATGCTACTCCTTTACAACGCAAAAGATCATCTGAAATTACTGTACCTCTCATAACCTTCCAAGCATACAAGGACACATGAGGCAAAATAAATTTAGACCATAGAGGCTTACCCCATGGCACTACATGGGATGCTTGTTGTAGAAAGAGAAAGGCTTGCTTAGCGGTTTTGTCCTCCATTGAAGGATTTATGGAAATAGGAACTTGACAGATCAAATTGCACATTGCTGAGGGATTGATTTGTAAAAGAGGAGGCAAAACCTAAGAGCCATTATCAATATAGTCTAAGACCAATGAAGAATTATCATTTAGAGCACCATGATTACCAAAAAATTCAATGAAAGGTCTGCCCAAAAAATTGTCTCTCCAAAAATAGATTTTGTCTCCCGTACCAATCAACCACCGAGTGTTATTCTGTGCCATCCCGCAAAACTTTCCCACTCCAGGCCATATAGAAGATGGAGCATAAGAACGACGCCTTGAAAAATGATTTCAAATAAAGGAACAACCTTCAGATGATGAGGTAAAAATTTTCCAACAACGCTTGACCAAAAAAGACCTATGTAGCACATCAAGTTTCTTAAGCCCCAAACCTCCTTCATCAGTTGGCACACAACAAGATGTCCTAGAGACCAGAGGAATTCCACGTTTATCAATATCACTAGACCAAAGGAAGTTTCGGCACCATCTCTCAACTTTCCTTAATAAAGATACTAGCTATTCATACACTTGAAACGTGTAGACAAACATGCTAGATATTACAGACTTTATAAGTTGGAGACGCCCAGCCATTGACAAAAATGAACCCACCCAACTTGAGAGCTTCAATCTAACTCTGTCAACAATAGCTTGAAAATGAGCAACATGAGGCTTTCCATGAAAGATTGGGGCACCTTTAGAATATTCCTCATTGAAAAAAGAACAACTAATTGCAACGATACAAAAGTGAACAATATCCCAAAGACCCAAACCAAAGCACAAAATTAAGAGAACTCGTAGTCGAGTGGCATAGAAGATAAATCTAGACTGAAAAGCCGGGACCAAGAACTAAGGTATATAGGTCCAAACAATAGAATCGTCCTAAGACGCACCATGCATGCATGGTTAGCTAAAACAAAAGTTTTTTTTTTGAAAGTAATAAATCATTCATAAAAATGAAAGTTGGAATGACGGAGTTGCAATGGCCACAAGGATTACAATTTTAGCTCACTTATTGTGGGCTTAACAAAAGTTAAAACTAGTTGCACACAAAATACTATGGAAACATAAAACCAAAACCAAAACACTCAGACAAAAATGAACCCACCCAACTTGATAGCTTCAATCTAACTCTATCAACAATAGCTTGAAAATGGGCAACATGAGGCTTTCCATGAAAGATTGGGGCACCTTTAGAATGTTCCTCATTGAAAAAAGAACAACTAATTGCAATGATACAAAAGTGAATAATATCCCAAAGACCCAAACCAAAGCACAAAATTAAGAGAACTCGTAGTCGAGTGGCATAGAAGATAAATCTCGACTGAAAAGCCATGACCAAGAACTGAGGAATACAGGTCCAAACAATAGAACCGTCTGTTGGGGCAAAAAATGTAAATAAATATATACCTAACACAATTTCACCCTATCTTATTAACTGAGATAGGGTTTTTAATTATGTCTGGTTCAACCCATTCAAGACAGAATGTGTCTCTTAATTACAATCTCTTGTTACAAGGGAACACCTTTTGATTACATTTACCAAGAGACCATTGTAGGTTTGTTTGTTTTTGTGACTGCACCCACATTTGGGAATGAGTTGCTTACGTACCCTGGAGAGGATCAAGTCACTCGTAGTTCAAGGGTTCCAACAAGTGAATGACTCGTTGGAGGGCTTTGACTTTAGGAAATATGTTTGGAAATGTGTTTGGATTTGTGTCTGAAGGCATTTGAGCTTTGAAGCGAGATTCTGGCTTCAGGCGATCTGAGAATTTATTTGGGTTGGTGGTTGCATCCAGATTTAAATCCAGACTGCCTACATACCCTTGTAAAGGGATCAAACCAATGTAGTTCGAAAGATTTGGTTATGGATTTGATTCTCTGGTGCTTCAGAAATTTGGCCAGAGTTATTTGGACTGGACGAATTTGACTGGTGGTGTCAGGGATTCTGTTTTGAATTGTGGTTGCATCTAGTGGGTTGCAAGACTGCCTACGTACCCCTTTGTGGGATCAAACCGATCGTAGTTCATAAGAGGTTTGTAGGCTTTATGGCTTAATGCCGGCTTTTGGTTTAACAGATGTATTTTGAATCCGTTAATTGTATTTCTTGTGGACACCCAATTTGGTAGAGTGTCTGTTGATTTGACTTGGGCACCCAGATCGGGTGATGCAGCAGTGTGACAAAAAGGCTTGAATGGTTTTGGCCACAGCCCTTGATAGTGGCGTACGTGATCTCCGCGTGTAAGCGGACTGCCCCTTCATGCGGACTCCGCGCGTATGTCGGTGAGCGGGCTCTGCATGTACACTTGTGAGTGGACTCCGCGTGTATGTTTGTGAGCGGGCTCCGCATGTATGTCTATGAGCGGGCTTCGCGTGTATGTCTATGAGCGGACTCCACACGTATGCTTGTGAACGGACTCCGCGTGTATGTCTGTGAGCGGACTCCGCGTGTATGTCTGTGAGCGGACTCCGCGCGTATGCTTGTGAGCGGACTCCGCGTGTATGTCTGTGAGCGGACTCCGCGACTTGCTTCATCTTCTGCATGAATGGATCTCGCCTTGCCTGGGCTTAGGG
This sequence comes from Fragaria x ananassa, assembly GCA_034370585.1. Taxonomy (NCBI): domain Eukaryota; kingdom Viridiplantae; phylum Streptophyta; class Magnoliopsida; order Rosales; family Rosaceae; genus Fragaria; species Fragaria x ananassa. The sequence goes on along the minus strand of CP139761.1, from coordinate 3,714,481 downwards.
CTTCTGAATATTAGCTCGTCACCCCTTAGGGCTTCTGAATATTAGCTCGTCACCCCTTAGGGCCTCTGCTTTGATGTAAAGTCACCTCGCCACCCCTTAGGGTTCTTACCTTGATGTGAAGTCACCTCGCCACCCCTTAGGGTTCCTGCCTTGACACCAATGCGACCTCGCCACCCCTTAGGGCCTCTGCTTTGATGAGAAGTCACCTCGCCACCCCTTAGGGTTTCTGTTTTGATGTGAAGTCACCTCGCCACCCCTTAGGGTTCCTGCTTTGACACGAATGCGACCTCGTCACCCCTTAGGGCCTCTGCTTTGATGTGAAGTCACCTCGCCACCCCTTAGGGTTCCTGCTTTGACACGAATATTGGCTCGTCACCCCTTAGGGTTTCTGCTTTGGCGCGAATGTTGGCTCGCCACCCCTTAGGGTTTTTGCCTTGGCACGAATGTTGGCTCGCCACCCCTTAGGGCTTCTGCCTTAGCATGAATGTTGGCTCGTCACCCCTTAGGGCTTCTGCTTTGGCACAAATGTTGGCTCGCCACCCCTTAGGGCTTCTGTTTTGGCGCGAATGTTGGCTCGCCACCCCTTAGGGCTCATGCTTCGATAGGAGGTCACCTGGCTCGCCTGGACTTCCAGTCTTGTGAGGCCATCCTAGTTCGCCTCGCCTGGACCTCAAAGACACCTCGCCTTAGGGCTTTTGCTTTAAGTTTTCAGCTTCCCTGCGAGGTCATCTTGCATGCGGACTGCTATCTAGCTCACCTGATAATATTTTAGCAGGAATGCTTGTTTCCTTCTCTTGTACGGTTTGTTATGCGAAACACATGGCCATGTGTACAAGAGTAAGGAGGGCCGAGCGGCCACATAATTATCTCAACGAGAGGAGGCGGGGACGAGGTCATCTCGCCTTCTTTTTGGTGACTAGCTCGTGTGGTCGTCTCGCCTTAGGGGGAGATGGCTTGCGGGCTTCCGGCGGAGTAAGGAACTAGGCCGAAGGATAGAGATACTGCAAAAGAAATAAAGAGAGTTAGAGTGTGGGCTCCACCTTCTTGTTGGCTCGCCGCTTCTTTTCCTCTCTCCTTCTGCTTTTTGCTTCGCTTATTCTCTTCTCCTTCTTCTCCTCCTTTGTTCTTGTTTGTGTTGACTCCGCCTGCTTCTGTCTTTCTCTTGTTCCCTGCTTTTTGCTTTGTCTCCGTCCCTCGCGCTCTGTCCGTGTGTCCTTTCTTCTTCTCTGTGTCTCTTTATATAAAGTGCACGGTTTGGAAGATTGAGTTCGTATTGGACTTTGTTGTCCAACTGTTTGCAAGAGTCACAATTGAACTCAAAAACATTGTGCATGTAGCACAAGAAAAGTATTATTATTTTATTTTTATTTTTTTTATTTTTGTAATCCTTTTCTTTTTTTCTTTTTTTTTTTTGTATCAACACCGTCCTAAGACGCACCATGCATGCATGGTTAGCTAAAACAAAAGTTTATTTTTTTTTGAAAGTAATAAATCATTCATAAAAATGAAAGTTGGAATGACGGAGTTGCAATGGCCACAAGGATTACAATTTTAGCTCACTTATTGTGGGCTTAACAAAAGTTAAAACTAGTTGCACACAAAATACTATGGAAACATAAAACCAAAACCAAAACACTCAGACAAAAATAAACCCACCAAACTTGATAGCTTCAATCTAACTCTGTCAACAATAGCTTGAAAATGGGCAACATGAGGCTTTCCATGAAAGATTGGGGCACCTTTAGAATGTTCCTCATTGAAAAAAGAACAACTAATTGCAACGATACAAAAGTGAACAATATCCCAAAGACCCAAACCAAAGCACAAAATTAAGAGAACTCGTAGTCGAGTGGCATAGAAGATAAATCTCGACTGAAAAGCCGGGACCAAGAACTGAGGTATAGAGGTCCAAACATAGAACCGTCCTAAGACACACCATGCATGTATGGTTAGCTAAAACAAAAGTTTTTTTTTTTAAAGTAATAAATCATTCATAAAAATGAAAGTCGGAATGACGGAGTTGCAATGGCCACAAGGATTACAATTTTAGCTCACTTATTGTGGGCTTAACAAAAGTTAAAACTAGTTGCACACAAAATACTATGGAAACATAAAACCAAAACCAAAACACTCAATTACGGTACTCCAAGTCCTATGAGACCATCTCACTGCATCTAGCTGACACAGTATGCCAAACTATTAATACACTAGCAGTTACTAGACTTTGTTTTTGCCCTTTGGGTAAGAGCTTGGATGAGTGCCATAGTGTTAGGAGGACAACCCAATATTCATTTTAGATCCAATTGAGTGAGATCCAAAAACTGGACATGAGGCCCCCGACCCAATAGCCAGCCCACTCCTGTTAGGGTTTGAGTGCAGACTCTGATGCACCATTTTATCTGATAAAAAACTCTTCATTTTGAGGATGGGATTGAAGCTGAAATTCATTATAACTTTGAACATCTGCATTGGTTCTGTGATCGTTGCCTCTTAATTTTCCATGAGAATGGTATGTGCCAAAAGCTAGGGCGTACAGGTTCAAATACTGCAACTGCGCAGCAGAGATTACCAACCCTAGGAGCTCCTCCTGGGTTTGGTACTACTTTTATGCAGGGTGTTTTCAATTTTCAAGGTACTTCTAGCATGCCTTCTGTTAGCAGACAACTGTTCCCTCCAACTGAGCCAAAGATCCGTAAACCTGTTATCATCAAAAAGAAGTTGTTTGATCAAGAATTTGAGGCAAGCAAGGAATCAGATCATGCCCTAGCCACTCTGGATGACATTGAAAAGGTGAACGATAATGCTATTGTGGGTTTGCATCTGTGCCTACCTGCAGCTGACATTATTTCAGTCAAAGACAAACCTGAAATGCAGAAAGAAAAGACCATAGACACTAATCCGACTTTGGAGTTAGGTGTTGTTGACCAACCACTTCAAATATGTGGTACAAATATGATTGCTGAACCAGATGACATGGAAGATTTGCAGATTGCATGCCTCTTTGAAGAAGCAAATATGTCGGCTGCTAAAGGTACAAAGAAAAGCCCTTCTAAAAAAAAAATAGCTTCTCCTTGCAAGCTTCAAATTCCTCTGCCCAAAATATATATTCCAATCGGCTTTTAAAGATGTTCAGACTAAAAAACTGAAAGGACCTGTTTTCCCAAGTAAGTTCTCTGCTGCTTCTCTTGGCCTGATTGAAGCTTCTGGTGGTGTTTTTAATTTGCAGACAACAACTACTGAAACAAAGAAAAAGAAAGTCCGTCGACCCATTGGTTCCAAAAACAAAAATCCTCCAAAGAACAAGAAAAAGGTTGTTGTTGAAGATGTGTTAAGCTACATGTATGTTGGCAAACCCCAAGCCCTTCTGTTAAGGGCAAAGAGAAAGAGACTGTTTAATTTTATTTTTAGCCTACAAACTATGCTATTGATAATAAGAGTAGACTTGCTTTTAAATAAGTGAGCCAGAATTTCAAATATAGGTAATGTATACTATGTATCACTGTAATATTTAGGTTATGAAGCTTTGTCTATCGTAGGTAGTAGCAATGGATATATAAGAGTTATTTTGACATGAGTTTATCAATGAACTGTTCATCATTTTTCATAAAAAATTAAAAAACAAAAAAAACAAAGATCATCTACAGATATACCAATTCTCAGTATTTTTTTTTGAACAGGTCTCAGTAATTATATTTATGGCACATAATTATTATTGTCCATTCTAGAGAAAAATATCGTTTGCGTCTTCTTCAATTCCAGAATGGTCATGTGTAGAGTTCATATATAAGACCCTTTCTCCTTCAAGAATATCCATCTCATTCACGTACACAGTTCACTGGTTCCTACTTCCTCCAACCTGATTAAGCTAGCCTGGTCTCCAATAACAACAAAAGGGATCACAGCTCACATATCCATTATTTAATCTTCATTATCCACGTTAATTGGCCTTCAACAACCCACTAATCAACATCAATAATATACATAACCAGGGCCGGCGGTGAGATTGTCAGGCTCTAGACGATAGAAACTTGGGGCCCGATCTTTTTAAAAAAAAATTACTTGGAGCTTAGCTTCTATATTTATCTCTTCCTTATTTCCTCCTTTTCACCACTTTTAATGCAAACAATAGAAAAACATAAGCAAAATGATAATAACTCTGAATTCAGATTAAATTTTTGAAAGAAAGGTCATGAATAAAATGAAAAGCGAAATCAGCATTTAGAAAAGCAATACTCCAAGTGAAACACAAACAAACGTGATAAAATAGATAATCGATCACAACCCATTAAAGCACAAACATGGAGCAATTTTGGACCAAAAAAGTAATAATGAACCAAAGATATGAGTTTAGGAAAGTATATTTACAAAATTCAGCATAAATAGATCTATAATAACACACAAGATGTCATCTTTTAGCTGAAATGAAATTTTATAAAATCTAAATCCATCATTTTCTCTTTTAGAAAAAAAGAAAATTCCCAAAAGTTTTCAAAAATCTAGGTCGGAGGGAGTTGACCGGGCCCAGGAGGCTTGGAAAAAACCAAAAAAAGTAACGTAGGAGATATCACTCATATCTGAAGCACTCATTTAATTGGGTTCGACTGCTATACACATTTGTATAGTATACATCAAACCGTGAGCCGTCCGATCATTTAGCAATTTAAAATTTAAGATGATCGGACAGTTCACGGCTTGATGTATGCTATACACATATATATAGTAGAAAAGTCTCATTTAATTAGTTTCAGCTACGATGTGATGTTCTAGAAACATATATATTAAAAAAGAGGGGGTTAACTTTATGAGGCTCATTAGTTTGGGGGCTTCAGGCCGTAGCCTTCTGGGCCTATGCTCAGGGCCGTCTCTGTACATAACCTCGCTTTCGGTTCACCCCATAATTGTTAACATATATGTGACTATGTGACTGACTTAACCCAATTTCTCGTTTCCTCTCTCGAGTCTCAACCACTGCATGAATGTTTAAAACGTATCAGATACTTCGAGCTAGTCGTAATTGTTTAAGAATATTGCTTTCTGGCATTCTTCATTTCCATGCTAGCTAATTAGGTGACATGCATGCAGTTTATAACCTCCGCCATTTGATGCTCTATCTCTTATATATAATAAAGAACACTGCTCCTCCTTTCTCTCTCTCTCTCTCTCTATATATATATATATATCGGAATATTCTTGCTACCAATAACATATATAATCACAATGCAAATATATGTCGTCTTGTATTGGTGGGATTGTGCATTTTTCTATTCATATATAAATTGGCTTCATGATCTTACTAATCGTAAGCCTTTTCACGTCAGGAAGTAGCTAATTTTCCACCCTTTTCTGCAATTTATATCGTGACAGAGTTCATCATAAGCTTAGCTAGAGCTTCTTTCTCCTTAACCAAACAAAAAAAAATCTAATTACATTGACGTGAACATTGAAATAGTATATATGGGTCCATGATAGGATATATATACTTAGATATTTATGATGTTACATGCAAATGAGATTTCTAAACTTCGATTCCAATACTGCTTATAACATAGACGTATCAACCATCTATTACGTACTATATGTGGGGATCAATAATTTGGGTCTTGAAACATATATATAGTAATTAAGAAAGAGACTTATTCTATGGTTAGTGTTGACTTATTCTATGGATATTTATAAAGCTTGAGACGGGTTGTTGAACTTGTTCTTCTTCTTCTTCTTTTGTTGTTTTGAGTTTTGAAATCGGGATTGACATATTTAATTAGAGGGTGTTAGGGCATTATCAAAAGGGTTAAGCAGGAATAATCACGAGATGGGCCTCTAATTAAGCAATAATTATGGGTGGTACATCTACTCTTTTATTGCTTTCTGTTTAAGATATGATTCATATATAGGAACATCTATATATATCTATCTATCTATTTGATAATCTGACAAGCTTTCTGTGTTATGGCCTCTGACTCCGTCACATTATAGCGTCAGAAAATTTCCAAATTGTGCAAATGATGAAGGTAATATATGATTCAAAAAGGATAAAGATGAATCATTTAGGTTCCAAGTTGTTGACAGTGCTTTGTAGTTGGTCAATCTATGTTGCACTTCAAAATTTGAAAAATCAAGCTATACCAGATACCAACATAATAATACATGTTATTCAATCGGGCCTGGATTATTTCTGGTACGACATAAGCTACTAAGCTAGTGATGTGTTGGGAACATGTTGAACCTCATAGCACTCGTCAATTGAAGGAAGAGAGCTTAATGTGATGGAAATATTAGTGACATGGTAACCGGACAGTGTCAAATTGAGTAGCTAGCCAACACTAAAAAGACTAGGCACCAATCTTGTTCCTTTCTTAGCTTGTTTCAATCATCAATTAATCAACTAAAGAATTAATATGTATCACGTAAATAGTTTCTCAAACACATTTTTTTATTTTCGATAGATAAAACAAACTTATGAAGCAGAACCCCCTAAAGCATCCGCCCTCTCATAGAGATCAAGCTAGAATGCAGAGACAGATTGAGGAGATAGGCAACTGAGAAAACCAGAGAAATTGAGAAGGACAAGAATGACTTAAAGTGGCTAGGCTATCAACTAAGAAATTGCCTCACGCCAAATATGACAAAACAAAACATGCTAAAAGAGCCAAGCAATTAAGCTCCCGATCGAATGTTCATGACTAAACCACAAGGAACACATTTGCGATGATTAAAAGCATCAGTTAGCCGCTTTGAGTCGCCTTCCACAGTATTCAACTAGGTAGAAAAATATTCCACACATTCTATGGTACAAGCAAGTTCCAAAGATATTGGCTATAGAACAAGGACAAAGTTAAAAACTAGAACTCAAGATCCGCTACTTCTTGTAGTGATTTACTCGAAAGATAGGTAAAGTCTCGAAATAAAGACAAACATAAACATCTTATTGACAGTCAACTGCTCCGATCTAAACATAATTTCTCTACAACATGATGTGTAACACAAGTGAGATTACGCCTAACTAGAATCTCAAGGCTACTATAAACCTTCCGTCAACCGTACGTAACCTCGACACATGAAAGAACATCCAAATCAAGTCATGGCTAAAACACAAGATTGCAAAAACCTATCGTAAACTTAGTCACCTCGTAATCATCTCCCTTCACATAATAAGAATTCATCTTCAACAAAATATTAACAAAATCCTAGAAGAAAAAAAAAATTCAAGAAACAAAATCATGAGTTAAAAGAGAAAAAAAATATTCAAAATAGGGAAGTACACACTGCCGTGAAGAAACGGCGTCAAATGCCGACGAGGCTCCTGGTGCATATATAAGAAAGTAACAGAGAGTCTTACACAAATTGTTAACAGCTCGAGAAGGCGAGGAGGAGTGTTCCCAAAGTGAGCAAAGGCCTCTCTCTCTCTCTCTCTCTCTCTCTCTCTCTCTCTCTCTCTCTCTCTCTCTCTCCATCGTCTTCCACCTTCAAACTTCGGCCCCAAACCGGTGAGTAATTTACTACATTTGCCACCTCTCTCTCTCTGCCTTCTTGATCCATACGCGCTTTAAGCTTTGTGTGTTTATATGAAATGCAGTGTCGATTTGTTTGATCTGTGATTACTGTGCTTATTTTGTTGGTGTTTTTGGAATTTGGAGATTGTTGAAATCTTTAATTTGGGGAATATGAAGGGAAGGGTTTAGCTTTAGATCTTTGGTTTAAGAGATGGGATAATGTAGCTCAGGAAAGAAACGATTTTTAGAAAATTTTCAATTGGATTTTGGGGTTTTGTTCTTACCTGGGACATGGGGAAGCAATAGTGTTTTAGTTTACTGAAATGCGATTAGTTATCTATTTAGAATTGAGCCAGTTTATGCTGAATGTGGTTCATTTCATATTTCTTTTTGGGTTATGTGGGCGTCTGTGTTGGAGAAAACTGTTTGATCTTTGAAGAAATATGAATGTGTTTAAATCAGTGAGAGCAAATGCATGTGTATTGGGTTCGTTTGGGTTGTTTGTTTTGGCCTCTAATTAACCATGACTGTTATAAAGTTTCTTTGGTTACGCGGTGTATGCTCTTCTGTTGTTTGTTTGGGAGACTAGATGTGTTGTAACTTGGTTGTAATTGCTCAAAGAGAAAATTTGAATTACCGGATCAATATCTTTTTCATTCAAGCTCAGTTGATGTGGTGGTAATGGTTCTGTTTCGATTCAGTATTTGTGAGTTAGCATGAATTTCAATGTAAATGGGTGACTTGTTTCTTGATGGATTCTGTATTTGGTGAAATCAAATTATTTTTTTTTGTTAGTTTTCTTTCCCCACTTCATTTGGCAATTTCCCAGGTGTTACGTTGAGTCATCATTAGAATTGTGTATTGTGCACAAATACCTACTTCTACGTTTCATTTCAAATTTTGTAGTGCGCTCTTCCCCTTGTCTTAACACCTCTTGGGAGGCAATGATTTTGTTTCTTGCTTCTTCATTTTTCTATCTATCAATAGTGCTTTTCACTTTTACAAGCACACCACCAAAGGTGTAACCTTTTATCCTCTTCAGTTGGTCTTATAACCAAAGGGCTAGCTTTGTTTTTGTTTTTTTGTTTTTTGTTTTCCCACTTCAAAGCATCTTGAGCAAATTTAGAATCCAAAGTTTCTCCCCATGGCAAAACTTAGCAAGTGATCTCTTTTAATTGAAGTATTGATGCTGACAGAAAGGGATAATAGACCACTAAGATTTGAAATTAAAGCAGGGTGGACCCATTTTAATTAATGAAATTTGCATCTGCAGGACAAAATCTCTATACGGTGCATCCTTTCAGTGGGTGTCCATAGATGTAGACAATTTTGATTTTAACTTAAAGGGAAAAAATGTTATTTTTAATTCTTTTGGTCATGAAGGGAAGATTTGTAGGGCATTGTCAAATGTCAAGTCCTTGTCATCTCATGAAACTCTGAACAAAAATTGCCATGATTTCTTAGATAGAGGGAGGCGGAAAAAACTGATTCATACAGAATGTTCAAATGATTCTTTTAAATGTGAAGTAATCAATTACTCAACTCACATTCCTTATTTTATATTTTCCCACTGTACTTGCTTTGTGACTGCTTTGTGTTCTGCATACTGTGATCTTTAAAACATTATTTCTACTTCTCGAAATTCTGTCTCATACATTTCTTTGTTATTAAGTTCGTGTTATGGATTTCTTTCTCTTTCTTCTGTTCTCTCTCTCTCTCTCTCTCTCTCTCTCTCTCTCTCCTCCATCTCCATCCTTTTGGAAAGGAAATAAGTGCTTCTCCCTGTAGCAGAATATCCAAGAGGATGGTATTTATTATCTTTCAGGTTTGATTTATAGGTTAAATTGTTCTCCATTATCACGACTCGAACCGCTTATGTCATGAACTGATATTGTAAGCTTGAAATCATGACAAATGGAAATTGTTTTAAGTAATGAAAGGAATATGGTGCAAACATGGTGAGTTCAGAGTCAAGATAAATCCATACTGATTAGTGATATTGATATGATTGTGATTTTTATCTTCTGTATAGCGAGTGCAATGGCAATAGAAGTTACAGATATTTGCATGGACAAGGAGTCGGATGGTGCCATAATTTATTCGGATGCTTCTAATGACTCAAATCATATAAGAATTCCCAATGGTCATGCGATTTCAGAGTCATATGAGCATACCCAAAATTTGCAGGAAAACACTGAAGCAAAGGATTATGAAGTAAAGGAATGCACTACAGAAACCTCTGTTGATGTTTCCCAATTGAGTCAGAATGAAAATGCTAACGAAGATCAGAATGTAGTAAGCTTGAAGCCTGATAATGGCAAGCCTCTGGAGAAGGTTCAGCGGGATTCAGAGAAAAAAAATGATGGAATCAAGTCACGCTCATCTGTTAATCAAGCATCAAAACCTTCTGTGGGAATTGCTAAAACAAAACACACTATTCCGCGGCCATTTACCTTGGCAACTGAAAAACGTGCTTCAAGCGGAGCTCGACCGGTCAGTACTGTACTAGATTGTGGTAAAGCCATCAATAAATCACCCAACTCGAGCAACCCATGGCATCTTAATACCACAAAGCATACGCAGGTAAGAAATCCCAGTCTAAGGATATCCAATATTCAGTGCTTTAATCTTCTGAAAGTCACTTCACAATAAATCACAGTCCTGCACGTACAACATGTATATTGATGCATTGAAACTTTGAAAAATGAGAAAAACATCTATCCTGCTTTCCATTTAACATGATTGTATGCAATATCCATGTTGAAGTCTTAAAAGTGTTTGATTACCATAACATCTTTGCAGCCAATATCACCTTTGGTACCAAGGAAGCCATTTCAACCTGTTGGGAAGAAGCATCCTGATGAGGAAGATACCTGTTCTGTTGCTTCCTCGTATCCTACTACATTTTAAAGTCTTAGTCTGATTTTATGGTCCCTTTATCGTCTTCCTACTATTCATTGTTGAATTTGATTCCTTAAACATGCATAGTACAGTAGCATCTATACGAGCTATTAGGTCCAGGACAACAGTGGCATCAGCTCCAATGTTTAGAAGTAATGAACGTGCAGAGAAAAGGAAGGAGGTACTGCCTCAACTGTTTTTTTAATACATGGGGTTTATTTCATGGCTTGTAGGAGCAGTAGTCCCTAATAGTTTACATTTTTGCATCTATATTTAGTTTTATTCAAAATTAGAGGAGAAACATCATGCACTCGAGGCTGAGAAAAATCAAAGTGAAGCAAGGACCAAGGTTTGATTCTTTTTCACTTATTTCTTATGAGTAGTAGTTTCTATTTCTCTCTCTTGAACTTCTTTCTGTCTATACATAATAATTTAGTTCATGTGAGTTCTAATATATTTTTTTCTTGGCTTTTTGTCTGCTCATTTGAACTTAAAGGAAGAGAAAGAGGCAGCTGTTAAGCAATTGAGAAAGAGTTTAACGTTCAAGGCAAACCCTATGCCAAGTTTCTACCATGATGGACCTCCAGCAAAGACTGAACTAAAAAAGGTCATAATGCAAACTCATTTAAACTTTATCCCTGTTTGACATTTTAAGTTTTTTTTTTAATGCTGTTAATCAATAGAATCTCCTGGTCACACAGAAAAAGGTATATCATTGTAGAAAAGATAAGAAGAAACAGATTCAGATTTTATAATATACCTGTGCTTGGCGGCTCAATATTTTTAATCGTTATCCTTGTCTCGATTGCAGATGCCCCCAACTCGTGCTAAGTCACCAAACCTTGGCCAAAGGAAGAGCTGCAGTGATAAGGTCAAAGTATCCCAACGAGAAGGAGTGAAAGGAGGTTCTGGTCCAGCAAATCGGCACAGTATGGGTAGCTACAAAAAGGATGCTTCTGTGCAACGTAAGGATCAGATTAACATTCGAAACGGCAACACTGATTGCAAGACTGTTGAAGAGCCTAAGAAAGTGGATGAGATAAGTAAGTCCATTCCAGCCATCCTAAATGGACAGCATATGGACATAATTGTTGAATCCTGAGTTATTTGGTGAGTTTCCTAATTTATAAGAGGAAAAGACTTCATTTTCTGTCTTTATATTGTGACTTGTTCTAAAGCATGTGCACTTTATGTTTCATCAACTAGCAGTGACTTGTTGCATTGTTTGTGTGTAATGTACAAGTGTACATCCCCTGTAATTTATGTGCACTCATGTATATGAAGAATTGAAGAGTTATTTATTTTCTTTGAAAAGTATATGTACTCTTGTTTGAATAATCTAATTAATGTTGGAGACCGATCTGTTTTGGTATTATTTCTGTTTTGGATCTAATTAGTTCTTGTCTTAAGAGCAACATATATTATTTCTGTTTACTTTTGCCACTATAGAAACCAAGCAGCATTTTACTGGTAAATGATGATTCTATAGGATACTTTGTAGCATTATATTGAACAGAATCTATGTTTTCAGAATGTCAGTGAAGATTGTGCAATTAGATCTCCGGTTTAGTTGGAAGCCATTACAGAGATTGATGAAAAGTTAGGGAGGTAAGGGCCCATTATTTTGTGTTTTATTAGGATGGAAATTATGCTTTGTTGGGTTGGAAATCCTTTGCTGTAGTAAGCTTCGTTATGAAAAGTCCTATAAAGCAAACAAAGAAAAAGATGCTGTTAGAAAATAAAGTGTTCATTTGCTCAGTTTTGAAGTGGTTTCGTTATTGAACAGGAAAAAAGAACACAACTTTTTGAGCGGTATGCTCCATTTGTGGAAGCAAATTCCTACTCAAAAGCATAGAGGCTTTAGATTTTACTTATTTTTTTATTTTTTATTTTTTCAAATGGGGATGTCAATTCATTAAAACAGTAGTGAGATGAAAACATTACAAAATAATTCATTTGCAGTGGTTTTGTTTGTCAAATTGGAGTTACTACCTAGAGAGTAGACTCTAGCAACCCTTAGTAAAGTTGTATTGTACAATGGTGTAAATCAAGTACCGAGTAACATAACAATATTGAAATTTTAATTGAACTAGGTTGATTTCAAACTTCAGTTTATTCATAAGCTCTAGGTCCGCCCTATGCAAATGGGGCTTCCGTATATAGATATATTGCTTGTTGTATTCCATTATATTGGCATTTCAAATGAATCTTGAGGCAGCAAATGACATGTCAAGACTTCGTCTACTGATCGAGTAAACTCATGTTATCATTGTTATGGCAAGCCTTCAGTTATGAGCTGCTTTTCTTCTGATAAAATTGGTTGGAGTTGAATTCCAACTCTATGCTAGAGGAAGCTATGCAGGCATTTTGTGACACTAGAAAAAGGATCATTGCTTTACAATCTTAAATGGTGATTGTGCAGATATGCAAATGCACTTTGGTGTTGCTTAAGACAGCTAGTTGTGAACAGTTTAAGCAGAATTGAGTAATGCTTCATATCAACGCAACTGCACATGGCCACATTTAGAATCGTATATGGTGATTGTGCATATATGCAAATTGATCTCCGAAATGTTTGCTTCTCAGCCACTGACAGTTTATCTTAAAAATGTCCTTTTACTGGTAATAAGATGGGTCTAGTTTTAACAATTTTTTTTGATTTTTCAGCCATGATTTCAGTTACTCTAAGCATCCATGTACCAAAGAGAAACCAAACTATTTTTTGGGTTTTGAAGAAACCAAATTAGGTAGGAAGAAGAGGGTCTTCTCTCTAGTTGTCTTGCTCATCTTTATCATCAACTACACCAAATGAAGCCTGAAGTTGATTTGCAAAGCTTCGTGGAAAGCAAAATATAACATTGACGGGGAAAGCCGTGTAAAGAGCGTTATCAAACGATTCAAACCCACATAACAGACCCTTCTCTTCACGTTATATAAAGGGCCATAAAACAATATTGCATGGCCAAATCAAAACTCTCGAAATAAACAGTCCTCATCTCTCTCTCTCTCTCTCTCTCTCTCTCTCTCTCTCTCTGTGATCGAAAATGAGTCTGAAACAGTTGTTGAGGGGAATGCTGGCTGGTTCGAGACCAATATTAGTGGTCTGCAGCAAGCGAAGAACATGAGCACCTGAATAAATCACAGGTATATAAATTTAAGCTTGATTCTTATGCTTTTAAATCTTAGTAATTCTTTGAAGTACGGTGCAACCCATGCCAGAAGGTCGATCTTGTTGCATATATATGGGAATTTCTATAATGCTATAGACTCATAGGTAGCACACCAGTTGGCACGTACACAATTCATGCATATCGAATTATCGATCCTTGATTCAGTTTGTTCCTTTTATCGCTAGCTATGTATATAGGGTTTGTCTATCATATCATATGCTATGACATACTTATTGTAAATGTGTCTAATTGTATGACACATGAGGGCTTTTGAAGGGGTAAATGGTCATTACATGGTCATTTAGTTGTTTTTTTAATCAATGATAGCCACATATTTTGTTAAACATGCTATACCATACGATATACTAGAATTTTCTTATATATTATACTCCACCTTCACTTTTTATTTTAATCAAAAAGAGCAATTGGTCCGTATTTATGGTGTGTTTGGTGCAGCTGGGCTTAAAAGAAGAGGAGGAAGGAAAAGGAGGTGACGAGGGTCCGAACGGGACCAATCCGACGGTCCCTGGCAACCGGACGGCGGCAGACGACCGAGAAGAGAATCCGGCAGGGAGAAACTCGGGAAGAGAGAGAGAGAGAGAGAGTCGGGAGGAAGAGAGAGAAGTGAGGGGAGAGAAATGGTTTGGGCCTCCCCCAAACCGGTCCAACATCTTAATACCCACACCAAAAATGAACCCAACTCCAAAAATTTAACACCCCAAAATAATACCCCAAATAAAAATTACCTTTTACTAGCTAAAATTTACCATTTTTACCGTTGTCACATTTTCTTCCTTCGAATAATTCCTTCGAAATAATCATCACTCAAAACCTCTCTAGGGAACCATTAAACTATAAACTTAATGATGAAGACGGTAAAACTCTTATTACCACATTGCTAGTAATTAAGGTAAAATTTAAGGGTCGGGGCGTGACAGCTTGGGGGGGCAAGGTTTTGTCCCATATCTGTTTCCTCTATAGCAGTTGTAGCCCTTGGTTCATCAGATTCAATGTGAGTAGCTGTGATATCCTCAGTTGCAGAAACAAGAGTTGGTGTTGCAACAGGAGGAACATTATCATGGTCAAGAGAAGAGGCATTCGCGAGCAATATCAGTGACCCTCCTTCTTCAACAGCAGTTTCACTTTGCTGTTGAGCAACGTTAACTTCCTTAGGAGCGTTTGAAGGTTCAGTTCTAGAATCTCCCTCAGATTCTCCAACAAGGCCAAAGGGAACACGTCTCCTTGAGTCATCCATGGTGGCTATATGGGTGGCATGGCAAACTGGTAGGATGTTGTGAAGAAGCTCATTTAAAGTTATGTGATCTTCTTTAGGGTCGTGATCTAGAACAGTAACATCTTCATCAGCTAGAGTTGCATTCCTTCGCTTGTGAACCTGTAGAGTTCAGAAAGTCATTAGATGTTTAAATGCAACACATACCGGGGTATATATTATGTTACGCCCAAATTAATATTTTACTGGACAATAAATGTCTATGTGAATATTAATTAAATTTTTGGTCCATGTAGCCCAAGTTCTTTAAGTTTACAAGTAATGGCCGCCAGTGAGACTACGTGAGCTAACTTACAAAGTTCACGTGCTGAATGACTTCGCGCGGAGTAGAGAGCCCAAGTTCTTCAAGTGTCTTAGTCATTATTTAGGCCAATCCCTGTGGCCTCCAAATTTTCAAAGTTGGTTCGCCATCTTTATGCGGCCGTTCGCCGACCCTTTTGTTTGCTTCTCTTTGGTTCGCATTAGGGGGCAGCAAAGTACATGTCCTATGTCACTCCATGATTATCACAAAAATGGTTCGCCATCACCAAAAGCTCAAGCGGATTGCGAGGCAGCGAGGTACATGGCCAATGTCAAAAAATGGTTTGCCATCGCCAAGAGCTCAAGCGAAGGTCATTTTTTTGAATCTATTCAAGGCAGTGCAGGCTTAGTGCACGTTAAGTTCAAGTTCAAGATGCCTAGTTATGTTAAGTTCATGATCATCAGTTTTACTATGGTACTAGGCGAGCCGTACAGCAGCTTCGCTACAATGCTTTGCTGGGTGCTAGGGTTTCAAGGCCTATTCACAGGCTTGTCTACTCACACTCATTTTATGTATGACCTGAGCCAATACCAGTGGCTTTGGAGGAGCATGAACATAAACCTCTTCAGTCATTTTTGACATTCATGACTTCGAGGCTGGGGGGCAATGTTTACCCCCAAATTAATATTTTATTAAACAATAAATGTCTGTGAATATTAATTAAATTCTTGGTCCATGTCATACCAGCGAGCCCAAGTACTTTAAGTTTACAAGTAATGGCCGCCAGTGAGACCACACGAGCTAACTTACAAAGTTCGCATGCGGAATGACTTCGTGCGGAGTAGAGAGCTAGCGCGCTTCGTGCGAAATACAGGACTCGCATACTTACTGATCTCACGCGCGGCATGACTTCGCGCGTAGGCGAGGCGCAATAATACTTCGCGTAAAAGTCCTAGGCGAGGCGGAATATATCAAGGCTAGCTGGGGAACTGGCTCGAGGGTGACTTCGCGAAGAAGCCACAGGCAGAGTCCGCTCGCAGCACATTAATCGTTGAAGACTTTTACAAGTCTTTGACATGCTTCGGGCCAATCCTTGTGGCCCTTTTAATATAAAAAGCCTTTCTAAAGCCCGTGAGCTAGAAAGGCCCGTGAGATGGAATCAGTAGCCCATGCGGAGTGTGCAAATTGGACATGTGTCACAAGATGTTTGGTCTGCGCGGGTTAACAATGCCCTTGTGCTATTAGGGTTTTAGGAGTCCGACTTGAATTCTAAGCTATCTTTCTTCTGCTGCAAGTCGGACCACTATATAAAGGACTCAAGGGTTTACAGAAAAGGCTCTCAACAACTCAACACCTCAACAACTCAACTACTCAACAAAAGTACAAAAATACAATCGACCTAGTCAAACTCAGTGCTAAAGCATCTCGCCTTAGCCTTTTCTTTTACAGGCTCCCCACGCTCTGCCTTTTTTCCTCTCCTTCCCAATTAAAGCTTTGCTTGATCCACATTGAGTATCGATATTGTGACGCTCAGGCGGACTACTGTAAGTCCTTGCCTAGTATGCAAGGCGAATATGAAGAAACCTACGGTGGAGTTGGTGCTCTCTCCATCCTCGGTCGCTTGATTAGAAACAGAAGGCTAAGCACACCCCGCTACTACAATCACTACATTTCGCGCCCGCGCGGTAGCACGCCCCCAACATCTCCCTTATTCTACAAATCCAATGCCCAAAATGATAAAAATCATTTCGGCACCGGGTTGTGGGTAATCTTCCACATAAAGAATCAAAGCCGGCCAAGGGTGATTCCAAACATGGTCGTGATGGCAGCTGATCCTTAACGAACAAATACCATAGTTGTGGGTCCGTCAACCAATAGAAATACCATTGTAGAGGCCAAAACAAAAGACACTGGCAATATTTCCAAGAGCAAAAAGAAGTTGGATTCTAATACTAAAGCCCACAACGCCCACCTAGATCCCAGACCCAGACCCTACTCTAGGCCCGAAACCAGATCTGACCCGGATCACAACTCTAAGACCAGCTCTGCCGCGCCCTTGAAACTAGCCGTTGTAACGCCATCTCTTGCCGGAAAGAGCTCATCCACAATTGATCACTACGTCGCATCCCGGCCTCAAATGGCCTGTCACCTCCATAGATTTGAGCTTCTTATACCTTCCTCCGTCGTGGACTGCCACCTCTGAATTTGGGGACAACACCCACACCTCTATGCTGCCAACAACAGATCGGGTCACCACCAACGAAGGACCGATCTCTTGCCTCAATGCCAAATCAGGATCCCAAGTATGATTCGGGTCCTCTAGAGAGACGCATCGCAGTACATCATTCCTGCCATTGGAAGTGCATGCCAGGGAAGAGATCCAATGCCGAAACAAAGAGGTGTAGCAACTCGGGGATTGCCTTGGAGGGATTCGCGAGGCCAAGAGTCTCGTCAGCCGAGAACCATAAACGAGAACATCGCCGGTCAAGGGGTTTGGACGGGGAAACCCTAAGTTAGCCACCGCCGTAGTGATGAGAGAGCGAGAGTTCTCATTGGGGTTTTTTGCATTATGTTTTTATCCTTTCTACCGTTTCTCATCATAGCTCTATTTTGATCAAGTGAAAAGAGACGGTAATTAAATAATGTTTCAATTAAGTTATATTAGTATTAGCTTTCAATATGTACGTTGGCATACAAATTAATTTCTTTTTGAAGCTATTGGGGTTGTCAATCAATTAACGTGAAAATAATGTTGCATCGATCGCATGCATGATTCATAGGAGATCCCTGACTACCTCATAAATAAGCCATGATAGGCAGATCTAAGCAAAACATAGATTCAACTAAAGCAAATGAACCATAGTCATAAGTTTAAAGAAAGTAACCAATGACACTCTCAAGATAAACGCCAGGTAACATTCTATACCTTTGCCCCGATATATTCCTAAATAACAAAAAGGACCGAGTATTCTACAAATCCTAGAGGCAACAGAATGCCCGGCCCTATGCCCGCAGCCGACAAGCCGACAAGATCTAGCCCCAAAGTCCCAAACACAGACCCAAAAATCCAAGGCTTAGCCCAGACCCAGGTCCAAATTTTAAGCAAGGCCACACCCAAACATAAATCTTCCTCTACTTCCTGGCGCCTGCCGGAGGAAGACCGGCCTTCGATCATGTCATCATCGCCGCCTCTTCCAACGGCTGAGCCTTTCAACACATACTAGCAGTTGTTATGCGGAAGCGTAAACAAACACCAATATTGATTCAGATAACCAAAGAACGATAAAGAAAATAGAACACAAGAACACAAGATTTATAATGGTTCACCCAATTAATGTGACTGAGCTACGTCCACTTACGGAGCCGGCGAGAAATTCCACTATAATAATTGGAGAGAATACAATAGAGTATATGAATAATACTCTCTAACCCAAAACCCCAATATACCAATCTTATCTCTCTCGATAGAGAAAGAAGCACTCTGTTCTAGGTTAAACAATATCTCTCTCTCAAACAATTGACGACAGCCTCTTATATATACATATACCTATCACTAATCCTAGTTAGGCTAGAATACATGTATATATAGATCTTCTAATTAACCTAGGTATAAGTCCACGTGATCAAGATGGACTTCTCCAATATTGGGTTCAGCCAAAATTCAATTAAGACCAATAACCAATAAATCTCCACCTTGCACTACCAGAAGAAAGGCTTTAGCCGACGAAAAAAAAATCAGGCCGACGAAGCATTTTCTCGTCGGCTAAGTTAAATTTTCGTCGGCTATGGTAAACTTTAGCCGACGAAAAAAATTTTTTGTCGGCTAAAAAATTTATTTCGTCGGCTAAAGTTCACAAACTATGGCCGACGAAATATTTAAAAGTTTAGCCGACGAAATTAATATGTCGTCTGCTAAAGTGCTTTATATTTACGGATCTGAACAGCAGCAGCTCATCTGAGAAAAAAAAACGGGAGAAGAAAAAATGGGAGAAAAAGTTTGGGTGTTGTCGAAATCTGTCCATAATTAGTTTGTGGAGCCATATATAGGTACGTATATGTATATATATGTTGATTAATTAAGTTTTATTTGAGTTGATCGATTTTAAGTGTGATTGAGTTTATTGATTTTGATTGTGATTGAGTTGATTAATTTTGAGTACGTTGGATGTATATATATATATATATATATATATATATATATATATATGTTGATCGATTTGGTTGATGATTTGAATTGATAATATATATGAATTAATTTGTTGTTAATAAATAGTAGATATATATATATATATATATATATGTTAATTAATTTATAATATTATTGTGTTGATATGGTATGAAGTTGTTGATGATATATATGAGTTCATGATGATTTTGTGATGATGTTGATATATGATTTTGATTATGATCGAGTTAATTGATTTTGAGTATGTTGGATGTATATATATACATATATGTTGATCGATTTGGTTGATGATTTGATATAATATATATGAAGTTGTTTATAATTAAGTAGTAGATATATATATATATATATATGTTAAGTAATTTATAATATTGTGTTGATGATATATACCACAATGATGATTTTGTGATGATGTAGATATATATATGTATAATATTTTTCTGTAATTATTAAGTATATATATATGTGTGTGTGTGTTAATTAATTTGTTATTAATTAGTTGTAGTACGTAGAATATATACTAAATGAATTGAGATTCCGGGTGAAGAGAGAGAATCGGGAGAGAGAAAACAATCCGGGCTTTGACCAAAAACAAGGCCCGGTCCAACTAAATAAACCCCAATCCAAAATTATTCAACACCCCAAAAATATACCCCAATAAAATTACCTTTTACTAGCAAAAATTACCATTTTTTACCGTCGTCAAAATTTCTTGCTTAGAATAATTCCTTCAAAATATTAGTCCCTCAACACCCTCTGGGAACTAATTAAATTACACACTTAGTGACAAACACAGTAAAAACTCTTATTACCGCTATGCTAGTAATTAAGATAAAAATTAGATTCGGGGCGTGACAATTCTCCCCTCCTTATAAAAAATTTCGTCCTTGAAATTTACAAACTCGCTACTCAAAATGATAAGGATACTGCTGCCTCATCTGCTCCTCTGGCTCCCAAGTAGCTTCTTCTACTTGGTGTCTTCTCCAAAGCACTTTGACGAGCTGAACTGACTTGCTCCTAAGCACTTGCTCCTTCCGATCTAGAATTTGAACTGGCTCCTCTTCATAGGACAAATCCTTCTGCAGACTAATCGGCTGTTCTTCCAACACATGAGAAGGATCGGCAATATACTTGCGAAGCATGGATACATAAAACACATTATGTATCCTGGACAACTACGAAGGCAAAGCTAACCGATAGGCAAGAGAACCAACTCGCTCTATTATCTCATAAGGCCCAATATACCTCGGACTAAGCTTCCCACGCTTGCCAAAACGTACTACCCCTTTCCAAGGAGATAGTTTCAGAAACACCCAATCACCTACTTGAAACTCAAGGTCCTTCCTGCGGACATCGGCATAACTCTTTTGCCTACTCTGAGCAGCCTTGAGTCTATCCCTGACCACCTTGATCTTCTCATTTGCAAACAGCTAAGCCAATTTATCCAGCGAAAACTTCTTTCCCACCGGCAAGAAATGAGCAGATTTAGTGAGTCTATCCACTATCACCCAAATACCGTCATGCCCTTCACGGGTACGAGGTAAACTGAAGACAAAATCCATGGTGATGTGGTCCCACTTCCACACTGGAATAGGCAACGGTTCAAGCAAACCTGAAGGTTTCTGCCTTTCAGCTTTCATTTACTGATAAATCAGACACCTACTCACAAAAGCTGCAATTTCCCTCTTCATGTTAGGCCACCAATAATAATCCTTTAAAGTCCGATACATCTTTGTACTACCTGGATGAGCGGCATACGCAGAACTATGAGCTTCCTCCAAAATCTCAATCTTTAACTCTTCATTCCTCTTTTGAACACAAAGCCTGTTTTTGAACAACAACGACCCATCTCTTCTTACCGAAAAATTTACGGCGGCTCCATTCGCTGCTCTTTCTATTAACCGAACTATGGAAGGATCATTATATTGTGCTTCCCGCACTTTATCAACCAAAACTGGCCTCACATGGAAACTGGCTACCAAAGCACCCACTTCATCCACCGCTAAATCCACCCCTGTAGCCCGCAGCTCATAAAGAAGTGGAACTCGAACCATCCTCAAGTGAAACAAAGACACTGAGGAATTGCGACTAAGAGCATCAGCTACCACATTAGTTTTTCCTGGATGATACTCTATAGTGCAATCATAATCACTGATCAACTCCATCCACCTTCTTTGCCTCAAATTCAACTCCCTTTATGTGAACACATACCGAAGACTCTTGTGATCGGTAAAAATCTGACACTTGGCTCCATAAAGATAGTGTCTCCACAACTTGAGAGTAAAAACCACAGCTGCAAGCTCTAAATCATGAGTGGGATAATTCACCTCATGCGGCTTCAATTGTCTAGAAGCGTAGGCAATCACTCGATCATGCTGCATCAACACTCCACCTAGACCTCATCTAGAAGTATCACAAAACACCACATACTCCCCACAATCGTCTGGAAGTGCCAAAACAGGAGCACTAGTCAAACGATCCTTTAACTCTTGAAAACTTTGCTCACACTGATCTGACCATTCGAACTTGACTCCCTTTCTGGTCAATTTAGTTAGTGGAGCTGCAATCTTCGAAAAGTCTTGCACAAATCGCCGATAGTAACCTGCTAACCCCAGGAAACTACGAATCTCCGTCACAGTTGTGGGTCTTTTCCAATTGGACACTGCTTCTACCTTCTGGGGATCCACACTAACACCTTCAGCTGAAACTATATGACCCAGAAAACCCACCTTATCCAGCCAAAACTCACACTTGCTGAACTTGGCAAACAACTGTGCATTCCTCAAAGTCCGCAAAATCAATCTTAGATGTTTGGCATGCTCCTTCTCACTTTTTGAGTACACCAAAATATCATCTATGAACACGATCACGAAGCGGTCAAGATATGGACTAAACACCCTATTTATGAGATCCATGAACGCCGTGATTGCATTAGTAAGTCCAAAAGGCATTACCACAAACTCATAATGACCATAGCGTGATCGAAATGCAGTCTTGGCTACCTCACCATCCTGAATCCGCAACTGATGATAACCAGATCTCAAATCAATCTTTGAGAACACCGAGACACCTCTCAACTGATCGAACAAATCATCAATGCGAGGCAACGAGTACTTATTCTTCACAATGACTTGATTCAGCTTCCTATAATCAATGCATAGTCTCATGGTGCCGTCCTTCTTCTTAACAAACAACACCGGAGCACCCCATGGAGACATGCTTGGCCGAATAAAACCCTTATCTACTAACTCTTGCAATTGAGTCTTCAACTCTTTCAATTCTGCTGGAGCCATTCTGTAAGGTGCCTGAGAGATAGGCATAGATCCAGGAAACAACTCAATGGAAAAGTCTATCTCCCTTACAGGAGGCAAACCAGGCAAATCCTCGGGAAACACGTCCGGAATTTCTCTTACTACAACAATGTCTCCCACTTCTAACACTCCTATACTTGCATCCACAACATGAGCTAAGAATGCCTGACAGCCTTTGCTTAACAATCTCCTGGCAGCCACAGCTGAAATCAGGCAACTCGAAATCACATCTCTTTCCCCCTGAAACACAACCTCCAATCCATCCGGGCTCCGAAACACTATTTCTTTTCGGAAACAATCCACCATAGCTCTATAAGACTCTAAAAAGTCCATCCCCAAGATCACATCAAACTCTACCATATCTAAAGGGATTAAATCTGCCTTAAACTGAGCTCCTTCCACCAAAACTTCACAACCACTAAACACCCAAGCTATTCTCATCACCTCACCAGAGGGAAGAGATACGTGCCACTCGCCTGGAAGAGACGATGATGGCACATTGGCATAGAGAGCGAATCTACTAGACATGAATGAATGCGTAGCTCCAGGGTCAATTAAAACAAATGCTGGTTGACCAAAAATTAACAACGTACCAATGATGACATCTAGGGAAGTACGACCCTCCTGCTGGGTCATAGCATGTAGTCTAGCGCGAGTCATGGGACGTCCACGCTGACCACTCCCCTGCTGAGAACCACCCCTGGCTGCTGAACCACCACTAGCTGAAAACTGACTGCCTTACTGAGAAGGGGCGATCCTTTGTGCCAACAAAGGACAGTCTCTCCTGAAATGATCCAGACCACCACACTCAAAGCATCCAGAAGACTGCTGCTGACCAAAAGAAAAAGCTTGACCACCAGAAGATCCCCCTTGGGAACTACCACCAGCACTAAACTGACCGGCCTGCTGCCTGCCCAACTGGCTCCTGGAGGGTCTCCTGAAACGTCCTCCAAAACTACCCCGAGAACCAGAACCTGATCCTCCACTACTACCACTGCCCGCTGAAGATCCAGAAGCTGATGAGGAAGCGGCCTTCTTCGATGGACCCTGGCTGGGACCACCGAAATCTCTGGGCCGTGCACTAAAAGTTCTCTTGGTCTCAATGGCCATGGCTGCAGTAACCGCATCAAGAAAAGTCGGGTAAATGCCACCGACCATCTTGTTTGCATAAACCCCGCCAAGAGCTCCAACAAACATGTCAATCATGGTCCTCTCATCAGGAATCAAATAGGGCACATGGTAGCTCAGGGAAGTGAACCTCTGCTCAAACTCGATGACACCCTCATCATCCCCCTTCTTCATGTTCAGGAAGTCTGACTGAATCCTGATACGCAGAGCGTGACCGAAATACTGACCCAAGAAGAGCGTCTTAAACTCCTCCCAAGTCATGTCTTGAGCACCACCACAATTTCTGCTAACAAGGGTCCACTAGTGATGCGCTGAGTCATCCAAAAAAGTCACTGTCATCTTCACTTTCTTTTCTTCCAGCAGTTCAGTGCTCTCAAAAGCCATTTCCATCTTATCTACCCAAGTGTGCGCATCGAGGGGTCCTTTGGTGCCCTTGAACTCAATTGCGCCAGCATCGAAGACATCCTTCTTCTTCACAGACCGAGGCTGCTGAACTCTATCTAGCACACCTCTCAGCATGCTCCCAATCGAATCAACCAATCCTCTAACCTCATCACCCTCACTGGCGTTGGTCGAGGAAGCTACACGGGGTCGACGTCTAGGAGGCATAGTACCTGAGGAAGAAGATATTAAGTAGTCTGTCCATAAGACTAACAGAACTATCACACATACCCAATAACACATAGTATCAAAAGCAGAAAACTGCCGATGAATCCGCCGCGGTCGGATCACCACTCTATAGACACTATGGCTACTTAGGCAAATACAATAGTGAATAGAAAACAGAAGATGAAACCTAGAGCTCTGATACCAACTTTCAAGACCCGCCCTGAATTTCACCGCGAAACCCGAGATGAGTCCTGCGGGGACCACCTCCAAGGAAAATTTACCGAAGACTCGGCAAACCTCCCTCGAAAATGGACAACCCAAACTTAAGAATTTAAGAACCACTTTTTATTCCAAAACAAATAAATCTTCAGCTACACTCCATAAGTAGCCAGAATACAACTTACACCGAAAATTCCAAAAGTATTCAGAGCTACTAAAAATAAAATAAAATACAACGGAAGCTAACAAACTCCTAGTAGATTAAACAGGTAACCTACTGGCGAAATGTAGCTGATAGCTGGGTCACTATGCCTCGACGTCTCCTGCTGGACCTCACGCGAACTCTGCAGATTGGACATTTTTAAAAACGAAGAGCCTAGGGGAAAATATTTAACACGTCAGAGTGAGTGGACAAAACTGATCTGACAACAAATAAATATTTCCCCAAAAGAAATGCTTTCGACAGTGGTAAAAACGCGAGCTCCACTGGAACGACTCTGAACTGGGGTCCAGCCTGGCTAGAACCCCCAAACTTTAAGAAATTGCCTCTCAGGCCTGGATATTATATATATATATATAGTATGTATGCACACTCGCCTGACCCTTGACATGATATCTATGAACAACTTGAATAAAGTAGATATCATACGAAGCTACTATGCTTGCGTCTAACGCTCACATCACCCCACACCGGAATTGTACCTTGCATATGGGGGAAAGCGGCCGAGTGGTAATATATACGTGCTTACTCCTTGTACGACATCTTTGAATAAATAAATGCAAGAATAGAAAGTCGCACAAGGCTACGACACTCGCGTCTAACGCTTATGTCACCCATACCGGAATTGTACCTCGCGTATGGGGGAAATCACGTATAGCTAGCTAGCATTTAATCATATACATACTATTCTCGGAATTGTACCTCGAGTATAATCCACCGAAATTCTCAATTTCGGGAAATATCCAATAACAGAAAAATTAATCAAATGATAAAGCATTTTGAAACACAATATTTAAAACAAAAGTCCACTCACAACTTAGGCCTAAGCCTGACGTCGGTCGGAGGTCTCTTCTGCTCGAGCCTCCTCGCGTCCTGTTCCATATACATAAAACCTTAAATGAAACACCGACGTTTAAATGCAAAACATGCATAATTAAATATGCTACGCGCTTAACCAAGCCTAACACTCCAAAATCTTAAATCCACTGCCAACCTCAAAACTCCACAAATTTTACCGACTTCCTCAAAATCACCTTCCACCAAATAAAATCCAATGGCCAGATTATAAATTAATAATCCGCCAAAAATACTTAACTTCAACAAATCTAAAACCTATCCAAAACTCCTACAAAAATTTTAAAACTTATTCCATTAAACTCCTCACATTTTTCTCCACCAAAAACATTTTCTCGGCGGCGGCGGCGGTGTCTCCGCCGGAGGCGGCAGCCGGCGACCAATTCCGGCGACATCCGATGGTCACCAAATTTTGGCAGCATCTTCCTCTCAACCTCCTCTACAATATTCCTAACTACCACAAACTCCAATTCTAAGCCTAAGCACATTAATCGAACGAAAATACACAAAAAGCCCTAGAAATTTCAAGTTCCGATTTCTCCTTACCTAGCTCACGACGGAACGAGCCCTTTGGAGGGATTGAAGCATGGGAGGAGGGCTTCCTTTTGGGCTATGGCTCGCCGGATATGGCGGCCGGAGGAGGAAGTTCCGGCGAGAAAATTGATTCGGCAGTCGGAGCTTTCGGGCGTTGTTTCTCCATCACGGTGGCGCTAGGTGCCACCAGTCTAGAAATGTAGCTGGGAGGGAGACCGATCGAACGGGACCGGTCCGGCGGCGAATGGAGGCCGGACGGTCGGCCGGAAATTTTCTGGGTGTAGAGAAGGGAAAACCGGGTGAAGAGAGATAATCGGGAGAGAGAAAACAATCCGGGCTTTGACCAAAAACAATGCCCGGTCCAACTAAATAAACCCCAATCCAAAATTATTCAACACCCCAAAAATATACCCTAATAAAATTACCTTTTACTAGCAAAAATTACCATTTTTTACTGTCGTCAAAATTTCTTCCTTAGAATAATTCCTTCAAAATATTAGTCCCTCAACACCCTCTGGGAACTAATTAAATTACACACTTAGTGACGAACACGGTAAAAACTCTTATTACCGCTATGCTAGTAATTAAGATAAAAATTAAGATTCGGGGCGTGACAATATACTTCTCAATCTTTATCAATCCTTTGAACAAAATCAAGTTCACATTCACGAACAAAGTTGCAACACACGAAATGCATAACAGAATGTGATCCCAAATGCACATCCATAGGTGAGAAAGCAACTTCATTAACTCAAATTACTTTCATCAATTCCACTAAATACTAATCCCAATACACGAACCAAAACAACAAATTTTAAAGATCATCAATTATTACAAAAATAGATTAGAAACACAATGCAAGTACTTAACGAGCTTTTTTCTTTGCGGCAACAGTGACCCTCTTACCCTTCAAACTTCAAAGTCCAATGCCAAAGAGCAAGTAATATGACAGTCTCAACAGTTGTATTCCAATACTCTCTCAAAAGGAGATTACATGTCTGTATTAACAAATCAAGTTAAGCATCATGGAGACATGTAAAAATCTTAACTTAAGCATCAAGCTGTAGTCTATTCCATTTGTTAGATAACATGGATGATTCAGAACCAATTAGACGATTTAAGACCATCTACTCATCTATGGGAAGATAGAAGGCATATCTCATGTTATATGTGAAAACAAAAAGAATTAATGAAACTAAATAGTAAATCCATGCAAGTAACAATTGAGAAACCTAAACTTCATTTCAGAGAAACCGGACAGTTCAGCTAGGAAGTTAATCAAACGAGACAAAAATCTACTATAAACATTTGCAATAACTAGATTTGTAACACTTCTTAAAAATAATATAAATCCTTAAGACTAAAGTCAAGCACATATAGGAATGAAACCTCACCTGCTTCCTTGTCAAATTGAGGCAAAGGAAAGAGGCCCGGCAAAAGGAAACCTGGCTCTCCAGGCACATGAACCTTTTCCAGACTTAAATTAATGATCGCCTTGGTACCTTCCGCCAAAGTTCTGCAACCTTCCAGCCTCTTCAAAGCCACATTAATGTAGAATGTGAGATAAATCAACAGCTTATTGGCTGAGCTCTTGATATCAAAGTTTCTAAAGAATACATTGGCGCGGAAGAATGTAATTGCCTCATCGACAATATCAGTCCTATCTGCACAGAAGAAGGCTTCCTCAGACTGAAAAACATAACAGAGCGCAACAATTCGAAAAGAGCTAGCTTCGTAATGTATTACTAGTCCGATATCCATATAAATAATACCTTTTTCTGAAACCGGAGCATGACCCTTTATATGGCTTTTCAAAGGCAGCATAGGGAGAGTCGAGTGGCGAGAGGGCGGATCGGCTAGAGGGGAGAAGAGGGACAGTCCGACGAGAGGGGAGAAGAGGGAAAGTCGAGTGGCGACAGGGAGGAGGGGACTTGCGCAAGTGGCGGACTTGTGAATGGCAACAGGGCGGACCGGTGAGAGGGGAGAAGAGGGACAGTCCGACGAGACGCAAAAGAAAGAGGGGACTCGGGATTGAGAAAGAGTGAAATAGAGACTAAGGAAATAGGCGTGAGAGAGAGACTGATAGGTGTGAGAGAGAGACTGATAGAAACTGAAGAACTAGGGTTTTTTTTAACGACATCGTATTACCGTTTGACCGTTGACTTCGGTTCAAATGGTTCAGTTCGGTTTTGACTGGGTCAAAATCGAAACTGGAACCGAACAGATCTGGTTCGGCTTGGTTTTTTTTTTTTCGATGCGGTTTTTTCGGTTACGGTTTGGTTTTTGGTGCGGTTTTTTTCGGTTTTCATTTTCGAAGTAACACCCCTACTGATGCCTCCCTCCTTGCGTCCCTTGCCTCCCTTTCTTTGAGAATGAAAAGGTCCAATCGAGACAACATAAGGTGTATATGCGTCTGAATTTTGCTTCCGCAGCACCTCAGGAACTCTGAAGATGCATTTCTTGCAGTGCTTGTCCACGTCTATGATGATAAGATCTCTACCACTGTTATTGTATCCGATCCAGCCATGACTGCTATATTTATATGTATGAATAAGGATCCTATGAATTATCCCATTAATAGAATTACTGTAATAAAACGAAGCATATAAATGGCGTGGACATGTAAACTAGCAATGAAAAGGAAAAACATAAATATCGTACCTGAGACGAAAATTGGCAATTGATCAAAACTCAGAAGAGAAAATTATTATGTCAGTTTTAATTTGGGTAGGGTTTTTGCAGCAAACTGAAATGGATCGAAATAGTCTGGAAATATAACGGGTACTGGAAATTGTTTCGAGTACTTCTCGTTGGTTTGTGGGGAGTATTTAATAAAGTCCTCGTGTATATATAGCGTGTTGCAGACTTGCAGATCAAGTTGATTAGCTTACTCAAGTCCTCTTGTAATTATTTCTTTCAAGTCTTTTGGTTTGATTAATAATATTTTTCCATTCCATGAAACAACCCACAGTCTGGTACTGGACGTCTTCATCCTGATTTGGCGGGCGGCCGCCACTGTGATATAATACTCTCGATCAGACAAGGACGGGGGACAATCGATTTTAAATGTACAATCGAGCATACTAGCTTCTATAAAATGTTCATCGTCTTACTTAATTGATTAAATTGAGTTCAAACCGATCTGAATTGTTAGCATTATACATTGATTGCTTCCAAAAGACATGCATTCTTTCAATTTGTACAATTGTCTTTGGTCTTCCTTCATAATAAGGAATTTTCTTGGGTACTTTTTTTTAAAATTTTTTTTATTAAATAACTCATACATCTTATATATGTAAATGAGTTTTGAACTCATGACCTCGAAGTTGTTAGTTAACACATTAATCAACCAGATTATGACTCACCAACAACAAATGTATGTGATACCCACATTTAATCATTTACTGATATGACAACAAATTTGTTGTCAATGAAGTAAATTGAGTCGTAACTTAGATAATTTAGTTTTGTTAGGGTAACTACGTACTCAATCTATGACATTTTATAAGTTTATGAAAAAATTGTTGTTGATATAGTAACTTAGTTTAATTATATGTAAATGTTTAGAACAAATATGGTAAATTCATTATCAATGTTGTAAATTTGGTTATGGGAGGGTACTTTAAGAATTAAGCAATGACTAGGCCATATTCAACCTAATAGTTCGGTAAATGGGAGAAATTCGTGTGTGATTCAGACTGTATGGAAATCAAAAGGGGGCTTGACAGCATGAAGCATGATGTGGGAGATAGAAACACACTGCAGAGAGAGAATTTGGGGGTTTTCTTGGTAAACAATTTCTGTAAAAATACAAGTTAAAGATGGTTGTTTGAGAAGATGGTTAATTGAGGCTTGTAGCTTGAAGGCATGGAGGCTTGAATGTTTGGAGCTTTAAAGGTTGTATGTAGGTGTTTTTGAGTTTTTCTCGATGGTTGTTCTAGTTACAATCCCTTCTTTTATAGGCTCAAAAGGGACTGGGTTTCTGGGAGAAACACTCCTTAATTGACACATGATTTCAGTCCCAAAATCAGAAAAAGAAGGCTTTCTCAAGATAGGCTTTCTAGGGGAACGAGAATTGCTACGATAGCTATCTTTTATTGTGATTGCAACAAACTTGATGACACAAAACCTGGGACGCGATATATAAAAGAGATTGGAACTCGTGAATTCATGGATTTAGGTAAAAGAAGAAGCCTCTTGACTAGTTTCAAGATATCTTCTTATCAAATTGGGATATTACAATTTGGACCGGGTATATGGCTGATGCGGGGAAAAAGGGATATGAGTACTTGGTTGCTGGGGAAAAAGAATTCAAGAGATAGCTTGGGAAACGAGAGAGACTTATGTTGGCTTAAATGTAGTTTGGGCCTTTGGTTTTAAAGAAAGAAAAGTTACCCCAATTCTCATGTTCACCGTTTCATCGTCAATTTAAGTTGTTAGGCGTGGATCCAAAATAGAAATCATTAACAACATTAAATCAACATATGAGCATTTTGTTTTTCCGTAACATTTCACACCACACCCTAACACTGAACTCAAGCCCAATGTCCTAGGCCCAATTATTGAATTCCGACGAGCTCATCCCGGCCTCCTTGAATTTCGACGACATCAAGAATCGCCAATGTCTTCGATAAAATCCATGCTCCTTATCCGCCGCCCAAGTCGAACACCAGGTCAAGCTCTCCAACAAACCGAAGCCGTCGTCGATGAAATCCAATGCTGGCCAGATTAGAATATATATATATATATATATATATATATATATATATTTTGTTTCTACCTATTTCGTCCCGAGCCGGGATGTGGTCGCGGGGCGGAACGAAGTAGAATTCTTGAGGGGCTTTCACTCGGTACCTGCACAAATGACAACGTTACGGGGTCGGGACTGGGGTGGCCCAGTCTTCGACTCTCCGATGCTTAAGTTAGCTTTGAGCACTTGTACGGGTAGAGGAATGAAAGTGGGAGAGAATATATGTGTGTATATAGATGTGTGTACCTTGAGCTTGTTTTATAGTCTAAGCTTGTGTACCTTTGCTTTGATCTCCAATGTGGGACTTCTTGCCCTCCTTTGGAGTGTCTCCCCTTTTGGGGGTGTTTTGCCGTTAGAGTGACTTTGGCAAGCGGTTTGTTACCGGCCCTTCCTTCTTTGGATGTCTATGAAGGGCCCACCAGGGCTATCTCGACAGGGTAATTATACCGTATTCTCGACTTAACCAAGTATTTTGGCTATGTACTAACATATATATATATATATATATATATATATATATATATATATATATATAGACACACACAATTATTATTAAGTCCAAATATCCTTATTTATTCAAAATGTACGAATTTTCTTAATTGACCCACTTTTAAATCATTATTTCTCATCATAACCGTTCACATTGTATGTATATATATATGTAGATCATCTCTACAAATTTTTAGCTAATTTGGAGATCGTTAAGACATTCAAAGATGTGATTTAGAACTAAAAACAAGAACGGTTTAGGTTGAACAGTTTTAATTTGTTCATTGATTTAATTCATTTTCGATACCTTAACGATCTCTAAATTAGCTGAATTATAGAGATGTTTGGATTGATTTTGGAGAACGGCAGGTAACCGTCTCTGTTACGCTATAGTTTTATTTTTTATTTTGAATCAAATATACAATTAATGTATTATAATATAGTCAAACTCACCACCTCTTGCTTCAAAAAAAAACCTTATGCTGCTAGACGGAACGTTGTACTGCTGTTACTGTATAGTTGTAAGTAGGGGTGGACTTTTAGGCACCGAAATAACCGAAACCGGTTAAAACCGTACGGAACCGACACCGAGTAACCGAAACCGTATGAAACCGAGACAATCGGTTCCGGAAACAACATAAACCGAGTAGTGCGGTGTCGGTTTACGGTTCCTTGCATCCTAAAAACCGATTAAACCGAACCGAACCGACATATATTCATTCTACATATATTTATTATTAATACTTAATTCTACATTACGTATCATGTTCTTATCGGTTATGGGTTACAAATAGTAAGCTTTCACACACATGATTATGTCTTTAAGTGTTTAAGTCTAACCGAAATTCTTCCCATGTAGTTTTATCTTTTGTTATATATGAATATTTGAGGCTTCAAATAAATTATGTATAAATTTTAGCTTCCCTTTTCATTTGGATTACTTATTTGAACTCATTATATTAACTTATTTGAAGTGTTGATAGTTTACAAATTTGATATTTTTATTTTTATGTTATTTGGTTAAGTGTAAAAAAATATTACGAATAATAGGTTTTGTAACCCAAACCGCACCGAAACCGAACCGATGTTAAGTTAACCGACGATTGCGGTCTTTTATATATTTTTATCGGTTTCGATTCTAAAAAATAGAAAACCGAAGCTTCGATTTCGGTTTTCGGTTAGTGCCTAAAAACCGAACTGTTAGGATCGAGTCCACTGCTAGTTGTAAGACCCTGCTATTAATTGGTAAATACTATACTTATGTAGGTATTGGTAATTGCCTCAAAAAGAAAAAGAAACAAAAAAAACTAAAAATTGGCCAACCGTTGCTGCGTTGTCTCTCTCTCTCACTCAGTTAAATTGCGTCTGCACTCTGCATATTGCGCAACCCAACACCTCGTCTTCTTCATTTCCCGGTGGGTCTCCGTCTCTGAGTCCCAGTAGGTATTCTCTCTCTCTTGGGTTTCCCTCCAATTGTAACCAGGTTATTTCTCTTGACCTTTCTTATAATTCGCAGCATCTAGTTTTAACAGATCTTTCAGTGTCTCATAAATCCGTGAAAAATTTTGCTTCTTTAAGTTTAAAGTCAGATGCTTTGAAGTAGTTTTAAGCTCTTTATTGATGGGTTTTGAGTACAACAACTTTAATTGCTGAATAGTGCTTTGTTTCAACTATGCTTCATCAGTGTATCATCAAATTCGTCATTTCTCATAGTTTATATCCAGACATGTAGGATATGAGAGATGATGAACTTGTAGAGTATATGGAAACTTAGCTTGATAAAAGATGATGTATATAGATCATGAAATTTAATTGGTTGTCTGTATAGTGAGGATTAATTGGTTTCCATATATGATTGTAGCTGGTATTGTTTACACTGAAAGGATTGAAGAAATGAAAACAAACAAATTGAGTCGTTACTTGTTCGACTATCGGTTAACAGTTCCAACAAGGAAGGGATGCATTCTTAAGAATTGATGTAGAGGTGTTCGTTAAGGGTCAGATTAGAGCCTAGAGAAGTCTTTTGTGCTTTGTTGTGAGTTGGTATGATGCAAGCAAAGGTGTGATATTGAATTATTGGTGATAAGGATGATAAAGAGTGGATGAACTAAAACCAAAATTGGGGAAGAACAATATATAGCTGCGGAAGCACCTCACTTCTTTTCATATCAATGATATCATATACTACCATTCTCGAATGTGATACGTATCATTTTCACAAACTTTGTGAGTTGGCATCTGACACCATGGAAGGTCACAGGTTTTTAATTCAAAATTTCAAATAACGAACTTATATGGTTGATTGAAAATTTTAATTTCTAATTGCACATTGCATTTTCTGCTAGCATGTTATAATTGCGGTTGAAGCTTTCTGGTTGGTTGTTAGGGAAAGGATGCTCCTTTGTTTCTTATAGAACTTTTAAAGCCTTTTATTTAACTGTTAATTCTACACACGCACACATACATATGTTTGTCTTGCTGATTTCAAATATGGCTGTCCCAATTAATTACAATTAATGGTTTCTAGTGTGGCTAACATGGAAGTATGGAGAAGTTCACTGGAGAGTTGGCGGATTGGTGCTTTTGTTTTCTGACAGTATGTGTTTTCTAAAATTTCTGATTGATGGATTTGGTTAAACTTTGGTTATAATCTTGTTTTTTTGGTATCTTGTGAAGTAGATTTGGAGATGTACTCTGAAGTGGAACTAGTCAGGGGTGTGGTTGTCCTTGCTGAAAAGCTAGACAAAGACAGTCCATTTTCTTCAAAATCTGTTATAACAACACAGCTTTTGAAGGACTTGTTAAAAGAGAAGGCCAGCAAGGATCATGGGTACTTCCTTAAAGTCACTGCCTTGAAGAAGGTAGGAACCGGACAGATTTTAGACCACTCAAGAAAGATGTTGTTCCATGTAGCATTTAGTTGTCGCACGTTCATACCACTCCAGGGAGAGATTTTGGAGGGAGTTGTTTATAAGGTGCATAACCTCGGAGTGTTTATTAGATGTGGACCTCTTAACTATGCTTATCTGTCAGCTCGAAAAATGCCAAATTGCCACTATGTCGCTGGGACAAAGCCATTCTTCTTGAAGGGTGACTTAACAAAGATAGAGAAAAAAGTTGTGGTACGGTTCAGGGTGCTGCACGCTAGATGGACAGCGAAGAGTAGAGAGATCAGGAATGAGTTTGTCGTGCTTGGTAGTATGGTTGGTGATTCGCTTGGCCCTGTCTATGGTCCTCATGAACCTGATTTGTAACCATTGAAAGTGTCAGACTGTATGAAGGCTTATGTAAATATAAATGTAAGGAACTTAGGATTATGAATTCAGTCTACCTTTAATTAATATGCGTATGAGTTATGAGACATGCGATCTAAATTCTCTGTGTTGTGGACATGGTTTCTTGGAAATCATTTGTAGTACATAGTTGTTTGACGTATTTGCGGAAGAGCTATGTTAGTATTTGAAATGTGCTACATATGCCTGAGTGCCTCGTACTGGTTGGATTGCCGTCTCTCTTTATGAGCAGTAGAGGAAGGAATGGAATGTGTTACTACTGCTGCAAGAGTGCAAACTGTATATACAAATTGGTATACTATGTCAATTGAATAATTTATTCATATTAAGGTGTCAATGAGTTGTGGTCTGTTACTCGGGTTGGTTGGTTAGTTAGTTTAACTAAAAATGGATTCAAATCTCGCTGACATATGTAAGGATTAAGTGAGTGTCTAGAACATAATGTGTAGATCATTTATGCAAAGTTTCATCTAATTTGGATATCATTTAAACTTCCGTAATTGTAATTTACACGAACGGTTCTATTTGGACAAATTTTGTTCAATTGATTCATTTAATCTAATTTGATACCCAAATGATCTCCAAATTAGATGAAACTTTGTATGAATGATCTAAACATTATGTTCTAAACACTGAACGATAAAAATGTGAAAATGATGGCATATGTTGGGTATGAATAGCCAAACGGTGGAGGGAGATAGGGAGGTTGGAAGTAAGGATATGGACTGGTGGGATTGAAAAACATAGGATTTGGGAGAGGAGAAAAAGGCTCAACACCAGCTGTGTGACCCATCATATAGTAAAAGGGTTGGTACCAAAATTGGTGTGTTGGTAGATGTGTTGTTGGTGTTGGTTACCTTTCGAGCTAGAAGCAGATCCAGTTGTTGTCTTGCCCTTTTTAGTGCTAGAGGAAGACCCTGACTTGGGTAAGACTGCTCCTGCTGCATTAGTCACTAAAGGCTCGGTTTGGTTCAAGAAAAATGGCTCCCCTTCCGACGTTTCAACCTCTGTAATCTCTTGGATTTGTAAGGTTTGCTTTGCTGAGCTGGTAGAAAGGGATGGAACAGGGTCTGTGATAGCAAGGCCATGTGCAGCATGCTCATGTGCTCGTTCCAACGCCGATGTGACTTGACCCTGTGTTGCTGCCGCAATGCCTAAAGTAGGAGGCATGGTTCCAAAGCACAACAAAGAGCTTTTCAGCTTAGCTGCAGCAGATGTAGATAGCTCTCTCATAGCTCTCATTTCCTCCATCATCTCAAGCTTGAAAGAGTTGAAAGATGCTTGATATGTATTCATAGTGCTCCGGAGCTCCCCCATCGAAGCATTGGTCTCATCTCGATAAGCTTGGAGATCGAGCTCAATGCTAGATGATTCTCCCGAAGTATGTGGCTGATTATGGCCGCCACCACCTTTCTTGTTTGCCATGGTGCCCAGATAGGGCTCTGATACCAGATGTGATGGTACCAAACGCTGACTAGGTCAAGTCTTAAAGATAATAGCTAAAAGAAATGAAAAACTAGAAAACTGATATCTTGATTGATGCGGCTGGAATACAAAGATGTCTCTTTATAGCAGAAGAACCCTAAGTTGAGCATAAGCAGACAAACAAAACGAACTAACCCTAGTTACATTTAACCAGCTACAACCACACACAATTACTCCTGAACAAGACAAGAAGCAACATACTAGACCCCAAAACGGTGCATTTAGCATACATTCTTTACATGCGGCGAAACCACCGCTGCTCCAGCCGCTCCAAGAGAGACTCTTTCATTACCACGGATGGCGAGAGCCAGGGACGAAAAACTACAGCAAAGGCTGTAGCTGAAAATTGGGCCAAAAAACCCTTATGGGTAGTCAAATCCCTAACTACTCATTTCGCTCAACGACTGCAATTCGTGAGTGTAACACCGAGTCTAGGCGTTATTGTTTTAGCGCTGACACTCGTTATTGCAATTTTACTTTCTTATTTTTACTTTCAAATGTTTTCGTTTTTCTCGATGTATTGTTACATAGAGATCTTTTGATTATAATAAAGTGTTGACCTTTTCCATTAAAAAAAATGATGAGAGAAACGATTGACTTCTTCATTCTCTGATAACTATTTTGATAGTTTTACGAATATAAACTAATAAACTTCAGAACAAAAAAGAGCCTCAATACATTAGCAGGTAGAAAAATTACAACTTCAAACACCTCATTCAATACTTGGGCTAAATCTAACATGCCCAGCTTCACCCCAGAGGCGGAGCCAGCCCAGTCTTGATTGGGCTGGAGCCTAGGTAAGATTTGAAACTCAAAAAAACACCTACATCAATCTATAATTTGGGCGCGTGTGAGGAAGGTGGGAAATGAGGGAGGACAAAGAGAGTGAGGGAGTCAAGCCATTCAAGCCAGCTTTGTTTGACAAAGTCAACCCCACAGTTTACATCTAATTATTGTAATTAGACGATTTTGGCTTTATATAATTGGAAAATGCCCATTTAATAGGGTTGCTACTTGCTAATTAGGATTGAGTTAGTCTAACGTCTTTACGTTAATGGCTTCGTGCTTAGAGCGAGTCCACCCATAGCTGAAAAACACAACTGAGGTCTTCATCCATGTCAAATGATGACCCAGCAAAAAAATGAGCAAGTTCACCCACAATGTTTTTTAACCCAAGTCTTTATTGGATCCTCACCTAGATCAGACCCATGACCAACTCACCATTTTTAATGACCCAGGCCTTCCCATTCCATGTCAGCACCAGCCCACTTGCATCATGATGTCAGCCACGAGCCCACTTCCACATGCGAGTTGTCACTCTCCCAAACGAGCACGTTGCTGCACGACCCAATAAAAGAAGCTGATAGGCGGGTCCCACACACAGCATTAATGCTGGTTTGAATCAAGAAACCTATGATTATATATTGAAACTAACGGTACATAATTAATAGCACCTATAATTATCTTTTAGTAAACAAATAATACACAACAAAATATCATAAAAACAGGAAAATATATCTATGTTATATATTCTGAT
Source organism: Fragaria x ananassa (assembly GCA_034370585.1). Classification (NCBI taxonomy): domain Eukaryota; kingdom Viridiplantae; phylum Streptophyta; class Magnoliopsida; order Rosales; family Rosaceae; genus Fragaria; species Fragaria x ananassa. The sequence continues at coordinate 3,676,772 of CP139761.1, read as the reverse complement.
TAATATGAAAATGAACTCTAATATTTACATTAAAAAAATATATATATTTTTAACATGAAAAATTAACTCTTATATGTAATATTTTTAATTTATTTGTACCTTTTGTTTAATTTTAATGTGTCATTAAGAATATATTAATATATAAAATCATTATTCACATTCAAAATACTTAATATAAAATTCAATAAACAATCATTACCACGTGGCGACACAGAAACAGAAATCGTGGGTGGAACTGTTTCTGCAAGAACTCGTAGGCTATGTAGAAGCTCGACAGAACATGAACAATGGACAATCATGAATAAGAGACACAGAAACAGAAATCGTGGGTGGAACTGTTTCTGCAAGAACTGTTTCTGCATGAACAATAGACAATCATGAATAAGAGACAATGACATATAGTGGTTCACCATGTCATTGGAGAACATGGTTAAGTCCACTTAAGGTTCTACTATCATGACCAATAGGTGTCACGCCCCCAAACCGAAACCAATATTATAAGGAAATATGGTGCCCGAGTTTGCGGTGTGAGTTAAAACAAGTAAAATTTTCTCGAATAATTTATTGGAAGAATAAATATATATGTCTGAATAATACTTTTATTAGAAAGCGAAAACATTAATATTTTACAATACCAAATATTTTACAATACAAGAGTTTTAGCAAAAGAATATAAGACATTACATTTATTCTCAAAATAGCAATAGAAAATATTCTTTTATTTGTAGGTTCATCTCATTCCCCAAGCATCTATTCGTTACCTGAAAACAAGATTGTGTAGCATCATGAGTAACACAGACCCAGTAAGTATAGCTTACATTCTTATAATAATATATCTTATAAGAAATCAGAAATAAACACAACTAAGTAAAAATGTACTAAAAATCATTTTTATTTGTTCATACCGATTCTTATTTATGCACACACACACACACACATACAAGCGTGAATAAATTCATTAATGTGAATATTTAGGAAACTGGTAATAAATCACAAAGATCACGTGCTAGGTCCACTATACTAAAACACGGATAAGCCGTAGCATATCAAGGACACTACGAGAGTATGTATACTCAAGGTTGACACTTTCTTCTTATGAGTATAATAGTGCACTATCTGTAGGGATTAGGGCCCAGACTAACTCTACAAATCACAAAACACTTTTACTAGTAATTCACTTAAGCACGGGGTAGTACTAATCACCCGGTTTCACATCTCCAAATATAATTACGTCAATAAAATATAGCAAACTTTAATAAGTAAGACAATTACTTCAAGACCAACAAAGTATATAAGCGTACATCAATATACTTTAAAAATTGTCAATAACTCAAGGTATGCACAAGATAAGCAATTTCATAAACTTGAAAATAAATGTGCAATAAAGTAAATGTACTTTAAATTAAATAAACAAAAAATATTAGTTAGTAGTCAAAGAATTATAGTCACATTTCCCATAGTGAGGGAAATCATTGTCTAAAGAACCGTCAAATTATCATTTTCATATCTCATTCAATTTTATGTCCAAATTAGCCAAGTGAGAAGTTCATGTCAAAGTATTTTTCGTAAGGAATCCAATGGGATAAGTCATATAATTCAGTTCGAAGTCATAGAGTCCAAAAATGTTGAAAAACAGTAGCAATGCAAAAAGCTGATATCCTTTATATTACCTTTGATGTCTAAGCTGATATTCTACATAGAGGAAGTCTTCCTTTTATAGCTAATGAATGTTCCCTCTTGTTACATATTACCGATATGGGACAAACTATACATATATCTTATCATGGTGTCTTCTAATGGAGCTTGGAGAAACACTTTCCTAGTGTGGTACCGACGATCTTTCATCATGACAAGGTAGCCTGAATGTCGGTCTACAAATTTCCTAACTGGTCTATAAACAGGAAAGATAGTTTTCTGACTACCGATAATAGTACCTAACTATTAAAATCTTACGTTTACATAGCTGAAGCTTTCTCCGTTTAACGATTTAGTACTTCCATCAGTCATCTCGTCAATGTGGAACGTTTTCACTACTGGGACCCACAACGGTCAGTTTTTAATTACAAAAACTTGGTCCAAAAGCCAATTTTATTTTTGTTCGAGTGAAAAAAGAAAAGAAATTTTTTAATGGCTTTTACTCCTCCTCCTCCTCCTCCTCCATCCTCGTAGCCTCCTCACTCACTCTCTCTCTCTCTCTCTCTCTCTCTCTCTCTCTCTCTCCAGAACACGCCATTGATGGCTCTATGACGCTTCTGCACCATCGCTTCTGGGTTTTCCACTCCTTCACAGATCAGCCATGGCCGGCCCTAACCTCCTAACCTCTCTCCTCCTCCTCCTTTCCCTCATCTCAATGGCCTTCACCGCCACAGACCCAAATGACTTGGCCATTCTCAACCAGTTCCGTAAAAACATGGAGAATCCCGACCTCCTGAATTGGCCTTCAACCGGCGACGACCCCTGCGGCCCTCCCAAATGGGACCACGTCTTCCCGCCCAAAAAAACCCACGTGTCCTCTTTTTCTCTCTCCTCTCCGTCTCCACCGCCCCTTAAATCCCCAGGTGGGCCCACCAAAGCCTCGGAAGATAATCCACAACATGGCGTCGTCTTCAAGCTTGCTCCTTTTCTCTCTCCTCTCCGTCTCCTCCGCCCAAACCCAAGCCAGAGCCGCCGGAATCCTCTCCTATTCCAGCTTCAAATCCATGTCCCTCGACTCCCACCGTATTCGCTCCGGCCGACGCTGCTTTCGCTGCCTCCGGCCAGCCCACTCCGGACCTCATCCGCTTCCACCTCGTCCCCGCCGCCATCCCTCTCCGATAACTCAAGTCCCTCCCTTGCGGCGCCAAGATCCCGACTCTACTTGACGGCCACTCTCTCACCGTCACTACTCTCCCGGCCGACGACCTCATCTCGCTCAACAACGTCACCGTCGCTCCGATCTTCGACGACGGCGAGCTGGTCATCTTCGGAATCGACAGGTTCTTCGACTTGAATTTCCGGATTGAGAGTCACAGCCCCAAGATTCTCGGCTGCTCGGACCCGCGAAACCCCAACGAAGCGATGGTGGCCAAAACGGCGACGTTCTAGCTCAAAGGCCCTCTCCCCCAAAACCTCAACCAGCTCTCTGACTCTAGTATCTTTTCAATCTAATTAAAAACTAACTGTTGTGGATCCAGCAGGTCCATGTCAGCAGAAAACGTCCCAAACTGACAGGATGAGAACTTCGGTATATAAACATAAAATTTTAATAGTTAGGTACTAAAATCAAATGACCCTTTTGGGATGTTATGTAATTAATCCATGAATATAACAGCAAAATCCGAGAACGATAGGTTATGAGTGTTCAACACGGCGATGAAAAAAATTGAGTTTCGATTAGTGAGGAATGAAGATATTTAGTGAGAGAATAGTAGTGGATGTTTCTATTGAGAACAAAAGAGAATGGATCAAAGAGCATATCAAAATTCTTCGGAAATAAGAGGAAAGAGAATACAGTAAAACTTCTATAAATGAATAATGATGGGACGGTGAAAAATTATTATTTTAAAAGAGTTATTATGTTATCGATAAATGAGTATTTATTTAAGAGTTTACTACCTTACAGAGGGTTTTGTGGTTAAGAGTTTCCTTAATTTTATTTAAGAGTTTTCTTATTTTTGATAATATAAAAAAGTTAAGGTGTGGCCTGGTTGGTTAAGATTTGAGTAAAGTGTCAAACCTTATTAATATATGTAAGGTGTGTGAGTTATTTAATAAAAAAGTTTTAAAAAATAAAAATATAATAATAATAATATTAGGAAAAAACTTTCCTTAATATCTTGAAAATTATTTACTTTCTTTTATGTGGCTTTATGTATTGTGTAGAAATTAACTAGGTCATCCTTTTGATTTTAGCGCTTTAGATAATTATATTCCTCCTTAAGATGAAATTGATAAATGACACATCTTTTTAATGTAATTCAAGTCGGAAATTTTCGTTTCTAAATTTCTTCATTTTTCTTCGTAGAATTTGTTGATCTCAAGACGAACTCTAGAAATTGTTCCAAGATACTCCAAATTCCTTCACTTTTACCCCTATCCAAATAGACTTGCGATAATTTTAGGTTCGAAATAAAGTCAGCTCCGTTGCATAATGACGTTCATAAAAGTGAGAATGCAACGATTATCTTACTGCTGAAGGACGCTGATTGTGCTGAAGGACGCTGATTGTAAGTGCATGACTGCATATTTTTATAATTCACCTTTAAACAGAAAACAGTACAATTCTGATTTGCAAGGGTAGCCACCGTGTTAAACAGTGGCATTTTTACCCACGTTGTCTGCCGTACCAACCTCCAGAATTCTGGAACTGTTACTGATAAAACATAATTTGTATAACGCTCGAACAAGCAAGGATTTGCGATCAAAATTAGCAAATATTTTCAGATCAACTGACTACGTCTACTCGGCAAGGTCCAACTGGTAGATTGGGAGCAGCTGTCCATGTAGAAAGGATGAGCCTGTTCTTCTTTACTCTGCTCCTTCAAAGACTCGGATCTTATGTTAGAGATGGGGATGATTTGATGATGCAGAAATACAGGAGAAGAAGAAAAACGAAGAATGTAGAGGAAAAAAGATGTGGAGAAAATTTGGGGGCTATCGTTTTTCTTGTCCTATTTTTTCTGCATAATCAGCATCATCTATAATCGTACAAGCATTTCGTTCAAAATCAACGGCTGGAATTACCGTCGCCAATTTCATGGATGACTAAATGAACATCTGTTATTGTTACCAAGTATTTAAGCGAGCCAATTAGAGGACATCTTGATTAGCTAGCAAGCGGAGATATCATAATACAAAACCATGCTAATACCTTGTTTCGTACTAAACTACCAATATAAATATGACAATAAAGTGTTTGCTATAGAATAACCACTAACACAAAAATTAACTTCATATATAGTAACCAGCATCAAAAGTCACAACATAAAAGAAAATTGAGAGAACAGAACAAAAATCTCATCACCATCCAGTCCTATGAAAATAAGACAATAAAACAACCCAGATATCTAGACTGCTGCTGGCACAGATCTCACTTGAGAGGAATGAACCTTGAAGAGTGGGTGGCACCGATACCAGGTCTACCGTGCTTCACAGGCTTGTATGAAATTGAGAACTCAGCAAGGTAGTGACTAATCATCTCAGGCTTGATTTCAACCTGATTAAAGGTCTTCCCATTGTAAACACCAATAATGCTTCCAATCATCTCTGGTACTATAATCATATTACGCAGATGGGTACGAACTGGCTCCGGCTTCTCACCAGGTGGGGCCTCCCGTTTCTATGATCACACAAGTCATGTTTAGAACACAAACAACTGAACCTTAAACATCTAAAATTCCCAGAGCATCCAATCTTCATCACAACCATATTCATGTAAAGGGATCATAAAACTTTTCAATCATATAAAACAGAGTTCCTGTCCATAATAGACAAGGTGGACAAGATTGTAACATCACCACGCTGAAGTGACAAGTTCAGAACAATGAATTACTGACAGTGTTCATGTAATACATTTTCAAACTAAATTCTGTTACTACAATGCCTAGAGACACAGATCACTCAACATTAATAATCCAACTCAGCAGCAAATCTCATTAAACATTCATTCAACCAACCCTCCAGTGTATAACAGCCCAAGCTAAAAGAAGGAAAAAAAAAAATCATATCACCAGTTCGCAAGAACAACTAGTATGAGAAGGTCTGGAGTTTGCTAGTAGACTACTTAATTTACTGACTCTCAGTTTTCAGAGACTAAATTGACTAAATTGAGAGTAAGAACAGAGACTAAATTGAGGAAAGAGGGAAAAGACAGAATGTACAAAACTATAAACACAAAAACGTGAAAAAGATAACTAATCTTCAACTACATTCAGTAATGGGCTTTCATTTTTTTACTTGTCCCACATATACTATGAAATAAAAAGACATTACTCAGCAATACCAGATTTCCGTTCTCAGATAAGTTACTTTCATTAGCAAACTCCTATATCGCCCGTACATATATACTGCTCAATGAACAAATTCTAATATAAACTTGTGAATAGAATGGTAAGCTTCAAACAAACTGCTCAATGAATCAAAAATTTCAATACTTGAACGATAATTTGTCCAATCTATCACAACAGCACATTTCATTCACCATAACCAATCAAACCAATAACAGTAAAACTCACCGCTTTGCGAAGCTTCTTGATCAAAGCCATGGGCTTGCGCTTCAGACCCCTCTGGAACCTATCATAAATCCAAAACCCAATTCACAAAACCACAAAACGCATCGAAAAAATCAGATCTTTACAGGACCCAGTAGAAAGAGAGTACCTTCTGCGAGCTCGAGCAGGGAAGAGCTTGACGAGTTCGTCAGTTGACATGTCGAGCAGAGCATCCAGATCGACGCCTCTGAAGCTGAACTTCTTGAATGTTCTCTTCTTCGGGACTCCGGCCGCCGCCACATCGGTCTCAACGTCCGCCTGAAACGCACACAGTCAGAGTTCACATTGAGGGTGAGAGAAGAAGAAGAAGAAGATGATGAATCTGAGATTGGGCCTCACCATGATTCGGAGAGTTAGGAGGCGCAAAGCAAGAGAAAAGGTAAGAGCTTTTGAGGGTTGTGGCCGCTAGGGTTTTCGAGAGTTTTAAGCTGAATTTATACTTGACGATTTGGGTGGTGGCGATTACCCTATACTCCTATAGTGGTTTGGGCTCGCTTTAGTTTCTCTCGGTCTTGGGCTTTTGGGTGGACCCGAATACTTGAGAAACCTTTTTTTTTTTCTTCTTTTTTTTCCTTTTTTTGGGGACACCTTAGAGAACAACAAACAAAACTACAACAATCTGATGAACTCTCCCTTCCGGTGGATGTTTGTGGAAATTTGGAGACACAATAAGAATGAGGCAGTTAAACTAGATAGCTAGAGCAGGATGAGAATGAGTAAAGTCTGACAGTCGATCTAATTTGGTTTCATGTACGCATGTTGTACATTAATTCTTGAGTTTTAGTCTTTTGAATTTCAAAATATTGGTCCATCATATTAAACTGTCATCAATCTAGTCACTAACTCAGAATCTCTAAAATTCGACCTGCGAACGACCAAGCTGCAAGTCAGAGTTGGTTGTCTGCCTTGAATAACCAAAAATAGACATAATAGTCGTGTTATTGGGTTTTGGATGGAAGCTTGTGGCCTCAGCTAGAGCCTAGGAGGTTCGTCTATGTTGTGCTTATATATATATATATATATATATATATTACAAGTTTATGTTATATCTATTTCTATCTTTGATGGGTGCTCATCAAACTCACCCTTGTTGAACTATTGCGCCTTGATATGCGTTTTCACTTCATACTGATGAAGGGAATTGTCGGTTTAACCTTTGAGTATGACAACAAGACCATAACAAATTAGTGACAATTTTGAACCGATCTATACAAGTCTTGACAATTAGTGGATTCTAGATAGAATTTAGCTTCTTTACTTGGATTTATGTTGCTTGGATTTGCTTGGATGACTTCTAACCATTGGATTAAGTACAATCTAAGACCATCATGTCATCTTGTTGTCATCATTACTTCATCTAATGACTATATGACATCCAAGCAAATTCAAGCAACTTGAATCCAAGTAGAGAATCTAGATCCTTCTAGATCGGCTCTTTAGTCTGCTCCTTGATCCATAGGGTTATTGTGCCTTGCCTTGATCCTTATGGTTATTGTGCCTTGGGTATTGGCCTTAGAAACCTCTGATTCTCTCAGTTCTTTTAGTGTGGGGAAAATGGTTCGTGCGTGGTCATTAACTCATTGTGACCCTGTATTTGTAATCCATGTATAATAGCTTGAAGTTATATTTTTAAAAAATTTGGAACCTAATGAGACTTAGCCTCATGTCTAGTTTCATTTATTTAAATAAATAAGAAGATCTTGCATTATGGGAGGGGAGGGGACATCAAACCTGAACTCCGAGTGTTCTGGCGTGATCTCTGAGGGGGGGGGGATCACCCAGATGCAGGAGTTGTCTTCAAGCTCACATAACCTGTCAATCAAGGAGTGGACAGCGTCAGAGGGAAGACCGGGTGCTCCGGCCTTCGACCCTCCGCTGCCTAAGTCAGTGAGCAGAAATAAGGTGATAAAGGAGTGAAGATGGAGAGAGAGAGAGAATGAGGAGGAAGAGTGGTATTTATAGGGATATGATGGATGCACCCTAAAAATACCACTTTGCCCTTACTTAGAGGGTGTATTACCATTATGCCCTCAAGAGATAGTGTAGGCTTCTTAGGCTTAGCTAAGGCCCAAGCCCGTTTTATATGGCGGCACGCGTCTTCTTAGGCGAGTATGACTGATGTTGTACTATGTACTAACAAGTCCCCAAGTCCGCGGTCAAGAGACTCTCTTGGGTGGGGACTTTATCTGATAGAATATCGGGAGTACGAATCTCTTACTAGTGGCGACATAACCAGTCCCCCAAGTCCCCATGCAAGGGAGGGGATGGACCGGCTCCCTCCGAGTGGGGTATGCCGTGTATCGCTATATATGATTGTGACACCGGGTTGTTGCTCCCATGTAGTGTTTGGAGATGGCAGGGCAATGGGGGTCGAAGTTGAGGTACCGCTGGTGAGCATCTTGCAAGGGCCACGGGTACCGACATGTTTGTATGCCTTGGCATTTTAGTAGCCTTTGATATGTACTAGCTATATGCTCGAGCTAGTTGGGTTATTCCAGCATACGTTCGAGGGGGAGATTGTGGTGGCATATTTTGTGGTTGCCTCTAGGTGAGTGCTAGAGTGCCTACGTACCCGTTTATGGGATCAAACCAAACGTAGTTCACCATTTCGCCATTGAGGCAAGTGTGCCGTCAAGGTATGGCGAGGAGTGCCGATGAGGCATGACGATGGGTGCCGCTAGGGCATAATGATGTTGCCGATAGGGCTTGTGTAGAGCTATCAAAAGGCATGCTAAGGAGCGTAGCCAAGATGCCGATGGGGAAAGGCGGGTGGTGCCAAAGTGTATCGAGGGCACATCATGAGACGTGGTAAATGCTGGCCTATAAGGCTGTTGCCTAAGTCCCCCAGTGCCGGGAGAGATTATGGTGGCGAGACACCGAAATGAGGACTAAGTTCATATTGAGCGGAATGAACCGCGCTAAGGGTGTGGCAGGCCGCTAGTGGGCGGGGCCGTTCGCGCTAGGTGGCGAGTTCGCGCTAAGGGCGAGATAAACCGCGCTAAGGGCGTGGCGGGCCGCTATCGGGTGAGCCAGTTCGCGTTTATGGCGTGGTGGGCCGCTAGTGGGCGAGATCGTTCACGCTAGGTGGCGAGTTCGCGCTAAGGGCGTGGCGGGCCGCTATCGGGCGAGCCAGTTCACGCTTATGGCTTGGCGGGCCGCTAGTGGGCGAGTCAGTTTACGCTAGTTGGCGACTCTGGCGCTCATGGCGTGGCGGGCCGCTGCTCGGCGAGTAAGTTCGCGCTAGGTGGCGAGACTCTCGCGCTCTTGGTGTGGCGGGCCGCTGCTGGGTGAGTAAGTTCGCTCTAGGTGGAGAGACTCTCGCACTGTTGGCGTGGCAGGCTGTTGCCCGGCAAGTAAGTTCGCGCTAGGTGGCGAGACTCTCGGGCTCATGGCGGGGCGGGCTGTTGCTCGGCGAGTAAGTTCGCGCTTATGGCGTGGCGGGCCGCTAGTGGGCGAGTAAGTTCGCGCTAGTTGGCGACTCTCGCGCTCATGGCGTGGCAGGCCGCTGTTGGGCGAGTAAGTTCGCGCTAGTTGGCGACTCTCACGCTCATGACGTGGCGGGCTGCTGCTCGGCGAGTAAGTTCGCGTTAGGTGGCGAGACTCTCGCACTCTTGGCGTGGCGGGCCGTTGCTGGGCGAGTAAGTTCGCTCTAGGTGGCGAGACTCTCACGTTGTTGGCGTGGCGGGCCGCTGCCCGGCGAGTAAGTTCGCACTAGGTGACGAGACTCTCGGGCTCATGGTGTGGTGGGCCGCTGCTCGGTGAGTAAGTTTGCGCTAGGTGGCGAGACTCTCGGGTGGCGGGCCGCTAGCAGGCGAGTAAGTTTGCGCTAGGTGACGAGACTCTCGGGTGGCGGGCCGCTACCCGGCGAGTAAGTTCTCGCTAGGTGGCTAGACTCTCGCGCTCTTGGCGTGGCGGGCTGCTGCTCGGCGAGTAAGTTCGCGCTAGGTGGCGAAACTCTCGGGTGGCGGGCCGTTGCTCGGGGAGTAAGTTTGCGCTAGGTGGTGAGACTCTCGCGCTCTTGGCGTGGCGGGCCGCTGTTCGGCGAGTAAGTTCACTCTAGGTGGCGAGACTCTCGTGCTCTTGGCGTGGCGGGCCGCTGCTGGGCGAGTAAGTTTGCTCTAGGTGGCGAGACTCTCGCGCTGTTGAAGTGGCGGGCCGGTGCCCGGCGAGTAAATTCGTGCTAGGTGGCGAGACTCTCGGGCTCATGGCGTGGCGAGCCGCTGCTCGGCGAATAAGTTCGCGCTAGGTGGCGAGACTCTCGGGTGGCGGGCCACTATCAGGCGAATAAGTTCGCGCTGGGTGACGAAACTCTCGGGTGGCGGGCCGCTGCTAGACGAGTAAGTTCGCGCTAGGTGGAGAGACTCTCGCGCTCTTGGCGTGGCAAGCCGCTGCTCGGCGAGTAAGTTCGCGCTAGGTGGCGAGACTCTCGGGCTCATGACGTGGTGGTTCGCTGCACGGCGAGTAAGTTCGTGCTAGGTGGCGAGACTCTCGGGTGGCGGGCAGCTACCAGACGAGTATGTTCGCTCTAGGTGACGAGACTCTCGGGTGGCGGGCCGCTGCTACGCGAGTAAGTTCGCGCTAGGTGACGAGACTCTCGCGCTCTTGGCTTTGTGGGCCGCTGCTCGGCGAGTAATTTCGTGCTAGGTGGCGAGACTCTCGGGTGGCGAGCCGCTACCAGGTGAGTAAGTTTGCGCTTGGTGACGAGACTCTCGGGTGGCGGGCCGCTGCTAGGCGAGTAAGTTTGCGCTAGGTGGCGAGACTCTCGCGCTCTTGGCGTGGCGGGCCGCTGCTCGGCGAGTAAGTTCACGCTAAGTGGCGAGACTCTCGCGCTCATGGCGTGGCGGGCCGCTTCTCTAATGGTGAGACAGTTTGGCGAGGTCTGAGGGAATGTCTATATATAGGGTTGGGGATAGCTGGAGGGGGAAGTTCGTGCTTTCGAAACTGAAAATTGGGCGAGCCGCAATTTGTGTTTTAAGGTTTCGGCAATTCTACAAATTGCAGACTGGGAAACGTCCAATTTCATCCTCGATCGAGTGGGTGCGAGCGCTCGGCTGTTTGCAACCAGCTTCACTGCCACCACGCGGATATGCTGTTTCAAGGTATGAATTTGTCGCTTTCTTTGTCTTTGGATTTGTATGTGGTGGTGTTGTTGTTTTGGGTTATTTGGGGTGAGTGGGATTGTTCACATGTTTGTGATGTTGGTAGGAATTCTAGGGTGAGAGATTTGTTGTCGGGCTGGTTAGGGTTAAGGTAGCGGGGCAGGTCGCGCTAGTGGCGTGTGTAGCTAGAGAATGCATGTTTGAATGATGGCTGTTTACACATGCTGTGTGTGTAGCCTGATATTGATATAGATAGATGTACAACAATGTTTGGCTTGTAATCATGTGAAGCAAGTGTCATATGGTTTGCACATGGTTTACAAGTAGGTGTGTTTAGCATGTACAAGAGAATATATTATGATGCATGAGGCATGTTATTTGTATGATAATAACTCAATTGAATAGTGTGAAGTGACACTTATCTGGAGCCGTGTAGAGCCGCTATAGTCATTGTAGAAAAATTAGAGTTGCGCGGGGACTCTAGCGAGACTAGTGGAGTCCGCGAGGAATGACGAGACAAGAGGAGTCCGCGAAGACTGGCGTGGCAAGCGGTGTTCGCGGTGAGAAATGGATGGTCCCGGGAGGCTAGGGAGGAAGAGAGGAATGACACCGGGAGAGGATCTTTGACACGGGGGGTCCCCAAGAGAGGGTTGTCAAGCCGGTCATTTGTGCTGGCATGTTTCGAGAGTAAGGTAAGCACGGGAGGGGGCCTCGGGAACTCGAGGGGCCATCTGGGAAGGGCTCCCGGAGCTCTGGATGGAGCCACTTGTTTCTTGTCACGGGATCCTGGGTCGGGACAATATCACGTGTCAGGACTAGACTCCGTGTCGGGAGGGCTGATTCTTGGTTCCGAGTTCCGAAGGTGAATCCTGCGGGGACAGTGTGGCCGCCGCGATTGGCCTCGCTACTCTGATGGGTGTCCAGAATTTGTATCCTTTGACTGGGGGAGAGGCGTCCCGGGAGGCCGTGGAGGTTTTGGGTGTCCAGATCAATTCTGGGCGGAGGGCTGCTCAAGCGGTCTCGGAGAGAAATATTCAGCCAGAGCCCAGAGTCATAGATATATAAATGCATGTAGCCCAGAATATATGTGGCTGCTTGTGAGCTCTGCATTCAACCCTTGGTTGATTGTGGAGGACGTGTAACTCAGTCTCAAGAAAGGGAGGTGCCAGGGGCAGGCTGTTGGGTTGCTGAGTTTTTTTTGTTTTTTTTTATTTTTATCCTTCTGTCGGGATAGAGGAGTCCCGGGAGGTCGGGATGGAGAGCAATGTGGGGGTCCGCCATGGGAACTACCAGGGATGTCCCTACGTGAGGGTTGAGACCAGGGGAGGCCGCGAGGGGCTGGCGAGATCAACGGTGTCCGCGGCAATGTGAGTCCGCGAGGACTGGCTTAACCAGGGGAGTCCGCGCTGACTGGCGAGACCAGCGGAGTCCGCGCTGACTGGCGAGACCAGCGGAGTCCGCGGCAATTTGAGTCCGCGAGGACTGGCTTAACCAGGGGAGTCCGCGAGGGTCTCGGGAGAGAGGCACCGAGACACGGGAGGGCGTCCTCTGGAGAGAAGTATCAAGTGGGTGCCAAAGGCGAAGGCATGTCCCGGGGGGAGGGTGCCGAGATTGGGGCGCGAGACCGAGAGCATATTCCCGCTTCGGTTGAGGGAAGTTGGGTGTCCATATCAGTTTTTCTGGGCGCTACTCACCGGCGCGTGGGCCTTGGCCGGAGGTTGGGGTGGCCACGCTGGATTCATTGGAAGACAGTGATGGCTAGGAAGGTGAGCTACCTTGTTGTGGCACGTCCAAGCGAAGGAGAGAGAGAAAGTCAGATCTACTTTCTCTCTCCTCAGAATTTCTGGGCAGATGATGGCCATGGTGAGCGACGTGAGGGTTTCCACTTGAGGACGCCCTTCTTCTAGCGCCAATTGTTCTGGCGTGATCTCTGAGGGGGGGGGGGGGATCACCCAGATGCAAGAGTTGTCTTTAAGCTCCTATAACCTGTCAATCAAGGAGTGGACAACGTCAGAGGGAATACCGGGTGCTCCGGCCTTCGATAAGGGAGTGAAGATGGAGAGAGAGAATGAGGGGGAAGAGTTGTATTTATAGGGATATGGTGGATGCACCCTAAAAATACCACTTTGCCCTTACTTAGAGGGTGTATTACCATTATGCCCTCAAGGGATAGTGTAGGCTTCTTGGGCTTAGCTAAGGCCCAAGCCCGTTTTATGTGGCGGCACGCGTCTTTTTAGACGAGTATGACTGATGTTGTACTATGTACTAACACCGAGCTACCAAAAAAAATGCAATAGTTAATCTTAACAATTACAAAAAGAACAACAACCCACTAAGTAAAATGGTAATCAATCCAACCAAAGAAGTCATGACCAACAACAACAGTTTGAAATCGAGGGAATGTATCTCGTCAATTCTGAATAGAAAAATGATGTGGACGATATATTTGTCAGTTAAAAAGTACCAGTTAATCGGTACGTGGTTTTATTGGTACTGAAAGTCAATTAAAGATGCTCTTACTTGTTAAATATATTTCTTTTTTTCTCTCTTTTCTTTACAAGTTTCTGTCACCATAATTCCCGTGTCTATGCATGATATCATTTCTCTTCACATATCTCTAATAGTGAACGCACAAAGGTATCCTCCTCAAAAAAAAAAAAAAAAAAAAAAAAAAAAAAACGCACAAAGGTAGAAATAGGGACCAAATGGATTAATAAGTACTGTTAACTTAATTCGTTAGCAGTAGTGCTACTTGAAACTTCAATTCTTTGAATGCAAGCCTTTAGCTTGAGCTGAATGGCTGGCCTTGCGGGGGACAAAACAGCTTCTTTCCAAGCAGAACCAGGTTCCAGTATAAGGCCTGGGTTGTGCGTGTAAAGCTCGTAGATCGAATCGGCTTTAGAGTTCAAATTGCTCAAGTCTGTCAAGCATTTGATTTCTTCTGGATCCACTAGCAGGTTATTATCTCCATTTTTCCATCCTAGCAGCTGCATTACACATAAATCATGTTAGTAAATACCACGTACACTAAACAAGATGCTCGATGAAATATCTCAGAAACCCTATGACAGTATTTTGTATCATCACTAGTTTATAAGATGCAAGTTACCTTAGGAGGGTCTGCCATAGCATTTGTGCAGAAGAGCCTGGCATTATCGACAAGCTGGCAATATCCAGTAAATGCACTCGCAAATCTCTGGTGGGATTGTATCTGTGAATTAACCCTCACTGCCCTACGAACCATTATAGCTCTCCTGATGCCTCTAATGACAGCTAAATAAGCATCACAAACCACTCCAACCAACTCTATTCTGTACGGTTTTCTCTGCGGTTTTTGTGCTTTTTCTAATTTCAGATGCTCATCCTCTTCTTCTTCATTTACTTGTTTCCAATAATTTTCAGTGATAGTGCCATCATCAGCCACCTTGTATCCAACTCCCATCCGGTAACGGCAGTTGTGAACATTTCGAGCCATTGCTATTGTCTGCTCGACAAAGGGTGCCCATGATAGAGTGCCATCCATGATCACATCGCGTCCTTCATTGAGTGCAGTCACTAGGAGAGACGATGCGGCATCGGTGGATGATTGGTGCACCTACATTGATAAAAAAACCAAAAAAAGGTCATATATATGATGCAATTACATAGCTTTTATAATGGACATCTGCAATATTAGTGAAAGGTAAACATTTCACCACCCACATTGATAGAAGTTTAGCTAGTGATCACTCTATATCATGGTGGCTCCCAGATCAATCAGTAGTGAGTTTGTCACTTTCATTTTATATGTAAACGATTGATGTGTGTCTTAGCAATGTCACATCCACATCAATAATTAAGTAAAGAATATCCCTACCACGTACTGGCACATAAACGATAATGGAAAACAAACTAATTATAATGCATTATAATGAGAGAGTTTACCAGTTCAGCAGATTGGAGCATGTCATGGTGATGACCTTTCAGGCTTAGAGCTCTGAAAAGAACATCCGTCTCCTTGAAAGCGTCTGCCTCTACAACCACCGCATTTTTCTCGGCTCCTGCCCAGAATGCCCTGCAGCCAAACACATCATTTCCACCAAGTTAGCATACACACATGATTCAAGAATGATGAATTGCATTCATCAATACAAGATATGATCATATGATCACCAAGTGTTCGATAAAATTACGTACTCTTTGAGAATGTCTTTGAGGACAGTGCTTTTGCCAGCTCCCATTCCACCACCCATGAGGAGAAGCACAGGGCTCCTCTCACTAAGTGCCATAGGTTTCATTACTTCTGTGCATTTTGACTCTCCTTTTGATGTGTTGCCAATTACTTTCATTTCCTCTAGCAAAGTAGAGAACACCCTTGTCACCTTTAGATCCCTGCTGATCCTCTCAAATCTCTGTTTCCTAAATATACCAACCAAAATTTGATCCCAGAGATTCAGATGCAGGTAGTAAATAGTACTAACTAGATCTCATAGACATATGTCCTCACATACAACTAACAAACCAAGTCATAGCATATTTTCACACTTTTTAAGGCCCAGTTTGGCATACATTTTAAAAACTGGTTAACTTACAGGTCAACCAAGTAGCAAAAGATGTTTGTTGGAATTTAACAAAACAGCTTATTTCAAAAGTTGCATCATTGCTAAGTGAGACTAAATAGCGACTACACAAAATTGTCCTGTTTCAGTATTTTGGATTTTTGGTGACTGCCATTTCTGGTGGCCTGTTCTGTTCTCCAGAAATAACTGGTCCTAGGAACCAGTCGTTCTCATGTACTAGTAAACGAAAAACGTAGGACACTTTGATTTTGATTCTTTTGACAGTAAACTATTACTATTATTAGCGTACAGTAAATCATTCTGACAGACCAAAAAAAGGAAAGAAAGTACTGGATTGTCTGATCATTTTTCACTAACTTTCACAGGGCTAATTGTGTTACCTGGTAGCTGCTAATACATAGTCTTTGAGTTTCGTTCTCTTCTTAGATTCCACCTCAAAAACCTGCAATTGTAGTTCAAATATTAGAAGATGACAGAAGAACAAACCTACTACGCAGCTGTAAGTTTCATTTCTTGACCTTAGTTTTGTCTTCAAGCTCTAGTTTAATATTCTCATCGTTTACCTTGTGGGAATAAGCTAGTACTTGTTTATTAAACTTAAAATGATGAATTAAATAGTTAATTACCTGGCTAATCATATGAGAAGTTTGACTCCAATGAAATGCAAAATAACCAAGGATGCATCGATCCAATTCTTCAGTAAACTCGATGTAGACAGAATCTGCATCTGCTTCGGAGGTGAAATATTCGTAGATGCTATCTTTACATCCTTTGGAGTTTTGCAAGTACTCATATGCTAACTTGCACATCTTGGGGCACTCATTTGCGTCTGAAAATCCTAGCTGCCTAGCTGCATACATTCCAAATTCCAAATTGAATTAAGAATAATATCTTAAATCGCATAAATTATTATGCGTGAGCGAATATCAACTGTTGATGATGATACGACCGGAGAGTTGTGCATACCAACATAGTGGGAGAATCTCTCGATGTTTCCAACGCGGCCGGAGCCTGTCCTTTCGAGACGTGGAAAGATTTCCTTTGGAGCTGTCAGGGCCGTCTTCGCCTCCTTTTTCCGGTGATAAGTGGTGGTGACCACTGCAGCTGCACCTCCAACAAACGAGGCGGCTAGTAGGTGCGTGATGTACTTGATCTTCTCATACCCTCCATCTAAATTAACACCTCAGTTTCATCAGAACTTGATTCACATGAGAGAGAGAGAGAGAGTAGGCTTTTGGCTTACCATGGTGGTGGTGGTGGTGCTGCTGCTGCTGCTGTTGCTGCATCTTGTTAAGTAGAAGACAGATAGAGCAGAAACAAGTTTTGCTCGACTAAATATGGGTGATGACTAACTTCCTGTTCTATCAGCTTAGGCTGCAGCAACTTAAAAAGGAGGGAGCAGCTAGATGGGGGTATTAATGCTGAACAGTTGGTGACTTCATTATTCGCTTTGACGGGTCCATTGGCTTTTATAAATTAAAAGGAAGAAGAAAGATGATAGTGTCTGCCAAAAACAAAACGTGAGTAGATAAGAGAGAAGTACGTATTCAATGACCAAATAATATCCACTCGCGCGCTCTGGAATCCATTCTTTAATCAAAGGATGAAAAAGGGTGACTGGTATTTGTTTATAGGTAGCACGGTCCACGGATTATCTTGTTTAAAGTATTTTGTGCTGGGAAGAGTTCGGATCAATTCAATCATATATAGTCGTGTATTAAAAATCCAACGATCATCGATCTCGTCTTGTTGTAAAGTATATAGTTGAGATCGATAATCCCTAAACACAGAGAAATTCTGAACAGTGGTTTCAGATCCTGAACAAGTTGAGCTGGCTGGAGATGGGATGAGTTTGATTTCATGACAGATATGTTTTCAACGTGCTTCATTAGTACTTCGTTTTGTTTGAGAATATATTGCTTCGTCTATAATCTCTATGATGATATTCTATCATTGTAATGGATGAAGCATCTCAGAAAATCGAACAAGTTGGGTTTGTTTAGAATATAAGTGCACGATGCTAAAATATATTATGACAATGCACGAGAAAGACGACTGACTAGTAAAGACAAGAGTTTAGAGTTTAGACTGGCCGGACTCAATGACATCAATAGTAGCCTGGAGTGCTTATTCAGTAAATAAGTTTATGACCATGTGGAGATCGACATTGAAACTTAAGTAAATTACATTTGACGTCGATCTGAATGACCAAAGCAGCAAAACTTATTTAAGTTTTGCTATGTATGTGTCTTGGTTGCTACTAACAGGATTGGTCATAAGCCTTTTGGTTGATGACTAGTTAAGAATTTTTTTGGTTTTATTTTTTTTCCGATCGTATATTCACATATCGACCTTCTAACTTGTATGTATATATTAGTATATAATCTCTACAAATTTTTATCCAAACTAAAAATTGTTAAGGCATTTATAAATATAATTTACCGATTATAGACTTGAACGGTTCATGTTTGACATATTTGAATCGTCTATTGATTTGATTTAATTCGATTTCTTAACGATCACCAATTTGGTTAAAAATTTGTATAAATGATCATCATATATAGACCTAAAAACTGAGCGGGACACAGCTTTAAAATTAAAGTGTGGTGCTCCTCATTTCGTTCACTTCTAGGTCACATTTTCATATCTCCACCATTCAGCA
The DNA here is from genome assembly GCA_034370585.1 of Fragaria x ananassa. Classification (NCBI taxonomy): domain Eukaryota; kingdom Viridiplantae; phylum Streptophyta; class Magnoliopsida; order Rosales; family Rosaceae; genus Fragaria; species Fragaria x ananassa. Next base: position 3,658,204 of record CP139761.1, on the reverse strand, counting down.
TCTATAACATAATGTGTAAATCATTCCTACAAAGTTTCATCCAATTTGTTAATCCAATATATATACACACACAATGTTAGAGTATGTAAAGACTTTCTTGGCTCCTAAGTTAATCCATCAGCGTTCACACATGTGAAATACTCAAATTTTGTATTGGAGCATAATGCCTGATCAATTATGAATTTGCGATACGATTCATGCAGGTCTACCACGCACGTCTGTTTCTCCCACTTGTTATGCTTATATTTTCAATATTTTGTAGATGATAATTCAACTAACAAAGGAATGTCAGACCAATATATATAACTTAATTAGGCCGCCGTAGTGATTCTCGATCAAAACTATAATATGCTGTAATGAAGTAATATATGATCTCTTTAGAATTGAATAATCTAATAATGATTATTAATGTGAATCATTTTCTTCAATGGTTAGGTGTTCTCACCTAGGGGTCTCTTCTCCATCTATGGCGGAGCCTTTGTTTTTTTTTTTTTGTTAACTGTTTTTCATGCTTTGATCAGGTTCTTACGATGCATGTTATGTTGCACGGACACTTCATTAAGGTGGAGTGTGTCGGAGTGTCATCGTACATGTATATGTGTTTCATTATTCTTATTTATGAATTGAATTTTAAGAATAAAAAGAAAGTACAATGTGAAAACTGTCTTTTTAGTAGCGCGTTATGGACGTTGCTCCTCTGTGCACACTCAGTGTGTCTTGTCTTGCCTAGTGAGGAGACGAACTGTTTGCTTCATCAATTATAGGGACATAAGTTTATATGTCCCCAAGCTATTTGTCCCCTCATACCCTTTTTCTAGTAGTTGGCGCAACCTCCTAGCTGAAGGATAAACTTAAAGGTCGTCGGATCCGCTTTGGTGCGGCAACATAGTAGAAAAACAATTATAAGTAATGATGTTTTTTCATCATACAATTATCTTTTCAGTATACTTTGTCAAAACAAATAGAGTAATGTTTATGCACTCTTAGTTAATTGGTGCTTAATAGAATATGTAGATTTTATAGAGACTCTTGGTATTGTTTCATGATTTTTCCTTGACACTTAATGTAGTCTGCAGTTTTATTAATCAAGGGGCAACCGTACCAACCCCATTTTAAAAGTAAATAAGAGAGTAAAAGAGAAAAAGAGTATGATGTTTCAAGAAACACACATTATTCTAAGAAATACGATTTATAATATCTTATGGTTTAGAGTTTAGAATTGACCTGTCAATAAATTTGTTGGTTACCTAAAATAACTAACATTATAGATATCAGGAGTTCAAATCGATCTCAAGAGCATCATGAGATGGGTAGGATTTAATAGAATTTGAAGTTTGTTGAAGGAGAAAAAGATAACAAGAATAACGGTCTACTCATTTATTGATAAGAATGCCTATTTATGGGCATTACATAGAGTCTCCCGAAGGATCTAGAAGTTCTATCAACTGAAATATATTCTAATAAAGAAACCGGATTAACCAATCCTACGTGTATTAGGGCAAGACACATAACAAAAAGACGGAAACATAATTTTCTTAAACACTCCCCCTTGTGTTGCTTCCCTAATACGATATGGTGTTTATGGTGTTGCCTCGGTAAAAACTTTGTCAAGTAAAACAAAAACCTCATGGGTAAAACAAAAGACTTGGACGAAGGAAAAAAAAGCACAATGCACCAACTACAATTGAAGATAACATGTGATGCGTGTAGACTCCCCCTGATGTCTACACACGACTCCCCCTGATTGGTAACTCAATCTCGGAGTACAGATAAACGGCACAAGCCAATGCACTTCACATACTTCAAAAGTAGACTTTGGCAACGATTTAGTCATTAAATCTAGCCACAACATCCTTAGATCAGACTTGTTATGCTTAGCATTACTTTGATCTTTAAGGAGAATGTTGCCTAACAACTCAAAACATAAGTTCTTGTTGAAAATAATATTCACTCATGGCATGACCTTCGTGTATTTATACAGTCATAACGTCTTCGATACAACATGTATGGATGGACCGTAAAAAGTTCTGGAAACTAGACACACATAGATTTCCAATAATACAAGGTCCATAACCTGGTTCATCTTGAGCGGATCACAAAGCTCTGTCGAAGTTGACTATTCTGCTAAAGCAGATTCTCAGACAGATCCATCCTACTTTACTTAAATAGCCATAACTCACTCAATATGATAGATATGATCAAATGGTTGGTGTCCTTGGAAAGAAGATACATAGACCTTTCCAATGGTACCAATTTCATCATTTTCCAACAAGTGGGCTATTTTGTATGTCTCATGGAAATTGACCTATGAAACTGGGCAGATTCTGATTTCGTTGTTATTGTGTCTTTTTGTAGGGATGAATAAGTCTAAACCTTTCAAAGAAGGAATCACTGTCATTACATTGGCGTTGCGTAGGCGCATCTGGCCACTACCTTGATATTCCTTTACACTCATCTAAGATGGAGCGAAGATGCTCGACCGCTAGGAAGAGAGTTGAAAGACTAAGGAGAACTTGGCCTTACAAGTTTGTAGTGAATGAGATGTCGAGTCAAGCATATTGTAACAAGTACATGAATGTACTACCGTACTTAGATGAAAGTTTTCTCCCAAGAATTCTTTGTCATATGGAAAAAACGAGTCTTCTCAAGACTTCGACCGATCAAAGGATACATATAGGCATAACTTCATCGTCTTTTAGCTTACCTAAAGCCGACTGATGAATAAGCATCATCAATAGCGGTCCTCACTTTTGAGACCAAGTATTCCCAAGATCCTTATTCTTAATTTTGGATCAGTGGCATCTCTTAGTTTAACAAGAGTTCATCACAATTCATCCATAATTTACATGCAAATAGGCATAATTCTTCATATCCCTTCCCTAATCAAGTAGATACTTAGCAAATACCTTCCAAACACGCTCTGTGGTCAGGAGCCACTTGATTTGGGTGAAAACCGATCTATTTAAGATTTTTATGTATATTTCTTAGTTCCCAACAGAGTTAAGTTGTGACCATAAGCTGCTTGTTCAGTTTTTTAGAAACTACCTAACTGAAAAGGTAGTGGAGTGCAATGACATCCATTAGGAGAGTATATCATCGTAATCGATTCCAGGGCATTTGTGAGAGACCTTGCGTCATAAGATGAGTCTAAACTCTTTTTCTCACTACACTTTCTAATAAAGACATAACTGATAGAGTTTACACTTGGGGTGTCGGCGTCACCTAACCAAAACACTATCTCTTTGTTTAAACTAGATCGCATCTTTCCATATAGGCCAATCTACAACATTGGAATTTCCTCAACGAAGTATGGTTTGATATCAAACTCATTAAATCACGTCATCATGTACACTATTATAATTTCTAAGTGTAGAGATCTCTATATGGATTGATATTGACATTGAGGCGTCCCCCAATGATGACCATAATCCAGAAATAACAGACGAATGAGTATCATTGATCAATTGATCAAGTTGTGCCAAACTCGCATTCTTCCTGCTTGGTGAGTATGTATTGAACCAAGTGGCCTCCCCCTAAACCATGGGAGCCAAGGCCTAGCAACACCATCTACCACATTTGTGGTGTCACCATGCCACCATCTGTGGGTGACAACATGTCCTCTTATCCGGACATCAATCATGTCCTTATCCGGACATCAATCCTTGCAAGCATGTTTGCAGCATGTATATGTGATCTTGTCACTTTAGGGAACTTGATGAGACACAATAGGGACAAACAACGAAAATTCTAAGTCGTTCTACTTGAACATTCTTGTTCTTATCTCTCCCTAACAACGGGAAGACTGACTCATCAAAGTGACATAAAAGAGATCGCTTGTCAAGGTCCTTATATAAGCGGACTATAGTCGGAATCTTATGTCTTATTTAAAGATAATATTCATCAAATAACCCATCATTGTGTGCTTGTGGAGGCGTAATTTGGCACATACGACATGTGGACGATATAGATTGCAGAACGTTAACTCAAATCGTTAACAAATATGTATACCGTTACAACCGTAACATAAAGATTTGAATGATGGTGGGCAAAGATGAATAAGTAAAACTATGACCCTGCTACAACCCATAGTCGTTGGTCTTACGGGTCTAAAAAAAAACCGCTGGCCTCACCACTAGGACCAGTTAAAAAGAAACCGGTTGAACTGACCACCAGTATCACCGGACCTTTATTCTACACTTCCTTTAACGGTTCACTATTCTCTAATGCTCCAAACGCTACCAAATTTTGTAAGAAGGTAGAAATGGAAGTTAGGATTACAAAACCGCCAGCTTCAACGACGGAACCGGCATAAACCTGTCGAACAGTCCATCGGAGTCGCTGGACATTCGTGAACACTTATATTGAGCGGTTCATTACCTTTCACTTCTCCAAATGCTACGAAATTTTGTACATTGGTAGATTTGGATTTAAGAATCTGTGGCTGTAAATAGAACCTCAAGAACCGGTCCAAAAGTTGTTGAACCAAATCTCACAATGACGAGTCTGCAAGCTGAAAAAACCGGAAATTCTAGGTTTTTTCAACTTTTCAATCATTGTTAAGGTTCCCCATAACAGCTAATTGTTATGGCTTAAGTTAAACCATTGTGAACATCACCATAGCATTATTATGCCTCAAAATGAACAATGAGAAGTCATTAAGCCAATATCTTATGTATCATTCTTATAAAATCACTCATAAACATTGTAATTAATGTCTTACTTAGTGAACAACGACTTAACATCTTGTTTATATGCTAGTCTCTACATTTTATTGTCTTTAGCATAAGAGGGTGTTGCTCCTAATCTTCGCTAAAGAATAGGCTTTACAAAACAAGTAACGAGCATGACCAATGTGAGATCATAGGAGGTTCTTTTGCGTCATATTTGCTTATGAAAGCATGAGTAGTGTCTCCATTGTATACGAGGATGATGCGAATGGCTTTAATGTCATCCATAGGCTGTGAGCATTGCTCATAGCTCCACCAAGTTATATTTTGGTAATCTTTGATTTCAATGGTTACTTTGCTCAAAAGAAAGGATATCCATGAGAGTCTTTACTCTATAATATACGGATCATCAAACACGTCCAAAATTGTCTCGGACGATTTATGTTAAAGCCTACATGAGTCGATGTCTTCATTCTCATCATTGGTGACAATAACTGATTCAATTAACCGAATCTTAGTGACTTATGAATGTTGCGCATTCATTATAGTGATACATAAGAAATTCTCATCAATTCTCACAATGTGTTTACAGGTGATAAACATTGACATGAATATCATTAAGTCATAGCACGGTTCGATTGCTTCCTTATGCATGCATAAAGAGCATATGTGACTTGAATCATAACGCTATTAGGCATTGGAACTTGAGCATTAATCCGCTCTTTGATTATTTCTGATGATCTAGTCATCGTAGTCACAACGGATTTATAAAGAACTAAATCTATGAATAGTTGTTTTTCCTTTGCAATATTGCAATAAGCTAAGCACTCAATCTCTCTACGACACATTCATATACCAGAATGTAGAGACAACCGTCTTATGTCAAGACATAGAAACTGAAATATGTTAACAATTTCGATGGAGATTGAAAAATGTATTGGAATCCTTTAGAGTGCATTATATAAATGATGTGTAATACTACATAGATGGACGAAACAAGGCTTAAAACATGCCAAAACTTGGCAAAATTGATCGTGAGCGCTATATATAGGGGCGGCACCACCGCCAATGGCTCATTATTAGATCTTGTAGAGAAAGAGGAGGATTTTTCAACATTCAATTTTGGATGACATTTAACGTAACGCAATTTCTTTTTTGCAATTATGAATCCATTCAAGAGTGTAGAAAACGACTCTTGTTTGTAATGCCTATGCAATTATATAAGTGTGCATTGTGTCACACTTGAGATCACAAATCCTCTTTTGATCCAAAAACCGATGTGCATTTCGCCACATCATGATATTTAGCCTTTAGAAACACCACCTTATAATAACTGGTGGTCCAATGTAGTCTAATGTAGTGTCATGTTGTAATACGGTATATTGCATTAACATATAGCTTATGTAGATTGAACCATATGTGCAAGACAAAATTCGAATATATATGCCAACAATTGTATCGAGGTCTTGACCATAAATTTAATTCAAAACATAATGACTAAGTAACTTTAGTCAAATATGTGAGGTATATACCTTCACAAAACTTAGAAAAATTAACGGATTTATAGTCACTTAGACTATTAAACTGAAGTCATGTGCTTCATATCTTCCGCAATGTACTTTTTGATTTTAAAATCCGTAACTGTGAGAATAATATTCTCATCTTCTTCCATATAATAAGTTTCTTGTTGCAAGAACTTCATATATTTCTTGTGTATTGACCATATTATTGTTTTCTTTGCAATTAATGAACAGATGTAGAACCACATCAATAATAAGATTTTTCTTTTATTTACTAGCCCAATTTTTTTATGACATAGGTTTCGAGGCGTTGCCTCTCCCTCTTTTCAGAACTAGTGACATGAAATTCGTCACTTTTTTTTATGTCAAATTCAGGGCTCATATTTTGGTCAAATATTTCAACAACAAGATGGAAGATTAACCATTATCGAGATACGATAATTAATTCTAAATATTGAATTAGGTCAAGACCAAGGTTTATGGTAACTCAATTCGATGTGAACCGTGACAAATTCCGTCACAAATCGATGTTAACAGTGACATTTCTGTCACAAATCGATATTAACCACGACAATTTCAGTCGCAAATCGATGTTTGTTCCTTTATTAACCACGACAATATTTTGTCGTAATACTGTGACTTGTCAAACCGTCACAAATTTTAACTTTGATATGAGGGGCCAATCCCTCAATATCGTCCCACGTTATAAAGAAAGGTGGGATGTAGAAGAAGGCTACGAAGCCTGGCTATGAAATTAAAATTCAAAAGTGGCAAATTTTATAAAAGCTTACGTGTTAGTTTGTCGTGTAATAGAAGTTGCTTTTGTAATTTTCATGCTTACTTCCATGCTGCGAAGTTACCCTCGCAAATCCATCGCCATCTGTCGCGTGAAAAATTTCATGAGAAATATAAACATATGGTTAGTCATATTCACCATATAATATAAACAGTAAAACTAATTAAATAATTATTTCAGTAAATAAACTGATTTTACTCATGGGATAAAAACATATTACCCGGAGGGGCAAATCTACCGTTTTGCCCCTCATGCAAATGGTATGTATTATTCTGCCTTTGGATCCGAGTATGATTTGGGTTACTGGCGCTCGGAGATGGAGGAGAGAGCTCCAGACTAGGCGAGACGACGCGCAAGGCTGAGCTACCAGATTGGATGGGCTGTAGAGGCGTGCCGGTTTGGATTCGACTTGAGCTGTAGGGCTTGCTTGACCGGGGCGGGGAGGCTATCTGTGGCTGTCGTCGGCAAAAACAAGTGCACTGCTTGTTTCGGGTGGCGTTCGTCGAGGTGTTGCAGATCTGGGGTGCCGAGATTTGTTGGATCGGTGGTTCGGTGATGCTGACATGGGTCTGCGCAGGGTTCACCGGAGTTAGGAAAAGAGCGTCGGATCGAGGGCGAGTCAGAGCTGCAAAGCAGAGGTTTGAGGGGCGCGCTGAGTTCAGAGGTGGTCGGGCCAGCTTGTTCGGTTGGAGCTGCTGTGGTGGTTGTGCGTGCCAGCGCGCTAAGGGCCGTGGGTGCCGAGAGCAAATTTCTAGGTTGTGTTGCAGGATCAGGTCTCAGCTAGAGAGACGCACCGGGTTTGTGCCGAGAGCGGCTGCCGGAACTAGAGGTCCGGAAGGAAGGGGGGTTGGGGTGAAGCGCTGTAGTGAGGTAGGAGGTCATCGGAGGGTTCTCAAAACTAGGACTCGGCTAAAGGCTAGGCTGAGGTAGCCGGAGGCGTTTTTTTTTTGTGCTAGTGTTAGGATTTTTCGTTATCAAGTTCGAGTCAGAGCAAAGTGCTGATAACGTGTTGAAGGAGAAAAAGATAATGAGAATAACAGTCTACTCATTTATTGATAAGAAAGCCTATTTATAGGCATTGTTTACGCCCAAATTAATATTTTACTGGACAATAATTGTCTCTGTGAATATTAATTAAGTTCTTGGTCTATGTCAGCCGGCGAGCCCAAGTTCCTTTAAAGTTTACAAATAATGGCCCTCCAGCAAGACCACGCGAGATGGAATGACTCCGCGCAGACTAACGGATCTCGCGGGCTTTTAGACAAAAACAGAGCTCGCGCGCGAAATGACTTTGCGCGGAGTGGGGATCCATCTCGCGCGCTTCGCGCGGAATAACTTTGGTATTAGGAGAGGCAGAATGCATCTAGGCACTGGCAAACTGATTCGCTAGTTCGCGAGGTAGATATACGCGGAGTCCGCGCGAATGCTTGTAATCGTTTCTGACATTTTACAGTCTTTGACACGCTTTGAGCCAATCCATGTGGCCCTTATTAATTAAAAAGCCTTGTTTTGGCCCGCGAGCTGCAATAGCCCGCGAGGTGGAATTGAGCTACAGGAGTCCGCGGTCTGCGCGAGCTATTATCTTTCTACATGGACTGTGGCACCCCGCGGGATAAGATTGGTCCTAATTTCAGTCCGCATAGGACTCTACAGTTGAGAGGCGCGCTAGAAGCAGTGTCCTATTCTAAATGAACTGTGCGAATTGGATATGTGTCACATAAGGATTGGTCTGCATGGGAGGAATAGTATCCTTATGCTTCACGTTGCAGAGTTCAACATGGATTCTGATTATCTTTCTCCCCACGCAGAAGTAAGGCTCTCACTATATAAAGGGCTCTACGGTTTACAATAACACTCTCTCATAACTCAATCAAAATACAGAACAAACAACCTTCAACCTTGTTGAAACCCTCGACCCAGTCGAATCTCCAATGCTCCTAAGAGCTTTTTTTTTGCTTCCCCGTTGAAGCAAAACACACACAACCCCGATTCTAAGGGCACCGCCGCCTAGAATTCTTCAGAGCTCTCCGGACTATACCCCGATTCCTCGGAAACTTCCCTATAGTTGCTCTGCTCAGGCCGCCCTGAGTATTGACCGCCTTGTGCTCGTAAATTCCTTCTCTGAGGTGGCACCTGGAACTCCTTTCTGCCTGATCAAGAAGTCAAGAGCACGCAATCAACCTTTTCCTCGTCCGTGAGGTGGCACGCCCGCAACACTCTCATTTCTCTTTGTTCTCTATTCACTTTGGCTCCACACGTTGAGGATCATGGCCAAAACATTGGCACACCCGGTGGGACAAGGAGTATAAGCGAGACATAGGGAAACCAGGAAAGCCTGCGATTCCACGCCATGGTAGGCTCTCAGCCGACCCAAGACACAAAATATGTTCCTCTTATGGAACAAATCTTCCAAATGTTTATGGAACTCAAACAAAGTGGCACTGAGCAAAGTTTGACCATTCAACAGAGTATCGCCGACTTAACTGAGCGGGTCTCCACCACTCAACAAATCGTTGCTAACTTGAACGAGCAGTCCAAGCAAAACAGAGCCTTTTTGCAAGCCGACTAGGACAAAAAGATTGAATCGCCCAATGAAGACTTCAATGGGCATGTCTCTGCCGAAAAGATTGAACTGTCTAGCAGCCAATCTGGTGATGAAGACTCTCCTTTGGATGAACCTACATCCAAAGAAGAAACTGTTTTGTCAATCAATGACAAAAAGCCTGAGGTTGAGGCCGGCGAGATTATGGATAATAATCTCATCTCACACGGTGCATCTCAGAAAAATGAACTGGAAGATAGGACAGAACAGTCTATCTTAGAAGCAGAAGTCAGTTCGTGCACTAATGATGATGGCGAACCACAACTTCGCGTGATAGCGAATCACAACCGCCAAGACGCCAACTGTCTCATGCGAGATGTATATGTGGACACAGGTCAGCCGCATGGGGGGCAAGGCGGAGATCGCTTTCCTTCTTTAGTTAACCATCAAGGGCATGATCAACTTAAGCTTTGTCCAATTACTGGACGTGATCAAGACGCTGCCCCAAGTCAACACATGCGAAATGAAATTGCAATAATGGATTGGTGCAGATTTGACAAACTGTAGGCAGCCTGCCACAAGCGAATAGATGCACGAGCGACTGCTGAAGGAAATGAAACGGCTTTACAACGCCAGAATGTAAAGCCTACGGCTGGTGAAGATTCCTCTTTGGATGAACTTATGTCCAAGGAAGAAACTGCTTTGTCAATCAATGACAAAGAATTTGAGGTCGAGGACGGCGAGACTTCGGATAATGACCTTATCTCAAAAACTGACGGTGTTCCCCAAAAAGATAAGCTTGAAGGTAGGACAGAAAAATCTGCCTTAGAAAAAGAGAGCGGGTCAAACATTGGTGGCAAATCACAACTTCGCAAGAAAGGTGACCCAGGAGTTAGCTTGCTTATGCGAGATGAATATGTGGACACATGTCAGCCGCATGGGGGGGGGGGGGGGGGCAAGGCGGAGCTCGCCTGCTTTCTCTACCAATTCGTGCCAAGCGAACTGAAGATGAACCAGCACTTCTTGAGTTTTCGCTTCAACATGCACACGCGGGGCGACAAGGCTGGTGGAGTCCGCTTCTCCTAAAGGTTCACCTCGCCAATCTCTTGTTCACCAGCGAGATGACTCAGTCTGCTTCGCCAGTGGTTCTCTTTCCTGACCAATGCATGACTATTCCTGGTAAGACCACGCATTATGACATGGTAGTTGGCAACAAGGCATATCTTAACAGCATACGATCCACGAGAATGCAGTTGAAGATCATGCTTGGTCTGCCAACAAAGATGCGTGGGTGGCAACGAGGCATACCCTACGAAATACCTTGCCCAAATTTTCAAGTTGACGCGGAACAACTCTGCTCAACACTTGGAAATTGCCAACAACAACAGTCTCACGTTGAAAGCATGACAACGTCGAGACTTGGAGTGAAGCATTGGTGGCCTCCCCCGTGGCCTAGTGACGGATACCCAATCAAGCTATGATTCTTTCCTCTCTTTGCTCCTCGCTTTTACTTCAGCCTTTACTTTTGGTTTTTACTTTCGTTTTCTTTCTTTCTCGCATTGGAAAAAAGAAAATACAAAAAAATCAAATAGCCAAAAACACAAAAAGAGATCATTGGTCTTGCTGAAATTCAGGACAATGCTCTTGCCTATATCAGGCTTGAACTTTACTTAGGAGCCTATCCCTGAGGCTTGACGTCAATAGGCATTCCATATGCCTTGAGTTGCTGCCAGCGAAGTCATGACAGGTTGCAATGCTGAAAGTTGCAACAGCCACTACTGAACAGTCAACTTCGCCGATTAAACTGGACTGATCCAGGAAGAACTAGCTTGCGCGCCTTACATCAACAGAAAGCCCTGGATGTCTACTTTCCAGAGGATTTTACGGTTCGTTATTCTACCATTCCTGGAGAGACTTATGGCAGTTTGAATGCAGATAGGTCAGGATACGAGCGAATTTGCAAGGGGCATTTTCAATGTGTTTTCATGACCTTGCAACGTTTTTCCTCTATTGGGGGGCATCCATAGAAGTTTGGGGCACCTTTATCCATACACCAGGATCTACTCAAGGCTGATCCACAACTTTTTTGGTGTTCGCCATTTTCAGTGATGCATCGGTACCACAACTCCTTCCGTGGGGGGCATACTAAAGTTTTGATGTCCTTCATTCTTTTCAAGCATCGGCGGACATACATCAAAACTGGGGGGCACATTGGGGTGGATATGTGTTCCAGCTACTTCAGACTTTAGACCTTCTTCAAGTGTCTTGGTCTTTATATAGGCCAATCTCTGTGGTCTCCAAGTTTCCAAAGTTGGTTCGCCATCTTTATTCGGCCGTTCACCGACACTTTTGTTTGTTTCTCTTTGGTTCGCGCAAGGGGGGCAACGAAGTACATGGCCAATGTCACTCCATGTTTATCATAGAGTTGGCTCGCCATCGCCAAGATTCGCGAGGGGCCATTTTTGGAATCTAGTCAACGCAAATGTCTGCTCCAGTTAAGTGATATTCATGCGAACTACATTCACTCGTGGTGTGTGCATGCCTTCTAAGAAGAGCATGCGAATACATTTGAAGTCCAAGTCCGAGGTGCCTCGTTATGACAAGTTTATCAGTTTACCATGGCACTAGGCGAGCTATACAACGACTTCGCTGCAATGCTTTGTTGGGTGCTTAGGTTTCAAGGCCTATTCATAGGCTTGTCTACTCACACTCATCTTATGACCCGAGCCAATCCAGTGGCTTTGGAGTAGCATGAACATAACCCTCTTCAGTCATTCTTGAGATTCATGACTTTGAGGCTGGGTGGCAATGTTTACGCCCAAATTAATATTTTACTGGACAATAATTGTCTATGTGAATATTAATTAAGTTCTTGGTCTATGTCAACCGGCGAGCCCAAGTTCCTTTAAAGTTTACAAATAATGGCCCGCCAGCAAGACCACGCGAGATTGAATGACTCCGCGCGGACTAACGGATCTCGCGCACTTTCAGACAAAAACAGAGCTCGCGCGCGAAATGACTTCGCGCGGAGTGGGGATCCATCTCGCGCGCTTCGCACGGAATAACTTTGGTATTAGGCGAGGCAGAATGCATCTAGGCGCTGGCGAACTGATTGGCTAGTTCGCGAGGTAGACATACGCGGAGTCCGCGCGAATGCTTGTAATCGTTTCTGACTTTTTACAGTCTTTGACACACTTTGGGCCAATCCATGTGGCCCTTATTAATTAAAAAGCCTTGTTTTGGCCCGCGAGCTGCAATAGCCCGCGAGGTGGAATTGAGCTACATGAGTCTGCGGTCCGCGCGAGCTATTATCTTTCTACATGGACTATGGCACCCCGCGAGATAAGATTGGTCCTAATTTCAGTCCGCATAGGACTCTACAGTTGAGAGGCGCGCCAGAAGCAGTGTCCTATTCTAAATGAACTGTGCGAATTGGATATGTGTCACATAAGGATTGGTCTGCATGAGAGGAATAGTATCCTTATGCTTCACGTTGCAGAGTTCAACATGGATTCTGATTATCTTTCTCTGCACGCAGAAGTCAGGCTCTCACTATATAAAGGGCTCTACGGTTTACAACAACACTCTCTCACAACTCAATCAAAATACAGAACAAACAACCTTTAACCTTGTTGAAACCCTCGACCCAGTCGAATCTCCAACGCTCCCAGGAGCTTTGTTTCCGCTTCCCCGTTGAAGAAAAACACACACTACCCTGATTCTAAACGCACCGCCGCCTAGAATTCTTCAGAGCTCTCCGGACTCTACCCCGATTCCTCGGAAACTTCCCTATAGTTGCTCTGCTCACGCCGCCGTGATTATCGACCACCTTGTGCTCATAAACTCCTCATCTGAGGTGGCACCTGGAACTCCTTTCTGCCTGATCAAGAAGTCAAGAGCACGCAATCAACCTTTTCCTCGTCCGCGAGGTGGCACGCCCACAACACTCCCCTTTCTCTTTGTTCGCTATTCACTTCGGCTCCACACGCTAAGGATCTTGGGCAAAACAGACATTACATAGAGTCTCCCAAAGGATCTAGAAGTTCTATCAACTGAAATATATTCTAATAAGGAAATTGGATTAATTAATCTTACGTGTATTAGGGCAAGACACCTAACGGAAGGACGAAAACATAATTTTCTTAAACAAAGTTTAGAATTGAATTAGGCAACTTTTATTTCGTTTATGTTGAATTTAAAAAAAAATCTACAAAACCGGCCCGAAACAGTATGTTACATGACAATCACTTTCAAGAGTAGATTGTCCAATAAAAGAAAAGTCCAACAAGTTATATTTCGGTGTTAAAGATGTCTCTATTTTGTAATCGAAGTCACCGAGAGTATAATACCACAAATGTTCTATGTGTCTAGATTTAATTGGCTACGTCAAATCGAAACATATATATGTCGTGCTTTCAAACTTACTGAAATGTCAAATTTATCAACTATCAATATTACTTCATTTAAGACGATGATTTCATCAAACTATCTATCAACTCCTTCATCATCTCTAACACCTCTTCTAAATCCCAACTCCTTGTTGTGCTCCCATCCGTTCCATCTACATGTGGCACTTCTCCCCCTCTCGAACTCAAGTTTACTCGGTTGTCAATCCCAGATGTTTGACCATACATTATTTCAATTCTTTCTTTGGTCAAAAAGAAAACAATTGAAATACTATTGTAACGAGTCTCTAAAAGTGCCTACCACACATGATTCACTAGTCATCACAACCGCTTCGTCACCCATATTAATCAATGCCTTCAAGTCTCCCACACATGATTCAAAACTGGGAGGCGCGCGCCACGCTTTTGTTGCTCCCCCAACCACTACTACCGATCTTCAGTCTTCATCTCAAAGTGGCATCATGATATCACACTACACTAACCCTCCAGTTCTTTTAGTAGTTGAGTCTCTGTATCATCCATCCATGTGTTTCCCATTAGCATCTTCATAGACATACCTAAGTCATATCATAATGAAATCAACAAGACTACAAGAGGGTTAGATCGATGGATACAAGGAAGAAAATTGGATGTCCATAACTGTAGTCGGTAGTCAGAAAACTACCTTCTCCGCCCATAGACTAGTCAGGAAACTTGTAGACCGACATCCGGGCTACCTCGCCATGGTGAAAGATCATCGGTACCACATTGGGAAGGTGCTCATCCAAGTTCCACAAGAAGACACCATGATAAGATATATGTATAGTTAGTCCCACATCAGAAATATATAAAAAGAGGGAACCTTCTTTAGCTATAAAATGAAGACTTCCCCTATGTAGAAGAGGAATATCTGAGAGACTCCCCCATTTCTAACACTCCACCCCGCAGGATGGATATACCAGGATGCAGAGACCAGGATGGAGAGACCCCCTTATGTAACACTCCCCCATCCCTCCCTTACTCCACCCCGCAGGACGAATGATCTTGTAACACCAAAGACATGATAGTTGATTCTAAGTGGACGTAGTCATGTCCTCCGAGGCATGGTGAACCACTATATGTCCTTGTCTCTCGCCCATGTTGTTTATTATTCATATTCATGTTCCACCGTGATTCTGCATAGCTTCCGAGATTATGCAGAAACATTTGGCGCTGTCTGTGGGAATCATTACTAAAAGTCATGTTGTTCTACCGCCCGAGAGGTATTCCATCGAGAGGCAGTATGGAAGCGAGGCGAGATGGCTCGCAGGGGAGCGAAGCAAGATGACATCGAATGGGAACGAAGCAAGATGACCCGCCCGGGATGAGAGGTGAGATAGCTCACATGGACGCGAGGCGAGATAGCCCGCATGGAAGCTAAGCGAGATGACTTCGCATGGGAGCGAAGCGAGATGACTCGCCCGGGCAGCTTTTATCATCGGGATTTTACCAAGAGCAGAATCCCGCCCGGGTTCTTTTTGTCAGCGGGATAGGTAATCCAAGAGCAGAGCCACAACGGCTCATGTCCGATGTCTCCAGCCATCACCCGAAGATGAGTCACCTGGACCCGGAGCTCAATCTTGTTAGTCGGGAGCTGGATGAATGAGAAGATATGCTACGCGAGCTGGATGAATGAGAAGATATGCTACGCGAAGTGATGACTTCGCGCAGGGGACTCCGCATAAGAGAAGGACCTTGTGAAGCATTGACAACTCTACTACATTCCACGTCCGCGAGGTGGCACGCCCCGCATTCCTAGAAGCAGGGTCCTGGTCGTCCCCCTGCTGATGATTGTGGCCAAAACAGTGTGCACGGGTCCCGTTGACAAGAAAGTACTTTGAAACTTCAAATCTTGATCAAGAAGCAGGGTCCCGGTCGTCCAGTTCGGTTACCACTTCCCTCTGGCAATGCCTGCTCTATGAGGTACCGGTGGAACCAGTCGGGATCATCTGATCTGCAAGCAACGAGTCTCGTTATTGCTATTGACACTCGGAGCTCAATCATGTCGAACGGGAGCTTCGCCGGAGACGATCTACTCAACCCGTAGCCGGATAATCTTCTTATCCCTGTGGCTCCAGCATTCAGTCTCCAGGTCAAAAAGTCAGTGGCCTCACATACTAGAGAATCAGTCTCCGAGATAGGTGTCTAGCGAGAGAGTTCTTGGGGGAGTTGTATACCCAGCTCTCGAGCAGCCAGTATAACAATAATGTTGAGAGCAACGGTCATGTGGCTCCCAGGGAAGCCCCACCGATCGGCCGGTATGGCATTAGACAGGGCAACTCAAAGATGAGCTCTCTTGCACGACCCGATAGGGTCACCGGGAGGATTGATAAAACATTTGGTGATTTGAGTCGAATTTAATCGGACTGATCCAGGAGTAGATCTCGCCCGGGATAAGAATTCGTCCGGAGGAGTACTTGTGGAAGAGGGATCTGCCCAGATTTCGAGCAATCGGCATAGCAACAATGTTGAGAGCAACAATGTTGAGAGCAATGGTCATGTGGCTCCCGGGGAGGCCCCAACGATCGGCCGATATGGCATTGGGACATGGCAACTCTAAGAGGGGCTCTCTTGCACGACCCTACAGGGTCACCGGGAGGATTGATAAAACATTTGGTGATTTGGGTCGAATTTAATCGTAATGATCTAGGAGTAGATCCTGCCCGGGATAAGAATTCGTCCGAATGAGTACATATGGAAGAGAGGATATGTCCAGCATTATAGGGGGGACCCATTGGCAGCACACTAGTGATCTTGTTCCAACTCATTGCCTTGAGATCGGTCTACCCGGAGCTCCACCAACCATAACACCCAGTCCATATCATTGTCTTCTCAACTGAGAAGTAATTCACCAGGAACCTGCTGGCATTGTTTGTCAAGACCCGTCCCGAATTTCACCCCGAAACCTGATATGAGTCCTACGGGGACCACCTCCAAGGAAAATTTACCGAAGACTCGGCAAACCTCCCTCGAAAATGGACAACCCTAACTTAAGAATTTAAGAACCACCATTTTAATCCAAAATAAATAAATCCTCCGCTACAATCCAAAAGTAGCCAGAATACAAATTACACCGAAGAATTCCAAAAGTATTCAGAGCTACTAAAAATAAAATAAAATACAGCGAAAGCTAACAAACCCTTAGTAGATTAAACAGGTAACCTACTGGCGAAATGTAGCTGATAGATGAGTCACTATGCCTTGACGTCTCCTAGTAGACCTCACGCGAACTCTGCAGACTGGACATTTTTAAAAACGAAGAGTGAGTGGAACGATTCCAAGGTAAAAACACGAGCTCCACTGAAACGATTCTAAACTGGGGTCCAGCCTGGCTAGACTCCCAAACTTTAAGAAATTACCTCTCAGGCCTGGATATTATATATATAGTATGTATGCACACTCGCCTGACCCTTTGTTCGATATCTATGAACAACTTGAAATAAGGTAGTTATCATACAAAGCTACTATGCTTGCGTCTAACGCTTACATCACCCCACACCGGAATTGTACCTCGCGTATGGGGGAAAGCGGCTGAGTGGTAATATATACGTGCTTACTCCCTCTACGAAATCTTTGAATACTTAAATGTGAAATATCCAACAACAGAAAATCATTCAAAACGATAAAGCATTTCGAAACACAATATTTAAAACAAAGGTCCACTCACAGGTTAGGCCTAAGCCTGATGTCGGTCGGAGGTCTCTTCCTCTCGAGCCTCCTCACGTCCTGTTCCATATAAATAAAACCTTAAATAAAACACCGACACTTAATGCAAAACAGACATAATTAAATATGCTTCGCGCTCAACCAAGCCTAACACTCCAAAATCTTAAATCCACTGCCAACCTCAAAACTCCACAAATTTTTACTGACATCCTCAAAAATCACCTTCCACCAAAATAAAATCCAATGGCCGGAATATAAATTAATAATCCGCCAAAAATACCAAACTTCAACAATTCTTAAACCTATCAAAAAATCCTCCAAAAATTCTAAAACTTATTCCATTAAACTCCTCACATTTTTCTCCACCAAAAACATTTTCTCGGCGGCGGCTCCGCCGATAGCGGCGGCCGGCGATCAACTCCGGCGACATCCGATGGTCACCAAAATTTGGCAGCATCTTTCTCTCAACCTCCGCTACAACATTCCTAACTACCACAAACTCCAATTCTAAGCCTAACCAAGCCAATCAAACACAAACACACAATAAAACCCTATAATTTTACAAACCGATTTCTCCTTACCTAGCTCAAGATGGAGCGAGCCCTTTGGAGGGATTGAAGCACGGGAGGAGGGCTTCCTTTTGAGCTACGGCTCGCCGGCTATGGCGGCCGGAGGAAGGAGTTCCAGTGAAAAGAAATTTCGGGCAGCCGGAGCTTTCGGCGTCGATTCCTCCTTCACGGCAGCATTCTGCGTGCGGGCACCGATCTAGGAAGAGAGAGGGAGAGGCGAGGGTCCGAACGGGACCAGTCCGACGGCGAACGGAGGCCGGACGGCGGCGGGCTGGAGACATGAAGATTCGGCAGAAACTGGCTCGGGAGCGGGAGCGGGAGAGAGAGAGAGAGAGAAAGAAAAAAAAGAAACTGGGCTTCAGCCCAACCCGGGTCCAAAACCCTTAATAAACCCAAAATCCAAAAATTCAACACCCCAAATTAATACCTCAATAAAATTACCTTTTACTAGCAAAAATTACCATTTTTACCGTCCTCATAATTTCTTCCTTAGAATAATCCCACAAAATAATCGTCCCCTACACCTCTCTGGGGAACAATTATATTTTTCACTTAATGATGAACACGGTAAAATTCTTATTACCACTATGCCAGTAATAAAGGTAAAAATTATGGGTCAGGGCGTGACATTGTTCATGATGGTAAAAGGAGCTAAGCATCCACAAAGTGCTCACCGGCAGCGTGAAGCAGTCTCCAGGAGGCGATAGTTCTAGGGCCGTTATGGCCACAGAGGGCAAGGGGCTCTCTTGAAGTCACAAGGAAGGTTGATGAAGCAACGAGTCGGGATCCTAAAAGAGTTTGCTCTGTACACCCAAACATCAATTTTGGCCACCCGATGACATTGGATTGGAAGCACAATCAGGATATGGAAGTTTAGTCATCATGACTAGACTGAGAAACCACCGAGAGATAGACATTCCACCCGAGAGGCACTCCACCTAGAGATTGGTATTCCACCCGAGAGGCACTCTATCGAGAAAAGATTGACATTCCACCCGAGACGCATTCCATCGAGAGATTGGTATTCCACCGAGAGGCACAAGTCATTAAAATCCCCTGTAACACCAGGCGAGATTGGCATTCCACCGAGAGGCATGTCATTGAGATCTCGAGTAACACCTAGCGGGATGGGTAATCCATATTAAAATCCCCTGTATGACCAGGCGGGATGAGTAATCCATATTAAAATACCTTGTAACACCAAGCGAGATGGGCATTCCACCGAGAGACATAAGTTTTTCCCAGTAACACCAAGCGGGATAGGTAATCCATATTAAAATCTCTTGTAAGACTAGACGGGATGGGTAATCAATTTTCCCTTGTAAGACCAGGCGGGATGTATAATCTAGATTCAAATCCCGAGTAACATCAAGCGGGATAGACATTCGACCGAGAGGCACAAGTCATTGAGATCCCGAGTAACACCTAGCGGGACAGGCATTCGACCAAAAGTCATTATATCTTCTCTTTAAAAATGGAGCAAGTGGCTTGATAACTCACAGATGACGTTAACACCCCGTCACTCGAGTAGTAACACAGGAGGTAACCCCCAAGTACAAGACTCATCTCGCGTGTCACCTAGATCATAACACCTAATTTGCCAGGTACAAGATCCACCTCGCGTGTATTGCCGAGTTTCAAGACTCATCTCGCGCGGTAGTTCGTGGAGTGAGATCTTCAGCCCGCGCGGTAGCCCGTGTGCGCAGAACGAGATCCTCATCTTGTGACCGAGAGAAGATTAGCATTGCACTAAGATTAGCATTCGACCGAGAAAAGATTGACATTCCACCAAGAATAGCATTCGACCGAGAGATTGACATTTGATCGAGATAGGCATTCCACCGAGAGATAGGCATTCCGCCAAGATTGGCATTCCACCGAGAGAGTGGCATTCAACTTTCAGTATTACACAATTGCATGAACCATTATGCTTTTCGATAATTATTATGTCATAACCATACTTGGTTGGCCCTATAATTGTATTGATCAAATACTTATCGATCATTTGTTCATTGTGAAGGTACAACAA
Source organism: Fragaria x ananassa (assembly GCA_034370585.1). Classification (NCBI taxonomy): domain Eukaryota; kingdom Viridiplantae; phylum Streptophyta; class Magnoliopsida; order Rosales; family Rosaceae; genus Fragaria; species Fragaria x ananassa. The sequence goes on along the minus strand of CP139761.1, from coordinate 3,637,991 downwards.
TCCTCGCCCGGCCAATTAATTTTTGAGGCCGGGGGTCAGGAGGGGCATTTTTTATCATATAGGCGACTCAGCTCGAGTGAAAGTACTTGTGGGCTGAGCGAACTCCTCAGCTCGCGTATAGTCCTTATGGCGGAGTGAACTCCTCAGCTTGCATGAAAGTCCTTGTGGGCGGAGCAAACTCCTCAACTCGCGTGTAGTCCTTGTGCGCGGAGCGATCTCAGCTCGCGTGAACTCGTTGCCCGCGGAGCGAACTCCTTAGCTCACGTGTAGTCCTTGTGCGCGGAGCGATCTCAGTTCGCATGTACTCATTGCCCGCGGAGCGAACTCCTCAGCTCGGTTGTAGTCATTGTGCGCGGAGCGAACTCAGCTCGTCCGATAGTGTCAACCCTTCTATGCGAGGTGGACCCCACATCTTGCCCAATAGTGTCAGCCTTTTTGTGCGAAGCGGACTCCACAGATCACATACTTCGTTAGAAGACCTCGCTCGGCCGAATCAGTTTTGAGGCTGGGGGACGGGAGGGACCCAGCGAACTTGAAGATATCAAGAAAAGCAAGACCCGTTCTCCACACGTCTTGAGCATTTTGTATATTAAGTCCCCACTCAAGATGTGTCTTGAACGAGAATTTGGGGAGACTTGTAGTCGGTAGTCAGGAAACTACATTCCCCGCCCATAGACCAGTCAGGAAACTTGTAGACCGACGTCCGGGCTATCTCGCCATGGTGAAAGATCATCGGTACCACATTGGGAAGGTGGTCTTCCAAGCTCCACAGTAAGACACCATGATAAGATATATGTATAGTTAGTCCCACATCAAAAAGATGTAAAAAGAAGGAACTTTCCTTAGCTATAAAAGGAAGGCTTCCCCTATGTAGAAGAGGGATATCTGAGAGACTCCTCCATATCTAACACTCCGCCCCGCGGGATGGATAGACTAGGATGGAGAGACCCCCCCCCCCCCCATGTAACACTTCCCCATTCCTCCCTTACTCCACCCCGCGGGACGGATTATCTTGTAACATCAAAGACATGATAGTTGATTCTAAGTGGACGTAGCCATGTCCTCCGAGACATGGTGAACCACTATATGTCCTTATCTCTCGCCCATGTTGTTTATTCTTCATATTCATGTTCCACAGTGATTCTACATAGCTTTCGGAATTATGCAGAAACAATAACATAATTTGTTCTGATAAACGTGGCTTCTCAGTTTTGAAATGAAATTATTCAACGTCGGGCGTTGACTTAATAATCTTTTCAACAAGCTGTTTGTATGAATAAGAATAAATTGGTTAGCTTCTTACCAACCAATCCAACTAAAAAAGGGATGGGTCACAAAACTTTATAAACCATTGCCAGACTACTCTTATACACATTGATATGTAGTTTGGTTGCGTTCCGTTCTTCTACTATGGGATTTGAGTCTTCAAGTTTAACTACTGACCAAAAAATCTCGGTGAATCGCGGCAGCTCATATAACAACTCTTGGAAAGTTTAACCTGCATGTGTTGGAAAATATAGCTTACGTATTTTTCAAAAGGTAAAAGAAAATGAGGATTTGACTGAAAGAATTCTTCATCTCTTTGTATAACTGCAGTAGGAATAGTATTCCTTATTCAGCGACACAAGGCGCTTCGTGTACAAAAGAATATTCGAGGGAAAAATTCAGAAGTTGTATGTACAGAAACTGTCTAGCAGATCCTCACTCGTGCATGCATTTTACACAGAATTTAAACAAAGAACTGATTATACTGAATGGTTAAACTACAAGCCTAACAATTTTTTCATCTTTTCCCTCTCTCTTAAGTCTTCTTCAGATGGAATCTTGGCATTGTTTTTTGACATTGCAGACCACGACGCCTTCAGCTCATCCTGCAATAGATATGAGGAAAATATTAAACGCAAAAAACTATGTAAACTGCATGATTTGGATAGACGTCTGCCTAGGACAGAAACCCTATAAGTGGTGAACCCATAATAGAGACTACAGCATTTGTAGCAAATTTTTATATAATGACAGTGGCCTACAGGTTAAAACAACCAACGAAGAATTTCAATGATGTATGCTTCATCCTTATAGTAGTGAACCCCTATAGACCAGAGCATGGATAGTACTGCAGAAGTAAGTTTTGTAATCACAGAATGTCGGAATACTTTTGCCAATAACAACTATAGGCGAAAACAGCCAACAAAAGATCAAGAGAGTCGAGAAGAACGAACAAAACATAGATAGCCTTCATCAACTTTATATCACAGTGAAACGCGAGCATGTTTCAAACTATACAAGGGCTGTGGGAATGAAAAGAGATGCATTTCAAGGAGTTGGATCAAGGGGGTCAGTTATTTAAGCTTATAATAAGTTGTTAAGAGTGCTGCTTGGTACTGTGTACTTCACTATCAATCTTGATACTACAACTGAAAACTTCTACCATTTCATCATGTCAATTTGTTTGGAAGACTTTAATCTTATAAGAAAAAATAACGTCTTTTCCGGGTTTTCCTTACAACCTTGGGGACTAAACACATAAGAAAATTAGCTCAGTGGATTTGGATCACTTTTAAGGTATCTACATTCCTATAATTTTCCCTGTTCATAGATATCTATAATCAAACAACTAGAGAGCAGAAAAGCAGCTAAACTTCATTCTCACTATCAGATCTACGTATGTATGACTAGACCCTCCACCAGGAATCTTATGGGTTTAAACCCATATTGAATAAAAGAAGCAACTCAAAGTTTCAAACTATATGTCGAGACTCAAATTTGCTACGACATTTAAGATGCCAATTAGCACCATATCAGTCAAAGTTGCTTTAAGTTCATATACAAAAACTTGTGACGCATATCATCACATTACTAGATCAGAATACCTATTTGTCTCGGTGTTTCTTTCCATCTCTTGCCTAAATCTTCATCCTCAGTCGGTAACAGGGAAGTACTTGTCTTCATGACTCTTGTGATAAAGGGATAGAAAAAGGGCTTCCGGGGTGTTCATATATGAGCTGCAACCACATAAGCTGCAGGTGAATTCGCTAGCCTCGGTCATAACTGGGAACTTTCCAACATCAGCTGCTTCTGCAACCTCTAATGATGATGGATCATCCACTTGTTCTTCAACACAAATAACTTCGGACGACTGTTTTACCAATTTCTTCTGTTGAAAACTGAGCGACGCCTCAACTCTTTTCCGCATACCATTTGCTATAGCCTTCCTCCACAAATGCAGCCTATCGTCCCCAACAGCATCCCACTCAATTTTCATCAGCATCCTCACATTCCGGTCAAAAAGGTTGTCACACATTAGTGACATTACTTCATCATTAAAGAACCTGTTGTGCATTCGCTTAAGATATTTAAGATAAGATGCAAGAATACCAGCCCGTGCATCAGATTTCAACTCACAGAGAGACTTGCGTTTTCTCTTCTTCTTGCCACTCTTTTTGAAGAAACAATACCTGGGCAATACGATTACATTATTCTCACTGCTCTTTGTCCATCCAGCTAAGCCATCATCAATCACCAAAACAGCGGACTTTTGGCCAAGCACAAGATCAAGAGACTTTTTTCCTTTGTGGGTGCTATGAAAATCCTCACGCGATATCACTCTACGACCAAAGTACTCATTTCTAGGATCGAGTAGCTCAAGAATTTTCCACACAAGAGATTGAGGAGCATTTGCATATGCATAAATTTCGAAAAACTCTCTGGCTTCCTTTAGAAAGGCTCTCAGTTTGGGCCTGAACTTGATAATCACAGGTTCCATTTCCGGAGGAACTAGCACTGTGAAAACATATTCTGAATCTGCTTGGGTCTTTAAACATTTTACTTCATCTGGAGTCAGACTATTGAGACTTGTGTAATTTAAAAATGCGTGATCTAGACTAATCACGAGAAGGAGTTTTCTGCGGAGTAGCAATTTCTCAGTGTTGTGCTTGCGTAAACGGTAAATGTGTTCAGCACTTTGGGTGGCATAGTGCTTCTCGTGTAGAAAACCAAATCTATCAGCAAAGTTGGCACAAAAATCACACAAAGAAGAAGCAGAAGCAACCTTCATCTTCTGATCATCTATGCTGCTTGTTGTTTTCCTATCATCAATCGTTACCTTGAGCCTTTTCGACATCTCATAATTAGTTGCAACCTTATCAAACTCAATATGTATTGGAACACAATCGGTCTCCAGATACATCTTCGTCATCGATCGATCGATATGTATGTTCAACCGACTACAAAAGCAAAGCCTTTATATACAGTTTCAGTTTCCTTGTTCATGTTGGATTGAAATAATTAAAAATAACAATCAGTTTCCTTGTTCATGTTGGAATGGAAAACAAAAATCAGGCTAAGAAAAGAAGTTTCCATTTTATTGTCGGAAGAAATTAAAAAAATAAAAAATAAATCAAGGTTCGTGCCCTGAGCTACCTCAACCTCACCGAAATGAAATGATTGTTCGTCTAGACCTTTCAATTGGCATTAGAATTAAGACATTTTTTTTTTCCATAACAGAACATTGTGTTCGATATAAACAACACAAATTAGAGACCCACAAAAATTCAGACAAACCTTCAAGCTGACTTCCAAACCAAACCCAGTTGCAATCAGATTAAAACATACCTCTGGTTGAAACTCAGATGAATAACAGAGAAGAAGAAAATTTGGTCTCTGGCGGCCACTTGAGCTTACTACTAAAAAGCGAAAACTGGCGAAATGAAATAGGTTTGGACTTTGGATTTTCGATTTCCCGAGTTTGGGTTGGACAGGTCAGTTTCATGTAGGCTTCACGACTATCAAGTTTCTCATATTTTGGTTTTTTTTTTCTTTTTTTGACAATTTTGATTTTTTTTTGTTGAGTTAAGTAACCAAATGTTTCTTAAGCATCCTTCCAACCATTTGAAATCCTTTAACCATGCATTGCACCAGGATGTCCGTTTTTCAATTTTGATTTTTTTAGCTACGGCAATTGGTACCTTCATATGTCCAAAATAAAACTGATACAGTCAAATAATAAAAATTAATATCGAATTGTAACAAACTACGAACCTTAACTATCATTGATTGAATCTCTGAGTGGGTCATAACCGTTAATTAAAAAGAGAAAAAAGAAAGGAGTGGAATGTCTACACATCATTCATTGTGGAAAGATTAAACGAGTTGACAAAATAAGATGAGACGAACTTAATTAATTCATCAAACCTAACTCATTTTTGGAATGGCTACAATATGATTATGAACATGGATGGTACAATTCGGTAACAAAATCAAATCCAAAACCACCTAAATTAATTAAGCTATAAGAGGGTTAGATGGATAGAAAGAAGAAAATTATAAGATGTCTATAACACATTATTTGTTCTGATAGACGTGGCTTCTCAATTATGAAATGAAATTATTCAACGTCGTCGACTTAATTATCTTTTAAAATAAGTTCCTTGTATGAACAAGAATCAACCAATCCAACTAAAAAAAGGGGTCACAAAACTTTGTACGCCATTGCCATACTACTCGTATACATTGATAGTGCGATTTTGTTACCAAATCACGTTCCGTTCTTCTACTTGTTTACTGTGGGATTTGAGTCTTCAAGTTCTATTACTTACCAGAACATGCATCTCAGTGAATCATCGTGGCAGCTCGTATAACAATTCTTGAATAGTTGATCTGCATGTGCTGGGAAATATAAGGTAAAAGAAAATGAGGATATATCTGAAAGAATTCTTCATCTCTTTGTATAACTGCAGTAGGAATAGCATTCCTTATTCAACCGCACTAGGCGCTTCGTGTTCAAAAGAATATTCATGGGAAAATTTCAGAAGTTGTATGTACAGAAACCGTCTAGCAGATCCTCACTCGTGCATGCAATTTGTACAGAATTCAAACAAACTGATTATACTGAATGGTTAAGCTACAAGCCTAACAAATTTTTCATCTTTTCCTTCTCTCTCAAGTCTTCTTCAGATGGAATTTTGGCATTGTTTTTTGACATTGCAGACCACCATGCCCTCAGCTCATCCTGCAATAGATATGAGCAGAACGTCAAATACAAAAAACTACGTAAACTACATGATATAGGATAGATGTCTCTGCCTAGGACAGAAACCCTATAAGTGGTGAACCCATAATATAGACAACAAGAGTGGTAGGAAAATTCATACTGACAATGGCCTATAGGTTAAAACAACAAACACAGAATTTCGATCATGTATGCTTCATCCTTATAGCAGTGAACCGTTACAGACCAGAGCATAGGTATTACTGCAGATATAAGTTTTGTAATGACAGAATGTCAGAAGATTTTGGCCAACAACTACAGGATAAAACAGCCAACAAAAAATCAAGGGTGTTGAGAAGAATGAAAAAATGCACATAGCTTTAATCAACAATACACAGTGAAAGGAAAGCATGTTCTTAACTATACAAGGGGGATGTGGGAATGAAAAGAGATGCATTTCAAGGAGTTGGATCAACAGGGTTGGCAAATCAGATTATTACCTCAAGGAAATCATGGTTGGATACATACTGGGTCTCAACCACATATCTAATCCCCCCAACACTGACAGATATAGAGTTTCTGGCGTTCTGTGGATGACTTTCTCTCTGTGAACCTGTTGTGCCTTGAGAGACAAAACAAAATACAAAGGGGAAATTCATTAGCATACTTATCAGAAAGCACTAAAACCATACACGAGTCTGATAACACAAATCATATCATCCTCCTAAAAACCTGATTTTTTTCAGCAAGTATAGACGCATGATGGAAATTTATTTATACCAGTTATGCATGACACATGGTATCCAGTTCCACCTAGTTCTGTTTCATATTTTCCAAGCCGCAGGCGCAAGAAAAATCCCTCCAGATCCAAGAGCGAGGTATGAGAGCTCATCCATCTGATGCATGAAAATCATATGAGACCTTAAATATCTAACAAGACACAAGGACAAGCAACAAGGTGTTCCATTAGTTGTATCGATTCTCATTATTTAACTTGTGCTAGAACTTTTAAGGTTAAAAAACATGAGACAATCTAAGGTAATTTACAGTAAAGTAAGAGGATCCAGTGAATGTCCCTAGCCATTATTCACATACTAAGCAAATGAGACCTGAATAGTTATTCAAGCTCATAAGTTCTTACGAGTGCTGCTTGGTAGGGTGTACTTCACTATCAATCTTGATACTACAACTGAAAACTTCTACCATTTAATCCTGTCAATTTGTTTGACAGACTTTAAATTTATAAGAAAAAATAAAGCCTTTTTCATTTTTTACTTACAACCTAGGGGACTAAACATAAGTAAATTAGCTCAGTGGATTTAGATCACTTTTAAGGTGTCTACCCTCCTATAATTTTCCCTGTTCATAGATATCTATTATCAAACAACTAGAGAGCAAAAACACAGCTAAACTTCATAGATAGGTGTGCGACTGCAAACTATCAGAGCTCAAATATATTGAAATTAAACAAACACATGCAAAACATAAAAATAAAAAATCTTCTAAAATAGTAACCGAGAAAACTGAATGTACTAGTGAGATGCCAGTTGGTGCTCAGCTTACTTCAGGACATCTGTGCGAGATAACCGAAGCCTTTTAACAGAGTCAGAGATTCCTTTAGGTACATCTTTAACAGGCATCTGGACAAACTGTGACAAAGCGATGAACTGTTTTTCTTTTATCTTATTTTTCCCAGAGCTTGAGACACTGTATTTCTTAACTGAATTTGAAGAATGTCTCATTTTCTTAGAGGTTACATATGATTTCCCGTTCCAATTAAGATCTGTCTCCACTCTTGAGTCATCCTGATCCACAGAAGCTTGAGATCCACTCACTGTACTAATCATGAGCTTCATATTTCCTTCTGTGTTAAGCTTGGTTTGACTAGGACTGCAGTAATTAGACACATTACATTCCGATTGAGGTTGTCGCACATTCACATTAGGACATGCAACAGCCCAATGACTGCATTCTAAACATCTAATGCAGAAACAAGACAGGTGCTCTGCTCCATTACAAGACTTGAATTTACTTGGTAAACCCTGAAGTTCAGTATCTTTTATCTTTGAACACTCTCGCAGATGGTGACCTTTTATGCCACAAAATAAACAGGTTATGATTTTATCAGCAGCATTACCTGTTATGCCAGATTGTGTGATGTGCTTAAGAGCATCTAATCTCCTCGCAAAAACAGAAGCCATTGCTTCAGAACCTCCAAACTTGGGGTCAGAAACCATTGGATTTAGTTTGGAAGCTGACGTCTCATTACTCTGGCCTTCGTTTCTATTAAAAGCAAGTGAGCCTGCACTGTCTGCTGCACAATCCTGTTGCTCATTGGCGGAGACAACAACTATATCTTCAACTGACTGCTCACTCACCAGCACATTGTTCTTGTCAATGGAACAGTCAAGAACTGCACCAACACTGTAACGATCTGACATAAATGATGGAGCTGAATTTTTTGGAGTGAAGTGAGTTACCCACAAACTTCCCAGAAGGTCTCTTCCATGAACAAACTTCTCAGTTGTCTTCCCCTCAGACTGTGGGTCAGATTCAACATGCTCGACACTTTCTTTCTTAAGTTTTCTGAGAGAAGAGCTAGAGCCAACTCCTCCTTCAGTTTTACCATACTCCAAGTTGCATGCATATTTGTTCTCCACAGAATCAGTATTCTTGCATTTCTCCTGACTACTGGCAACTTTTGCAGATAAAATCTCAGGTTGGATTGCTGAACCTACTTCATTTCTGTTTGTGGATTCACTGAACTTTCCAACAGGCAGCAGACATCCTTTTCCCAGATACATTTTCTCCCCATGAAAAACTTTTGGAATAATAGCTTGCTCAAGTTCCTCATATCTTTCTCCTTTTTCATTATTACCACTCGACATTCTTGTTCCCTTGTCCTCTTCCCTTGGGCAATACAAGGACTGGAAAATTGACTGGAAACCAATACTTTTTATTCCGGAATCTTGGTTCTTGTTGTATGTGATAAGTTTCTTATCAGAACTCTCACTTGGATGATCAGGCTGCACAGCAGAAAGAGGTAGTGCTTCATCCTGTATTGATTTTTTGAAACCCTTCATCATGGAAGATATCCAATTCATGAAGGAGCTATCTTGTTTAACAAAGGAAGTGCAACCCGGTGTTTCTTGAATTTGCTTCCTGAATCTTTTACTCCCAACAATAAACTGTTCATCAAATCCCCACCTCTTCTTGCCTGAGGGCATTAACCTGGCACTGTTACAGCTCTCAACACTCTCATGGCTATCATCCTCTTCTTTTGACATTCTCCCACTAAGACCTCCATCAGATGAAGCTTCCTTGCACATTCTCCCACTAAAATTTCCGTCAGATAAAGCTTTTTCCTTGCCTTTCCTTCGATGTTTATGGATTCTACTGTTAGTCGGAGAGTGTTTATCCTGAGCAGAGTTGTTTGCTGGAAGCAACTCCTCAACATTCTCAAAGCTTTCTTTATCCCCCAGAAGGTATTCTGATCCTAATTTCTGACTTGCTGCACCATAAGCAATTTCATTTGTCAGCTTTTGTATATCATTATCAACAGTTGACTCCAGTTTATCCAATGGCCTGCTGCCTTGGGAACTTTGATCTGCCACTAAAGCACTGGAATCTTTACTTTCATTTACTAGGTAGGCTTTGGAGGTCAAAATAAAATCCATTTCTCTATTCGGATTTCCATCATCAGCACGTATGTTTTCACTGACAGGTTCCCCCAATAATGGTTCACTATGCCTCACAAAAGGTATTAATTGATCTGATTTCATCATATTATCCCTTTCTCTGTCAACATCACCTGCAGGGGTATAATCACATCAGCAAAATGCAATAGTAAGAGGAAGAAAAAGTCTGATTCTTATGCAAGGCATCATAGATTGAAATAAAACTCAGGAAGTGAAATTTGGCTTGAAGCCTTGGTGAAAGAAATAATTCTAACAGATTAACCAATAACACTACATTTTGAATATAAGCTACCAGAGATTTCTAATTCTGTCTGCCAAACTACTTTGCAATATTAAATTATTAATATCTGAATAGCAGGATGCACCTGGCAATGTTGTAAATAAAATTTCTCCAGTTTCAGGCATCTCAGGTATTTCATCTACTTCAAAATTTATTGGACTGCAAGTGTCCATCTGTTTATGCAAAGTAGATACTTCCCCAGATGTTTTCACTTCCTCCACGTTAGCAACGGTTTCTGCACAAAAGATTTTCTCAGCAATCTAGGCAACCACTTCACCAGAGAATTAAGAAACATTGAAGCACTACTACAAATTCTTATCATGCAACTCAAAACATCTTAGTTTTACACTTAATTAAGATAGTATTAACAATAAGGCCTAACCAATTCACGTACACATAGCAAGATAGCAATACTCTTAGAAAAATATATCCTTACCTGTCTCATATTCATGGCTCAACCCACATGCCAGCATGATTCCAGCATCACTTGTTGGTGATCTAGTCAAAGCTTCTTTACCAGCAGCTTCACTCTTCACACAAAATGATGTATCTGAGGTTATAAAATTATCTTCATCTATAGGCTTCTCAGCAGCAGACCTCCCACCTGTAGTGCTCTGTGGTGAAAGAGTCACATTGCTTGGACCTGCACCTAATAAAAGTGAGATTTTCTTTTTGGACAAGCTTGAATCAGCTCTCAGTTTAGACTCCAACCTTTATCTGTAGACCAGACTAACTCTGACAGGGGCTCGGTGGCCACAAATGTCATGCCTAACACTGAACCTGCATTTGCACCTGCACTTGAATCACTGTTCAGCCTGCTCTGAATACACTGATTAGAATAACTCAGAGTAAGCCCCAAATCAGTCACTGGCTCTATGTTCTCATTGTTCTCATCCATTTTTGGCTTGATAAACTCTCTATCCTGAAATTCCAAAACGAACCAAGTTAGACTTTTTCATCATGCTTAACATGCAAACATTCTCTACATGAAACACAATTGATTTCTACTAATGTGTGATAGAATCACCCTTTTGACTTCAAATTGAAAATCGTGGGAACAACAATTAGAGATCTATGCTATGAAGATGTTAGAAAATCTATTCCCTAGGGAAATGAGGCACCTAACAGTTAGACAGTTAGGACCACCATCAGACACATTATCAACTTTGAATCCTTTTCTGTGGCAAAGGAAGGTAGTTTTAATAATTAAATTGTATTCTTCAAAGCAGAGGCAACATTTGACATCTGTATGGGATAGATGTAACCTACTCTCAATCTTGTTGATACTTATCCGCGATCTGAGGGTTGTGGCAGTTGTGATTCTGATATTTATCACCTGTGATATTAATGAAACATTTGATTAGGTTCCATAATTTTGCTCATATTTAATGTTCTTCAGATATTTGAGTGAATGCTTCCATTAGTGAGTTGATATGTCAAATAGACAAAAATCTTGCATAACAAAAAAGATCACTGCGAGGGTGAGGGAGCATAGAAAGCAAAAGGCATAACTTGGAAAACATTATGAATTTATGACACACCTCTGTTATATATGCAAATAATCAAGATTGCAGCAACTCATAGAGTGGCAAAGAGGCAAAAACAAAATGACTTCTACTGAGGAGAATATGAAGTTGTAAAAAGGAAGAAACAAAGAAACAGCTTCAGATCAAATTGCACACTGAAACAACAATAGGGAAACTTTGGAGATTTCTTGAAATTAACTAATAAAATGGCTCAAGAGATTAAGAATTACAGACAAAAGCATCTTTCTGTTTTTCTTCTTCCCAAAAAGGGATATGATAGTTTAAATAGCCCGTTCACTCTGTTATAAACAAGTGCAGATACTAAAATTGTAAACTGCTGAAGATCATGCTGTCATGAACAAGATCTGTGTTTTTCGGATACATGAGATTATATTATACACTACAACTTTTGTGTTTTTCAGTGCCAAAATGAGTAATACTAGTAAAAGGCTGCACCATGCTTCTCACATTTTCAGACCAAAAAAACTTTCTTTGATTTGAACTCATCAATCAAAATTTCTCCTATATCTCAAACCAAAAGAAGTAAAATATATACATTTTATTTACATGACATAGAAAAAAAAAGTTATCATTCATTTCTGAGATGCAATGATTTGAAAGATAACAACTTTATTGAAAAGAGAAGTAAAACCTTTATCTCTTAGACCCAATTCAACAATGTAAGGCACGTTGTATCATCTGAATCATTAATAACTAAAGCTTGACAAACTTAGGAAACAACAGGAATTTCAGTCCAGAAGTATTGAACTTTCATGACCCCTCCCGAAAAATTTACTCCAAGATGAGAAGAACAAGAAGGTCCTATTTTATACATATCTCGAAAATAGCTTTCTAAGAAGAAATCATTTAACTTGAAAGAAATTCAACCCAAGTTGTCAAATACAGAAACAAAAAGAGTAAGAAAAGTCCCAATGGATCATTTCAGTGTTCTCACCAGAAAATTCAAAAAGCAAGAACCATGAAGAACATAGGTTACAGTACAAAGCAATCCAAATTTGGCAAACACCCATTAAAGCAAAACCATTTATAGTGGAAAACCCAACAAAGTACACACATCATCTTTTGTCTCACCAGAAAGTACATTAAAGAAGAAGCTTTGGAAGGTTGAAGACCTGAAGTTCCAGTTAAAAGTAGAGACCCACGTACCTGTTGTCCTTCAAATCCATAACTTGCTGTCTAAAATGCAAGAGAGAGAAAGAGAGCTCCTGTTTCTTCAAAGAGAGGGAAATAGAGAACTGGAAGAGAATGCCTGCCATATGTTGAACCACACACAGCAGTCTCTAAGCTACATGGAATGAATGAACCACCCACCTTAACCTTTTGCTGAGATTCTGAGGTATAAGGTTCAGGAGCCGCCACGTGGACACACTGCATGCCAACAACACTGTGGCAAGGGTTACTCTAATGGGGTTGCACGTGTAAACCTACAGAGATTGATTCACAAAGTGACGATCACAGAGAAGAAGATAAACAGAAAAGAGAATAAGGATATGATCAGTGATATTTCGAATTGGGGAATTCAGTTATACTTTGGGGTCAAGGACACAGTGGAGGCGATTTTCTGTATTCACTTCTAAATTACGTAGATGACTGTGTCATTAGCAAATCATTTGGGTGTCGTGTAGCCCCTAAAAGGAGCATAGCCCATGATGCTTGCCAGATTTTAGTACACGTACGTATACTCTTTTGTCACTTCCTCTCTAAATACCATGATTAGGGTGTTTACCCTAATAAAATTCTGCAATAACATTCTTAAGTTCCATACAACTATGGAGAATTGGAGATCGAGTCTCTTTCACTCATTGAAAATATATAATATGACACTTACTAGTTGACTCGACTAATTTTGATATATATTCAGGGAATGATGTATCTTTTGACTAAACATTTATTGAAGCATTTTGATATATTGCTTTAGGCGCTTAATCTGCTCACAAAAAGAAGTAGATGAATTGGAGGTGTCGTTCAAAGCTCTTTAACTTTTGCAACGAAAGGAAATATTGATTATGTTGACTGATCGACCAAACAAATCTTCGATTACTCTTGTTAAATCCTACAAAGCCTCTAACAACCCTCGAAGGTAAGGTCCACCGTCCACCTTGTAATGCAAAGACAGATGACAAGGCAGAGACGTAGGGCCTTCCTTCCCTTCCTTTTGGATGACCAAACTGCCCACACTATTATGCAAGGCAGAGACGTAGGGCCTTCCTTCTCATAGCTTCTACTTTGGCCCAACAAGGAAAGTGGCCGCCCTAGTGGCTCACGAAACAAAACTCTTAACACCCCGACCAAGCTCTGATCCAAAGGGCAAAAACAATGTCCATTGAGTGTTACAGAGCGGATAGCTTGACAGTCTGTACGAATTAGCTGCAGCTAGATGGATTCATGAAACAAAGAGTACTGTAATTGAGCGCCTTGGCTCCGGTTTTTATGTTTCTTTGGTATCTTATTTTGTAATTAGTTTAATTCTCTGAGCTAATAGTCTAATGTAATGGTATTTTGATGTCATTCTGGCATGAAATTATCAATGAAATATTTTATCTTTAAAAAAAAAACGAGGAGTACTAAGTTGAGGATTAGTTGATGACTTTCTCATTAAATCGTTTATTGCACCACTTTTCAATCATATTTTTTTATCTCAACCGTCAGTTTTTAAGTCTATATAAGTACATCACTCGTACAAATTTTCAGTTAAATCGGTGATCTTTAATGAATCAAACTAAATTAAATTAATGGATGATCTAAATCTGTCAACAAGAGTCGTTCAAGTTTATAATTGGTAAATCACATTTATAAATGCCTTAACGATTTTCAATTTGGACGAAAATTTGTAGAGATGATCTACTCCTATATATCTACAAATTAGACGGTCGAGACGTAAATATGCGATAGAAAAATCGGTGAAACGAATAAGTTTTCAACTAGTGCTCAACTTAGTGGTTATCATTAGAACCACTCCCTTACATTAAGATCTTTTATGGTTCGCGAGAAGTAAGCATAAGAAAACGATAATTATTTCGTTAAATTAAGGACAAGAAACAGTTGACTAATTGAAAGGAAAAAAAATGGTTTCCCCAACTAGTTCGCTGCATTCTTTCCCTGCAATTATTACTCGCATATTATATATCAACTTTTTAATAACTTTTTCAATGGCTTTCCATGTGTTACCAAACATCAAAATTCTTGGAAAATTTCATTTACCATCTTTTATTCTTCCCATGGGAAAGACAAACGATTCCTTTTGGCTAACCAAACGAGACCAAAGTTGCTCTGCTAAGGGTTCACTATAGTCGACATAACTGTCATTGATCAAATCTCAATCTCAGCCATGTCTGACCAGATTTCTAGCCTTGTTGCGCTTCTGATGCTACTGTAGACATATAAAATTTAACGATAATAATAATCGTTGAATAATCCAAGCAAATACGTGGCTCGTGAGTCAACAAGATTGGAAAGCCATCGGAAATAACACATGGCAACGTGGGAATGGTCAGCCGACAACAAAAACTTTAAATCCCGGTTGAAATCAATTATCAAGTGTTGATTGATGACCATATATTAATTAAATTAATTGGACATCCCCAAATTGATTGGTGATGGTTCGCCAGCGGACAGAGTCGACTTCGCGAGGCGAACCGCATCTCGCATAGAATAAATGAAGGCGAGGCGAACGGTGCCTCGCATAGAAATAAATGAAGGCGAGGCGAACCGCACTTCGCGAGGCAGAAGACACTTCGCGAGGCAGAAGACACTTCGCGAGGCAAAACACATTTTGCATGGCGAAGTGACTTCGCATAGAAGTAAACAGTGGCGAGGTGAAGCAACTTCACATAGAAGTAAACAGTACGAGGCGAGATGGCCCCGCGCGAGTAGATTTAAATGAAGGCGAGGCGAGATGGCCCCGCGCGAGTAGATTTACAGGAAGGCGAGACGAGATGGCCCCGCGCGAGTAGATTTACAGGAAGGCGAGATGAGATGGCCCCGCGTGAGTAGATTTATAGGAAGGCGAGGCGAGATGGCCCCGCGCGAGTAGATTTACATAAAGGCAAGGTGAGATGGTCTCGTGTAGGGGAATCCGCGAAGTAGGATCAGAAATCATAGCTTGCTTGGAAATCAAGTTTCCTCGCGGGATACTTTCCTTACCCGCGAGATGGCTCGCCCCTTACTAAAGATCTTGATCAAAACAGGACATTCAATCTAAAGCGATCTGGACATATCTAAATCTTAAGATTTGATTGATTTGATTATGTGAAAATCAACAAGTAAATCAATCATTCAAGATTCATTGATTCGATTAAGGAAATTTTATTGATTGAGAATCTTCATTACTTGCCTTAAGTGGAGGCATGTTAACACTATAAATACCCCCTCTCATATCAAGAGAGGGCGGAGACTAAAGGTAGAAGAAAATAGAGAAGCATGAAGCAGAAAGCAGCAGACTAGAGAGAGAGAGAGAGAAATCCCTCCTGCGAGCTCAGAAGTCTCCCCCTAAATCCTTGAAGAACTAACAAGCTCATAGCTAGTTCTTCATCAAATCCTAAATCCTTGAAGAACTATCAAGCTCTTAGCCAGTTCTTCATCAAATCCAGGTCCCCCCTTGAAGAACTATCAAGCTCATAAACAATTCTTCATCAAATCCAAAATCCTAGATATTCGTTACGTGATCAACCCGCGTAACCCTCAAGAACAAGTGCTTGTCACCCTTGAGTTAAATCTACATTCGGAGATAGAATCAGAGGAGTACACAAAAATTGTAACCCGTATTCGCATTGATTAAATTAAATTATTCTTTGTACATGTGTTGTTCTGTCATTTGTTGCAGATATTTTCGTGTTTACAAAATTGGCACGCCCAGTGAGACAATTCTGCCTCTCATCTCCTTCTCCGCAAGCAAGTTCAAATTTGTTCGACGTAATGGCCTCCAAGAGCACTCAAGCCATCTCGACGAAGAAGTCTAAACCAATAACCTCGAGGTCAAGCAGCAAATCCTCTGGTCATGTCACTCGCAGCATGGCAAGGAATCAACTCACGACATTCGTGGCTCTGCCTTCCCGACCTCGTGAACCAGTCATCACCTTGGTGAATCTTGCAGACAAGCATGCCTCACGAAGTGAAGGCAAGCGCGCCTCGCAAAGTGAAGAGAAGGAAACTCCAAACAAAGCAAGGGAGCGATCATTCTCACCTGCCTCAGATGATGAACCAAGCACGGCTTCGTATCATGGGAGTCCAAATAATGATGAAAGCCACACGTATGGCATGCCAGCAGATCATTCATCACAATCTATCCCCATGCAAGTCTTGGTGACAAGCGCGTCCACCATTGAAGAGCAAATAACCAACCTGATGGGAGCCGTTGAGAAACTCACCAGGACAGTGGAGGAAAAAAACATGCAAATTGCCGAACTCTATAGCAGGCTCGAAAATCAAGAGGAAGAAAATAGGGAAAAGGAAGGCGAGAACTCCAAAAACGATGGCAAGGACGATGATGGCTCGCTTGGCTCTATGTCCTTCCAGCAATTGCAAGACATCATCACCAACTCCATCAGAGCTCAATATGGAGGTCCTTCTCGTGATTCTCTCACCTACTCCAAGCCCTACACCAAAAGAATCAATGGACTAAGGATGCCGTTGGGATATCAGCCGCCAAAGTTTCAGCAATTCGAAGGGAAGGGAAATTTAAAGTAACATGTTGCTCACTTCATCGAAACCTGCAATAACGCTAGGACGGAGGGTGATCACCTTGTCAAGCAATTCGTTCGCTCTTTGAAAGGAAATGTCTTTGAATGGTATACGAATTTAGAGCCCGAGTCCATCGATAGTTGGGACCAAATGGAACGCGAATTCTTAAACCGCTTTTACAGCACAAGGCGAACTGTGGGCATGATGGAACTCACCAACACAAAGCAATGGAGAGACGAACCAGCGATTGACTTCATCAACAGGTGGCGCTCACTCAGTCTTGATTGTAAAGACCGCTTGTCGGAGACGTCTGCAGTAGAAATGTGCATCCAAGGCATGCATTTCGATTTGTTATACATTCTCCAAGGTATCAAGCCTCGATCCTTTGAAGAACTAGCTACACGCGCACATGATATGGAGTTGAGCATAGCTAGTCACAAGGGTAAGCAGGAGTTTGTCAATGATCAACGAAAAGATAAAACTATCAGCAGCAAAACTGACAAGAGTGGGAAAAGACCAACAAAGGAGTCGATGACTGTGAATGTTGCTCCAATCAAAATCTCCACACGAGACAAAAGGGAGGTCAAGAAAGCAGAACCTAGTCAAACCTACGAGAGGAAGAAGCGCCCGTTGACTGAATGGGAGCAAAAGACTTACCCATTCCCAGATTCTGACGTGGCAGGCATGTTGGAGGATTTGCTTGAGAACAAAGTGATAGAACTTCCAGAATGCAAACGACCGGAAGAAATGCATCGGGTCAACGATTCGAAGTATTGCAAATTTCACCGCCTCATCAGTCACCCAGTCGAGAAGTGCTTTGTTTTGAAGGATTTGATCATGAAACTTGCCAGGCAGGGAAGGATCGAGCTGGATATTGACGAGGTTGCTGCGGTCAATTGCACTACCATTTCATTTGGGTCTTTTGAGCCGGTTCAAGTGCCTTCCATGCCAATGAAGGCTCCATGCCATTTCTCAAAAGCGACGGGCAATGATAGAAAGTTAGAAGAAGCGAAGCCAATTCGGCAAATAAACCTCTCTCCTAAAGTCGCCCTATGCGATGATGGCGAGGGATGGATACTTGTCACTCGACGGAAAGCACGCAAAGGTGTGTTGTCAAGTCCACCACTCTCGCAGCTAGATCACAAACGACCACATTAGAATAGTCAATGCCTCACGAAGAACGAGACAAGGCGTATAAAGGAGAAATTCGCTCCTTGCGTACAAAAGTTCCTCAATCAAAATCCACCGGCAAGGTGGATGCCTAAGATGCAAATGGGTTTGAGAGCTAATTCAATGACGACCAGTTTTGAAGGTGATTCTAAAGATGCCGAGAAGATTGAAGAAACTAAACTGCTGAGACAATTGGAAAACTTGCCTCTAAACTTTAGCCTCTCTAACCTATCGCAGCTTTCCAAATCAGCGAAACGTGCGTTAGTCCAGTTGTTGCTTGATGAGGGCCAACATTCTTCAAACATCAATGAATGTGCGGCATGCGTAGCATGTTGTGACGCCATTCACTTCACAGATGAAGATTTACAATTGGGTTCAAAACCGCACAATCGACCCCTGTTTGTGACAGGTTACATGCGAGAGCAAAAATTAAACCGCATGCTTGTGGATGGAGGGTCTGCTATAAATATTATGCCAAAATCAACAATGTCTCGACTTGGCATCAACATCGACGAGTTATCTAAAAGTCGTCTCATGATCCAGGGTTTTAACTAAGGAGGGCAAAGAGCTATAGGCATGATTCGGCTAGACATGGTTATTGGCGAGTTAAAGTTAAACACTTTGTTCCACGTGATTGATGCAAGGACTTCATACAACATATTGTTAGGGCGACCATGGATTCATGAAAATGGTGTCGTACCTTCAACTCTGCATCAATGCTTCAAGTACTATAGTGGAGGTGTGAAGACAGTGGTAGGTGATACCAAGCCATTCACCGAAGCCGAGTCTTACTTCGCAGATTCCAAGTTCTATTTAGACGAAAAGTCGGTCATTCAGGAAATTCTTCCGACTGAAGTGCCCTCAACAGGGAAGGCTACAGTCGCGACAAGGAAAGAAGTTGAAACAAAAAGCAAGAAGAATGAAGGGTCACATAAGTCTCCGTCAGAAGCCGTGACATCAGCTACAAAGGACAAGTCCAATCCAGTTGTCCCGATTCTTCGATATGTGCCAAAATCCAAGCGCAAGGAAGGAGAATCTCCTTTTGTGGAAGCAAAATGCCAAGTGAGTCCTCGGAGGTTGAACAAAGAGGACATAAAATTATTAAAGGAGGAATCAATATTGCCCTTGACAAAGTTAAACGACCAAACTCCAACCAAGCAACTATTGGAAAGGATTTGTCAAACCAGTCCAAGGAAGCATAGAGCATGGGCCTTTGCCCAAGAAAAGAACAAATGAAAGGTTTGACCCCAATGATTACAAGTTGTTGGCAAAGGCTGGATTCGACTTCGGTTCGTCTAGTAAAGAGGATGGTCAAGTTGTCAGCAAGAAAGCACATGAGCTCAATGAGTCTCAAAAGAAGTTAAGAGAGCAGGGAAAAACAAGTGATTCGGTTAAGGCGGGTCTTGGTTTTGTCCCAAACAAGCCAATTAAAATCTCAGGTAGAAGAAAAGCTGAGAAGGCAAGCATACAGTACATAAGCATTGAAGAGGTAGAGGATGAGATTCCACAAATCCAATCTGTTTCTCGTACTTCAGCGTTCGATCGCATCTGCCCAAGTTCTCAAAATACTTTTACTAAATCAACAGGCAGAGTTTCGATGTTTGAGCGTGTTGATAAGTCAACAAGATCGAAGCTCCATCTTCAATCATCTTGGTGCTGCAACTACACGAACTTCTGTGTTCAAAAGGTTATCATCACCAAAGGAAGAAAATAAACAGATAAAGGCAATTCCTCGAAATTCGGCACTTGAAAGGATACAAGCTCCTAAAGAACAACAAAATAGAAAGAGAAAAGGAGAAGTTGGCCAATCGGAAAATAAAGAAATCCAAAGTCTCATCCCGTTATGCATGAAAAAACGTTGTGTGTTAGAGGTGAATTCAACTGACCAACTCAAAGTGAGGCAACATACCTTCATACTCACTGGTCAAGATAAAGAAGGCGATGACGCTAGCGGCGATGAAGATGATGTTATTCAATGTGCCTATCACATCACAGTAGCCGAAATGGAAGCTTATGAAGAGGATGACCATGAAGGCTTCAAATATGAAGTAGAGGCAACTCCTCCAGAACTTGAAGATGGGGTGAAATCTACGGTCGATGAACTTAAGAAACTCAATCTGGGGACAGAAGAAGACCCAAGACCAATATTTGTGAGTGCATCGCTAAGCTCTCAAGAGGAGAAGGAGTACCGTGACTTGTTGCTTGAATACAAGGATGTCTTCGCTTGGACTTATACGGAAATGCCCAGTCTTGATCTAAGAGTAGCAGTTCATCGGTTAGCTATTAAACCGGAGGCTCGACCCATCAAACAACTGACACGACGTTTTCGAACGGAGGTCCAAACCCAAATTGAAGAATAGGGTAACAAATTGATCGTTGCAGGCTTCATCAGAGAAGTCCAATATCCCAAGTGGATCGCAAACATTGTCCCAGTTGAAAAGAAGAATCGGCAAATGCGTGTGTGCGTAGACTTTCACGACTTGAATGATGCATGTCCGAAAGATGACTTCCCTTTGCCTATCATCGAACTCATGGTAGATGCAACCACAGGTCATGAAGCTTTGTCTTTTATGGATGGATCGTCTGGCTACAATCAAATAAAAATAGCCCTAGAAGACGAGGAGTTAACTGCATTTCGCACTCCCAAAGGCATTTACTGTTACAAAGTCATGCCATTTGGATTAAAGAATGCTGGTGCAACATACCAACGTGCCATGCAGAAAATCTTTGGCGACATGCTTCACAAGTACGTTGAGTGCTATGTTAATGATTTGGTCGTCAAGTCAAGAAAAAAGAGTGATCACTTGCAAGACCTACGAAAGGTGTTCGATAGGTTACGTGAGTACCAACTCAAAATGAACCCATTAAAGTGCGCTTTTGGTGTGAGTTCAGGCAAATTCCTTGGTTTCATTGTGAAGCACCGGGGTATTGAAGTAGATAAATCAAAGATTAAGGCCATTCAAGAAATGCCGGAGCCAACGAACTTAAAAGAATTGAGAAGCCTCTAAGGAAAACTCGTGTTTATCAGGCGGTTCATCTCCAACCTCGCAGGCCGATGTCAGCCCTTTAAGCGACTCATGAAGAAGAATGTGCCTTTCGTGTGGGATGAAGCATGTCACAATGCTTTCGAAAGCATTAAAAAGTACTTGGCTAATGCTCTGGTGTTGGGTGTGCCCACTCTTGGAAAACCTCTTACCCTTTACATCGCAGCTCAAGAAAGATCACTTGGAGCACTTCTAGCCCAAGAAAACGAGGAAAGAAGGGAGATGGCCTTATACTATTTAAGTCGAACTCTCACAGGAGCAGAATTAAACTATTCTCCAATAGAGAAGACGTGTCTCGCTCTCATCTTTTCCATCCAAAAGTTGTGGCATTACAAGCAAGCTTACACGGTGCATTTAGTAGCCCGAGCCGACCCAATCAAGTTTGTCATGTCTAAATCAGTCCTATCAGGACGAATGGCGAAATGGGCTCTGCTCCTCAATCAACATGACATCGTTTATGTACCTGCTAAAGCGGTTAAAGGCCAAGCTGTGGCTGACTTCCTAGCGGATCACCCAATCCCTGCGGATTGGGAAATTTTAGACGACTTGCCGGATGAAGAAGTCTTTCTTGCATAAATTCTCCCCACTTGGAAGATGTTCATTGATGGATCTTCAAGAACAGATGGCGCAGGAGCAGGCATTGTCTTTGTCACCCCCCATAAGCAAATATTGCCATATGCCTTCACTCTCGGTGAATTGTGTTCCAACAATGTTGCGGAATACCAAGCTCTCATCATAGGGTTGCAAACTGCCTTAGAAATGCGAATTGCAAATCTAGAAGTGTACGGGGACTCGAAGTTAGTAATTGATCAGCTATTGACAAATTACAAAGTCAGGAAAGAGGATTTGGTTCCTTATTTCCGTCTCGCTACACAACTCTTGACGATTTTCGATGTTGTTACACTAGAACATGTGCCAAGGAAAGAAAACCAGATATCAGATGCCTTGGCCAACTTAGCAGCAACTTTGGCATTATCGAATGATGAAATTGTGGACCTGTCAATTTGCCAACGATGGGTTGTCTCAACAAGAATTGTCCCATTGTGCAAAGATTCCAATGTGGTCTCCGTCTATGTTATTGACATTGAAGATTGGAGGCATCATTTGATCGACTACATTGAGCACAACAAGCTTCCTGACGATCTAAAATGACTATCAGATTTCAAACAAAGAGCCCCAGGCTTTTCTACTACAAGGAGACTCTTTATAGACGATCATTTGACAGGTTACTTCTTAGGTGTTTGGGAAAAGAAGAGGCGTCCAAAGCCATAGAAGAGATTCATTTTGGAATATGTGGAGCTCATCAATCAGGCCCTAAGTTGCATTTTCAAGTAAGGCGAATGGGTTACTACTGGCCCACAATGGTCAAAGATTGCATGGAGTACGCACAAAAATGTCAAGCTTGTCAATTCCACGCAAATTTTATCCATCAACCGCCTGAGCTATTGCATCCTACGATCGCTTCTCACCCTTTTGATGTATGGGGGATAGACGTTGTGGGACCCATAAATCCAAAATCTTCTGGAGGCCACATATACATTTTGGCAGGCACGAATTCCTTCTCAAAATGGTCAGAGGCGGTACCGCTTAAAGAAATAAAGAAAGAAACCGTCGTGGACTTTATCAAGACATGCATCATCCAGCAATATGGTGTGTCACATTGCATCATCATGGATAACGCCACGTACTTCTCCAATAGTGCCATGCAAAAGCTTTGCGAGAAATATCGTTTCAAGCTACATTTTTCTTCAATGTATAACGCACCAGCTAATGGTTTGGCGAAAGCATTTAACAAGACGCTGTGCAACATCTTGAAGAAGACCGTCAGCAAGTCATAAAGAGACTGACATGAGAAGATGGGTGAAGCATTATGGGCATATAGAACGACATATCGAACTGCCACAAATGCCACACCTTATTCTCTAGTGTATGGCGTTGAAGCCGTCTTGCCATTAGAGAAGCAAATTCCCTCATTGAGGATTGCTTTGCAAGAAGGCCTCACAAATGAAGAAAATATCAAGTTACGACTTCAAGAGTTGGAAGCTTAAGACAAGAAGAGGCTCGATGCGCAACAACATCTAGAATGCTACCAAGCCCGGATGTCACATGCATTCAACAAAGGAGTTCGGCCTCGATCCTTTCATATTGGCGATTTGGTCCTTGTTGTACGCAGACCTATCATCATGACACACAAGACCGGTCCCAAGTTCAAATCAAAATGGGATGGCCCTTATGTTGTCAGCGAAGTCTACACTAACGGCGCCTACAAAATTGTGGCCGAAGATGGTTTGAGAATTGGCCCAATCAACGGCAAGTTCTTGAAGAAATACTATGCTTGAAACAAGTAAAGACTGCTCCTTGTCTGCACGAGCTTAAACTGCAAATGACACACGCAAAAAAATGCTCCTTGTCTACACGAGCTTAAACTGCAAATGACAAAAAAAAAAAAACTCCTAGCCTGCATGAGCCTAAACTGTACAAGGCACCTAAAAAAATTCTCAAAAAAAAATAAAGAGTTCTAAATCCTCATCCCTGAACTACGTAATGACTTGATTCCTTCTTTGGAAGGATACGTAGGCAGCTTGAGAATTATATTCTTGAGTTCAGTCACATCAAAAAAAAATCTCTTTTTATTGCATAATGAGTTCTATTGTCAGAATGACTTATTTACATGCACAAAAGAAAAAAAAAAGAATAAATAATAAGTTGCTAAACAATGATGGGCCCTTCACGTCCAAGATAAGCCTTTGAAGTTGTTGCGTTGCTCTTCAAAATCATCTCGGAGCCTCTTTGCTTCCTCAAGTTCTTCAACAGTCAACTCTGTAGTCTCCTTGATTTGGACTTGCTGCTTCTCTAAATCGGCAAGCCTTTTGTCATGAAGTAGAAGGCTCGCGTCTAAGGAGGCTATTTTCTGCTCCAACCTCAGCTGTTCCTCCTTCAAGTTCTCCAAAGACTCAATCACAACTTGATGTTGACCAAGATCAGTTTGACGAAGTTCGATCGACTTTGTAATTTCAACCTCCATATGACACAAACGTTGATCACATGTGCCTGGAGTATCTTTACGCGTGCATACAAGCCTTGCCGCATCGTATTGACCTGCACAAGTCATCAAGCTTTCTACCTTGTCTTTTACTGGCGAAGGATCAAACCCATAACACTGAAGTTCAGCCACCATCTCGTCAAGATCTTTCTTTTTAGAAAGGATGGTTCTTGATGAGTGCTTCGTGATGACATCTTCAATTTGTTCACAAATTAGAGTAGCGGCCTGAATACGAATCTTTCGGAGCCCTTGGTTTGTGTCCATAACATCAACTTTGCCGTGAGTGACTTCGGAGAATGCCATATTGCTTAAAAGCCTTGGAGGATTCACCAAAACATCTTCACGATAAACTTGTTGCGATTCATTTTGTCCGCATGCACCGTCTTCATGAACAGAGTCGGTCTTCATTGGTTCTGTTGAAAGGACGCGAACCTCTTTCGAACAAGCTTCATCTTCAAAAGGTAGGAGTCCTTCTAGCTGAAAACAAGAAGGTAAAAAAAATGAGTCCAGATTATGCATATAATGTTAAAAAAAAAAAAAGGATGCATGGTGATGGTGGCGAACATACCTCAACACAATTTGGAGTTTGTTGCGAGGAACCCGGAATTTCGCCAAGAAAATTGCTATTGAGGAGAAATTCGTCGTTGGGATAAAAATAAACAGAGCCAAGGTCGGGTTCAATCCTTCGACGCTTAAAGTTCACATCCTTAGAACTGTTGCTACTTCCACTAAACCTTTTTGCTTGAGTATTGGTCCCCTTCAACTTAAGGTGACTCTGGGCGAGATGGTTATCAGATGAATCCCCGTGACCTTCTAAAGCTTGGTGCGAATCATTGGGAGAATTACAAATTGGGGGCAACGCCTTGATAGAAGATGCATGAGGATTATTGCCAAGTTCAATCTCGCTGGGAACCACTCTCTGGCGAGACGGTATCTCGCGGGGAACCACTTCCTGTTGAGACGGCATCTCGCGGATAACAACTCTTTGGCGAGACGGCATCTCGCGTGGAACCACTTCCTGTCGAAATGGTATCTCACGGGGAATCACTTCCTGACGAAATGGAATATCCCAAGGAACCACTTTCTGGCGGGGCAGTACCACGCGAGCAGTAGTCTTCTCTTCCTTTAGAAGATTGTGCGGCGATCCAACAATAGGCATTGTTGCTGTAGTCATCTTAGGCTTAGAACAATATACTTTAGACCACCATTCAACGTAATCCCGAGTTACCATGCACTTTGTCAGAGCACTCTTAGGCGGCAACGTCACCGTACTCCCTGTCCCACGCTTAGTAAAGCTTTCCCAATGCTAGAACATCAAGGATAATGCGCCCGTCCGAATGTCTTTTTGAAGGCTTCTTGGGACATCTTGAACATAGCAGAATTGACGGCTGAAACAATAAGGACTGTCCCGGTTTTCCTTCCTAAGAGTAAGAAATCCAGATCGAAGGCAGGTAAGGTAAACAATGTCTGAGCGGCTAACGTTTTCACAGTCAACGATCACTTTGCATTCTTTAGGGGCCATGGCTAAGATGTCCATCACTACATCACCGCATGCGTTGAATAGAGAATGAGCTTGATTGTCTGCAAAGTGTTTGGCCAAAAATGCCCCTGAAAAGTGAACCATGCGTGGTTTAAAGCTGTCAGGAAGAGGAGCATAAAAATGGGTGCCGAAGTACTCCGCCAGCCATGTATACACATAGTGAAATGGCAATGTTGCCGAACAGTTTCCTGGGTCTTTGGAAGCTGAAATCTCGTTCAAGCCTTGATAAATGCTAGCCAACACAGGTATAGCTAGACAAAACTGATAGCCTTGCGACATTTTGCTGGCAACTTTAAACACGCTAGGTCGAATCAAGCCTGTGTCGTCCATAGGAAAGACAAATAGACACAACCAACACGCGTAGAATGCCGCCAGGTACGTAGACTCTATGTCTACGTCATCCACGCCCAAGTCATCAAACGGTGCAGAGTCGTCATAAGTCCGGGCTTAAACCTCGTGGATCTCACCAGACGGGTTGTACGTGTTCTGAGGTGCGTCTTTCTTGTTCCGTACACTCTTGGCGAGAGGTCTCTTGTATCTCAAACTCCCTTTGAACCAGTACTGGATCCATGACATGATCTTCACTCTTTGTCCTTTCTTGCAAAGCTTGTGGTATGCTAGAAATAAAAACCTGCAACTCTTGGGGATGATTGGTTCGCCACCTTTACCCTTGGCTGAAATTCTTCAATCGATGGAACAATTTCATCGTAAAACCTCTCAGTTATGGGCAAACCACAGAGAAATGTCAAATCTCTCAAAGAAATAGACATTTCACTGTGCAATGTGTGAAGAGTATTCGTGCTAGGGCACCAATACTCACAGAAGGCCCGCATCACAGGTACAACACGATCATAGCTGAAAAGCGACGTAAACACCGCTCTCTAGAGGCCTGTTTTGTGGATGAGATCTCTGCTTCAGCTTAAAACATCTTCTAACCACTCCCAGTAACTGTAGGAGAAGGCTCTATTGGCACGAAACCCGTTCCATTGCACTGAACCATTGCACGTACGGTCGTTGAGAAGGCTCCATTGCACTGAACCATTGCACGTACGGTCGTTGAGAAGCACGAACGGCGTTTGAGGAACATTACGATCATGATGAGCAGACTTCAACATCCATACATCTGCGCTTCGCTTCTCGTTGGCGGATTTGGTTGATTGAAAGGTGGCTAGCTGACGTGATTGTTGGAAGGTCCACCGAGGTATATGACCGGAACCATCATAAGGCGGAGACTCGAGGGCGCACGGTCCAGTCAATGAAGGACAAGTATACAAAGTGGTGCCATCGTGATAGGAGCATAAAATACGACATTCTTAATGTGTTATTACCTCCATTTGTACTTTGGTTATCCCTTATTGTTATAGAATAGAGTCATAATGTAGAGTTGAAAGTTTTTGGTAGAGTTGTGTGTAAAACGAGTTAAAAATAGAGGAATGATGTAGAAATTTGTCAAAAACTGATTTGTGGAGCCTTAGATGTTCTTATGATTATGTAAAGCTTTTGCATTGTCACAAATTGATTTAACTCTCTGATATTTAGGTGACATGAAGAAGAGCTCATGAGAGAAAGAATCAAGAGAAGTGTTCCTGATGGACCTCGGGAAGCAAAGCAGCTGATCCATGAAGCCTAGTCCATGAAGGAGAGGTCCAAACCAAGTCAATATGGAGAAGAAGATATAAATTCGGCAGAATATCAAGGAATGTCCAAGTCTTGATTCCTAATTAATTCGGGGAAAATCCTGTGCACATATCACAACTTCAACGGGCTCTCCAGGACAGCTCAGAATGAAGCAGAAAATGTGCTAGATATGGATAGAAAGCTACTGGAGTCTAGTTTCCAAATCAATTGAAATCACCTCAATATCTATTTTCTAGAGGGAGTTATGACGAAATCATCAGACAGAGGTCATTGGGCCGAATTGAGAATAACTAGTGAAACCTGAACCAATTCGGTTTAGGCTTGTGTGGCCGGCCTCTCTAGGGTTTTTCTTCTATAAAGCATGACTTAAAGGGCAGAAGAAAGGATCACTACTCTTGCAATTACATAGCCAAAACTCTACCAAAGCTTATACAGAAAAGTACTTAGCCGATTCATCCACCACAAACCACAAGAATCACTCCATCCTTCCACCGATTTCCCCCACACTTGCCGAATCTTCAAAGGTTGTAAAAGTGTGATTTTCTCATGGCTTCTTGTATTATTTTCTGTTTAGTTTCGAACTCTATTGTAATATACTTTTCGATTTTGGTTTTATTTATCAAACATGGTTTTCGGATTTCTTTGTGATCTTTGATTGTTCTATGTTTTGATTTGTAACTTCTTGAGTGCATGATGATTTCATGAGTTAGGTTTTGGGGCAGTAGCATTTTCTTATGTGTTTTTGATTTCTAATTGATTAATTGTCATGAATTCATGCATCTAAATCAATCCTTGAGGCTACCTCGGCCATGGTTGTCCTTAAGGTGCGATTTCATCTACCGTAATAATTTTGGATCGATTCATACGCAAAGTTGTCTTGGTCCTTGTTATTAACTTAGGGCGGATTTAATTCTGATAATTTGCATGCTAATAGGATGAGTGACGCCATGCCTTAGATCATGTTTCCGATTGATTCATGTGCTAAAGTGTTTTCTTGTTTAATCTCTACGCAACGTGTTTTTAAATGAGTTAGCATTCATGTTTAGGATTAAGCGCAAAGATGGTTCTAAATACTTAAGGAATCTTAACAATTAGATAACCGAAAAGGCTCTAATTAGAATCGGAATTAGTTAGAGTCAAGGACAATTTGAACGTTGCTGCCCGGCCTTGTATGAAGTTGTTATGTGTTCTAGATGGTTTTTCGTGTTACGTGTTGCATGAGTATGTCGATCACTTGTATATAATAATCTTAGGTTTAATTTTTAGTAGGTTACTCGTTAGAATTAATCAATCTTAAACCCCCAATATTTCGATGTATATATGTGAATACTTGTTTATAAGTCGTTTGATTTCTCTTCTTTCGATCGCCCTTTGGTTTCCCCGGCTAGAACGATCCCTACTTGTCCATACTACTACGATTGCAGGGTAATTAAATTGAAGTTGTTTGACCCCGGTTAGGTGACACGTCACATTGCTTTGGTCGTCGTTGGCATCTTCCAGGATAGTGATTGTGCCTTTCTTGAAACTCTTGAAAAAAGCCATGTAGAGCAACGTACGTTTACACGTCCACGTAGAGAATTGATTTCTGCTACACCTCGCGAACTTGAACTTTCTGTTGCGCCTCGCGCCTCGCGGCCTTGAACTTTCTGTTGCGCCTCGCGGCCTTGAACTTTCTGTCGCGCCTCGCAGCCTTGAACTTTCTGCTGCGCTTCGCTGACTTAAAACCCTGTAGCGCTTCGCCGAGTAGAGTTTCTCCAGTTATTGAAGGAATACAACTCATAAATACTCCGCGACCTACAAGATTAAAAACAAAAAAAACAGAGAGGGGTCAGCTAATTATATAACTCTACGCCATAGCAATTAAATCAAAGGGAGAGAAGAGTATACCGCTGATCTTGTAGCGAGATGGTTGTAACTTTGTGATGAATAATGTTCAACCGGAAGCTCTAATTTATAGTAGTGCCGTCTTTCCTCATTGAAACTGGAAAAGCATGGAGAATCCAACGAATCAAGAAAGAAATACATCAAAGATTTCCGCTCACTACTTGGAAACTTTACCAAATCAAATTTGGGTAGGAATCCTTGCGAATTAAGGAATCCCTACAAAATTTGGATATCCTATAAATTCAAGGAATATCTACAAGAAAATAGGGAATCCTTACAAAATTAGGAATCCCTATCAATTCGGGAACTCCCATCAACATAGACTTCAAGTCACGCCTCTGGCACATGACGACAGCATGGCTACGACGCACCTTGAAGTGGGGGTATTTTGTAGACATATAAAATTTAACGATAATAATAATCGTTGAATAATCCAAGAAAATACGTGGCTCGTGAGTCAACAAGATTAGAAAGCCGTCAGAAATAACACTTGGCAACGTGGGAATGGTCAGCCGACAACAAAAACCTTAAATCCCAGTTGAAATCAATTATCAAGTGTTGATTGATGACCATGTATTAATTAAATTAATTGGACATCCCCAAATTGATTGGTGATGGTTCGCCAGCGGACAGAGTCGACTTCGCGAGGCTAACCGCATCTCGCATAGAATAAATGAAGGCGAGGCGAACGGCGCCTCGCATAGAAATAAATGAAGGCGAGGCGAACTGCACTTCGAGAGGCGGAAGACACTTCGCGAGGCGAAACGCATTTCGCATGGCGAAGTGACTTTGCAAAGAAGTAAACAGTGACGAGGTGAAGCAACTTCGCATAGAAGTAAACAATGCGAGGCAAGATGGCCCCGCGCGAGTAGATTTAAATGAAGGCGAGGCGAGATGGCCCCGCACGAGTAGATTTACAGGAAGACAAGGCGAGATGGCCCCGCGCGAGTAGATTTACAGGAAGGCGAGGCGAGATGGTCCCGCGCGAGTAGATTTACATAAAGGCGAGGCGAGATGGCCTCGCGCGCGTGGATTTACATAAAGGCAAGGCGAGATGGTCTTGCGTAGGGGAATCCGCGAAGTAGGATCAGAAATCACTGCTTGCTTGGAAATCAAGTTTCCTCGCGGGATACTTTCCTTACCCGCGAGATAGCTCGCCCCTTACTAAAGATCTTGATCAAAACAGGACATTCAATCTAAAGCGATCTGGACATATCTAAATCTTAAGATTTGATTGATTTGATTATGTGAAAATCAACAAGTAAATCAATCATTCAAGATTCATTAATTCGATTAAGGAAATATTATTGATTGAGAATCTTCATTACTTGCCTTAAGTGGAGGCATGTTAACACTATAAATACCCCCACTCATATCAAGAGAGGGCGGAGACTAAAGGCAGAAGAAAATAGAGAAGCAGGAAGCAGAAATCAGCAGACTAGAGAGAGAGAGAGAGAGATCCCTCCTGCGAGCTCAGAAGTCTCCTCCTAAATCCTTGAAGAACTAACAAGCTCATAGCCAGTTCTTCATCAAAATCCTAAATCCTTGAAAAACTATCAAGCTCCTAGCCAGTTCTTCATCAAATCCAGGTCCCCTCTTGAAGAACTATCAAGCTCATAGTCAGTTCTTCATCAAATCCAAAATCCTAGATATTCGTTACGTGATCAACCCGCGTAACCCTCAAGAACAAGTGCTTGTCACCCTTGAGTTAAACCTACATTCGGAAATAGAATCAGAGGAGTACACAAAGATTGTAACCCGCATTCGCATTAATTAAATTAAATTATTCTTTGTACACGTGTTGTTCTGTCATTTGTTGCAGATATTTTCGTGTTTACAGCTACTTCTGTCAACTTCAGGCTCACTGCTAAGGTCGCCATCTAGGTTTTTCATTACTATATGGTGTGACACTTGTTAATGAGATGTCCCAACGTTGCTGATTTCATGGAAACCATTCCATCTGTTTGGAGGATGAGATATGATTTACATATCCGTTCATGGATGATTGGTTTGGGTTTCAGTTTGCTAGAGAGGTAAACCACAAAAATATTCTTCATGGTGGGCCTTCGTTCTACTCAAATGCTATGCTTATGGTGATAGGTGCATAATTATTCATTATTTGTATCAAAATCTTCTATACTTTATTTGTTTGTTTGGTGTATTTTCTAGTTATTTACTTTGTTTATTTATTTTCTAGGTATTTTAAAGCAAATAAGAAGAAAAGAAGGAAAAAAGAGATTGGAAGACAAAATTTGGAAATCTACCTATGAAAGTCAGCCAACTTCGACGAAGCACTGAGGGTAGCTCTTGAAGAACCAAATGATGAGTCTTATATCAATGGAAAGCTACAGATGTCAGCTTTCCATAGTATTTTACGGTTCGTCAATAACATTTTTCTAGAAGAAGTTATGACCAATTTAGTACCAGAAAGTCATTATGCGCGCGATTCTGACTCTTGATGGGAATTAGTGTTTTGAGGCCCAACTCACACAGAGAAGCCCACGGACGTGTTTGTACTTTATTATCCGACTTATTACCTCGATGCGAGGCTTATTATGACAATTCTCTAGGTTTAGCAAGCAAGTAAACTAAGTCCTAGGTTTAGCAAGGCGCTAATTTATTGTGATGTCTTGTGATGTCTCAAACCCTTTTAGAACTTAATGATCTCTGCATGTTTAATCTAATAAGCGTACCTTTAAGTTACATTGCTTGAGAGTGGTTTAGGTGTAGAGCACTTCCTGCCTAGCGTATGAAATAAGAAATGGTTAATATGTTGTGTTTCAAGTGTACTGAACCAACCTGAGCATCTTCATTTACATTAATTGAACTATAATTAAACAAATTGTCTTGTGTGTGATTGTCAGGGTGGATTGCATCTTCCCAAGCTAGTTTTATTTTATTGTTTACCAAACCAAAACCAAAATCAGTTTTCGTCACTATTATGTCTTCTGTGTTTCTGTATTTTTTATTGACATATCAAAACAAACTCCGATTCATCTGAATTTTTGTGTGGTCGTCCGTCTGTATGTGTAGTTCGTGTCTGTAAAGTTTCAAATTTCTGACTTGTTTATTTTAGTCAACAAATTAAGTTTTTGACTGCTGGTCGTTAGGATCAGTAGTCACTTTTGTGACATTTTTAAGCAGTTAGATTCATTTAGTCCTCTGTGGAAATGACCTTTATTTACCCATAATATAAACGATGATCTAGTAGTGAATAAGGAAAAAAAAATTGGTTTATAAATAACCGATCATATGGTTGTTGTGTACGACAACATCAAGACAGTGGAAACCATTCCTCTCCAGCTCTTAGAAACCAAGGTCACAATGACTGGACTTCACATGTTTTACGCAGCAAGAAATCCCTTTAGTTGATCGGATCTTCGATCGGTAGGTATTTTTGTTTTGAACAATTGGTTTTGAGTCATAAGGATGAACAACAGAGGATTCATTTAGCCATGGGTACTACGCAGCGTTTTAAATTCCATGGTCACTACTCGTTCGCCTTGGTGGACGTTGATCTTATGTATGGGAAAATCCAAGGTCATTGCAAAGCATGTGGTTGTTTGAGCATGTTGTGGAGGGTTGTGATCAACTTTATCTGAAGGTGAATAAGGCTTTGCATGGTCTCTCCATTAAAGCGATAGAGTGACTGGATTTGGTGAATAATAAGGCACTTGTTGGAAGGTTTTTAGGGGAGTGAGGTCGCGGTTAGAGCAAGGCAGCACAAAAATAATGCATTGGTGCTCTCTACCAAACTGAAGTCTATTTGAGCCTAGTGGACATTTTGGTCCAAGACTGCATAATAAGTTTTAGATAGCATTTGAGCCAGTACTTGTGGCCCTTTTAGTATAAAGCCCTTTTAAGGCTCGCGAGTTCAGGAGTGCGCGAGATAAGCTTCAAGAGCACGTGAAATAGTTTTCTACAAGGACTGTGACACCTCGCGGGATAAGGATGCTCATAGTTTGAGTTTGCATAGGAGTCTACAGTTGAGCAAAGCGGAGGCAGTGACCTATGCGAAGTGTGTTGTGCGACTGGACATGCGTCACGCAGACGGTTGGTTTGCGCAGGTGAAATAGTGTCCTTGTGGTATTCTGCTTCAGAGTCCGACTTGGATTGTGATTACATCTCTCCTGGCAGGATGCGAGCCACTATATAAGAAGAGCTCGAGGGCTTACAGAGACTCCTAACACAACTCAACAATTTGACAACAACAACAAATACAATCCTTCGAGCTTCTCGAAACCTAAGTTCTAAGTGCATCCCGTCTTAGTACAGAGTCCTTATGGTCTAGCCCCTGATTACTGCCCTAATATTGTTGCTCTGCTCGCTACAATCAGCTTCTCAAAATGTCCACTGGGCTCAAACATTGCCCGCTAGGCCTTGAGGTTTGGATTGTCCAAAGTGGCTAAGCGAAAAGGCCTTATTAAACATGTTATGGAGATTTGAAATTTGGAAGATGCTGACGTTTTGGCACCATCGCGATCTTCATCTCGCTGAGGAGGACCGAAGTTATACATCCTAGCATAAAATTGGCGAGGCGAATTGAGTCACCCCGCTGGTGAACATTTTTTTCTCACTCCAAGCCTGCCTGAGATTGAGCCTGCGTTAGGTGTCGACCCTGCATACCTCTCCTGGTGGCACTCCCTCTCCGATAATCATTGGGAGTATGAAAATGATGACATCTTTGCCACCATCTTCTCCCCCTTGCACGACACATTGGGAGAATCAGACCGCGCCATCCATGACGCCCCGCGTGGACAAGTAAGGACACCACAGAGAGTAGTCGCGAAGCCCTGGTTAGCAGTGCCAACATGAATGTGTTTGTTGGCGCGATGCGCTCGTGAGGCTCATCGTTCCCTAGTCCGCCATTTCGCCTGCATCAACCGCGTTGGACCATTCTTTTAGACTTGAAAAAAAAATGCGGTCGAACTGTAAGCCCATCAAGTCAGTGATGCGGAGTCCCAGGTAGCTGCTCATGAGAGAGTCTGCCAGGCCTTGGTCACCAGATGGTGGCTCTTAGAACTAGCTCAAAGATATGGAGGTTCCTGAGATAGCCTCCCCCCGTACCATTTATTCTAGGCAAGTAGATACTTTAGAAGCTCAGATGCGGAGCTTGCTCAAGCTCGCCACCACCTCACGTGGGCTGAAGGTGGCGAGGCGCGCGTACAAGCTGTAGAGGAAACTCAAGAGGCTCTGGTATAGTTTCATCAATCGAATTTTTCTGCCCCTAACCATGGATCCTTCGTCCCTTTTGTACATCCTCTTGCCCCTGCTTAAAGCAAAACCATCATTTCTCCTGCTCATCGTTTGCTTTGATGAGTTTCAAAATATGTAATGCTATTATTTAGGGCCTTTGGAATATGCACAAATCTTGTACTTGTCTTTTGGTTAGACTTTGTACTTTTTATCCATAAGAAAAGGGTCTAATTACATACTTCTCCCTCGGGATGCCCCTTAGTGTTAGGCGGTGGAGCACTAACGCGATGGCGCACTAACGCGATGGCGCGTAGTACTATGAACAGTGGTCGCAGGGTCAGGAGGAGGATACTTGCGTTCCCAAACACTAGCAATATGGCGCTTTAAGAAACGATCATTAATAGGATTACGGTAGAGGGTGTCGTCAAGGTCACGTAAGTGGTATGCCCCTTTGAGTAATATGCGATGAATGATAAAGGGGCCTTCCCACTGAGCTGACCACTTCCCTCGGCCCTCAGTTTTTTCGCCTAATGGTAACACGACCCACCACACTGCTCGGCCTTTGGCATAGCTCCGACCTCGGGTAACTTTATCATAGGACCGCACAATGCACTGCTTTTCGAGGATAAGATTGTTGAAAGCAGTGATGCATTCTTCGTCGAGGTCTTCAAGCTCCTGCCACATTGCCTGAACATAATCGTCACCAAGCAATTGGTGCTGTTCCTGGACGCGGAGAGAGGCGATGTTAATCTCAAGGGAAGGACGGCGTCATGACCATACATAAGAGCGTATGGGGTGGTATCTGTCGGGCCGTGCTTGGAGGTGCGGTAGGCCCACAAAGTATGATTAAGCTCTTAATGCCAGACGCGGGGGTTCAATGCTAGCATCTTTAGCAAGATATTGAGTATAACCTTATTACTTGCCTCTGCCTGACCATTGGACTATGCGTAATATGGCGTCGAATGCAGGAACTTGATACCATAGTCATTGAGGAATGTTACCAGGGAATCGGCCATGAAAGTTGCCTCCTGGTCCGTCATGATGCACTCCGGAATACCAAAGTGTGAGATATTGTTGCGGAAGATAAAATTGCGGACCGAGTTCGCCGAGGCGACTTTGAGCGGCTCGGCTTCAACCTACTTGGTAAAGAAATCGGTGGCCATGATAATGAATTTATGCTACTCTGAGGAATGCAGGTGAATAATGCCGATGAAGTCTATTACCCATTCTCGATGGACGAACTCAAGCATTTAAACTTTTCCACCAACTAGTTGACAACCAACAAGGAGTCGCCGAAGACTTGAACTTCGCGGACTACTAAGTCCAGCAAAATTTCCAAACCGATGATGAGCGCGACGTATTCCCCTTGGTTATTTGTACATTTGAAATACAGCTGGAAGGAGTAAGAAAATCGATCGCCTGCAGGGTTCTCTATGGCGATCCCAACACCTGCAGCAAGTTCAGTGCGTGATCCATCGAAGTAAAGAGTCCATAGGGTGAGTGTAACAGCGGCGAACTCTAACTCGCAGAATGCTATTAGTTCAGTTGGTGGGTGATGGGCTAGGAA
The DNA here is from genome assembly GCA_034370585.1 of Fragaria x ananassa. Lineage (NCBI taxonomy): Eukaryota > Viridiplantae > Streptophyta > Magnoliopsida > Rosales > Rosaceae > Fragaria > Fragaria x ananassa. The sequence goes on along the minus strand of CP139761.1, from coordinate 3,601,719 downwards.
ATCCGCTATGGCTTGTCCTTTTACTGCTTTTTGCGGAACATATTGCAAGGAGAACTCAAATAAAACCAATATCCCTTTACCTATACGTCCCAGTAGGATAGGGCGGGACATCATGTACTTGACCAGATCGGACTGAGCGATCATCACTGTGGTAAATGCTAGCATGTAATGGCAGAGCTTGCAACCTGCAAAGAATAGGGTGAGACACAATTTTTCCATTGGAGAGTAGCGTGTCTCACAATCGGTTGACACCCTGCTAAGGTAATAAATGGCGTGTTCCACCCCATTCTCATTGTCTTATGCCAACAGTTCGCCAATGGACAGGTCGGCAGCTGCAATGTAAAGTTTAAGCGGGACGCTTGGGCGAGGTGGAATCAAAACATGAGGGTTCGTAAGGTAGTCCTTGATACGATCGAAGGCCTCTTGGTGTTGTGGCTCCATACGAACTCGGTTGCCCCCTAGAGCTTGAGGAGGGATGAAAAGGGCGGAACCTTCCTTCCCGTGTTTGAAATGAAACGGCGGAGGAAGTTGATTCTCCCGATCAGTTGCTAGAGCTCCTTTTTGGTTGTAAGAGGTGAAGCGCTTATTATCGCCTGTGCCTTGTCCTTGGGGATCTCGATGCCCCTTTGGTGGACTAAGAATCCTAAGAAGTCGCCTACTTCTGTGAAGAACACATTTAGTGGGGTTCACTTTCAGGTTATGTCGTCATATCCGTGTGAAAACCTGTAGGAGGTCTTCAACGTGTATCGCCCGTGTTTTGGTTTTGACCACCACGTTGTCTATTTAGACTTCAATCAATTTTCCCAAGATATCATGAAAGATGAGGTTCATAGCACGCTAATATGTTGCTCCCGCATTCTTGAGCCTGAAAAGCATGGCAACATATTCAAATGCGCCGGCAAACCCTGGGCAGCGGAAGGCAGTCTTGTGACGATCTTCTTTGGCAACAGGAATCTAGTGGTATCTGGTGGTTCTGTCCATAAAGGATAGCACTTCATACCCCGCAGCTGCGTCAATGAGGAGGTCGACCACAGGCATGGGGTATATATCCTTGGGCGTTGCGTTGTTAAGGTCACGGTAGTCAACACATACGCGCATTTTGCAATTTTTCTTACGAACGGGAACTACATTGGATAGCCATTCGTTGTACTTGGCCATGCGAATGATACCTGATCGGTGCATGTTTTCAATTTCTTCCTTGATTATGATTTGGGTCTCAGTTTGGATGAATTGGCCTCATCTTGCCTAAAAACAACAATCTGAGCATCCTCTTGAACTACAATATTTTCAGACAAGACATTCCGGTCTTCCACCTGAACCACCTCATTATTTGCATCAAGAGCACCTTGAAGCTGAGCTTCTACCAGCGCCACATCAACCGTCTTATCACATTCAACACCCTCCTGCACTTGGACATAAGACTTCTGAGCAAAGGAGGGTCCTTCACCATAGTCAATCCTAGTACTAGAACTTTGTCATTACCTCTGCTTGATCAGGAGATCAGCAAGAAGACAAGAACTTTGTTTCCATAGTTATTTTTCATTCTTCAGATTTTTAAGGGTTGTTTTTTTTTTGTGCCGAGTGTTACAAAAGGTTGATGTACTTAGAGCGATGATTAGCTATGTTTGTATGAGGAGCGTACTAGAACTTGAGCGACTAGAGTATGATGTAGGTAATTTTTTTTACGATGATTCAATATAGTTGTGAATATGTGGTAATCTCTCCATCACCAACTGTTGCTAGTAGTGGTGCGATGGCTAGACTTGCCAAGGTCAAGGGAAAGACGTAGATATTAGGTGACTTTGTTGCTAGATGTATATCAATTGAGGTCTTTGGCAGCTAGTTTATTATTATATATATTTTTTAAAATAAATAAGGGATTTGACGGTATTAGCTCCTCGGAAGTAGACGATGTACGGAGCAAGTCCCACCCTCAAATTTAAAGGTGAATGATCCACCACACTCTGAGAGCCCACCCCCTCATTTGAATTTATTGAATTAAAAGAAAAAAATATAAGGTAACTAGATATTTACTTCTTTTTCTACATGCTCTCTTATAAGCTTAATTGTAAATAACAAAGGTAACGATCATAGTGTTGAAGCTTGTGCTCAACATATTTAGTACAAGGATGGTCTATAAACCTGCCTTCTGGCCGTTGTTGAAAGAATAAATTGTTATTATGTAAAGAAAAGTATTGTTGTATAAAAAATAAACACTATAAAGAGATTAGTTATAATATAGAACCAATCGTTTTGACTTAAAACTACTAAGTGAGTTGGTAATTATCTGAAATAAGATTGGCATACTTTTGAGCGGCTTCTGAATGAGGTGCTCCTGTTTGTTTGTTAGGAAGAGGCTTTCCATTGAGTACCACATCTGCAATTGGATAATGGAGAGTTTGAAGATGATTTTACCCTAAGCCTAGGGACATGGGGGTTTTCTTTGTTTGTACGATTCGCTTTACATCGAGCTTATCATATAGTTGTAATGAGTTACTTTGCTTAGAATAGGATTTCTAGATTTTCTCGTTCTAGATTTTCTAGGCATTGCTATTCGAACTAATGATGAGACTAACGCAATGAACATTTAAATTTTAATTCAAAAAATAGGTCTGAATTAATGGAGAGAGAGAGAGAGAGAGAGAGAGAGAGAGAGAGAGAGAGAGAGAGAGAGTTAAATCTATTACTTGGTGGTGGATGGTGCAGATTTGCATATGTTGATGGGAGAAAGGAGAAGTTGGTAGTGTGCAATTTGGCCATTTGATAGATAGGATGCTGATCCATAGATTTGCTAATAACAAACACAGTTGAAGAAACTCTGCTATTATATTCCCATGTCACATATAAATCCATTTCAATTCATCAATTCGATTCAATTCTAGGGTTGTCAACAACCAGTGTAGGGTCTGGACTTTGGACCCATGACACCTAAAGTACCTTCATTACACAAGAAGAAAGTGGCATAGTCTCTTTCAAGCTTGTCCTCCATCCATTGAGACAGTGCATGAGAGCATTGTTGTTTGTAGAAGAATAATCCAGAGATAACTGGTTTCTTTCACCACAAAGGTATTGATAAGATTAGGGTTTATCACTGACAATGACCAGTTTGGTACTTTTATGCCAAAGACATTAACTTCACTCAGCATTTGTGGAACTGTGACCTCACTTTGACATCAATGAACATTATTTTTAGACAGCTATATTTCCAACAATAACAAAATAAGAATCAGACTCCTTTCACTATTCACTATTCACTATTCACTATTCACTATTGTATAGCTAAGAAAATCATTGGATAAGATTCTCCCAACAACTCCAGAACTTTTGAGTTATTCTCTTTTAATAGGGAAACAAATTCTACTGCAGATCCGCTACAAAATTCGGGCATATGTTTGGAGAATGTCGTATTTGGACTAACTCCATTCATAATGAGGCTTCAGGAGTCGTTTATTTGATGTTGTAACAAACTTTGAAAATGTTAATTTCCAAAATATGGTTACTGCAGATTGATTGAGAAATTTCACCAGAGGGAGTGAGGGAGACTCGATAATCTTGATCGAGTACTTTTTGAGTTAAGAAATTTGATTCCCAAGTTTAGAAGTGTCTCCTTCATGAAGCAAATCATCACTACTCACTAGTGTGATTTTGTAGCCGATTTCATAACATATGCTCAATGCAGAATACTGAATACACATTCTTAGTCCTTCACATGAAAAATCATAATTATTTGTAGATAATGAAAATGACCAAATTAGAATTTGAAAAAAAAAAAATGCTGGCCGTTGAGCACGTCTTTTTCTCTGCCCACAAGCCCTGCAAGTTGCAGGCTGCAACTGTTATATAGTAGCATGGAAGCTCATCCAGATGTTCAAACTGGAACAAAATTGAAGCTTTGGTTACATATTAGAGGTTGATAATTGATGCTTTGATTAATTGAAGTAAAGGGTTATAGGACTTTAAGTAGAGTGAAAAATAAGGTAACTTTATTCCAGTCTTACAAAGTTCGAAGTAAGGATTAAAATATCGACAATCACGGAAATATCTGTAGTTCGAAAAAAAAAAAAAAAAATCTCGATGGATATATCAAGAAAATATAGATTATCGATGAAAATTTTATTAAAATTTATATAAAATTTGTATATTTGACCAAAAAATAGACTAAATATAAAATATCAGAAAAATATAAAAATTAATATTAATACTTATAAAAAACAGAAATTTCAAGAAAATATCAAAGATATTATGAATATTTTAGTCCTTGGTTCTAAGTGCTCATTCTGCTCTCCCATTTCACATGCCAAACGAGCCTATATACACAAACTGACGACTTCATCGCATCACTTGGTTTCTACATCAACAACCTTGCGCTGTTGCGCTCCACTTTGGTCTTAGGAATGGTAATGTAGATAACACCATTCTGGAGCTGTGTTCACTTTGTTCTAGTCACAGTTATCCGGAAGCGCAAGGCATGTAGTTGGAACTGAAGCTCCAACTGTGCATCATCCTTGTTCTCTTCCTTGATTTGCCACCCTTTACAACAAGCACACCATCCTCAATAGACACCTTGACATTCTACTGGCATGTCGAACTGCATTTTGATCTCATTCTCGCCATCTTTGATATCCCGAGGAGCGTGATCCTATCGCCTCCTGATCGACTGCCGGGGAGGCATGGTATGTCTACGAAAAGACGGTTCATGGTCGTCATTGTGGACATGGTATCAAATTGACTAAAATGTGGACATGGGATCCAACAAGAATTAGAAAGTGAATAGTGGGATTTGAAGTGCAAATATTCTATCTTCATTGTTTCTCTTTAATACAAAAGTGTCAACACATCATAATTATAGATATATTAGGGCTGCATGGTCTCACCCACTTCAAGAGCATTTGTTTGAAGGCTTGTAGCCAATACAAAACTTTACCCATGCAATTCACCATAGTTTGTAACAAATGATGCATCGTTGTGCCAATCCGACTGCAGAAATAATAGCAAATATATATAGAGATGATCTCGAAGTTGAAGACTATAATAACTCAGTCCAACAAATAATGACTCATCTCCTTCGGGCAATTCTCTGCCCTACTCCGAGTAACAATGATTTTCCTACTACACCGGTATGAAGTCCACAAACCAGAGCCACAGTGCCCCCTATAGCTATCCATTTCCAATCAATGCCATTATTGTTATCATGTCTCTCCTTGCTCCCTGCTCTACTTTTCTCTTCTTCACCTGGTGCTACCTCCAAATAATTTGTGCTTCCTTCGGATGATATCTTTGTGGTGATTCCTGCCATATGGGCACATTGTGAAAAACAGAACTCTGAAGATTTCCTTGCATTTTGGTATCCTCTCATGCCGGAGTGTAATTTTTTGACAGTGCACCACATCCCATGACGGACGCCCAACTTAGCCACATCCTTGGGGATTCCCATGTCTTCATAGTGGACAAGGGTAACCTCACATGCAGATAACTGTCCATCTCCCTTTCGTGACTCCACTGCGTTTATTTCAACCAAGAGACTTCAATTTATCCTATCTATTACATGCTAGTTTAGCAAAATAGATGAACTTCTTGTTGCAAAATTCATACACTTAACTGACACTTACCAGGCTTGATAATCCAACTAGAGAAATAATGGTCCACGCGTCTAGGCTTATCACGCTTAGGCAAACCTGGATATGGAACACCCTGCAATATTGTAGATCCCACAAAACGATTAAAAAACCGTATGCAAATCATACCTACACACATCACATTTCAAATCATAGTACAAAAATGAATGATTTACAATAAAGAATGAATTAATCAAATGCACATTCACCTAAAAAAAAGGATTAAATTCAGTTTACCTCCTGAATTTGGAAGTTGGGAAATGAAACAAAAACATTAATAATCATTCAATTTAATTCGAGACCTGACAATTCTATTCCGCATCTTAACTCTGAAGTGAAATATATTACACTGCACACTATTATTTATCACCCAGAAACTGTACTTTTCCCCTAGAGTAAAAGAGTGGCAAAGTCTACTCTTCCAGATAGAAAGTATAAGAAGTAATTGAGGAAACGGCTATGAATGATGAGATGCTTTAAAACATACCTTTGTCACACAGTAGTAAGTTTTTCCAGCCTCCCATATTCTTCGACCAATTATATATTCACGATCACTGCAGAAGAAAGGGAACTGCATAGCAAAGTAATGTGAGAAGTCAAATACATTTTTTAACTAAAGAGCAATTTAATGTGTTTGCATGCGATCCCAAATTCCACAGACCTTTTTAATCCAGTGAACAATCATAACTCCAGTATCCAGGCATTCCTCCAATATTTTACAATATGCCAGCATAGGATCCCATTTAGGTCGAAACTCATCATCCCAGAAGAAATCTCTAACCAACTCTGGAGTTGCATCCTCAAAAACAGTTCTACTACAGTAAACAGTAGGACCTGTCTGTAAGCAAAACTGCTATTAGATACTAACTTATAAACATAAGGTATCAAACATGACACTAGGAAGTAGTAAACCAGAATCTTGGGAAGAGAACGGGATTGAACAAGTATATGATGGTTTTATTTCACAATAACAGAGAAACCAAAAAATAAAAAAAATAAAGCCAAGAAAGTTGTTGGAGAATCTACATAAATTGACATATCACTTTTGCATCGATGTCAAAAAACAACATAAGTGCGCTCTTCTACTAAAAGAGAAACTACGAGAGCATCATACATGAAAACAAAAGTTGTTATTGAAGGTCACAAGAAAGAAAGATGTTAAAAAGCAAAACATGTACTAAAAGAGAAGCTAGGAGAGCATCATACATGAAAACAAAAGTTGTTATTGAGTGTCACAAGAAAGAAAGATATTAAAAAGCAAAACACGTACCAAGTACACATCTCCACTTATAATTTGTCGATAAATAAGATCAACAATTTAACAAATGAACCACAGAAGTTATATGGTCAAGATTAATGAAACATCAAAATCAGATTCTACCTCAGGGTCATGGCGCCATGCTTTATATGCCATGGTTGGGGTGGTTTTCTCCATCAAACTTTGCCATTCCATTTCTCCATCTCTCCCTCCAATTAAATTCACTAGGTGGTCCAAATCAGCTTCTGTGACAACATCTTGCACTCTCTGTGCACCTTTATTGCTTGGTCTGTGAGAAGTGAGGAATCATGAAGCAATTAGAGACAACAACATATTATGCACAATAGTGCTCTTAAACAGCAATGAGAGCAACAGAATGAACACTAGCATGGTAACATCCATACAACTACAACATATATTACATCTGTAAAAACAAAAACTTTCCTATTTATTAAGTAAACTAGTGATCACTAAATACTGATCATAAAATCCAGTAAACTAACCAACACGTCAGTAAGCCTATAACAAGATGAGTCAACCCACCAATATGAATGCCTATTTTACAAAACTAAAAATGAAGTATTGTTGCACGCCTCTACTAAAAATTCCTGAATTGTTGGAAAATTCCATTAATCATCAAGCAGAATGATCCTACTTTCTGAGTGAATATTTTACTACCTCAACATGATGGAATCACAGTTAATGAAAATTCTGCATATTAATCCCAATTTGTATAGCCCTGCACAGGGAGGGGTAGGGGTAGCCTTGTCCTCGACTTTGTATCTACATACTCTGTGATGACTGAGGTCAGGATACATACAACTTGAGAGAAGCCGTGATAAAGTACCCTCCTGAGAAGTATGGGATAGTCAAGCCAGGGTGAAACCAATTCTGTTTTCGAGATGTGCTACCACCTGGAAAAAGCTATGGACCTTCTAGCCATCACTCTAACAATATAACTGCACTTAAAGGCGGAGTTTCCAAGGACTTAAATTTTATTGTCAGGGTGATGATGAAGATCTTCCAGCTTCCAGGAGGTAACAAAACTGAAATCAAGTATTTTGCCTAACCATCCCCGAACCACCATTTCCCTTAACGTTGAGGTAAAATATCCAACTTATTGCCTCCTATAAGTTCCGACTTCATAGCATCACCAAACTCAGAGTAACTAACAAAATAATAATAATAATGGAACAGGGAAAACAACTCTGTATCACAAAACCAATCTCATGGATAACTAATTCCTTCCATCTCTAACTCCAGGAATACAAAGTAATCGAACTCTAATGTATCCGTAATCAGCTTTATAAGCCCTTCATAGTCAGCCAGCATTATAAGTTCTTAAATTTAGTCAGACAACAAAAACGAATTGTACATTAAAACAAATTATGTTCCCATCACATCCAACCAGCTAAATATCACTCTCTCCGATAATCACTATGTCATCTACCAACAACCAATAAGCACTCCAAAGTCTTAACTAAAATGTTAAAGATTTCAACTTCAAAAACCAAAATGCGAATCCAAACCCTATACAATCCGAAATGTTCAATAGCTATAAGCTGAAATGAGCTCAAAATAAAAGCTAGAGACACTCACTCAGCAATGTCGCCGCCGCTCTCAGCCAAATGACTCGCCGCCGCTCCGGAACCCGTCCCCGTCGCCGCCTTGCTCTTCCCTCTAAAATTGAACCAAATCGTGCGGCAAATGGAGAAAGCGGAGAACGCCGTGAACGCGAGCCAGAGCCGGCGAGCGCCGAACCCCGGCGGCACGGTCCAGGCCCACCGGAGCTTGCTCCGGAGACCGAGAAAGATCAAACCGGTCCATCTCGGCCGCCAGGACCAGCCGATCACGAGGCCGATCATCACGGCCAGCCATATCGGAACTGCGCAGAGCAAAATGTCGACGAATGTTTCGGTGATCGTAGGGTTGGTGAAGAACTCCACCAGATCGAACACCGCCTCCTCCATTTTTCTTTAATTTATATTCAAAAACCAAAACCCTAAGATTTTCCGAGAAATAATTAATCCAAATTTTCCTCGAGAAAATGAGAGAGCTGATAGAAGAAGAAGACCGGAGCTTCCCCTACATAAAAACCGATCCAAATTTTCTTTCTGATTTTTTATTTTTTTTCAGAAAGGAGGAAAATTTCTAGAGAGAGAAAGATGGAGAATTTAGGCGGTTAGTTTAGGGAGTACGGTAATGTGACGTGGCGGTGTCAGGGCCGTTTATTGGGGTAATCGTTTTTTAATGATTTGAGATAGTGCACCCTGGGTTGTGGCGCGTGGGGAGTTTTGGGTGTGGAGGGCGTGGGGTGTGTGGTACACGCGCGGGCGGGAGGGAGAGTGGGGGTGGTGGGAACTGGAAAGGGTGAAATTTTTTGAGAGGATAAAGTTGGATGTTTTTGGAAAGTTAAAAGGACGGTTTATTTACTACCTTGATGTTTTGGATCATCTTTCGAGCACTGTTATGATTTTTAGAAAGACCAATTGTATGTTCTTTGTTATAATAATAATACGCTTTTTATATTTGTTTTTGCTTGATGGGTGTGGTTTAGTATGGGAACTAATCTAGGTCACTCTAGACCAATTTGTAGGTTTAGATATAGTTGTAAGTTGTAACCCAGGATAACACATGTTAGTTTTTGATCTAGCCTAGTCACCCAGTACAACATATATGTGAAGACAAAAAAAGAAAAAAAAAAAAACAATGACCAACTTTGCTACTACTGAACTGGTGAGCTTGTTCTTACGAAACTTGTTGAAGACCCATTTTTACTATTGTCAATCTCTTCGGCATTCGATTCCACACTATGTTAGAACATTTTTATTCATACTTCCAAAAATAAGAACATGCACTACCAGGACAAGTATTTTAAAAAAATTCGTCGGCTAAGATCTTACCCGACGAACCTTCGTCGGCTATAGTGTCGTCGGGAAAGGGTCGTCTATGATGACTTTAGCCGACGACACACGTAGAAGTCGTCGGCTATAGTCCAGAGTTTAGCCGACGAAATAATGTCGTCTGCTATAGTCCAGACTTTAGCCGACGACACTTTTTGTCGTCGGTTATATTCCAAACTTTAGCCGACGAATAATTTAAAATATTCGTCGGCTAAAGTTTGTAATAAAAAAATAAAAAACATCTATGGCCGACGAAATATACTATATTTCGTCGGCTTTATAGGGATTTAGCCGACGAATTAAAGCATATTTCGTCGGCTAAAACTTATTTTTAAAAAAAAAAAAAAAACTTTAGCCGACGAATTAAGGCTTTTTTCGTCGGCTATAACTCCATTCCAGTAAAAAAAAAACCCCAAAATTTCTGAATTACCATTCCAAGCAAGCTGCAAAATACACCAAAATAATTCCATATAACCAATAACAAGCACATAAAAGTATATAATTCATCAACTACAGAAAATCTATATCGTCTAAATTAATATCCGCTTCTGGGGGCTGCTGCGGAGGTTGCGGCGGCTGGGGTAGCGGCATGGGCGGAGGCGGAAGTCCCTGAAGCTGGGCAGCTGTAAATTCCTGCATGTACTGGAACATCTGCTGCTGCTGGGCCTGCTGGATGGCATGGTTCTCGGCAACATAGGCTATCTGCGCGGCATTATAGGCTGTCTGCGAGGCATTATAGGCAGCTTGAGCAGCTTGCTGTTCTTGTAGTCTCTGAACTTCCGACTCTAGCTGAGTCGTCCTGGTGATCGTAGACATGGTCCTGCTGCTGGTCGAGGCTGTCTTTCGTTGAAATCCTGGAGTGGTCTTCAGGACCCCCTCGCCTTTCTTTCCTAGACCCCGGCAGTAGAAGTTGTTTGCTCTCGGTGGGAAGGTTGTGCCCATGATCCTCGCCCCAATCGTCGGATCCGAAGTGTCGATCCGGGACATGGCTTCGGACATCTCTTCCTCCTGCGTGTCCGGCCATGTCTCCCTCACTAAGGCACTCATCACCTCGTCACTAGCCTCCCTCACCTTCGCCTATATGGATAGGAAAAAAATTATTAATTAACATTTTTACATAAATTTACAAATTTAAAAATGTAAGATGACTTACAATATCCTCCTGGGAGCCAGGATATGCCCTCTCGTACGTATAGACGTACTGGTTGACCTCTGGATGTTCCCTGGCCGCCTCGTCCATGAAGACAGCGAACGGTCTAGAACCGGCATGATGGTTCCTTGTGTTGCGTTGCCGGTTCTGACCATTCACCCGGGAAACCGCCTTCAAAGAAAAAAGTAAACTATTAGTAAAATATTTTAAAACGCACGTACTTAATGATAAATTAACTAACTAATTTATTTAAATACCTGTTTACGAGGGTTGTTGAATTCTGATGTCAGAAGCCAACGCCACTCGTACTCCCTGTACTGGAACTCAGCAGGGGTACCAGAACGTGCGTTCCCGTGCGTAGTCCAATGGGTCCGCAACTCGTTCTTCCACTCCTTGTACCTACAGATACAACAAAAATATTAGAAATATTATTAATATCACATACAATTTTGTTTTTCATTAACTTCCCAACGTACCTTCCCCCATGCACAACGTCGGCCCAGCTGTCCCTCAGGTGCTCGGGAACCTCAAACCACACCTGCATTTAACCGTTTATTAGTTTAGCTTTTCGAGAAATCAACAATGTAATACATAATATTATTTTGTAAACTCACCGACATCGCGTTGTGGACCATGTCTTTAACCTCCTGCGGGACCTCGCCCCAGTCTGACCACAACATAGGGACTCTATCCCTAATGAGAGCTCCCACGCGGCCGAAGTACGTCCTCGACTTCCCGCCCGATACTATGTGGTCATCCCCGTCAGTATTGATGACGATCCTCCCCACGGTAAAAATAATCATGCATCACTGATTACCTGAGGAGCTCGCGGCGGATTCCGTCTCTGTCGCCGATGATGATACCCTCGCAGAAATAAGAGGCGTATCAAAAGGCACGAACCGGTACGCCGCTGATGGAGCCACTGGCGGGGGCAGTGGATAAATCGGCGTCCCTAAGCCATCAACTACAGGTAAGGCCGGTATCATCCGCGGAAGGAACATATGAGGCGGCGGCATCTGTACCCCAAATGACCCACTATCCGAAGAAGTAGGACCCGGAGTGGGCGCCCGGTGTATCTCAGGCATACGGGGTGCAGACACCTCCGTCTGGGTCTGAGGCCACAGCTGCCTCGAGGAACGAGGGACGGCCGCCTGCCTCGATGAAAGGGTCACCTCCGGCGCCGTCTCCAGAAGGCTCGCACGTCTGGCTGTCATCTGGCCCTGAAACGTCGTTTGGGGGTTGCTAGAAGTTCCCTCAGACGATTCGGACCTTTGGCCCTTCGAACACTTCTTCGATCGAAAAAAGCCGCTCATCCTATTTAAAATATTAATTTGAATCAAGGCTGAGGCAACATTGAAAAAGTAAAAATTCAAGCTTATCCTTCTCAAATCTAAGGCTTTAGATTATTTTGTCTTTATTGTATAAAAAATATTTTTGAAACCATATTTTTTCATTATGTTCATGCTTAAATTTAAACACTTAATATAATGTGAAATATATATATGTTTAAAATTATACTTATTCAAAAATATGAATTCAATAAAATATATATATATATAAAACATATATATGTTTAAAATTATACTTATTCAATAAACGATAATTTATCTCCTAAACATAAATTAGGCAAATTAAACAGTACATAAAACATAAAGCATAGCCTAAAAATAAATTCGAAATCAAAAGTAAAAAAGAAGAAAAACGCTAACCTTGGAGACCAGGAGAGCGAGGGAGGAGGGAGGAGGTGGAGGTGGAGACCGGGAGAGGGAGGGAGGGAGGGAGGAGGGAGGCTAAAACTGTGAAATTCGTCGGCTAAAACTTTGAAATTCGTCGGCTAAACTTTATAAATTCGTCGGCTAAACCTTTGAAACTCGTCGGCTAAACTTTATAAATTCGTCGGCTAAACCTTTGAAATTCGTCGCCTAAACCTTTATACATTTGGCATGTTGTGATTGTGATGATCAAACTTGAGAAACAGAAATCCGGCTGTCAGATCTGACCATCATGATAAAATACATGTATGGAAAAAGATTCAACTTGATCCGAAAAGAATAAGGGCTCGATCAGGACGGTCAATCTCGTAAGTCAAACCCCTAAACGCACGAAAAAGGTCGTTCGACCATCTAAATTACGTATTTTGGCCGGACCTCCAACTGAAAATAGTTTTAAACCGATGACACGCAACAAGTCGTATAAAAATTTTACGCAAAATAACCACCGAATATAGGGCTACTCATAGGGGGAAAAATGAAAAATTGCATTGACCGCAACTATCGGCACTGAATATTTACCGGAATAGTGTGATTTTTCAACCGTGGATGTATTTCAACATTCTCGTCATATCTTATTTCATGACTTTTTGGCGTTTGAAGGTTTTACGTATAGTTTTTTTTTGAAACGGAACATTTACATAACACTTGGTAAACAAGTTATACAACATTAGTATGCATGTTGTGATTGTGATGATCAAACTTGAGAAACAGAAATCCGGCCGTCAGATCTGACCATCATGATAAAATACATGTATGGGAAAAAATTCAACATGATCCGAAAAGAATAAGGGCTCGATCCGGACGGTCAATCTCGTAAGTCAAACCCCTAAACGCACGGAAAAGGTCGTTCGACCGTCTAAATTACGTATTTTGGCCGGACCTCCAACTGAAAATAGTTTTAAACCGATGACACACAACAAGTCGTATAAAAATTTTACGCAAAATAACCACCGAACATAGGGCTATAGTAGGTAATAGAAAAATTTTAGGGTTTAGCCGACGAATACCCTAACGTATTCGTCGGCTATAGTATGTAATTAAAAAATTAAAAAATAACTATAGCCAACGAAATATTAGGTTATTCGTCGGCAAAAACCATCTTAGCCGACGAATTATAGTGTATTTCGTCGGCTAAAGTGTGTAATATAAAAAATAAAAAACATCTATGGCCGATGAAATTAAGGCTTTTTTCGTCGGCTAAAACTTATTTTTAAAAAAAATAAAAAAACTTTAGCCGACGAATTAAGGCTTTTTTCATCGGCTATAGTATGTAATTAAAAAATTAAAAATACCGGAATAGCCGACGAAATATTAGGTTATTCGTCGGCAAAAACCATCTTAGCCGACGAATTATAGTGTATTTCGTCGGCTAAAGGAAAAAATACATTAAAAAAAACAGACAATATTAGTAAACCATACTAACTTCCTATTCATCTTGTATCACCAAAATTCATATAAAATAACTGAAATATGAATTCAACATGTGTAAACTATAAAGGAAAAGGTATTTGAAAAATTATACAAATTAATGGATTTCGTCCTCTAAATTAAAACTAAGGCTCGTAATCGGAATCATGCGATGAGTCTTCTTCGGTGTCAGAATTAATTTCTGGTAATATATGTCTTTCCTCATCGCCAGAGTCTTCGTCTATTTCTTGATTTGGATCAACATCAACAAGCCTTGGCTCTTCATCACGAATTCGCATCGAACGACCCGCTTTAAAATTATTAAGGCGAACGGTAGAGGAGTTAGGAATACCTATTGCGTTGGGCTCTTGATACGCAACATCCTCTTCCTCGTCTTCGGCCTCTCCAAGTGTAGCCGCCCGGTAAATGTTTCGAGGGTGCACAAGGTTGACTACTTTCCACGCGTCACCCTTAGCAAGGTCATCAAGATAAAACACTTGTTTTACCGATGTGGCAAAAACGAACGGGTCATCTTCGTAAGAACTTGTAGCAGTGTTCACCGATAATATTCCGTACTGATCGGTCTTCATGCTCTGCGGCCTAGTATCAAACCATCTACACTTGAAGAGGTGCACTGTCATGCATTGCCCATAAATGAGTTCCACCACTAAATGGAGAACACCGTAATAGTCAACTCCATTCCGCCCACCATGTGCCATGACCCCCGAATTCTGTGTTCTCCTTCTGCTGTCTCTATGTTCGCATATAAATTGCACGCCATTCACCTTGCACATCGGATAAACTCTTGACTTTATCGGCTTCATCGCTAGAAGTCTTAGTTCGTGCGACCAATTTGGGTGACCATCAAATTGAATATGGTTCATCTGCAACCAACCATCTCAACTGTAAATATGGATAATTATGCAATAAACATAAACCCGTGCAGAAAAATTAAATTACGTACCCAGCCGCGAAAATAATCTGCGAACTCCCTGTTGTGGTACTCGAGATCACCTTGCATGTCTGGACAATATAGATGGATGTCTTTCCAGTATTCAAATTTTGGACAGTTAATCAATACCCACCAGTGGGCAATGACTAGCTCATGTGGTTGCAACTTGTAGGAGTCTGGCAAAATTCCATACACTTCAACATCACTAGAGACTATGGAAAGATTGAACTTCGGTACATCTACCGGCATGGTTTGCGGAGTTTCCTTCAACGCTCCTAAATACAACTTCATGTAGGTGACGCACTCGTGCGCAATATATGCTTCAGCTATACATCCTTCAGGAGCGGATTTATTAGCCACATAATCTTTGTAGTCTCCAAGTTGCCTGTAAATCAAGTTGCAAAATGTTATGATTATTGAACATGTATATATATTGAGGAATTCAGGTGTAAAAAACATACATTTCCATGGGATACATCCAAGTATAGTGTACTGGACCGGTAAGCAACAATTGCTCGGGAAGATGGATCATCAGGTGAGGCATGATGTCAAAAAAATTTGGAGGAAATATCCTCTCAAATTTACACATGATATAAATGATGTCCTCTTGCATTTCCCGGAGGTTAGATTTTTTCACTTCCCGTGTGCATAACTTCTGGAAAAATCTTGCCAACGCTACTAACGGCTCCACCACCTGACGGGGAAGGAACGGTCGAATGAAAACAGGGAAGAGACGTTGTAGCAGGATATGACAGTCATGACTCTTCAACCCGTACATCTTATTGTCCCGGAAGTTCACACACCGGGCTATATTTCCTGCATAGCCTGAAGGATACTTCACACAACTCATCCACCTGAAAATTAGGTTCTTCTGGTCAGGCTTCACGGTGTAAGGAGCTTGAGGCATTTTTTTCTTTCCTTCTTTCAACCACAAATGTCTTCTTAGTATGCATTTTTTTAGATCAATGCGTGCCTTAGGACCGTCTTTCGTCTTCCCCTCCAAGTTCAGCACTGTGCCCACCACACTGTCGCAAACATTCTTTTCTATGTGCATCACATCTAGGTAGTGCCTGATCAACAACTTATTCCAGTATGAGAGTTGTACCTGTCGGGTCTTTTAGGTATTGCCGCCACAATGTTGGGATGATTGTTGAGCTGCCCAAAATCGTACTCATTAAGCACTACTAAAATTTCTTCCCCCGTCCATCTTTTGGGAGGCACACCGTGTTCTACGGTCCCATCAAATATCTTGTCATCGAACCGCCATTCATGATTATATGGAAGGAAAGCACGGTGACCCAATCTGCATATCTTGTTGCAATGACTGCTGCTCCCCTCATCGCTAAGGCACTCTGGACAAGCCTTGTATCCCCTAACAACGTTGCCCGACAACATCCCATGGGCAGAAAAATCACTGATGGTACCAACAACCATGACATGCATCTGGAACATCTCATGCGTGTACTTGTCATAAGTGGGATGACCAACGTCCCACAAAAATTTAAGCTCTTCAATCAAAGGTCTCAAATACACATCGAGACACTTCCCCGGATAACCGGGCCCCGGAATCAACAAACTCAATATATTGTATTCCTTCTTCATGCACATCCATGGGGGAAGGTTGTACGGTACCAAAATCACCGGCCATACACTGTATTGAAGACTCATGTTGCCAAAAAGGTTGAACCCGTCGGATGAGAGCCCGAGCCTCACATTTCGGACCTCTGACGCAAAATGAGGAAACTCCCTGTCTATATGCTTCCAAGCCTCCCCGTCAGCAGGGTGTATAAGGGTATCTTCGTCATGCAATTCCATATCAGCGTGCCATCTCATAGCTTCGGCCGTGTGTGAAGACATGTACAACCGCTCCAACCTATCCCTCAAAGGGAAATACCGAAGTACCTTTACAGGTTTCCTGTTGCCTGCAGGAGTCAGTTTATATCTGTCAGTGTGACATACCGGACATGCGTCAAGGCCACCAAGGTCATTCCCTTCTGGATCTTTACCCCAAAAGAGAACGCAGTCATATCTGCATGCATGGATCTTGATGTAGGAAAGCCCAAGATCTTTCAGGATACATCGGACCTTATGATGAGTGGTAGGAAGACGATGACCGTGAGGCAGCATCGAAGCAGTGTACTGTAGATAATCATTAACAGCTTTCACAGTCAATTTAGTCTCAACTTTAATCTTCATTACGTCCATCACACTTTCAAGAACGGTCTTCTGACAACCGGAGTACACAAGGGTCTGTTGGAAAGCAAGCAGTTTGTTATACTTGTCAATACCAGCAGTGTTGACAACTCTAGGGAAGGGCTGCACCGGGTCAGGCATATACTGTCCTTGAGCGCATACACCGCTCTCATAAGGAAACATGTCGTTGATGAAGACCGTTGTTGAATCGTTGGATGTACTGCCCGTCTCAGAAAATTGGCCATGATCATGCGGACCCCCAGATGATGTTTCACCGTGATATAACCAACATGTGTACTTCTCCCAAAACCTGTTACTCTTCAGGTGGTACCATACTTTGTCAATCGCAAATCGATGCATATCGTTGCGACACTGACATTTCGTGCACGGGCAATAAAAAATTGTATTCCCGTTAGCATTAGCCAGGGCATATTCCAGAAAACTCATAATTCTTTTACCATATCTTTTGTCCCATTTTGGAAGCGAAATCCAACTCTTATCCATATCATGAAAATATAACAAAATATATATGTATAACGCTAGCTAATTATTAATTAAATTCTTTGCCATATATAAAATTTTAATTCTTTATATATATTCTACGTACGTATTACAACTAATTGATAACAAATTAATTAACACACACATATATATATAGATATACTTAATTAATAATTACATAACAATATTATATATATCAACATCATCACAAAATCAACAACTTCATACCATCAACACAATATTATAAATTAATTAACATATATATATATATATATATATATATATCTATTAGCTACTTATAATTAACAACAACTTCATATATATATATATATATATATATTATCAAATCATCAACCAAATCGATCAACACACACATATATATATATATACATCAAACGTACTCAAAATCTATCAATTCAATCACACTCAAAATCGATCAATAACTCAAATAAAATTCAAAATCAACATATATACACATGTACGTACCTATATATAGCTCAACTTCTTAATTATGGACAGATTTCAACAACACCCAAACTTTTTATCCCGTTTTTTCTTCTCCCGTTTTTTTTTTCTCAGATGAGCTGCTGTCCAGATCTGCGAATATAAAGAACTTTAGCCGACGAAATTATATTTTCGTCGGCTATAGTCATCTTTAGCCGAAGAAATTAAAATTTCGTCGGCTAAAGAAAGTTTAAAGTCGTCAGCTAAAGTCACAAACTTTAGCCGACGAAAATAAATTCTTTAGCCGACGAAATTTTAATTTCGTCCGCTAAAGATGACTATAGCCGACGAAAATATAATTTAGCCGACGAAGGAAAATTTCTTTAGCCGACGAAGGAAAATAAATTCTTTAGCCGACGAAAATATAATTTAGCCGACGAAGGAAAATTCTTTAGCCGACGAAGGAAAATAAATTCTTTAGCCGACGAAAAATTGATTCGTGGCCTGGTTTTTTTTTTTCGTCGGCTAAAGTCTTTCTTCTTGTAGTGGCCTCTCCTTCTTCTTCCCTCTGCCTCATCACCTTCTTCTTCCCTCTGCCTCTCTATCTTATTCGCCCTCTGCATCTCCTCTGCCTCTCCTTCTTCTTCGCTTCCTGCCTCTCTTGGGCGCCCTTTTCTTCCAGCAGAGTCCCCGCGCCTTTGTGCCAGTGGACTCCGCGCCCTTCTCTGCCAAGGGAGTCCGCGTGCCCTTCCCTGCCAGTAAACTCCGCGCGGCCTTCCCTGCCAATAGAGTCCGCGCGCGCTTTGTGCCAGCGGACTCTGTGCCCTTCTCTTCCATCGGAGTTCGCGCACCTTTGTGCCAGCGGACTCGGCGCCCATGTTATTTTTTTTTCACTTTAGCGACCGAATCTAGTGATTCCGTCACCTAGGGGAAAATAATTTTTTTTTTGTCATTAAACAATATCAGTCGTCTAAGTACTTAGGAGACGGAAAACGTTCGTCTCCGAAGTACTTAGTTTTCCGTTTCCGAAGTACTTAGGCGACAGAAACAGTTCCGTCGCCTAAGTAATTTTGACTCGACAAAAATCAATTTTTCGTCGTCCAGACGCCTACCTCACTTCACTTAGGAGACAAATTTTGTTACTTAGGGGACTGAATAGTTCCGTCGCCTAAGAGCTTTTTTCCAGTAGTGATATCCATCATCATAGCAAGTCATGTGATTTGACTGAACTTCGTTAAATATCTTGTGTTCGTGTTATATTGTTTCTAGTTATTGTCTTCATTTGATTTCGGTCCCGAACTAGAGAATTTGGAGGGTGACCCGGATTTCCTAATAAAAATATCTTTATAGCTAGCTGAGGGGTGACCACATCCATGCATACTCTATTTGAGGTTTGCGATCAGCCTCAAATTAATACTTGCATCTGCCCATGTAATCATTTTCGTTCTCTCGTGCATCACCACCCCACGTCACTTAGAAGCAATCAGATTCCCATGTACGTTCTATGATTAAATATTGATGGCCCTAGCAACCAATTATATTCATCAACGAAAGACTCGAACCCTTCATGAAACTAGATAATTTATAAGGTTATACTTTATTTCACAAACAAAACGTGCGATGAAAAAAAAAAATCTCTGAATTATTATGACAGCTGTATGGTGAGGTTGATGATATTTTCACGATTAAGTCTGTAAAATTTTCAAAATATTACCTCCTTATAGCATAGAGGTAAAATGTATATCTATACAATAATTTAGGCTCCTTTGTAACTTGTGTTGTTCTCTCTATTTCTCGTGAAGGAAGACATTTTAGATTCTTCCCAAGAAGACAACTGTTTCTTCTTTATCTAAAGAAGACAAGTCTATGTTCGGCAATATAAGAGCATCTCCCATCGTAAGCTAAATTTAGCTTAGAAAACAAAAATATTCTTTAGAATATTTTTTTAGCTTACCAAACTCTCCTATCATAAGCTAAATTTTTAACTAAATTAATAGCATTTTGGTTTTAGAAAGACTCCTACTGTAAACTAAAACTTAAGGTAAAGCTATTTATTTTTCTTTTCTCATATATTTGTTTAAATCAATAATTAATCATAAAAATATTATATAAATATATTCGATATAGAGCTCATATGAAAAATCTCGTCAAGATCTTCACGATGGTTGCTAGTAATGAATTTTTAATTTTGATGATAGTGTAAATTAAAAAGAGAAATATAAAGTTAAATAAAATAACATTTAATTTTAGTTTACAAACTTCATGAGCTAAATTTGGCTTACCCAATAGATCAAGCCAAATTTTTTATCTTTAAAAAATGTAATTTGGCTTATAGTGGAAGTAAATATAGGCTAAATTTGGCTTTTTAGCCTATGATGAGAGATGGTCTAAACCCTGATCCCTGACTTAATTAATTATAAGTGTTAATAGAATTAATTTGATTTAACCCAACAAATTAATTTAGTTTGGAGAAGCTGTCCTGTCAGTCATGGAAGAGTAACTAAAGGGAGCGGACTTTGAGTCACGGTTTATTTCTTGGTCGTCGCACTAGCATGTAACAGCTAATTGATCAATTTATACTTCAATTATTGAGAGCCTACCTAAACCACAATTACTGTTACAACAACTTTCTGTACCTCCTTAATAATTTCCTTATCACTCTTGCATTCTAGAGCCATCCATCTCTTGTTAAAGGGAATTGGTTTGCTGCAAGTTGAAACCACACCCTAACCCAAACTCAATTTCTATAAATTCCCCTCCTCAGTCCTCACCATTGATATACTGCACAGTTCTCTCTGAAGTCTCAACCCTCCCTCAGGTACAATACATAGCAATGTTTTCCTTTTTCATTGCTAGCTTCGTAGAGTGCATACGATCATTACTTGCATTTTGTACTTTGTTCATTTTCATTTCTATGTTATTTGATTATATGTAATGTTTTCCATTGAATTATAACTTGTTAGCCTGCTTTTCAGGAGACGTACTGAACTGATTAGCTGGGGATTGATCATCTATAGCACTCATGGCTGCAAATCATAAAACTGGTAGAGATCATACAGCTATTAATATTCGCGATGACCGCAAGAAATGCAAGAAATGCATCTTCAGAGTTCCTAACGTGCTCCGGAGACAAAACCCAGAAGCATATACACCTGACGTTGTTTCAATCGGACCTTTTCACCATTGTCCAGAAACTCGAGCCAAGGAAAAAGGAAAAGGAGTCAAAGAAGGCTTACGCGAGAAAGATTTCCAACTCATCAAACAAGTGAAACAGACCTATTTGAATGAAATTCTTGCAGGCATGAATATTACAACTTTGGAAGGATTGACCGCAGAAGTCAAAGAAGGCTTACGCGAGAAAGATTTCCAACTCATCGAACAAGTGAAACAGACCTATTTGAATGAAATTCTTGCAGGCATGAATATTACAACTTTGGAAGGATTGACCGCAGAAGTCATTAAGCTCTCAGATCAAAAGAGCGAAGGCGGGTTTGAGCAACGCGCGCGAGAGTTCTATGCAGAATCATTCAATCATATTCCTTCTAAAGACTTCACCGAGATGATGATAGTTGACGGTTGTTTCCTACTTCAACTATTTCGAAAATTCAACCATCCCAATCTCAGGGCCTTTGATGACCTAGTGTTCAACATGGACTGCATGTTCCATTTTCTATGCCATGACATTTTGCTCCTTGAGAATCAACTACCTTGGTTTGTCATCCACAGTTTGTATAACCTTACCGACAAATTGTACCCTAGTAAAGACTCCCTCTCTACTCTCATCCTTGAAGCCTTCAGCATACTACCTTCACTTAAGCAAAGTTGCTCATCCTATAAAAATCATCTCCACAAAGACAATCATCATTGTGAAGGTGGTTTTCTTCACATACTTGATCTGTTAAGATCTTCGATAGTTATTCCATTGAGGACCATAGAAGAGAGAGAGCTTAAAGCCGCTGGTAAAGAAGGTATATCCAACGGCCCAGCTGAAGAGCATCAAGTGCATAGTGAGAGCAGCAAAGACAAGAGAGACGATAAAGATGTGCATGGAGCTATCTTTGACCCTGATCTACATCAAATTCGTACCGCAACTGATCTCTCAAAGGCAGACATTAAATTCGAAAGCGTCACAAGGGAGAGCATAATGGACATTCGATTCGAAGAAGGCCGGTTTTGCAGGAACGGGGTTCTTAAGATTCCGAAGCTAAACATTGGAATGTCATCGGAAACATTATTCAGGAACTTCATTGCAATCGAGCAATGCTACCATGATTATCGCAACGAAATCACATCATATGCCATCTTGATGGATAACCTTATCTCTTCCCAGGATGACATGGAATTACTCTGCAAGAAAAAAGTAATAGGCAACTGGATGAGTGATGAAGATGGCTGTAAGTTTTTCAGCAACCTCTACAAGGACATCCCGCACAACAAGTTCTACTATGTTGGTCTGTGCAAACAGGTGAATGATTGTTACAGTTCGAAATGGTATACATGGCTGGCTTTACTCAAGAGCGAGAAATTCTCTAACCCCTGGAGAATTTTGGCTTTCGGGATAGGTATTTTCATTTTGATTCTCACAGCGTGGAGTCAGTCAAACAACATTCGGGTTAATATGCATAAGTGGTGAAGTTATGCTAGCTAGCTATTTATTCAGAATTGTCTACGTACGTTTCTCTCTTCCTTTGTGTGTGGTTGTTGTATGTATTTGAGATATTTGAATGTGCCTCTTATATATATGGCATTTGTCTACTTCCATCTTAGTTAGACTAGTAGGTTTTTTCATGTTTGATTCTGACTATAATGCACTGAAAAGGATTTCTATTGCTTTTTCTCTCTATGATAAGAAGAAACTTTAATAAAGTGAGGGAAAGATCAACCATTCATTTGGCTGAACGTTGTCCCTACTCCTTTGGCTGTGAGTCGATTGTCCCGGCCGGAAGATATGATAATGGATTGATCGATGTTTATAGAGCTTTTTGTTTGGGTCCATATATGTCAATTTCAATAATACAAGAACATGCATGAATCGAAGAAGACAAGCACCAGATTAAGTAGTGATCGAACACTAGTGTGATTGAGTACTCAATCGAACAGCCACTGAAATAGTGTGTTAATTACTTGGGCGAGTCACATATGTAGTGTACTTCCCGTTTGTCTTCATATTATACAAATTTTATTTGTGTTGTGCTTGTTCTATTGAAATCACTGATCAAATGTACGTGTACGTTCTTGGGAACACATACAATTATACAAATACATTTATGATATACAATATAAATAGGCTATTGCTATTAACACACACTAGGTATCTAAGCATTTTGATATTTAATTTGATGAAATTAGGATACGAAATTTTGACATTAGGAGCTTCAGGTCAGGCCCGGACTTGAAATTTTCAGACCTGAGTCGAACTCTTAAATTTAGGCCCTCAAATCGTAGCTAGTTTTTTTTTTTTAATAAAAATTTTTACATATCCAAAATATTTGTATTATGATTCATATTTTAAGTAATTTTATTTACATTATAAACCCTATTTTTGAAATTTACATTTTCTTCTGGGTATAATTTTTGAGTAGTAACTAAAATAAATTGTATAGACTTTCTTTCTTGAAAACTTAAATTTTTGGTATGTATTTACTTATTTCTTTCACTCTCAATACATTATATGATATTATATGTATATATACAGTTATAAAAAACTTGGCTGGCCCCTTTGTGTTCACATGCATTTGCGTTCTTTTCATTACAGTAAAAGATGAAGGTTCTGACAGAACATACTATTCCTTCCATATTTATCTGTATTTAATAATAGAGAGCAGAGATTTTTCTGTCCTGGGCCCCCTAGAACTCAGGGCCTTGAGTCGCTCGTCTCCTCGGACTCGCATCAAGTCCGGGCCTGCTTCAGGTAAAATCACCACTTAATTTGATGTCATTCGGTTTGTTCTTCAGGCTCTTTTGCAACCCCTATTAGATTGTATATTCTCTTAATCTCAATAAATTTGAAGTTGATGATCGAAGAGAGTGAAAGTTTACGATGAAAACCAGAGAAAGAGGAAAATGAAAGAGAACGTATGAGGCTTCTATTACTGAAGAGAATGAAACGTACACTGATTAATGTCACGTACGTGTCATATAATCAATGGTCAGTATGGACCAGATGTCCAGATAGGAATGAGATAAACAGCTAATTAAGCAACAAAGCAACACACTAAACAGCTAATTAAGCTCTTAATCCACACAAAGAGGACTCGACTTTCCCCAGCTTCTGGTTTAACAAAAAAAAAATTAATCATATATTTCACATTTCATAAACCCCCTCAATTATCGTATATAAATCTGAGAATCTATACTATTATCTTGTTTCAGTTAAGAGCATAGGTCAAACTCAACTGCAAATTGATGGTCACAAAATCAGTGATAATAATCCAGTTAGTATTCATTTCAAAAATTAATTTAGTATGTATGCGGAGATTTATCCTTAATTTACTACAAGTATTTAATTTGTTAGCCGTTTTTAAATTACGTAGAGAAAAAGTAATATCAGTTCATCGTACGTACTCTTCCTCTGATTTCTTTTTTTCTTAGATTTTCTGCTAGCTTTCTAGCTTCTTTCTTTTTGTTTTTCTTGTGTTTTCACCATTGATTTCTAGCAGCTTCAAATTTGCAGTTGCATTACAATATGGATTTCAATGCTGCACAAAAAAATAGAAATAAATCAAAATTAACCCAATCACTTATTTGTACGAAGGTGAGCGGTGGCATGTAAGTGTGATTGAATAAAAAATTGAAATTTATTTAGTCCTTGTGGTTTAAAGTCGACATATATTTAGTCCTTATAATTTTATTTTAATTTGAATAGTCCTTAAAGTCATCATTTTTCATCCAAATAGTGTTTATGGTTTTATTTTAATCTGAATAGTCCATAAAGTCATGATTTTCATCCAAATAGTTATTCAGACAATTTTCTCAGTTAAATGACATAATAACTATTTGGATGAGAAATTATGACTTTAAGGACTATTCAAATTAAAATAAAAC
This sequence comes from Fragaria x ananassa, assembly GCA_034370585.1. Lineage (NCBI taxonomy): Eukaryota > Viridiplantae > Streptophyta > Magnoliopsida > Rosales > Rosaceae > Fragaria > Fragaria x ananassa. The sequence continues at coordinate 3,576,480 of CP139761.1, read as the reverse complement.
TAGAAGGACTATTTGGATGACAAATCATAACTTTAAGAATTATTCAAATTAAAATAAAACCATAAGGATTAAACAGATGTCGTCGACTTCAGACCACAAAAACTATACAATATTTTATTCTTAAATAAATGACAATAGAGAGAGAAATGAAAAAATGGCATCTAATAAATAAATTAAGCTTTCACGGTTCGAAGTTTGGTGTACTACCAAACAAATGTTATATATCTTTATCTTTCTAAGAGTCTTGGTCTCTCTTGGAGAGGGGGACTCTTTTCTAGCCTTCTAGTTCATGACACATTCACAAAAGAGGAAACTTCTCATTGATTGTGTAATGTGCAAGTATTGGTACTATTTAGTGTTTACTTGGGCAATGGTCTGTGTCTTTACTAGGATACGGTGTTGCTTTACTTTTGTCCCTGAGAAGCTTTGACTGTGTACACTCAAGCTTCTTGCTTAAAAAGAAGTGAACGCTAGCTCTGGCATTATTTTTAGACCAAGCTCAACTGAGAAAAGAGAGATAGAGCTTCCTATCTGAGATTGAAGGTAAGCGAGAAGTTCTGTAATTTCCTCTTCTTCAGACATTGTTGTTCATATTTTGTTCCATGTTGAAAACCTCTACTGCATACATTATCTTTCATTATAAGAACAATTTTTCTTTTCCAGGTAGTTTTGTTTCTTCGCTTGATTATTACCTGTGGCTTGCTCTCATATGAAAATTTCATTTAGGGTTTGAAACAGAGAAGTGCAATGTCTCTCAAAGCAGAGTTGCGCTGGAGTGTTGTACTCCCTCCCAAAAGCCTGAACAAAGATGGAGTGAAGCTCCAAACGGAAGTTTCTCGCCGCTTGCTGGATGATTTTAATACAGAAAGGGCAACAAAAGATCTGGGATACTTTCTGGCGGTGACGACTGTGGAGACCATAGGAGAAGGAATGGTGAGGCCCGACACCGGTGAAGTTAAGTATCCGGTTGTTTTCAACTGCATCACCTTCAAGCTTTTCGTCGGAGAGATCATAGAAGGGGTTGTTTACAAGGTAATGAGGCACGGAGTTTTTCTTCGATGCGGTCCTGTTGAAAATGTGTTTCTCTCTTCTAACAAGATACCGGAATATCATTTTATCCCTAGAGATGATGACTCCGTGTTCTTAAACCCTGAGAAGCCGCACTCTAGGATTGGGAAAGATGTCACAATTCGTTGCATTGTCCTTGCGACTCGATGGTCTGAAGAAGAAAGGGAACTCTACGCACTGGTTGATTTGCCGAGTGAGATATCTAGCTAGGACCAACGACTAGAGTTCATAGTGTTGTAGTTGGTTCTCTTCGAGCAGCTTAATTATGGTCTTGAATAGTCTTGAATAATAATTAGTATATATGTTTATCTTCTTTGTAATAAATTTGCAGTGATGGTGATTTATGGTATTTTGTTGCTTTATCATTTGTCATGGAAATGAGATAATTGATAAATTGGAGTATATGTGAGATGTGGAACAAAAATTATAAATTGGTACATTCGATCGAGGGTATTGATCGTATAATTAAGTCCATTCATGTCATTATTTGATTATATTTAGGGGTTCAAATTAATGTTGGATAGAAGGATTTTTCATCAACATGCATATCATTATCCTAAAATACTTGTTCGATACGCCTGAAAAAGAACAAGTAACAATCTTTTAACTACATATATATTAACTTCTTCAACTACTGATGGTAGCTAGTAATTAATAATACTGATATATCTTCCTTCTGGTACGTTGGTTGATGTTAAATGCATATTGGCTTTAAGATTTCTGGGAGATTTTTATAGTAGCAGTTAACGTGTTGCAGAAGAGTTTCCTCTTTCATGCAACCTTAATTTGCATGCGCCAGTTTTAAGAGAGCGTCGCAGGAACACAAATTTGTGAAAGGAGAAGTAACTCCAACAAATGGCAAAAGCTGGACTACTCCAGCAGAATTTCTGTTAGCTGGATTCCACATCCTTGTTACTTTGGTCGAAATTTCTGTTATAAGTGAAGTTATATTTCTCCTTGATTCAGAATTTCATTACACAGAATTTACGGGTATTTTGAGTAGTATAGAATCAATACATTATTTGCATTGATTGAGAAATAAGGAAGTTATGAATCTGTATGCCCCGTTTTCACTATGAATTTTGCTGTGTTTGCTTATGTTTTCTTTAATCACTGTTATATATCTGTTTGCCAAGTTCGTTAGCATTTAACTGGAATTCGTGTATCTCAAAACTATTGCATTCTGCTTGTACTAACTTATATTACAAAAAAGGGGAAATGACCATTTGCACTAGGGCTGGGCATTTAACCGAATGTGTGTAAAAAACCGACCGAATCGAACTGAAAAACCGGATCGGATAACCAAATCAAACCATTTGGGTCAAAACAAGTAGTGAACCAAACCGAACCGGTTCAAGCTCTTAAACAAACCAAAAATAACCGAACCGATCCGAATTATATAATGTGTAAATATATATAATTTATATACCTGAAATGTTATTATTATTAGTTGATTCATCTCTACTTATAGTGTACTTTCCCACACTTAAAAAGACAATTTCTCATTCAACTCATTTCTTAGAAAAATCTGTTAATCTAGAAAAGATTAGAAGTGAATTGGATTGCTTGTTGTACTTTGAGTTTATATTTTTCCTTATAAAAAAAAACATGTTACTCGAGTTAAAAACTTGAAGTTCAACTTTACAATGAGATAGTAGATGAGTAAAATGTTTTTCAAATATGGACCAAAACCGAAACCTACCCGAACCGATCTGAAAATTCAGATGGGCCGAATATTCGGGTCAAAGGTTTTGAAATCCGGATTCGGTTGGAAAAAACCTTAAACCAAATAATTCGGATTGGTTTTGGTTTCGTCTTAAAACTGATCCGAACCAAAGATACCCAGCCCTAATTTGCACAATATTATTAACCTGTTTTAGTAGGCATTGGACAGTTAGCCATTAGCAATTAGCTTATGTTATTATAATCTACTCTGGCCAAACGTAGATAGAGAAGCTCCTTTTTGTTCCCTTCTCTCAGTCATGCAACATACCACACAAAAGAGAGCATGAGAACATGTACTTGGCTTTTAACTGTGCTTGTTTGTCTGAGTATTAAGATTAGTCCACGAAATGAGTTTTGATCCGTGTTAGTGTATAGCCTTACTCGGTGAGTTTGATCCTTGTGGGGGTTGTAAAGAGGAGATCTCAAGTGTAATCTTACTATTAAAAGTGTATGTAAAGTACTGCATGTGCCATCTACCTTGAGTTATTATAACTACTGTGTCTGCCATTTACCTTGAGTTAGTATTAGTGTTGAGTGTGTCATTTACCTTGAGTTAGTATAAACAGCAAGAAGAAGTGATATGATATATCCCTATATCGAATTGTATGAGACCTACAGCAAGTTGTAACTAATGGTCTAATATGCCCTCTCCAATCTGTTTGTAGTTTCATACCTGTTGTCCATTGAAGGCCAATTTTGATGTTGTCCATTGTTGCCATTTAGTAGAATTCCTCTAGAGGACCTCTGCTGATGTCGTTGCAACATTCAAACGAAATGCGTTCACATGTAGAGTAGATTAATTTGAGGTGTTAGCGTGTTTGTGTTTGACGCTCATATCATTCTTAGAGTAGCATTATGTTGCAGTAGGTATTTGTGATTGGAATCCATTTTGTTCTCAGTTTTAATTCCTCTTATAATTTTTATAAGATTTTCATTTCGCTGGCATATGTCCCCGCCCCAACTTCCAAAGCATAATGGTGCACCTGCATTCCTGCAACTTAGTGTTTTTCTAATGCTGAAATAAAACTATTTTCAGGTCTTCTGGGCATTTTCAATATAATTGGACGCAGTCGTGATTACTCCACAATTAGTTTTGTTACAACGAAGTGTAAATGTGGATAATTTGACATGGCAGTATGTTTTCTTTCTAGGGTAAGTATATTACTCTTTCCCTCATTGTCATGTGCTATAGAATTGAATAACTTAAAGGTGTCTATTACTTGAAGTTCAAGTGAATATAGTTTTCTTGTAAATTTTTGCTTTCTTTTCTGTCATTATTCACAATCTGATTACCAGATACGTCCCATGTTTATCTTCCACACGTTATGGAATTACAATTGGGTTTATTCTGATCTCATTTTGTTTACAATCATAATCGAGAAGCCATTATTTGAAATGCCGAATTCTAATGTAACGGTGATCATATCTCAATATATACAGTAGGTTTTCTTCTAATGAACAGCAGTCTAGCGCCAATAGTGGACCACCATTTAGCTTGGTAATATTGATTCTGAAACCAAGATGTCTAGCTATGAAATGTCTGTATTGGATGAATGCTAGTTTCTGTTGGAGTCTGAGAAATGTGCATTTCTGTGATACCCAGAATAAAGAACCACATTGTATTACATACAAAGGGCATCTGAGGAGCAATACCCATTATTCATTGCAGAATCATGAGCTGTATTTAGTTCAACTTTTGGACTGTTAATCTCTCCACTTTTGGGGAATTTTTGTTTTTAAGGACCCTTGATATGATAAAGAATGATAGTTCTTTGTTTGTTTTGGATAGCTAACTGTTTTTACGGTATGTGGACTACATAGTGGTCTGGATGCACCAATGGCTGAGTGGTAAACTAAAAATGTAAAGGCCACCCCTACTTTTGATAATGGAAACTCCTTATTATAATGGTTCCTTGTTCCTATGCATCAAAAACTGAGAATCTGACATGTATAGTCTGAATATGTAACGGGTTTCATACCATAACATTTACTTTAAGTTGTAGAGTTGGTCTCTGAGTAGTGTGGTTATGAGTATTTTATGAAATGGGTTGGTAATTTCTTTCTTGCATCGATGCTGAATATATTGAAATCAATAAAACTTCACAAATGCGGTGGTTTAGTCACATAAAATGGCTCCTAATGGTAGATTTAGAGGTTCTGGTGTAAGTGTGAAAATGTAATGCATCTTGGGATACTGATACTTATGTTTCAAGATTGCAGGGCCTATCGTTATGGTTTAAAAGCTACTTGGTTTCTTCTTAAGCATTTTATCATTATATGTGCATTGCCTTTCTTTCACTGACTACAGATCCTCCCAGATGTTATGAGGAGATCGTCCAAGCTGTTCCATAATGTGCAATTATTCCATTTCCCCTCGAAGCTGTAATTTTATGCACAACTATACATTATACAACAACTTCTTGGATGTTAATGGTAGACCAGTCCCCGTATTGTATGCTAGCGACGCATTTCCCTGGTGTAAGTTTTGATTCATTGGCTGTTCCCATGTCCATATCATATTCTGGATAGTGTTTGATGTGTCTTACAATATCGAGGACTTGGATTTATAGTTTTATACACTCGGTCATCAAGGCTTGATGTATAAATCTTCTAATCTCCTGATACTTAGATTAAAACAGCATTTCAATATCAAAATCTTTGGATAGCCGCATGTTTATTATGAGAGAATGACCAATTCAAATGGGGTACACAACTGTGAAAATTACTGGTATTCCAACCTTTTTCGGCATGACAATGCAGTTACCCAAAACCACAATTATTTTCTAACGATAAGAATGATTCTTAATGACTATGTATACTTCTGAATAGTAAAAAAGACTAGTATGCACAGAATCTCACATATCAGTCTTATAGTACAATACCAAATATCAGGCTCTTTGTGAAATATACCACCAGAGTTTTACAGGATGATGGTATAATGATTTGCATTATGTTAAGGCAACTACATAAGTAAGAATTGGATATCAATAATTCATCAGAGTACTATGCTATGTCATCTATGTGCTCATCTAGCCTTCAAAAACAAAAACCACCCTGATTGTGGCTATAACCATAGACTGCAACATACCTTCCAATCAAGATGAATTCAAGAAACACAAAGAATCCCAAAAGCTGACAGGAACTTTAGTTCACCCTAAATATCGTCCACCACTACGTACACCTTCATATTCTTCAACAATCTGTGTACTTTTTTCTATCAAAATAAATAATAGCAAAAACCGTAAGCCAAGAGAACTAAATTTGGCCTTCTTTCCTTTGCCAGAACCAAGATACCGTGAGCATAGAGCATGATCTTCCAATTCACCTTGAACAACTGTCTCCCACAAATGTATAGTAGCTTCACATCTATTTTTTTGGTTTCATGCATTTCCTGCTATACTTAATCAGCAGAGGTATTAAAAGGATGAAGCTAGGTTGTTAATGAGACTTTATTCCATATCTTCTCAATGTAAGATGTTCAGCCAAAATTTATGTCACCATTGCCATGTTAACAAAATTAAAATTTTATCTTTTCCTTCAGTTTCTTACACTGCCTAAACAGTGGAAATATAAATCAGTGACAGTTAACACACAATTGAATGACGAACACGACTAACCACGAAACAGTACGGAGGTGTGACATAAGGTGGCCATGGTGTTCCAAGAAACTTGCTAGTAAAATTCTAAAAGTTACATACTGAATCTTGCCTCAAAGAGAACCTAGGAGAAGTTGATGCAAACATCCATTGTCAACTCAACAAAAGTTCTTAATTTGATGGGGACATGAGTATCAAGAAGCTGAGTTTCCATCTCAGAATTATGGACCTGAAATTAACAAAGGTGTATTGGTAATTAATTAATTACAGCACTCATTAATATTTGTGGATAAAATGTTACACTTCTTCTAGGCGCTATCAACAAAATCATGAGAACTATAATAACAAATTCGTCCAACCATTCAGAATCATCTTTCTCTTGTATACAGATGTCTAAAAGCATTTGTAAATATATATCCTCTCTATGATATTAGACTCATTTAATCCAATCCTTTACCTTCCCATTTGATGTCCTTATCAGTACCTCCCTTTTACTAAACTCTATGACAAACCACACAATGATATGTATGCCTATATGCTATTAACAAGAAAACTACTCACAGTGATGAACGATTCAGGGTTCAAATTAGTAATTACAACAAAATGAAAGCATCTACTGCAGCAGGATTTTGACTGGGGAGAATTTCAAGGATGTCACCGACCTTATATTTAATAGCCTGATATGCATAAAATTAAAATTTCACTTGACAAGAAAAAGAACGATTCATGTCAGTCAAATTACCAGTAAAAACTTACGAGTATTGAACAACTTACAGATACACCAAATTTAAAACTCGAAGTGATGCGCCTCCTTAACTTCACTACTTGATTTAGCCAACGGTTGATTTTTGACCTACATGAGCAAGTTCAAATGAGTGGAGGAATGCATGTGATGAAAAACATGCAGTTCGAATTACATGTGCTTATGCCGTTACACAAAATTGAACTTTCTAAATACTGCAATATAGAGCTTTGACATTACCAATTGAAGAATGCAGTCAGTTCTACTCTTGTCAAGAGAATATTTCACAGCAGACATTTTGCGAGCCCTTTCAATCTGCAACTCAACGTGATTCAAGTCTGAGAAAACCATAAACATGGGTTAATTAAACACTACATAAGAACTATGAGGAAGGACATACTTAATACCAATTAATGACATATCCACTCAAGACATCAACTCCACGTCCAAAAGAGGACTAATTTTGGTTAGAAGGGTCAACTGGAAAAATGGAACTAGAGTCTCTTTTGTTGACATCGACCTATCAATGGAAGTAAAAGACTTAGTAGTCTAGAAACATGCTTATAATTATTCATCTTGCCCATGTTCTATAAAGTAACCACAGCAGTTATACAAAGAATGGAACTTAACATAAAATACAACCTGAACCAGTTGAAAGTTGTGAATCCACCTTGTCAATGTCATGATACACAATCCAAACTTTCGGTTGAGCCATCAACTCCTCGTACGGAATCAAAAAGTCAGGCCACTCGGGAAATAACTGGAATCGATTGTATTCAACATTTTCCACAAAGATGCCATCCAAGGATCCAGGGCAGCTTCATATCTATCCACATAAAAATATGTAAATCACACTCTACCAAATCTAAAATATAACCAAGATTCCCCTAATAACTTCTCTAACAGTAGAGTAATACCCAGACGGGTGCTGATCATCTCCTAAACCTCTTTCCACGACAGGTGTTGCCCCGAGATCCAAAAGCCTTCGGTCTAGCTTCTTCGCAACAAACTGTAGCCGAAAAACATACATTGCATATTTGTAAAATTTCAGAATCACATCTAATCACAGCAATCATGTCACAGATGAAATAAAAGTAAAATAATAATAAAAACTTAAGCACAAAACAAATTGAAGTAATTACATTAAATTTGTGGTAACCAAATCACCCAAACCAAAAACAGCATAGTGAAGTCCATCCAGCCATTTTTTTTTTTTAATAAACTGACAAGGATTAGGCGATATCAGCTCCTCTGTAGCAGTCTGGTGGATGACAGAGCACCCACACTACCCCAAAGGGGACCACTACAACAGGGAACCCACCGCCTGTCCCTTATCAGAATTTTTTATTTAAAATAATAAAAAAAATTACATGAAAAGAGGAATGGGGGACTAGGCCAAAACCATTCCAATTACAAACCAAAACAACAAACAAAAAGACATTGTTTCTTCTACCCATAAAAAACCAGGCAATCGTCCCACTATGAAAACCGATAATTAGGGATACCCAAATAATCCGCTTGCAAGAAACCATGAAGCTCAGTAGGAGGATTATCATACCAAGTAAATGAAGCATTTGACAATCCCAAGTTTGCCATCTTGTCAGCCACCATATTTCCTTCTCTAAAAATATGACTGCAACGGAAGTTCATTTGACGAATTATCGAAAGACAGTTATTCCAACGAACTCTTAAGTTCCACGGAGGAGAAAAAGACCTGGAAGAGAAGCAAGCTACCACACTAACAGAGTCACTTTCCAACCATAAGTAGACCCACCCTTTATCATGAGCAATTTCAATTGCCAAAATAACAGCATAAAGTTCAGAATAAAAGGAAGTCTTCCATCCAAGCGAATGACAAAAACTCCCTAAAAACCCACCTGAGGCATCACGAAACACACCCCCACAAGCTGCTGGACCTGGATTGCCTTTTGCTAAACCGTCTGTGTTAACTTTGATCCAAGGAAAAAACGGAGGCTGCCATAAGACATGTTGAATTCTGGGAGCCTTACCACCTTTAGGAGCAACTCCAAGAGAGGCCAATAAGCGGGCATCAAGAACACCCTTATAGTGACCAGGAGCAAAAAGGCTAATTTCACGAATCCATGCCATAATAGAGCAACACATTGTATAGAAATTAGGGGTTCGATTATCAAACCTTAGCTTATTCCGAGCCTTCCATAGAGCCATGAAAGTAAACATGCCAGCTGCTAGCCACAAATTAAAAAGCTGCGAGGAGAAAGGTTTTTGACAATAGCTCTTCCAGAAATCTATCAGGGAGTTGAAAGAAGATAAAGAAGTGCCAAATTGAGTAGCTAACCATCTCCAGACCCGTTGGGAAAAAGGGCATTGTAAAAATAAATGCAATGAAGTCTCACCAGAACAATAACATAACTGACAGATAGTCACAATAGGAATTCCGCTAATTTTCACTTTATCATCAGTTGGAAGCCGATCAAAAAGAATTCTCCAGACCAAAAAAGAGTAACGAGGTGGGATGAATGATCGCCATACATTACAAGCCCAATCTTTGACAGTGTTGTGATGCCTCAGAAAATCATACCCAACAGAAAAAGTTAACTCACCGGAGGTAGAGGGTTCCCAAATAAGCATATCTGACTCATCAATAAGAGGGAGTGCCAAATCTGAAATCTGCCTAGCCAAGAGCGGAAAAGCTTGGCAAAAGAAGGGAGGAAGCTGCCATGACTGATGAGAAATAAAATCTGCGACATGAAGATTGCTGAAATAAGACCAATTTGAAATACCCAAAGTCTCCAAAATAGGAGCTTGAAGCCATTTATCCTTCCAAAAACACACAGTTTTACCATCTCCAATTAACCATCGACAATTTTGTCTAAAACCAGAAGCAACCAACCGAAAACCTGGCCAAATTGAAGATTTACGATAGCCCAGCTTGCAAGCGTTTAGAATAGGATACCTTGACCGAACGTAATCCCCCCATTGAGAATGAGAAGAGAAAGAATCCCAAGCAAACTTTAGGATAGCAGCTAAATTAAGAGATGAAAGATCACGAATACCAAGCCCACCTTCCAGCTTTGGGGCACAAACCTGAGCCCAGTGAATAGTGACGATTTTTCGAGTCCCTATATTACCAGACCAAATAAAGTTTCGTGCCCATGAAGTTAGCTTCTTCACCAAATACACCGGCCAGTGATACACAGAAAGACTATGAAGCAACATACTTTGAAAAACTGACTGCACCAATTGAGTCCGACCAGCCATAGAAAGCAACCGTCCCTGCCAACCCATAAGTCTTGATTTTGCTTTATCAGCAATAACTTGAAGATGATACCTCCGAGGCTTGCCACAAAGAATTGGGACACCCAAATAAATAAAAGGAAAACGACCTGCACGGAACCCCAATATTCGTTGAATTGTCGCTTGCCTATGATGAGACTTGGCACCAAGGTAAAAAGTACTTTTCGTCTCATTAATATATTGACCAGAAACTGCACTATAACGGTCAAAAAACCTTCTCAAATGGCTAAGAGATAATTTATCCCCACGACAAAAAACAATAAGGTCATCTGCATATAAAACATGAGAAGGGGGAGTGCAGGTTCTAGGAAAAGATATAGGCTTCAATCGACCCGAACCAAGTAACATAGATAAACCACGGCTGAGAGCTTCTTCGGCAAGACAAAATAATAATGGAGAAAGAGGATCCCCTTGCCTCACACCACGAGAACAAGAGAAAAACCCATGAGGAGAACCATTAATTAAGATTGATAACCTTGCCGACTTAAGAATAGTAATAATCCAACTGGTGAAAATTTTAGAGAACCCAAAATTCTTGAGGACTCTATGTAGAAAATCCCAATGCAGCGTATCAAATGCCTTAGCAATATCCACTTTGATCCCCACATTACCACCGTAGGCCTTGCGATCAAGGAGATTAAAACATACAGACACTGTGCCAATGCAACTAGTAATCCGCCTACCTGGAATAAAAGCACCTTGCTCTGGAGATATTATACGAGCAGCAATTGGACCCAAACGAGAAGCCAAGATCTTTGGAATTATCTTGAAAAGAAAGTTGGCTAAGGCAATCGGCCTGAATTGAGTAATTTCATGGGCATCCTGAACTTTTGGAAGAAGAACCAAGAAGTTGCAATTTATGTTAGGAAGCAACCAATTTTGCATAAAAAATTGCCTCACACATGCAACAACATCCGGACCGACAATATCCCAACAAGATTGATAGAAGCAACCTGGAAAACCATCGGGGCCTGGTGCACTGGAAGCATCCATAGCGAAGACAGCATTTTTGATTTCTTCAGTAGAAGGAATTGCTGTAAGCCAATCATTTTCTGCATTGGTGACCAAAGAAGGAATAACAGAGCATACCTCATCAAGATTCCTTGGAGTAGAGGAGGAAGAATAAAGATTTTGATAAAATCCCACTACATGAGCTGCAATATCTGAGGGTTCAAAAAGAATCCTTTCTCCATCATGAATTGAAGACATTTGGGCACTAGTAGAACGAACCTTGGCATATGCATGGAAAAAAGAAGTACTACGATCCCCATCCGTGAGCCATTTTACTCGAGCTCTATCCTTCCAATAGCTTTCTTGCATCTTGACCGCACTCAAAACACGAAATTTAGCCTCAACCTCATCTTCAAATTTTTGGTCAGTCATACCATGAATAGCAATGCCCTACTGAATTGTAGATAAAGCTTCACGAGCCGTATTGACATTCTGATGGACATCCCCAAATACCATTTTATTCCAATTTCGCAAGCAAGACTTCAAGGCCTTCAATTTTTGCACAGTGACAAACATCGGGCAGCCCCAAAACTTACTAGAACTCCAACATGTAGCTACTGTGTCACAAAAAGTAGGGTGATTCAACCACATGGACTGGAACCGAAAAGGCTTTGGACCACTTGGGGAGAGCTTTGAAGCAGAGAAAATTAAAGGAGTGTGATCAGAGACTACCCGGGGCAGGGCAATACAACTAGAATAAGGCCATGCTTCAAACCAACTAGTATTGCAAAGGGATCTGTCTAATCGAAGCTCCACATGCACCCTAGTTCGACAACCATTTGTCCAAGAAAACGGGCACCTGCAGTGTCCAAATGGACAAAATCACAAGCATCTGACATATTCTGGAACTCCAAGCAAGAAATACGAGATGGAGGAGGACCCCCTGACTTCTCATGAGCTCCCAACACAGAATTAAAGTCACCAATTGCCATCCAGGGGACAGTGGTTTGAGCACTAATAACTGAGAAGTCATGCCATAAATCCCTGCGCTTAATGTAAGAAGTAGAAGCATAAACAAAAGAAAATTGACTAAGCTCATTATCAAAAGAAACCTGAATAGTAACTTGTTGCTCCGTGTTAGATATGATCACTGGACTAGGAACATGACGACCTCTTAGCAACCAAAGATTTGGAAGCCTGGATCCTCGATCATTAACCGTAACAAAGTCCAAATTTAAAGCAGACCAGAATGCTGAAGAGATTGAGTCAAAGGCTACCATCGGCTCAGAAATACAAACCAGATCAGGTCTGTGAGAACGACAAATATTTGAAAGTTCAGATTGAGAGTCAGAGTTACCGACTCCCCTAATATTCCAATAAAGAACCTTCATTATGCATACTTTTGATTTTTTTTCCTGTCCCTTTTAGGATAGGGACCCTCACTGGCAGCAGCAGCAGCAGCAACATGCTTGGCTTGTTGTTTCTGTTTTTTCTTCTGTGATTTTGAAAGAGCCTTAACCAAATCGTCCTCCACTAGAACTCCTTTCTCAACATGGCTAGTTATTAAAGAAACATCCTTTGCTAAAACACCCACATGCTCAAAACCAGGGGGGACTGCACCTGCGGAAACCTCAGTTTGATTAATAAATTGGTCCTCCACTACCGTGTCATGCCAACTTTGACTCTGTGGAGAATTATAAGTCCTCTCCAAGCTATGATTATTATGACCACTACCATCCTCATATATTTCCTCAACACTAGAATCATCATTATCATCATAATCCTCATCATCCTCATCAACCTCATTAGCATGGCCAGCAGAAACATTCATACTTATATTACCAGCCACCAGATGAGTATTGTGCACATTCTCAATCACAAAGCCATCACCTTTCTCGTGAGCATTTTCAACTATTACTTCTGTATCATTCTCAACCATTACTTCTGCAACATTCTCATGAAGGACTGAAAACTTATTTCCATTGAGCACCGAATCATTGACACGATTTGCAGAAGGTTCCATGGGATCATTGATGACCAAACCAGCAATACGATCCAGCTCGTTGTCCACCACCTCCTTTAAAGCTTGGTCAACAAATTGTGTAATCCCTACATCTGAAACTGACTTTGTAGGAAGAGATTGCTGCGCCGAGGGTTTGTTTTTCACTCTGTACTCTTGACGAATGACCGGTTTAGGGTGCTTGGAGCCCTCCACCACCCTTTTATAGTGCATAGGATCATCTTTAGCTGACTCCTTGTTACGGAGTTTGCATCGATCAATGGTGTGCCCGACCATACCACAATTGTCACACATATTCTCATACACAACATCAATGGGAAAACAATGTGTTTCTCTCTCAACCATCAATGAAGAAGGTAAATTACCTGCCAAATCAACATCGACAAGAACTCTAGCAAAATAGCCAAATTCTCTTTCTTTGGTAGCTTTATCCAATTGCAATGGAGTTCCCACACCTCTAGCTATCTCCATAAGATGTTGCGGATGCCAGTAGTCCTGGCTTAAACCATATAGCCTCACCCAAATTTGGGAGTGAGTTTGACGCAGAGCATCACCAGGCTTGAAATCAGGCTGCCACTGTGATAGTCGGAACAAACCACTAGCAAGAGTGCAAAGACCTCCACCCCAAACTCGTCGCATATCCTCTTCTGTGTTAAAATGAATATCAAAATAGCGTTTCCCCAATGGAACTAAACGCCATGGAGATGAGATCTTCCACAGGGATGCAAGAGAGGTCTTCAAATCATGTAGTTTCATAGGAGAAGAACCCTTACAGAGCAGCAAACGACCAATCAAGTTATTCTTGAAGGACTTCAACTGATCCTGATACAATTGTTCATTGATTTTGACATACGTCGTATCACCGCGGATCACTGGAACCGGCAATTGACTAAGAGTCACCGATGACTCAACTGAACCAGAAAGAACTGAGGCAAAAGTCTTAGCCTTTGAAGCCTGAGGAGGAGGCTGGGGAGAGATCGTAGAGACCCCTAGCGAATTCAGAAAGGGCCAAGGACAGACCGCCCTTGGATCGCCGGCGGGAGGGGCCGCCATGGCGGTTGGCGATGCAGGAAAAGGGCGTAGCCCTAGGGAAAATATATTTTAACCCATCCAGCCATTGCCTACTTAGATTTCTCTGCAATAGATATTTCCAAAATCCCTACATATACATAAATAAATAAATCATTATATATATATATATATATATATATATATATATATATATATAATTAACTTCATGGACGATTTGATCACATACTAACATATCGAAATTTTAAGAAGCAAACACCTTCATGGAATCGGGAGTGTTTCCCTGTCCAGTGGTAGAAACAAGGAAAATTTCAGCGAATCATTTCAATGAAGAAAAGGAAGGGAAGAGCGTTACGACGTCGTATTGGTCGAGGGAGAGTGGTGGACGGAGCAGCCTCTGCGCTCGGCGTCGCGACCGTCTGTCTTGCAATTTCCAGCTTTAACCCATTCATCGATTTCAACTTGTGAGCAAAAACGCCTCTTTCAATGTCGAAATCGTGGACAACGCTCTGCTCCAGCTTCAACCCCTTCTTCAATTGCCGCCAATTCGCCCTCTCGTTGGCGGCGACGTGGCTGACAACCCCAGAGTCGGATTCCACAAAAGCCCTTAGCTTTTAACCAGACGACCAGGAACGACCAACACAGCGCTCCCTTAATTTTCTACTTCAATTAAACTCATGGTCTGCCCCAATAACCATGACTCAATAGACTCAATAACCATGAAATCAAGTGACAATAAGATATCAATACTCTCAGGAGACAATGTGATTAAACCTACTTTGTTAATACATGTTTGCAAAGCTTGCGTTTGCAAGTTACTAGAATTAAAATACTCTTAGTTAGCCGGTTTTTGGTTCATCAGAAAAAGAGAAGAAATTTCCCAGTAAGAGTTGATGGATCATCAGACAATTAACGGTTGGTATAAGGAATTGAGATATTATTAGCTATGAAAACAACTCTAACTTGATCATCAAGCAACACACAAGGACGAAAGAAGGTTGACTTATGAAACTATTTAGGAAGTTTAGGGATAAGGAAGATAGGCACATCAGTGACCCCATATTTAACATGGATTGCATGTTTCAGTATATATGCCATGACCTTTTGCTACTAGAAAATCAGATTCCTTGGTTTCTCCTAAACTGTTTATATACCGTTACCTTGGACCCCAAGGATGATCCCTCCCTCAGAAAACTGTTGCTCACTGTCTTCAGCTCACATCACCAACTGGCACATAATTGTCGTTCATATCTGCGCCATCTAATTCATAATGTTCATGATGAAGATGACGATGATGGTAAAATCTTGCACATACTTGATTTGATAAGAACTTCAATAGTCTTCCCATTTAAAGATCAATTTGATCTATCATTCTACGACTCAGAGACAGAATTGATGCATCATGCGCTTGCACTCTCAGAGGCCGGTGTTAGCTTCCGAAGGGCATCCTCCACTAGAAGCATAATGAACATTGAGTTCAAGGATGGGACTCTGGCAATGGAAACTCCATGGAAATTTATATCTTTGACTGCAGCCTTTATACTTCTGCTTCGCACTCTGTTGCAGACCATATATACTATACTGCAGGCTTGTACTAGTCAAATTCACCATCATTATTTGTGTGTCCACTAAGGATTCTTTTTACTTGTATATTTGCACATATCAACTAGTTACAATATCAATTATTAAAGGTTCAATGTGTACTTGTGTCCTATCTCATCTAAGGATCAATAATATTCCTCATAGCAATCCAAACCGTTTTAGAGCCGTGAATATGTGGAGCAATAAAAGAAGCTCGAAAATTAGATTGAATACCCTCATACATATTTTGTAATTTTTGTTAGTAAAATGGAATTCCTCATACATATGACTCGTCGAGCTAGCAGAATTGATAATATATAAGGCATTCACTTCCCTCTTCTTGAGAATTTGGGTGCATCAAATTTTAGTCTAAGATCAACATCGTTGAATGCAGACAATGCATTCTAGAAGCAAAGAATCAAATGCATGGACTAGTCTTGATTCTTGATCCAAATATTGTTTTTCGTGCTAGAGAAGTTATATTGACTGGGTCAGTGCTTGACCAGCAATATGCAGAGGCCATTCTGGGACTTTACTTGGAACTTTACTTTTGCTGATCGAAGATGTCGACTTGGAACTGTTAATTAACTCTATAAAGAACCGAGTATTTGAACAGATTTTATATAAACCCCTTCTCTTCTAAGTTTCAATGATTGCCCCCTTCACTAAGTTGAAGAATGCAGTAAATAAGCTTGGTAGCTCGGTACGTACCACTACCAGAACTTCATTGAATTTGTTGTTAATACTGGTCATCTTTTCTATGAGCATCTGATTAATTTTTATGAGTTTTTATGATTTATGAACGCTATTATTTTCCGATTAAAATTTTGTTTTTGTTCTGATGCCAACTTATGTTGTTTTTTCAGTCTTTTGGTGTAGGTGCATATCTAATTGGATTGAAAAATTTGAATCATTGTCATGGAAGATGATAAAGAAATCAATGTTGAAGCATTAGAAAACAACATCAGCGCAAAGCTTCACTGTGATTCACCTGTATCTGCCAAGTGCTGCATTTTCAGAGTTCCTCAGGTGATTAGGAGACAAAATCCAAAGGCTTATCATCCTGATGTTGTGGCAATTGGACCCTTTCATGATCGAAGCAGTGAACACTTCCGACCCATGGAAAATGTGAAACTCTGGTATTTGCGTAACCTTCTCTTGCGAAAGAATATAACTTTGAAAACGTTAATTCATGGCATTAATGTTATTGAGTTTGAGAAACATGCCCGTGAGTTTTATGCAGAACCGCTTGATCATCTCAACAAGAATGACTTCATTGAAATGATGATACTTGACGGTTTGTTCATAATCGAACTATTTCGGAAGCTTTGTTTTAGTGAAGATATTAGCATCAATGACCCCGTCTTCAACATGGATTGCATGTTTCAGTATTTATGCCATGACCTTTTGCTACTAGAGAATCAGCTTCCTTGGTTTGTTCTCAACTCTTTACATATTCTTACGAAGGATGTTGTTGATTGCTCCCTCAAAAGACTCTTGCTTGTCATCTTTTACTCAGAACCACAATTGGGGCTTAACAGCAAGCGCTTCATAGATCATAATACAATTTTCCTCGACACCGACTTTGATGATGATCATGATCACGATGACAAAATTTTGCACATACTTGACCTCATAAGAATTTCAAGTGTTTTCAAATTCAAAGAAGATCAATTTCAGCAATCTTTTTATGGCCCTGAAACGCAACTGAAAATGCATCCAACTACTACTCTCTCAGACGTCGCAAGTGACGGTGACAGCATAGTGAACATAGAATTGGAAGACAGGGTTTATAACAATTTTCGCCCGCCTTTCTACGGCCTTAAGACACAATTTATGCATCCTGCCACTACTCTATCAGAGGCAGGAATAGTGTTCAGAATGGATTCCAGTGATAGGAATAGCATAATGAACATAGAATTCGAAGATGGAGTGTTTACGATTCCACCACTAGTCATTGGAGAGTTGACAGAATCACTCTTCAGGAACTTGATTGCATTTGAGCAATGCTATCATGGATGTTCACATAAAGTAACTTCATATATTGTTTTGATGGACAACCTCATCGCTTCGCAAAAGGATATGAATTTGTTTTGTGAGAAAAACATAATTACTACGAATTGGCGGAGTGCTGAATTAGATGCGTACCAATTCTTCAACAAGCTTTACAATGATACCTCGCTTAAGGAGTTCTTGTATGACGGACTGTGCTACCAAGTAAATGAACATTACCAGGTTGCACAGGACAAAAAACTTCAAAGAATGAGGCGTGAGCTAAGAACTACTGCACAGTTGAAGCGTAATTATCTAACGTCGAATGTTACTTCAACAAGCCTCTGGAAAGTTACTTCTTTGATTGCAGCTTCTGTTCTTCTGGGAGTCACTATAGTGCAAACCGTATATGCCATGAAACAATATTATTATTCCCCTAGATGATGTTATTTTGTAACTCGTTTACTTTGTAGATTAAGCGCGCATTCCCTTTTGTCTACATTATTAGTTTCAGAAGCTACTACGATTAGCACTTCTATTGCCTGCTTCTAATTTGTAACTTTCAACGATCCACCAAGGTGAAAGCTTTAAGGATTTTCTTGAAGAAAAAGAAAGAAAGCTCTGTATTGATCTTTGGCTGTTATAGACTTACAGAATGAGGAACTAACTATGAAACAGAAAGCTTAATTAACAGTAGTTAATTAATCAATATCATTAACAGCTAATATTAATACTAATTACATGCACTCTTAACATTAGGAGACTTACTCGTTTGATAGAAAGAACAAGTTTAGTTATTCGCACGGATCAACTAGTTACACCATCAAATGATAGGTTCTATATATTTACTTGTGTCCTTTAAGGATCAATATTCCTTAACTTAGCAATCGAAACTGTTTTAGAGCCGTGAATATGTGGACATATTTGGTATTTTTTTCAATTTTTTTGTTGGTAAAGTTCCTTGTGCATATGATTCATCGAGCGAGCTAGCAGAAAGTGAGGCTTTCGCTTCCTTCTTGCGAATTTGTCTGCATCTTGTTGTTTGTTGATGATATTTCTGACTTTGGGTTTATGAGCGAGATGTGTGTGATATGGTGTAATTGGTTCTTGGGGTTGTGATAGTGTGTTTCTCTTGGGCCCTTTGTTTCCTTTCGCTGCAGCTAGCTTGGCATTTTTTCTTTAAATTTCCTCAACCAAAAGGAGAAAAAGATGAAGATAGCTACATCAGTATGAAAATCTGTTGGTATAAGGATTGTTGGCTATCCCTTTTATGATCAAAACACAAGGCACAAGCTATTTATATATCCTAATGGTAAGGATATCACAAGTGAAGAATGAAAACTTAACAAGATCACATGTGTCCTAGGTAACTGATGCATATGCATCTGATACTTTTCACCGAGAATTCTACATATCCTGATGGTAAGGATATCACAAGTGAAGAATGAAAACCTGCTAAGATCTCATGTGTATCAGGTAGTTCATGCATATGCATCTCATGTTTTTCACTGAGAATGACAGCTTTACTTGTCATCCTAGATCGGATGATACCTCTTGGTGTATCTGTCCTAATCTATTTGGTCTATATGTATGCATGTCTAAATGGTTTTGCTATTTGTGTATCATTAGTTTGAATTCCCCTGTTTGAATTCAAATCCCCTTTAGCAAAACATTTGTCGTCGCCTTGGTGCTTCAAGTCAGTCTAGGATTGTGTAATGTTTTCAGCCCGTGACCACATGACTAAAGCTTAGAGGCTCCAGCTTGGTTTGTGATACACAAACTAATATATTAGATGGCTCTTTGTTTTATCTCATGTACATCAAGTAATTCATGCATGTGCATCACATTCATTCAGGTTGGCGCTCTGCTTGCCATCCAGATTTGGTGCAAACCCTTGTTGTATCTATACTAATCTCTGAGTTTGACTTTGTGTAAATTTAATGGTTTTGCTTCAGCTTTTCAAGTATTTGAATTTCAAATCTCTTTTAGCAAAACATTTTTCATCATGTTTGAGTTCCAAGTTAGTCTAGGGTTGTGTTGTTCTTCCAACCCATGAGCACATGACTAAAGCACTGTTAGGCCACCTCCTTTTTTAGTCCAGCTAGGTTTTTTGATATACAAACCAAGTCAGCTGCGATGCACCGCCCAAGCTATCAGCTGGCCTATGTGTCCTCATATAGGAATATGTTTTATTGTGTCTTTTTTATTCGCAAAACATTTTGTTTCTTCCTTATTGGACCACTATCATATAAGAGAATTGTGTTTGTCTTTACTCTCTTAGAGCCTTTTGTTTGTCCCTTGGCCCTCTCACTTTATGAGTTTGGCCAAGGACTAACGTCCAAAAGTTGCCTCTCATTTTGGTAAACGTGTCTGCTTTCCTTTAGCTTGCACTTTGCCTATATATATGGAGCAAGTCTCTTCTTGCTCCTTGGTTGTTAATAGGAATTATGGATTTATTGTATTGAAACGCAGAAATTGTAAAGAGAGAAAGAAGAAGCTTGGAGGCTACATTATGGCTATTCTCATTGATGTAAAATATAAGTTACAAGAGTTTATATAGCTAGGTATTACAACAAAATGACCAAAACACCCTGCTATATATTCTCCTATAATTCTAACACCCTCCCTCAACCATATGTTTGGCAACAAGCATTATGGTTGGAACAAACTACACAACCATAGTCAATTTTGCAAAAATAAAACAATTACAAGACTGATATCCCAAATCAAAAGACCCGAATCCTTGTAGGTTGACTGAACAAGATAGTTGCAGCGAAACAATGAGGCAGCATAGAGGAGGACACCAATAACAGCAGTGCAGCAAACAAACTACAAAATGAGGAAAAATTGAAATTCTTCCCCTTGAACTCTGAATCTCTAAAAAATTTGTTGATATACTGAATCTCTTAAATTTTTTGTTGATATCTGACTTTGCATACTGAAAATCTAAAAGGCTGCGTCTACTGCATATTGACTACCATTCTGCTACATATTCTCAATCATTCCTCTCCAAATTTGACATTTAATCTTCAACATATTCACAATATTTCATATACTACCATCAACCCAACAGCCACATATATCAGCAGTAAGCAAATAATATTGTCACCCTCTCCTGACATTAGAACCAGACTACAACTGCCAACTTCATTCTAGAACAACAGAAAAACCAAATTTTGATTCCATCTCTCAAATAGGCAGAACAATCACTCAATCTCAAACATCCAAACTATAATCCATCTTGCTAGGCCAAATATCACCAGTCCGAAAACAAACTTAAAAACTGCTTCGTCACCTTCTTTTTCTGTGGTTGACGGCAGACACAAACTTTGATATAAAAGAAAATGGAAAACTGACGATATTGAGCATAACAACCAAGACCATAACAAGAATCCATGAAACAAGAACAAAGCTACCCACTCAGAAATATTTAACCAAATTTTTATGTAGATGCTGCATAGTACGAAGAGATATGCACAAATTGTAGAGATGCACACCTACAGGATTTATTTTTGCACACTCTCATTCTTCAATTCAAAAGGCAGGTAATCAACTCCCACAGATGTTCTCAACAAGCAAAAGGAGCCACACAATCAAACAGAAATCCAGATCATCTAGCCAGTATCACCAGTCCAAAAAGAAAAGTAAATTTCATCTTCTTAAACTTCAAAATTCAACTACGTACTAAATGAAAATACGCAAATGATGATACTAGGTAGACAAACCAAGACCACATCCTCAATAGCATGATTCCAAGGATAGATAGGATCAACCAAATCTAAAAAGAGTATACCATTCATATGAGAATATGGAGAGAGGTAGTTAAAACACCAATTTCTCTACATCCCCCTGATGTGACGCACCTATCAAGAAAGAACCCATAACTATAGAAGTACCGATATGCTCTAAATAAAACTTCACCAACGCTGAGACTATCGACCCACCGATCCGGTATATTGGCTCGCTGTCCCGCTCACCGCCGACGACCTCAGTCAAAGAGAATGATGAAAGGAGAAGGCCCAAACTAGATAGGAGAAAGGAAGGAAATGGAGAAATTGGGGAAATCTGAGGAAGGGTTTTGGAATTGGGAAATTGGGAAAACTGAAATCGAAAACTAGATGGATAAAAGCGGAAGCAAAGAGATACAGAAGCACACAGCCACAACAACGTGACCATGGCTCTGATACCATAATAGGAATTATGGATTTACTGTATTGAAAAGTAGAAATTGTAAAGAGGGAAATAAGAAGCTTGGAGGCTACATTGTGGTTATTCTCATTGATGTAAAATGTAGGTTACAAGAGTTTATATAGCTAGGGATTACAACAAAATGACCAAAACATCATGCTCTATATTCTCCTATAATTCTAACAGTTGTCAAGATGTAGTTTTCTACATTGTTTTAGTTGGGTCTAGGTTTTACCTTGCATTGTTCATTTATCTCTAAATCTTCCCTTGGTGATTGTAAATCTTAGAGCAAGAGCAAGAACAAAAACTCTTTTCATAAACCCATTAGCATTCTGCATATCATGAGTGATGGTAGTGCATCAACCCCAGAAGTATTCAAGAAGGATCAGTTGATCGAGGAGAGCTGAGTTCTAGAGAGTTAGTTAAAGGCGTTAGCTGAGGTCTGAAGAATTCCTCTCATTAGGATAGCTGAGTTCTGAGTTGAGTATTCTGAGAAGTGTTCAAGAAGAATCAGTTAAAGACGTTAGCTGAGTTCTGAGTTGAAACTTCTTCTTATACCTTCATATGTAAACACTTGAGAGACAAGAGAGGTAGGTCTAAATTATTAGATAGACTAGGCAGGATAGCAAGTTGTTGTTGTATCCCTAGAACTATAATCTTGTGAAGAGTGAGGTGAGTCACTCAAAAACAGGAGGGATAGATCTAGACTAGTGGGTAGACTAGACAGGATTGCAAATCGTCGTTGTATCCCTAGACTATAATCTTGTAAGAAGTGAGTTTTACATGGTGGAAATGTTTGTCCCTCAAGAGTTAGGGGCACACAGTTTTTCTCCCTGGTGCAGGGTTTATGCGAATAAAAAACGTACTAGTATTATTTCTTTTACTTTCCAGTACTTGTTCTTTTATTTATTACTATGTCTCCCTATTATCAAGATAGCTTAATATTTGCTATCCTTGTGAACAGAATTGGACGAAAAAATAATAAAGGTCTATTCACCCCTCTCTAAGACCTTCAAAATCTTCAAGCCATTGGGCACGATAGCGTAAAGATACATAAAACATAGCATAACATATATAAGATTACAGTAGAAGAAGAACATAAGATTTTAGCACTCCAGTACTGAAAACACACAAATCAGACTCACATAGGCGGGCATCACATTACCAACGTGATGATAATGCCCATTATTATTGTACAAAAGATGACACCGGACAAACAAAACAAAGCACAACACTTATCCCTCGTACTAGCTAGTGGCATTAGTCGCCCTCTTAGTCTATCGAAAGCAAACCATAGATCTAATGATGTGCGTTAATAGGACCATCAGTGTGGCAACACTTGTAGCTCACATAGGTCTCCATGGTGCGAGGACACTCGGGACACTTCATTGTCTCCGGAACCTTTCCTGCAACACTTGGGATGTCAAGGCGGACACAGTGCTTCATGGTCTGAATCACCTTATCGTGGTACGATTTGAATGAGACCTCAAAGCCCTTTTCCTTGATAAGCTCTTTCCATCTCTCAAAATCCTCGAGCACCTTCAAGATTGTGAAGCCGTGGCCACTGACCACCACAGTTGACCCTTTGCTAAGCACAGCCCATCCACTCTCATTTTTGTAGGAAAGCAGCTTCTGGACTTCTTTGGTGACAGTGTCTGTTTGCTTGTTGACATTGGTGAAGAACAAGCTCTCAATGCCGCTCCAGAAACGTCCGAGAATCCCAAGGTCTTCACCTCCTTTTGCGCTCTTACCAACACAAAACAGCTCAATGTTGATCTTAAGTTCCTTAATAAAAGGATCATTTGCAATGGCAGTTGCTTTCTTTGTGAATTGCTGGATCCATTCATTGTCCTTGCCTCCATAGAAGAAAATGTACTTCTCCTCCTTGATCTGTTGAGAAGTCAAAATGTTACAAATTAAACCATAACATGTCAAATGGTTTGTGTTGTATTGTGAATATGAGTTTGCTTACCCATGTCTGAATGGTTGGGTGAATATCATTCACAATGGGGGTGATCCACTCTTTGTCACTAGTAAAAGTGTCTTCTATGCCCTTATGGAAAGGAAATGCCTTCATTCCATAAATCCGAATCAAGTGGAGAGCATTGGTGTTTTCTACTTTGCCTTGTGGGTTCATTACCACCACTGCAGGCTTACCCTTGAAGTGCCACTCTTCCTTGATAAACCTGATGCCTGCAACTGGTGAAAAATACTGCACTGTGTACCATGGCATCTTAGTCCTCAAGATCTCAAACTTCTTTCGTAGCTCATCAGTCCATTGCTCCACAATGGGAATCCACACAATCTTGTACTTATCTTCTTTCTTTATTCCCTCATAAACTGGTTTGAGAATTGCAATGTCATCATCTGAAATGTCAAGGCTTGAAATGAACAACAACACATACTTCCTCCTCAGCACATCAATGGTAACCTGTTTGGAATTTGGATAACCAATTACATGGATTAGTACAATGCAAGTTTAAAACTATGGATAAACTATGTTATAAATTTTATTCCACAATACGGTATTTGATAGGGGGATCGAACATACCGTTTTGTTAGTCGAACCATCAATGATTGGCTGCACTGTATCCTTGGTGAAAATCAGGGCCTTGAACACCTCCATAACTTCGGTAGGGGTCTGAAAAAGTTTCCTCAGCTTCCTATAGGTCTCTGCCTCCTCTGTTTTCAATACTAATTCTTCAGCATTTCTTGTAGTACAAGATACACAACTAATACAAATTGATTAAGAAAAAAAAAGTACCCACCTATTTGTTTTTTGCAGATTATCAGCTGGATCTTAAGCTTGTTTAGGATGTAATGGATCTTTTGAGAATATTGGGATAAATCGTATGGTTTGTCCCTACATCAATTCAGATTACATAAATAAATAAATGTTCTTCACTATCTCCAATCACGTCAACTATAGAGATCATCAAACGGTGTTGACACGAAAGCTTACTCATCACTGGTAAGAAGGGTGACTTTAGTAGCACAAGCAACAATGGTTATGATAGACCAGTAGACATCAACTGGGATATGGTCCATTGCAATGGCCAATGCAGGCACATCCTTTGGATCATAAGTAGAAAGCTTCTCCAGCTCAAACATGCAGTCGATCACTTGCAATGTGGTCTTGATCAGAGTGTTAAGCTCAACCACTGCCTGGCGCCGTTTCTGGAGGTCAGCGGGCTTGAGAAGGACGGGCACTCGCTTAAGGATTGCGACAGACTTCGCAAGCGGGTCAGATTGGTGGATTTGGGCAAGGAGCCAGAACTCACCATATTCCAAAGCAAAGGCAGCTAAGGCCAAGACTGCCTTGGCTTCCCAGGAATAGGTCGATAGCTTGTTGAGTATTGAAAGTGTTGATTTGTGGGCAATCTCGTCACCTGGAGCCTTGCAAGATAGCTGAAATTTCATACACGTACAAAGGTTGTTAATTTGGGTAACTCAGAGAAAAAAAAAAATCCTAAAATAGGAAAATTTTCAGTGCAAGTAATAATTAGTCACCTCACAACCAATTGATTTGAGGGTACACAATGGGGAGCTGAAGCTAGCTTTTGGGGGCATCTCATCTATGGTTTCAACATGAACTTGGGTTCCCTGCAACAAAGCCAACAAGTCACAAGTAATTAATAACTGGAATCTAGCTAGTGTTCTAATAATATTCAAGATCAATACCCTAATATATATATACACACACAGACATAACTCTTCTACTAAGAGATCTTTTTTTTTTACATATATGAGGATGGGGGATTACACTAACTTTTCGATCACAAAATTACATCTCCACCGTTCAATATGTAGTTCTATATGAGTAGATCACTTCTACAAATTTTTAGAAATTTTGGTAATAGTTAAGGCATTCAAAACTATGATTTATAAGTATAAGCATGAACTGTTTATGTTTGGCAGATTTGTTTCGTTCATTAATTTAATCTTGTTTAACACCTTAACGATCACCAAATTAGCTGAAAATTTGCATAATTGATCTATATATAAGGACCAACAAACTGAACGATGGAAATTCAAAAATATAATTAAAAAATTAGTGTAATCCCCCACCCCTTATATATGTCAAAAAAAAAATCCATTGTGGAAAGGCCTACACACAGCGTATACAGCGCCGGATCCTTTTTTTTGGGCGTATAGGAGGGATAAGCTCTCTACCGTTAAATCTGGCTTAATGAATTTATAAGACTGAGATTAAGTTAAAGGGTCGTCACCTTCCTACTCCTTATCGTCTTCTTCCTCCTGAGAAAACAAGTACCACCCAGATCGAATCATGTTTCCTACATGTTCGATCGAGCAACACCAACACCATTGACAGATATCTCCCTACTGTAAAATTAATCGAGCAACTCCAGACCTTGCATCTTCTTCCATTTCAACTTTTTCCCCTTACAGATCCATCCCTTTCAGTTTCCTCTTTGTGAAGAAGCAAGTTGATAATCAAGATTTAAAATTAATTTTGATTTCGTGGTAATTTGGGTGAGATCGTTTATGGGTATTAGTGGAAGATGAAAAAGCAAAACGAAAATTATGCATGTATACCGGATTATAGGACCGTGGTGGTCATGAAGTTGGGTAGATTTCTAGGTATTTGCCAATCAAGTCAAACACATGGAGATAGCCATACCTCCAACGAATAGATATATATATGGGTATTTGCCAAACAACTCAATCACATACCAGCGATTTCCAGTATTCTCCCTTTCAAATTTGAGCAAACCCAGATTATAAAATTTTAGGATATCAATGAACTGAAGGGGAGGAGTCTGAGAAGAGATAGGTTTATCCTATAAATTTAATCCCAGCCATTTACTTTTATAAAGCCAGATCTAATCGCGGTAGAGAGCGTATCCCTCGTATAAGTCTAAAAAATGAGATTCTTTATTAGAAAAACTATATATATAAAGAAATATGACAAAAAATAAGTTAAATAAATAACTTCACACTTTAATTTTAGAGTGAAGCGGACGTCCGCACTCGGCTTAAAGTACGGACATTCGTCCGTTTCCTCCCCTCCGGCGACGGCGCGCCTCCACCCCATAAGACTCCAGCAGCGTCCCCGACCACTTTCCCTCCCCGGTAAGTCCGTTTTTTCCAGTTTTCCGGTGAGATCGACTTTGTTTGAAGTTTTGGGTGATCTCACCGGAAAACTAGAAAAGAACAGACTCGCCGGGGAGGAAAAATGGTCAGGGACGCTGCTGGAGTCTTGAGAGGTGGAGGCGCGCCGTCGTCGGGGCCGGAGGGTGAAGAACGGACAAACGTCCGCAATTTAAGGCTTATGCGGACATCCGCTCCACATCCGGCCTATATATATATATATATATATCTCCCATACATTACCAAGGGTTATCAATTTTCAATATACCCATGCTAAAAATCCTATGAACTTTCTTGTCCATGGAATTGATGTCTTTTGTCAAATACATGAATGCTGGTGGAATGCGTGGTGTTGGTGACCCTATAAGATGCCTGCTTCGATCGTTACAGAAAACAACTTAATCGTTCTATCTAATCTGTTTTTATGTGCAGCAAAAGTAAAGTTCCGATTCTCCTCATCTCATCTTGTTTCCATTTAACCAGAAAAAAAAAAAGAAGAAGGCAAAAACAAAAACAATAATTGTATGTTAAAGTAAAGCCTTTTTCGTTTATTGCATGCACTTATATTTGTGGTGAAGAAAGCTTATGGACCTCATCGCAAAAGCGCTACCAGCAGAAGCACTACTGTTCCAAGATGCTTTCTACAGAAACTTCTAAACAGAAAGAATCACAACAAGTCCATACAAATTCACACATTGAAAAACACTACATAATGGACTAGCACAGCACACTGTATACCTGCACGATGTTATCGACGATCTGAGTAGAACGCTTGATGATGTTTTCGGTGATCAAGAAAAGAGAATCGACATCAAAGGAGTCGTCCTCATGGACATGGCTGGTGTAAATGAGCTCCAAGATTTTGTGGTCAGACATGGTGAACAAGCCGAGCTCACCCTCAATGTTGGTGACAGTTGAGGTCACCTTGCTCACCACATGTTGTGCTATGCCTAGCATGGTGAAGCAGATGGCTTAGTTAACACAGAAGGAAAGGAAATGAAGGAGCTGTGATTAATTCTGGCTTATGGATTTGCTTAAGGGAACTAGTTGTTCTTGGAGTTCAGTGTTTGCTGAGGGACACTATTTATAGCAAGGTTGAGCTAGGACAGTAGCCTTATAAGTGTTGTCCAGCTCAATACGAACACGTTGCCATTTGGTGAATTTGGATTTGAGAGACTTCTGGAAAAGGACCGGCAAATGCCTTTTATTTTATGCACGTGAATAATACAAAAAAACAACAACAACAATAATAATAATAACAATAATAATAGTTAGGACCTTTATTGTGTAATTAAATAGAGCTCGAGGACTTTTGTTGAAAATCTAGGTTTAGCTCAAGTTCATAGGTAAAACTATCATCGTATTTAGGTCTAAACGGACATTCAATGTTCTAAAAGGTCCCGTCTAAGACCGTATAGTCCTCACTTAGGCTCTAGGCTATAAAAAGTCACCTTGTTTTTCTTCTAAACCTTTGTGCTAGGCTATGGGCAATTAGGCAGCCGTCTAGCCCGTCTAGGCTACTAAGCTCTTCGGTTAATTTGTTTTTTTTTTTTGTGTGGTGGGGTAGATATTGTAGGGAGTATGAAAGTATAAAAGTGAATGATGCATTTAGAATTAGAAATGTATAAGGAAGTTATGCTAAATTTTGGATAAATTTATCCTACAAATAGGTCTCACAAGATTTATGTTGAATAATGTATCCATATTTGACTGTTTTCAAGTATTTGAGTATATAAAATATATATTTTTAACTAATAAATTTTAAAATAAATAAATCATCTAGTCTCCGCCTAAGTTTGTTCAGGTTCTAGGCTACGGGTTACCACCCACCTACCGCATAGCACCTTTTAGAACATTGCATACATTACTTGGCACAATTCTGGGATGAACGCGCTGCAGCCTAGCTAGACATAGTCACAATAGCGGAGCCAAATATTAGAACTGATCGAGGAGGCAAATTAACACAGCTCAACTCAATTTAACCAAAGGATGAAAGACATATAATCAAACATTAGGGGTGCCGTGGACACTGCATGCCTTTGTGTATTGCTCCACCTTCCCTATATATGTATTGCACACTCACACCATAAGCACGTCAATATCTTAGGGTAGTACAACACCGCCACACCGGAAAGTTGAGGCCCAATGCCGGAAGAAATGGTCGACGCGCCTACCGGCCTATTGTTTGTGGGTGGTTTCACAAAAATAAATGAAGTTTAGTCAATAAATATTGTTGTTTTAGTGATTCATTCGACTGATTTGCAGTTAGAATTTATTTTTGCATCGCTATGACTAATTAGTGATACAGTATATATCTTAAGTTTAAGATAAGTTATAAAGATGTACGTGGTATGGTTTTATACCACAACTTTTCGGATCGGCCAATAATATCGATCATCAGACAATTTATCCTTTCATGTAGTATGGATGATGAAATAGTCTTTTCTTGTGATTCACATTGTTCTTGATTTGATTTTTATGCTGGTAAATAATCTAATATGATGTTCCTCCAAAGTTATGATACAAGTTAATTAAAGGCAATTGATGGGACACTGCACCGAAAATGTTAATCATATATGCATATGTCGTAGATGAAATTAATTAGATTCCACCAAAACATGATCTTGAAGATAAGAAAGGACAATAATTTGTCGAATGTGAAAGCCAAGATATCGATCAAAGAATGATGCAACTCTCTAAATGATAAAGACAACACGTGAAGAGAATATGAATTCTTTTTCTAGTCACGATTGATTTCATGAAAGAAATTAATATATGAAAAACAAAAAACAAATGATATTCATGATTTGTGTTTGTGTTTGTTTCTTGATCACAGGACATGTTGTCTAAAATATGCATGTTACAACTAAGATATAGGTCATATTTATTTAAATTACCACAAAGTAGAAACTTAATTTCAGCCTTCTTTGATATGCATAAGACATACAAAATCAATTGTGGGGAATAAAGCAGAACAACTTTATTTCTTTTCTTTTTCTTTTTCTTTCTGGAAACGAGTGATCTGATTGAAGAAAGATGGTACACTAAGAAAGGGCAAATTAATAAACGATGTGATTGTTAGCTCTATTTGATCAGCACACGTCGTAAGGAGATGGACGATTGTTTGTTCCCTCGTGCAACACAATCTGATAGAAAGCACTTCATTTTCAAGCTGCTGGGCCATTCTTTTTAAAATTAAGAAACTGTGGACCAAAAGAGATAAATATCTGTCTAAAATTAAGAAACTTTACATTGATATGAAAAAAGCTACAAGGATTAATTAAGTTAATTATACAGGTTTAATGGTTTGTTTGATTAATTAAAATTAACAAGTGAAACCCTCAACAATGCACAACACGTTTTCCATATGGTTGGGTTGTAATTATGGCACCAGAATTCTTTGGCTGAGTCACTCCAAGTCAAAAAGTTTAACCATGTGGATAATTATGTATAATTACATATTCGCAAAGAACTTATATACGCATAATTCTTGATTGTAATATCCGCCGCTAACCTGCAGTGGCGTAGCTTGTTAGAGACCAGAGTGTTTTGGCCCACGATTCTCGGCGTGCTGAGCCGAGGTAAATAGCGATCCAAAGAGGATGGAGAGTTGCGGGCGTGCCACCTCGCGGATGAGGAAAAGGTTGAGTGAGTGCGCAGGCTTGACTTCTTGATCAGGCGAGCGGAGTTCCAGGTGTCACCTCAGATGAGGAATTTACAGCACAAACGATCGATACTCACGGCGGGGTGAGCAGAGCAACAATAGGGAAGTTTCCGAGGATCGGGGCGAGTTCCGGAGAGCTCTGAAGGGTTCTAGGCGGCGAGGCGCTTAGAAACAGGGCTTCGAAGAGGCTTCGAAGGGATATCGGCTCCTGGGAGCGCTGAAGGTTTCGACGAGGTCGAGAGAGTTTTCAACTAGGTTGAAAGTTGTTTTGTGTTGTATTTGAGTAATTGTTGTTGTGTAGAGCTTGCTGTAAGCCGTAAAGCTTCTTTATATAGAATTACCCAGGGCCACAGGTATTGGCCCAAAGCATGTCAAAGACTTGTAGGAGTCTTCAACGATAAATGTGGTGTAGGCGATGTAAATCACTTGCTAGACGTGATTATCCTTTGGCGAAGTAACTAACTGCCTACTATGTAGAAGAGTTGAGTTAGAACACCTCATGATGACTTTGACGTGTACCACTGTTCACTCATGCAAATAGGAGTAGAGTCCTTAACTAACACCTTTACCTTCACGTGCATGGGAAACATTGAACTCTTCAATCATCCCTGACATGGTCAAGCAATCAAGGACACTACTTCCTTATCCACCCAGTCAACATATGCGGCTAATGATTTAGCCCTCTCTCATGCAGACTCTTCCTTTTGTCTCTTCAGCGGTCTCGCGAGGTCTCCATGGCGAAGTCACCTCGCCCCGCTCAATCTACGCGAAGTCAATACACTTCATGTGAACTCTGCTACCCAGCTCGCCTGACTTCGCTGGCGGGCCATAAACTCAATATTTTAGGCTCGCGGGTATGACGTGGACCATGAATTTAATTAATATTTACCTAAACAATTACTGTCTAGTAAAATATTAATTTGGGTGTAAACATTGCCCCCCAGCCTCGAAGTCATGAATGTCAAGAATGACTGAAGAGGTTTATGTTTCATGCTGCCCCAAAGCCACTGGTATTGGCTCGGTTCATACACAAAATAACTGTGAGTAAACAATCCTGTGAATAGGCTCTAAAACTCAAGTACCCGGTAACAAAGCATTGTAGCGAAGTTGCTGTACGATTCGCCCAGTACCATATTAATCAATTGATGACCATAAACTTAACATAGGTACGTTGGACTTGAATGACTATGAATGATGTCGTACGCTTCGCCTGCTCCACTCAGAGAACATAGTACCATGCATGCACCTCGATTAGATAATGTCCTCAAGAGGATGTTCCTCGCATGGATGCACCTTGCGGCCAAAACTTGTTGACTCGCCATGGACTTGTTGACTCGCCATGGACGTACCTCGAAGGGATGTACTTTGAGTAAACGTCCACTTTGACTGTATTCAAAAAATGACCTCCGCTTGAGCTCTTGGCGATGGCGAACCAACTTTTTGATATTCAGATCATGGAGTGACTTCGCTGCCCCCCAGTGCGAACCAATGAGAGTCAAACAAAAAGACCATGTCGGCGAACGATCGCATAGCCTTGAAGTTTTTTTTTTTTTTTTTTAGAGGCCACATGTGTTGGCCTAAATAATGACCAAGACACCTCAAGAAGGGTCTAAAGTCTGAAATATCTGGAACACATCTCTATCCCATATGTGCCCCCCAGTTTTGATGTCTGTTCGACGAATAAAGTACATCAAAACTTTAGTATGCCCCCCTGTGAAGGGGTTGTAGTACCTTGAGTAGATCCCGGTGTATGAATAAAGGTACACAAAACTTATATGGATGCCCCCCAGTAAAGGAAAGCATGCTGCAAGGTCATGAAAACACATTGAAAATACACTTTGCAAATTCGCGCGTATCCTGACCTGTCTGCATTCAAACCGCCATAACTCTCTCCAGAAATGGCGAAATGACTAACCGTAAAATCCTCTGGAAAGTAGACATCCAGATCTTTCCATTGACATAGGGCTCGCCAGCTGTT
This sequence comes from Fragaria x ananassa, assembly GCA_034370585.1. Lineage (NCBI taxonomy): Eukaryota > Viridiplantae > Streptophyta > Magnoliopsida > Rosales > Rosaceae > Fragaria > Fragaria x ananassa. Next base: position 3,543,558 of record CP139761.1, on the reverse strand, counting down.
TCTTCCTAGATCATTCCAGGTTGATCGGCGAGGTGGACTGTCTGGTATCCTGACCCGCCTGCATTCAATCTGCCATAACTCGCTCCAGGAATGGCGAAATGACGAACCGTAAACTCCTCTGGAAAGTAGACATCCAGAGCTTTCCATTGATATATGACTCGCCTTCTAGGTCGTCCTGGATCGTTCCAGCTGAACCGGCGAAGTTCACTGTTCGGTAGTGGATGTTGCAACTTTCAGCAACTATTGGAATTTCTTCTCTGACTCGACTTCACTGGCAGTAATTCAAGACATATGGAATGCCTTCTGTATTGTCTCCAAGCCTCAGGGATAGGCCTCAAATAAAGTTTAAGCCTTTTGTAGGCAAAAACATTGTCTTGCATCTCAGCAAAACTAAGGATCTCTTTTTGGTGTTTTTGCTATTTGATTTTTTTTTTTGTATTTTCTTTTTTTCAATGTGAGAAATAAAGAAAATGAAAGAAACGGAAGTAAAATTTGAATTTAAAGCTAGGAGCAAAGAAAAGAAGGGATCATAGTATGATTAGTTACCCTTTGTAAGGCCATCGGGTGGCCACCGATGCTTCACTGCAAGCCTCGTCGCCGTTATGTTTTCAACGTGAGACTATTGCTGATGATCATGTCCAAGCGTTGAGCAGAGTTGTCCCGCGTCAACCACTTGAAAAGTTGGGCAAAGAATTCCGCAGGGTACGTCTCGCTGCCCCCCACGCATCTTTGTTTGGTGGCCCAGCAAGATCTTCAACTGTGGCGAAGCGGATTGTATGCTGTTGAGATCTGCCTTATTGCCCACTACCATGTCGAAATGCATGGTCTTATCAGGAACAGCTATGCATTGGTCAGGAAAGAAAACCACCGGCTGGTCTCTGTTCACCTTAGCAAGAGCTTCACTGGGATTAAGCTCTTGTGGCATGTGATTTGGGGACAGACGCACCAACATATAGTTTTCATCGTACTCATCGTAGGTTGGCTCCGTGTTAAAATCAAATGCAGAATCCACAGAGGTCGGTAGCTCGACCCTTTTTGCAACCACGGGCATGCATGGACTCCAAGTATATTGGAGAGTGACACCGCGGATTGGCCGAGGGATGTCACCAAACCATATGTAGTTAAACTCAATATGATCATGGTTTGGCGAAGCGGAGTGAGTCCTCTCGCTGGTGATCATAAGATTGGCGAGATGGACCTTTAGAAAAGGCGGACTCTGCCAAACTTGTCGCCCCGCGTGTGCATGTTGAAACAGAGACTCAAGAGGTGCGGGTCCATCTTCAGTTTGCTTGTCGTGAACTGGTAGAGAAAGCAGGCGAGCTTCGCCTTGCCCTCCATGCCGCTGACCTGTGTCCACGTATACATCCCGCATGGGGCAGTCGGTGTCTTGGCGGCTGCAGTTCGCCATCACAGGAAGTTGTGGTTCGCCTCCCATGTGAACTTGCGGTTCGCCACCATCATTAGTGTTTGAAACAACCTCTTCTTCTAAGATGGACTGTTCTGTCCTATCTTCATGTTCCTTTTTCTGAGGAACACTTGCTTCAACAACCTCCCTGGCAACCGCCTGTTCGGCTTGGTGTTTGCTGATGGCTGCTGCTATCATTTCATCAAGCCTCCTTTGGAAAGCATCTATTATTTCATCGAAGGCCGCAAAATGTTTATCAATAGCCGCAACCGCCGAATTGTCGTGCCAATCCATTATCGTATCTTGTTTTCTTTCTCTGACCCCAACGAAGGTGACGTCAGAGACCACCCTGGTTTCCCTATGGTGTCTCGCTTATGCTCCTGGTCCAACTGGGCGTGCCAATGTTTTGGCCCACGATCCTCGGCGTGCTGAGCCGAGGTAAATAGCGATCCAAAGAGGATGGAGAGTTGCGGGCATGCCACCTCGCGGACGAGGAAAAGGTTGAGTGAGTGCGCAGGCTTGACTTCTTGATCAGGCGAGCGGAGTTCCAGGTGTCACCTCAGATGAGGAATTTACAGCACAAACGATCGATACTCACGGCGGGGTGAGCAGAGCAACAATAGGGAAGTTTCCGAGGATCGGGGCGAGTTCCGGAGAGCTCTGAAGGGTTCTAGGCGGCGAGGCGCTTAGAAACAGGGCTTCGAAGAGGCTTCGAAGGGATATCGGCTCCTGGGAGCGCTGAAGGTTTCGACGAGATCGAGAGAGTTTTCAACTAGGTTGAAAGTTGTTTTGTGTTGTATTTGAGTAATTGTTGTTGTGTAGAGCTTGCTGTAAGCCGTAAAGCTTCTTTATATAGAATTACCCAGGGCCACAGGTATTGGCCCAAAGCATGTCAAAGACTTGTAGGAGTCTTCAACGATAAATGTGGTGTAGGCGATGTAAATCACTTGCTAGACGTGATTATCCTTTGGCGAAGTAACTAACTGCCTACTATGTAGAAGAGTTGAGTTAGAACACCTCATGATGACTTTGACGTGTACCACTGTTCACTCATGCAAATAGGAGTAGAGTCCTTAACTAACACCTTTACCTTCACGTGCATGGGAAACATTGAACTCTTCAATCATCCCTGACATGGTCAAGCAATCAAGGACACTACTTCCTTATCCACCCAGTCAACATATGCGGCTAATGATTTAGCCCTCTCTCATGCAGACTCTTCCTTTTGTCTCTTCAGCGGTCTCGCGAGGTCTCCATGGCGAAGTCACCTCGCCCCGCTCAATCTACGCGAAGTCAATACACTTCATGTGAACTCTGCTACCCAGCTCGCCTGACTTCGCTGGCGGGCCATAAACTCAATATTTTAGGCTCGCGGGTATGACGTGGACCATGAATTTAATTAATATTTACCTAAACAATTACTGTCTAGTAAAATATTAATTTGGGTGTAAACACAGAGAGTTCAATTGAACCCTTTCAAGGTTTAAAAAATCTTAATTAGCCTTAATAAAAATTAAATGTTAATAGAATGAATCATAAATTGAACATTCTCTTTTGAAAAGTCCTTAATTAATTTTAAATATTCTTCAACACCAATGGAATGAAATAAAAATTTATACTGTTAAAATACTTAATCCAAATTAATACAAATCATGTCAAAGGTTTTTTACCATACTAATATGTACTTTAATATTTTAGTTTTCATTTGTACGAATATTTTTTTTCTTCAAATAAGCTAAATAGAAGCAACACATTAAAGTTTGACGTCATGCATTAACACTAAAAAAGGCAACATATTTTTTTCAATATTAATCGTGCATGATATGAAAATTCAAGGTTTATTTTAAATGATTATTTACTGGTCTTTTCATGAACAATGTTTGTTACGAATTTGTATATAACAAACAGTTGAAATTAAGTTTGTATTACTTATTTAAACAAAATTATGACATTGCTAAAGAGTGACTAAAAATGAATTTAGTATCTTAATCAATAAAGCTTGATCATTTTAAGTGAGATTTCTAGCTATACCGGCTAACAGTAGACCTCTATTGATTTTAAATTGAACAATATGCATTGTTTTAATATATATACACTACCAGAACAGGCATTTTAGCCGACGAAAAATTTTCGTCGGCCTGTTAAAAAAATTCGTCGGCTACAACCTTAGCCGACGAAGGTTCGTCGGCTATAGTGTCGTCGGGAAAGGGTCGTCTGTAATGACTTTAGCCGACGAGACAAAAAATTTCGTCGGCTATAGTATGACTATAGCCGACGAAATAATATCGTCTGCTATAGTCCAACCTTTAGCCGACGACATTATTTCGTCGGCTATAGTCATACTATAGCCTATAGCCGACGACATTATTTCGTCTGCTAAAGTATGAACTATAGCCGACGACATTATTCGTCGGCTATAGTCCATACTTTAGCCGACGACATTTTGTGTCATCGGTTATCTTCCAAACTTTAGCCGACGAATAATTTAAAATATTCGTCGGCTAAAGTTTGTAATAAAAAAATATAAAACATCTATGGCCGACGAAATATTGTATTTTTCGTCGGCTTTATAGGAATTTAGCCGACGAATTAAAGCTTATTTCGTCGGCTAAATTTTTTTTTTTTTTAAAAAAACTTTAGCCGACGAATTATGGCTTTTTTCGTCGGCTATAAGTGCATTCCAGTAAAAAAAAAACCCCGAAATTTCTGAATTACCATTCCATGCAAGCTGCAAAAGACATATTTAACAAGTTCATATAACCAACAACAAACACATAAAAGAATATATGAACTACATAAAAGTATCAATTTACATAAAAGTATATATCAACTACGTAAAGTCTATATCGTCTAAATTAAAGTCATCTTCTGGGGGCTGCTGCGGAGGTTGCGGCGGCTGGGGTAGCGTCATGGGCGGAGGCATGGGCGGAGGCGGAAGTCCCTGAATCTGGGCAGCTGCAAAGTCCTGCATGTACTGGATCATCTGCTGCTGCTGGACCTGCTGGATGGCATGTAACTCGGCCTCCTCGACTTCCCGCCCGATACTGCGTGGCCATCCCCGTCAGTATCGATGGGGATCCTCCCCATGGTACTCACCATCTTCTCGAGAGCTTTCCTTGTGACGGGGCCTCTCTTCTTCTTTGTGCCTATGACATGATTCGGCCAAATTGATTATTAAAATATATATGACCCTTTAAAAGTAATCATGCATCACTGATTACCTGAGGAGCTCGCGACGGATTCCGGCTCTGTCGCCGATGATGATACCCTCGCAGAAATAAGAGGCGTATCAAAAGGCAGGAACAGGTACGCCGCTGATGGAGCCACTGGCTGGGGCAGTGGATAAATCGGCGTCCCTGAGCCATTGACTACAGGTATCGCCGGTATCATCCGCGGAAGGAACAGATGAGGCGGCGGCATCTGTACCCCAGATGACCCACTATCCGAAGAAGTAGGACCCGGAGTGGGCGCCCGGTGTATCTCGGGCATACGAGGTGCAGACACCTCCGTCTGAGGCCACAAGGGCCTCGGGGAACGAGGGACGGCCGCCTGCCTCGATGAAAGGGGCACCTCCGGCGCCGTCTCCAGAAGGCTCGCACGTCTGGCTGTCATGTGGCCCTGAAACGTCGTTTGAGGGTTGCTAGAGGTTCCCTCAGACGATTCGGACCTTTGGCCCTTCGAACTCTTCTTCGATCAAAAAAAGCCGCTCATCCTATTTAAAATATTAATCAAAGGCTTTAGATTATTTTGTCTTTGTTTTATAAAAAATTATACATTTTTAAAATTATACTTATTCAATAAATAGATACACATACCAATATATATATATATATATAGATATATATATATACCAATACATATCATAAATTAACTAACATATCGTAAAACTAAATTCGAAATCAAAAATAAATTAACACATATATTCAAAAATAAACACATATATTCAAAAATAAACACATAAACTAACATAATTAAATTAACACAAATTAAATTAACAAAAACAGAAGGTTTTATCTTGGGATTTCACAATAGTCACTGAACGATATAGTCAAACTTAAAGTCCATAACAGTCTTTTATTTTATACTAAGCTCATGTCTGTTACCACACAAACATACACATTCTATGATTATTGCGCCTTCCACCAGACCTTATAATATATATGTTCCCTACATTTCCAGATTCATTCCAAGAATCAAACAACAGAAAATTCAATTGGATAGGCTATGATACATCTAAGTCCCCTTTTACGACAATTCCAGATACACACGCAGACACACAAACTGATTAGGAGAAACAAAATGTGATCACACATATTGAAACCAAAAAGATCACCCATCAAGTCAATAACAGACGCAAGGCAAGATTGGATCTTTATGGTCAACAGATTCGGAACTAGCAGTCTGATCAGAAGAGAAGCACATAAGATTCAAACCAACCAAAGTGTGTATTTATTCATCAATCACAGTAACTTGTATCCTCAAAATCCAAACAATACACCCAACGATCCAAAAGCAACAAAGGTTGAAACTTTATGAACAACCATACTATTGTAATCCAAAACTGTATCATAATCTTGTGAGCAATCAAAGCAGCAAATCGGAAAATGAAGAAGATTAACAGAAGTGAATCAGCTGCAAAGTGTTTACCTTGAAGGGAGGAGGGAGGAGCCGACGACGGGAGAGGGAGGGAGGAGGGAGGAGACCGGGAGGGAGGAGGCTAGGGTTGAAAAACTGCAGAAATGAGGGAGGAGGCTAGGGTTCGCAATTAAAACCCGAGGACTTTAGCCGACGAAATAATTTGTTCGTCAGCTAAAGATTAAAATTTCGTCGGCTATACATATATTCGTCGGCTAAACCTTTGAAATTCGTCGGCTAAACATATGAAATTCGTCGGCTAAACATTTGAAATTCGTCGGCTAAACCTTTGAAATTCATCGGCTAAACCTTTGAAATTCGTCGGCTAAACATATGAAATTCGTCGGCTAAACATTTGAAATTCGTCGGCTAAACCTTTGAAATTCGTCGCCTTAACCTTTGAAATTCGTCGGCTAAACCTTTATACATTTGGCATGTTGTGATCGTGATGATCAAACTTGAGAAACACAAATCCAGCCGTCAGATCTGACCATCATGATAAAATACATGTATGGGAAAAAATTCAACTTGATCCGAAAAGAATAAGGGCTCGATCCGGACGGTCAATCTCGGTAGTCAAACCCCTAAACGCACGGAAAAGGTCGTTCGATAGTCTAAATTACGTATTTTGGCCGGACCTCCAACTGAAAATAGTTTTAAACCGATGACACGCAACAAGTCGTATAAAAATTTTACGCAAAATAACCACCGAACCCGGGGCTACCCATAGGGAGAAAGAATGGAAAATTGCATTGACCGCAACTATCGGCACCGACACATGACCGGAATACCGTGATTTTTCAACTGTAGACGTATTTCACCATTCTAGTCATGTCTTATTTCACGACTTTTTTACGTTTGAAGGATCTACGTATAGTTTGTTTTTGAAACGGAACATTTACATAACACTTGGTAAACAAGTTATACAACATTAGTACACATGTTGTGATCGTGATGATCAAACTTGAGAAACACAAATCCAGCCGTCAGATCTGACCATCATGATAAAATACATGTATGAGAAAAAAATCAACTTGATCCGAAAAGAATAAGGGCTCGATCCGGACAGTCAATCTCGTAAGTCAAACCCCTAAACGCACGGAAAAGGTCGTTTAACCGTCTAAATTACGTATTTTGGCCGAACCTCCAACTGAAAATAGTTTTAAACCGATGACACGCAACAAGTCGTATAAAAATTTGGAGGAAATATCCACCGAACATAGGGCTATAGTAGGTAATAGAAATATTTTAGGGTTTAGCCGACGAATACCCTAACATATTCGTCGGCTATAGTATTTAATTAAAAAATTAAAAAAATAACTATAGCCGACGAATTATTAGGTTATTCGTCGGCAAAAACCATATTAGCCGACGAATTGCAGTGTATTTCGTCGGCTAAAGTGAGTAATTAAAAAAAATAAAAAAACAAGTTTAGCCGACGAAATTAAGGCTTTTTTTGTCGGCTAAGATAGTTTAGCCGACGAATCACAGTTTATTTCGTCGGCTAAACTGTGTAATAAAAATAAATAAAAAAACATCTATGGCCGACGAATTAAGGCTTTTTTCGTCGGCAAAAAACATCTTAGCCGATGAATTATAGTATATTTCATCGGCTAAAGTAAAAAAACAGGGAAAAAAAAACAGACGATATTCATAAACCATACATTAAAAAAACCCTGTTCATCATGTATCACCAAAATTCATATAAAATAACTGAAATATGAATTCAACATGTGTAAACTATAAAGGAAAATCACTGATGGTGCCAACAACCATGACATGCATCTGGAACATCTCGTGCGTGTACTTGTCATAAGTGGGATGACCAACGTCCCACAAAAATTTAAGCTCTTCAATCAAAGGTCTCAAGTACACATCGAGACACTTCCCCGGATAACCGGGCCCCGGAATCAACAAACTCAACATATTGTATTCCTTCTTCATGCACATCCATGGGGGAAGGTTGTACGGTACCAAAATCACCGGCCATATACTGTATTGCAGACTCATGTTCCCAAAAGGGTTGAACCCGTCCGATGAGAGCCCGAGCCTCACATTTCGGACCTCTGACGCAAATTGAGGAAACTCCCTGTCTATATGCTTCCAAGCCTCCCCGTCAGCAGGGTGTATAAGGGTATCTTCGTCATGCAATTCCCTATCAGCGTGCCATCTCATCGCTTCGGCCGTGTGTGAAGACATGTACAACCGCTCCAACCTATCCGTCAAAGGGAAATACCGAAGTACCTTTACAGGTTTCCTGTTGCCTGCAGGAGTCAGCTTATATCTGTCAGTGTGACATACCGGACATGCGTCAAGGCCACCAAGGTCATTCCCTTCTGGATCTTTACCCCAAAAGAGAACGCAGTCATATCTGCATGCATGGATCTTGACGTAGGAAAGCCCAAGATCTTTCAGGATACATCGGACCTTCTGATGAGTGGTAGGAAGACGATGACCGTTGGGCAGCATCGAAGCAGTGTACTGTAGATACTCATCAACAACCTTCACGGTCGATTTTGTCTCAACTTTAATCCTCATTACGTCCATCACACTTTCAAGAACGGTCTTCTGACAACCGGGGTACACAGGGGTCTGTTGGAAAGCAAGCAGTTTGTTGTACTTTTCAATACCAGCAGTGTTCACAGCTCTAGGGAAGGGCTGCACCGGGTCAGGCATATACTGTCCTTGAGCGCATACACCGCTCTCATAAGGAAACATGTCGTTGATGAATGTCGTTGTTGGATCGTTGGATGTACTAGCACTGCCCGTCTCGGAAAATTGGCCATGATCATGCGGACCCCCTGATGATGTTTCACCGTGATATAACCAACATGTGTACTTCTCCCAAAACCCGTTACTCCTCAGGTGCTGCCATACTTTGTCAATGGGAAATCGATACATATCGCTGCGACACTGACATTTCGTGCACGGGCAATAGAAAATTGTATTCCCGTTAGCATTATCCATCGCATATTCTAGAAAACTCATAACTCCTGCACCGTATCTTTTGTCCCATATTGGAAACGAAATCCAACTCTTATCCATATCCTGAAAATATAACAAAATATATATATATTTATATTTCATGCCATATATAAAATCTCAATTCATTTAGTATATATATATTCTACGTACGTACTACAACTAATTAATTACAAAATTATCATTATGAACTCATATATATCATCAACAACTTCATACCATATCAACACAATAATATTATAAATTAATATTAACATATATATATATATATCTACTATTTATTAACAACAAATTAATTCATATATATTATCAATTCAAATCATCAACCAAATCGATCAACACATATATATATACATCCAACGTACTCAAAATTAATCAACTCAATCACAATCAAAATCAATAAACTCAATTAATCACACTAATTAAAATCGATCAACTCAAATAAAACTCAATTAATCAACATATATATACATATACGTACCTATATATGGCTCCACAAACTGATTATGGACAGATTTCGAAAACACCCAAACTTTTTCTCCCCTTTTTTCTTCTCCCGTTTTTTTTTCCGTTTTTTTCGAAATGAGCTGCTGCTGCCCAGATCTGCAAATATAAAGCACTTTAGCCGACGACTATGAATTTCGTCGGCTAAACTTTTAAATATTTCGTCGGTCATGGTTTGTGAACTTTAGCCGACGACATAAATTCTTTAGCCGACGAAATTTTTTTTCGTCGGCTAAAGTTTGTCATAGCCGACGAAAATTTAAAATAGCCGGCGAAATAAAATTTCGTCGGCTAAAGTGGACATCATAGCCGACGAAAATTTACCTTAGCCGACGAAAAAATGCTTCGTCGGCCTGGTTTTTTTTTTTTCGTCGGCTAAAGCCTTTCTTCTGGTAGTGATATATATATATATATATATATTTATATGCAAATTAAAGGCTCATGTCATTGATTAGGATCTTTGTTTAGCTTATATATGTTATTGCTTTCTAGTGTAGTTGTTCACTTTTTTAATTTGAACATATTTTCATTGATTTTTTTTTTTTTCAGATTCTAGTTGTAGTTTGAATAAAGAGCATATCGTTCTATCTAAGCATGCTTCTGCCATGTCAGCTGGCCAAATAATAGTTTGTCGAATGATTTTTGTATGATGGAAATTCTTCTATGTATCAATGTGTAAGTGAACTAAGCAACTAATTTGCAGTATTTTGATTAGATCATACATACATATATACTAATACCGTTAACGTAATTGAAACACAAAAAAATAGTCCCAAGTGTTTACAAACAAGAAGATGAGAATACTAGGTCGAAGATGATGTATTCTTATTATGGGTGTTCAATTTGATCAGATCAAAAATAAAACTGAAAAGAAGGAATTTAAGGTCTCTAATCTTCATTCGATCTTCTCATACGGCGATTTGAGCAATTACACATTAATAGTGTAAATGCATCTTAATGTGTATAATTCGTTTTCTTCATACATACGGTATATATATAATTATATATTCATCTCTATATGCAACTATGCATGCGGATCAAAGGCTCTAAATTCGAGTCATTAATCTCTATCATCCCTCTAGCTGCTAGCTGTAGAATTAACATCGATGATCGATCCATCTCGAAATTGTACGTGATAGTTGGTGGGTGATCAATAAACATCATTAGTTAGTAGGATCAATCACTAACTACTTTTCCTTTCATATGAAATTAACATGCATCACGTGCACCTGCCTAGAGTACAGTAACAGATAAATGTGATCATGTTATCGACCTTATGTTGTTGATGATAATATGTACGTGACTGCTAGCTACGGTTAACCAAATGCTTTTTGCGCATGCGAATTGGTTTGTGATGGAGTTGGAATTAATGCAAAATGTGAGATTCATTCAAGGAAAAACAAGAAATTGCTAACGTACAACAGAAATCAACAATTTATCAGAAAAGGCCCCCAATAATCTCAGGGTTGCAGCTTAACCTCAGAGTTTATATCCTTTCTTTGTGGTTGTTGAATTTTTTTGCTTGAATTATTGGAGATAGGAAATATTGCTAACGATAATTAAATACAGGACCATTCTTTTTTCGATAAGGTACACAGGACCATTCTTTGTGCAGGTTTGTGGTTTCCAGTTCAGTTTTGCCAGGCATACAAGAAAGAGCCAGAGCTAGAAGAAACAGTGAATATAATGGCGGACCCAGGATTTTATAATGGGGTGGGTTCGAATTTTTTTCTTCTAATGAACGTGTATCAATTTATGTAAAAAATAAATTAAGATAAATAACATATGGGTAAAATTTGGAAATTTGAGTTGGGATAGAATTTTTTTTCTTATCAACACGTACTAATTTACGTTAAAAATTGACTAAGTTTAATAATATATGGGTTAAATTTGAAAATTTGAGATGGGCTAGTACTTTTTTTTTTGATCGAATACGTTAGAGAACTTTATTGAAAAAATCACCGATTACACGGAGGGGATGCAAGCAAACCCTGTAACTCCCCAGGAGGGGCACCGACCCAACGGGAAGGAGAAGAGCAACTAAGAGACAAACGAGCTAGCTTATGCGCTACCAAGTTGGACTCCCTGAAAACATGACTAAAAAAAGAAGAATTAAGAGACAACAGATCCTGTTTAATATCCTCAACGATCATGCCGAAAGCAGAATCCTCCATATCAGACTGAGTAGCCTTAACCAGATTGAGACAGTCTGGCTCCAAGACTATAGGAAAAAGTGGTAACTCCCTAGCCATCTCACAAGCCAATCTACCAGCATAAGCCTCCACTAAGTCAGGGGAAGTAACATTAGCAACTCTCCCATAGTATCCACCCACAACAACTGATTCATGATCGCGGAATATAATACCAATTCCACCACTACGAGAAGAGCTATCAAAGGCACCATCAAAGTTGGCCTTCAGCCACCCCTGCGGGGGGGGGGGGGGGGGAACCCACGGTTTGAACTGTCTCCTACCATGGCCATGTCTTGATCGACAAGAACGCAAAAGAGCCACCTGAGTCCGAACTTGATAAAAGAGTTGGGAAACCGGTCGTGCTTTCCCCTCCCACAACCTCAAATTTCTTTCCTTCCAAACCGCCCAAAGAATGACCAGAAGAACAACAAAACTCTCCTTAGACACACACTCCAAACATAACACCAACCACTCCATCATAGACATTGGGTGAAAAACAACCTGAAGGACAGCATGAAGCTCAGGAAACAACATCACTAAATCCCGAAAATAACAACAATCACGACACACATGCGCAGTACCCTCCTCCTCCTCCTCATTACAGAAGAAACAACCCTGGTTAATAAAGACATGCTTAGATCTCAAAGAAACAACTGTCGGAAGAATATCCGAAACGACCTTCCAGATATGCACCTTAATCTTGCTAGGCACCTGTGAAAACCAAACACTCTTCCACAAAGGAACAGAGACCAAGTCTGTCGAGGAAGAAGGTTGAGCATGGCATAGTTGCCTCGCAAGATCATAAGCAGAGCGTGTGGAAAAACGCCCTTTCAGATCATAGTGCCACACTAGTTTATCCGGGCCAGCACGCCGACTCAAAGGAATTGTCAGAATCAGATCAACATCCGCCTGCTCAAAATGTTCCCCAACCAAATCAACATTCCACATTCTATCAACAGAAATAAAATCACTAACCAGCATATTACTACTGCTCCTCTGACTTAGAGGCCGAAAGTCCCGAGGTCTAGGGAGCCAAGGATCCTCCCAAGCCCGCACCGAACACCCGTCACCAATTTGCCAACGAGTCCCATTAACCAACAAATCCCGGGCCTCAAAAATACCACGCCAACAAGCAGATGGCATGGAAGGGTTAGGAGCAGACCAAAAATCAGTATGAGGAAAGTACCTGGCCTTATACAACCTTCCCAGAAGAGAGTCTGGATTTTTAACCTGTCACACCCCAAATTTCGGATAAATAAAAATCCAAATTTAAGGCATGAATACAAGAATAAAAAGAGTCATCTAATAACATTCAACGCTTACATAACTTGAGAAGTCAAGTATAGGTCATGCTCAAAAGAGCTCACTACAATTTAACAACAATTAACAAAATGATTAAATCCTAAGAAACAGCTTCTAGACCTCTACGTCTCAGTCTTGAACTTCCTCACCTGCAAAAACAACCTCTGCACCATAGAATAGTGCACCGGGTTGTAAACAACAAACCCGGTAAGCTTTAAAAGCTCGTATGAGTAAATCTACGACAATAGACTCAACCCAACAACACATAAGGTAAAAAACAAGAGTTCATGCATTAAAAACAAAATTCAGGAAAACACTTACAAACAAGAGAAAACGAAAGGAGAAAATTAAGAAAAACACAACAATTCACAATCACTCAAATTCCATTAAAATCACACAAATAAAAATTAGAGAATCTCCTGCGGACAAGCATAGTTCAGGAAATACTCGAAACAAGGAAATTAAATGACATCATATAAATATATCACACAAACATTTCTCTACTCTTACTTATGGGTTCGCCAACGCAAAGTCATCCCCCATAAGTAACTAGACAAACACGTACTCATGGGTTCGTCAACACTTAGTCATCCCCCATGAAGTACCGACAGACTAGAGCTCTAAAAACTGACCGTAACCAATCACCACCCGGCCAAGGCTTGGTTCCCGGTCCACCACGAAGGCTCCTATTCTAATACTCAAAACCACCACACAGGCACACAACCACAACTAATGCAAACATTCGTCACTGAGACAACAATTTCATAACGAATGCACTCGCTCACCACTAAAGCACACAAAATCACAACTAATGCAACATTCACCACTAAGGCACACAAAATCACAACTAATGCAACATTCCAATACTCTCACAACATAACACTTATCAATTCACAAAATAATAAAACAATTATCACCGTAACCTACCACCCGATTAAAGGCTAGGAACCCGGTTTGACTATTTAAACAACAATTCTACATCACGCTATCACATTATCATAACGTGTCTTCCACACATAAACACGTGGATATAAATATTTATACCAAGAATAATTCTACCAACTCTAATTATTACTCATGATCAGAAGTCCTTTTGAAAGATTATTTTATTAACAGAAAACTTGTTTTCACTTACCATGAGTCGTTGACGATCAAACTCATTTATATTTAAAAACAAATCATTTTCTTTCAAGGACAACTTCACAATCGGCAATAATTATCATTAACACCAACAAAATCATCAACAAAATCATCATCATCAAGACCACCATCATATTCATCATCCTAATAATTATCACAATAATTATTATCAACATCAACAAAATCATCATCAAAATCATCATCAAAATCATCATCATCTAATTACCATGATCATCATCTAATCATCACCATATAATTACCACGACCATCATTTACTCATTATCATATAATTACCATGATCATCATCTAATCATCATATAATCATCATAACCACCATAAATAAAAAGGTCACAAAGTGGACCTTAGTGAGATTTTACTCACCTGAGAAATCCCGCTGCGTCTTCAACAAAACACCAAAAACAATCACAATCTCACTTCACTAGTCACCTAAAATTACACAAATAAATAACCACTTCAATAAAAGAATAATCATACTTAAACAAGTCTAAATCCAAGATTTGCCCAAAAAGGGGCAACCTTCCTCCGAGACCTCCCAAGGTCATAGGAACCCTCAAACAACCTATTGAAAAAGGTTAACAAGCTTTTCAAAGCTCGAACACCACGGTTTAACAACCTCTCACGATTCTCAACTTAGTCTTAAACCTAGGATGCAAAACTTGATCAAACATAACCTCATGACATGTCAATGTGTTCGTATCGACAAGCACAAGCTAACAATTACTCCTAACCTCCCAACCCCTGCCGGACGCGCCGCCACGCGCCACCACAGCCGGCGGCGAGTGGGCCCCACGCGCCTCCCCAAAACGTCCGATTTTGGGCAAACTCAAAACATCAAACTTGTAGAATACTACAAGGGAAACACTTTTCATACCTGAAGGTCCAACCAAAACGGCCGGGAAGTCGCCGGAAACTCGCCGGAAAGGTTGGGATCCACCACCGCCACTCTCCGCCGTGAATCGAGCTTCAACACCACCTGGGATCGAACGAGGGCGTCCCACACTTCCTATCCCGACCGGTTTCAGCCTCGTCGCCGCCGCCGGAGGTCTAAAACCCGACCGGGTTTCTAACCCGAGCTTCCGAGCTTCGGGTCACCGATTTGGGGTTGAACCGACGCAAGCCACCACCACAGGGAAGCTCGGACGGAGGAGAGGAAGAGAACCCGACCGGTGCCGTCGTCTGGGTCGGCCGGAGTTGGCCGGAAAAGTCGGGTCGGGTCGCCGGGTCCGGGTCGGGTCGGCTGGGAAACTTTGACAGTGAAGGTGTCGCGAGAGAGAGAGAGAAAAGAGAGGAGGGATAATTTCCGGAAAAAATGAAGGAGAAGCCTATAACTTCTCTTATTTAACCCGTAAAGCCACGAACTTCCGCTTACCATAACTCCCTCATACGACGTCCGTTTCATACGTGCCGCATGTCTACAAACTCGTATTGACGAGCTCTACAACTTTCATGAAGGAAGTTTCTTGAGAAACCCAACAGAATAAAAAGTCAACTCTTGATTCTTCCAAAACCAAAATACCGCTTCGGTAATTATGCAACCGAACTCTTCCGCTCTTCCTTCGAATCTCAACATACTAACTTCTAACTCGAAAATTCCCACAAAAATTATTAGAAACTAATATCAAATTTTCGGGGTATTACATAACCAACCGCCACCCCTGTTTAGCAAGCAACGCAAGATTATGAGCATACAGATCACAAAAACCCATACCTCCCTCCTCCTTCGGACGACATAGCCTCTCCCACGACATCCAATGAATCTTTCTATCATCCGTTGTTCCACCCCACCAAAACCTAGCACACATTTGATGAAGGGAATTGCAAAAAGTTTTTGGAAGTAGGAAACAGCTCATCGAGTACGAGGGAAGAGCCTAAGCAACAACTCTAATTAAAATATCCTTCCCGGCACTACTAAGAAGTTTACCTTGCCACCCTTCTAATTTCTTGCTCAACTGCTCTTTGATATACCCAAAGGTGTCAGTCTTGTTACGACCCACGATCGTGGGAAGCCCGAGATACTTCTCATGCTTAGCAACCACCCCCACAGAGAAGACATCCGCTAAGGAGTTCCTGAGATCAACTGCAACTGCCTTACTGAAGACAATATTACTTTTAGAGAAATTAACTTGCTGCCCCGAAGCCGCCTCATAATCCTCTAACACAGACTTCATACACAAGCATTCAGCCAAAGAAGCTCTTCCAAACAACAAACTGTCATCCGCAAATAGAAGATGTGTAATTACCGGAGCCCCATCACAGACACGGATGCCCTGCAGCGCACCCTCCTCCACTCGATTTTCCAACAAAGTAGAGAACACCTCCGCACATAATAAGAATAGATACGGGGACAAAGGATCACCCTGCCGCAGCCCTCTGGAAGGAGTAAGAGAACCACACGGCTTACCATTAATTAGAAAAGAATACCTGACAGTAGACACACATTGCATAATCAAGTCGACCCAGACACCACAGAACCCTAATCGCAACAAAACAGCCTTTAAGAATACCCATTCCATCCTGTCATACGCCTTCCTCATATCCAACTTCAAAGACATAACCCCCTCCTCTTTATCCGAGTCAATAAAATGAGACACTTCAGTGGCAATCAAAGAATTATCTGTAATCAACCTGCCAGGAATAAAAGCACTCTGAAAGGGAGAAATAATACCAGCAAGATGTTTCTTCAATCTGTTCGCAATCACCTTACTGCAAATCTTATACAGGACATTACACAAAGCTATTGGTCTCAAGTCAGAAACCTGCGTGGGGTTCGCAACCTTAGGAATCAGACAAATGTGAGTATAGTTCACATCCCTCAACAATTGCCCAGAAGAGAGGAAGTCACGCACCGCCACACAAACATCTACCCCTACCGTCTCCCAATACTTCTGAAAAAACTCCGGAGGCATCCCATCCGGACCCGGCGATTTAGTCGGGTACATTTGGAACAAAGCAGCTCGAATCTCTTCGTCCGAATAAGGAGCAGTCAGCTCTTCATTCATCTGGTCAGACACCCTCGGCCGAACTAAGTTCACCACCTCTAGCATCCGGCTCTCATCCGAATGTTCAGACCGGAACATGAAAGAGAAGTAGTCCAAGATAACCTTCTCCATTCCATCCAAAGCTGGTTTCCACACACCAGTCTCATCAAACAACCTAGCTAAACGATTCTTAGCTTTCCGATTAGAAGCAAACCTGTGAAAGAACTTGGTGTTCTTATCACCCTCCGTGAGCCAGGTCACTTTTGAACACTGTTTCCAGTACAATCTTTCCTCCTCCAAGAAACCCTCTAGCTTGCCTGATAAAGAAGCATGCTCCTCCAAGTTCCCAGACGACAAGGGAAGTGACATAAGTTGCTGCAACCGGCCCCGGATCAACTCGATCTCCCTCTTCCTGTTCCCAAATGTCGTATACTGCCAAGAATTCAAAGCCATCCTGGTGTGAGCAATTCTGGACATAGTACGATACATGGGAGTCCCCCCTTCAAAACGACTCCACCCTGCTGCCACAACATCCCGACAGCCTTCATGCGCCATCCAAGCCGAGTTGAAACGGAACCGGAACTGTCGCTGCCTCTGAAGCGGCTCTTCCTGGAACACCCCAATAAGCAAGGGAACGTGGTCACCGTGAATTGGAGGAAGGTGAAGCACGCGGGAGGCAGGAAAAACATCCAGCCAGGAAGGTGTCGCCACTGCTCTGTCCAGAGATGGGCTGGTACTTAAATTTTAGTTTTTTGAACTAAAATTTAGCTAGAAATTGTTGTTTTTTTCAAAACTTGTGGTGCATTGTAGCCCATTAGAACCCGTGTGTCAGTACGCCTTTGATGCTGATCGAAGAAGCCAGAAGCTCGATCTACTAATTGATGATCGTTTGTACAGCGTAATTAGCAATTGATAAAATACCCATATGAATTTGTCTACTATCTTTAGGAGTTGGATTTCTTTTCAAAAAGAGATGGATAGAACAAGTATAATTAAAAGTTAATATGGATAGAAAGATTTTTCGCATTCATTATTGTCGGGAGATTAGGCTTCTAGAGTACTCCACATGCGCATGGGAACAAGACTACCCGGCCCTTAATTTTTTTCCTTTTTAATTTAGGCGTTTAAACTCAGAATTATTATTTTTGTTAAATAAACATCTTACTAAAATAAAAATTAATAGTGTCTTTGAAGTTCTGTTGTGAAGACTTAATAATTCAAGCCCTTATATATTTGCAATGCGGGTGCCCGTTAATTAGTATGTTAGCTTGAGTTGTTATTTTAGCGAATTAGTATGTTAGCTTGAGTTGTTATTTTAGCGCAAGACGTTGATTGATATACGCAAGGATTAAAATCTATGTAATATATCTGATACATTCTCCGATATCTTCTTTTTTCGAAGAACTGATATATCTATAGGGATAAATATATTCTCTTCCACCGTATCTCCGATACCGTTAAATATCTTTGATATATAGGAAATATCTCCAATATTTAGGATATTTACGATACATCTTCGATATATTAAAGAAATATCTGTAAAAAAAATTCACATAAAGAAAAATCATGTTCAACGAATATTCAAGAGATGAGTAATTCTTCTACAATTGGATGATTGAACAATTTTTCATCTGAATAAAATTACGATCATGTCTAAGATCATGATCATGACTTTAGAAGTATTAGGTAGGAGCGTAAGAGGATACCATGTATGAGAGGAGGACTAGAGGTGTAAATGATGATCAAGTTGTTACTTCAGTTAGGTTGAATTTTGAGTCTATCAATTTAGGTAATGAGACTGGAACTTCAAATGAATCTTAAAAAGACAACAATCAATATGACTATAATATTTATGATTATAATCAATGCGCAGAAGTCAGTGATCAAACATCTAGTTGGATTCATCCTTACTATCCATTTATAGGGAAAACAGTCGGTTGCTCCAAGAAGATATATGATTATCATATTCAACACTACAATTCGTAATATATGAGTCATATATCTTAGTCTGATTATTGTACTTTTATGGACCAACGTGCGTTTTATCAACAACCTAGATTCTCATTTTAGATGTAGATGAAATTGATGTTTGTAATATTTATATGTAAATCTAATAATTTAAATATTTCAGAAAAAAAATTCTTCCCAAAATACCTATATTTTTTCCTTGATATCCCGGATATATCTAATTTTTTTTAAAAAAATACTGATAGATACACCGATACTGATATTTTAATCCTTAGATATATGTGCCTTATGATCATGGATAAGTAATACAATTATCTATTTCTATTCAACAAAGAAATTAACCGTTTTTTTCTTTCTATTACCGAGTAAAACATCAAGGACTGTATTAACTAAGTTGAATGATTACAATCAAAAGCTAAAGCATCCAAGAAATTAACATATGTGCTATTCATACCCTATTGGCCGGTATCATGCATAGCTGCTAACATATGTGCTGCGATATTGGTAGTTCTTGGAGCATAAGGCTAGGGAATTCCAGATTTTGTGCATAAATATTTACTGAACTGATGTTAGTGATGTATATCCAGCAACAAGTTAATTTTGTCAAACCTATATAATTATCATGCAAACCTACGTACGTTGTTAATTTTGCGAAACCTTAACGATGTTTTAACTCAAATTACAAAGGAATTATTCAGATAAATAAAGTCGACCATGCATATCTTTTTTTCTTTTAAAAAAAATTATTCTTAAGGATACCAAATGTTAATATCTTTTTGTTTGCACGTGCTACTGGTATCGATCTCACCACTCCTCCAAACTAAATGTAGATGGAAATTTAGATTTTCCATCATTTGTATTTTTCTATCTTGTAGTTTGGAGAAGGCATATATATGTCCCCTTCTTTTTGTATTTCAAACCTTTCTTTTAAACTTACTCCTAATATTGAAGAGAGGGACGGGCGTGATGGTGGACTCGAGTGATCGACTCTTATTATGTTGAGATTCATGGTAATATTTGTTTCTTATATATCTTATATCTTATGTTTCTTGTTTCTCTTATATCTTAAGTTTCTGAGGAGCTAATTAACATCGCAAATAAAATCAGTTAAATACTTTAGGTATTTGAGTTCACATGTTTGGATAAATCAAAATTAAATATGAGATACCAGATCATGTTTTCGTAGCAAAATATTAGACACTCTTTATTTACTCACGAAACACAAATTTGAAGTAGGTGGTCCTTGTTCTTGTATCGGAAAAAAAGTAGGTCTTTTATTCAACATGTTCCGTACAACATCACCATAGTAGACGTAACAGGACTAAACACAACATACATAAGCTCGGCATACATCAACATGTCCATCCATCACGGCGAAGGGATGACATGTACTTATTCTAGCAAAGATACATGACATGGTACAAATAACACTTAGTGATGTGCGGTAGGACCATCAATGTGGCAGCACTTGTAACTGATATAAGTCTCCATATTACGATGGCAATCCGGGCACTTCATTGACTCCGGCACCTTTCCGGTAGACCCCGGGATGTCAAGACGGCAGCAGGGTCGACTAGCTTGAACTACCCTCCCATAATAGGCCTTGAAACAAAACTCAAACCCTTTCTCCTTGACATGCTCCTTCCATTTCTCAAAGTCCTCTACCACCTTCAATACCGAGACACCATGACCTGTGACCAACACAGTCGATCCTCTGGTAAGCACCGCCCATCCACTTTCGTTCTTGTAAGCGAGAAGCTTCTGGATCTCTTGACTGACTGAGTCGACCTGCTTGTCCACTTTGGTCAAGAACAAGCTTTCTATATTGGTCCAGAAGCGGCCTAGAATGCCATGGTCATCTTCTCCTTTGCTGTTTTTTCCAACGCATACCAACTCTATGTAAATCTTTGCATCCTTCAAGATTGGATCATTGGCAAGGGCAGTTGCTTTCTTAGTGAATTGCTGAATCCATTCGTTGTCTTTACCGCCATAGAAGAAGATGTACCTATTTTCTTTGAGCTGTTTGAGGACAAATTATTTAATCAGATCATATGATTCACAAAAATTTTCCTCGATCACTTATGTTTCATTGTTCCGTTATTCAGTGAAATTGTTCTTTCACTAATCTTATACACATGAATGTAGTGAAAATGTATTGACAATGGAGATGACTCCTTGTTCATCATAATGTCATGTTTTAATTTGATGTACTAATGCACTGGGAGGTGAAAGGTTATATAGGCAACAAATAATATCACGAGAGTTTGTATATGCACTTTGATCGGCTGAGGAGAATTACGTACCCAAGATGGCACAGATGGGTGAACTCCTTCAATAACAGAGTGAATTTCTCCATCAGATTGTGAAAGCTCTTTTTCTATTTTCTCTGTGAAAGGGAAGGCCTTGACTCCCCACACCCGAATCATGTGGAGAGCGTTAGAGTGTTCGACCTTTCCTTGTGGGTTCATCACCACCAATGTAGGCTTACCCTTGAAGTTCCACTCCTCCTTAATGACCTTGATACCTTCTATAGGTCCAGGGTGCTGCACTGTAAACCACGGCATCTTGTTCTTCAGGATTTCAAACTTCTTTCTAAGTTCATCAGTCCATTGCTCCACAATTGGCACCCAGACAATCTTATACTGATTCTCTTTCTTTGTGAGCTCATGGATCGGTTTCAGAATCAAAATGTCATCATCCGTAATGTCTAGGCCGGAAATGAACAGTAGCACATTCTTCCTCCTTAGGACGTCGATGTTAACCTGTTAACCAATCAGGCACGATTAAATTTCAGTATAGTAGTAACACTTGGTAGAAGTGATGTCAAAAGAGAGATTTGTATACCGTTTGTTTAGTGGAACCATCAATCAGTGGCTGGACATTATCCTTTGTAAATATCAAACCCTTAAAAACTTCCATAATTTCAGTAGGTCTTCGAAGCAGATTTATGATATATCTGTGATTCTTTGCCTCATCTGCATCAAACAACAAGAACAGTAGTGCTTTAAATTTCATTTCTAATAGTAGTACAACATAGAGAATGTAAACCTCGAGTAACCAAAAATATGCAAGTAACCCACCAATTTGTTTGTGGCAAACTATCAGCTGAATCTTGAGCTTGTTAAGCACATAGTGAATCTTTTGAGAATAGGGAGATAGATCAAATTCCTTATCCCTGAACAAAAATAGGATAAATATCATAAACTGGTATACAAGTTCATTATATCTCCAACAACAATGCATGTCAGCCTATATCCGTTGTAAAGTTTTCCGAAATATATTTTGAAAAACGATGGAGATCGAAGAACTTACTCATCACTAGTGAGTAAAGTGACCTTCGTGGCACAAGCCACAACAGTCATGATAGCCCAATAGATATCCACCGGGGTGTGTTCCAATGCTATCGACAAAGCAGGGACATCTTTTGGGGGATAAACGGAAAGCTTGCCGAACTGGTCGATGCATTCAATCACTTGCAATGTGGCCTTGATCAGATTGTTAAGCTCAAGTATTGCTTGCCTGCGCTTTTGCAGCTGAGAAGGCTTGAGGAGAACAGGGACTCGTTTGAGAATAGCAATTGATTTGGCAAGGTGGTTTGATTCGCGAAGGTCTGCGAGGAGCCAGAATTCACCAAATTCCATAGCAAAAGCTGCTAGGGTCAGTGATGCCTTTGCTTCCCATGAATACTTTGACAGCTTGTTCAGTATTGCTAGTGTTGTCTTGTGGGCGATTTCCTCACCAGGAGGCTTGCATTGCATCTGAAATTAGAGAATGTAATTAACGATCAATTAACAACAACTAATTTATAAAGTTATTGAGTTTAATTCGCTGGTATAATGGACCTCGCATGAGATTCCCTTAAGAGTGCACAGTGGTACACTGAAGTTGGGTTTGGGGATCTTCTCCTCTATGTCTTCCACATGCACTTGGGTACCCTGCAACAACCACAAGAATGTACGTAGCAGTCACTACCAAAAAATTAAAAAGCAGTTTCTAGCAGATCAAAAAATGGTCATGTTTTGCATAGGACATTATACAATGTGGTTTATACCTGCACAATTTTGTCAACCGTTTGAGTTGCACGCTTAAGGATGTTCTCAACAATGACGAAGAGAGAATCATCATCAAATGATTCATCAGCATGGACATGAGTTGTGTAAATCTCATCCAAGATTTTCTTATCAGACATAGCAAACAGGCTAAGCTCCCCAGCAATGGTCTGCTGAGTAGAGTGGACTAATGAGGCCACCTTGGTAGTCACATTGTTTGCTAGGCCGAGCATGGTGATGATGGCTTGAAGGCGAAGATCGGTTAAAGAGAACAAGGCTAACTTATGGCTTATAGCTTGTGTTTGCTGTTGGTGGTTTTTCTCTTGCAACATGCTTGCTCTATTTATAGCCAGATTTAGGCTGTGTATAGTATCCTTCGAGTGGAATCTGTTTCTACATGATCATGCCACCAGTTCGGTCTGGATTTCCAAGATAAATCGGCATGTGATTTTAATGCAGTATATTATCCCTCCGCTAAGAGATGTTCCTTATCAAATACTCAAATGACCTGCTGCACCCAAAATGAGAAAGAACCTTCAGAAAATGACAGTGTGATGATTAACGTACCTTGCTAGAGCTATCATACACGCTGAAAAATTTCAGAAAAAAAAAAAATTATAGTTATAGTAGTTATTTTCTTGGAACAGAACGTTGTTTACATACTAGGAAGTGAGTTTAGGAATCAATGATCTAGAATTGATAGCGTGACTCATTTTTTTTCTCGATTCATGATTTATTTATTTTTTCTCATTTCAAACAAGTAAACATGCTAGTAATAATGATTAACACTGGGGCTCTCTACGCGCAGGGTGTGAAAACAACGACTGGTTTTAGCTTTGAAGTATGAACACTATAGAAATTGTGTCTTCGAGTACTACTGCAGCTAGCTAGACAAATAACTGCAATATTCGTACATATATTGCAGTTATTTACTAATCTCCAAACGAAGGCTCCAGATACATATACGTGGATCATCGTGGATTCGATCACTTGTTCAGCCTTTACTGGCATATGCGCGCATGCTCTAGTCTTTTCTGGGAAAAAAAGACACTGCAACTCAAAATATATGGACAAGCGACTTCACACGGTGCTCTATCCATATGGTTTGGCACTACTTTCCCTCCCATGCATGTGTTTTGCGTGGGATGTGAAAACCCTCTGCTTTTTATCTTTGGTTAATTAGCAATTTAGCATGTGTTATGAAACTTTAAATGTTCATACACGTACTGTTTAATTTCTTGTTCATTATTTGTTAGGAGACAAAATAAATGCGAGTTTAATGCTACGGGAGAAACACGTGATATTATTACGTGGTCTTACATTCTAATTAAATATTGACATATGAATTTTATTAAGAAAAAATTACATCAGATATTTTGTCAAATACAATTTTGGGTTTGTTGTTACTTTTTAAACACTAAACTGTAAACTCTAAACCTTAAACCTTAAACCCTAAACCCTAACCCCTAACCCCTAACCTCTAACCCTAAACTTAAACCCTAAACCCTAGCCCCAAGCCCCAAACCCCAAACACTAAACCCTAGTCCAAACTCAACAAAAACCCATGAAGGTTATTTTACAAAAAATAAAAAAGTTTAGTTTATATTTTAGTTGTAATAAATTCACGTGTTAATATTTGATTGAAATGTAAGATCACATCATACTGTCACATGGTTCTTCTGTAGCATTGAAAAATTTCTCGTATGAATATTAGGGTTTCATAAAGCGTAATGATTGATGAGGTTCTTCCAATAGTTGATAATAGTTAAATTCATTCACTTAGTGCACTAGTGGTTTCTCTTCTTAATTCTTTTCATCAGTTTATGTTCAAACTTGTGTGAGATGAGAAAGATGAAACTAGAGTGATCTTAAAAAATAAAACAAAATTAGATCCAAGAATTCCTTAATTTAATTGCATGCATACAAGTTTAAGTTAATAATTACATTCTAGATTGATTGGTATCCATATATCTGCAGGTATAATATATCGTAAATTTTAGAAAACTTTATTACCAACTATGCATTTTCTATCATTCAAAAGTGAATTATATTAGCTTAGTCTAATTTCTATTTTCTCTATCCTTTGTTAATTGTTTATTATTGTCTACAAGTGAACATGAATTGATGGGTGAGTAGTCATATCCTGTTTATCGATGTGAGCATCCCTCACAACACCTTGTCTGTCTGTACATGGCAGCTGATTAATATGTAACAGCTATTCTAGCCTATGCGCTATATAAAATCAAGTTATTTGTCTTAAAAGAAAAAAAAAACCCATCATTCTACATATTAAAAAAGTAGCCTAAATATAGTTTTTTTAAATTTATTAATTTATTTGAAAGCTCACTCAATCAAAATCAAATCTTCTATTTAGTTTGAGAAATTCGTCCGAATGGTATACGAACTTTTGCTCTTTATAAACTTTAGTATATTAAGTTTTGAAAATATTAAAACGGTATCTCATGTTTCTATCCCGACTTAAGATTGGTATATATAACAATTAAGATGACTAATTTACCCTTAAATTATCTTTTTATCTTAGTTTTTTTTTTCATATTCAGGAACTATCACTACCAGAAAATGAGTCTTGGGCGACGAAACAAAAAAAACCGGGCGACGATTTTTTTTTTCGTCGCCTAAGAGAAAACTTGGCCGAAGAAAAAAAAAATCGTCGCCCAAGGAAAAAAAATCGTCGCCTAAAGTTCAACTTTAGGCGACGAAAATAAAATCGTCGCCTAAGGCTAAATTTCGTCGCCTAATATAGAAACTAGGGCGACGAAACAATGTTTCGTCGCCTAAGATATTTATATCGTCGCCTAAGTTTTTTAATCCTTAGACGACGAAACTCAAATATATCGTCGCCAAAGTATTTTATTTTTTTATTTTTACTTGGCCGACGAAATAAAAGAATTTCGTCGGCCAAGAGTAATCCGAATAATTAAAATAAAATAAAACACATTTAAATTCTATTGTACAGGATTTTTTATTTTTACTCTTGGGCGACGAATTTAACATATATCGTCGCCCAAGTATTATCTTGGCCGACGAATTATCCTACTTTCGTCGGCCAAGATAATCCGAATAATTAAAATAAAATAAAACACATTTAAATTTCATTGTACAGGATTTTTTATTTTTACTCTTGGGCGACGTATTTCACCGTTCCGGTCATATCTTATTTCACGACTTTTTTGCGTTTGAGGCCTCTACGTATATGTTGTTTTCAAAACGAAACTTAAACTCAACACTTATATAAAAAAGTTATACAACATTAGTACATATAACGTGAGTTTGGTGATCGGAGAAGAGGAACTGAAAACTTACCGTCAGATATGACCAACATAACTAATTACGTAGGTGGGCAAAAATTCAGCTCCATCTGACAAAGATAAGGGCTCGATCCGTCCGGTCAATCAGCGCGGTCAAACCCCTAAACGGACGGAAACGGCTATTCGACCCTCCAAATCACGTAATCTGGCCGGACCTTCAACTGAGAATAGTTTCCAATCGACAAGACGCTTACGGGGCTATAAAAATTTGGTAAAAAATAAATACCCGGGATAGGGCTACCACTAGGTAGAAATAAGAGAAATTCGTTGACCAGAACAACCGGCACAGAAATTTTACCGGAATATCTTCATTTTTCATGGGTTGACGTATTTCAACGTTCCGGTCATATCTTATTTCACGACTTTTTTGCGTTTGAGGCTTCTACGTATACGTTGTCTTCAAAACGACACTTAAACTCAACACTTATATAAAAAAGTTATACAACATTAGTACATATAACGTGAGTTTGGTGATCAGAGAAGAGGAACTGAAAACCTACCGTCAGATATGACCAGCATAACGAATTACGTAGGTGGGAAAAAATTCAGCTCCATCGGACAAAGATAAGGGCTAGATCCGTCCGGTCAATCGGCGCGGTCAAACCCCTAAACGGACGGAAACGGCTATTCGACCCTCCAAATCAAGTAATCTGGCCGGACCTTCAACTGAGAATAGTTTCCAATCGACGAGACGCTTACGGGGATATAAAAATTTGGTAAAAAACATTACCTTACAATTTAAATGTGCTTTATTTATTTTAATTATTTGGATTATCTTGGCCGACGAATTATCCTACTTTCGTCGGCCAAGATAATCCGAATAATTAAAATAAAATAAAACACATTTAAATTTCATTGTACAGGATTTTTTATTTTTACTCTTGGGCGACGAATTTAACAAATATCGTCGCCCAAGTATTATCTTGGCCGACGAATT
Source organism: Fragaria x ananassa (assembly GCA_034370585.1). Lineage (NCBI taxonomy): Eukaryota > Viridiplantae > Streptophyta > Magnoliopsida > Rosales > Rosaceae > Fragaria > Fragaria x ananassa. The sequence continues at coordinate 3,516,116 of CP139761.1, read as the reverse complement.
ACCCTAATTTCGTCGGCCAAGATAATCCGAATAATTAAAATAAAATAAAACACATTTAAATTTCATTGTACAGGATTTTTTATTTTTACTCTTGGGCGACGAATATAACAAATATCGTCGCCCAAGTATTATCTTGGCCGACGAATTAAACTAATTTCGTTGGCCAAGAGTAATCCGAATAATTAAAATAAAATAAAACACATTTAAATTTCATTGTACATGATTTTTTATTTTTACTCTTGGGCGACGAATTTAACAAATATCGTCGCCCAAGTATTATCTTGGCCGACGAATTAAACTAATTTCGTCGACCAAGAGTAATCCGAATAATTAAAATAAAATAAAACACATTTAAATTTCATTGTACATGATTTTTTATTTTTACTCTTGGGCGACGAATTTAACAAATATCGTCGCTCAAGTATTATCTTGGCCGACGAATTAAACTAATTTCGTCGGCCAAGAGTAATCCGAATAATTAAAATAAAATAAAACACATTTAAATTTCATTGTACAGGATTTTTTATTTTTACTCTTGGGCGACGAATTTAACAAATATCGTCGCCCAAGTATTATCTTGGCCGACGAATTACCCTAATTTCGTCGGCCAAGATAATCCGAATAATTAAAATAAATAAAGCACATTTAAATTGTAAGGTAATGTTTTTTACCAAATTTTTATATCCCCGTAAGCGTCTCGTCGATTGGAAACTATTCTCTGTTGAAGGTCCGGCCAGATTACTTGATTTGGAGGGTCGAATAGCCGTTTCCGTCGGTTTAGGTTTTTGACCGCGCCGATTGACCAGACGGATCGAGCCCTTATCTATGTCCGATGGAGCTGAATTTTTTCCCACCTATGTAATTTGTTATGCTGGTCATATCTGACGGTAGGTTTTCAGTTCGTCTTCTCCGATCACCAAACTCACGATATATGTACTAATGTTGTATAACTTTTTTATGTAAGTGTTGAGTTTAAGTGTCGTTTTAAAGACAACGTATACGTAGAGGCCTCAAACGCAAAAAAGTCGTGAAATAAGATATGACCGGAACGGTGAAATACGTCAACCCGTGAAAAATGAAGATATTCCGGTAAAATTTCGGTGCCGGTTGTTCCGGGCAACGAATTGTTCTCTTATTTCTACCTAGTGGTAGCCCTATCCCGGGTATTTATTTGTGACCAAATTTTTATAGCCCCGTAAGAGTCTCGTCGATTGGAAACTATTCTCAGTTGAAGGTCCGGCCAGATTAAGTGATTTGGAGGGTCGAATAGCCGTTTCCGTCCGTTTAGGGGTTTGACCGCGCCGATTGACCGGACGGATCGAGCCCTTATCTTTGTCAGATGGAGCTGAATTTTTTCCCACCCACGTAATTTGTTATACTGGTCATATATGACGGTCGGTTTTCAGTTCCTCTTCTCCGATCACCAAAATCACGATATTCTGAATTTTATGATAGAACTCTTGGCCGACGATTTTCTTCATCTTGGGCGACGAGATTTATAGTGAAGAACATCGTCGCCCAAGTATAGTATCTTAGGCGACGACTTGAAAAAATCGTCGCCCAAGATTATCTTGGCCGACGATTTTCAAAAAACAGGGCGACGATTTTTCAAGAATCGTCGCCCAAGAACTCCAATATAAAAGGAAAAAATTCAGAACCCTAACCATTCGCGCTGCAAAAACACAAATCCAAGCCGCCCTCTCTCTCTCTCCGAAAATCCACCGAAGCCCTCTCTCTCTCCCTCTCTTCGACCCCGACCCCGGAACCCGACGCCAACCCCGACCCCGGCCCCGACCCCGACCCACGGTTTAAGGTATAACCCTAAAACCCTAAATTGGTTATGTTGATGAAAATTTTAATTGTTGTTGTTGTTGTTTGAAATTGTTGAAATTGTTTGAAATTGTTGAAATTGTTTGAAATTGTGAAATTGTTTGAAATTATTGTTTGAAATTGTGAAATTGTTTGAAATTATTTGAAATTGTTGGTGAAATTATTGTTGTGTTGTGAAATTGTTGGTGAAATTATTGTTGTTGTTGTTGTAATTTAGGAAATTAATGGTAAATTAGGGTAAATTTGTGTAAATTATGGTAGGATTTTAGGGTAAATTATGGTAAATTGTGATGTAAATGATAATTGTAAAATATTAGGGTTTACGGTTTAGGGTTTAGGGTTTAGGATTTGTGGAAATAATTTGTAAATATATTGTAAATTATGGTAGGATTTTAGGGTAAATTATGGTAAATTGTGATGTATATGATAATTGTAAAATATTAGGGTTTACGGTTTAGGGTTTAGGGTTTAGGATTTGTGAAAATAATTTGTAAATATATTGTAAATGATTAAATAATTTTTGATTAAATAATTAAATAATATAAATTATAATTGTAAATATATTGTGGAAATTTTGTAAAAAATAATGGATTATTTTTTAGTAAGTATGTAAATATTCGTAAATTAATTTTTGTGATGTAATAATTGCGAATTAATGTAAATAATTTGTTATGTGAATTAAAAAAATAATAGATCCTATAATAACTATTAATTTTTATTTGTGTTATTATTGTTGATAAATTTTTCGAAATTTATGGTTATTTTTTGTTAAATTAATTATAAGACGGTAAAATATTTTCAATAAATTTATGGTTATTTTAAACAGGATGGGCATGAGGAGAACTTCTGGACAACGTTCGTGTGCGAGGAGCCAATATTCCTCGGACGGTACCTCAAACAACCCGTCGGAATCACCGTCGATCGGGTTTCCGTGGCAGCTGACGGCCCGACATGCGGCGCTTAGGGGTGGCGAGAGCGGCTCGCGTTCTGCTGGGCAGTCGGGTCCCGCAGCGACGGCCCTTCGTCATCCAGAGATACTTCCCCGGTCGCGATCTAACACCACCCCACACAGTCGTCCCCGACCGACGGTGATTAGATTTCAAGATATTCCGTAGGCAGATGGACTGAATTTTTGTAATAAATTATTTATAAATTTATAAATTTGTGTTATTTTTAATTAAATTTTAGTACTAGAAAAATTTAAAGAAATGCCGAATAAAAAATTCCAGCAAAAATTAAAAAAACATTATTTATATATTTAAAAAAATTATTTAAATATTTTTTTAAAAAATTTAAATATATCTTAGGCGACGAAATTGCTAAATCGTCGGGCAACGACTTACCATATAAGACGACGAAAAAAAAGTATCGTCGCCCAAGTTCTTGACCGACGCACTTCTGGCGACGACGTCTTGGCCGACGAAAAAAAATTTCGTCGCCCCAGGTTATAACATCTTAAGCGACGAAAGAATTTTTCGTCGGCCAAGGTTTTAAATCTTGGGCGACGAATATTTTTGGGCGACGAGAAGTAGATTTTAGGCGACGAAATTCGTATCGTCGCCTAAGAATTACTCTTAGGCGACGACGGAATGAATTTTCGTCGCCCAAGTTCTTGGCCGACGCACTTCTGGTGACGACGTCTTGGCCGACGACGTGTCGTCGCCTAAGTACTTAGGCGACGAAATTTTTTAACAGGGCGACGATTTTTTTTCGTCGCCCAAGTTCAAATTTCTGGTAGTGTATTAGAAGAGGTTTTCGAATTTGATGTTATGTTAATGACCTTTATAAACTTTATAAACTTGAAGAAGATTGAAGAAGGGAATATACAGAAATTCAATCATTTTTGTTTCTGCTGACACTCAAGTATCTTGTTGTTGCTGTTGACATTCAAGGATGATTGAGATAAAAAACTAATTATTAGCAAGGAGAAAGTGATGATGAATTTTTTTCTCTACATTCATAAAAATATAAAAAGCCAAAAAAAGAAAATTGGAATATGAAAACAAAGAAGAAAAACTAAGATTTTTATTGGTTATCTTTTTTTGGGTCTGAGGGTAAATTAGTAATCTTAATGGTTATATATATATATATATATATCAATCTTAGGTCAGAATGGAAACATGAGATACCGTTATAATATTTTCAAAACTTGATATATCAAAATTTATAAGGAGCAAAAGTTCGTATACCATTCAGACGAATTTCTCATTTAGTTCAAATGCGTTGACAAGCCAGCATATTTGGTGCATAGTAATTACTAATTAGCTAAGCATCAAAATTTTAAAAATCCACTTTCATTGCTAATCTTCTTGCCAAGTTGGGACAAGACAGTCTAAATAGTCCTCGATACTATTCTACGGTAAATTTGTTTAGGGCTCTTGCTTGTAGTTAATGGATACAAATTTGCTCCCCACCTTATTTCCTCACTTTCATCCCCACCCATCTAAATGTATGACATGTGTCTATTTTTATTTAACTTATCTTATCATGGTAAACAATTAATATGAATCTTGTTGAAGGAGAAAAGATAACGAGAATAACGGTCTACTCATTCATTGATAGAAAAGTCTATTTATAGACATTACATAGAGTCTCCTTAAGAATCTAGAAGATCTATTAACTGTAATCTATTCTAATAAGGAAAACGGATTAACCAATCCTACATGTATTAGGGCAAGACACATAACAGAAGGACAGAAACATAATTTCCTTAAACACTCCCCCTTGTGTTGCGTCCCTAATACGTCACGGTGCTTATAATGTTGTCTCGGTAAAAACCTTGCCAAGTAAAACAAAAAGCTCGTGGGTAAAACAAAAGACTTGGACGAAGAGAAAAAGAGCACAATGTACCAACTACAATTGAAGATAACATGTGATGCATGTAGACTCCTCCTGATGTCCACACAATGACTCCTCATAATTGATAACTCAATCCTAGAGTACAGATAAACGGCGCAAGCCAATGCACTTCACATACTTCAAAAGTAGACTTGAGCAACGATTTATTCATTAAATTCAGCCACAACATCCTTAGATTAGACTTGCTATGCTTAGCATTACTTTGATCTTGAAGGAGAAAGTTGCCTAACAACTCAAAACATAAGTTCGCGTTGAAAATCAGATTCACGCGTGGCATGACCTTCTTGTACTTAAACAGTCATAATGTCTTCGATACAATAGGTATGGACGAACTGTAAAGCATTTTGGAAACTAGATACACATAGCTTTCCAACCATACAAAGTCCATAACCTAATTCATCTTGAGCTGATCACAAAGCTCTGTCGAAGTTGACTATTCTGCAAAAGCAGATTCTCGGACAGATCCGTCATACTTTACGAAAATAGCCATAACTCACTCAATATGATAAGTGTGATCAAATGGTTGGTTTCCATGGAAATTAGACACATAGCCTTTCTAATAGTACCAATTTCACAATTTTCCAACGAGTGGGCTATCATATAGGTCTTGTGGAAGTTGACCTACGAAACTGGACAGATTCTGATTTCACATTTGATGTGTCTTTCTGTAGGGATGAATAAGCCTGAACCTTTCATAGAAGGAATCACTGCATTACATTGGCGTTGCGTGGGCACATCCGGCCACTACCTTGATATTCCTTCACACTTATTTAAAAGGGAGCAAAAATGCTCGACCGTTAGGAAGAGAGTTTGAAAGACTAAGGAAAACTTGGCCTTACAAGTTTGTAGTGAATGAGATGTCGAGTCAAGCATATTGTAACAAGTACATGAATGTGCCACCGTACTTAGACGGAGAATTTCTCCCGAGACTTCTTTGTCATATGGACAAAACGAGTCTTCTCAAGACTTTGACTGATCAAGAGATACGTATAGGCATAACTTCATCGTCAATGAATAAGCATCATCAATAACGGTCCTCACTTTCGAGACCAAGTATTCCCAAGATCCTTTCATTCTTAATTTTGGACCAGTGGCATCTCTTAGTTTAACAAGAGTTCATCACGATTCATCTATAATTTACACGCAAATAGGCATAATTCTTCATATCCCTTCCCTAATCAAGTAGATACTTAGCAAATACCATGCAAACGTGCTCCGTGGTCAGGAGCCACTTGATTTGGGTGAAAACCGATATATTCAAGATCTTTATGTACATCTCTTAGTTCCTAACAGAGATAAGTTGTGACCACATGTGGCTTGTTCAGTTTTTCGGAAACTACCTAACTGACAAGGTAGTGGAGTGCAATGACATCCATTACGAGAGTATATCTCATCGTAGTCGATTCCAGGGCATTTGTGAGAGACTTTGCGCCAGAAGGTGAGTCTAAACTCTTTTTCTCACGACGCTTTCTAAAAAAGACATAACTGATAGAGTTTACACTTGGGGCGTCGGTGTCACCTAACCAAAGCACTATCTCTTTGTTTAAATTGGATCCCATCTTTCCATTTAGGTCAATCTACAACGTTGGTATTTTCTCAACGAAGTATGGTTCAATATCAAACTCATTAAATCACGTCATCATGTACACCGGAGTAATTTCTAAGTGTAGAGATCTCTATATGAATTGGTATTGACATTGAGGCATCCCCCAATGATGACCATAATCCAGAAATAACAGACGAATGAGTATCATTGATCAAATGATCAAGTTGTGCCAAACTCGCATTCTTCCTTGGCGAGTATGTATCGAACCAAGTGGCCTCTCCCTAAAATGTGGGAGCCACGGCCATGTGACACCATCTACCACATTTGTGGTGTCACTATGCCACCATCTATGGGTGACGACATGTCCTCTTATCTGGACATCAACATGTCCTTATCCGGACATCAATCCTTGCAGGTATATTTGCAGCATGTATATGTGATCTCGTCACTTTAGGAAACTTTATGAGACACAGTAGGGACAAACCACGACAATTTCAAGTCGTTATACTTGAACATTCTTGTTCTTATCTCCCCCTAAAGACAAGAAGACTGGCTTATCAAAGTGACATAAAAAAGATCGTTTGTCAAGGTCCTTATATAAGCGGACTATAGTCGGAAGCTTATGTCTTATTCAAAGACAATATTTATCAAATAACCCATCACTGTGTGCTTGTGGAGGCACAATTTGGCACATACAACATGTGGACCATATAGATTGCAGAACGTTAACTCAATCTGTTAACAAATATGCATACCGTTACAACCGTAACATAAAGATTTAAATGATGGTGGGCAAAGATGAATAAGTAAAACTATAACCCTGCTACAACCCGTAGTTGTTGGTCTTACATGTCCAAAAAAAAAACCACTGACCTCACCATCGGGACCAATCAAAAAGAAATCGGTTGAACCGTTCGCCAGTATCACCGGACCTTTGTTTTACACTTCTTTTAATGGTTCACTATTCTCCAATACCCCAAACGCTACCAAATTTTGTAAGCACGTAGAAATGGAAGTTAGGATTACAAAACCGTTAGCCTCAACGACAGAACCAGCCTAAAACCTGCCGAACCGTCTGTCGGAGTCTTTGGACATCCGTGAACACTTATATTGAGCGGTTCACCACAATCCACTTCTCCAATGCCACGAAATTTTGTACATTGGTAGATTTGGATGTTAGGAATCTGTGACTGCAAACAGAACCTCAAGAACCGGTCTAAAAGTTGTTGAACCGGATATCACAATGACGAGTCCGCAAGCTGAAAAACAAGAAAATTATAGGTTTTTTTTTTAACTTTTCAATCATTGTTAAGGTTCCCCATAACAGCTAATTGTTATGGCTTGAGTTAAACCACTGTGAACATCACCATAGTATTATTATGCCTCAAAGTGAACAATGAGAAGCCATTAAGCCAACATCTTATGTATCATTCTTATAAAATCACTCATAGATATTGTAATTAATGTCTTACTTAGTGAACAACAACTTAACATCTTGTTTATATGGTAGTCTCTACATTTTATTATCTTTAGCATAAAAGGGTGTCGCTCCTAATCTTCGCTAAAGAATAGGCTTTACAAAACAAGTAACGAGCATGACTAATGTGAGATCATAGGAGGTTCTTTCGCTTCATATTTGCTTATGAAAGCATGAGTAGTGCCTCCATTATATAGGAGGATGACGCGAACGGCTTTAATGTCATCCATAGGCCGTGAGCATTTCTCATAGCTCCACCAAGTGGAATTTTGGTGATCTTTAAACTCAATGGTTACTTTGCTCAAAAGAAATGATGTCTATGAGAGTCTTTACTCTTTAGTATACGAATCATCAAAACACGTCCAAAATTGTCCCGAACGATTTATGTTAAAGCCTACATGAGTCAATGTCTTCATTATCATCATTGGAGACAATAACCGATTCAATTAACCGAATCTTAGTGACTCATGAATGTTGCGCATTCATTACAATGATACGTAAGAAATTCTCATCAATTGTCACAATGTGTTTCTAGGTGATAAACGTTGGCATGAATATCATTAAGTCATAGCACGGTTCAATTGCTTCCTTATGTATGCATAAAAAGCATATGTGACTTGAATCATAACAGCATTAGGCATTGAAACTTGAGCATTAATCCTCTCTTTGATTATTTCTGATGATCTAGTCATCGTAGTCACAACGGATTTATAAATAACTAAATCCATGAATAGTTATCTATTCCTTGCAATAAGCTAAGCACTCAATCTCACTACAACACATTCATATACTAGAATGTAGAGACAACCGTCTTATGTCAAGACATAGAAACAGAAATATGTTAACAATTTCGATGAAGATTGAAAAATGTATTGGAATCATTTAGAGTGCATTATATAAATGACGTGTAATACTACATAGATGGACGAAACAAGGCTTAAAACATGCCAAAACTTGACAAAATTGATTGTGAGCGCTATATATAGAGGCGGCGCCACCGCCAACGCCAACGGCTCACTATTGGATCTTGTAGAGAAAGAGGAGGATTTTTCAACATCTAATTTTGGATGACATTTAGTGTAACGCAATTTTCTTTTTGCAATTGTATGAATCTGCTAAAGAGTGTAGAAAACGACTCTTGTTTGAAATACTTTTGCAATTGTATAAGTGTGCATTGTGCCACACTTGACATTACAAATCCTCTTTTAATCCAAAAACCGATGTGCATTTCGCCACATCATGATATTTAGCCGTTAGAAACGCCACCTTATAATAACTGGTGGTCCAATGTAGTCTAATGTAGTGTCATATTGTAATGCGATATATTGCATTACATATAACTTTTGTAGATCGAACCATATGTGCAAGACAAAATTCGAATATATATGCCAACAATTGTATCGAGGTCTTGACCATAAATTTAATTCAAAACATAACGACTAAGTAACTATAGTCAAATATGTGAGGTGTATGTCTTCACAAAACTTGAAAAAATAAATGGATTTGTAGTCACTTAGACTATTAAACCGAAGTCGTATGCTTCATATTTTCCGCAATGTACATTTTTCTTTTAAAATCCGTAACTGAGACAATAATATTCTCATCTTCTTCCATATAGTGAGTTTCTTGGTGCCAGAACTCCTTATATTTTGTATACATTGACCATAATATTGCTTTCATTGCAATTGGTGAACTGATGTAGAACCACATCAATAACAAGATTTTTCTTGTACTAGCCCAATTTTTAATATGACATGTGGGGTTCGAGGTGTTGTCTCTCCCTTTTTTTCAAAACTCGTGACATGAAATTTGTCACATTTTTGTGTGTGTGTCAAATTCAGGGCTCATATTGCGGTCAAATATTTCAACAACAAGATAGAAGATTAACCATTATCGAGATACGATAATTAATTCCAAATATTGAATTAGGTCAAGACCAAAGTTTATGGTAACTCAATTCGATGTAAACCGTGACAAATTCCGTCACAAATCGATGTTAACCACGACAATTGCAGTCGCTAATCGATGTTTGTCCCTTTATTAACCACAACAATATTTCGTCGTAATACCGTGACTTGTCAAACCGTCACAAATTTCAACATTGATATGAGGGGTCCCAATCCCTTAATATCAACCCATGTTATAAGAAAAGTGGGGGTAGAAGAAGGCTACGAAGCCCGACTATGAAATTAAAATTCAAAAGCGGCAACTTTTATAAAAGCTTACGTGCTATTTTGCCGTGTAAGAGAAGTTGTCTTTGCAATTTTCATACGTACTTCCACGTTCGTGCAGAGAAATTACTCGTACAATTCCATCATGATTAGTCACGCGATAAATTTCATGAAATGAAAACATATGGTTAGTAATATTCACCATATAACATAAACAGTAAAACTAATTAAAGAATTACTTCAGTAAATAAACTGATTTTATTGATGGGGTAAAAGAAAAATTGCCCGGAGGGGCAAATTTTCCGTTTTGCCCCTCGTATATTCAGTTCGTGTCAAGTTGGATGCTTGAATCCAGGTCAAGCAGGACCCGACATTTGTTCATTGTGAAGGTACAACAATCCTCGCCCCGCTGAGTCAGAGACATGTTTTAGGCGATCTCCACAGCTCGCGGGACAGTCCTGGCACGTGGAGCGAACACAGCTCGCGAGAAAGCATTGCATGCGGAGCGAACTGTTCAGCTCGCCTGTATGGCATGTCCGCGAGGCGAACTCCATATCTCTCGGTGAAGTAGAGGCACGCGGAGCGAACAAATATCGTGGGGGGCGAACTGGTTCAGCTCGCGTGTATACATGTCCGCGAGGCGAACTCCGTAGCTCACGCGTGGTTCTTGCACACGGAGCGAACTCAACAACTCGCTAGTGTCACCGACATCAACCTCGTGTGTGTCACCGAGACCCATCTCGCCATTGTCACCAAGATGCACCTCGCGTGTATCACTGATATAGTTATTATAAGCGGAGCGGACTCCTCAGTTCATGCCAGCTCACCCGAGTGTCAACCCTTCAACGCGAGGCGGACTCCTCCGCTCGCTGGTGCCTGTTGATAAATAGCTGGTCTATGGGCATTCTATATGTTAAGTCCCCACTCAAGACATGTCTTGAGCGGGAACTTGGGGGGACTTGTAGTCGGTAGTCAGTAAACTACCTCCTCCGCCCATAGACCAGTCATGAAACTTGTAGACAGACATCCCACCTACCTCGCCATGGAGAAAGATCATTAATGCAGCTGCCTCGCCAGTGGCTGCAGGGCTGCCGGCCGTGCGTATAGCGGTGCTCGGGGTGGTGAGGGTGGGCGCCGGTGGAGCTCTGATATCGATGCACGTGGGGTTGGGTCGCCGTCGAAGTCGTTGCGCTAGCTTCGCCGGATCGGAGGTTCGTGGACGGAGGTGGAGACGGGAGGCCGCGGTGTAGGTTCTTGAGTCGTCTGAGGTGGCCGAGCTGGGCAAAGCGTTGATCGGAGCGACAAAGCATCGAGGCGCAGGCGAGATCATAGAGGCTGAAGGTCGCCGGGGTGCGCAAGCGTCGTCAGGGAGCTGGTGGGTGCCCAGAGCAATTTTCTGGGTGCGCAGGTCAGAAATCGATTGGGTTTAGGGCTTTTGTTTGTTTTTTTTTCAGGTTTCTAGGGTTTTTTGTTATCAAGCTCGGGTTAGAGTGCAATGCTGATAACGTGTTGAAGGAGAAAAGATAACAAGAATAACAGTCAACTCATTCATTGATAGAAAAGCCTATTTATAGACATTATATAGAGTCTCCTGAAGGATCTAGAAGATCTATTAACTGTAATCTATTCTAATAAGGAAACCGGATTAACCAATCCTACATGTATTAGGGCAAAACATATAACAGAAGGGCGGAAACATAATTTCCTTAAACAAATCTAAAATTAATTAATTTATTTTAGATTTGTGAGGTTGGACATTTAGAGTTTTAATGTTTAGGGTTTTTTTAGGGATTAGGGATAGGGTTTGGGTTTAGGGTTTAAGGTTTATGGTTTAGAGTTTTGGGTTTTGGAGTTTTAAGGTTTTACTTAACTATATCTAATCATGATTAAAAATATGCCTTAGCCCCTAAACTTAACACCCTAAACCCTAAAACCCTACAGCTTAACACCCTAAATCTGAAATTCCCAACCGCATAAATTTAAATAAAATAAATTAATTCTAGATTCATATTATTTGTTAACTATGATTAGATAAGTTAAAAGAAAACAGACACATGTCATGCTTCTGAAGATGTGAGGATGAAGATAAATAAATAAGATGGGAACAAATTTGTATCGGTAGTTAATAAGTCTTACACCATAAAAATGAGGATAAAAATAAAAACATCCAAGTTTTTTTCCAACTTTTCTTCAAGCAAATCGGTAAAAAGACGATTTCTCCGTCCCCAGTCCTATCACTCCTATGCATGTGAATTCTGATGTGAAAGAGAAATTAGGCCCAGCAGGCAGTAGTACTGCATGAGGTGTAATTTTCACGTGCAAATATGCCTCAAATGGGGACATAGAATCATCATGATTCGTCTGAACGACTTTGGTTGTCCTCACCTTCCTTCAAGATATAATTCGATCAAAGGGACAATTAATGCTAGGGGTTTCCATTTTTGAGCAATGAAGTGGACAAGACAAGTTTCATAAATTATTTATATGGTCTCTTCTCTCAGCTTAATTTGTGTTGCACGTTTTGCTACAAGAATTCCAGAAGTGCACGTTGAGAGAGCTAGCCAATGTTCTAATTAAGTAGCAACAACCTGCCTTCCTTGATAGCCTGAAGCTTACAAAGCTTAGTCATATACGATATACGTAGACACAATAATTCAGGGAATCGTTAATAAATTTCGTCGACTATGTAACCACCAAGTTTAATTAGCTAATAATTTTGGTTAAATTAGTTGTAAAATGAGTGTATGTTATGCATCTTAATACCATAGACAATTCCGATGTGATTTAATGTTTGACATGTTTGTTATGATATTTGAAGCACTTAACACTGATTGTAGCAAGGGTAAAAATCTAAAATAGTTTCTAGACTATTGCGAAAGGTATTTTTTGGTACCTACAAATTTTTTTTACTTGAAATTGTACCTTAAGTATTGCTCTGTTACCTGATATGATACATCCTTTAGTTTTTTCGTTAAGGTTGCCTATGTCGCATGCATTTGGATAGGGTAAATATCCAAAAAGGTACCTAATCTACCACGAAAGATAATTTTTGGTGCCTATAAACTTTTTTACTTCAAATAAAAATTCTAAATTACTTTTTGATCTATATATATATATATATATATATGTAAATTAAACTCACAAACATATTATTATTAGTATTTTATTCATAAATATTTTCTTACATAAAAATAGATCTACAAGTTTATTCTATTTATAAAGAAAGTTCAATATGTAGTAACAGCGTAATATATTTATAAACAAATTGCTCATAAGAGAAATAGTATATATATATATTATGTTTAAAAATTTAATATATTTATGAATTATTATTATTATTATTTTTTTTGATTGAGATATATTTATGAATTATAGTGATAATTGATGAAGTGAGAGAGATTTGAGAATCGAGAATCGTGAAAGATATGTATCTTATTTATTGATAGGAGCCCTTTATATAGAGCATTATACAATACAAATATGGTAAGAATTAGGAATATATAGATTTAGTCAAACTACATATCTTATTGGCATAAGACCAAGACACACATAAAAAATATCTAGAAAGATACAGAATATATATCCTAGAACACTCCCATTTGTGCTGCGCGTGGATATGCCGATGGTGCTGATTTGTTGCCTCATCAAAAACCTCGTCAAGTCACAAAAACCCTGTGGGAGAAAAATTGAACCTTGATCGTAGGAGAAAAAGAGTGCAACGTACCAGCCTACTTCATTGAGATGATACTCCTCCTGATGTGAACACTATTTAGAGAGACTTGATAACCGACACATGCCTATGCTTTTCACATGTTTCTCAAAAGTAGACTTAGGTAAGGACTTAGTAAATAAGTCTGCTGCGTTTCCTTCAGAACTAACTTGGTTCACTTGAATGTTAAGAAACGTGTGTTGTTATTGGTTGTAGAAGAACTTAGGTGAAATGTGCTTTGTATTATCACCCTTGATGTAATCTAACTTCATTTGCTCAATATAAGCAGCATTGTCCTCATAAATGCATGTAGGTCTATCAGTTGTAGAATTTAATCCACTAGTCCTTCTAATTTGTTTAGTGATTGATCTCAACCAAACACATTCCCGAACAGCTTCATGCAAAGCTATAATCTCTGTATGATTTGAAGATGTCGCCACTAGAGTCTACTTAATAGACCTCCAAGATATCCCCGTATTCTAAATGGTGAATGCATAACCAGTTTGAGAACGTCCTTAATGTAGATTAGATAAATATCCGGCATCGGTGAAACCCATAAACGTATTGTTAGGTGTCTTGGCATTGGACCAGTGTCCAGTAGCCGTATCGGCGGTGTCTATGGCGGTGGTCCGGTCCCTTGGTGGATTGGTGCGGTGTCTTCCATGAGCCATAGGACCATCTTCTGTCCTTCTTGAATCAGTGTAGGGAAAGAACAGTCACAAGTCAATGGTACCCTTAAGATATCGAAAGATGTTCTTGACTCCGGTCCAATGACGTTGGGTTGGCGCTGAGCTAAACCTAGCTAACAAATTGACTGAGAAGACAATGTTTGGTCGAGTGCATTGAGCTAAGTACAATAATGCGCCTATCGCACTAAGGTATGGAACCTCTGCACCCAAGACCTCTTCGTCATCCTCTTTTGGATGGAATGGATCTTTAGTTATATCCAGACTTCGACCAATCATGGGAGTGCTAACAAGGTGCATCTTGTCCATATTAAATCGCCTGAGTATCTTTTGGATATATGTAGACTGATGGATAAGAATTTCACAAATTCGGTGCTCTAGTTCAAGAACTAGGCAAAATCGAGTCTTCACAAGATCTTTCATCTCAAACTCGGATTTTAGATAAGCTGTGGTCTCTTTGATTTCATCAAGAGTATCGATAATGTTCATGTCATCGACATAAACGGCCACTATTGCAACTCTGGAACTTGTCTTCTTTATGAACACGCACGGGCATAGTTCATCATTTATATATCCCTCCCTAATCAAGTAGTCACTTAGACAAGTATACCGCATTCTCCCGAATTGCTTTAATCCGTAAAGTAAGAGTTGCAACCTTATAGTATACGCACTCTATGGTTTAGAGTCATTTGATTTAGATAACGTAATGTCATCGGGCACTTTCATATATATCTTTGAATCTAGATCCCCATAGAGATATGCTGTAACCACATCCATGACTGCATGTCAAGTTTTTCGGACACTACCAAACTGACTAAGTAGCGGAAAGTTATGACGTCCATGACCGGAGAGTAAGTCTCCTCGTAATCAATCCCAGGGCGTTGTGAGAAACCTTGCGCCACAAGGCGGGCCTTATATCGGAGTATCTCATTCTTCTCATTACACTTTCTAACAAATACCCATTTATGTCTAACATGCTTTACACTAGGCGGAGTTAGCACTACTGAGCTGAAGACCTATCTCTTTGTTAGAGAGTCTAATTTTGCCTGGATTGCATCTTTTCATTTAGGCCAATCCGCTATGTTTTGGCATTCTGCAACAGAGCGTGGTTCGATGTCGTCGTGCTCAATGATTTCATGAGCTACGGAATAAGCAAATATATCATCGACATGGGTTGATGACCAGTTCATCAATTCATAAGTGTTATCATAACACATGGAGATCTCTATGTTCTCTGATGTTGACATTGACCCTGAGGCGTCCCCTATGGATTATAACATCAATTTGTGGACATAACTGTAATCAGAGATGATCTCGTAAGAATGATTCTCAACATCGATGATCAAAGGATTGACTTGTGCCTTGTCTGTCCATTTCTTTCTCGGACGCTTGTTAACCGAACCAAATGGCCTCCCTCTTTTCCTTTAGGGAGCCACGACCTCCGTCCCCCCACCGTGGGCGGCAATCCTGTGCCAGGGGATGGCTATGCCCTTTTTAGGGACTTCGAGCCTAGCAGGAACATTTTCAGCTGGTATATCTGATCTTGTCACTTTCACAATCTCGGAGAAAGAGTCAGGCATCGTATCTGCTACTTTCTGAAGTTCGTGAATACGTTTCACTTTACTTTCAATCTGTGAGGTGCTGAGATCATAATGAGACAGAGTGAGGACAAACCACGACAATTCCTGTCGTTCCACATGAACACATTTGTTCGTATCTTCCCCTAACGACAGGAAGAATGTCTCATCAAAGTGATAACCCGCAAATCTTACGGTAAAGAGATCACCTGTTAATGGCTCGAGGTATCTGATATTCGTTGGAGATTTATAACCAACGTAGATACTTAACCGTCTTTGAGGACCCATTTTAGAACGTAATGGAGGCGTAATTGGCACATAAACCGAACAACCGAAAATGTGTAGATGCGAAAATGTCAGGCTCATATCCAGTAACCAACTGGTACGCACTAAATTGTTGTTTGGCAGTGGATCTGAAACGAAAAGTAAGTCTGCATGCAATATTGCATAGCCCCATGACGCAATTACGAGGTTGGTGCGCATTACCAACGCTCGAGAAATAAGCTGAAGTCGCTTAATTGTTTCTTCGGCGAGACCATTTTGCATGTGAACATGGGGTACGGGATGCTCAACTTCAATCCCGATAGACATGCAATTGTCATCAAAAGTCTTTGATGTAAATTTTCTAGCGTTATCCAGTCGAATTGACTTAATGGGATAATCCGGGTGGTGAGCCCGAAGTTTAATAATTTATGCTAGGAGTTTTGGAAATGCAGCATTACGTGTGGACAAGAGCGCTACATGAGTCCAACATGTTGAAGCATCCACCAGGACCATAAAGTATCGAAATGGTCCATATTCAGGATGGATGGGTCCTTAAATATCACCTTGGATACGATGTAGAAATGGAATGTTCTAACAAATACCCATTTATGTCTAACAGGCTTTACACTAGGCGGAGTTAGCACTACTGAGCTGAAGACCTATCTCTTTGTTAGAGAGTCTAATTTTGCCTGGATTGCATCTTTTCATTTAGGCCAATCCGCTATGTTTTGGCATTTTGCAACAGAGCGTGGTTCGATGTCGTCGTGCTCAATGATTTCATGAGCTACGGAATAAGCAAATATATCATCGACATGGGTTGATGACCAGTTCATCAATTCATAAGTGTTATCATAACACATGGAGATCTCTATGTTCTCTGATGTTGACATTGACCCTGAGGCGTCCCCTATGGATTATAACATCAATTTGTGGACATAACTGTAATCAGAGATGATCTCGTGAGAATGATTCTCAACATCGATGATCAAAGGATTGACTTGTGCCTTGTCGGTCCATTTCTTTCTCGGACGCTTGTTAACCGAACCAAATGGCCTCCCTCTTTTCCTTTAGGGAGCCACGGCCTCCGTCCCCCCACCGTGGGCGGCAATCCTGTGCCAGGGGATGGCTATGCCCTTTTTAGGGACTTCGAGCCTAGCAGGAACATTTTCAGCTGGTATATCTGATCTTGTCACTTTCACAATCTCGGAGAAAGAGTCAGGCATCGTATCTGCTACTTTCTGAAGTTCGTGAATACGTTTCACTTTACTTTCAATCTGTGAGGTGCTGAGATCATAATGAGACAGAGTGAGGACAAACCACGACAATTCCTGTCGTTCCACATGAACACATTTGTTCGTATCTTCCCCTAACGACAGGAAGAATGTCTCATCAAAGTGATAACCCGCAAATCTTACGGTAAAGAGATCACCTGTTAATGGCTCGAGGTATCTGATATTCGTTGGAGATTTATAACCAACGTAGATACTTAACCGTCTTTGAGGACCCATTTTAGAACGTAATGGAGGCGTAATTGGCACATAAACCGAACAACCGAAAATGTGTAGATGCGAAAATGTCAGGCTCATATCCAGTAACCAACTGGTACGCACTAAATTGTTGTTTGGCAGTGGATCTGAAACGAAAAGTAAGTCTGCATGCAATATTGCATAGCCCCATGACGCAATTACGAGGTTGGTGCGCATTACCAACGCTCGAGAAATAAGCTGAAGTCGCTTAATTGTATCATCGGCGAGACCGTTTTGCATGTGAACATGGGGTACGGGATGCTCAACTTCAATTCCGATAGACATGCAATAGTCATCAAAAGTCTTTGATGTAAATTTTCTAGCGTTATCCAGTCGAATTGACTTAATGGGATAATCCGGGTGGTGAGCCCGAAGTTTAATAATTTATGCTAGGAGTTTTGGAAATGCAGCATTACGTGTGGACAAGAGCGCTACATGAGTCCAACGTGTTGAAGCATCCACCAGGACCATAAAGTATCGAAATGGTCCATATTCAGGATGGACGGGTCCTTAAATATCACCTTGGATACGATGTAGAAATGGAATGTTCTCGGTTTTATCTTTAGCGTAAGATGGTCTCAATACTACTTTCGCTAAAGAGCAAGCTTTGCAAAATGAACGATGAGCGTTTAAAAGAGTCAAAGACACATCAAGGGAAGAACGGTGCGCCTCAATTGCTTGAGGGATCAGCCG
Organism: Fragaria x ananassa; assembly: GCA_034370585.1. Taxonomy (NCBI): domain Eukaryota; kingdom Viridiplantae; phylum Streptophyta; class Magnoliopsida; order Rosales; family Rosaceae; genus Fragaria; species Fragaria x ananassa. Next base: position 3,497,778 of record CP139761.1, on the reverse strand, counting down.
AGTGGCAGCCAAGAAGTTGGTGCCGAGCTCGGGAGATGTCAAAGCCCCCTTTGGGCCATGATGACCAGTTGTGGCGTCACCACCATGATTCAAAGTGACATCATTTCCCAAATATTTTCGTTTTTATATGAAGAAGGGATGTCCATGAGAATTTAGCAGAATTCGGATCATCATGTCCCTTCCGGGATGACCAAGTTGATCATGCCAAAGCTTGTATGAGTCAAAGTCCCAAAGATCCTGTTTGGCGACTACATGAGATTCAATAATCCGAATCGTAGTAAGGTAAAGACCACTAGATTGAATTATGAGTTTCTCCAATATACGTTTATGTCCGTATTCATGAGAAGTGATACACAAGAACTCAGCTCCATCTTCACAATGAGTTTCCAGGTTAAAGCCATTTGCGCGAATGTCCTTAAAGCTCAACAGGGTTCGGTGCCCTTTTGGGGCATAACGAGCATCCCTGACATGGATCATTGTCACACCCCGGTCCTTAAGTTATTTTACGGTTATTTACTTCGGTATTATTTTGGTTTTTTACCGTATTAATTAACCGTTTACTGTTAAGGACCTTAAAGTTGACTTTTTATTCTGTTTGGAATATGGGAAAACTTTCTTCATGGAAGTTGTAGAGGATGTTATTACAAGTTCGTAGACATGCTATGCATTAAAATCGGAGTTAGCATGGTTATCAATTAAATGGTAAAGTTTGAGTGGGTAAAAATGGGTGATATTTTTTTAGTAGGTATCTTCTCTTTTCTTTTGTTTCTCTTCTCTCTTTCTTCCCCTAGCTCCCCGAGATTTCTCTTCGCTGAGACTCTCCGCCGCCGTCCGGCACCCGAGACAGCCGGACCGGTCCTGTTCGGACCCCCGTCGCCTTCTCTCTCTCCCTGGGCCGGTGACTGCGCGCGGGACGCCGTCGAGCGGGAGGAGACCGCTCCTAGCAGTCCGACTGTCATCTCGCCGAAGCTCTGTCCTCCGGCCATCATAGGCCGAGATTTTTGGCTCAACTTGTAGCCCTCATTAAGGTGAGTAATCCCTCAAAAAGAATCTGTCTAATTTGATCTCGTTAGGGTGGTTTGTATAATTGAAAGTTTTAGGGATTTATGGATGTTTTGGTTCGATTACCGTAGTTAGCCCTAAAATTGGACTAAGTGCTAGTTATGGAAGTTGTTGTGGATGATGAGGGGATTATTCTGTTAAAATTTGGTAGCCATAGGAGGTCGCCGGAAAAAGGCTGCCGGCCGCCGCCCCTCAAGGGCTGTTTTTCATGTTTTAAGATGATATTAATGAGAGGAGTTTAATGAAGTATAGTTTGGAATTTTTGGTGGAGTTATGATAAGGTTTGAGATTTTCTATGGTTAAGGAATTTGGCGGTGTTTAAATTGGAGTATCGGAAGTTTGGTTAGCTGGTTATAATTTTCATTTGAGGTTGATTTTTGGTTATCGGTGGTGGTGGTGAATTTTGAGTTATAATGAATTAAAGATGGAAATTGGGCAAGGAAAGAAGATAAATTTTAGAGCCTAAATTTTATGGGTTATTTATTGAAGTTTTATTTTCGTTTGGGAATTAATATTAATTATTGTTCAGGCCGTGCGGAGGATCATTTGGAGGAAGCCTCAGGTCGTCGGCAGGCTTAGCCGAGCACTGTGAGTGGACCTTTGATTTGAATGCCTTGCATGCAATAAAATTTATTTAATTTTCAAAGGCATGTTGGAGATTTAATACTTTCTTGGAGTAATGAGTTTCATTTATTTTTTAGGAACTCTCTTGTGCATTTTATTTGACATGTGGGACATGTCAAGTGATTTTCGTTAATTTTTGGGGAAGTGACGTTCTGGATATTTGTTATTTTTATTTCACCATAAAGGGTTGATATGTGATCATTATTGCTAACTAATCATTATTAGCGGTTACTCACCATAGGTGAGTAGTGCGCCTAACGTGGGACGCTATTATAGCCTGGGAGGCAACCGATCGATATATATATATATATATATGTATATATATATGTTAGCTAGCCATTATTATCGGCTACTCACTATAAGTGAGTATGGCGCTTAGCGTGAGACGCTATTATAGCTTAGGAGGCTCAAACCCTAGCCTGGGAGGCTCATCGTTATGGTGAAACTTTTTTCCCAATTTTTATTTAAATAATGAGAACCAATAGGATTGGTTCATCTTTTTATTTATTTATTTATAAGTATTTATGGAGTATTTCCATGAATGCCATGCAAAATATTTTTCTAAATGGAAATGTTGGGAGAGCATATATTTAATTTCATTGCTCCATATTTTGTTATTTATTTTTGTCCACTCACTCTAACGTTTTAAATGCTTCTCCCCTGGGCCTTTCGTTTTCAAATGCCCAGTCTGCAGAGTTCGGTTCACCGAGGATAGGAGGCGTGTCTTAGATCCCCACCTCATCCAGTTTTTCCATATATGTTACTAGTTAACCTATTGTGTTGTTTATCTCATTTCTTTCGTAGTAGATGCTCTGATAATTATGGAATGGTTTAAGTGTGTCTTGAGCTGTTGAAAAAGATTTCTTTTGTTTAAGTTTATTAGAGAGATTATATTTATGGATGTTGTGTGGGAATATTTTTGTGAGTTGGATTTGGTGATTTTTCTTTCAGGTAGGGTTACCCAATTTCAAGGGAGGTTCTACCAAGAATTTTGGTAGAATTTTCCTTGAGGTGGGTCCCATAGGGTTTATCCCGGATTTCGAGGGGAAATTCGGGGTAGGTCCTGACATCATAGTGCCATGAGGCACAAAGAAGTGAGCAGTTCCACGCCCGAGGATCATAAGAGAAGATCAAATCATTGTCGTCACAGATGATTTACATGGCACAAACTCTAGAAATAGTTACCGGTTCCTTAGAATGGTGTGGGTTGATCCACTATCCGCGAGGCACTCGATCTTTCCAAGAGACGTGCTTACAAAAAAAAGTAGATATATGAGTAAATAGGTCGATATCGAGTCATTTAGAAGGATTGAAAAGGCTAAAAGTAGCAACAATCCCGTGAGTGCTGAAAAATTCTCGCGCAGGATGACCTTTGCGCACTAAAACAGTCATAACTCCTTCGTTAAAAGAGATATGGATGAACCACAATATGTTCTGAAAACTTGACTCGTGGTACTTTCCAATGATATAAAGCTCACTGTCTGGTTTGTTCGAAGTTGTTTACAGAGCTCAAACAAAGTGACTGTCCAAGGAGGACAGATTACTGTTTTTTCGTATATTTGGCATTAGCGAAGCTTTTGAAGGCGTATGCTCAGCCACAGGGACATGTTGATGATCAAATCCAAGGATAGAGAACCTAGAGGATTAGATGGTGATCCAGTTTTGACAAGTCTTTAACGTCTTTTACAAGACGGCAATTGGAGTAATAGCGTAAGAGGGATCCAAAATCCAAAGCTTTCGGTAACTCCAAATTAAGTATGACCAGACATGTCCGTGGAGGGTCGGTAGTGCGAGGCACACTTAAAACCACTGGCTCCTTAATTTTGGACAATTCTAAGACATCATACTAACTTGGATGAGCCTAGTTGGACAATTGATGATGGAAAATCCGCTATAGGGTAAAAGACTTGAACCAAAAAACATGTTAGTAACCCTCCTTGAGAGTCACGGTGCCGTACGTCACCTCCTCTAAGGTACAGACCAAAGATGGCGTTGATGTCATGTTTTATAAGGTAGATGTAAATCAATTCGAACCATGTAGAGACAAGAAGAACTAAAAAGAAATAAACTTCTATTAATGCGCTAAAAAGAGTACATAAGGGTCTCAAAAAAAATTGAGAAGAAAACTAAGCATTGCATGCTAACGATGCCTTATTACATCATGACTTGTAAAAGAGAAAACAATCTAGACAGTGACGTCAAAGTCAGGAGCATCTAAGTTAGAACATTGTCAATTGGGGTCTGTGACCTTGAAGGTAACATTATGTTCAACTCTATTGTTTTCAGTGGAATTGACTTCCATCAATTCCTTGTATTTCTTGTATGTGGCAGCAACATTTGCATAAGCGTGACAGCTTTTGAACCAGTGGTCCTTTGATCCACATTTGTTGCATTGATCATCAAAGGCAGAAGAAGAAGAGCAAACATGTTGTTTCTAAGGAAGAGCGGTGCCGCCGTTGGGGCCGGCAGCACCGGTGTCTCAGCGCCATGTCCTGATACGACCACTAAAGCCACTACCTTGTTCCCGAGAACCTGAGAAACAATGGTGCTTATTCCCACGTGCGTAAGGTTCATTCCGATGTTGATCCTTGCGTTTCAGAGCTTTCTTACTCCGTTTGCTATTGTAATTAGATTCTGGAATTTTTCTGGTGCCTACAAGACGCAAATTATGCTGATCATTAATCATGTTGTTCTTTTCTTGCATAAGGAGTTGCGTTATTAAGCCACTAAATGTTGTAATCCTCTTATTTTGGAACTCAAGTCGATATTGGTTCATTAGGATCTTAGCAGCAGAAGGGAAGGTCGAGAAAGTCTTTTCAATCATGTTGGCATCACTTTTCTCGACTCCACATGAGCTCAGTTAAGCTTGTAGGAAAAGCATATCCTTGTTGAAGTCATCAACCTTCTTGTAATCCAAAAGTTGATTTCATCTCAGTGAACAATTAGTTCTGGGAGCAAGGTTGAATGGATATTGCCGAAGCGTTCGGCGAGTGCATCCCACAAATCTTTTGGATCATGCTTTGATTGATACTGCCTGCACAGTGTGGGATCAATATGCTTACGAAGGAACATGAGCTCCTGAGATTTTGTTCTCTTGTGAGGCGGTTCCTGAGTTGGATCGAGGAATATGGTCTCAGTCAGATTCTTAGTAATGAAGGTCTACTCTATATCCGAGATCCATCGATGGTACTCGGTAACATGTGCGTCGAGGACGTCGAATTCGATGCCTCTATCCATCTGCATACAAGAGAGAACACGTCGTATTAGTTTTCTGTTAGAGACCTAAAAAGGATACTCAATACAATGCTTTTATTTTTGGTTTGTCTCTCTAGTGTTGATCATACACAACCCTAAGTGTCCGAAGTCGATCAAACACGACCCGGAAAACTTATGTGAAGGTGATCAAACACACCTTCAAAAAGTAATAACCAAAGTTGATCAAACACAACTTTAGACCCGGGGAGAACGACTGAGATTTTAAACCTGCAAAGACACCGACCCAAGCATAGAATGAAGTAGAAGAAGGGAGAAAACACTTTATCTCCCCTGAGGTTATTAAACTTGGAAGAGTTTTAGGGTTGTAAAATAAACATATCGTAAAAAAAAACTTGGATGCTTGATCGGATTGAAGAAAACGGCGGGGCAGACGGTCGGGAAGTAGAAGTTGGGAAACGACGACGGCGGAGGCCAAGGTAGGGCCAAGAATCTTCGGTTTTGGTTTTTAGGGTTTGAGAATGAAAAACTATTAGCTCAAGGGTTGAGCCAAGAGCTGATAACATGATGAAGTGAGAGAGATTTGAGAATAGAGAATCGTGAAAGCTGTGTATCTTATTCATTGATAGGAGCTCTTTATATAGAGAATTACACAATACTAATATGGTAAGAATTAGGAATATATAGATCTAGTCAAACTACATATCCTATTGACATAAGACAAAGACACACATAAAGAATATCTAGAAAGATAAATAATATCCTAGAACAATAATATATATGTTTATTATGTTTACGGTTTACCTATCGATCATATATATTCAGATATTAGGGTGTCATTTGAGGTAAAAAAAAAAATACAGGTATCAAAAAATTCATTTCGCAATAGCCTAGGTACCATTTTGGGTATTTATACCATTCAAATATATGCCACATATACGAATTTAACGGAAAAACTAACGGAGGTACCATATTAGGTAACAGAGCAATACTTGAGGTTCTATTTCAAGTAAAAAGAATTCATAGGTACCACAATGTACATTTCTGTTGGGCAAAAATTGTCAAAATATATATACCCAACATAACTTCACCCTATCTTATTAACTAAAATAGGGTTTTAATTTAAGTCTGGTTCGACCCATTCATAATAAAATAAATTAAATTCCTTAATTACAACCCCTGTTTTTCAGGAGAAAACCCTTTGATTCGATTACAAAGTACCAACTGAGAAATGTGTATGTTCGAGGGCGTTTGGCTTGGAGTGAAATGCGAATTTGGGTTATGGTTTTGATTCTCTGGTGTTATGGGAATTTGGCCAGAGTTATTTGGACTCGAAGAATTTGACTGGTGGTGTCAGGGATTCTGTTTGGAATTTTGGTGCATCTAGTGGGTTGCTAGACTGCCTACGTACCCCTTTGTGGGATCAAACCGACCATAGTTCATAAGAGGTTTGTAGGCTTTATGGCTTAATGCCGACTTTTGGTTTAACAGACGTATTTGGAGTCCGTTAATTGTGTTTGTTGTGGACACTCAATTTGGTAGAGTGTCTGTTGATTTGATTTAGGCAACCGGAATAGGTGAGGCAGCAGCGTGACAGAAAGCTTGAATGGCTTTGGCCACAATCCTTGATAGTGGCGTAGGTGATCTGCGCGTGTAGGCGGACTGCTCCTTCATGCGGACTCCGCGCGTATGTCTGTGAGCGGGCACCGCGTGTAAGCTTGTGAGCGGACTCCGCGTGTATGTCTGTGAGCGGACTCCGCGTGTATGTCTATGAGCGGACTCCACGTGTATATCTGTAGGCGGACTCCGCGTGTTCACTTATGAGTGGACTCTGCGTGTATATCTGTAGGCGGACTCCGCGTTTTATGTCTGTGAGCGGACTCCATGCGTATGTCTGTAAGCGGACTCTGCGTCTTCACTTGTGAGCGAACTCCGCGACTTGCTTCATCTTCTACATGAATGGCCCTCGCCTCGCTTGTGACATCATCTCGCCTCACCTAGGCTTAGAGCTTCTGAATATTCGTCACCCCTTATGCTTATACACTAGTGGATTACGATTCTTAGCCTACGGAATATTTCCGTCGGTTAAGAAACATATTCCGTCGACTAAGTTCTTAGTCGACGGAATAGTCGTCGACTAAGATCCGTCGGCTAACCGTCGTCTGCTAAGACAATAGCCGACGGAAAATTTAATTTCCGTCGACTAAGTTATATCTTAATCGACGGATCTTAGTCGACGCCTATTCCGTCGACTAAGTTATTGTTTCCTAAACGACGGAAAAAATCCGTCGGCTCTATTTCCGTCGATTAACATTTACCTAAACGACAAAAGGCTTCCTTCTTTACAGACGAAATATTCCGTCGGCTAGGATTCCAGTTTCTTAAACGACGGAAAATTAGCGTCGGTTAAGATCTAGCCGACGATACGGTCCTCTTTCTGTTTATTCTTAGCCGACGGAAAATAAAATTTTACGTCGGTAATGATTATCTTATACCGACGGAAAGTATACTTTGTCGTCGACTAAGAAGGTCAACGGTCGGTCGTTATTCATTCTTAGCCGACGGAAATTAAATTTTCCGTCGGTAATGTTTATACCCTTACCGACGGGTTTTCAATTTTCCGTCGACTAAGGTGAGTCAGATTTTTTTTCAGAATTGTTTTTTCACAATTTATTATTTGTTTTGGTTTTTTAATTTTTTTACTGATAAAGTAGATATTTGTTTCGGTTGTTTTAGAAATAATTGTATTAAAACTAAATATATAGATCGAATCATTAATAATATAAAAATTATGCATTAATAATTAAAATTGTGTTCATACAAACTAAAATTTGACTAATAAAAATTCAAAAACTGATCTTCATCAACAAATGCCGAAGACGACTGAGTAGGAAGAGGAGGTGAAGACGACTGAGTAGGAGGAATCGAAGATGACTGAGGAGGAGGAGGACCCGGAGAAGAATGAGGAGGAGCCGTAAAAGGCGGAGGAGGAGGAGCCGTAAAAGGCGGAGGAGGAGGAGCCGGACCTTCAGGTTCTAGACCTAGGCGAGAGAAGATCTGGTCCATCCGTGAGTTAACAGTAGTGTACTGATTACGGTACCACAGAGACTCGGCCTCAGCCCGCTCAGTCCGCTCCTTATACTCACGGACCTCTTGTTCAAGGCGTTCAATCCTTTCCCTGTCTTGATTTGGAGGAGCACGACTCCGCAAGGTCGAACCGGACGAGGACTGGCTCAAGTCTCGCTCACCTGCTCGTCCCATCCCTCGTATCTCCTTCCCTTTGCGCTTGTCCAACACAGCATCCAACACATCAATTTGTTGTGTTTGAATGATCTCCATCATTTCCTCCTCTGTAGCTTCCGGATTTATCTTCTTCAAGTCTGTCTTTCGGCTTTCGACCTCCGCAAGCATCTTCTCCTGCATAAACAAAACACCAAGGAATACACCAACCACATAATTCAACAACAATTACACCAACACCAACATATTTCTTAATTAATACTAAGTATCCAAATCAAAGAGACATAATTAATTAAATAATTAAAGGAAATACACTTACATATTTCTGGGTGGCCACTTCGTCACCGGGTCTCACATAACTCGCCTCGAATCCCTTGATGATCGGCAAGGGCTCACCTTTGTTCCTTAGATCCTCCATGATGTAGACAATAGGAGAAGAACCGCTATGGTGGTGCATCGTCTTCTTACCACGGTTCTTCTTGTTCGCGTTCGAGAGTTTCTAATACGCGATATAAATAAAATATCAGTAATTATATTTTTTTATTTATTAAAAAAATAAATAATAATATTTTATTCTATAAACCTAAAACATGGCAATAAATAGCATAACCGAACCCACAAAATCATCATGCATAATCGTCGGCAATGTTAAGTTTTACAATTTTAATTTTTTTAATAAGAACAAATTTAATAATATATTATTCTAAAAATGCTTGAAAAAATATATTATTGTAACAAAATTAATAATATATTACTCCAAAATATAGTGGTCAACATTATCACCCAAAAAAAAAAGCAATATACACATACCTTGAACGCGTCGCTCTCAAAATGCGTGCAAAGAAAGGCCCACTCATCCTCCCTCCCATAGAACTCCGTCGGCATCCCTTCTGGTCCATGCTCCTGGTAGACATTGTGACACTGCCACTTCCACTCCTTGTACCTAGCCTGTGCCGTGTCCATGATCCACCTCACCGTCACAATGTCATTGTTGTCCCACATGTACCATGGCTAAGAAATAAAAATAAATTAATACATCAACAAAAGTATTAATTGAAAACTATTCAAATAAACCAAACTAAGTAAATTAATTTTTATGTACTTACCGACAATGCGTTCCACACCTTCCACTGTTCCGATTGCTCAAGGTCGTGGAACGTCCTAGCCCTCGTTCCAACCAGGCTACGTATGGCCGACCCAATGTCCTTGACCAAAAGACTGTTGACCCCTTGAACCTTAGGCCCTTTCATACGAGGGCAATACTCTATCGGTATCTTCCCCCCTAGCTTCTTGCATAACGCCTCCGTCGCCTTTCCACACACAAAACCCCGTTTCTTTTTCGGTGGGGGACCTACAATAAATAAAACAAAATATTAGGTATCATTTGCAAAAAAGATTCAAGTATTAATAATTAAAAGAATAATAATTTTTTTATTTTAAAACATTTATTATTTTAAATAAATATGGATTACTACAAGAAAATTAAGCCTTTTAATCATGCCAAGAAAATTAAAAAAATAAACGATTTTTTTATTATTTTATTTAAAAAATATAATTTTTTTTATTTAAAAAATATCATTACCTGTAGTGGGGGCCTTTGCTTTACAGCGGGCACTAGGAATGGGCCTGCTGGTTTCGGAAGCCGATGTGGACGACGCTTCAGTGGTTCCGGTCGTCGCCCCAATAGTGGAAGTCGTATCGGATGGTATAAAGGGCGGCCTGATGAGCAAAGGAGGAGCCCCTGGTGGTACTCTTCCAGGCGGCAAAGGTGTGGGCTGGCTGGCAGTAGCCTGGTTACATAAGGCCGCCATCATCTGTTGAGCCCTCTCCGAACGTTGTTTCCTCTTCCCAATGATCGGCATCTTTAAACATAACAAGTTAATTAAACATGTGATGGGTATAAATTCTTACATACCTCAATTCATGTAAAAATCTATCCTATATTAACAAGTTGTACCTACATGATATATCACATTCCTATGTCTTTACCTATCTATACATTATGTGCAGTCAATAATTCCATTCTCTACATTTTTTAAAATCAGAGACACAAAACAAAATCCACCGGCAGCATAATGACACAAACATAACCAGCTAAATGCCTGCCTGCATATCCTTCCACACTAATACTTCCACTAACTTCTAATCTCTTATAATTTACCAAATCGAAAACCAAGTTCATATATGATCTCCGTCGACAAACTATCAATTAAGGGCATTCATGCACACTTTCTAAACAATTCACAACATTTCTCCACAAATCAAACACATATATTACTAAACAAACAGAGAATAGTTTCATCTACGGGATCCTAAGTAAACAATTCTGTGGGCATGATGACTGGAATTGACCTCGTCTATACATACAGGGCACGCCTTGTATCCATGGGTAGTTTGACCAGACATCATCCCGTAAGCAGGAAAATCATTGACGGTAAAAAGAACCGCTACTCTCATGAAGAAGTAAGTCTGACTATACCTGTCAAAAGTATGGATTCCATTTTCATATAATTGTAGGAGCTCGTCGATTAATGGCCTCATGTACACGTCCAAGCACTTTCCTGGAGAATACTTGCCCGGAACTAACATAGTAAGAAAATTATACTCCGTCCTCATGCACATGTTTGGAGGCAAGTTGAGCGGAAATGCTATCACAGGCCATATACTGTAAGAGTTATTCATGTCTCCAGTAGGATTGAATCCGTCTGTTGCTAGTCCAAGTCTGACATTTCGACATTCAGAGGCAAAATCAGGAAATGAACGGTCAAAGTGATTCCAAGCCTCTCCGTCTGCGGGGTGTGTGAGATTATCCGGATCTACTCTAGGCCTATCCGGCTCTTGCTGGTGCCTTTCGTGGTGCCATCTCATATGCTTGGCCGTATGTGAAGACATGTAGAGACGTTGTAGACGAGGACCCAATGGGAAATAGCGAAGAACCTTCCTAGGAATGGGGTTTGTCTGTCTAGAACGAGCGTGTGGTTCATACCTCGGCTCATAGCAGTGTGGGCACTCAAATGCGTCCTTATAACCTTTGTAGTATAGGATGCAGTTATTGACGCATGCATCTATCTTGATGTACTCAAGACCGAACTCACTCAAGATGCTTTTGACCTTGTCATAATTTTCTGGACAGTTGTTGTCAGCAGGAAGCAACTCCTTCAGAAGTGCAATGTCATCGTTAAAACAAGCAACAGTCTTGTTCCTCTTCTTTTTGATACTCATCTGCTTCATGACAGTTTCCAATACAGTATGCTCACTTCCGGGGTACAGTGGTGTCTGTGCTTGCTGCATAAGCTTGTTGTAACTATCATAGCCACTACTGCCGACCTGGGAGACATCAGGGAAGGTTGTATTGTTGTTGTCCTGTGGAACACTTCCATCGTATGCTGAGGCGGACGGAAATGCATCGTTTAAGAAATTCATCACACCAGGGTCCCCGAAATTGGCACTAGAGGAAGACTCGCCCTGGTTACGTTGTGCTTGAATATCTACAAGTGTGGGCATATGTTCACTTGCTTCGCCGTGCCATGTCCAAGTGGTATAACTGGGACAAATATCGTATTGTGACAGGTGAACATACATGTCCTCAAAAGTTACAGAATTGGCAGATCTGTTGCGACATTTTCCGCATGGACAAATGTGGAAAAGTTGTCCAGGAGAAGTCTTGCCACGGACAAACTCGATAAATTCAAAAATTCCTCTCATGTATCGCGGATGCCCTCTATGTAACTGCATCCAGCTCCTGTCGGCCATGTTGTAATAACCTGTAATAAAAGGGGAAATGAAAAATCTAACTATAAAAATACTGCGCGCTCACGTAAACAACCGTACGTATTCACCACAAAAACATAATGTGACGAAAATAACTGATTTAAACAAAAACATCATCAAATCAAATATTTGATTTAAGACCATATATATATATATGCATGAAAATATCGATATCATCACGAAAATAAATGAGTAAATATATCTAAGCACAAATTGAAAAAAAAAAATTTTATGTAAGCATAAACAAAATGAAATATATATATGATCTCAAACACAAATTTAATTAATATAATCGATCATAAACGAAAATATTATCATGAAAATAAATATTGTTTTAATATATCACCACGAAAATATCATCATCAAAATATCGATCATTTAATACACATCATGATTTACATAAAAAAAGATAATGATCGAATACATTAATCACATACATAATATATATATATATATATATATATCTATATATATACATACATTGATTTAATAAACATCATCATTTTCTGCTACAACATATATAATATAATCTATATATATACATATATGATTTGCATAAACAAAATTAATATATATATACAATCAACAAATTAAAAATTCACACACATATATATACATCCATATATATATATATATACAAAATATACGTATACATGCATATATATATATAATCAATAATCCACACACAATTAATATATATAGAATATATTAATCAAACCATGCATATATATATAATTAATCGTATATATGTATATATATATACGTACACACACACACACAAACACACAATAAAAATACAAATTAAACGAATATAGCCGGAGAGTCGCCGGAAAATATGACCGGTGAACTGAATTCCGTCGAAAATGTAAAGGTTGAAGAATATGTACCAATGATCAAAATGCTAGCTAGCTAGATTAGTTGCTTGATGAACTTCAATTCATGGCGAGATCGAGAGGTGTTTTATTTAGAGCAGGTGATAGAGAAGGAGGTTTTTGCAGGAATGATATATACAGAGGGTGAAGATTCCTTCTGCGCGTGCTCAGAGAATAATTCAGCTTTATATTCTTAACCGACGGAATTTTCCGTCGACTTAGTCTTACTTTGTCGACGGATTATTTTTCTTAGTCGACGGAAGATGTTTCCGTCGACTGAAAACATCTTAACCGACGAATACTTACTGACATGAATTATCCGTCGACTAAGATTTACTTCACCGACGGAAATTCCCGTCCAAAATTTTCCGTCGGCTATGATTTACTTAACCGACGGAAAATCCCGTCCAAAATTTTCCGTCGGCTATGATTTTCTTATCCGACGGATCTCTTCACCCTTCCTACGAAAATAGGTTCGTTGGCTATGAAAATCTTAGCCGACGGAAGTTAATTTTTCCGTCGGCTAAGATCTATAATCCGCTAGTGATACTTCAATGTAAAATCACCTCGCCACCCCTTAGGGTTCCTGCCTTGGCTTGAATGTTGGCTCGCCACCCCTTAGGGTTCCTGCCTTGGTGCGAATGTTGGCTCGCCACCCCTTAGGGTTCCTGCCTTGGCTTGATTGTTGGCTTGCCACCCCTTAGGGTAAAGTCACGTCGCCACCCCTTAGGGTTAAGTAACCTTGCCACCCCTTAGGGTAAAAGTCACGTCGCCACTCCTTAGGGTTAAGTAACCTCGCCAACCCTTAAGGTAAAAGTGACGTCGCCATCCCTTAGGGTTAAGTAACCTCGCCACCCCTTAGGGTAAAGTCACATCGCCACCCCTTAGGGTTAAGTAACCTGCTTCTGCTTTGGCGCGACTGTAGGTTCGCCTTTATTTTAGGGCTTTAAACAAATCGCGAGGTCACACGAACTCCGCTTCGCAGGACTCTGTCATCTTTTCCTTGATTGAGTCGTCTTTTCCTTGATGAAGTTGATGAGATTGCGCGAACCACATAACTCCAGACGTCTATCCCTGTCTGGTTGGGAGTTGGACTTGAGGAAATTGCTCTTCTATAAATTGAGATGTCGTCTCCTTCTTTTTTATCTGGTCAAGGATCCGTCGAGTCGTCAAAGGTGAGTTCCTGCTCTTTGACCCCGCGTTACTTGTTTGTTTCCTTCCCCTTGCATGGCTTGTTATGCGAGTTGCAAGGCCATATGTTTGTTGTAACAAAGGGAAGGTCGTCTCGCCTTAGACTTGGTGACTGCCTCGCGGGGTCATCACACGAGGGGAGATGGCGTTGCTTTCGGGCTTCCGACGGAGTGATACAGAAAGATAAAGGCAGCTGCAAAAAAGAGAAAGGAAAGTCAGAATGGGGGCTCCACCTTTGGTCTGGCTCGCCGCTTTTCTTCTGCTTTGCTTTCTTCCTCTGCGCTTCGCCTTCTTTCTCTCTGTTTCTCTCTTTGGTTTCGCTTTCTTTTTCCTTTGCGCCGTGTCTGTGTCTCTCCGTCCGTGTGTTCGCCCCTGTGTGTTTGTCCCTTTTCTCTTCTCTGTGTCTCTTTATATAGACAAAATGGGAGGTCCCACTCGAGATAGTTCACGCTCTTGGACCCGCCAAAATGGGAGGTCCCACTCGAGATGGTCGCGTGCTACCCCAACCATGGAACGCTCGCCACCTCCATCTCTACTCCAGTTAACCAATTTTAACCTTGGCGTCATAGCCATTACTTCATTGTTTATGTACTTTAGCCTAGTAGCGGCTCCAACAATGTACACTTCGCCCACTAGCGGCTAAATCTAAATGCAATGAAGTGCTTTGTCATTCCAACATGCTACATTTTGTCCCCGCAACGTAGGGCCACAAACCTATTCGCCCACAAGCGGCCCGCCACGCCATTAGCGTGTTTCCTCTCGCCAGATAGCGCAAACTGTCTCGCCCACAAGCGGCCCGCCACGCCATTAGCGCGTTTCCTCTCGCCAGATAGTGCGAACTGTCTCGCCCATAAGCGGCCCGCCACGCCATTAGCGCGTTTCCTCTCGCCAGATAGCGCGAACTGTCTCGTCCACAAGTGGCCTGCCACTCCATTAGCGCGTTTTCTCTCGCCAGATAGCGCGAACTGTCTCGCCTACAAGCGGCTCGCCACGCCATTAGCGTGGTTCCTCTCGCCAGATAGCGCGAACTGTCTCGCCCACTACCGTCCCGCCACGCCATTATCGCGGTTCCTCTCGCCAGATAGCGCGAACTGTCTCGCCCACTAGTGGCCTGCCACGCCATTAGCGCGGTTCCTCTCGCAAGATAGCGTGAATTGTCTCGCCCACTAATGGCCCGCCACGCCATTAGCGCGGTTCCTCTCGCCAGATAGCTCGACCTGTCTCGTCCACAAGCGGCCCGCCACGCCATTAGCGCGGTTCATCTCGCCAGCTAGCGTGAACTATTTACACCACTAAAGAAACCCGTTTGTGCACAAGTAGACGTGACCTTAATTCTGAACTTAATCCCCGTCACCTCGCGACCCTCGCATGGGGACTTGGGGACTCGGCACCATGCCTCCAGCACCCGGGTAAAACCTATTCTCGGCAAAAATAGAATAACTCCCCACCCAAGAGCTCTCTCGGACTGGGGACTTGGGGACTTGTTAGTATATAGCCAAAATACTTGGCTGAGCTGAGAATAAGGCGCAATTACCCGGTCGCCGAAGATCATTCTAGGCAAGATAGCTCTGGTGAGCCCTTCACGGATATCCAAAGAGTGAAGGGCCGGTAACAACCCGCTTGCCAAACCCACTCTAGCAGTAAAACACCCCCAAAAGGGGAGACACTACAAAGGTTAACAAATAGTCCCACATCAGAGACTGAGGCCATAGTGCCTAACCTTGGCCTATAAAACAGGCACACACTCCCATAAAAGGTACACACAACTCTCTTCCAGCACTCTCGTACACCGCAAGTAGCCTAAAGCTAACTTAAGCATCGGAGAGTCGAAGACTGGGCCACCTCAGTCCTGACTTCCTGACGCCGTTACTTGTGTAGGTACCAGGTGCAGGACCAAGGATTCTACCTCATCCCGTCCCGCGGTATCACCCCGAGTCGCAACCACTTCCCGGCTCGTGTCCTTGGGACGAGACAGGTAGAAACATCCCCTAATGTGGGGACAACAATATGGGTCACGGCAAAAGCAGAAAATGCTGTGCCGATGTCTAGAAAAGAGAGGGAGGTGTAGCCGACCCTGTTGGCGACACCTCCCGGTCTAGACACCAATATGTCAAAACTACTCATGTCAGTTTATGACAATACAACCGTTGTGGATCACTGGTTCAAGATTGTCAAGATTCATCCTCAAATCCTGAATGCATACAAATAGTATGGAAAATCAATATGAGGAAAATAACGTCATCCTCATGATCGCGAATTTCAAAGATTCGGATCCTGCTCTAGCTACCCATGACTTTGACTTCATTGGCTATACATTGATTTCTTTTTCAAGCTATATGTAATAAGACGTCGTATCGATGTCCTTATATTGCTTGAGACCT
Organism: Fragaria x ananassa; assembly: GCA_034370585.1. Lineage (NCBI taxonomy): Eukaryota > Viridiplantae > Streptophyta > Magnoliopsida > Rosales > Rosaceae > Fragaria > Fragaria x ananassa. Next base: position 3,481,424 of record CP139761.1, on the reverse strand, counting down.
CGATGTACTCACATTAGCAATAATGAATGCTTTGAGAATTTTTTCGAAGTTATGAAACTATTCTCCTCTTATGGTTCATATTGATTTACAAACAAGATGTACATTTTTACATTATCTTTAGAAGCATGGCATATTTACAATCTACATGGTTAGATTGTGCCGTTTTGGTCTCTTCCAAGTGAAGATGATGCACGACCTTTGCATCTTCAAGGAGGATCGCTAACATGTTTCCGGTTAAGTCTTCTACCCTATAGCGGATTTTCCATCATCAATTATTCAACTAGGCTTATCCAAGCTCAGTGTGATGTCTTAGAATTGTCTAAAATTAAGGAGATAGTGGTTTCAAGTGTGCCTCGCACTACCGTACCTCAACAGACATGCCTGGTCATTCTGACTTGGAGTTACCGAAATCTTTTGATTTTGGATACCCCGACGCTATTAAACCAATTGTCATCTTGCAAAAGACGTTGAAGACTTATCAAAACCGGACAATCATCATCATGATCGAATCCTCTAGGTCTTTTGAGTTAGTTTATGTTCATGTCAGGGAGCTTTTGCTAACTAGTCATGGAATTTACGACCTTGGAAAGCCCGAAAGGACTTTATTTTGATCATATACACGTTATTTTGGCTTCAGGTTATGCCCACATGCCATCCGCAAGCTTCCAAGCTTTGCCAATGCTAAATCTGCGAAAAACAGCAATATGTCCCTTCTGGACAGTCAACTTCGTTTGAGCTTTGTGAACAGCTCCGGAAAAACTAGATAGTGAACTTTATATCATTGTAAAGCTCTACGAGTATAGTTTTCAGAAATTTTTGCGGTTCGTACATATCTATAGTAACAAAGAAGTGATGGCTGTTTTAGTGTGCAAAGGTCATTCTGCGCGAAAATTTTTATGCACTCTCGGGATTGCAGCTTTTTGTAGCATCTTTCAATCTTTCTAAATGATTCAAGTGGAACTATTTACTCGCCTATCTACTTATTTTTATAGATATGTCTTATAGAGACATTAAGTGCTTCGCAGATAGTGGAATTATCCACAACATTCTAAGGAACCGGCAACTATCTTTGGATTAAGTGTCTTTGTAAATCTTCTGTGACTATAACAATTGAATCATACCGGTCATTCAGGGACGCGGTTTAACTTAAATCTTGATGCCTCATGGCACCATGATCAACGTCACATATGCCCTCTATGCATTGAGAGGCAGCCGAACCATGTTGAGCTTTAAAGACATTCATGCTAATAGTTTTCATTTGAAAACACATTGTGAGAATGAATAAGAATTCTTTTGTGTATACATTCTCATGAATGCAGACTGAAATGCATCTTAGAAAAATTTATAAGTCAATCTAGTAGACTGTATGTCACTATGATTCGAATATCGAATCACATATTGTCGCCAAACATGACATTTGGGACACCGACTCATATAAGCTTTAGTTTGACCAAATCGGTCATCCTAGAAGAGACATAATGGTCCAAATTTTGAGAATTTCTCATGGACATCCATTCTTCCGCTCAAAACGAAGACATTTGGGATCTAGCTTCTCCATGAATCATGATGTTGATGCCACGGTTGTAAATGGCGGCACCCAAACACGACTCCAACTTCCTGGAGGTCGTCCGATCAATTCTTCAAGCAATTGAGGTACACCGACCTTCCCTCGATGTCACATTGGCCCCCTGCAATGCTCATTGCTCATTTTGAAAGCCTATTCTTTAGCTAAATTAGGAGTGAGACCCTCCTACGCTAAATGACACAAAAGTGAATATTTCATTCTTACATCAAACTATGTAGATAGATACAACCAACTTGCGGAGACCTTTTTATGCTTTATGGTTTTGATTGAAGTGATAACACACTGGTCACATGTTACACTATTATCTACTGTGTATGCTGCTTATACTTCTACGGGCTCACTACATTCTTTAAAAAAGTTTATCGGGCTATAATTTGAAGTGTCCTGTACCTCATGTTCACACGCAATATGGTCTCACCAAGGCTATGACTAAGCAACTTTAGCTTGTCACTCGAACATTATTGATGCGCACCAATCTTTCTATTGCGTCTTGGGGCTATACAATATTTGCATGCAGCTTTACTATTCATCTACGACCCACCATCATTGAATATTTTTGTACTACAACTCGTGACCATGTATGAGAATTGACATGACATTGCAATCCTTGAGCTCGGCAGGATTGAAACAGATCTCCAATCTTTGAGCTCGGCTAGATGTTATTTCTAGGTGTCAAATCACATTGTCACTGCGTATAATGATGGGTCATTTGAGATGAATAAGTACTTAAGTTCGTTGGATATGAACCTCCGACTATTTAATCCGCCTATATAGAAACCTTGTCAGGCGATATCTTTCACTGCTATATTGTGGATTGTCACTTTGATGAGACAGTATTCCCGTCGTTAGGAGGAGATAAGAACACAAGTGTTCAAGTGGAATGACGTGAATTGTCATGGTTTATCCCCACTAAGTCTCATCTTGATCTCAAATTCTTAAAGTGTAAAGTGACGAGATCACATGCTGCAAATATGTCTGCATGGATTGATGTCCTATCAAGAGGACATGGCGCGACCAAAAGAAGTTGGTCTTGGCGCCATCATCATGGATGGTGATATGGTGATGCCATATAGTGGCAAAATTGCTGTCATAAGGCCGTGTGGCTCCCCAAAAGGAGGGAGGCCCTAAGGTTGGATATTTTATCGCACTAGGAAGAAAGCGAGCTTGGCACAACTTGATCCATTGATCAGTGATACTCAAATCCATCTCATGAAGTTTGAATTGTGACTATTGTTGGGGGACGCCTAAATGTCAAATCCAATCCATATAGAGATCTCTACAAGTATTACACTAGTGTACATGAGGACGTGAGATAATGAGTCTACTATCGAACCATCCTTCATTCATAGATATCGAATTAGTTGATTGGCCTAATGGAAAGATGCGATCCAACATTAACAAAGAGATAAGTCTTTAGGCAGGTGATGCAGACGCCGTAAGCTAAACCCTATCAACAATGTATTTGTTAGATATCATAGTGAGAAAAAAAGCTTAGACTCACCTTATGGCGCAAGGTCTCTCACTAACATGCACTAAGGTCGACTACGATGAGATATGCTTTCGTAATGGATGTCATTACACTCCACTACTTTGTTAGTTTGGTAATGTCTTTGCATGTTCATTTCGGATTTTCATGGACTCTTGATTGAACAAGAGATGCCAATATGTATCAACATCTGAAGTTAGAATAAAAAGATCTTGGGAAGACACGGTCTCGACAAGACACTCGATGACTGTATTGATGATGATTTTCCATCAATCGGCTTAGGCGATCTATAACTAGTGATGCCTACATATACTCCCATGATTAGTAAAGGTCTTTACTCTAAAGTGACTTCCGTTGTTTTGTCTAAAGCAAGATGACAATCTACGTACGACAAGACGCATCAATGTACTCAAATAATAAGAAAAACTTGACATCTCATTCTCTTTGAAAGGTTGTAAAGCTAAGGTTGATTTGGAAGGGATATGGTGAATTATGTCTTAGCATGTTCATTTCGGATTTTCATGGACTCTTGATTGAACAAGAGATGCCAATATGTATCAACATCTGAAGTTAGAATGAAAAGATCTTGGGAAGACATGGTCTCGACAAGGCACTCGATGACTGTATTGATGATGATTTTCCATCAATCGGTTTTGGCGATCTATAACTAGTGATGCCTACATATACTCCCATGATTAGTAAAGGTCTTTACTCTAAAGTGACTTTCGTTGTTTTGTCTAAAGCAAGATGACAATCTACGTACAACAAGACGCATCAATGTACTCAAATAATAAGAAAAACTTGACATCTCATTCTCTTTGAAAGGTTGTAAAGCTAAGTGTAGCTATACGCCCATGCAATGCCAATGTAATGGTAGTAACTCCTTTTTCAATACTTAATGGTATAAAAGGTTAAGGCTTATTATATCTCTACATAAGAAAGACACATCAATAGCGAAATCAGAATCTTTCAAGTTTTGTAGATCAACTTCCACGGGACTTACAAGAAATCTCACTCACTGGAAAATGATGATATTTGTACCATCGAAAATGTCTATGTTGATCAACCATTTCGTAGGGACATCAACCATTTGATCATATCTATCATATTGAGTGAGTTATGGCCATTTTCGTAAAGTAGAACGAATTTGTCCTAGAATCTGATTTTGGCAAAACAGTCAACTTCGACTGGACTTTATCAACAACTCCTGATGAACCAGAATGTGTGTAATATATGGTTGGAAAACTAAAGGAGTGTAGTTTCCAAAACCATTTATGGTTCATTCATACGTATTTCCTAGAGGAATTTACGGTTGTTCTAGTAACTGAAGGTCATGCTGCGCGGTAATCTAATTTCCTGCATGAACTTATGTTTTGAGTTCATAAGAGGTCGCTTGTCCTCAAGATCTAAGTGTAAAAGATCATGTTTAAGGACAATACGGCATGATCTAGTTAATCATTGTCCAATACCACATTGGAAGACATGTTAAAGAGCATTGACATGTTAAGTTATTGAAATTTTCGTGATTAGTAAGAATCAGGAAGAGCCCTATGATTGATGTAAAGATCAGGGGGAGGTGCAAACTTTAGGGGGAGTCTAGCACATACATACATGTCACTATCAAATGTGAAGGGTGCGTTGTACTCTTTTTCTCCTACGATCAATGTTCAGTTTTTCTCCAAAAGGGTTTTTGTGACGAGACAACAAATCAGCATCATCGGCATATCAGCGCGTGGCACAATGGAGAGTGTTCTAAGATATTATGTATCTTTTTAGATATTCTTTATGTGTGCCTTGACCTTATGTCATTATGATATGTAGTTTGACTAGATCTATGTATTCATTATCCTTACCATATTGTTATTATGTAATTCTCTATATAAATGGTTCCTATCAATGAATAAGATGATGATTTCTCTATTCTCTTGCTATCTCTCTTTCTCTACACTTTACCCTTCATCACATCCAATCTTCATTAATGCTAATTAAGTTGAATTGAACCCTCTCGCCCCTAGCTAGCTATGCTGGAAGCAAATATGCTAAGCCCCAAAACCCAGTACGTGCCAAACTTGTGCCACAAATGAAAATTCGACACATCGTCACTCTCCCAACACCTCTCTAACTCTGTCAACTTTCGCAAAAAAAAAAAGTAATAAAATTTGAGAAAAAAAATTTTCTTCTTGCTTCTCTCTGCAAAGTTTCAAACCCAAATTTAGCATCACACAAGGTTGTTTCTTCATCAGTTCATCCACCTCAACCACCGCCGTCTGATCTCTGGGCCCAATCCCACAACCCTATCTCCTCCACCTCTTCTCCTACCCTCTCCGACCAACACCTTCGCGGCCTCGACCAAAATCTCTTCTATCCCTTGTCTAAGATGGTTGATTGCTAAGTCCAGGAACAACAATCATAGATTTCTGACGAATTAAAAAGAAGATGGGTTGGGTTGTTGCAAAAGTGTAGAGAAAGATGGAGAGAAGAAGAATTGACAAAGGAATAGGAAAGAGTTGAAGTGATATGATTTATCTTTTTTTTTTTAATTAAAAAAGAAGCTGAAAAAAATTAAGTTAACAGTGTTAATCTCTATTAGGTTAGTGGACAGATGCCACGACATGAGGGATAGGCATAGGTTTGACACATGATTTTTGGGCATAGGTGATTTACTTCCAACTACGCCATTGCATACCAACATTAGCCTTTTTATTTATTTATTTATTTATTTATTTATTTATTTATTTATTTATCGTGGTCCATGTGCCCCGTAACCAACAATCTCCACCCACACTCTTACCTTAGAGATAAACATTTGGAGAATTTGGTAATACAAAAAACACAGGCCACCAAAAAATTAAAAAATTAAAAATTCTCCTAATGTTATATACCTCGTTGCTAGAAATCATGGTTTATTGAATTGAAATGAACAAAGACAGAGAAGTAGAACGCAGAGAAGAGATAAAGGTTACATCTTGTATTACTTGATTGGAACAATTACATCTCATGGCATATATATGTAGGGGTTTAATAGACAATGACTAATCTAGCCTTACTCTCTTAACACCCTCCCTCAACCATATGCTTGGTAACAAGCATAATGGTTGCCGCAAAGATACAACCAACAATTTAACATGATGTAGAACATATTAACATCCCAAAAAAAAAAAACCCCGTATTCTGAAATCAAACTTCCAACTTCCATTGTGTCTTTAGGCTGATAGAGGAAAGAGCTTGCTCGAAATTTTCATAGGTCATAATGGATGAGAGACTGGCAGTAGTGCACAATATGAAGAACAATCCCAGCACAGCAGCAAACTATAGAAAAGCTGAAAGATTCAAACTGAAACTGCATATTAATTGTTTTTTTTTTTTTAGAAAACTGAACTGTATAAAATTGAAGAGCAGCATATATGACACAGGGATAACTTGAAGCTTGTTTACCACTTTAACTTGTATATCTGAAACACTAGCTTGCACTCTACCAACAACCATATAAGGCTTCTTGCACAAACATGTAGAATTCTGCCTTAATTATCAACTCCATAACCAGCAACTCATCTCTACATCATCTCTACTTTGCATAACCTCATCTCTACTAGGGAATTCATCCAACCACCATAGCAGCAATATAACCACACAAGTAGGCACAGCAAATTCCATAGCAAATTCCAAATTCCTCATCAAATATGGAAACCTCCTCCAAACTTAACACAACCAGCACATAGAGCCATACAACCAATTTATAATCCAACTTGCCAAGCCAATTCACCAGACCAAAAAGAAAATATAAAACTGCTTCATCACCTTTTCTTTGGTTGATGGCAAACACAAACTTTGATATAAAAGAAAAATGGCAAACTGATGATACTGACAGAGCAAATTAAACCAGAAATCAATTCCACAAATCCAATGTTAGGGTGGAAAACTTGGAGGATATTACCAATTCTGTTGAAAAATCTAATGCTCACTGAGGTGGGTGCCTGAGAAATTGATAAGCCAAAGCACAAATCGGAAGCTATTGATGCTCACTCTAGATATCAGTGAGTGATACTAAAGCAACCATCGGCAGATGAAGCACATATTACTAGCATGGAATACTGCAGAATGTCTGAGGCAAATTTCAATTGAATGCAGCAACTTCCAAATATCAGAGTAATCAGAAACTACTTCACCAAATTCAGACATGCACTTCACACTAGAGCCATAGAACCAATCGATAATCCAAATCATCAAGCCACACTCACCAGTCCACAAACAAAAAGAAAATATAAACTGCTTCGTCACCTTCTCTTTTGGTTGACGGCAGACAACAAACTTTGATAAGAAATAAAACTGGAAAACTGATGACTTGTAGCATAACAACGTAGAACACAAAGAGAATTCATGATTCAAGTGAGTGCGATGACCCGAATCGATAAAGAAGTTATCAAATCCTCTATAATTGGAGCCAAAGCATGGATAGAAAATCACCATCTCAATAATAGCACCCAGATACATCCTCAAATCTCCATCTCAAATCAAAGATCTCAAACTTCATCTAAGCAATAAAAACGAAGAGGAGAGAGAGACTTGTACCGAATCGGAAGGATTAGAACAACCCAGACACAGACGAAGAAAGAAATATGCCGGCTGAGCTTTCGCCGTCGACGCAACAATGAAGAATCGCTCCAGATCTGAAGCCCAAATCGAACTCGAAATCTTATCTCCTTTCTTTGATGAAGTCGCACATGGCTCCGTTGGAGGACTGCTTGGCTTGGATTGACAACGAAAAGAACGGCATCGAAAGACTGAGGAACCGATATGCTACTGAGGCTGGGCTAGGGATTTTAAAATTGGGGGAAAGCTGAAATCTAAGAGAAAATGCGGAAGCAAAGATAAAATCAGAAACACATAGCCACAGATCGTGACCATGGCTCTGATACCATGCTAGAAATCATGGTTTATTGAATTGAAATGAACAAAGACAGAGAAGTAGAACGCAGAGAAGAGATAAAGGCTACATCTTGTATTACTTGATTGGAACAATTACATCTCATGGCATATATATGTAGGGGTTTAATAGACAATGACTAATCTAGCCTTACTCTCTTAACACTCGTCATATGTTATTTCCTTTAACTGCAGGGTACTTATCTCAGCCTTACTCTCTTAACACTCGTCATATGTTATTTCCTTTAACTGCAGGGTACTTATCTCAGCATGCAGCTGGACGTTGCAAGCTAGGAAAAGACGAAGAACTAGAGATTCGGGTAACCCAAAATCATAGTCGATTCTGAAGTGACCAATATTAATTTTATTAATATAGTGGCAATTGCCATGCAAATTAAGAATAAGATAAGATGAATCAATTTCCGATACCAGGAAAAAAAAAAAAAGAAGAAAGCTCCAGGAAAATATTTAACCGGCCAACTCAATTATTTTGCCACTCATGGTTAAGAGTAATGCTATGTGAACCATCTTTTGGTGAACCACCTAGAGCTCACCTTATGTGACAAGCTAACGTGACATATCCACGTCATCAATATAAGATTTCTAATATTTTAAATTTCTGTTTTTTATTATTAATTACAAAATCTCATTTTTCATTTTGTATTTTTTTTTTCAATCTTATAAGAAATTTTGTAATTAATAATAAAAAACAGAAATTTAAAATATTAGAAATCTTATATTGATGACATGGATATGTCACGTCAGCTTGCCACATAAGGTGGGTTCTAGGTGGTTCACCTAGCATTACTCCATAGTTAATAGTGCTGCAACCTCTGACTTCAAAGTTCATGAACATTTCTAATTCTTCCCAAAAGTTAAAAACGCCAGTTTGGAGAAATTCAGATATGTCGAGTTGCCCTCCATTCAGATCCATTATCCAATAGTTCCAGGGCATAGCGTCATCATTGAGATCGTCCCCGGTTGGTTGAACATTGTTTGCCACGCCTCTGATTCAGACTCCCACTCCGGCACTCATTGTAGTACTATTATCTGTATCACGACGCTGATGCTGATGATCTTCTTCTACATTAATATTACTGGCAAAACACATCAATCCTCCTCCTCCTCCTCCAGGAACTTCATTGCATTTGGTCGGATGTGGATGACCATTGTCGACCTCAATGGGGGATGACAAGCTCTCCTTGGCAATCTCGTTTCTCGGCACTTCTGGTTTCTATCTTTTTTCTTCTGCCAGCTTCTTACTTAGAGTGGAGATCCAGTAGTTCTTTATTTTATTGTCAGTTCGACCCGGAATCCTTCCTGCTATCAATGACCACCTGCACAAGTTTACTTTGTATGAAGCTCTGAAATGTGGCTAGTAGATTTTCTTTGAATTCTAAAAAATAAAAAAATAAAAAAATGAAACCTAATTTTGATAAAATATGCAAATGTTCGTAAGTATAATTACGAATACTAAGCTTAAATTTAAAATTAGATCTGCGGGACTTGCATGATAAGAGGAAGAAATTTATTATATATATTAGTACCTTTTGCCTACGAGTTTGTGCATCCTGATAATTAGATCTTCTTCATCTTCCCTAATGTTGCCATGCTTGATATCGGGCTTTAGATAATTCAACCATCTCAGTCTCACACTCCTCCCACATCTCCCCAGACCTGCACACGCAGTTAAACAATGATTAATTAAGCAACCAATCAATCCATTCGCTACTGGTGTAAATTTGTAATTCTGGCTTCCAATACATGCATGCGAATTCCGCGTAAGCTACACAGGGCCGTCGTTAATTAACTGAATTGATTGAATAATTTCAGAAACAATGGCGATTACAATTATTTATTTATCACAACGCTGTATGTCTGTCGTTGATACCAAAAAGAAAGGAAAAAAGAAGAAAATGATTACAAAAATAAGAAATAAAAATAAAATAATAATACTTTTTTTATGCTACATGCATAATATTTTTGAGTTCAACTGTGACTATTGCAAACAGCTGGACAACAAAGTCCAATACGAACTCAATCTTCCAAACCGTGCACTCTATATAAAGAGACACAGAGAAAGACAGAAAGGGGACGGGGAGGCGAAGCAAAAAGCAGGGAACAAGAGAAAGGCAGAAGCAGGCGGAGTCAACACAGACAAGAACAAAAGAGGAGAAGAAGGAGAAGAAGGAGAAGAGAACAAGCGAAGCAAAAAGCAGAAAGAGAGAGGAAAAGAAGCGGCGAGCCAACAAGAAGGTGGAGCCCACACTCTAACTCTCTTTATTTCTTTTGCAGTATCTCTATCCTTCGGCCTCGTTCCTTACTCCGTCGGAAGCCTGCAAGCCATCTCCCCTAAGGCGAGACGACCACGCGAGGTAGTCACCAAAAAGAAAGCGAGATGACCTCGCCCCCGCCTCCTCTTGCTGCAATAAATATATGGTCGCTCGGCCCTTACTCTTGTACACATGGCCTTGCGATTCGCATAACGAGCCGTACAAGAGAAGGAAACAAGCATTCCAGGCGAGTTTGAAGACCAGGCCGCTCGGCCCTTACTCTTGTACATAAGGCCTTGCGCTTCACATAACAAGTCGTACAAGAGAAGAAAACAAGCATTCTTGCTAAAACATTATCAGGCGATCTAGATAGCAGTCTGCATGCAAGATGACCTCACAGGGAAGTTGAAAACTTAAAGCAAAAGCCTTAAGGCAAGGTGTCTTTGAGTTCTAGGCGAGGTGAACTAGGATGGCCTCACAAGACTGGAAGTCCAGGCGAGCCAGGTGACTTCACATCAAAGCAGTGGCGAGATGACATTCACTTTAAAGCATGAACCCTAAGGGGTGGCGAGATGACATTCGCGTCAAAGCAGAAATCCTAAGGGGTGGCGAGGTGACTTCACATCAAAGAAGAGACCCTAAGGGGTGGCAAGATGACATTCGCGTCAAGCATGAACCCTAAGGGGTGGTGAGATGACATTCGCGTCAAAGCATGAACCCTAAGGGGTGGCGAGATGACATTCACGTCAAAGCATGAACCCTAAGGGGTGGCGAGATGACATTCGCGTTAAAGTAGAAACCCTAAGGGGTGGCGAGGTGACCTCACATCGAAACAGGAACCCTAAGGGGTGGCGAGGTGATTTCGCGACAGAGCAGACATTCAGACAACATGGTCTCTCACAAAATTGGAAGTTCGGGTGGCGAGATGATGTCACGTAATTGGAAGTCCAGGCGAGGCGAGATGACGTCACAGGCAAGGCGAGATCCCTCCATGCAGAAGATGAAGCAAGTCGCGGAGTCCGCTCACAAACATACACGCGGAGTCCGCTCACCAGCATCCACGCGGAGTCCGCTCACAAGTATACACACGGACTCCGCTCACAAGTATACGCACGGAGTCTGCATGAAGGGGGAATCCGCTTACACACCGAGGCTGGAATTTCAGGAATCACCTACGCCCCAAACAAGGATTGTGGCCAAAACCATTCAAGCCTTTTGTCACACTGCTGCATCACCCATTCCTGGTGTCCAAATTAAATCAACAGACACTGTACCAAATTGGGTGTCCACAAGAAATACAGTTAACGGATTCAAAGTACATATGTTAAACCAAAAGCCAGCATTAAGCCACAAAGGCTACAAACCTCTTATGAACTACGGTCAGTTTGATCCCACAAAGGGGTACGTAGGTAGTCTAGCAACCCACTAAACGCAACTATAATTCAAAACAGAATCCCTGACACCACCAGTTAAATTCATCCAGTCCAAATGACTTCGGCCAAACTCCTGAAGCACCAGAAAATCAAATTCATAACCAAACCTCTTGAATTACGAGTGACTTGATCCTCTCCAGAGTACGTAGGCAACCCATTCCCAAATGTGGGTGCAGTCATAAAAACAAACAAACCTACAATGGTCTCTTGGTAAACGGAATCAAAAGGTGTTCCCTTGTAACAAAAAATTGTAATTAAGAGACACATTCTGTCTTGAATGGGTTGAACCAGACATAATTAAAACTCTATCTTAGTTAATAAGATATGATAAAATTGTGTTGGGTATATATGTATTTACAATTTTTGCTTAACAATGTCGAAAGTGAATATATATATGAAGGAAATTATGAACTTGCCGATCTCCTTTGCTATTTTGCCCCATTTGCCTGGACCGTGCTTCTTGACATAGTCCTTCAGAATTTGATCTTCGCGAGCAGACCACTTTCCTTTTTTCTTTGCCTCTTCGAGACCAGAGGTTTTTCCCATTTCTCGCTCGACGGATTACTTCGTTTTATTCTCGCTCGACAGAAGCCACAGGGTAGTTATTTCAGCATGCAGCTGGACGTTGCAAGCTAGAAAAAGAGGAAGAACTATAGAGATTCGGGTAACCCGCAGGGGCACCTTGCACAGAATAGCTCTGTTAGATATGTTGGACGAAGAGGTATATACCGTATATATAATATGTAGTGCTAGTTATCTCACAGTAACAAGAGGCTACTCGATTATTTATAACAAATAATTCTTTCCATTTTATTCTAGTTCACTCTATTCCAGCATTTCATGAAAACTAAATTATGTTAGATGTGCTTCATCAAATGTATGATGGACTGACGTTCGGTGAGAAACAGCAACAATAATTGAACTATTGAAGGGTCTACTGTGTTATAATGTGCAAGAATGAATATATATATATACACACACAGTCCGTCTCAGCTGCAGACGTCCGGACGAGTTTTCCGTCCGGATTTCCGTCATTTCTCCACCATTCCAGTGCCGGTGACGCCATTTCTCCACCATTCCAGCACTGGTGACGCCATTTCTTCTCCCCGACGTGATCCCAGACCTCCCTCGACGGTATTGGAATGAAGAAGAAGGCCGGGGAGATCGCGATAAGAGGTCTGTAGCAATCTCACTCAGAACTTCAAGACCGATCATGGTGGACCTCCGATCGTGATCTCTCCGGCCTTCTTCTTCATTCCAACACCATCGGGGGAGGTCTGGGATCACGTCGGCACTGGAATAGTGGAGAAACGGTGGAAATCCGGATGAAAAACCCGTCCGGACGTCCACAGCTGAGAAAACCCATATATATATATATACACACACACACAGATTTTTTCAGGTGCGGATGTCCGCATTTATTCTTACTATGCGGATTTTCACTTTACACTTACTTTTCAATCGAATTTTCACATCTCCACCACCTAGTCTTTAGATACTAATGTATAGATCATCTCTGCAAAATTTCAGCCAATTTGGTTATTATTAAGGCACTCAAACTCGATTTAACCAATGCATGAACATAATTGAACCGTTTATGTTTATAACAGAAAAACGCAGTTTTGAGTTGAGTGCCTTAATAATAACCAAATTGGTTGAAATTTTGCAGAGATAATCTATACATTAGTATCTAAATACTAAACGGTGGAGATGTGAAAATTTGATTGAAAAGTGAGTGTAAAGTGAAAATCTGCACCGTAAGAATAAATACGGACGTCTGCAGCTGAATATATATATATATATATATATATATATTCACAGTCCAGATCAGAGGCAGACTTCTGCACGCCCTTAAAGTGCTGACGTCCCTCCCTTCTCCACCGTACGGCTCCGACGACGGCGCGCCTCCACTCTAATGGCCTCTAGCAGCGTCCCCGATCACTTTCCCTCCCCGGCGCGCCTCCACTCTAATTCCAGTTTACGGGCTGTGCAGACGTCCTCTTTGGAACTGCTTCGCATATATATACACAATTTCCATCCACAGAGGGACACCGTTTTGAAATTAAAGTGTGAGACTCATTATTTAGCTCACTTTTACTTTTAGGACAAATTTTCATATCTCCACCATTCAGTGTCGAGAACATAGTGTGTAGATTATTCATGCAAAATTTCATTTAATTTAGATATTATTTGGGTACCGAATTAGATAAAGTGAATTAACAGAATAAAATTTGTCAAAAAGAGACCATTCGTGTAAATCGTAATTACGAAAGCTTAAATGATCTTCAAATCAGATGAAACTTTGTAAGAATTATCTGTTGATTCATTAACATTTGGATATAAATTGTGGTGCTGGTGCAGCAGAACGTACTTTTTGGTTTTCTAGATTCTAGAATCGTAATTTAAGGGTCTTGCTTAGCACATGTCACTCTTTTTATATAACTAATATCAGTTCATGATGGTAAGGACAAGTTTCAAAATTCCTTCTTTTGTTTTTTTTTTGTTTTTTTTGATGCGTCCTAAATTCCTTGTTACTGAATCTCAGTTCTTGATTCGCTTGGAATAAGATATTTTTATAATTTTTAGAACTCTTCTGGTAATTAACGTTGTACGTTGGTAGCAATGAAACAGTGGATTTTCAATTTTTCATATAAATTGGACGTACACTACGAATAACGAAACCCTTGCCTTTGTTGTATATATATGGTAGAAGTAGTGATCGATGAAGAGATTCCATAGATATTTGCATATATATGCATGTAGTGCCATTTGCCCGTTTCTGCAGGTGCGAAACAAATACTGCTTTTAAGAACTTTTGTCTTCAACTAAGTGCAGACTGGTCCAGTACGTCTCTTCAGTATGTGCTAAAGAACAAGCAAATGCTCCAGTTGTTTGGGAACCATGCAACCATTTCATTATCCCAGATTCTCGATCCACACATTCACATGTTGAGCCTTTACTAGTAGCTGGCATGTTTTAGTCTTTTTCTGGGGAAAAAGATGCTGCAACCTTACGGGTGCCTCAATGTGTTTTGCGCGGGATGGAAAACCCCATTTTTCCTTCGTTTTTTTTTCCGGGCATGGAGTTGTGGTCTGGATCGATGCCCTCCAATCCCCTCCATTGCTATTGTATTTTTATTCCTCACGCTATCTGTTTACTTGTATATTATTTGTGAGGAGACAGAAATTAATGTGAATGGGGGACTGTTTGGGAGAAAACTTCAAAAGTTACATTTATGCAGTCATTTACAGAAATATGCACAATTATGAATGAACTTCTACGAGCTTATTCATATGACTTAATTTGGGTTTTACTTCACGATTAATACTACTTAAAACAAGAATGCGGATGACAAAAGTGGTTTCACCCTTCAAGATCATATCTCAACCATTTATTTCATGTGTTCAAAATTGTACTTAAAAAAGACAATTAGGGTTTTGGTTTTAGTTAAGCAATGAAGTGAACATGACAAGTTTCATCAGTTATTTTTCTAGCTCTCTCGATCGATATCTACTGTAGCTCACTTTGTGACGTTGGTTGATGTCATTATGTACGTAACATCACTACACGAACAAAAAGAATAGCTCATATGCTTACGTTCGTACAAACCACCCTACTTAAATTTGTCTCCAAACAATAGATATATGTGGATGACATGTGATTTCACATCGCTAGCTTTCTGTCTTTGACAAATTCTAGTTTTTGTTTTTGTTTTTATTTTTGTTTTGAGCACATAATTGAGCATACAAAAATTTGATGAATTAGAAGATTAAATAATTTCAAATAATAATTAAGTGACCCTCATAAGATCATAGTCCTTAACATTCCCTTGCTAAGGTAATGAAGAAAATTTGAGGAAAGGTTCTGTTCCAATCAATTCAACAAGGTAGTTTCTTATTAGTAGGGAGATGTATATGATTTCCAGGTTCTTGACATGAACAAGTGTCACGCATGTAGAGGTGAAGCTAGAGATTTTTTTTCATCAACATCACACCGTTTCCTCACTGGAAATCTTGACCAGGCCAGTACTGGATTCTGGTGCATGATTGATAGATGAAGTTAGAAAATTAGTTAGGCAACATATTGAAATAATTCGTAAGGAGTTATGTCTGTCTTAGCTCTTTGATTGACACCTAAATTTCCAGCATCCCTTACTATTATGGAAGCATACGAAACAATGAATCCAAGTAAACCCAAAAACCCTATCAACTATGTCGAACAACCAGCCACGGTCATCTGAACAGCACCATAGCAGTAGAGTCACCAACACCCGATTGTTGACACTTTTTGAAGTGAACAAATTGCAATTGATTAATTTCATTGATAGGAAAATTACAATATATATGAGTAAAACTTTTAATTAGTTGATTCTAAAGTGATCAATAATCTTATTACTAATATAGTGGCCGGCGCTGCCATGCAAATCAAGAATGAATATATGCAAGAATCAATATTTCCGATACGGAAAGAAAAACAAGAAGCTCGGGAAGATATTTAACCACCCTAATTATTTGGCCACTCATAGTTAATGGTGCTGCAACCTCCGACTCCAAAGTTCATGACCATATCTGATTCTTCCCAAAAGTTCGAAAAGTCAGTTTGGAGAAATTCAGATAGGTCGAGTTGCCCTTCGTTCAGATCCATTATCCAATTGTTCCAGGGCATAGCGTCATCATTGAGATCGTCCCCGGTTGGTTGAACATTGTTTGCCACGCCTCTGATTCGGACTCCTACTCCGGCACTCATTGTAGTACTATTATCTGTATCACGACGCTGATGCTGATGATCTTCTTCTACATTAACATTACTGGCAAAACACATCAATCCTCCTCCTCCTCCTCCTCCAGGAACTTCATTGCATTTGGTCGGATGTGGATGACCATCGTCGACCTCAATGGGGGATGGCAAGCTCTCCTTGGCAATCTCGTTTCTCGGCACTTCTGGTTTCTTTCTTTTTTCTTCTGCCAGCTTCTTACTTAGAGTGGAGATCCAGTAGTTCTTTATTTCATTGTCAGTTCGACCCGGAATCCTTCCTGCTATCAATGACCACCTGCACAAGTCTACTTTGTATTAAGCTCTGAAATGAGGCAAGTAGATTTTCTTTGAATTCTAAAAAATAAAAAAATAAAAAAAATGAAACCTAATTTTGATAAAATACGCAAATGTTCGTAAGTATAATTATGAATACTAAGCTTAAATTTAAAATTAGATCTGCGGGACTTGCATGATAAGAGGAAGAAATTTATTATATTAGTACCTTTTGCCTACGAGTTTGTGCATCCTGATAATTAGATCTTCTTCATCTTCCCTAATGTTGCCATGCTTGATATCGGGCCTTAGATAATTCAACCATCTCAGTCTCACACTCTTCCCACATCTCCCCAGACCTGCACACGCAGTTAATTAACCAATGATTAATTAAGCAACCAATTTACCAATTAATCCATTCGCTACTGGTGTAAATTTGTAATTTTGGCTTCCCATACATGCATGTGAATTCCGCGTAAGCTACACAGGGACGTCGGTAATTAATTGAATTAATTGAAAATTTCAGAAACAATGGCGATTACATTATTGATTTATTAAGCACAACGATGTATGTCGAAAGTAAATATATATAAAGGAAATTATGAACTTGCCAATCGCCTTTGCTATTTTGCCCCATTTGCCTGGACCGTGGTTCTTGACGTAGTCCTTGAGAATCTGGTCTTCGCCAGCAGACCATTTTCCTTTCTTCTTTCCTTCCTTTTCGAAACCAGATGTTTTTCCCATTTCTCGCTCGACAGATTACTTCTTCTTCTTCTCGATCGCTCGACAGAAGCCACAGGGTAGTTATCTCAGCATGCAGCTGGACGTTGCAAGCTAGAAAAAGACGAAGAACTATAGAGATTCGGGTAACCCGCAATGGCACCTTGCACAGAATAGCTCTGTTAGATATGTTGGACGAAGAGGTATATACCGTATATATAATATGTAGTGCTAGTTATCTCACAGTAACAAGAGGCTAGCTACTCGATTATTTATAACAAATAATTCTTTCCATTTTATTCTAGTTCACTCTATTCTAGCATTTCATGAAAACTAAATTCTGCCAGATGTGCTTAATCAAATGTATGATGGAGTAACGTACGGTGAGAAACAGCAAAGGGTCTACTGTGTTATAACTAGAGTTGATACCCGTGCCAAGGTATAGAATCCACATTATACATATTTCACAAATGTATAAGAGTCATCACAAAAACAATCTTTATATAACAAAATATATAGTCTTGTGTTATACATTTCTATAAAAAATATAAATGTTTCAATTGTTTTGATTTGTATGTATATAAAACAGAAGAGAAAATGACAGAAATAGTTTTGTGAAACAGCGGGATAATAGATTAAAGGGTATTGCTATTAATACACTCATTTTTGTTATTAATATACCCCATCTATTTTCCTATCCACACATTTTTATTTTATTTACAAATTTATTACTTGAATTTAATTGATGATTGGTTGTCACTATATATAGGGTGTGTTAATAGCAAAAATAAGTGTGTTAATAGCATCACACATAAATTATTACGGTAATATATTAATATCTCTAGACTCTTCTGCTTTATGAGAAATGTTGGTGCTACTTCAAGAAGATTCTATAGAGTGAGAAAGATGAAGAAATGTTAGGCGAAAGAGAGCGAGAAGCGGCGAAAAAAAATATAATTTATACTTATAGTTGAAACGAAGGGTAAATACAAAATTACACAGCCCATCAACAGGGTAAAAGGTCTGCACACTGTGGTGTCAACATCGTTCTTGATACTTGACGATGAAAATCGTACTGATTATATATATATATATATAGGATTAATGACAGTATTGTGGTTTTCTAAAAACAGTAGAGGCGAAATGGTTAGCACACAAAAATGCACTGTTCACTTGTTTGTGAACAGTCGACCATCCTTTAGCATAATATCCACATTATGCATATTCTACATATGTATAAGAGCTATCACAAAAACAACCTTTATACAACAAAATATCTGGCTAGTCTTGTGTTATACCCAAAATATAAATGTTCAAATTGTTTTGATTTGTATGTATACAAAGCAGAAGAGAAAATGACAGAAATAGTTTCATAAAACAACAAGGTAGTAAATTATCACGGTAATATATTAATATCTCTAGACTCTTCTGTTTTTTTAGCATTGTTGGAGCTATTTTGAGACGAGTCTAGAGAGTGAGAAAGATGGAGAAATGTTGGGTGAGAGAGAGAGAGAGAGCGAGAAGTGGCGGAAAAAAAATACATAGAGTTGAAACAAAAGGTAAATACATAATTACACAGCCCATTAGCAGGGTAAAAAGGTCTGCACACTGTTTACAGTGCTTATAAATAGTTAACCAAGCAATAGTATATAGGCACAAAACAGAACAATAGTGAAAGAGATGAAACGAAGCGGCGATATTCTCTGAGATACAAAGACAGAGAGACGGGAGAAATAAAAATAAAGAAGATCTGAAAAGGCAAAATCAATCGGGAAGATTTAGGAGGCAGAAGAAAAGTCAAACATGGAGAGCAAAAAATTCTTTGCCGATAGAGAGCCTATCTAGAAAAATCTAAATTACCTGTTTCAGAACCAAATAAAAAAAAAATCAGTGTTGTTAATGAACAGTGTTTTCACGCTGTTCACATGTTTATGAACAATCGACTAACAAATGTATATGGTTAAATTGGCACAAAACGGAACAATAGTGAAAGAGATGAAACAAAGCGGCGATATTCTCTGAGATGCAAAGACAGAGAGACAGGAGAAATAAAAATAAAAGAGGTCTGAAGAGACAAGATCGATCTGGAAGATTCAGGAGGCAGAAGAAAAGTCAAAAATGGAGGGCAACAAATTCTTTGCTGAGAGAGCCTATTTAAAAAAATCTAAATTACCTGTTTCAGAACCAAAAAAAAAAAAGGTTCACTGTTGTTAATGAACAGTGTTTTCATGCTGTTCACATGCTTATGAACAGTTGACCAACAAATGTATATAGTTAAATAGGCACACAAAAAAAAGTTCACTTTTTCACTATTCATAAGCTTGTAAACAGTGAAAAAGTTTACTATTCACATGCTTGTGAATAGTTGACCATGTTATAGTATATAGTTAAATGTGCAAGAATCTATATATAAAATAACTATTTAGGCGAGGTAAATAGTTAGGCGAGGGAAAATAACTATGGAGGACGTCCGTCGACTAAGATATTCCTCTGCGACGAAATAGTATTCAGCGTCTAAGTTCCGTAGACTTAACAAATCCTAGGTGACGAATATTGTCCGTCGGTAATTTTTCGTTGCCTTAGTAACTCTTAGGCGACCAAAATTGATTTTCGACATACTCCGTCGACTAAGATATTCCTAGGCAACGACACATTTCCGTCGGTAAGAATGGTCTTAGGCGACGAACTATTTTTCGTCGGCTTAGTAGGTATAGGGCGACGAACGCTGTGACGTTGGCTAAGTAATTCTTAGGGGACGAATATTTCTTTCTTAGCCGACGATTTGTTCCATTGCCTAAGAAATTCCATTATTGCCTGAAACAACGCAGACCGAATATATTTTAGCCAACGCCTTTTGTCTTAGGTGACGGAATATTCCATCAGCTAAGTAAACACATCATCTATACAACTTTTGCCCAGAAGAGAACGCAAAAGAAAGACATAGTTTCTCCCCCCCCCCCCTTCACAAAATTTATCCAATCCAAATCTAGTTTTGGAAGCTTTTCTTCATGAATTTGATCGATTTTCAAGAGTTGATTCTCTCCTAATTGGTATGTAATTACTTTAATTAATCTACTTTCTTCATTTAGGCATATTTTCAGCCAACTTTCAGACGACTTTGCCGGTCCAATTTTGATGGAATATTGCTTACTTGTGAGGATAATATAATTACTGGATATGTGTGTATAATATATTTGTACGTATAATATTATATATGTGTAATGTTTATGTTTACACACACACACACACACACACACACATATATATATATACACGAAAACGATATGAAGCGCACGTGCGCACTATCCTTAAAGTGCGTATGTCCCTCCGTTTGCCACTGTCTGGTGCAGACGACGGCGCGCCTCCATCCTAAAAGACTCCAGCAGCGTCCCCGACCACTTTCCCTCCCCGGCAAGTCCGTTCTTTTCCAGTTTTCCGGCGAGATCACCCAAAACTTCAAATAAAGTCGATTTCGCAGGAAACTGGAATTCAGGGGCTCACCGGAGAGAGAAAATGATCGGGAACGCTGCTGGAGTTCGCTGGGGTGGAGGCGCGCCGTCATCGGCGCCGTATTTTGCAAACGGAGGGAGGTGCGCACTTTAAGCCAGTGCGCACGTGCGCTCCACATCCGGCCTGATATATATATATATATATATATATATCTTTAGCTTTTGTTTGTATGATTTATAATTATGTGAATAATATGTTTATCAAATTTTCGTTTTCATGCAAATCATTTGTGTATTCAAATAATAAAAAATAAAATGATGAATCATGTAAATAAGAATTATAATATTCTTATACATTCATCAATATATTGTTATCCTTAGAAATTTCGTTCGAGAACCATTATATTACGACTGTGTCTAACAAAATGATTTTCGAATTGTTCCATATATGAACAGTTTGGGAGCATATGACATTGAGATTCTATTTGTTGTTGATGAGTTTCGTTTTCGGTTGTGGGTATATATATTTTGACAAGATCTTCCTTTAATATTCCTCGAGTGAATACTAGGTACAGATATTCGTGCACTTGGAGAAATTTTCTCACATATGTGAATTCGAAACGCCGCAACAACAAACGAAATCACAATGTTATGTGCTCTCAAATGGGATAGGGCCTTAACCGGAGGTATAAGGTGAAGATTATTGGAGTAATAAACTCTCAAGTATGAAAAATTATGCTCATATATGTTTAAGTGTAGAAAATTATTGGGAGTCAGAAATTTTATGATTTACTTGATACATCACATCTCTTCCTTGATTTTCTTCCAGTTTGATACTTGGATGTTTGTTTTACTCTTTTCCAGGTCTTTTCTTTACACTGGAATGCTTCCAGTTTTTTGTTATACTTATATATGTTCAAGTGTGGAAAATTATTGGGGGTCAGTAATTTTCCTGACCAAAGCAACCAAAGTTTCTGGATGATTGTTATTACTTATATTCCTTTCAAGAATCCTCTAATGACATAATGGGTTAGAAAACTCTCAAGTATGGAAAATTATTGGGAGTCAGTAATTTTCCTGAACAGAGCAACCAAAGTTTACTGACCCCTAATAACCACCCTGTAACCAAAGAGAACTAAAACTGATAAAAAGATCAAAGGAATAGACCAACAAGCCTCCTCTTATAACATAATGGGGTAGTAAACTCTCAAGTATGGAAAATTATTGGGGGTCAGTAATTTTTCTGAACAGAGCAACCAAAGTTTACTGACCCCCAAGAATCACCCTGTAACAAAAAAAATGAAACTGACAACCAAAGATAACTAAAACTGATTGAAAGATCAAAGGAATAGACCAAAATAAAAGAACAAGTTTTGGCATTGAAATTCAAGATCATTCATATGTTCTTGCAACACTACCAAAATACTACATATTTTCATATTTTTCAAGATCCTACATCTAAAGTGGCACTAATCTTTTTTCTATATTGATGTCCATGAACTTTAGTAGCATATTCTTCCTCATTTCATTACCACCATCTTCTGTCAGTTTTTTCCCATGACATAAGCTCTCTATAATGTGGAGCAAAAATGGTCCACAGTCTGACCTGCAATGTATTAAGAAACAGTGTTACTAAATTTTTGATACCAATAAAATAGACAAGTAATTTATGACCCTAATAAAACAGTTTAAAGGAAGTTTAAAGGTACTTACGATGTTTTTTTTTTGCCGCGAGCAGGATAAGACATCAATCAGATAGTATCTTGCTTGATGAACGTTTTGGTCCAACATCCATCTTCTTGTTCATTTCTCTTTAGCACTCATCAAGTAACCGTCAACCTCTATTCCTTGGTTGTCCTGCTCACCATAGTTTTCCCTCCATTCCTCAAGGACCAAGTCTTGGCTGAGAGGGTATATTGTGGAATCATATACGCGTTTGACGAACATCATAATGTGCTTCACTTGTTGGTTCCAACACACAAGTAAATTACAACTCAAACAAACTAAGAGAACAAGCAACAATCAAAACCCAGTAGAAGTTTACTGCCCCCCAGTAAACTTCTTACTCTAATAAACCAGTTACAATTCACCACTGCCATTGCTTTCTGAAAGTGGATGTTGGTGTCGGTAGAGTAACCTTTCCTTGGCGGTAGCATTGAGTTCAGGTGATAGAAGCATCGATCATTGTTGTTAATCAGGACCAAGGTATAGTGGTGGCTGACCTCGTGATGTACCAGAATGAAAACCAGGTCCTTACTGAAGATGGACCACAGAGGATTAATAATGGAATGCTCTATATCCAATTTATTAAATTTGAATTCCCCATGTTTTCCTCCTCCAGCTAGGAACTCCTTCAATTTTTGTTCATGTACCACCGCCGCGTGTTGTATTTATAAAAGCAAGTAGTAAGATTGTATTAACTGAAAAAAGTAACGGAGGAGACCGCAGTGCAGCGACACACTGCTATTTCAGGTTAGACTACTTACCGCTGCCTCTATGTCTAGGAATCCGACCAAGACCTTCTTTTCCACTTCCTCTTTCAACATTTGGAGGTACATCCTGATTGTCTGCATGTACAACATATATAACTCACAAATTACAACAAATAATACATCTTAGGTTACTCAAACATCAACTTTATTAGGGTTAGTAAAACCAGTATATTTTCTCACATTAGATGTAATCTCTCCTTCTTGAATTATTCTCTTCAAGTCATTTTTGGTAATGTCAATGATACCATTATAACACTCCCAATGTCCACGCGGGTTATCAATGTCCTTGTAGGATTAGGGTTTTGGAATCTGACTTAAACTATGATTATCTTTCTTCTGCCGCAAGTCGAACTATTCTCACTACACCTGAAAGCTTACAAAAAAATCTCTAAAACTCTCACTACAATCTCTACAGAAAATCTCTTTACAAACAATACAAACAAACTACAACCCAGTTACCCTTCGAGCCTCTCGAAAAACTCTAACCCTAAGCGCGCGGCCACCTTAGTTCTCAGAGCCCTTTCGGACTCTACTCCGATCACTCCTGATCCTTATTGGTTGCTCTGCTCACGACACACCGTAAGTATCGAATTTCCTTGTGCTCGTAAATTCCTCGTCCGCGAGGTGGCATCGGAAACCCTCCGCCTGATCAAGAAGTCAAGAGTCAACGCACCATTTCCTCGTCCGCGAGGTGGCACGCCCGCATCCGCACCATTAGTTTACTTTTGGTACCGCTAAATACTTCTCAACCCCCAACTGAGGATCGTGACCAAAACACTTCTAAAAGAAAAGAAAAAAAAGTGTCATTATCATTATTATTAATTAATTAAGATGTATAGTTTTAGGGTGAGAAGCTGAGTTTTCCTGTGATAGGATTGAAAACTTCCCTGTTTATGTCAAACATGTTTATAAACTTTCCTATTTATCATTATCATTAACATTTTATTGTCAATTTCCCTGTTTATCATTATCATTTTATTGTCAACTTCCTTATTTATGATCAAACCAGGTCTACTAATAAATGTTTATGATCAAACCATACATTAGAAAGCTTCCCTGTCTATTATTAATACAGGTCTATTAATACTTGCATATTTTATTGTCAACTTCCCTGTTTATAATCAAATCATGCATTGGAAAGCATGATAGGGAAGCTTCCCGGTTTATTATGTACACTTCATAAACTTGACAGTTATTATGATGCATGGTTGATCAGGTCTATTAATAAATGTCAAGTTTATTAAGCTTTCATGTATTGTTTGATCAGGTGTACCTAATAAGTGAACATTCCCTGTTTATTATGCAAAACGTCAAGTTTGTTATGGAAATGTTAAACTGTATGTTTTGTTTATTAATTGATGTATTTTAAATGTAAAATGACATGGTTGATAAGGTCAATAAATGAAATGATACATTTAAGGAACAACACCTTGACACGATGGAGGAGATTATGGAAAGTGTTCAGTCACAACAAATTGAGGTGTTGGGTAAGGTGCTCAAAACTCGAAAAGGAAAGGAGATCAGAGGGATGGGACGAGGAGGCGAGTGAGACTTAAGCCATTCTTCAAATGGTTCCACTTCACGTAGTCGTCCTCTTAGAGTTTCTTAGAGTTGATGAGCAGCAACTCTAACAGGTGCATGAGCGCTATGAGTAGAGACTAAAGGAATCAAAGGAGCGTGCTTAGCGGAAAATCCAAGAGGTCCAGCAGCGTGCCCTGCGTGCCGAGTCTATGTATAGTGCTGTGCAGTCCCAAGTTGCAGCCATATATGAGCACCTAGGTATGCCACCTCCCCCTCCTCCACAATTTCCTCCTGCTCCTCCACGATCTTCTTCTCCTCCACAAGTTTCCCCACAAAACAATGATGATAGAGGCGACAACATAGGATTGGACGAGAATGACAATAATTGGTATTATTGATTTTGTAGTACTTCATTCATATAGTTTAGCTAGATTGTGTAAACAATTTTCTACCTAGTTCATTATTTTGTATATATGAACAATATTTGTCCATCTAGTTATCATGATCAATATATGAATATGTTTTCCAAATCCAGTGCTTCATGTCTGTTGTATCTGTATGTGTTTAATTATTAGTTGTTACTGATTTGTAATTTTTGAAAACAGTGAATAAGATAAAAAAAAATTACAATTTTTTTACCCTAAATAAAATCTCTTAGGCGACGGAACTAGTAACATTCATCGCTCAAGATAAATATCTTAGGTGACAAAAATAGTAACATTCGTCTCCCAAGATAAACCACCTAGGTGACGGAACCAGTAACATTCGTCGCCTAAAATAAACCACCTATCGACGAATATAAATATTGATCGTCGATTAAGAACTGTTATGCATTCAATGGTTTAAAACTTTGCCGACGAATATTCCGTCGGTAAACATACATACCGACCACAATTTCGTCGGTTAAGAACAATTTCATATTCGTCGGCTAAGAATCGTTCCGTTGACAGAGGTTTTTATCGACGAACCAGTTTGTCGACAAGGCAGGAAAAGGTCCGTTGGGTAGGATCTCTTAGTCGACGACTAATTTTAGTTCCGTTGCCTAAGTGTCTACTTCACCACACTTAGGCGACGAATTTAGTCGACCGATAATTCGTCTACTAAGATCCTAGGCGACGAGTTGTTTCCGTCACCTAGGACCAGATTTCATGTAGTGTGTAGAATCGAAATGTAAGGTCTTGCTTAGCACATGTCACTATATATCTTCCCTTCTTGTCTAACTAATATCAGTTCATGATGGTGGTAAGGACAAGTTCCTAAATTCCTTTTTCTTTTCGATGCGTTCCTAAATTCCTTGTTACTGAATCTCAGTTCTTCATTCACACTCTTCTGGTAATTAACGTCGTCGGCAGCAATGACACCAGTACTTTTTAACTTTTCATATAACTTTACACTGATGTTTTATCAGTGTCTAATGCCCTAATAGCACCTATAGAGGGGACTGATCCCTTAAGAGTGGCTGTAGGGATGCTAAAACATTTTACACTCTTATCAGTGTGCATTGTCTACAATAGGGACTTAATCCTATCAGTCCCCAATGGGGAAGTTTCTATAAGTGTACACTACGAATAACGAAACCCTTGCGTTTGTTATATATATGCTATAGGTAGTCATGATCGATTAAAAGATTCCAAAGATATTCACACGCATGTAGTGCCATTTCTGCAGGAGCGAAACAATGACTGGTTTTAAGAACTATTGTCTTCAACAACTAGCTAACTAGAACACCATGTGCAAACTGGTCCAGTACGTCTATTCAGTAAAGGCAAAACTACAAAGCAAATGCTCCAATTGTTTGGGAACCGTGCAACCATTTCGCAATCATTTCATAATCGATCATCTGATTGGTTTCCATATTCCCAGTCTGACATGCTGAGCCTTTACTAGTAGCTGGCATGTTTTAGTCTTTACCGGGGAAAAAGACGCTGCAACCTTACGGGGTTTGGCATTACATTCCTCAATGTGTTTTGGGTGGGATGGAAAACCCTAGCTTTTTTTTTTCCCAGCCATTGATTTGTGGTCTGGATCGATGCCCTCCAATCCCTCCATTGTTACTGGATTATTATTCCTCTTGTTACTTGTATATTATTTGTGAGGAGACAGAAATTAATGTGAATAGGGACTGTTTGGGAGAAAATTTTCAAAAGTTACATTTATGCAGTCATTTTCAGAAATATGCACAATTATGAATGAGCTTCTACGAGTGTAGACAATAGTTCTTATTTGTATGACTTAATTTGGGTTTACTACAAGAATATATACTGCTTAATTAAAAGAAGAATGCAGATGACAAAAGTAGATCCACCCTTCAAGATCATATCTCAAACTATTAATTTCATGTTCAAACTTGTACTTAAAAAAGACAATTAGGGTTTTGCTTTTAGTTAAGCAATGAAGTGAACAGGACAAGTTTCAACGATTATTTTTCTAGCTCTCGATCGATATCTACTCTCGGTCACTTTGTGTTACACGTTGGTTGATGTCATTACGTACGTCACAATACTACACGAAAAAAAAGACTTAGTAAGAGATCATACGCTTACGTACAAACCACAAGCTACTTAAATTTGTGTCCAAACAATAGATATATGTTTCAAATAATATTTAAGTGATCCTCATAAGATCATAGTCCTTAACATTCCCTTGCTAAAGTAATGAAGAAAATGTAGGGTTGCGCATTCAAAACCGACCATGAAGGCCCGTCCTGATCCCGTCCCTAAAACTCACGGGACGAGACGAGACTGAAAATAAAAAACAAAGATCCCGTCCCGGCATATCCCGTATTAAATAAAACGGGACGGGATCGGGATTACTTAGTTTAGGCCTTTTTTGTCCCGGCCCGGCCCGGCCCGGTAATATATATTAAAACAACTTTTTTTCTTTTGAACTTGTATATAGTGGCTTCATGTGAGCAGTTGGATTGATCAAAGACTATAAACCTTAAATAAGTACTGTTGGGTAAAAATTGTAAAAATATATATACCCAACATAACTTCACCCTATCTTATTGATTAAGATAGAGTTTTAATTTATGTCTGGTTCAACCCATTCAGAATAAAATAAATTAAATTCCTTAATTACAACCCTTTTTTTTAGGAGAAAAACCTTTGATTCGATTACAAAATACCAACGAGAAGTGTGTATGTTCGAGGGGGTTTGGCCTGGAGAGAAAAGCGAATTTGGACTGAAAGAATTTGACTGGTGGTGTCAGGGATTCTGTTTGGAATTTTGGTTGCATCTAGTGGGTTGCTAGACTGCCTACGCACCCCTTTGTGGGATCAAACCGACCGTAGTTCATAAGAGGTTTGTAGGCTTTATGGCTTAATGCCGGCTTTTGGTTTAACAGACGTATTTGTGAGTCCATTAACTGTGTTTCTTGTGGACACCCAATTTGGTAGAGTGTCTGTTGATTTTATTTAAGCACCCGGAACAGGTGATGCAGCAGCGTGACAGAAAGCTTGAATGGCTTTGGCCACAATCCTTGATAGTGGCGTAGGTGATCTACGCATGTAGGCGGACTGCTCCTTCATGCGGACTCCACGTGTATGTCAGTGAGCGGGCCCCGTGTGTATGTCTGTGAGCGGACTCCGCGTATGTGTTTATGTGCGGACTCCGCGTGTATATATGTAGGCGGACTCGGCGCGTTCACTTGTGAGCGGACTCCGCGTGTATATCTGTAGGCGGACTCCGCGTTTTATGTCTGTGAGCGGACTCCGCGTGTATGTCTGTAAGCGGACTCCGCGTGTTCACTTTTGAGCGGACTCCCGCGGACTCCGCGACTTGCTTCATCTTCTACATGAATGGATCTCGCCTCGCCTGGGCTTAGAGCTTCTGAATTATAGCTCGTCGCCCCTTATGTTTCTGCTTCAATGTAAAATCACCTCGCCACCCCTGAGGGTTCCTGCCTTGGCTTGAATGTTAGCTCGCCACCTCTTAGGGTTCCTGCCTTAGCGCGAATGTTGGCTCGCCACCCCTTAGGGTTCCTGCCTTGGCTCGAATGTTGGCTCGCCACCCCTTAGGGTTCCTGCCTTGGCACGAATGTTGGCTCGCCACCCCTTAGGGTTCCTGCCTTGGCTCGAATGTTGGCTCGCCACCCCTTAGGGTTCTTGCCTTGGCGCGAATGTTGGCTCGCCACCCCTTAGGGTTCCTGCCTTGGCTTGAATGTTAGCTCGCCACCCCTTAGGGTTCCTGCCTTGGCGCGAATGTTGGCTTGCCACCCCTTAGGGTTTCTGCCTTGGCTCGAATGTTGGCTCGCCACCCCTTAGGGTTCCTGGCATGGTGCGAATGTTGGCTCGCCACCCCTTAGGGTTCCTGCCTTGGCGCGAATGTTAGCTCGCCACCCCTTAGGGTTCCTGCCTTGGCTCGAATGTTGGCTCGCCACCCCTTAGGGTTCCTGCCTTGGCGCGAATGTTGGCTCGCCACCCCTTAGGGTTCCTGCCTTGACTTGAATGTTGGTTCGCCACCCCTTAGGGTTTCTGCCTTGGCTTGAATGTTGGCTCGCCACCCTTTAGGATAAAGTCAAGTCGCCACCCCTTAGGGTTAAGTAACCTCGCCACCCCTTAGGGTAAAAGTCACGTCGCCACCCCTTAGGGTTAAATAAACGCGCCACCCCTTAGGGTTAAGTAACCTTGCCACCCCTTACGGTAAAAGTCACGTCGCCACCCCTCAGGGTTAAGTAACCTGCTACTACTTTGACGCGGCCGTAAGTTCGCCTTTGCTTTAGGGCTTTAAACCATCTCGCGAGGACACGCGAACTCTGCTTCGCTGGACTCTGTCATCTTTTCCTTGATTGAGTCGTCTTTTTCTTGATGAAGTTGCTGAGATTGCGTGAACCACATAACTCCAGACATCTATCCCTGTTTGGTTGGGAGTTGGACTTGAGGAAACTGCTCTTCTATAAATTGAGGTGTTGTCTCCTTCTTTTTGATCTGGTCAAGGATTCATCGAGTCGTCAAGGGTGAGTTCCTGCTCTTCGAACCCGCGTTGCTTGTTTGTTTCCTTCCCCTTGCATGGCTTGTTATGCGAGCTGCAAGGCCATATGTTTGTTGTAACAAAGGGAAGGTCATCTCGACTTAGACTTGGTGACTGCCTCGTGGGGTCATCACGCGATGGGAGAGGGCATTGCTTTCGGGCTTCCGGCGGAGTGATACAGAAAGATAAAGGCAACTGCAAAAAAAAAGTTAGAATGGGGGCTCCACCTTTGGTCTGGCTCGCCGCTTGTCTTCTGCTTTGCTTTCTTCCTCTGCGCTTCGCCTTCTTTCTCTTTGTTTCTCTCTCTGGTTTCGCCTTCTTTGTCCCTTGTACCGTGTGTTCGCCTCTGTCGCTCTGTGCCTTTTTCCTCTTCCTCTCTGTGTCTCTTTATATAGAGTGCACGGTTTGGAAGATTGAGTTTGTATTGGACTTTGTTGTCCAGCTGTTTGCAAGAGTTACAGTTGAACTCTGAAGCATTGTGTATGTAGCACAAGAAAAGTATTTATGTATATATATTTTTTTAAATGCTTTTCTTTTCCTTTTTATTTATGCATATTTTTTTGCCGATCAACAGTGCCCCCTCAAGTTTTGTGTGTGGAACCTGCTTTCCGTGCGCAAAACTTGACCTGAAATTGCATTCTAACATTCTTTTGATGTCGTGATCTCAGGTAATGGATGCATATGGTCGTATCGCTTACGAAGCAGCTTTGGACAAATATGGCAGGGTGGCAGAAAAGAGCATAGAATACATGCGCTCAAAGCCTTTGAATTCCATCCACGTTGACGACGCTCCTAGAGACACCATTACCTTGGTAACAGAAGTTGAGATGAACTCAGGCTCCCTTACATTTCGTCAGGATCTGGAGGATCAAGTGATAAGAATGACCCGTAATTTTTTCCCTGTATTTAAAGGGCATTCTTTAGAGAAGGTGAACAATCGACATGATGGAGTCCCTTTCATTTTTGAAGAGAACTTCTATCCGGTACTTTACAAGCTGCTATGTACCAAAGAGGATTGGTCATCGAGCCTTTGTTTCCAAGGTTGTGCTACATTTGAGATGGGCATCATGGAGTGGACGGAATTCATTCTAGCCAATTTTGAAGATGTCTTGAATCAAGCTGGAATATATGGTGCCGTTGGCGTCTCTCAGTATCTTTATCATTATTGTCCCAACGTATGGAAAGAATTCTTGGAATTATGGAGTCCTTTGATGAACACTTTACATCATGGGAGTGGAGAAATGAGTATATCATTATGGGATCTGAAGATGCTTGGAGGCTTGCCGATTTCAGGGATTCCCTATGAAGAATTTATTCCTGAAAATAAAAGGCTGTAGCGAGACGGTCTATACTCTGCCACGCTTTCTGAGCTTTTGTGCGTACATTCCCGACTATGTGTCTTGAGTAAGCAAAAATTTGTTCTTTGGGGAGATTGGGTTAGACATTTTTATAGTGGGCAACTGCTGTATTCAGGTTACGGAGAAGACACGCAGTGCATAAACCATTCGCAACTTGAAAAATTCATGGGTTTCCGGCCTACTTTGATAATTTCAAAGGAAGGGGAGTTGGCTGCGTTCTTAGCTTATTGGCTCAGCAGGTTTGTTTTTCCTTCGTATAATTATATAATTAGACCTGAGACCTTTCACATGGCATGTTTAATGGCTCGGGGAATTAGAGTGTCTCTTGCACCAGCAGTGTTGGGCCATATTTATCATAGTCTTGGGAAAGTCGTGCTCGATCCACGAAGGCCTGGAGAGTCGCGAAGTTGCTTCCCTGTTCATTATGTGATTGGTTGGTTGGGAGAGCACTTCGACTGTTTATATAGACGTCATGCTGACAACGAGTTTCCTGAGAACTACCCCCAGCTGAAGAGATATGTAGGAATTAAAGCTCAATATTTCAGTATCACAAGAGCTCGACTTGTTTTTAGGATCTAAGACTCTGTAGAGTATCGTCCTAGTCCCTTTATTGAATCAAAGGGTTACTTTTTGATTGACGATGGGAACTTGTCTGAAGAACACTTTGACTGGCTGATTTGCATACGTTGTTCATTACTACCTATACGAATTGGTGATGAGCTCTGGTTAGAGCTATACTATCCCAATAGATTCGCTCGTCAATATGGTTTTGATCAAGGGATTCCGACCAACAAACTTCAATTCAAAATTGAGCAGAGGAGCAAATGTGGCGTTGAAGATTTATCAAAAACGCAATTTAAACTCCTTAGAACTGATACCGGTTCCCATTTTTATATTCCCCGTTCTTCTTATGAGGGGATGTGTACCTGGACTTATTGCAGGTGGTGGATGTCGGCATGTGCCCCCTATCTTGGTCGGTCTGTGACTTTTGTTTACTTGACCTTGAAGAAGCGTGCTCTTGCCAAGCAGAATAGTATTTTCTCGCCAGAATCCCTTAAAGGTGTATCCGCTAGCGGACCAGGAAAGATATTTTTTCCTGACTTTGGGGAAAGAGATCCAGCTATTTATTCCGGAAGTGCTTCTTCTTTCATGAGCAAGAAAACTCCTAGGACAAAACTTAATGAGGAAGATCAGGGCAACAAGCAAGCTCGGTACGATGATCTCGCAGATGCAATAGGATCACCGCCGACTAAACATGCCTCGCGTAATAGTGACAAGACTGCAATTTCGAAGTTGAAATCAGTGATAGTACATGACCTGACTTCAAAGCCGCGGGGTCAACATGGTCTGATTTCAATGTCGCGAAGTCCTGAACCAAGTTTAAAAGACTTGCAGAAGTTGAGGTCCGCATCGAAGCAAGCAGAGACCGAGCGTAAGGATGCGGGATGCAAGTCACGTGTTTAGTAGAATCCGCGCGAGTCCACTTCGCGGGAGAATCCGCGCGAGTCCACTTTGCGGGAGAATCCGCGCGAGTCCATTTTGCAGGAGAATCCGCGCGAGTCCACCTCGCAGGGGAGTGCGGGCCAGTCCATTTCGCAAGAAAATCCGGACCAGTCTACTTTGCAGGGACATCCTTTGGGGTTTCCTCAAAATGTACCAGAGCCACTTATGAATGATTTGGTATTGAAGTCACCATCCCCTGAACCTAAAAGCTCAGAACCAATATGTGAGAAGACTCAGCATGATGTGGAGTCGTCATTGATTGGAACAAATCCAGGATTACTCTTGCTAACGTGGAAAGAACCAACTCAGTTGAGGGAGTCAGGACTGGAAGCAGAGAATTTTAGCACATCACCAAGAGATCATTCTGACTCTAAAAGTGGTAGTACAGAGCCAGTGAATCCTGATGCGTGCGAGCCTGGAGATGAAGGTATTTGTCAGCCAAATGAAACTTCATCTATCTTACGTATGATCTTCAACTCGGGCCGGAATGAGCGTTGGGGTGATTTTATTATCTTAGAGGTGGAAGACATTTTGAGTAAGATAAGCTTGTCTCAACCACTGAAACTCATTACTGATTGTCGTGGCGAGGTCTAGAGGTCACTTGAGATGTTGGGACTAGTGATTAGGTCCTATGGATCCGGCCAAGATAGATTTGAAAGGTTTGTTGAAAATGTAAGCAAAACCTTTGAATTGGCGGATATGGTCTCCAAAAGCTCGCGTGTTGTTGAGGAGTGTTCCAAAATAGATGTCGAACACCTCCGTGATTTGATACGTAGCCATGAAGAATGTCATCGTACCAAGGCCATGTTAGACTCGGAATTGTCGGGTCTTAACCAAGAATTTGAGGTTTTGAGGGCCAGCGAAGAGGATGTTATAAAGGCGGAGCATCAAGCACAGCAATTGCGACAAAATTATGAGCTCGCAAGGGAACATCTCGAAGATAGAATTGCCTTCTTGAAAGACTCTGCTGCTCAACAAAACAGGCGGGATGAAGAACTTTGCTAGGCAAGGATGGAAGCCAAGGAAGACCAGCTTGTAGAATTCGAGCTCCTCAAAAGTTCACATGAAGCTCAGGAAGAGGAGTTCAAACGGCTAGTCAATTCTTTAAGGACCTTTGGTGAAGCGTAAGCATGAGACCATGTGCGGACTGCGCGTCTCGCCTCGCTATTTTCCCTTTGCATGGCTATTGCGAAGTCATTTTGCCTTCATGTGTTATTTTTCCTTCCTGTCTTGCTTTGTTATTTCTTTGTTACTTCGCTTGGAAGATTTGGTACGATGTAAAAGAATTTGTGTTGAACATCAACTTTTATTATCATGTGTACTCGTCTACAAGGAATATGTCTTGGCGGGGCGGGATATTTGAGCCCGCGTGTCTTGCTGCCAATATTCTCTTTTTGTCTTGCGGCCTTGTACTTATGATACCATTATTCAATGATAACGGATTTGTCAAACTATCCTCCTTTACTTGTTTACAATCACAAGAGAGAAAATTGTTAGTTTGAAAATATGGCTGGATCTAGTTTTTCACCAGACTGCCTACGTATCCTGTGAAAGAATCAAGCCAAACGTAGTTCACCCGATTGATTCAGGATGATTTTTTTGTGTGGTGGCTGCATCTAGCATTTTGGGACTAGACTGCCTACGTACCCCCTTTCGGGGGATCAAGCCGTCGTAGTTCGGGAGGTTTGGTGCTCTAACTTTTGCCTGGACCGCCCTCCCGGCTTATCAGTCCAGCGAGCTTTAGAAGGCGTAGAACTTTTTCACGAACTTCCCGTTAACAAAAGGGTAGATGCAGTCTCCGTCTGCGTTTGAAAGTTCGTATGCGTCTTTGATTGAGACTTTGGTGACTACATATCGACCTTCTCATTTGGGCTCAAACTTTCCCTTTGACTTCCTGGTGACGATGATGGGCCTTCGGATTGTCAAGACCAAGTCGCCTATTTTGAATGACCTGAACTTAACTCTCTTGTTGAAAGCCCCTGCAATTTGAGCTTGGTAGATCTCGAGTCTTTGTTGCACTGCAAGTCTCTTCTCATTGAGGGCTTCAAGCTCTGCAAGCCTGATTTGCGTGTTTTCATCTGGATTTGTCAACCATGTAGCTATCCTTAAAGAAGGTAGTTGGACTTCTAATGGCAGTACTGCTTCAGAACCGTAAACTAGGTTGAATGGAGTACAACCGGTTGCTGTGCGAACAGTGGTCCGATATGCCCACAATGCCTCAGGGAGGCGATCATGCCAGTCTCTCTTATTGGTTGAGACCATCTTCTTTAGGATGTTGCAAAGTACCTTATTGAAGGCCTCTGCTTGGCCATTAGTTGTCGGGTTGTAGCTAGATGAAAATGCATGTTGAATCTTATACTTTTCACACATTGTAACCATGGCTCTGCACTTGAAGTATGTGGCATTGTCAGATATTATTTTGGAGGGAACTCCGAAGCGATAGATGATGTGAGTTTTGATGAATTTTGCCACATCCTCTGCTTTTACCGCTTTGAGAGGAATTGCCTCGCTCCATTTAGAAAAGTAATCTGTTGCAGCCAATATGTATTGATGCAGGGGTGAGGACTTAGGAGCTATGATCCCTATAACGTCCAAGCCCCATGTTTCGAAGGGGTATGAGAGAGACGTGGGATGAAGAGGTAATGGAGGCCGGTGTATAAAATCCCCATGTAGCTGGCAGGCCTTGCATGACCGTGCATAATTTATTGAGTCTTGTACCATCGATGGCCAGTAATAGTCTATTCTCTTTAGCTGGGCTGCTAATTTTGGACCAGCCTGGTGGGCTCCACATATTCCAGCATGGGCTTCTTTAAGAGCTTCCGCTCCCTCTTCTTTTGAGAGACACCTTAAGAATATCCCATCGAAGGACATCTTGTACAAAGTGTCACCAAGGTATGTGTATCGGGGTGCAGTCCGCCTGACGTAGACTCTTTTCTTTGGATCCGTAGGTAGCATGCCTGACTGACAATACTAGATCATGTCCATTTGCCAATCGGATTCTTCGACTTCATCTTGATCCTCTTCGATGGAAGTGCAGTTTGTTGATGCAAATCCCTCTATGTTCTCGTCCACTTGTTTAGCCATGAGCACCCTTTGTCGTTTGAGCTTCCATTTTTTGTTCTTTTGTGATTTGGGATGAATTTCACCCAATCGCTGAAACACAGAAACTCGAGGTTGGGGCTCTTTTGTAAGGCGTTGAAAAACAGACAGACGAGGCCGACTTTCTTGTGTCATGTCTTCATCACGGAACATCGTTTTCTCAAGATCCGTAAAGATACCTGTGTCAGAGGGATCTGTCTCAGGAACTTCTACCTTAAGTATGCCGTTTACCTGCTTAACCGTGATCTTTAGGGGAATAGCTTTTGGAGCCGCCTTTCTACTCCCGAGGTTGATCTTTAGAGGGGTCGGTGCTTGGTTCTGCTTTCTGTTTTTAAAAGAAACAAACCGTTTATGTCTACTATGCCCATTATCAAGTGTTGTAGAGATCACAATACCGCTCTTTGGGATAGACTGATCAATGTTACGAAGAGGTCGCGCATAGCTCATCATGAGTGTCTCCATTATGTCCTTGATAGGCGTCATTGCCTTTTGCCCGGGTTCTCTGTCAAGACCCGCCCCGAATTTCACCCTGAAACCCGAGATGAGTCCTAC
This sequence comes from Fragaria x ananassa, assembly GCA_034370585.1. Taxonomy (NCBI): domain Eukaryota; kingdom Viridiplantae; phylum Streptophyta; class Magnoliopsida; order Rosales; family Rosaceae; genus Fragaria; species Fragaria x ananassa. The sequence continues at coordinate 3,445,031 of CP139761.1, read as the reverse complement.
GAGGATCACCTCCAAGGAAAACTTACCGAAGGACTCGGCAAACCTCCCTTGAAAATGGACAACCCTAACCCAGAAAAATTAAAGAACACTTAACCAATAATATAAATTCTCCAACTTAATCCAAATAACCAAATAAAATAATACACAGATATTTTTCCGAAAGTATTCAGAGCTACTACAAGAAATATAGCGGAAGCTACTAGAAATCCTAGTGGGTTAAACAGATGACCTACTGGTGAACAATAGTGGAGAAATGAGTGACTATGCCTCGTCGCCTCCTTCTAGACCCCACCCGAACTCTGCAGACTGGGCATTTAAAAACAAAGGAAAAGCCCAGGGGAAAATATTTCATCACGTCAGAGTGAGTGGACAAAATAATCTCAACAACAATAATATTTCCCCAAAAGAAATGCTTTCATCAGCGGCAAAAACAAAAGCTCCACTGGAAAGACTCTGAACTGGGGTCCAGCCTGGCTAGACTCCCAAACTTTAAGACATTGCCTCTCAGGCCTGGATATTATATATATATATAGTATGTATGCACACTCGCCTGACCCTTGACATGATATCTATGAACAACTTGAATAAAGTAGATATCATACGAAGCTACTATGCTTGCGTCTAACGCACACATCACCCCACATATGGGGGAAAGCGGCCGAGTGGTAATATATACGTGCTTACTCCTTGTACGACATCTTTGAATAAATAAATGCAAGATTAGAAAGTCGCACAGGGCTATGACACTCACGTCTAACGCTCATGTCACCCATACCGGAATTGTGCCTCGCGTATGGGGGAAATCACGTATAGCTAGCTAGCATTTAATCATATACATACTATTCTCGGAATTGTACCTCGAGTATAATCACCGAAATTCTCAATTTCGGGAAATATCCAACAACAGAAAATCATTCAAATGATAAAGTATTTCGAACATAATATTTAAAACAAAGGTCCACTCACAACTTAGGCCTAAGCCTGACGTCGATCGGAGGTCTCCTCTGCTCGAGCCTCCTCGCGTCCTGTTCCAAACATAAATAAATCCTTAAAATAAAACACCGACAAAACATGCATAATTAAATATGCTTCACGCTCAACCAAGCATAACACTCCAAAATCTTAACTTCACTGCCAACCACAAAACTCCACAAATTTTACCGACATCCTCAAAACCACCTTCCACCAAATAAAATCCAATGGCCGGATTATAAATTAATAATCCGCAAAAAGTACCAAACTTCAACAATTCTCAAACCTATCCAAAACTCCTCCAAAAATTCTAAAGACACTAGGCCGGGGAGAGAGAGGGGTGACGGGGGTCCGATCTGGGCTGGAGCGGCGGCTGGCGGTTGGCTGGACGGCGGCAGCTGGTGGCTGCAGTTTCCGGTGAGAGAGAGAGAACTCGAGGGCTCGAGAGGAAGGAAGAAGAAAAAGAAAGGAAAAAAAAAAAGAAGATAAGTAATTTGGGCTAGGGCTGCTCCCCACCCGGTCCAAAACTTAAATCCAACCAAAAAAATTACCCACTAACAATTTCAACACCCCCAAAATAAAACACCAATAAAAATTACCTTTTACTAGCAAAAATTACCAATTTTTACCGTCATCAAAATTGCTTCCTTAGAATATTTCACCAAATAATCGTCTCATACACCTCTCTGGGGATCAATTATATTTTACACTTAATGACGATCACGGTAAAATTATTATTACCACTATGCCAGTAATAAAGGTAAAAATTATGGGTCGGGGTGTGACATTCTCGCTGGTCTTTTTTCACATACCTGAAGACCATCTTTGGCTTCGAAACTTCTGGGCTTGGAGCCTTTTCATTTGAGGACAATGTTTGGGGAGCTACTTTGACTCGGGGCTTTAATGGCCTCGGCACTTCCTGCTTCCTTGCTTCTAGCACGGGTCTGGGAGCCTCTTTTACGCTAGGGCCATCTGATGGCTTGTAGAATTTAGCGTCAGAGTAATTTACCTCTTCGCCTTTGAAATGATCTGTGTCTGCTACGACCGTTTTGACCTCTCCATTTCTAACCACTTAAAGCATTGGTGTAGTGTGGAAGGGACGATACCATAATTATGGAGACATGGGCGCCCTAACAATACATTGTAAGAGGTAGGAGCATCAATCACGTGAAATAGGGCTGTTGAGAGCAGCTCTCCGATCTCCATTTGTAGGACAATTGTGCCCATTGCTTTTTGACCAGCTTGGTTGAAACCTAGGATGGTGAGCATGGACGGGGTGAGCTGCTTAGCGTTCATTCCCATGATATGTAGCGTTTTGAGAGGTAACAAATTCACAGCCGAGCCATATTCGAGTAATATTCTGTTGATCGTCATATTACCCACAAGTCCTGTGACGTAGAGAGGTCTATTGTGGTGTACTCCTTTTAGCAGCAAGTCCTTCTCCAAGAACGAGATGCAATTTCTGCAATGAGGACAAACTCTTATAGTAGCTGTATTGACTTTGACAACGTGTTCTTTATACAACTCTGGGCTTAGCAATGCCTCAATCAATGCTTCTCTTAACTCCCTTGACATACACAGGACGTCATACACACTTGAAGATGAGGGGATACGTTTCAGGTGTGACAACACATCACATTTGCTCTTTTGAGGAGGCTCTTTTGATGCAGCTTTTGTCTTGTCAGTGACCTTCTTTGTGTCGTCTTTGACCCTATACTTCGTGGGCCGTGATTCGTCCTTCTTTTGAGTTGGTGGTGGAAGTACAAAGCTAGAGCGTATCTGGACTTCTTGTACACTTTCAACCTCTGTATCTGAGTTGGGAGGTGAGATGGTATTAATGGTTACCATACAACATTGAAGCGTGTCCCCCGCTTCCTCGCTTTCATGAGTGCGGACTCCGCCTGTGTGTGGGATGTGCATGTGTGCAGACTCCGCGCCTTTTTCAAAGAATTTTTTTCGGTAAGAATTCTGCAAGGGTGATTGGAATTCTTGGCGGCTGCTTGTATTCCTCCATGTCTTGGTCTTGAATTTTCCTTGCAGATCTCCCTTTCTTCTTATTCTTTAAGAATGTCCTCCGCCGATATTTGTTTGAGGAAAGCGGAGGGGTGTTCACAGTAGAGGGGCGAAGTCGCCTTCTCTTGTTCTCTACTATGCTCCATTCTTCATCTGAATCTTCCAACTCGTCAGAATCCTCCCATACATCGAAGCTTGGTGCTGACATGAGCTCGTATAAGGATGGAATATTAGGGTTTCCAAAGCGAGGCATGTCTGGATGTGCCTCGTCAGTAGAGGGGCGAAGTTGCCTTGTATTGCTCTCTACTATGCTCCCTTCTTCAGCTGAACTTTCGAACCCGTCAGAATCCTCCCATATATCGAAGCTTGGAGCTGTCATGAGCTCGTATAAAGATGGAATATTAGGGTTTCCAGGGCGAGGCATGCCTGGATGTGCCTCGAAAATTGTGACCTCGTCATCGACCTCAAAGGCAACCGATATAGTACCATCTAGTCTAGATGAACCAGTGGTTGTTACATTTGTGGTTGTTGTCACGATCTCATTTTTGTTGATCATATCTTGGATTTTGTCCTTAAGAACGTAGCAATCCTTCAATGTATGACCGACTAGGCGGTGGTACCGACAGTATTTTGGATCGTTGGTCTTGTTCATTTAAGCGGGTCGTTTTGATTCAGGAAGCTTAATACTTTCTGATGCAATGAGTTCATTGAAAATCGCCTCAACATCCTCATCATCAAATGAATAAGTGACATTTTTCCTTTCATTAAGTGTGAGCTTGTGAGGTCGATCACTCTGCACCCTGTTGTTGTCATTTTGGTTTTTAACACTGTTATTTTTCCTTTGGTTATTTTGGACAGTGTCGTTTTTCCTTTCATTCCTGACGAATGTCGTCATTGTCTCTCCTTTCTTGACGACCGTCTTCTTGGAATCGCTCGTTTTATCTGCAACTTGAATTTTTGCAGATGACTTTTGGCGAGCAACTTGCCTTTCCACATTGCTTGCCTTTGAGACCAGAGCATCAAAAGTTTGAGGCTCTGCTGTGACAACATACGTCGCTATCTCTGGGAGGAGGTTATTAGCACACATTTGAACAGCGGAGGTCTTGGATAACTTGTCAGGACATTGGAGATTGAGACTTCTCCACCTTGTGATGAATTCAGTGGAGCTTTTTCCAACTCTTTGTCTTGTGTCTGCCAAGTCAATAATGGAGACTTTCTTCTTAGAGCTGACGAATTGTGCCAAAAACGCCCTTTGCATATCATCCCATGTCTGAATGAAACCCGGCTCTAGTTGGGTGTACCATGTAAATGCAGCACCTTTGAGGGATTGCCCAAACTGTCTGACCAAGAAGGCGTCAACTTCTGAAGTCTCACCACAGGCTGAATGGAAGTGAGCCAAATGCTCTCGAGGGGAGCTATTTATTCCATCAAACTTGTCGAAGGTTGGCCTTTGATATCCCTTGGGGAAAGGTATCACGTCATAGTGATCTGGATACGGTTTGCGGTACCCAAGGACCGGTGTAGATAGAGACAATTGGAAGTCTCTGATTCCTTCAGCGATCATGTTTCTAATCCCTTCAGGCGAGAGTGAATTCTCGTTATCCTTGACGAATGAAGGTTCAGTACGCCTAGTTTCCATGAGTGCAGCACATTTTGCTACAAACTCAGCAACCTCGGCATCTTTTTCAGCCATTCTCCTTCTTGACTCGCTTTCAATATCCGTTATCCTCTTGGCTTCGATTTCTCTTTCCACTTGCCTTTGTAGAGCATCGCGTTCAAGCTGAGCTAATTTCTTTGTCAACTCCTCCATTTGCTGCTTCATCTGCTCTTCTGGGCTTGATGAGCTTGCCATGAGAACTTGAACATTGTCGGAATCGGAGTCACAGCTCTCGCTAGACCTGGCGACTGATGCGTGAAAGGGTCCTTCAGTTGGAGCCGAAGTCTCATATAAGGGATTGCCCGTCCATGAGACAAATGAATGATCATCTTTTAGAGACGAATACCCTTCTTCCGGCGTAGCACTTGCTGATGATGCTTCAAGCATCCTCCTTCTAGCCATATTGCAAGTAATTGGTCCTGTGTAGGAATCATCTCCGTAAACAGGGTACTCTTTTGCCTTGGACCCCCTTGGCCTTGCTGGTCCTGCGGGTGCGTCAAGAGCCTTTGAGATTTCCTCCGCCAGCTTCTTTGGGTCAAGTTCTTGACTAGATGTTGTTGACTGTGAGGACGTCGTGGAGCTTTGTGAGCCTTGGAGGGGAAGTCGAGGCTCATGTTCATCCCCTCCCTTGGTGGAGGTCACCATCACAGTCTCCACATTTGGAAGATTGACCCGCATGGTGCCTACCATAATATGGCTTTGTAGGAGGGTCTTTACTTCCTCCGTATCAGGTTTTGATTGAGTAATTTCCGCCAGGATGGCTTCTACTGCGTTAGCTTGGGCATTTCACTTCCTCTGAGCTCTTGCTACTCGTTTCCTCTGACTTCTCAAAGCATTCTTGGAGGCAGCTTTGAAAGCCTGAGTCTTCCCGCTACTAATGCCTAGCTTGTCTTGTTTTGCTTCAAGCTTTGGTTTCACACAAGTGACAGGAACGTGGCCGATCACGAATGTCATGCGATGACCAGTTTGATTTGGGCGAGCAGCGTTTGCTGGGAGCTTGTGGAAGAAAACAGTTACTTGTGGTGCCATTGTTTTGTTTTTCCTGAAACACACACAACAAGTTTAATTAGTGACTTTATAAAAGAGATGAAAAGGAAAATGGGTCCCCAGCAGAGTCGCTAAAAACTGTTTTGGCCCACGTCCTCAGCGATGGGTAGAGAGGGAACAAATGTAAAACTGGTGTGTGCGGGGCGTGCCACCTCACGGATGAGGAAAGAGAACGGTGCGCGTCCTGACTTCTTGACCAGGCGAATGAGGGCTCCGGCGTCACCTGATGAGGAAATATTTCCGAGCTTACTCTTCTGAATCACCTGTCGATCGATACTCACTGTGAGAGCGAGCAGAGCAACAATTGGGAGGTTTCCGAGACGAGTCCTGACGGGCTCCGGGATCTAAAGCGGGATGCGCTTAGAACGTTAGGGTTTCGAGAAGACTCGAAGGTTTCGACTGTGTACGTCTGTTTGAGAGAGACTTGTTGATTGATTGATTGTGTGTAGAGAGAGTGTCCAGAGAGAACATGGAGCTCCCTTATATATCTATCCGTAAGCAACTCGTGGAGACTACTCACAATCCAATGCGGACTCTGCAATTAGAATCCCACAAGGATACGTTTAACTCGCCAGTCGTGCGCTCCATGCAACACGTGTCAAACCTATCTCGCTTAGGTTTCGTTCCCTGCCTCGCTGCATTTCATTTGTCGTGTAGTAAGCGAACTCAAACACTAAGCGACCTTATCCCGAGGGCGTTATTAGTCATTTCAACCCATCCTCGCAAGAACTATAGAGTCCCATGCGAACTGGAGATAAGGATCCCGCGTAGACACCGCATCTCGCAAGGTATCAGAATCTTCTGGATAAAAGCCACGTCACGTGCTGCCAAACCTCGCTACCCTTTATGGGCTAAAAAAGGCCACAGGCGTTGGCCCAAATGATATCCAAGTCTTTCTCGAGTCTTGGACCGAAAATGCCCACTGGGCTCAAACAAAAACTATGTTGGGCAAAAATTGTAAAAATATATATACCCAACATAACTTCACCCTATTTTATTGACTAAGATAGGGTTTTAATTTATGTCTGGTTCGACCCATTCAGAATAAAATAAATTAAATTCCTTAATTACAACCCTTTTTTTCAGGAGAAAAACCCTTTGATTCGATTACAAAGTACCAACGAGAAGTGTGTATGTTCGAGGGGGTTTGGCCTGGAGAGAAAGGCGAATTTGGACTAGAAGAATTTGACTGGTGGTGTCAGGGATTCTGTTTGGAATTTTGGTTGCATCTAGTGGGTTGCTAGACTGCCTACGTACCTCTTTGTGGGATCAAACCGACCGTAGTTCATAACAGGTTTGTAGGCTTTATGCCTTAATGCCGGCTTTTGGTTTAACAGACGTATTTGTGAGTCCGTTAACTGTGTTTCTTGTGGACACCCAATTTGGTAGAGTGTCTGTTGATTTGATTTAAGCACCCGGAACAGGTGATGCAGCACCGTGACAGAAAGGTTGAATGGCTTCGGCGCTATCGCTTCCCTTCATCATTACGGCTTTTCGAATTTTGAAACGCGCTGACGTTTCGGTCGTCATTGCGTCTTTTCGTTGCGACCATTGATTGAAAGGGACGTTACGGTTCGTCTCCTTTATAAACCTCGACGCGGGTCCCCACATCTTACCATCGCTTTCAAAACAATCTCCGCCTTCTGCAAACAGCCAAACCCCAGCACCAAACAGACTTTAACCGGAAACAATGCCTCCTAAACCTTTTGCCAATGACCCGAACCTGAACCTTACGGCGGCGACCTCTTGGTCGACCAGCCTTGCTCGCCGCTTCGCCACCAACCCGCCTCAAGGAACACCAATCTATTTCCTTGATACAGGGGCGGCTCTGCTTGGCCCGACTCCTTCAAAGCCCTTGTCCGACGCCGACCTTAACCATTACAACTCCTCCGTGCGTCGGCCAATCTTGGCCCAACGGCGCGAACCGGGAAACTTTTCCACCTGGCAAGCCCGCTCTCATGTAAATGTCCGGGTCGGGGAGTGGCCCAGCGCCACCGCGGAGGAGCGAACGTGGTACGAGGAGCGCCTCCAGACCGATCAGACGATCTGGGAAGCCACTGGCATCCATGAGGCCATCGCCTTGAGTTTCTCGCTGCCCTCTCACACCGATCGAGCGCCTATCGCTGCCATGGCCTGTTTGTGGAACAGCGCCACCAACACCTTTGACTTCCCTTTCGGGCAGATGGGCATTACTCTGCTGGACATCCTCGCCATCACCGGGCTGCCGATCCACGCCAAGCCGTATGTGCCAGGCGACTTTGCATCGACCGAGTTCCCATACGCCTGCAATTTGGGAGCCCGCCGCGCCCTGAGAATTTCATACGGGGCATGGCGGAAATTTTACATGGGCCACGCGGAGCCGCATGAAGGAGGCATCGCTTTCTTGGAGTACTGGCTTGACAAGTTTGTCTTCTGCGGCAGCGCTCACAAACCAACCGGGAGATGGACCAAGTTGGCCGAAGCGCTGTACAACGGGGTTGAAGTCGGGTTAGGGCAACCTGTATTAGGCGCACTCTACCGGACTCTGCATCTGCTGTCGCTGAGGCCTTTTCACCTTTCTGGCGGCCCTCTGTGGATCCTGGACCTGTGGAATACCTGTACTTTCCGCTCTTCCGGCGAGCCCCGGTGGAATACCTGCCTGAAGATCGGCTGCTTGGCTTCGCGGTGTGCAGGAATGACGCGAATCGGACCCCTCTGTCCTTCTTCGCTAGCCTGTCCATCCTTTACAACCACATCGAGCCACCACCGACTATGGATATGATGGTTCGCCGGCGCCACCCTGAGGTCCTATCGACGGGTTTCTTCCCCCGCCAAGAGTCTGACAACGATGCGAGGACTGCCTTCGTAAGAGCAACCTCATGCTGCGACCTCCAACTCGCTGAGGATGAGCAAGGCTTCGAGCTATATGCTCCCAATCACTTCGCAAGGCAACTTGGTTTTCATCAAGGGATTCCTTACCCGCTTCTCCATTCAGTCAACAAGTACACCTCGTGGAGGAAGATTGGCGAGTCTGATCGGGTCACCCCGCTGCAAAATCTCTACCCTCTTTCTCCCAACCTGCTGGAGATCGAGCCTTCGCTGGGTACTGACCCCGCTTACCTCGCTTGGTGGCGGTCCTTGTCTGACAATCATTGGGAGTTCCCGGACGACGCTGTCTTCGCTGCCATCTTTCGTCCCCTTTACGACACTTTGGGCGAATCAGATCGCACCATCCTCGATGGCCAGCGCGACCATGCGGAAAGGAGTTCAGGGGCTGCGACAAGAACTAGGCTCGCGCCTCCGCCAGTTCCTACTGCTCGCCGCCCGACGGGGATCGTCATTCGAGAACGCGATCCCACGCCTTCGGTATGTCATTAAATGTGTAAATTTTTGAACCTCTTTTGACATATTGATAAAATGCTCTTCTCTAATCCTCTTTTTCTCTTCTCAGTCTGCCCCCCGCTGGAGAGACGTTGATAGGTCCGCAGTTGCCAGAGGAAAGGCACCTGTCCGGAGGGAAACTGTGGCGGGCCACGACAGCGAGGCTGCTCCTGTCGTTCCTCGGCCAACGAGCGGCGAGAGCTCGCGGAAGCGTCCTATCGAGGACGAAGAGGACTTGCTGGAGGACGTGCAGTACCAGCGAGAGTATGGCTTGGTAAGCGACCCGGTAAGCGGACCACTTTGAATTAAATTTTCCTAAGCCAGTCAACAACTCGCTAACTTTGCTTTTGACAGGTTCGCCGCACTCGACCTCGCCTCACTGTCGTAGAAGAGGCGCCCGAGACAACGGATGTCCCATCTCCAGAACCATTCAGCGTGGATTTGGCCCTGCAGAGGGTTACTGAGGCAAGCGCGGAGATGGATTTCGAGGTAACTGCCGAAGCCAGCGAAGAGATGGTCATTGAGGAATTTGCAGTGGCAGGCGCGGAAACGGTTGCCGAAGAGTCTGCTGAATCTAGCGAGGAGGTGACCTTTGAGGAGACTGTCGAAGCGGCTGCGGAGGAGACTACTACGGTCATCGAGGGGGCCGACAAAGCTAGCGAGGAAGTCATACAGCCCTCCTCTCCAACCGCCGCTTCTGGCGAAGCTGGTCCAATCCCAGAACCATCCTTGGCTCTGGTTGAAAATGCAGCCCTCGACCAGTCCGACAAAGTCTCTGATCCTACTGCCCCCTTGGCGACTCCGCCCGAAGGCCTTCAACTGATACTTTGGGCTCCTCCTCTGCGATTGGGCCGCGCGGGTCATACCGGTGAAGTGCCTCCGGCGGTTCCAACAAAGGCCTTTACTGCCCCCTTGGTGGAGATAGAGACAGCTCATGGCACTCCGCCACCCTCTCCAGAAATTGAAGCGGCTGCCGAAGTTGAACCAGTCACTCCGGTCCCAACAAGGAAACCTGGCGAGGAGTCTTCTTCCTTCAGTACCCGGGCCGCTCGTCTTTGGGCCCGAACTACTCCGCCTACTGACCCAGAACCCATCCGCTTAGCTCGGTCTTTCCTTCATGGGTTGTTCCATCACGGCTCTCGCCCGAACGTCTTTGACTTGGTAGGACGTATTCGCGAGGCCCATGAAGCTCTGGATCGACACCTCGCTGGCGGCAATCCTGTTCTGGACCAAGCGCTGGAGTTGGCCGATGCTGTCGAGTCGCAGGCTCGCCGAGTTTTGGATATCGGTGCTCAATCGGCCTTTCGTGAGCAAGCTCGCCGCAACTTGGACAACCAGATGGCGAACCTCTTGGCCGAGCTTGGTGAGGCTGGCATTCCTGGAGCGTCTTCAGAGAATCCAAGTGCTGGCCATGCTCGGCGAGTGGAAGCCCTGGAGGCTCAGATAGCAGAGCTGCAGGCTCAACTTGCTCGGGCTCGCCAAGACTTGGCCCGCGCTTTGGAAGTGGAAGCTCGTTTGCAGGCCGCGGAGGAGGCCCAGGAGGCTTTGGACTCGGCCGTGGCCGCTGCTGAAGAAGTTCAAGCCCAAGCCTATGAAGAAGAGATAGCCTTAGAAGGCATGCTCTTAGAGTTGTATAGGGTTTGTAGGCGTGCGTAGGTTTAACTGTATTTGCCCCCTTATGTACGAACTTTAATGATAATATCAAAGTTGAAATTTTCCCGCTCTTTGCCAACTGTTCTGTAATAACTGTCGGGAAAAAAAAAAAAATCCTTTTCCGAGATTCAGCGACGGTTTCCAATGTAACTACTCGCTCGGAACGCGGGCAATCATTATTGAAAAACGCGTCTGACCTTATCTCCAAAGCCCGTATCTCGGAGCAAATATTGCATGGGGGACAACTGTCAAGCGCACAGTCGCCCCTTCCGCCTATAAAAAGAAACGTTTGGCCGGGGTGAAGTATCAGTGAAGTCTTCTGCCCCCTCACCATGATTTCTTATTCCCTTCTGTTCATCCTTCTGTCCCTGCTTAGAGCAAAGCCCTCAACCATATATTCCCCTTCTTTGCTGATTCTGAAAATCTACTCTCAGGCCTAGAGTGATTCTGAGAATCTACTCTCAGGCCAAGCCTTTGTTCGGCCTGACCAAAGGTCGGGTACCCTCTGCCTTGCGCCTGCTGTCCTATCAGTGCGTCTGGCTCTGCCGGCCCTTCAAACGGAAGACTGGTGGTAGCATGAGGGATCCTGACCCGCTGGACCTGTAGCTTCCCAACACTTTCTGTTGGGTCCAGGCCGGCGTCAGGGTTTTGGCTGATCTAAAGCTGCGAGGCGTTCGCCAACTTTGAGCGAAGGACGCCGCGGCAGACTTCTCTTTAGCCAAGCGAGCCGGGACGAGGCTCCAGTATCTGTAGATCTATGCTTTTTTGAAATGTAAACATAGTCTAATTTACCTTTTCTGATCAATGTAATTGCTTTGGCCGCAAAGCCATAATTCGAAACATGTATTGAACAAAGTCAAAAAGGGCAAAAATAAATGAATTTATTTTTTAGGCCTCTGGAATAGGCCCCAATCTTGTACTAGTCTTTGTGTTTAGACTTTGCACGTTTACAGAGAATAAAGAAAACAATAGAAATTTTTAGGGCCTCTGGAATAGGCCCCAATCTAATACAGGCCTTTTTAGGCTGGTACGTTACAATGTATTCTATTAGTCTTCTGTCCCGAGTTGCCCCCTAGTGTTAGGCGGCGGAGCGAGTACGCGATGGCGCGTAGCACTATTGACTGTGGTGGCGGGATCTGGTGGAGGTGTAGGATCCTCGCGTTCCCAGACCCCCGCAATGTGGCGCTTGAGGAAGCGGCCATTAATAGGGTTGCGATGAATAGTACCGTCCAAGTCGCGCAAGTGGTATGCCCCCTTGGGAAGTATTCGGTGAATAATAAAGGGTCCATCCCAGCGAGCGGACCACTTGCCCCGACCATCTGTTTTGTCCCCAAGCGGGAGGACTGCTCGCCACACCTTCTGGCCCTCAGCATAGCTCTGCCCGCGCGTGATTTTATCATAGGAGCGGGCGATGCGCTGTTTCTCCAGGACAAGGTTATTGAAAGCGGCGACACGATGCTCGTCTAAATCTTCAAGCTCCTGCCACATGGCTTGGACGTAATCCTCGCCAAGTAGTTGATGTTGTTCCCGGACGCGGAGCGAAGCGATGTTAATCTCAAGGGGAAGGACGGCGTCGTGACCGTACATGAGAGCGTACGGTGTGGTATCCGTTGGGCCTCGCTTGGAGGTGCGGTAGGCCCACAGAGTGTGGTAGAGTTCCTGGTGCCAAACGCGAGGGTTCAACTCCAACATCTTGCGGAGGATGCCGAGGATGACTTTATTACTAGCCTCCGCTTGGCCATTGGACTGTGCATAGTATGGCGTGGAATGTAGAAGCTTGATGCCGTAATCGTTTAAATACGTAACAACGGAATCGGCCATGAAAGCTGCCCCCCTGTCCGTAACGATGCACTCCGGGATACCAAAACGTGAGATGATGTTGCGGAAAATGAAGTTGCGCACCGAGTTAGCAGAGGCGACTTTGAGTGGTTCGGCCTCGACCCATTTGGTAAAGAAATCGGTGGCGACGATAATGAACTTGTGCTGCTCAGAGGAATGGGGATGAATGATGCCCACGAAATCCATTGCCCATCCGCGACACGGCCAAGGTTTGATGATAGGCTGCAATGGGATGTTAGGAATATGTTGCACTGGTCCGTGAGCTTGGCAGTCTTGGCAACCTCTGGCGAAGGCAATACAATCTTTCAGCATTGTTGGCCAGTAGTATCCATGGCGGCGGATCAGCCATCGCATTTTGGGCCCGGCCTGGTGCGAGCCGCAAACGCCACAATGGACTTCGCGCATGAGACGTTTAGCTTCGTTTCCGTATACACAGCGGAAGTCGTTGCCGTCTTCCCCACGCCGCCGGAGTTCGCCATTGCGTAGTACAAAGTTTAAGGCGAGGAAACGGATTTGCCTGGAATGAGCAGCATCGTTAGGGTTCTGGAGGTAGGCGATGAATGGTAGCCGCCAATCCTCGTCGATGGGGTCCAAGGCTGCAACTTCCGGGATGGCGTCCCGAAATTGCCCCTGGCAATGAAAGAGGGAAGAGTGCGGCGTTCGACCTTGAGCAGGCGTTCGCGCACTCCGTCTCTCAGGCTGAGGCCAGACGCTATTTGGGCGAGCTCGTTGGCAGCGAAGTTAAATTCGCGTGGTATGTGTTCGATGTATACGTCGTCGAATCGATCCAGTACTTCGAATGCTTTGCGCAAGTATGGTTCAATTGACAAGCTTAAACATTTGAACTTTTCCACAAGCTGGTTAACGACCAACAAAGAATCACCAAAGATCTGGACCTCGCGGACTCCTAAGTCCAACAAGATCTCTAAGCCGATGATTAGTGCTTCGTACTCGGCCTGGTTGTTGGTGCATTTGAAGTCGAGCTGGAACGAATAGGAGAAGCGATCTCCAGCGGGGTTAGTGATGGCTATCCCGGCTCCGGCTGCTGTGTCAGTCCGTGAACCATCAAAGTACAAGGTCCAAGGAGCGAGTGTCACTGTGGCGAAGTCCAACTCGCGAAACGCTGTGAGCTCTGATGGTGGGTGATGGGCAAGAAAATCCGCTATTGCCTGTCCTTTGACTGCCTTTTGTGGAACATATTGCAACGAGAATTCAGACATGGCGAGGATCCACTTGCCGATGCGTCCCCGCAGGATAGGGCGAGAAAGCATGTATTTGACCAGGTCGGATTGAGCGATGACGACCGTGGTAAAGGCAAGCATGTAATGGCGCAGCTTGCATCCTGCAAAGTAGAGGGCGAGACATAACTTCTCCATGGGCGAGTAGCGTGTCTCACAGTCTGTTAAAACTCTGCTGAGGTAATAGACGGCATGTTCTACCCCGTTCTCATCATCCTGGGCCAGGAGTCCACCGATGGATAGATCGGCGGCTGCGATGTAAAGTTTAAGCGGGGCGCCGTCGCGAGGCGGAATCAGGACTGGTGGGTTCGTGAGGTAGTCCTTGATTCGATCGAAGGCCTGTTGATGTTGCAGTTCCCACACGAACTCGGTTGCCCCCTGGAGCTTAAGTAGAGGGGAAAAAGGTTGGACCTTCCCTGCCGCGTTTGATATGAAGCGACGGAGAAAGTTGATTCGCCCTAGTAGCTGTTGTAGCTCCTTCTTGGTAGTGGGAGGCGAAGCGGTGATGACCGCCTGTGCTTTATCCTTTGGGATCTCGATGCCCCTTTGATGTACGAGGAAGCCAAGGAAATCACCGGCCTCCGCGAAGAAAACGCACTTGGCGGGGTTCATCTTGAGGTTATGTCTGCGCATCCGTGTGAACACCTGCCGGAGGTCTTCCACGTGGGTTGCTCGCGATTTGGTTTTGACTACCACATCGTCGATGTAGACTTCAATCAACTTGCCCAAGATGTCGTGGAAGATGAGGTTCATGGCGCGCTGGTATGTTGCCCCCGCGTTCTTAAGGCCGAAGGGCATGACAACATACTCGAACGCGCCAGCGAAACCAGGGCAACGGAAGGCGGTCTTGTGTCGATCCTCCTCGGCGACGGGGATTTGATGGTACCCGGCCGTGCCGTCCATAAAGGATAACACCTCGTGCCCTGCGGCGGCATCAATAAGTAGGTCAGCCACAGGCATGGGGTATATGTCTTTTGGTGTTGCGTTGTTTAGATCTCGGTAATCAACACAGACACGCATTTTGCCATTTTTCTTGCGGACGGGGACGACGTTAGACAACCACTCGTTATATTTGGCTACGCGAATAATTCCCGATCGGTGCATGCTTTCGATCTCTTCTTTAACCACGATCTGGGTTTCAGTTCGCATGAAGCGGCCGTCCTGCCGAACTGGGCGCCGGTCGGGATAGGTTGGCAACCGGTGGCAGACCAAGTCTGGGGACAAGCCTGGCATATCTTCGTACTTGTCGGCGAAGCAATCCTTGTATTCGCGTAATAGGTCAAGGAGGGCTTCCTTTTCTTCCTCCGCCAACTTTGCACTGATGGAAATAAGTAAGGGCTTTTCTGCAGTCCCTACATCAACTTGTAAAGTGGGGTCGCGGACTTGAGGTGGAGTGTCGTCCAAGGCAGCAGGAGCTATCTGAATAACTTCTTCCTTGGTATCGGCATAATCCACCACTTCATCGACATATTCCATAGTCGCGACCTTGTCGTAGGCTTCGCGTTCTGCCCAGTACGAAAGGAGTCTTTCGCATAAGGACTCGCCAGCCTCGCGTGCCTCCTCGGAAAGGGCACTATCCATCGAAATGGGGTGTGAGAGTCGCGATGGTGTGAGGACGTTGCAGATCGTCCTTCGCCTGGGTAAGTCCCCATCGCGTTAGATTGGAGGCCGTGACTCCGTATGGGCGGCCCTTGTGGTCGACGCCTTGAACATCCAACGGGCCCAAGTCTGTATTATAGTATCGGGCATCGTTGAGGTTGGCGGAAATGGAGAAAGGTCGCGGGTCGGCCTTGATGATGACTGACTCGCGTTTCTCGGTGTCCCAGATCATGAGTTCTTGGTGCATGGAGGAAGGCACGCAAAAACTTCTGTGGATCCAGTCGCGGCCGAGGATCATGCTGTAAGAGGAAACGCACTCGGCAACGAAAAAGGTATAAACCCGCGATGCTGGCCCGACCTTGACCCGTAGGAACAGCAAACCTAGGGTCCTGGACACCTGTCCTGTAAAGTTTTTCACCGTTAAGGACGTTGTCTGGATCATTGAGCGCGGGATGTCGAGGAGCCCCATGGTGCGGGTTGTGACAACATTAACCGCAGCACCGGTGTCGATCATGACCTTGTTGATCAGTTTCCCTTGGACCTCTGCTGTGATATACAGTGGTCGCATGTGGGTGGCCATGTCCAGGGTTGGCGTAGAAAAGGTCATGGTTGGCCTTGGTGCGAAGCTACTCGAACTTTCTTCTTGCGGAGTGCCATCGGCTGGGGCCAGTACTGGGCCCATTTCGCTGCTGCATGGCGGGGATATGCTGTCATCCTCGCTGACGATGGTGATGTCCGCCGCACTGCAGGTTGTGTTTGGTGGAAGGGCGTATCGTTCCGAAATGAAGAACACCATCCCGACCTGAAACGAGAATTGTTCGGAGACTGGGACTAGAGGTGTGTCAATGACCCCATGTTCCCCTTCGAGAACCGCAAAGGCGTCTGCTTCTCGGCTGAGCCCTTCATCAGCATCCCATCCGGAGACTTCTATCATATTGCAGGTGAATGACTCAGCCTGCTCTTCGTCTTGCTCTTCCTCTAGGTTGAGCCGAGGTTCTGAATGTGCCTCGTCGGCTTCCTCATTCTCGCGGAAACGTTGGGCCATTTGCTCGGCGAGGTTAGGACTGGAGGGTGCCGGTGTCTCTGCTGGTGGCTCTGAAGCCTGAGTTTGCCGCGGACGCCATACTGGCTTGGGTGAAGGCTGAGGATCCCTGGCTGGCTGCCTGTCTGCTGCCGCAGTAGCCTTACCGCTGTCTTCTTTCCCTAACTGCTGCAGGGCAGATACTCGGGGAACCATCCTAGTCTCGGGTTCCGGGGTACGCCGTGGCCGAGGCTGTTGTGGCGATGGTGGCTCCCTTCTGGCGTCAGCCTCTGGATTTTGACGTTCTTGTCGTCGTGAGGGTTGAGGCGGCTCGCGTTTAGACTCTGAGTCCGGAGTCATGAACAACTTTCGCCTAGGGCCGGTAGGTGGAGCCTTGCCTTGATCGGGCTCCGGTGACGGCCTACGTCTGGAAGGCTGCTGATCCCTCCTCCTGGTAGGCTCCGGTGATGGATTGGGCCTAGCAGGCTGTGGATCCCGTCTCCTGTCAGGCACGGGCGACGGCCTGCGTCTGGAAGGCTGCTGGTCCCTTCTCCTTTCAGGTGCTGGGGATGGCCTGCGTCTAGGAGGCTGCGGATCCCTTCTTTGTTCAGGTGGTGGTGATTGCCTGCGCCTGGGAGGTTGCGAATCCGGCTTTGGTGGAACCGTGAGTCGGCAGAAAACATTTGGCTTGGGCGCAGGATCGTCACTGAACTGCTCGCAGATTCTTGGAGGTGCGACTGGCGGCATCTGAAGGATTGCGCGCAGACCTTCTGCTTCCCGCCACATCCGCTCGGGTGTCTGTGCGAGCTGTGAGGGGCGTATAGCGCCTTCGTCGACAGCCCGTAAGGCGCGTAGGATGCTGCCGTACCGCTTCTGGAGCTTGCGCTTCTTGGACTTGCTGATGGTCACCGCCTTGCCCCCTTGCTGCGTGTACCAGACCCCTTCCTTGATCGCTGATTTAGACGTCGGGGGAATGTAAGGGTTGGTTAAGACGCCGTCACGAGGGCTTGGGGCGCCGCTGCTGTGACTTCCACTGCTGGATTCTGACATGTCCATCTCGCTGGCGGCAGGGGATGGAGGTATTGCGGCTGCCCAATGCGCGGCAACGTATGTCTCGAGACGCGCTATCCTTTTCTCCAGCTCTTCGCGAGTCCTGGGGCTCGTAGGCTGGGAACCTTTGGCGGGAGACGGTTTATCGTCCCTCATGATTGCTTTGCCCTTATCCTTGTAGGAGGGGCGGTCTGGTTCGAGTCTTGCGACCAACTGTCGAGCTGGGTCGTTTGTGCTCCTCGTCTGGTTATCCGGGAGCATGTAGTTGTTCGCCGGCCGTTTGCGGTTTCGGCCTGGCAGATCGGATGGTCCTGCATTTGGTGACAGGTCTAGTGTGATCATTCGCTGGCCGACGCGAGGCCAAGCGAAACCAGCAGTTGCGATTGTAAAGCCGCCCTCGTCCTTGAAGCAGATGTATCCAAGGTCAAGCCAGTCTTGGATCTGGTCTCGGAGCTGGCGACATTCGCAGGTCCTGTGCCCCCAACTGTCATGGAAACTGCAATGGACGCGCCCGTCCCTATACTCGCTGTATGGCAAGGAGCGGAGTGTGACGAGTCCAGCCTCTCTGAGATCTTCTAAGACCTCGTGTGCCAGACTTTCATTGTAGGTGTACTGGCGGCGCGGCTGGCGGGTATTATCGTCTCCTTCCTCGCGGCCCCTTTTAGGCGCGCGACGTCGCTCGTCGTCCTGGGCCTGATCAGCCCAGTTGACCTCGACCATGCCCACTACGGGCGGGAAAGGGTCTACATCGACCAATGAGGCCGTGCTACCCGGTGCCTTCATCCTCAGCTCGCCTGAGTTTAACCAAGTCTGCAGCTGGTCTCGGAGCTTGACACAATCCTTGGTGTCATGATTGTATACGTTGTGGAAGGCACAGTATTTTTTGTCCTTCAGCTCCTCCTTAGGCGGAATTTTGTGGTCCAGGCGCACGTACTTCGCCTCGATTAGGTCATTGAAGACCAAATGGGCGTTCTTGGCGTCGTAAGTGTACGACTCATATTCTGGTTTGGTCCAAGCAAAGGACTGGATGGTGATCGGCTCGCGGGTCATCTTCAGGTTCTTCAGTTTGTGAGCCACTTGCTTGCCGGTCAGCTCTACCGCGCCAATGTCGTCCAAGTCTTGATCTGCATGGGCTGGCTCCGGCCTTTGATAGTAGGGATCGTGAGCAGGGGTTTGCATGCTGAGTGCCCCCACGATCCGGTTCTTCCCTGGCACATAGGTTCCCTTGGAAGCGTTGGCTTTATCGTCCAGTTCGTTCAGGATGAGCTCGTAGCTGCCAACCTTGTTGATTAGGTCGCCCATGGAGCTGAAACGCTCTCCATGGTGCTTCAGCCGCTGGCGGTGCTCCAGACCCCGGATAGCCAATTTGATGGCTTCCTGCTCAGGCAGCAGGTAATCGCATTTGGCCTGCTGGATCTTGAAGCGCTGGAGGAAAGACACTCCGGACTCCATGATCTGCTGGCTCATCTGCGTGAGGGAGTCGAGGCCGACTTCGGGCTCAATTGTGCCGTATGTCTCCCGGAAGAGACGTTCCATGGTGGGCCAGTCTGGAATTGACCCCGGCTTCAGTCTGGAATACCAGGTGAAAGCGGCTCCGGACAGAGAAGTTCCGAAGAGCTTGAGCTTCAGCATATCATCATTCCCGTATTGGCCGCATTGGACCTTGAAACGGGCCATGTGAGTTGCTGCGTCTTCCCTTGTTTCCCCAGAAAATGTGGTGAAGACGATGTTCTTGAACCCGTGGGGGAAGGGATATTGTGCCACGCTATCTGGATAGGGGTCACGGTAGTGCAAGCTAGCATCACCCTTTCCGGTGTGCTCCTTGACAATGCTTGAGATGAGTTGGCGCCAGTCGGCCGCCGTTACTGGTGCAGAATCTGCCCCCTGGTCATGGCCATGCCATGCGGAGAAACTAGGGGCCTGTCCGACGTTCTTATGAGTCGAACTGGAATAAGCCACGATCGGGTCGTCTGGTGTCCCCATTCCTTGCGGCGCAAGAGCATCAGTGCCCTTGAGTGTGATCCTAGGGCTGCATGGCGAGGGTAGACGGGGTGGTGTCCTTGATGAGCTGGCCCCCAATGTGAATTGGGGAGCCTTCTGGGCCCCGACCCTCGGATTTGCCCTAGGACGCTCATTTGGCGGGATATACCTCGAGCCCTCCGCTGCGCTTGAACTGGTGGAGTTCAGAGCGTGATTCTTCGGCGCTTGGGCCCGAATCCAGTCTTCCATCTGCAGGACCCTTGTACTCAGGGTATCATGGCGCTCTTTGTAGTCTTCGAGCTTTTCCATGCTGTTCTTGCTCCCGAAGAAGGAAGCGTCCTGCTGTTGCTGCAGCTTGGTGTCATGGTCATTCAGACGATGGGTTTGGGCTTCTAGGGCCTTTGTAAAGGCCACCTTGCTCTGATCCAGTTCAGTCTGGATCCTCTGCAGAGAGCCGGACATTATGTCCTTGTCCTCCCTGATTGTGCCAACCACATAGTTGAACTCCTCGCTGAGCTTGGCGTGGTTTTCCTGGTTTGCGAGCCAGATCTCCTTGTCCTTAGCGACCTGCGCAGAGAGGTCCTGGACGATTTGCTGAGTTTCTTCAGCCTTCAAGCCGCACTCTCTTCTGAGCGCGCCGATCTCATTCTTGAAATCGCTCCTCAGTTCTTCGAACATTCTGCGGACCTCCTCTGTGGACAGAGCAGGTCCCGCCTCTGGGATTGGTTGCGAGTTTGCCATTGTGGACTTAGCGAGGTCGGGGTTGCCGAACCGATTGAGAATCTCTTCTTGAGCGAGAGATCTGCAAGCCGCGCTGTTATGGGGCTTGTATTGCGGAGCCTTGTGTTTCAAGCAAGAAAGCGAAGGTCTCCGGTAGGGGGAGTTGTCAAACTTCCCAATGATTGCTGGAAAAATAAACTCCCGGTCCCACTGGGCGTGCCAATGTTTTGGCCCACGTCCTCAGCGATGGGTAGAGAGGGAACAAATGTAAAACTGGTGTGTGCGGGGCGTGCCACCTCACGGATGAGGAAAGAGAACGGTGCGCGTCCTGACTTCTTGACCAGGCGAATGAGGGCTCCGGCGTCACCTGATGAGGAAATATTTCCGAGCTTACTCTTCTGAATCACCTGTCGATCGATACTCACTGTGAGAGCGAGCAGAGCAACAATTGGGAGGTTTCCGAGACGAGTCCTGACGGGCTCCGGGATCTAAAGCGGGATGCGCTTAGAACGTTAGGGTTTCGAGAAGACTCGAAGGTTTCGACTGTGTACGTCTGTTTGAGAGAGACTTGTTGATTGATTGATTGTGTGTAGAGAGAGTGTCCAGAGAGAACATGGAGCTCCCTTATATATCTATCCGTAAGCAACTCGTGGAGACTACTCACAATCCAATGCGGACTCTGCAATTAGAATCCCACAAGGATACGTTTAACTCGCCAGTCGTGCGCTCCATGCAACACGTGTCAAACCTATCTCGCTTAGGTTTCGTTCCCTGCCTCGCTGCATTTCATTTGTCGTGTAGTAAGCGAACTCAAACACTAAGCGACCTTATCCCGAGGGCGTTATTAGTCATTTCAACCCATCCTCGCAAGAACTATAGAGTCCCATGCGAACTGGAGATAAGGATCCCGCGTAGACACCGCATCTCGCAAGGTATCAGAATCTTCTGGATAAAAGCCACGTCACGTGCTGCCAAACCTCGCTACCCTTTATGGGCTAAAAAAGGCCACAGGCGTTGGCCCAAATGATATCCAAGTCTTTCTCGAGTCTTGGACCGAAAATGCCCACTGGGCTCAAACAAAAACTATGTTGGGCAAAAATTGTAAAAATATATATACCCAACATAACTTCACCCTATTTTATTGACTAAGATAGGGTTTTAATTTATGTCTGGTTCGACCCATTCAGAATAAAATAAATTAAATTCCTTAATTACAACCCTTTTTTTCAGGAGAAAAACCCTTTGATTCGATTACAAAGTACCAACGAGAAGTGTGTATGTTCGAGGGGGTTTGGCCTGGAGAGAAAGGCGAATTTGGACTAGAAGAATTTGACTGGTGGTGTCAGGGATTCTGTTTGGAATTTTGGTTGCATCTAGTGGGTTGCTAGACTGCCTACGTACCTCTTTGTGGGATCAAACCGACCGTAGTTCATAACAGGTTTGTAGGCTTTATGCCTTAATGCCGGCTTTTGGTTTAACAGACGTATTTGTGAGTCCGTTAACTGTGTTTCTTGTGGACACCCAATTTGGTAGAGTGTCTGTTGATTTGATTTAAGCACCCGGAACAGGTGATGCAGCACCGTGACAGAAAGGTTGAATGGCTTTGGCCACAATCCTTGATAGTGGCGCAGGTGATCTGCGCGTGTAGGCGGACTGCTCCTTCATGCGGACTCTGCGTGTATGTCAGTGAGCGGGCTCCGCGTGTATGTCTGTGAGCGGACTTTGCGTATGTGTCTATGTGCGGACTCCGCGTGTATATATATAGGCGGACTCTGCGTGTTCACTTGTGAGCGGACTCCGCGTTTTATGTCTGTGAGCGGACTTCGCGTGTATGTCTGTAAGCGGACTCCGCGTGTTCACTTTTGAGCGGACTCCGCGACTTGCTTCATCTTCTACATGAATGGATCTCGCCTCGCCTGGGCTTAGAGCTTCTGAATATTAGCTCGTCGCCCCTTATGCTTCTGCTTCAATGTAAAATCACCTCGCCACCCCTGAGGGTTCCTGCCTTGGCTTGAATGTTAGCTCGCCACCCCTTAGGGTTCCTGCCTTGACGCGAATGTTGGCTCGCCACCCCTTAGGGTTCCTGCCTTGGCTCGAATGTTGGCTCGCCACCCCTTAGGGTTCCTGCCTTGGCGCGAATGTTGGCTCGCCACCCCTTAGGGTTCCTGCCTTGGCGCGAATGTTGGCTCGCCACCCCTTAGGGTTCCTGCCTTGGCGCGAATGTTGGCTCGCCACCCCTTAGGGTTCCTGCCTTGGTGCGAATGTTGGGTCGCCACCCCTTAGGGTTCCTGCCTTGGCTTGAATGTTGGGTCGCCACCTCTTAGGGTAAAGTCACGTCGCCACCCCTTAGGGTTAAGTAACCTCGCCACCCCTTAGGGTAAAAGTCACGTCGCCGCCCCTTAGGGTTAAGTAACCTCGCCACCCCTTAGGGTAAAAGTCACGTCGCCGCCCCTTAGGGTAAAAGTCACGTCGCCGCCCCTTAGGGTTAAGTAACCTCGCCACCCCTTAGGGTAAAAGTCACGTCGCCACCCCTCAGGGTTAAGTAACCTGCTACTACTTTGGCGCGGCCGTAATTTCGCTTTTGCTTTAGGGCTTTAAACCATCTCGCGAGGACACGCGAACTCTGCTTCGCAGGACTCTGTCATCTTTTCCTTGATTGAGTCATCTTTTCCTTGATGAAGTTGCTGAGATTTCGCGAACCACATAACTTCAGACGTCTATCCCTGTTTGGTTGGGAGTTGGACTTGAGGAAACTGCTCTTCTATAAATTGAGGTGTCGTCTCCTTCTTTTTGATCTGGTCAAGGATTCGTCGAGTCGTCAAGGGTGAGTTCCTGCTCTTCGAACCCGCGTTGCTTGTTTGTTTCCTTCCCCTTGCATGGCTTGTTATGCGAGCTGTAGGGCCATATGTTTGTTGTAACAAAGGGAAGGTCGTCTCGCCTTAGACTTGGTGACTGCCTCGCGGGGTCATCACGCGAGGGGAAAGGGCGTTGCTTTCGGGATTCCGGCGGAGTGATACAGAAAGATAAAGGCAGCTGCAAAAAAAAAAAGATATAATGGGGGCTCCACCTTTGGTCTGGCTCGCCGCTTGTCTTCTGCTTTGCTTTCTTCCTCTGCGCTTCGCCTTCTTTCTCTCTGTTTCTCTCTCTAGTTTCGCCTTCTTTGTCCCTTGTGCCGTGTGTTCGCCTCTGTCGCTCTATGCCTTTTTCCTCTTCCTCTCTGTGTCTCTTTATATAGAGTGCACGGTTTGGAAGATTGAGTTTGTATTGGACTTTGTTGTCCAGCTGTTTGCAAGAGTTACAGTTGAACTCTGAAGCATTGTGCATGTAGCACAAGAAAAGTATTTATGTATATATATTTTTTTAAATGCTTTTCTTTTCCTTTTTATTTATGCATATTTTTTTGCCGATCAACAAGTACACATATGATGAAGTGATGCAGCCTTCTTATTTCTGTCACGTGAACCCAGTACCCAGATCCCCAATTCTCTTTTCTTTCCACTTCACTCTCTGATAAGCCTCAACCTTAATTTCTTCTCTCCGGCCATCTCCTTCATCTCGACGTTGTCAACATATGGAGAAAATTAGATCTTGAAAATCAGAGGGCACCTAAGGAGATCGAGCATCGATGTTCTTCGATTTGTGCTCTTTGTCGGACGTCGGCGATTGTGGAGGACTGGCGAGCCTTAGACCTCCAAAGATTCTTGTGCACGTTGTCGTTTTGTTATTTTTGACACCAAGGATTGCATGCAGTTTGTTTATTTATCATTGTTACGATCATCATCATTTTATAATTGTTTTTTGTACATCTGGGCTATATCTCATCCGAAGGAAACAGAACTCGGCCAAATTAGGGCTTTTTCTTTCTTTCTTTGTAACTCATCCGAAGGAAACATAACGAAAACAATCGGGGCTTTTTTTTTCTTTGTAAAGTTTTTGATTTTTCGGGATCCCGAATTGGTCCTGATTCTGTCTCGGATTCAATCAGGCTTGGGGACCAGGTTCTGTTCCGATCCAGTCAACAATGTAACTTGTTATTAGGACATATATACGATCTCCAGGTTCTTGAAATGAACAAGTGTCACGCATGTTGGGGTGAAGCTACAGAGATTTTTTTCATCAATATCACACCGTTTCCTCACTGAAAATCTAGTCTCACTTGGACTCTGGTGCATGAATATTGATGAATTGTTGTTAGAAAATTAGTTAGGCTTAGGCAACTTTATATAAGGAGTTATGTCTGTCTTAGTTCTTTGATACCTAAATTTCCAGCATCCCTTACTATTATGGAAGCATACGAAACAATGAATCCAAGTAATTGGAAATTTGGAACACAAAAGCCAAACCTATACATGAACTACCATGTGATGATCTAAATCCTATCAACTATGTCGTCGAACAACCATCCACGGTCATCTGAAAAGCATCATTTGTCGCTGTCGTCAAATACAACACTTTTATAGCAGTAGTCACCAACACCCGAATGTTGAAATTTTTGAAGTAAACAAATTGCAATTGATTAATTTCATTGATAGGAAAATTACGATATATATGAGTAAAACCAATTTAGTCGATTCTAAAGTGACCAATAATCTTATTACTAATATAGTGGCATTGCCATGCAAATCAAGATCGAATTAATATATGCAAGAATCAATATTTCCTATACGGAAAGAAAAACAAGAAGCTCGGGAAGATATTTAACCACCCCAAGTATTTGGCTGTTATACTACAACCACAAGAGCACTTAAGCATAAACACATATATAAACACAACTCATACAAGGTCTTAGAACAAGGATGAGGATATACAACCTGTTTACCGTAGTTGTTGATGTAGACCAAGAGCTCCAAGAATAAGAGATCTTCTATGCAGCACTCAGTTATTAAGCTCAGATAGAGAAGACTCGTATTGACGTACTGCACTTTGGATAGCTCAAACTCTGTCCATTAAAGAGTTTGAGTTCTATTAGAAAACAACAATATTAGTCCATCTCTATTATCTTGTTTAATAAGATAATTTGATTGTATTTCATTACTTATCTAACCATTTCATTTAGATAAATATATTATGATAATATGTTTTTAATCCTACAATGTTTATTCAGCATATATTATGGAAGTTGCAATGTCTTAAGACTCAAAATGCCAAGTCTATTCCAACATTTTCCCACTTGGACTAGCATTAGAGTCTATAATAAGAATCCATATTAAGTTCAGATATAACATTGTTCCTTTGTGCACTTTGGGATTAAAATTTCACATGTTTGATACAAACATCATCAATAGGTCATCACAAAAGAGAAATGCCGGATCTCCAGAAAAATTGCATTCATTGAACACGGTAACTTAAGGACCACCAACCGAGATGATAGAATTGCCAAAGTGTTTCCTGATGAAAATGGTGATAATCAAACACTTCAGCAGAGCAATCCATTCCTTGGTTATGTATGCAAGAACCTCAACACAAACTTTCAAAGAAAATTTTCTTGTGTTCCTTTAACATGCATAATGATGCAACAGATAGATATATATATATATATATATATATATCATAGCGCAGTTTAGATGACATCATTTTGATGGAATCTTTTTCCTCTGAATATGATTAACATTCTTCCCCAAATATTACTTTTGGGTGTAAGGATGCTTGTAACTGTAAAATCATAAATGTTTTTTCCAAACAGGAAGAGCAAGAAGAACTATTAATTGATTTAATAGGTAAAATATATAATCCTGAACTTAAAGCTGAGTATCTTAAAAAATTAAAAAAATTAATTACCCAACACTACTGGAAAAAAGCTCTTAGGCGACGGAACTATTATGTCGCCTAAGTAACAAAATTTGTCTCCTAAGATCTGTCACCTATGTGAAGTGAGGTTGGTGTCTGGGTGACGAAAAATTGATTTTTGTCTGGGTGTCCTAAGTTCCGTCGCCTAAGTGTTTCGGAGACGGACGTTTTCAGTCTCCTAAGTACTTAGGCGACTGATATTATTTAATGACAAAAAAATTATTTTTCCCCTAGGCGACAGAATCACTGGATTCCGTCGCTAAAGTGAAAAAAAATTAAAAAAAGAAAAACATGGGCGTGGAGTCTGCTGGCACATATGGTGCACGGACTCCACTGGCAGAGAAGGGCACGGAGTCCGCTGGCACAGAAGACACGCAGACTCCGCTGAAAGAGAAGGGCGTGAAGTCCGCTGGCACAAAGGGCGCGCGGACTTCGCTGGCACAAAGGGCGCGTGGACTCCTCTGGCAAGGAAGGGAGCGCGGAGTCCACTTGCAAACAGGGTGCGCGGACTCCGCTGGCAGGGAAGGGCGCGCAGACCCCCTTGGGAGAGAAGGACGAGGAGTTCGCTGGCACAAAGGCGCGCGGACTTCGCTGGAAGAGAAGGGCGCCCAAGTGAGGCAGGAAGGGAAGAAGAAGGAGAGGCAGAGGACGATGAAGAAGGAGAGGCAGAGGGAAGAAGAAGGAGAGGCAAATGTATGCGTGGAAATTGGGTAAAGGAGAGGAGGGAGAGAGAACATATAAGGAAAATTTGAAAATTTTGATTCAAATTTTTCTGAAATATTTGGCGGAAAAGGAGCCGCTAAAAATTTCGGTACTTAGGCGACGAAAAGTTATATTTTCATCGCTTAAGATGTTAATAATTTTATTTTAAAAAATAATAATAATTTTGTCGTCTAAGTAAATTTTTCCGTCGTCTAAATCAATCATAGACAATGGAATACATTTCCGTCACCTAAGTGAATAAATTTTATTTTTTATAAAAAATAATAATTTCGTCGCCTAAGTGAATAATTTTTTTTTATATAAAAATGATTTCGTCGTCTTAGTACATTTTCCGTCGCCTAAGAAGTTTTTTTCACTAGTGCAAGGAGATGTAGTCAATCCTTCCTCACAAAAAATTAGTCTTACTACAACCTTTGAAAAACTTTCTACTAGTAAAAAAGAAATAACAATCCAAAATTTGCAACATGATGTGAAAACAATCAAAAGTCAAATACATGTTTTACAACAAACACATTTAAAACTCACAAATGACAATAAAGAAATCAAACAAGAATTAAACTTACTGAACATAAATAATCAATTTCTTAAATTACAAGATCCCCCTGAAAATCTTTTTCCAAATCTTTTCCCCACCAATAGAAGCAGAGATTTCTGAAAATAATATCATTAGTATCATGCGCCAAATCCAACTTAAAAAATGGTATACTACTATTCAACTCAAAATAAAATATTTCCAATTAACAATAACAGCCCTTATTGATTTAGGTACAGATCTTAACTGCATCCAAGAAGACTTAATACCTTCAAAATATTTTGTAAAAATAAAAGAGTCTTTACGTTGAGCCAATGGAATAAAAATGGATATTAAATACGAAATCCCTAAAGCTCCCATATGTCAAAACAATGTTTGTTTCAAAACTTTGTTTGTCTTGGTAAAAAAGTTAACTGATAAAGTAATTTTAGGACTTCCTTTCATTACTTTAATTTACCCTTTCAACACCGAATATGATAGTATTATTACCTACCCTTTTGATGCACCAGTTAAATTTACTTTTCTTTCTAATCCTGAAATCCATACTTTGAGAGCATTTCAAGAAAATAATATTTCAAAAACTCTTAGTTGCATTCAAGCAAAAAATAAACAAATAGCCTTTCTTCAAGAAGAAATTAATTTCAAAAGAATTAAAGATCAACTCCAAAACTCTTTTCTTCAGCAAAAAATCAAAACTTTTGAAGAAAAAATTATCAAAGAAATATGTTCTAATATTCTTACTACCTTTTGGCATAGGAAAAAACATATTGTTTTCCTTCCTTACATCAAAGAACTTAATGAAAAAAATATCCCCACTAAAGCTCGTCAAATTCAAATGAGTCATGAGATTATGGATTTCTGTAAAAACAAAATTACTGATTTACTCAACAAGGACATTATTCGCCCAAGTAAATCTTCTTGGTCTAGCCCTGCTTTCTATGTTCAGAAAAATGCTGAACTCGAAAGAGAAACTATTCGGTTAGTCATTAACTATAAACCTCTTAACACAGTCTTGCAATGGATCAGGTATCTTATTCCCAATAAAAGAGATCTTATTAACAGGTTAAATAAATCTGTTATCTTTAGTAAATTCGATATGAAGTCAGGATTTTGGCAGATCCAAATTAATAATGTTGATAAATACAAAACCGCATTTGTCACACCCTTTGGTCATTATGAATGGAATGTAATGCCTTTCGGTCTAAAGAATGCTCCTAGCGAATTTCAAAACATAATGAACAATATATTCAATCCTTATAGTCATTTCTCCATCGTCTACATTGATAATGTTTTGATCTTTTCAAAATCAATTGACCAGCACTGGAAACATTTACACAAATTCTTTTCCATAATAAAGAATAATGGTTCAGTTATTTCTGCTTCAAAAATCAAATTATTTCAAACCAAAATTCATTTGTTAGGATTTAACATTCACCAACTTCAAATTACACCCATTGATATAGCAATACAATTTGCTGATAAATTTCCCGATGTCATTCTAGATAAAAATCAATTACAAAGATTCATAGGATCTTTAAATTACGTAGCTGATTTTTACAAAAACTTTAGGAAACAATGCAAACTCATATTTGATAGGTTACATAAGAACCCTCCCCTCTGGACATCAGTTCATACATTCTTAGTCAAAGAAATTAAGAACCATGTTAAAACTTTACCATGCTTAGGTATCCATATTTCTGATTCTTATAAGATAGTAGAAACTGATGCCTCTGAAATAGGTTATCCTCAAACAACAAGTTTCTCCCAGTCATTCAGTTCAAATCGTTCGATTTCATTCTGGAGTCTGGAACTCAGCCCAATCAAATTATAGTACCATTAAGAAAGAAATTTTATCAATTATATTATGTATTAGTAAATTTCAAGATGATTTATTAAATCAAAATTTTTTTGTCCGATTTGATTGTAAAAGTGCAAAAGATGTTCAAAACATTGCTAGCAAACAAATCTTTGCTCGTTGGCAAGCAATCTTAAGTATTTTTTATTTTGAAATTGCATTCATTAAAGGAAGTGACAATCATATCTCAGATTTCCTAACCCGTGAATTTCTACAGGGTACCAAAACATGAAGCCCAGCTCATCCAAAGGGAGAAATCCCGGAAAATCAGTATCTGAGTCACCTTCTCCGGTTAAGAAAGAATCACCTTCCCCAGTTAAGATAGAATCACCCTTCAGCATAGTTTCTTATGCAGGTCATTCCCCCATTCCAATAGATAATAGGTATATTGCTCTTGGTAGCACCCTCAGTCAAGTTAAACCCAACTACCAGTCAACCTTAGTAAACCAATACGACCCTTACAAATCAGATTCCTTATCCAACCCTCCAGTCACTTATAAAAAATCATCTCCTTACTTTGACAGGGTTGAACATTTCTTGTTTTATATTGAACCTTCTATGAGTCATTTAAAAAATCTCATCTCTTTAGTAAAAAGTTATTTTGGCCCAAATTCTCATTACCTTCCCAGTAAACCTTTAGCATTCTATAAGGACATTCTGTTTAAATCTCAGTCATTATCTATTAAGTCAATCCATGACCCAAAAGACCCATCTAAAATATTATATCATTCCCTTTATATAATCTGTATCATCTCATTATCTTAATGGGGTGATTCCCCCTTTACTCCTCACAAATTAGACACATTCACACTTACTTATCATGATTACGTTGAAGCATGGAGTAAAATCTTTCTCCACCAAACCGTAATATTTTAGTCACTCATGGTTTCTCAATTTTGATAGAAAATTCAATCGTCAATTCCCTATGTGGTTTAGCGATTGGTGGAATAATCATGGATGCCCTCATAGCCTTCTCCCCTTAGATCTCCAACATGCAGTCACTAAATTTGTTTCAATCATGGCCTTCTCCGAATATGAGAAAAGGTTTCCCTCCCACTCTCTATTTCATGGCCAAATATAAAATTCCTTAGATTTTCAAATGGCAATATAAACTTGAAACTGAAGATCATATAGTCTTACAACAACTTTTAGTCAAATGGTGGGATAAGTTCAAAACTGAGAGAGTTTTATCCCAATTTAGTGAAGAATTTTCAGTCATCCCATTCAGTCCAGAAACTTTGGCTTCTACTAAGCCGGCATCTCCAATTCCTCAGTTATAATCGCAGCCTCCTCAGACAACACCCGTTTCTAAAAGACCAGTCTCCAGTTCATCCTCATCATCCAAAGCAGATGAATTAAAAGAATTGGTCAAAAAATTACTACAACAGGCGGCCAGTTTATCAGTAGAAGATGAAGAAGAAGAACACTCTCTATCAGAATCATCATCAGCCCATAGTCACCAAGGTTCTCCCAGCCAACCAATCAAGTAGACCGATTATGAAGATAGTCAAGATCCATATGCTGAGTTTATCTAATTCCAGTCAAGACTAGTCAACAGTAAAATCCGTGCATCAACAGTTACAAACAAGTTACTATTCATCAATAGTAAAATCCGTGACAGACAAGTTACTATTTATCAACAGTTACTTTTTACTATTTATTTTTTTACTATTCATCACTTTGTAATTTCTATTTATAGACGCCTCCAGCTTCGTAGTAGGCGGGCTTTATTTTTTCCTCCACTCTCTCATTCCTTATAGTAAGAACCTTTCCTTTAGTTCTTAAGCCAGCATAGTATGTATTGAGCGCAATTATTCTTACTTATGCATTGATTTCAACTAGTAAATCTTATTATTAATTTCAACTAGTAAATTACTTATTTTGTGATATGGACAATTTTATTATTAATATGATATTGCTTATATATATATATATACATACATACATAAGGAGCCGTTCGAGAGCGGATGTCCGCACGACTCTTAAAGTGTGGACGTCCTTCCGTTCGCCACCGTACGACGCCGGCGAGGGCGCACCTCCACCCCAGCGGACTCCAGCAGCGTCCCCGACCATTTTTCATCCTCGGCGAGTCCACCGAATTCCAGTTTTCCGGCCAGATCGACTTTGTTTGAAGTTTTGGGTGATCTGGCCAAAAAACTGAAATTCAGCGGACTCACCGATGAGGGAAAGTGGTTGGGAACGCTGCTAGAGTCTGCTGGGGTGGAGGCGTGCCCTCGCCGGAGCCGTACGGTGGCGAACGGAGGGACGTTCACACTTTAAGGCCGGTGCTGACATGTGCCTCTGATTCAGCCTATATATATATATATACACACACACACACACATGAGGCCATTCCAAAGAGGACGTCCACACAACCCTTAAAGTGCGGACGTCCCACTGTTCTCCACCAGACGACTCTGACGAAGGTGCGCCTCCACCCTAGCGGACTCCAGCAACGTCCCCAACCACTTTCCCTCCCCTGCGAGTCCACCGAATTCCAGTTTTCCGGCAAGATCACCCAAAACTTCAAACAAGATCGATCTCGCCGAAAAACTGGAATTCGACGGACTCACCGGGGAGAGAAAGTGATCGGGGACACTGCTGGAGAACCACAAAGTGTAAATAATCAAGTGATTCATGAATATGCTCAATTCCAAAAAACAAATGCTCTTATAGTAAATGGCATGCATTTGAATTGTGAAATATTCCCCCCCCCTATATATTATATATATAAAATATTCTCCCCCTATACATTATATATATAGAAAATATTTGTCTAAAGTTTAACCACGGTAAAACAAAACCAGAATCACAAACAAGACTATAATCCACATCAATTCATAATAGTTCATATACATTCAATACTAAACAATGCAGAATGTATATCAATTTAGATGATATTTTCCTTATACATACTTTCTTTTCAATAATCTTGGCTACCTGTGTGGCAAAGCACTTGGGCATTCCTTATTTTCCTTTAATGTCCTATCATGTGTGAAAGTACGTTTTATAATTAGACAAGTCAATACATGCATGGCAAAAAGAAAATGCACAACTATACATCCTTATGCACTTCACACATGACATAAAAAACCATAAAAATTGCTTAGAATTACTTTGTTTAAAGTCATCTGTGGATGATACGAAAGCATTCTAAACAACTTATGCAAGTTTCCTGTTTTGGTGTCTTTATAACCAAATAGAATATCATAAACAACTATGTTGTGTGCATTATAAAAATTAAAACACTCATTTTGATTCTAAAACAGTGACTGATTACCTTCGTTTTGATATCCATGAGATTTTCATCTCATAAGAAAACTTGGTCTTTTATTTATGTTATCTTTAGACATAAATTTTTTCAACCAGAGAGAATTTATTTCAGCCATTTTATGTCCAAGAATCACATAAACAATTACATGTTACCAAACAAAATATAGTACGTATAGGCACACCACAAATAATTTCATAAGAGTTGAGTAGCATACATAGACTCCAAATACATTTCACTCAATTCAGAATCATCAACAATGGTTTTCAATCTATATGATAAGTTTCATCTGGGCATCTATCCTAAAGCTTAAGTACCCCCAGGAGAGCATCTAGGGTTCTTGCAATTGGGTTCTTGCAATTGAATCGAAACAAAGTTCAATAAAATCTCCAAACATCACTAAGCCATTTCATGCATCAGGCTACACATATCAGGCGACACTTACGAAATTAAGTGTGGTTCGGGAGGTTGGGGCGACACAATTTTTTTATGTGTCGCTGGAAGTTAACTTACACAATACCAATTTTCTTTGAAAAAAATGTCTATTTTCGGGGCGACACATATATGTCGGTGAAAAAAGTGGTCAACTTTAGCTCAATTGTCTAAATTTTACACATGTTAATCCGACGACATTTATGTGTCGGCCGATATTGAATTTTGTTGAATTGACAACTTGTGTGAAAATTTTACTTCATTTTGTAGATAAGACGACCTTTATGTGTCGCATGATATTGAAATTTGTTGAATTTACAACTTGTATGAAAATTTTACTCCATTTTGTTGATAAGACGACATTTATGTGTCGCCGGATATTGTATTTTGTTGAATTAACAAATTGTGAGAAAATTTTACTCAATTATGTACATACGACGACATTTATGTGTTGCTTGATATTGAATTTTATTGAATTGACAACTTGTGTGAAATTTTACTTCATTTTGTTGATAAGACGACATTTATGTGTCGCCGGATATTGTATTTTGTTGAATTGACAAATTTTGAGAAAACTTTACTCAATTATGTACATACGACGACATTTATGTGTAGCCTGATATTGAATTTTATTGAATTGACAACTTGTGTGAAAAATTACTTCATTTTGTTCATAAGACGACATTTATGTGTCGCCGGATATTGAATTATGTTGAATTGACAAATTGTGAGAAAACTTTACTCAATTATGCACATACGACCATATTTATGTGTCGCCTGATATTGAATTTTGTCGAATTGACAAATTGTGTGAAGATTTTACTCAATTATGTAGATACGGCGACATTTATGTGTCGCCTGACATTGAATTTTGTTGAATTTATAACTTGTGTGAAAATTTACTTCATTTTATTAATAAGACGACATTTATATGTCGCCGGATATTGAATTTTATTGAATTGACAAATTGTGGCATGGGAAAACTTTACTCAATTATGAATTATCTACATACGACGATATTTATGTGTCGCCTGATATTGAATTTTGTTGAATTGACAAATTGTATGAAGATTTTACTCAATTATGTAGATATGACGACATTTATGTGTCGCCTGACATTGAATTTTGTTGAATTTATAACTTGTGTGAAAATTTTACTTCATTTCGTTAATAAGACGACATTTATGTGTCACCTGATATTGAATTTTGTTGAATTGACAAATTGTGTGAAGATTTTACTCAATTATGTATATAAGACGACATTTATGTGTCGCATAATATTGAATTTTGTTGAATTTATAACTTGTGTGAAAATTTTACTTAATTTTGTTAATAAGACGACATTTATGTGTCGCCGGATATTGAATTTTGTTGAAATGACAACTTGTGAGAAAACTTTACTCAATTATGTACATACGGCGACATTTATGTGTCGTCTGATATTGAATTTTGTTGAATTCACAACTTTTGTGAAATTTTACACCATTTTATTGATAAGATGACATTTATGTGTCGTCGGATATTAAATTTTGTTGAATTGACAAATTGTGTGAAGATTTTACTTCATTTTGTTGATAAGACGACATTAATGTGTCGCCGAATATTGAAATTTGTTGAATTGACAACTTGTGTGAAAGATTTTACTCAATTACGTAGATACGACGACATTTATGTGTCGCCTGACATTGAATTTTGTTGAATTTACAACTTGTGTGAAAATTTTACTCCATTTTGTTGATAAGACAACATTTATGTGTCGCCGAATATTAAATTTTGTTGAATTGACAAATTGTAAGAAAACTTTACTCAATTATGTATATACGACGACATTTATATATCGTCTGATATTGAATTTTGTTGAATTAACAAATTGTGTGAAGATTTTCTTCATTTTGTTGATAAGTCAACATTTATGTGTCGCCGGATATTGAAATTTTTTGAATTGACAACTTGTGTGAAAGATTTTACTCAATTATGTACATACGACGACATTTATGTGTCGCCTGACATTGAATTTTGTTGAATTTACAACTTGTGTGAAAATTTTACTCTATTTTGTTGATAAGACGACATTTATGTGTCACCGGATATTAAATTTTGTTGAATTGACAAATTATGAGAAAACTTTACTCAATTATGTACATACGACGACATTTATGTGTCGTCTGATATTGAATTTTGTTGAATTAACAAATTGTGTGAAGATTTTCTTCATTTTGTTGATAAGACGACATTTATGTGTCGCCGGATATTGAAATTTGCTGAATTGACAACTTGTGTGAAAGATTTTACTCAATTATGTACATACGACGACATTTATGTGTCGCCTGATATTGAATTTTGTTGAATTGACAATTGTGTGAAAGATTTTACTCAATTATGTACATACGACGATATTTATGTGTCGTCTGACATTGAATTTTGTTTAATTTACAACTTGTGTGAAAATTTTACTCTATTTTGTTGATAAGACGACATTTATGTGTCGCCGAATATTAAATTTTGTTGAATTGACAAATTGTGAGAAAACTTTACTCAATTATGTACATACGACGACATTTATGTGTCGTCTGATATTGAATTTTGTTGAATTAACAAATTGTGTGAAGATTTTTTTTTTTTTTGATAAGACGACATCTATGTGTCGCCTGACATTGAATTTTGTTGAATTTACAACTTGTGTGAATATTTCACTTCATTTTATTGATAAGACGACATTTATGTGTCGCCTAATATTAAAGTTTATTGAATTGACAAATTGTGAGAAAATGTTACTCAATTATGTAGAAACGACGACATTTATGCGTCGTCTGATATTGAATTTTGTTGATTTGACAATTTATGTGATTCCTCAATTTTGTTGATAAGACGACATTTATGTGTCGCCTGACATTGAATTTTGTTGAATGTCAAAGTTCTGTGAATTTTACTTTATTTTGTTGATAAGACGACATTTATGTGTCGCCTGATATTGAATTTTGTTGAACTGACAACTTGTGTGATGATTTTACTCAATTATGTAGATGCGACGACATTTATGTGTCGCCAGATATTGAATTTTGTTGAGTTAACAACGTGTGTGAAAAATTTACCCAATTATATTAATAGATGACATTTATGTGTCGCCTGATTTTTGTTGTTTTTTAAGTGTAAGCATTTGTGAAGCAACTATATGTTGTAAATAGAATTTTGCAAATCTATCCGTAGGATATGTTACGTATAGTGAAATATGGTTACCATAAGAAAATCATATATTTTCGATATTGTTTGGATCTCGATCGAGACGGTCAACCCTTTTCACGCTTATTATCCCCTATGGGTAACTCTATCCCCGAAATGTAAAATTTCTCAAAATTTTACAGAAGCTGCTACATCATATATATGTGAGAGTGTGTGCATGAAAGAATCCACCAAAACTAGTCAAGAAGGAGGAGGTAAGAGCGAATTGGCTTAATTAAATGATGTTGAGCTAATGTTGACCACGTCGATCGAGACCCAAACTTCATCAAAATTAGGTGAATTTTTTACCATATCCATATTTAAATATGCTGATCACATCTGACGGTCAAAATTTAATGTTATGAATTTTAGACGTTGGAACCACAACATGCCTACTAATGTGATATAACTTGTTTAATGGGATTTTTCTAAGTGTATGCATTTGTGAAGCAACTATATGTTGTAAATAGAATTTTGCAAATCTATCCGTAAGATGTGTTACATATAGTGAAATATGGTTACCATAAAAAAATCACATATTTTCGATAATGTTTGGTTCTCGATCGAGACGGTCAACCCTTTTTACGCTTATTATCCCCTATGGGTAACTCTATCCCCGAAAGGCAAAATTTCTAAAATTTTTACAGAAGCTGCTACATCACATATATGTGAGAGTGTGTGCATGAAAGAATCCACCAAAACTAGTCAAGAAGGAGGAGGTAAGAGCGTATTCGCTTAATTAAATATTGTTGAGTTAATGTTGACCGCATCGATCGAGACCCAAAAATTATCAAAATTGGGTGAATTTTTTACCATATCCATATTTAAATATGTTGATCACATCTGACGGTCGAAATTTACAAATTTTATTTTGTACATATAGCTCACCATTGGGAAGCTTATAGAAATTTAATCGTAAATAAAGTTGACCCATGTGATCGAGGTCCAAACCTTAACAAAAATGAGCAATTTTCGGACCATGTCCCTATTTAACTACGAAGATCACATTCAACGGTCAAATTTTACAAATCGTATTTCATACATATAGCTCACAATTGGGAAGCTCATAGAAATCTAATCGTAAATAAAGTTGACCTATGTGATCGAGGTCCAAACATTAACAAAAATGAGCAAATTTTGGACCATGTCCATATTTAAGTACGACGATCACATCCAACGGTCAAATTTTACAAATTGTATTTCGTACATATAGTTAGTTTATAAAGATGTACATCTAGTTATAATATGTTAGTGTGTTGCTAGGCAAATATGTTAGTGTACCTCATGATCATAGATATAAACCCTAAATGTGTTACAATGCAGCTCTCATAACATTATTCATACCACGCTTGACTTTCGGCCATATAACAGAAGTTGTCGATAATAGGGTTTAGGGTTTAGGGTTTAGGGTTTAGAGTTTAGGGTTTAGGGTTTAGGGTTAATATGTGTATAGGAAAAGGCTTGGAAAAATTAGGGCGCAATTTTTCAAAAAAAAGGCGCACTGGAAAATTAAATTGGCGCCAGATCGAAAAAGAAGGCGCACTTGCATTTTGACCTAAACTAAATGTCAATTTGCCTATCTTTTCCTCACTCTACTCTCTCGACAAACCCAACAAACCCTTTCTCTCTTCAGACAAACCCAACAAACCTAACGCCCAATCTCTCCGACCCCCAAACCCGCTGCCTCGCAATCCCTCCTCCTCACCGTCTACCGCGTCACCTCCTCCGATTCCAAACCTCCTCTCCTCCGACCTCCGCTTCATCCTCAACTCCTTCCAAGCCCGACCCGACCTGAACTCTGTCCGATTTGAACAAGGCAAGTGTGGATCTGTATTTGGTTCCAGATAATATCGTTTTGATGATGTATTCTGCTATTGGGTTGTTCGGTTTGATGTAATTTTGTTGCTTTTATTGAATGTCAGGGAGGAGTTAGTGAAGGAACTGAGTTAGTTCAATTTTCCTTCGACTGAAGACATTGAGGGTACCATTGTGAAGTTACTGCGCAGACAGAAGCATGTAAGTGATCGATCCCTTTCAGTAGTTCATTTATAGCTTGTTTTGATTAGTTGCTATTTGGAATCATGTTGATTATAGTTTTATGATTAGTCCTTACTAGTAGAAGATCAATATGCAGCTGTTGTTATTACATGCCTTGAGTTTGTAAATGTTTCGTTGGAACTTGAAAAAAAAGGCACTTATCAGCAAATTTTCGAAGAAAAACCTGAAACTGTAACTGAACTTCAAAAAATCATAAGTAACTGTCGAAAAGTTCATTTTGTGTGATTCCAGTTCCAGATTGTTCTTTGAGATGTCTATTTTAAATGTTTTGAAGACACCATCTTTAAATCTCCAGCCAATCTGTGTGTTGTTTTTAGCCTGAAAGTTTATTGGACCAAAAGTCAGAAAGTTGTTTTGCTGTAGCTACTGAATTGCTCTCTAAAGTGTACTTGTTGTCTTGGTCAGGAAACTTGCTGATACATTATGAATTTCTTTGTTGTGTAGGTGCAATATGAGCTGGAAAACTTGCTTATGCATTATCTGAGGTTAGTCATTGTTCATTTCTCTAATGCTAACAGCTTTAGATTACTGTATTGACAAGCTTCTTACTGAAATTGTTGTTAATCCTATAATGCTAGGAAGGCAAGGCTCAGTGCTGTGTTACAAAAGGATTTGTTGGGAAGGCTCAGTGCCCGTGGTGCAGTGGAACAGGCCAAAGGCTTGATTGTGTGAATTTCCGGTGAGTCTTCAAAATGACCAGAAAGTATATGGATTGTTTGTCTAAAGTTTGTATATGCATTCATGCCTTGGTTGTGTTTTATCTTTGCTGTGATAGATTATTATGTTGGTGTAATATATTGTTGGAGCTTGGATTGATGTATTGCTTGCACCTACATGTGAAACTATGAATGAACTATATATATATATATATTATATATATGTATGTATGTATTGCATGTGCACTAATAATGCATTTTTTGTCTAAGATGGATAAGTCATGGATGCATGCTGATAGGAGATCAAAAGAGTTTGAGTTAGGATTTGAAGAGTTTCTAAAGTTTGCCGAGTCTAATGCTGTTAACATAGACAAGATTTCATGTCCTTGCAAGAAATGTTGCAATGTCGATGGATTTTCTGTGGAAGTTGTGAGGGATCATGTATTCTATTATGGTATTTTAGAGAGTTATAAGGTGTGGAGGTGGCATGGGGAATCTATGTATGATAATGGGGTTGAATCTGAATCTGAATCTGA
This sequence comes from Fragaria x ananassa, assembly GCA_034370585.1. Lineage (NCBI taxonomy): Eukaryota > Viridiplantae > Streptophyta > Magnoliopsida > Rosales > Rosaceae > Fragaria > Fragaria x ananassa. Next base: position 3,405,813 of record CP139761.1, on the reverse strand, counting down.
ATCTGAATCAGTTAATGGGGATCCTGGGATGGGGGAGAACGATGTAGAAGTAGGAGAAAGTGAGGATGAGGAGATGTCCGAAGACTCTAATGAGTTTTTAAAGTTCGTAGAGGATGGAGATCAACCTTTGTACAATGGTTGTGACCATACAACCAAGATGAATTTTCTGGAAAGAGCAAAGCCGGAAAGAGCAAAGCTGGAACGATGGAGGTGGTTGAGTCTGATGATGAAGATGAAGAATTTGAAGCTGATGAGGATGAGGAAGAAAGCAATGAGAACGTCACTGGTGGAATGCGGTTGCTTAGACGAGGGATGGTGACGATGAGTCGGGTTAATAGGCGACTCGTTCGGGGAAGGAAGTTGAAGGTTAAATATAATGATGATGGGGAACCTGTTGGGAGGGCAGCCAAGGAGATGCAGTCCTACATTGGGGTGTTTGCACGCACCAAGGTCCCAATTAATGTTAAAGATTGGAGACTTGTGCCGCTAAGTGTGAAGGACAATATTTGGGGTTCTATTGAGGTAAACGAAAATATTATAATTAGTTAACATGTCCTTCGTTGTAGCTTTCACAGAAAATATCTAAAGCAGTCATCTTTTGTACTTGTTAATGTTTAGGAAGCTTATGTGGTGCCAAAGCAATGGAAGAAAATGGTTTTTGCATCTGCAGGCCAAAAATGGAGGGATTTCAAGAGCAAGCTAACCACTTGGTACATTATTCCGTTTATGGATTCCCCTGAACTCTTTGAGTTCCCTCCTGATGATTACCGAAGCATTCACGCAGATCAATGGCAAGAGTTCGTGAAAGATAGGATATCACCTCAGTTTCAGGTTTGTAAAATACAAAGTGTTGTAATTTTATTACATTTTTCAGCAATATTGGCATTGTTTCAATTGCTAAAATATAATGGAAACTTTGGCTATCGTCTTGTAGGAATTCCGGCAAAAACAAATGGCAAGGAGGAAAGAGAATAAGTACCCTCATCGACTTGGACGGAAGCCATATGCTCAGTTGCAAGAGGAATTGGTACATTACTCTTCTTAGTAATATATTACCCTATGTCACCACAAGCGTATTAACCCAAATATATATTTATAGGCTGCCACAGTGCCTGCTGGGAGGAAATTAGTTCGAACTACAATGTGGAAAGCAGCTAGACAAGACAAGGATGGCAACTACTTGGCGCCACAAGTGCAGGAAAAGGTCGATGAAATTGTATGTCAAGTCCTTGAAATTAGCTTATTATTAATTTCAGTATTTGAAATTGTTCATGCTTTTATGCAAATTGATTTACGTCTATTTCAGGACAAATTGGAGAAGGAAGAGCAAGAGGGAAAAAGAAAGTTTGAAGGACCTGTTGATGTTTTGACTACGGCGTTGGGAACACCTGAATATTCTGGTAGGGTGCGAGGTGTTGGTGGCTTCGTCAAACCTGAAGCATATTTCCATCTTCCTAAACGTGCTAGGCTGAACTTAGATGCGAGACAACGTATTAAGAACGGGGAAGAGGATAGCAGTAGTGTGCTTGCTGCGGAGAGAGCCCAATGGAAAGAAGAAAAAGCTGAACTGGTGGGAAGGCTGGTGAGGTTAGAATCATTGCTTATGGGGAAAGATAAGCAAATTGTTGAGTCACCAAAGTCTGCGACCCTGATAAATGATCTAGGGTCTGGCCAGGGCAGTTGTTCCCGTCTTGACAAGGCTGGTGTTGGAGGTAATGAAGTGGAGGGTGTGAAAGCCATCAAGAAGAAGTTAGATTTAGAGGAGGGCAAGCTGAAGACACAAGTTGAAGCGGATGAAGTTACAAAAGAGCAGGCGCCTGAAAAACCCTTGACTGTTGAGGAGGAAGCGCATGTGATGGAGATGGCTCAGGTAAATTATCGCCACCTTGTATTTATATACTTACCGAAGTACCCTTATAGGCACATTTGGTGTTGATTCTGCCTCACTTGACTGATGTTGAGATTTTTGTTTATTTATTTAATATTTTTTTCTGTTTTGAATTAGGTTCAGTCTAGCCCCACTGTCCAGAGGCATCATCTTGTAATAGATTCATTGGACAACATTGTGGCTGAGGGAACCATTGTTGAAGTGGGTGTCGATTCCAGCTCACAAACTGTTCATGGTGTTCCATTAGCTGCGGAAAATATCCGAGTGTCTGTGAGCAAATGTCTTGTGGAGAATGCCTTGCTACCAGTCCCTATTAGGGATGAGATTGTATTTGTGAGCGATGCAATTGGGACTTGCGTTGCTTGGCCTAAAGACTAGGTTATACCAGCCACTGCAGTTGGTAATGCAAAGGTAATGTAGTTGTTCATGCATATATATATCGATCAGCGGCTACTTGAAATTGAAATACTAAACATGTAGTAATTGCTTTCTTGTTTTCTAATCTGAAATGCAGCAAGCACCCCGTAAGTACGGGAGGAAGAAAACAAAGCAGTGGGTTGATACGGATAAGGATGATGATGATTTGGAGCACCTACCAGCTGATTTGCCTCCAGCGCTTCTGTCCTTGAGCAAATGGGGCAATGAGTTCTTGAAGGATAGGGCCACTATCCACACAAAGCTTAGCAAGGACTTATTCGGCACCGAAAGGAAAATTGCCCTCTTCAGAAGTGATCTTTTTGCTTTCACAAATGTGCAAGAGGTTGCTGGCGATACAATCGTTATGTATATGAGGTATATATAATTTTGAATATCCTTGCTAGTTAGTTTAATTTTGTTGCGCAATACATGTTCAGTAGCATTAAGTGATATGCTCTTTTGATTTGCAGCTTCCTACGTGAAAAGTTGAAGGAATCAAATATGCTTAACATGATTGGTTTTGTTGACCCTTCTTCCCTTGGCGTTGGAAATTCAACTGACCGGTCTCGGTCTTTCTCTGCTGCTTTGAAAAGAGGGAAGCCTGGCCAGTTTTTTCTGGTTCCCTATAACACAGGGTACGACAGCTTTATTCATGCATTTTTGTATATAGTTTAAATTCTCAATTTATGTGTCATTAGATGAAATGTATTGATTGTTTTGATTCTATTATGTGTGTTAGAAAACATTGGATTTTATCGGTGGTGAGTCCCAGTGAAGAACTTGTATATTTCATGGATCCTATGAAGAGGAGAATGGATGTTACCACTGATGAGTGGAGAACAATAGTGAACCAGTATGTCAGCCAACTTGCATCTTTATCATTGATGTATACTATATACAAAATGCATTGTCTAACTATTTAGTTCATTCTGTTTATAATTTTGGGTATTTTGTTCTTTTTGAAGCGCCATAAAAATTACGAATGCAAACATTCCTGCTAAGAAACCACGAAAGGTTCAGTGGAGAAACTGTTCAGTAGGTTCCCTACCTTAGCTAACTGTTTATATTTACACTTGACCATTTCAGTTCATGTTTATTAGGTTTATTAAGCAAAATTTAATGTTATTTGATTCAGGGAATTCCAGAGCAGATTGGGGATAAGAGCTGCGGCTATTTCATCATGCTGTACATGAGAGAAATAGTGCAGGACAAAGAACAGAACTGGACTAAAAAGGTAACGGCTTGCATTCATCAGTTTGTGAGTTAAAAAACTCAATCAGTTGGTTAAATCTATTATGTTCTTTGTCCTCCTTGCAGTGGTTGACTAGGGGTGATGAAAAATACACCATGCAGGACGTTGATGTTGTCCGACAGGAGTGGGCAGAGTATGTGCTTAAATTTACAAGTAACTAGCAAAGCTGCTGTATGGTTCTATTAGTTCTGTTTTCAGAAAGGATTGTGTGTTTGCCCAGATTGTGTACTTTTGCTGTGTTACCATAGGCTGCTGGCTATATGTATATATGTGGTAGTTTGCTGTGCTATTATAGGGTAGGTGCTGGCTGCATATATATGAGACAGTTTGCTTTGCTATTATAGGGTACTGCTAGCTGCATGTATATGAGGCAGTTGAACAAAATGATGGTGCTTTTTGTTAACCTCTTATGGCCTAGCTACTTTTGTACATAATGATGGTGCTTTTTGTTAACCTCTTATGGCCTAGCTACTTTTGTGTACAGTGGATAATGTTATCATTTTGGATGTTGAATTAATGCGTATTTTAGTTATAGATGTCGTTTTTAAATCTAAATTATCAGGATGTTTCAATATAGCAATTGTGTAGTTTTAAACAAGCCATGACTACGATTATGTGTGGCCATAAGTAACAATTGGCAACACATATCTATTGTCTTTACAAAGCTTAGATACTAGAAATGTGTTGCCATAAGAAACAACCGGCAACGTAAATGCAAAGTTTAAATAAAAAGAAGGCATCACTTATGTGTAGCTTAAACTCATTCATACGATAGACATGTGAGGCCATAAAGAACAACGGGCGACGTAAATGTAGAGTTTAAATCAAAAGAAGGCATCACTTATGTGTAGCTCAAACTCATTCATGCGATAGACATGTGAGGCCATTAAGAACAACCAACAACGTAAATGCACAGTTTAAATCAAAAGAAGACATCACTTATGTGTAGCTTAAGCTCATTCATACGATGGACATGTGAGGCCATAAAGAACAACCGGCAACGTAAATGCACAGTTTAAATGAAAACAAGGCATCACTTATGTGTAGCTCAAGCTCATTCATACAATAGACATGTGACGCCATAAAGAACAACCGGCAACGTATATGCAGAGTTTAAATCAAAACAAGGCATCACTTATGTGTAGCTCGAACTCATTCATACGGTAGACAAATGTCGCCTGAAAAATTCGAAGATATCACGTAGTGAAAGCTTAAAGCATATCAGACGACATATATCTATTGTCTCAAAGAGACCAAATGAAAAAAGAAAACTTATACGTCGCCTGAAGACCATTCACCGATGCATATGTGTCGTTGTACAAGGTCTAGACCACAAAGAAAAATTACACGTCGCCTCTAAAGTTTTCACACGATGTTTATATGTCGTCTTTATCTCAATTACCCTACGCATATATGTCGTTGTAAGACATTTTTTCTCCCACTCGCAGTTATCAGGCGACACAAGAGATGTGTCGCCTCACGGCAAAAAAAAGATGTGTCGCCTTCTAGCATGTCGACATTTATGCTATCAGGCGACACGTATAGCATGTCGCCTTATCTTTTATCAAGCGACAAATATATGTCGCCTCTAATATTTTCAGACGATGTTTATATGTCGTCTTTATTTCAATTGGCTACGCATATATGTCGCCGTAAGTCATTTTTTTCTCCCACTCCCAGTTATCAGGCGACACAAGAGATGTGTCGCCTCACGACAAAAAAAAGATGTGTCGCCTTCTAGCATGTCGACATTTATGCTATCAGGCGACACATATAACATGTCGCCTTATCTTTCGTCAGGTGACACATAATGAAAAATGTCTTATGTCGCCTGTTGTTCTTCTAGGCGACACGTATAGCATGTCACCTTATCTTTGGTCAGGCGACACATAATGAAAAATGTCTTATGTCGCCTAATTTTCTTCTAGGCGACACATATGATATGTCGCCTGATCTTTTATCAGGCGACACATAGTAAAAAAGTCTTCTGTCGCCTGATGTTCTTAAAGGCGACACAACATTTGTGTCGCCTGATGGTTTAAGTGTCGACACGCTACTAGGCGACACATAAAAAATGCATCAGGCGACACAACTGTAGTGTCGCCTGATGCCGAAAATGGCATAGTGCATAGACATATGCATACCAAGATGCTCCCAGTGCTGCAAAACAAGTATTAATGCACCACACATATCGAACAAATCGAAGCAAGTATGTAAAAACACATTGGGGAGGCATGACATTCTAAAGTTTCTTAATCACAAGACCCAAAATGAACAAGAGTACGTGTTAAGATCAGTCAACACATGTAAGGTAAGAAGAAAAGATCTTGGCAAAACAAATGCATTTTATCAATTATGTGATGTGTTGTATAGCCTATATGTGCAAATTAAATCCATGTAAAGTTTAAACTTCCTGTGGGAGATACAGTTATGAAATTAATGTGTACAACACAAGTTTCTTGATCTTTACCTTTATAATCAATGAGAGATCCTAGTAGCGATTTGCTGTGTGCAACATGTACCACTAAGACACCTCAAGGATCCAAGATCAAAGTTGGTTCATATAGTTCATCGAGCACAAGGCTTGAAGAAGCACACCAACTATGCATAAAGTAAAATTTAATGAAAATTTAACAAGTTTCATTTTGGGAGATATCTTTTATCTTGTTAACTAAATTTTACACAAGCAAATTGTAACAAGTACACAATGATTATCAACATATGTAAGATATTCCAGATCAAAATAGAAGCATTTTAGGTAAATATCACTATGTTACCGGCATGTGATCATCACAGAATATCCTTATTTAGAATACCAAGGCAACATGCTTTAATCAAATTCATGTACAACCCAGATGCACTTAAGCATCACTTGATAAAAATTTCAACAGTTCTTGAAAACATACCTTAGTTGTGTCATATCAAGTTAGCAGTAGATGCATAGATACAATCCCATATAGTATCCAAGCAATTTCTGTAGTCTGATTTCGAATAAAGCTCTATGCATGTCTCTTTTCTGTGTTCTGTATAGGAACTTTATAGCATAGCATAGATATAAAAGTAGCCTTTAGTGCTTTACGTGATTTCCATTGACAATCACACATACTTATGAAGCTCAATTAGTTGTGCAAAATTTCATGTAAATACTGTCATTAAATGTCACTAGCCTGAAGTAGTATTAACTGTACAATTATAGAAAAGCACAGGACTTGTTCCAATACTCAAAATACAGATTTGAATAATGACTATGAGAAACAATAACAAGTTATACCAGAAATCATGTATTTGCATTGCGCTGACATTTAACTACTAGCTAAAAAGTTAACTTTATGTTGATAGCCGATATTTGCTAAGAATCATTGGAAGTAAATCCCAACACATGCATATCTAGTAAATTTTCTAATATGAATGCTATATGCATATCTACAGACTAGCACAGTTTAAAAGGGAGTAGTTTCATTATAATTATAGCAGATGAAACATGTCTATATTTAAGCAACTATATGTACTACGGTACTACCAGAAAAGAACGGAAGTAATCTTAATATAGTTTTCTGCATTTCAATACAGTACAGGTAAGTAAAACCTTTTCTTTACCAGTGGATCATAGCACTTATCATAACAATGCAATGCACTAAAACTAGAATGGTCAGTTATTCAATCAGAAAGCAAAGGAAATAGAAAACAAATGCTCATTGGTCAATTCTATTGGCCTATGATCACTGTCCAGAAAAGTAATCCTTACCTTATAGCAATACCAAGTATAGAACATCCTTATATAACCAATCAAAACCTGATACACACAATATCAATGGAGATGCAAAACAAGATTTTGATGCTAGCCGAAAAACATGTCTATACACCAGCCTGATCAAGGCCAAAACCATTTTCCTTCCCTTGAATCAGTTTTGAAGAACATGCTCATTTATGATTGAATACAATATATACATAACTATATCTTGTCAATTATCAAGCATATAAGAAGGATAATCTAAAGGCATATAAACGATCATCAAGTATGTAGCAGAGACAAGTATATATAAGATTATCAACAATTAAGAGAATTGTTCCACTGGAGAAATCTTGTTTCTATCAAAATGTGTCGGTGCCATTTGATGCCAAAACATCTGAATATTTTACAACTTGGTCTCTTGCCTACTATGACCACATATATGGTCAACAATTCAGTATGCATAAGATTGGACAATCACAAATGAAACACAAACAGTTAAGCAATAATCTGCCTTCTATCAGGTAATTTGAAGACACTTGTCCTTTCTCCGTCAATTGAAGTTACATAATCTTAGACTACTCGCTTGTCAAATGATAACTCTGAAGGTAAAAAGTAAAAACTAACACACAATAAACATGTATATATGTATATGGAACAGTTAAAGTGAAAGCCTAGAGAAATAACTAGCAGACTGAAAACCAGTAGGGAAATCTCATGAGTCATGACAAGTCTTTGTAATCTGCAACTTGGTCAATCTATTCTGAATGACAATGGTAGACTCTTGTAAGTAATATAAACAAAATACTAACAAGGAGAACCATCAATAACAATTGTCAAGGCATTATAAAGGGAATACAAGAGAGAGATTTTAGTTTCCTTATCCATCTCGTAATGGAAGTGTGTCTTGCAAATTTTATCATGTAAACGTCTAACATAAGAATTCTTTGTGCCTAAATTAATATTTTACTGGACGATAATTGTCTATGTAAATATTAATTAAGTTCTTGGTCTATGGCGGCCGGCGAGCCCAAGTTCTATCAAATTTACAAGTAATGGCCCGCCAGCGAGACCATGCGAGGTGATTTACAAAGTCCGCGTGCGGAATGACTCCGCACAGACTAAAAGATCTCGTGTGCTTTCGGACAAAAGTACAGTTCGCGCGGACTACAGGTCCCGCGCGGATTAAGGATCTCGTGTACTATAAGACAAAAACAGAGCTCGCGCGCGAAATGACTTCGCGCGGAGTGGCGATCTCGCGCGCTTCGTGCGGAACATATAGTCCGCGTGGAATAACTTTGGAGCAGGCGAGGTGGAATGTATCTAGGCGCTGGCGAACTGGTTCGCTAGTTCGCGAGGTAGATACACGCGGAGTCCGCGCGAATGCTTGTAATCGTTTCTGACTTTTTTACAGTCTTTGACACGCTTTGGGCCAATCCCTGTGGCCCTTATCAATTAAAAAGGCTTCTTTTGGCCCGCGAGCTGCAATAGCCCGCGAGGTGGAATTGAGCTACAGAGTCCGCGGTTCGCGCAAGTTATTTGTATTCTACATGGACTGTAGCACCCCGCGGGATAAGATTGCTCCTAATTTCAGTCCGCATAGGACTCTACAGTTGAGAGTCGCGCCTGAAGCAGTATCCTATTCTAAATGAACTGTGTGAACTAGATACGTGTCACATGCGGATTGGTCTGCATGGGATGAACAGTTCCTTTGTGCTTCACGTTGCAGAGTCCAACACGTTTCTCATTATCTTTCGCAGCGGACTCTCTCTCTCTCTCTTTCACTATATAAAGAAGCTCCACGGCTTACAGATGACTCTCACAACACAATTACTCAAATACAATACAAACAACCTTCAACCTTATTGAAACCCTCGACCCAGTCGAATCACCTACGCTCCCAGGAGCTTCATTTTCGCTTCCCTGCTGAAGCAACCTCTCTACACACACACAAACAATCAATCAATTACTCAAATACAAAACAACCTTCAACCTCGTTGAAAACCTCTCGACCCCGTCGAAACCTCCAGCGCTCCCAGGAGCCAAACCCCTTTGAAGCCTCTTCGAAGCCCTGATTCTAAGAGCTTCGCCGCCTAGAATTCTTCAGAGCTCTCCGAAACTCGACCCCGTTTCCTCGGAAGCATCCCTATAGTTGCTCTGCTCACCCCGCCGTGAGTATCTACCGCTTGTGCTAGTAAATTCCTTGTCCGCAAGGTGGCACCTGAAACTCACCCCGCCTGATTCAAGAAGTCAAGCAAGCACACTCAACACATTCCTCGTCCGCGAGGTGGCACGCCCGCAACTCCTCCTATCTCCTTGTTCGCTAATCACCTCGGCTCCGCACGCTGAGGATCGTGGCCAAAACAAGAACAACCCAAAATAGACATTTACTCATATATACAATATATACACACAAATGTTTGAAGATGATCCTTAGTAGATACATCCAGAATGCAAATTTCCAGTAGGTAATAATAACACGAGTCGATGAACTTTCAATTACAATGGACAATTTCAAAAAAAGTTAATGCAGTCTCAAAAAAACAGCCACACTTTCATGAAAACAAGATAAATTTGGTCCTAACTTACCATGTTTTTTGGGAAAATGGTCCAAACAATGTCTCACCTTTTAAAGAAGTAAAGATTTGGTATCTCACCTTCAGAAAACTTCAAAACAATATCTCACGTTCTTACCTCAACCGAAGTTTGGTATCTAAAACTGTTAGCTTCGTTAAAAAAACTGATGACATCCATTTTTATTCATGAAATGACCAATATACCCTTGAATTTTTGTTATTCTTTTTATATAATAAAAAAAATTATCATAACGGTGCCTCATCTTTTCTTTCTTATAAACTTTGGTACTTCAAGTTTTGATAACATCAGAACGATACCTCAAGTTTTCACTCGGATCTAATTTTAATACTTTTAGCCATTAGTTTCATTACGGGGGTTGCTAGGTGGCAATTTTAAAAACCTTTTTTTTTCATGATAACATCAGAACGGTACCTCAAAAACAAAAACAAAGATTCATGAGTTTTCAACTAATGAAATCCATAAACAAAAATAAAAATTCCTGAGTTTTTATTTTTTTCATTTCGTATGTTGTTTGTCATAACATCATAAGCATTTAATAGTAAATTTATTGTACAAACTCACTTAATAAAAGATTCAAACATCTTTCTCTTCAGCTCTAATCTAGAAAAACAATATCACTTTTTCAATTCTATTCGATCCAGCTCTTTTCGTGAAGACCGTGAAGCTCTTAAGTTCTTAAAGATAGAGGAAAGAAGAAGATAACAACTTTCCCTCTAACAAAAAAAAAAAGATAACAGTTTTTTTTATTATTACAAATATGAAACATATATTTAGAGAAAAAATAATGAATTGAAATATGAAGAGATAAAAAAATACCTATGAAAAACGGCCAGATGACAGTTACCCTATTGGAGGTTACGGTTAAAAGTATTAAAATTGAGTCGATGAAAACATAAGATACCGTTCTGTTATTTTTAAACTTGAAGTATCAAAGTTTATAAACAAGAAAAGATAAAGTACCGTAATGACAAATTTTTTTATTATATAATTGAAATGAATAACAAAAATAAAAACTTAAAGGTAAATTGGTCATTTTATGAATAAAAATGGATGTCATCAGTCTTTTTAATGGAGCTAACAGTTTTACATACCAAACTTCATTCGAGGTAAAAACGTGGGATGTTGTTTTGAAGTTTTCTAAATATGAGATACCAAAGTTATGCTTCTTTAAAATGTGAGACACTGTTTAGACAATGTTTCCTTACTTTTTTATTAAGGCATTAATGCGTCATTTATCAAGATGTCAATGTGTTCATCTAAACAGTCATATATATATAGTTTTCAGTTGTACCAAAACATCAATAAAGAGCATGCCAACAGAACAAGTCATTGATCAATAGCTATTTATTGGACTTGCAATTGCCTTTATATGTGATAGAATGACTATTTCACATATTATTCAGAAAATATAAATCTACCCATCAATCTCACTTATTAATCAGCAGTAATAAGTTTCTTGGCCAAAGCACATGGATTGCCTTAAGTACGAGCTGTACACAATACTTTGTTTTCCTGCTTCACTCTAACGAACGGCTTAAAAGCACAAAATTTCATTAGTTCCAATGAAAGCACAAAATGTAAAAAGAATCATGCAAAAAATTAGCCGACTTAAATGAATTTTAAAAGAAACCACAATGCAAGACAAGTATCTTAGGTCGTAGAGCTATTCCTTCATGGTGACATCACCATCCCGTCGAAATTTCTTCCTCCAGCTTTTACCCTTTTGTAGTGCTGGGCACTTACCGATTATACCGTCTTCTTTCGTTCCTTCCCAGAATCATAGTAGAACCCGATTTTGGTTTCCTCTCGTCAAAAGAAGGAACACGTATTAGAAACAATATAATACAAATTCGATTCCTAATGATTTCCCTGTAAAAGAATCATCGACAATGGTCCATACTTTTAACTATCAATTTGAGTACCTTGAAATCAAGTAAAGCATAGAACGTACTTTTTCGCAGAAGCTAAGCCCAGAACAGTTTTTCCAAAATGATCGTTGCTTCAACGATCGAGTTTCTCAACTTAAATAGGCATTTGCATTTAGGGTCAAATAGGATCCGCTTGTTCTGATAAAACAGGTATGGTACATGCTTTGGGGTGAAACATCTTCAGATCACTTGTGCAAAAAAATCAATGTAAACAAAAATCGTTTCTTAAGCTGAATAAATCAAACAAATTGACGGCTAATCATGAGGCTGTTAACTTTCACCAGAATTGTTCATCTGTTTAATTCAATCGGATGAGCAAATGAATTTTGTTTACATTGATTTTTCGCAGAGATAATCTTTATTAGTTAATCTAATTTTTGATAGGTTAAAATTATGATTTACATTGTTAAAAGTATGTAAATAACAGAGAGTCCGGATGCACACATACATACTAGTCCGGACACAAGTATTTTCCTTCACTCAGCTGATTGTATTCATAGTTAACAGAAATAATTTTTATAAAAAGTCACAGCAATCCCAAATTAGCCCTTATTTCAATTTATGCTTTTTTGTTTTGTTTTAACAAAATAAACTGAAATAAAAAAATTAAATTGGTTTCAATTTAGTCACAATAATATTAGTCTTATTTGATTCAAAAGGTACACTATAGCACCAAACATAGTACATATAGCCATATAATTATAGCTGGAAAATTCAAATCGTAAGTCTGGGTTATACCAAAGCATCAAAATGCATCGGCCATGCCCATCTTATTCATACAAGCAGAAGTAAAAGATAACATAACAGTCCATCATAACGAACTGAAGGACTGATCGTAAACACCAATTCATCCAGCACTCAATGATGTGCAGTTGGACCATCAATGTGGCAGCACTTGTAACTGATAAAAGTCTCCATACTACGGTGACAATCAGGGCACTTCATCGACTCCGGAACCTTTCCGGTAGACCCCGGAATGTCAAGACGGCAACAAGGTCGACCAGCCTGAATAACCTTCCCATAATAGGCCTTGAAACAAAACTCAAACCCTTTCTCCTTGACATGCTCCCTCCATTTCTCAAAGTCCTCTACCACCTTCAATGCGGAGATACCATGACCTGTGACCAACAAAGTCGATCCTTTGGTAAGCAACACCCATCCACTTTCGTTCTTGTAAGAGACAAGCTTCTGAATTTCTTGACCGATCGGATCAACGTGCTTGTGGACTTTGGTGAGGAACAAGCTTTCTATACCGGTCCAGAAGCGGCCTAGAATGCCAAGGTCATCTTCTCCTTTGCTGCCTTTTCCAACGCAAACCAACTCTATGTAAATCTTTGCTTCCTTCAAGATAGGATCGTTTGCAAGGGCAGTTGCTTTCTTTGTGAATTGCTGAATCCATTCGTTGTCCTTACCGCCATAGAAGAAGATGTACTTATTATCTCTTATCTGTTTGAGGATAACAAATTGAATAAGTTTCTCATCGTTTCAGGTGAATGTAGTGAAAATATATCAATAATGGAGATGACCCTACTCTCCTAGTTCATTATTATGTAATGAATTGATGTAGTAATGCACTGTCAAAAGTAATATATATAGGCAATACTATAAATAATAACTCGTGAATTTATATATGCACTTTGATCGGTTGAGGTGAATTACGTAAGATGGCACAGAAGGGTGAATTCCGTCAACAACTATAGAGTGAATTCCTCCATGAGAATCTGATGACAGCTCTTTCTCTATTGTCTCTGTGAAAGGGAAGGCCTTGACTCCCCACACCCGAATCATGTGAAGCGCGTTAGAGTGTTCGACCTTTCCTTGTGGGTTCATCACAACCAGTAATGGCTTACCCTTGAAGTTCCACTCCTCCTTGATGAACTTGATGCCTGCAATAGGTCCAGAGTACTGCACCGTATACCACGGCATCTTGGTCTTCAGGATTTCAAACTTCTTTCTCAGCTCATCGGTCCATTGCTCCACAATCGGTATCCACACAATCTTATACTGATTGTCTTTCTTTGTGAACTCGTGGACCGGTTTCAGAATCGAAATGTCGTCATCCGTAATGTCGAGGCTGGAAATGAAGAATAGCACATTCTTCCTCCGTAGGATTTCGATGCTCACCTGTTAAAGAATTAGGCACGATTAAGTTTCACTATTGTTGTTACAATTTGTATAGAAATGAACTATAGATGATTCACAAACCGTTTGTTTAGTGGAACAATCAACGAGTGGCTGGACATTATCCTTTGTAAATAACAAACCCTTAAAGATTTCCATAATTTCAGTAGGTGTTCGGAACAGTCTCTTGAGCTTTTTATAATTTTCTATGAACTCTGCATTAGACAACAATAATATTGCTTCAAGTTTCGTTTCAAAGAGTACACATATAGAACTAATGTGAACCTCAATTAATAAAAAAATATGCAATTAATTAACCCACCAATTCGTGCTCTGCAATTTGTTAGCTGTGTCTTGAGCTTGTTAAGGACAAAGTGGATCTTTTGAGAATAGGGAGATAGGTCAAATTCTTTGTCCCTGAAAAATAATTTGTGGTAAATTAGATAGGGTAAATATCGTATTCGTCTAGATATGCAACACATTTGACCTGTCTGTCATTAAAAACAATGGTATAACGACATAAAAATGCCGTGGAAGTTACTTTTATATACAATTGTGAGTAATTGTATGTCGTCTCACACCAATTCAAACGGTGGAACAATACTTATCACCACAACAGTGAGTATAGTACTTAGCTAATTATTTAAAACGATGGAGATCGAGGAACTTACTCGTCACTAGTGAGTAGTGTGATCTTAGTGGCACAAGCCACAACAGTCATGATAGCCCAATATACGTCCACCGGAACATGATCCAATGTTTCCGACAACTCGGGGACATCTTTCAGGTCATAAATGGAAAGCTTGTTGAACTGATCGATGCATGTAATGACTTCCAGTGTGGCCTTGATCAGATTATTAAGCTCAAGTATTGCTTGCCTGCGCTTGTGCAGCTGAGAAGGCTTGAGGAGAACAGGGATTCGTTTGAGAATTGCAATTGACCTGGCAAGGTGGTTTGATTCACGAAGCTCTGCAAGGAGCCAGAATTCACCAAACTCCATAGCAAAAGCTGCTAGGGTCAGTGATGCCTTTGCTTCCCATGAATACTTTGACAGCTTGTGTAGTATTGCCAGTGTTGTCTCATGGGCGATTTCTTCACCAGGAGGCTTGCATTGCATCTGAAATTAGAGAAATATTCAATATATGGAAAATGTCATCAACAAGCAATTAACAACAATTAATTTGGAAAATTTTTGATTTTTGCTGGTATCGTATATATATGGACCTCGCAGGAGATTCCCTTAAGCGTGCACAATGGTACACTGAAGTTGGCTTTGGGAGTTTGCTCCTCTATGTCTTCCACATGCACTTGGGTACCCTGCAACAACCACAAGAATGTAGCATGCAGGTAGTCACTACCAACAACAGAAAAAGACAGCTTCTCTTAGGCAAAGAACATCCTAGCTTGGTCATTCTTGCGTAAATATATATTGTACATATGCAAAAATCAACCAAGACATATGTAATCGTGTTACATGTTATGTGTGACTTGTACCTGCACAATTTTATCGACAGTTTGGGTTGCACGCTTGAGGATACTCTCAACAATGATGAAAAGAGAATCGTCGTCGAAGGAATCATCAGCATGGACATGAGTAGTGTAAATATCATCCAAGATCTTCTTGTCAGGCTTGGCAAACGGGCTATGAGGGTGGTGGATTACTGAGGCCACCTTGTGTACTAGGCCAATCATGATGATAGTGGCTAAAAGGCAGAGATCGAACAAGGATATGTAACTTATGGCTTATGGCTTCTGTTTGCTGTTGGTGCTTTTGCTCTTGCAATGCGCCCTATTTATAGCCATATTTAGATATCAGAATCGGCTCCGTTTCTACAAGATCATGCCACGTGTAGGGTTCACATTGCCTCAGAAATACACACGTGAACCTAATGGAAGTATGTATGTCCCTCATTCCCTCCTCTTGAAGATTCTTTTTTCCAAACTGAGAGTGAAGCTTCTAAAAAGGGGGGGGGGGGGGGGGGGGCAGGCCGGCTTGTTTTTCATAAGAGAAGAGTTTGATCTCAAATGAGAGTATCACAGACTAGTGTCAACTGCGTGTTGATTGTAGTCCAAAGCACTCGATCTTTGCGTTTTCTTTACCTGTTTTTTTTTCTCTCTTTCAATTCAACAAACCTTAATTCCTATTACGGTATCATCAGAGCCCAACATGAATAAAATGAATGAACTATATATTCATCTTCAAACGTACCGTGAGTATAAAAAAGAAAATGATCACGAGAAACTAATCTAGCACAACCTAGAGCTATCTTACAGTTACTGATGAATGGTGATTATTTGTCTTTTGTACTGAGATTTTTGCAGGTGTGAAAACAATGAGTGATTTTTATGTGCTGTCTTCAACTTAGCTAAAGCTAGATATACAATAATACTGGAAACTGGTCCAGTAGGTATCTTCAGTAATTACAAAACTTTAAGCGAATGCTCCATGATCTTCAATATCTTGAATTCACATGCATGTTCAGCCTTTGCTTCTATACAGGCACATATATGTATGACAGTGCAACGTACGTGTAAATGATGGACAAGCGACTTCACGCAGGGTTATCTGTATAGTTTGGCACTACTTCCCTCCATGTGTTTCGCGTGGGATGTGAAAACCTCTTCTTTCTTTTTCTTTTTCTTTTTCTTTTTCTGTGTGAATAATTCACCGCCTTTTATTTTCCGGTAGTCTGGATCCATAGTGCCTACTTGGAAAAGAGACACTTATGAGACGGAATGATTTTGTGGCCTAAGAAAGAAAATTCATTCCCCTTGGAGTTTTATTCATGATGATGATGATGACTAAAATTTCTCCGACAACCCAGAATCAAATGGAAGAATCGATTACATTATTCAAAGGAAAGAATATAAAATGTGGAACACTTCCTGCAAAATCATACTCATCTTGTTCTTTCCCTTTCTTTCACTCTCAGTAAGTTGTTAATAAGAGCTCACAATTTTGCTATTAAATTCTGGAGAGGCATGCAAGCTAACAGATCGAGTACGTACGTAGGTAAAAGGATAATTTCTCTGACTCCCATATCCCATGTATGCATCATGTGAATTCTGAAATGAAAATACGTACGTAGAACTGTAGAAGAAGGCCCCGGCACTACTGCATATGGTGTAATTTTCAAGTACGTACATGCCCTACAGCTTCCCAAATGGGGATCACAGAATCTTATCTGGTCTGAACGAGCTTATCTTCTGCTGATATAAAGAGCTTTCTAATAGAAACCACTTATCTCGCCGTTGACGGAAAAGATAAGGTTAGGGTTTTGATCGATTTTCAAGCACTCAAGTGAACAAAACAAGTTTCATCAATTATTTTTGTTGTCTACTCTTGTATTGCACGTTGTTTGATGTTTGTCATAGATGACATACATCACATACGTGATACACGCTCGCAGCGCGCATATGATTAAGCAGAAATATTTAGTAAAAGCATTGGTTTTCAAGTTTCAACTAAACTAATTAACCACCCCATTTAATTAGAATTACACAAGTGCTTACTTTTTTTTTTTATCACATACACAACTTCGTCAGTCAAACTCACAATATCTCACTTATTTAGAAGAGTATATATCATTATCATTAGATCAAATACTATTTAAGCCAGCTTACCTTTTTTGTTTCTTCCTTCTTCTTTTTTCGATTAGTAAACCAAAACATTACAACAAGAAACATTGCATGCAACCAGAACGTACCTAACAGATAAAACTGGAAGACCGCTGAGTTTGAGGCGGCCACTGATACAACAATGAAGTACAATCATTAACTGAAACAAAAAACAAACTAAAAACCCCTATTGTATTGTGATAATTTTTGGTGCTCTTATATATATGAACACTGTACGTGCACTGGTATATATTCTGATCCTTGGTCGACATTTTAAATGCTTAATTACTTCATGGATCATAGGTCTGCCTTTCATCACTTATTCCTATAGTTGTGTCAAGAACCCAATTTGATTCTGCATGTTCTCTGGAGATCGATCGCGAAGTCTGAATGATTCATTTTCATCACATCCAATACTGTACTCCTGATGGTTTATATGGAAAAGGAAAATGAGAAATTAGTTATCAAGTACTGTGTTGTGCTAATTTTTCGATTGTTGTTTTTTCAGGACCATCTTCTAATGCTAGCTAAAAGTAAACTCCAAGCAAAGGCTACAGATGCTTATACGTTCAACCATAAGATCATTATCTCCATATATGTGGATGGTCTTGAATTCACATATATGTTCAGCCTTCGGTCCTTAATGTGCTTTGCGTGGAACAGACTTCCCTTTCAGGTCTCCTTCTTTGGTATGAATCCAGAATCCATACCCTATCTATTTATGAGCTTCTTATATATGTGGTTTGGATCCATATGTCCTTAACTTTCTCTATTTGATTTGGACGAACGTCGACACTACTGTTTTCTTGCATATATATATCAATTGGTAGATAGAAGACAAAAATATGTAATGTTTAGGGGGAGAAAAACAAGAAAATCATCATATCGATCTACACACTTTCTTTAAAGAAATGTCTTTCTTTTTGGTAACAGTGGATCATATTTGCTTACTTTGTATTCCTTATACTCAAGCAGTGTGAATGTGAATAGTGATGATCTTAACGTATGGTAGAAAAAGGCCCAATGCCAGGCTAATTAAGCTAGGTGAAATTATATATATATGATCGATCATGCAGTTAAAAATCTCAATCATGCACTGCATATGTATCGCAGATGCGAACTACTATATGTGTTTACAGAATGAATAGTACTGTTCCTCGATCGATCTGGTAGTGTTCATGCATTTCCCACGTAGCTAGCTACTTGAGAGATAATAATTGCTCAGTGAACGACTTCGCATGCATATGTCGGGATTCAAGATCGAGATCTGAAGCAAGCTTCAAAACTTACGAGAGACAAATTATAATGTTTCTTTGGGCTTTTTAGCAGCGCACTGAACACGTATGAATAGAAACAAGTTTGATTCGTTTTGACGTCATAGTGTGTTACACAATCTGGCTCCTGCAAGTTACACGTACGTTCTTCGTTGTTTCAAAAAAATAAAAAAATAAACATGTGAACACGGATGAAAAAATAATTATGAGAGATTATATATATTTATGAGAGATTATATATATATAGGGAGATGTTCTAATGAGAATATTCTGACTGATGGTTAGTTGAAGACTTCTTTGTTTCACTCCCTTTTCGATTGCATATTTACATCTCGGCTGTCTAATTTGAAAATATACATGAGTAGATCCTTATAAATTTTCATCAAAATTGAAAATCATTAAGACATTCATAAATGTGATTTATCGATTATAAACTTGAACGGGTTCTGTTTGATATATTTGGATAGTTCATTAATTTGATCTAATTTGAATCCTTAACGATTACCAATTTGGCTGAAAATTTATATAAGTGATTTACTTATATAGACCTAAAAATTGAACGGTTAAGATGAAAAAATGTGATTATAAAGTGGGTGTAATAAAGCATTAAAGGGGAAAGTCCTCCCTCAACAAGGTTATTAGAACCCCTCCCTCAACAAGGTTATTAGAACCCCTCCCTATATATATATATGATAGCAAAAATAGTATTAACTAATTGAGTGCAGCTATTGGGATCTCCAAATTTATTCAGTATACTTCTCATGCTCTTTACACCTCTTTTTTAATTTTAACTACAAGCATTTACTCACTATACCTACTTTCAAATTCCTAAAATAACTTTAAGTATGTTATTCACATATATCTTGATAATTTACTCATTATACTTCTTATTTATTCTCTTGACCTCTCATTATTTGATTTTTTTTTCATGCTATCATCGAGACCTCTATTCCTTTTTCTTTTTTTTTTTCATTCAAACCTCTTTCACGATCTCAATTCTTTGATATTTTTTATTTATCATAGAATGTCATTAAACCTCCATTATTTGATCATTTGTAAGAAAGATTTTTCAATGACGACAAATTTTCTCTTAAAAATCAAATAACACAAAATATTAGGTTTTAAAAACTTATATTTACCTGTACAGTTCCGTCTCTCATTACAATTGAGAGGTTATGAGTTCGACTCACAGTAGACTTGTTGTAGCATATTAATTGATTATTTGTTAAAAAAAGTAAAACATATATTTAATTATCAACAAGAAAATATTCTAACATACATTAACTTTTCTTTTTCTATTTTAGTTCTGTTAAATAACGATCAAGGATAACAATTGTATACTATGTATGTTCTTTTTTCCCCTCTATTTTTTGTATATCATGAAATTATTTTAATAGTTATTCAATTTTGCATTGTCAATTTGTTCTGTGGCTTCTTTCTTTCATTGATTCCTATATCGTTTGTATCAGACATAAAATTCTCCACACACCGATGCAAACACTGATTTTTTTTTCTTCGATAAAAGAACATGCATGCGACTTCTGATACTAGCTAGTTCTCTGATATATATGAATGCAGGACTAGATTATTTCTTATAGATCGACTATTTATGATTCATGGCCTACATATGAGCTGGTGGTGGGAGTGATATATTTCATACAATCCCGGCCCTCATCCCCTACCCTACAACAGCGACGTACTGCGCATGCCGGACTCGGGACATGTAATATTTTGTGTTTAATTACCTAGCTAGCAATAAAGTGCAGAAGACAAGTTTCATTGATTACTGATTCATTATTTCATTATATCTGCATGTAGAACCCAGTCTGTCATCATATATGGTTGTGGTTTACATAACCAGTGTGGTAAAGCAACAAGAAATTTGTACGGTACTCGTCTCTTTTCCTCTGGTTATTCCCATTATCAATTTGAGATATTTGCATGTCAAGGTATATACAATAATCTATCAATCGAGCCGTAATTCGACCACTTCATCTAACCTTTAAAAGCCCACTGGGCCAGTTTCCTCCATATCCAGACCCAACTATAACACCTATGCTTTTCCAGCCCAATCATACTATAATACACAGTCCAAACCCGTCAAAGCTCCCCATCGGAGGTCAACTCGGAGTTCACAATCACCTCTGACATAGAAACCAAAGAAAACCCATCTCTAATTTCTTCTCAAAATCCAATCTTTACCCCCAAAATCCAATCTTTACAACAATGTCCACCGGAATCGTGACCCGTTTCAAAGAAGCCGGCCAATCCGCAATGGCCGCCCACCGCCCCTGGTCCGAATTCTCCGACCTCTCCGCCCTCAGCCTCCCTCAAAACTTCTCCGACGCGACGACCCGTCTCTTCCAAAACTCGACCCATTTCCGGTCAAACTACGCCATGCTCGTCTTGGTCGTCCTCTTCCTCAGCCTCCTCTACCACCCTGTCTCCCTCATCGTCTTCCTCGTCGTCTTCGCCGCCTGGGTCTTCTTCTACTTCTCCCGCGACGACGACGTTTCGGTCTTCGGGTTTGTTGTCGGGGACCGGGTCGTGATGGCTGTTCTTGGAGTGGTGACTGTGGTGGCGCTGGTGCTGACGCACGTGTGGCTGAACGTCGTCGTTTCGGGGGTGGTGGGGGCGGTGGTGGTTTGTGTTCATGCGGTGTTTAGGGGCACGGAGGATCTTGTGATGGAGGATAAGGAGTCGCCTTATGGGGCTCTGCTTTCGGATGATCCTGACCCACGTGGGAACTACACCATTATGTGATGATCGTTTGGTGTTTGATGTTTGATGAGGTGAGTTTTGCGTTTTTGGTTCTGGGTTTTCGATGAATCTGAAAAGTTTGAGTCTTTGTGATTGGAATTGTTAGCACAATGTGGATTGCTGTGATAGGAAGTGTGTAGAGAACTGGGAGTTTTATGATTGTTGTATCGAATAAGTTGGAGCTTTGTTTAGTGTATGTCCATATGTAAAGCATATAGGTTCGAGTGAGCAACAATACTAGAATTTCTGTGGATTAATTTATCTGAGTTACTGATGAAACGTTTAAACAACACCGGCACCTGTGATGGTGCATTGCTACGAGTTATTACGCATTTTTTTGCTTGCTATTACGTGGTTTGTAGCTTTATTTATAGGAAGTAAGTTCGAATGGATTGTTTGGTGTTTTTGTGTCTTGATGGTTTTTTGAATCTTAGCTACATTGTCTTTTACTTACCTTAAGCTTCAAGTTATTCAAAATGAAGCGTGTTAGTTGTCAAGCATGAAATTCTTCTTGTTGCATTACATGTTTCTTGGGCATTTGTTTCAGTGGACTAAAATAAGTGTAGCTATGGAAGACGGTTGTAGCCAAAGTTAGTACTTGTCTTCACCATCGGACCGTATTGCTGCAAGTGCCAAATAATTTCAGATTTAGTCTTGTAACACGTTAATTAGAAACTAGTAGATGTTAAATATTTTATTTCTACCGTGTTAGTAAGATTTTGATTGATCATTTTTGTCACATACAGTTTCTTCCATTTGATTCTTTCCATGTGACTTTGTATCATTTCTTTGGCATTAGTCTATGCTATCCTTTGGCCAGTGTGAGTAACATTGCACTGCCATCTTCACTTGAAAATGATTTATCAATGCCAATGCTTAATGCAACATGAACATGAACACATATACGACTAAGGACTTGATCAGGGATTGAATCAAGTTGGGTGCTTTATACATCTATAATATGCATTTTTCTGTTTATGTATGGGAGGTTTATGTGACATTTGGTAGCATAAACATCTACTTTGAATTTTCTGACTTGATTAATAACAAAGACATTATTACTGGTGATTACCCTGAAATTATATGTGTAGGGATATGTGCTTGCATACCCTTAATTGGTGAAAGAATGAATTTCCTTGAAAATGCCATCTTGTCAATCATCCATTGTGGCTTTTTTCTCAAGTTGTTAAATGGTATCTCTGTTATGCTAAAATTCTTTTGTCTGTATAAAATGATCTTGTATCATTTTGTCTGCTTGAGTTTATTTTATCTCTGTTATTCTTTGGACATCCTTTGTGACTTTTCTGGAGTTGTTAAATAGTATCTCTGTTACTCCCCATTAGATGTTCCTATCATTCGTTCAAGATATTATACCCTCTAATATGGGTTCTTATGTAGCTTCTCCCTGTATGCATTGCAGATGTGGCAGCATTTCGTCGTTTTGCGAGCAGGTACCAGGGTTTGATGCAGATAAACTTTCAGCCAGTACTGATGTTAGCTTCTTTCTGGAGTCTGTGATTGTGTAAACATCAGCATAGTTGTTTTTCAAAATTGTTCGCCTATTCAATCATGTTCTTGGTGCTTTGGGCAGAGAACTTGTATATACCATTGTTCTTATGGTAAATGTGGACCAAACAAGACAAATTTTAACTGCAACTTTGTAGTAGTCATTTATGCAGTGCTAACTCTCAATGGTGGGTATGCCATCTGATTTTAATAGAAATTTGATAAAAATCAGTTTGTGTAAATGAGGTGAGACTAACTGGTTTAAACTACATGGAAAATTCAAGCTTGCATACAACATCCTCTCTCTTGAGGTTATCGCATGACCTGTTACTTAGTTATTCTCTAACCTGTTTCTTAGTTATTCCGTATATAGTGAGGTTATTAACAAGACAGGAACGCTCCATCCTGTGTAAAATCTACTATTACCAACACTGTAGTCATAAGTTGAACCTTTCATAATTTCTGATTTTTCCACGAAGCAGTTCCATAAGTTGAACACTGCAAGCAAAGCATTATTTTTTTTCGTGAAGACAGCAAACCATTATATGCTTGCAGGGATGAAAAGAAAAAAGAAATGGAACTCTAAATCTAACTGCATGATGTACGGTGAAGGTGGCTGAAACTGCCAGGACTTTGATCACATTCAACAGCAGTGCATTCATGCAGGTCGCTTAAACAAGTCTACCAGCGGTGTAGCACTTTTCGACAGTAGGTTATAACCATCACACACTCCTTTGCCGAGCTGCCTACTGTGGACTGTATTATATTTTATGCTGGTATTTTCTGTAACCACAAATCCACCAAGTCATGCAACAACAATGTGGGATGTATCGGCCGACCCCACATTAGAATCTCAACCTGCATTGGAAATGAAGTGAAAGTTGGCATCAACTTTGTGCTGAGATAACTTTGTGTTGTCAAGTCCGTCCAACTCAAAAGACAAAATGAAATGTAGACAATTGAAATGTGGAGCAACATTGATAAAACAAATCAACATACTTGGTTTTGACTACAAAAATGTCCTTTAAGAAATTTCTATCAGAAACAACAATTCAGAATTCTATTGTCTCATATGTATGTCCTTGACTCCTTATCCATCTTTAAAATCTCAACAAGGTAGTACTTTTCCACATATGATCCAGCTTCTGAAGTCATTGGTGGTAAAACGATAAATGCAGTTCCAAGTAAAAAGTTTTGGCATCAAAGAATCAGGTCAGCTTAAGATATAACTAATCTAAATGGAACCTCCATGCATTTACCTATCATAAACAGAAGGGTTACACATGCATCTTTACTAATTTGAAAAGGGAAAGCAGATGATTTTACCTCTGCCTCGCTCTGAAGATGCAGCTTTCTCACCAGATACTTTTTTATGAAAGAACCGGGTAAGTTACCATCTCTGAGACATTTGAAAAAATGAATTCAAATTAATGTGTGAGTAGGAATCAGACTAAACAAAGAAATTACAGTAAAAACTGCAAATTTTCTAGAATATTTAAAGAGAGCATTTTCAGGTTGATCACCACTTGGCATTGTCTTATTGGAATTCTTAGCACGCAACAAAAATCCAAGAAAAACAAGTATACACACTTGCCATAGAAGCCTGCTCATATATACTCGATGAACTTAAATAAACTAGTATGAAAGCCAGGGGTTTCAACAATGAAAGATCGACGAACAAGGAAAACCAAGAACATTTGCCCCCAGACAAAATAGAATACAAAACTGATCCCAAGTGTTTAAATTTTATCTGATGAGCTCAGACACAACAATTTTAATTTTGCACTCTTATTTTAGAATAAAATTGTATATGTCTTTCTGATCAAAGGGCAGGAAAATGCATTTTCTTTCGACAAGAAGTAAAGTGGAAAGCAATACATATTTGCCAACCCGACAAGAAGATCTTCAATAACCACTGCAGCAACAAAAGGGAATGATGTTCAAAAGTTTAGGGAATGATGCAAACAGAAGTTTAGGGACTAATGCAAACAGATTTCAGCATTCTAAATTTAATAAAAAGTTAATAGAAACAGTGTTCAATGAATAAGGCATTTATCAAAAGCAAAATGTGAAGCCTCTTAACACTTCAATATCAGACAGAGATTAAAGTCAAAGGAACTTACTTGACTCTCAAGTAAGACGAAGGTATCTGTGGCAAGGGTGCATATCCTTCCCTACAACCATCGACTTACTAGATTGTAAAGCTTGACATATATGGACTGAGAAAAAAAAATCAAGATCACTTCATGTTTTAATCCAAAGGAACAGAATCTCACCATGGATAGGCTTGCAATGAGAACCAGGTTGGTTTAGATCTTGGTTCACTTTCTATATTTGCGTCAAACACCAAATGTTGTGCTGGAGTTTGTAACTCCTCAGGATCTGGTACTACTTTTCTCTTGTGGCCACGTTGGCCTTTGGCAATTGGCAGTGAACCTGATGGTGCAGGAATAGATTCATTATTATTGCCATGTTCCTGAAAGATATTAAGCTCTTCTGGTTCATTGTTGAGGTTTAAGAACACTCGCTTTCTTGGCACTCTTACATCTTCTCTTTCAGTTTCCATCAGACCAGTTGTCCATCTTGGTTGTGCTTTTTTCATGATGCCATTGTTCACCTCGTCTTTCTTAAACAACTTCTCAGTAGCATTCTGCAACAAAAGATAGATATGTAACATATTTTAAGAACAACAAAAAGGACAAGCAAAACCATTAAATCAATTTGTTTTCTTTTTATTAACCTGTCTGGCATATGTTGCATATTCTCTAAGGTTCTTGGATGATTTGATCCTCTCTGGAAACTTTTCATGTTTGGGAACAAGTTCTTCTTGAGTCGAAAGATCACTCTCATGTTGAACTGAACTGTTTCTAGTAAAATACCATTTTCCACTCATTGTAGCTGTAGTTGTGCTTGTTCCTAATGAAGAAAGGAATCTCTGCTTTTTTGTCCCTGATGAATATATGGAGGGAAAACCAACTTCAGTAGTCTTGGCATTTCTTGTTTCGGAAGGCAATACCTTCTCAGAGCCTACAACTTGCAGATTGTGGTCTGCTGCTCGTGCCTTGAGCTTTTTACTTCCGGAAGGGAAGAGCTTAGCCCTTATGTCTTCCAGACTATTGTCAGCCCTGCAGACCGAAGAGTAATTACAGAACCGAAGAAACATAACACTAAAAATATGCAACCATGGCTTGGTCCTTTTAGCATAACTTCGTGGTTAATATACTGGCACACATCTGATGAAATTATTATAACAATTGATGATATCTAAAAATTTAGAAAAGAAGGCTAGGTAATAGCTATGAGGAGGGAGGTCAGATAGTAATACAATCAACATAAGATTTACACATTATGCCAGAAATGTGTTGTGAGGTTACAAAAACTGCTGTAGTGCCGAAATCGTAAGTGTAAGCTTGTTATAAGCCTAATGCTGCACCAAGAACATTAGAGAATGACAAATTCATTATACCTTTTATTGACCAAACAAGCAGTGAATCAATAAAGGATAGCAGCATAAGGGCAGAGTTGATGATTTGAAACTCATCTTGGAATATTTTACAGTAGTTTGAACACTCCTTTTTTCTTTTTCTTTTCTGGCTTGGGATAATATACGCTAATGCATTATCTGAGCATCCAGCTAATCTATAAACATACGACATGTAGATGATTAAACTACCTGAGCTTTTCCATTGGAGCAACCCCTAAATTTGTCTTGCATACCGGACATCTATCACAATCTTCATTGATTATTTTGTCATATATGCATCTCTTGCAAACTGTTCCCAGAAACAATAACCAAGTCAGTCGCATTGAATCATAGAAAAAACATTATCAAGAGCAACATTGCTGTTATAAGGCATCTAATACAGATGATAGCCATATGCTTCAGCGAAAATTGGAAAAAGACCAAGAGTTTAGGGGAGCAGTGAGTAAAGAAGCATATAAGCTTATGTCCATTGTATCATAGCCAGGAATTTTAATCATTACAGTTACCAACACCAAGTGACAGGAAGGCCAATCAGGCATAAATGGCATAATAGGACTTGTATACCAGGAGCCAACAATATACGATACACACACTTCACATTACCATATAGCAAAAATCCAAAATAGGAAGACAACCAACCTTGCAAATTGAAAAGGACCCAGAATCCAGATCATGTAAACGTAAATTTCGATAAACCCAGATCAGGAAACAAGAAAAAGAATATGAATTTACGTAAAAACAAAGCACCCATATCAACAAAATGAGCACACAACACATGAACAATCAGATCCCTAAAGAGCAGAGATGGAAAGAAAGAAAGAAAGAAAGAAAGAAAGAAAGAAAGAAAGAAAGAAAGACTTACATGTATGAAGACATTCAGAAATAGTTGTGGCTTCTCTGAACAGCTCATTGCATACAGGGCATGTCATGCAAGCTTCAAGCTTCTTCCTCTTAACTTTCACAACAGGGTTGCTGCTAATGGTCATCATTATCTTGTTTCAAAAACACAGCACTCAGCTTTCATTCACGTAAGCACCTGGTGCATGTCACCAATTAGAATCAAGAAACCTCAAGAACCCATATGGGATCCTTTATCTTTTGACTGTTGATGAAGAAAAAGAATGGGATTAAGGGAGAGGGATTGGGATTCTTGTTTCGATTTGGACAATGAGGAGGGAGAGATAGGGTTTGATGATCTGTTCGAGGCTCCAAACAGCTACAAATACATCACCTCTAAATTATACAAAACGCACATATAAATGTGAAAAACACTAATATAGAAGGAACATAAAACACATATATGTAAAAAACATAAAAGAATCGAAGGCGTTCGCTTAAACTGCGCACAGGTTTTTTTTTTTTTTTGTTATTCCTAATTTCCAACGGAGCCAAGAAAAAACAAAGAAAACGAGAAGGTTGTCTTTTCTTCCTCAAACTTTGCTCTCTTTGTCTTTCTGCGAAGTCAAAGTGACTCAAATCCTCAAAGATGTTGGATTGTGCGATGAGGGTTAGGAACTACATAAGATATGCAAAAGTCGTGTGTATTTTGCGTGCGATGTGTTATATATTGATGTGGATATTGCATGTCAAAGAATCAAAGTTTTGAGTGTGAAACTTTGAGAACCATGACTATCCTTGTCTCTAATGAGTCAATTTCATTTGTAAATTGGAGCTTCTAAGAGGCAACAAAACAAAACAGAAGGATTAGTAGAAACAATAGAGGGAAACGAAAATGTAAATGTGTTACATTATGTGTCACGCAATGAAATTTCTTTGTCACCTAGAATGAGAGAATTGCAGTAATTGTCCATGATGCGTGTGACTTCGATGGGGAGTAAGCTTTGTTCTTGTGAATTGAGTTTTAGGGTTTGGAGGAGGGAAGCGCTCACATGCCTCGTTCACTTGAGTTTTTGGTAAGTTCGGCTAAAAGTTGAGTGCGTCGGAAAACCAATGAAGGTTTCATTTAGCTCAGTTAAGTCTTCGACCAAATAAACAACGATAAAGTCAGGAATTTGTTTTTATTAGATGAGATGTTATAAAAAGGAGAAATTTTAAATATACACTTTTAATTTTTTTAATACACACTCCTATTATTTTATATTTCACATCAGATTTTATAGGTATGTTTAATTACAAAAACATTCATCAATTAAAAAAAAACTTCATCTTCCGTAAAACCTAACTCTTCTCCACTATTACTACGTATCAAAAGAAAAAAAATAAAAACTTCTTCTCCAAAATTCATCACCTGAATTTCGACTACTGTCGTAATCTCATGTACTATTTACCGATTCATTTGGTTTTTTTTATCAACTTTAGTTTTTATCTTGCAGACTAAAAACTAGTTTTTATGTTATTGTACTTTTACTAGTTTCTTAACTTTGAAACAATTATGTATGTTCAATATTTTTTTTTCCTTCAAATTCTAGCCGATTGATGTCATATTAGATATTTAGAGTTCAAATATAATATAACTCTTTTGATTATAAATTGAAAAATATCAAGAAAAAATTTCTAACCCGATCAAAAATATCTAACAAAAAATAAAAGAGAATATATAATAATTATATTAAATAACAATTTATTATTAGTTTTAAATATTGAGAGTATTTTATGCAGTTTGAGATGTGTAATTAGTATAATATTAAAATAAAAAACTAGATGTGTAGTGTATTAAATAAGAGGTGTGTATTAAGAGATTAAGGGTGTATTCAAAATTATTCTATAAAAAGTTGTTTGAGAGATTAAGACATTCCGAAATAAAAGGTAAAGAAAAGTCATAAGAAAAATAAATATCAAATTTACCCATAATATTGAAAAATAAACGACCCCATTTACAAAGCACAAGTTATATATGGTCAATTCCAACAAAGAAATTTTGTTTAAAAAGAAAACGTATGTCAACAAAATAAGAAGACCCAGATTGATCTAGGATGGAAATTGGGTCGTTTAAGCTTTTGGCAGTTTCAATGTAACCGTTTCTTGACATGCAGACAGTTGTGCTTGACCAGTGACAGGTCACTGACTCAAAATTCTCAGCCTCTATCTGCTTCAAGACTCAAGAGAATGTCTTAAGATGCTCTCATCTCACATCTCACATATCACCAACTAAGGAAAAATAAGGCTAATAGATTTGGTTCAGCCTAAAATTCATATAAATGTGATTGATTTCCTGTAATTCTAACTACAACAAGAAGGGGGTATACATAATCAATGAATATAACACTTCATCGATCTCCAGTGATTGTGCTAATTTTTTCAACGAATCGGTAATGACAGAGAAGACAATCATGTTTGATGAGTTTGTAACATTATGGATCTGAATTGTTTCATGAATTTTCACTATTTTAGTATCTTAATCTTAGTGCATCATACTATAGACATGAAAATGAGGAGATCCGGATTGCATACCTGAATTTTGATCAAATTCTTATATGTCTTTGAGATTGAAATCCATCTTCACGCGATTTGTACTCTTTCTTTTGCTCTCCTATCGCTCTTTTGTCTCTCGTTATTTTCTATGTTGTTGCTACTGAGCATATATAAACAATTTTCTGCGCGAAACAAACTGCTACGTGAATTTAGTGCATGTAGCTATGTGTGACGCACATATAAACTGAGGCTAATAATTAAATCTCTTGCGCATGTTTTTCGTGGATTCTAGCAATCCGTCCACACTCTTGTCGATCAACCTTTCTCAATTCCAAAAAAGAATCAGTTTATTTTTATCACGTATTAAATCTCGGTCAAAAAAATATGTATAATAGGTGCACGCAACGAATATCTTTCCACTCAAATTTTGCCACATATTAAGAACGTAAGCAAGTAACGGATTAGGCTTCACAATTTTGTTTTAACAAGTGATAGTGGAGGGGTTCCAACTCACATCCTCAAAATTGCAGGATGAAATGCTTCTAACCTATTAAGTTACCAACACAACAATCCTACCACTTTTAAACCAATAAATATGAGTTTT
This sequence comes from Fragaria x ananassa, assembly GCA_034370585.1. NCBI lineage: Eukaryota > Viridiplantae > Streptophyta > Magnoliopsida > Rosales > Rosaceae > Fragaria > Fragaria x ananassa. Next base: position 3,375,261 of record CP139761.1, on the reverse strand, counting down.
CATATGCCAATGCAGGCATCCGGACTAGGTTATGTTGCTCGGAGAATCTATGATGGTTATTCTGCGTCTCCATTCACTGTAGTGAGCACTTTGTAAAACTGGTTGTTTGCCAATTATGAAGATGGAGTTAAGACCCGAAGGCAGAAGTTTGCTTCAAGGCAGCTCCATAATTCTCTTTCAAATCTGTTCAAAATGGGTGATCAGGGTCACGCCATCTGGTTTAGCTTTCCATGTCAATCACGGTTCATGATTCTAGTTTTCTCTTCTATTGGTTTCTATTTGGGAAAAGCATAAGATATATGAGACTACTTATTGTTTCTGAGATGTAAGATTCAACTTGCACCACAATTGCTCGAATTGGCGGCAACCAATATGACAGGTGATTCAAAGAACATACTTGTTGGAACAAATACATGTGTAACCAGAACAAAAACTATGGACTAAAATCAAGAAAATGTTTTACAGCCAGTACTGGTGAGTGAATCTTGTTAATAAGGTTGTCAACAATCAACGAAATTGCACATCCTTGGGATTTCTAATCTTATATTCCCATAGTCAGACTTAGCCTTGTTAACCACAGAAGGCATTATGGGCTAAATCACCAAAACTCAGCAAGAGATTATAGTTCCTTCATTACCTGAAAGCCTTGACACCCAATTTTGTGTTCATCCACATGACAAGACCTAAATCAATAAATCTCGAACCCCTTGCTATCAGCAAAAAATTTATTTACCAAGTTCACGATCCAACCAACCCTTTGTGGCGAGCGTATGCTACAATTACTATGAAAACAAAGAAACATACTATTCCTGTGACAATGCAAACCTGTCAATTTAAAAAGATCAATTCTCAGCCACATATCACACTTGTACTAGCCATGATTACTAGAGGAAATAATGTGCGTACCCATTTAAACATGTATCCATGACCCTCGTTCCACGTATATGGGATATTCATGCCGAAAATTCCACCCACCAAAGAATATATGGATAAACTAACAGTTCCAGAACTAAGAAAAAGCTCAAGCTGCACCACGAATAATCAAGAGAGTAGAAACAACTCCAGATTAATGTCATAAGCAACAACTCCAACTCCAGATTAAGCAAGCAAAGAGAAAGCAAGTATTAAGAAACGAAACCAGTGTAGTAGAGAAACAAAAACACGAAATAAGAAGAATAAAGCACCTGAATTAACTGATTCCTGTGGTTATCAAGCTGAAATATGGAAGGCACAATTAAGATCAAAAACATAAATATAATGCGTAAAGTTCTATGGTACTTGCCAAAGCAATTAAAGATCAAAAATCAAGTACCTGAATATTTATGTAATCCTCTGTATCATCAATATATTCACGCAGCTGCAAAATTTCGGATAGAATGGGTAAGGTTGTCATGGATATGAATAAATTAAGATTGTATAGGGTTGTGTCACTTGAGTGTTTCAACTTTCTGTTTCCAGTTCGTTAAACTTAATGTCAATAACCCTACTCTTGTACCAAAGCAAATGGAAACATCCCATCCTCAGGCCACTATGTGTTCTTTTACATCTGCCTGCCCAAGGACCTTACTAAGCCATGAAGCATTGGGTAGAATGGGATGAAGGATAGATACTAGGTTCAATCTCCTTGTAAGCCAAAAAGAATGATAAGCTTACCGTAGCTAACTTGTTCAAGGTGCCATCAATCTGCATAAAGTAAGCCTGCACAGGTATTAGTAAGCAATTTAGTATTTAGATTTCAGTAAAATCCAAGACATGAAAAGTATTCAATGTCATCATACCTCAAGTAACATTTCAAGTTCCTCAACGTCATTCTCATCTCCACGGACAGTTAGAATACTTGCTCTACTTGCCCGTGATATTTTTGAGCCTATGGTAGGGGAGGCAGGATACCAACCGGCAGGACCAGAGGCACTAACCGGTGAACATGCACCCGCCAACTTTCTTGACAAGTAAAGGTCGGCCATATCATCATCATCATCCAGCAGCTGCTCCAGCTCATCCCTCACCTGCAAATAGATACTACAGGGATTACGTCGTGCCTTGGTATGCAGGTGTAAAGAGGACGCTAGCAGAGGCTGTCTTTAATCATACTCCAATCATGAAAATTGGTTTCTACCCCACACTAAAAAGTCATTCTGATAAAATTGTCCGCAAATATAATATAAGGTACACCACCAAAAAGAATGTGGCTAACAGACATAAATAAAAACAGGAAACTCCATTTCTAAGGCAACTAACTTAGACTGCAAGCTTCGGTGGTCATGGTGCACAAATCCTGGGGTATCACAAAAGCGCTTTTTGAAGCATAAGTGATCAGCGTATTTCAAAAACTCCATCAGCTATACTCTTAAAGATCTTTCATGTCCCCCAGTGAAGCTGAAAATGGGATTTTGTAAAAGCTAATATTTGAAGCTAACATCTTTTAGTGATTGCATTTAAAATCAATCACACACATATTAGAGATGAACTATCAAACAACCCTTCACAGACAAGAGGAAGATGCATACCTTTTGTACCCGTGCAGTCAACCTCGTCATTGCACTTTTCAGTTTACGAACCCTATCCAAATTGCGGCTACTAATCTGCAGATTCAAATGGATTACAAATCCATGGAAGAAGCAAATTTCATAGAACAAATTCAAACAGCAAAAATAGGTAACCAAAATGAACAAATGTATATAATTTTGTCAACTCAGAAGGAGAAAAAAACTGAGCAACTACTTTTTTCTTATAGAAGATCATGTGAGATAAACATACTTTCAGTACAATAGTAAACTTTCAAAACTATTGAGGCAAGTATGGTAGCCAGAAATCCCCTGAAGCCAAACCAGGTCCGCCAGCAGAATGCAAAGCAAGAGGACACCAAAATTCAACAAAAACTCAAGCATGATATTTGGATTTCTTTTCTTTTATTCTTTTTCTTTTTCTTTTTTAAAGAACAATTAACACAAACTGCAGATATAACGGTCCCTGGAACTCGCCATCTTATGTTTTCAGTAAAGTTGCCGATAAACGCTATCTGAGGGCCTAAATCTATCTATGAGCTACAATCATTTTGATTTCCTGAAGTAACCTACAAGTGTAGGAGATACTGTAATTTTGTTCCTTGCACTCTTTTGTTTGTTTCCCATTTTTTATGCCTGTTTAGCCCCAAACGGATACATACATGCACAAAGTAGAAAAGAAACAGAGAAACAAGTTATGCCCTACCTTAGAGGTAAGCTCATCTAGAGCCAGATAAGCAGCAGTCTCCAGTTCTGTCGTACGTGCAGCAAGAAAACTACAAACTGCTTCCAACGCTACCTCCAAGGCCCGGAATTCAAATGGAGACTCTACATCAGATAATTTAGATCAGTGGGACATTAACTCCAAAAAGAGTTCAGACCGAAGCAACAGGTGCAAAAAGGATATGCACATAACTACAGGCACTAAAGCCATAAACTGCTCCTGAAGTGATAAACTTAAAATTACAACATCATACCATCTTCTTCGCCTGCATCAACATCATTTTGCCCAGCAGGGAACTCTTTCCCATCCGTTTGATTTTCACGAATGTAATTCCCAGGCGGCAACCGTCTCTGAAGCTCTTCCACAACAGGTATAACATTTTCATCCAACGGATCCCGTAGCAGCACCTATATTCACACACACACACACAAAAAAAAACAATCCATCATCTGCAAAAGCACCTTAACTCACCGAAACTCTAAAGCACACCACATAACATATTCTCCCCACAACACATACGGTATAAAACATGCATTGAACTTTACAGTAAACACACTTTGTATTCCTCTTCAGACAATCTAAGCAGCTTTTTTGCCTCACTAAATTCCCCGAAATAATAGTAGATTAACTACACAAGCTATGCAAGCACTTCCTCCCAAATCAACACATCAAATAAATTCCGAGAGAACAAAAAAAAAGTACTGACCTCTTCAGCAGTAATTATCGCTTTAATATGCTGCAAAATCAAACAAACAAAAACAAACATCAACCAAAAATTCAAATACATCATTATAAAATCTCCGAAACCCGAAAACCTAACAAATTTATACCTCCAGATTGAGAACAATGGCCCTGTCACGACCGAGAATGGCGGAAGGATAAGAGAGCAGAGGATCGACAATGCGAAGGTCCCTGGCGTGAATGTGAACCCTATGCATGATAGCATACTTGTCGACATCGAGCACCGTCGCCTGTCCCGTCGCGTCCAGCAACACCCAGCTCCGAGACGACTTCTTCTTCACCGCCACCACCGCCTGCGCGTCCACCAAAGCTTCTCCCTCTACTCCGCGACTCATCTCTGACCATCTCCTTCGCGAAAACCCTAGAATCGAATCACATGTCCCTCGCGATCAAAACTAGGAAACGGAATCCGAAAGCGATTCAAACTGCGAGTGTTTGCTTCATCGTGAGGGATGCAAGGGTGTTGTAACGCGGAAGGGATTGGGATTTTGGAATTTGGAGGATTTGGGATTTTGGGGGATTTGTTAGGGTTTGATGAGGGAGAGTGAGTGATCTAGGTGAACGGGGACTTGACACGCAAGAAAAAGGAGGAGCGAGGAAAATGAAAGAAATCACTCTCACCGCTTTATATCTCAACCTGCGGATCCTTGTTTTTCCTAGGCAGGCCTTTTCACGGACTTTTTGACTTTTCGTTTTTGCCGAGAAAATCTCTTCGACCGTCAACGTCGACGTTTGACAGTCTGAATGTTCTTATTTTACCGGTTTTTTTTTATAACGTAGATGATAATGTTGTACAATGTGGATCTATTTATGATCATAACCTCTTATTGTTATTTGTTAAATTTATTGTTTAGCGAATCAATTGACCGTGTGATAGTAATAAATACCAAAAAATTACAAAGTATGTGCATTCTATTAGCCACATGAACGGTCTTTTTTTGGTGTTTTCTTTTCTTTGCGCCTCTTATTTGTACTAGAGTGTTGGTGTTTTCAACATATATGTTTCTTTTTTCCTTCACAAAAATCAAAAGTTTACTATCCCCAGTGAACTAGTATATTATAGCAACGAAAAACGTAGAATTTGTTGGAAAAACATTTGTATCCAACTGACCCTTTAAGAATTACCCTCAACTTGTTATTCATCCAAATTCTAACTTTTGGGGTGGTGTTGGGCAAAAATCGTAAGCACATATATACCCAACACGATTTCACTTCATTTTATTAACTAAGATAGAGTTTTAATTTATGTCTGGTTTGACCCATTCAGAATAAAATAAATTTCTTAATTACAACTCCTGTTTTTCAGGAGAAAACCCTTTGATTCTAATTACAAAGTACCAATTGAGAAATGTGTATGTTTGAGGGTGATTGGCTTTGAGAGAAATGAGGATTTGGTTTTTGGTGTGGTTGTATCCAGATTTGAATCCAGACTGCCTACATACCCTGTGAAGAGATCAAACCAATATAGTCCGAAAAGTTTGGGTATTTGAGATTTGATTCTCTGGTGCTCTTGGAATTTGGCCACAGTTATTTGGACTGGACTAATTTGACTGGTGGTGTCAGTGATTCTGTTTTGAATTGTGGTTGCATCTAGTGGGTTGCTAGACTGCCTACGTACCCCTTTGTGGGATCACAATCGTAGTTCATAAGAGGTTTGTAGGCTTTATGGCTTAACGCCGGCTTTTGGTTTAACAGATGTATTTTGAATCCGTTAACTGTATTTCTTGTGGACACCCAATTTGGTAGAGTGTATGTTGATTTGACTTGGGCACCCGGAATGAGTGATGCAGCAGTGTGACAAAAGAATTGAATAGTTTTGGCCACAGTCCCTACAGTCCTTGTTTGGGGCATAGGTGTTTCTTGCAATTCCAGCCTTTGTGTGTAAGCGGACTCCCCCTTCATGCGGAGTCCGCGCGTGTCTGCTTGTGAGTGGCTTTCGCGTGTCTGCTTCTGAGCGGCTTCCACGTGTCTACTTGTGAGCGAACTCTGCGACTTACTTCATCTTCTGCATGGAGGGATCTCGCCTTGCCTGTGACGTCATCTCGCCTCGCCTGGACTCCTAATTTTGTGAAACCATCACGCCTCGCCTTAGGGCTTCTGTTTTGACGTGAAAGTCGTCCAGCCTTAGTGCTTTGGCGTGAAAGTAATCTCACCTTCCCTTGGGATTTCTGCTTTGGCGCGAAAGTCACCTCGCCACCCCTTAGGGCTTCTGTCTTGGTGCGAATGTCACCTCGCCGCCCCTTAGGGCTTTTGCTTTGGCGCGAATGTCAACTCGCCACCCCTCAGGGTTCATGCTTTAACGCGAACGTCACCTCGCCACCCCTTAGGGCTTCTGCTTTGGCGCGAACGTCACCTCGCCACCCCTTAGGGTTCATGCTTTAACGCCAATGTCACCTCGCCACCCTTTAGGGCTTCTACTTTGGCGCGAATGTGACCTCGCCACCCCTTAGGGTTTATGCTTTGACGCGAATGTAAGCTCGCATTTGCTTTAAGGCTTTAGCCATCTCGCGAGGTCTTCCTTACACACGAACTCTGCTTGGCAAGACTTGTCGTCTTTTCCTTGATGAAGTTGATGAGATTGTACGAACCACATAACTTCAGACGTCTATCCCTGTTTATTTGGGAGTTGGACTTGAGGAAACTGCTCTTCTATAAATTGAGACATGTCGTCTCCTTCTCTTTGATCTGCCCAAGGATTCTCCGAGTCGTTAAGGGTAAGTTCATGTTCTTCAGATTCGCGTTACTTGTTTGTTTCCTCCCCTTGCATGGTTTGTTATGCGAGATGCAAGGCCATATGTTTGTTGTAACAAGAGGAGGAGGGGGCGAGGTCATCTCATCTTCTTTTTGGTGACTACCTCGCGTGGTCATCTCTCCTTCTTTTGGTGACTACCTCACGAGGTCATCTCGCGTTAAGGGAGGTGGCTTTGCTTCCGGGTTCCAGCGGAGTGACACAGAAAGATAAAGGCGCTGCAAAAAAAAGAAATAGTTAGAATAGGGGCACCACCTTTGTTTGGTTTGCCGCTCTTCTTCTGCTCTGCTTTCTTCTTCTCCGTTTCGCCTTCTTTCTCTCTTTGTTTCTCTCTCTAGTTCGCTCCGGTCTTGCCTTCTGTGTCCCTCGCGCTCTGTCCGTGTGTCTTTTCTTCTTCTCTGTCTCTTTATATAGAGTGCACGGTTTGGAAGATTGAGTTCGCATTGGACTTTGTTGTCCAGCTGTTTGCAAGAGTCTCAATTGAACTCAAAAGCATTGTGCATGTGGTACAAGAAAATTATTTATATTATATATTTTTTAAATCCCTTTTCTTTTTCTTTTTATTGTTATATTTTTTTTGCCGATCAACAAGTGGCTAAATTATATCCATCATGTTTGGCCCTCCTTTTTGAAGTTGGACTCGGTAGAAATATTCTGAAAATAAGAACCATATGCGTATCAAACTTTAACAAAAATGTGGTTGTAAGAGATTATACAATGAAAAAGGGACAAAAGGTTCCATGAAAAACACTCTAAGGTGACAAACGCTGGCTTTAGTCTGGTTGCCTAAATATATTCCCACCTTTTCTAGTTTTCTATGCACAGATCAACATCAAAGCCCTTTTGTTAAGACTTGAGAGCAAACCAAATCAGAGTTAGCTTATAGTCTAATAAAGCCAGCTAGTGTGTTATGACGAGAAGGACTAATAAAGCCAGCTAACTCAGCTTTCCTTGCTGTTGATAAGAATGATGTGATAGATTAACGGTTTAGATTAACCAAAGCAATAATAATGTCGTTATGTGGTTGGCTTGTTTTCGCATTAGTATCTAATCCAGTGTAACTGACAAAGGAACAAGAGGCATTAAGGAATGAGATCAATGGTTCAGAAGCATTTCTTGTTTCTCCATTCTTAGATAGACCACCAATATCATCATGAAAAACCTTCCGTATACAACTAACATAAGAAAGTACACAAAAGTGACAAAACAAAAGAATTGTTCGGCAGATGAACAACAAAAAGTGTCGCAGGATTTATGAGGAAAAACAACCAAAGAAGATGAATTAGCTAGGGGAGATGCTTGTGTCAATGTGTAAATGCATTCACAGTTGAAGGAAACTAAGACAGGCACTTGATCTCATGTAACTAAAATAATAATGAAGTTAAAAACTGATACATCATTTCTAATGAAAACACTATGTTAACACAAAATAATTTGATCAAAAGAGCTACAGATATGTGTGCTTCCTCATCACTCTTGTACTACATTATCTGGGAAACACATGGATCCAACTTCGCAAGAAGAAACCTTCACTGGCTACCATGGTGGTCACTTCCAATAAGCTCTGGTGCAGGAACTCAGTTTGCCATTAAGTGCTGTACATTAGTTTCTGGGGCTTCCAGTTTCCAACAGCTACCTCAAACTCAAAAAATATCTTCTACTTAGCGGTTGATCACTTTTCTCATCCTGCATCAGTATGATCAAATGAAACTTTTTCCACTATTATGTCAAAGTCAATCTACTCTGCGAACTGAGCCAAAACAAACAAAACTTCAGTAAAACTCCAGCGTGCCAAGAATTGTGGCAGGTGGGTCAATCGTAACTCGGGTAGCCTTGCCCTCTAGATGCAATTTGCTTAATAAGTTTGCCTCCTTGCCTCCAACACCCTCTGCAGTCCATAAGGTAACATGAGGCCACTCATTTTTTGGGATGACTCTTTCACCTTCAACAGAGCCAGGGAAAGCTTCAAAGGCAGCCATTTTATCCGTGAAGATCAACGCAGTTATATCCACAGGGACCTGTTTGTGTAGAAAGGTCCCATAATTAGCCACGGCAGTAACACCATGACTTCTCTTGTGCGCAAGAGTAACATGAGCCTTATTAATGCTGTTCTCCAAATTCTTGTCTTTTAGGAAAGCTCCAGCTTTTCTATGCTTCCCAGCCAAATTATCAAGCAAACCTTTGATATCGAGAACAGGCAGGGTAATGGCAGCAAATGTAATGGCCGCGATCTTCCTTTTCCCAGAATCTGGAGTCATGTACTCTGGAGTCTTATACTCACCTCTTGCAATCTTTCTTAGCTGTTCTGATACTTCCTTAAGAGCAGACTCAAAGGGAACCTGAATAGATGTGCATTTCCAAACAAAATCTCTCGCAACTGTTTCTCCCATTTAGCCCACTCCTTTGTGTAGGCTCCCTTGTTAGACTCCAATCTTCCATGTCTTCCAGTGTGACGATTGTATAAATCTATTCCATCCTCAAGAATTGATTTCACAGGATCTGGTAATGGATTCCGCTCTGAAGTCAGCAGTGGTAGTTTGACAAGTGAACGAAAACGCTCAACTAGTTCACATTCAAACTCTCTGCGGGTCTTCCCCTCATAAAGGTGATAGAACATTAGCAGAACATAGCCAGCATTTGGAGAATTCTTGTCAAGATTTCCCGGATGATTAGCACGTTGAAGCACACGAAACATGAAAACCGCTAATGCGTCAAGAGAAAAAGGATTTGATTCGGTTCCTTCAGAATCAGGGATAACAGGTACAGCATTGGCCCTAGTTCTGCGGCACATGTCTTCGATCTGTCTCCACACTTCTACATTCGGTGCATTCTTGTCTGCAAGCATTATAGAATATGGTTTTTTCCGTCGCTCATCGGCGACCTTCTGCCAGTATTTTCCTTTTACAAGATCACCCATTAGACTTTGAACTGGCCGATCATCCCCAAATCCTCCCGGGGCTTTGAGTAGTTCCTTGCATAGTGCTGACTTGGCTGAGCCAGGTAGTCCAGGAAAGAATACAATTAGACCCTCAGCCTTTGGCATGGTGTCCGCAACTGAGGCACTGGGGCTTGATGGTACAGACTCCTCCTCGAGATCACCCTCTTCATCTCTACCTCCCTCAACTATGGCCATGAAGTTTTCAGCCATTACTAAGTTTCCAGCAGATCCTATAAGGGCTTGATTATGTGGGCTGCATTTTGCATACTGTTCAAGGAAAGGCTCAGCCTCACTGAGGTACACTGATGACGACAATTGTTTTTTTCTGCATTTCCTTTTGATGTACACAGCCCATTCATCAAGCATCTTGCTGAGTTCCCTCTGCTTTCCTGCTGAAGTGCCCCATATTTTCATTTGCCTCAAGTAATAGGCTTTGTAAGCAGCTGGACCTTGTTTAAATAGAATTGGTAAACCATTGCGGATCAAAAACGTTCACAGCTTATATGTAAAAAATTTCAATTTGATCATTAAGTTTGCATCTTCTTCCGCTAATCCATGTCTTCCTGATATACTACATCCACCTTCATTGTCCACAACAGTGCTTTTGTTTTTTGCAATCTCAGCAGCTCTCTTCTTGTTTGCCTTGAATAAATTAAAGTCAACAAAAAAACCTCTATACAAAGGCCACAGTCCTGGCTTCGACTTCATTTCTTTCTGATAACGCTGAAATGCAGAGTCGCTACGGACATGAATGATCATTTTATAGAAAACATTGTCACTGGACATGGAATCATGCTTGTGGTAGTTCGGGTAGCATTTAAAGGCAGCAGATAAACGCTTTTCTCTCATCAAATGAATCACTTCCTGCAATTTGGTGGTAGAAAAATCTGCAGGATGAGATTGTAGAAAATTTGATACAACTGACTGATCTGCATTCCTAGAATGTGCATCACCAGCTCCAGTCCCAAGCCAGTCTGAATGGTCAGGGCAAAAAGAGGAGCCAACACCTTAAGAAGTGCTTTTATCTGCTGTGTTTCATCAGACCTATTTGCAATGCAAATTTCCCTAAGGCTTGGTCCCAAATCAAGACCAGCTCCTTCCATTGGGGGAGGAGGGAAATCCTTTAATACTTTCTCCATATGCTTTGAGCTCTCATGGCTTACAATACGAGCAACAATACCCTCTAAAATTTCGCCCTGCTCCTTGACGTGGTCTTTTGAACCAGGTATAGATATATCAGCAACTTCATCAAAGGCTCTGCATACAGTTGTTGCAGTTCCTTCTTCAGACAGGGCATCAAAGGCAGCAAAAAAAGACGTCACTGCTTTCCTGGTTGAGAACAGCCATACATGATTTGTCGGCAAGCGCCAATTCCGATAGAATGCAATAATCTCAGGAGTCGAGTAGAACTTTGGCTTCCCATTCCCCAACTCTGTGACAGCCGTGACCACAACAAAATCTTCTTTCGGACGCTGTCCATGGTCTCCCAAAACAGCAGTGACAAGTTCCATCGATATGCACATACGGTTCCTCTCAAGAAACTCATTAAACTCTGCTTGCACTCTCTCTGCCTCAGATCCCCACGCCTCACGAAACACCCTCCCAAGAACAAACACACCCACAGCTGTATAAATATTCCCAAAACTATTCTTCGCATACGCCCCACCCTCACTACCAGCATACATAAAAAGTGACCCCGAGTGCTTAAGCGAAACCTCCAACGTCGCCAGCCCTTTCGACACCATCTCTATCATCCTAGTCCTAATCTCCTGATCCGACCTCTCATTCTCGAATTTCGGATAGAATGTAGCTCGTATTTTCACCTGAGCATACATAGAGCCGTCTATATCCATGAAGAAGCCCACAAGTGCTTTCTTCTACCGCAGCAGCAACAAAAATTACTGGACCTAGAATTTGTTATTTATTATGAGATCAATCATAAACATGAATGAGAAAACCTAATTCAATTAGCAAGCATAAATTTGACTGCAACCCAATTCCTAATCCAGATATGTATATGTGAAAATCACGATGATTATTCATGAAATTTTTAATAAATACATAAAACAATACAAAAGACGAATTCAGAAATCGAAAGTAGTCGAAAAATAAAGAGAAAGCACAAACCTTTGCTTCGAAAATCGGATTGGGTAAGAAGGAAGAGAGCAAGTTGAAGGTTCTTCAGCCAAAACAAACCCTAAAAAGCTTCTGAATTCGTTTAAATTTGGGGTTTTTAAGTAGACCTTTCAACCGACGTCGTTTTTTGTATTTTTAGCTCCTCTAAATAAAAACAAGAAAAGCTTCAGGCGAACAGGTTCCCTCTTGCTTCTTCCCAAAACCAAAAGCTCAAAGTTAGACGCTTCAATCCGACGTCGTTTTGGTGCGAGCAAAATGTTCGGTATTTCATACGGCGAGCTCTTCCTCCTGATCGGCGCCACCGCCGCTCTAGTCGGTAAGGAAATTTGATTGGAAAATTTGATCGGAAATGTGATTTGTCTGGTGATTTTTATGGAATCGGGTGTAGGACCCAAGGACTTGCCAAGGATTGCGAGAATGGCGGGGCGGTTAACGGGTCGGTCAATCGGGTATGTCCAGCTGGCCCGGGGCCAATTCGACAATGTGATGCAGCAATCTCAAGCTCGCCAGGTACAGTGTGGCAATGTGGTCAATTAGTTGAATGATTAGAACTACATTTGATTTTTTTTTTCTTTTTTGTGTGTGTGTGTGTGTGTGAATTACTAGGTTCAAAAGGAGCTTCAAGAAGCGCTTTCGCAGTTGGATTCGATTCGGTATGAAGTAAGGAGCCTGTCGCTTATGAATCCCGGTCCTATGACTCGAAAGCTGATGGATAATGCTGAGGAAGTTGCCACTCCACATAATGGTAGTGTTGTTAGCCGCTTCACACTTGCCGAGTAATGTTTTGCTTCTTTCATGATTAATGGTTAAAATGTGTTCTTGTTAGGGGCTAATAGTTCAGTTGAGAATCCTAAGCAGGAAGTGAAGTCGACGGCTAGAGTGATAAAGGTTTAGTGCTAGACAATTTTGTGTTTTTCTTTTGTGAAATCCGACTTTGCGTTGTGTTGAATTCGTTTTAATATCTATCGCAGGAGAATATTAACTTCAGAACCTCGGAATCACTTAATATGCATACACAAGCCTCTGCGTATGCTAAATTGGCTGAATCTGCTGCTGTGAAAGCTGGCTCTTTGAAAAGCAGTGAAGAGAAAGAGAGCCTTATTGATGAAAATGGCCTTTTCCCTGTTCTCCCAATTTCAGCTGAAGGCGCTGGAATGCTACCAAAACGCAAGGGTAATAGTACTCGAAACTATAACACCTAAATTGATGTTTATCATTTTCTTTTTGGTCTCAATTTGAGCACACAGCAAAGAGCAGGTGTGAACTAAAAGTTTGTTTCATTAAAATGAAGAACAGTAGTTATTCAAAGCGTCTTATGTGACATCTTTAATATTTTGAATTGCCATACTTCCACATTTTCATTAGTTATGTAAGTTATGACGGTGTGTGCTGGAAATACTGTGGTTCTTAAGAAGGCATATATCTGTATGGTTGGCCAAGAAAGGTGTCACTCATGTTCATGGCCTGGTTGTGTATTATTCCCCCATATGGAATTGACTTCCTGAGCATGGTGGCTGTATCTGGGTTTGCCAGTCCCCACTTGATTGGCTATATGTTGTCTTAAACTCATGTCATGGAGACAATCGTTAAGTATTTCCGGGAAATACTCTCCCCCTGATAATTTATCATGTACAATCCTTACAAATCAAATTATTTATGTAAACCTTTGTTCTGACACACATAAATGTATTCACTTGTTTCACAATATGATTGAACATTTCGTAAACTTAGCAAATAGTTTTGTATTTCTTCTTGATAGATGTGTGCATATAAATAACCAACTGATTTCATGACAGAAAATATTGAAGGATCAGACATTGTATTGGAAGCTCTTGTTGAAGCAGAGGTAGCGCGTAACGCCAAAGATTTCTTTTCGCAGCCTGAAAATCAAATACAATGAACAGAAAAGGTGATGCAATTTTTTATCTTCAGTCTTTTTTGTTAAGCATTTTCAGTTTTAAATACACATTTGGTTCAGAATTGTATCAGGGTTACTTCTATTCTTTAAAGGGTGTGTTGTTGCTTAGGAAGATCAAAATTATGGACATTCTTAAGATGTTCATTTCTTCTTTCAGCTACTAGGATCAATGAGAGTTGCTACATAGGAAAGAGAAACAAAAAGTTGATTGCAATAGAGATACTTTGTTCAGATTGTTGGTTTGTTTATATCCTGGGATATTTATGGCGTAGGCCATTAGGGCAGGAATATAATAGATGAAACTTGTTACTGTCTGTCATATTCAACACATTTTAATAATGCTATTTCTTTGATCAACTGAAGTTTCCTCACATGCAGCCTTGAAAACCTCATCTGCATCTTCACTATCTCCCATCCAATCTTATCCATTGTGCTGATTGGAAATTTGCAGGATAATTGAATTGGGAAAACACTATAGTGTACAGATAATTAAGACAGAAAACAGAACAGATGATAACGATGAGAAGTTGATAGGCCTGAGAACATTTTGGGTCGGCTTGGACTTAGAAGTCTGCTCAGGTCGTTCTGCATCTGCAGAATTTGTATTACTGATCTTACTTTAATGCTTTAGAACTGTAGTTTAGTTTATATAATTTAGCTAATATGTTTCCTGTGCTTGGAACTCGTTAGAGGGGGTGTATGCCATTGAGATTTGGTAGTAATGACAAAATATGTCCGTAGTCAGATCTTATGCAAAGCCATTAGGTGCTTCAATAGTTTCTCGCAATTGTATCTGTAGCTTAGGTGTGTCTGATTACGTATACAGTTTCAAAGTTTGTAACTCCCAAAGGTTGAAGTAGGTACTTGCAGAACACAGAATAGTAATGTCAATATGATTAGGATGAAGTGAGTAGAATGTTCATCAACACCAATGGTGGACTTTCCGATAAACTTCAAGGGTGGGTAGGTTCCCCTATTTTATCTGTCACCGTTGATGTAGCTTGATTTGTTCAGTCATAATTGGATAGCAAAATGTGATATGAGTACTTTAATTGAGATGAAATCCAACATCATCTAGTTTGGAGCTGTGGTTCACATCACTTCAGCTGAGTTGGCTACTGTTGCAGATCTGTTGTTTGCTATCTCTCCTAGTCAGCCCTGGTGCTGCTCCATTATCATTTTGTGCTAATAGCTACTTGCAGTTGGTCACTTGGTTGTGATGTAAATTTTTTTTTAGTTTATTGAATAATTGTTGATATTTTGTATTTATAGTCGCAAATGTTTTCAGATTCTTGAAAAATTCTTTTGGGTTGTGACAAATAGAAACCATATGGAGTTGCACTTAATCAAATTCTTCTTGGTAGTGGATTTCCTAGAAGAGAGTAGAAGGTTAGAATCCCCTTACCCTTCTGTCAAACAACTTGACTGCTAAAGGAATCAGTTTGAATGATTTGAAGGGGTGGAATATTTGCACACAGAGTTATCTTGATGTTTGTATGGTTGAATGAGATCAGTGGTTGTACGTACCCTCCTGATACTATTGGGGAAAAAAAAAACCCTTCATGATTAGATATTTTTATGTGAAATAATGTTTGTCTGTTTAAGAAAATGGATACGTACTCATAATTGAGGTATGGATTTTATGTAACATGTATAATTGTGTCATTAGATTTTTCATATGAAGAGATGAGCTTAACTTGCTGTTTTATAGCTCTTGTCCTCTCTCAAGACAAAATGGTATATTTCTTGAGACAGTTGTATGGTTGTTATAGCTTGTAGTCATCATGGTTGATTAGAGTTGAATTTTCTTAAGTACTGACAGTGGATCAATTTCATAAAGGGTTTACTGGTTAGGTAGCTGTTTATGTCGCTTAAAAACTCATCGGAGTGTCTACCAGTCCATTGGTGTGTATTAGGCAGGAGTAGGAGGATAGGATATTACAGCTATAAGGTGTTGGGAATTGATTCCCAACAGAGGTAGAATCACGTAAGGAAGCCTTTGCAGGGTTAGACTCCTCCCTTCAGATTCCACTTCCTCTTGTGGGTGCTAAAGACATGATCCTAGTAGAGGGGGAGTATACCATTTTGGTGGGTAGTTATGTCAATACGATTAGGATAAAGTGAGAGGAATGTTCATCAAACACCAAGGGCGGACAATCTGATAAACTTCAAGGATGGGTAGCATGGTTAGATTTGTCTAAGATCTCTTATTGTCTCTTTCATGGTCGAAGTAGCTTGATCTGTTATGTCAATATGATTAGGATAAAGTGAGAGGAATGTTCATCAACACCAAGGGTGGACTGACCAATTTGGTGGGTAGTTATGTCAATATGATTAGGATAAAGTGAGCCATTAGTTCATCAACACCGAGGGTGGACTTTCTGGTAAACTTCAAGGGTGTGTAGCATGGTTAGATTTGTCTACGATCTCTTATTGTCTCTGTCATGGTCGAAGTAGCTTGATCTGTTCAGAACTGCAGCTCTATTTTCTTAGGAAGACTATAGAATCAGTACTGTCATGTGTAATTTTAGCTCCAGTTTAAAGTACATGACTGTTATATATTGTTTTGTGTTGAGAATCATGAAGTTATAACCCTTGTAAGAGAAAAAAAAAACGGTTGAAGCATAAATCAGTGGTGTTGAACTGAATATCAAAATTTGATTTTGTCTCCACCTTTCAATAATGGTAAATGTCAAAATGGTCTTAACAGTGGTAGCAATGGAGGCAACGTTGGTTTCATCCTAAGAATTAAAAACTATTTATATTTTTATAATAATGGTGAGAATAATGTGTTGCACTATTTACATTTTTCATTGAATGTATATGATATTTAATACTGTTCTGCCATTTTGTAGGTTGAACTGAGATTGTTTGAAATGTAGAAAGAGAGATGTTTTGCCGTATGCATCTTACCCAAGAAAATCCTACTTCCAGTATTTCCTTCTGCAGTCTACTGAGTATATTTGTAGTTCGTAGTCACTAATGTAGGTGCCACTTCTGAATTTGTATATAGTTTCTTGATGAAGATAATATAGTCTAAAAGTGTTTTAGCTTTAATTCCAATCTAAACGTGTTATAATTGCCTTTCAAGTCTGGTGAGTATGATTGTAGTTCATTTGTATATTTAGTTTCTTTGGAGCAGTGGTCATTTAACGTCAGATGCACACAGGTCAAAATTTGCATTTAGCTTGAACCCCCTTGCTTTGATAACAATCCTCCAACCATATGTACATGGGTGTTATTCTGATGACCATCTTTGCACATCTCCATATACCCAATCATAAAACATGAAACAGCTCTGGTACACACTGGTATCCAACCCTGCCAAGCAGCAAAGTTATCATGTCTATCATAAGAGCAATACGAGCTTAGGTTTAGTCACTAGCGACTTATGTAAATAAGACCCAAATGGGCAAATCAAACGAACAAATGCTTTGCTCTGCTAGGGCAAGGATGTCAGCATCTTAACTCTTAAGTTCAAACTCAAATGTACCTCTTATGGTAAGGATCGATGTCGGTAGCTGAAGATTGTCATCTTGTTGAGGCAACATCAAACAGCCATTTTAGTCGCTGTTAGGCACATCTAAGGACCATCACTCGCATCTACGAAGGGAACAACTGCCCTGTAATGGCCCCGATACCATCAAAAGATCTTCGACGAACCACTCCATCATCTTCGGTATGACCTGAACATCGTAGAGCCACACCACTAAGAAACCATGGCCACCCTAACCTACGACTTCCGCCATCAAAACCACCAATGTCAGTCATACCTCAGTCTAGATCAGACACCAACCTATTCCACCTCACCAATAAGATTAAAAACAAAACCAAACCAGCCACCCTTAAACTACTCAAGAAGTCTCGAATGACCAAGTGACTTTGCATCGTACCAAACCAGAGAGATCCTAGAACTACCAAATTGAGACCCAGTTTGGCACAGCTGTGCTGTGAGTAGAATTGTTTTTTAATCTGTTGTAGTCAAAATTGCTTTTGCACATTTGGCATAGTTGACCCAAAAAAATCAAAATTGTTTTTGGTTCTGCTGTGTTGAAAACAGTCGAGGTGTTTGGTAAACTGTTTTTCAAAAATGTTGTGATTTTATACAATTATTAAATTGGTCATGGATTATATACTTCTTAAAATAAGGATTTTTTTTTTCCAGCCATCTCTTCCTTAATGCAATCTTAGACATTCCCTTCCTCTTCTTTGCAAGGAAACATTTTCAACCTCCGTCAAAAGTGTTGCTGACAATTAAGAAGAAGAGGAATCAAAGCAAATCGTTCAAAAAGACAATACGAACGAAACCCAGATTGTTTGTTTGGGTTATGACCAAACTCATTCAACATCATTGTCCAAAGAAGAAACCCAAATTACAACGTAGAGTTCAATTCGATCATATATTCTCCCTCACTCTTTTCTCTCTCATACAACCATACACGAGTTTTGAACCTCTTTCTTTCTCCAAAACCCAGGTCGCCATAAAAATAAATTCAAGGAAATCCAAATTCCCAATTCTGTCAAAGTGGGAAGTTCATATGAATTCTGTCAACCCAGATTAAAGTTAAAGAACAGAAGGGTGGTGATTGGGAGGTGATTAAGAGGTGATTGATATGAATTCAGAATGGAGGATATAATAGGTAGTTGAAAATAATTCATTGACATACCCATGTTTTTCATCATGGTTCGGCAGCGCAGTTCCAAAAGCTACGAATTGTAGCTTCCCCAAAAGCCTCGAGTTGGGAGAATTGCTTTGGACAAAATCAGCTTTTTAAAACTTCACCAAACACCATCGTTAAGCGTCAGAATCGCTTTTGGACCAAAAGCAGGTCCCAAAAGCCACGCCAAACTGGGCCTAAGAAAGGAACTAGAATTAACTACCAAACCAGCTTGTGCTTGCAATATCAAATCTCTTAACATAGCTCGACAGAGAAAACATACTTTACATACTTTACATATTATAGAAGATACTGAAAGAGGCTTCTGTATATACATCATGTGCATGAGCTACTTACTCCAATTACATAACTTTTTAAATCTTGGCCGGTGCTGAAAATTAATTATTAGTTTTCGAATGGAAATCACTTTTGCAATGTGAAATCGCAGTCTCTAGTCTCTGTAGATTTGTTGTTGTTGTTGTTGTTGTTGTTGCCTTGCTCCATCATTTTGTTCTGGCTAATCTATAAACTACCCAAGTTGCCAAAAATAATTGAACTTCCATGAAAGAAGAAACATGGAGCTGCCAAACAATATATACGTCAGATCCAAGAAATCCATATGCATGAGAGACAGGGAGAGAGGAGGGGGGGGGGGGGGGGGGGGGGATTTGTTATCTAGATAAGATTTTATTTGCCTAATTAAATCATATGTTAGTGATCCTATAAAACTCAATCATATAGAAACAAATATAAGTAAAGAGGATCCACAAGCAAGGCTACACACTATTCCCATACATAACTACCATATCACATTATAAAGTTCATTGCCATGTTCATATATTTGAGATATATGGGGATGAAATGTAAATTATTGGCCATGAATCAAAACCCCATCAACATTCACATGCTCTTGTTCCCTCCCCTCACTTGCCCTCCTATGAATTTGTTAGTACCTACCTAGCTCAGAGGAATTATTACAAAATAATACAAAGAAATCATTGAGTAGCATTGCATAAAAGGAAATTGATCATATGAAATGAAGAATCCTTTTGAGGAAAAAAAAAAGTAGCATTGAATTTGAAGGAATAAAACACACAACAACCATGACAACAAAGGCCAACAACAAAAATAATTGGGGGGAATTATAAAGAAAGCCATTGGCGATAGACAAGGCAGAGACACTAGGTTAAGTTTATTGCTTCTTGTCGATTACAGATATTCAGCAATCTTTAATTACTATCTATATACCATCTTCATCATCACATAAAATACAGACACTTCCAAAGAACACCAGGCTGCTTGATCCGCAGAACATGCAGCACTTAATAATCAAATATTTCAGGTCGATTGAGCTTGATCGATCAGCTTCTGTTCTTGCATTTCTCCATCGCTTTTGGAGCTAAAGTAAGTAAAACAGAATATTAGAATTGATTATTCTACTATACAGATTCAGAAAACTAATAACCAACAGTACTTCAAACCTTAGGATAACCACTTCTGAAAAACTATATTATTATCTTTTGTTTCAGAAAAGGGTAATTTTATATGTGCATCATGCTAAAATAGCAATATTATGCATTGAGAAATATACGATTTTGCACTTCTATCTCTGGAAGAATGAAGAAGTTCAGAAATGCATTTTGCACCAAAATTTGGAAAATTATTCTCTAATTAGCATAAACGTACCAAGTCCAATTGCTTCTGATCCTTTCATTATTCGCAAGCGCTTGCATGAATCAACAAACATCCTGCATACAAATGAAACCAAAATTTAGTAACCAAGGAATCGAATAAATTATGCAGTGGGTGCTGTTAATTAGTACACTTTTATTTTGCTTCTTTTTTCTTCATGTTTATTACTTGAGTTTAGGGTTTGAAGAGAGGTAGAGAGGTAGATGAAGATTGAAGAAGAACTTACTCCCATGGAACATCACCCACAAGCATCCAGTCTCCATCCTTATCTTCATAGGTTGGTACATACTCAGTACTGTTCAGCAGATCCATCAGCTTGCTCTCATTCATGAAGTCTATCATTCCTTGGGCCCCGTAGTAACCTTCAATTAACAACATATAAACATGATAATTATTAAAAGATTCAGAAATTAAATATTGGATCAGTTGCTGTTAACAATTAACTAAACAACAATGATTTCATGTGCACTAATTTTGGAATCAAAATCATGTCCAGTCAAGATCTAAAACAAGTCAGTCAGTGTTTCTAAATTAAGCTAGAATTAATCAAGTATATTGAACTTAATTACCTGTGGTGAAGGAGCTGAACATCTTGGACAAGGCATCAGACAGCTCCTTGTAGCTCTTGTACATCTTCAAATCTACCTTACGAAGGTAAGGTGCACCATCCATGCAAACCTTCACGAATGCAGCCTTCTCAGTAGTAGTGCTACTCTCCTCGCCGGTGCTCTTCTGCGCCATAACGTTCTTTCTGTAGGAGCGAACTGGTGGCCAACCCACAACTTGTGCCCTGAAGAAATAATAATACATCAATAACAAGTTTACCCAGATTACTGTGACTGTTGTAAGCCCTAGTGGTAACAAAACCAAAGTTTAATCTTAAAGAAATGAAGTCTTTGTTCTGAAAAATAGAATTTCTTGAAAAAAAAACGGTTTTGCATAACCTCTTTGTGATGAAATAATCGGCATATGTGAGAGGTTGAAGAAGAAAAATGTTTTATACGAAGTGTGTAAATGAAAAGGCCGGGGGTTTATGAAGAACGTACTGTTACACAGTGTGTGGAAGCATATAGAAATCATCACTTACTTGGCTGGTGGTTTGGCTGGATCCTTAATGCAGGGAAGTTTTTTCTCCCTGGAAGAAACATTTTTGACACTCTCATTCATCAAACCTTCGTTGGCATGAAGGTTGAGTTTGAGATCAACGGTCTCGGAGAAACCTCTCTTTCCGGTAGCCTTAGGGGTACAGATCTCCGGCTCGGTCGTCAAAGCAGCCCCGCCGGGCAACCCAAGGCACAGCTCGGTCTCCTTGAAGTTCAGAGTCATCTTCCGGCTAACAACTTCCATCGAAACTAACTGAGCCACGGTGGAAGATAAGTGCTCTGATAAAAAAGCCTGTGAGTGTCTGTATGCTTGCGCTTATAATTGTGGAGATGTAGAGCTGCTCTCTTGCTTCTGCTTCTTCTTTTTCTTCTTCTCCTGCTTCTTGTGTCCTCTTCTGCAAATAATGTTGGTTTCGACTATGTGAGAGAGATAGAGAGAGAGAGAGAGAGAGAGACACCCCCCACAACAATAATATATCAACTCAACTCTCTGCGTGGGACGTTTGTGTCTGTGTCTGCATGTGTATGTGTTATGGAGTTTCTCTGATCCTATGATTTGACACGTGGGGGATTGGGAGCGGTTTGATCTGACCTGATGATTTGGAGGTTAAACCAGACCTAATTGATGGCACAATCATTTGCCGACGGGATTAGGTTTTGTGAAGGTAGTGGCTAATATGCATGGGCTCTAGCTATCTCCAATTCTCTGTTAATTTTGATCCTTATTTGAGCTGTTTGTTTCTTCTAGTAGTAGTCAACCTTCACATGATGCAAGGCAGCACCGGTCAGATTCATCCACTTACATGCAGAATCAAACCATATATCTCGAGCCGTTTTGATCCTTAACTCAGAGTTATTGTTCTTCGAGTTATAATTGCATTCAAATAAAGGTTATTATGAGAAATGGATTTTCCACCGCAACTAATCATTTTGCATATTTCGGAATATCAGATTATCCGTGTGACGGTCTCACCAGTGTATCTGACGTACTTTTAATTTGTTCGTTTAGTATGTGATTTTAAAAACATGAATTTGAGCGAGTTATATACAAAATGATCAAATAAACTAAGAAAGTGAAGAATTTTGAAGTCTGAGAAGGGGAAAGGATGAGTTGAAACAAAGACAAGGGAATGATCGATTCCATGCCATCTATCTCTTCCTGTTTAACAGAAGACAAAAACAAAACAAAGAGAAAGATAATAGTGCATGGCATAAACTTATGGTTATGACTTCAGTATCAACGTATATGTATCCCTTATAGATCTATCTATTAGGAATTTTGTGCCACATTCTTTCTAGAATTGAGGATATCTTCGTTTACCATCTCAGTTTTCATCCATCATGTGAGTGCACATCCCATCCCACTACGTGTGGAGTTGTTAAGCTCATCTGCTACTTCGATTGGTTTTTTCAAGTCAGGAAATTTAGGTCGAAAAAGAAGAGAAAATTAAAGGCAGTGTCTCAAATCTGGGTTCATGTTGGAACATGGATACAAGTTTCATCCGAGTATCATGTTATCGATCAAGAATATAGTCTCCATTCAAATATTCGGAGCCGACCAACAAACAAAAAAAAAAAAGTTTGGTCCAAGTCACATTATATATGTACAACTACAACCAGCATACTAGCCTAATAACATGCTTCCGGTGGTAATACATATCTCATCTCTGTTCATTTTGTAAGAGTTGTAACATCAATACTTACATATCCCATTACCAATCTAGAGGATGTGCCGTCGGGTATGGAGTAATATATGAAACTTACTACGTACCTGCGCGTTAATATATATGAATCTTAATTAACATGTCCCACGAATATTATTCCATATATACATCGTTTTTTTTAATTTTCAAACTCTCATGTCTTTAGTTCGAATTTGATAGGCATCCGCATATACCACACGACTGATCGAGCCATTTCCAATTGTGACCATACTCCATTTTTCTCTTCTTCTCCTTCTTCTTCTTCTTTTTTTTTTTTTTTAAATTTTAGTTTTCTGGGAACCTTACAAATGAACGAATAATTCATGCCATATATGCATGAGTAATTTATCACATTCCTAATTTAGCTACACATACAAGCACATGATTTTGGTTAATTTTGTACCACTACCACAAAAATAGCATCAGACCACGGCCAAAAAACGTCGTCTGATTGTCCAGATTACCGTTGTCTTTTTGCGTGCCGTCTGATGCTTCGTAGAAACATCGTCTGATTGCTGTCGACATATGTCGAATGAAATGGAATGCCAGCATATGTCGACAGCCTGTCAACATATTTTGTGTCGTGTGACATAAAGTTACAGCACGGTTGCTTTAAGAAAACCGTCATGTGATCGCAAGTTATACCACGTTTGTTCTTAGAACTGTTATATGATATAGACTCAGAAGTCGGTTTTAGTGAAATTTTTCAGCTTCATTCTATATATATATTATTAATATTTTTGCTAGAATTTAATTTTATAATTTAAAAAATAATAATTTCAATAACAATAAATATTCAATAACAATAAACATTCATTACACATTAGTTTCAATCCCACTATATAGAAAGTGAGTTCAATAAGTTGATTGCTTATTACAATAAAAGTTTCAAAGCTGAAACAATATTACAAGAAAAGAAAAAACAGGTGAAGACTAAAAGTTCCTAGTTATCTTGATTTTGTGCCTCTCCAAACAAGTAAAACATAATGTTTATCTCAACAGCACATTGTACCTTCTTGTGCATCATTCTCTTTGGTAAGTTCTTGGTCACATTATACACTATGTACTAGGCAAATGATGCAGCATGGAAAGCATACCCAAGCTGCTCCTTTGTCCTATTTATGAGTCCAACCACAGAGAACAACATACCCAAGCTGCTCCTTTGTCCTATTTAGAGAAATAAATAAACCACTGTTAGTATAGATAATTGGATCCAAAATCAAGTAATGATCAGAGTTAGACTGATTCACAAGTCAAGTGTAAGGTAATAGTTTGAGCCAAAAATAAATCACCTTAGTTGATCAAAAAAAGGTTCCTGATCAAATAAATCAACCAATAATTTAGTCTGATGGACTCACTCCTCATTGCCTGCTCAATTTGAAAATACAGCTGCAATATGAAACCAAAACCAAAGAGAGAAAATTAACGTAGAAGAGACAAAGAAAATTCTATTAAAAAATAATAATACTAAATAACATATTAAAAACCAAAGGATCTAATCCACTTTAGTTACCTCAGTCACAGAGTTTGTTTCTGACTTGTTCTTCACAGTAGCATCTATAATGAGGTTAGCATTTGGAGGAAGACAGATACAATGGTTTCTGTACACCAATTCGGTAGGAAGTGGTGGTACAGCAAAATTTTGTTGAAATGATTTTGCAAGAGTAATTGCTTCTTCTTCAGACAAATTGCCATGCAAAAGGCCCTCAATGTATAGCTGTACAGATTGAAGATAGAGTACAATGTAAAAACATGCCTTAACTGTAAAATATCTGAATGCAACATAGAAATTATTTCAAAAGAAAAGAAAACCAATCCAAGTTATCAATTCACGTTTGGCAGGTTATTCGTCCATGGGAAAGGACATGGATGGAGGGTGTTATCGGGTAGTCAATTGAGTGAACCAACCACAGAATTCTATTAAAATATCTACTATATATGACATATATTTCTGTAGTACCTGGGAAAAAATCTCAGGGATGAAGGAAATCAGATCAGAAACAGACAATCCATTCAAAACATGCAACTGCTCATCTACGGTATAGAAACTCTGCAACAGAACTTGATCTCTTAAGTATGTTGAGTAACTCCAAGCATCCATATTGGTGTTCGCATATGCTCGCCCCATGTCTTCTTTAAAAACCTATTGGAATGTAACTTCGTCATTGACAATCCAGAGCCCGTAAAGGTATACATGATCGAAATGAAACCAGAAATGAACTAGAGTGATGAAAATGAATGGCAACGTAGCATACCTCAAAACGATCATCAGTTGGCAAAAAACTTTTTACTGTTTCCAGAATTTTTGACAACAGAGCCGGAAGCTTATCATGGAAACCATACACCAATAACTGCAGTTTGTCCTGAGACAGAGAAAAAGAAGTTTGCAGGCTGGCAACACTGGCCTGCACAAAAAAAAGGAAAGAAGGGCACCTGTCATGCATCACTAGCGGATTATAGATCTTAGCCGACGGAAAAATTAACTTCCGTCGG
Source organism: Fragaria x ananassa (assembly GCA_034370585.1). Lineage (NCBI taxonomy): Eukaryota > Viridiplantae > Streptophyta > Magnoliopsida > Rosales > Rosaceae > Fragaria > Fragaria x ananassa. The sequence goes on along the minus strand of CP139761.1, from coordinate 3,349,902 downwards.
CTAAGATTTTCATAGCCAACGAACCTAGTTTCGTAGGAAGGGTGAACAGATCCGTCGGCTATGATTTTCTTATCCGACGGAAAAGTTTGGACGGGAATTTCCGTCGGTTAAGTAAATCTTAGTCGACGGAAATTTAGGACGGGAATTTCCGTCGGTTAAGTAAATCTTAGTCGACGGATAACTCATGTCGGTAAGTATTCGTCGGTTAAGATGTTTTAAGTCGACGGACAAATCTTCCGTCGACTAAGAAAAAAAATCCGTCGACAAAGTAAGACTAAGTCGACGGAAAATTCCGTCGGTTAAGAAGATAAAGCTGAATTATTCTCTGGCAACGCGCAGAAGGAATCTTCCGCTCAATTTTCAACCCAGCTCGGCACAGAATGTATCATTCCTGCAAAAACCTCCTTCTCTATCACCTGCTCTAAATAAAACACCTCTCGACGTCGCCGAAACACCTCTCGCTATGAATTGAAGTTCAAGCAAAGCAACTAATCTAGCTAGCTAGCATTTTGATCATTGGTACATATTCTTCAACCTTTACATTTTCGACGGAATTCAGTTCACCGGTCATATTTTCCGGCGACTCTCCGGCTATATTCGTTTAATTTGTATTTTTATTGTGTGTTTGTGTGTGTGTGTATATATACATATATACGATTAATTATATATATATATGGTTTGATTAATATATTCTATATATATTAATTGTGTGTGGATTATTGATTATATATATATGCATGTATACGTATATTTTGTATATATATATATATATATATATATATATATATGGATGTATATATATGTGTGTGAATTTTTAATTTGTTGATTGTATATATTAATTTTGTTTATGCAAATCATATATGTATATATATAGATTATATTATATATGTTGTAGCAGAAAATGATGATGTTTATATAGATTATATTATATATGTTGTAGCAGAAAATGATTATATTAAATTTGTGTTTGAGATCATATATATATTTCATTTTGTTTATGCTTACATTAAATTTTTTATTTTCAATTTGTGCTTAGATATATTTACTCATTTATTTTCGTGATGATATTGATATTTTCATGCATATATATATATATATGGTCTTAAATCAAATATTTGATTTGATGATGTTTTTGTTTAAATCAGTTATTTTCGTCACATTATGTTTTTGTGGTGAATACGTACCGTTGTTTACGTGAGCGCGCAGTATTTTTATAGTTAGATTTTTCATTTCCCCTTTTATTACAGGTTACAACATGGCCGACAGGAGCTGGATGCAGTTACATAGAGGGCATCCGCGATACATGAGAGGAATTTTTGAATTTATCGAGTTTGTCCGTGGCAAGACTTCTCCTGGACAACTTTTCCACATTTGTCCATGCGGAAAATGTCGCAACAGATCTGCCAATTCTGTAACTTTTGAGGACATGTATGTTCACCTGTCACAATACGGTATTTGTCCCAGTTATACCACTTGGACATGGCACGGCGAAGCAAGTGAACATATGCCCACACTTGTAGATATTCAAGCACAACGTAACCAGGGCGAGTCTTCCTCTAGTGCCAATTTCGGGGACCCTGGTGTGATGAATTTCTTAAACGATGCATTTCCGTCCGCCTCAACATACGATGGAAGTGTTCCACAGGACAACAACAATACAACCTTCCCTGATGTCTCCCAGGTCGGCAGTAGTGGCTGTGATAGTTACAACAAGCTTATGCAGCAAGCACAGACACCACTGTACCCCGGAAGTGAGCATACTGTATTGGAAACTGTCATGAAGCAGATGAGTATAAAAAAGAAGAGGAACAAGACCGTTGCTTGTTTTAACGATGACATTGCACTTCTGAAGGAGTTGCTTCCTGCTGACAACAACTGTCCAGAAAATTATGACAAGGTCAAAAGCATCTTGAGTGAGTTCGGTCTTGAGTACATCAAGATAGATGCATGCGTCAATAACTGCATCCTATACTACAAAGGTTATAAGGACGCATTTGAGTGCCCACACTGCTATGAGCCGAGGTATGAACCACACGCTCGTTCTAGACAGACAAACCCCATTCCTAGGAAGGTTCTTCGCTATTTCCCATTGGGTCCTCGTCTACAACGTCTCTACATGTCTTCACATACGGCCAAGCATATGAGATGGCACCACGAAAGGCACCAGCAAGAGCCGGATAGGCCTAGAGTAGATCCGGATAATCTCACACACCCCGCAGACGGGGAGGCTTGGAATCACTTTGACCGTTCATTTCCTGATTTTGCCTCTGAATGTCGAAATGTCAGACTTGGACTAGCAACAGACGGATTCAATCCTACTGGAGACATGAATAACTCTTACAGTATATGGCCTGTGATAGCATTTCCGCTCAACTTGCCTCCAAACATGTGCATGAGGACGGAGTATAATTTTCTTACTATGTTAGTTCCGGGCAAGTATTCTCCAGGAAAGTGCTTGGACGTGTACATGAGGCCATTAATCGACGAGCTCCTACAATTATATGAAAATGGAATCCATACTTTTGACAGGTATAGTAAGACTTACTTCTTCATGAGAGTAGCGGTTCTTTTTACCGTCAATGATTTTCCTGCTTACGGGATGATGTCTGGTCAAACTACCCATGGATACAAGGCGTGCCCTGTATGTATAGACGAGGTCAATTCCAGTCATCATGCCCACAGAATTGTTTACTTAGGATCCCGTAGATGGCTTCCACCGGATCACCCGTGGCGGTACGATGCACAAGCATTTGATGGGACTGTTGAGCATGGCCCGAAACCCGAAGGGAGGTCTGGTCAATGGATTCTGGATATGCCGAACCAGCACTGGTTTGGAATTTTGAGCAGCGCTAGGTATGTAAATGACCAGAATCCTCCCACCCCTGAAGAGTTTAAGTATTGGACGCACAGGAGTTCATTCTTTGAGTTGCCTTACTGGTCGACGTTGAAGATCAGACACAACTTAGACGTCATGCACATAGAGAAGAATGTTTGTGACAGCATCCTTGGAACAATTCTAGACATCAAAGACAAGACCAAAGACACCGCCAAAGCTCGTGCTGACCTTCAAAAGATGGGTATACGTCGAAAGCTATGGATAAAGCTAAACAAAAAGACCGGCAAACATGTAATGCCTCAAGCAGGCTACACGGTGGTTCCTAATAAGAGGTCGGAGATATTTAAGTGGCTTCGTGAGGTTAAGTATCCTAGTGGGTATGCCGGAAATATAGCTCGATGTATTAAGATGGGGGAAAATAAGATTATCGGGTTGAAGACCCATGACTGTCATGTTCTCCTGCAACGTCTTCTTCCTGTGGTCATTCGCCCGTATTTGCAGAGTGATGTGGTTGACACGTTGGTGGCTTTGTCCAACTTCTTTCAGAGGTTATGTGCTAAAGAGCTAAAAAAGTCAGAGGTCCGGTCCTTGCAAGACGATATTGCGTACATCATGTGCAAGCTGGAGAGGATCTTCCCCCCCACTTTCTTTAGCATCATGGTCCACCTCATGGTCCACCTTCCTGAACAAGTGTTGCTTACAGGTCCGGTACAATATACCTGGTGTTATCCAAACGAGAGGTATGTATGCAGTCTATACTTTTGTCAATAAAGTCTCACATAACATGAATTTTTGCAATAACTTTTTATTTTGTAGGCAACTTGGAGATTACAAGAAGACGAACAGGAACAAACGTTTCCCTGAAGGTTCGATCACGGCGGCTTACATTTCTAGTGAGTGTGTAACCTTCTACAACACATATCTTAATGATGAACACACGGGAGGGGAATCTTCAAGAGGGGGAAATCAATTCCATTTATCAGTTGTTTCCGACGAAGTACAACCGTATGGCAGGCTAGGTAGGGAATACAGATTGAGTCGCGAAGAATTGAAGGAGGCTCATTGGTGCGTCCTTCAACATTGCGATGAATTGGAGGATTATCTGGAGAAACATTTGAGCAGGCAAAATGGGAATGAAGCCATTCACAAGAGAGATTTTCCTGACTACTTCCCGATTTGGGTACGTTATTCTTAAGTTACTTATAAATTTAATGTATTTCTCATCATTTTGTTTGACTAAATTGCGTTATTTTGCAGATGATGCATATTCAACAGAACCAACGTGAATTTTACGACCCCGAGCTGCACTGTTTGGCTGGCGGACCGCTAAAGCACAGAGCACATGCGGGATGTTTTGTTAACGGGGTTAAGTTTGTGACATCAGAACGAGATGATGGTCGCATCACTCAAAACAATGGAGTTATGGTTGAGGGCAAGTCTCACAACTACTACGGGGTGCTTATCAGCGTTATCGAACTAATCTACGGGAACCGTATGCCGGTTGTGTTGTTTAAGTGCAAATGGTTCAATACTGACCCAAATGTTTGCAGGAGTACGGTTACAGACCATGGTTTGTTATCAGTGAACACAAACACTTCATGGTATGAGAATGAGCCGTTTGTTATTGCCGCCATGGCACAACAAGTCTTTTATCTTGATGATCCGGCTATGGGTGAGGGTTGGAAAGTGGTGCAGGTAATGTCACATAGGAATATATGGAGTGCAGCTACATTGGGAGTGGATGAGGGTACGGAACCGAGCTCTGTACCGAACGAACCATATCAAGAGGAAACTCCACCTGTAATTCCCAATGACGTGGACATTCGCGTCAACGACCAACACGTTCCGGCCATTACAGGTTACATTGAAGTTACTATGCCCGAACCCGAAGAAGATGACGAATACGAGGACGAAGAAGATGAGGATTCAGAGGAATTCGAGGAGGATGATGATCCCGAAGACCAAGATTATGAAGATGAGTATGATTAAATTAATTTGGGGATGTAACTTAACTTTCATTGGTTTATTATTATGAATTTGCATAACTTCAGAGATCGATGTATTAACAATTACATTTTCATATATATTGATCGGAACACACTTTGCGTCAAATGTTCACGGCCTTTATTATTATTACTATTCTTGTTGGAGATTTGGTCATGAACGTATATGTACTAATGTTGTATAACTTTTTTATACAAGTGTTGAGTTTAAGTGCCGTTTTGAAGACAACGTATACGTAGAAGCCTCAAACGCAAAAAAGTCGTGAAATAAGATATGACCGGAACGGTGAAATACGTCAACCCGTGAAAAATGAAGATATTCCGGTAAAATTTCGGTGCCGGTTGTTCCGGTCAACGAAATTCTCTTATTTCTACCTAGTGGTAGCCCTATCCCGGGTATTTATTTTTTACCAAATTTTTATAGCCCCGTGAGAGTCTCGTCGATTAGAAACTATTCTCAGTTGAAGGTCCGGCCAGATTACGTGATTTGGAGGGTCGAATAGCCGTTTCCGTCCGTTTAGGGGTTTGACCGCACCGATTGACCGGACGGATCGAGCCCTTATCTTTGTCAGATGGAGCTGAATTTTTTCCCACCTACGTAATTCGTTATGCTGGTCATATCTGACGGTAGGTTTTCAGTTCCTCTTCTCCGATCACCAAACTCACGTTATATGTACTAATGTTGTATAACTTTTTTATACAAGTGTTGAGTTTAAGTGTCGTTTTGAAGACAACGTATACGTAGAAGCCTCAAACGCAAAAAAGTCGTGAAATAAGATATGACCGGAACGGTGAAATACGTCAACCCGTGAAAAATGAAGATATTCCGGTAAAATTTCGGTGCCGGTTGTTCCGGTCAACGAAATTCTCTTATTTCTACCTAGTGGTAGCCCTATCCCGGGTATTTATTTTTTACCAAATTTTTATAGCCCCGTGAGAGTCTCGTCGATTAGAAACTATTCTCAGTTGAAGGTCCGGCCAGATTACGTGATTTGGAGGGTCGAATAGCCGTTTCCGTCCGTTTAGGGGTTTGACCGCGCCAATTGACCGGACGGATCGAGCCCTTATCTTTGTCAGATGGAGCTGAATTTTTTCTCACCTACGTAATTCGTTATGCTGGTCGTATCTGACGGTGGGTTTTCAGTTCCCATTATTACTATTCTTGTTGCAGATTTGGTCATGAACGCATTGTTAGGAATTATAGATCGGGAAGTCATAGCAAATAAGAAAGAATTTCTTTTTTCCCTAGCCGACGGAATATTATTTTTCCGTCGACTTGGACTTTCTTAACCGACGAATTATTTATTTTCCGTCGACTAAGATGACGAAAATTTTGGCGGTTTATCATTGCGCTTTTTTTTTTCCGCGAAAATTGAAATTTTCTTAGCCGACGAATTTCATATTCCGTCGCCTAAGTTACTATAAAACCTTATCTCGTCGACGTTTCTTCTCTCTGTTCTGTTCGATCTCTGTTCTGTTCGATCTCGCGATCGCCTCCACTCCGCTGCCGACGAGCTCCGATCCTCCACCCGACCACCACCGTCAACGCCACCTCGTCCGACCCCCCACCTCCACCCCAACCGACTAGGACACTCACCTCCTCCACCCAATCCGAGCCTCCTCCACCGCCTCCTACACCCATCACCGCCTCCTAGACACCACCACCCCAGCCGACCTAAACCCTAAGGGAACCCGTCCGACCGCCTCTCTCTCTCTCTCTCTCTCTCTCTCTCTCTTTCTCGCCCTCACCCTCACCAGTTCCTCCACCTAAACCGAAACTCCACCTGTCGTCCTCCGTTGTGTTTGGCAGGTTAGTCTCTTAAACTCTCCGATTTTCTTATTCAATGTTGTGAATTGTTTAGAAAGTGTGCATGAATGCCCTTAATTGATAGTTTGTCGATGGAGATCATATATGAACTTGGTTTTCGATTTGGTAAAAAGCATGGTGAATTTATTCACCCAGCATTGTAATTCATTCATATCTGTCCTGACATTTGATAGGAGCCAAATTGATAAAATGGTTGCTGGTCATGAACACAGGTGTACTGTAGGTGAATTTTATTGATAATCAAACATTATTATGGTGTTGAATATAATTGTTAGGAGGCAAGTCAGTGATTTTACAAATTATGGCAGAAACAATAGTTGTATTTGGAGGCAGATTACATATTTTGCATTTCACTTGCCGTATTTCTTCTTAAGCTGCTCATGTATACTGGGAATGTTTATGGTTTTCATGATTTCCTGTGGAGCTATAAGTAGGCAATACGAGGACTTCTAGAATGTAATTTTGGGTGCTTAGTTAAGCTCATAAGCACAAATATATCAAGTGCACTTTTACTAAATTTTATAGTATCAGTGATACTGATATGAATTTGGGAAATATGGTACGGATGTACTGATATAAGAGATTAGAAGTTATTGATTTTCTCATGGGCTACTGTGTGTTTGTGATTTGTGTTTAAATAGTACAAAATTGTGTTGGTGACCTTGTGATCAATGTGCATTTAGTTGGTTATGTTTGTGTCATTATGCTGCCGGTTGATTTTGTTTTGTTTAAAGATGCCGATCATTGGGAAGAGGAAGCAACGTTCGGAGAGGGCTCAACAGATGATGGAGGCCTTAAACCAGGCTACTGCCAGCCAGCCCACACCTTTGCCGCCTGGAAGAGTACCACCAGGGGCTCCTCCTTTGCTCATCAGGCCGCCCTTTATACCATCCGATACGACTTCCACTATTGGGGCGACGACCGGAACCACTGAAGCGTCGTCCACATCGGCTTCCGAAACCAGCAGGCCCATTCCTAGTGCCCGCTGTAAAGCAAAGGCCCCCACTACAGGTAATGATATTTTTTAAATAAAAAAAATTATATTTTTTAAATAAAATAATAAAAAAATCGTTTATTTTTTTAATTTTCTTGGCATGATTAAAAGGCTTAATTTTCTTGTAGTAATCCATATTTATTTAAAATAATAAATGTTTTAAAATAAAAAAATTATTATTCTTTTACTTATATTAACTTGAATCTTTTTTGCAAATGATACCTAATATTTTGTTTTATTTATTGTAGGTCCCCCACCGAAAAAGAAACGGGGTTTTGTGTGTGGAAAGGCGACGGAGGCGTTATGCAAGAAGCTAGGGGGGAAGATACCGATAGAGTATTGCCCTCGTATGAAAGGGCCTAAGGTTCAAGGGGTCAACAGTCTTTTGGTCAAGGACATTGGGTCGGCCATACGTAGCCTGGTTGGAACGAGGGCTAGGACGTTCCACGACCTTGAGCAATCGGAACAGTGGAAGGTGTGGAACGCATTGTCGGTAAGTACATAAAAATTAATTTACTTAGTTTGGTTTATTTGAATAGTTTTCAATTAATACTTTTGTTGATGTATTAATTTATTTTTATTTCTTAGCCATGGTACATGTGGGACAACAATGACATTGTGACGGTGAGGTGGATCATGGACACGGCACAGGCTAGGTACAAGGAGTGGAAGTGGCAGTGTCACAATGTCTACCAGGAGCATGGACCAGAAGGGATGCCGACGGAGTTCTATGGGAGGGAGGATGAGTGGGCCTTTCTTTGCACGCATTTTGAGAGCGACGCGTTCAAGGTATGTGTATATTGCTTTTTTTTTTGGGTGATAATGTTGACCACTATATTTTGGAGTAATATATTATTAATTTTGTTACAATAATATATTTTTTCAAGCATTTTTAGAATAATATATTATTAAATTTGTTCTTATTAAAAAAATTAAAATTGTAAAACTTAACATTGCCGACGATTATGCATGATGATTTTGTGGGTTCGGTTATGCTATTTATTGCCATGTTTTAGGTTTATAGAATAAAATATTATTATTTATTTTTTTAATAAATAAAAAAATATAATTACTGATATTTTATTTATATCGCGTATTAGAAACTCTCGAACGCGAACAAGAAGAACCGTGGTAAGAAGACGATGCACCACCATAGCGGTTCTTCTCCTATTGTCTACATCATGGAGGATCTAAGGAACAAAGGTGAGCCCTTGCCGATCATCAAGGGATTCGAGGCGAGTTATGTGAGACCCGGTGACGAAGTGGCCACCCAGAAATATGTAAGTGTATTTCCTTTAATTATTTAATTAATTATGTATCTTTGATTTGGATACTTAGTATTAATTAAGAAATATGTTGGTGTTGGTGTTGGTGTAATTGTTGTTGAATTATGTGGTTGGTGTATTCCTTGGTGTTTTGTTTATGCAGGAGAAGATGCTTGCGGAGGTCGAAAGCCGAAAGACAGACTTGAAGAAGATAAATCCGGAAGCTACAGAGGAGGAAATGATGGAGATCATTCAAACACAACAAATTGATGTGTTGGATGCTGTGTTGGACAAGCGCAAAGGGAAGGAGATACGAGGGATGGGACGAGCAGGTGAGCGAGACTTGAGCCAGTCCTCGTCCGGTTCGACCTTGCGGAGTCGTGCTCCTCCAAATCAAGACAGGGAAAGGATTGAACGCCTTGAACAAGAGGTCCGTGAGTATAAGGAGCGGACTGAGCGGGCTGAGGCCGAGTCTGTGTGGTACCGTAATCAGTACACTACTGTTAACTCACGGATGGACCAGATCTTCTCTCGCCTAGGTCTAGAACCTGAAGGTCCGACTCCTCCTCCTCCGCCTTTTACGGCTCCTCCTCCTCCGCCTTTTACGGCTCCTCCTCATTCTTCTCCGGGTCCTCCTCCTCCTCCTCAGTCATCTTCGATTCCTCCTACTCAGTCGTCTCCACCTCCTCTTCCTACTCAGTCGTCTTCGGCATTTGTTGATGAAGATCAGTTTTTGAATTTTTATTAGTCAAATTTTAGTTTGTATGAACACAATTTTAATTATTAATGCATAATTTTTATATTATTAATGATTCGATCTATATATTTAGTTTTAATATAATTATTTCTAAAACAACCGAAACAAATATCTACTTTATCAGTAAAAAAATTAAAAACCAAAACAAATAATAAATTGTGAAAAAACAATTCTGAAAAAAAATTCTGACTCACCTTAGTCGACGGAAAATTGAAAACCCGTCGGTAAGGGTATAAACCTTACCGACGGAACATTTCATTTCCGTCGGCTAAGAATGAATAACGACCGACCGTTGACCTTCTTAGTCGACGACAAAGTATACTTTCCGTCGGTATAAGATAATCATTACCGACGTAAAATTTTATTTTCCGTCGGCTAAGAATAAACAGAAAGAGGACCGTATCGTCGGCTAGATCTTAACCGACGCTAATTTTCCGTCGTTTAAGAAACTGGAATCCTAGCCGACGGAACATTTCGTCGGGACAGAAGGAAGAATTTTGTCGTTTAGGTAAATGTTAATCGACGGAAATATAGCCGACGGATTTTTTCCGTCGTTTAGGAAACAATAACTTAGTCGACGGAATAGGCGTCGACTAAGATCCGTCGATTAAGATATAACTTAGTCGACGGAAATATATGTTTCCGTCGGCTATTGTCTTAGCAGACGACGGTTAGCCGACGGATCTTAGTCGACGACTATTCCGTCGACTAAGTTCTTAGTAGACGGAATATGTTTCTTAACCGACGGAAATATTCCGTAGGCTAAGAATCGTAATCCACTAGTGCATGTATAGATTCAAAAGAACATTTGCTATGAAAAGCAGTTCTCCAAGTCTCTCCTAAGATAATAAATCAATAAACTAAATCTAGTATACCCTTAGAAAAGAGGCCTTGGTAAAATGGCTCTTTAGTGCACGAAACTAGCTAAGAAAGGTCTGGTAGTGTGGGACACAACAACCACAAACTCTATTCCACAGCTGAATTACATCTGTGGAATTCTTTTAGTTTATTTTAGTTTAAAGAAACCAAGAACATATTCTATCAATTCCTTATCCCAACTTTCGTTCACATAGTCCCCATAAATGACATGCTCTGTTGCATAACACAGTAAATTTTCTGCAATTCAAAAAATTCTGAGAACAGGTAAAATATACTAATGTAGAAATCCTAAGACATTTTATGAGCACTGATATATGCTAACAGGTAAGAAAGATGTGCACTTTCAATAACAAAAGAAACCTGCAAGTCCTGAAGCATAATCATCTTGATCCTGCTCCTATGCAAATATAAATTCCATGTTCCCAATATCGTGAAGTTCCCGAAATATCCATTCTTGTGGCGACATTTGACGCAATAACTCAATGTATTGATATACAAACCCAATTATTTCAAAAATCTGTAAGATAGGCAGCACATATAGAGAATGAGAATAAGTGATAAAAGTGAAGCACATTTCGCCTCATTAGATATGTTGATCAGTAACTGAAATAATTACTTCATTATATTCAATATTTTGTAGGAATAAAATCCCAAAGTAAGGTTTGTTCCAATATATATATGCAAAAAGGAACCTTAGTCTCTCCTTCTACAATATGACGAACAGTAGCACCAAACTCCTCCTCTATCCTTTCAAAGGTAACAACATTGGTATCTTCGACTGTGTCATGTAGTAAACCAGAAGCAACAGACTCCCAATCCAATTCCTAGAACAAAAGATAGACAAATCATATAGCAGCATAACAATAGCCACTGGATGCTTACATTAGCAAGAACTATATGGGATATATCTTTCAGATATGTTTTCAGAAATAGATGTAATGATTCAAGAAGAAAGAATTGCTATACATAGAGGGAAATGTCTTCACGCACAGTCAGTTAAAAATATGGAAATCAATTTAAAATTGAATCCAATCAAACTGCAAATTTACAGTGCAAGACCTTTCTCTTCTAAGCATGCCTTTCGCAAATTTACATTGGAAAATTCCTCACCTTTGGATCCCTGCGATTCCTTATCAGAAACAATGATGAACAATTAGAATCACACAGAGAGCAATTCTGTAAAAAAAATTATAAGAATCCAACTTAGAACTTGGACTAACCTCTTCATTTTGATATTCTCCATCAATGGCCTTCAGAACTAACCAAAACACAGAAAACAAACAGACACCTAAAAATTGACATGATATCAAGAACAAGAACATTGAGTGTGTGAGAGAGAGAAGGGTACCATGGTATTAGCCTCACCTCCTCCGTTTTCCGGTACTTCAATTTCGAGCTCCGGTTGCACTGCACCTTCCAATTTCCCCATCTTCGACCAGAAATTGAAATCTCCATCCGTGGAGGTCCCTTTGTGAAACCTATAGGCTGCCCCCACATTGGTGTGAATCCATTAAACAACCCAACACAAAAGAAGAAACAATTAGAAATCCCTAAACTAAAAACCCTAGAAATTTCTGTTGAGATTAAATTGGGGACATTTACCTTTGGGAGAATATCAGTTTTGAAGCTAGCTGGACTACGGTGAAGGGCCGGGGTTCTTCGTCTGAGAATATGAGTTTTGAGAAGATGGGGATTGGATGCCGGAAGACAGATCAGATGCCTCGGTCGCTTGGAACTCGTCGAACTCATTATCGGAGATTGAATTCGAAACCGTAGGAATGAAATCCAAGGGGGATTGGTCGATGGTCTAAGGGCTATGGCTTGCCGACAGCTTCGTCGTCGTCTCCGACGAGGTAGAGAGAGCAGAAGGATGTGGGTTGAGAGAGAGAGAGAGAGAGAGAGAGAGAGAAGGCTGTGTGGGTTGAGTGTGTGTTTTTTGTTTTGCTTGTGATATGTCGAGAGAGGTGAGGCCGTGTTGGTTACCTAGCTGCTAGGGTTTTTTTTTTTTTCTAAGTGTTGGGGGGAAGTTTAAGTTTGGGCTGAAATGTAGGGGAGGGTTTCGACATGTCGATTAAGTTTTATTCATTTTAATAGCCAATCACACAACGTTTAAACTATAAATGTGGTCTAACGCCCAAAATTTGAGATTTTAACATTCCCTCCATCAGGTTTCGTGTTTCCCCCTACAAGTTTGGGGTTGAATTGTGAGGAGATGTCAGAGGAAAATGATGGGGATAGGGTTTTCCTGAAAATGTATACACTCACACCACAGTTTTTTAATGAATCGTGGTATCACTCCTACATGTTGGACATCATTCAATGTGGGAAACCTGACACTCAAATTTTTGCACTTTCACACGACGATTTTTTATAAAACTGACATCTAAAAAGTTAAAAATCAATCATACGACGGATTATTATTATACGTCGTCTGATAGGCGTTATTTAAAACGGTTTTTGTGGTAGTGTACAATATGTTAATAGTAATATATAATATACCTTTAATACATATATAGCTGCCGGTCTCCTATAAAAATGAAAGATGCTATTCTTAAAAGTCGTTATCAACTCAAAATTGTTGCAGGGTTTATATACATGCAAGCCAGGATGGAGGCACGAAATAAATTTGAGCCTTTGATGGTAGTTTAGACTTGACATGCATCTAACTTTTATGTGCAATATGGCTACCTCAATTACCAGCTGATAGCTCAATTACCTGGTGCATGTCTAACTGTATGTGCAATATGGTTGACGTACACTACAAGTCTGAAGAAAAAGGCCGTGTACGTCAAATCTCAAATGCATGCTAATATCAGTATTTTACACATAGTAAAACCACAGCTAGAATTCATAACTCGATCGTAACTAATTTTTACTATAAATTTAATAACTGAAGCAGCTCTTGTACAATCAAGTACAGGGTTTTAACAGATCATTGCATCACCCGGCCATTTTCGAAAATGCAGGTTCTGTATTTTTGGCATTTTACAAAAATGGCTCCCTATAGCTAGCTCCTTATTAATTATCTAGCTAGATTATATGTGAATATATATGTGATTCTGCATGAATGTCAAAATTGGTACAGCAAGTATAGCCCTGTAACCTGTGGGACACATGATGAGCATCGATCAGTCGCTAGATAAGTGTGCAAACAACATCAGTGATATCCTAAAAACCTTTAGAGGGCGTGGTGCTGACTTAGAGACAGGTCACGTCCCCAAGAGAGGGAAACATCTCTAACCCTAGCTGTGCCCTTGCCCTGTCAACGTCCCTCCCAACCCCATCGATACTGGCTTGCCTTGTTTCTTTCTCATCTACCTACTATCTCATCAATCGTAAACATCATCGCTATATTATTGACGATGAGGCTCTCTTCTGGCCACGAACCCCAACTCGATCCCTTTGAACATTCCCAGATAATCGAAGAAACCAGGTCTTCTTTTGCTTTGAAACCCCAAACATGTCCTCGATCCTATCCGATGAAGAAAGTGACAGCTTTCTACATTACTTTTGGCAATAAATCTCATGTCACTACCAGGACAAGCACTTTAGCCGACGAAAATGGACAAGCACTTTAGCCGACGAAAAATTTTCGTCGGCCTGTTATCTTAATTCGTCGGCTATAGTGTCGTCGGGAAAGGGTCGTCGGTGATGACTTTAGCCGACGAAATTTTTTTTTTCGTCGGCTATAGTCCCACTGTTAGCCGACGAAAAACATGTCGTCGGTTTTTTTCCCAAACTTTAGCCGACGAACCAATTAAGATATTCGTCGGCTAAAGTGCGTAATAAATAATTAAAAAATAACTATAGCCGACGAAATTTAGTATATTTCGTCGGCTAAACCTTGTAAAAAAATTTAAAAAAATAACTATAGCCGACGAAATATAAAATATTTCGTCGGCTAAACCTTATAAAAAAATTAAAAAATAACTATAGCCGACGAATATAGTGTTTAAATATCGTCGGCTAAAGTTGCTGGGTTTTGAAAAAAAAAACTGCAGAAACTTTCGGCCATCTCCAATCACGACCAAAATTTGATAGAATCTTTCTCTCATCATTTCGAACAACTTTCTAGAAGAAGTCGAAGCTCAATTCTAAGCCTAAACAGGTCAATCGACTGAAAATATAAAAATCCCCAATTTTAAACCCTAAAAACTTCAAATCTTTGATTCTCTTCAAACACACCGAATTGAGCTACCAAATTCTAGGGGAATATAGTACTAATCAAACTCAACTTATCCATATATAGAACTCACCAAATGGTGACCTAAGGAAGGAGAAATTCGATCGACACCGAATCCGAACCGGCAGAGTTTTGGAGCTCGATTTATCCCTCACGGCGGCGCCACTCGATGCACCACCTATCCAGCAATGAAGTAGAGACGACGGCGAAGCTTTTGGGACAAGTGTGACGGTCTCCGGTGGCTTGACGGCGGAGCTAAGCCGAGAAGAAAATCTGGCAGATAATAGACTTCTTACCATCCATCTTCGCCTATATAAAGAACTTTAGCCGACGAAATTCTTTATTTTCGTCGGCTAAACTCTTTTGAAAATTTTGGTTGACCGCCAAAAAATTATGGTTGAAAATTTTGAAAATTTTTCGACTTTAGCCGACGACTTTTCATATATTTTCGTTGGCTAAAGTCCTTTGAAAATTTCGTCGGCTAAAGATACCAATTTCGCCGGCTATACACCAATTCGTCGGCTTAACCTTCTAAACTCGTCGGCTAAACTTTATAAATTCGTCGGCTAAACCTTTGAAATTCGTCGGCTAAAAGTATTTTTATACATTTGGCATGTTGTGATTGTGATGATCAAACTTGAGAAACAGAAATCCAACCGTCAGATCTGACCATCATGATAAAATACATGTATGGGAAAAAATTCAACTTGATCCGAAAGGAATAAGGGCTCGATCCGGACAGTCAATCTCGTAAGTCAAACCCCTAAACGCACGGAAAAGGTCGTTCGACCGTCCAAATTATGTATTTTGGCCGGACCTCCAACTGAAAATAGTTTTAAACCGATGACACGCAACAAGTCATATAAAAATTTTACGCAAAATAACCACCGAATATAGGGCTACTCATAGGAGGAAAAATGAAAAATTGCATTGACCGCAACTATCGGCACCGAATATTTACCGGAATAGTGTGATTTTTCATCCGTGGATGTATTTCAACATTCTAGTCATATCTTATTTCATGACTTTTTGGCATTTGAAGGTTTTACGTATAGTTTGTTTTTGAAACGGAACATTTACATAACACTAGGTAAACAAATTATATAACATTAGTATGCATGTTGTGATTGTGATGATCAAACTTGAGAAACAGAAATCCGGCCGTCAGATCTGACCATCATGATAAAATACATGTATGGGAAAAAATTCAACTTGATCCGAAAAGAATAAGGGCTCGATCCGGATGGTCAATCTCGTAAGTCAAACCTCTAAATGCACGGAAAAGGTCGTTCGACCGTCTAAATTACGTATTTTGGCCAGACCTCCAACTGAAAATAGTTTTAAACCGATGACACGCAACAAGTCGTATAAAAATTTTACGCAAAATAACCACCGAATATAGGGCTATAGTAGGTAATAGAAAAATTTTAGGGTTTAGCCGACGAATACCCTAACGTATTCGTCGGCTATAGTATGTAATTAAAAAATTAAAAAATAACTATAGCCGACGAAATATTAGGTTATTCGTCGGCAAAAACCATCTTAGCCGACGAATTATAGTGTATTTCGTCGGCTAAATGAAAAACATACATTAAAAAAAACAGACGATATTAGTAAACCATACTAACTTCCTGTTATCTTTAGCCGACAAAATTATATTTTCGTCGGCTATAGTCATCTTTAGCCGACGAAATTTTAATTTCGTCGGTTAAAGAAAGTTTAAAGTCGTTGTGACTTTAGCCGACGAAAATAAATTCTTTAGCCGACGAAATTTTAATTTCGTCGGCTAAAAATGACTATAGCCGACGAAAATATAATTTAGCCGACGAAAGAAAATTTCGTCGACTAAAGTAGAAAAATTGATTCGTCGGCCTGGTTTTTTTTTTCGTCGGCTAAAGTGTTTCTTCTTATACTGATTATTTTACGGCATGACCTAACCTAATAATTAATGGGAAGGTGCAAGGGTTTTGGTGGTCCTGATGATGCCGCTTAGGTATATATGTAGCGAGGACTGCAAACCGTAAAGACTGCTATTTAAATTTTTGGTAACATGCACCTACCATATCATATTCCCAACCACATCATATTGGCTTCAAAAGATCAAGATTATGGCTGATTCATTTTCTTTGGTTAACTGGTCTTGGATTAGTAGGGAAGCAAATACTGCAAGGGATTGTGCAGCTCATCGATATTGCTTCAAGGCTGGAGTGTTCTATGAACTGGATTCATAATCCTCCTACCACTTTACTTTCATGTTCTACAGTTAGATGCATTTGCGGCTCCTCCTTAGTCTTCTATAGTTTTGGTTTTTGCTTTCTGTATCTAAGCCTATGTGCTTTTGTTTCTTTATTTGTAATGGTTTGGTTGTCAAAAAAAAAATATCAAATTCCTAACCCTCACTCAAAATATACCAAATTTATGGGAACTTTTTTCTAATTATTTTTCTCCAATTTAGTTTGATCAATTTTATGCGCGAACTGCTCTAAAACGAATGAAAGACTTTTAGTACGTTCGTCTCTGAATGTGATTTTTTTTCTTTTTTTTTTTTTGAGAAAAGTAAGCTTTATATAATAATAACCAAGAATACAACGAGTTTCAATATATAAAATATATTGATTTGCATTCAAAAAACAATTAAATTTGAAAACCCTAGACCAACCATAATATATAATTTACAAATGGTCAAATAGCAAGGCTCTACAGGTAGTAAAATGTACCATATTTAACCAAATTACGTTTTCGGACGAGCTATGTCCAAAGTTAACAATTGCATCCACAACTAAGTAACATGTGTTAGTAAGTTATTACGATAAATTCTGAAAATAAAAAAGAACCAAAATGTAAACTTTTAAATTAACTTTTGGAACTCAAATATCGAGATTTGAGTTTCGGATATCTCCCTGGTGTAGTTCAATAGTATGTGCTTCATGAGCAGCATAACAAGCCGAATCCAAAGTTGATCCGTTTTGATACTTTTGTAAAGCAAAACATATGCGTCTACTTAAGTAATATTATTGATGCTGCAGCATTAGGTAATAATTAAATTGTTCAAAGTACTCTCATCACTGCTGGCTCAAATGCTCGATCTAGTTTATTTAGATGGTCCTACGAAGAAGAAGTGTATGAGAATCTTCTCCACAATGATCGATATTATCATTCCATCTCGCCATAATATTATTCCATATGTTGGTAGAACTTGGGACACTGGATACCATAGTGGGGGCTGATTGGTACAAGCTTTGTTCAGAATATATTTCATCTGTTAACAAATACAGCCTGCAGAGACCAAGCTAGTCACCAGGCTGCTTCTTCATCATCATGCTTCTAACTTACGCGGTTTGCATCAAACCAGAATCACATCCAAGTGATCCCACTTCTATAAAACTAATAATACTAATAATAATGATAATCGAATCAATTATGTTTAATAATTATGGATGCTGAAGATCGAAGTTGAAGTCAGATTAGTGTTTGTACCTATTTTGTACACGTCGGCCTACTAGGCCGAAGCTGTTGGTTGTGAGGAAGATTACAACATTTAATGATAATTATTACGATTATTTCGTATAATTATCATCATCATCATTATTATTAGGATTTACCGAGATTCATTATTTGGTATTAAAACCACATACCAAATATTGAAACAATGGCAATATATGACAACAAATTAGCATTATGGCTAATTAGAAGAATTGAAGACCAAAATTTCAAGATAATTAGCAAATCAATTCCAACAAAGCCGCATGAAGAAAGAAATAAACGTGTGATCAAGGAGAAAACAATAAGAAACGTATCTTTGATTCGGTCATTAAGACCGAAATATTTATTTTATTTAATTGTTTTCTCCTTCCTTAATTTTGTGTTTGTAATAGTATATATAGGAAACATATACCTCATTGTAAAAGGTCCCCGACCAACACACACAACTCAAATACAAACTCTATCAAATTCTCTACGAATTTCTACAATATCAATCTTTTTATCCATGTTCTAGCATAGTTCTCTTCTTCTTTATCGCTTTCTTTACATTCTGCGCTTTATTTTAATGTCATTTCTCTTCCGTCTCTTTAAATT
This sequence comes from Fragaria x ananassa, assembly GCA_034370585.1. Classification (NCBI taxonomy): domain Eukaryota; kingdom Viridiplantae; phylum Streptophyta; class Magnoliopsida; order Rosales; family Rosaceae; genus Fragaria; species Fragaria x ananassa. Next base: position 3,331,080 of record CP139761.1, on the reverse strand, counting down.
CATGCAATTTAATTCCTCGCAATTACTTTCCGCTCTTTAATTTCTGCACTCTAACTTTCTAGCCATTTCATTCTCTTTAAATTTCATGCAAATTAGATTTTCATTCTATTAATTTTCGCACTTTATTTCTCGCAAACCCATACAAAAAATCACAAAAAGAGGAGCAACATCGGTGAAAACGCCGAAAGTCCTTACAACAAAGGCAAGAGAACCCAAAGACCGAGACGGTTCCTTCCTCGGCCTACAATCGCTTGGAAGAAGTAAGATCAAGCACGAAATATTCATCAAAACCTTGCTTGGCCAATAGGCCGCGAGTTGGCACGCCCGCGTAATTTTGAAGGACAATTGTTCTCAAGACCCTCGGCCTCTCTTTTAGGCCGAGACAATTTTTTAGCAAACATTTTTTGGCACGCCCAGTGGGACCGCATGCATTAGGTGTTTTCACAAATGAATTTCAATGAGCCGACTTTAAACAACTCAAGTTCAATTTATGGTGCTAATGGGAGATACAGCTATGCTGCGTTCACCAGTTTTGTTGATCTTAGTAGCCATGCCTCATGGGATTTAGAAACCAACACAACGCAACCTCACTCTGAATCAAAATCGGCTTGTGAAAAAGAAGTTAATTCTCCAATCTTTGACAAGGAGATCGATTGTTCTATACATGGTGAGCCTAAATTTGATTCCAACGTTCAGCCTTTGTATGATACATATGAAGATGACGAACAAGTTCATGGCTTCGATCTACTCAAAAGGCTAAAGAAGCATCAAGAAGTTGATCATTTACCTGAGGAGCTTGTACACTTTGACATGGTTGTCGGAAATAAAGCCGACTTAGAAAAAGAAAAATCACAATCGGCTCAATTTAAATTAGAAGCCGAAGTTGATACTTTAAGTGCATATGAGCATGAAAATTCGGCCTACATAATGGCCGAAGATCAAGAACCTATTACATGGGGGTTGAATTTGATGCTTCACGACCTGCAAAATATTAGAGGAAAGGCCGAAAGCAAAGAAGGTTCAAAATTTGCAATTAAGCATCGTTGGCCACCTCCACAATAACAAGGATAATTTTTATCTTTAGTCTGCTTCCTTTAGTTATTTAAAAAAAAAAAAAAATTAACGGCCAGACGAACGTGAAGTGGCCGGATGTTTTGATAGAATTGAGAACCTTGTTATGAGATGCATGGTATTGAGAACAATAGCCAATATTTAACAAAGGGCAACTTCGATTATTGGCTCCTTGATTGTGTACATGGAGACGAGCATATGCAACCCATAAAGGTATGAAATCCATTTTATTACTTGCTAAAATAGTTCTATCATGGGCAAGCATTTGTGAGGTTGAAAATTTTTGGAGCTACACATTTATAAGCATATCATCGTCTACCTGCCATATTTTTCGAGACAAGCCTAAATATGTTCACAATTTTGGACAAGAGGCCATAAAAGTTTATGCTAGTTGCATTTTCTTGATCACTCGGGTATGTTAGCTAATCGGCAGCCGTCTTGTTAATCGGAAGCCGCATGAGGCCAAAGCTCTTAATGGTCATGGAACACGCAACAACGAGACCGACGCTATTCATTAGTTCCTTAACCATTCGGCTCGAACCGATGCTCAAGAAACTGGGGGAGCTATGTTTGTACCTATTTTGTACACGTCGGCCTACTAGGCCGAAGCTGTTGGTTGCGAGGAAGATTACAACATTTAATGATAATTATTACGATTATTTCGTATAATTATCATCATCATCATTATTAAGATTTGCCAAGATTCATTATTTGGTATTAAAACCACATACCAAATATTGAAACAACGGTAATATATGACAACAAATTAGCATTATGGCTAATTGGAAGAATTGAAGACCGAAATTTCAAGATAATTAGCAAATCAATTCCAACAAAGCCGCATAAAGAAAGAAATAAACGTGTGATCAAGGAGAAAACAATAAGAAACGTATCTTTGATTCGGTCATTAAGACCGAAATATTTATTTTATTTAATTGTTTTCTCCTTCCTTAATTTTGTGTTTGTAATAGTATATATAGGAAACATATACCTCATTGTAAAAGGTCCCCGACCAACACACACAACTCAAATACAAACTCTATCAAATTTTCTACGAATTTCTACAATATCAATCTTTTTATCCATGTTCTAGCATAGTTCTCTTCTTCTTTATCGCTTTTTTTACATTCTGCGCTTTATTTTCATGTCATTTCTCTTCCGCCTCATTAAATTCATGCAATTTAATTCCTCGCAATTACTTTCCGCTCTTTAATTTCTGCACTCTAACTTTCTAGTCATTTCATTCTCTTTAAATTTCATGCAAATTAGATTTTCGTTCTATTAATTTTCGCACTTTATTTCTCGCAAACTCATACAAAAAATCACAAAAAGAGGAGCAACATCGGTGAAAACGCCGAAAGTCCTTACAACAAAGGCAAGAGAACCCAAAGACCGAGACGGTTCCTTCCTTGGCCTACAATCGCTTGGAAGAAGTAAGATCAAGCACGAAATATTCATCAAAACCTTGCTTGGCCAATAGGCCGCGAGTTGGCACGCCCGCGTAATTTTGAAGGACAATTGTTCTCAAGACCCTCGGCCTCTCTTTTAGGCCGAGACAATTTTTTAGCAAACAATTAGTTGGTTCTCTGTTTTAGGGTTTGCTGAAGTCACTCGTGACGAAATATTGTAATCTATGAGTGATTAAAATGGTATATGCATGATTGATTAAGAGTCATAAAACTAATTTACATCTATTCATGTAAAACCAAGGAGGATGCCGAATCAGTTAGTGGCCCAGTGGGTGACAAAAGAATAGCTAATACTGATGCTTTTGTACTGAAAAGTTTAGATATATATAATTTTCTTTGCCCACAGAATAGTTACACTTAGTTCCTTGTTTTCCAGGTTACATGAATTTATAGGCAGCTCAGCTTTAACTGAGTTTTTCCATTTTCGTGATAAACAACTGTTCTTAAATCAATGAAATTAAGTTAATTAACCAAATACAGATGTTATTAACTGGGAAAAAAATAAGTCCCTGAAGAAGCACATCCTTCGATCTTTCAAGCATGAAGATAATAGCTAGCTAGCCAGCTTTGCTTCCAAGCTTGCACAAGCAACAGCTATTACATGTAAAGGATCTTGTACTCATGCCTTCTGTGACAAAAAAGATCTCGAACATTAAGAAGGGTGTCGCCGGCCGACTCCTACTATAGCGTTGGCCGATATATTTATTGTCATTTCTGGGAATCATTGATCCCGGATATATGATGGAGCATTATGCATGTTGGCCAAAAGCCACAAATAGGGCACATTAATATGGATCTGAAGTCCACTATGGGAGCCTGAAAGATTTCTAAGGCCCTCAAGCCATGTCAAATTAAACAGTTATTAGCAAACACATAGCCCCAGCTGATGGGTGTCGGCCTAATTAAGATTCTCAGTGCCAACCAAATCCAAAGTTAACAAAGTGCTTGTCTGGTTTTGCCAACAAATCCTACATTAGCTAGCCTTGGCCCGAAAAAGAAAATCTTTGACATAATCATTTCCCTCTGCCTTTTGGTTTCCTGATTTGGTCAAAAATGTTTACAACTTTTCTTCAGTTATGATTTGGTCAGAAATAACCTTAATTAGACTATAAGCCAAAAGTAACCAAAATCACGAAGATATCAAGATAAACATTGGACCAAGCCAAATTCCTACCTCAATTTAATTATTTACGAAGATCGAACATCAAATTAGGGTGGGGGAAACGCCTAGGTACGTACTTTGAAGTTCATGTCTCACCTGCAACTGCAAAATCACCATAAACCGATGTGCCTTCACCACTCGACACTAAGATTGCAACCTTAGACTTATTCCGGATCCCTGGAGGACGACCCCTCTTCTTTCTGACCTTTCTTGTAGATCTAGTCTGATATCACTACTCACCGGAACTAGTCTAACAGCGTTTCGCAGCCTCCTCACGCGCGTTAGCACGCCAATTGCGCACCCTAGTAAATTAGGGCTGCCAAGAGTATAGCACTAGTCCTAAACAACCCATTACCAAAACCAGCAACATCCTCTCCTAACCCAAGCAACCCAGCAGGCCTAATGAACCCCCCAACCCAACAACAAATCTAGCCCACCATGCAGATTTCAACCCCGGTTGGGTTCCCGCCTAAAATATATATATAAATATATATATATATATATATATATATATATATATATCCCCTAACCTAGCTTCAGCCGCAACAACCAGCGCCGTCCTCCACTCCATAACAGCCTCCGGCATCACCTGCGACGTCGCTGCCGACTCCAGAGTAGGGCCATGAGAAAACAACCCACACCCCCGACACAGCCCTCTCACCTTCTCCATCTTCATATTCATATTCAATGTCACTTCTAACGAGAAAGCTAGGGTTCGCCGCTCTAAAAATCGTCGCCACACATCATGCATGATTTAGATATTCTGGACAACCTCCTTATGCCGCAGCGTTGCTGGATCAGCCTGAATAAACGAGCCTAGAATATTCCTAAGTCGAGCAAGGACCTTCACTACAAGAAATTTCCTTTTAGCCGACGGAAAATAAAAAATTCATCAGCTAAGTGCATCTTCGTCGACGGAAACAAAATCGTCGTATAAGACACCACAATTGTTGTCCAAGATCGATTTAGGGGATGGAAAGTGACAGTCGAGGACGTCCGTCGATTGAGATATTCATATCCGATGAAACAGCTTTCGTCGTCTAAGTTTCGTCGACTTAATAAATCTTAGGCGACGAAAACTGACTGTCAGCAGAATTTCGTCGACTTAATAACTCATAGGCGACGAAAACTGACTGTCGACAATCTCCATTGACGAAGAGCTTCTTAACAGACGAAAATTTCTCGTCATCTAAGTTTCGTCGATTTATATACTCCTAGATGACGAAATATTTCCATCGGTAAGGCTGTTATTAGGCGACGAATATTTTTCCGTTGGATTAGTGACTCTTAGACGACGGAAAATGACTGTCGATAACCTTCGTCGACTAAGAGCTTCCTAATCGACAAAAACAGGTCGTTGTCTCAGTTCCGTCGATGTAGATACTCATAGGCGAAGAAATAGTTCCGTCGGTAAAGATGGTCTTAGGGAACAAACCTTTTTTCGTCGGTTAAGTTAGTCCTGAGCGACGCATCTTTTCCTCATCGGCTAAGTAATTGTTGGGTGACGAATATGTCTTCCTTAGCCGACGCCCTATTCTGTCGACTAAGAAATGTCTTTATTCCTTGACACAACACAGAACAAATATATTTATTTGCCGACTGCTTTTGTCTTAGACGACGGAAGATTTTGTCGGCTAAGTAAACTAGATCACTTATTCAACCTATGCGTAGAAGAGAACACAGATTCAACTATATTTTCTTCCCCCACCCCCTGACAGATTTCATCTGATCTAAATGGAGTTTTGGAAACTTTTCTTCATGAATTTGATCGATCTTCAAGTGTTGCCCACTCGGACCACTCGAAGACCCTTGACACTGACCCAAACCTCTAGCAGATTCAGAAAGCAACCTCTTGGATCACTCACTCCATCGTAGTCTAAGATAAGCATGGAGTTATTGTATAACCAAAGTCCCCCCTTAGGATGCATTTCTGCTGTTCCACCTCCTTCAACTGGAAAACAAAAAGTTTGTTGTCCTCTGCATGGATCTCGACCTTCTCCTTCACCCTCTAAACCTGTCACACCCCAGACCCGATGTCAGTGGCTTCCAAGCACTTCACACCGAATCCGAGGCGCGAGAGTGTTGTGATATAGGCCAATTATGTATGTCAAGGAACCTCAAAAGAACATAGTAAACCAAGTGTTGTCGGTATTTAGTAAACTACCTCCTCTGCCCATAGACCAGTCATGGAACTTGTAGACCGACATCCCACCTACCTCGCCATGGTGAAAGATCATCAATGCGACATCAGGAAGGTGCTTCTCCAAGCTCCACAAGAAGGCGCCATGAGAGTATAAATATGCATTCTGTCCCACATCAGAAACATAATGTAAGAGGGAACCTTCCTTGTCTATAAAAGGAAGGCTTCCCCTCTAGATATAGGGATCTGGAAAACTGTACTCCACCCCGCGGGATGGTTCCTCTTATATCCCGCGCGGGATGAAAACTATTGTAACACCAAAGGCCTATTGGCCATGATAGTAGAATCTTAAGTGGACGTAGCCGTACCCTCCGATGGCACGGTAAACCACTATAAATCTTGTTCTTGTTCACATTCATGCTCCACCATGTTTCTGCGGAGCCTGCGGGTTCCAGCAGAAACAATTGGCGCCGTCTGTGGGAAGCATTACGAAAAGTCATGTTGCTTTGCCTCCAAGAGGCAGTTCACTCATGTCCATGAGAGCTATAGGGTCATCGGGTCGTCCCCTAACCCAGGGTTGTAGGTAGCCCAGTCAGCGGGTCAGCAGGCCACTCGGCCGGCTCAAGCTTTCAACGGGCCAGCAAGCCGTCCAGCCAGGTCCAACTACAATCAGGCCCAAGTATATTAGCGGGTGCAACATATCAGCGGGTGCAATATATCAGCGGGTGCAATTAATCAGCGGGTCAGGGAGCATCGAGTCCTACCGCTTATTGATGCATAAGACCCAAGGTTCCTTCTCCCGGTGACAACCTCCGGTTTGTTTCGAATTACCTGTGACTCCAGCAACAGTAACACCCATCCCGGACCCTTCTTCACAGGGAACCCGTTGGCATCATTCACAACCACCCAAGTCTTAGAGATGAGTCTTTCTCTATCGGAGGATCCCACCGGCCGAGGGGCAACTCTTCCAACAAGCATGCTTGTTGTATCTCGCTAGCCAGTAGCGCCATGATCGTCATCGGGATCGCTCCATGCAGAATTGCCAGAGCCGCTCGCATGCATCCGGGTGATCAGGATTTTTCAATCTTATTGGTCATCGGGAGAGGTGCCAATGCAGTCAACTCGGACTTCATCAGTCCAGATCCGCCGGGAGCCCGCTGGCGTTGTTCGCAATAAGGTTTCCCGTATAAGTCTCGAGGTGAAGCAGTTCGTACTCGTATATAAAATTCAGTGGTATCACTGGGATAAGAAGTCTCCGGGTAGCGGATTCCAAGTTGAGGAGACAAGCATTAGTCTCGATCAATCAAATATCCGATACTCATACCGATCATGAGATATATCAACCCTTCGCAGGTTCACCTCAGAAGCAGGAGTTAGCTTCCAGGACCACTCATCGCCTAACGGGTCAAGCTCGTCAATATTTTCTAGCAGTATAAGCATGATTCGCCCGGAACCGCATTCATCTTGGTCGAGTTCAATCTCGAGGAACATTCGTCCAGGTCCGAACTCAAAATGAGTCACCGGCACCCGCTACACTCATTCATCGGCTACTGCTTGGTAAGCAAAAAAAAAAGGTTTAAATTGCTGGGGATCATGTGGAGTGCAAATCGCATGTACCAGTGATCTCAATTCTCAAGACAGCACATTTGAGTTCTGAAAAGGAACTCCAGAACTGTGCAAGTGCAGTGCTCCCATCAAAATACACTTCTGAGCACCACTTCTTCGAGCAAGGAAAGGCAAAGCTAAGTCTCCTTACTACATCTTTTCAGCCTGGTCTTTATGTTATCATTGGTGTTTATTTGACAATCAGTCTGTTATGGGTGCAAGTAGAATTAGTTCAGTATGTCAGTGTTGAGTTAGCCATTTAGCCTAGGCTTGGGCATTCTCTGTTTTGTTGGGGTTATTGAGTACAGGTAATATCACTGAGTATTTAATTGGGCAACGCATCTCTCTGCCATAGAAGCAATTTTGTGAAATTCATGGGTCAATTGATTGTGAAAGTGTTGTTTTGTTATAATTCTGATACGTAGTGAGTGCAGACCATGAAATGGCTATGTACAGGCTCATAGATGATTTTTGCATCATGATATACACCAGATTTCTGCAACCCAACTTTGAATTTAAAATCTGGGTTTTGCTCATTATCTTGGTGTGAGTTTTGCTCATTAGCAAGTATAGACCGAGAAAGGTAGTCTACAGTTTCATACAAATTAATTGATGTGCATATGGCTTAGGCCAACAAATATGATCATATCCAGTACTACATGTGGTATTTAGTCACCAGCTCTATTCTGTATGTCAGTCTTCTGACAATCAGACTTTTAAGGCACCAGATCATAAGTCATTAGCCTAGGATTGCAGGAGCACTACTTTGTTATTAATTACAGATAATTCCATTGATAGTTTATGTTAAGTTAAATAAATTGGAGTTATGGTTGTGCTCAAACTCACTAGTACTATGCTTCTGATGTAGCCAAATAACAATGGAGCAATCTTGAATTCAACCTGGTTTTGTGTGATGAAATTTTGCCAAGCCTACATGCATGATGCGTAAGTCCAAGTCTTCATGATTGGACTAGGAAGCACCAGAGGGATCAAAGGAAGTTCAAGTCACCAGGATTGAACTCAGAAACACATGTAGACCACATGGAAGTTCAACCATCATTGATGCAAGAGATGTTCTTCCACCAGCGAGATGCTCACTCAAATCCATCGGGTCATCCCATCCTCACTAGGCAGCCCAGCCAGAGTTAGCAAGCCCCTGTTCGGGAGACCAAGTCGTGAACTTAATAATAATCCCACAGCAAGCTCAATTATCATCCGGTCAGTTTCAATTATTAAGACGGCCCCTTGACACTTTATCACCAGCCTCTCTGCTGCCCATCTACACGTCGATCATGCTCGCTGGACATAGGCTAGTCAAGCCATACGCTGCCCAGGAGCGCATGAGGACAACTAGCACGGTGAAAAAATTCAAAGGGTCCCGATGACGTGGAAATCTCGCTTAATGACATTGGTTGCTGGCAGGAAAGTCCTTGTGACTTGATCAACAACAACTAGACTCCACTCAACGATAGCAGTGAGTCGAATCTCGAAGATAGTCACCACTCTCTCAACTCCAGGTTCCCGGAAACAACACTCCAGCACTCAGCTTGTTTTTCTCGGCCAAAGATTTAACCACCGGTAGCATGATAGGTGCATAATTATACATTATTTGTATCAAAATCCTCTATACTTTCTTTACTTGTTTGGTGTGTTTTCTAGTTATTTACTTTGTTTATTTGTTTTCTAGGTGTTCCGAAGCAAATAAGAAGAAAAGAAGGAAAAAAGAGATTGAAAGACAAAATTAGGAAATCTGCCTACGCAAGTCAGCCAACTTTGACAGGACACTGAGAGCATTTCGAGAATAACCAGATGATGAGTCTTATATCAATGGAAAGCTACGGATGTTAGCTTTCCATAGCATTTTACGGTTCATGAATAGTATTTTCCTAGAAGAAGTTATTTTCCTAGAAGAAGTTATGGCCAATTTACTACCAGAAGGTCAATCTGCGCGCGAATCTGACTCTTAACGGGAATTTGTGTTTTGAGGCCCAAATCACACCGGAAAGCCCATGGACGAGTTTGTACTTCATTATCCAACTTATTATCTCTATGTGAAGCTGGTTATGAAGAATTAAATGAGTTGGCACACTTCCATTGGTCATACAGATGTACACCAATCAGAATGTCCAAGGAAACCTAAATCAAGATGGATTGGTTGAAGGAAACAATATAAAAGCTTATGCTATCATCTTTGGCTGCTCTTCTTGGCCTCTTCTTCAGCTCTTCTCCTCTTCCTTCTGCATTGTCTTTTTATTATGTTTATTTAAGCTTCCTTAGTTAGGGGCTGCTTGAAGCCCTAGACATGAACAACAAGATGATTTGAGTTTTGGTTTTAGTTTTTTTTAATCCAGGATGAGATTTGGTTTACTATTTTTATGTTGATGAATTCTTTTCATGTTTGCTTTGAGTGCACGCTTAATATGCATGTTAGGGTTCTCTAGCTTTGATAGTTTGATGCCAGTGTCAATATCGGACTCCTCAAACTATCTAGATAAGTAATTGTTAGTTTTTGCTAGCAAGTAAACTAAGTCCTAGGTTTAGCAAGACGCTAAGTTTATTGCGATGTCTTGTAATGTTTCAAACCCTTTTAGAACGTAATGATCTTTGCATGTTTAATCTAATAAACGTACCTTTAGGTTGCATTGCTTGAGAATAGTTTAGGTGTAGAGCACTTCCTGCCTAGCGTACGAAGTAAGAAAGGGTAATAGGTTGTGTTTCAAGCGTACCGAACCAACCTGAGCATCTTCATCTAGATTAATTGAAATATAACTGAACCAATTATCTTGTGTGTGATTGTCGGGGTGGATGGCATCTTCCCTAGCTAGTTTTATTTCATTGTTTTCCAAAACCAAAACCAAAATCAGTTTTCGTCACTTTCTGTCCTCCGTTTTCCAGAATTTATTTGACATAGCAAACGATCTCTTCATCTGAAATTTTGTATGTGAGTCCGTCTGTCTATCTAGTTCGAGTCTGTAAATTTTCGTATTTTTCTGACTTGTTTAGGTTAGTCAAATAATTAGGTTTTCGACTACTGGTCGTTAGGATCAGTAGTCACTTTTGTGACATCGTTTGAGTAGTTAGATTCATTTAGTCCTCTGCGGTAATGACCCTTATTTGCCCATACTATAAACGATGATCTAGTTGTGAATAAGGAAAATAAATTGGTTTATAAATTAACCGATCAAATTTTTGGCGCCGTGTCGCCGGGGACTATTGTTTTCAAATTACTCGTTTTGTTTGTGTTTGTTATTATTGTATATATAACTAACTTGTTTTTGTGTTCTTTTGTTTCCAAATGTGGCAGCAATCCTACGAAGTGTTCCATATGCTCCATGGTTGGTCATTCATCGGAGACATGCCCAAACTTGCAATATCATGGTTACTACGATCAAAGTAGCATGTTTGGAGGATATGAAGAAAACCATGGGTATTGGAATGATCATTATGCGTCTGCGTACAATCCGGCATGGGAGCATCCTCCCTATTCTGAGTGGAATGGCTACATTAATGCTCAACAAGGATTCTATGATGCGTTTGAAGCTCTATCATCTTCATACTATGATTATCAATCAACAGCAACGCCAACACATGAAGGTGAGTCTCTTGAAAATCTGATTGCTACTATTGCTAATAATAATGTATCCCTTGCGCAGATTACTACTTCCTTTTCACATGACGTGGAGTCATTTAGACAAACCATGGGTGAACTTAGCCAAGATGTTAACGAATCTGTTGAGAATATTGGACAACATATTGATACAATTTTGGCTTACTTAACTCATGAGTCAAGGGATTAGGAACAATGTCAAGAGGATTCCATGAGTCGTGAGATCGACTGGTCGGTAGCCGATGAGTCCTCAGAGGCTATTGTACCTCCAGAGCACCCTCTTACACATACGACAGTCTTGTTGGAGCCTCCTACAACCACCTCTTTACTTCAATCTCATGGTGCACCACTTGACTCAATAATAGAGGATGAAGACTCAGATTTGGAGGAACCCTATGAAGAGAACTTCAATGAGGAATTTGAAGCTGAGCATAATGACAATAAGTTCCATGTGTTGGAGGAGATCACAGTGCCTCATGAAGATCAAGAGTGTTTCATGAATGATGTGAGTTATTTCTTAAAGGAGGATACCATCAAAGGTTCTATGTTTGAGCCTCTTTTGCCAATGCATGTTCGACCACCAGATTCTTCCATGCCACATTTAAGCTCTCCACATGCTCCATCCATCCAAGCACCATTAGATTTCTTTGAACGTGTGGAGATGGTGATCTATGAGCAGCCAAAATCTGATAAGGAAATCCTTTTATCCATGCTTGGTGCATTCCAAAAGAGAAGGAGACAATGGAAGAATAGAAAGAAAAAGAAGAATTTCGAATCATATCTTTCCATTGATCTTAAGATACCCAAGTTGCTATCAAGAGAGCATGAAACATCATTGAAGAAAGTTAAGCATCTTGTGGATCCAAGACCAAAACCTCCTGATTATCCTTGATGAGGAGTTGTCATGACATGGAGGAGGGAGATTGCGCATTCAAAGTTTTAAATTTCAAAGGGACGCTTTCCTATTCCTTTTCTTCTCTTCATTTGCTTCATGTTTTATTTGGTTTTATGTTTTTGGTTTGTGTGGGTTTTTGTGTAGGTCATGTAGTTGAGAAAAGTTCGAGAAAATCACTTGTTGATGGAAACCGTTTTTCTACCGCACGGATCAGTTCACTTTGAACGGCCACCGTTCATAGCTCATTTGGAAGCAGAAAACGCACAATGTATGGATCAAAAGCCCCAAGAGTCTACTTTTTAGTGGATTTGACAGCACTAGATTTCCAGTTCTCGTGAGCTCAAAACTTCAGTTTGAGTGCAGCAATGTCAGCTCAAGAAAGCCGAAACTGTGCAGGAGTGTCACTTTAAACGCAAAACAGGGAATACTTCCCGGGGTCCAAATGTGGCGTGCCACATATAGAATTGCAGCTCCTGATGTGGACTTCATGCTCCCCAAGTTTCACCTTCATTCGATTAGCAAAGCTCCCGGAATTCAGGTTTAAATGGGTAAAGGTTATTCTATCAGTGTAGACTATCAGTTTTTGTCCTAAGTTTGCAGGGCTATAACTTCCAAACCGCTGGGAGTTAGAAGATGATTTACATATCCACAGAAAGCTAGCGACGTCAACTTTCATCTACATGTGGTAGCTTAGTCATCCGACGCTGAATCAAACGGTTATGGGGTCTGGAGCATGGGCTAATGCTGTATAATTTGTGACTTCAAATAGATGATTCCCTTCTTTTTGCTCTTAAATACGTTGGGAGGTCTTCAAGAGGGAGCACTTTTACTCTTTTCTCATTTACATTTTTTAGTGTTTATTTCATTTTTCACTTAAATCCTATCATTGCATGATTATCTATGTTAAACATTGAGGGCAATGTTTTGGTTTAAGTGTGGGGGGATGACTCTTTTTCTTGTGTCTAGTGTTTTTTCTTCCAAACATTGATTGAGTTTGAATTTTTATGGAATATTATGGTCACAAAAAGATTGCAGACATGTGTTAGATTCTTGAATTCAAGTAATTGCTAATAGATTTTTATGATTATTACGCTTGAGTTATGTGTCTTTATAGTTGGATTAATGTAATGATTAAGAATTGATTGAGGCATGCTAAGGACATGTTAAACTTGATTCATATGACCATTGTGAGATCTTGAGCCTATATATATGCTTTCTTTCTGAGTGATTATTGAAAATATTCTGATTCGTTTTCTCGGCTATAAATTTTCGGAAACCTCATTATTCTTTCTTGTCGATTGATTTCTCACCATAGCTTTTAATGAACTCTAGATGACTAGAACTCACTCTTGTGGACTTTCGAAACTTTTTATCATAAAACACTCTGATTTTGGAAAGGATAAATGGAACTTTTTAGGATGAACACCATTGCCAGATTGCCATGTGTCCTTATTTGTGTGCGCGGCACACCCCTTAGTTAAACCCCTTTTGAGCCTACGTTAAGCCTCTTCTTTCATCACTCATGAAATACATACCTTGAGCTTAGTGTAGTGATATCTCTACATTTGTCCTTTGGGCCTAGTAGAGCATGATGTTGTGATGTATTGTGTGGAATGATGATGAGAAACAAGTGTGGGGGAAGGTGACTTGTCCAAAAGAAAAGAAAAAGGCCACACAAAAAAATCGGATTAAGTCCCTTGTTTGTGAATTTGGAGTTTTGTGCATGTTTGAAGGCCCAAAAACTAAATATATGGCATTTGATCTTTTTCACAATGTTGTAAGGAGATTGGAATGACGATGGACCCAACATGATGATGTTTGGCCATTGCTTTGGCGACATAAGGAGAGTTTCAATGCTCTGCTAGGTCCTTAGGAATTTTGCGATTTCTTACTCTTCAACTCAGACCCCTAGCCTAGCCCAAGTATTACCTTGTAAAGTTCCTTTTGATCTAAAAGATGAGTAAAACTTGATCTGTGGAGTTTGTTCTAAGAGTTGAGCCTATGGTGTGGTTCATTTGTGTGAGTAATTGATTCCTTCATGAGGTTTATTTATGTTGCCATGTGCTTTTTGTTCATATAAATATGCCAGCTACTTTCTATTGCATATAATTGAGAGATTGAGCCAGAAAATCATGAAAGAAAAGAAAATGAGAGCATATTTGTGAGGAATTGAGTGGACACTTGTTTGACCCATGAGGATGTTGATTCTCCTTCGTTACATTGATTTGATTATCCTTGCATAATGATTTGAGAATGATGATTATCAAAATAAATTAGCTTTTAAATGAAGTTGTGAATTCTAATATGTGACTGCTTGAGTTTTGTTGACCATACTTGTGGACATTATGAGTACTCAGAGATGTTTGGAAGATGTTAGGTTTGTGTCTTTTATTCTAGTTAGCTTCTTTTGTTTGCTAGGACTAGCAAAGCTTAAGTGTGGGGGTATTTGATAGGTGCATAATTATACATTATTTGTATCAAAATCCTCTATACTTTCTTTACTTGTTTGGTGTGTTTTCAAGTTATTTACTTTGTTTATTTGTTTTCTAGGTGTTCCAAAGCAAATAAGAAGAAAAGAAGGAAAAAAGAGAGTGAAAGACAAAATTCGGAAGTCAGCCAACTTTGACAGGACACTGAGAGCATTTCGAGAATAACCAGATGATGAGTCTTATATCAATGGAAAGCTACGGATGTTAGCTTTCCATAGCATTTTACGGTTCATGAATAGCATTTTTCACAGGTTGACGTATTTCACCGTTCCGGTCATATCTTATTTCACGACTTTTTTGCTTTTGAGGCCTCTACGTATACGTTGTCTTCAAAACGAAACTTAAACTCAACACTTATATAAAAAAGTTATACAACATTAGTACATATATCGTGAGTTTGGTGATCGGAGAAGAGGAACTGAAAACCGACCGTCAGATATGACCAGCATAACGAATTACGTAGGTGGGAAAAAATTCAACTCCATCTGACAAAGATAAGGGCTCGATCCGTCCGGTCAATCGGCGCGGTCAAACCCCTAAACGGACGGAAACGGCTATTCGACCCTCCAAATCATGTAATCTGGCCAGACCTTCAACTGAGAATAGTTTCCAATCGACGAGACTCTTACGGGACTATAAAAATTTGGTAAAAAATAAATACCCGGGATAGGGCTACCACTCGGTAGAAATTAGAGAAATTCGTTGACCGGAACAACTGGTACCGAAATTTTACCGAAATATCTTCATTTTTCACGGGTTGACGTATTTTACCGTTCTGGTCATATCTTATTTCAAGACTTTTTTGCGTTTGAGGCCTCTACGTATACGTTGTCTTCAAAACGAAACTTAAACTCAACACTTATATAAAAAAGTTATACAACATTAGTACATATTTCGTGAGTTTGGTGATCGGAGAAGAGGAACTGAAAACCGACCGTCAGATATGACCAGCATAACGAATTACGTAGTTGGACAAAAATTCAGCTCCATCTGACAAAGATAAGGGCTCGATCCGTCCGGTCAATGGGCGCGGTCAAACCCCTAAACGGACGGAAACGGCTATTCGACCCTCCAAATCACGTAATCTGGCCGGACCTTCAACTGAGAATAGTTTCCAATAGACAAGACTCTTACGGGGCTATAAAAATTTGGTAAAAAATAAATACCTGGGATAGGGCTACCACTAGGTAGAAATTAGAGAAATTCGTTGACCGGAACAACCGGTACCGAAATTTTACCGAAATATCTTCATTTTTCACGAGTTGACGTATTTCACCGTTCCGGTCATATCTTATTTCACGACTTTTTTGCGTTTGAGGCCTCTACTTATACGTTGTCTTCAAAACGAAACTTAAACTCAACACTTATATAAAAAAGTTATACAACATTAGTACATATAACGTGAGTTTGGTGATCGGAGAAGAGGAACTGAAAACCGACCGTCAGATATGACCAGCATAACGAATTACGTAGGTGGGCAAAAATTCAGCTCCATCTGACAAAGATAAGGGCTCGATCCGTCTGGTCAATCGGCGCGGTCAAACCCCTAAACGGACGGAAACGGCTATTCGACCCTCCAAATCACGTAATCTGGCCGGACCTTCAACTGAGAATAGTTTCCAATCGACGAGACGCTGACGGGGCTATAAAAATAAAAAACATTTCCTTACAATTTAAACTTGCTTTATTTATTTTAATTATTCGGATTATCTTGGCCGATGAAATTAGGGTAATTCGTCGGCCAAGATAATACTTGGGCGACAATATTTGTCAAAATTCGTCGCCCAAGAGTAAAAATAAAAAAATCCTGTACAATGAAATTTAAACGTGCTTTATTTATTTTAATTATTCGGATTATCTTGGCCGACGAAATTAGGGTAATTCGTCGGCCAAGATAATACTTGGGCGATGATATTTGTCAAAATTCGTCGCCCAAGAGTAAAAATTAAAAAATCCTGTGCAATGCAATTTAAATGTGCTTTATTTATTTTAATTATTCGGATTATCTTGGCCGACGAAATTAGTTAAATTCGTCGCCCAAGAGTAAAATAAAAATCCTGTATAATGAAATTTAAATGTGTTTTATTTTATTTTAATTATTCGGATTACTCTTGGCCGACGAAAGTAGGGTAATTCGTCGGCCAAGATAATACTTGGGCGACGATATTTGTTAAATTCGTCGCCCAAGAGTAAAAATAAAAAATCCTGTACAATGAAATTTAAATGTGTTTTATTTTATTTTAATTATTCGGATTACTCTTGGCCGACGAAATTAGTGTAATTCGTCGGCCAAGATAATACTTGGGCGACGATATTTGTTAAATTCGTCGCCCAAAAGTAAAAATAAAAAATCATGTACAATGAAGTTTAAATGTGTTTTATTTTATTTTAATTATTCGGATTACTCTTGGCCGACGAAATTATTTTATTTCGTCGGCCAAGTAAAAATAAAAAAATAAAATAATTAGGCGACGATATATTTGAGTTTCGTCGCCTAAGGATTAAAAAACTTAGGCGACGAAATATTGTTTCGTCGCCCTAGTTTCTATATTAGGCGACGATTTTTTTTCCTTGGGTGACGATTTTTTTTTTCGTCCGCCAAGTTTTCTCTTAGGCGACGAAAAAAAAAAGTGTCGCCCGGTTTTTTTCATTTCGTCGCCCAAGTTCTATTTTCTGGTAGTGTTAGTTACTAATAATTTTCATACGGGGTTGTATATGGTACTGAGATGTATATCATACACTTATTTATTACTATCTGAACAAAAATTACAAGTTAATTGAGTAAAATTTACAACGTTGACAACAAAATTGTTATATTTGTTTTACATATTTACATATAATTAAACCAAGTTACTACAATGACAAAAGTTGTTCATAAACTTGTAAATTGTCATAAGTTGAGTAATTACATCTAATAAAACAAAAATTACCTAAGTAATAACTATCTTTAATAAAATGACAACAAATTATATTAACAAATATAGATATCACAAACAAGTAGGTATCTAATAAAAAAAAATTCGTACTTAATTTTTTGTGTAAAACGTATAATGTGAGGGAGATTATGTGAAAAGTAGTTCATAATATTCTGAAATTAGAAATCTAGTTTAAAGCTACCTATATGAACTTCTTAGATATAACGTACGCGAATTTATGATATCACTATCGTTGAAATTTCCTTCATGTGGCTGGACAAGAATACAGAGCTGGAAGCAATCAGTACCAATATGATGAATAAACGAGTTATGGTGTTCAATTTCCCAGGTTGCTTAGGGTCCCATTCTCTGCAAGATCGATCGAGTACTGCAGCTACCTACTGTTATGATAACAATTCCAATCCAATACCATGAATGGTCATAGCTGCGTAGACGTGGCTCACTCCAACAACCAATGAGTTGCTGTCTGGCTTTCTTCTTCATCTTCTTCATCAATTCGATTCAATCAAGCTGGTCATCAGAGAGAGCCAGAGACAAGGCCACCGATTTCTGCTTCCCAGATATCATGGCTCGGGACCCAACTCCCCAACCTCTCGTGTGGCTTGTGAATTTCGGGACCTACGTATTAATCAACATGTTCACAGACACCACTCATGCGTGTGTAGTCTAATTTCTCTAAAACCCTACCTGATGTTTCCAGCGTACGTAACATCATTCCAGGTCGACAAAACTGGGTTTTGCAAAACCCTATTTCCATTTCTGGTTCTCTAGCTAAGAGTGTCCCTTTTTTCTTTCTTTCTTTTTGAAACTGAAATGATGGATGTGCTTCAGATCGATCTTATATAACAATTAGCTAAAAGCTACTAAATCTAAAGCTCTATATTACAGTATTACACCAGCAGATTAATACTGATATTCAGCTGCATTGTATACATTAAGATTTGCGTTCTTTTAAATTATTTTCCGTAAAAATATATATCTAATCATTTCATGAAAGAAAGAAGAGGTATGAAAAATGAGTTTAGAGTAACTAACAAATTATATCGTGGAAATTAACACTCTTCTAATTTACCATAATTTCAATAATGCATGATTTTCAAGCTAGAAATTAATCAAATATTAAGTTACTAATACTCTAATACTGTACTTTGTACTGTTAAAATACAAATTTCATATGTATACTGTACTACTGTTCCAACCATTAATTTAACATATGTTGAAGTTAATTTTATGTATTATTTGCATTGTTTTGTGTGAACTGGTGCATGCATTTGTCAATTTTTCTGTTGCAGATTAATATATCAATGTAGATATGTTTGAAATCAATCAACTATTTGATTGTTCTAACGTTGATGGTTTCGTTGTTTGCCACACACACACAAAACGAACCTTTTTGACTCATAGAAACACCATCAACACAAAAGCAACGTAAGATAAGATCATGGACTAAAATCATATTGTCTTGAAATAAGACTTTAAACTTGTGCTCGTCGATCACAAAACTAATATCCTAAAAAATATCTTCCAATTAGTACTACATTCTCCACAAGACCTAAATATATATATATATATATACAACATCATGTATATATCGATTAATATATAGATGAAAGAGACAGTGGAATGGAGTGTGGTGGTTGAGTAGGGCAGGGTTTTGGATTAGGTTTCTACTAACAAACACACCAACACATGAGTTGGTTCATATATAATTGCAAAAAGATATTCGAATTGAGGTGCACAATGGAGCAAAATTGAAACAAAAATTAGTGGAACAAAGTGCAAGGGTGGTCCAATCCGTAAATCTTCATTCATATTCAATCTGCCATATATAGAAATGAGAGTTAATTAGGAAATGCCCACGGATTTATTGAAGAAAGGTCCGGTGGTGACCCGATCGATCCCCTGCTCCTCCTCCTCCTCCTCATCTTCCTCCTCCTCCAAGTTCCCATAATAAACCCTAATTTTTGTCTAGTGCTCCTCATGAGCACGCCGCAGCTCCTCCTCTAGGAGGGACCAGTGCACCAAAGCTTACTGGTGCTTTGTCTTTTTGTCTATGCCCATTTTGGAGGGAACCCTAGAGCCATGAAAACGTACAGTAGTCTTTAATATATATTCTTAAAGGTGGAGCTCCTTCCACTCTCTGTTTTGGGGTGCCCCAGAAAGACTAGTTTTTTAGCGCTAATACTCTGACCCAGATGCTTAGTGTCGGCCTTCGCATTAGTTAGTGAGTCGTATAATATGTTTACACATTTTTAGGCTAAAGCAAAACAGAGAATCCTAAGCCGGGCTGCACGCAGCTACCTAGCTTCTATAGCAATCGGCATTTCCTACCTTCGTGGCTGCGCTTAAGGTTTTAGTTGGAGAGGGTAGCTCAAGGATTGAAATTTGAGATCGATATTTTCGAATTATCCTCAGATACTCTTTTTTAGAATGATGACCGATATAAGGAAGGGTAAATATCATATCTTTCATTTTATCTCTAATATTTATCCGATAATAAGACCGGCATAGCCACCTCTTCTCGGAACATAAGACCGGCATAGCTAAGCGCGTGAGTAGCTGCAAAAATTAAGAAAGTACGATTATATTCACCGACTTGCTAATTTGATCGACCAATTCTCAAGAATATATTCCAACTTTTGACATCCTGTATCGGGCCTCAGTGTCTGGTTTAGCAGCCACAATGCCACGATCAGGTAACACCACGCCATAATCACACAGTTGTCAAATTAATTAAGTAGGATATATATATACAAGCAACCGCGTTTGCTTTAATCCTCCATAGTGGTAATGATGCATTATATTTAAGTGAATTGCTGAAACATTCCTAACTCGATCAGGATGATTCATATGTTAACCTTATCTGATGATAACCAAATGAAAGAGAGTAGGTAGCAATCAAAATGAGAAGCTATTAGCTAACATACTCGCATGTAAAAAATGCATTTTGGTATAATCATGTTCTTATTGTTTCTTTAGCATTTGGTATCGGTTTTATCATATGGAGTGATGTAGTAGGAGCATACATGCACGTATAAACGAGAAAACTTTAACACAAATAAATGGTTTTGACAACATATTATAGTAAGTATTCATCAACTCAAAACCAATATAGATAAGTGAACAAAATGGATTTCGTATATACACTTTCGTACCAAGTTTAAAAATTTCAAATTAATCCGGAGGTGAGGTACGTGTTCTGTTCAGAGTTAATAAAACAGTTTGAGAAACTAGCTATATTTTGGTGAAGGATTTCTATATATTGGCTTCAGCTAGACTCGTATATTTCAGATAATTCAAGAAACCTGTCCTGTATTGTTTTAGAAGTTCATTTTTTAAAAACTGTTTTATAAAATAAAAATAGGTAATTCAATTCTGTATTTTTAGGATTTGAATATGTGTCTGGTAGCGTACTTTTGAAAGAGTTTTACGAAAACTCAAAAAGTAAAAACATGTTCAGTTGTCCTAAAGAATCATTATCTCTATCGACCAACTTATGGTGAAGTTTATCTCTATCAAGTATCACCTATCAATCTTCAATCTTCTATTGCACAGACCATCTTTATAATTGCTTCTTCTTCTTTTTTTCTTATCCATCTTCACTTTCTGGAAGACTTGCTCTCTCAATCAAAGCTTCACGAACGGTGGGGAAATTGGAGTCTCCCCATTCTATAATTCATTCACACAAGGAGAGAAACACCAACACAATTGCATGTGAACTGATTCGAAGCGGCAATCACAGAAACTACGTAGTCAGACTTGAACAATTCATGTTCTTGGCTGCAATGGTTTTAATGATGATCCTAGTTTTGATGTTTTTTTTTTTGAGTTCTGATGTATTGTTGTTGAGGATCGGTATGAAAGGTTTTTTTTTGTTTACATATGAAAACAGATTTTTAAAAACTTGGAAAACATGCCAGAGACGTTTTCCAAATTTTAAACATAATTCTGAATTCGTATTCCAAAAATAATTTTTCTTGTTTTCAGAGAATGTCAACCGAACGCAAATTATAGTCGTTTTTGTTTTTGAAAAACAAAAAACAGTTTTGTAAAATGATACCGAACGACACCTAAGTTTGTACGTTATTTTGGTTTCTCAGGTAAAACTTCGATCGTATATCTTGGTATGAACGATTAGGTTTCATAAATAGAATCGAGATCGTTTGCGCTTGCTAATTATTCTGTGCATGCAAAACATGGCATCAACACCACGTACACACGTCTCATCTGTTCACTTGGATAACAAGTTAGCCACATATAGACCTAGTCAAACATTGACGACTGGCCTGAATGGCTATAAGTGTATATTCTCACATGCATTTTTTCTGGACAAGTGAAATCATGTTGTAGAGAAACTGATCGAACTAATTAATCAAGTAGTTGTGTATCGTTTTCTCTTTAAATGAAATTGGATTAGTGAAACACAGGTTGTGGCTAAGCAAGCTCTTATAGCTAAGACACCATATATAGATGATGAAAGACAAGCAAGCCTCGCTCGCTAATATGAAGTGCTGAAATATGCCTGGTTCATTGGTTATATACCACAAATTGCAGCCAACTTGTGTGGAAATCATGACTGCAATAATGTTTCTATCATGTTCGTCCTTCAGTGCTACCAAAAACCAATAATGGAAATACTCACAGGACCAGCACAGGTGAAAAACGTTCATTATGTTGGACATTTCTAAAATACAGCGCAATTTATTTGCTCGACATAACGACATAATATTTATCAAGATCCAATGGTCAGTAAACGTAACGTGATACATTTTTAGACTGAAAATTCTTTGCATACAAAACTAACGTGTTTTGTTACACAGGGATTATACACAAAGAGAATATTATCATACAATAATGCGACAAAATTAAACATCTCATATTTTAATGAAGACTTGTGTATCATATACTGTGTTTTAATAAAGAAAACTTTATTGAATAATGAATCGATTACAACAATTGCACTTATGTATCATATCGTTCTCGATTATGAAAATAATCGTTTATATTTTCAAACGTGATAAACGATAATAAGAAAAATGAAATACCTTTGGAGGATAGTCGTGGCAATACATTAGTAAAATTAAAATAAATAAATAAAAATATTAGTAATATTAGTAGTTAGTCATATCTCTAAAGAACACAAGGCGCGCAACACATAACTGGAATGGTTGCACAGGATATCATGAAGAGTTTCTCCTCATATGGCGATGGAAATGCTCGCATTGTTCATAGCCAACATCCCTGTGGACCTTTCCACATGGAGATGCTCCTCAAGTCTGTACCTTATATTCAACGGCTCTGATGTCCTCCCCACAACCCCATCTTGACCGTCACTCCGAGTCTTGAGTCTTGCATGGGGGGAGGCTGAGCTTGTCCCAGTCGTGTCCCCCAGATGCAGGGACACATTGCCTCAAAGGTGCTGCTATTGCTACCGACAAGCTTTGCTTTCCTTTGTCCATAATTCATGCAATTTTGAAATTAACAATAGCCTTTCACATCTCTACTCCTCCTTTAATTATCATCATTCTATATATATAATGCACCACCTCTCCACAGATCAAACACATTTCTCAAACATTTCAAAACATAAGCATTGCCTGAACCAAAGTGAAGAACTACTTGGCCATCAAAGAATTGTGTTATATAACCGACTGGTTTGCTAGGGTTTTGTTCTGGTTTCTGGGAAGAAATGGAAAGCAAGGGCTATGAGAATGATCTTAACCTCAACCTCAAGGCAACCGAGCTGAGATTGGGGTTGCCGGGCTCAGATGCAAGCGAAGATCAAGCAGCGGCGCCGGTTCACAGTACTTTAAACAAGAAAAGAGCAGTGCCTGAGAAAAGTGAAGAAGAGATTGGATCCAAGAGAGGCACTGATGATGCTGAAAACATAACTGCTCCTCCTGCAAAGTAAGTGCTTGTTCAAATTAATTAGTATTTTCGAGATGTAGTATATATTATGGAACATGAAATGAATATCATGCTCATAGATTTTGATGTCTTGAACTTGCAGGGCACAAATAGTGGGGTGGCCACCGGTCAGATCTTACAGGAAGAACTTCCTTCAGGCTAGTAAGATTAGTGAGGATGAGACTCCTGGGATTTATGTGAAAGTGAGCATGGATGGGGCACCTTACCTCAGAAAGATAGATCTGAAGGTTTACAAAGGCTACCCAGATCTGCTAAAGGCTCTAGAATCCATGTTTAAATTCACTGTAGGCCAATACTCAGAGAGGGAAGGCTACAAAGGATCGGATTATGCACCTACTTACGAGGACAAAGATGGTGACTGGATGCTAGTTGGAGATGTTCCATGGGAGTAAGTTATCTTTCTCTCTTAAAACTTTTTAGATCCAACATGCAGCTAGCAGTATTGTTTCATTTGTGCATATACGAATCAACTCTTGCTGATCTCATTTATGTTTTAAAAGATGGGGTAATAGTTGGTATACTATACTTACTAAACTAGTTAGTTGTTTGAAACTTCAAACCCATATATACTTACAAGTCCTCAATGTTTTTTAATTGCAGAATGTTCATGTCATCTTGTAAGAAGTTGAGAATCATGAAAGGGTCAGAAGCTAGAGGCTTGGGCTGTGGTGTATGAGCATCAAAGCCAGGGCAACCTGTAAAAGTAGAGAAGCTCATGGGGAGATCGAAAATCTCCCAGCTCGGGTTTTCGACGAAGAAACATATTTGGATCTCAGTTTCCTCACTGACTGGTCTTCTTTGGAGTTGTAACAAGGGATTATAGAGAAGCAGAGAGAATGTCTAGTGAATGTTACATAAGTTTGGCAGCAAAGATTTGTTGTGGGTTTGCGCATCTGTGATGCTTTCCTGTTGTATTTGATGATTCAGTCAAACCAAAACTGCATACAGAGATATTTTGGTTCCAATTAGATTGTATAAAGAGAAATATGTATGATATGTATCAAGTTTTGGCTTTCCGTTACATAATATTGATGAATATAAATAGAAAACTATACATCTTTAACCTTGATGTGCAGATTTCTATCCGAAGTTTATCTATTTCTATCAGACTTAAGATATTAAATCATGTAAGTGTTTTGTAGGGGTTAAACGTTTTAGTCTTTTAGGAATGCTCAACCCAGAAAACTTCACATGACAAGTTTACAATTTGGTATTGAAATAGGAGATCAAGAACAATTTAGGCTAATCATTATTCATGGTGTGCTCCACAATCAACTAATCCAACTACTTTCGGCTGTAAGTATCAATATTCATAAGCACTAGCATGATCAATCTCTTCAGATATATATATATATATATATATATATATATATTATTTTTTTTTCGATGAGTAATCTCTTCAGATATATGTTTACAAAATTGGTTCATATTTTCTGGCATTTTAAGATATGGCTGTCTCTAAATCTATCACGTCACGAGCAAACATGTATGTCAGTAAGTCGGTGCGCGGGTAATAAATTAAAATTTCAGGGTTTTTCTTCGTCATGTCTGATAATCTAAAAAAAGGGATATATTTAGGACTGTGTAATCGTCACATTGACTAATTATATTTTGTGTACATACTTATTGATAATTAAATTAATTGGGAGGCATCCGACTGTTATGTTTATGTTAGGTACAATTTTGTAAAACAATTCGAATTCGTAAAAGTAAGAAAGAGCACTAAAACCTATATTTTATATATTACCGGTTCATAGAGTTTTTTCTTATGATTATTGTGAGTTATAAATATGAGAGTGATGAAGGATAAAGTGTAGAGACAAAGAGATAGTAAGAGAATCATTATATTATTTATTGATAGGAGTCATTTATATAGCGAATTATAAAGTACCAATATGGTAAGGATATGAATACATAGATCTAGTCAAACTATATATCCTAATGACATAAGGTCAAGACACACATAAGGAATATCTAGAAAGATATAGAATATCCTAGAACACTCCCCATTGTGTCGCGCGCTGCTGATATGCCGATGAAGCTGATCTGTTGCCTCGTAAAAAACCTCGTCAAGTCATAAAAACTCTGTGGGAGAAAAACTAAACCTTGATCGTAGGAGAAAAAGAGTACAACACATCCTTCACATTTGATAGTGACATATATGTATGTGCTAGACTCCCCTTGAAGTTCGCACCTCCCCCTGATTTTTACATCAATCATAGAGCTTTTCCTGATTCTTACTAATCATGAAAGTATCAACAACTTAGCATATCTATGCTCTTTAACATGTCTTCAAATATGACATTGGGTAATGATTAACTAAATCATACCGTATTATCCTCAAACATGATCTTTTCCACTTAGATCTTGAGGGGAAGGCCGCTTGTGAACTCAAAACATAACTTCGTGCATGAATCAGATTTTCGCGCAGCATGACCTTCAGTTACTAGAACAGCCGTAACTTCCTCTAGGAAGTATATATGAATGAACCGTAAACGGTTTTGGAAACTAGACTCATTTAGCTTTCCAACCATATATTACACACATTCTGGTTCATCAGGAGCTGTTCACACCGTCCGGTCGAAGTTGATTGTTTTGCCAAAATCAGATTCTTGGACAGATTCATCCTACTTTACGAAAACGGTCATAACTCACTCAATATGATAGGTATGATCAAATGGTTGATGTATCTGAAAAGTAGACACATAGACCTTTCTAATGGTACTAATTTCACTATTTTTTAGTGAGTGAGATTCCCTGTAGGTCCCGTGGAATTTGACCTACGAAACTTGGCAGATTCTGATTTTGCTTTTGATGTGTCTTTCTTATGTAGGGATGGAATAAGTCTCAACCTTTCATACCATTAAGTATTGAAAAAGGAATTACTGCCATTACATTGGCATTGCATGGGCGCATAGCTACACTTAGATTTTACAACTTTTCATAGCGAATGAGATGTCAAGTCTTTCATATTGTGTTGAGTACATTGATGCGTCTTATTGTACTTAGATGAGAACTCCATCTCTTAACACATATTTGTCATTTTGCTTTAGACAAAACAACAGATCTTTCTTTAAAGCAAAGACTTTGACTAATCATGGGAGTATATGTAGGTCTTACTAGTTGTAGAGTGTCTAAGCCGATTGATGGAAAATTATCATCAATATAGTCATCGAGTACCTTTTCGAGACCGTGTCTTCCCAAGATCTTTTTCTTCGGATGTTAATACATATTGACATCTCTTGATCCATCAAGAGTCCATGTAAATCCGGAATGAAACACGCAAAGGCATAATTCACCATATCCCTTCCAAATCAAGTACAGTCCATGTGCATTCCAATACATTTAGCAAACACATGCTCCTGTGGTCTGGAGTCATTTGATTCGGATGAATGAAGTTCGATTAAGACCTTCATGTATATCTCTGATCCCATAGAGATGTTATTATGACCACATTCATAGGCTGCATGTTCAGTTATTCGGAAACTACCAAACTGATAAAGTAGTGGAGTTCAATGACATCCATTACGAGAGCATATCTCATCGTAGTCGATCTCAGTGCGTGTTAGTGAGAGACCTTGGGCTATAAGGTGAGTCTAAACTCTTGTTCTCACTACGCTATCTGTTCTGGCGTGATATCTGAGGGGGGATCACACAGATGCATGAATGTTATCTTCAAGCTCCCATAACCTGTCAATCATGAATGAACAACGTCAGAGGGAAGACCAGGTGTTCCGGCCTTCGACCCTCCGATGTCTAAGTCAATGTGAGTAGAAATAAGGTGATAATGGGGGTGAAGATGGAGAGAGAGAGAATGAGAGGTGAAGAGTGGTATTTATAGGGATATGGTGGATGCACCCTAAAAATACCACTTTGCCCTTATTAGAGGGTGTATTACCATTATGCCCTCAAGGGATAGTGTAGGTTTCTTGGGCTTAGTTAAGGCCCAAGCCCATTTTATGTGGCGGCACGTGTCTTCTTAGGCGAGTATGAATGATGTTCTACTATGTACTAACACTATCTAACAAAGACATAGTTGATAGACTTTAGCTTGCGGTGTCGGCATCACCTGTCCAAAGACCTATCTCTTTGTTAATGTTAGATCACAACTTTCTATTAGGCCAATCAACTAAGTTGATATCCATCAACGAAAAGTGATTCGATAGTAGACTCATTATCCCACGTCCTCATGTTGACATTGAGGCGTCCCCCAATGATAATCACAATTCAGACTTCATGAGATGAATTTGAGTATCACTGATCAATGGATCAGGTTGTGCTAAGCTCGCTTTCTTTTTAGTGCGAGAAAATATCGAACCTAAGGGCCTCCCTCCTTTTGGGGAGCTATACGGCCTTGTGACACCAATTTTGCCACTCTATGGCGTCACTATTTCACCATCTATGGTGATGGCGTCAAGACCAACACATTTTGGTCGCGCCATGTCCTTTTGTAGGACATCAATCCTTGCAGACATATTTGCAGCATGTGATCTGGTCACTTTAACACTTTAAGCATTTGTGATCAAGATGAGACTTAGTGTCAAGACCCGCCCCGAATTTCACCCTGAAACCCGAGGTGAGTCCTGCGGGGACCACCTCCAAGGAAAACTTACCGAAGGACTCGGCAAACCTCCCTTCAAAATGGACAACCCTAACCCGGAAAAATTAAAGAACACTTTTAACCAATAATATAAATTCTTCAACTTAATCCAAATAACCAAATAAAATACTACACAGTTATTTTTCCGAAAGTATTCAGAGCTACTACAAGAAATATAGCGGAAGCTACTAGAAATCCTAGTGGGTTAAACAGATGACCTACTGGTGAACAGTAGTGGAGAAATGAGTGACTATGCCTCGTCGCCTCCTTCTAGACCCCACCCGAACTCTGCAGACTGGACATTAAAAAACGAAGGAAAAACCCAAGGGAAAATATTTCATCACGTCAGAGTGAGTGGACAAAAATAATCACAACATCACTAATATTTCCCCAAGAAATTTAACAATGCAAATGACTAGTTCTGGCTAGTCCCCAAATCATAAACAAAACAGCCTCTCAGGCTCAATTTATAAATATATATCAGTATGTATTAACCACTCGTATGCTCCATTTATGCTATCTATGAATAAGCTTTAAATTAGATAGTCACACCAGGCTAATACGATTGCGTCTAACGCTCACGTCGCTCCATACTGGCATTTTTCCTCAAAATGGGGGATAAAGACCGAGTGGTTATAAATACGTGCTTACTCCTTGTACGACATCTTTGAATAAATAAATGCAAGATTAGAAAGTCGCACAGGGCTACGACACTCGCGTCTAACGCTCATGTCACCCATACCGAAATTGTGCCTCGCGTATGGAGGAAATCACGTATAGCTAGCTAGCATTCTCTCTCATACATACTATTCTCGGAATTTTGCCTCGAGTATAATCGCAAAAATTCTCAAATTTTGGGAAATATATCCAATAAAGGAAATTACTCAACAATAAAACAATTCAAACACATTATATAAAACAAAAGTACACTCACAACTTAGGCCTAAGCCTGACGTCGGTCGGAGGTCTCCTCTGCTCGAGCCTCCTCGCGTCCTGTTCCAAACATAATTAATTCCTTAAAATAAAACACCGGCAAAACATGCATAATTAAATATGCTTCGCGCTCAACCAAGCCTAACACTCCAAAATCTTAAATCCACTGCCAACCTCAAAACTCCACAAATTTTACCGACATCCTCAAAATCACATTCCACCAAATAAAATCCAATGGCCGGATTATAAATTAATAATCCGCCAAAAATACCAAACTTCAACAAATCTCAAACCTATCCAAAACTCCTCCAAAAATTCTAAAACTTATTTCATTAAACTCCTCACATTTTTCTCCACCAAAAACATTTTCTCGGCGGCGGCCGGCGACCTCCGATGGTCACCAAATTTTGGCAGCATCTTCCTCTCAACCTCCTCTACAACATTCCTAACTACCACAAACTCAAATTCTAAGCCTAAGCACATCAATCGAACGGAAATACACAATAAAGCCCTAGAAATTCAAATTCTGATTTCTCCTTACCTAGCTCACAACGGAGCGAGCCCTTTGGAGGGATTGAAGCACGGGAGGAGGGCTTCCTTTTGAGCCAAGGCTCGCCGGCTATGGCGGCCGGTGGAAGGAGTTCCGGTGAGAAAACCAATTCGGCAGTCGGAGCTTCTGGGAGACGTTTCTCCCTCACGGCGGCGCTAGGGAGGCTGCCACCGATCTAGAATTGCAGCTGGGTTGGAGACCGACCGAACGGGACCGGTCCGGCGGCGAACGGAGGCCAGGAAATTTCTGGGAGAAAACGGGCTCGGAGAGGAACCGGGAGAGAGAAAGTGAGAAAGAAAAAAAAAAAAAAGAGAGAATGGGCTTGGGCCCGATCCGGTCCAAGTCCTTAACTAACTCAACTCTAAAAGTTCAACACCCCAAAATAATACCCTAATAAAATTACATTTTACTAGCAAAAATTACCATTTTTTACCATCGTCAAAAATTCTTCCTTAGAATAATTCCCTCAAAATATTAGTCCCTCAACACCCTTTGGGGACTAATTAAATTACACACTTAGTGACGAACACGGTAAAAACTTTTATTACCACTATGCCAGTAATAAAGGTAAAAATTAAGGTTCGGGGCGTGACACTTAGTGGGGACAAACCACGACAATTCACGTCGTTCCACTTGAACACTTATGTTCTTATTTCCCTCTAACGGCGGGAATATTGTCTCATCAAAATGACAATTCACAATTTAGCGGTGAATGAGATCGCCTGACAAGGTTTCTATATATGCAGATTATAGGTGGAGGTTCATATCTAACGGAGCAGAATGTTACATTGCTCTTGCAAACAAAACCAAGTTGTTATGAGTCTCGATAGAGGTCACAAACAATGTTTTAATGGTTTGTCATTCGGATTGATCACACACAATCTGGAAAAGCCGCGAATTAATCAAACACAATTCGAAAAAGGCCTCGGATTGATCAAACACAATCCGGTGGTTGGTCGGGGTTGATCATACACAACCCGTACAAGAAAACAAGAGTGATCAAACACACTCTTCACCCGCGAATAAAATTCCAGGAGTTTTGGTACCTGCACGCACAAAATCTCAAGCATAGAATGAAGATGAAGAAGGAAGAAATGATTTTATCCCCCCGAGTTATTCCATAGTAAATAACTGTAATATTAAAGCTTACTTGCTAGTTTTCCAAATAAACTATGTTTATAGGAGCTCTGATGAGTTTAGTCGATTGCAGGCTTCGAATGAGGGTTGGAAACCTTTCTGTCTTTCCTAGGAAGACGAGCAACCTTGAAATCTTTGGTTTCTAGAGGCTTCAGAGAGGAGAAACAATGTTTCGCCTACTTTTACCTCGAATTTGGGGATGCAAATTTGACAGGAGGAGAAGCTCTGAATGGGGAAGCTGCTATCAAAAATTTAGGTTGATCGGAGCAAGGGAAGGTGGTGAAGCGGTGGTCGATAGCGGCGGCAGTCTGGAATCTTCCGGCGGCCGGTTTGAAGACTTTCCGGCCGGTTCTCAGGGTGAGGCCGGCGGTGTTGGATCTGGGATGGAGAGATCTTTCTGGGGATATAAAATTCCGGCAGAGGGAAGTAGGAATTTTGGTCGGAAATCGGAAAAAACAAGGCTGCCTGATTTTAAAGTTTTGAAAAACAGATGGTGGGCTATTGGCTCTAGGGTTAGAACAAGGTGCATGATAACGATGAATGATAAAGTGTAGAGACAAAGAGATAGCAAGAGAATCATCATCTTATTCATTGATATGAGCCTTTTATATAGGGAATTGCAAAGTACCAATATGGTAAGGATATGAATATATAGATCTAGTCAAACTACATATCCTAATGGTATAAGACCAAGACACACATAAGGAATATCTAGAAAGATATAGAATATCCTAGAACAGAGAGAACATTTTCATAAAGAGTGATGCTATTAGCACATCATTTTTTGCGATTAACACACCCCATCTATGTTACTATCTACACATTTCTATTTTATTTATAAATTTGTCACTTGAATTTTGTCCATAATTGCCTCTCACCATAAATGACATATATTAATAGTAAAAATGAGTGTATTAATAGCACCACTCTTGCCTCTTTCATAAGACATACACATCATGGTACTCTAGAGCATTTCAAATGAAGATGTCTTTTTTGTTTTGTCATATTCAAATTTATTTGAGATGCGACAATGTTATATTTGCAAAATTTCTTCGCCTCTAATGGATAAGTCTTTTTAGATAGGTATAAGTAACTTGATAGGCATAATTAGGTTTATCCTCTCCCTCTACTTTTCATTCAAGAACCCTAGCAACGCCGCCTTTCTTGGGGAGGTGATTTGGTGCCTTTCAGCATGGAATCCCAAGACTTATCTCCCTTTCGGGAAGGAAAATTAGTCAGCTCCCGTTTGGAGGTCATTTGCTTTGCAATCAGTGGAAGCGTCGAGGAGCCTTGCTCTTCCAAGGCTGCCCAACGACATGGGGAGAGTGGGAGGTCTCAGTGATGGTCATGACTTTGCTGGAATGAGTTCGTTTGGTGGCAGAGGCTTTCGTCAGGGGGGGGGCAGATTCAGGCGAAGTTTTGTTGATGGCAGCTTCGTCTAGGTACCAGATTTGGGACCCGAGAACATCATGGTTGGCGCCTTTTTCTGCCTCTTTGGTTTGGCAGCCATGGCATGCAGTTGCAGTGGTGCTTGAGGCTTTTCGTCTCCTGCTTGCTGTTCCAGATCGAGTTGAAGCTCTTCTCCTCTGATATGCAGTTACAGGTTAGGTCGTCTGTGTACAACGTCAACTCAGGGCTGCACTTAAGGTGGGTAGGCAACGTCGGGTCCCAAGCGGGGGCAGAGTGGATTCAACAACGAATCGAGGCCGGATTTGTTTGACGTGGCCGGAGTGCAACGTCAAAAGGGAGGCAATTTTAGGTAGGTGCCCTAAGCAGTTTTGCTGCTGAGGATGAGTGGACCTGGTCCCTAGATCTGGGTCGTATTAGGATTAGGATCTGGGTTTCGGGTCGAGCCCATAGTTGGTTTTGGGTCAAATTATTTAGATGGCAAATCGACCAGACTGTTTAAGGAAATTATATTTTCGTCCTTCTGTTATGTGTCTTGCCCTAATACACGTAGGATTGGTTAATCCGGTTTCCTTATTAGAATAGATTACAGTTGATAGAACTTCTAAATCCTTCGGGAGACTCTACGTAATGTCTATAAATAGGCTTTTTTATCAATGAATGAGTAGATCGTTATTCTCGTTATCTTTTCTCCTTCATCTTTGCAACGACTACGGGTTGTAGCAAGGTCATAGTTTTACTTATTCATCTTTGCCCACCATCATTTAAATCTTTATGTTATGGTTGTAACGGTATGCATATTTGTTAACAGATTGAGTTAACGTTTTGCAATCTATATCGTCCACATGTTGTATGTGCCAAATTGCGTCTCCACAAGCACATAATGATGGGTTATTTGATGAATATTGTCTTTGAATAAGACATGAGCTTCCGACTATAGTCCACTTATATAAGGACCTTGACAAACGATCTCTTTTATGTCACTTTGATGAGCCAGTCTTCCCGTCGTTAGGGGGAGATAAGAACAAGAATGTTCAAGTAGAACGACTTGGAATTGTCGTCGTGGTTTGTCCCTACTGTGTCTCATCAAGTTCCCTAAAGTGACGAGATCACATATACATGCTGCAAACATGCTTGCAAGGATTGATGTCCGGATAAAGACATGTTGATGTCCGGATAAGAGGACATGTCGTCACCCATAGATGGTGGCATGGTGACACCACAAATGTGGTAGATGGTGTTGCTAGGTCTTGGCTCCCACGGTTTAGGGGGAAGCCACTTGGTTCGATACATACTCTCCAAGAAAGAATGCGAGTTTGGCATAACTTGATCATTTGATCAATAATACTCATTCGTCTGTTATTTCTGGATTATGGTTATCATTGGGGGACGCCTCAATGCCAATACCAATCCATATAGAGATCTCTACACTTAGAAATTACACCAGTGTACATGATGACGTGGTTTAATGAGTTTGATATCGAACCATACTTCGTTAAGAAAATACCAACGTTGTAAATTGGCCTAAATGGAAAGATGCGATCCAGTTTAAACAAAGAGATAGTGTTTTGGTTAGGTGACGCCGACACCCCAAGTGTAAACTCTATCAGTTATGTCTTTGTTAGAAAGAGTAGTGAGAAAAAGAGTTTAGACTCACCTTCTGGCGCAAGGTCTCTCACAAATGCCCTGGAATCGATTACGATGAGATATACTCTCGTAATGGATGTCATTGCACTTCACTACCTTATCAGTTAGGTAGTTTCCAAAAAACTAAACAAGCAACTTATGGTCATAACTTATCTATGTTGGGAACTAAGAGATGTACATAAAGATCTTGAATAGATCGGTTTTCACCCAAATCAAGTGGCTCCTAACCACGGAGCGTGTTTGCAAGGTATTTCCTAAGTATTTACTTGATTAGGGAATGGATATGAAGAATTATGTCTATTTGCGTGTAAATTATGGATGAATCGTGATGAACTCTTGTTAAACTAAGAGATGCCACTGATCCAAAATTAAGAATGAAAGGATCTTAGGAATACTTGGTCTCGAAAGTGACGATCATTATTGATGATGCTTATTCATCAGTCGGCTTAAGGCAAGCTAAAGGATGATGAAGGTATGCCTATATGTATCCCTTGATCGGTCGAAGTCTTGAGAAGACTCATTTTGTCTATATGACAAAGAAGTCTTAGAAGAAATTCTCTGTCTAAGTACGGTAGCACATTCATGTACTTGTTACAATATGCTTGACTAGACATCTCATTCACTACAAACTTGTAAGGCCAAGTTCTCCTTAGTCTTTCAACTCTCTTCCTAGCGATTGAGCATTTTCGCTCCCTTTTAAATGAGTGTGAAAGAATATCAAGGTAGTGGCAGGATGCGCCTACGCAACGCAAATATAATGGCAGTGATTCCTTCTATGAAAGGTTCAGGCTTATTCATCCCTACAGAAAGACACATCAAATATGAAATCAGAATTTGCCCAGTTTCGTAGGTCAACTTTCACAGGACCTGCAAGATAGCCCACTCGTTGAAAAATTGTGAAATTTGTACCATTGGAAAGGCCTATGTGTCTACTTTCCAGGGAAACCAACCATTTGATCACACCTATCATATTTTCATAAAGTAGGATGGATCTATTCGAGAATCTGTTTTTGCAGAATAGTCAACTTCGACAAAGCTTTGTGATCAGCTCAAGATGAACTAGGTTATGGACCTTGTATGGTTGGAAAGCTACGTGTATCTAGTTTCCAGAACTTTATACGGTTTATCCATACCTATTGTATCGAAGACGTTATGACTGTTTAAGTACACGAAGGTCATGCCACGCGTGAATCTGATTTTCAACGTGAACTTATGTTTTGAGTTGTTAGGCAATCTTCCCCTTAAATATCAAAGTAATGCTGAGCATAGCATATCTGATCTAAGGATGTTGTGGCTGGATTTAATGACTAAATCATTGCCCAAGTCTACTTTTGAAGTATGTGAAGTGCATTGGCTTGCGCCGTTTATCTGTACTCCGAGATTTAGTTACCAATCAGGGGGAGTCATTGTGTAGACATCAGGGGGAGTCTACATGCATCACATGTTATCTTCAATTGTAGTTGGTGCGTTGTGCTCTTTTTCCCTTCGTCCAAGTCTTTTGTTTTACCCACGAGGTTTTTGTTTTACTTGGCAAGGTTTTTACCGAGGCAACACCATAAACACCATATCAACTTAGGGACGCAACACAAGGGGAGTGTTTAAGGAAATTATATTTTCGTCCTTCTGTTATGTGTCTTGCCCTAATACACGTATGATTGGTTAATCTGGTTTCCTTATTAGAATATATTACAGTTCATAGAACTTCTAGATCCTTCGGGAGACTTTATGTAATGTCTATAAATAGGTCTTTCTATCAATGAATGAGTAGTCCGTTATTCTCGTTATCTTTTCTCCTTCAACACAGACTAGTTAGTCAGTTCTTGTCCTCAGCATGGTGTCATTCCACAGATACTTCAGTGTAGTGTGCCTGTGCATAATGACATTATCTGTGATTGATTCTAGCTAGAATCGCTTTTTATATTCTGCCCTAGCTTCAAATTAAGCCAACTTGATGGTCCTCTATTTAAAATCTTTTGAGTTTTTTAATTATGTAACATTTTATTTTATTTAAGATGCAACCGTTATGGAGTTTATTCCCATTTACTAAAATTTTGTCATCTAGCTAGCTTCAAAATAAAGATAGGTAAAAGTAATATTTAAAAAGAAATTATTAGGCCTAAATTGTTTGTTTTCCGATACTTGACATGCATATTAATTTGCCTCACCTTCCTTGACTTCTTCCTGTCAACTTATCCTTTTAGTTTTGAGAAAATGACATCCCACTTCCATAAACAGTTGTAAAATATAGAAAAATCATCATTCAACAGATTTAAACAAATAAAGACATAATCCCTGACTCACAGTATATAGTACCATACCTTGTCAGCAATACCTAAAAAATCAATCTTTTCTAAAATATTTACAAAACTACCACTGGCTCAACTAAAAATACCCTAAAAAAATATCTTCTCTCTTCCTCTGATCTGTCATATTCCAGATCTCTCTCTATCTCTCTCTCTCTCCTCACCATTACTGCTGCCATCACGCCGTGAAAGGTCTCGTCGGTCTCTCTAACCCTGGCGGCGGCCGCCAATAGCGACGATTTGCCGAGAAACTCGAAACTCCTCCTCGCTTCCGCCATCTTCAACAGCGAGGACGTCAACCCATTCGCTCGCAAAGATCTAGCCTTTCTCTCAATCTTCTCTCTCTCGGCGGATTCGTTATCAAATGAGCTAGGATCTGGTGTTGTCTTCTTGATCTAGACACCGTCGTCATCGGAGTCGTCCACTTCCAGGCATTGGTGGACGCACATAGGGGTGAGTGGGTTCAGCTGCCCCTAGTGGGTTTTTAGTTTTGCAGAACTGAAGTTATCTGGGTTTCATGTATTAATGCTATTTGAAGCTTTTTGCCCCGGCCCCATAATCATATCATCGCAATACCTCTCATCTCTTCTTTGATTTGACTTTTCATCATCCCTCATGTGCTCTCATCTTCTCTTTACCCTCGATCTTAGGGGAATGCTAGTTATATTAATAAATTGTACTAAGTGCTCCGGTTAACAACGCACCACTAAACCTCTGCTCTAAAAGAAGACATGGGTATGGTATGGTTTTTTTTTGCCCCGATATAGAAAATTTACTGAAGTTGCTACTACACAAGTTCACATCTCATCAACGAATGACGAGTCTAAAACATGCTACTGCACTTACTAAAGTTGCTACTACACTAGTTGAACCATTAAAACTCTGCTACTACATTTGTTGGAAGTGTAGTAGCAGCTAAATCTCTAGATTAACATGCTACTACATTAGTTGAGTCACTAAAAATCTGTTATTGAAGTTGCTACTACACTAGCTAAATCAATAAAAACTTGCTACTACATCACGTACTTAAAATAGCTACTACTACATTTGCTGAGCAACTAACAACCCGCTATTGCACTTACTAAAGCTGCTACTACACTAGCTGAACCATTAAAACCCTGCTACTACATTTGTTGGAAGTGTAGTAGCAGCTAACTCTCCAGTTTAACATGCTACTACATTAGCTGAGCCATTGAAAACCTGCTACTACACTTATTGAAGCTGCTACTACACTAGTTGAACCACTAAAACCCTGCTATTACACTAGTTGAACCACTAAAACCCTGCTACTACATATGTTAGAAGTGTCGCTTTCCAGCAAAATATGCTACTACATTAGCTGAGCCACTGAAAACCTGCTGCTATTTCTACTGGGATGTTAACCTCTGCTACTACTTTCTACTGGAATGTTAACCCATACTACTACTTCTACTAAAATTAACTGCTACTACTACTGGGATGTTAACCCCTGCTACTACTTTTACTGGTATGTTAACCCCTACTACTATTTCTACATGGATGTTAACTTCTGTTACTACTTTTACTGGAATGTTAACCCATGCTACTACTTCTATTAGAATTAACTACTACTACACTAAGTTATTAAAAACCTGCTACTATATTCTATTTACTGAAAAATCTCAAAATGAGAGACTTTTCACTTCTAAAAGCATATTTAATTAGTGTATGGTTAGTTTAGTAAATTAAACCATGACACATGACATGCAGAGAAAATATTGTCATTAATTGTTAAAAACTGTCATTATTTGTTTAATAACACAAGTGGATTTATTTGTGTTTCAAATCCTTTTGGATGATGTATATTTTCTAATAATTTTAGAAGAAGAAATATGAGAGCATCGTCTTACAAAAGCTCTGCTAGGGTTTCTCGCTAATTTCTTTCTACAAAGGCCGTTCAACACCTTAACTCATCCTCATATGATCTCCATGATGAACAAGGACTCTAACAGGTTCGCATTAGTTGTAATAAGGGTTTTTGTTTGTAAGTTTTTTCTTTGTTTATCGAAAAAAAAAAAAAACAGGTTTGCAGTGGTGCTAGCTGTACAAGAAAGATGAAACGTTTTCTATGGGGCAGCCGGAGCCGCAACTGTTTCCTCTCACCACTACGCCATTGGAGATTGCTTTCTATGAAAAAGAAACCTAACCTTAAGGTGCTAATCGGGACGCTAACGTTCATATGGGGATATAAGAATCACCTTCTCATGAGGCCAGGATGAGACCGCTACACCATGTAAATCAATCTCGTCGAGTAGCGACAACATGTCCTAGATGGAACTTAGTTTTTTGGTCAAAATCTATTTGTGGTACCCCCGTATGATGGGTTGTGTGCAGCGAGCCAAGTTCCTATCCTTACTTTTGTTATTTGGATTAAGAACCTAGGGCTAACATCTTCTCTGTTCAATAAATATGAGGCAACGATGGTGGGGGTGGGGGTTCTTGAAGACATTAAGCGTGGCCTTCATTGAGGAGAGTGTGCATGGGTTCTAGTGCGTCGTCGGATTTTTGATCCAGTCAAACAAACTTTTTCACCAATGTCCTTTGATTTCGATTCGCTGAGGGCTATTGTAATCTGGTTCTGTAAGATGTGTGGAATGCTAGAGCATGGATCTGTAGGTTGCGCAGACTCTGTACATGTGTCCGGTGTTGGGAAGCTTGGTGATGCCGCCGGTGGTGCTGCTACTGTGGAGAACGTCGAGGCGTTAAGGGGGCTGCTACCTCAAAATCCTTACCCTAACCCTAACCGGTTTCAAACCATGGCTAAGGCTAAGGGTTTAGGGTCGTTGGTAGCCTCATCGTACTTCCTCTGGTGGTCTTGATGATGGTAAGGCCTCTGAATCTGCCAACATTTTTGCCCATACTCTAGCCTCCTTCACCTTCTATCTTCCCCGCATATCAACTACCAATCTGGCGGTGCAGTTGAGTAAGTTCAAGCTCCCTTCAAACCGTTGTCCTAGTAGTGTTGGAGAGGAGCCCTTGCAGCTTTATAGGGAGATGGAAATGGTGGCCAACATAGCATGTTCCAAGAGAAATGAGAATTTTTTCAAGACGAGTTGCAATGATTGTTTGATGATTGAGGATCAACCTCTAGAAATTTTCATTTGCTCCCGAGTTTGACATTCCTCATATGCATGGCACACTTACTATATCTCCAGCCAAAAGATGTATGGCAGGACGTCTGGTGGGTTTGAAGAACAAGAAGAAGGCTGAGAACTGTTTGGTTCGAAAAGGGGAAAAAAGATGAGCTTTGGGGCTCGTAGGGTTCTGATTTTGGGGGAACATCCAAGCATGAAGGTTGGTGCTGATGTTGCTGGTATAGGTCCGCTTCATGGGTCATCGGTGATGGATGAGGTAGCTATGGGGTTAATCCCTCAAAGTAATTTGGTTCTTGATTCTAAAACTTGAATAACTCGGATGATTCTGAAAATTTCGATTTATTGATCATACGTAGTGCCTATTTTAGGGTTTACAATGTTAAGATGACTTATATCATATAAGTTGTTTTGCATAGCTCCAAATTTACGTTGCTCTTTTGGGTGTGTTTTGTTTATGTTATTTTCCTACAACTCGGTCATCAATAAATGACTCTGCGTCTTTCTTCAGAAAAAAAAAAACTTATCCGTTTTCTTATTACTTCTTCCTATTTTCCTTTTTGTTTTCAAATATTCAAGCATCCCGGATCTCTTCAAATCAAACTTGCTGATCTGAACTTCGCCGATCTCAATTTCTTCAAGTCAAAGTTTGATCTTAACTCTTCCAAATCAAACTTCTCTGTCATCTCAACTTCTCTAAATCCATCTGCTCTGTCATTCTCAACTTTTTTAAGTTTCAACACCTTAATGATCACCAGTTCAACACCAGAATTGATTTTTCTCTATTTACGAATGATATCTGATATGAAAGTATGTCATGAATGATTATGGTCTAAGATAAATGGTTATGATCTATGTGAGAAGAAACATAGAGAAGAAAATGATAAACTACAATTATAAACTTGAACTCTTTCAATAAAAAAATGATTAATTTATATGTTCAGGGTAGAGAGGTTAGAAGAAGATACATAATAAACTCTCCATTAGCTTATTTTAGGTAACCTAATTTGAGAAAATAAAACCTATTACGTTGTTGTCTAGCCATTTACCAAGCTATATACCAATCAAAATCCCTGTCATCATTATATGGGCGAAAAAAATCCAACCCCGGTTGAACTTTTTACTACATATTGAAGATCTAATTCTTCAAAACTCATCTTTCTGGATGATGAAAACATCATTCATATTTCAATCTCAAGAGTCGTCTTAATGATTACTCGTACTTGAAATATTTTTAGGGATAAAAACAAGATAATTTCGCAATTCTAATCTACAATTTTTTAATAGTCAAATCTACAATTCTATTGTCAGAGAAGAGAAAAAAAAAAGACCAAGCTAGCATGAGTCTTAATATTCAATCTTCATCAAGGCTCTTAGGCTCCCAAATGCAGTTCCGTCCTCCATTGTTTTCCGAGGGACGTAACACACTAACAATAACCTAATGTTGGTTTACGAAAGAAAGTAACCAATAATCTTTGTTGACATGACTTTTGCCTAGCCGTTGGATGACTGTAGTAATAAGGATTTAATAAACTTCACCAATATTGTAAGTTTTTTGCTATTGAGGAGCTCTGTCCCTTAGATGA
Organism: Fragaria x ananassa; assembly: GCA_034370585.1. NCBI lineage: Eukaryota > Viridiplantae > Streptophyta > Magnoliopsida > Rosales > Rosaceae > Fragaria > Fragaria x ananassa. The sequence continues at coordinate 3,290,505 of CP139761.1, read as the reverse complement.
CACAAGAATTCATCTTCTTGGGTTAAAATTCCCCATTCTCGGTAAAAAAAAAAACTTTATTTTGCCTAACATCTGTCGTTAAGTGTATAGAAAAATTGTTGTTGAAACAATGGTGTGAGTAACTAAGAGAACATTTGTGCATATAAGGTTATGTTAGGTGAGAATATAAAAAAAGATTCAATGGTTTTAAGATTGCTTTACTTTATTGGACCAATGGTTAGTATATGTATAACACCTCGTATCTCATTTTACTAATTTACTGGTCACCAAGACGGTAAATGACACATTTTCTTCTTGGGTACACGTTAGGAGACCAAAATGTTGACTTTTTACCCGTTTACTTTTTGAAAAATTTCCTTTCATGAACGTTGTAGAGCTTGTTAAACTGAACTTGTAGACACATGGTACGCTTAAATCAGAATTTTTACGAGTAAACTGTGGTCTATGAAAGTTTATTGTTATATCATTATCTAGAGGGCATTTTGGACTTTTCTTAATGATTATAAAAATTTCTCTCTCATTTTTCTTTCATCTACTTTCCGCTGCATCCCTCTCTCCTTCTCTCGAACTCTCTCGAACTCTGTCTTTCCTCCTTCCTCTGCCAGCACCGGAAACGGTAGCTCCAACCACCGTCTCACCAAATCACCTCCACCAATTGATTCACCTCTCAAATTAAGCCATACCTTACCCAAATCAAATAAGATTGAATGTTAATTGTCCAAGGTACATCATGCAACTACCCCCAACGTTCGTTTTCAATCCCTAAACCACAACCTCGCTGATTGGGTCGATCTCCGGCCACTTCCTCCGATCACCATCTTCACTAATCGACTGAGCGAGCATCCACCAGCCGATTCTTTAAGTTAGATTCGATGGTGATATCAAGGCGACGCTGTACATAAGGTGCTCGGTTTTACGAGCCTGTGTTCTTTGACCTTGATGTCAATCCAGCTTTACATCTACCATGGAAAGAGTCAGCACCTCCCGAATTGCCAAAGCCCCATAATCGTGACCTCCGGTTCTAATTAGAGGTACGGTCTCTCACGCGCCCCTCCGTCAGTCATAGTAACAGGATTGTTAGATCAACTCTACTAGGTAATTATCGTACTATATTTTTGGTTAGAGTTCCTAGTTTATGTTGAAGCAAGGTCCCTAATTGCTAATTGTTCTTTTCAGAGAGGATGAATCTGTGGAGGCTAGAAAATTGGAGCTAGGAGAAGAAGAAGAAGACTGTTGGGTTAGCCTTCAACTAATTTTATTAAGGTAAGGATTTTGAGCCCTGCAGTAGATATTGTTTACCCCTAAATTAATATTTTACTGGACAGTAAATGTCTAAGTGAATATTAATTAAATTCTTGATCCATGTCACATCGGAAAGCCCAAAATAATTGGGTTTACAAGTGATGGCCCACCAGCGAGATCATGTTATCTGGATAGCAGAGTTCGCATGCGAAAAGGACTTCGCATGGAATCAAGAAATGGACTTCGCGTAGAAGTACATGAAGGCGAGGCGAGATGGCTCCGCGTAGGAGAGTTCGCGAAGAAGCAAGAGGCAGAGTCCACATGCACGTGGAGGTGTATGTGTTGGTTGAAAACTCTATTCCTTAATTGGATTTGCATGAATCACCTTTGCCACAATTATCGTTGAAGAATCCTACAAGTCTTTGACATGCTTTGGGTCAATACATGTGGCCTTAAGTAACTCTATATAAGGGAGCTCGAGGATCATTCGAAGGACACAGCTCATAACTCAACAGAAATACAATACAACTATCTACCCGGTCGAACCTCCAGACGCTCCCCAGAGCTTTGCTTTCGCTTCCCTGTTGAAGCTCTCTCACTACAATCTTTACAACTACACAAATACAATCAAACTTTCAACCTAGTTGATACCCTCGAGCCTCTTGAAACCAAATCCTAAGGGTGTCCTCGCCTTAGCTCAGAGCCATTTCAGACTCATCTTTGATCACCCCTGATCCCTATTGTTGCCCTGCTCGCGACATACCGTGAGTATCGAATCACTTAGTGCTTGTAATTCCTCGTCCGTGAGGTGGCACCAGAAACCCTCCGATTGATCAAAAATTCAACATCCCGCGCATCTTCATTCCTCGTTCGCGAGGTGGCACGCCCGCATCCCCTCTCTTTACTCCTTACTGAGGATTGTGGCTAAAACATTGGCACGCCTAGTGGGACCGGGAGTACAAGTGATTCACTATAGGGAAACCAGGAGAATCACCATACAAGAGGCCTCAGCTTTCTTGTCTCAAGCACATATCACCTTGGTACAAGCCCTATAACAGCGCGGCTTGCCGATCTCTCGCTAAAGATCGAACAGGTTCTTACTCAGTTTGGTAACCCAGACTTTAGCGAAACCACAATGGAAGGCTGTACCTAAGGCTCAGGATCTGCTCTACAAATGGGGTAAATCATCTAGATACTCGCGGAGCTCAAAGGTCAGATCCAGGGTTTGACAACCCAAGCCTCAGCCACTCAATAGAGCATCGCAGATCTCTCTGAACAGGCTAAACATGATAGAGCCCTTTTGCAGGCCACCCATGATAAACTCATTGGGCTCAGTGAGGACTATGGCCACCTAGAAGACCAGTTCATGGAAACTAAGGTCCTAGTTGAAGGTTCCTTTCAACAAAACCAAAAGGATTTGGACCAGAACACGGAGACCGTGAAGCAGAACGCGGAGACCCTGTCGCTCACTCGTGCAACAGTGAATGAGCAAACTCATCGCTTGGATGAACACGATACCAAGTTGCACAACCAGCAGAACGCTTCTTTCTTCGGAAACAAGAACAACCTGGAAAAGCTCGCAGACTTCAAGGACTAACATGATAGGTTGAGCTTGAGGGTCCTTGACGTGGGGGACTGTATGAGGTCTCAAGCACCAAAGAATCTTGCCCTCGACCTCACTGGCATGAGTGCAAATGAGGGATCGTCCAAATACATCCCACCTAATGAATTCCCTAGTGGTAATCCGAAGGTTCGGGCTCAAAAGACCCTATAGTTTGCATTAGGGGCTGGAACTTCAAAGACACTGCCCCCGCGTAACTCTGGTGTTGCATTGAAGGGGTTTAATGGTTCGCCACACCAGGGAGCTAGGACATCAGATGACCCAGTTATGGCCCATTCCAGCCCATCTCCTAGGAATGTTGGACATGTTGCTAGTTTTTCTGCATGGCCAAACCATGAAGAGGGAGCGGAGTCCACACTTGTGACGGCAGCCGACTGGCGCCAACTTATCTCCACCATAGTCAAGGAGCAAACTGGAAAAGATGATGCTGACTTACAGTATCGCGACCCCTACCTTGATAGTGTGGCGCAGTACCCTTTCCCCCCACCCGGATTAAGAACATTGTCTTCATGAATTTCTTTGGGGAGATAAGGGAAGATGCAGCAACCCATATGGCCCGCTTCAAAATCCAATGAGGTCAATATGGGAATAATGATATCCTTAAGCACAAGATCTTCGGGACTTCCCTGTCCGGAGCTGCTTTCAGCTGGTACTCTAGGTTGAAACTTGGATCAATTACAGACTGGCCTACTATGGAGAGACCATTCTGGGAGACTTATGGCACCATTAAGCCAGAGGTCGGCCTCGACTCCCTCACCCAAATGAGCCAGCAGAGCATGGAGTCAGGAGTCTCTTTCCTCTAACGCTTCAAATTTAGCAGGCCAAGTGCGATTACTTGCTACCTGAGCAGGAAGCCATCAAATTGGCTATTCCCGGCCTTGAGCATCGTCAATGACTGAAGCATCAAGGAGAACGTTTCACATCCATGGGTGACCTAATTAACAAGGTCGGAAGCTACGAGCTGATTCTCAACGAGATGGATGAGAAAGCAAATGCCTCAAAGGGGACATACGTACCAGGGAGAAACAGGACGGTGGGGGCACTAAGCCTCCAATCCCCTGCTTATGATCCTTATTATCAGAGGCAAGAAGAAACTGAGGCTGCGCCATATTACGAGGATGTGAGAGCAGTAGAACTGACTAGGAAGCCATTGACTCACAAACAGAAGAATCTTAAAATGACACGCGAGCCAATCACTGTCCAGTCTTTTGCATGGGCCAAGCCCGAGTACGAGTCATAAGTGTATGACGTAAAAAACGCCCATCTAGTCTTTAATGACTTGATCGAGGCGAAGTACATGCGCTTGGATCACAAAATCCCATCCAATGAGGAGCTGAAGGACAAGAAATATTGTACCTTCCACAATGTCTATAATCATGACACTAAAGATTGTGTCAAGTTCCGAGACCAACTGCAGACTTGGCTGAACTCTGGCGCCCTAAAACTGAAGACCCCGGGGAGCACAACCTCGTTGGTGGACGTAGGCCCTTTTCCGCCCGTGGATGGCATGGTCGAAGTGAACTGGACCGATCAGCCAAAAGAGGACAACCGACGCCGGGCACCGAAGCCAGGCTAACGCAAAGTCACGCTGGATTTGTCTGAATACCCGACGGATGACAACCCGAGTCGGGCACCCAAGCGAGGCCGCGAGGAATGCAATGACGATACTCATCGGTCATCTCGCCAGTACACATATAACGTCAACCTCGCATACGAGGTCTTAGATGACCTTATTGATGACAGACTCGTCACAGTAGCTGGAGCCTTACTCTACATCGAATACAAGGAAGGCCGCGTACACTACAAGTTCCATAATAGTTGGGGACACAGAACTTGTGATTGCCTTCAGCTTCGAGACCAAGTCCAGTACTGGCTCGACCTCAGGTACATTCGCTTTGAGGATAAAAGTGACTTCATGATCGCAATTGCTGACATCGCCTGACCTCGTATCGACCAGGGCACAATAACATTGGCCCCCGTGGCCCAATGAGGGGTAACTAATCAAGTTATGATCCCTTCTTCTCTTTGCTCCTCATTTTTACTTAGCCTTTACTTCTGTTTTTCCTTTCGTTTTCTTTCTTTCTCATATTGAAAAAAGAAAATACAAAAAAATTAAATAGAAAAAAACACAAAAAGAGATCCTTAGTTTTGCTGAAATGCAAGTCAACGTTTTTACCTACAAAAAGCTTAAACGTTACTTATAAGCCTATCCCTGAGGCTTGAAGACAACATGCATTCTACATGCCTTAGAATTATGGTCAGCAAAGTCAAGTAAGAGAGGAAATACAACTAGATTGCAATATTGAAAATTGCAACAGCCACTACTGATCAGTCGATTCGCCGATTAAACCAGAGTGATCTAGGAAGAATTAGCCGGCGTGTCTTATATCAATAGATATCCCTGGATGTTTATTTTCCAGAGGATTTTACGATTCGTCATTCCGAAATTCCTGGAGAGACTTATGGCAGTTTGAGTGCAGACAGGTCAGGATATGCGCAGATTTGCACTGTGTTTTTTCAATGTGTTTCATGACCTTGCAACATGTATTTTTTCAAATTTTCAGGTCAGGAAAAATTTCAAGAATAATACACGAAGTTTCATCGACTCCTAACTTTCATACATCAAGTTTCATTTTTTTTCAAATTTGTACATCAACTTTATTACCTAACTCAATATTCATACATGTCGTCAATGGGTTCGTTACCAGTTATGCCATTATGAAATAAAATAGGGGTAAAATAGTATTTGAACTTAAAACCCAAACCCTATCCTAAACCATAAGCCATTTACGGCTTTAAGCAATATGGTCACTTCAATCAAACAAGCTTCCTTTGTTGTTTTCTTCTACAGACAACAAATTTGATCGAGTGAAACCAACCATATTCATAAACCACAGTTGTGAGCCTAACCTCTTTGTTCATTATGTTTTGAGTTCGCACCATGATATCAAATTAGCTCGAGTAGTGTTGTTTGCAACAGACAACATACCTTTGTTGCAGGTCTCCCGATTAGTCATTTTCGAAATATGGCAAAGTATTGGAGGTATTTTAGGGTGGAAGGAGACCTACTCACATTTACAGGTATGATCGATGAAAACATGTTTGGAAAACAATCCATTTCATGATGTTGTTGAGTTGCTGCAATTGTTAGCTAAACATTGAATAACAACATAATGTGTTCTTTTGCAGGTGAAAATGTATTTACAATTGTCATTCACCATGGGGGTAGGCTTTATAGTAACAATGGCATAGATAGGGTGTACAAGGGTGGTGAAGTATTGTTTGTGGATGGTGTAGACCCAGAAAAGATGGCTCTTAATGATTTAAATTGTTGGGCTTATGACATTGGGTATTGTAAAGGACCTATTGCTTATTGGTATAGGATTCCAGGCTCGGAAGAAAGGAGTGGATATTTGCCATTGAGTACTGATTCAGATGTGATTGATATGGTTCAGTTTGTACAAAAGTATAGAGGAGTTTTAGATGTTTACATTGTTTGTCTGGCTGCTAGGAAGGGGATTCAAGAGTTGGAGTTGGAGGGACAAAACCCTTTTGTGGACCATATAAGCTATTATGGGCATTTTATAGAGGACATGCCCCTCATTGTAGCTGATCCAATAGTCCAAGAAGAGCATGTAGTACAAGAAGAGGCTATTCCTACAGAAAAACCAGTGGCCCAAAAAAATGCAAGGACTCAAGTACATGATTACATGGATGTGGATAACATCTTCAATGATGAAGAGTTAATTAACCATTTATTTGGTGAAGCATTTGAGAATTCTCAACAAGGATGCAGTGGTATAGATTTTGTGTCAAGGAAAAGACCCACAATTGAAGTTCACATCAGAGAACCAAGTGAAAGAGAAGAAATGAATGAGCTAGCACCGTCAGCTCCAATCTCTCTGTAGTCTAAGGATAAAGGGAAAGGGAAGCAAAAAGTTGTTGAAAAGCCAAAGAAAAAAGCTAGAAGACCTATGAAGCAGAAAGTTTATAATACAAGAAGTGGAGGGGAATGTTCAAGGCCTATACCTGAAGAGGAATTGGATGATTGTAGTGATGACTCAAATGATGCAAACTATGATGCAATTGTAGACATTGATTATGAATTGAATCCTGAAGATGTCGAAGATGTGTTTGATGCTCATGTGGAGACAGGAAGGGTTCATGAGTTTGATGAAATGGGGTATGAGGGAAACATAAGTGATGATCTAGATGAAGGTGCAAATTCAGATGGTTTTGTGAGTGCTCATGAGTCTGATGATGAGGGTGTGGATGATGGGCCTTTCAAGGTGAAGGGTAAGAACAGGTTTTCTAAGTGGATTGAGTTTGATGAGAAGAATGATATGAAGAATCCAAGGTTTTGTCTTGGGATGATTTTTCCAAACAACAAAGTTTTTAAGCATGCAGTTCGGAAGCATGGTGTGATGACAAAGAAGAAGTTGAGGTTCCCTAGGAATACAAAGCATATGATTTTGGTGAAGTGCTTCACATCTGTAGGCTGTCCTTACTATATGTATGCTAGCAGCCCAAACATGGATAATCCCACTTTGCAAATAAAGAAATACAAGCCTAAACACACTTGTTGTTCCATTAGTAAAAGAGTATACCATTGCAATGCACCATTTTTAGCTGAAGAATACAAGAATCAGTTTCTTGCAGATGGTAAATGGTCTAGGGAAGGGATTCAAAATGTTGTGGCTGAAGACTTTGAGATGAAGATAGGATTTCAGCTTGCACACAGAGCTAATGCAAAAGCTCTTAAGTTGGCACAAGGCACTATTGAAGATCAGTACAACAACTTGGAGTCTTATGCTCATGAATTGAAGAAGAGAAATCCAGGTAGTAGTGTTTGGATTAAAACAAAGCTTGGCAAGGATGTGACAAAGTTCCAGAGAATCTACATTTGCTTATCTGCATTGAAAGAAGGTTGGAAAGTAGGTTGCAGACCTATCATTGGTTTAGATGGATGTCATCTCAAGGGTGTTCATAAGGGACAATTGCTTTTAGCTGTAGGTATTGATGGGAACAATGGAATGTACCCAATTGCTTGGGCTATTGTTGAGGCAGAAACATTTGACACATGGACTTGGTTCGATAGTCGCATATTTGTGCGACTTTTATCATGTTAATTATTCTTATTACTTAGTTATTTTGTGATGTTTTCCTATTTTTAATTAACTTTATTTGTTTTTAGGTGTTTTGTGATAGAAGCACAAAGTGCTACGCTTATAATGTCATAAATAAAGCCGAGGAGCCCAAAAGAGAAGAAATCTTGAAGGAAAAGGAATCCATGTCATGCAAGGAAAGAAATCAGAAAATCTGCCAGAAATTGTCAGTCAACTTCGACAGAAGATTGTGATCAGCTCACAACGATCTAGGAGATGTGTCATATATCAATGGAAAGCTACAAGAGTCTACTTTCCAGAACTTTTTACAGATCGTCAATAACTATTTTGGAGAAGAAGTTATGACCGTTTAAATGACCGAAGGTCAGTCTGCCCGAATTTCTGATTTGGACCAAAACTTCTGTTTTGAGGCCCAGACCACATTGGCAAGCCCATGGACGAGTTTTGAGGGTTTTATAACCCTAATCACAGCAGAGAAGAGAAAAAAAACGAAAAAGAGAACAGAGGAGAAGAAAAGAAAGAGAAGAAAAGAAAGAGAAAAGAGGGAGAGAAGAAAAGAGGAACCAAGGAGAATTCGACCGGTCTCTCGGCCAATCAAGTTTTTCTTCTTCACCCTTATTTCATCTTCCATGGATTCTCTAATGTTTTCATTTAAGACTATGTGTAACTAAACTCCTTGATAGTTAGGGGCTGATCAAAGCCCTAGATATGTTTTCGATTTTGAACCCCAATTGATTTATATAATTCTAGATGAGAATTTCTTCACTGATTGTTCATTGATAATTCTATTGCATGTTTCATTGGGTCGACACTTTGATGCATGTTTTAGGGTTTATTATCTTGAATGTGTTTATGACCGACATATCATTGCATATTCTATAAGAGATAACAAGTTCTTTGCAGGTACTTGTGTGAAGTAATTCCTTGGTAATCTAAGGCTACCGACATTGACCTTAGATTCTTTGTTGCTACTCAAACGTTCTTAGATCTTCATGATTTCAGTTATTTTGATCTAGATACCGACATTTCATAGGTCAATTAATTGAGAATATAGTTAAGTCGATACCGACATTTCACTTAACATGGCAAGTAAGAGAACGTAATATGGTTAATGACCTAACGACATTGGCTTAACTGTGAGTGCATTCATCTTTAGTCATTGACATTGTTTTGGGGTGATTGAAGCATATCTAGTGGTGGAGAGAAGTTCCTAGCTATTGTTTCTCTCATATTTACATCCATATTCACTATTTAATATTCTGTTTTCAGCAGTACTTCTATTTTATCTATTTTTGTTCTCCAATCAAAACAACTCCGAATACCCTAAAAATTTGTGTGGTAGTCCGCCACTGTGTCTAGTTACTGTGTATTTAATTTCATAATTTTTGATTGAGTCTAGATTAGCTAATTAATTAGGTTTCTGCTCCTAGGTCGAGTCTGCCAGATTTCTGGCTTACGCGTCTGTTTGTGTTTCTTGTGTGTTTAAGTCTTAGTATCACCAATCCTCTGCGGGTAATGACCCCTATTTGCCGTTTACTACATTGATATAATTGATTTGATAATAGGGTATCTTTGTAGGTGCTTTTGTGCCTATCAAATTTTGGCGCCGTATCGCCGGGGATTGTTTAATTCTAAGTCTTAAAAGTGTCTTTTGTTTTTAGTTTTGCTTTGTTTACTTTATTTTTCTTTTGAGTCTTACGTCTATACTTGTGTGCAGAAGCATTGTGTATGCATACTCGTCACTCTACAAGCTCTGTACCACTGTTATTTGATCAAGAGATTGAGAGAGCAGCAAAACGAAACAGGAAACAGCAGAGACTACAAGTGAACACGAGTAACAGTGGTGGTGAGAATTCTGAGCCTGAACATCATTCTGATTCAGAGATCGAGGAACTAGAAGAGCAACATATTCCAACATTTCCACCATCACCAAGACCAATGGCTGCGAAACTTAAGGAGTCCTTTATTCCGGGAACAGGTGCAGCAGATTCACCAATTGTGCTACCAGACGATTTAGGGGCTTACTCAATTCCCCCATCTCTGATTTCGAATCTACCACACTTTAGAGGCACTCAAACTGAAGACCCACAAGACCATCTTAATGAGTTTACAGCACTATGCAGAATACAGAAGTCAGCGGCGGTGGATGAGAATGTTGTGAAACTTATTCTGTTTTCTTTTTCCTTGAAAGAGCAAGCAAAGGCATGGTACAACTCATTGGCTTCCCAATCTATTGACTCATGGGACAATATGTGTGCTGCATTCATGAAGGAATTCTATTCAGCCTCTCGCACCAAGAATTTAAAGAAGCAGATCAGTACATTCAGGCAGAGAGATGGAGATGAATTACATGAAGCGTGGAGTCAATTCAAGGGTCTACTACGCCAATGCCCCCATCACAAGTTTGATCTCAACACTCAAATGGAGTACTTCTATGAAGGACTTGATTCACTCAACAGGCAAAAACTTGACTCGGCTTGTGGAGGAAATTGGTGGAATCAGACTGGAGCTGAAGCTAAGGAAATTGTGGAGAATCAAGCAGAGAATTCAAGACAGTTTCAGTCCAGAGACCGATCTATGGGAGCCAGCAGAAGATCCTTGAATGCCATTACCATAGATGGAGCCATAGAGAAGAGATTGAGTTCTATGGAGAATGACATTGCTTTAATTGCTAGTGCTATGAAGGTGAATAAGAAGGCAACCGTTGCTGCATCTCAAGTGGTGTGTACTATTTGTTCAGCTAAGAACCACTTTGCAGAAGATTGTCCTAAGTGCAGAGCAGTTGAGGAAGACACCCAAGAGGAGGATTTGAATTTTATTTATCGGCAGCCCAACACATATAATGGGAATAGAGATCATCCCTTCCTTAGCTACCGAAGCAATAATGTGCTCAATCCTCCATCTACTCCACCTGGATTCCAACAAAGACAACCTGTTGGGGATGGGCAGCAATTTGGCCAAAGACGTGTGCCTCAACAACAACAGGTTCCAGCTCAGACATCAACAGGAACTTTAACTTTGGAAGCTATGATGCAACAAATGATGTTTGATAGCAAAAAGGAAAGAGAGGAAAGCAGTGCCTTCCGCCAAGAGATCAAGTCCACCACTCAGCAACAAGGGAAGGCAATTGACTTGTTAGAGCGCCAAGTGAGCCAAATCCAACAAACTCTTGCTCAAGTCAACCCAGGACGTCTTCCCAGCAACACTCTTCCTAATCCTAAGGGTCAACATGAAGTCAATGCAATGGTTCTGAAAAGTGGGAAGGTGGTGGATGCAGTTCCAGTGGTTAAGAAGCCAAGAAGAAAGTGGGAAGAGCCTGTATTAGAGCAGATTGTGCCTGAGGAGCCATCAAAAGTCGGTCTAGGCGCCCCAACTCAATCCATTAAGGAACTCTCTCAAGCTGTTGAGAATGCACCTGGAACAAAAATTGCGTCAAGACCGAAACCAGCCATGGTATGTCCCTTAACCCCCTCACCTTTGGTTATCACTAATGTGCCTTTTCCTGGCAGGTTACAGAAACAAGTGAAGGAGGAAAAGGACAAGGAGATCCTAGACGTCTTCAAGAAGGTTGGGGTGAATATTCCATTGTTAGATGTGATCAAGCAGATTCCTCAGTATGCCAAATTCCTCAAGGACTTGTGCACTACAAAGAGAAAATTCAAAGGAATCGAAACAGTTGCCTTGAGTGAGAGGGTGTCCGCTGTGCTGCAAAGAAAGTTGCCACCAAAGTTAGGTGATCCGGGACGTTTCACTATTCCATGCACTATTGGTGATCACAGGTTTGCTGGTGCTCTTCTTGATTTAGGTGCCTCCATAAATTTAATGCCATATGCCGTGTATGATAGAATGAATATGGGAGAACTTTTACCTACTGGGATAACCATTAAACTTGCTGATCGATCTAACTGTTACCCTAGAGGTATTATAGAAGATGTGTTAGTGCAGGTTGAGGATTTGATTTTTCCAGCGGATTTCTTTGTATTAGAGATGGAAGGTGAACAGATGCCCTCTGAGATACCATTGATTCTTGGTAGACCATTCTTAAGAACAGCTCGTACCAAAATTGATTGTTATGAAGGTGCACTTAGCATGGAAGTAGCTGGAGAAAAGATCCAGTTCAACATCTTTGAATCCCTCAAGCACCCAAATATTGATGATTTGTACTCTTGTTGTTCTATTGATGCTTTTGAGAGTTTTATGCAGGAGTTCATTCAGTACTCATTGGGGGATGACCCTATGCGAAAAGTCATCGAAATGGCTGGTAAAAAGAAGGTTTCAGCACAACCGGTTAAATCCATTGAGGAAATTCCTCAACCTGTCGAATTTGAGCATGTATTTGAGATTGCTTCAGCGGAAGACCTTGAGATGGAAGAGGAGTATTATGCAATGGAGGAGGCATTTGAATCTTTGCCGTACATGACAGGTAAGTCTCCTAAACTCATTCCTCTTCCGGTTTCAACTAATGTGCTTGCCCCATCTATTCAGAAAGCACCCGAGTTAGAGCTCAAACCTCTACCTGAGCATTTGAAGTATGTTTTTCTCGGAGACGGTGAAACTTTACCGATCATAATTTCTTCAAAGCTCTCACAGTTGCAAGAAGATAAGCTATTGTCTATTCTTAGGGAGTACAAGCAAGCAATTGGATGGACAGTAGCAAATATCAAGGGAATATGCCCCACTTTGTGTACTCACAGGATACATTTGGAGGAGGGAGTTAAGCCAACAAGAGAAGCTCAACGTCGACTGAACCCTCCCATGTTGGAAGTTGTCAAGAAAGAAGTGATTAAACTCCGCGATGCAGGTATAATTTATGCTATTTCTGACAGCAAGTGGGTTAGTCCTGTGCAGGTAGTTCCCAAACGTTCAGGAATTACAGTGGTAAAGAATGATGAGAACGTGTTGGTGCCTCAACGTGTGCAAACGGGATGGAGAGTGTGTATTGACTACCGCAAGCTCAATGCCACCACACGCAAAGATCACTTCCCCCTCCCGTTCATTGATCAGATGTTGGAAAGGTTGGCAGGTCATGCATATTATTGTTTTTTGGATGGTTATTCAGGGTACAACCAGATAGCCATACACAAGGATGATCAGGAGATGACCACCTTTACATGCCCCTATGACACTTTTGCTTATCGGCGGATGCCCTTTGGCCTATGCAATGCACCTGCAACGTTTCAAAGATGCATGATGAGTATTTTTTCAGACATGGTTGAAAAAATCATTGAGGTATTTATGGATGATTTTTCTGTTTTTGGTGATTCTTTTGACATGTGTTTGCATCATTTATCCATGGTTTTGAAACGTTGTGTTGAGACTAACCTTGTTTTGAATTGGGAAAAGTGTCATTTTATGGTCGAACAAGGTATAGTTTTAGGACATGTGATATCTGCTAGGGGGATTGAGGTTGATAAGGCCAAGGTTGATATTGTGCGTACTTTACCTCCTCCTTCAACTGTGAAGGAGGTGAGATCTTTTCTTGGACATGCAGGATTTTATCGCAGGTTTATCAAGGACTTTTCCAAGATAGCCCGACCATTATGTGCACTGCTCCATAAAGATGTAGCTTTCAACTTCACGGATGAGTGCTTGAAGGCATTCAACAAGCTCAAGGAGCTTCTGACAACCGCACCCATCATACAGGCACCTGATTGGAACTTACCTTTTGAATTAATGTGTGATGCTTCTGATTATGCGGTTGGTGCTGTTTTGGGTCAACGTCCAGCTAGGTGGAGTGGGCCTTTTGTTATACTTAATGTGTTTGCTCATGGTGCAGTCGAGGTACAAAATCCGAAGAATGGGAACACATTCAAAGTGAACGGACATAGGCTCAAACCGTTTTATGAGCCTGCAGAGGTGAGAGATGTGGAAGAAGTACAGCTCCGCGATCCAGTGCCAGTGGAGCAATGATTATGAGTGCCGTCTGGCTGATGACGTTAAACTTAGCGCTACTTGGGAGGCAACCCATGTTGATGGAGAAGCTTGGATTCCAGATTTGCATTCTTCATTCTTTCTCCTGTGTTATTTTTCTTCATGTTTAGTGTGTTTTTGCGATGTCATATGTGTTATGCGTCATACTTGTTTGATGTATTGCATGCTTTGGTTTCGTTTTACATTGAGGACAATGCAAATTTCAAGTGTGGGGTGGGGTTTATATGATATCTTTAGCGTCTATGTTTAGCTAAAAAAACAAAAAACAAAAAAAAAAACTGTTTTTAGTCTTGTTTGAGTCTTAGGGCCCTTAACTAGTCTATGATGTGTTTATATCTTCTAAAATTGTGACTAAGAGTGAAACATGTGACTACGTTATTTGAGTTTCTTTGGTTAATCTTGATATATGGTGCATGTGTTAATATGTAGTGGATGTAGAAACGAGTTAACATGGTACAGATCTCTCAGCATGCTTAAACTTGGTTGAGATTCATTAACCTGTGAGCGATTGAGCCTAAATGTGATTTTACATGCTTTCTTTGTTGTGTGTCAATTGCTTGCCGCAGATTAAGTTAATGGACTCTAGAGATTACTAGAACTTGCTCTTGTGCTTGTCAAAGCTTATAGTCATTATATATCTTGATTGGGGAAGTGATAAAGGCACTTAGGAGCTACCACTATTGCCATATATAGCCTGTGACCCATATGTTGTGTACACAAGATGTGCACCCCTTAGTTAACCACTTTGAGCTTACATTATGGTCTTTTTGTCATCACCCGCACAACCTTAACCTTGAACCTTAGAATAGTTATATCTCTACCTTTGTTCTAGAACTTAGTAGAGCTGTACATGAGGCATATACATGAAGACCAAGGTGGAAGATTGTGAAGATGAAGCAAAGGAATAAGGGTGGGCTATCAAGCTAGTTGTGTTGTACTAAAAGAAAAAAAGAAAAAAAAAGAAAATCGACGAGAAAAAAAAAATATTTGTTCTTTTGTGATGTCTAGCTTGATACCCCAGGTTAACTGTAGATGGAAAGAATGAGGTGAAGGCCCAACAAGATGAAATTCGGCCACAATGGTGATATATTTGGAAGAATTCAATGGTGAAGATGCTTCAATGGTTGTAAAGTTCGAAAAAGCCTCTGCATTGATGCTCTACTAGGTTTTAGAACTTGTTTGAATTCCATATCCTTTTTGTTCTATAAACCTATGAGCTTAACCCCATTACAACCTTATAAAGTCCTTTTTGATCCTCAAGATAGGCAGCCTTTGATCTGTGGAGATAAGTCACAAGAGCTAAGCATATGGTTCGGTCCATTTGGCAAGTAATTGAGTTGAGTGAAAACCTTAGACATATGTTGAGAGAAACACTTATAGCATACCATGTGAGGTTGAATCTTAACTTGTTTACTGCATGCTACAGCTTTATATTCACCATGATTATGTCTTCGTCCTACATGTTACATGTGTGTCATGTATTGACATTAACCTTCGAAATTCCGTGGATTAAACTGAATTATCATGTGATCTTGGTGTTGCAATGTTAGGGAGGTTGCTGAGACAAAGTGTTAAGGGCATTAGAGTTTTGTAGTCTGTGCTATTGTTGAGTCTTTTCAGAGTCTTAGTTTAGTGTTTTGCTCGAGGACTAGCAAAAACTAAGTGTGGGGTATTTTGATAGTCGCATATTTGTGCGACTTTTATCATGTTAATTATTCTTATTACTTAGTTATTTTGTGATGTTTTCCTATTTTTAATTAACTTTATTTGTTTTTAGGTGTTTTGTGATAGAAGCACAAAGTGCTACGCTTATAATGTCATAAATAAAGCCGAGGAGCCCAAAAGAGAAGAAATCTTGAAGGAAAAGGAATCCATGTCATGCAAGGAAAGAAATCAGAAAATCTGCCAGAAATTGTCAGTCAACTTCGACAGAAGATTGTGATCAGCTCACAACGATCTAGGAGATGTGTCATATATCAATGGAAAGCTACAAGAGTCTACTTTCCAGAACTTTTTACAGATCGTCAATAACTATTTTGGAGAAGAAGTTATGACCGTTTAAATGACCGAAGGTCAGTCTGCCCGAATTTCTGATTTGGACCAAAACTTCTGTTTTGAGGCCCAGACCACATTGGCAAGCCCATGGACGAGTTTTGAGGGTTTTATAACCCTAATCACAGCAGAGAAGAGAAAAAAAACGAAAAAGAGAACAGAGGAGAAGAAAAGAAAGAGAAGAAAAGAAAGAGAAAAGAGGGAGAGAAGAAAAGAGGAACCAAGGAGAATTCGACCGGTCTCTCGGCCAATCAAGTTTTTCTTCTTCACCCTTATTTCATCTTCCATGGATTCTCTAATGTTTTCATTTAAGACTATGTGTAACTAAACTCCTTGATAGTTAGGGGCTGATCAAAGCCCTAGATATGTTTTCGATTTTGAACCCCAATTGATTTATATAATTCTAGATGAGAATTTCTTCACTGATTGTTCATTGATAATTCTATTGCATGTTTCATTGGGTCGACACTTTGATGCATGTTTTAGGGTTTATTATCTTGAATGTGTTTATGACCGACATATCATTGCATATTCTATAAGAGATAACAAGTTCTTTGCAGGTACTTGTGTGAAGTAATTCCTTGGTAATCTAAGGCTACCGACATTGACCTTAGATTCTTTGTTGCTACTCAAACGTTCTTAGATCTTCATGATTTCAGTTATTTTGATCTAGATACCGACATTTCATAGGTCAATTAATTGAGAATATAGTTAAGTCGATACCGACATTTCACTTAACATGGCAAGTAAGAGAACGTAATATGGTTAATGACCTAACGACATTGGCTTAACTGTGAGTGCATTCATCTTTAGTCATTGACATTGTTTTGGGGTGATTGAAGCATATCTAGTGGTGGAGAGAAGTTCCTAGCTATTGTTTCTCTCATATTTACATCCATATTCACTATTTAATATTCTGTTTTCAGCAGTACTTCTATTTTATCTATTTTTGTTCTCCAATCAAAACAACTCCGAATACCCTAAAAATTTGTGTGGTAGTCCGCCACTGTGTCTAGTTACTGTGTATTTAATTTCATAATTTTTGATTGAGTCTAGATTAGCTAATTAATTAGGTTTCTGCTCCTAGGTCGAGTCTGCCAGATTTCTGGCTTACGCGTCTGTTTGTGTTTCTTGTGTGTTTAAGTCTTAGTATCACCAATCCTCTGCGGGTAATGACCCCTATTTGCCGTTTACTACATTGATATAATTGATTTGATAATAGGGTATCTTTGTAGGTGCTTTTGTGCCTATCATTCTTGACATTTTTGAAAGAGGATTTGGATATCCATCATTCAAGGCATTATGCGTTTATGTCAAACAAGCAAAAAGGCCTAGAAGCAACTGTTAAAAACCTATTCCTTGAAGCTGAGCACATATTTTGTGTAAGACACATGCATAACAACTTCAAAGGGGATGGTCATATTGGTTTGGAGTTGAAGCAGAGAGTGTGGGAAATTGCAAGGGCAACAACTATGGTTAAATACAAGCAAGCAATGCTGGACATGAGAGAGACATCCATTTTGGCCTGGAAATGGTGTCTTGAAAGGACTGCTAAGCATTGGTCTAGGTCACATTTCGATGTATTTTTTCATTGTGACATTCTATTAAATAATCATAGCGAGTCTTTCAACCATAGCATCCTTGAGGCAAGGAAAAAGCCAATAATTCCTTGTCTAGAAGATATTAGAGTTGTAGCTATGGTTAGATTAGCAAATCGCATAAACTCTGTAGCAAGATGGAAGTGCAAGGTTGGTCCAAGGATAGAAAATATATTGAAAAAGAATGCATCATGGGCCAGTCAATACCGACCACTTGAGTCCAGCAACTTCAGGTTTGAGTTAGAAGGCAGAGGTGTTGCATGTGAATCTGGTGTGATTGCGCAACACTCTGTGAAATTGGACACAATGTCATGCAGCTGTAGAAGGTGGGATCTATGTAGACTACCATGTGGCCATGCAATCGCAGCAATCTACTGAAAGGGATGGTCTCCTGATGAATTTGTATCGGAATGGTATACTCATATGAGATACATGCAAGCATATGAGGTGATGATCCATCCAATTGATTTACAGTGTTCAGTTGTTTGTAAGTTTCTCCCTTTTTCAGTTAAGTGATATACTGACATTGTTGTTCACTTTGGCTTGAAATAATAAATGCTTCCGTTGTTAATTAATAAATAAATTAGTATGAATTATTGGCATGGAATTGTAAGAGTTTGTGGTATGAATTGGACTGAATTGCTATGTCAAAACTCACCCCAAATTTTATTCTGAAACCCGAGATGAATCCTGCGGGGACCACCTCCAAGGAAAATTTACTGAAGAACTCGGCAAACCTCCCTCGAAAATGGACAACCCTAACTTGGAAAATTAAAGAACCACCTTTTTAACTCAAATTAATATCCTCCGCTACAACCCAAAAGTAGCTAGAATAAATTAAACAATAATCCCAACAGTATTCAGAGCTACTAAAAAAATTAAATAAAACACAGCGGAAGCCAACAATCTCCTAGTAGATTAAACAGGTAACCTACTGGCGAAATATAGCAGATAAATGGATGACTATGCCTCGACGTCTCCTTCTAGACCTCACGCAAACTCTGCAGACTGGACATTTTAAAAACGAAGAGCCCAGGGGAAAATATTCAATTACGTCAATGTGAGTGGACAAAACAATTCCGATAACAAATAAATATTTCCCCAAAAATACTTTCAAATAAAACGCTTTATCAGCGACAAAAAGAAAAGCTAAATTCGAAAATTCTGAACTGGTGTCTAGCCTCGCTAGACTCTCAAACTTTAATAAATGGCCTCTCAAGCTAGGATATTATATATATCAGTATGTATTTACACTCGCCTACTCTTTGTACGATATCTATGAACAAACTTGAAAAATAGATATCATACAAAGCTACTACGCTTGCGTCTAACGCTCACGTCACCCCATACTGGAATTGTACCTCAGTATGGGGGAAACGCCCGAGTGGGTATATACATGCTTACTTCTTGTACGAAATCTATGAATGAATACGAAAAATAGAAAGTCGTAAAGGGCTACGACGCTCGCGTCTAACGCTCACGTCTAACGCTCACGTCACCCCATACTGAAATTGTACCTCAGTATGGGGGGAAATCACGTATAGCTAGCTAGCATTTATTTATATACATACTATTCTCATAATTCTCAATGTATGAGTATAATCACCGAAATTCTTAATTTCGGGAAAATCCAAAAACAGAAAATTATTCAACAATAAAGCTTTTCAAGCACAATATTTAAAACAAAGGTCCACTCACAGATTAGGCCTAAGCGTGATGTCGGTCGGAGGTCTCTTCCGCTCGAGCCTCCTTGCGGCCTGTTCCAAAGGCATAAATAAATTCTTAAATAAAACACCGACGCTTAAAGCAAAACATGCATAAATAAATATGCTTTGAGAGCTCAACCAAGCCTAACACTCCAAAATCTTAAATCCACTGCCAACCACAAAACTCTAAAAATTTTACCGACATCCTCAAAAATAACCTTCCACCATAACTAATCCAATGACCGGATTCTAACGTAATAATCCGCCAAAAATACCAAACTTCAACAAATCTCAAACCTATCCAAAAATTCTAAAACTTATTCCATTAAACTCCTCACATTTTTCCCCACCAAAAACACTTTTTCAGGGCAGCTCCGCCGGCAGCGGCGGCCAGTGGCCAGCTCCGGCGACCTCCAATGCTCACCAAATTTTGACAGCACATTCCTCTCAACCTCCTCTACAACTTTCCTAACTAGCACAAAACACAATTTCAAGCCTAACTAAGCCAATCGAACGAAAACACAAAAAAACCCTAGAATTTTCTTTACCGATTTCTCCTTACCTAGCTCGAGATGGAGGGATCCCTTTAGAGGGATTGCTGCACGGGAGGAGGGCTTTCTTTTGAGCCATAACTCGCCGGCTATGGAGGTCAGAGGAAGGAGTTCCGGCGAAGCTCAATTTTTTGAAAAGTTCTACCTATAATTAAGGAAAAAGAAGCTAGTAATATTTGTTATTGGATCGATGTTATCAAAAAATAAAGAGACAATATGTCATATGTGATAGCGATCGCTGTTTCGAAATATGACGAGCGGATTTAGATTTTCAAAAAAAGTAATTTTATAAGTGTTTAAGCCACCTAATAACACCTTGTTTTTGCTTCGACATCTTAAGTTGTTGAATGATCATATCATGTGTTTTTTTGTCACTCTTACAATGTAACACACGAAAATGATTTCAATCTATGAGTTTGAACTACACATGCATTACAATTCTCACGATTTGGCCCCCAATTTGGATAATGATATGGAATTACAAATCACATACTGAATCCAAGCCATGTAATTAAACTTTGGTCTATAATCTTTTCTTTTCTTTTGTTATTTAAAAACGATCAAACTAGTGCTCGGCACAGAGGCCGCAGCTGAAAACAACAGACACAGACGTTCAAAGACTCGATAGTGTTTTTACTAGTGTGTTTCAGAAGCTCAGAGAGACAGAACACAATGCCTTCTCTGAGGCGACCCACTTCAGCTTCAATTCTCGTATATCTGCTGTTCCTATTCCTCTCTGTCTTTCTCCGCCCAACTCTCGCCGACGGCGTCACTCCCGAGGAGGCCAAGCAGCTCAGGGACGAGGTGACCCTTCTCCTCCAATCACTCCTTAAAACTAAAACTCAAATCAATTTGGGTTTTTCTTTCAATTTGGTATTGCTTGATTTCACTGCCCCGTATTACTTGGATTAATCTGACATTGGGGTTTATGTAGTCTCTGCTTGATTTGCTAGTTCGAAAGTTGTGGAATTTGTACTGATTGGAGTAAATTGGAGAGCTTTTTGGTTCTGGAAACCTCATTTTAGGACATGAATTTCGATTTGTGTGTATGATAGGTGATGTTTTGCCAATTTAGTGCATTGACTGCTCAGTACAATGTGGAAAGTTTTCATCTTTGATGAAATTTTAGTGAAAATTGTGATGAAGTTTTAATCTTTCGGGTATGGGGATGCAATGCTTCTGGAATTGGGCATGTTCTGGATGTTGTGTCGAAATCAGAATCATACTTCTGACTTTTCTATTGATTTTTCTGTTTCCCTAGGGTTATATAGCTCTCTGTAGAATTAAGTTCTGTCACCGAGGAAAGAGTTTTACTTGTTAGGGAAACAAAAGTTCATGTTGTATTGGTGTTTAATGTCAAGCATCGAGATTGTAGAGCACTTTCCTTCTTGGAACTCTCTTTTTGTGAGTAATGAAGTTTGGAATGTAGGCTGCCTTTATTGTGTTCATTTGCAAGTACATCAAGACAACTAGGTTTAATCTATGTGTATTTACATACGTATCTATAGTAGTTTTGCATTTCTTGTAAACCTGTTGAATGGTGTTCTTAATTAACTTGGCAATATTTACTTTTCATTGTAGGTCAGGGAAATGTTTTATCATGCATTTAATGGTTACATGGACCATGCTTTTCCACTCGATGAGTTAAAGCCTCAGTCTTGTGGGGGTGAAGATAGCCTTGGTGGATATGCGCTAACTTTGGTAATATACATCACAAATTCTTATTTCCAATTATTTATATCTGTACAAATGCGATTTTCTTTTCAGTTTTTGCATCCTTACTGTGTTGTGCTATGCGTCTGTCATTTTTTTTTTTGTCACAGATTGACGCTTTAGACACACTAGCTTTACTTGGTGATCGGGACCACTTTGCTGCCTCTGTTGAATGGATCAGTAAAAACCTTCAGTTTGATATAGTAAGTCCAGTATTTATCTATCTTATTCACTCCTTGCATCTCTCTCTCCTTCTCTCTTATTAATTGTTTCGCAAATAATTGCTGTCTTAAATGTTAGATTTTGATGTTACGTTTTGCCATATATGCATGCATCACATTGAAATTTTTTAACTTTATTTGTTTAATTATTTTATTAGTACTTGGATATTGACCTAATGTGTTGTTTGGCGGAAGATATCTCATTAATTCAGTTGAGAACATTTCTGTTAGTATTATGACCTACCTACTTCAAATCATGGTTATTCAAGACCTATAGGAGTTGTTTTACATGATTCGGAATATGACTATTGTTATTGACTTGTTACAAGTGAAACTATCTGGTGTGACATAGTGGTAGAAGGCTAGACATTATTGTATTTATCTGTCATTGAATTGTTTTCATCATGATCTTCATCTCATTGTTATTGTAGATTCATATGTATATAATATGTATTTGTACTAGGTTACTTATTATATTTATCAACTTATGATAGGATGGAGTTAATGTTATACATGTTACTTAATTAGTAAGTTATACCTCCATCTAACTTTGATTTTTTTGATTGTTGCAGAATAAGACAGTATCTGTCTTTGAGACTACCATCCGGATCCTTGGGGGTTTGCTCTCTGCACACCTTATAGCAAGTGATTATGCTACGGTAACAGTTAGTTGCATTTCTCATTTGTTTTAATTCCATATATTGTAATTTTATGCATGAGATAACAGGGGACTGTGTCCATATACATATACATGTGTGTGCGTGTGTATGTCTGTTTGCATATGCATAAAGAAAAAAGAAGAGGGTGGATTAGTTGTAGTAAACAGTATATCTGTATATAGCAATATAACCTTTTTTTTGCTTTTGCTGTCCAAGCCTACTGGTAAGATCTATGTTTCTTTTTTTATTAGTTCGTTAGTTGAAGGTCAGTATTGAATAATTCCTACACCCTTCTGTTGCAGGGCATGAAAATTCCAACGTATGACAACCAGTTACTGAACTTAGCTGAGGATCTAGGCCGACGATTGTTACCTGCATTTGACACTCCTTCAGGTGCAATGTACTTACTAGATTACCCCTTGTTGTACACAAAAGTCTGTGCAAGATCTTTCTGGGTGAACTCTCATTATTTAGCATTCATTATCACTGCCAATGTCTATGACTTTGGGTACCTGATGACCATGTATTGGTAGATTCTGTAGGGTAAAATTATGACTTTTTATGTTATTCAACTGGTCACCTTTTCCTCTGTCCTGTATGTAGTGTTGTATATGCTTGTTTTTTCTTTATGTAAAGTATGTTTCTTATATGTGCAAAAAGGTGTCTTTCCTAAGCAATCTTATCTTGCAGGAATTCCTTTTGGATCTGTCAATCTGAGGCATGGAGTTGATGAACATGAAAGCAAGGTAAGGTCTCTACTTTGTCTCTGTTATGTGCAACTTTCTTAATTCTTTATTAAGCTCCGAGTCCTGACACGTATTATGACAATGAACGAGTAAATTTTCCTGTTCAAGCTTAGGCTTTGTATAGGTGTAAAATCCTATGTGCAGTTGATATTTATCATATCTAGTATTTATTTGTCAGCTTGCTGAAATTTGAAAATTCAACCTGGTGTTATTTAGATTACATCAACAGCTGGTGGTGGGACTTTGACTTTGGAATTTGGAGTGCTCAGCCGCTTGACAAATGATCCCAGTAAGTAGTAGCTGTCATTCCTTAACGCCATTGACGATATCCTTCTATCTCGACTGGACTCTAGCCTCCTAGTTGTTTTCTTAAAGTGCATGTTCATGGGCTTCACCAATGGGTTAAGATGTATTTTACAGCCTTTTATGGCCAAAACTTATGTTAAAGCCAGGTTGATATGTTATAAGCACTTTTACATGGTTCTTGTTTGGTAATAAAATTGTAACTGCTACCTCTATTCCTTCATAATTTGTCCATAGAAAAGCTACTTTAATTAGAATATCTCACCTAAATTATCCCTTCCTTTTCCTTTGTACTGTTTTTGTCCTTTTGTTCTATTTCTTAATTCAGTTAATTGTGGAAGGGAAAGTTTACCCTTTTTCATCTAAATGGAATTGCAGTATTTGAACAAGTGACCAAGAATGCAGTGCGTGGACTTTGGGCTCAGCGTTCAAAGCTCAATTTAGTTGGTGCCCATATTAATGTTTTTACAGGTGAATGGACACAAAAGGTAACATTCCTTGTAACAACATAATAACCGTGATAAACATAAAGTGTGAGTCAGCGCATATCTACTATGAAGATAAATAACAATCTCTACATAACTTCTCTTGGAATTAATGCACAAATTGTGAAAACTAAGCAGAAAAGCCCCATATGTGAGTCATGACTTGTAGATTCTAATTGTTTTACTGTTTTGGGATGATTAACTGGTTCACTAATTTTTGTATGTGATTTTCATCAGTAATGTTGAAAATATTTGGTCATTTAATGTCTATTGCATAGTAATTAGGAGATTATTTTCATTGCTTATTTTAGAAACAGGGTTATAGGTAACTTTACAACAGAATTTCTCTACTGATTAGATTGTCAATTTTATTTCAACAGAAATTTCATTTCAAAAGATTTCTATTGATCATTTAATTGATGATGTTCTTTTCCCGCTCTTCCATTGTACTTTAGTTTTGACTTTTGAGTTGTATTTCACATTTTGGGGTTCTTCTATCTTGATTGTCATAGATATAAACGTGCAAGTGAGATATAAGCTAACTTTCTTCCATTTAGGGATTAAACTCTTTCTTCCATTTCTCTTAACTGTCAAGTAGTTGTGATATAAGCCCCAAATACCTAAGCTTTGCGTTACCAATAAAAAAAAGAAGACCTAAGCTTTGAGTTAGCCATTAATAGTTGGGCTGCTAAGCCTCTGTCCTTAGCTACCCTCTTTAGCTATCTAAGGCGGACTCCTTGTCAGCTTTTTTGTTACAATAAAAAGCTGTTTCTTTTAAAAATAAATATATAAGCTAATTTGATTCTTCCAGAGTCTGAAAACCTGAGCCTAATAACAATATGTTAATTATTGTGAAATTGGGGAATTAATGGCGGAGTATTTTTTTTCTTAAGGAATTTGGCTGCACCTCAATATCTTAAAGATCATTGTTTTACATCTTTGTTTATGTTTTAATTAAATGATACTGATCAAGCTTCTCTGGTCATTGATGAGCTGTGTTGTAGTACCAAATAATTCAGTCTCTGTCAGCAGACATACCATTTCGGCGATTTTGGTGACATGATATATGATTACATGTGGACTGATCTCCCTAACCCAGTGCCTACAGTTTATCACTGAGTCTGAGTGCACCTCACTGTTCTAGTTATTCTGTTAAAAAAGTCTGAGGCTGTCCTGCAGGGTTCTCACTATCCCAGTTAGCTATCATAGCTTGTGCACCAATTAAACTGAGAAGTAATTTATTACCCCCTTGTTTGACCCCCCCCCCCCAAAAAAAAAAAAAAAAACTGAGATGTGCCCATGTGCAGTACTAATAGGAAAAATTAGTGTTTTTCTCTTTCTACCTTTTTTATGATCTGTGCTTTTACTCTCTCCTTTTATGGTTTTATCAATCACCTTTCCTTTATTTTTTTATTTTTTATTTTTGAAAAGAAACAGATTTTTATTCAGAAAAAAAGCAAAGAACAAGGAGTCCACTTTAAAAAAAAATAACAGAGGACAGCTAGGACTAAAGGCTTAGCAGCTCATCTTTTATAACTAAAACTAAGCATAGAGATTATACTACAGCTGCTTCCCAGTTTAGAATAATGGAAGAAAGACTATAATCCTTAAATTCCTTAGAAGTATAAGCCCATAAAGATGCCCAGAACTTGACTCTCTCCCACAGGGCTTCCCTCTCCACCCCACTATAGTTTCAAATAGTCTCTATTTCTTTCCATCCAAACCACCCAAACTATCGGTAGCACCCCACAACCCCAAAGAATTCTGGCTTTTTTCCCTTTTACCAAAAGCTGAAGATTTTCTTTAAACAAATCATTCCTCTCTAATGGAGTTGTACAGACCACTTTTGCCTCCCTAAATAACTTTTTCCATAATTTATCTGATGGGTTTTATCGATCCCCTTTCCATTTATACTTACATTTCTTTGCTGTTTTGTAGGATGCTGGAATAGGAACCAGTATTGATTCTTTTTATGAGTATCTTCTAAAGGTATGTAACATCAGTTGGAATGCTGAACAAAAAATGCCTGAACTACTTGTCGTAACATCAGTTGTAAAATAAATGGTATTTCCCATGTTTGAAATAGCATCATCAGGTTCTTGTGGTCACCAAATCAAATATAGGTTTGTGTCATGACTGATGGCAAAGGTTCCTAGAAATAAATATGACAGGAAATGGTATCCTGGGAGTTATGGGGTTTAACGTGACAGCAAATAACATCATCAGCTAGATTGTTGGAGAACAGCACGGTAATATTGTTTTATGGTCTTATGACAATGAAGGCCTTGTATTTCCATTAAAAGAAGACCTGCCTCTAAAAATATAGGAAGCAAATGCTAGCCTTCTTCTAGTGATTGTATTAGTTAATTTCTGTGAACTAGTTTTCAGTCTTGATATTCTGTAATCGGATGATCTTTTGGGTCAGTTAGCTGGGAGTTTGAGCGGCACCTTTAGGTCATAGTTTTGGACTTTTAGAATTAGCATGATGTCCAATAAGATATTGAGAACCAATTGTTTTCTGTAATCATGTTAGCAAAAAAACCAAGTCTAAAACTCCTAATCTTTGATCTAGATATTCATCTATCCTGAGCGTTTCTCTGATTTTAAGATACTTCATGACTAATATAACTCGTGCAGGCATTATGTCTTCTTAGAAAAATAGCATTGATCTGTAAACTGTAAAAGATATTATCTTTGTTGCTGGCCTAATTGTTCTCTTATAAGATCTGTATGTTCAGACCAAAAAAAAATAAAAAATGATCTGTATGTACGTTGATATATGAAATGGGTTTGGTTTGTTTCTTTGTGTTCTTGTTTACCATTTGTAATATCATCTCAGGCTTATCTGTTATTTGGAGATGAGGAATATCTGTACATATTTCAAGAAGCTTATGCTGCTGCTATGCAATATCTTTACAATGATCCTTGGTAAATTCTGAAACTAGTATATGCTACCATGTTTTTATACATCCCCCTTAACTTATGAGCACTTAAATTTACTTATGTAGGTATGTAGAGGTAAATATGGATTCTGCTGCTGTAGTGTGGCCATTGTTTAACAGTTTACAAGCATTTTGGCCAGGACTTCAGGTTTGTAATGTGTGATCAATATTAAGATATAACATATAGAATCAAGAATTTGTTCATTAGTTTCAGTGAGATTGATTACTCTATCTTTTGGAAGGTTTTAGCTGGAGATATTGATCCTGCAATTCGAACTCATACTGCCTTCTTTAGTGTGTGGAAAAGATATGGTTTCACTCCGGAAGGTTTCAATCTTGCTACATTCAGTGTTCAGGTACCATCATTAACTTTTTCTAAACCTTGATTTGATTACTCTTAATTGTATGATTAGTTAACTCTTTTGTTAATTTTTTCAACCCATATCACATTAATGCTTTAGTCTACCATATCAATTGCATTTGTAATCTTTCTACATATATTCGTAGCATGGACAAAGAAGTTATCCGCTGCGTCCAGAGTTAATGGAGAGCACATATTGGCTCTATAAAGCTACTAGAGATCCCAAGTAAGCTCATAAGCTCTAAATTTGTGGGCTGTATCTAAGCTTACCATTACACATTTTACTTGATATTAATGGCATATGTAAAAGGTGCATTTCGTTTACCTAGAAACTTAATACCCTTAGAAAAGGGCATTTTACATGTATTATGTATTTCATTGTAGGTATCTTGATGCAGGTCGTGACATGGTTGCCAGTTTGCAGTACAGTGCACGATGTGCCTGCGGATATTGTCATATCGCAGATGTCGAGTTCCATAAGCAGGAAGACCATATGGAGAGTTTTTTTCTAGCAGAAACAGTAAGAACTTTTTCATCAACTATCATGTCTTCATCTTGGTTCTCAGTAGAGTTTTGAAGATCATTTTCGACCAACAAATTTGAATCACCTTCCCTTTCGAGCTAATTCTCATGGTGGTTCATTATAATTGACAGTAAAACCCAAATTGTATTGGTTAAAAAATTCATTATGATAGTGGATTTATAAAAGTGTCTTATATCTGTTAAATATATGAATCATATAGCTAAAGTGGTATGTTTACAGAAAGCCTATCTATTATGTATCCGGGTTTTGCGTAGTAAACTTAAGGAATTGATTAACCTTAGAATCTTTTAATGAAATAATTATTATATTGCTGTTAAAGGATATATATAATCCTATTAAGATTTTAATACGGGCTTGAGAATGGTATTTCTCATTCTCATTTCCCTAAATATATATTAGTGGTAAGGTAGCTTGAGGGATTGATTTCTAAACTCCTACGTGTTCCTATAGTTTCAATTGTGTACCATTGTTGTGTTCATTTATGTTTTTCCTTTACTCTATGGTTACATGTACTAACAACGTGCGACTAATTAGGTAAAATATTTGTGGCTACTCTTTGATTTGGCCGTGGGACCTGATAACCTTGTTGATAATGGACCATACAAGTGAGTCATTTCTACTCCTACTATAGTTCCTGACTTACCATTAGGCTTATCTTATTGCTGTTTACTGTGAAAATGCCTCTTCATACAGGTACATCTTTAGTACTGAAGGCCACCTACTGCCTGCAACCCCTGAAATATCTTTAGTGCAGGAACATTGCTCGTATTTTGGGGCTTATTGTAATACTAGCAACATTAGACAGGATGTATTGGGTGTTGCAACTAATCCTCGAGATAACTTATATGGAAGGGTTGGCACTGCGTTACCATCTGACTCCCGTTATTCTGATTCTAGTCCCGTATCAGGATTTATAAAAGTGAGAATTGCATACCATCTTTATTTTTGAACCTTTTATGCTTGTCTATTGGATTGTATTTCATTTTATTTAGTTGGCAACTAAAAGCTATGGTAAAACATTGATACTCTTACATGTTAGAAATGGTTCAAAATAATTAAAGTAATATGGAACTATCGATCCTGAAGTCCATTGAAAACTTGATCTGTCTGCAGGGGATTTGCCCAGGACTAACTCATGGGCAAAAATTTGGTATATCATATATATCACCAGGCCACAGAGCTCATGAGGATGACTCCAGGAACCAAGGAGAACAAATTAATGCTGAGAGCCATTCAATAGTGATAGTGCAAAGCCAAAATTCTGATTACTCACCATCAGAGAATAAGAACTACCATGAAAAGTTGGTGGAACCTCAGGAGAGAAAACAAACAAGTGATCCACCTAAGATATGATGATTCTGGCTGTTAAGTCAGGCGAAACTAGAAGCTTGGAACTGCGAGATTCTCAGCTTCGAACTTGTAAATTATGCGGCAATTGTTACAGATTCAGCATGTAGCTTTAAGGTGGAAGTATAAACAGGAAGAAAGGGGTTTTGCCGGTGATGCCTTGCTGGTTATACTTTCCCCCAAGACCTGAACAGAGTCATCTGTTAGGCTCCATGTAAGTTTGGCATAGTTAGCATAATTATGTACATTTTGTTTCTTTGATAAGTTTGATTATGATGTGGAGTCATCAGCTTATAGATGGATGGGTTACTAGAATAGTCATATATTCTTATAGATTGCATTTTTACTTGTTGAGGACCCTGAAGTTCCTGAACAAAAAAAGTTAATTTCACAGTTGTGTTCAAAATACAATACAAATTACAAAGGCTGAATTTAGCTGATGTTACAGAGTCGCCTTCTGGGCTTCTGACCTTCTGTTACTTCTGATTTCTCTGATTTTGATACCTAAAGGCGGTAAAGCTGTTCAAATACAATTGGTAACTTATGTTTGCCTGATTATTTAGGTCACACTCTGGGTCCTTTTACTGTTGGATCATATAGAGAAGACAAATAATCTCATAGTAGTTGTCATTCTCTGATTATTTTTCTCCACTGAATAAAAGACCAATCAATTTACTAATTCATTAGGTCACAACTCAAGAAATTATAAAAAAAAAAAAAAAAAAACAAAGATAGCAATTGATACAGACCAATGGAACAAAATCACACAAGAACTAAAATGTACATTTGGTGTTACGGCTACATAAACCAACTTACTAACAACACTAGAGTGAACAAACAGCAAAACAAGATTTGTCCCTAATCAAAATGAATGTCGACGACGCTTGTGTGAGATCTGAGCATTGAACTCCGTAGGTGACCCTCGTTTCTTGAACCCTGAATTGACATCCACATGACATTTTTCTTTATAATCCTTCATCTGAGCATTGAACTCCGTAGCTATCTCATCCTCATCATCCTCACCATAGCAGTTTCTAAATCCACCGTGCTTCATTGCTGACCTCTTCCTCAGAGAAATCCTCAGACATGGGATTTTGGGAGGCGTGAGACCATGGAAAATCCCTCTTGACACCTGGGGTGTGAGTAAAAATAGCCATGAATGAATGAATCGTGAATAGTGGAAAGAAAGATGCAATCTTGGTTTTATTTGCTAAAAGCTGTGCGGCTGTGTGCTATATATAAGCATTTGGGATTGTTTCCCTACTCCATTTGGGATTTGGGTTCCTGATTCCACAACTCTTTCGTGGTAACCAAGTTTCCCATTTCCAGCTGGTATGTGTCGTGTAAATAGGACAGTTGAAATCAAAATTTTTTTTTTTTTTTGAATATGGGACAAGGTCCTAAAAGAATAGATAAATTTTATTCACACATGCTTATTTTCTTAATACACACCTCTCAGAAATTTTAGGCCATTTTTTTCATCATTTGTTCCTAATTTACCCCTCTCATTTCTTCTTCACTCGCTACCCCAATTGCAACCTGACATTCTCTGTCCGCCCTTACTTAATAAACATGGATGATTCTGGGCAGTACAACAATTCAGCGGGACATTGAATCGAAGTGTTTCTCCTAATTATACTTCCTAATGAATGAATTGTTAGAAACCAGACCGGCAATTCTAGAATCGAATAAAATACATTGTTGTATAGTGTACTCTAATCATACCCATTTGAATACAAAACTCCAGGTCTTCTATTTGCTTATGTTCCAACAATGTGCTGTGATATACATACACAAGTATTGAAGAATATATTTATCTACAAAAACAAAGGAGGTGGGGAGCTCCTCTCTTTATATGCTTGGGTTTGCCATATCTAGATAGTGTTATACACTAAATTATTTTTATCATACATCAACGTTTAACGACCTGCACAAAACATCATGAGGAGACCATTGTTGTCCTTAAGTTGATCGGAAAATAGGGCATTCTTCAGTTTTTCTTGAAAGGAAGAAGGGGCATAATTGGGTTTTGAATTTTGACCCCAAAAAATGGGGGTGTGTATGTAACAAAGAGAGAGGTGTGTGAATAAAATTACTCAAAAGAATATCAATCTAATTTTATTTTTGTTACAAGGGGTGCTAATAGAATATCAATCTATTTGGTATAGGTCAAATGGTAGAGAGTACGAATACATGAATTCAGATCAAAATAATATATTTGTATACATGAATGCATAAATATATTCGTATACATGAATTCATATACGGATATATGAGTATTTGCTCCTTGCTTGCTTATAGTTAACATGATCAAGTTTTTTTTTAGTGCAATGTTTACATGGCTTGGCACAGACCCAGCCATGCCGATCTCAAAGGTGGCTTACCAGGTAGAGAAACTCATTTGACTCTCAGGTACCAGATAGATCATCATTAGTTAAAAGAATAGCCAAGTAATTATTTTGATAGCATATCAACAATAATGGACCTACATCGGTGTTATCATCTTACAACAATGAAGCTAAAAGATGTACTCGTTAAGTTGCAGTTTTATTGCCGTATTGACTGATGGGTGACAGTGCAAGCTCAAAGACCACGCTCACTGTCAAAATAGGTTTGCTTCTATATTTATCAGGTGAGTAAGGCTCGAATACAAAAATTGGGTGACAGTTTCAGCTTGAAACCATCTAGTGCGGCAGCAATGGTGACCCTGCAGCCATACTGAACGACATAGACAACTGTCAGAGACCAAGAGGCCATTCTACATAAGGATTGGTTGTTCTCCTTCAAGTTCAGATATAACTATTAACGAATCTGTCAACTCAAGGGAGAGGGGTTCTGACTTGGGAACTGGATTAATAACCTGCAACAAAAGATTGACAATTTGATCTTAAGTATATTTAGTCTGACATCCTGTTGGTATCAGATATGATCAAATATGTGTGTATTTATATTTGAATGAGAAATCTAAAGCAAATCATGAGGTAAAACTGAAAATGACATATACCTTCTTATTGTTTTTCACATAACCTATGGCAACTTCTCTCCGTAAATGTGCTCTTTTAGCAAGCTCAGTGAACGATGGAGTCTCTCCTTCCTTCATATAGAGTCTGATATCCTGTTGGTATACAAGCAGGCAAGTAAATATAGAGCCACTAACCCCATAGCCCATACTGATAAGACAATCTGACTATCGAGTCAAAACACACAGTTTTCCAATGAAATTATAGCATCTGACAACGAAATAACAGTCCCTATTATGTTGTAACCATATCAGAATGTCTTTCATACTGAATTAGAGCTCTCTTAATTCTTATTTCCACTTGAGATCAAATATGTAAACTTAAGGAAATTTACCTTCACATATATTTCATCACCTTCTGCATTCAGAATGTCTTTCCACACCTCGTTTAGTTCACTGTCCTCAGCAACTGTTATGCAGAAACATATAATTACTTGTTAATTTGGAACACCCCTATTAAGGATGTTGAGAGAGCCACATATAGTACAATAATGCAAACCTTGAGCTGTTACGAGGGTCATTACTTCCTCCGCGGCAATATAAGTCAGCGATGGCTTTATTCTTGTGATCTATAGGGATTGCAAATGTATAGTAAGTATTTAATAGCATTAATTTGGAAAATATCAATAGAATTATAAACTTTCAAAAAGTCAGCTGAAGCATACTTGTTTCCCCAATTTCGAGTCCACAATCTCTGCAACTAGATTTTGCACCTGTAACACACCATCTTGTCAGTTCCTTTCTTTTCTCTATGTGAAGATAAAGACAAGTTTCACCAAGTTTTTTTTTATCAATAATATGACTGAAAAATTTGAAGTTCACAAATTGGAAAGGTCTGACACTGATGTTCAACTGTGGTAGACTTACCGTTACACCAAGTTTGTTGCAAATATTTTCAGCAAGAAGAAGGGAATAGGCGGATTGCTTGTCTGCCCTGTTTGGATCTGAACAGAGGTTCTTTAATGCAAGGTCTAAGCTATTTCAACCCTAAAAATTAAAAATTAAAAATTAAAATTGTGGGCATGGTTCATGTAAGTTCACCTCCAAGAAGCCATTCTCTATCAGATATTACAACAATGGATAAGGGAATATCTTCATTTTTCGAAGAATGTTGGATATTGCGTATGGTTTCTTGTAAAGTGTCAAAGTTCATAGGGTTTCCGATCTGCCGCATACAAAGAAAAAGAAATGAAGGATTAGAAAAAAAGAGACTTCCAGAAATATATAAATAAAAAAAAGCTAACGAGACAGAAGGTTCCACTCTCTGGGTTCATTGAATGAAGCAGTACCCTGTGTGAAACCTGCACATGTTTTAGCTTGGCCTGACCGCCGGCACCTTTTCTTGCCTTATTTCTGTCATCTAATGGTACATCTGATAATATCTCCTGCACACATATGAATAACATGATAATTAAATGATAAAAGGTTCTGTTGCCCAGTGTCTTAAGAGTTCAGTAACAATGTCAATTCACTGATTAAAGGTTTAAAATCCATGTAATTTCATATGAATCAATGACTCTTGTTACAGATCTAGTATCCAGCTGATGCAGAAATGCACACAAGGCTAAATTCTGAAGGACATTATTTGAAACAGTGTAAAGACACAACTATTATACCCCAATATTTTGACATAAAAATGCAGTTTGCTTTTAGTCAGCAGATGCATACCAATTGTGCTTGATTAGAATCTTGAATAAGGTGAACGGCAGTACAGAAACTATGTGAATAACAAGAATGATGAAAATGAAGATTCTCATGATACATCCCTAGCTTGGCATAGGAAGCTATATAAAGAGGCACTCTTGATTCCATGATCTAGTATAGTAGAATACCAAGTCCACAATTCATTGATTATTTGTAATAAGTTCTCAATAACTTGATATTGATTCTTGGCAAATTCATCTTCCTACGATTGTCAAGTACATTGCAGCACACTTTTGAGATAAGCTACTCCATCACGCTTGTACTTGCCCAAGTATCAATATACTTGTCCTAAATCTTTACAACGAAGTTTTCACTCAAATCGTAAAGGGAACAAGAGCATACCACAACACTCCCAGGTCCGAGATAATTGTCATACTCTTCAATCATCTCAACAACGTCTGGCCGCCATCCAAGAAGAAGTATAAATTCTTTTGGTCCTAGAGTCCCATCTGAAGCCTGCATTAATAAGAAAAGATTTATTCAGACATAATCACCAAATATATCGCAGCAATGTAGATGGCAAGCAATTATGTGCTGCTAAAATTAACAAAGATTGTACCTTGGAGCCTTTTCTCTTGGGACGTGTGTTTTCTTTCCTTATTTTTAAGGCATACGATTGAGTATCACTGTCCTTTTCTACATCTTCAACACTTCGATGGGCATCGCTTATTTCTTTAACATTTGAATAAGTAATAGCAGGTTTCTTAGCCCCATTGACAGGTGCAATGAGCAATACCTACATGAGGAAAGTGCATAAGGTTCGAAATTAAAAAGTAACTTGGGGAATTTGATTACCTGAACAGTTTCATCCAAACAGAATGAATGAACATTGAATAAGAAAATTTCTTATCATTTGAATGATGATTAACTTCACCCATTCAGCCAACAAAATGATAGAATTTTAATATCAGAACAATCGAACCAAGCACAGAATGAAGTAGTCCGTTAATCAACTTTAACCTGCTTAGTTTCTTTCTTATACTTCTTTAATTATTGTTTGCCTTTTATAGTCATAAATTGTATGAATATGAAACAGGACATGGTAACTGCGTAATTAAACAATCTAATCAATCATACGAGTCTGCAAAAATTAATAAGAAGAAAATTTAAATACTCTTCCTGATTCAGTATTTCACAAGCACTAACAAATCTCCAAGTCATTTTTGCTTTTTTAGTATCTTTTATAAAATTGTGTCCACATTTCTGCTTACTTTGTCAGTTTCCTGCAAGATCTCATCATCATTTGGGTGGAAGTATATCTTCTCATTTCTATAAAGCCCACAAACAACTGCCTGAAAGGATATCCAGAAGCAGAAACAATCAAAATGTGTTAAACGAAACAATTCATTTACTAAAGAAGTATATTTGGCAGATTGTGTTACCTCTTGAAACCCAGGCCCTAATTGTCTATACTTCAGCCCTGCAAGACTAGGAGAATTCCAAAGGTTGAACACATTTTCTGCAGGAATAGAAATAATATGAATTAGAGTACCATCTCATAACCAAACAAGGAAAACTAAAGTAACAACAACTATTAATAACATCCAATACATTACAGGATGGCCAAATAAAAATAAAATAAAAAAACCGACGCATGATTGAGTTGAAACTTCAAGTTCTACTACCTAGATATTGCTCACATTACTGAACTGAAGACCATACTACCAAATGCATTCATCTGAACCAGACTTCCTATCATAAGAAGACTGAACTGAACCAACCTATGAACTATTGCCATGTCAATTCACTATAAGAACAGCAAGTTAAAAATATTCTTTACCCTGTTGAATAGAAATTCAAAAGTTTCAATGTTTAAGAAAAATGAGTCAACAATAGAAGGTCATAAATATGCCAATAACTTCAGAAGAAGATTAGTTTTT
This sequence comes from Fragaria x ananassa, assembly GCA_034370585.1. Classification (NCBI taxonomy): domain Eukaryota; kingdom Viridiplantae; phylum Streptophyta; class Magnoliopsida; order Rosales; family Rosaceae; genus Fragaria; species Fragaria x ananassa. The sequence goes on along the minus strand of CP139761.1, from coordinate 3,254,754 downwards.
TCTTCACGAGAGATTTGTATTGGTACTTCGATAGTTAAGCAAGTGTCTGTAGATCTTTATTAGTCCTTTTTGACGAGAGCATTGAACAAATAATTTAGATGCAACGTTCTCCACAGGCTCTACTTTCAACCCTGAGATTGACTTTAAAAGCTCACATGTATTGGAACTTGAAACCTGCATCCATTAAAGGGAAACATTTAATTGATTTCAGAGAACTTCATAACATAATTCCGTACATATGTAATTACTGATGTACCTCAACTATAGTGGGGACGGATTCCATATTAGGAATAGGTTGAAGAGCCAGAACAGATAGAAAGGCATCAGTGTCAACTTCATACCTAAACAATTGAGGATATGAAGGTCAAATTAGTTCCATGGTGTGAAAAATATAGATGTGCCAGAATATTCAATGGAATCTCCATATTGCTCATAAGCCCTATTCGCATGGCAATTGACGAGAAACTTCAAAGCAACTTTACAACAATTTCTCAAATAAACTCAAAGTGGATCACGTCCTCACCGATCTGTCTTTGTAGGCAGTATAATTATGGCACGTGCCTTGTTGGCAGCAGCTCTTTCATATGATTTTGTTAAGCTCAGGCTACAACTGCAACCGTAAAACCTCAATGTGAGAAATCACAAGCTAAGTTTTACATACTATATTAAATTAATTTACCATGTGTATCATTCTAAATTATATTTTTGTTCAACATCAGATGGAGATGTCTTATATGAATTTGGATATATATTGGGTTTCTCCAATCACTCAGTAGTCATACCTTTTTGTAAGGATATCGATATGGTTAAAATCTTTGGCAATATGATCAGCTAACTTGTCTATCTGCTTTCTTGGCAGATCAGACATAAGAAGAATTCTTTGCTTCCTGCGAACACGTAATGCAATAGAAAATACACAAGCCAGTAGCTTAATTATGAAATCCAGAGATAGTAACCTATGTCAACAGCACATGAACAAATTACCTAGCTGTAGCAGTACCTAAACGGACAGCAAATTCATGATACTTATTTAATTGCTTTAGTATGAAAGCAAGATGGCTGTTCACTCCACAAATAATGATGTGATCGGTCTCTAGAACTTGCATTTGTGCCCCTTCTCTGAGCTTGTACATATTACTCTGTGCAAATGATGGTCATAAGGATGCAGTTTACATATAATTAAGCAGAATGTATGAATGTTTCTTGATTCAAGAGGTTACCCGGAACTGTTCAGTCATTGTGCTCAATAGGCGGGAGTAAAATAGTATGCCCCATATAGCAAGAACGAAACCAATAACACGTTCAATACGTGTTCTTTGCTGCAGTGCATAATACATGTCATTTAAAATATAGCATAAGAAACAGTATAGGCAATGATAAATGAGTGATTCATTAGAAGAAAAAAAAATTTCCACCTTTAGATGTGTGGATGATGAACAGAGGCATGCCCAAGCTTCCCAGAAGCAGTCCTCCAAAGATTCTTTACTATCCCTGTGCAATATGGAAGTCCGAAACCCATATCCAGGTTCATGAATGAGAATGGAATGCAGACAAATTTATTTTGAAAAGTCCAGACTGAAATATTGGATTTAGCAGCACAACAAGGTGATCATAGATTGATGAATTGATGGGAGATTTAGGTCAAATAGAACTTAAAGTAATTTGTGCACATTGGAAAAACATGGTAAACAAGGTAATTGTTAAATTCATTTTACGATTTTCTTCATGCAAAATCCATAAATCGAAGTCGCAGAAATAATTATAAAGTTTAGATATTAGCGGTAGTAAGGTTCCAAAGGCTATTGTAAATTTCCACTCTAAAATAGCCATAATGCTCATAGAAATATTTTAGCTTACCTAAACTTGTAGAACAGGAAACCACCAATGAGAACAAATGAGAAACATGCTACCAGGAGCACTATGAAGAACCTACAAAATAGACCAGCCAAATCAGAACATCATGATTAAAGACAAAGAAGCAGCTTACACATAGAAAATAATTACGCATATAAATAACAACAATTCATATACGCATGGAACCTAAAGTGAATCATGAAAAACTCTACTCAACATATCAGAAGCAAGATTGTTAATCAGTTGACTAGACATTGCAAGACAATAAACTAAGAGCAAAAAAAATTTACATAAATTACTTACGTGGCAACATTTTTCTCAAGCTGGACGTTGAAAAGATACAATAATCGGTGAAAGCTCCATTTAACATCTTGGAATGATGGCAACGTCACATCCAATCCAAGAGGCAGGGGTTTATTCATTGAATTAGAAGCACAGGCAAAAGGCAAGGTCACAGCCCCAATATTTTGAACAGTACAGAGAAATATTTCTTGGGCAATCTTAATGAAAATATCAAGTACATTTAGCTTTGCCAGTCTGAGTGGAATATATAAGCATGTCAATCCCATCAAGACTTTAGCTAGGTGAATCTGCATAACACATAATTCCAATAAGAAATTTTCTAGAAAGAAATTAACAAAAATAAATTAATTTGTTTTAGTAAAGCAAATTCTTACATCTACACTCACCTGTGAACTTTTTACTTGTTCTATCCTAAGGAGTTCAATGTCCGAGTCATCTTCAACATTTATGTACATAGTGGAATCTAGTTTATTGCCTGTCTTTTGAGACATAACCTTGCAATTTCCTGAAAACAAAATAATCCCAACATATGTAAAACATGAAAGATTCAAGACAAGGATAACTAATACACATGATCTTTGATGCATAACGGCCATCCATGCAAAAGAACATTTTCACAATTGAACACTTTCGTTTTTTTTTCTTTAACTTTTAGTTCTTCTTGTTTTACTTCTTGGTCTTTTATTTTCCAAATCTGACTTAACTTTTTATTTTAAGTCACCATAACCTTCCATCCAATCTGACCAAAAACAATAACTTGTTAAACCAACTCAGTAGCAGAACTCTTACAATCCATGAAAATTCTGCTTAGAAAATGGAGGATAGCCTGGAGAGGATGACAAGCCAAATCTAGATGATTGTTGAGGTGAAATGGTTCTACTTAGGATTGAGTCTGATGCCACTTCAATCATTTCTGGTAAAGTTACTGATTCTTTCCCATTGGAATCATAGGCTTATCAACCTCATATAAGGGAAGCTCAATTATTTACTAGCTAAGTTGATGATTGATTAATGCATTCATTCTTGCTAAAGTATACATACTAGAAGGCATTTCAAGATCTTCACATAGATAGGTTGTTCTTACCTCTGTTTGGCGATTTGAAACTACGTCCATGTAAAGATGAGGATTTGATACACCAAAACTGGCAGGGCATATATTTCCTGAGAGCAGCATGTTGATGTTAGCATCATAAAGCTCCTTGCTTAAAAATTAGTTTCAGGATAGCTGCGCTTCAACGCGTTATCCAATGTACATTATAGTATTGCACGAATAAAGACACCAGAAAATGCATTGCAAAATGAAATAAACAATTTGACTTCATAATCCAGAACATTACAGCCACTCCAATACATCTCGAACAGTACAAGTTGGAAATGTCATAATGCCATATTGTAAATAGTCAATCTTGATTAGTTTTATGATCAAAGTTTCATAAATATAAGCATTCCCAGTTCCCAAATGATCATGAATTAAAATCTACCCACAAACACAGCTCTACAAAAGGAAATTCAGCAACCAAGTGATGAACTTTAACTTAGATTATGCCATATCAATAGCTAATCTTGAGTCAAGTTACGATACGAAAGTCCAGAACTTTAAGCATTCCCAGTCCCCAAATACTTATAAATTACACAAATTTGTCATCTCCCACATGATGGACTTCAATTTAGCGTCCCGCAAATCATACTCCAACTCAATCATAAACCCTCAGACTTCAAAGTCTTTAGTCCAGAAAACTTGAATTCATGTAAAACTGGCAATGTCTCAATGCCATATCAGCAACTAGAAAACACTGACACAGTCACTCACAGACACAAAAACCCAGAAAGCCAAAATGAGTACAATCATAAGAAGAAGATAACACCTTTTTGGCGAAGGAGAAGAAGAAGAAGAGAAGGGATTGAGTCTAGGAAACCAATGCGGCAAAACGCATAGCTGCAAGTGAGTCACAGCCATCTGATGTTCCTGGGTCTATCTCTGTCAGAGAGAAGCAGCAGCAGTTGTTTGTTCCGAGCTGAAAGATTGGACCTTGATAAGGTCAATAATGAGGCAGCATTTAAATAAGTGAGCGAGATACAACAGAATCTTAACAAAAGGCTTCTGTCTACTAAGTCTAGAACTAGTGAACTCAAGTGTGAGGTGTCTTTCTGTTATTGGGGGGATTTTAGTTATATATAACTTGGACCCAGGACCATATTGGCACTGTCAGTTTTCAACCATGACGATATTTGAAGATTTTCGATATCACCCAATATTTTATTGTTCTTCCCCAAATGGCAAATGGATCAGATTTTTTTTTTTTTTTTTTTTTTTGGCCTGATGGGGCTGGATTGAGTAGATTTCAAAGAATCTCTTGGATATGCATATGTCGAGGTTCCCGATTGTAGAATACATAGTTGATTAATTTTAGAAATTTTTAGCACAAGAGAAAACATTTTGTTAGTCCCTATTTAGGTATAAAAGGGGGACATATATTGTATAACCATATATTATCTGTCAATTTCTGTCCCCAAGCCAGTGTTCTAGTAGTTACAGGTACATAATGACTCAATTCTCAAACTTTTACTGCTCAGTTTCGCCGATGAGATCACCGGATGGGGCCGGGCACGGGTAAGTGGACGGTGAGATTGGCCGGGTGTGTGGCGCACCCGGGTGCACTGTATAATTTTCATCAGTTTAATCTAGTATATCGCCCCAACAAAACCAACTAGTCCCTTGGCCTCACTTTATTTGATCTTTTGCCTTCACCTCATCTGAATCGAGAATATGAGAACCTGAACTCATCGTGCTCTTACTGGTGGAGCTGATGATCCATCATCTGAGATATCGAAAAACAAATCATCACTCTTACACAAGGCATAAACAATGTCCACCATAGTTGGCCTTTTAGAAGGATCTTTATGCAAACAAGCAACCGCAACAGTGGCTACATTCACTATGCTCTCCATTGAGCATGACTCCAGGAAAAGCTCCGTGTCCATCCATTGCTTTAGTTTATTTGCCTTCTCTTCCTCGCTTCCCTGCAAAATCGTACCCGCACTAGCCCACAGAGCATTTCCAGCTTCATCAATGGCCTCCTTCCCTGAAAGAAGCTCTAGCAAAACTACCCCAAAAGAGAACACATCCATTTTTGTTGACACCACCCCATCAGATAGATACTCGGGTGCAATATAACCTTGAGTTCCAACAATGTGCATTGTTATGGCATTGCAACCAGACTTTGCAAGTCCAAAATTGGCTATTTTGGCTCTCATGTTCGAGTCCAAGAGAATATTACTGCTCTTTATGTCTTTGTGCACAACCCTTGGCCTAGTGTGCTCATGAATGTACTGCAGACCATTTGCAACATCAGAAGCAATATGCACCCTTGTCTTCCAACTTAACTTTTCATTCCGGTTTTCATGCAGCCATGAATAGAGAGAGCCATTTTCAACATACTCATAAACTAGATAGCAATTTGCATCCTCTGGGTCTATGCAGAAGCCTTCTAGCTTCACCAAATTGCCATGGTTTACCTACACAATTTGAAAGTCAATATTCAATGTATGGCGAAAAAATGATATTTCTGAAAAGTAAACCTTCCCAATGTCCATGAATTATACAACTAATAAAACACAAAACATGGAAAATATTCCCATCTAATCAAATAAGAAACCAATCCTAAGAGCACACTTGGAGTTGATGCACATGGTTGAGTTTGTTTTTCTACCGAAAATTTGAAGCCCTTATGTCCAGTTAACAGAATTTCTAACTCAGCTTATGAAATTCTTTTTGCTTATGACTTCACTTTATCTACAAAAATCATCAAGTTTGTCAAACTCTCCTCGGAATTTCAGAAGTGTGTCATCCATGGAGGACTTCTGCCAATCCAACATATTAAGGCATAAGTTCTGAGGTTTATATATCAAAAATCAGATACATGGATAGATTCCCTTTGTTTCAGCATATTCAATGAAATGGACCCAAATTGTGACACCACTGACGGCACACAATTTCCTCAGATTATTTTTTTCTCAACAACACCAAATCAATATTATAAAGCTTCCAACAAAACAAGATGCAATTTAAAACTTCAAAAACGTAATAAACAGACAGGTCACCAAGATATTTTATATGAGCAATCAAGAGTTGAATACATGCAAAGGAAGCAATTTAATAACGAGGTTTCTTAACAGGATCCCCATGTCTTTTGGAATTTTGATGTTTCCTTCACTATTTCTATTTGTGACTATGTTCCTAGTTGCAATTCAGGACATGCTTACAAACACGAAATGCATTGAACACTAAAAAAAGAGCCTCAACGCAATGTTACTTTTCACTTATTTCTAAAGAGAAGAATCATTCCAATGATCTGACATCATCCACAGTTTCATCTCTGCATAAGATACCTGCTTCCTACTTTGACATCAGCTTGCTCGCTTTCTACATGCCAAATGACAATGAATAAAAAGTTTTTTTTGGAGGAATTGTTCGGCTGGAATGCTGGATTACCTAATACAATTTCAAATCCATTGCTTATAACAAGTTTGTATCCAAATCTACACTTCTTCAGGTTTTCATTGTAATCAAACTACTGCTTTATACCATACCAAAAATCACTAAACATGAAACACAGTTGTTCCGATTATAAGCACAATATCAACACAAGAAACATGAGAAAAACGATCCTATTTACTGTAACACAATGACAGACTAGTTAAAACTTCATGTGAAAGGAATTAATGACAAGCATTTCACATTGAATATGTAAGGCTAAACAGATTATAAAGGGTTCCATAGGCCAAAAACATATATGAATTTACCATATACACTCAGAAGTAAAAGAAACTTAGTAAAAATGACAAAGAGTACCTTCTGTAAGATCTTGAGCTCCTCACAGGCGTTCCATTTCATCTTCTTGATGGCATAGACCTCCCCTTTAATATTTCCTTTGTAAACAGACCCTTCAATCAAGCAATTATCTCCAAATCCATTAGTAGCTTCTCTGAGTTCTTCAATACCAAACACTCTGTACTTGTCCAAGCAATCTGAAACATCAGCCATCAAACTCACTTCCATTTCCTTGGCCCTCTTATCTCCCTTCTCATTCGTATACAGCTTCAGATTCTTTTCTTCATCTGTACCCCTCCTCTTTTTCACCAACCCACCTCCAAAAACCAAAACCCCCACAACCAAAATCAGCATAAACCCAGTAATCCCCAACCCAACCGCCAACCCTGTGATCACTCCTTTCCTCTCAGTCTTAATCCCAGGAGGAGGTGAAGGAGAAACAGTAGGTTGTGATAACACAGGAAGCTGAGTTACAGGAATGAAAATGGTATCAAAAGGCTGAGTGTTGTTCCCATTAACTTCAACTATAGACTTTGTTTGGACCCCAAACCTTGAAGCAACTGTTGACAAATTATCAGAAGGTTGGAAGACATAAGACACTAGATAATTGACTTTGTTCTGCAACTGGGTTTTGTTGGGGCACTTGCAGAAGATAGGGAAATATGCAGTTACCCCAATTGTAAGGTTGGTGGCAACAAGAGTAGGGTTGACAAGCTCCACAGATTGGAAGGTTGTGAGGTTTTGGAAGCTTTGGGTGGAGAGATCGTAAAAAGTGTCACCTTTAATGATTGTGTGTGAGAGATTGGCAAAGGAGATGGCCATGCTTGAGTTGACTGATTTGCATGAACATGACAGAGGAACAAACAGAGGTTGGTCTTGGATCAGAGGTGAAGTTGGGGAAGAGATGTTGCTGGGTTTGGAGATCATGAGGCGGCTAACTGAGAAGAGGTCAGCTATGGAGGCCAGGTCAAGAAAGTTAGGAGCCATGGCTCTGTAATATGCATAGGCTTGGCATGGATTGGTGGTCTCATTGACTGAGCAGGTATAGCCTTCAGTTGTTGGACCTAACTGTGCTTCTGAGAGATGAAGAACCAGATGGAAGCATACGAAGAAAAATAGGAAGAGAGAAGAGATACACTTGGGTTTGGAGCTTCTCATTTTCTAATGCCTGTGGTTGTGACATATCAACCTGCGCATGTCTTGGTATATATATATATATATATATATATATATATATATGTAAAGCTCCATTGTCTACATTGGTGTCAAAGATGCTTCATTATTTAATCCTACTCCATTATCAATCTACTTATTGTCCTACATAATTATTGAGAAAAGTCGGGGTACTTGGCTCATCTGATCATGATTTCATTGGTATTAATGTTGACACTGGATTCCAAATTACCTTAGCGTATGAAAGAGGTTACCCATATAAGTCTTGCATAGAGGGAACATAGGGCACAAGATTCAAATGTTACAGTGACAGTTCACCTTGTTATGCAGGGTCTGACTATACTTGATTCCAGATGATATTAACACAAATAGTCTTGGAGAGATAAAACCAAAGCCAACAATCAGTCTATTTTCAGTATTTGGTCTTTAATCTAGATTACTGCTAACGATCTGTGATCTAGTCTATGAGAGCACAAAAATCAACAAAGACATGGATTCATCATGAATTGAGTTTATTGTGCCAAAAAGCTGAATTTGCTAATAATATAAAATCAAAAGCAAAAAACCCAGATTTGGTTGGTCCTAGAATGGTGTAGTTTCATAAAAAGTTGTTATTGGAGAAAATATTCATCAAGTCATTAGAATTGGACATTCAAATTTTACATGATCAAAATGCGAGGAAGGGTAGTGCCCTCTTGGGAGATGCATATGAATTGTGGTTCAGACATGATGTAATTTGGAGTTCATATCTTGCAAAACTCTGCAGAACTCAAACATTCCAAACCTCAGTACAGATTGGTTCGTTTGAGAGAGAAACTGACAGATATGAGCTGCATAGTTTATTGAATTTGTACACCGATAATAAAACATATGAATTTCATTTATATATTCTCTCTTGCTTGGAGATTTACAAATTGCAATTTCTAAACCTGATATATAAACAAAAGATAAGACAATTCAGAAAGAAAAAAGAAATCGGTGTGCAACTGTGCATTATGAAACATAACATAAAACATATACAATTGCTATACCTTTTATGCTCAAGTTGGTACACAGCGTTCCATCATTTATCTCGTTGTTATATCATCCTTCGGCTTCACAGTGAAATCCCATAGGTCCCCGTATTTCTCATTAAAATCCCAGATGTCCATGGTATTGTAATCAGCTATCAACTTGTCACGAGATCCCCTCTCCATATTGTATATCTGAGGCTCAAAGTTGTGGGGTTGATCTGGCTTATCCATCTCAATAATACAAAATACAATCGTAAATAGGCCGGCTCCAATGAACAAGTACTCCCCCTGAAAGGTACATAGACATATACTTTACATAAACAAGGCCATAATGCTTATCATAATAGACGGTCTAATCTTTTATATATGTTACATCTTAGATTTGTATTACCGGTGCATGAAAATACATTGCGGCAGCAACTGCAGGTGGAAAAAGCCATGATATTAAACCTGCCAAAAGAATCAAATGAGATGATGATCAATAACTGTCATGCAGATCAATTAGTAAATTACCAAAGCTCCTTAGTAAATTAGTAAGAATTTATACCCTGAAAACCTGTAGGGGGTCCTACTCCTTCAACGTCTTCTGCTATTGATCCCCAAAAGGTTCCTGAAATACAGAGATTTCAGCAATAAATCAAAATTAGTTGTAATGTATAATTTAGTATTCAACTTTTTGTAGCAATCTATGAGCTGAATCAGATACCAAGGGACAAATCTCAAGAATACCAAACACATAGCTCCATATAGATGTTACTTAAAATGGTGTTCCCAAGATACTGAAAAGGGACTCCCCTATACCAGGGGAAGTACAGCAACTTTGATGTCGATGCCTAGTAAAGAAGAACAACATTTTTCAAAATTTTCTTTTCTTTTTTGAGAAACAGAACTTTTATTAAAAGACAACAACTGAACAATGAGTCCACTACAGAAAATCGTAGGAGCGCCTACAAACGGTCTGGTCAGAAAACCAACAACAGCATATCACCAGTAAACAAAGACATTAAGTTCTTTAGTTCAAAAGAACAGATTAAAAAGACAGATCCCTGAACTCCAGTTAAGTAGATGCCCCATGAAAAACCATCAAAATCCATATATTAGCCATATAGCACATATCTTCAAAACCACACCTCTTACAATATTATTTAAACCTCAGACATTCATTACATAAAACAATGTCATCCCACTTCAAACTCGCAGCTATAAATAATTGAAACCACAAAGATGAGGTTGAAGGACAGTGAAGCGCAAATGATTCATACTGCTGCACTATTTGACATAACACACCAATGAATGGAAAGGTAGCAATGAAAGGCTGCCTTCTGTGAACCATATCTCTAGATTAAGCTTCCATTAGAAATTATCCAAGCTAACAATAGGTTGGGGGAAAGGTAATTTTTCTTCACCTAAGGTACTTTCCTCGTACAAGCGAGGGTATGAGTAAAGAAAGAGTACTTTTCCATAAGGTACTGTACAAAAATTTCAGTAGAAAAAAACTTCAAAAGATTCCAGCCACCAAATTCTCGTATCTAGTTTACCCGAAACTATTAGAGCAGGTCAAATATGGCAGCGCTGCAGTGATCCCCATCCCGTTTAGATTTCTTTCTCCACTGCCCACCCGAAAATGATAGCAAGAAACAAAACGGGCACTTACTTTAACCTCTTACCACAATAGTAGTATCCCAGCTATTTGATCCAGTCTGTACCTACTCCTACTTACAGCACACCAGAGAGATGTGTTCTTTGATTGGAATATCCACAGCCATTAACCTAAAATAGTTTCATTTCTCCTCACCAGATTGCGCACCACTAGCCAATTCCCCTATTTAGTTAGCTTGCTCCCCTACATCCCACCTTACAGATGATCATTTTTACTTTCTGCTACCTAGTGTCACATAAAGTCACTTTACTCCTTCCGGACTTCTTGTGACATCATCAGGGAAAATGGGTAAGATAATGGTGTATCATAGTACAGATCACCCTCAATAAGCTACTCAGGTCATCTTCTATCCCCAATAGACAAAATAGAGCATCAGCCACAATCGCAAATGACTGATTTCCCTGAAATGAGATATGTCTAACCTGTTTGTCCCTTGACGTAGTGAAAACTTACCAATCCACATACGCATGCTTCTCATACAAATCCCTGTTCTTTCTTCTTCTACACCTCTTTCACACCTCATTTGGCTATTAGGGATGCATCTAGAGTTTGTCTCGCCTTCACAGAATCTCCCCAAACTTGAAAAGCTTTTTGTGCAAGATTAGCCAAATTATATGGTCTTCGAACACTACCTGAACAGACTACCTTTTACAGAAAAAGATGAACATATGTCCAGTAGAGTGGCATGCTTATTATCCCATTCCTTAAGCTCTTCAAGCACTTTCAGCATATCCCTCCGATCCCAAAAAATGATAATATACACAACCAATAAAACCATCAAGACCAGAAAAGTTTGTCTCTCCATTCCTTGTTTCCTCCTCACAAGATCTTCCTAACCAACAAGCCCTCTTCTCCCTAAACCTGTTCCAAACCCATCCCTTCAGATCTTAGCCTCACCACTCCTCCACTAGTAAAACCAAGATTATATGCATTCTGAATTCCCTATACAGTAACTCTGTATCATCTCTAAATGCATATTAACCGTTTCTAATCACAATGCTATTAGACTCCTTTCTTCCACTACTTGATTTACAAATGTAACTTTCGCTCGTACCAATTTTTCATCTCTTCACTTACGAATTTGCTAAATTTAAAAATTTGACTAAAGAAACATAATTGGTTATTTGGAAACTAGAATTGCAAAATGGAGTACCTTTCTCCTCCTCTCCTTCATGGTAAGTGTGGTGCTCATCATACTTTCCATACTTAAAATCCTCCTGAAATAAACCACAAACACAACCATCAATATCACAACAACAAACTTCACAAGATTTCATAAAAAACACAAAAGAAAAAAAAAAGTATTTTGATACGTACAGCAGAGACACTGTTGGTCGCCCAACGATCAGTGGGGTCTTCATTGAGATCAGGCTCGATCTCTGCGAACCCAGCAGCGTTCAACCGGGTGAAACTTGTCTTAGACAAGTAGTTTATTCCGAGCAATGATGATTTGGTGGGGCTGTAAACGTGAGGTGAGGAAACCTTAACTCTAGCTTTCGATAGCTTAGAGGTGAGTTTGGATGGTTTGGGAGAGACAACTGCGAGTGGTGAAGAGCAGACTGCCATTTTCTGGATTATCTTCTTCGCTTTCAGCCGTTGTGTTAGAGAGGGAGGTTATAAATTTATACTCACCCGCACTGTCTCCCACTCATCGGTCCAAAATACTGTCCCACCTTAAGGCATCTCGAGTGATTATAGCATTTCCCTCTACCGTTATAGAAAACGAGCGCGCGTTTTGGCTAAGCTAGAGCCAATCTCAAATCTCTCTATGCCACCCATGTTGTACTACTAGAGCAAAGCAAGTTAAGCAACCGATGTTGTAATTTGTAGAACAATGAAAGTAATCGATACTCATTGCTAGCGAGGTGTATGTTTGAATACATATAGTAGTGATGACTCGTGTTTGTTATTCGGAGACTCATGTTTTTTTCTAGTACGTGAAAAATTATTTGGAGACTCGTATTATTCGGAGACTCATGTTTTTATTTGGAAGTCTCTCTTCACACCTCACAACTATTGCAAATTGGGTTTAGGCATAATGTCAACCAGGGTTGAGGTATAATGTCCCTCAATTGTATTCAATTGTCTCAGAAATTAGGGTTAGGGCTTTGCCTACACAGGAGAAGATTCACTAAGTTCAAAACTGCTGGAATCGCTGAGATTGAACCTGATCTCAACCAAGAGTGTTGCATTGTATGATCATTGATCATGGTAACTGACTTATCGATTATTGATAAGGACCTCCTTAGCCAAGAAAGTTTGTATGTGTGTGTGTGTATATATATATATACAGATTTTTTAAGGTGCGGATGTCCGCATTTATTCTTACGGTACAAATTTCCACTTTACACTCACTTTTCAATCGAATTTTCACATTTCCACTATCTAGTCTTTAGATACTAATGTATAACTTTGCAAAATTTCAGCCAATTTGGTTATCATTAAGGCACTCAAACTCGATTAAACCAATGGATAAACATAATTCTGTCGAACTTGAACCGTTCATGTTTATAACATAAAAACGCAGTTTTGAGTGCATGATAACGTGATAAAGGATAAAGTGTAGAAACAAAGATAACAAGAGAATCATCATCTTATTCATTGATATGAGCCATTTATATAGCGAATTACAAAATACCAATATGGTAATGATAAGAAATACATAATCATATATCAATTACATATCCTGATAACATAATGTCAAAACACACATATGGAATATCCTATAACAATAGATGTGTAATTTTACTTTAATTTACATAAATCTCCGGGTTTGTCTTCGCAACCCGACCCGTTATCCTTATTTCTGCGTTTCAAAGGATCATCTCAAACTAAACTGGAGTTTGCTTATCTTCTTGAGTGTAGTTACATACCCACAAAACTCAAAGGTACCACCATATATCACCATTCAGAATTACAAAAACACATCCGATTCTTTTAAAATAATGGATGCAGCATAAACATATACCTGAATTAATAAGATATAAAACATTGGTTGTTGAAAGTTGAAAGTTGGAAAAATACAACAGTATTCTGCACTGGAACACAAACTTAAGGTAAATAAGCATCTAGATCAACAGGATTCTCTAGCCTTCACTAAAAATTTGGAGTAAACCAACTGAGTCGAGATCGTACTGACACATGAACGCTAGGGAAAGATCGCTTAATTTTCCGCCCATCGAAGCTGAATACACCAATCTCTCTACTTGTAAATGTTCTCAGATGTAACGTCAAGGTATTATTAGTTGCAAAGTAAATGCAATTTCCTTTTAGGTTGTTGATATCTGTTGCAGGAAGGGACAATACACCTGCAGTTGACAAGAACAATAGTTGATCCCCCAAGCGTCTTACACCAGCAATCTTTTTCTTCTCTGGGTGAAGCTTGTATACAATAAAATCACTTGTCCTTAAATAAAAAAGGCCACGGTCATCTTCAACAACAGTATCGATTTTTGAGCTAATATCATTCACTTCTTCTCCTCCATCCTCATTACCTTCCATGTTGTCTTCCTCATTAGCACCTTCATGGTTATCGTCCTCATGGTTGTTGTCGTACCATTTTGCAAATTTGTCTTGAACTTGATGGACCAATAATATTTCATCATCGGTAGTTGACTCTACCAAATGTGAGTTTACTGTCCCTTTTAAGTGGACTACATAGTCATCATATTCTTCAAAGCTGTCATCATTTGTTGGTACTTTGTCATAGACCAGATTCATTTCAACTGCATGATCTCCAAATTTCAAGTTGCGAGGACCTGAAATGACACCATTCTTATTATGACTAATAACCAAGGCATATAGCTTGCCAGAAGAGAACAATACATCTGTAATCCACTCGTTTGCATCTAACACCTCCAAGATAGTCCACTTTCTGTCTTCCGGTTTATACAAACACAGTCTATCAGTGTCTCCAAAAGCTGCTGCAACCATAAACTGATCTGAAGTGATATCTGAGGTAGATATCACAACGCTATAGCAGAAAGCAGAAGCACCATAGCGTTTCCATGTAGTTGTTTCTATAAAACTGAAAGATGGCGTCGTGCTTAAAGGTGGAAGTTGGTGTTGGGCTCCTGATATTCACAAGAAACATAGTATAATCCATATCCTTTTCCATGATCATGATCATCCAACCTTTTTATGATCCTTGAAACCACCCTCCTTGAACCGGTTCAGGCAGCTCCAACCGGCCAAGTTTGCCTTCAGAAAGCTCGAAATAGCTCAAGTGGTTAGGGGAAGATTGAGGGAGTAATAACTAGGGGAGTTGAGGAGCACTAGGGATGTATAGTCGCGTAGAAACTGAGCTCCAAGGCTTGCAAACAATGCTTAATCGTATATGATCACGAACGCTCAGGTGAGACACAATCATCTCCATAATATCATCAGGTAATGTCTCCCAGAGGGGTTTGTGATGTAGTCTTTTGATCACCACATTACCAAACACTAAGCAACCGCAAATGACTAGAGTCTCAGTAATCACCTCCATCTTGCCAAAGTCACTAATCAATGAGGAAATAAAAGAAATCATTTTACTCTGCTATGTCTGTCTCTTCTAGCTAGCTCATTATGTATGATGGATCCTCAACTTCTTAGCTTCTTAGCTCTGTATTAGCAATAGGACAACGTTTTCGTTTTCCCAATAGCAATAGGACAACGTTTTGATTTTCCCAATAGCAATAGGACAACGTTTTCCATTTTTCCCAATAGCATTAGGAAAACCATAATCAGAAAACCAAATCCAAATTGCGCTTCTAACCAAAGATAGGAAGCAACCTCACGGAGGATCAGGAGATAAGATCGAGAAGGGTTTTGGCGAAGTTTGTAAACCAAGCAGAGTAATGGTGGTGGTGTTGTTCATGAAGTTGGGTTGAAGAAACATGGTTTTGAGGAAAAGGGGTTGAATTAGGTGGGAATGGCGTGGTGAAGAAAGTGCACACCAAGTGTTCGAGAAAATGGTTGAGTTAGGGTGGTGGCGTGGTGGTTGCATTATGGCGATGTTAACGGCGTTAGAGGAAGTTGAGTACTTGGACAAGGCGCTCAAGCCATGGGAGGAGACGCTTGGTAACAACCAAGCTAGCTAAGGAGATGCGTGGAGCAGAAGAGTTTGAACATTTTCCAGTCGTTTAAGAGCGCTACACCCTTGTTATCGTTAGGGAAGATGAAAATTGAGTTGGAACATAGTTAGGTTAAAAGGTTCAATCTTGTTTGTTTTAAGAGAAAGAAATAGTGCAAGACCTTGAGACAAACAAGCCGAAAGTGTTTATACAGTCCATGATTATTTTGGAGCTCGGGTTACCTTTCTAGTTACAGCTAGATGTTGAGTTATCCGGTCACAATAATATCATTTTCTTATGTAGTTGCTTTCAGATTTGAAGTAAAGTTCCAAGTGACTGAAAAATCAAGGATAAGAACTTGTATATGTATCTGTAGCTCTACCTCTTTCTCCTCTGTTCAATCCGACCACAGGCTATCATGGTTCCAAATTTTGAGAAAACTGGATCTTCGTTTTTATTAATGTCTGAATTGACTGCGCACAATATATAATGTCTGATTTACTGAATTACGTGGTTCTTACTTATTGATTTCATATATCAGTAAGCTAAGGAATTGACAATGAACTCGTTACCTTGATATTTTTTGTATATCCTGTTTAAATTTGTGCTGATATATCTTGGATTGGGAACTTCGTTCATGCATTGCCAACCAGTACTCTTTTATTCTTTGTATTGTCATAGAGCAAAATACTAGAGTTTCGAGGCATTAGTGACCTCGGTGAGAGTGGCTGAGTGGAGGACAATTTGCAGCTAGATGTTGAGAACATTAAACCACAATAATATCTTTTTCATATGCAGTTGCTTTCAGATGTTAAGTAGTCTCAAGTGAATGAAACATTAAGGCTAAGAACTTGTACATAGTAAGCAGTCTTAAGTGATTGAAACATTAAGGCTAAGAAATTGTACATGTAACTTTAGCACTACCTCTTTCTCCTCTGTTCAATCTAGCTCTACTTCTGTTGAATTGTACCACATGCTACCAAGAGTATTTCCATCAGAATCAAAAGGATTCGCAGAGCTGGACTCAGGCTGAAGCTGGAAGCATCAAAAGACTCAAATCAAATACACATAACAATCCATAACAATATAGCCATTCATAACAATTCTAAGATCCTGATTACCACAAACTGGAAAACCCTTACTTAGTAATGGTTTTTTTCCTTATTAATACCAGCTCATTCTAAACACTGGGGGAAAGAGCAATAAACACAGATAATAACAAAGATCGAATGAAGTTATAGTAAAGTAAAATACTATCAACAAGTTCATTTGCTCCAAATTCGTCACGAGCCATTCAAGCAAATGTTCAAAAATGATTTAGCAACAGTGATAGTGGCGATGATCAATCATTTAGTCTCAGAACACAAACTTTCCGCATAAGTATGTTTTCTCTCTTTCACTTCGATTTTAGTTTAGCACAAATTGAGAATTACAAACTTTAACAATAAAGAAATAATAGCCAAGAGTGATGAGGACGATCACACACACCTTTGCTGTAATTGAATAGAAACCATTGTCCAGTGACTGCTGAGCGAAGTTAAGCCATTCCAGATGCAGCACCTTTAGCCATTGTTGAGCTGTAGACTTGAGATCTCGCAAAAGCAAAGCCTCATATCTCAAAGCCAAGCAACTCTGCAAAACACAAACCGGATCCACAAGCAATACCTAATCAGATCCACAAAATGGTGTAAAGGCTTTTCATTGCCAATAATGTAAATGCTTCCCTAAGGCAAGATGCAATTCAAATTTATTTAGACGAATCGAACATGTGAATTTTTTTGAAAGAGACATGCATTACCAGCATATCCTCCAAACGCAGCCCTAAACGCCTTCAGCTCATGCACCTCTTGAAGCAACTAGTACAAACACAATAGTACATAGGTAAGTGGTTGCAAGTAAAACTGAAACCTACAGCACTAACTAATATAATATTTACCTCAGCAATGACCCACGGATAGAACATGGAACGATAGCATGGATAGTATCCCGGGTATTGATTACAAGGAAGAGTATAGGTCTCAGCTTTCCTTCTTGCTCCCATTTTCATATCATAGACCTGAAAACAAATTACACAAGCAGAAGCACAATGTTCTAAGATATACAAGCCAAAGCACAATGTCTACTTAAACAACCAAAAACCATCTAATATAAACCAAACCATCTTTACCTCAGAAATAAGTGCTTCGAACCACTGAGGTTCTTGGAAGGGTCCTCGAAAATCTGTTTCCCTCATCAGTGGTTGACCTCGAGATATTGCCAATGGTGCTAGCAGAAATAGCAGCTTTCCTGTTTGTTCACAGTCAAGCTCAAACTTAAAATGCAGTGAGTTGATGTAGTAGTTCTCAGCAATGATTGGTTTATACTGGCTTTCAAGAAGTGGTGAGCACTCTAGCCGAACACACACCCGAACCTTAAAGCAGAAAACTGGAACATATCAGTAAAGCCTTCTCTAAACAACACACAGTCCATTTACATGAAATACTAACTCAGAAAATAGAGATGGTTTTTTTCCTTCTTCGTTTCTTCTCTCTTCGATTCTATTTAGAGATGGTTTGGGCCGCCCAATGCTTGGAAAGGGTTTGGGCTGTCCAATGATTGGGCCGGATTTGGGCCGCCTAAATACGTGTTCTGTTTTCTGTGAAAATCGACAGGGTCTTGAGGCTACAAGCAGGACACAAATACTGTTTGTTGGGCAAGCTTTCATCGGAGGTGGGATGGAACCACTATGACACTATCAGGGTAAGAATTGTTCAGATGCTTTAGTCTTTACTCTTTAGTATATCTAATTTATGTTCATTATCTTTAGAAATTATAGTTATTTAAATTATGTTAAGAGTAATGGTCTTTTTTACTCCAGTCATATTGTTCAATTCGTTTGACATTGTGTTTATGAATTGTTGTGTAATGCTTGTGTTATGAACTTATGATGTGCATAATTCTTCCAAAAAAGAGGAAGTATAGATTTAGACTAGTAGGTAGCAAGATATGGAACCATGATTGGACATCTAAAGTACATATGGAAAAATCTAAAGTCCACATGGAACCATCTATGATATCCTAATATAAAAAAAAAACATTGCTCTATACAGAATAGACGCCGCGTAGAATACTATCAATCTGCTAAATGATTCTCAAAATCAATTTAGAAACTATACTAATGAATACATATTAATTTAATAAACAAATATATGTATATATGTATATATATACACAAATTTTCTTAGGTGCGGATGTCCGCATTTATTCTTACAGATGTTCACATTTATTCTTACGGTGCGGATTTCCACTTTACACTCACTTTTTAATCGAATTTTCACATCTTCAACGTTTAGTCTTTATATACTAATGTATATATCATCTCTGCAAAATTTTAGCCAATTTGGTTATCATTAAGGCACTTAAACTCGATTAAACCAGTGGATGAACATAATTCTGTCAAAGTTGAACCGTTCATGTTTATAACAGAAAAACGCAGTTTTGAGTGTCTTAACGATAACCAAATTGGTTGAAATTTTACAAAGATGATCTATACATTAGTATTTAAATACTAGACGGTGGAGACGTGAAAATTCGATTGAAAAATGAGTGTAAAGATCACACCGTAAAAATAAATGCGGACGTCCGCAGCTGAGAAGCTCTGTATATATATATATATATATATATATATATATATATATATATATATATTCTGTCAGGAACCATCCTGAATTTCATCCTGAAACCCGAAATATATCTTGCGGGGTCCACCTCCAAGAAAAATTTACAAAAAATTCGACATAATCTACCTTCAAAATGGACAACCCTTAAACTTTAGATAAACACTTATATTATCGATCATCCATTCTCAACCCTTACTTTACTCTATTATCACTAATATATATTTATATAAGCTTTCTAGATATTTAGAGTGCATCTACTATTAATAAAGCCAGAAATGAATGAAGATGGTTAAATTTTTGAAGTTCCTAAAACACCCAAACTTATATCAATTCTACAATAAACGCTAAATACATAAACCATGGGCAAGAAGGTAATCTACTGACCGTTACCCTTCCCCCTCTTTTAAAACTGATTCTCTTCCTTTTTTAAAACAAAATTGCAGTATTAGTCATAAATATAATTTTAATCCTATACTTAAAACGGAAGCCCAAGTTAAAAAGTCAAAGTAGACAAACAAAACTAAAAAGGTCCCCTTAGCTTCGCCGTACTCTTCTGTTTCGTCTCTCTCTGTTCTCTTTCTGGGAAGGGATAAGCGGAGGAAACGAAACACAGAATGAAAAATCCAATCCCAGGTCCAAATCCTTACTTCTCTTTCGACGTTCTACTGAAAAATGATGCTTTCCAACAGTAGAGAACCTGAGCTACTGATTGGGTTTATTTTGTCGCTTGTTGATTTAGTTCGGAATCCAGGAGATGAAGCTTCCTGTCAGTATATGCTGATGAATGGTAATTGATAACGATTCTTTCCTGATAATTGCTTTGTATGATATATGATATTAGCCTTGTTTACAAGATACGTTGTGTATCTATGTCTCGACTGTTTATCCTAAAGTTTGTTCCTCAATTTCTGAGTATTAGTGCTTCTATTTGTTGACTACGATATCTGAGATGTAGTAAAGTTCATCTTCCAATGGTTTCAGGGAATATGTTGGTAATGTGTGTCTACAATTTCTAATTATTCTGATCATTGGTTTTTATGATATATGATGCTAGCTTTATATATTAGAAAAATAGAAAGTGTGTCTATGTCTCTAGTGATGAGCAGTAGAGTTTGTATTCTGAGCTTTAGTCCTTCTGGAGTTTGCACTCTTTGTAATCGACATTAACAGGTCTTGTACATTTTGGTTTAGTTTCTATGAGTACTAGGACAAAGAGATCTCTTCTCTAGATGGAAAACTTATTGGGAATTTGACTGTGCTGCACAGTGGAGAGACACAAGCTGTTAGAGGAATTGAAAAGCATTTGAGTGTTGACCAAGTTGTGTGGGTGCCAGCAGTTAGAGGATCACATCACTGTTTGGTTTTTGTTGGGTGGTCAGCAGATACGAGGAAGCTTGGCCTTAAGTACTGTTAGAACAGGCCCTGTGCTTTGTATACGGTTAAGGCACCACCGTATGTATCAGAAGCTGATGACAAAAAATCAAGTGAGTTGCTTTCTGAATGCTTATGCCCAAACCCTTCTGCATGTAACTTGTTTTAAGATTTATTGTCCACAGACATATGATATACTTGTTGAATTCCTCAACAGTTCCAGAGATAATTCAGTTGAAGATTTTCCTGTGGTAAAGCTAACTCAAAGCGTAAGTAGTGCCTACCATACACTGATATCTTACGCTGAGTTTCTTTTTTGGTTTCTGAGAATCTTCTTTTGGTACTTGGAAAATATTTCTCTACCGGAATACAATTTTGCTACATCATGATTTATCTTGAATTGCTAGTCCTGATAGAAATGGAAGCTTTTTATTCTGTCATTTCTTTGCTTCTTTCACTTTTGTAACTGTAGTTAGGTTAACATAAAACGCCATTCAGGAAAAGCAGAATGGCAATTGTGATCATTGTTTCAGTTGTTACCTACTATATATATAGCTGATTGTCTCAATCATTATCTACTTGGTAGCTGCTTGTAAGATGATTAGTGTAACTTGTCCAGTCCAGATGGAAAACTGCTGTTGTTTTTATCTTCGAGAAGTGCTGTGGAGTCTGGGGCACATTCTGCAACAGATTCTCTGCATAGAATCGATTGGCTGATAGATGGAGTGCCATGCTCATCTGCTAAATTTTTTAATGTGGTGAGATATTCATCTATCATCTATTTAATTTGAGTGATCAATTTATTGGGTTGTTTTAAGCCACTAACTTTCATGCAATTCTTGGCTTAACTTGTTGTGCCTGTAAATTATGAAAAAAGATCTATTTATCATCATGTGCATGTATGCTCTTTTAATTCCTTGTAGTGGTGCGAACTTTTACAACCTAACATTCAAGAATTCTTGGATTGAAATTCATGAATGTGAAATAGGAATACGTAGTAGGTTACATTATTACTGAATACCAGTGGTATGCTGGACAAGAATTTGCTGGGTTTCTACAACAATGATATGCTGTGTTGAAACTTGGAGCTTGATGTTGTTATGATGCATATTTATGGCATAGCTAACCTGCCATTAATGCTTCCAATACTCATGGAAAAGGAAAATGGGATGCCAATTCACTCCCCTTAAGTTTATGCACTGGGGGAGCAACTTTAGGTCGCATCCACCGTAGTTGTATATGAACCTAGCTCCTTTAAATGATAGGTTTTAGTTTCATGAACTTGATATCAGACCAGAAATTCTTTTGATGATTTAAAAGCAGGTCACATGAGTTAATTTACTCTATCTCCCTGCCTTCCTCTGTATTACCCTAAAATTACACTGCATCTGAAGATTCCTGTTGTATGTGTGCGGATGATGGTTGCTTCCCTGGACTTTACTGTTCAAGTTTCCTTAGTAATCTATGGTTGTCTGATGGATGCACTGTGGTCATATCTTCCTTCTGGGGTAGCAGTCAAGTATTATTTTCTGTCAATGTGTTGAGGTATAATCATCGATTATATAAGTCTCTTGGATTCTACACATAATTAACCTGTCATGTTTATCTGATATTGCAGCGGAGAAGTACTACATATCAGCTCTACTAATTCAAACTTTTCATGGAATGCTCTTTCATTGGATGGGGACAACATTATTGCTCGTAACATCAAAACCCTATTTTTGCAGCCAAGTAGGCAGACAATTTTGTACAATTATAATAAGATCTCCACTTCTTGTTGGATCTTTGAAGTGTCTAGCAGTCTAGTAGATGTACCACACATCAAGTACGGTTATCTTGTTGATAGAGAGAGGAAAAGCACTGCATGGAATTGGTTAGATGTACCAAGCCCCACAAATGAATGTTCGGAGAATGTATATCAATTTGCTTTCTGAATGTTATATAATTAATTTCTACCTGGCAATGAAGTATATTACCATTGTTTGACTTCTATTTCCTAAACTCTGAAATTCTTCTCTACAGGATGTGAATAATATACTGGTGGTTATTGATCATGTCATTGACATGTGGGGCTCGCTTGTCCATCCAAAATGGCTGTTCTTGGTGGTTCTCATGGTGGCTTTTTTACAACTCACTTGAATGGTCAGGTTTGTAACTTTCACAAAGTAGGATTATCTGTTCATTCAGAACGAAGACAGAAACCATCTTCGTGTATACAATTTATTTTCTTGTCATTATGCATTTCAAGTTATGGATACCAGTAGTTTGTGATTATATATACAAATATCTAATTTCACTTATCGGATGCTTCTGTTTGGGATTGGATTCTTGGGCTTCTCATTCGCTTCCAGCTTTTTAACATATGTGCACCAGGATCAAATGCTTTAGAAAGTGATATCGCATTGAAATTTGATAACCTTGTACCTGAAACATGCAGGCACCGGAGAAGTTTTGTGCGGCAGCTACAAGGAATCCTGCATGCAACCTGGCATTGATGGTTGGCACAACAGACATCCCTGATTGGTGCTATGTGGAGGCCTATGGAACTGACGGCAAAAATAGATATACAGAAGCACCTTCATCGGAGCATCTGGCTATCTTTCATAGCAAGTCTCCTATTTCACATATTTCAAAGGTAGGGCTAGTTTATGCTTCTTCTACTGTATAGTGAGCTGGCTCCAGATTTTGATGCTTAAATAAGACAGTCAGTGGAATAGAAGGTAGATCTAGAGAAACGTTTTAAACCAAACAGAATTGATATAACAGTTGTCGCCACATTACTTTGTGTCGGTAATTCCTTAATTGAGGTACATTACGAAGTGCTTGGATATATACTTGTATTGGCTGCCTAGCAGTAGAAAGTGATTGAGGTTCAAATTCAAAAACAGTTGGAATGTATGAATCTTATACTTCCTTTGTTTCCTAGTTGTGTGGAAGCTATGATATATAACGAATGCTCTTATACTCGTGTGAAGAAAAGTAATGTGGACCTTGATAATTTGCAGTATGCTCGGGCATTAAAAGAAAATGGAGTTGCTGTGGAAGTCATTGTGTTCCCTAAAGACAACCATCCAATTGACAGGTAAAGACATTAGTAAAAACTATGTGCAAGGTTGGATTTTCATCTCACTCGGATTCCTGTTTGCAGGCCGCAATCTGACTTTGAGAGCTTTCTACATACTGGTGTGTGGTTCAAGAGATATTTGTTCTAAAGGAGCTTCTCAATGTTGCTGTTGTCATGCAAATACTGATGCATCATGAAGGACCTATTTATCAAAGTTACATTCAATATGAACAATCCACATACAGATTCAGAGGACGGCATTGTAAATTTGAACCTTTGGTGGTTTAGCAAGATAGTATGCCTCTAATTATTTATTGTATATTAAGTACCAAAGCATAATTCTTCATCCTCACCAAATAAGCCAAGAACCTCATCTTCTGGCTAAAAGAAACCCCATGCAGAAACACAAATGACTAGTCCTCATAGATAACAAACTAAAAGCTACTAACATGTGCTAAACGCCAATTAAACATGTACGACAATTGATTTCCGATGGCATTGACTTTGCTGAAGCACCGGTCAATTCACGGTGGCGGCCGTTGGACCAGGCACGTGGATGTTACAAAGAAAGAATGCATGCTATGCTTCACTGTATGTGATGAAAATTCATAAGGATGATGAAGACAGTTACATAAGAAATCTCACTAGTTGTGTAAAATAGTACCACAATCATTTAGATAATCTTAGACAAAGGCAACATGTCAAACAAATTGCTGTCACATGGACAACTGCGTGTTATAATTGAACAAAAAGTAGTTGGCAGGAAGAAAAACTGAGAGCAATGACTTATGGAATTCTGGGGATAAGGACTCAAAGCTAACACAACTTTCAAGTTTGGAAGCATTGTCAATGGCCAAACTAAGAAGCATTGTCTTCCTCTTTTTCTCGTGTTTCTGCATGCATTCTCTTTCTTCTTCTCATGCACAAACACATAATGCTACGCTAAAGCAAGGCCAACAGCTAAGCGATCAGGATGGCGATTATCTTGTTTCCGAAAATGGTTTGTTCAAGTTAGGCTTCTTTAGTCCAGGCAACTCAAGCATTTTCGGTGCTACAAGTAACCGTTACATGGGAGTATGGTACTACAAACTACCAAATGAACCAGATGCAGTGTGGGTAGCCAATCCAGAAACTCCGATCATTGATACATCAGGGGTATTTGCATTAGCTAGTGATGCAACATTGAAGCTCATTCATGGTGGAGGCCAAGTATCTGTCTCAGATCTTAATAAAACAGTTTCTGGTAATGTGACTCTCTCCTTATTAGATACTGGAAATTTGGTCTTGCGAGAAGTACAAGCTACTAATGCAACAGCAGGAAATGTTATATGGGAAAGCTTTGACCATCCAACCAACACATTGTTACCTGGAATGAAATTGGGCATGAATGTCAAGGCTGGACAGAATTGGACTATTTCTTCCTGGTTCAGCAATCAAATACCTGCACCAGGTGCTTTCAGGCTTGGCATTGATCCTGGTAGCACTAACCAATTGATCATCTGGCGACGAGATGAAGTATACTGGAGCAGTGGGGTCTGGGAAAATGGATCTTTTCAAAATGCTCCTGAAATGACAAGAAGGGTTGATCTGTTTGAGTTTACTTTTGTTTCAAACAAGGAAGATAAGTACTTTTCTTATACAGCTAAAAACAGGTCTACTATCTCAAGGTGGGAACTGAATGCTTGGGGCCAAATCATGCAGTACATTTTAACTGTCAACGGTACTACATGGGAGACAACAGAAGCTAGTGCATGCACATTCAACTTGAATAATCCTGGAGCCCTGTGCATACAGGAGAAGCCCTCAGAATGCAGGAATGACTCGGATGGACTTGTACCAGTAAGAGGCTATTTTGATGGAACCGAAATTTTAAATCATGATAACAATACTAACATGACCATCAGTGACTGCCATGCCACTTGTTGGAGTGACTGCTCCTGCATTGGTTTCAAAAGTATTTATTCCAATGGGACTGGGTGTGTGTTTATGAGTGGAGCAGCGAGATTTGTCGCCAATGATTACTTTGATGCTACTTATGTCCTTAACTTATTTAATAATAGCAAAGGTATGCATATATAGCTACTGTGTTTATCTGAAGCACTTTACAATTGTCATTCTTCCTTTGCATTGTGCACTGATTTAGCCCTATGCTTTTTTGAATTATTTCTTTTACACTAGAGAGATGTACTTAACTGATAAACTAAGAAAGTTGAGGGCAATGGAGGGTTTCTGTTACCTGATTGATCAGCTCTCAACCACTTCAAGTACTTGACTAATATCGTTTTTACCTGCAGAAGGAAGCAAAACGAGCGATTTAACAGAAGATATAAAGAAAAAATGGTGGATATGGTGCATCATAGGTCCTATATTTTTCATGGCATTGCTAGTATGTTACTTATGCTACATAAAGAAGATAAAGCTCAGACTCATGAAACACACTGGTAAGTAGAAACCGTATATGATCTTCATGGCAATTTTCTGATGAATTGGACGCAGCTAACTATTTAGATAAATGGGATATAGGCCAGGAACAAGGATTAGAAGAGTTGAGATCTCAATTTACCAGATTCGGCCACATGTTCAAGCTCAAAATAGGTGAAAGAATAGGACAGAACTTTCGGATGTTTAATTTTTCAGAAGTAGTGGCTGCAACAGATAACTTCTCATCTGCCAGCAAGCTAGGACAGGGTGGTTTTGGACCTGTTTACAAGGTATAAATATATATAGTCCTTTCTTCTTCCATTTGGCTGGAAAGGCAAATCCAAGATAATTAAACAGTATATGGCAATCTGAATATTAGCACCTGAAACTAATATCATGCGCAACTACAGGGGGTATTACCAGATGGGGAACAGGTAGGGGTAAAGAGACTTGCCAGAAGTTCAGGACAAGGACTAGAAGAATTCATGAATGAGATTACACTAATAGCTGAGCTTCAACATAGTAATCTTGTTAGGCTGTTGGGTTGTTGCATTCAAGGAGAAGAAAAGATTCTGATGTACGAATTTATGGCGAATAAGAGCTTGGATGCGTTCCTATTTGGTTTGTCCACAATTTCTTTCATATACAGAAACTCCCCTCTTCCCCCTTCATATGTAATTTTTTTCATTGGTGTCTTGTGTTTGATTTAGGTTTTGACCACTATTAGCATGTTATGAACTTTTTTTATTGCAGACTCCACTAGAAGGAAGCAATTGGACTGGCATAGACGGGTAAGCATCATCGAAGGAATTGCACAAGGACTTCTCTATCTTCATAAGCTTTCTAGAGTTAGAGTCATACACAGAGATCTGAAAGCTAGTAACATTCTACTTGATGAAAATATGAACCCTAAGATCTCAGACTTTGGAATGGCCAGGATTTTCGGACAGAATGAATCTATGGCAAATACAGTTAGAGTTGTTGGAACATAGTAAGTAAAAGAAAATTTTCACTCTTAGAACAACTCCATGACACATATATACTGATTTACATATACAAAGTTTTCTGAATAGTCATCTTACGAAGCTTAATATAATGATTTATGCAGCGGTTACATGTCTCCAGAGTATGCCATGATGGGCGTTTTCTCTGAAAAGTCTGATGTTTATAGTTTTGGAGTTCTACTGTTGGAGATTATAAGTGGCAAAAAGAACACTAATTTTCTTTCATCTACTGGTCTCTGCCTTATCGAACTTGTAAGTTATTTTGATAAATCAAACTTTCCAGTCAATTTCTACTAGAGCAGAAAAACTCAAGTACTTGCATCACAAACTAATGTTGCAGGCCTGGGAATTGTGGAAACAAGGACATACTCTGGAGATAAAGGACACATCACTTGATTCAGGGTCTAAAGAGGAAGTTTTAAAATTTATTCAGGTAGGTCTCCTATGTGTTCAAGAGCATGCAGAGGATAGAGCTAACATGTCAGAAGTAATATCAATGCTTACAAGTGATGTCACACATTTGCCTGATCCAAAGCAACCTGCATACACAATTTCAAGAAGTGAAGCTGGGTCAACTAAATTACCTGCAGATACAAGTTTGAATACGGCTTCAGTAAATTATGAATCCATGACTGTGATGGATGGTAGATAAGTACGCTACTTAATGCTTGTAGAGACTGCTGCGACAAAATAATAGGTGTCCTTTCATTTGATAAGTTTTGATCCCCATCAGTTTTCTGGACCAGAGACAATGCAGCCAAAATAACTGTTACAGTAATAAAAGAATTTGGTTATCGCATTTGTTATAATTCTGAGCAAACTCAACTACAGAGAAGGCACCAAACTCATGGATCTTGAGCATCCATCCTTATAACTTAAAAAGTGTGGTGGCCATTTTCTAATTTTATTTTGTATTAGAGATTGATGTGGTTGTCTTGATAAGAGGCTAACATAATCAAGAAAGGAAATCAACAAGAAGTTCACAGCAACAAGAAGCAAAACGAAAACTAAAAACAGGAAGAAAAAACTGAAAAGGAAGATTAAACATAAATGAAAACCATAAGAGCTCAAACCACAGCAGCCTTCTGGTCTAGACTAATAGAGGAGAAAGTATGCAACCAATACTGACTCCCACAAATCCAGAATATAACTTTCTCCTAACGATACATCCAAGTTACAGTTCACCCGAACACCATTGTAGTTCTCAAAGATAAATCCAGTCCTTTCCATTTCCAAGTTTTACCCAAGTTACAGTCACAACACTGGACTGGTTATCATCTGTTCCCTATAACCGTACCAGGGAATACTTAGCAAGTTACATTTAACAGAACAAAATCCCATAGTCAAGATCTTATGTAATTCAAGAGAAATGTCATTTTACCACATACTGAGGTGTTAAACAGTAAGTTGCTAAATACGAGCCACTAATAAAGTGCAAAGCCTGATTTTTCACATCTAGGCTCGTTCTGATTTTTCACATCTACAGCCATTAAACTTGAGAACAGTAAACTATCTATGATATCCCAACTCTAAGGCCATGAGTAAGATTGCTCTAACCAGAGTTGGTGTCCCGCAAAATAGAATCAAAACCAATTCAGAAAATACCAGTCCTCTGCTTATCATATCTTTTAGTACTGTATCAGCCTCACTGGGAGCAGAGCTGATCCATCAGACGGTTTGTAGTTAACCAACCAAGGAGGCGAGCGATGATGACGTTGCAAGTGCGCTGGTCAGGGAGTGGTGTGTTGTCTATGCTTATTTGGTCAGAGGTGGAGAAGGTTAGGGTTTTGGTTGAGGAGGGAAGAGTTGTGAGTGCTTGCATGGTTTTGGTATTAGGATGTTTGAATAAGACTAGCCCGTTGTTGATCGAACCAGGCCAAATGCGCCCTCCAGGGAAATGCTATAATCACTCGCCGTGCACAACAGTTTAGACAAGGCCACGTTACAGTTTGCCACGTACTAGAAAGATTCTTTTCTCTTTTTGGTCAGTACTAAAAGACTCTATGACTATCAGTTGATTTTGTTCTCAGTTGCTCCCAGACTCATAACCTCTCTGACTCTCTTTCTCTCTACAAGTAAGCTCTCTCTCTTTTACTCTTCACTATGATCACTTTTGTGTGCATTTTTAGCTCTATATCTATGTCACTTTGCTCAATGCTTTGATTCTGCTTGTTCTGTTTTGGTTTTGGTTTTGGTTTTGGTTTTGGTTTTGTTTTTCTTTTCATTTTCACTGCGATAAAGTATAAATCTTTTTTGAACTACAAGTAAAAGTAGAAAATCTTTGAGTTACATGAGCTTTAGGAATCTTGAAGTAATGGAGGGTTGTGAATACATAATTTGTAGCTACCTCTTGGGATCAATGCTGTGAATACATAATTTGTATTTGGAGCATTGGGTGTTGGGCGTTACTAGATAATTCTGGATTTCACCAAGTATTTTAGTACCTGGATTTCAATCTAAATGCAATGATGAAATTGTGGGTATGGAGTTGTTATGAAATATGGGAAGAGTAAAGTGAAAATGGAGTAGTTTCAGTGACCCACAGTGACCCTCAAGATTTTCAGAAGATGAAAATCCTACAATCTATGTAGTGTGAAAGGTGAATATACTAATTGCCGAGTAGAATTCGATATCTTTCCAATTTCGGTCTCCCCGGAAGAACCATCCATAAACATAAACCATCCTACTTTTGTTCTGGGTGATTATGTATGTTTCCTTAATTAGCAAAGCTACTGACCGTCTCAACTATGAACTAGTATTTTTTTTCATTACACCTAGCAATTGATTGATTTCATGTCTTTTGTTGATTGCTTTCTAGTAATTGATTGATTTCATGTCAATCTAATCGGCAGTTGAAGATTCTCAACCATGGATGGTTCTAGAGCTTTCCCATTGAAGGAGATGCCTCTGGGAATAGATGCAACATCTGAGGATGAATATGCATCACAGTCTAGATTACTTCAAGAGTTCACCAGTATATCCTGCATTGACAAGGCATGGATTAAATCTGACAGTAGTATGATATGAGATATCTCATTTTCCTTAAGATTGTGTACACTTGATATATACATTTTTGTTTCTCCTCTACGATTTAAAAGCATACTTTTATTCGTAATCACGATCTTTGTACAGGAAATGGCTCCCAGGCAATGTTTTCAGTCAGTCAACCAAATCTTTTGGCAAATAAGAGGAGGAAATTTATTCTATCCTCTCACTTTTCGAAAGAAATTAGCAACTCGGTAAACTTTCAATGGGCCCCATTTCCAGTTGAGATGACAGGAGTATCTGTAATTGTTCCATCACCGTCAGGTGCAAAGCTTCTTGTAGTTCGGAATCCTGAATATGATGAAGCTCCCTGTCAGTTTGAAATTTGGGGTCTAGCTCAAGTTGAAAAAGAATTTCATATCCCACAGTCTATTCATGGCTCAGTATATGCTGATGAATGGTAATTGATGAGAATTCTTTCTGATAATTGCTTTATATGATATATGATTTTAGCCTTACGTACAAGATACTTTGTATCTATGTCTCTACTGATTAGTCCTAGAGTTTGTACCTCAATTTTTGAGCATTACTCCTTCTAGCTTTTGTCAACAATTTCTGAGATGTAGTAAATTTCAACTTCCAATGGTACCAGGTTTCAGGGAATATCTTGGTACTGGTGTATCTACGATTTCTATTTTTTCTTATTATTGTTTTATATGATATGTAATCTTAGCCCGGAAGCCCTAAAGTTGAGGACTAGTTGAGGACTTTTCGGCTTATCCCACTTTTCGATCTTATATCGACATCTTAACCGTTCAGTTTATAGGTATTTATGAGTAGATCATTTATGCAAATTTTCAGCCATATTGAAAATCGCTAAGACATTCATAAGTGTGATTTACCAATTATTAACTTGAACAGTTCTTGTTTGACAGATTTGGTTCGTCCATTAATTTGATCTAGTTTGTTACCTTAACGATCACCGATTTGGTTGCAACTTTGTAGGGCTGATCTACACATATAGACCTAAAAACTAAACGGATGAGATGGGAAGATGTGATCGAAAAATATGTCTTTTAAACCATAAACCGAAAAGTCCTCAACTTAAGGGTTCTCACTAGAAAGGCTCCCATCTTAGCCCTATGCATTAGAAAGTGTATCCATGCCTCCAATGATTAGTTGTAGAGTCTACCAAAACTCTCAGCATTAGTGGTCGTGGAGTTTGTCTAAATTTACTGAGATATAGTAGAGTCCATCTTTCAATGATACAGGTTTCAGGGAATTTCTTCGAATTCTGATGAAACTCTCATCGCTTATGTTGCTGAGGAACCATCTCCGTCCAAGCCAACATTTACTTGTCAGGGCTACAAGAAAGGTCGTACCAACGATGAGAATTTTGCCAACTGGAAAGGTCAAGGAGAATGGGAGGAGGAATGGGGGAAAACCTATGTTGGAAAAGGGCAGCCTGCACTCTTTGTCATCAGCATTAACAGGTCTAGTACATTTTGGTCTAGTTTCTATGAGTACCAGGACAAAGAGATCTCTTCTCTAGATGGAAAACTTATTAGGATTTTGACTGTGCTGCACAGTGGAGAGACACAAACTGTTAGAGGAATTGAAAAGCATTTGAGTGTTGGCCAGGTTGTGTGGGCACCAGCAGTTAGAGGATCATATCAGTTTTTGGTTTTTGTTGGGTGGTCAGCAAATACCAGGAAGCTTGGCATTAAGTATTGTTATAACAAGCCCTGTGCTTTGTATGCGGTTAAGGCACCACTTTGTGTATCAGAAGATGGACAAGATATCATGTGAGCTGCTTTATGTATGCTTAAGCCAATTTAGCTGCAGCCTTCTGCATGTAACTTGTTTCAAGATTTATTGTTCACAGACATGATATACTTAATGAATTCCTCCACAGTTCCAGAGATAATTCAGTTGAAGATTTTCCTGTGGTAAACCTGACTCAAAGCACAAGCAGTGCCTACCATCCATGTTTCAGGTACTGTATTTTTTTTTTCATTGGATGCTTGGTGTTGCTTTTGTTTATATTTTACAGAAGCCTGTAACCTGCTTGTTTTACCTAATTTAGTCTATGATATCTTACACTAAGTTCCTTTTTAGGTTTCTGAAAATCTACTTTTGGTTGTTAAATAAATATCTCTTCAGGAATACGTTTTTGCTACGCCATCTAAAATTGGTCGACTCATCTAAAATTGGTAACCCAGATAGAACTGAAAGTTTGTTTTTCTGACATTTGTTGTCTTTTTTTTCACTTTTATAAATGAAATAGTAAGGTTATCGTAAGCGCCATTCAGGAAAAGCAGAATGGCAATTGTGATCATTGTTTCATTTGTTAATTATCTACTATATAGCTGATTGTCTTAATCATTATCTACTTGATGGCTTCTTGTAAGATGATGAGTGTAACTTTTCCAGTCCAGATGGAAAACTGCTGTTGTTTTTATCTTCAAGAAGTGCAGTGGAGTCTGGGGCACATTCTGCAACAGATTCTCTCCTCAGAATGGATTGGCCGAAAGATGGGGTGCCATGCTCATCTGCTAAAATTTTTGATGTGGTGAGACCTTCGTCTTTCATCTATTTGATTCGAGTCATCAATTTCTTGGGTTTAGCACTGCATGGAATTGGTTAGATGTACCAAGCCCCACATACGAATGCTCGGAGAAGGTATATCAATTTGCTTTCTGAATGTTAAATAATTAATTTCTACACGTCAAGACTATCTTGAAAGCATCAAAATTATATCAAAGAAGTCTGTTTGCAACAGGTGGAATCTTTGCTCTCATCTCTTCAGTTCAGTATAATGAAGATTCCAGTCAGGGATGTTTCTGATAGCCTAACAAAAGGTAGTGTATGCCAATTCTTTTTCTTGTTTATTATACAATAATTAGATTTTAATTTCCTTCATCTGCTTCAATTTTTTCAGGTGCTAGAAATCCTTTTGAGGCTATATTTGTGTCTTCCAAAACTAACAGAAGTGATTCATTTGATCCATTAATTGTATTCATACATGGAGGTCCGCATACTGTTTCTTCGTCAAGCTTTTCAAAGTCCTTAGCATTTCTCTCTGCAATTGGGTTCAACTTGTTACTTGTGAACTATAGGTAACTTCTGATTCTCCATTTCTTCCTTTCTCTTCTTCTTTCTTATCTCAGTCAATGTTCAGCTAAACTTATTTGATTTTCAACAGAATTATATCTGATGGCTACCCAACAGTTAGATTCTTTCGCTAAGTTTTGCCAAATATCGTTTGCAATGGCAATATCTACACTCAAACATGTCTGATTAAAGTTGATTTAATGATTGTATGCTTACTGCATGTGACAAACCTGTGTATTTATGTATGAATCCTTTAGATATCAGCTTGTATCCTTATGGATTTGCTCTCACTTTCCTGATTTCTGACAAGTTATGATATTAACTTATTCTAGAGGTTCACTAGGATTTGGTGAGGAAGCACTTCAATCTCTTCCAGGGAATATTGGCTCCCAGGTAATCTTATTTCACTATGCAAGCTGGCATGGTGCCTTAGCTTGCCTGTTCTCTTTTTGAATGTGATTATATAGTCCTATTCGTGTGCCATTTCATATGGTAGTATATCACGATGAAGTATTAGCGTTTGACTTCAAGTTCCTAAACTCTTGGTTTCTTCTCTACAGGATGTGAATGATATACTGGTGGCTATTGATCATGTCGTTTACATGGACCTCGCAAGTCCATCCAAAATGGCCGTTCTTGGTGGTTCTCATGGTGGCTTTTTAACAACTCACTTGATTGGTCAGGTGTGTAGCTTTCAGAAAGTAGGACCATCTGTGCATTTTTCAGACAGAAAGTTCCATTTCTTGTCATTGTGCATTTCAAGTTATGGATTTCGCTTCTTGTTATTGTGTATTTCAAGTTATGGATACCACTAGTTTGTGCTTTTAATACAAAAATCTATATTTCACTTATCGGATGCTTCTGTTTGGAATTGGATTCTCGGGCTTCTCATTTGCCTCCAGCGTTTTAATATATGTACACCAGGGTTGAATGCTTTAGATAGTGATTTTTCATATATAGCATCCAATTGACAGGTAATGACATGATCCAGATGTTGCTTTGACTTTTTACATTAGTAAAATCTATGTGCAAGGTTGGATTTCTATCTCATTCGAATTCCTGTTTGCAGGCCGCAATCCGACTTTGAGAGCTTTCTAAATATTGGTGTGTGGTTCAAGAGGTATTTGTTCTAAATGAGCAGGAGTTTGGGAGCTTCTCAATGTTGCTGTTGTCATGCAAATAAGTTACATGAATAATCCACATACAGATTTCAGTGGAAGTCATTTTAAACCAAATACAGGTTGTTAAACTGTAAATTTAAGCATTTAGTGGTGTAGCAAGATAGCATGCCACTAATTATTTTATTTCATTTCAACCAAAGCATAATAATCGGCCAATTCCCACCACCACCACCACAAAAAAAAACCCTCACCAAATAAGCCAAGAAACCTTATCTTCTGGCCAAAAGGAAAAACTATGCTCTTGAAGACTTAAGGATGTTAATCATATTACGAGTCACATCATTATCTCCTCGGATCAGTCGGGATGACCCAACGATCCATTCCGCACCTAAATCAAGGACCGTCCGAAGAGGGTACATTTCCACAACGATCCTTAGCCGTAGGTGGAGTATGCGTAGAAAATGAGTCAGCAGCAATAATGGTTAGTGTAGTAGTACTAAGCAAAGCCAATGCCACCTTGAATTGGTGCGTCAACGCCTTTCTTCCAAGATACCCTCCTCCACCTCCTATTATATCTCTCCTTTCTTCCACTCCCACACTCTCTCGCTCTCTTCTCTCTACGTAAGCTCTCTCTAACCTTTTCTGTCTCATATATCCATATATTATATAAATATATAGCTTTTGCTCACTCTTTTTATTCTGCTTGTTTCTGGGTATTGATCATTTCGTTTTGTTTGGGTGAAAGTTTCAATCTTTGAGTTACTTGGTCCTTTCAAAATGAATGCTTTAGTTGTTTTGTGGCTGCCACTTTCCAGTTTCATCTGTTCGTGATTCTGTATATTATTGTCTTTGGACCAATACATAGTTTGGGATTGGATGTTCAATACATAGTTTGGGATTGGATGTTCAATACATAGTTTTGGAAATGATGGTTGAGTGTTGGGCATAACTGAACAATTCTAAATTGTAGTAAAACCACACTGGGTGGATTCATGAGGGAGTAATTTGTTTCAGTGGATAGTTTAGATTGAAGAGGGAGTAATTTTAGTGACCCAGAATTTTGTCTTGCAAGATTTTCTGAAGCCGAAAATCTTGCAATGCTTTGTAGTGCCAATATAAGTAGAATTTGATCGTGATAGGATTAAAAAGAGTGAGAAGATATGTGCAAAGTTTTTTACTTTGCTTTGTGATAGGCTGTTTGATAACCATTGGAGCTTTCCTTAGTCTTGTTCTTGGCTCCCCTATCAAAATATACTAGTGCTATATTCTGTGGAAGAAGAATGGCATGCTATCTTTCATTTGTGTTATTGAAGGCAAACGAGAAAGTGAAATTTTGTTCAACTGTGGTCCTTAGGGAAGTTTACTTCTTTGAAACTGTCAACTTTTGGGGATGTTAAGAAGAAAAGATGTGTTCTAGGTGATTATGGTTTTGCTAAGTAGGAAAGCTCGTGATCAGTGTTATACCTGATTGAGAGATATATTCCCACACTTTCTGTTGATTGTTTTTAGTAACTGATTGATATTCTTGCAATTTAATCTGTAGTAAAAGATTCTCAACCATGGATGGTTCTAAAGCTTGCCCGACGAAGGAGTTGCCCCTGGGAATAGATGAAACAACTGAGGAAGAATATGCTTCACAGTCTAAGTTACTTCAAGAATTCACTAATATAGCCAGCATTGACAAGGCATGGATAATACCTGGCAGTGGTATGATATCTCATTTTCTAAACACAAGCTTATTTTGATGTTTATATAGGCGTATATATGTTTCTCGTCCCCAATATAAAGCCCAGAAACCATTTTTAATCATGATCTTTGTACAGGAAATGGCTCCCAGGCAATGTTCTCGTTTAGTCAACCAAACGTTATGGCAAACAAGAGCAGGAAATTTATTGTATCATCTCATATCTCGAAAGAAAGTAGCAAATTAGTGAACTTCCAATGGGGCCCATTTCCTATTGAGATGACTGGAGTCTCTGTAATTGTACCATCACCATCAGGTGCAAAGCTTCTTGTAGTTCGTAATCCTGAAAAAGACTCTCCCTGTCAATTTGAAATTTGGGGTCCAGCTCAAGTAGAAAAGGAATTCCATATTCCCCCAACTGTTCATGGCTCAGTATATACTGATGGCTGGTAATTGATCATGTGATCTTTGTTTTTCTATTGAATTCTTTATAGGATATTTGACAGCCTTGTGTATTAGACAGTGCCTCTAGTGATTAGCTGTAGAGTTTGTACCTCAATTCTGAACATTAGTCCTTCTGGAGTTTGTCCAGATTTCTTGAGATTTAGTAGAGTTCATCTTTCAATGGAACAGGTTTCAGGGAATTTCTTGGAACTCTGATGAAACTCTCATTGCTTATGTTGCGGAGGAGCCATCTCCCTCCAAGCCTACATTTACATCTCAGGGCTATAAGAAAGGTAGTTCCACTGATAAGGAATTTGGCAACTGGAAAGGCCAAGGGGAGTGGGAGGAGGAATGGGGGGAAACCTATGCTGGAAAAAGGCAACCTGCACTCTTTGTCATAAATGTTAACAGGTCTGGTAATTTTTGGTTTAGTTTCTTTATTACCAGTATATGAAAGTAAAGAGATTTCTTCTTAGGATGGCAAACTTATTTTGAATTGTCTTATCCTATGCAGTGGAGAGACACGAGCTGTTAAAGGAATCGAAAAGCGTTTGAGTGTTGGCCAAGTTGTTTGGGCCCCACCAATTAGTGGATCCCATCAATATTTGGTTTTTGTTGGGTGGTCAGCAGATACCAGAAAGCTAGGTATGGTGTATTGTTATAACAGACCCTGTGCGTTGTATGCAGTTAAGGCACCACTTTATGGATCAGAAGCTGATGGACAAGAAATCAAGTGAGTTTCTTTCTGAATGGTTATGTCCAATTAGCCCGGGCCTTTCTGCATGTAAATTTTTAGATTCCTCATCCATAGACATGTATAATTTTTGGAGTGTATGATTGTTTCAGAGATAATTCAACTGAAGATTGTCCTGTGGTAAATCTAACGCAAAGCATTAGTAGCGCTTTCTTTCCAAGATTCAGGTACATGTCCTTCTTCCTCAGATACATAGTTTTGTCTCTATTTGAATTCTGTCGGTAGTATCTTATGCACAGTTCCTTTAGCTTCAGATTGGGAACAAATAAGCATCTGCCTACTATAAGACAATCTTTTTATATCAAGGTTTACCTTGAAGTGCTAGCCTAGATACAACTGAAACTTTATTAATCCCACATGTCTTGCTTTCTGCAATCATATTACTAAAATTGGTATCTTCAAATAAATGGGAGTCCGTTAAGAAGCCGATTTTGAATGGTTCTAGTTATTGCAATTGTTACTGATGGCCGATTGACTGATTGTGAACCATTATCTACACTATGGCTCATTATAAGTGAAACATGATCAATGTAACTTTTCCAGCCCAGATGGCAAATTGCTTTTGTTTTTATCGGCAAGAAGTTCTGTGGATTCCGGGGCACATTCTGCTACAGATTCTCTTCACAAAATTGATTGGCCAGTGGATGGAGTGCCATGCTCATCTATGGAAGTTGTTGATGTGGTGGGTTCTTCATCCTTTATCTGTTTGATTTCAGTTCACTTAATCTTTTGTGCTGTTTTAAACTATTCACATTTGTGCAATTCGGGGCTTAACCTGTTGTCCTTGGAGATCATGACAAAATTTCACATTCTAGAAATTTGAAGTGAAAATACTGAATGTGAAATGGCAATATGTTGTAATGATATTTGGGTTACCAGAGGTGGAGCTAAGGGTATTCTTACCCAACAATTGTTTGAGTGTTGGTATGTAGTAACGGTATGTGGGTTACCCACAATTATTCTTACGAAGGCTCGAACTACTCTGACCATTTGCAATAATAAGCTGGCCAAAACCACGATTCCAACTGCAACTTTATTGTTTTTAGGACAACCCTTAAACTTATATCTACAACCTTGGTAATTAGGTTTCCTAAGTTTTTTTGCCTAGCTCTGCTATGTATGTTACGAAATACGATTGGTACTTTCCAGTGGTATGTTGGACAAGAATGTGGTGTGTTGCCACTGGCTACTATATACAAATAGTTTCCGTGTTGAATACTTGTACTGATGTTATGCTGTACTGAATCCTGGAGTAGAGGCTGATGTTTTCATGCATATAATGCATGGGTAACCTCCAAACTGTATGCATTTAGAAACCAATTTCATCCTGTATGAACCCTTAATTATCTTGAACAAAAGGATTTAGTTTCATGCGGCTAGTATCACAAAACATAGCTATTGCAGATGCAGAACATTTTGTTTGAGTTTTACTCTCTCCCTCCCTCCCTCCCTTCCTCTGTTTTGCGCTTGGATCTTAATACAAGTTCCTTTTGAAGATTCCTGTTGTAATGTGTGCGGATGATGGTTGCTTCCCTGGGCTTTACTGTTCAAGTTTCCTCACAAACCCATGGCTTTCTGATGGATGCACGATGATTATGTCTTCCTTCTGGGGCAGCTGTCAAGTGATACTTTCTGTGAATGTGTTAAGGTACGATGATTGTTCTTATAGCTCGCTTGTCTTTGCATTCCATCTTTACCTTGTTTATGTAATTAACCATGACATTAATATGAAATTATAGCGGAGAAGTATCACGCATCAGCCCCACTGATTCAAATTCATGGAATGTTCTTTCATTGGATGGGGACAATATTGTTGCTGGTAACATGAAATCCTATTTTTACTGATAGCCACACAAATGTAAAGATGTATAATATAATCTCCGCTTCTTTTTTTTATGCTTGAAGTGTCCAGCAGTCCAGTACATGTGCCTCACATCAAGTATGGTTTTCTTGATAAAGAAAGTAAAAGTACTGCATGGAATTGGTTAGATGTACCGAGCCCCACAAATGAATGCTCTGGAAAGGTATCAATTCGCTGTCTTTTTATTGTACTTGTTATATATGCTTATCAAGATTATCTCCAAAGCTTTACTACAGTTTTACTCAATTTCTCTTTGCTACAGGTTAAATCATTGCTCTCATCTCTACAGTTCAGTATAATGAAGATTCCTGTCAAGGATGTTTCTGATAACCTAACAAAAGGTATTACAAACCAATTTCATTTTCATTTGTTAAAAAATGATTGATGTTGATGTCCTGTATGTGTTTAAACCTTTCAGGTGCGGGAAAACCTTTTGAAGCTATTTTTGTCTCTTCCAAAGCTAAAAGAACTGATCCAATTGATCCATTAGTTGTAATCCTTCACGGTGGCCCACATTCTGTTTATTTGACAAGCTTTTCAAAGAACCTGGCATTTCTATCTTCAATTGGGTTCAACTTGCTACTTGTAAATTATCGGTAAGATTCTTCTTGCTTATGTTTTCTTATCATGGTCGTGGTTCCAATTTGCTCAGCTAAATGAATTCAATAGTCAACAAAATTACTCCTAGTTTTGAGTCTGAGGTACTACAATCATAGGGAGGAAAAAGAAAAAGAAAAAAGAAGAAGATTAGCTCCCATGCTTGAAGAGTCTCTTTGAGACAGTGATTCCCGTTATTCTGATTTACGGTTTATGATGTTAAATTATTTTAGAGGTTCAGTGGGCTTTGGTGAGGAAGCACTTCAATCACTTCCGGGGAAAATTGGCTCCCAGGTGCTTAACCTTTCATTTGAGATGAATTAATTTTACTTTTGCATTTGCTACATGGATGTTGCCTTAGGGTACCTCGCTTTACGACAGTGGTGATTATGTAGAGTTCTATTCTCGTGCCATTTCATTTATTAGTTGACCCTGCAACAAAGTATTTACTTTATACTATGTGTGTGACTTCTAGTTTCTAATCTCTTAGTTTCATCTTTGCAGGATGTAAATGATGTACTGGTGGCTATAGATCATGTGATTGACTTGGGGCTTGCTAGTCCATCAAAAATTGCAGTTCTTGGTGGTTCTCATGGTGGCTTTTTAACAACTCACTTGATTGGCCAGGTGTGTACTTTGTAGAAAGTATGACTACATGTGCATATCTGCATTTGACGGAATATATATGTTCATGTTCATGAACATAATGTGTGTGGTTGTCATTATGCATTTCAAGGCGTGCATACCACTAGATTGTGGTTCTATATGCAGATATCTAATTTCTTGTATTGGATGGTTAGTTAATGGACAGCTGCTTATTTGAGTTCATTAGAACGGGAGTATTGAACCTTTCATTTTCTTCAAGCTTTTTATTGGTGTTAAGCAGGTGAACTACATGAAATTTGATATCTTGTGCCTGAAATGATGCAGGCACCAGAGAAGTTTGCTGCGGCTTGTGCAAGGAATCCTGTTTGTAACCTTGCACTGATGGTTGGTACAACAGACATCCCTGATTGGTGCTATGTGGAGGCATATGGAAGTGAAGGTAAAAATATATACTCAGAAGCCACTTCAGCTGAGGATCTGGCTCTTTTTCACAGCATGTCTCCTATTTCACATATTTTGAAGGTATGCTTGTTTAAACTTCTTTTACTATATTAGTTGACTCAGGACTTTGACGCATTGATACTACAATATTGGAATAGAAAACCTAGACTTTAGAATCATACAGAGTTAGAGTAACAGTTGCCCTTTCATTACTTTTTTATTTATATTTGATTGAGTGCATGCACTTTCTCATCATGAGGAACTGCAAAAGACTAGTGAAAACGGAGTGATATGATCTGCATGCCATTTTCTTAAGCAAGCTGTGTATTAGGATTGCACAATGCGAAGCCAAAGCTGCTGATTATTAATTCAAATGAAACATAGACAAAGTTGATATAGAGGGAGATAAATTATTAAGTAGCTCAAATGTCCAGGAAGTGGCCCTTTTCAATGTCATGGTAAATGTCTTTTGTTGTCAAATGCA
Organism: Fragaria x ananassa; assembly: GCA_034370585.1. NCBI lineage: Eukaryota > Viridiplantae > Streptophyta > Magnoliopsida > Rosales > Rosaceae > Fragaria > Fragaria x ananassa. Next base: position 3,213,256 of record CP139761.1, on the reverse strand, counting down.
TACATGCAGGTTTGAACCCTTTGAGATTGTCTAATTCAAGTGAATCAATAACGGGTTAGGATAGTATTGTTTCCCCAAATTTTATTGAGGTTCATCCGTTCATATGCTACTCTACTGGGTTGAAGAATTTGATATATTTCAGTGCCTAGAATATAAAACTGGTTTTCCCTTAGGAGAAGTAGTACTTGAAATGATGTCATCTTCTGAGGAGTTCACTGTTTCTAACTTTCTTAAATTTGATGTCTCTGCAGGTCAAAACACCCACCCTTTTTCTTTTGGGTGCTCAGGATCTTCGCGTTCCGATTTCCACTGGATTGCAAGTAAGCTATGTTCCCCTTCTGCTCAACTAGACATTTAACATTGTAATCTACTTGATGATTTGACAACAATAGCACTTGGATAATAAAGTAACTGAAGCAACAATTCAAAAACAGTTGGCATCTATGAATTACTAATAAAAAAATATGTAACCTCCTTTGCTGCCTCGTGGGTTTGGAAACTTTGATGCATAGATGACTACTAAACTGTAGTTATGTAAGAAGAGATGAGAGTTGAATGTTTATTATTTGCAGTATGCTCGAGCATTGAAGGACAAAGGAGTTGCTGTCAAAGTCATTGTGTTCCCTAATGACATCCATCCAATTGACAGGTAAACACATGTTCCCTAATGCATTCAACTCATTAGTTACAGGCATATACAATTCATGATCGGATTTAATCTCTTTCAAATTCTTGTTTGCAGGCCTCAATCCGACTTTGAGAGCTTTCTTAATATCGGCGTGTGGTTTAAGAAATATTTGTTCTAGATGAGCAGAACCTTGGAATTTTAATGTTACTCTTTTCAGGGGAAAATTAATACAGATCCATCATGAAATAGTTTGGTAAATTCATATTATGAGAGATGTGCCCTACTCGTAACCAAATTCTTCACCTTCAAGTAGTCGTTTCTTATATCTTTGAGACGTTAATATCAATGCATAACTGCTGCGTATGATGAGGTGATTTGGTGACATGGTTATTTCTACAATGCATTTGTTGTGTTAAAACAGTGTTCTGAAGAACATGGATGACTTTTGTTTCCATGGTTTACAAATTTCATATTTGCCACTGCCCCAATCCATCCTACATGGATGAGGACCATATTCAGTAGTTCTTACAGACCACCAACACCGGTTGCAAGCTTTGAGGTCTCTACTGCCCACATATACATCAAACCATTCTTCTGCACCAGGCCACTGGAAAGTGCAGTAGAATTTAGTACCCCTATAAAACTAGATTTAAAATTGAATTGGAAGAAAGCATTAGGGGCAAGATTTTGGAGACCGAGATCATTGTCAGCGGATTGACAGTGAACGTTGAGTGTCATGCCTTCTAATTGATTCGTGACTCTTACATGTTTTGTCCAACTTGCGTCACAAGCAGTTGTGAAGAGCAACACAAGCAACATCAACATCATTGCTCTTCCAATGGAGGAACCCATCTTAATCTTTTATATGAAGAATTTTTATGTTGGTAGAAATGTACTATGTGCAACATGCTCTTTTATAGTGGCTAACAATCAACCGGGTCCATACAACCCATTATCATTTGTTTGAAAATAAATGAGAAAACAGATTTTCACTACATCGATCTCAATATAATTTTCCTAAGTAATAATTATGGTCTCAGCTGAAGTTAAAAGTCTTTCAACAAAAACATAAACATAAGCAAAAATAATAATCGAATCTTCTTGTTTTACCATTTTTATTATTGTTGCATGAAGTTCATATAAAAGAAGATTGATCCGAGTACGGATCTTAACCTTAGTTTTTGTTCCAAGGTTAACATTCATCATACTGGCCACATTGGAAGTTAGACTTACAAGGGCCATTACCAGTTGATTTTATACTCCACCAACACTCTTTGCAATAGTCTCTTCCATCAAACATATACATCAAACCATTTAAAGGAACCTGTCCATTGAAAACTGCAATAGAAATCTGTTCGAAGGTAGGTAGGAAACTGAACTCAAAAGTTGGGGAAGAAGCACTTCGACGCCGAGATCCTTATCAGCAGGTTTATAGTGAAAAATGAGCTTCATTCCACCGCTTAAATCATTTGTGATTCTAACAAATGTTTTAGCATCACATGTGTTGTTAAGAATAGCAAAAGCAACATGAGTTTCACAGTTTTCTTAATGCTAAAATCTAATTGAAGAAAAATAAGTCTCTGAAAAAGACCTCACAAGTACCATTTGGTTTAGCGGTATAGTTAAGTGGGAGGTTGTGAATTCGACTAATGAAGTTGTAATATTTAAGATGATTGAACTATGAAAATCAAACATATGCTCACTGTCTCACTCCATGGTGATTCTATACCATATTAGTGTATAATTATTTTATTTGTTTTTGTAACAGTGATGTTTACCTGATTAGTAAGTCTAATTGGAGAGCTCTCGATTTTTCGAAGCTTCGTATACGAAACCAAAACCTAGGTTTTGGCTTCGCGCAGCAAGCAACGGGTGGTTTTTTTGTCCCTGTCGGCTTTGGGACGACGTCCGATGCAGGGTGTGTCGTCAAATGTGTGCAATAGCAGAGAAGGGAGAGAGGGAGAGAGGCTCCTCGAGGTTGTACGACATTGGATTTGGTGTTGGTCTTCTGGTAGTGCAAGGGTTCGGCCTTTGAAGAGTTCAACGGCAAAGGAGCAGATTTGAGCCCGAGGATTAGATCTGAAACCTACATAGGCGACGACAAAAGGGCGTGCTGACTTTGAGTGTGTCTCTGCAACCTATCGGATCTAGATAAGAACATGTGGTTTTGTGGCTCCGTACCAGCAGCAGCAACGCCATGGAGGGCAGATTTGGAAGGCCACCAGATTAGGTCGGTAGCTGAAGGCTTCACGGAGATGCTTCTCCATCGGTCTAGCCGGATTGGGTGTAAGGAAGGGGAGGAGGGCTTCTGGGCCTCAACATATTAGGTGTATGGTGTGGCTTGCTGGTTGGGCTTGTGGGCTGCTTCTCCTCCATTCCTCTCTCTGCCTGTAATGGGCATTTCGTGGGAGTAGCACTCCTATCCTATGTGCCTGCTAGTTTAAGGCTCTCTACTGGTCTGATAAGTGGAAACGTACACCAATGAGTCTGTTTACGCCTAAATTAATATCTTACTGGATAGTAATTGTCTATGTAAATATTAATTACATTCTTGGTCTGTATTAGTCGGCGGACTCAAGTTTCCTTTTAAGTTCACAAATATCGGCCCGCCAGCGAGACCATGCGAGGAGAAATGCAAAGTCCGCGCGCGGAATGACTCCGCGCGGACGGAGGGATCTCGTGCCCTTTCTGGACAATAGCTGAGCTCGCGCACTTCCGGACAAAATAGAGCCCGCGTGCGAAATGACTTCGCGCGGAGTGAGGATCCATCTCGCGCGCTTCACACGGAATGTTGTACGTGGAATTTGACATTAGAGCAGGCGAGGCGGAAATGCATCTAGGCGTCGGCGGACTGGTTTGCAAATAGACATACGCGGAGTCCGCGAGAGCACTTTTAATCGTTTTGGACTTGTTACAGTCTTTGACACGCTTTGGGCCAATCCTTGTGGCCCTTATCAATCAAAAAGGCTTATTTTGGCCCGCGAGCTGCAATAGCCCGCGAGGTAGAATTGAGCTATAAAGTCCGCGGTTCGCGCGAGTTATTTGTCTTCTACATGGACTGTAGCACTCCGCGGGATAAGACTGTTCCTAATTTCAGTACACATGGGACTCTACAGTTGAGAGGCGCGCCAGAAGTGTTGTCCTATTCTAAATGAACTATTATTAGGCCGTTCGCCGACCCTTTTTGCCTGTTTCTGATCGGTTCACGCAAGGGGGCAGCGAAGTATATGGCCAATGTCACTCCATGCTTATTAAAAAGTTGGATCGCTATTGCCAAGATTCGCGAGGAGCCATTTTTGGAGTTTGGTCAACACAAGAGTCTGCACCAGTTAAGTTATACCCATGCGAGCTACATTCGCTCGCGGGATGTACAATGTACCATGTCTTTTGAAAAGCAGAAGATCTGGCTAATGCATTTGAAGTCCAAGGTGCCTAGGCGAGCTATACAACGATTTCACTACAATGCCTTGTGGCTTATTCACTCACACCCATCTTATGACCCGAGTCAATCCAGTGGCTTTGGAGCAGCATGAACATAACCCTCTTCAGTCATTCTTTTGATTCATGACTTCGAGGCTGGGGGGCAATGTTTACGCCTAGATTTATATCTTACTGGACAGTAATTGTCTATGTAAATATTAATTACATTCTTGGTCTGTATCAGTCGGCGGACTCAAGTTTCCTTTTAAGTTCACAAATATCGGCCCACCAGCGAGACCATGCGAGGCGAAATGCAAAGTCCGCGTGCGGAATGACTCCGCGCGGACTGAGGGATCTCGCGCCCTTTCTGGACAATAGCTGAGCTCGCGCACTTCCGGACAAAATAGAGCCCGCGCGTGAAATGACTTCGCGCGGAGTGAGGATCCATCTCGCGTGCTTCACGAGGAATGCTGTGCGTGAAATTTGACATTAGAGCAGGCGAGGCGGAAATGCATCTAGGCGTCGGCGGACTGGTTTGCAAATAGACATACGCGGAGTCCGCGTGAGCACTTTTAATCGTTTTGGACTTGTTACAGTCTTTGACACGCTTTGGACCAATCCTTGTGGCCCTTATCAATTAAAAAGACTTATTTTGGCCCGCGACCTGCAATAGCCCGCGAGGTAGAATTGAGCTATAAAGTCCGCGGTTCGCGCGAGTTATTTGTCTTCTATATGGACTGTAGCACTCCGCGGGATAAGACTGTTCCTAATTTCAGTCCGCATGGGACTCTACAGTTGAGAGGCGCGCCAGAAGTGGTGTCCTATTCTAAATGAACTATGCGAGCTGGATACGTGTCACATGCGGATTGGTCTGCATGGGATGAACAGTTCTTTTGTGCTTCACGTTGCAGTCCAACACGTTTCTCATTATCTTTCGCGGCGGACTCTCTCTCCCACTATATAAAGAAGCTCCACGGCTTACAGAACACAACACAATCAATCAATCTCAAACTCAAATACAAACAAACTTCAACCCTGTTGAAACCCTTCAACCCTGTCGAAACCTCCAGTGCTCCCAGGAGCCGAACCTCTTCAAAGCCTCTTCGAAACCTTGATTCTAAGCGCCTCGCCTCCTAGAATTCCTCAGAGCTCTCCGGAACTCGCCCCCATTTCCTCAGAAACATCCCTATAGTTGCTCTGCTCACCCCGCCGTGAGTATCGACCACTTGTGCCTTAAATTCCCCGTTCGCGAGGTGGCATCTGGAACTCCGCTCGCCTGATCAAGAAATCAAGCTCGCGCACTCCTTCAACACATTCCTCATCCGCGAGGTGGCACGCCCGCAACTCCTCCTATCTCTTTGTTCGCTATTCACCTCGGTTCCACACGCTGAGGATCGTGGCCAAAACAGGGTCATAGACGTCAAACTTGTCAAATTAGATTATTTGAGCTATCAGTCGCATAGGAATAGGAGTTTTTGTTATTTCGCTTTCTAATGTAGATGTCTACCTTTTGGACGTAGTTTTTGGTATTTCCCTTCCAGTTCCTAGTTGTAGTTGAATAAGAGCATCTTTAGCAATGCTAGCTATTTTTCAGTTAAATTTTAGTCAAATTAGCTAAAATGTTATTTTGGCTAGCCATTTTAGAAATGCGGCTGCATCAATGCTCTCTATTTTATCTAGCATTACATCAACATTATTCTTCAAATAAAGATTATTTAGTTTAACTATATTTATATATCACGTAAAATATCTTACAAGAAATAATTATAGTTAACCTCATCTGAGCCATCTCGCTCTCTATATTTAGTTAGCGAGATAGCTAAAAGTCATAATAGCTAAACTTTAGCCTGTCTGTTGAAATTCTAAAAATATAAAAAAAAAAAAAACTAAACACTAAAAAAGAGTGTTAAAATTGTTATGACAAACTTACTTTGAAGAACTTGCTCTCAGCTTGTATGGGAGTTCGCTCCCATGCCTCACCTTGCAATATTTGAACGTGAGTTATCATCAGTGAAGTTAATCAATCCCCTCCAAAATAAAATAAAAAATTCAGCAAGTGTAACTGACCAAAGCAACTATGCTCCTGTATCATCTCAATAGCCTATGATTTAGCATTAATGGCCCAGGTTCAAAGTTAAGAAAAAACAAGAACAGATTGATCGAAGCAGAGGATCCATATATATATATATATATATATATATATATATATATATATATATATATCATTTATAAGCTCTGCCTCCGCCGGAGTTGGACTTATAAATTCACACTCTCTCCTACCCCGCCAAAGTTTCAGAGCCACTCTTAACAAAACCATGTTATTATCCAGCCTCTGATACTCAACCAAAGACCACAAGACTTCTCCCTCACTCTGATAAACAATGCTTGCCAAGCTCCAGCTGGACACGACTTGCTTCCCCATTTTGGGCTCCACAAGAACCTCACCCAGCACAGGATTCCCTTCTCTGGAGAAACTTGAACTCATAACCAGAGATAGGAAGCACAGAGTGCTCAATGGAGGAGGGTTCAAGAAGGGTTTTGGTGAAATTCGTAGACCCAATAATGGTAATGGTGGGAGTGTAGTTCATGGAGTTGGGTTGAAGAAACGGGGTTTTGGGAAGAACCCAGATGAGGAAAAGGGCTTAGAAGATGTGGGTAATGGTGGGTTTGTGGAAAGGAAGGAACTTGGGGTTGAGTTGGGTGGGAATGGTGTGGTGAAGAAAGTGCAGACCACGTGTTCGACGAAATGGCTGAGTTACGGTGGGTGCATTCCGGCGATGTTGATGGCGGTGGAGGAGGTTGAGGACTTGGATGAGGCGCTGAAGCCGTGGGAGGAGAGGCTGAGTAACAAAGAAAGGAGCATAATTTTGAAGGAGCAGAAGAGTTGGATGAGAGCTTTGGAGATTTTCGAGTGGTTTAAGAGGAAAGGGTGTTATGAGGTTCATGTGATTCATTACAATATAGTGCTTAGGATTCTTGGGAAGGCGAAGAAGTGGAGACATTTGAGGAGTGTTTGGGATGAGATGAATGTGGAGAGAATAGAGCCTATCAACTCGACATATGGTACTTTGATTGATGTTTATAGTAAAGGTGGGTTTGAGAAGGAAGCGCTTGTTTGGCTGCAGAGGATGACCAAACAAGGTATGAAGCCTGATGAGGTTACTATGGTGATTGTGCTGCAGCTGTATAAGAAAGCGGGGGAGTATCGGAAAGCTGAGGAGTTTTTTGATAAATGGTCAGAGAGTGCATTGCATTCTCATGGCTCTTTGAGCACACATACGTATAACACATTGATCGACACGCATGGAAAGGCTGGCCGGCTTAAAGAAGCATCGGAGATATTTGCATTGATGCTAAGGGAAGGGATTGCTCCAACTACGGTAACTTTCAATACTATGATTCACATTTGTGGTAATCATGGTCAGCTTTCAGAAGTTGATTCACTTATGCAGAAGATGGAAGAGGTTCGATGTCCACCAGACACGAGAACATATAATATTCTGATTTCCCTCCATGCTAGGCATGATAATATAGACATGGCTACAAACTACTTTGCAAAGATGAAGGAGGCTTGCCTCGAGCCAGACCCTGTGAGTTACCGCACCCTTTTGTATGCATACTCTGTGAGGCACATGGTTAGCAAAGCTGAAGAGCTTGTATCAGAGATGGATGAAAGGGGACTTGAGATTGATGAGTTCACTCAATCGGCTCTGACTAGGATGTACATAGAAGCTGGGCTGCTTGAGAAGTCTTGGGTTTGGTTCATGAGATTTCATCTCTCAGGGAAAATGGGATCTGATTGCTATGCTGCCAATATTGATGCGTATGGAGAGCGTGGGCATGTTTTGGAAGCTGAGAAAGTTTTCAGTTGCTGCCAAGAAGTGAAGAAGTTGAGTGTCCTTGAGTTCAACGTGATGATCAAAGCGTATGGGGTTGGGAAACATTACAGTAGAGCTTGCCAGTTGTTTGATAGCATGGAAAGTCATGGTGTAATTCCGGATAGGTGTAGCTATAGCTCTCTGATACAAATTTTAGCCAGCAGTGATATGCCACACGCTGCAATGCCTTATCTGAAGAATATGCACGAGTCAGGGTTGGTACTTGATTGCATCCCTTATTGTGCTGTGATATCAAGCTTTACAAAATTAGGTCAATTGGAAACGGCGGAGGAAGTTTATAAACAGATGGTTGGATTCAATGTGCAGCCTGATGTTATTGTCTTTGGGGTGTTGATAAATGCTTTTGCTGAAGTTGGAAGTGTTAAAGAAGCTCTCAGTTATGCTGATGCAATGAAAAAGGCAGGTTTCCCCGGGAATACAGTTATTTACAATACCTTAATCAAGCTCTATACTAAAGTTGGCCTTTTGAAAGAAGCTGAAGAAACTTACAAACTTCTTCAGTCATCAGAGGATGGTCCTTCTATATATGCCTCAAATTGTATGATTGACCTTTATAGCGAGCGATGTATGGTTAAACCAGCAGAAAAACTCTTTGACAGCTTGAAGAGCAAGGGGGATGCAAATGAGTTTACATTTGCAATGATGTTGTGCATGTATAAGGGAATGGGGAGGTTTGAGGAGGCCATTCAGATTGCAAAGCAGATGAGGGAACTGCGACTTTTAACTGATGTGCTGAGTTATAATAATGTTATTGGTTTGTATGCGACATATGGAAGATTCAAAGAAGTGGTAGGAACCTTCAAGGAAATGACGAGAACAGGCATTCAACCTGACGAATGCACATTCAAATCGCTGGGACTTGTTTTGGTAAAATCTGGACTTTCAAAGCAGGCTGTCGGAAAGCTGGAAGTATCAGTTAAGAAGGATGCTCACAGTGGTTTGCAAGCTTGGATGTCAGCCCTTTCTGCTGTTGTCAGAGTGAATGAAACTAGTTATAGGTAGATACTACCTCTGCAAGCAGCCTTTTTTACCATCAACTATCACATATTGTGCCGCAGCTTCTTGCAGATCAATGAAACTCAATCGAGGAACTGGGCTTTCGAATTGTGTTTGCATGGTTTCATCCTGCATGACCTTGGTGCAGACGGGTGATCAAAATTTTGACAGAAGCAAGACACATATGACCTGTTGTTCAATAGGAGAACTTGCCTGTGTATAGAGGTGATCGGCACAGCAACTTTTGTAAGGCCAAGCCTGAGTGGTCTGCTGGAACAAGGCGCTGTATCAAATAGAATAATTTGCAAGTTGCTTGTATGGCTATTGTGGCTCGATGGCTGAGATGGTAAGATGCTCATCGATTCATCCAATGTTGTAAAATGAAGTGAGAATTGAAGTTCTCAAGTTTTGTTGTATGTTACGTGTTTTAATGTGTAATCTTGTTCTTGAATACTAGAGAAAGCAAAGCTGAATGACCTGTGAGTTGCTCAACTTCTCATACACATTTCCTTAGATAACTAGGTTGTGTTCAGTTTACCTTTGAGATTTTTTTTTTGAGGGGAACTGTTACCTTTGAGATTGAACAAACTGCAAACCAAAATCCAGTCCAGCAATAAACGTATCTTATTCTTAAGTTCCACATATTTGGTGATGAAATCACTTCATTTCATGTTCAGAAGCAGCAAAATGGAAAGAAGACAGAGTTGTTTCTCTTGTTTGGTTCAATATATTGCTGTCATATGATTCGTTTTTTCTTTTGTTAAATTTTTCGAAGCAAGCTAGGGCGAACCCAGTTGCTGGGTGACTCAGCCCTCACAGCTATTAAGCCTATTATTTCAATATGGTTAATGCCTATGAACTGAACTGTCTAATCAGGAACATAGAGCTTAAACTCTAGTCATAAACACAATTATGCTTACAGGCTTAATGCTTACAGGCTTACAAGAAGGTTTGTTAAACAGCGACAAGAATGAGTCGATCTATGCATTTGAATTTCCAAAGGATAATTAAACTCTCTATAATTATCCTTTGGAGATTCAAGCTATAACAAAAATGAGTCGATCTATGCATTTGCACCGTTCATTTCTTGAGAAAGAAAATTGACGTATTCGAACCTAATATATGAAGTTATGAACTGAATCCTCGACGGATAAGTCTTTGTCGGACGTATCATCACCCTCACGTCAAGTACAAATTAACATTGAGAAATCAATTGCAATGTCAAAAGAGCTAGCTTAGTTTGGGGCTGTCGACAAATATTTCAATAATTTTGGTCGAAACGACCTTTGAGGGTTGAGGCTTTGATTTATACGATGACATTGACCCCAACTCGCAGCTCGCAGCTCGCAGCTCTATGCACTGAACTTTCTTTCGGGTTTGTTGCGGAGCTACATATAATTTGTTATGTGTGCTGGATTGAGCTTAGTTACAACTTGTTTTTTCTTCTTAGATGGATGTTCTGGTTTGATCATTGAATTTCATGTATTAGTGGTTGATTCAGAGTCTTATGATCCCGCAAACATAATCTAATCGAGTTCGTTCTTCATTCAAAGTACTTAATTCATTGTCGTTCTCTACTGGGTAAGTCTGAAACACGGGAAACCATTATCTGAACAATATTTCAGGAACGAGAAATTGAATACTCATTCTTGCCCATTAGAGTGTTAAAAGATGCTGCATGCCGGGAGCAACATAACATGCTGTCATTTGAAGATAGCCGAGGTAGATGATGCATTTGTGATTGCTCTTACGATTCCATGTTAACAGTCGATTAGATGTTATCCTTTATGGATGGAACGGCCGAGGTGTTATCCTTTATGGATGGAACGGCCGAATACCATCAAATTCCCGTCGCCGAGGAGGATCGACATAAAACCGCTTTCCGCTGCCCGGGTTTTGCTGGCGCGTTCGAGTACGTGGTCATACCCTTCGGACTTAGAAACGCGGGGGCAACGTACCAGCGCGCCATGAACCTCATCTTCCACGACATCTTGGGCAAACTGATCGAAGTATACATCGACGATGTGGTAATCAAAACCAAATCGCGAGCTACCCACGTGGAAGACCTACGGCAAGTGTTCACACGGATGCGCAGACATAACCTCAAGATGAACCCCGCCAAGTGTGTTTTCTTCGCGGAAACCGAGGACTTCCTTGGTTTCCTAGTGCATCAAAGAGGCATCGAGATCCCAAAGGACAAAGCACAGGCGGTCATCACCGCTTCACCCCCCACCACCAAGAAGGAGCTCCAACAGCTGCTAGGGCGAATCAACTTTCTCCGCCGCTTCATATCAAACGCGGCAGGGAAGGTCCAACCTTTTTCACCCCTCCTTAATCTCCAGGGGGCAACCGAGTTCGTATGGGAACCGCAACATCAACATGTCTTCGATCGAATCAAGGACTACCTTACGAACCCACCAGTCCTGATCCCGCCTCGCAACGGCGCCCCGCTTAAACTTTATATCACCTCCGCCGATTTGTCTATCGGTGGACTCCTGGCCCAGGACGATGTGAACGGGGTAGAACACGCTGTCTATTACCTTAGCAGAGTTTTAACGGACTGTGAGACACGCTACTCACCCATGGAGAAGTTATGTCTCGCCCTATACTTTGCAGGTTGCAAGCTGCGCCATTACATGCTTGCCTTTACCACGGTCGTAATCGCTCAATCCGACCTGGTCAAATACATACTTTCTCGCCCTATCTTGCGGGGACGCATCGGCAAGTGGATCCTCGTCATGTCTGAATTCTCGTTGCAATATGTTCCTCAAAAGGCAGTAAAAGGACAGGCAATAGCGGATTTTCTTGCCCATCACCCACCATCAGAGCTCACAGCGTTTCGCGAGTTGGACTTCGCTACCGTGACACTCGCTCCCTGGACCCTGTACTTTGATGGTTCACGGACTGATACAGCAGCCGGGGCCGGGATAGCCATAGCCAATCCCGCTAGAGATCGCTTCTCCTACTCGTTCCAGCTCGACTTCAAATGCACCAACAACCAGGTTGAGTACGAGGCACTGATTATCGGCCTAGAGATTTTGTTGGACTTAGGAGTCCGCGAGGTTCAGATCTTTGGCGATTCTTTGTTGGTCGTTAACCAGCTGGTGGAAAAGTTCAAATGTTTAAGCTTGTCAATTGAGCCATACCTGTGCAAGGCATTCGAGGTATTGGATCGATTTGACGACATTTACATCGAACACATACCACGTGAATTTAACTTCGCCGCCAACGAGCTCGCCCAGGTAGCGTCTGGCCTCAGCCTGCGAGACGGAGTACGCGAACGTTTGCTCAAGGTCGAACGCCGTACTCTTCCCTCTTTCATCGCCAGGGGGCAATTTCAGGACACCATCTCCGAAGTTGCTGCCTTGGACCCCATCGACGAGGATTGGCGGCTGTCATTTATCGCCTACCTCCAGAACCCCAACAACGCCGCCCACTCCAGGCAAATCCGTTTCCTCGCCTTAAACTTTGTATTACGCAATGGCGAACTCCGGCGGCGTGGGGAAGATGGAAACGACTTCCGCTGCGTATACGAGAATGAAGCTAAACGTCTCATGCGTGAAGTACATTGCGGAGTTTGTGGCTCGCACCAGGCTGGGCCCAAAATGCGATGGCTGATCCGCCGCCATGGATACTACTGGCCAACCATTCTGAAAGACTGTATTGCCTTCGCCAGAGGTTGCCAAGACTGCCAGGCTCACGGACCAGTGCAACATATTCCCAACATCCCGCTGCAGCCTATCATCAAACCTTGGTCGTGTCGCGGATGGGCAATGGATTTCGTGGGCATTATTCATCCTCATTCCTCTGAGCAGCATAAGTTCATAATCGTTGCCACCGATTTCTTTACCAAATGGGTTGAGGCCGAACCTCTCAAAGTCGCCTCCGCTAACTCGGTGCGCAACTTCATTTTCCGCAATATCATCTCACGCTTTGGTATCCCCGAGTGCATCGTTACGGACAGGGGGCAGCTTTCATGGCCGATTCAGTTGTTACGTACTTAAACGATTACGACATCAAGCTTCTTCACTCCACGTCATACTATGCCCAGTCCAATGGCCAAGCGGAGGCTAGTAATAAGGTCATCCTTGGCATCCTCCGCAAAATGTTGGAGTTGAACCCTCGCGTCTGGCACGAGGAACTCTACCACACATTGTGGGCCTACCGCACCTCAAAGGGCGGCCCGACGGATACCAACCCGTACGCTCTCATGTACGGTCACGATGCCGTCCTGCCCCTTGAGATCAATATCGCTTCGCTCCGCGTTCAAGAACAGCATCAACTACTTGGCGAGGATTACGTCCAAGCCATGTGGCAGGAGCTTGAAGATCTGGACGAGCACTGCGTCGCCGCTTTCAACAATCTCGTCCTCGAGAAACAACGCATCGCCCAAGGTTAGAGCGTCCTCAAGCGCCACATTGCAGGAGTTTGGGAACGCGAGGATCCTTCACCTCCACCGGATCCCGCCACTACAGTCAATAGTGTTACGCGCCATCGCGTTTTCACTCCGCCGCCTAACACTAGGGGGCAACCCGGGATAGAAGACTAGAGTACATTGTAACATACTTACCTAAAAAGGCCAGTATAGGATTGGGGCCTATTCCAGAGGCCTTTAAAAATAAGATAACTCTATTGTTCTCTCCATTCTTTGTAAACGTGCAAAGTCTAAACACAAAGACTAGTACAAGATTCGGGCCTATTTCAGAGGCCCTAAAAAATAAATTCATTTATTTTTGCTTTTTTGACTTCGTTCAATACATGTTTCAAACTGTGGCTTTGCGGCCAAAGCAATTACATTGACAGAAAAGGTAAAATTAGACTATGTTTACATTCAAAAGCATAGATCTACAGATACTGGAAGCCTCGTCCCGCATGTCTCGCAAGGCTAAAGAAAAGGCTGCCGCCGCGTCCTTCGCTCAAAGTTGACAAACGTCTCGCTTCTTTAGACCAGCATGAGCCTTGACGCCGGCTTGGACCTAAGACAAAGTGTTGGAAAGCTAGAGGTCTGGTGGGTCAAGATCCCTCATGCTACCACCGGTCTTCGTTTGAAGGGCAGGCAGAGCCTCACGCGCGGATAGAACAGCAGGCGCAAGGAAGAAGGTACCCAACCTTTGGTCAGGCTGAACAAAGGCTTGACCTGAGAGTAGATTTCCAGAATCACTCTTGGCGTGAGAGTAGATTTTCAGAATCAGCAAGGGCAAAGAGTGAGAATGTGTGGTTGGGGGCTTTGCTCTAAGCAGGGACAAAAGGATGAACAGTAGGGAATAAGAAATCATGGCGAGGGGGCAAAGACTACACTGATACTTCACCCCAGCCAAGCGTTTCTTTTTATAGGCGGAAAGGGCGATTGTACGTTCAACAGTTCTCCTCCACACAATATTTGCTCCGAATTATGAGCTGTAGAGATAAGGTCAGACGCGTTTTTCCATAATGACTACCCGCGTTCCAAGCGAGTAGTTACATTGGAAACCCTCACCAAATCTCGGAAAAAGATTTTTTCCTGACAGTTATTACGTAACAGTTGGCAAATATGGGTCAAACCTAAACCCATGGGGGCAAATATGGGTCAAACCTAAACCCGCCAAGAAGCCTTATACAAGTCTAAGAGAAGGCCTTCTAAGGCCAACTCTTCTTCATATGCCTGGGCTTGGACTTCGTCGGCAGCAGCAATAGCCGAGTCCAAAGCTTCCTGGGTCTCCTCCGCGGCCTGCAAGCGGGTTTCCACTTCCTCAGCACGGGCCAAGTTTTAGCGAGCTTGAGCAAGTTGAGTTTGCAGCTCCGCTATCTGGGCTTCCAGGGCCTTCACCTGCCGAGCATAGCCAATGCGTGAATTCTCTGAAGATGCTCCCAGGATGTCAACGTCACCAAGCTCGGTTAAAAGGTCTGCCATCTGATTACCTAAGTCTTGGCGAGCTTGCTCATGGGAAGCTGATTGAGCACTGACATCTTGAACTCGGCGAGCCTGCAACTCGACAGCGTCAGCCAGTTCTAACACATGGTCTAGAGCAGAATTGCCGCCATCGACTTGCCAACTCAAAGTTTCGTAAGCCTCGCGGACGCGCCCCACCAAGTCAAATACATTCGGCCTTGGCGCAGTAGCCCGTGAAGGAAAGCCCGGGCTAGGCGAATGGGCTCTGGATTAGCAGGCGGGGTAGTCCGGGCCCAAAGACGAGCGGCCCGGGTACCCAAGGAAGAAGACTCCTCGCCAGGTGTTCTCGTTGGGGCCGGAGTGGTTGGTTCAACCTCAGCAGCCGCCTCAATCTCTGGAGTGGGCGGCGGAATGCCACAAGCGGGTTCTGTCTCCACTTCGTTGGCCTGCGCCGTCGGGTCTGGTTACAGAGGAGAAAGCTCAAGCAACGGCTGGGAATCCTCTGTTGGAACTGTCAAAGACACTTCGTTGGTCTGAGCCGCTCGGATTGGTCGTAGAGGAGGGGCCCAAAGTACCAATTGGAGGCCTTCCGACGGAAATGCCAAGGGGCAGTAAGATCGGAGAGCTGGGCGGACTGGTCAAGAGCTTAATCTTCAGCGGGAGCCGAGGTAGGCTCTGGGATTGGACCAGGTTCGCTTGAAACGGCGGTTGGAGAAGACGGTTGCACGGTGACTTCCTCAGTAGCCATGCCAGCCTCCTCGATGGCCATGGCGATCTCCTCCGCGGCCGCACCAACTTCCTCGATGACCATCTCCTCGCTGGTTACAGCGACTTCCTCGATGGCTATCTCCTCACTGGCTTCAGCAGCTTCTTCGAGGGTGATCCCCTCGCTGGCCCCACTAACTTCTTCGAGGACCATCTCCGCGCCTGCCATAGCGACTTCCTCGATGGCCAAGGGTACTTCTCCAGCGAGTGGTTCTGGAGGCGGGACTTCCGCTATCACTCTCGCCTCTTCAACGACAGTGAGGCGAGGTCGGGTGCGGCGAACCTGTCAAAAGCAAAGTTAGCGAGTCGTTGACTAGCTTTAGGAAAATTAATCCGAAGTTGATTCGCTTACCGGGTTGCTTACCAAGGCATACTCTCGCTGATACCGCGCATCCTCGAGCAAGTCCTCTTCGTCCTCAATAGGACGCTTCCGCGAGCTTTCGCCGCTCGTTGGCCGGGGAACGACGGGAGCAGTCTCACTGTCGTGGCCCGCCATAGTTTCCCTCCTTACAGGTGCTTTTCCTCTGGCACCCTCCGATCTGTCGATTGTTCTCCGGCGGGGGGCAGACTGAGAAGTAAACAAGAGGGTTAGGAAGAAGCATTTTATCAATATGTCAAAGGAGGTTTGAAGTTTACACATTTAGTGACATACCTCGAGTACGGGATCACGTTCTCGAATGACGATTCCCGTCGGGCGGCGAGTAACAGGAACTGGCGCGAGCGCGAGCCTAGTTCCCATCGCAGCCCCTGAACCCCTCTTTGCTCGGTCGCGCTGGGCATCGAGGATGTTGCGGTCTGATTCGCCCAGAGTGTCGTATAAGGGACGAAAGATGGCCGCGAAGACCGCATCATCTGGGAACTCCCAATGGTTGTCGGACAAGGACCGCCACCAAGTAAGGTAGGCGGGGTCGACGCCCTGCGAAGCCTCAATCTCTAGCAAGTTAGGAGAAAGAGGGAAGATGTTTAGCAGCGGGGTGACCCGGTCGGACTCGCCAACCTTCCTCCACGAGGTGTACTTATTGACCGAGTGGAGAAGTGGATAGGGAATCCCTTGATGAAAGCCCAGTTGCCTCGCGAAGTGATTGGGGGTATACAGCTCGAAGCCTTGTTCATCCTCGGCGAGCTGAAGGTCGCAGCACGAAGTTGCTCTCACGAAGGCAGTCCTCGCATCGTTGTCCGAACTAAGGCGGGGGAAGAAGCCCGTCGATAGGACTTCGGGATGGCGCCGGCGGACCATCATATCCATGGTAGGAGTCGGCTCAAGGTGGTTGTAGAGGATGGAAAGGCTGGCGAAGAATGACAGCGGAGTTCGATTCGCAGCGTTCCTGCACACCACAAAGCCAAGCAGCCGGTCCTCGGGCAGGAATTCCACCGGGGCTCGCCGGAAGAGCGGAAAGTACAGCTGCGTCCACAGGTCCAGGATCCACAGAGGGCCGCCAGAAAGATGGAAGGGCCTCAGGGACAGCAGGTGCAAGGTCCGGTAGAGCGCGCCCAGTACGGGTTGCCCTAGCCCGACTTCGACCCCATTATATAGTGCTTCGGCCAGCTTGGTCCACTTCCCTGTCGGTTTTTGAGCACTGCCGCAGAAAATGAATTTGTCGAGCCAATACTCAAGGAAGGCGATGCCTCCTTCATACTGCTCCGCGTGGCCAATGTAGAACTTCCTCCACGCCCCATATGAACCTTTCAAGGCGCGGCGGGCCCCCAGGTTGCAGGCGTGTGTGAACTCAGTCGACGCAAAGTCGCCTGGCGCGTATGGCTTTGCGTGGATCGGCAACCCGGCAATGGCGAGGATGTCCAGAAGAGTGATGCCCATCTGCCCGAAGGGGAAGTCAAAGGTGTTAGTGGCACTGTTCCATAAACAGGCCATGGCAGCGATAGGTGCTCGGTCGGTGTGAGGAGGCAGTGAGAAACTCAGAGCAATGGCTTCGTGGATGCCGGTTGCTTCCCAGATCGTTTGGTCGGTCTGGAGGCGTTCCGCGTACCATGCCCGATCCTCCGCAGTGGCGCTGGGCCACTCCCCGACCCGGATGTTTATATGAGAACGGGCTTGCCAGGAGGAGAAGTTCCCCGGTTCGTGCCGTTGGGCCAGGATTGGTCGGCGCACGGAAGCAGTATAATGGTTAAGATCAGCGGCGGACGGAGTCTGTGACGGAGTCGGACCGAGCAGGGCAGCCCCTGTTTCAAGGAAGTAAATGGGTGTTCCTTGAGGTGGGTTGCCGGCGAAACGGCGAGCGAGGTTGGTCGACCAGGAGGTCGCCGCCGTGAGGCTAAGGTTCGGGTCGTTAGCAGCAGGTTTTGGTGCAATTGTTTCTGGTCGGAGTAAGGTCGGTGCTGGGGTTTGGCTGGTTGTAGAAGGCAAAGGCTGATTGGAAAGCGATGGTGAGATGTGGGGACCCGCATCGAGGTTTATAAAGGAGACGAACCGTAACGTCCCTGTCAATCAGTGGCCGCAACGAAAAGACGCAATGACGACCGAAACGTCAGCGTGTTTCAAAATTCAAAAAGCCGTAATGATGAAAGGAGGCGATGACGCTGAAACGTCAGTACCTTTTGAAATACGAATTCCCAGAAAAAGCATATTTAGGCCTTTTCGCTTATCCGTTGCGAAGTGGTTTAAGCTCAAGGCCTAGGGGGCAATGTTTGAGCCCAGTGGGTATTTTCGGTCCAAGACTCGAGATAGGTTTTGGATAGCATTTGGGCCAATACCTGTGGCCTTTTTAGCCCACGAAGGGTGGCGAGGTCTGGCAGCACGTGACGAAGACTTTGTCCAGAAGATTCTGATACCCCGCGAGATTCGATGTCCTCGCGGGATCCTTATTTCCAGTTCGCGTGGGACTCTACAGTGCTTGGCGAGGTAGAGTTGGAAATGGACGATGATACCCTTGGGATAAGGTCGCTTAGCGTTTGAGTTTGCGTATGACTCTACAGTGAAATGATGCGAGGCGGTGAACGAGACCTAAGCGAAGTTGGTTTGACACGTGTTGCATGGAGCGCACGGTGGGCGAGTTGATCGTATCCTTGTGGGATTCTGATTGTCGAGTCCGAATTGGATTGTGATTAAGTCTCCGCGGGTTGCTTGTAGATGGTTATATAAAGAAGCTCCACGCTCTACCTAAACACACACTCTCAACACAACAAACAAACAAACAGTACAACTGCAAACCTTCGAGCGTCCTCGAAAACCCTTAAGTTCTAAGCGCACCCTACCTTAGATCTCAGAGCCCGTCAGGACTCGTCCCCGATTTCCCTTTTGTTGCTCTGCTCGCTCTAACAGTGAGTATCGATCGACAGGTGACTGAGAAGACTAAGCTCGTAAATATTTCCTCACCCGCGAGGTGGCACCGGAGCTCTCTTTCGCCTGGTTAGAAGTCAAGAACGCGCATCGTTCTCTTTCCTCGTCCGCGAGGTGGCACGCCCGCACACAATTGTTTTACTTTTGGAAGCACAATCACCTCATCGCATCTCCGCTGAGGACGTGGGCCAAAACAATGGCCAGAATGAGTCAAATCGGTATTATTATTAGTGAATTGCATCTAGCTAGTACTATGCTATGTCGATCGACATAATAATCCTTTCAATGCTTCTCAACCGTTTACGGTTGACATGATGAAATCGTTTGATTTAATTTCCAAATGATTGGTCAATACTAGGTACAAGTACAACTCAACTTAGCCCCATTGTTACATGAGATTCCTTGGGTTATCTGTTTCGGCCAGAACCAAATTTATCGGTTTTTCAAGGTCTAATAAGTTCTAATGTTGAACGTGCATGTTGCATGTATATACAGTATATATCGATCTCACCTGGTGAGCATAAACCAAATTAATTATGTTCCTTCATTAGATTTACATTTAAGGGTGAAGAAGTGAATATTTTGTTCCCGCTGGATGAGGCTAGGTTTGATTTATATATGTGACAATGGCCATGTTATATTTCGCAGACCAATTTATTAGACTACATGTGCATGTCTCTGCAAAGCTAGCTGCAAGCTTTAGGTTATAAATTTGAAGGCTTTGACAGACACTATAGGGTCAGCTTAACTAATTGCTCACTACACATGTTGCCCAACTTGCGATATCCATCAGTAGTACTGCTACCTTGTCTCAAATTGGTTGAGGCTTGTAATCCCTTTCTCTATCAGAAAAACCAATTTTCTTTGATCGGTAATTATGGTTTTAATGAGATTTTTTGGTGCTCTATATTATCATGATGTGTATATCAAAACTAATGTTGGAGAAAATATCAGAGTACGGACCTTTTCTTTTCATCAACATGAATTCATTCATTCATTAAGACGATTCAATGAGTATATAGCGGACTCGTTTAACCTAGCAAAACATGTAACACGAAGAGTACCACACTACATTTTGCAAAAACATAACTCATCTACTAGACTCTTCAACTATATATTCTAGGAATTCGAAGCAACCGATCCGGAACCATTCTTCATCAATAGGTCGGAGTATTGCTCGAAATTCTTAATAATATCCTTATATACGGCAATAAGATGCAAAAATAGAAGCAAAACACACACTCTTCTCCATACTCTTTGAAGTACGTATTTGTAAAGTAGATGGGTCAAGCTTGCTTGATAGCCAAGCCGGGAGTTACTATTCCATGATGGACACTCGAACTTTAGGTCTAACTTGTTTGGGCAAAAGTCCTTATCCAAGGATTATGGAGAAAATGTTCATCTCCAACCGAAACCTTTGGCCTCAAGCTATGTAAGTCATTACATGTTCCAACCCAGATAATTAACTGAATAAAATCGATTTCGACGGATCATATATTAAATTAAGAAACAAACCAAATTAGAGAAACACTTCAGAAGAAGCTAGAAGATGCATGCCTTATATATACCGAAGAAGAAAAGTTCGAATTCATTTCGTGCACGGCTCAGTTTTTCCTGTCTACCACGACAAAGTTACTGGGGGCATTGGTGCCCATTCTATTGGGGATGCTAGCTTCGAACATCAATTTTATTGATTGCAGATTTTGCTGCAACTATCTACTTGTTTTGATTACGTAACTACGTATGTGTAAGCAAGATAGATAGAATGGTGGATAATTCTGGTTAGGAAGTTTGAGCATTTAAGAGAGAAGCTTCGGCTTTGTTGAGTGAGAGCGAGGCTGTCCTATTAATTTGGGGGAGGAAGGAGGAAGACGATGACTTGAGCGAAGGTCAAAGGTCGCCATTAATTACTTCTTCGTTTCCTTCGATTCTCTATCTGTCACCAGCTCTCTTATCACTCTCTCTCTCTCTCTCTCTTATAATAGCTAGCCATCATCTTTGATCTCCGTTTCACACCATTGAAGGAATTACAGAACTAGTCATGCATTGTCTGTTCAAATACAGAAACTGCCCTAAATCCAGAAACCCTAAAATAGTTGATGAGGGCGGTGAAGTATGTGTTGGTTTTGTGTTCTGATGACAAGGGTTTGAGTCCTAGCTCGAACTGACCAGTTCCAATGTACTCAATTTGATGAAGTTTTGGCCTAAAAAAGAGCTATATTGTTATAACTAATTAAATGTCTCTAACGCCTTGATTAATGGCATTTTATTAGGTCCTCAAATTGTTCATGATATGAGTTGCCGAAGGTTTCAGCTAGGGCACAACACATTTTTTCTTAGCAAAGGAAATTTACAAGATAAATATCATCATCTTTGACCATTTTAATCTAATCAAAGTTTAAAACCAGTTGTTAGAGCATCTTTAGCAATGTTAGCCATATTTGAGTTAAATTTTCAACAAATTAGCTAAAATGTTATTTTAGCTAGCCACTTTAGAAATATGTATGCATCAATACTCTCTATTTTAGCTAGCATTATATTAATATTATTCTTTAAATAAAGATTAAATAACTTAAATGTATTTATATATCACCTAAAATATCTTAAAATGAATGTAATAAATTATAACTAGCCTCATTTGAGTTATCTCGCTAGTTATACTGAAAAAAACAAAATTATACTTAATAATAAAACACTCAAAAAAGCCCACATACGGCAAAGATTTTTAGTTGCCGTTGGAAAAAGTAGAAGCCCTGCTCCTATTAATATAGGAACTGGAAGTGGAATGAACCGTATGATCCATGAATATTGATATGTATATTCTATATAAAAATAAATAAAAATTATCTTAATTAATTGTTTCTGATTCACCAGTTATTATTTAACTAGTTAGATAGCTAAAAGTTACAATAGCTTAAGTTTGACTAGTCTGCTGGAGCTCCTAAAACATAAAAAAAAAAACTAAATACGTTCTTTAAAATATCTAAAAACTAAAATAAAAAGTCTGTTAAAGTTGCTTTTAAGATCTTCTTCTTAGCTAGAAAATGGTTTCTTATATATTGAGCTCTAGACTTTCTTTAACGAGAGCTTGGAAACCATTTAGCAGTGGTCATATATACTACAAAATATCATTTTTGTGATCTCATAGTACAACCTTTAAGTCATATATGGTACGTAAACACGACTTGAATATTTTGTAACTAAAACCTAATTTAATTTGTGAAAGTTGAAACCGACAAAATCCTAATTGTCTTTGTGAAAAGTGATTTCTAGCTAGCTAATCTCAACTCATATAACCTAGATTGTGATTTAGATAATGACATATCATACATTCACGATCTTATCAATCACATAATGTCTAAATCAAAATTGATAGAACCTTTTCTAACCGATAGAAGAAGATATATACATGCAGTAGTCCTTATAGGAATTGCTTTAGTCCAAATGGTTTTCCATATATGTGATAAAACTCAACCTCTCTTTGTGTCTTGACACACATGCACCTAAAAGTTAGAACACCTAACCCTTAGCTTTAGAAACATTTGTTAAACATTCAAATGACCAATATCGAAAAAAAAAAAACAATTAAGAGTGGAATTAGGTTCACCATGCACAATTCGACACGTGCTAGCTGTGCCATGGAAAGTGTACACCTTGAGGTCCATAATTCATAAGGAGCAATGAATCATAATCCCTACAGAATGGCAAAAGCCGTAAATAATGAACAAACCAAGGTCAAATTCATAGCCACAGAATGGAACTCCGCCAAAAATCTCCGTTGGCAAATTCAATGCCCCTTTGGGGCTTCAACATTATGAGTTCGTTGGGGTAGTTGCATCCTCCGAACTCCCAACTCTTCTCTCCCTTTAAATCCTAAACTCCCAACTCTTCCTCCCAACACAAACCAAACCAAACTTCCCTATTCATCTTTACCTTCCGTCTCTCTCCCTCTCTCTCTCTCTCTCTCTCTCTCTCTCTCTCTCTCTATACTCAACTCACAACTACTCCGGCTACTTCTCCGAGCAAACATGACTACTCAAGCGCCGGAGACGTCGTCGAAGCAAACCAGTGTTCATGATCATGATCATGTTCAAGTTACTACTACTACTACTACTACTAAGAGAGTGCTTCCGAACTTTCTTTTATCAGTGAGGCTCAAGTACGTGAAGCTTGGATATCACTACCTCATCTCCAACGCCATGTACATCTTACTCGTTCCGCTCCTCATGGTGGTTTTTGCTCATCTCTCAACCCTAACCGTGGAGGACTTGGCTCGGTTATGGGACCAGCTCAAGTTCAACTTCGTCTCCGTCACCGTCTGCTCCGGCCTCATAGTCTTCTTGACCACCGTCTACTTCACCACCCGGCCGAGGAAGGTGTACCTGGTAAACTTTTCATGCTACAAGCCTGAGGACGAGCGCATGTGCACTCGGGAGATCTTCATGCACAGGTCCAAGCTCACGGGGAGCTTCTCCGACGAGAACCTAGCGTTCCAGCAAAAGATTCTGGAACGCTCCGGCCTTGGGCAGAACACGTACATGCCCGAGGCCGTGCTGAGGGTTCCGCCGAACCCGTGTATGGCGGAGGCCAGGAAGGAGGCGGAGATGGTCATGTTTGGGGCGATTGATGAGCTGCTGGAGAAGACGGGAGTGAAGCCTAAGGATATTGGGATTCTGGTAGTGAATTGCAGCTTGTTCAATCCGACGCCGTCTCTGTCCTCCATGGTTGTGAATCATTACAAGCTCAGAGGGAACATTGTGAGCTACAATCTTGGTGGGATGGGTTGCAGTGCTGGCCTCATTTCCATTGATCTTGCCAAGCAGCTTCTGCAGGTTTGTTCTTTATAATCTTTTCTATTTACCTTTTAATTGATTAAATATACTCATTTTCATGAACAAAGAACTTTAGGGTATTTCAAAATATCAGCATGAAGTGGATATTGAACATCTTACTTTTCAACTAGTAGAATGAACTCATCTGCATATACAACATTGAGTGATTCATTTGGACCTTACTCTTAACTAAAATCTTTCAAATATAGGAGGAGACGTATCGTATCTGAAACTACCATATATAAATCAGTCTTACCTTACCTTACCTTATGGAAGATGGGTAGTAATAAATATAGTACAATAACCATACTCAGATGACACCAGCAGGGTACCATAAATACTTTACCAGAATTTGGTGTATTACTTTATTCACATGTATAGCAGCTTGGATTGAGATGTCATATGAAGGACTTCTGGTGTATACTAGCATCATAAATATACACAACCACATTTGAGACCTTTCTACTCTACTAAAACACACTCAACCAAACAGAAAGTAGGTTGATGTTTATACACCTTAGTGTAGTGTTTGGTGGCCTTCCACATACATCAACATGAAGTAGCACAACTATTATTCTCACTACCATTTTAGTATACATAGAATTGGTATATAGTATATGGATATATGAATTTAAAAAACAATAACATATTTGAGTCTTTTCATTTTGTTGAACCACACTCATGTTGAATGAGTATGAATCACTCGATCTATATAATTTATCATTTATTCAACGACTATCAGTTGAGCTACATGATCTAATTTACTATATTTTCCCATGAGAATGATCTAATTTACATCAATTAATTAGCAAAAGATCTTAAGACTAAATCTTTTTGTGTGACACAGGTGCACCCTAACTCATATGCCCTAGTGGTCAGCATGGAGAACATAACCCTAAATTGGTACTTTGGCAATGACCGCTCTATGCTCCTCTCCAACTGCCTCTTCAGGTTGGGCGGTGCCGCCATCCTCCTCTCCAACCGCTCATGTGACCGCCGCCGCTCCAAGTACCAACTCATGCACACTGTCCGAACCCACAAAGGCTCAGACGACAGGGCGTACAACTGTGTTTTCCAAAAGGAAGATGACACCAAAAGAATTGGTGTTGCCCTCTCAAAAGACCTAACGGCCGTAGCCGGAGAGGCCCTCAAAACGAACATCACTACACTCGGCCCTATTGTCCTACCCATGTCAGAACAGCTCCTGTTTTTCGCTACTCTAGTGGCAAGAAAGGTGTTCAAGTTGAAGAAGATCAAGCCCTACATCCCTGATTTCAAGCTGGCATTCGAGCACTTCTGTATCCATGCCGGTGGGAGAGCAGTGTTGGATGAGATGGAGAAGAACCTTGAGCTCAGCGATTGGCACATGGAGCCTTCAAGAATGACACTAAACAGGTTTGGAAACACTTCTAGCAGTTCATTGTGGTATGAACTGGCTTACTCTGAGGCTAAGGGAAGAGTGAGGAAGGGTGATAGGATGTGGCAGATTGCATTCGGGTCAGGATTCAAGTGTAACAGTGCTGTGTGGAGGGCCTTGAAGACTGTTAATCCAGCAAAGGAGAAGAATCCCTGGATTGATGAGATTCATTTGTTTCCTGTTGAGGTGCCTAAAGTTGCAGCCATCAAAACTACTTAGTTGACGTACTAAAACCGCACATTTGTTTGGGGAGAGACATTGTATGAATCAATGTCTATAGACGCGTACAAACTGATCATACTGGCCCTTATCGTATTTGTCTATGTTTGAAATTCGTTACATGTAATTCTTTTGAAAATGTATTGGGTGATCTGGTGCACTGAATATACAGCATGTTTACAGAAATAATTATACGTACAAGTCATTTTTCAGCCGATTTTTGGGTAGAAAACAGTGAAGGAAGAGAGGTAGGGCTACAACTAGATATACAAGTTCCTAACCTACGTGATTCTCCAAGCACTCAAACTAACAACTTAGGTTATGATCTGAAAGCATGCCACCATTGCTACGTATGAAAAATAAATGAGTTCTTTTTCTCCAACACATTGAAGCTATTATGGTGATGACCAAATACTCAACAAGTTAACATCTACCTGAAATTGTCACTCACTCGGCCACTCTCACTGAGGTCACTTACTTGATGCCCTAAAACTATAGCCTGGACTGTGCTCTGTTAGATGAAACAAAGACTAATACTGACGTGACCATCACAAAATTGTTTCACGTCTAGATAATTTAGGGAGTCTCATATATGGTGGTGGCCATATGCATCTTATTGATATTCATAGACAATGTCTCACTAAATTTCAAAGTCTTGGAGATGGGGGAAGACTTACTACTCTGGCTGGTCTGTCAAGTACAATGTTAATGATCTTGAATCATCGATATGTTGATATGTATTTAACTTGATCAGCTTGTGTAACCTTAATAATTATAAATTTTATTGGATTTCCATTGCCACTTTCAGCATGGATCAATTATTGATTTATACACTAGTCTGCCTTACCTGGCCGGCTAGCCTGTTGTGAATTGTTCATGCATGTTTAGCCGTTGTGTATGTATTTGACTACTCCGTTTGTTACCTCAACACTTATAATCCAAGATATACTAAAGGAGTTCAAGATTACGTAGCCATTCTCATCTTCAACAATTTTCAGTTCAAACTTCAAAGAACCATGAGAATGCAAGGAGCTCTCCAACCGGCAATGTTGATGGCGGTGGAGGAAGTTGGGGACTGGAAGAGGCACTGAAGCCATATGAGTTTCAAACGGAAACAAAACAAAAAACAAAACAAAAAACAAAAAATCTCCTTGGCTTTTTGAAACTCCTATGGCTTCAGTGCCTCTTCCAAGTCCCCAACTTCCTCCACCGCCATCAACATTGCCGGAATGGAACCACCCTAACTCAGCCATTTCGTTGACCACTTGGTCTGCATTTTTTTCACCACACCATTCCCACCCAATTCAACCCCTTTTCCTCAACAGGGTTATTGACAAAATCACGTTTCTTCAACCCAACTTCATCAACAGCTACACCGCCATTACTGTACTTGGGTTTACAAACTTCGTCCATACCCGTCTTGATCCCTTCTTCTCCTCCATGAAGCACTCATTGCTTCCTATAATTGATTTCCTAGTTGCAAAAGGATATTATTGCTTTCCTGATGATGCTATTGGGAAAATGAAAACGTTTTCCTATCGCCAATTGGATATGAAGTGTTCTAATTCTTATAAATATGGAGCCAAGAAGCTGAGTTCTAGCTAGCTAGAAGAGACAGATCAGAGAATAGCAAAATGTTTTCTTTTATTTCCTCATTGATTGGTGACTTTAGCAAGATGGAGGTAATTAATGAGACTCTAGTCATTGGCGGTTGCTTAGTGTTTGGTGGTGTGGTGATTAAAAGACTACTCCATCGCAAACCCAACTGGGAAACATTACCTGATGATATTATAGGGATGATTGTGCCTCACCTGAGTGTACGTGATCATATACGATTAAGCATTGTTTGCAAGCCTTGGAGCTCAGTTTCTACGCGACCAGACATCCCTAGTGCTCCTCAACTCCCCTGGTTATTACTCCCTCAATCTTCCCCTAACCACTTGAGCTATTTCGAGCTTTCTGAAGGCAAAATTGGCCGGTTGGAGCTGCCTAAACCCTTCAAGGAGGTTGGTTTCAAGGATCATCAAAAGGTTGGATGATCATGGTCATGGAAAAGGATTTGGATTCTACTATGTTTCTTGTGAATCCAATATCAGGAGCGCAACACCAACTTCCACCTTTGAGCACGGCTCCATGTTTCCAGAAGGAAGTGGAAACGGCTAGATGGAAACGCTATGGTGCTTCTGCTTTCCGCTATAGCGTTGTGCTATCTACCTCAGATATCACTTCACATAAATTTATGGTTGCAGCAACTTTTGGAGAGACTGAAGGACTGTGTTTGTATAAACCGGGAGACAGAAAGTGGTCTATCTTGGAGGTCTTAGATGCAAACGAGTGTATTACAGATTTATTGTTCTCTTCTGGCAAGCTATACGCCTTGGTTATTAGTCATAATAAGAATGGTGTCATTTAAACTCCTCGCAACTTAAAATTTGGAGATCATGCAGTCGAACTGAAGCTGGTCTATGACAAAATACCAAGAAACAATGACAGCTTTGAAGAATATGATGACTATCTAGTCCACCTAAGAGGGGCAACAGACTCACATTTGATAGAGTCAACTACCAATGATGAAATATTTTTGGTCCATCAAGTTCAATATAGATTTGCAAAATGGTAAGACAACAACCATGATGACGATAACCATGACGGTGCTAATGAGGAAGACAACATGGAAGGTAATGAGGTTGGAGGTGAAGAAGTGAATGAAGACAACATGGAAGGTAATGAGGTTGGAGGTGAAGAAGTGAATGAAGACAACATGGAAGGTAATGAGGATGGAGATGAAGAGGTGAATGATATTGGCACAAAAATCATTACTGTTGATGAAGATGATCATGACCTTAATTCATATTTGAGGACAAGTGATTTTAATGTATAAAAGCTTCACCCAGAGAAGAGAAAGATTGCTGGTGTAAGACACTTGGGGGATCAACTGTTGTTTTTGTCAAGTGCAGGTGCATTGTCTCTTCCTGCAACAGATATCAACAACCTAAAAGGAAATTGCATTTATTTTGCAACTAATATTACCTTGAGTTTACATCCGCGAACATTTACAAGTCGAGAGATTGGAGATTGGTGTATTCAGCTTTGATGGGAGGAAAATTAAGCGTTCTTTCCCTAGCGAATCAGTCCGATCTTGACTCAGTTGGTTTACTCCAAATTTATAGTGAAGGCTAGAAAATCATGTTGATCTAGAAAATATAGTGTTATAAACACATCCTTTTGTGTTATTAACACACCTTAACTATTTTCATATTTATACATTTCAATTTTATTTACAAATTTACCACTTACATTTGTTTCATGATTAGTTCTCATTATAAATGAGGTGTGTTAATAACACTAGTCAAAAGAAATTATAAGTTTTCCAACTTTCAACTTTCAACAACCAATGTTGTGTATCTCATTCAAGTATATGTTTATGCTATATCCATTATTTTCAAATGATATCGGTTGTGTTATCTAGTTTGAATGTTGATATGGTTTGTTAGGGTCGTACCTTGAGTTTTATGGGTATGTAACTCTAACTTTCCCACCCTAATGCCCATCATCTAAATTAATAGCACATGTCTTTTTACAACATTTAACTTTGTTTGTCATGAAAGTATAATGGTAGTTTCGTTGTCTTTCATAGAAGTATGAGATTTTCATTGGTCGTGCTCTGATTGTCAGTGATACGCTCGTCCAATTTGAAATTTCGTATCTAGCTTTTCACATTTATTTATGAATCTCAAAAATCATGTTACTCGACATAACCGTTTATACTAACAAAGCTCCGGAAACATTTCGCACAACTCAACTTCTATTTGACATCATTTTCTAGAATTCACTGCATAAATATTCAGTTCTTCATCACAAAGTCCTCATGAAGAGGACTCTCACTCCACCTCTAGACTGGAAATCAAATTTAGAAAGAAAACTAGTATTGGTTATGCCATTTTACTAAAAGAAGCGATTTTGTAGTAGCTTCCTTTGTCAATTTACATTCACCTAATGCCTAAAGATTCATGCACTTTCAATCCATAATGCAATTTCCTCTTCTTCACACAATTCCTGCTCTTCAAAAATCTTAAGCCTTGCTGTCCATTCGTTTTCCATACCATCATACATGGACTGCATAAACACTTTCGGCTTGTTTCTCTCAAGGTCTTGCACTATTTCTTTCTCTTAGAACAAACAAGATTGAACCTTTTAACCTAACTATGTTCCAACTCAATTTTCATC
The DNA here is from genome assembly GCA_034370585.1 of Fragaria x ananassa. Taxonomy (NCBI): domain Eukaryota; kingdom Viridiplantae; phylum Streptophyta; class Magnoliopsida; order Rosales; family Rosaceae; genus Fragaria; species Fragaria x ananassa. The sequence continues at coordinate 3,183,689 of CP139761.1, read as the reverse complement.
TTCCCTAACGATAACAAGGGTGTAGCGCTCTTAAACGACTGGAAAATTTCCTTACCTCTTACCCAATTTTGCTCCACGCGTCTCCTTAGCTAGCTTGGTTGTTACCAAGTGTCTCCTCCCACAGCTTGAGCGCCTAGTCCAAGTCCTCAATTTCCTCTACTACCGTTAACATCGCGGGAATGCAACCACCACCCTAACTCAGCCATTTTCTCGAACATGCACTTGGTGTGCACTTTCTTCACCACACCATTCCCACCAAATTCAACCCCTTTTCCTCAAAACCATGTTTCTTCAACCCAACTTCATGAACAACACCACCACCATTACTCTGCTTGGTTTACAAACTTCGCCAAAACCCTTCTCGATCTTATCTCCTGATCCTCCGTGAGGCACTTGCTGCTTCCTATCTTTGGTTAGAAGCGCAATTTGTATTTGGTTTTCTGATTATGGTTTTCCTAATTAATGCTATTGGGGAAAATGGAAAACATTGTTCTATTGCTATTGGGAAAATCAAAACGTTTTCGTATTGCTAATTGGATATGAAGTACGTGGTTGTTTTTCTTATAAATACAGAGCTAAGAAGCTGAGGATCCATCACACATAGCTAGCTAGCTAGCTAGAAGAGACAGACAGAGCAGAGCAAAATGATTTCTTTTAGAGTAAATTAGATAAAAATCCAAAATACTAGGCCTCTTTTAAGATAAACTCATACATATTTTTCTTTTCTTTTACACTCATTCCACATAAGCAAATTTACCATATAAAAAAATGTCTATAATTAATAGTTTTCTTGATTTTTCGGTTTCTCTGATTTGCCATTCAGACAGTAGAAAACTAAATTTGATATTTTTTTTTCAATTTTAGCATCAATTTGAAACTCAAATACTGAGCTAAAATTTAGTTGGATTTAATTTTGTCATAATCAATTACATTCTTTAATTTCTTACTTTGTTATTACTAACTTGAGTGTGTGTGTGTGTGTATATATATACACAGAAGTATGTCATTTGTAATAGAATAATTCTTTTTATTCATGAGCTCACATTTGATGTCTCTCTATATAGTCGAAAAATGTCTAATTGTAAGGTACACATTCTTGTTCTTTGATTAATTAATTTTCTTCTTTTTAAATATATTAATATATCATTTCTCATTCTGATTGAGAGAACATTTTACTCTCAACTACTTATAATTCTAATGTACCTTTTAAGAATGGCATGAGAAGAAATTCAAAATTGGGTTTAGGGTATAGGGTTAGGGTTTAGGGTATAGGGTCAGGGTATAGGTTCAAGGTATATAGGGTTTAGGGTATAGGTTTAGGGTTTAGGGTTTAGGGTTTAGGAATAGAGGACCATGTCATAAGTCATGGTCATTCGGTAACACTGTAAAATTTCTTCATTTTACTCTAATAATCAGAAATCTTATTTATATTATATTTTACCTTATATATAAATCAGAGAATGAATTCCTTTCACCTAGATTTTTTCATAAAAATAAAGAAAACTGCATGATTTTGTAAATTGATTGAAAAATGTTAGTGTTAATTAGAAGAAAAACTCATAATTAAAGTATTTAAGATAACATCAATTAAGCTTATTTATTATGTTTATATGTTATAGTTGAATGATGACAATTGTGTAAAATTTAGAAAAAATAGGATATAATATGTATCATAATTGTTACATTTTATATGTCTATCAAATATGAATATCAGGTGAGTTTTATTTAAAATCACTCTTTAAATTTGGGTGTATATGAAAATCTCTCTTTCTTTTATTTCCTCATTGATTAGTGATTTTAGCAAGATGGAGGTGACTACTGAGACTCTAGCCATTTGCGGTTGCTGTTTGGTAGTGTGGTGATCAAAAGACTACATCGCAAACCCCTATGGGAGACATTACCTGATGATATTATGGAGATGGTTGTGTCTCACCTGAGCATGCGTGATCGTATACGATTAAGCATTGTTTGCAAGCCTTGGAGCTCAGTTTCTACGCGACCATACATTCCTAGTGCTCCTCGACTCCCCTGGTTATTACTCCCTCAATCTTTCCCTAACCACTTGAGCTATTTCGAGCTTTCTGAAGGCAAAATTGGCTGGTTGAATCTGCCTGAACTGGTTCAAGGAGGGTGGTTTCAAGGATCATCCAAAGGTTGGATGATCATGATCATGGACAAGGATCTGGATTCTACTATATATGTTTCTTGTGAACCCAATAGCAGGAGTCCAGCACCAACTTCCACCTTTGAGCACGACGCCATCTTTCCACAGTTTTGTAGAAACAACCACATGGAAACGCTACGGTGCTTCTGCTTTCTGCTATAGCGTTGTGCTATCTACCTCAGATATCACTTCGATCCGATCAGTTTATGGTTGCAGCAGCTTTTGGAGACATTGATAGACTGTGTTTGTATAAACCGGAGACAGAAAGTGGACTATCTTGGAGGTGTTAGATGCAAACGAGTGGATTACAGATTTATTGTTCTCTTCTGGCAAGCTATACGCCTCGGTTATTAGTCATAATAAGAATGGTGTCACTTCAGGTCCTCGTAACTTGAAATTTGGAGATCATGCAGTCGAACTGAAGCTGGTCTATGACAAAATACCAAGAAACAATGACAGCTTTGAAGAATATGATGACTATCTAGTCCACTTAAAAGGGACAGTAAACTCACATTTGGTAGAGTCAACTACCAATGATGAAATATTGTTGGTCCATCAAGTTCAAGACAAATTTGCAAAATGGTACGACAACAACCATGAGGATGATAACCATGAAGGTGCTAATGGGGAAGACAACATGGGAGGTAATGAGGATGGAGGTGAAGAGGTGAATGATATTGGCTCAAAACTCACTATTGTTGTTGAAGATGATCGTGACCGTTTTTATTTGAGGACAAGTGATTTTAATGTATACAAGCTTCACCCCAAGAAGAATAGGATTGCTGATGCAAAAGGCTTGGGGGATCAACTGTTGTTCTTGTCAACTGCCGGTGTATTGTCCCTTCCGGGAACAGATATCAACAATCTATAAGGAAATTGCATTTACTTTGCAACTAATAATACCTTGAGGTTACATCCGTGAACATTTACGAGTAGAGAGATTGGTGTATTCAGCTTTGATGGGCGGAAAATTAAGCGATCTTTCCCTAGCGTTCATGTGTTAGTATGATCTCGACTCGGTTTACTCCAAATTTATAGTGAAGGCTAGAGAATCTTGTTGATCTAGGTTTTATTTTTATACTGTTTTAGTTTTCCATCCAGCATAAAGTTTTTCTTCTTATCACCGCAATGTGTATAGTTTCAACTTCAAGGACTAATGTTGTGCAACTTATTCAGGTATATGTTTATGCTGCATCCATTAGTTTGAGTTTGAATGGTGATATGGTTTGCTATGATGGTAAGTTAGACTTTTGAGTGTTGTGGGTATGTAACTACACTCATGATCCTTTGAAACGCAAAAATAAAGATTAGTCGGGGTTGTGTTAGGTGATGTGTCAAACCTAGGCAAATAAAAACAATAGATCGATTTCTCTCTAAAGATTTTGAACTATGGTAGCCTGTGGTAGGATTGAACAGAGGATGAAGAGGTAGAGCTGCAGAGTACATACATATACAAGGTCTTAATTATCCTTGATTTTTCAATCACTAACAGCTTGACAAAATTCTGAAAGCAACTACGTATGAAAAAGATATTAGACCAAACAAGATATATCAGCACGAATTTAAACAAGATATACAAACGAGTTCATTCTCAATTCCATTGAAGCTTACTGATATATGAAATCAAGAAGGAAGAACCACATAATACAATAAATCAGACATATTATATATTGTGCATAGTCAATTCAGGACAGAAACATATGAGCACTAGTGTAGTTTCTGATGACTCTAGACACTACACTTCTAAATCACAATAAACTTAAAAGAGCACTTGAATTGCCACTTAAAATTATGACTAGTTGTTTCTCAAGTCAACTGCTACATAGACTAAATCCTAGACTTTGTTTTCAGAACAGTAACAATCTAATATACTTACTAAGAGGCGCATCTTCGTTACATGCCCCAAATACCACGGGCTGCTGCCACTTTGTTGTTTGGTCTAGACGTCAGTTCATACAAAATTCTGGCAAAGATTTCAGAACATCTGGTATCTGAGAATAGTACTTCTGCAAATGCATTCTCATAAGCTAGCAGCATTCCTCTATTCTGTGGTTCAGACACAAGGCTTTCTAATATCATAGCAGCTTTCTTGCAAATATCGGAAATAGGATGGGGCCCCTTTATAACTTTTAGCAGTCGATCAATTGCCCTGAGATTTGGTAAATTTAAAAAGGAACCCATTTCAGTCACATATACATTTTTGGATTACATTTTGTTATGGGGATGGGGGATTTAAGAAGACCTCACCATCGCTCGTTAGCAAGTTTCAGTCTGCAGTCCATATTTACTTCAGAGAAGTTATAGAGTGCGCCAACAGCAGCTGCTTGTGCATCAAATGCTGGTAAGCTCATAAGATCAACTAATCGTTTGTGTATCTGCAATTTAATACATCTCATCACAATCTATGCTTAATATACAAAACATATATACAACAAGGAAATTGTTGAAATTTAACCTGTGGAATGAAGGGAAGAAGAAAAGGTTCATTTTCAGGATTTATGACCAAACGCCCAAGTAACTCTGCTGCAGAGCAATGCCAAGCTTTGACTGGAGACTCCAGCACACCAACTATGGCTTGAACTGCACGTTTTGCTCTGGTTGATAGAAAGTTTACTTGTCAACCAAGAGAAAACAAGGGAGCTTAAGCTAACGAGAAAAAAAAGGTGTAGATAAAATTGCTCACGTCATCTTGATGTAGGATGCCTTTGATGAACCAAAAACTTGAAGGTCCAGCATTGGAGACAAATTTACAATTGTTTCGAGTGAATTTGTCACAAGTTCTTCATCTTCTGTTAACATAAAGAGCATTGAAGTCTGTTAGTGAATTCATATCATTGCGCAGTGGGAAGTATATATTATTTGGTCCTGGTCAGTAGAGGTTACTTCTAGCTTCTTCTGAAAGGAAGGACACATATGACACCCAACTATATGGAGAAGTGGGAAGTAGAGGAAGAAAGATCTTCTACAAAAAGTTCATAACAACTTCAAAATCCAAGTTTACGACAGCCAGTAAAAAATGTCGTTAATAGAAAGTGATTTTACATGCCGTCTATTTACCAGGATACAATCCTTGAAGTTCCAATGCATAATTGCATATAGATTATAGAATCTACACATCCTTAACAATCAGCAGGCCTCAAAGAAACTATAGTTAAGTACAAGAAACTCATAATCTAGCTTTTTAACTGGATATAACCTGGTTTTTCCGCATGCAAATATAATTGGAAGTACATTTTACACATTTCAAGTTTGTAGCTTCACTTTGGTACCTGATTTTCAAAACATGTCAGTTTCAGACCCTTAAATAATTGTGCAATTTTACCCCTCAGTGACCTCCACTGTTAGTCGTATGTGTCATTTATGAATTCCACATAATTGCTAATGTGAAAATGCCACATTGGTGGATGTGGACAAGACAAAACTATAAAACTAAACAAAACTTGATACACATTTTAAGAATTGAAAAACTGGAAAAATAAATTTCATCTAAATATTTACACACCATGAAATTAATGATGGCTTCAAAAAAAAAAATTAAGAATGAAGAGATTTTGTCATATGAAAAAAAAATATTTAAGGAGAATCAAAGACCACTATTCTCATCTTTGGAATTGGCTTTCGGGTCAGGCCACAACCACAATGGAGAAGTGTGAAGATATAGTTAATGGTATCCCAGGTTTTGAAGTTTTATGGTCTTGCCATCAAGGGTCTTCACTAAGATTTGATTTCCACTTGAGAGTGGAAAAAAAGGTAGGTTTGCTACCACTGAAACAGTTAAAAAAAAAAAAGATGAAAGATTTACATCTACAATAATTCTTTCCTTTTTGGAATATACAGATATTCTTCAAATTGAAAGCTACCTAAATTGGAGATCAAAGTTTAATTTCCATTATGGCAGATCACAATGACTCCGATCATAGGATGCAAAACCCCCAAATCAGTAAAAGACGATACACATAAAACATCCAAGGCATGATTTTACTTTCACCTTCCTGGATGTTGAAATTTGACGATTTGGGTGCTTGATTACAATCTTAGATTCTGATTTCCTTTTTTTGCACATTTAGAAAATCAAAGATGGTTACATTCAGATTATCATTCTCATTTGACCACAGGGCTTCAAATTGGCATCCATAATAACTACAACTTGGGATCCATATGTACCACATACAAAGATAACAGTTGAACTAACAGCAAATCTAAAAGAAAGGAAGTCGCAAACATTTCAATTACTAGGATCTCATACCGAAGTGAAAAACCACCAAAACTATTAGGGTGTAGATTGTGATTGACCCTAAGTACATCTATGGACAAAATAATTCTAAACTTGGAACAAGAAAGTATATAATGAATGCACTTAATGTATAAATATGCTACCAAACACAGCACTTCTAACCTGTGATGTAATCTTCTATGCACTGGAATATTGTTTCCAGACAATGGCGATGGAAAGCCATAATGGTCTCATTGTCTTGCATGAAAGAGAAGTTGCGGATGATATTAGAAGCCGCAACAGCACATTGCTGTCTTTCCGCTCTACCTTCATCATCAAGATTAAACAGACCATCTTCCTCAAGCCACCACTCCGAAGAACGAAGATTGCTCACATTACTCAGCATAGACGCATCTTGAGCACCAGATCCTAAGCTGCAACCAAAACATCTCTTCACAATCAAATTCAAACCTCATCACATCAAAGCTAGCTTATCAACATTCACAAGTTCACACGCGAGAAATCTATAATCTTCTCGGTACTTACCCCGAATGTGGGACACTGCTATTTGACCCCAACATCTCATACTCATTTCCGAACCCAGTCACAAGCAAATTCACACCTAAATTCCTCACTCTCGGTGCCCTCACATGTTCCTTAGGCAACGCTATATCACGCCAATCATCAATCTGTTATCCATAACAACACACATTCAATATCCATAAGCAGAAAAAGAAGATAGCTTAATGATAAAAAAAACAAAAAAACAAAAAACAAAAATCAAGGACTGCGAAACATACAACAGTGAGGAGAGCATCAAGCAAGCCGGAAATCCTCGTAAGAGCATTATTGCTATCTTTTCGATTGTCATCCTTTTCTTTGAAGGATAGTAATGTGAGAGTGTTCAAAGCCCATGTCAGCTCATTCTTTAGTCCGCTCTGAAGAGCATGAACTATTCTTTTATTGTTTTCAACTGCAAAAATTCAAAGTGAAAATTTCAACTATCTTTCACAATCGATTCACTTTGAATTTGACAAATTTGCATACCTAAGATTTAAAATTTGAGCAGACTTCTAATAAAGCTGAAAAATTGAAGAAATTGAAGACTGAGATTTACTGAGGATTTGAGGTACTGACCGGTGAAGGCGTTGTGGACGAGGAGAGAAGGACCGAGGAGATTCGAGGGAGCTGCGGTGTGATCGGCGGCGGCGGCGGCAGCGGCAGCAGCAGCTTCGGCGCTACTGTTGCCGCTTCCGAATGGACGGCCTCGCTTCGCCGGAGGTGCGGAGGCTCCGCCGTAAGATCCACCGGACTTGTTGAACTCCCTCTTCTGCATTCTTCTCTGTTTTCTGGGACTCTTTTTGTGTGACTAATTTTGAATTTTGGTATTTTAGGGCGAGTAATTGTTTTTGACCCGGATCCGGATGATAACGGGTCGGTTTGGGAAGACAAACCCGGAGATTAATTTTTTAAAAAGTTTATCCATGTACGCGTAAGGATTTGCCTTCTCTGCTTGTTGACAGTATTGTTATCCAAGCAAATACATGTAACATGAATCTAACAGAGAAGTCAGTCGGATTATGCGGGTGAAGTGGTGAATCCTAAGTTAAAAAGGGTTTTTTTAATATGAAACCCTAAGTTTGGGTCAAAGTGCTTTAAGAATACTAGTGGAAAAAACCTCTTAGGCGACGGAATATGATTTCGTCTCCTAAGTTATCACCTAGGCGACGGAATAGTGTTATGTCGTTTAAGTGGTAATTTAAGAGATAGAAAATTTATTAAGACAACGAAATCATTTTTATAAAAAAAAAATTATTCACTTAGACGACGGAAACGTATTCCGTCATTTAAGATTGATATAGACGACGGAAAAATTTACTTAGGCGACGTAATTATTATTTTTTATGAAAAATAAAATTTATTCATTTAGGCGACAAAATGCATTTCCGTCGTCTAAGATTGATTTAGACGACGGAAAAATTTACTTAGACAACGAAATTATTATTTTTTTTTTAAATAAAATTATTAATATCTTAAGCGTCGCCTAAGTACCGAAATTTTTAGCGGCTCCTTTTCCGCAAAAATTTTAGAAAAATTTGAACCAAATTTTTCAAACTTTCCTTATATATTCTCTCTCCCTCCTCTCCTCTACCCAGTTTCCAGGCATACCTCTGCCTCTCCTTCTTCTTCGCCCTCTGCCTCTCCTTCTTCTTCCCTCTGCCTCTCCTTCTTTCTTCGCCCTCTACCTCACCTTCTTCTTCCCTCTGCCTCACCTTCTTCTTCCCCCTCTGCCTCACCTTCTTCTTCGCCCTCTGCCTCTCCTTCTTCTTCGCTTCCTGCCTCTCCTTAGCGCCTTTTTTGCCAGTGGACTCTAGAGTCCGCGCGCCTGTTTTGTGCCAGGGGACTCCGCGTGCCCTTCCCTGCCAGCGAACTTCGCACGCCCTTTCCCTGCAAGCGGAGTCCGCCCGCCCGCCCGCCCTTTGTGCCAGCGGACTCCGCGCCCTTCTCTTCTAGCGGAGTCCACGCGCATTCTGTGCCAGCTAAGTCTGCCTGCCCTTTGTGCTGGCGGACTCCGCGCCCTTCTCTTCCAGCTGAGTCCACATGCCTTCTGTGCCAACAGAGTCCGCACCCTTCTCTACCAGCGGAGTCCGCACTCTTCTCTGCCAGCGGAGTCCGCGCACCCATTGTGCCATCGGACTCCTCGCCTATGTTATTTTTTTTTCACTTTAGCGACGGAATCCAATGATTCCGTTGCCTCGGGAAAAATAATTTTGTTTTTGTCATTAAAGAATATCAGTCACCTAACTAATTTTGACTCGACGAAAATCAATTTTTTGTCGCCCAGACACCTGTCTCACTTCACTTAGGAGACTGATCTTAGGCGATGGAATTTCCATCGCCTAAGTACTTCTGAGACGAATTTTATTACTTAGGCGACCGAATAGTTCTGTCGCCTAAGAGTTTTTTTCCAGTAGTGATATATTGTATTATTTTTCAAGTATGAAGATGCATGTCGTCTCATTGAGATGAAACATAAGATGAACGGAGGTCAAAGATCAAGAGAGAATCACAGAAACCATGCATGATCAAGAGAGAATCGATGGGTCTCGTGTAATACATTATTTTTTCATGTGTTTTTAATAACATTTATGTTTTCCGTTACATATTAATACCCTTACCGTAATTTTGTGATGCTAGAAACAACAAATTTAGATTTGATTCGTGTAACTCATAGTGTGAATTGGCTAATAGTGACTAATTATTGAAAATACTTCATGCCATGCTAATAGCAATCTAAATATTCAACTTTTGAGATTCACGAATTAAATCCAAACTTTGTTTGTCGTAGATTTTATACTTCTCTATTTTTAAATTTTGAGTCACACAAAGAATGTCAGTTAGGAACGTGACTTCATGCGAATGACTGGTTGTATGAGTGTTATGTTACGAAATTTGTGCAAAACTAATAAGTTGATAATAATATAGTGATATCTTTAGAACTTTATAAAGCTAGATCAAATAATTTTAACCCAACGCATGCACTTGCAAACCATGCCACTAATGCCAGAGTTCATTCTCAAAACCAAAATCTGTGTACATTCTAGACTTTACATCAATTTTCAAGTTCAGGCAATGCCAATACGTACAATTGTTTATGGCTAAGGTACTCCAATCCCATTCTACATCCATTCTCTAGGTACTCCTATACCAACAGCTTATGTTGATATTCTCAGAACAGAGAAACCTCAAGTTTTATCAAGAGAGTTCATGTGGTTGAATACTCCCTTTCGCACTTGCAAATTGAATTGCTTTCAAATTGTAGTGAAGGGACACATTTGGAGCATAGATGGTACCTACAAGAATCACACCATGGACACAAAATCAACTCAAAATCGCAACGAAATTCACCCGAAAGCCAGAGTTAACAGAAAATGAAAATCACCGAGTAATGAAGGGGAGATGCACTAAGAAAGTATTGAAAGTGGATAAATTTGACTTTGGGTGTAGGGGCTGTTTAAGTCACTTGGAAACTCATTCGAGTGTCAACCAGTCCATTGGTGTGTAATTGGCAGGAGTGGGAGGATAGGATATTACAGTTGTAAGGTTTTTGGAATTAATTTGTTGTGATATCGGCTAATTATATATGTCAAGGAACCCCAAAAGAACACAATAAACCAAGAAAAACAACCACAGAGATAAGACACAAAGAACACAAATTTAAGGTGGTTCAGCAAAACTTTTGCCTACATCCACCGGCAGAAAACACTTCCACTATATTAAGAAAACAAGGACTCTCTCACTTCTCTTCCTATATCTCTCCTCTCTGCCCTCTCTCACCCTGTAACCGAGAATGGAACACACTTTACTCTTTGTCTATGCGATACAAAAGAGCTGAACCCCTCCTTATATAGTCATAAGAGTCTTTAGATCTCTTCACCAAATAGGAATCTTATTCTTATTAGTGGTAGGCAATAATGTCTTCTTCCTTCTCTGTAATCAACCAAGATTACAGGTACACCATTATCAATAAGCATATCTTTTTCTTATTGGAATACCATACTTTAAGACGAAATATCTTAAGAAAAACACATGGGCTGGAAACCCAACATGATTCCCAAGTCCCAACAGAGTTAGAATTACGTGAGGAATCCTTTGCAGAGCTAGACATGTCTAACTTCATTTACTGTCAAGGTTGAAGTATGCTGATTTGATCAATATCAAGGTTGAACTATGCTGGACTTGTTCGGTTCTGAAATTTACTGGAATAAAGTCGGATCAGTACATTAATTGATTTCAATATTGATAGGTTCCTAGTGTGCACTTGTGAAAGTTCTAGTCAGATCAGGAAATTTGTTTCGACTTTGTCTATGGATGCTGAAATGCTAGTTCAGCTTACTTATTTCTTTTGGCAATGGAAACAGGCTTTTATGCTGTGCTGTGGATGTTGTATAGGTCCTCGAGTTCTTAATGTTTTGTCTTTGATTGATGTTTCATCTTACTTGGTTCTAATTCTTTGTCCATGTGTGATTTTTTATTTTTTAGTTAGGAGTCCAAATAGTACAGGGTAACTTGAATCTTAGACCAGCCTATAAGATGCAACTTCTCCACATAGAGTAGCCCAGGGGATGGTACTAAAGAATATTTTAACATTGGTTGGTATAACATAAAGTTCATAATGATCAGTAGTCAATCATTGAGTACTGATTCGTGAAGTATTTAGAATTTAGAATTCTTCTTAGAAGTATTATACTTTTAGTTAGAACTTTAGGTGCTCAGATTTAATTCTGATCCAAGAAATTTGAAAGCTTTTTTGGTTGGAGAGAACATGAGTTCATACTTGGTTCCATATGCATAGCCAATCCTTCTGAGTCCTCTCCCTCTTGTGGTTGCTAAAAGACTTGATCCTAGTAGAGGGGGAGTATACCATTTTAGTGGTAAGGGTTAGTAATCTCAATATGATTAGGATAAAGTGAGTGGAATGTTCATCAACACCAAGGGTGGACTTTCTGATAAACTTCAAAGGTGGGTAGCAGGGTTAGATTTGTATAAGTTCTCTTTCTGTCATGGTTGAAGTAGCTTGATCTGTTCAGTCGTAGTTGGAGAGGAAAAGTGTGACACAGTACTATAAGTGAGATGAAATCCAACAGTATTTAGTTTTGAGCTGTGGTTAACATCACTTCAGCTGAGTTGGCATCTTGTTGCAAATCTTTTCTTTGCTAGCTCTCCTAGTCAGCCCTTCTGCTGCTTTAGTATCTTTAGTGCTAAGCTACTTGCACTTGGTTGTGATGCGTTGTTTTAGTTTTTCAAATAATTGTAGATCCTTGAGTTCTCAGGCTAGTCATGGTTTCTTTTTGGCTCTGACAGAATGCACTTAATCATGTTCTTGACTGTTGAAGGAATCAGAATGAATGATTTCAAGGGTTTGGGGAATTTGCGGACTAATATATCTTGATGTTTGTGGCTGAATAAGATTAGTGTTTGTGCCCTTTGGAATTTGGTTGGTCTGCTCAAATGGATCTGTACTCGTATGGATTCCCTTGGAACATGTATAATTATAAATGTGGGTCATTATATTTTATATGGACAGATGAGCTTAACTTGTATAGCTCTTACATATGCCCCCTCCCTCCCACCCACCCTTTAGACGAATGGTATTTTTCTTGTAACAGTTGTATTGTTGGAGTACTAGTGTGCCTACTCCATCACTATGGTTTAGGAGTGTTGAAGTTGCTTAAGACATTACTGAAAGTGAATAAATTTCATTAAGGGTGTAGTGCCAGTTTTCTTGAGAACTCACCCTGACTTCTGAGTGTCTAATAGTCCATTGATGCGTAGTTGGCAGTAGTAGTGTCTAATAGTGTCTAGTAATACTACTGCCGGACCTGCTTACACCGCAAGGTATATCAAAAACCATAAACTTACCCTGTCCATTGTCATCCAGTATCTCAAGACACTCCATTTTGCTTCATAACTTTGTAACATCATCCGTTCATGTTCCTCATCCAAGTTCTTGAGCTGGAGAGTTCCATCTTGCAACTTCACCTTTATGTCTTCCCTTTCCCAATGCTCTATGGCGTAGAACTCAGGTTTGTCATAGAAACTTAACTTCCCTAGTCTTGAGTTTGTGTCACACTTGTTCTCATACACCTGCAATTCCAGTCCATCGCTAATTATCTGGAAGGCCAAGTACCTCCAAGGTTGTTGATTGAAGGGACGGGGATATGTCTGAGGTCGTCCATCTGAAATGGGGTCTTCTATTGTTGTTTGCAAAAGGGGTGACAAAGAATATCCGGTGTCCAGTGGTGCTGAGTTTATGGTAAAATCTTTTTTTAGGCTACTTGTTTGAGCTGGGTGAAGCCATCCTCTTAGAAACCTGGTGTGAGTAGCTGTCAATGGCAAAGTTCTTTACAACTGAGGATTAGAGAGCGAGCATTGTATACCTTAAGAAGCAAATTGTCACATTTGCAGGTCAAGGTGTTAAGCCTAAGGAGTCATTTGAGTGTAATTTTTGTGATTATAGCTGTAAGGTAAATCGTAGCAGCAGTTCATCAACTTCTTCTCAGTTAGGACCCTGTAGAAAAATGATCTTACGGTCTACGCATCATCAGTGTAATTGATTTGTTAGACAATAGCGTGATTCTTCTTCTCATTGTGAATTGTCATTTGGGGTTCCAAACTGTTATGGGGAACTTGATCTGTGACCAGCTTATTGGATGCGACTTCTCCACTTAGCTTAAGGCATGGTACTACGGAATATCTCGACATTGGTTTCGAAAGCTATATGCCAGCCCTTGCAATTCCTAGCAAACCTATCCTTCATCATTGCTTGGGCAGTCTTTACCATTCTCAAGCTACAATTTAGGTCACTGAACATTTCACAATATTCAGATTACATGCCTTCTTATACAATCAAATAAGTGAAGACCGAAAAATTTCAGAAGGGGGCCGATTTAGGATATGTTGTTTGACTTGGATAATATAGCGTCGTCCAGATCTTGTTGTAGGTAAGGGGGAGCTGTTGCTACATATACATCACATGGAATCTCAAAACTATTATGTAATGACATGAACCTCCTAAAAATGAAATATATAACTCCTTCAAATCAGCTTCAAATTAGACGGGTGACAACCTTAAAGTTGAGGAAGTTAACGCTAACTTGAAACTCAAGGACGCAATGGTTGTGCCTGTTGAAACCCAAGAATTACTTCCTCTGCGCAGGGAGAACTTGAAATGTTAGAGTTCATGAATAGATTATGATTGGTACTTGAAATGTTGGGTTTTAACCGTTACATTCAGGTTGCTTATGATACTTAGGTTATCTTAGGATAGCCGGAACGCTCAAATTTAACATAGCTCGTAGAATGAGTGATGATATGTATTTACTTCTATTCTCTTTTACCATTTCCCCTCTTCTATTGAGTGATGTTGTATGTTTTGTACAATCTTCTTCCAACTTGGTAAATGTCACTCAAGTTTGTACAATCTCCTCAAGTTAAAGAAATTCTTAGTTTACTAATCTTCAAGTGTCGTTTAACACGTAAAGACGGCAAATCTACCCACTTGTCAGCAAAAATCTTATTTATTAAAATTGGTGACATAAGTATTTGGAGACTTGTAATAATACAAAAGCCAATATTAAACTCAACTGAGTACCGAGTATTGCCTGTAAACATCATTGCAATGAAGCCTATATACATGTGAAAAAGGTGTAAGTGAACTAAGCAATTAATATGAAATATTTTGATCTGGTCATCCATATCGTACTATTATGCATATATACTAATACCATTACTAAAATTGAAACCCAAAAAACTAGTTCTAAACGTATCTAGCTAACATAGGGGGTGAGGATTTGAGGTCGAAGAAGATGTATTCTTATTATAGACATTTAATTTGATCGGATCAAAAATGAAAATGAAAGGAAATAACTAAAAGTCTCTAGTCTTCATTCTAACTTTGCATACGTCAATTTGATGATTTCTACATTAATAGTGCAAGAGCACTTTGATGCGTAGAATCCGCTCCGCTACTTAAGTTACATGTTTATATATATTGATGAATGATGAATCATAAAATGTTTATCGAATTCCATAGAAGTCCATACTAGTTTTTTTTTTTTGATTAAAAGGTCATTCCATTTAAAACAGAGAAAGCAATACAAAGACGATATACCCTTGTGGGGTCGTCAGAAAACATCATCTTGCAAAATTGCAAGTCTTATGCTGGCTAAAGCATAAGCTTTGAAATCCTAAGTACACCCACCTTGCAGCGATTAAGCACGATTTTACAAGTAAACTAGGATTCGCAGAAAACTATCAAATACTCTACAAATGCAAATTAGTTTACATGGACCAAACTAAATTTAAACAAGGGGCTCAAGCCCAACTTCAGCCCCCAAGCCCCATTCAAGGAAAACCCTAGCTGATCCAACCCAGACCCAAACGAGCCCATTTTCTAGAGGAGCCAAGAGAGAAACCCTAGAAGCCACCACCTCTCCGCCAACGTCATCATCATCGGAGACGAGCAACACCTGCATTGAAACCAATCCCTGACTCAAATCTGCATCACCATCGCCAACTCCGTCCACAACACCACCACTCTCTCCAACAACACAGAGAGGACGAGAACCACTGAATCCTGGTCTCCACTTGGTCGTAAGGCCCCAAGATGCCTTCAAGATGATCAGCAACACCCCAACTCCTCCAACGACCAAAATCTCCTCGTCGGGATCTCGGTCCTTGACGATTGCTCCACATGTTACCGGCAAGAGCCTCGTCGCAGCCTTGAAGACCACCATCAAAGGTTTGGATCGACCTTGAAAGAAGACCCAAACTAAACAAAATTCTAAGGAGCAGTGTCGAATCGAATCGTCATCGCCGTCAAGCAAGGGAGAAGTAAGAAAAGGATTCCTTCCAACTCCAAATTGTAGAGCCACTACGTGGCTGAGAGGCTTCTCTGTCGAGAGTCAGGGGGAATGCAAAACTACCGCCGCCATACAAGGTGGGCATCGACTCTAGGGTAAAGCGTGAGAGAAGATAGTGCATTGAAGAAATTGAAAATTTGGTCAACTTTTATATACTAGTTTATCATTTGGAGAAATTTTATTAATACATCCCTAATTACTAGATACACATCTCATTCTTAATACATCACCTATTGACTTTATTATTTAACATTTTACTATATACACATACCCAACCTTCCTTCAACACTCTCATTTAAAATACATCACTTATTCGCTAAATACACAATTCATTCTCTAAATACACATACTTTTCTAGATTTGCTACTGTTTCTACATGTTTCGTCCCGAGCCGGGAAGTGGTCGCGGGGCGGAACGAAGTAAAATTCTTGGGGTCTTTTACTCGGTACCTGCACAAATGACAATGTCACGGGGTCGGGACTGGGGTGGCCCAGTCTTTGACTCTCCGATGCTTAAGTTAGCTTTGAGCACTTGTACGGGTAGAGGAATGAAAGAGGGAAAGAATATATGTGAGTATATATGTGTGTGTACCTTTTATGATAGGTTGAGCTTGTTTTATAAGGCAAGTATGGGTACCTTTGCCTTAGTCTCCAATGTGGGACTCCTTGCCCTCCTTTGGAGTGTCTCCCCTTTTGGGGGTGTTTTGCCGCTAGAGTGACTTTGGCAAGCGGTTTGTTACCGGCCCTTCATTCTTTGGATGCCTGTGAATGGCTCACCAGGGCTATCTCGACCGGGTAATTATACCGTATTCTCGGCTTAGCCAAGTATTTTGGCTATGTACTAACAAGTCCCCAAGTCCCCAGTCCGAGAGAGTTCTTGTGTGGGGAGTTATTCTAGAGATGCCGAGGATAGGTTTTACCCGGGTGCAGGAGGCATGGTGCCGAGTCCCCAAGTCCCCACGCGAGAGTCGCGAGGTGACGGGGGTGATGTTCCGGAAACCTGTTGGCGAGAAGAAAAGTTTGATGTTGCTCTGGCGAGTCAGTCCGCGCTTGGGTGGGGACTGTCGCGAGGTGGCCAGTCAGTCCGCGCTTGGTTGGGGACTGTGGCTATGTGGCGAGACAGTCTGCGCTTGGTTGGGGACTGTCGCGAGGTGGCCAGTCAGTCCGCGCTTGGTTGGGGACTGTGGCTATATGGCGAGGCAGTTCGCGCTTGGTTGGGGACTGTCGCGAGGTGGCGTTGCGGGCCGCTGCGTGGCGAGTCAGTCCACGCTTGATTGGGGAGACTCGCTACTGAGCGTTGCGGGCCGTTGCCTTGACGAGGCAGTCCACGTTTTTTTTTTTTTGGAGTGGCCAACGGTGACGTGGCTTTACCCTGACCGTTCAGTTTTGTGGGGTCCAGGGGGATGCCTATAAATAGGGTTGGAGAAAACTGAAAGGGGAGTTCGTGTTTTGAAACTGGAAACTGTGGAGGCGCGATTTGTGTTTTAGGGTTTCGGCTATTCTACAAGTTTCAGACTGGGAAACGTTCAATTTCATCCTCAATCGATTGGGTGCGAGCGCTCAGCCGATTGTAATCAGCTTCACTGCAACTACGCGAACCCAGTATTTCCAGGTATGAACTCATCGTTTCCTCTGTCTTTGATTTTGTATGTGGTGGCGGCGTTGTTTCGGGTTATTTGGGTTGTGGGATTGTTCACATTTTTGTGGTGTTGGTAGGAATTCTAGGGTGAGGGATTTGTTGTCGGGATGGTTAGGGTTAAGGTAGCAGGGTATGGCAGATCCGGTGTGGGTGTCCAGCGAAGAGATCGTGGAGGTCTCTAGTTCGCTTAGTGCTGATTCGGACACTTTTCACCGGATGGAGGAGGGATTGGCTAACCTTATAGCGGAGATTGCCCTTGACTTGGGGGAAGGCATTCCTGTGGTGGATGCCGGGTCTCATGTGTCCTCGTGTGACCCTCTATTGCAGAAGGTAGAGGAGTTGATCATGGCGACATCGCATGAGGAGGATGACTCGTTTTGGGAACCCCCTGGCTAGAGTTTGACGTCGTCGGAGCTTGAAGTGCTTCACCAAAATTGGAGCATCCCGGAGGAGGTTTTGTTTCGGATAGTGGGTCATCTGGGGTACAGATGCCGCCGCCTCACCTATTCCTTCCGCAGATGATACCGGCCATACCTGTAGTAGATGACTCAGGGACGCCGATTTATCCACTGCCCCCGCCAGTGGCTCCATCAGCGGCGTACCGGTTCGTGCCTTTTGACACGCCTCTTATTTCCGCGAGGGTATCATCATCGGAGGCGGAATCCGTCGCGTCCTCCTCCTCGCCCTCAGGTAATGAAAGATGAATGATGTGTTTTCTTATAATTCTCTAATTTTAATAATCAATTTGGTTTATCATGTGATAGGCACCGTCTGAGTGAAGCCGGCAAAAAAGAAGAGAGGCCCCGTCACAGGGAAGGCTCTCGAGAAGATCGTCGGTACCTCAGGGAGGATTGTCATCGGTACTGACGGGGATGGCGACGTAGTATCGGGCGGGAAGTCGAGGACGTACTCCGGCCGCGTGGGAGTGCTCATTAGGGATAAAGTCCTTATGTTGTGGTCAGACTGGGGCGAGGTCCCGCAGGAGGTTAAGGACATGGTCCACAACGCGATGTCGGTCAGTTTATAAAATGCCTGAATAATATTATGTATTACATTGTAGATTTCTGGAAAAACTAAACTAATAAACGGTTAAATGCAGGCGTGATTTGAGGTTCCCGAGCCCTTGAAGAGCAGCTGGGCGGACTTTGTGCATGGGGGAAGGTACGTTGGGAAATTAATGAAAAAACAAAACTGTATGTCATATTAATAATATTTCTAATATTTTTGTTGTATCTGTAGGTACAAGGAGTGGAAGAACGAGTTGCGGACCCATTGGACTACGCACGGGAACGCACGTTCTGCTACCCCTGCTGAGTTCCAGTACAGAGAGTACGAGTGGCGTTGGCTTCTGACATCAGAATTCAACAACCCTCGTAAACAGGTATTTAAATAAATTAGTTAGTTAATTTATCATTAAGTACGTGCATTTTAAAATATTTTACTAATAGTTTACTTTTTTCTTTGAAGGCGGTTTCCCGGGTGAACGCTCAGAACCGGCAACACAACACAAGGAACCATCATGCCGGTTCTAGACCGTTCGCTGTCTTCATGGACGAGGCGGCCAGGGAACATCCAGAGGTCAACCAGTACATCTATACGTACGAGAGGGCATATCCTGACTCCCAGGAGGATATAGTAAGTACTCTTTCCTTTTTACGGAATTTTTAATTTTACTTATATATATGTCAAAATGTTAATTAATATTTTTTTCCTATCCAATTAGGCAAAGGTGAGGGAGGCTAGTGATGAGGTGATGAGTGCTATAGTGAGGGAGACATGGCCGGACACGCAGGAGGAAGAGATGTCCGAAGCCATTTCCCGGATCGACACTTCAGATCCGAGGGTTGGGGCGAGGATCATGGGCACAGCCTTCCCATCGCGAGAAAACAACTTCTACTGCCGGGGTCTAGGAAAGAAGGGCCAGGGGGTCCTGAAGACCACTCCAGGATTTCAACGAAAGGCAGCCTCGACCAACAGCAGGACGACTCAGCTAGAGTCAAAAGTTGAGAGACTACGGGAACAGCAAGCCGCTCAGGCTACTCAGGCTGCCGCTCATGCCGCCCAGATCGCCGAATATAGAGCCTTTACTAGAGCCCTACATGCCGCCCAGCAGGCCCAGCAGCAGCAGATGTTCCAGTACTTCCAGGATTTTACAGCTGCCCAGCAACAGGGACTTCCACCTCCGCCCATGCCTGCGCCTATAGAGTTACCTCTGCCGCCCATGCAATCTCCTCACCAGCAGGCCCGAGATTCGGATATTGCTTTAGACCATCTAGATTTTGTGTAGTTGATACCTTATATAGTTTAATGTGCTTCTTGTTGGTTATATATATGGAATTGTTTTGGTGTATTTTGCAGCTTGCTTGGAATGGTAATTTAAGAATTTCGTGTATTTTTTTTTTACTAGAATGGTGTTATAGCTGACGAAACATGTCACAATTCGTCGGCTATAGTATTTTTTTTTCCAAAGGGTTTAGCCGACGAATTATGGCATGTTTCGTCGGCTAAACACTACTAAAGCCGACGAAACAGACTCTATGTCGTCGGCTATAGTTATTTTTAAATATTTTAATTATATACTTAAGCCGACGGATATCTCTGTTCCGTCGGCTAAAGTCTATGAGTAAAGCCGACGAATATTCTGTTAGTCGGCTTAAGTCTGAGAGTATAGACGACGACACAGGACGTCGTCGGCTAAAGTCTGGAACAATAGCCGACGAACTATTTTTCATCGGCTAAAGTCTGGAACAATAGCCGACAAAAAATAGTTCGTCGGCTAAAGTCTGGAACAATAGCCGACAAAAAATATTTCGTCGGCTAAAGTCGGACAATAGCCGACGACGGTCTTTAGAGTCGTCGGCTAAAGCCATCACCGACGACCCTTTCCCGACGACACTATAGCCGACGAAGGCTCGTCGGCTAAGGTCTTAGCCGACGAATTTTTTTAACAGGCCGACGAAAATTTTTCGTCGGCTAAAGTACTTGTCCTGGTAGTGCATGCCAAAACTTAGCAAAATTAATCGTGAGCACTATATAGGAGCGGCGGCGGCGCCAACGGCCTACTATTGGATCTTGTAGAGAAAGAAAGATTTTTCAACATCTAATTTTAGATGACATTTAGCGTAACACAATTTTCTTTTTGCGATTATGAATCCGCTCAAGAGTGTAGAAGACTACTATTGTTTGTAATGTCTTTGCAATTGTATAAGTGTGCATTATGCCACACTTGACATTACAAATCCTCTTTTGATCCAAAACCGATGTGCATTGCGCAACATCATGATATACCAAGTGTGCATTGTGTCACACTTGGTTTAATTATGATTCCCAAGTATGCATTGTGTCATACTTGGTGCGATTTCAGCCTTTATAAACGTCACCTTATAGTAACTGGTGGTCTTTTGTAGTCCAATATAGTGTCATGTTATAATGCGATATATTGCATTAAGATGTAGCTTATGTAGATCGAACCATATGTGCCAAACAAACTTTGAATATATATGCCAACAATTATAACGAGGTCTTCACCATGAATTTAATTCAAAATATAACGACTAAGTAACTTTAGTCAAATATGTGAGATGTATGCCTTCATAAAAATTAGAAAAATAAACGGATTTGTAGTCACTTAGACTAATAAACCGAAGTCATATGCTTCGTATTTTTCGCAATGTACCTTTTGCTTTTAAAATCCATAACTGAGACAATAATGTTCTCATCTTCTTCCATATAGTAAGTTTCTTGGTGCAAGAACTCTATATATTTTGTATACATTGACCATAATATTGTTTTCATTGCAATTAATGAACCGATGTAGAACCACATTAATAACATGATTTTTCTTTCATTAGCCCAATCTTTATATGACATGTGGGGTCGCCTCCCTCTATTTTTTAAGAATGTGTGACACAAATTTCGTCATTGTTTTTTTTTTATGTCAAATTTAAGGCTCATGTTTCGGTCAATTATTTTAAACAACAAGATGGAAGATTAAATATCGATAATTAATTCCAAGTATTGAATTAGGTTAAGACCATAGTTTATGGTAACTCAATTCAATGTAAACCGTGACAAATTCCGTCACAAATCGATATTAACCGTGACAATTTTCATCACAAATCGATGTTAACCACGATAATTTCCGTCGCAAATCGATGTTTGTCCCTTTATTAACCACGACAATATTTCGTCGTAATACAGTGACTTGTCAAACCGTAACAAATTTCAACTTTGATATGAGGGGTTCCAATTCCTCACATCAACCCACGTTATAAGAAAGGTGGGGGTAGAAGAAGGCTACGAAGCCCAACTACGAAATTAAAATTCAAAAGCGGAAACTTTTATAAAAGCTTACGTGCTAATTTATCATGTAAGAGAAGTTGTCTTTGCAATTTTCATACGTACTTCCACGTTCGTGCAGAGAAATTACTCGTACAATTCCATCGTGATCAATCTCGCGATAAATTTCATGAAATGAAAACATATGGTTAGTAATATTCACCATATAATATAAATAGTAAAACTAATTAAAGAATTACTTCAGTAAATAAACTAATTTTACTGATGGGGTAAAAAATTACCCGGAGGGGTAAATTTACCGTTTTGCCCCCTCGTACGTTTTAGATGGGTGAGAACGATCCGAGTAGAGCCTCGTTCGGGTCGCTGGCGAGGGTGATCCGTCTGGGTAGATTGGTGATTTTAGGGCTCCGGGGACGCGCGCCCTCAGGCGGGGATCGTCGAGGTGCTGCTAGATCGGCGTTATGCTGCAGAGGAGCAAAGGCGACGCCAGACTAGAGATCGGCTTGGGTTCGGCTCGGCTCCGTCAAGTGTCGCCAGATCGGGGCTTCGTGCGTCTACGCTGGTTTGGTGGAGAGAAGGATGTGGGTCCAAGGACGGGGAGGCATGGTGCACTCGTTGCCGGGGTGGCGCAAGGCAGGGGGCTGCCGGATCTGGGCTGTAGTCGACGGCAGGGTTCGCCGGCAAGATGGGTTAGGTGCCCAGAGCAAATTTCTAGGGTGCCCTGGGCAAAAACGGTGGGTTTTTTGTTTTTGTTTAGGGTTTTGTTATCAAGCTCAGAGTACAGCAAAATGCTGATAACGTGTTGAAGGAGAAAAGATAACTAGAATAACGGTCTACTCTTTTGTTGATAAAAAACATATTTATAGGCATTACATAGAGTCTCCCGAAGAATCTAGAAGATCTATCAACTGTAATCTATTCTAATAAGGAAACTGGATTAACCAATCCTACGTGTATTAGGGTAAGACACATAATAGAAGGACGAAAATATAATTTCCTTAAACAATTTCAATATTTTGGTGATAAGAAAAGAAAATTGAGATTACTCTTTGCTGGCTTGCTAGGATGAAAGTAGTGAAATTTGATGAGACTTCGGGTAGTGTTCGTTTGGAAACAACAATTAGCAAACCTGCAAATTATTGGTCAATATTAACCGCTTTTTTTTCCGCATAAACCTATTTTGTGGCTATTTAGATCAGACAAATTGAAGACCTCATAGAAAGAGAATTGATGTGACCGCCATTTTATATGGGAGATTTAGATGTCATTCATCTAATTGACCGCCATTTCATGGATAAAGACTTTAGATAAACTAGCCATTCAAAATTACTTGGATGTTGTTTAGTGATCTTGGACCATTTATATCCTTGGTTTAAAATGATTCTTGAAATCAATGTACCATTTATTCACGTATCTTGCTCATATGCAACATTTTTGAATACGAGGCGTGTTCAAAAATGTTGGAGCAGAGGTAAAAGCCAACCCTGTCCCTATCTCCATTCAAACAATCAACTACAACTTAAGCATAGTAGACGAGTCGTCTATGATATGCCT
Organism: Fragaria x ananassa; assembly: GCA_034370585.1. Taxonomy (NCBI): domain Eukaryota; kingdom Viridiplantae; phylum Streptophyta; class Magnoliopsida; order Rosales; family Rosaceae; genus Fragaria; species Fragaria x ananassa. The sequence continues at coordinate 3,160,396 of CP139761.1, read as the reverse complement.
CAGTACGTTTTTGATCTAGGTCTCTATGAAACTTGTGAACGTTTATTAAACTACTTCCATTTTTTGAGAAGTCCTTATCAATTATTAAGTAACTATCCGATGTTAAACTTCGGATAAGCCAATTGCGATCAACCAAAGTTGTTTCTAGTAGTCTAAGCAAGAAGAAAATTGAGTTATTCTAGTAGGTTTTTTGTCCATTACATAAGTCATGAAACATCAATTTCTATGGAAATTGATTGAAACCCCATTGTCTTTGGCACATCACTATCGGTTCTTCTAGTTACACATAGTCGACACGAACATATTGATTCTCTTCGTGAATCATATCGTATAGGGTGAAATATATAGAGGCAGTTTTTTATGAAGTAAAACCGTGTTGATTTTATTAAGCTAAATGTTAAGCAAAGAAGTATTTACAAGTCCATAAAAATCATCTGTCTACATTAAAACGACGAGAGCTGGCTTAAGATATGCTAAATTCGAAGTTCAGTTGAAGATTATTTGTGGTTGTGGAGCAACAGAGCACTATGCATATGCCTTTGGATACTACTATTAAGCAAATAGTAACACATGTCTTTCAAGATGAATCAATTTATGTTCTCATTGTGTTTATTTGGATTGTGATGGGTGCTCACACTATCTGACCACAATAATGTTACAAAGAAATGCAGATGTGTAATTTTTAACTTTCACCTTTGGTCCCCATTATCCATATCGTGGGTGCCTTCATGCCTTTAAATCCCAAACTGAACAACGAACTGTGAGAGAGAGAGAGAGGAAAAAAAAAAAAGGAAGAAAGAGGAAAGGATGGAAGAAAAAGAAGATATATTCCTTGAAGTTTTTAAAAATTAATAATTATTAAGAATGAACTAATACACTAAGACTATTTTCTACGAACGATTGATATCGTTTTTGTTGAAGTACAAGAACAAAAGCCTTCATCTCTTATTTTTTTTATATTGTAATATCTATAAGAATTTATAAAATCGTTATGATCTACATAAATTTCACGCACGCGTTGCATATTAATCTTTTAAGTTGTCGAAACCGATAGTTGTGTACTACTCCACTAAAGTAAATCGAGCAATCGACTTTGTAGTAGTTGGTCATGAACCACGATCAATTTTGTGCATTGTGGTTCAATTTCGTGCCTTTGTAACGATCAACAAAATACATTTTCATTTCTTCAATTAGCAACAGGAAAACAAAAAACAAAAACATAACGTTAAGAATCTGAGGGGCTATGGTAAAAATACCACATGTCATATAAGCAGAGGGACCCTATTCTGAGTGTATGGCATAAAAGGCATGAAGCCAGACATGTCACATCGTCATTGGATAAGGCTGTCACTGGATGAAGGTGCCTCCACTTTTTTCCTAAACTCTCATACAGCTTTTTACTACCCTTCCTCAAATTTTGTGCTCACAAGCATATACCAATCCAACGGCACCCGCACTCGATCCCGGCACAAGGATCGGATTTCACACGAGTCACTCATTTAAAATGAAAACTGAAATCTGTTTGTATCTTTTTTTTATCATTTTTTATTTTTTATCAGATTAAATTAAACGTTCGTGTTAAGATAACTTTTTTTCTGATCTTGGGTCCTTATTTTTTATGTTTGAAGCATTTGGACTAGGTTTTTGAGTTTTAATTTTGATAACGGTGTTTGTGTATATACATGATAATGTCACGAGAATGATTGAATCAATTAAAACATTATTAGTTATTCGATTCATTTATACCATAGCGTGTACAAGAATTTTCGCCGGGAACAATATGTAAACACCTTGCAGAAATGTGATCTAGTATGCACAATATTTGTCATGTTCCTCAACCACTTGCTTTACCTATGAACATGTTTTACCTCAAATAGTACAAAAGAAGGAGATCTTAACGCCATATGCTCGCGATCTCATCCAAGTAAAAATGAGACCAGAGGCAGCTGATCACTTCCCAAAATGGAAATCATTAAGACTTGTTTTCGTGTGGTCTGGGCAAACCAGATAACAAGCAATCTCCAAGAGGGTAGGTGGCATGTTGCTTTCATAAACCCCAATTATTATTATTTTCTAATTTATAATAATAAAAAAAAAGAAATTGATTTTTCTTTTTTTAATCTTGGTGATTATGTTTGGCTTTGGAAGGGGGCCAGCATCAATCTTATCACCCGAAAAAATAATTGTTTAAGAAATACTAGCCTTTCTGCACGCGCGATGCGCGTGCGAAAGGCCGCGCTCGCGCGTGCGTTTAATTTTTTTTACGTTTTTAACATTAGTTAACTATTTCTTTTATCAATGCATACAATGTTCATCTTTCTGTATTTAGATTGATATTGTTCACAATGTCTTTATTATATCATTTGACATGTAATAATTTTTTTTTTTTAACATTCATTTACAATCAAAAAAGGCATTGAAATAGTCTATTACAAACAAATTGTGGAAAATTGTTGAAGATGAAAAGGGTGCATTTTTGAAAAAAATGTTGCAAACTACACAACGCCTAAATTTTTGATGCAAACTTATTAAAGTTTTTAATAACAACAGTTATAAAACTGTTTTTGTAAATGAATTTTAAAGAAAGACTAATCAAGTCCATATGCTCCGATCAACTCCATCTCAGCCATCCATTTGTCAACCACCGTTGGTTAAACTATAAATTCAGAGTAGGAAAAAAATAAGTAAAATAATGAATCTCCAAGTTTTCATTTTAAACAGTAAGATATTGGTATACTAAGCAAACTTACCATGAATTCAGATAATTCGATTGCTGCAGTGTACAGTGCTTTGAGAGCACCGAATGTTGAACTTCAAGGCATTGCTTGTTATCTTCAATTTGACGTACAGAACGTGCGTGCTTCCTTGCAGTAAGAAGGAAATCGTGGTGATCTCATGAATTTACTTTGCGCATTGTGCTTCTTGCTTTGGCCTCCTAGTCTGTGGAAACTCTGGACGTTGAAGGCTTTATGATCAATATGTTAATGATAGAGAAGCAACTACAAATAAATAAAAAACCGAGTCATGTTGACAAATCCAATATCAAATAACTAAAATGGAAACAAAAAAAACTCATGATTGACAAATTTGAAGAAACTCGAAAGATGACAAATCTGAAGAAACCCGAAAGGAAAAAAAATTTGAAATCGAATACCTTGATATATGATATTCTTCCTAAGATCCAACCCAATAAAACTGGCTGTGTTGGAGAACTAACCAATAACGGGAAAAATGTAAAGCAAAAATTAATTAGATTAGGATCGAGATGCCAAAATCAATGAAAACCCAAACCCTAGGAACTGCATACCTGAATTCAATTTTCTGTTGTTTCTCTTTCTGATGGGATAATATATATTTTTCATTTGCAAATGAAGAATTGACAGAAAGAAAGAGGAGGATATTAAGTAGAGAACAAACAAATCACAGGAAGGTTAGTATATAATATATGTTTTTCATCACTCTATCCCCTTAGGAGATACGTTAACCAAATAAAAATGTAAAATAATAAAGAAGTAAAGAACACTAAATATAAGTAGATCTGATGTTCCGAGATGTTCCTGAATTGTTGAATTGTAGAATAGTAAGACAATTATAATCAGTAATTTACACCCATAATATGTGTAAAAGCAATCACTATTTACCCAAAGAAATAGAAAACAAATCAGATGAATGAGTAATGAACTGGGCCTAACCATTTTAAATAATCCTTGGCAAGCGTAATCGTGTGTAGAGCTCTCCAGCCACTTCCATGGCGAGCTACTTCTTCTCCCTATCTCCAAGAACCTTCCCCTTTGTTTCTATATTCCTATCACACACGGGCTGCTACAAAAAGCCTCCATGGTGTCTATTTGATTGGTGAAATATCTAAATCACGATTGAAGTACTTGGAGGAAACCAAGCCGGTTCTTTAGTCAATGGTTGGTTAGTGCCGCAGATAGTCCCTAAATTGAAACGCGGGTGAAATATGATGAGTTACTGATCACAATGTTCAAACAAACCTTGAATCGAATATATGAAAAGTTAATAGAAGATATTTACCATTTTACCCAAAGAAAAGGATCAATTGCAGCCTATGAAATTCCGATTACACTTGCACAATGGCCTTTTGTCTCTTATACTTGTCTCCTGGTCGAGGAAGATAGCAAAGTTCGTGAGCAATTCTCTTTGAACCGAGGCAAGAAGAAAAACAAATAAATCATTCGGTAAAAATCAAAGAAAAGTAAAGAACAATTTTACTATGAGGGCATGGAAGACAGTAGGGAGGAGGCAGAGACCTCCTTCGATCTGCGTTGAGTTATATGTCGACCTTGTTGCGGAAGATGGCAGAGAGATGGTGATCAGTTTTTACACGACCTAATAAAGAGGAGGGGGAAGATATACGTAAGATCGGTTTGGGATAGTGCTTAACAACTGAATAACTGTTCTTTTGAAATTTGAAATTTTATCTTTACACTTTTATTTTTCGATACATAAATTTTATCCTTTCATTGGTTTTACTGTTTTAGCCTATTTATATTTAGTTCTCATTTGTTAGGTTTAATTTAAATGAGGGGTAAATGCAGGGATTATGATAAATTTAACCATAACAGTTCCATAAGCCAAATTGCCTTAATTAATACTGATAAAAAAGGAAATGGGACCCTACAACTACAACCCCTGTATTTGTCCTCTTCTGATTGCCTCTGAGAGACTGAGAGCTTTTTAACCGACCCTACCCACTCCACAAAATTAATAAAATAAAAGGATATTACGGAGGGAAATGAATTAATTATAATTTTTAGATTTGCATGAGGCCCACCTCAAATGATTTCTATGCTCAAACTATTCTAAAAGAATATAGATGAGAAAAATACTTATTATCCAAACAAAATCTATAAAATCATGACAAGTAATGAATTTATTATTTTTTTTGGTTTAATTGGATAATGTAGTTGGTTTTCATGACCAAAAATGTTTGAATAAAAATGCTTGAAACACCCGATCAAAAAATGTTTGAATAATAAAATGTTGAACGGTCGAAAAGATAAGAGTGTTATTCTATTTCTAACTTGTGAATGGTCGAAAAAAAAACTATTACAAAATTAAATTTCATGACGTTTGACGGACTATATAGATGAGAAAAAGAAAATTTGAATAATCACTTCACTGCATCTCTATTGATCAAAACTTAATGCTCTTAACAATGTCGATTGATATAGAATTTTTTTTATTTATTTTTTTAAATATCACTTGATAGATAAATAATTTCTTTTACCCAGTGATACGTAATTATAGAGAAAATATAAAAGTTTGGGTAAATCCCACTGTTACCATGTCATGCGATGCAAAGGAAAGTTTGTGGTATATGAAATACCAACAAGAGGAAGGTCGGTTTGTCCATGAATCCACTATGGTGAGAAAATTAACATAGCAAGGAAAGATTGGACCTTTGAAAGCGTGTGTTTGAACGACAACAGTGTTTTGCTAAAGTTGGAATATCTTGCATTGCCAAACCATGGAATATAAGCATTAAGGTTCTTGAATATTGTCACACACTCCACTGTGTTCATTATCATCAATTTAGCATGACACTTCCCTAAATTGCGTCACAGACTCCACTTATATTATGTAACACACTCCACTTCACATATGAAGCACACTCCATCCTCTTTTGAAAATTAAGATGATATTAGTGCGTGTTTACTTCAAATATTATATGTGTTCATATCCAACAACCTAATCACTACATGATTCCCAATTTAGTCATATTGTTAGAGAAATGATTTTAGTCATATTGTTAGAGAAATGATTTTCCGGATCTACATCAATAAAAATTAACGAATTTTGATCCCAAAAAAAAAGTCTTGGTTTAGCCTTGTTGGGCAAAAATTTTAAAAATATATATACCCAACATAACTTCACCCTATCTTATTAACTAAGATAAAGTTTTAATTTATGTCTGGTTCGACCCATTCAGAATAAAATAAATTAAATTCCTTAATTACAACCCTTGTATTTCAAGAGAAAACCCTTTGATTCGATTACAAAGTACCAACGAGAAATGTGTATGTTCAAGGGTGTTTGGCCTGTAGAGAAATGCGAATTTAGGTTATGGCTTTGATTCTCTAGTGTTATAGGAATTTGGCCAGAGTTGTTTGGACTGGAAGAATTTGACTGGTGGTGTCAGAGATTCTGTTTGGAATTTTGGTTGCATCTAGTGGGTTGCTAGACTGCCTACGTACCCTTTTGTGGGATCAAATCGACCGTAGTTCAAAAGAGGTTTGTAGGCTTTATGGCTTAATGCCGGATTTTGGTTTAACAGACGTATTTGTGAGTCTGTTAATTGTGTTTCTTGTGGACACCCAATTTGGTAGAGTGTCTGTTGATTTGATCTAGGCATCCGGAACAGGTGATGCAGCAGCGTGACAGAAAGCTTGAATGGCTTTGGCCACAATCCTTGATAGTGGCGTAGGTGATCTGCACGTGTAGGCGAACTGCTCCTTCATGCGGACTCAGCGCGTGTGTGTCAGTGAGCGGACTCCGAGTGTATGTTTGTGGGCGGATTCCGCATGTTCACTTGTGAGCGGACTCCGCGTGTTCATTTGTGAGCGGGCTCCGCGTGTGTATCTATAAGCGGACTCCGCGTTTTCACTTTTGAGCGGACTCCGCGACTTGCTTCATCTTCTGCATGAATGGATCTCGCCTCGCCTGGGCTTAGAGCTTCTGAATATTAGCTCGTTACCCCTTATGCTTCTGCTTCGATGTAAAATCACCTCGCCACCCCTTAGGGTTCCTGCCTTGGCTTGAATGTTGGCTCGCCACCCCTTAGGTTTCCTGCCTTGGCGCGAATGTTAGCTCGCCACCCCTTAGGGTTCCTGCCTTGGCTTGAATGTTGGCTCGCCACCCCTTAGGTTTCCTGCCTTGGCGCGAATGTTAGCTCGCCACCCCTTAGGGTTCCTGCCTTGGCTTGAATGTTGGCTCGCCACCCCTTAGGGTAAAGTCACGTCGCCACCCCTTAGGGTTAAGTAACCTTGCCACCCCTTAGGGTAAAGTCACGTCGTCACCCTTTAGGGTTAAGTAACCTGCTACTGCTTTGGCGCGGTCGTAAGTTCGCCTTTGCTTTAGGGCTTTAAACCATCCCGCGAGGACACGCGAACTCTGCTTCGCAAGACTCTGTCATCTTTTCCTTGATGAAGTTGATAAAATTGTGCGAACCACATAACTCCAGACGTCTACCCCTGTTTGGTTGGGAGTTAGACTTGAGGAAACTGCTCTTCTATAAATTGAGGTGTCGTCTCCTTCTTTTTGATCTGGTCAAGGATTCGTTGAGTCGTCAAGGATGAGTTCCTACTCTTCGAACCCGCGTTGCTTGTTTGTTTCCTTCCCCTTGCATGGCTTGTTATGCGAGCTGCATGGGCATATGTTTGTTGTAACAAAGGGAAAGTCGTCTCGCCTTAGACTTGATGACTGCCTCGCGGGGTCATCACGCGAGGGGAGAGGGCGTTGCTTTCGAGCTTCCGGCGGAGTGATACAGCAAGATAAAGGCATCTGCAAAAAAGAAAAGAAAGTTAGAATGGGGGCTCCACCTTTGGTCTGGCTTGCCGCTTGTCTTCTGCTTTGCTTTCTTCCTCTGCGCTTCGCCTTCTTTCTCTTATTTGTTTCTCTCTCTGGTTCCGCCTTCTTTGTCCCTTGTGCCGTGTGTTCGCCTCTGTCTTTTTGTCTTCGCCTCTGTGTTTCTTCTCTTCCTCTCTGTGTCTCTTTATATAGAGTGCACGGTTTGGAAGATTGAGTTTGTATTGGACTTTTGTTGTCCAACTGTTTGCAAGAGTTACAGTTGAACTCTGAAGTATTGTGCATGTAGCAAAAAAAAAGTATTTATGTATATATATATTTTTTAAATGCTTTTCTTTTCCTTTTTTATTTATGCATATTTTTTTTGCCGATCAACAAGCCTAATGAATATTTTAAATTTATTTAGAGTATGTTAGTTTATCAAATGAAATTGACAAATTCGTCACGTAGCGCAAGATACTTATGCATATTCATGGTGACCAAGTAAAGGTCAAGAAAAGTTTCCAGTTTAGACCATGTATTATTCAGATACACATACGTCGGTAAATAATTGAGGTTTAGACACAATTGTGAATTGTCCGAATCGAACCTCGGTTTTTTCTTTTCCCGTTGGTAGAAAAAAACTACTCTTTTGGTAAATCTTTTTACCACACCAATGTTTGACGTGACCAACGCATAGTATTGGGTCTTGTACTCTTGTATGCCTTCACTTGCAAACATCCCAAAAGCTTGTGTGCTACACAATTCACCACCCAGTCAAATTCTCACTCGTGTTCCCAATAGAGAAGACTCCCATGACTCGTGAGCAAGAAGCCACAGTCCTCAGTCAAACACAAAACAAAAATAAATCAAAAAAAAAAATGAAGTGCCCCTCATTCCTGGTTTTTCACCTTTTCACGAGCTCGATTTAACCTTATTCAAATTGTTAATATCAGAACAAGCAGAGGGAATATCACGCAATCCCAGTGAAACTCGTACATATTTACTATTATATTTTTACCCTCTGCCCCCTGACCTTTACGGGCTTCGGGACTCCACGAGGAGTTCCCTCCTCTCTCTGCCGTCATCTTCATCATCATCATCGTCAGTTACACTGCTTAATATTCCCCATCACTTTTCTCACTTTTTAAATCATTTACTTGTTTCGAAAAAAGTAAATATTTCCCTAAAAAGATGGGAAATTTAAGAAAGGAGAGAGAACCTCATCCCACTCTGTTCCCCTTTCAAGAAACCGTCACTGTGTACTACTAGGTCCTCAAAAACCACACCACCTACCCCGAATATATTATTTACCACTTCTCAAAAGTTCAAATTTCCTTACAATACTCAACACGAGTAATAGAAGTATAGAACCATTAAGCTCGGAACCTTCCAAACTTGTTTCGTAATACTTTCCAAACTTACTTTTTGATAGTTGTTAGATTAGTTCGGCAGAAATTGAATAATCTAACAACAATTGATTTCAGAATTTTAATATTCTAAAACAAAATATGTATACAACCATAGAATAATCTAACATCGATCAGTTTCTCGGATTTAGAATTTCATACTGCGAAACATTATAAGATTTTCTCTCGCAAATAGATTTTCTCTCGCAAATGAAGCGCCGGAAAATCTAGGATTCGAAGAAATTTTAACTCTTTTTTTTTTACTGTTTATTTTTTATTACATATGGGGGAGATAATAAGGTCCAAAGAAGATTTACAAATGTGCCCTTGCTAACAAAAAACAAGGGAAAGTGGGAGAAAAAGGAAAAGTTAAAAAGCCCCCTGTACCAAGTCCCAGTACTACTACTCTTCTATTCCGACGCCGATTATACTTTTTTTTTTTCCTTCTATATTATATTTATCTTCATTTTTTTTGTCGAAAATTTGGAAAATTAGAAACCAACAAAAAAAGTTCAAAATTTGTTTCACGGTTTTGCTGCTAGCAGCGAAGCCAAACCGGTCACGATCCTCGCTCCTCTCTCAACGCTCTTCGGCTTGACCGCCGGCGGCTGCCACGCTCCAACCGCCGTTGAATTTCCGGTCACTTTCGCCTCAACGTCCGGCGACGGATCGGTCGAATTCGCGGCGTCCTCGCCGAAGATCAACTCAAACTCTCCGCACTCGCTCAGGTGGTCAGTCCGATCATCGGAGACGACCGTCCCATTCTCCGGCGCCGGAACGACGTCGTTTTTGAGCTTCTGCGTTATGGTGGTTCTGGCTTCCGGCGACGGATCGGTCGAATTCGCGGCGTCGTCGCCGAAGATCAACTCAAACTCTCCGCACTCGCTCAGGTGGTCAGTCCGATCATCGGAGACGACCGTCCCATTCTCCGGCGCCGGAACGACGTCGTTTTTGAGCTTCTGCGTTATGGTGGTTCTGGTGGTGCAAGGAGAGAGCCACTTGGCCCTGACGTACTCGGCTTTACGCCACGGCGGAAACGGCATGCCTTTCTTCTTGAGGCTCTGCCTGGCCGCCTCCGATACGATGGAGACGATCTGGCCGAGACGGTCCGCTTTGCCGACGAAAATGAACGGCAGGGATTGGAGGACGGCCTTGTAGGCCCCAGTGGGACGCGCCACCTCGAATTCCGATCGGAAATCGATGTCAATCAACAACCTCTCCCCCTCCACAATCACATCGATGTACTCGTATTCACCTGAACACCAAAATTTAATTTAATTTAATTAAAAAATATATGAGAAATTAAAATTAAAAGAAAAAAAGGGAAAGGTTTTACGGTGCAGTACCGGCAGGGAAGGACGGTGACTTGTCCCACTTGGATTTGCAGACGGAGGAGTCGTAGCCGAGAGAGAAGAGGCCGTCGGTGACGATCTTTCTGAGCTCGTCTTTCTGCTTCAGATTCTTGCTATTCTCGACGATCTTCGCCGCGTCGGCTAAGAGGTTTCTCTCCGCGACACTCACGCATGGAATCAGGCTCTGCAAAAAAGCAAGGAACAATTCGAATAAGATAAACAAGATTATCCAGAAAAACAATTCGAAAAGGAATAAAGTGCGGTTGAAGCGGCGTCGTTTAATACCTTGAGGATATCAAAAGCGTCGCCGCCGAAGGAACCGCCGGTGGTGGAATCGCCGCCGAAGAAGTCGAGCTCGTCGTCGGAGCTATCATTGTTGTTTCCGTGAAAGCAATTGCAGCGGTTCCGGCCACATTTAGTCGGCTGCTGCTTCTCGTTGGTTTCCTCGATGAAATTCTGAACCATCTTCGCCAGGCACACCGAGCTCGGCTCGAACTCGGCGGCGGCGACGGCGATCGCTCCTCCTCCTCCGACGTCCTTGTTGAAATCTCCGGCGGCGGGAGGTTTTTCCGTCGAGGAGATTTTAAGCACGCTCGGGAACTGCCGGTCAAACAGCCGCCGGAGCCGGGATTTCATCACCGGCTTGGCCGCCGTGTCGATCCGGAGCGTCTCGGAATCGATATCGATCGGTTGGATCTTCATCGGAAAAGGCATGGAAAGAAGAAAACTCCGGCAATATAAAAATCTCAAAGGGTTTTAAGGCTCTTGCGCTTATCTCAGCCACTCAAAAATCAAAGCTCTCTCAATATTTAAAAACAAAATTTTGCACTAACAAAAAGCTTTGGAGAAACAAAAAGGAATAGCTTGGGAGGCAAAACAAAAATCAAGCGAAAGAGAATCGCTTCCGATCAGGGCTTTTCGTGGAAGACGTGACGGCGATGATCGGAGATACGGACATTGCGTATAGAGATGAACAACACCGTCGCCGGAAAATTCATTCCTGGCGGTCAATCGTCGCCGGGGACGATGGTGGTTTCCGTTTTGAGGACTAGAGTAGAGAAGAAGCTTTCTGCGTATGCTGAGTGGTGTGGTGGGTTTTGTGGAGACTGAAGAGAGAGTGAGAAATCGGTTTGGGGGTTTTATAGGTGAAACGTGTGGGCCCTGGTAATTGGTGACGTGGATTACCCGTGTCACGTATGAATTTACGGTTTTGCTGACATGGCGAGGTGTGCACGCCGGGAGGGTGGTAAATGACGGTTGTGCCCTTGGGCTTAGAGTTGGGAAAGCGTGGGAGTCGTGAGGGGTGAAGCGCTCGGACGGTTTTGGAGAGGCGTGGGGGCGACACGTGTGGAGGGTGTTTGGTTCGGGTTTTTGGAATTTCGTGATTTTAACCGTGCAGGGTGAAACGGCGTCAGTTTTGGACGGTTCTGACTTCTGAGATTTTAGAGTTGAGGACAGTCCTCCAGCAGTTGAGCTACATTAACTCCCGTTTCATAAACAGGAAAAATATCTTGAACGACTTGATACTAATTTCAAACAAAAGTTTTTTTTTTTTTTTTTTTTTATCTTTTCGATTTTTCTTATTGTTATTTTATGAAATAAAATTACTGGTCATGAAATTGTTAGATTATGTAACGTTTTATAAAATATTACATGCTTTGAAAAACAACGTTTTTAAAATATCACATCAAATTAACTAATGTACGATTAAACAAGTACATAGTTATAACGAGATCTTATACATATGGTTGGATCACTCTAGATTATTTATCTGGATGATTGGATCTAAGCTGGTCAAATTAATGCAACATTTGGCAAACTTTGGACGAGAATGTGAGCAAAGTCTAGCAGGTATCGTTTATGAGGTGAAATTGATATAAACTATCAAGTGGTAAATTCATACGAAACCAATAAGTTTGTTAATCAATTACATCTAGTCCGCTGTGTGTTAGATTACTCAAATTTACAAATGACAAGAACTGGGCATAACATATTAAACTTGAACCTAAGAAAGTAACGTTTTTAAGCACAAGTAAAGCATAAGTATGAAAGATATCCCTTATGAGTACAATTCTATATGATAGGATTAACGTGAGTGGTGACAAGATTAAATGGGAAAACGGTGGGTTCTTTAACTAATTTGTTTTAAAACTCCCTCTCATCTCATATATGTCACTAGAATTTCATTTTCAATTGGCTACTTTTTTGTCTTAATAACCTTCCATATATACAATTATACACAACTCTTAAAAAAGAGTAATCAATCTAATAACAATTATGTAGATTTTCGTCTAAATCTAAACCTTTATAATCATTCAGTTATCACATAAACGCAGTCTGCATTTACCTTAACAAATCTCAATTTCTGTTTGAACTTTGAAATAAATTTGATGTTTCCATTCATTCCAAGATGACTAGATGAAATATATTTCATCTACTTGACTCATTTTCTTTACTGCTTACAACTAATTACATCAGAATAGTTAAGAAAAAGTAACCATCGTATATGATAGTGACCTTACCAAAGTTAGGTAAATTATTCCTGCAGTGAAATGTTACTTTACCAAAGTTATAGTACAATAGGACAAAAAATCAATTGAAGGATTCCCCTTTATTATTAAAGAGACGCTTCTGCTATTGGTACATGTACACAATCAATCAAGTGGTGTCCATTGTGGGGAGCAAATTATGAATTTTGAACCCGTTTCTTGTAAAGGTTTTTGAATTTTCTTCAAAAATTTAATAATTATAGATATCAGAAATCCTTCGATAATTTTCTTTTTCCTCGTGTGAAAATATGGGTTAAATACATTTGAGGCAAAAAAAAGGGCTACAGGGTTGCTTTTACTGTTTATATAGGTACTTTCAATCGTCCCTTTGAAATCATGACAATCTTTTATCGTTTAAAACATCGATGGTTTTACCTGAATAAAAACTTAATTACAAAACATGAGAAATTTCGGTGGGTGGACAAAATTTTCACATTCTCTTCCCTGCTATTAAAAACAATTACGGATTCGTCACAATAATTACATCCATAAGCTCCTAACCATATATATTGCACCTCTAACCGAGCTTCATGCTTAACTGCTCAATATTACACGCAATTAACACTTCCTGGTACATAGGCAATACCAGAACTACTAATTGCATCCATAGAAGCTTGACCTTCTCCACCAATACACCATCTGCGGTAAAGCACTCCCATGTATCATTCACTAAGCTAACAACCTCTAGATAATATATGTGCCTACACTCTCAAACGGATCAAAATTTATCGACCACCTTTATTTTTTCATCAAAGTGTCCATCCTCTTAGTCTCTTTAAATGATTTAACTTTATTCTTGATAATAAAATTGACATGTACTAATAGATTAAGAGAGTAAGCACTTTGGTTGGAAAATAAAGGTGGTCAACAATTTGATATCCCTCTCCTTCAACACTGTGATAACTACCATATGAGTTTAAGAACACAAGTTTGAGGCGTGCGTGCAACCTTTCCCCAACAACCAACACCAGACCACCCAAATTATCTCTTACACAACCCCTACACCAACAAATCTACCATTACCGAAAACAGAGGCATTGTAGTTTAATTTCAACATACCTAGGCTAGACAGTCTCTATTAAACATAGGGCTGCCACTCGGTCGGTTCGAATCGGTAATGGGCGTTACCAACTTCAAAACCAAAGCTTTCGGTAATGAAATATGACTTTCAATTACCAAACCAAAAACTTTGGTATGAGATAAATCTTACCAACTTCGGATGTCGGTTTTTCGGTATTACCAAACTTCACAACAAATATATTTTCAAAATATAACAAAATAATACAAAACTATAAAATTTAAATATCACTTGAGTTTCTAAAGTCTGATAATTCATATACAAAAGATAGTCATTTCAGTACACATTATCGATTATGGTTTAATTTTCTACCGAAATAGTCAGGATGTAAATGTTTCCAAATTTTTATATGAACAAGTTATGTGTCATCTATGTGAAAGTATGTGTGTGGAAGGGTCGACCAAAATAAGTCACATAAGGGCAGTAAAAGCTTTTTCGTGTAATAAGTGACATTAAATTATGGTTGACCGCTTTGATCAAGACCCGAGCATTATTGAGTACAATTAGTAGAAAATAAGTATTCAATATGGTTTGGTATACTTCAATGTTTATTCTTCTCCATATTGGAGGTTTATATAGAGATACAATTGCAGAACTAATAGGAAAAATATCTCCTACATCTATACAAAATATTTAACCTACACATACAAGGAAAGTAAATATTTACAAATATTCTACACTCCCCCTCAAGTTGGTGCATAGATATCAATCATGCCCAACTTGCCAACTGAGTCGTCAAACACTTTCCTTGACACTCCTTTTGTAAGAACATCTGCCAATTGGTCTTCTGTATACACAAAAGGAAAACGGATTATTTTCCTGTCCAAGTTTTCCTTGATAAAATGCCGATCTACCTCCACATGCTTGGTCCGGTCATGTTGAACAGGATTATGAGCAATTTCAATTGCAGACGTATTATCACAATGCAAGTCCATAGGTTGTTTGAGTTTAAAACCCAATTCTTTTAACACATTACGAATCCATAACATCTCACAAACTTCATGTGCCATACCTCGAAATTCTGCTTCAGCACTTGACCTGGCAACAACCTTCTGCTTCTTACTACGCCAAGTTACAAGGTTTCCTCCAACAAATGTAAAATACCCAGATGTAGATCGTCTGTTAGTCTTATCACCAGCCCAATCAGCATCAGTGTACCCTACAACTTCCAACTCACCCTTCTTTTCAAACAACAAGCCTTTGCCAGGTGCCATCTTAAGATACTTCAATATACGGTACACTGCATCCATATGCTCTTCACTGGGACAATGCATAAACTGACTAACCACACTCACAGCATAAGCAATATCAGGTCTGGTATGAGAAAGATAAATAAGTCTTCCTACTAGACGTTGATACCTTCCTTTATCAGTTGGGACTTGATCTGGATAGATGGCGAGGTTGTGGTTCATCTCAATTGGTGTCTCAACCGGTTTGCAGTCAAGCATTCCAGTCTCAGCTAACAAATCAAGTACATACTTACGTTGGGACAAAGAAATCCCCTGCTTTGACCTTGCAACTTCAATTCCAAGAAAATACTTCAACTGTCCAAGATCCTTCATCTCAAACTCCTTTGAAAGATACTTTTGTAGAGCCTCCATCTCTTTTGGGTCATCCCCTGTGACAATCATATCATCAACGTACACAATCAGAGCAATGATCTTACCCTGACTACGCTTGATGAATAAAGTGTGATCTGAGTTGCTTTGTCTATAGCCAAACATCTTCATTGATTTGGAGAATCTTCCAAACCAAGCTCTAGGAGATTGCTTCAAACCATACAAGGACTTCTTCAACTTACAAACCTTGCCGGCATCACATGGTTTACTTTTGACTCCTGGTGGCATGTCCATATACACCTCTTCCTCCAAGTTTCCATTGAGGAAAGCATTCTTCACATCAAACTGTCGCAGAGGCCAATCTTTAGTTGCTGCAAGTGAAATCAAGATTCGTACAGTGTTGATCTTTGCTACAGGAGCAAACGTTTCTTCATAATCAATGCCATACCGCTGGGTGTATCCCTTGGCAACCAACCTTGCTTTATACCTGTCAATACTCCCATCTGCTTTTAACTTTACGGTGAATACCCAACGGCATCCAACAATCTTCTTTCCAGCTGGTTTAGGCACAATATCCCAAGTCGAGTTTTTCTGTAATGCCTCGAGTTCTTCGTTCATCGCTTGAGTCCACTTAGGATCCGCCATTGCATCCTGTAAACTACTAGGAATACAAACACTGGATAATTGATTAATGACAAGGGCGTGTGACTCGGACAATCTATGGTTAGACATGTAATTGACTACATGATACTTAGCTTTGGCTTTGATATCAGGTTCATATTGTTTCTTTGGAATTCCTTTGGTAACTCTCTGTGACTTTCTAGGTATAATACTATCTACCTCAGGTAATTGATTTGAATGTAAAGGTACCTGAGCTTGAGCAGGGACATTCATGGCAGATTCTTGAATTGATGGTGTAGAGAAAGGGAAAACATCTGAAGAAGCACTTCCTGGACAATTTTCTGTCAAATTTTTCGGACCCGTGACTGTTGCCTTTTGATGTGCAGAAGTTGCACGTGTCAGCAAGGGATTAGGGGCCAACTGAGTTGGTCTGCATGTGTCAGTACCACCCACTGATGGTGTCCGCGTGTCAGCACATGGAAGAGCAGCTCGGCTCGCCTGTGGGCCTTGCTTCAATGTCTGGACTAACTCGGCTCGGTTGGCTCGGCTCATCCTGGGTCGGTGGCTTACCAGCGTGCTCCGTGTTACCAGCGTGCTCCGTTTCTTTCAACATGGGCTCTGCTTCATCACGTGGTCCACCACTTGGTGATGGTGATGTGACTGATGTCTCTTTCTCCGGATTCGACTGATGGTTGTTATTCGTGGCTCCCCCGACCCTGAATCTGGACTCCAACGCTTCTAATTCTTCAAATTCTTCAAACTCAAATAATTGTCGAGAATTTCCTTCACCAATTCTCTCCCCCTGAAGGGAAGACTCGGAGACTCCCCCTGAATAATAGGGTTCAGATTCACGAAAAGACACATCCAAGGATACATGAATGGTGTCGGTGAGAGGATCATAACACCGATAGCCTTTTTGAAACTCGGCATACCCAAGAAAGATACACCGTTTAGCACGAGGATCAAGTTTGCTTCGTTGTTGCTTGGGAATATGAACATATACTACACACCCAAACACACGAGGCTCCAAGTTAGGCAATGATGGAATGGAGAGAAGTTTTTGAAGCTGTTGTAGAGGGTTTTGACATTCAATAACCCGAGAAGGGGTACGATTAATGAGGTAGGCAGCAGATGTCACAGCTTCTCCCCAATATTCTACAGGTACATTCATGCCAAACAAAGAGGCACGGACAACTTCTAGCAACTGCCGATTTTTTCTCTCTGCCAATCCATTTTGCTGAGGAGTATAAGTATTTGAAGTCTGATGTCGAATTCCATGTAACTTCATAAACTCTTGCATAGGACCATTAATATATTCTCCGCCATTGTCAGACTGGAAAACTCGAACAACCTGTTGATACTGTGTGGACACCATCTTGTGAAATTCTTTGAATCTAGAATAAACATCACTCTTATTCTTCAATAGAGACACCCAAGTCGTACGGGTACAATCATCAATAAATGTCACGAAATACCGAGCGCCAGAGAGAGAAGGAATTTCTGCAGGACCCCACACGTCAGAGTGAATCTTCATAAATGGAACGAGACTTTTATTTAGGCTTGGTGGATATGAAATACGGTGGCTCTTAGCCAGTTCACATATGTCGCAATGAAAATCTGAATAGTCGACATCTGAAAATAATTGCGGTTGTAGTTTCTTAAGATAACCGAAGTTTAGATGACCCAACCTGCGGTGCCAAAGCCACACATCTTTCTTAGCACTCTCAGCTCTATTGACCTGATTAGCTTGACCCAAAGACTGCATATGTTTCTCTCCTGTCTCTGTCAGATCTAGGTAGTACAATTTCCCTTTTCTCACTCCATAACCCAAAATCCGCCTAGTTAGAATGTCCTGAAATACACAGAAAGACGGATAAAAGGTGACAATACATGATAATTCTTGAATGATTTGGCCAACTGAGAGAAGATTGTATGACAATGAAGGGACGACTAATACAGAATCAAGGGTTAATGTGTTTGATAGGACAATAGAGCCTTCTCCGGTAACCGGAGTTGGAGTACCATCAGCGGTAGAAACAATATTTTGAGAGGAGGGTTTTAATTTTTTCAAGAGGCTAGGATCATTACACATGTGATCTGATGCCCCTGTATCAATAATCCAGGACCTATTCATAGATACCTTACCACTCATACCTGACTGTGCTATATTAAAGGCATTTGATGGTTGGTCTTCCTCTGTAGTGGTTATGACAGCTTTTGCATGATTCTTTCGGGGTTTCAGGGTGAAATCCCACCAATCCGGGTACCCAATTTTTTCAAAGCAACGTTGCTTGCTATGACCTAATACTCCACATAGCGGACATTTTGAGTTCGCATATGAATTTGGTTTGTATGGAGACCGGCATGGTGTGGTGGTATGGTAGTTGATTTGTTGTGCCATTTTGGAGGTTTGGTTTTTGAGATTTGGGAATTTGTGTGTGATTTGTGGGGGTTTTTGATACGCAGCGATTTGTGGTGATTTGGGTGTAAATTCAAAGGATCGAACCTAGCAAGCTCTGATGCCAAGTAGAAAATAAGGATTCAATATGGTTTGGTATACTTCAATGTTTATTCTTCTCCATATTGGAGGTTTATATAGAGATACAATTGCAGAACTAATAGAAAAAATATCTCATACATCTATACAAAATATTTAACCTACACATACAAGGAAAGTAAATATTTACAAATATTCTACACAATTGAATTTTCTATCATAATTTTATTATACTATAATGATCATATCAGACGGTCGAATTTTAATTTTGTGAATTGTAATCATTGGAACCACAACATGTCTGGTAATGTGGTATAACTTATTTAGTAAGTTATATGCATATGTACATCTTTGTGAACCAACTACAAAGAGGAAGCAAAATTTTCAAAAACCTTGTGAACTATGATGTGATCAATATAGTGAAATATGACTATGGTAGAAAAATTATGTATTTTTGATAATGTTTTGGCCTTGATCAAGGCGGCTAACCCTATTTACGCTTGTGTTTCCTATGGGGAGCCCTATCATCAAGAGAGGTAAAAACATTCTTAAATTTTTACATGAGCGGTTACATGTCATCTAAGTGGGTTTGTCTATGTGTGTGTGTGATGAATCGACTAAGACGGGTAGGTAAGAGCGTTTTTATATAACAAGTAACATTGAATTAAAGATGATCGCTTTAATTGAGACCCGAATGCTACAAAGTATAGTTGAATTTTTCTATTCATTGTCTTGTTTTTTACTAAATGGTATATACAATTGAAAACGTGAGATAAGATTATTAGTCTGTGTATTTTTAGAAATATAAGTCTTTAAATAATTAGAATTTCGGTAAATTCGGTATTTACCAAAAACCAAACCAACTTTTTCAGTATTTCTTGGTTTCGGTTTTTTTGATTTCGATTACCAAAATTCGGTTTACCAAATCATAAATTTTTGGTCGGTTTTCGATCGGTTTGGTATTTACCAAACCAAGTGGCAGCCCTAATTAAACACTACTATGCGAAACCCCAACTCTACTGTGTGCTTGATTTCTAGATTGCACTGCTTTTCTACCATGAACCTATGTTAACCTGGATTAATGCTGAAATGGGCTGCAAGCTGGTATTGGGTTCTTCTAAGGCCCCATCTGAGAGACTCTTATTCTACAGGGTTTCGTATTTGGGACTCAGGAGAGTTTGATTATAACGTCTTGCATCTTTATTGATGGTAGCAGACGGGTCTATCGTGTATATTATGGATTTGTGCTAGCAGATTATTTCTCAAATTTTGAAAACAATCCAAGAATGTTATCTGGATTTGTTTCAAACTTTGTAACCAAACTTTATTTTGCAGCTACACTCGATTGATATGGGTATATCAATAAAATGATTATCATTTATTAAAAAAATAACAAATATTTTGACTAGCCAACTCATAGAAATGATGGTGATGTAAATTCATAAGAGCTCAAATTCTAGTAATTAATTACATTCTTAAGACTTGATCATATAAGGACATACATTTCAAATGCACTCATCCAATAATGGTTTAATATATATTGACCATTCGCATGGCTAAAAGAGTTGGACCGTTTAGGTTGATTGAGCTAGGTTCAAAAACAATGTGAATAATTTTGGACAATAGGACAAAATTGACAAATGGTATAATTGCAGGATCAGTAAAAAGAAAAAGAAAAAGTTGAATCAAGATTTTTACATTGATCATGACTCTTCTCTTGTACGCATGTCTGGTCAATTTTGAACTATATGTTATAATGTGGGATACAAAAGCTAATAATTTTGTGTAGATTTTTTTGGTAACACCTATTAAGAGCAAAGGGGACGAATCTAAATCAGTAAACGTATTGATATCATACATAAGAGCCAACGAAGGGGCCTTCATAGTTTGTAATATGTCTTCCATACTCCCCATTCTGGCCAATCACTTCTATCTAGGTATGTCCATACATCTTATTCTTTTCAATATTCCTGCCAAAATAAAAATCATGGATCTTAGTTTGAGGCATTTGTTGAATCATTTTCAAAGTCGCACAAATACAAAGCGTACATCATAGATCTTGCATTTGGTTGTAGCTAAAATTTCAAGAAATTAACTTCGTATAATTGTAAACCATGGAAATTGTGGTTCAAATTTGAGTTTTCGTGACATGTCCTAAATCGGACGATATATCTATATGAAAATTTTGAGCATTGTTTCCTCCTTTATTAATTAATCTAATGCTAGTTCTCTCACAATGTTAAATGAGGTCTAAAGTTCATAATATTCCTCTCGTGTGATGAAAAAGAATGTTACTAACTAAAGGCATGTTTTGCACTAATTGGATATTGTGTCTTGTTAATGGATTTATTTTTCTACATTAGTGATCAAAATTACATGCCGCTCCAACAAGATCAAATGAAATGGATTTTTCTCAAACTTTTCGTGGATATATCGCTTAGATAGTAATAATAGAAAGGGTACAAAAAACTTATATACAATGTAAAATTGAGATGGTGATAATGTCATCCAATGTACTACGTATACCTTTGTTACCTTGCCTCGCAATCGCACACATAATTATAATGTGAAATGGTATCCTTCATCATGATCCTTTTCAAAGTTGTAAACTTGTAGCCAACAAGATACCTAAATTCCTGTGCAAGTAACTTCCGAGTGCCAAAGCTTTCAAATGTTAGCATCAGTATCTCCTTTCTCTAAAGTTCAAACATCCTTTGAGGCCTAACTTCATGTATTTAAGCTTGAAAGTCTCCATTGTCAAATAATACTGTGTGAGTATCATCTCTTTTTTTCCCTTTTTCTTTTATGCTTTAGATGATGAAAAGCCAACTCTTAAAAGAATTAGTGCAACAAAATCATCTCCCATAGGACTAATATCCCCTTTAATTTCTTTATGTTAGGACCTTAAGTAATGAGGCAAAGACTATTCATGTTTCTTTAGTGAACTTCTTTTAATGATGTCCAAAATGCAATAATTGAATTTCTTTTTTCTGGAGTCTCATCATTCTCTCTTTAAAGCTTTGGGAACATGGGCTTGTTATTAGCTTTTGGGATTCAAATGCTTTAAATTTAGAATTTAACACATTTTTTGTGACTTGAGAGAAAACTCAGAAAAGTAGCAGATTTTCTTCATTTTGTGACAAGTGTTGTAGAGCAGCTCAATTAAACAAACTATGAACTTTACTTAATTGTAAGCGCTTTTGTAAGCAAAACCCAAAAATTCTTATCTCTACCATACTTTGTCTTCTTAGAGTGTGATTGATTACAAAGAATGTCTGAGGATGAATTTGGTATTCTACAGATTTTCATCTAGATATATCTTCTATCCCCCAATGCTCTAGTTTAATTTACGGGTGTGTTTAATTATTATTATTTTTTTGAATAGGGGTTTAGAACCCAGCCTCACTAGGAGGTTCGGCTCCACGTCCGGCGCATGTTAGATTTTGGTTTATTTGATTCTTCATCAATTTTTTTATTGACACAACTTTTAAATGAGATTCAATTTTAAAGTGAACTAGGTTACTCATTCATCTTGAAGGTGAATCTAAATTAATACATGTTCATTCCAATTCATCAATTTAGGCTAGAGAATTAGTATGGAAATATTTGATTAATTTCAGCTATTGCCACCCAACCAAATACTTTGTTCACCCCACATTTTAATTTTAAACTAAATATTCCAATACTAACATCACGATCAAGAATTTTTGTGAAAATATAATATTAAACTAAAATCTATAAAATTCAAACAACAACAATTCTCTACATCTTTACATCGGAAAAAAAACAATTATCTACATCTTTCAAATCAGATTTGAGAATCACTTCAATCTTCAACATGGTGGTTATACAGTGTGATGAGATTGATCGTTCTTATTTTTATTTTATTTTTGGCTTCAAATGTAGTCTTTCTTATATATATATATATATTCATAATCGTAAAGGATAAACTCAAGAAAGAGATCGAGGAGAATATATATAGGATGTGGTTTGAGAAAAATGGAGTTCTGCGTCAAATATATTGATGAGATATTTGTATATATTTTTAGATTTTATTAGATTGAGAAAAATAAAAGAAAGAAAATAAAAATCAAATTTTCTTAAAATTTTAAAGACAAAATTGGAACGTTAAAGGTAAAAATTAAGAGTGGGGTGAACTGAGCATTTAGTGGGGTGGAAATAGCCGCACTTTATTTTTTTCTTCACCTTTTATTCGAAATAAGTATATATGCGGATGAATTGAGTCAGTATTTTTTTTTCTTCTAATTTTTTTTGAGAAATTTTAAATACACACCCATAATTTCTTAATACACACCCATTGCTTAATACACCCCTGATCTAGTTTTTCATTTCGATATTAAACTTAATACACATCCCAAACTCCCTATAATACCCTTATTTCAAAAATTAAGAAATAATATGTTATTTAGTATAATTATTATAAATTTACTATATATTTTGGTAACTCTTTTATGTAATTTTTTTTTTTCTATTTTCTGCTAGAAATTTTTTCTTTGCATCGTCAAATTTATAATCAAAAGATTATTATTACACAAACTCTAAATCTCTAATGCAACATCAATCGTTTGGAATTCGAAAAAAAATATCAACCATTTTAAATTTTCAGAATTCACAAGCTAGTAGAAGTACACTAGGTCACTAGCTATTAAACATATATACCTACTTTTTTCAATACAATATGTCAAGATGAACATGTAGTACTTCAAGATGAACATGTTAATTGAACAATATATGTGATTACTTGGTAGCAGTCGAAATTCGAGTCATGAATTCTAAAAGAGTGTTTTATTTTTTTTTTAATTTTTTAATTTTTATTTTTTGCGTATGAAACTATGAATTGTGGAGAAGAGCAAGGTTTAAGGAAGAAGTAGTTGTTTCTATGGTTTCAGGGTAGGAGATGAGACTTCTAATTGTGATTTCCTTTTCTTTTTTAATAATGGATGTCTGTTTTGATCATTAAACTTGTTTAAAATATTTGATGTGAAACATAAATTAATACGAGTGCGTATTAAGAATGTGTATTTAATTTATTTATTTTTTTACATTATATTGGAATTCAAGACAAGTTTTCCTCCGCTGTCATACGTACCATACAATGCATGCAAATTCAACTGTTACAAGAAGTAGTACATAAAGCAATATATAGACCAAATGATTAAATTGTCAGGTTAAATACATTTAGATATAAGTGAACCATATAGTAGTAGTAGCTGGTATCTGATTTTATCTCAGCTCATCATATATATGTGCTCCCTATACCTCATTGGAGATCTTCATGCATGGAAGCCAATAGTTTCACTCAATTATTTGAAAAGAAAGACAAGATCGGCCAATAGAAAACACCATTATATATAGTAAGCTTGAGGAAATGGCAAGTTGCTGATAAAGATGAAAAAAAGAGAGTTGGATATGAATCATATGATCTGACTTAATTAATTGGTTAATTTCGTTGCACCAAAATATATTCATACATGTCATTTTCCAGTATCCATTTAGTCATGACAGTTGAAGGAGGTGTATGAATGAGAGTTTTATGAAGTGAGGCTCTGTGTCTTTTATGTTTATTTTCCTGGTAGATTAGATGAGAGGTCTAAATCCTTATGCAGGAATCCCTACAATAATGCTGTACTAAATTACTGATATAAACACAATCTGATCTTTATATATATTGACAACTCTGGGATTTGGAAAACCTGGGGATCACAGAGGTTGTGATCATGACAGTTGAGACAATAATACAAATGCACAGAGAGCTGTGATCCATCTGTTATAACGAGTTTTTTCGAGTTCTTTTAACGAATACTATAAAAACTAAAGTCTCGAGGGCTGCAAGAGGTTACAATATCAAACAGTAAGGCTCTAGAACGTGTTCTTCTAACGTTGTTACTCATTTCGCAGCTACATTTGTTTGTTTTGAACTACAAGAAGAAAGGGAAGAAATTGATCTCTGATCTCATGCATGGGAAGGTCGTGCTGTTCTAACTTTTGCGAAAGAAGCATGCAATTAACAGCAAAATCACATAAGGTATAACAACTCTCTCCTAAAATCACATAAGGTACACCCACTCTCCTAAACTGTTTCCTCCCTCACATGAAACCCATCAATTCATTATGCATTTGAGAGTTTGAGACTCCCTTTTTATGGTACATCTACTGGTATTGTTTGGAAAGGTTGATCTAATCCTCCCAGTTTTATTTTTCTTTCTGCAGATGATATCATGCTTGTGCTTCATGCACAAGACTTTGAAGCCTACCCAGCAAGCTCGATCCCCTTTTCTTTTTCTATTTAGATGACTTTCAACACTGTGTCTATGACGTACTGTATTAAACTACTACTTAATAGAAACTCAGACCTGACCAATTCCTCTAACCCACTTTGATTTTCAATAATTGATCTGAGGTCATACGTATTCAACCATCACCTGAGGAAGATTCGACTGCAAAATATAACATTGTCTTCACTTTGATGTGAGTCAAATTATGGTTATGATCTGATTTTTCCAAACTCCTTTTAACTGGCATGGGGATTTGCATTGTTCGACTCTAAACCCTAAACGAATGGACTAACATATGAGGGTTACCAACATCGGTAATCATCTTTCAGAAAAGCTTACCTACTAAACAAGCCCCATAAACTATAATGTGTGTACAAATTAAGAAAAATCTCAACGGAGAAGATCAAGGACAAGTAATGGGTATATGATTCTCTAAACCCTAGCTATGATTTGCATTATTGGAACCTAAACCCTAAAAGCTAAATAGAGTACCAATGTTGATTACCATCCTGCAGAAGCTACCTACTAAAGAGAAGCCCCATCTACAATTTAACCACTTGAATACAGGGCGTATGTCACAATGTCACATACTCACATGTACAACATTAGTGTCTTCCTCTAAAGGACCACATCTGTTGGCCTACCAAACCCTTATCTTCCTCTATATTAAACTAGTCCAATCTATATCATATTAAAATAGCTAAGCTAGTTATTGATCATAATTTATATAGTCTAACCAACCACACAAACACTTGTACATATATATGTATAATCGATATGAGATATGATATGATATGATTTGATATGATTGCTTTGCTTTGCTTTGCTTAGCTTAGGTCAAAGCAGTATATTATATGATCTTGATTAGTACTGGTGCATTGTTATATTATTAAATTGTGCAACTCGATCTTCATATTTTTTTTTCTTTTGAAACAACTCAGATCCTTTCTCGTTACGAATTAAATTTAGGAAATTCATGTGTATGATATGCGCGTTTTTCTTGTAATAATAAATGATGACATGATTAACAAGTGAAATGATCATAAGTTAACATTTGTATGGAAATTACGCTAGTTTTTCTAATCGGTATACATTCCATGTAATAAGATCTTGCTTGATAACCTAACCTTGACCTTGCTTACAAGAAGCAACTACTGTAAGGATTCCAACCCTCCATCATACATAGAAGTCATTACTGCAAACCGTAAGGAGTACTGAATGATGCAAAGTTGCAGACACACAAGGATAAGCTTCTTTGCTTGACATTGTCAACAGATCAGAGGGCATATATAGCACCTCTTGTGTATCATCTGCTATGAGAAGGTGCATCATCTCAGTATTTAAGGTTATAAGAAAGCGATATATCTGTTTGTATTTATCAATTACAACAAAGTTGGTGCCTCAAATTATAAATTTTCTCTTAGCCTTTGTTTAAGTGATAGATGATGATTGATGAGGACATAAAGTTGCTTGATAAGGAAAGCTATAGATGAAATGATGGCTTTGTCTTTGTACGTCCACCCAACACCAGAACCCATCTATTTGGACTATTCCGGATTATATTCTTCTGCTGGGACTTCTTTCTTATTTTTCCAGTTTTCTGAGGCAAAAGCTGTACTGAGCAAATTGCTCTGATACTGTTTCCTTTTTTTATATGTTGTATTACTCTTAATGATGAGGTCTGGTTTACTATTTTACAATAATTGAATAATTAATTAACTGCTTCATTATGATGTTTAGCTTATGGTTTTTGAAGGGGGTCCAGAAATGATAATGTTGAATGTTCAGGGGGTGTATAACTGGGTTTTAATACAGAAAGATCAGTGTGATGCCAAAATAGAGATCATATATATATATTTGATTAAAAATACTCCTTCAACTATTTCACCTCATCAGACTCCTTTAATTGATAGCTAGTTTGGCTAGAGTTTTTAACAGTAACACTGGTTTTTATGTCTATGAAGTTCTGAACTAACTCTCCTACCATCTTTTAGGAATGGGAGATTGGAACTACTTGAGAGTTTGGAACTGTAAGAAGTACAATGACAGTGTTCAATACGGATCGTAGGTTGTGAAATAATCCCTATAATGACAGGAAAGTTTACCAGAGGATAGAACTGCAGCATTACAAGTTTTAACCGATGAATTGTTATGTTTTGAATTTTGATAGCTTGTGAGGGGTAAAATATAGGTTTACACTTTCACTCTTATATGTCTATCACATAACTGGTGGTTATATTTTTGTGGTGTAGCAGGGTGTCATCAGATTGAAAGGTCACAATTGCCGGTGTAGAAGGTTTCCTAAGAGCTTTCAGTCACCTCGAAACTTTTCAATTATGCAGTGGAGTGGGGGCAAGTTGAATTATGAAGTTTTAGAGTATGATACTTCGAGCCCACCTCTTTGTGATTTGCACTGAAGAAAAGGCTAGCTGAAAGCAAAGTTCATTAGCATATTGTGACCATGTCATTGAAATCCTTGGCCTGCTTTGTTTTTAGCAAACCCAGCACTCCACATTAAGGTTTTGATTAGGTCTCCTTTTCTTCACTGAAATATAGTGATTTAACAAGTCCTTTGAATAATTAAACGAGAGAAGAACAAGAAAGAGTGGACAAAAGGAGCCTCCGTAGCTGTCTCCCAATGCAGATGCAACAGTTTGAAAAGCTTCGAGTAGCTCCAAGTAGGGTTGTTATGCACTGTTTCTTATTAGTGTCTTGTTTCAGTTAGGCCTGCAACACCACACATATTCCATGTAAAAGCAAAACTGCTTCTTTTCCATAATTGAAGGTTGCATATGAGTTAGATTACTTCATATTCATTAATAATGCATAATGTTTCTTGGATGTGCTGTGTACCTTATTTTCTCTAAGACTTGCTAGTTACTACACATGTAATAGGTACACATAAAATTTTGATGATCTATAACCTGTCGAAGTTAGATTGATCGAACTAGTCAGATCGATCTAACACCAGCTAGATAGTTTTGAAAGATCACATCAAAGCGTGGCTCAATGGTTTTTTCTGCCGATACTGGTCAGATTGATCAAACACTAGCTAGACAGTTTTGTTTGAACAAAAGTTTCTGGCTGGTCAGCACTAGCGGAGATACAATTGTTCTGTGACTTCTGTCTTCGTGGTAGGGTTGAATCTGTATCAAGCACAATAGTTTCACAAGCTGAAAGATTTGATGCGAATGGCTGCTAGTCTGTTCGATGAATACCCTTCCCTTACCCACTGCCCCTTTCTCTGGTACTGCGAATAACGTCCTCAAAGTGCCAAATGAAGTGGTGAGAGCTCCTCAAAGTGCCAAACAAAATGGTGAGAGCTAGTCAGGGCAGCTCAACATGGAGATGATATACTCTTGCAGCAGCTCTTTCGCAGCATTTTGAGTCGAAGTTGGTGAGCGCGCACCACAGCGATCATTACCACTATGACAAGCCTAGCGAGCTAGAACAATTTTTTTTTTCACTAGCTACATATGGTATCAGCAACTGAAAATGGTTTGTCGTTGACAGAATCAAGCAACAAAACCTGTATGCTAGAATGATTTGAAAAATGATCCAGCAAGTCAATTAGTGGGTCAATTTACTATATACTAAAGCTTGGTCGACTGTTTACAAGCACTATGATCCAGCAAGTCAATTAGTGATCCAGCAAGTCAATTTACTATATACTAAAACTTGGTCGACTGTTTACAAGCACTGTTCATAGACTTATGAACAGTGGTTTCGTGTGTTGTAAGCGACTGTTCCTAGTCACTGTTCATAAGCTTATGAACAGTGATTTCTTGTGTTGTAGGCACTGTTCGCAGACTTATGAACAGTGATTTTGTGTGTTGTAAGTAACTGTTCGCAAGCACTGTTCATAAGCTTATAAACAACGATTTCGTGTGTTGTAAGCACTGTTCGCAAGCTTATGAACAACGATTTTATGAACAACGATTTTGTGTGTTGTAAACGACTGTTAGCAGGCTTATGAACAGTGATTTGTGTTCTCTCCAGTGAACAGTGGCGGAGTAAAAAACCGCCAGCGGACTCGGAGCCCATCTCGCAGACGAAGTCCACGCACTTCTCTTAGGCGAAGAGAGAGAGCTCGCAAAAAAAAAAACGAACCCCCAGCGGACTCCGCTCCCATCTCTGGGAATGAAGAGGACAAAACCGTCATTTTACTGTCATTAGTGAACAGTAACTGCCCATGTCTCTCTACATTTTTCTATTTCTCCGTCCTAGAGAAGGGCGCGAAGTCCGCTTATTTTTTTTTTGTTCTCTTCATTCCCAGATATAGACGCGGAGCCCACTGGCAGATTTTTTTTTTGGACGAACATTCTCTGTCTCCCAAGAGAAGGGCGCGGAGTCCGATAACTTTTTTTTTTGTCCTCTTCATTCCCAGAGATGGGCGCGGAGTCCGCTGGGGGATCACTATTTTTTTAAACTCTCTCTCACTCTCACTAGATTTTTATGGACGAACTCTCTCTAGATTTTTCTATTTCTACGCCCACGCGGAGTCCGCTGGGAGATCACTATTTTTTTTTTAAACTCTCTCTCACTCTCACTAGATTTGTATGGACGAACTCTCTCTAGATTTTTCTATTAATTTCTTCGCCCAAGAGAAGGACGCGGAGTCCGCTGGGAGATCACTATTTTTTTTTAAACTCTCTCATTCTCACTAGATTTGTATCGATGAACTCTCTCTAGATTTTTCTATTTCTCCGCCCAAGAGAAGGGCGCGGAGTCCGCTGGCAGATAGTTTTTTTCTTTTGGACTAACTGTCTCTCATTGCCCTAAATATGATACATAACAAACTCTCACATATTTTTCTTTTTTTTATGTCTTATGCAGTCCACAATATTTTTTCTTTTTAGCTTGCAATATAAACAAATTTATCTACAACAAATATTTCAAACACCCGCAGCAAAGTACGGGCCTAATTTCTTAAAGATGATATTTGAGATATTAGCTAATCCCGCTGCCACTTTACCTGGGAATGAATAGGACAAAACCGTCATTTTAGTGTCATTAGTGAACAGTAATTGCCCCTGTCTCTCTAGATTTTTCTATTTCTCCGCCCCAGAGAAGGACACGGAGTCCTATTATTCCTTTTGTTTTGTTTTTTTATGTCCTCTTTATTCCCAGATATAGGCGCGGTGTCCGCTGGCAGATCTTTTTTTTTTGTGTGGACTCTCTCTGTCTCCCAAGAGAAGGGCGCGGAGTCCGATCACTTTTTTTTTTGTCCTCTTCATTCCCACAGATGGGCGCGGAGTTCGCTGGGGTATCACTATTTTTTTTTTTAAACTCTCTCTCACTCTCACTAGATTTGTATGGACGAACTCTCTCTAGATTTTTCTATTTCTCCGCCCAAGAGAATGACGCGGAGTCCGATCACTCTTTTTTTTTTAGAGTCCGCTGGGGGTTCGTTTTTTTTTTTGTGAACTCTCTCTGTCTCTCTAGATTTTTCTATTTCTCCGCCCCAGAGAAGGGTGTGGAGTCCACTGGCAGATAGTTTTTTTTTTGGGCTAACTGTCTCTCATCACCCATGAGATGGGCGCGTAGTCCGTTTTTTTTTTGGGACGAACCCACTCTGTCTCTCTAGATTTTTCTATTTCTCCGCCCAAAAAAGGGCGCGGAGTCCGATCACTCTTTTTTTTATTATTTTTTTACAAACTTTCTCTCTCATTCCCAGAGATGGGCGCGGAGTCCGCTGGGGGTTTGCTTTTTTTTTTTTGGCCTAACTGTCTCTCATCGCCTTATAGAAGGGCGCGGAGTCCGCTGTCAGATCGCTTTTTTTTTTTGGACGAACCCTCTCTGTCTTTCTAGATTTTTCTATTTCTCTGCCCCAGAGAAGGGCGCAGAGTCCGCTGGCAGATATTTTTTTTGGACTGTCTCTCATCGCCCTATAGAAGAGCGCAGACTCCGCCCGCGAGATGGGCGCGGAGTCCGCTGTCAGATCGCGTTTTTTTTGGACGAACCCTCTCTGTCTCTCTAGATTTTTCTATTTCGCTGCCCCAGAGAAGGGCGCGGAGTCCGCTGGCAGATATTTTTTTTGGACTGTCTCTCATCGCCCTATAGAAGAGCGCAGACTCCGCCCGCGAGATGGGCGCGGAGTCCGCTGTCAGATCGCGTTTTTTTTGGACGAACCCTCTCTGTCTCTCTAGATTTTTCTATTTCTCCGCCCAAGAAAAGGGCACGTAGTCCGCTGGCAGATCGTTTTTTTTTTTGGCGAACTCTCTCTCAATCTCTCTAGATTTTTCTCGCTTTCTTTGCCGCTGTCTCTCTAGACTCCTCTCGCTTTCTCTACCGCCCAAGATTTCTCTATATATAGAAATACTCTTCTCATATTCTGTCGCCCAAGATTTATCTCTGTTCTCTCACTCCTAATCCATTGATCTAGCTCGCAAGTCTATACTGAGTAACCGAATCCAAATCCTTTCCAGATTTGATCTCAGTACCTTCCTCCACTGTTCAAAACCGCCAACTATAATCTTCGCTCTTGACAACAATCATGTGAGTTGTGAATTATTATTATTATTTTTTTGATCTATTAACTTACACTCCTCCATCTACACTGATGCGTGTAGATTGGATGTTTGGGCTATGTTTCTGCCGGTTATGTTCCGAGCCGGGAAGTGGTCGCGGGGCGGAACGAAGCAGAATTCCTGAGAGGCTTTCACTCGGTACCTGCACAAATGACAGCGTCACGGGGTCGGGACTGGGGTGGCCCAGTCTTCGACTCTCCGATGCTTAAGTGAGCTATGAGCACTTGTACGGGTAGAGGAATGAAAGTAGGAGAGAATATATATATTTGAGTATGTGAGAGTATAGATGTGTGTACCTTGATCTTGTTTTATAGGCTAAGCTTGTGTACCTTGAGCTTGTTTCCAATGTGGGGCTCTTTGCCCTCCTTTGGAGTGTCTCCTCTTTTGGGGGTGTTTTGCCGGTAGAGTGACTTTGGCAAGCGATAATTGTACCATATTTTCGGCTTAGCCAAGTATTTTGGCTATGTACTAACAAGTCCCCAAGTCCCCAGTCCGAGAGAGTTCTTGGGTGGGGAGTTATTCTAGAGATGCTGAGGATAGGTTTTACCCGGGAGTAGGAGGCATGGTGCCGAGTCCCCAAGTCCCCACGCGGGAGTCGCGAGGTGACGGGGGTGATGTTCCGGAAACCTGTTGGCAAGAAGAAAAGTTTAATGTTGCTCTAACGAGTCAGTCCGCGCTTGGTTGGGAATGTCGCGAGGTGGCCAGTTAGTCCGCGCTTGGTTGGGGACTGTGGCTATGTGGCGAGTCAGTCCGCAATTGATTGGGGACTGTCGCGAGGTAGCCAGTCAGTCCGCGCTTGGTTGGGGACTGTGGCTATGTGGCGAGTCAGTCCGCGCTTGATTGGGGACTGTCGCGAGGTGGCCAGTCAGTCCGCGCTTGGTTGGGGACTGAGGCTATGTGGCGAGGCAGTCCGCGCTTGATTGGGGACTATCGCGAAGTGGCCAGTCAGTCCGCGCTTGGTTGGGGACTGAGGCTATGTGGCGAGGCAGTCCGCGCTTGATTAGGGACTGTCGCGAAGTGGCGTTGCGGGCCGCTACGTGACGAGTCAGTCCACGCTTGATTGGGGAGACTCGCTACTGAGCGTTGCGGGCCGTTGCCTTGACGAGGCAGTCCACTTTTTTTTTTTTTTGGAAGCGAGGCAGTCCGCGCTTGGTTGGGGACTGTCGCAAGGTGGCGTTGCGGGCCGCTACGTGACGAGTCAGTCCACGCTTGATTGGGGAAACTCGCTACTGAGCGTTGCGGGCCGTTGCCTTGATCTCTCAGAGGGGATCATCCAGATGCAGGGGCATCCTCCCGTAACCTGTCAACCAAAGAGAAGTGTCAGAGGGTTTAGGGTTTTAGGGGATCGACGAACCTCAGATTTGGAAAGCGTCCCACTTCACCCTCGATCGAGTGGGCGCGAGCGCTTGGCTGTTTGCAACCAGCTTCATTGCTACTACGCGGATCCACTGTTTCATGGTATGAATTGGTGGCGTTCTTTGTTTTTGGATTTATCGGGGGTGAATGAGGCGGTTCATATATCTGTGATGTTGGTAGGAAGTTTAAAGTAAGAGTTTTGTTGTCGGGCTGGCTAGGGTTAAGGGGTGGCTAGGGGAACCGCGTTAGCCGCGTGGTGGGCCGCTATGGGGCGGATAGGTGGCGTTGTGTGGAAATGAAGTGTAGCGTGTTTACATGGCAAAGCATTTCATAGCATTTAGAGTGAGCCGCTAATGGGCGAAGTGTACATTGTTGGTGCCGCTACTGGGCTAAAATATATACAATGTAATTAACTGGGATAGAGATGGAGGTGGCGAGCGTTCCAGGGGCGGGGCAACACGCGACCATCACAATCTCAGAGATAGAATGTGGCGGGTCCCGGAGCGTCAACTATCTCGAGTGGGCCTTCCCACTTCGCCTTGAGGCCAGTAGGGTGGGGAATAACCTCTTTCATGACCCAGTCGCCTATTTTCAGGGGGCGAGATACGACTTTTTTGTTGTAGTATCGGGCTATTTTCTGCTTGTTGTTGATGACTCTGAGGTATGCCTTGTCTCGGCGTTCCTCTAAGAGGTCCATATTGAGTCGTAGCCCTGTCGCATTTGTCTCGGGGTTGTAAGTTGTGATTCGTTCACTTGGGACTTCCATTTCCACTGGTACTACCGCTTCGGTGCTGTAAGCCAAGAGGTATGGGGACTCTCCCGTGGCCGTTGTGGGGGTGGTGCGAAGTGTCCAAAGGACGTCCGGGAGCTTTGCTGCCCACAAACCCTTGGCCTCATCCAAGCGTTTCTTCAGGTTTTGCTTGATGAGCTTGTTGATAGCTTCTGCCTGGCCATTGGTTGGGGATGTGCTGGGGAGGTGTAAAAGATTGTTGTGCCTTGATCGGACAAGAATCCCCGGAATGTGTCATTGTCGAACTGGGTGCCATTGTCAGTAATGATGGTTTGGGGTACTTCAAAACAACAGTACAGGTTTCGCCAAAGAAAGTTGATTACTTTTTCAGTGGTGATTGTGGCGAGGGGCTTTGTCTCAATCCATTTTGTGTTGTAATCCACAATGACAATGGCGTACTTGAACTGTCCCTGGGCTGTGGGGAGTTGGCCGATGAAATTGAGTTCCCATTGGCTGAAAGGGACCGGCGAGATGATGATAAAGAGGGGTACCGGGGGATGATGTGCAAAATCTGCAAATTTGTGGCATTGGAGGCATGTTTGAACGACCGCTTTAGCATTGCGCTCTAGGGTTGGCCAATAATACCCCGCGCGAAGCGTTTTGAACATGAGGTTCCAGGCTCCTGCATGGTTCCCACAAATGCCATTGTGGAGCGATTTCAGCACTTTGTGCCCTTCTGCTGTGGGTGGGCACCGTAATAGGGGACATGATTGGCCTCGGCGGTACAGCTTTCCACCTCTGAGCAAGTAAAGGGAGGCTTTGCGGCGTAGCCGCTGTGCTTCATGCTTGTCTTGGGGCAGGGTGCTGTCCGAGAGGAAGGCAATGAATGGGTCCATCCATGAGGGCTACTCCCTGGGCTCAAGGGCAAAAATTTCTGAATAGGCTCTTGAGATACTTGGCTTATCCAGTGTTTCGATGTGGACATCCGAGGGCGCGGACTCGGGAGGAGCCGTGGCGAGTCTTGCGAGGGCGTCAGCTTTGGAGTTCTTGGCTCGCGGGATTTGGGTGAGTTTGTATGAGGTGAAGCTTTGCAGAAGTGCCCCCGCGAGACTTTTATAGGACCCCAAGTTGTGCTGGTTAGCTTTGAAGTCCCCTACCACCTGACTGACAACAAGTTGGGAATCACTGAAAATGTGGAGGTGGCGGGCTCTGAGCTCTCGGCAAAGTTGAATGCCTGCGATAAGAGCTTCATACTCAGCAATGTTGTTGGAGGCTTTGAATTCGAACCGGAGGGCATATTCATACGAGTGACCCTCGGGGTCCGTGATGATGATTCCTGCTCCGCTGAGTTTGTTGTTGGAGGATTCATCCACCTGGAGTTCCCAGATGGCATCCCCGGCGGGGATGTCTGGGTGGGGACTGCTATCAGCCAATGGGATGAACTCAGCAATGAAGTCTACAGCTGCCTGCCCTTTGATGGCCACTCGCGGCTTGTAGTGCAAGTCAAACTCTCCCAACTCAACTGCCCATTTGACCATGCGGCCTGAGGTTTCAGGTTTCTGCAATATTTGCCGTAAAGGCTGGTTGGTGAGTACATGGATTGTGTGGGCTTGGAAATACGGTCTGAGTTTCTTGGCGGCAGTGATGAGGGCGAGAGTGAGTTTTTCTATGTCTAGATAGCGAGTCTCTGGATCCGTGAATCCTCTGCCACAATAGTATACTGGGAGTTCTTGATCATGGTCATGGCGTGTGAGCACTGCACTGACGGCCGTGGCGAAAACAGCCAAGTATAAATAAATCACTTCTCCGGGAATTGGCTTGGAGAGGAGAGGGACAGTGGCGAGGTATGCCCTTATGCTGTTGAAGGCTTCGTCATGTTCCGGGCCCCAAGTGATTTCTTTTTTATGCTGCGCTTTGAGCAGTTGAAAGAAGGGGCTGCACCTGTCTGTAAGGCGGGAAATAAAGCGTGCTAGGGCAACTAGGCGTCCGGTAAGGCACTGGACCTCGCTCGGGGCCGTCGGAGTAGTCATGTCTAGGATGGCTTGGACTTTTTCTGGGTTGGCCTCAATGCCTCTTTCGCTGACCATGAAGCCAAGAAATTTACCGCCTCCCACAGCAAGGATGCATTTCTGAGGGTTGAGACGCATCCCATGTTCGAGGAGCTTAGTGAATACTCTGTCAAGGTTGGCAATGTGGTCATCTTCTGTCTTGCTCTTGACCAACATGTCGTCGACATACACTTCCATAATCTCACCAATTTCATCTTCAAACATGGCGTTAACGAGCCGTTGATAAGTTGCCCCCGCATTCTTGAGGCCAAAGGGCATGACCTCGTAACAGTACAATCCTTTATCGGTGACAAAGGTTGTGTGGGCTTGGTCGGCGGGGTGCATTTTGATTTGGTTGTAGCCTGAGTATGCGTCAAGGAAGCTGAGTGTTTTGAAGCCAGCTGTAGAATCAACCAGCTGGTCGACTCGTGGCAAGGGGAAGCTGTCCATAGGGTAGGCCTCGTTAAGGTTCGTGTAGTCAACACACATGCGCCACTTGCCGTTAGGCTTGGGGATCATGACGACGTTGGAGACCCATGTCTGGTAGGAAACTTCCCGGATGAATTTGATTTCCTTGAGCCGTTGAACCTCGGCTTAGATAGCTCGATACTTGTCTGGGTGGAAGGCGCGTCTCTTTTGTTTGACAGGGGGGTGGTCTTTGATGATGTTGAGTTTGTGGGTGATGATGTCAGGGGAGATCCCCGGCATGTCGGCGTAGGACCAAGCGAAGACTGCTTGTTTTTCTTGGAGGAAAGTAATGAGCTTGTGGCGGAGTTCCGGGCTGAGGCTTGAGCCAATGCAGACTTTCCTTTTCGGGGCAGTGGGGGACAGGGATATCCATTCCGTGTCTTCAGTTGGATTAGGTCGTGGGGCCCTCTTTTTTCCTGTCCCCTCTGGGTCGTCTCGCGGGTCATCTATGGGTTCCAAGGGGCTGAGAGGCAACATCTCATAGGCGTTGCGCCCCTGTTGGATGGCGTTAAGATGGCAGTGCTCAATGGCTGCTCGGTCCCCTTGAACTGTCAAGATGCCACCTGGGGTAGGAACTTTCATGAGGAGCATGTGGCCGGCTACGAAGCATTGCAGTCCCCACAGGATGTCCCGGCCTAAGATAAGGTTATAGGACGAGGGACAGTCGACTATGAGGAAGCGAGCTGTAATGGAGGAGCGGCAAGGAGTAGTTCCTACCGCCACGGTTAGGCGGTCTGAGCCTAGCGGTTGTACTATGTCACCAGAGAAGTTGACCAAGGGGTCGTGGTTGTTATATAGTTTGGCGCGGTCCCGCCGAAGTCCCTTGTAACAATCAGAGAATATGACATTTACAGCGGCCCCAGTATCCACTAAGGCTCTGTGGCACCTGTAATGATCCACCTGCACATTGATTATTAAAGGCTCACAGTGGTGACGATGTGTGGTATCCTCATCCCTGCAAAATGTCACTTGATCCCACGCTGATGGGGTGATCGTGACACCGCGTTGGATGTTAAGGATGTCTAAGGGTGCCGTGTATTGCCGTGTTACAGAAGACTGGCGTTGGGGGAACCGTGGAGCTCCGCCATGCAGGGTTAGGATCTGGCCATGAGCACAATTACTCTGGACTATGGCGTCGTTGTGGCCAGTGGAACTGTATTGCGAGAGCATGTCGGAGTGGAGATAGGGGTCCCTCGTGCCTTTACACTTTTCCATCTTCAGTGATTTGGTGGAAATGGGGATGGGTTGGGGAGATGGATTAGGTTGATGTGGCAGGGGGGAGTCATTGAGGATTGGAGATGGCTGGGGGGCCGGGAGTGGAAATGAGAGATGGGCAAGGGGATGGGATATGTATACGATCTGGTTAGGCTCTCCCGAGAGTTCAGGACCAGTCTAGCCTTGGAGAGAATCCGGGGTCCCGGCAATTCGTGCCGCGCGGTCCAAGCTATCGTTGTACACGGTACGATGCTCTAACGTGGCGCGGAGCAAGGATTGCTCTTTTTCCAACTCAACAATGCGTACCCGGTACGCTTCCGCTTCTGCCCTTTCCTTCGCCGCTTGCTCGCGGAACGAATGGAAGTCTCGCTTGAGGAGTTCAAGGGCTGTGGCGGGGTCGGGATGGCTAATGGAGGCTGGGCTGTTGGTTTGGGGAAGGGATGTGTTGGGTTTAAGTTCCACTTGAGTGTCAGGGTCCACGGGGTCATTAATAATCTCCACCATGGTGCTGAGTTCCGAGGCAAGTGGGAGTTCCACAAGATAGGGGCCCCTCCTTCTAGCGCCAATTGTTTCTACCTGTTACGTCCCGAGCCGGGAAGTGGTCGCGGGGCGGAACGAAGCAGAATTCCTGAGAGGCTTTCACTCGGTACCTGCACAAATGACAGCGTCACGGGGTCGGGACTGGGGTGGCCCAGTCTTCGACTCTCCGATGCTTAAGTGAGCTATGAGCACTTGTACGGGTAGATGAATGAAAGTAGGAGAGAATATATATATTTGAGTATGTGAGAGTATAGATGTGTGTACCTTGAGCTTGTTTTATAGGCTAAGCTTGTGTACCTTGAGCTTGTTTCCAATGTGGGACTCTTTGCCCTCCTTTGGAGTGTCTCCTCTTTTGGGGGTGTTTTGCCGCTAGAGTGACTTTGGCAAGCGGTTTGCTACCGGCCCTTCCTTCTTTGGATGTCTGTGAAGGGCCCACCAGGGCTATCTCGACCGGGTAATTGTACCGTATTCTCGGCTTAGCCAAGTATTTTGGCTATGTACTAACAGGCTAAAACTTCATCCATGATTTTTTAAATTCGGTACCTTTTTTCTTTTTCCTGCAATAGATATTAGATTACAGAGAACAGTTGTTGAATAATTTTTCTAATCTTTACCCATCCTTTCCTACAAGTATTACAGTTGTTTTTGCAATCAAGTTATAATCTTGAGCAGATTTACAGCTATCAGACGTGCATATCATTTTTTGGTAAGTTGAAGCTTACTATCCCAGTAACATATACTTTTCAAAATTAAAAATTATTGAATAGCTGTAATCTACTACTGTCATCATATTGTTTTGGTAACATAGAATCAAATACATG
This sequence comes from Fragaria x ananassa, assembly GCA_034370585.1. Taxonomy (NCBI): domain Eukaryota; kingdom Viridiplantae; phylum Streptophyta; class Magnoliopsida; order Rosales; family Rosaceae; genus Fragaria; species Fragaria x ananassa. Next base: position 3,121,797 of record CP139761.1, on the reverse strand, counting down.
CTCAATTAATTCAGTTAGAGTGGTACGCTTTCATGCTTGGTCCATCTCTTCACCATCTAGCATAACAGTTCTAATATATAATTTCAAGTACAGTGTCTTCCTGATCAACATCTGAAGAAAAAAAATAGAGGGTATTAATTAATTTATAACTATGGTTATTTCTTTTTTTACTTTATGTTTATAATGTTGGATATGATACATAACAAACTCTCACATATTTTTCTTTTTTTTATGTCTTATGCAGTCCACAATATTTTTTCTTTTTAGCTTGCAATATAAACAAATTTCTCTATAACAAATATTTCGAACACCTGCAGCAAAGTACGGGCCTAATTTCTTGAATATGATATTGGAGATATTAGCTAATCCCGCTGCCACTTTACCCTTGCTTAGCGCCATAACTATACAAATGTTTTCCATACACTGTATACACCGTGCCAAGGCGCGGGTATCTTCCTAGTGTCTCTCTATGGATATATGGCTCTAAAGTCCTCTTTAGGTATTTGCCGACCTTGCCTACCATATCTTCCTCGAAAGAAAATCCCAGGAAACAATGCCATCTTTTCTAGGTAAACGTAAATCTACCATATTGTTTTAAACTGTAGATTACTATTCTCACACCTCTTGACTTAGTAGTTGGTAAATCTATCTAGCTAGTTTAGGGATTCGGTAAAGCATGATGAATAGGTAGAATGAAATCTTCCGTTCTTATCAATTGGTTAACGAGATTAGACCTGTGGTTCCATTACTTATGTGAAGCATGTCAATCAGTTTTGTATGTATCGTATGGAGAGGGAGTGTAATCCAAAGAGTGAGACAAAATATGACTGAAACCAAGCGAAGTGGAGACAAAGAGCACCAGAATACATAAAACACTATAGTAACTTCAAAATGGATCTATCATCGTTGATGAATGATCAAATCTCATAAAAATGTCAAAACAGTAACATCAACTTGAACCAGGTAATACAATAGTTCGGATAAATTATTATGTTTTGACAAACCATAAAAGCATCTTTGTGTCTAAAGGATACACATCTTCATATTACTCTTAACACAGCAAATTAATGTTACAACTAGCAAGTACTGTGAGCAAAGCAGGCAGCTCAAGTGGCATAAACCCCTCCAAACTATGGTGAGAATTAAAAACAGGGTACCCGGGAGGTAAGGTAAATAACTTGCGACTGAACTGTTCCCAGACTGACCCACTTTTCTTCCACCCTAAACAAATTGTAGTAACGATAGCAACAAATATAGCAGTTCGACAGATAACACAATCAAGTAAGATCAAGAAGAGGTTTGGAATCTAACCGATTCAGTATTCACGGAACATTCATAACTTGAATGGACTGCAATATGTCTGAGACAGCAATGACAAGGTCACCTGATTTGATCAGATTCCTGGCCTTCAGCAGCGAGAAGGTCTTGTGAAGGTTGCTTTCCATATCATCAGAAAAAGTCACACGAAATGGTATCAGCCCCCACTGTAGGTTTAAACGTCTCCGTACAGACGTTGTGTTAGTGAAAGCAAAGATTGGGCAATCAGGCCTGCAACGCGACAGGAGAGATGCCATGTGGCCTGTCTTTGTAAAGATGAAAAGAGCATCCACTTCTAAAGTATTTGCTGCAAAATGACAATTTACATCAAGATAAGGTTCCACATGCAAGTATACAATGGCAAGAAATTTTGATTTTTCTCTTCTACGGATCTGAAGAAGAAAGAAATTTAACAGCAATGGTAAATTAATTGACAAGTCAGGCCTTTGAAATGCATTAGCAACAGGTCCCTAAGTGGAGCTAGTGATGAGTAAGGCAATCAGAGAATAATGACTTCAGACAAGCCAAATGACAAAACAAAAGAAGAAAAAGGGCACAATTCAACATTGCACATGAATTTATTCATAACAGTAAACTAATTTTTTCTTAATGCAATATCAAGATATGCTATGATTGAAAGGAGAACATCATTGCATATAAATTAAAAAATTTACACAAGTAACAATAATAGGAGAATACATGCAGTAGTGGACTGAAAATCTCATACAGCAAAATTATACACGAGGAGGAAACAAAGACATGCAAGAATGGAACGTACAAATATAGATGGTGCGACAATGTATAAAGAGGAAAAAGTCCAAGTATATGTCATCTGGAAATGTTAGTCCAGCTTCTAGACAACTAGGCTTGATGCATTAACCTCTATATAACAGGAAATTTTTCAGTAATAAACCATGGGTACCAAACGGACAAACTACATATGAATGATTCTGAATTATCAAATGAGCATTCAAAGTTTATTTGTGTGTGTGGATTTTGTCATTTTCTTGAATATGTTCCATAATCCTTCCACATTAAAGTTATAAAATCAACAGAATCATTAAATTCTGGTGCAAAATCCATTCTAGCAGAAAACAAGACTTCTTATTGAGACAATTAATGCACATCTACTGCACGTATGTTATGTATGTGATATATGCAACCGACTCAGGCAGCTTCATACCACAGAACAATAAAAGTACTTACCAACTGGACAAGTCCTTCAGCTGAATCACAGACATATTTACCAAAGCTAACAATAGATACTAAATAATGCTTACCCATCTTGGCAGCAGAAATACAAAGCTCCTCCGATATACTATCTGAAAATGATGATCCAACAGCTGGGAGTAACATAGGTTCATGACGTTTCTCTTCCCTCCACCACCTCTCGATCCTCAAACTAACACTTCTGAGAACAGCTAATGACTTCTCTGGGAACTGGCCCATAGCTGACTCACCAGAAAGCATCAGAGCATCAGCTCGCTGCCTCACTGCTTCAGAAACATCAGCTACTTCAGCTCTAGTGGGAGTAGGATACTCGATCATAGATTCGAGTAATTGAGAAGCAACAATGACTGGCTTATTTAGCTGCCGACATACTTGAACAATCTTTTGCTGGGCTGACGGGACCTGTTCCAATGGTATCTGAGCACCTAGGTCACCTCTTGCTACCATTGCTCCATCTGATGCAAGGATGATCTCTTCCAAGTTCTTTAGAGAGTCAATACTCTCTATCTTTGCCACAACAGAAATATCGCTGCATCAACATGATGAAAGAAATCTCATGAGATGCAAGTTAACCATCTTGGACATATTGAAAACTGCCCAACTAAAAGGAACAGTGATAGCACTATATTCTTTACTTGCTGAACTGAAAGGAACGAAAAACCACATAATTCAGATTGACCAACAAAAAGACATAGATATCGGATTATATTAGCGTATACATACTGAATCTATATATATTGGACTTATTAACAATAAAAAAAATGATTAAGGAGCAGTCCGTAGTATAAAGTCAAACAGGTGCAGAAAGGAGACTAAATGATAGTGGAAATTGAGATTTCGGGATGATTTGATAACAGTTGCCAAAAGAACTTCTTAAACATACCGTGTACATGTGTGTACGTGTGTGCGCATTATATTATATGGGTGTCCACATGTATTCTGCGTGCCAGTGTGGAGTTTAAGAGTTAACTCTTTACCTGGACCGTGCTGCAATATAGCTTTTAAGATGATTGATCACTTCAGCGGACTTGACAAAAGATACAGCAATGAAATCAACACCTTCTGCAATCCCGAAATCAATGTCCAACCAATCCTGAATATAATAATAGCTTAAGTATGAGATAATTAGTTGTGACAATGAAGAAAATAAAGATGCAATTCATTCAGCAAGCAAAGGAGCATGTCTTCTTGGGAACATACTAGCAAAGGACAATGGCTTTCCAAGTTATAGCTACTGATCATGATATGCTTTTGTGAGAGATTTAAAGTTTGATGAGACGGATTCCACACAAGATTAATAAAGTATAAGATTCGCTTTACCACCTTCTTGAACCAAAACCTAGTTCTTTGTTGTGAAAGAATTATCCTTTTTGCAAACATGCACCATTATTATGAAGTCAAAGTTTTCAAATCATTATATGCCTTCCAAAAACATGCAAAGTTTTGACACACCACAGTCCAAAAATGGATCTTTCTCGCCAAGTCAAGCCATAACCTAATCCGTGTTGACAGAGGGTTAACTACTATATAAAATCAAATGTATCGTATATAAGAGAAGAGCGATAAGTTTATAATAAGCTCCTAAGTCACCTTATAATAATATTTGTCTACAAGATGGAGTTTCTGAGGCTGTGTCACAAGACGTGGTCGATTTAGTGAGCTATAATTTGGGCACATTATTGGTTGGTTTAGTGGATGATTTTGGACACTTGCTAATCAGGGAGACTTATCACAATGCCGTGTTTGTGGTAGTTATCATGAAGGGCAGTGCCAAGTAGTTAGCGTTAAATGTTAAAAGTGTAGCCAGCAGGGTAGCTATAAGAGGGAGTTCCCCTAGTTGACTCAGAGGTTACTTAATGCTCGAGCAGAGTTTCTTATAAAGCATTGGGAGATACGTGTGGTGCGTCCAATAGTGGGACTTGCACTGGCATAGGAGGCTATCACGTAGGGTGATAGAGGTCAGCGAGGACGCCATGGGAGTCGAGCCAGATTTCAGCAGGGCCATCCCTGGGAATTTGGACGCCCAAGACGAACTAAATTTAAAGGGCTCGAGAGTTGGGACCTTTCAATACCTTTAACTATTTAATCTTAACCAAGTGATACACAAAATATTACTAAAATAAAGATTTCATAGCATTAGACTAAATGAGTTCAATCAAACCTTTACCAAAGGAAAAAACACAAATATCAAGAACAAAGATGTAATCCTATGAGTAAATATATTCCAAAGTAGCACTGAAATACAACTCGTCTTGCACTTTTATACTGTGAAGGTGCTTATTAAACTTGCATGATCAATGAATACATTAAAGCAAAAACACTATATTTCGTATTTTATCAACTTGATAAAACAAACTGATTAAGACGAAAGACTAAAAAACCTCAACAAATACACATTACAATAGATCAAAAATAAACCAAGTGACTGAAAAAGTTCAAAAGGCCCACCACAGGGACAAGCCCATACAAGATCAACTAATAGAAACAGAAAAAAAAAAAAGCTCATTTATATTTCTTTTGTTTTTTCTTGGGTACTGGGTTCCAAGGAATATCCATCCCACAGAACCACAGATGGAACTCCGCGACGAGTCTGCAGCAATGAAAAACTTCACAGCATTTATACAAAATCTGGCCCGGAATTCTGTGTAAATACTTCAGACCCACCCGAACCTGAAGTAGGGTAAATCGCATGCTAAGGTTATTGTGTCAATATAGCTTATATCAAAGGAAGGCTTGTGAGGGTATTGATATGTTTTAGGCATGTCGTACATTTTGGTAATGATGTCTCTCTAAGCTTTGTCCTCAGCAAGGTCATTGGTATGCAAGTCATTCTAACTTTTCCTAAGATCTTTTAGAATTCACTCAATTTGGATGCATTGGCAAATTTGCATTCAGTAATGAATAAAACTCTATGCTTTGTCCGCACTAGGATTATTGGCATGCATATATTTTACTCTTCAATGAAAAAAAAAAAAAACTTCGACTCAGATGCATTGGCAATTTCGCATGTGGTGATTATAGAACTCTAGGCTTTGTCCTCACTAAGAATATTGGCATGCAAACACTCTAATCCTTACTACCAAATCTTATATTCTAGCCAGATTCAGGCCATCTTCTAGCAGGGCTGGCCCTGAGAATTCAGACGCCCAATACAAACTAAATTAACAGGGTATGAGAGTCAGGACCTTTCTATACATTTAACTACTTATTTTTAACTAAGCGATATATAAAAATATTACTAAAATAAAGATTTCATAGTACAAGACCAAATGAGTTCAACAAAGGAAAATCCAAAACACCAATATCCAGAAAAAATATGAAATGTGAGTAAATATATTCCAAAGTAAGACTGAAACACACTTCGTCTTACACTTTTATATTGAGAAGGTGCTTATTAGACTTGCATGATCAATAAAAAAAGATAAAATTAAAATTCGCATGATCATTGACAAAATTAAACTAAAACAAACTATCTTTTACTGTATCAACTTGATACGAAAATAAATTGATTAAGCCGAAAAAACTAAACAACCTCAACTGCTCAACAAATACACACTACCACATCAAAACTAAACCAAGTCCAAGTGAAGTTTAATTAGAGAGAGTCCAAAAGGTCACCAGACAAGAGCAATTTAAAAAAGCTCATTTATCTTTTCTTTTGTTTTCTCTTGTTTTTTTTTTCCTGTATTCCAGAGGTCATCCATTCCAAAGAACCACAAATGGTACTGCGCGATGAGTCTGCAGCAATGAAAAACTTCACAGCATTTATACCAAATTTGGCCAGGCATTCTGTGTAAATACTTCAGACCCATCCGAACCTGAAGTAGGTCAATCGCATGCTAAGGTTATTGTGTCAATAAAGCTTATAACAAAGGAAGGCTTGTGAGGGTACTGATATGTTTTGGGGATGGTGTATGTTTTGATATTGATGTCTCTCTATACTCTGTCCTTAGCAAGGCCATTGGTATGTAAGTCATTCTAAATCTTACCAAGATTTATTGGAATTCACTCAATTCAGACGCATGATTAAAAAATAAATTAAACAAAAACAAAACATTTCTAATTGCATCAACTTGATAAGATAATAAGTTGATGAAGATGAAAAACTAAACAACCTTAACATCTACAGTTCTACACACTAGAATACATCAAAAATAAACCAAGTGAAGTTTAATTAGAAAAAGTGCAAAAGGCCAACCAAAGGGACAAGCTCAGACAAGATCAATTAATGAAAACAGAACAATTTCAAAGAAAGCCCATTTATATTTTGTTCTGTTTTTTTTAGCATTCTTTTATGGGCTGTATAACATAACTTTTTATTTTCAAGGTCCATAGAATTGAAGGCCCAAGGCCTGGGCCTAGTTTGCGTAGTCCCAGGGAACATCCATTCCAAAGAACCACAGATGGTACTCCACGATGAGTCTGAAGCAATGAAAAACATCTACGGCTATTTTGAAAATCTCGCACCGCATTCTGTGTAAATACCTCAGACCCATCCAAACCTGAAGTAGGGTAAATCACATGCTAAGGTCATTGTGTCAATATAATTTAGAACAAAGGAAGGCTTGTGAGGGTACTGATATGTTTTGGGGGCGGCGTATGTTTTTGTAATGATGTCTCTCTATGTTTTGTCCTCAGCAAGGTCATTGGTATGCAAGTCATTCTAACTTTTACTAAGATTTTTTTAGGATTCACTCAATTCAGACGCATGATTAATTGGCAAATTTGCATTAAGTAATGAATAAAACTCTATGCTTTGTCCGTGCTAAGATCATTGACATGCATATATTTTACCCTTCACTGAATAAAAACTTTGACTCAGATGCATTGGCAATTTCGCATGCGGTAATGAACAGACCTTTATGCTTTGACCTCACTAAGATTGTTGGCCTGCAAATACTCTAATCTTTACTAACAAATTCTAGCCAGATTTCAGGCCATTTTTCAGCAGGGCCAGCCTTGAGAATTCAGACACCCAATACAAACTAAATTTACAGGGTTCAAGAGTCAGGACCTTTCAATACATTTATCTATTTATTTTTAACTAAGGGATATATAAAATATTATCAAAATTAATATTTCGTAGCAGAAGACCAAATGAGTTCATCAAAGCAAAATAAAGCACCAATATCCAGGACAAATATGCAATTTGTGAGTATATATTCCAAAGTAACACTGAAATATGATCTGTCTTGCCCTTTTATCTTGCGAAGGTGCTTATTAAACTCGCATGATCAATAGAAAAACTAAAACTTGCACAATCAATTAAAAAATTAAACTAAAACAAACTATTCCTTGTTGTATCAACTAGATAAGAAAATAAATTGATTAAGACGAAAAACCAAACAACCTCAACAAATACACACTACCACATCAAAACTAAACCAAGTCCAAGTGAAGTTTAATTAGAAAGAGTCCAAAAGGCCACCAATAGGGACAAGCCCAGACAAGATCAATTCTAAAAAGCCCATTTATGTTTTCTTTTGTTTTCTCTTGTTTTTTTCTGTGTTCCAGAGATCATCCATTCCAAAGAACCACAAAAACATCTGCGCAATGAGTCTGCAGCAATGAAAAGCATCACAGCATTTATACAAAATCTGCCTCAGCATTCTGTGTAAATACTTCAGACCCATCCAAACCTGTATGCTAAGGTTAATTAACAAAGGAAGGCTTGTGAGGGTACTGATTCGTTTTGGGGACAGCGTATGTTTTGGTAATGCTGTGTCACTATGCTTTGTCCTCAGCAATGTCATCGGTATGCAAGTCATTCTAACTTTTACAAAGATTTCTTAGATGTCACTCAATTCAGATGCCTTGGGAAATTTGCATTCAGTAATATAACTATATGCTATGTGCTATATAGTTATATTTTTTGAATAAACTCAGACTCAGATGCATTGGCAATTTTGCATGCGGTAATGAATAGAACTCTATGCTTTGTCCTCACTAAGATTATTGGCATGCAAATACTCTAATCTTTACTAACAAATCTTAGATTCAGATGCATTGGCAAATCGGCATTCAGTAATTAACAAAATTCAGAAAAAAGGTAAAGAATGAAAAACCTTGGAAGAAATCGTGGGAAGCATGGAATTTCTCTCTCGCACTAGACTCCCGTCCCTCCAGAAAGTCAAGTTAGCCCGGGGCAGCAACAGTCCGGGATCAGTACACTTACACTTGACATCAGGGCCAAGCTTCACAACCACCTCAAATCTCACCATTCCACCGTCCACAAGTAGCTCATCTCCCACTTTCACATCTGCACCATTATTCACACTCAACAAATCAATCACTGCAAGTAAAAAACAACAAGTCCAAAAACACTCAAGACTCAAAGATCACTGCTTTAACTACCCTCAGCGAAACCTTCATAGTTGACATTGATGGTGCGCTCCGGAAGAGTAGAACCGAAAGCTCTGACGCTAAAAGTCCATATCTCACCATCCTGCAAACACAAAAATGAAAATTAAGCTCATCATCATTATCAATTATCAAAATGCACACAACTTTTTTGGATAAATTAGCGAAAATGCCGAAACTGACCTCGGCCTTGACGGAAGAAGCGCCGCCGAGGTCGCCCATGTGAATCTCACTCCCCTCAGTATCCATCATAATCGCAACAGCATACCCCTTGTCCTCATTCAACTTCCTCACGCGCTGGATGACGTCGCGGTGCCAGTCGCGCGTGCCGTGGCACATGTTGAGGCGCGCGACGTTCATGCCGCCGGCGGCGAGCGCCTCGAGCTGGTCGGACCCTGCGGAGGCGGGGCCGATGGTGCAGATGAGCTTGGTGCGGCGCGTGCTGCGGAATCCATTCTCCCTGAGCTCGGCCTCGGTGACGGCGTCGACCTCGATGGAGGTGGAGGAGGAGTAGTCGGGAGAAGGGGAGAGGACGACGCCGGAGGAGGTGCCGTTGGCGGAGACGAGGACGGAGGGGGTTTGATCGGAAGCGGCGGCGGAGGCTTTGACGGAGAGGGAAGGGAAGGCGGTGGGTGAGAGGCGGTTGGGAGCGGAGAAGGGGCCGAGGAACAAGGAGGAGAGGGGTTTGGGATTGGGGAAGGTTAAGGCGGTTGGGGTGAGGAGGTGGAGGGAGTGAGACATTGTGACTTGGAAATGAGAGAGAGAGAGAGAGAGAGAGAGGTTGGGGATTTAAGAGAAAGAGAGGGGCGGAGAAACCCGAGGCATTGGAGGGAGGAGTCTCCAAAGTGAGAGTCCAGGTGGGACAAAGAGCGGCTGAACAGAGAGCAGTCTGTTTTGGTGACGTGGCGTCTCTGTATTATGTTCATTTTTGTCACATATGATCTGTCTGTGAAATTGTGAAGTCTTCAAGCCATGCTCATGACCATGATTAGAAAGTAACAGTGATTCCCATTTACAGGTGTAGATGAGCAAAGTCAGTAAGTTCAACTTAGCCCTTAACAATGTCCAAAATGTTATTATTGAGGGTGTCACTCTAAGCTTCCTATCGACTGTCTACAACAACAAATCTTAACGAATCAAGTCTATAAACTAGGATGGCCTGGTTTCAAGATTGTTGAGTCTATCGTCTTCTAATAGACTCATGAGCATCATTCTTTAGCTATATGGTTCCACTGTCTATATTTCATTTGGATTCGGTAGGAAGTGTCCCAAGAGGTTTTAAGTTTAGTCCTTTTCAAATTCCCTACTCGAGTATCCAAATAGAAAGCTAGTTAGTGCGCGCCTTGTAATAGCAATATCAGGCCAACAAGTCAATATATAATTCTCAAGGACCGCTTCTCTTCCTTCCCTTTCTTTCTTTCTTTCTTTCATCGCAGAAACAAAGCATATCTGTATCTGATTATATACCTCCATTATCTATACCGACCCCTCACCAGAAAAAGCAAACATTTGATTTCCCAAACACTAAAAACCCAAAACTTGTATCCCAAATCAAATCCCCAATTTCAATTTAGGGTTCCTCTGGATCAATCTCAACCTCCATCTTCTTCCAGGTTCGATCATCTTCCTTTCCCACTTTTCAATTCTTGCTAATTTTTCGTTTATGGGATCTGCTTAATCGGATTAAACACACATAAATTAGCTACCTTTTTGATTGATTTCTCTGCGATCTTGATTTGGGTAATCAGAAATGTTATGTATTATCAATATTTGGGTGCTTTTTGATTTGGGTTGTATTGTTTTTCTGATAAAGTTTGGTTCTTTAGGTGAAGGATCTGATCTTTTTTGGATTGTGGGATAGAAGATGGGGGCATTCATATCCAAGTTTTGGTTCATGTTGTTTCCTGCAAAAGAGTATAAGATTGTGGTGGTTGGGTTGGACAATGCTGGGAAGACAACTACTCTTTACAAATTACACTTGGGAGAGGTTGTCACTACGAATCCGACTGTGGGCAGCAATGTCGAAGAGCTTGTCTACAAGAACATTCGCTTTGAGGTACCGAAACCATTACCATTTCTTGTTATGTGTTTATTTTGTTGGGTATGAATTGTATGTGGATGAGGAAAAGATGATAGAGGTGTTTGAAGCTTGGGGTTAAGATATGCTTTGTCATTGTGTGAATCCTGAAAACAACGTAAGCAGGAAACTGGGCTTTCTTCATCAGCCAAAGATTGTCTTTTTAGTACGATTAAATGCTAGCAAGGAATGAAGAGGTCCACCTCATAGCTGTGACACTTCTCTGCACGTCTTAGAGAATTCATAAATTCTTGACAGCTGATTGCTTTTCGTTTATGAACACGTAAGATATAATAAAACTTAATTTACACTGAAAAGGCAACAATCCAGTAATAGCTGGGGAGATAAGATGGTCTGTCAATCTAATGTTTCAAACAATTATGGTATAGTTGAGGGTTAGTGCGCGGTGAGCGTTAGATAAGACAGAAGAACATATATATTGGTGTTATGGGAAGGATCCTTTTCATCATTACCTCTTTAAGATTAAATTTTAGCTTAGTACTTGGTTACTCACCCTAACGATTAATATGCATCATTGTTTATGCATAGACAATTACAAACCTGTGATTTTCTGATTTAGATAGAGGAAAACTGTATCATCCCTTGTGTCTGATGTGAAATACGTGATGATTTGTGATTGTCTATTTGGGAACTTCAACATGAAGCATAAACTTAATCTTGCTCAATGTTGATGATCAGAAGTTCACAAACTTGAATGTTGTGAAGTTCATTTGTCTGTTAACATCAGTGGGTCTGGGCATTGTAATTTAGAAGGCGCTCATATATGTCTTTCTGTTTCATTTTTATAGATACATCATTCGTTGCCATTTTCATCTTTTTCTCCCTTCCAAGGCATTGTAACATGTTTAGCTTTACTTCTAGTAGATGATAAAGAGCTAAAGAAGACACTTGCCAATCATGTAATTGACAGGTATGGGATCTCGGTGGGCAAGATAGACTGAGGACTTCTTGGGCAACATACTACCGTGGAACTCATGCCATCATTGTGGTAATAGACAGCACAGACAGGGCCAGAATTTCTATCATGAAGGACGAACTCTTCAGGTTGCTTGGACATGAGGATCTTCAACATTCAGTTGTACTGGTTTTTGCTAATAAACAAGATCTCAAGGATGCCATGACCCCAGCTGAGATCACTGACACTCTATCTCTTCACAGCATTAAGAATCATGACTGGCACATCCAAGCATGTTGTGCCCTCAATGGAGATGGGTTGTATGATGGCCTAGGTTGGATCGCCTCACGAGTTACCGGGAAAACACCAAGTTGAAGAGTTTGTCTGAACAAGAATTTTCATGTACGGGTTTTCAGGGGATGTAAAAACAGTCTGTACCATTAAAGCTATTTCCTGGCAAATTTGTAGATTGTTTCTGATTTCAAATGCTTTATACATTTTACATTCTGAATCTCATGTCACTAACAATATGGTATGCTTGGAAAAATGTTCTGCTCTGCCATTACACTGAATCATTTTAATTGAAATTTTTTTACACTGCACAATTGCCCTTCATTAGAGGCTTGAAAATGAAAGTTTCACCATAAATTGTCATCTGCACAAGGAACATTTTTTTTTTTTTTTTTTGTAAAACATAGGCCAATAAAAGTAAGCTCTGAAAATATGAAATGTCTGAATGTAAGCCTCTGTGAACAATTGGTATTGGAGGTCTGCTACTCAGACCGTCAAAGTATCCAGCATCTGCAACCTTTCGAGTCTTTGGGGCCTTCAAACCATCTATCCCAAAATGGATTAAGGGGGCCATCGGTTCTGTCCTCCAGAAAAAATAACATGATCAGATAAAGGATAGCAAACATAGACAATCTGCTTAGAAGTTCTTGGATCAATCCAAATCCAGGCTGTGTATTATAAATCAAATGGTTATGAATCCATGGTTCAGCCACAAGGACCCAAAAAGACCCTTAGATTTATAATAAACGGCTGGGATAGGAAGTCAAGCACACAAATGCAAGCAGAGGCAGAAAAGTCCATTTGAGAACTGATGCAAAGATTCACGACAGAGGTGTTACATTGGGAGTAGTGGATCCGGCCTTGTTTCTACATTACTCAGTATTCTGGAATAGACAAAACTTCAGTCAACATCTAGTTCAGTTGAAACTGGGATTCTAGATAAAAATTAAGCAATCAAATACCCGTCATACTTACTCCTTGCATGCAGCTGAGGCCTTGTCTATCTTTTCAAGTTGTTCCAGCTCTTCCTGCTCAAATAACATAACAGTAAAAATGCATACAACAGTATTATTTAGTACTAAAGCACTTGTAGACAGAATTTAAAAACCAACATAGAGTGTCATAACATAAAATTTTGGGTTGCTCACAAGTCTAAAAGAGCCACACCCACAAGCCTCTTGAATAACCAAAATACAAATCGAGTTCAAGGAAATTCCTTTGGCCAAAAAGAGAGGAAAAAAATTAAACAAGAACCATGACAAAGGCCCAATCAACCCAAATGTGAAAAATGTCACAAGATGCTTGAATGGTTAGGTAACCAAGTTCATGAGAAGCTGGAAATGTCATCATAAGATCATGGGAGGTTGACCATGCCATGAGATTAAAATGTCATGAAATAGCTTGACCTCGCGAGTAATGGATGTAGATCAGATAATTTGATCCAGGGAGAGACAGATTTATTGGTTACCAAACTTGGTTAAGGTGTACCGCAAAAATATTTGAGAATCCAAAACAAACATTGTCAATACAGTGATGCACAAAATTCAACATAATAAAAAGTTAATCATAACTGAGTGACCGCACTGAACATAAGATGCAGATTGAGGCCCTGAATTCAGGAAGTGGAGAGCAAAGCGAGGTATTGTTGCAGATACGTGACAACGCCTTGACAAAAGATATTTTCAAGTGTCAACAAGAAACGCATGTCATAATAAGAGTTGGTTAGTTCAGCTGTGAAAGAAATAATTGCATTTCCATTCTCGTATATCTGAGTTTTTCGGTTACAAAACCAAAATGCCCACTGCACCCTGTTTTTACTGAACCTACTCATCAATTTATCCAAAGCACCCACTAACCCAGACAGCATTATTCTTAATCAGTTACACCACTCAAAACGCTACATTCAACATGCAGAAAAAAATTATAGACCGAAGACTCACAGGATAAATCCAATATCCAGCATTTAGATAGTTCAATACACGACTCAACGACAAACTACACATCTGAAAAACTACATTGAATGATGTTTCAAGCAGTGACTGTTTCACATGTTAAACTAATGATATATGTCTCTATCAGAAAGCAAAATACAGAATGAGCATCAATATAGCATAAATATTGGATAAATCCAAAATTGAGCATCTGGATATTCCAATATATGACTCAACGACAAACTACACGTCTGAAAAACTACATTGAAAGATGTCTTGAGCAGCGACTGTGTCACACATTTAACTAATGATATATGTATCTATCAGAAAACAAAATACAGAATGAATATCATTGCGCATTAAATTCTATCATATCACCACACTATCATCATTAGTGAAACATAAATGTTCTCTATAATTCCGAAAACCCAAGCGTTGACATCAAATTTTCTTAAGGGGGTAAAACATATCAGATTTCCTGACATAACGTATGAAGATTATTGACTCCTCATAAGTTACAATTGGTAAATGATAAGGCCAGAACCTATGTGTACGTATCAGTCTGCTTCCTTAGTCACAACATCAATCAGTTGCATCAGCAGAATCATGTACTCATTAACACATCACAAATAAACACCAAAAAATCTGAACCAACTACTTCCTTTCTTATCTATCCGCTGCAAACTGAGTTTCTTTCCTCCAACTTGGATACAATAGTAAGCAAGACTGCGATCAGATCACCCAAGTACAAAGCTACATCTTAAGACAAAGCTACATCTTAAGTTCTCAACTGGAGCTGAACAACCTATCCAACTAAAATTTCATCGTCACAAGGGAAAACCAAATCACCGAAATTGAACCCACATAAATCAACTTTCATAGAAGGACCATAACAGTAAACAGACAACCATCCTAATAAATATGGCCATAACAAGCAAAGGTGAGATACACTCAAAAGGGTCAGCATTTAACTTGCCGTTTCTCACATTTTGAATTAATTGGGAAACCAAACCCACTGATTTAATGAAACAGGATCAGCATTTAACAAACAAACCAAGTCCTAACCCATAACTTCTCAAATTCTACCCACCTTCAACACTTACATCAGCAATTTAGAATCTTCACACTCCTGTTAAACATAAATTTTTATGATAGCACGTAACCAACAAGCAAAGCTGAGATTGAACCCAAAAGGGCAGGCATAGAACTTGCTAAACTCTCCCATTCTCCATAAATTGGGTTACCATACCCACTATTTTAATGAAACAGAACCAGAATATAGCAAACAGCTTAACCAGTAATCCTATCCATTTCAACACAAATACCATCAAGCATGCAATTCTCTTAGATTCATTATTTGTTTCCAATCCAATTCTATTGTATATACTCCAACCATCAAACTCGAACGAAACCATCAAACCCAAACCACTAAAGCTCAAAATTCTCAAAACTAAAATCTCAATCATCTGATTGACACAACCACATAAGAAGGTCAAAATGCAACAAAATCACTGACCCAATTCCCAATCATGAAACCAAAACAACTCAAAAACACCATCACTGACCTCTAAGAATCTTGCTTCTTGCTCAAACCGTTTCAACTCGGCCTGTATCCGATGCTTCCCTCTAGTATCCGAGGCTGACAGAGACTGCTGCGCCCTCTGGGTTGTTGGACTCAGGCTCACGGAATCAGACCCGTCCGATTGCATCTTATCACAAATCACTAAAAAACACCAACCTTTTATCTCACTGAATTGTAAAACCAACGTACTATATTACAAAGACACAGAATTGATCATCAAAGCTAGGCCATTACAGCAGAAACTAACCACAACCCAGAAATCTCTATGGTCCCTACAAGCAATTTCCAATTTCCTTCAAAAGGGGTAGATGGATCTGTCACTGAGGGCTTTGTGGGTTTGGCTTTTTGAATGAAGGAATGATAGGAAAGGAGAAAAGAGAGAGGCTTTTGTTGGTTGTTAGCATGAAAGCTGGTGTTCTTTGTGTCTCATGTTCTTGGTTCCTCTTTTTACTGTCTTTAATCCTGGGAGGAGTCCATAGAGTCTATTTGGACTTCGTACAAGTACTACTTTGTGCCAGTGCAGGTCCCACGCGATGTTTCACCCCGCGTATGATGGGAGTCGGGAACCGTAGACAGGACAAGAATTCGCCTAAAGAGCTTGTTCTAGTATTCTAGAAAGGGCAAGTACACACAAGTCGTTGATGATGATTGGGTTGGTGATACTGTACTGCCATTCACTGTCTTTGCACTTGTCACCCTTGCGGTGTTGGAGCAGATTCTAAACAAGTTTAGGGCACAAATTTGAGTAAAATGACGATTTTTCAATATGAAAGTACTCATGAAATAGGATACAAAAAGATCAGGAAGGAGAAAGTTGTGATGTTTCACGTATTGTTTTAGTGTTAATGTTTAATATGTTTTTCTAGTAACATATTCACTTTACACCTCATGTTTGTTTTTGAAAATAAAATTTGCTAACCAGATCTCTGTATAGTATCAAAATCAAAAATAAATAAAAGATGAATTCCAATTAAGAAATTTTTTTTTATTTTTCAAAGAAGGCCGGTACAGCTGTCATTAAACCTTAATTAATAAAAATATCGAATATAAATAAGGGACATTGAACCTGAACCCTTTATTACAAATACCTGAAATAATATCAAACCTAATTTGTATGTTTTGACAACCTAGTGAATATGTTATCTAGTCGAATAAATAACATACATTTTTAGACTAGCTTAGTAGATTATGAATATGACTGTTTTTCCTTATTTACATCCGACCGTACTCTTGTATTCCTCTAGATAGAAAAATATTTTCTCCGAGAAAAAAATTATTTTTCCTCTTTTGGGTTTCAAGAAATGTTTTCGTACAAGACAGTAAGAACCTCAATTCAATCAAACATTATTGTACCTAGACTTAACTAATATATTTTAGCACTAGCAACCAAGTACAATGCTAGAGCTAATGGTTTACAGACTTTCCAAATCAAAACCCTAGGACTAGATATATCTGTAGACATGTAAAATTTAACAAAATAATTTGGTTTACAAATGATGGCACACAAAAGGTCAGACGAGCTAGATAGTGGAGTTCGCATGCGAAAGGACTTCGCATGGAATCAAGAAATGAACTTCACATAGAGGTACATGAAGGCGAAGCGAAATGACTTCGCGCGCGTAGATGTACACAAAGGCGAGGCGAAATGACTTTGCGCCCGTAGATGTTCATGAAGGCGAGGCGAGATGGTTTTGCGCGCGTACATGAAGGTGAAGCGAAATGACTTCGCGCGCGTAGATGTACATGAAGGCGAGACGAGATGGCTCCGCGCTCGTACATGAAGGCAAGGCAAGATAGTTCCGCACGCGTACATGAAGGCGAGGCGAGATGGCCCCGCGTAGGAGACTTCACGAAAGAGCTAGTCAGCAGAGTTCGCATGCATGTGGAAATGTACGTCATCAGAACTCCCCGCTTGCTTGGAAATTAAGATTCCTCGCACCCTTCTTCCATATCCGCGAGATGGCACGCCCTTTTACTAAGGATCTTTGTAAAAACAGGATATTCAATCCAAAGCGATCTGGGCATATCTAAATCTTAAGCTTTGATTGATTTGATTATGGTAAAATTGGCAAGTAAATCAATCAGTCAAGATTCATTGATTCGATTAAGGAAATATTATTGATTCAGTATCTTCATTACATGTCATAAGCGGAGGAATGTTAACACTATAAATACCCCCTCTCATATCAAGAGGAGGGGGCGAACAAGGGAGCAAACCAAGGAGGCAGCGAACTAGAGAGAGATAAAGAATTACTCCCAAGAGCTCAGAAGTCTCCCAAGCCCCCGAAGAATCATCAAGCTGCGAAATAGCCGGTTCTTCATCAACCTCAAGCCTAGAAGTTGTCAAATCTTGAAGGAGTCATCAAGCTGCTAAATAGCCGACATCTTCACCAATTTCAAGACAAAGAACAAACCACCATGTGAAACCGCTCGTGGATCAAATCTGATCAAGAACAAGCCTCTACAGCCCTTGATCAATCAACTTCTACAAATCGTCAACACGACAAGAAGTCCAGACTACAAACAATTTGATTCAAGATTAAGTGTTTGTCACCCTTGAGTTAAATCTATATTCGGAGATAGAATTAGAGGAGTTCACAAAGATTGTAACCCGTATTTGCATTGATAAAATTAAATATTAATTCTTTGTACATGTGTTGTTATGTTATTTGTTGCAGATATTTTCGTGTTTACAAAAGTAGCACGCCCAATGGGACAACTTTGCCTCTCATCTCCTTCTCCGCAAGCAAGTCCAAATCCGTTCGAAGCAATGGCCTCCAAGAACACCCATGCCACCTCGACAAAGAAATCCAAACCAACGACCTCGAGGTCAAGCAGCGAATCCTCTGGTCATGTCACCCGTACATGGCGAGGAATAATCAACCCACAACATTCGTGGCTCTGCCTTCCAAGCCTCGCTAACCAATCATCACCTTGACGAATCTCGCGGAGGACAAGCGTGCCTCGCGAAGTGAAGACAAGCCTCGCTAACCAATTATCACCTTGGCGAATCTCGCGGAGGACAAGTGTGCCTTGCGAAGTGAAGACAAACGTGCCTCGCGAAGGGAAGACAAGCGTGCCTCGCGAAGGGAAGACAAGCGTGCCTCACGAAGTGAAGAGAAGGAAACTCCAAAAAAATCAAGGGAGCGATCGTTCTCACCTACCACAGATGATGAATCAAGCACGGCTTCATACCATGGGAGTCCAAATAATGATGAAAACAACACGTATGACATGCCAGCAAATCATTCATCACAACCTATCCCCATGCAAGTCATGGTGACAGACGCGTCCACCATTGAAGAGCAAATAACCAATCTGATGGGAGCGGTTGAGAAGCTTACCAAAACAGTAGAAGAAAAAGACTTGCAAATTGATGAGCTTTATAGCAGACTTGAAAGTCAAGATGAAGAAAAGAAGCACAAAGTAGGTGAGAGCTCCAAGAACGATGATAAAGACGATGATGGCTCGCTTGGATCTATGTCCTTTCAGCAGTTACAAGACATCATCACCAACTCCAACAGAGCTCAATATGGAGGTCCTCGTGATTCTCTCACATATTCCAAACCCTACACCAAAAGAATCAATGGTCTAAAGATGTCGTTAGGATACCAATTGCCAAAAATCCAACAGTTCGAAGGGAAGGGCAATCTAAAGCAACATGTTGCTCATTTCATTGAAACCTACAATAACGCTGGGACGGAGGGTGACCACCTTGTCAAACAATTCGTTCGCTCTTTGAAAGGCAATGCCTTTGAGTGGTACACAGATTTAGAGCCTGAATCCATTGACAGCTGGGAGCAAATGGAAAAGGAGTTTTTGAACCGGTTCTTCAGCACACGTCGCATGGTGAGTATGTTAGAGCTCACCAACACCAAACAACAAAACGGCGAGCCTGCTGTAGAGTTCATCAATCGTTGGCGCACACTAAGTCTCCACTGCAAAGACCGACTCTCAGAATTGTCAGCAGTAGAAATGTGTATTCAAGGCATGCATTGAGATTTGTTGTACATTCTTCAAGGGATAAAGCCTCGCATCTTCGAAGAACTTGCTACTCGAGCTCATGACATGGAACTCAGTTTGGCTAGTCATGGCCAAAGAAAATGTGACATCATGGAACTAGAGAATCAAGAGTCTTTGGCAATCAGCATAACTCCTACAAGGGTCATGAAACGAGTCAAATCAAATGATCAAAAGAAGTTTCAGTCAACTCAAAATCAAGCAAGGAGGAAAACTCTAAAAGACTTGGAAGCTAAAAGTTACCCTTTTCCAGATTCCGATGTTGCTGAGATGTTGGAAAACTTGCTTGAAGAAGAAGTAATCAAATTACCAGACTGCAAGCGTCCAGAAGAGATGCATCGCGTCAACGATCCGAAGTATTGCAAGTTTCATCGCATCATCAGCCACCCAGTCGAGAAGTGCTTCATCTTGAAAGACCTCATCATGAAGCTCGCACAGCAAGGAAAGATATGTTTAGACTTTGAAGATGACGTGGCTCAGTCAAATCATGCTACCTTCATCTCTGAACAACTTAAAGCAGTATCATCGATGTCTTTGCTGGGGGCATGTAACCTGCCGAGCCTCATGTAGACCACACCAAAGTCATAAAGCTCTTTGTCTGCATGAGTTTAAACTGCAAATGACAAAAAACAAACTCCTAGCCTGCATGAGCCTAAACTGCACAAGGCACTAAAATAAAAAAATAAAAAAAAAACTCCTTGCCCGCATGAGCATAAACTATGTATGGCGCCAATAAAAAATTCCTTGAACTACGTCATGACTTGATCTCTTCCTCATAAGAGTATGTAGGCAGCTTGGAAGATGCTTTTGAGTTCAGTCATAACAAAACAAGAAAATAGGGAATCCTTGCAAATTTAGGAATCCATATAAATTCGGGAACTCCCACAAAATTAACTCACTCCCCACATATTGGAACCCTAGGAACCGGCCCAGAATCATCCATAACAAAAGCATGGACTTCAAGTCGCGCCTTTCACACATGACGACAACATGGCTATGATGCGCCTTGAAGTAGGAGCATTTGTAGACATGTAAAATTTAACAAAATAATTGAGTTTACAAGTGATGGCGCGCCAAAGGTCAGGTGAGCTAGATAGTGGAGTTCGCATGCGAAAAGGACTTCACATGGAATCAAGAAATGGACTTTGCGTAGAGGTACATGAAGGCGAAGCGAAATGACTTCGCGCACGTAGATGTACACAAAGGCGAGGCGAAATGACTTCGCACAAAGGCGAAGAGAAATGACTTCGCGCGCGTAGATGTACATGAAGGCGAGGCGAGATTGTTCCGCGCGCGTACATGAAGGCGAAGCGAAATGACTTCGCGCGCGTAGATGTATATGAAAACGAGACGAGATGGCTCCGCGCGCGTACATGAAGGCGAGGCGAGATGGCTCCGCGCGCGTACATGAAGGTGAGGCGAGATGGCCCCGCATAGGAGACTTTACGAAGGAGCTAGTTAGCAGAGTTCGCATGCATGCGAAAAAGTACGTCACCAGAACTCCCCGCTTGCTTGAAAATCAAGATTCCTCGCACCCTCCTTCCATATCCGCGAGATGGCACGCCCCTTTACTAAGGATCTTGATAAAAACAGGATATTCAATCCAAAGCAATCTGGGCATATCTAAATCTTAAGATTTGATTGATTTGATTATGGTAAAATTGGGAAGTAAATCAATCAGTCAAGATTCATTGATTCGATTAAGGAAATATTATTCATTCAGTATCTTCATTACATATCATAAGCGGAGGAATGTTAACACTATAAATACCCCCTCTCATATCAAGAGGAGGGGGCGAACAAGGGAGCAAACCAAGGAGGCAGCGAACCAGAGAGAGATAAAGAATTACTCCCAAGAGCTCAGAAGTCTCCCAAGTCTCTAAAGAATCATCAAGCTGCCAAATAGCCGGTTCTTCATCAACCTCAAGCTTAGAAGTTGTCAAATCCCGAAGAATCATCAAGCTGCCAAATAGCAGGTTCTTCATCAATCTTAATCCTAGAAGTTGTCAAATCCCGAAGAATCATCAAGCTGCCAAATAGCAGGTTCTTCATCAACCTCAAGCTTAGAAGTTGTCAAATCTCAAAGGAGTCATCAAGCTGCTAAATAGCCAACAGACAAAGAACAAACCACCACGTGAAACTGCTCGTGGATCAAATCCGATTAAGAACAAGCCTCTACGGCCCTTGGTCAATCAACTTCTACAAATCATCAACACGACAAGAAGTCCAGACTACAAACAATTCATCTCAAGAACAAGTGTTTGTCACCCTTGAGTTAAACCTATATTCGGAGATAGAATCAGAGAAGTTCACAAAGATTTTAACCCGCATTCGCATTGATAAAATTAAATATTATTCTTTGTACACGTGTTGTTCTGTTATTTGTTGCAGATATTTTCGTGTTTACAATATCATTACAAGATTTTTGGCTCATTGTCACCCAACTTTTCATCCGGCTAGTTTAATCAAGGCGCTTGCAGCTTCAGCATCTATATTTGATGTGCTAACGTCAGGTTTGCTTGCTGTAGTTTTACCCTTCTTTTTCGATGCTTTTGATTTTTTCCGTTCTGTTAGAAAAGGTTGTACAATCAAACAAGAGTATCTTTTAAATCAAACATATCAAAATAAAATAATATGAACAAAATTAAGCGAAAAATATACCTTCAAATGGTGGCACCGCAACTGTAGTGTCGTTCTCCAAGTTACTCCAGGCTACACATAACCACAGCTCCACGTACAACTTCTCATCGTCAGCTAGATTCTGTAGAGAACAACAATAGTGATTGGCCCGAAGCATGTCAAAGACTGGTGAAAGTCTTCAACGATTATTATGATGCTCGCGGACTCCGCCTGTTGCTTCCTCGTGAAATATCTCACGCGAGCCAGTTCGCCAGCTCGCCTTGATGTATTCCGCCTCGCCTAAGGCTTTTACGTGAAGTACTATTGTGCCTCGCCTACGCGCGAAGTCATTCCACACGCGAACTTTGTAAGTTAGCTCGCGTGGTCTCACTGGCGGGCCATTACTTGTAAACTTAAAGAAACTTGGGCTCGCTGGTGTGACATGGACCAAGAATTTAATTAATATTCACATAGACATTTATTGTCCAGTAAAATATTAATTTGGGCGTAAACATTGCCCCCTAGCCTCGAAGTCATGAACGTCAAGAATGACTGAAGAGGTTTATGTTCATGCTGCTCTAAAGCCACTGGTACTGACTCGGGTCATACATAAATGAGTGTGAGTAGACAAGCCTGTGAATAGGCCTTGAAACCCAAGCACCCAGCAAGGCATTGTAGCGAAACTGTTGTACGGCTTGCCTAGTACCATATTAAACTGATAAACTTGACATAACTAGGCACCTTGGGTTTGTACTTCGCATGCATTCGCCTACAATGCCTTCTCTTCGCCTACTCTATTCAGAAGACATAGTACATTGCACATAGAGCGAGCATATGTACCTCGAGTGGATATATTTGAAAAGAAACCGTCTGACCTCGAAGGGATGTACCTTGAGTAGACGTTTGCTTTGAATGGATTCAAAAAATGACCCTTCACGAGCTCTTGGCGATGGTGAACCAAATTTGATAAACACGGAATGATAATGGCCATGTACTTCGCTGCCCCCCAGTATGTACTTCTTTGCCCCCCAACACGTATTTCACTGCCCCTAGTGCGAACCAATGAGAAGCAAACACAAGGATCAGCGAACGGCCGCATAAAGGTGGCGAACCAACTTTGAAAATTTGGAGACCACTAGGATTGGCCTAAATAATGACTAAGACACTTGAAGAAGGTCTAAAGTCTGAAATACTTAGAACATATATCCACCCCAATGTGCCCCCCAGTTTTGATGTCTGTTTACCAATGCTTGAGAAGAATGAAGGACATCAAAACTCTAGCATGCCTCCCAGGGAAGGAGTTGTGGTACCATGCTTCATTGAAAATGGAAAACATTGTGAAAGGTCGTAGATCGACCTTGAGTAGATCCTGGTGCATGAAGAAAGGTACACCAATGCAAGAAAGAAAGGAAATGAAAGAAAACGAAAGTAAAAACTGAATTAGAAGCTAGGAGCATAGAAAAGCAAAAGGTTAGAGCTTCATTAGGTACCCGTCGTTATGCCACGGGGGAGGCCACCAATGCTTCACTCCAAGTCTCGACGTCGTCATGTTTCCAACGTGAGACTGTCGTTGTTGAAAATTTCCAAGTGTTAAGCAGAGTTGTTTCTCGTCAACAACTTGAAAATTTGGACAAGGTATTGCGTAGGGTACGTCTCGTTGCCCCCCCCCCCACGTATCCTTGTCGTTTGACCAAGCATGATTCTCAACTACATTCTCGTGGATCGTATGATGTTGAGATCTACCTTGTTGCTAACTATCATGTCATAATGCATGGTCTTATTAGGAATAACCACGCACTGACCATGGAAGAGACCCACTTGCTGGTCTCTCTTCACCATATCAAGAGTGATACTGGGATTGAACTCTTATGGAATATGATTATGAGACAGATGCACCAACATATAGTCTTCATCATATTCATCATAAGTTGGCACTATGTCAAAATCAAATGCAGAATCAACAAGGGTCGGTGGCTCGACCTTCTTTGCAACCATAGGCATGCATGAGACATGTACGTACTTCGCCCATAAACCAAAGTCCCCTCTAGGCCTCTGAACTTGCATGCAGAGACTCCAAGTATATTGGAATGTGAAACTGTGGATTGGCCTAGGGATACCACCGCACCATATATAGTTAAGCTTATCATGACCACGGTGTGGCGAAGCGGTCTGAGTCATCTCGCTGGTGAACATAAGATTGGCGAGACGAATCATTAGGAGAAGCGGGCCTTGCCAGCCGTGACGTCTCGCATGTGTAGGCTAAAGAGGAAACTCAAGAGGCTCTGGTCCATCTTCATTTCGCTTGTCATGACTTGGTAAAGAAAGCAGGCGAGCTCTGCCTTGCCCCCCATACGGCTGACATGTGTCCACATATACATCTCGCATAGGAAAGCTGGCGCCTGGGTCACCTTTCATGCGAACTTGTGGTTCACCATCATCATTAGTGCGCAAACCAATTCCTGCTTCTAAGATGGATTGTTCTGTCCTATCTTCTGGTTCATCTTTCTGAGGAACACCGTGAAATTCCAAGATGAGATTATTATCCATAACTTCGCCGGCCTCAACCTCAGGCTCTTTGTCATTGATTGACAAAGTAGGTTCTTCTTTAGACGTAGGTTCATCCAAAGGAAAATCTTCACCATTAGATTAGCTGCCAGACAGTTTAATCTTTTTGGCAAGGCGCTCGTCAACTATAGCATGGGTCATGTTCAAGACGTTCGTGGCTTGCCCTAACTCTTGTTGGGTTCTTTGGAGGGACCCTTCAAACATGTCCTTGTTTTCCATGAATTTGCCTTCTAGGTGGCCAAAATCCTCACCGAGAATGGTGAGTTTTTCATGGTTGGCCTCCCAAAGGGCTCTATTCGTTTTGACCTGTTTAACTAGGTTAGTGATGCTCTTTTGAGTAGCCAAATTCTTGATTAGGCCTTCTAACTCGCCAAATGTCTAAAGGATTCACTCTATAGGCTGAGCGGGACCTGTGTCTTGGGTCGGCTGAGAGCCTACCATGGCGCAGAATCGCAGGTTTTCTTGGTTTCCCTATTGTGAATCGCTTGTACTCCCTTCCCACTGGGCGTGCCAATGTTTTGGCCACGATCCTCAGCGTGCGGAGCAGAGGTAAATAGAGAACAAAGAAAAGGGGGTTGTTGCGGGCGTGCCACCTCGCGGACGAGGAAAGGGTTTGATTGTGTGCTTGACTTCTTGATCAGGCGAGGGAGTTTCCAGGTGCCACCTCAGATGAGGTATTTACGAGCACAAGGTGATCGATACTCACGGTATATCGTGAGCAAAGCAATAATAGGCAGATAAGAAGGAATCTGGGTAGAGTCCGGAGGGCTCTGAGAAAAACCTAGGCGGCTGCGCGCTTAGGGTTAGGGTTTCGAGGTAGCTCGAAGGTGTAATTGGTTTGCAGTTTGTTTTTGTGTTTGTTAAGAGAATTGATTGTATTGTTGTATTGAGAGAGCAAAGCTCCGGGGAGCGTTGGAGATTTAAACTAGGTTAAATGGTTTGTATTAGATTGTAGAGTTGTTGAGAGAGATCTAATTGTCTGTGTTTGTCCCCTTTATATAGTAGTTCGACTTGCGGCAGAAGAAAGATAGCTTAGAATTCAAGTCGGACTCCTGAAACCCTAATAGCGAGATTTTTTGGGTATGCCAAATTTTAGGCTTCGGTAATTCATTTGTTTTCCTATATTGTTTTTCTCTCTTGGTATTATATGTTTTTTATACTAGCTATATGGCTGACATTGGCCTAGTCCTCCGGCTTATTGTATTTTTTTCTTATTTTTTCAATAAATTTTCGTAGGAGGACGATGTTTTGTCTCTCTACGCTTACCCAAAAAAAAATCATTTAAACAAAGGCTAGCTAAGAGAAAATTTATAATTTGAGGCACCAACTTTGTTGTAATTGATTAATGCAAACAGATGTATCGCTTTCTTATAACCTTAAATACTGAGATGATGCACCTTCTCATCGCTGATGATACACAAGAGGTGCTATATGCCATTTGATCTGTTGACAATGTCAAGTAAAGAAGCTATTATCCTTGTGTGCTTGCAACTTTGCATCATTCAGTATTCCTTACGGTTTGCGGTAATGACTTCTATGTATGATGGAGGGTTGGAATCCTTACAGTAGTTGCTTCTTGTAAGCAAGGTCAAGGTTAGGTTATCAAGCAAGATCTTATTACATGGAATGTATACCGATTAGAAAAACTAGTGTTTATTTCATACAAATGGTAACTTATGTTCATTTCACTTGTTAATTATGTGATAAGTTATTATAAGAAAACCGCATATTATACACATGATTTTCCTAAATTTTAATTTGTAACGGGAAAATTTTATAAAAAGTGCGGCTATTGAGATCTCTAAATTTGTTCACTAGACCTCACTTTATTGTGAATTATTACATATATATCCTTATACACAATGATTATTAAGGACAACAATTATACAAAAGGAAATATTATTGCCCAAATCAATGAAAATATTTTTCTAATGCCCATCTCAATTATTTTGAGTGGAAAGACTTTTGTACCCATCATATAATTCCAACCACCCCATTCTCTCTCTTATCTCCTCTCTCAGTTCTCTCTCTGCTCGATCTCATCTCTCTCTCTTTTCAACCACCCATTCTCTCTATTTTCTCCTCTCTCAATTCTCTCTCTACTCTCTCTCTCTCTCCAAAAAGCTCCGCCGTTCATCTTCGTCGGCCTCATAGCCGGACTCGACCGCACCCGATCTCCTCCACCTGCAACGTCGTCGAGTCCATTTGTCCATTTGATTTTTTTTTAGAACCGGAGATTCTGATTCTGATTTCGAATATTTTTTTTTGGTTTTCTAGAATCGGAGATTTCCAGTGAGATTCCAGAAAATTCCAGTGAGATTTCCAGTGAGATTTCATTTAAAAAAATCCAGTGAGATTTCTAGAAAATTCCGGCCACCGGATGCCGGCAAAAATATAAAAATTACTAGGGGTAGTAATTTTCTATTATTTGCGTGTGTGTTGATTTTTCTCTGGAGATAATAGATTACAAGTTTACTACCCCCAGCAAAAGTTTACTAGGGGTAGTAATCTTCATTTTTTCGCATCTAAGTTGATTTTTCTCCTTTTCAATGTGAATTATGGCATTGGAGCTATTGTTTTGCAAGTTTACTACCCCCAGTAAAAGTTTACTAGGGGTAGTAATCTTCATTTTTTCGCATCTAAGTTGATTTTTCTCCTTTTCAATGTGAATTATGGCATTGGAGCTGCTGTTTTGCAAGTTTACTACCCCCAGTAAAAGTTTACTAGGGGTAGTAATCTTCATTTTTTCGCATCTAAGTTGATTTTTCTCCTTTTCAATGTGAATTATGGCATTGGAGCTGCTGTTTTGCAAGTTTACTACCCCCAGTAAAAGTTTACTAGGGGTAGTAATCTTCATTTTTTCGCATCTAAGTTGATTTTTCTCCTTTTCAATGTGAATTATGGCATTGGAGCTACTGTTTTGCAAGTTTACTACCCCCAGTAAAAGTTTACTAGGGGTAGTAATCTTCATTTTTTCGTATCTAGCTAAGTTGATTTTTCTCCTTTTCAATATGAATTATGGCATTGGAGCTGCTGTTTTGCAAGTTTATTACCCCCAGTAAAAGTTTACTAGGGGTAGTAATCTTCATTTTTTCGCATCTAAGTTGATTTTTCTCATTTTCAATGTGAATTATGGCGTTGGAGCTGCTGTTTTGCAAGTTTACTACCCCCAGTAAAAGTTTACTAGGGGTATTAATCTTCATTTTTTTTGCCGGTATGCTTCTGGCAAGATCCGGTGGGTTCCGGTGACATTTTTTTCAAAAAAATCCAATGAAACTCCGGCATCTCCGGCGATTTTCCGATCACCATCAATTTTCCGGCGACCGGTGACCGAAATCCGGCGGCCAGTGTCCGGTGACCGGAATCCGGCAAGCGGTGTTCAGCGACTGGAATTCAGTGACCGGCGCCGGTGTCCGGTGTGCTTTCGGGAAAGTCTTCCCTACTTCTTTTTCATTTTTTCTCTTTAAATAAAGGTTAAGGGTAAAAAAAGTTTTTTAAAATATCAATTTATTATATTTTAATAAAGATTTGTGTATTTGGGCTTAAAATAAGTACCTTGTATTCAAATTAATGGACTAAGAAAAAAGATTATCATTGAAATGAGGTTTGACTTTTTCTATTTTGTGCATTAGGGCTTTTTCCCTTATATTTATTATCTCAAGACTTTCCAATTCAATAATAATTGATTACATTTTTTATTATTTTTCTTGTATATTTTTGTTTTTTAATTTATTTTTATTAAAGCATATATATAAAATATATATATATATGTATATGCAGTCCCTATCCAGAGCGAAGCTTCGCTCTGGAATTAAAATGCGAAGCTCCTCTCTTAGCCCTTGGATCAATTCATTAAAATCTAATGGACAATAACTAATCTCTCTTAACTAGAGTCAAGAACCATGAGTTAACAATTAAGAAGAATAAACAAATAAACAAACACACAAATTATATTCCATGTTTGATCTAGAGGCCATTAAACATAAACAAACGCAGGCGCCATGGTTTAGGGTTCCCTCTGCTCACGTCTCATCTTTTGTGCTTGATCTTCTCCTCTTCCGGTGCGAAGCTTCTCAATACGTCTAGTTGATTATTCGAAGCTTAATAACAGGTACATAACAGCTTCTCTTCCTTCTCTCTATACTTACTAATTAATCTGTGCTCTTTTCGTTCTATATTTGGGTCTTGGAAAATTGGTGTAGCTAGGGTTTTCTGTTGTACCAACCTGACCAATATATATATAGCAATCGTCCCATATTGAAGCATCTGTAGCAATCTTCCTGTATGGAAGCATCTCTAACATAGCAATCGCTAAAAATAAAAAAACAATAGAAATCTGTTGATTCCAAGATGAGCAAAGGAATCTGTTGTATTCAATCGACAAGCTAGACAATTTGTTGTATGTATGGAAGCATCTCTAGCTAATTAAGGGTATTGAAAATCGTTCATCAAAGATTATTTTTGTTCTTTCTTTCTAGTATTGTTGTCAATGTACTCATATTGTATTCTGTATCATAACTACTTGTTTTTTTTTTTTGGTATAGCTATGGAATTAGAAAGCAATAGCAGTTCAAAAGAATCAAAGTTTGCAGAAGAAGAGAAGTCTGGGGAAGGCTCTTCAAGTCATACCCCTCGAGTAATCAAGCTTCTCTGAGAGATCTGTTATGTCCGTTGGACTGTTAAAACTTACCCGTCATTTAGTTTTACTGTGTCTTGTGAGTGTGTGTTATAGCTAGCTTATGTTTCCTTCAATGCATGTCAATGGTCACAATTGTTGGGGTTGCCCTTTTAAATCAAAGGGAATGGGAATTTTTTTTGATCGAATAGGAATTTCATTCATGAAGAGAAGGGAATGGGATTGGGTTGTTGTTTTTGTTATGACCCCTGTAAAAAGAAAGACGACGATATTTGTTTTTTTTTTTCTCCTTTAAATAAACCTTCGTTCATGAACATAACATTCTTATAGGTCATCATTTTGAATCTATAAGGTCCTCAAAACCTGGTAGTTTAACCAAATTCATACTCTGTGCTTCCAAAAAAAAAAAAATCTGATTATGATTGGTCTTCGATCACAAGGAAAGGACATGACAATAACTTGCAACAGATCCAGCATCTCTAAAAAGTAACAATCGTTCTAAATTAAACATGAGAAAATAGAGAAGACAAATAATTTTTGAATCATGCTCGGCTTGCTACGCGGACTGATCAACTCCTCTGCTGTAATACTCTTCCTCATCTGTACTTGAATCACTTGTATCCTCTCTGTAAAATAATAAACCAAAAGAAAAGCACCATCAGGAATTAATATGTCGTTTGAGGGATAATGCAATATATCAAATAGAACAGCTAAACGCTTACCCAGTTTGAGCGATGAGTATGCCGTTATTATTCTTCAACTCAGGACAATTTCTTTTATCATGTTGCTGGTCATGTTTTTTACATCCATGACAAAATCTGCCTTTACCATTCGCCTTCTTTGCAGCTTTTAATCTCCCCTTTTCTTTTCCAGCCTTCAATCTTTTCCCACATCCTTTAGCCCTTACTTGAACAGGTTCATTATAAATGTGTTGAGAAGGAAGACTTTTTTGTTCAACGGGCACTATCGCTGAACTAACAGTCTCACCATCAGCCATCATGGAATTATACTTCTCCAGAACACTGTCTAATGAATCTAAAAACAGAGCACTTGCTTCCTCGCTACCCACAATTTTATCAATTACCTCTACAGCATATTGGCATAACCGACTGCGCCTGGCAAGCAAATCTCTGTTATCTGTTATCTCCACACCAGCATCATCAAGAACTGTCTCACCTTTAGCTGATTTTGTCCACCTCTTTAAGATGTATTGATCTGGCAATCTATCAACATGTAGTATAAATATGAGAAATGCCACAATATGTCTACATGGTATCCCGGCGGTCTCAAATTTTTTGCAGCTGCATGATACAAAATCAGAATCTTGGGCATAAATAATTTCACGACCCTTGGGGTTCTCCATTTTTTTCCTCAATGCAATATACACTATGCACGTATCATTTTCATGTGAGAGCTCAAATCTATAACTGCAACACTGCGACAACTGCTCATAAAATTCTTTAAAGCATTCATGTGTGTAGACACGAGCCATTTGGTCGGCCATCTCAAAGGGTGAGTCAAAATTTGGCTTCTCATTGATATCGACATGGTCCTCAATTAATTCCATGTGCCGTTGGCGAGTGACTGCCCGATAAAACTGAATCATAAAATCTGACAATGTGTTTTCTTTAGAAACAAACCTCTTGTAAAAAGCATGCCCACTTTCTGCTCGCTGACTACTTGACATCCCAGCTGAAAAGATATGGTTAACATATGCAGGCACCCATGATGACCGAATATCATACATAGTTTGTAACCATCCATTATCACTTAAACCACTACTCTCAACAATTGTTGTCCACCTGGCATCAAACTCATCTCCATTTTCTAAATTCCATATGCAATCTTGAAATTCATCATAATAACGAGTATATTTTCCTGGGTCTATTTTTTCAGAGAATTTATTTAGAATATGCCAGCTACAATACCTGTGAAATGTTTGTGGGAGTACTTCAGAGATAGCTTTCGTCATTGCTGGATCTTGATCGGTAATTATCATCCTCGGAGCATCGCCTGGCATTGCCTTCAAAAATTCTTTAAAGAACCATGTAAAAGAATCAGTTGTCTCATTGTTTAAGAATGCACAAGCCAAAATTATTGTCTGCCCATGATTATTTACTCCTACCAGAGGTGCGAAGATCAACGAATATGTATTGGTGTTGTAAGTTGTGTCAAATATTACAACATCACCAAAAAACTTGTAAGATCGTCTAGAAATTGCATCAACCCAAAAGATACGAGTGATCCTGTTCTCGTTGTCAGCCTCTATTTTGAAAATGAAAGAAGGATCTTTTTCTTTCTCATGCAGGAAGTACTCATACAACATATCTCCATCATGCCCCTTCACCTCTTTGCGACAATCCCTTTTGTAGTTATAAATGTCTTGCTGCAAGCACCCGATGTTTTCTAATCCTCCTGAGTTTACTCCAAGAAAGTCAAACTGTGTACATGCAGGCACATTGACTTCAGTCAGTTGCTTCGATAATGATTTATGAACTGCGGAAACCTTACGATGAATCTTTGTCAAATATTGTCTTCGTGGGCTAGTTAAAGGATGGCTATGACCCTCAACAAAAATAGTGACAACATATTTACCAATCTTGGCACGTCTTACAACTGCTATTCTTGCCTTGCAATTTTCTCTTGTTTGATTCCGATTTCTTTTCTTTCCTGTTACCTTCGATGCTCCTTCTTTAGAGCACACATACTCCTTCCGTACAATCACACCGTTCTTCTTCTCACTAACAGAACTTTTGACATTAAACCCTGCTTCTTTTGCGTAGCTTTTGTAAAACGTTTCAACATCTTGTAGTGTTTGAAATTCTTGGTTCTTTATAGGAATCAGATCAGCCTTCACTTGTGGACAATAAATAGCAGTATCATCGAAACTCTGTTGTGGGTCCATTTTACTTTCTCTAGATAGACTTCTTTAATTGTTCAACATCAGCTGCAAATCAAAACAAAATCATATCAGAAAAGTTCAAAGCAATTGACATTGATGTTAGAAGAAAAAAAGCAACAAAAATATTGTTTCAGTAGTTCTTTATTTCAATGTCAGTTCTCCGAGTAATTGACTAGCATAAACCAACTCCTCATACGTCATTGACATTAAGAATCTAATTATACGAATGATGCATATAATCACATAAGCTATACAGTAATAGACGTACGGTTTATAAAAAGTATTTCTGGTCAAGTATGATGAAAGTTTCAGAGCAACCATTCCTAGCAACCTAAATCAAATAATTAAATTGTTCATAGCAACATACAACATGTGAAAGCCATACAATAACTATTCTCTGGGACTTAGCAAATCAAGCAATTAACATGAACACAAATCTTAATCAAGAACGATTTTCAATACCCTTAATTAGCTAGAGATGCTTCCATACATACAACAAATTGTCTAGCTTGTCGATTGAATACAACAGATTCCTTTGCTCATATTGGAATCAACAGATTTCTATTGTTTTTTTATTTTTATCGATTGCTATGTTAGAGATGCTTCCATACGGGAGGATTGCTACAGATGCTTCAATATGGGACGATTGCTATATATATTGGTCAGGTTGGTACAACAGAAAACCCTAGCTACGCCAATTTTCCAAGACCCAAATATAGAACGAAAAGAGCACAGATTAATTAGTAAGTATAGAGAGAAGGAAGAGAAGTTGTTATGTACCTGTTATTGAGCTTCGAATAATCAACTAGACGTATTGAGAAGCTTCGCACCAGAAGAGGAGAAGATCGAGCACAAAAGATGAGACGTGAGCAGAAGGAACCCTAAACCATGGCGCCTGCGTTTGTTTATGTTTAATGGCCTCTAGATCAAACATGGAATATAATTTGTGTGTTTGTTTATTTGTTTATTCTTCTTAATTGTTAACTCATGGTTCTTAACTCTAGTTAAGAGAGATTAGTTATTGTCCATTAGATTTTAATGAATTGATCCAAGGGCTAAGAGAGGAGCTTCGCAATTTAATTCCAGAGCGAAGCTTCGCTCTGGATAGGGACTGTATGTATATGTATGTATATATATATATAATTCATAAGAGCTAAAACAATGATCAAATATCAATCATGTGACATAAAATATTGTATTATCACATATGTTGAACGCATATACTTTCAAGGTGCATAAATATTTTTGTAAAATATATATATATATATATATTGATTATAGAAAATATATATTTATTAAAATAATTTATTATGATGTATAAAATAGAGATCAAATTATTCAAAATAAAAAAAAATAGAAAAAACATAACATGTACAAAAAAGAAAAACAAAAGTTAAAAAGATATATAGAATAGTTCATGATAAAACATTTTCTTGCATGAAAAAAAATAATCAAAAAATGAAGGTAGGGATGATGGATGTTCAAAAACAAAAAGGTAAAAAAAAAATGAATGAGAGGTCTATTGAGTAAAATAAGTAATTAATTGAAATATATGTTAATAAATAACTAAGGTCATGTTAGGAATTTGAAATGAGGTCTAGTGAGAAAATGCTTATATTGAAAAGTAAAAGGAGGTGTAGAGAAAATGAGAGGTATATTGAGCAAATTTAGAAGTCCTATAACCGCACTCTTTCCTAAAAACAACAATGAAGAACGTCAAGTTGTTTCAATAGAGCAATGCTAGGTGAACCACCTTTTAGAGAACTACCTAAAGAACACCTTATGTGGCATTGCCACTTCATCAAAGCTTAAAGTTCATCTCTTTATATATTTATATTTTCTTAATTACAAAATTCATTTTTTCTTGTTTCACCTTCATGATTTATCTTATAACCCTAGTTCCCCCCCCCCCCCCCCCCCCCTCTTTTCTTTGATATGATCTTTGCCATCTTCGTCTTCATCATCTGCGTCAGACATCCGACTTCTAATCTCTCCTCCCATCTCTTTTTCTCAACCAGCTTCTTACCTCTCTTCAATTGATCAACATTTCGGCTAGCATTTCCATTTGATATCAATGTCATTGTGATTTCTCAAATGAGAAACCTTAATTTCTTGTTGAATTCAATTGTTCACTGAGAAGGGTTAATATACAATTGATAGTGAACACTTATCTCTTCCCCCTGACCATTGTGCACTAACTCTGGGACTTCTCTATGTCCATGTTTCCCCTAATGCATGGGAGAGCATCAAATTATATATCATGATAATGGTCTCCAATGGGACCTGCTAAATTGCCCTTGTTTGCTTCATCAGACCCATCAACTGCCCCAATGTCCTCCTAAATCCACTGTTATAATGTGATTTGTTCAAGATCAATATGCATGTAGTGCTATTGCAATTGAGAGAGGAGAGATTAGAAGTTGGACGTCTGACAGAGATGAAGACGAAAAAAATCATATCAGAGAGAAGAATGGGAAAAAAAAAATTGGGTTACAAGATAAAATCATGAAAGTGAAAAAAAAAAAAAGAATTTTGTAATTAAAAAATATAAAAACATAAAAAGTTGAACTTAGGCTTTGATGAAGTGGTAATGCCACATTACCACATAAGATGATCTCTAAGTGGGTTTACCTAGTATTGCTCTTAACAATATAACAATGCACTAGTACTAATCAAGATCATATAATATACTGCTTTGCCTTGAGGATATGGGTAGGGTAAGCTAAGCTAAGCAATCATATCATATCATATCGATTATACATATATATGTACAAGTGTTTGTTTGTGTGGTTGGTTAGACTATATAAATTATGATCAATAGCTAGCTTAGCTATTTTAATAAGAAAGAAATAGATCAATTTAGTTTAATATAGAGGAAGATAAGAGTTTGGTAGGCTTGTTAAACAATGACAAGCGTGACCCGTGAATCAATTTTGCACCGATATTGTCTCAACTTAACCACCTTTAATGTGTTGAGTTTTAATCACAAAATGTCTTGGTGCAATTAAGAATGGTCCGCCCACTTAGGAATTATATTTTATTTGTCACTGTTCTGATGTGAGATCTATTACTTTCCAATATGTCCAACATGCCTCCTTATGTGCAATCTGACTCAAGGTCTGCACGTGGAATGAATTGGGATGGACAAACCAAGAGACACTTGGGGACAATCCAATCGGAACTTTTTGATGGCGAGATAAGAAACCGGGACTAGGTGAGAGAAGGAACCTAAATCGGGCCCATAAGAATTGAAGAAGTAATTGGAGAGGGATCTCTTTAATACCATGTTAAAGAGCGACAAACGTGACCCGTGGATCAATCTTATATTGATATTGTCTTAACTTAACCACATTTATGGTGTTGAGTTTTAATCACAAAAAACCCTGGTTTAATTAGGAATGATCAACCTACTTATGAATTATATTTTATTTGTTACTTTTCTGATGTGAGATCTATTACTCTCCAACAAATAGATGACGTCCAACAAATAGATGTGGTCCTTTAGAGGAAGATACAATAGTGACACTAATGTAGTACATGTGAGTATGTGACATTGTGACATATGCCCTGTATTCAAGTGGTAAAATAGTAGATGAGGCTTTAGTAGGTAGTTTATGCAGGATGGTAATCAACATTGGTACTCAAATTTTCCTTTCTCACATACTTCCATTCCTTGAAGTAAAAGTTAATTTGGGAAGCTATCTCCCTTCCAAAAGGGTAATTATATAAATCGACTAATTTCGTTTCTCAGATACGTGATGAACCGTTGTCTTACTCTTAGTTAGCCTGGGTCATACCATGTGTGGTTGGTGACTTAGAAACTTAATCTCTTGCTACCCATGAGGTTTGGTCCAGTTGGTAGCAGACTGGCCCTGCATGTTGGGCAAACGCTACAGTGATACTCCTGGTAGTAAGAAGGTCACTGGTTCGATCATCCGCATGTGAAAAACATCCTATGGGCAGAGGTCTTACTCATGTGCTCTCGGTCCCGAAGTGGTAGTCCCACCCGACCACCATTTAAAAAAAAAAAAAAAAACTTAATCTCTTGCTGCTCCCAAAGCTCCTTTGCCTAAAGCCTAATCTCAAAGGTTCTGTGCTGTTTTACAATCCAAGTCGGCAAGTCTCGGGACACGTTAATCGGGTCACACAGAATCCCTTTCCGGTCACGTCGCGTTCCTCCCTCCAATTCCCTCCACGTGTCCCCATAATAATAATAATACAAACAAAGTATTATCTGGCCCAAACAGAATCCGCATCACAAGCTTTCCTTCAATTCCACGGAACGAAACACATGATTTTTTCCCTCCTTTTCAAAAATAATTTAAAGAAATATCTGAGCTTACACTTACTTCCTCTCCTCCACCATTCACTCCTCCACTGATCTCTCTCTCTCTCTCTCAAAAATGGCGTCGTCTCATCTCGGCGCCTGTACTCCACGCACCTCCCATTTCTACTTACACCGCCACATGTACCGATGCCCGATCCTTACGGAGCAGCCGCGGAGGGCGCCGTTTGCGAGAATCGGGAACAGAGGAGTCAGCTTGAGGTTAAGGGCGTCGTCTTCGGATGGCGGCGGAGGCGGAGACTCGTACCTCGGAATGTGGAAGAAGGCGGTGGAGAGCGAGAAGAAGGCGGTCGAGTTCCAGAAAATCGTGGAGAATTCAGCTCCGGCGGACGGCGAGGGGATTGTGGAGAATTTGGAGAAGAAGAGCCAGGAGTTCGAGAAGATTCTGGAGGTTTCGAAGGAGGAGAGGGATCGGATTCAGAGAATGCAGGTCGTTGATCGGGCCGCGGCGGCGATCGCGGCGGCTCGCGCGCTTTTGAAAGAGAGCGGCTTAAAGAAGGAGGAGTCCGGTTCAGGTGGAGTGAGGAGTGAAAGTGAACCGGAGTTAGGTGGATTGAGGACTGAGCCGGACGGCGAGGCTCCTGTAGAAGAAGGTAAAGGTTTGAACTTTGTGTTGCTCTAGATATTATATTTGGAGTTTGATAGTTCAAATTTCTGGATGCTAATGATGATTATGGAAATTTTTAGTGTTAAATTTTGGCTTTATTTGATTTCTGGAGATTGCATCTGTCAAATTGTGAAAGCTGCTATTGAAGAAAAGAGAGTAATGAGATTGTGGTTTCCTGTTTTAGTAACAACATGTGAAGTTTTTGATTTATTGAATTTATGCTCAGCTTGTGTACTGTTGACTTTCTTTGACTGGAAATTTTCCATTCTAAGAGAATATTCAAAATAAGTCATGTCCTTCTTTGGTACTTGCAGATTGTTGGTTTACTGTCTCTGTGAACTTTTGTTGAGTGATTCATTCAGTTGCATATTGCTCCATGATATTTGTAGGTGATTTGAGCATTTTCTTCGAATTGCACATTGAACTATTTTAGTTTTGATAGGAATGCAGGATGGGAGTGTAATTGTGCCTCTGTCAGAAGGTAGTTCAGGAGCTGTGACTCCAGGTCCAGATTTTTGGTCGTGGACACCGCCGAGTATTGATAGTTCAGATGACTTGCAGGCAGCGAAAAAGCCTTCGGCAAATCCAAACATGAGTCTTCCGTTGAAGGAGAAAGAGCGATCCTTGGATGTTCTCTCAATTCCTCTTCAGAGTATTCTGTCGAACCCTCTTCTTCCCCCTCTGCAGTCACTGAAGGAGGTTGAGAAAGTGGATGTCGCTGAGTCTACTTCCACAAAAGACGAACATGAACTTGGACATGAGTTTTCCGTACATGCTGCAGAAGCTGCTCGTGCTCTTGATAAGGTGGATGAGGAGTCATTATCTGGTGTATATACAGATGGAGCTCGGTGGTGGAAGGAATCTGGAGTTGAGCAAAGGCCGGATGGTGTGACATGCAGGTGGACAATGATCAGAGGTGTCAGTGCCGACCAAGTTACTGAGTGGCAAGAGAAGTACTGGGAAGCTGCAGATGAGTTAGGCCACAAGGAGCTTGGTTCAGAAAAATTGGGACGTGATGCACATGGAAATGTCTGGCGTGAACATTGGAAAGAAGCTATGTGGCAGGTTATTGGGCTTCACTATGCTTTTTCTCTTTCATTTAATCTCATCAAGGAATGCTTCTAAAGCTGCCACTAATGCTTCGTGATTTTTACATTTCCTTGACATATAAGGATTCTTTTTCATTAGCCTTAATCTTTGGGTCAGGAAAAATAATTGGATTATAGTGATTGTGTTCCTAGATTCCTTCTCAAAATCTTTGCTAAACCTCTGGACTTTTATAGAGGGAGTGTGAAAGAACTATAGGTCAGATTCATCTTATATAGCTGTTTTTTTTATTTTTTATTTTATTTTATTTTTTTATCCTTTTGCAGTTGCAACCCATGTTCTGTAAAAGTTAAACACCCTAAAATGTAATCCTATATTTCACCAACCGGATTGACATAGAAAGAGATGCATAGCCATTTTTTAGCTTATTTGTAGCCCTAGACTTCTTAACATCTGTGTCAGAACTATTATTGAAAATAATATTGATATTCAGTGACTTCCTTGTTCCTATTACTTTCGTTGATTTCTCTTGTTCCTCTGGCTACCAGAGTTTTAATTTGACATTTACGAACCATTCTCTCCATTTGGATTTAGACAGCAAGTCAGCAACTTTGCTAGAGTTTATGTAGTGAAATGTGTTTTATATTCTTTAGTAAAGGGGAAAGAATAGTACGCTGTGTTCCCTATTAGAAATGTGTTTTGTATTCAAATGCCTCACCCTTACCTGATTCTCAGATGATGTCTATGCATCCCTGCACCTATTGGTAGCACAACTCTTCCATGTATGTGCATTTTCTTCAATCTGGTTGAATGTTGGCCCTCTATTTGCCTGCACTTCTATAGGCATTAATTATTTTGCACTGATATGCAATGCAAATTTTTTTATCCAAATTCATGTCTCATGGTATCAACTTCATATAGTTTATTTTAATCTATGAATATAATTTTTTCATATATTGTAAGACAAACTGAACTGCGAATTTTGATTCGGTTGCAGAACTGTGGACTTGTGCATATGGAGAAATCTGCAGACAAATGGGGAAAGAATGGTAGAGGTGATGAATGGCAAGAGAAATGGTGGGAGCATTATGATGCATCAGGCCAAGCAGAGAAGTGGGCTCATAAGTGGTGTACAATTGATCCAAACACTCCGGTTGATGCCGGTCATGCTCATATTTGGCATGAAAGGTACCAAATATTGACTTGAACTATCTTACAAGGAGTCCGAAAATCTTCCACATGGCAGTTGCTTTGCACATACTAATACTTGTGCATATGTCCCGATGAATCTACTCTCCCTCTGGTTGAACATGGTTCTATTTTCAAAGTTTTCAGTTTATTTCCTTCTGTTGCAGGTGGGGTGAAAAGTATGATGGACATGGTGGGAGTGATAAATACACTGACAAATGGGCAGAACGCTGCGAGGGAGATGGTTGGTCGAAATGGGGTGATAAATGGGATGAACATTTTGATCCAAATGGCCATGGTGTGAAGCAGGGTGAAACATGGTGGGAAGGCAAGTATGGAGAGCGGTGGAACAAAACATGGGGCGAAGGCCACAATGGTTCAGGGTGGGTTCACAAGTATGGGAAGAGCAGCAGTGGTGATCATTGGGATACACATCAGCAGGAAGACACCTGGTATGAGAGATTCCCTCACTTTGGTTTCTATCACTGCTTTGAGAACTCAGTTCAACTCAGGGAAGTTCGAACTCCATCAGAGCTTATGTCTTCAGAGACTTCATCAGACATTCTTTCAGAAACTTCGTCGGAGATGCCTTCAGAGACTTCATCAGAGATTCCTTCAGATACTTTATCCGAGGTGTCTCCTGTGGCTTCAACAGAGATACCTACTGAGACTTCATCGGAGATACCTTCAGAGACTGCATCAGAAGTTCCATCGGACATGTCACCAGACAGTCCATCGGAGTTGCCTTCAGAACTTCTCCTGAAGAGACAATCAGAGGTGGCCTCAGAGATGTCATAAATCATGATCCGAGAAAGCTGCAAAAGGCAATCTATATACATAGTCATAGTTTGATCCTCGTTTCTGAATAATGAGAGTGCAGATTATAGTACAGTATTTCTTTCTAGTATTTGCTGGTTTTTTGGTCCTTGTGTGCCTTAGATCTCTGAACAAAATTTCTCCTCTTCATTATTTGACCATCAAATAAGAGTGTAATATGTAGTTTTCCAGATGTAGTAAATAACCATGACTGGAAGTAGAGATTGTAAGCTTAACATTTTCTTGCAAGACAACTCCAACTCCAACTCCGAGCATTTAACTCCGTAGCTCCTTGGTTTGATACCCCAAGAGTAAGACAGAAATAATGCAAGTGCCAGCCTTGTCTTACATGGATGTCAAAACGGTACGTTTAAGGTGTCTGACAGATACTACATCACTGACCCAAGTACTACTACAACTACTACCATAGCCTGTGGTGGCTATCAATACTCTCTCTTCCTATCTCCCTTTGTAGAACAACCGCCGGTAAGCCACTTCTGTTTGGTAATCCTTTACTTCTTTGATATTTATATGATGGGGTAATGTGAATCCCCATGGTTGTTGCTTGTATGCTCACTTCAGTCTGATTCTGAATCCCCATGTTATCTGAAGCATTTCTTTGATTTTAGTTTCCAGTAATCAGTGGGAAAGAAAGAGTATTAATTGGGGGTTTAATTTTGTGGGTTTTGTTTCCTTTTATCGTACCATGGCTATTTCAATGCTCTATGGAGCTCAGAATCTGAAACTTGGTTCTGGCATAGCACCAACTGGGTTAGGTTCTGGTGGGAATTTTCAATATTGGTCTTTCCCCAAAAGGGGTTCTGTTAGTTATGGTAGGAATTCCAAGGCTAGAACTATGGGACCCATATGCAGTGTCTCCTCCTCAAGGCCTGCTTCTCAGCCTAGGTTCATACAGCACAAGCAAGAAGCATTTTGGTTCTATAGGTTCTTATCTATAGTCTATGATCATGTGATAAACCCTGGGCATTGGACTGAGGATATGAGAGACGATGCTCTCGAGCCGGCTGATCTTTATGACAGGAACATGACAGTGGTGGATCTTGGAGGTGGAACTGGGTTCACAACACTGGGGATTGTGAAGCATGTGGATGCCAAAAATGTTACAATTCTTGACCAATCACCGCACCAGCTTGCCAAGGCTAAGGAGAAGGAGCCCTTGAAAGATTGTAAGATAATTGAAGGTGATGCCGAGGATCTGCCTTTCCCAACTGATTATGCGGATTGATAAGTCTCTGCTGGAAGGTAATATCTATGCTGCTATTGCTTTGCTGTTATGTAGTTCCATTTGAAGGGAGTGCAAGTGAGGATTGAGATTTGTGATATGAAATCGGAATCTGATCTTACTTTGAAACTTTCATTCTTGTTATGCTGCTGTTTTCCTTATTTCAGATTTATCATTGAGGTGAATGAATTAGTTGTCCTGACATATATTTGAACTTTAAAAGAATAAATTGGGGAGTGTATTATGCTTTCGGATGGTTGGGTTTCTTAGGGCTTTTCCGATACAAAACAAACTGTAATACTATACGTTTTAGGTTTATATAAGAATGTTAGTAACTCTATATCTTATGCATTCTTATGATTTTGTTCCTCAGTATAGAGTATTGGCCGGATCCCCAGCGTGGAATCAAGGAAGCATACAGGGTACTTAAAATAGGAGGAAAAGCCTGTCTTATAGGTCCTGTGTACCCGACCTTCTGGCTGTCTCGTTTTTTCACAGACGTGTGAATGCTCTTCCCAACAGAGGAAGAATACATTGATTGGTTCATAAAGGCAGGTTTCAAAGATGTTAAACTAAAAAGAATTGGTCCAAAGTGGTACCGTGGAGTTCGCCGGCATGGCCTGATTATGGGTTGCTCTGTGACAGGTGTAAAGCCCTTAACTGGGGATTCCCCTCTTCAGGTACTTTATTCTTTATCCTTTAAAGAGGTAAAAACTTAAAGTAATCTCTTTTCTCAGATTAGAAAAGAAAGTCCTTTTATGGCATCTGTATCATTGGTATAGTGTTTGATGAGCATGCCACATCCAAAGGAGAATCTTGCAATAACTTATTCCTATTAGAGGCTTGCTTGTTATTATTCTCCTAAAATGTTTTGATTAGGAAGTGGTAACAATCCATTTGTTGCTTGTCATTATGCCTTG
Organism: Fragaria x ananassa; assembly: GCA_034370585.1. Lineage (NCBI taxonomy): Eukaryota > Viridiplantae > Streptophyta > Magnoliopsida > Rosales > Rosaceae > Fragaria > Fragaria x ananassa. The sequence continues at coordinate 3,079,185 of CP139761.1, read as the reverse complement.
AAAGAAGAAGCTAGCCCAATCAGATCTTTCCATAATTTCCATTCTTTTTTTAGTAAATCCCACTTGTTCTTCAATTGTGATTTGTCATAGTTATTTCCAGTCTCTGCATGAAAGTTTGCAACCAAGCTAGCCCATCCTTCTTTATTAAAGTGAGTACCAGGCCTTTGTCCTTTCCCAAGTTCTTTGATACATAAGTCGCAAAATATAGCTACGGTTTGAGGATTCCAGGTAGCTGATTTAGTTCCACTTTGCCCATTTTCAAGGTTGATCATCTCAATGCAATTGTCACCAATAATCTTCTTTCTTCCCATGTTTACTAAAGAATTATAAAGTATATGCTACAAATTACATACACCTCTTAGGAACTACTGAAATAACCAAACAATAGCATCAAAACTATATATCGCTATATCTAAATGCTTAGGAACTGTGGTTAACACACTAGAATGCAGAACCATAATCAATGGAAGTTCAAACAAAACAAAAGAATTTTCACAATATGCCTTGTGTCCTTTGTATGCCTTGATAATTCTTCCACCACCAAAACTTTCCAACGATAGCAACATCATCTTCCATTAGTGAAATACATATATGTATATATTTATGCTTCTAAAGAGCAAGTACTCTAAAGACTTGGTATCAATTACGTTTGTTCAGAGTGGCTTTTTCCTTTTGACTTTCACTTCAATATTTACACAACCTAACCAATTCGGCTTCAAGTTATACATCTAGTGAGCGTATGGATCAATTATATTCCCAAAACAATTAATATAAACCAATTCACATGATTCATTAATTCATTACATAGCACACAGAACACAATTCAAAATTTCATACCATGAAAACACCAATTCAATGTTTCAGAGAATACTACTGACCTATTTGCAGAGAAATCGCCTCTTCAAGATGGCACCTGCAATCAACCTTTTGGCCTCCCTACAATAGAATTATAAATATATCAATTCATGTATAAGTTAATAGGGATTATATACAACCAGAGAAAGATAGAAACAGAGAGATAACCTTGATAAAACGAGAATGAGAAGAACGGCATAAAAAGGAACACCTTTGCAGAATTTATATAAGAGACAAACCCTAGAATTGAAAGAAGGCATCGCGCCCAAATTGAGGAGAAATAGGCAAAATGGCGGGCATATTTGACAGAAAAACATAGCAAACTCGCGTAGATTTGAGAGGAAAACGGAGCAAGAGCGCGAATCAGATTTGGATTTGGCGCTGGGTATTTTAGGATTTCACAATTGTAAGCGAGTCATCCGCGTCTTCCCCGAGCGTTTCGGAAACCCAGATCTGAAACCTGCTTATGAAAATTGAGGTTTTGCGCCGTGATTTTTATAAAAACACGGGTTTGGAAAATTTACCAAACGGGCTGAAAGCCCAAAACGTTAAAAATAAGCTAAAATTTTCGTGAAACCGCAATCCCAAACGGCGCCTTAGTTGACCAGTTCTGTGATTTAATACTCTATAGTTTAGCTGGAAATACTCTCCCTTCGATAATCAGACCCAAAAAAAAAAAAAGAAAAAAAAAACTCTCCCTTCGAGAAAATTTTGGATAATTTTAGTTCTATAATAACCTGCGAAGGAAGTGGTTGTCACATTTCATTCTTAGAAACTTTGACAGAAGTCGAACTTGATGATAGGGAGACTTGGGTAATGGTGGAGATTATGACCGTTGATTCTGGTGCGAGCAGTGGGTGGCAGTGTTTGTCATTGGGAGTTGTGATGACCATGGTAGTGGTCATTTTAGTGATTGTGGTAAGGGTTGCAGTAGTGGCAAAGAGAACTTGTGATGGTGTTGGTGACACTGTGGGGTGGTCGATGTGGTTCATTGGCAAAACAAGAACAGAAAATAGAAAGCTCCTCCTGTTAAATTGAAACCAATTTAGGAACGTTACTGTAGGTTATGCCAGATCAAATCTTGTGATGAAATTGTGTTGTATTTTAAGTTTATCACATATAGGATTGAACAGTGTATCAATCTTAATTATGCAGAATACATGAACATGTCTTTGAAATTGAACACAAAACAAATGCGTTGTCCATGATAGCCTTCTTATTGCACCCTTTATATTCTCCTAGTATACTAAGAATGAGAATCTTTGTGTATAAGAAAGGACTAGTTCGACATATATATATATATATATATATATATATATATATATATATATATATAGGCAGTATAACTATAACACTTCTATCCATAAAGGTTTCAACTGTAACAAGAATTTGAATTCAAACTACAAGTTTATCCAAAAGTAAGTAATATTTACAGCTCTTATTTTATATTCGGATTAATTCATATTAGTAGATTAGTGTTTAAGCATGTAAAATGCAGGTCTAAGGTAATGTCCAGTTCTAAAGCAATATTCAGTAAACACTGCCTAAGAATGGAGATTTTATACTAGTATTTAGTGCCAGAGTAGGTTGGAATACCTGTTTAATGCGAAGTGAGTAGTTAAGTACATTTGAATCAGAAGACGCCCTTTTACGCTATGAGTGTTTACACATTGTACCCCAAGGATTAAACACTAGGTCACTTGTCATATTCAATTGATATCTGTTTTGGTGTGAGGAAGCCTGTCAATCCATTTGTGTTTCTTTTCCGGCTCATTCTTGGAGCAACTGCAGGAGCTTACTATGTGCTGGTTCCCATTTACATGTGGATCAAAGATCAAATCGTTCCAAAGGGAAAACCTATCTGAAATGAAAGTTAGAAATGGGAAAGGATTGCTAGCATTCTCATCCATTTTCTGCAGTTTAATCAGTGAAAGTCTAGGCACTGTGGTGGGGATATGGAACTCTACAACATAACTTTATGAGAACTCTGTCAAGTGACCAAATTGCTCCGTAATGTCGTTTTCCTTGTATAATATTTCAGTTTTCTTTTTCTTGCTGAGTCGGAGGCTATCCATTGTCTTCGTCAGGATTCCTAAAGAATTGCACTTGATATGATAAGTTGCATTAGCAGGACGAATTAAGTTTCTTTGGGTGCCAGAGATGTATGGACCTAAAACTGATAAATCTACATCAGCTGCCAAAATTCTTGTACGAAATAACTGCAAACATATCGAACAAGTTAATACAATTGTAAATGGAACATGTAAAATTTATATGGAACAAGTTAAATATACAGAAATTTATAGTACAAAGCAGCCAAACAACTATAGTTAATATGTAACATGACTATCGTCACATCAGAATCTCACAAGCACCTGGAGCTTTAAACTATGGATTCATTCACTATCTCCATCCCATTCTGGGTGTTTGCTAACACCTAATGGCCGAAGACCGTTTGGAACGCAACTCGAATTGCAATTTACAATCAGAATGACTGGTTATGTGTTATGCCAACAATTTCGATTTAAAATTGAGTTCTAACTTTTCATCGGAGTTGCCTTCACACATGTTTCACATATGTTTGCTATGGGTTCACAGAGTCTCACCCTTTTTATAACAATGACATTTTAAATGTAGAATCTACGTTGCCTAGCTAGCAATGAATTTTGATATCTTTATACGTTTGCCAACCTTCATACATTGAGAACCGGACAACATGATGTGTTTTGATGTCTAGATGACTCGATGATCCAAAGTGCCTAGAGTTGTGGGAAATTTTCTAGAAAATATGGACTGTGACACCGGAGTTGCCTAATTTTCGATTGCTAGAAGTATAAGGGCGTCCTGACCCGCCTAGGGCCGTCAAGACCTGTCTATACATGTTTAGGATCCGCGTAAGGACCGCCTAGACTTGCATATAGACAGCTTAGACTCACTAAAGGGCTAGTGAGACCCGCCTAGGGTCGCTAATGGGCAGCCTTGACTCGTTGTGGGCCGCTAAAGGGCCACTTTAACGAGCCTTGACCTATCAAGGGACCACCTTGACCCTTGTAGGCCCTCGTAGGGACCATCTAGACCTTCTTAAGGTTCACCTAGACCTGTCTAGGGCCGTTAACGGGCAATCTTGACCCCCCGAGGGCCGCCTTGACTAGTCTGGACCCTACAAGACCCACTTAGGGCCGTTAAGGGGCGGTCTTGACCTATCAAGGCACTGCCTTGAACCACCTAGACCCACGTAGGGACCATCTAAACTTGCTTAGGGGCCGTTTAGACCCGCCTAGGGCCGCTAATGGGTTGCCATAACCGGTCGAGGGCCGCCAATGGGCTGCTTTGACCCGTCTTGACCTACAAAGGGACTGCCTTAACCCTCCTAGACCCATTTAAGGACCACCTAGACCTGCTTAAGGGCCGCTTGGACTTGTCTAGGGCCATTAAAAGGCGACATTGACTAGCCAAAGACCACCAATGGATCGCATTGACCTGCCAAGGGACCGCCTTGATCCACCTAGACCCGCGTAGGGACCATCTTGACCCGCTTAGGGGCCGCCTAGACCCGCTTCGACCCGCCATGTGGCTGCCACGACCCGTCTTGGGCTGCTAATGGCTGCCTTGACCCGCCGAAGGCCGCCAAGGGGCCGTTTTGACCTACCAAGGGACCACCTTGATCCATTTAGACCAGCTTAGGGGCCACTTAGATCAGGCAAGGGGCTGCCACGACCTGCCTTGGGCCGTTAATGGGCCTCATTGACCTGTAGAAGGCTGCCAAAGGGCCATTTTGACCCACCTTGACCTACTAAGAGGCTGCCATTGACTTTCCTTGAACTGCCAAGGAACCACCTAGACCCTCGTAGACCCATGTAGGGACCATCTAGACCCACTTAGGGGCAGCCTACACCCCCTAGACCAGCTTAGGGCCGCTTAGACCCACCAAAGGGCTGCCACAACCCACCTTGGGCCGCTAATGGACTGCCTTAACCTACCAGTCGCCAAGGGGTCGCTTTGATCTGCCTTGACCTGCCAAGGGACTGCCTTGAGCCTCCTAAACCAGTGTATGGACAATCTAGACCCGCTAAGGGGCTGCTGAAACCCGCCTAGGGCCGCTAATGAGTCGCCATGACCCTCCTTGACCTGCCAAGAGGCCGCCTTTGACTTGCCTTGACCTGGCCAAGGGACTCGCTTAGGGCTGCTAATGGGCTGCCTTAACCAGCCAAGGGCCACTAAGAAGCCACTTTCACCTGTCTTTACTTGCCAAGGGACCGCCATAACAGTCTTGAAACTTGTTTAGGGACCACCTAGACCCGCTTAGAGCATCTCCAACAAGAGAGTTAAAAACTTTTTGTCAAATTTCAAATTTTACTACTGACATGGTATTTGACATTTTACAAGATTTTAACTCCAACCAACCAGTCAAAAAAATAATAATTTTATAATATTTTGTAAATCATTTTATTAAAACACCCCTCTTATCCTTATCATCCTCCTCCTCTCTCATTAGCCGAAAAAATCTCCTCTCACACCTTTTTTTCTGTTCTCGATGACCTTCTTTCTTTCAGTTTTTCTAGCTTATCTATTGTCCTACAAGTTCCTTCAATCCTCCATAGATAAGGCTGTCAAGAAGCTCGAGCTCAAAGAATGAATCTTCTTATTGGGTGTAGGTATGTTTGATCAACCTAAATTTGGAATTATCTCCTCATTCACTGACAACGATTTTGATCCTTTTACCAGCAATCCTCTTCTTCTCTCGAACCCGATTTGCTTTCTTCAAATAACCGACTAATTGTTTGGGTATTGATGCTATTGCTATTTCTATATCAAAATTGTAGCAAGTCTTGATTTGGGTTTTGTGTAGGAAAGAAAAAGAGAGATGAGAATGAAAACTCTTAGGCTTTGGCACCTCGATGCGCTTAACCTTCACAATACTGTTGGTGTCGGCTCCCATAGCCAATGCGCGCTTGCATCGGGGCAAGTCCTCATGCATCTCCTCAATGCGTGCAAGCATGCTATTCAACTCCTTCTTGTAGACTTGACATATTTTGGTGAGTTCTCCCATGAACTCCTCACAAATCTTCGCCATCTCGCCCCGCAAGGACTCTTCTAGCTGGACCACCATGCCCTTGATCACAGTGTGGATGACAACATCCTCTGCCTCTAAGCCTTCTACCCGTTGGCCTAGATCATCCACCTGGGCTTCCATGCCACTCACGTCCTCCTCCACCTGAGTTAGGCGTGAGTCGGAAGTAGAGATCATGTCCTTGGACCGTTCTCTCCTTGGAATGACAGGGTCGACTTGCTCTTCGCGACGTTTCCTTTGCGTAACTTCCTCGAAAGGGTTGGATCCTGATGCACCTTTGGCAACATCATGCTTCGCCAATTCAGAGGGGTTTGATCCCGATGTAGTTTTGGTAGCACCGTGCTTTACCATTGTGTCGAGTGAGGTTCCGACCGAACTTTGCTCTGATACCAACTGTCACGAGTTTCCTTTTTTCTATGCTTCTCGTGCGGCCTTAGCACTTCCCTTATGCTAAGTCAGCCTTACTCATGCAAACAATCTGGCTAGAACACTCGAATGAAGGGAGAAGATCTTTGAAAGAGAAAGAACTTGTATTAAGCTAAGAAAAATTTACAAAGCTTTACAAGTGAGCTTGATTGCTATCTAATTCTCTATGTCCCAAATGGGAGGGGTGCCTCCCTATTAATAGGCATCCTCCCCCCTTGCCTAAGTTCTAGATAATTCTAGGACATTTACAAGTATATAGATTTCTAGAGTGTTCTATACAACTCTAAGTATTTCCTTGAGTATTCTAGAGACTTCTGGAGTGGTCTTGACCCTTGAGCCTCTCTAGGGTTCTAGAGACTCTTTAAGGTTCTAGAGAGTTCTAAAGTTGTCTGAATGCTTCCCGATCCTTCCGGGACCTTCCATAACATTCCGGATGCTTCTAGAATGTTCATGTGCTCTCTAAAATCTTTCTTGAGCCATGCTTGCATCAAAATGTTCAAGGATACTCCTTGTTAGTTTGGCGGGGTATGACATTAGGCCTATTAGTGTTTCTCAACTTAAGTTGTGGGACTTCTTTGATGTTGTGGGTTTGGTTGGATTGGGTCTTTATGGCCCAAAAACCGATCTATTTTTTTTTACCAGGGACAATGTCTCGTTTTCCCTTTGGTTGTTACCATTTGTTTTTGCTTCTAAAGGAGTGGGGTATTGAACTAGTGAGCTTGTACTTTTGGTCGTTGGATATCTATTGTAGCTAGGTGTTTAGTAGTCGGGAGTAATTCTTATATGACATGTCTTTTCATATGGTTATTTCTTGTACATTTTGTCTTTTCCGGAGTAATTTTTATATGACATGTCTTTTCAAATACTGTTTGTCTTTTCAGGAGTAATTCTTATACCCTTGGTTGTTAAATTGGGAGATTTGTCCTTCGCAGTTTGCGTAGTCCTGTTGGTCCTTTTTCTTCTTCTTCTAAAGGGCAAAACATGCTGCAGCTACCATACAAGCGCGTTGAAAATACCAAATATTATTTGAATAAAATTAAAGACGAAGAAGAAGAAGATACACGAGTAACAGGACAGCTCTGCTTGCTCTTTGGTCATCTGTAGCTCTCTCTCTCTCTCTCACCCCTCGTGCAAGCAACGCACCGTGCTTCTTGGGGTTGAAAATGTGATGTGGGAAGCAATTTACACAGCTCCCCGTATCCTTTTTAGGTTATACTCTCTCTTTGAATGCCCTTTGTCTCCTAAACATCAAACCTTCACAGCTGTCTTTTTAGTGTTCTCGATCAATTATATACTATTCATGAGCATTTACAGTAAAGCATGGAGATATATGAAGAGGAAAATTTAATGAATTGTTTGTTTCCTGCAAAACCCTTTTAACTAAAGTCCATGTAGAAACTAGAAAACACAAAGGGGAAAGGTCGTATTTGAATATATGATTCTTTTCTTTTCAATAAAGCCATGACTGTAACAACAAACTCCAGTCATGCATACGAGCCTTGAAGTTTGACTGGTTCTTATTTTACTAGATGGGAAACAAAACTATATGTTTTTTTATTAGATTATAAACAAAATGTGCTAGACTTGCTCAATCACCCTATTGGACTACTACATAAACCCAGCTAAGATTGAGCTATACTCAACTCAACATTCTCTCTCCCTCTCCCTCCCTCTCTCTCACGAGACTTTGTAAGGTTTTGAGTGTTTTTGAGGTTTTATTCAGGGGATTTTTATTTAAACATTTAGCATGGCAGAGGTACTAAGTGAAGAACAGATTGTTGAATTCAAACAGGCATTTCGTCTATTTGATAAGGATGGAGACGGTGAGTTTCATACTACTATGTCCTCAATTCTTGGTTAGTACTATTCTCTAGCTGGTGTATATGTTCTTCTTGTATGGTTCATGTTCTCAGATTTAGGAGTGTACCCAGAAACAGAGGAAAAACTATAAAAACGGTATTTAGGAGTAGCTTCACTTATGTTATATGATTCTCATTCTGTTTAGATGCATTTTCATGAAATGGGGGATTGAATATGAATGTTGAATATGCAGGTTGCATAACTATTGAAGAATTGGCTACAGTTATTCGGTCACTGGATCAAAATCCAACAGAGGAGGAACTTCAGGACATGATAAGTGAGGTTGATGCTGATGGAAATGGCACCATAGAGTTTGCCGAGTTCTTGAACTTGATGGCAAACAAAATGAAGGTAGGAATTTGTGTATGCATGGCTTTTTAATTGTAGTTAAAGGTATAAACAGAGACTTAACCGTAATTAAATTTCATGTAAATGTCCTTAATCTGTTTCTTTATGTATATATTACAGGAAACTGATGCAGAGGAGGAGCTCAAAGAGGCCTTCAAGGTATTTGACAAGGATCAGAATGGATATATATCAGCTAATGAGGTAGAAAAACAATTTCTTTCATGCATTCCATAGAATAGAAAATGGGTTTTACACTATATCATTTTGTTGTCTGCCCTTAGTTAATTAGGATGCACTTGCCATAACAGTCTGTTTCCAAACATTAGTTTACACACACTTGCTTATGTTTCTATTTTTGTGTCAATTTTGATTAGAGAACACGTTCTTTTTCTTGTCTGAAATAATTGAATTCTTGCTCATAGTGTTGCACCAGATCGCATGATCACCACCACAACAACATGGTTTTCCATGGAAACTCTAATCCAAAGAGATTTTCCCACTCTTTTTTCTGTATCATGATCCGACTCTTCAAATCATGTTTGTTTAATAAAGTTTCATATTACCGAGTCACGTAACGAGAGAGATTGACATATTATTGTATAAAATCGCGGTATCTAGCAAACAAGATATGTACATTCTTTTTATTTGGACCCCAAGAATCAAATTAATATGAAGAAGGAACAAGCTATCTTGAGCTGGTGAGCACTGAACATAGATGATAAGATCACCAATTCAGAATTAGTGATGGTTTCGCATCACAGCATTGATTGTTAGGATTTCGCCAGCATGGAATCAAAGGATAACACCCAGAACAATAATAAGGGAATCAAATGTAGCTTCAAGTAACACTAATACTTTGCTTAGTTTAAAATTGTTATACATGGATAGTCGTGAAATCATTCTCAATATTTAATCAGGGTTAATCTCATTCTCCATTTTGACCCTGCAAGTTTTTATATGCATGAGTATCCATCCGTATCTTGATTCCCTGTACCTCTCCAGTGCAACGAACATCAACAATTTCTTAGTTGACAGTGTTTTATCTTGTTTTCCCTATTGATCTTTTAGTGCAAACAGAATTTAACACATTACAAATCTATGTTTGTTTGTGCTGCCTACTCTTTTCAGCTGAGGCATGTAATGATCAATCTAGGCGAAAAATTGACTGACGAAGAAGTCGAGCAGATGATCAAAGAGGCCGATTTGGACGGCGATGGTCAAGTAAACTATGACGAATTTGTGAAAATGATGACGACCATTGGATGATACAACAGTACTCAGACGTGTTGAAGAAAATCCTCATTCAGATTCATTCTATTCCATCCTCATTTGCTCCACAAGGAATAAAAAGATGTAAACGATGTCAATGACCAAAAGTGTAGCAGGGCTTGACTAGTACGTAGTACCCTTTTGATCTGTACAATTCATTCAATTCCATTGTATTCTTTTCCTTCTAGTAATATATCATTGTGTGTTTTTTGATTCAAAACCAGAGCTCCCAATGTAACCGAAGTTTCTTCTGAAGTAACTGGAAAATGAAAAAAAAAAAAAAATAAATAATAATAATATTAACTGGTAGCTTCCATCATATCCAGTATATATTCCATTATTTCTTCTATTTTCTTGGGAACTATTTTAGTTTATCTTCCAACCCTGAGGGGGGTTACTTGATTTGAAGTTTCTCGATCCAACTTTTTGTACAAGTCAGACTTTCACCAAAGATTAATGGTTGGATATGTTATGTATTCTTTCTTAGAATTTCAACTTCTGTTAAGCTGTTACTTTCACATTGAATTTCTTTGCAATGACCTCCTTAATTTTCCAATTCTTATGTCCTTAGAAGTTCAACCTTTCATACTATCCTGAAACCGTGTGGATGTAGAAACTACATTGCAGCCTTTCCTTGTAAATCATCATCTTTTGACGAGGAAAATATATCAGAATAATGTTTTGTTCGTTTCAAGGGTCACTCAAATGTTGTCGATAACAGATTCATGCTACTTATGTGGGGGTTTCATTTTTGAAATAAACATAACTTTTTAAGTTTTTTTTTTTTAAATTTTTTTATCAATTTTTATTTCTGTCGGGTGCGAAGAGCTTCTCATTTTGATTTGATTCGTTTTAATATTTTGGGATATATGTGAGAACTAAATAGTTTTTGAAGGTCACTAGAATTTATTGAAATATCAGCCGTACGTGGCCTTATTGATTGAGTTTGTGTTTTCCTATCAAAAATTTTGAGGAGGTGTATTCTATGGCAATTAAGGTTTTGGTAATCTAGGGTCCGTAGTCTAGAATGTGTTTTTTTTTTCAATTTTTGTATCTAGTCCCTATAGCCATAAGAAGGTGGAGGTTGTTGAACTCGATTTTTCTTGCATGTTGGGATGTCAACAGGGACTGATCTGATAGGGAAAAGGATGTATTTCTGACAGTGATGTTTGTTTATAGAATGAGATCTGATCTATCATGATCAGCAAGTAATTGCTTTGATAAATTAGGTTGAATGGGAAGTCTCGATGTCTTTTATCAAATAAACTCAATCCTTACTTACAAAGGACTAGGAGAGGAACAATCCTTGATAATAGAGGAGAATGAGAAAATACAATCCCAGCTGACATATTTAGGACTCCACCCTATACAAAACCCTATATAAACCACTAGAAGACGTACCTTGTTTCCATTCCATCCAACTTTCTTAGCATTATAATTCCAGTCTTTGCTCACCAAAACACTTTGTGATTTCATAGCTGTAACAACCGGCCAGTTTGGAATGAAGAAACTTGAAAGCATTGGTTGACAAGAAGAAGCACAGTACCGTATTTAACTTTGAAATTTAAACTATTATCCTCATTTTTCATATGAATACAAATGATAAAAAAGCCCTATGAGAGGAGCACGGCTCCTCTTCTCAAAACGTAGCCTTCATGGTGTTTTGGCCACACCAGTAAGTCTGGGTGTGCAAAGTCTCTTTTAGTTGTTGCGGGCGTGCCACCGCGCGGACGCGGAATGTAGTGGTTGTAGTAGCGGGGTGCGCTTAGCCTTCTACTTCTAATCAAGCGACTGAGGATGGAGAGAGCACCAACTCCACCGCAGGGTTCTTCAGATTCGCCTTGCGTACTGGGCAAGGACTTACAGTAGTCCGCCTGAGCGTCACAATATCGATACTCGACGTAGGATCGAGCAGAGCTTCAAATGGGAAGGAGAGGAAAAAACAAAGAGAAAGCACCGGAGAGCGTACGGGGAAACGAAAGGGAAGCTCCGGGGAGCGTCTGAGGTTCGACTAGGTCGAGAATTTCAACAAGGTTGAAGGTTGTATTTTTGTTTGAGTAATTGTGTAGAGACTTAAACCAGATCCTCGAACTCTCTTATATAGAGCTATTTAGGGCCACAGGTATTGGCCCAAAGCATGTCAAAGACTTGTAGGAGTCTTCAACGATAAACGTGGTGCAGGCGATGTTAATCACTTGCTGGACATGATTATCCTTTGGCGAAGTGACTAACTGTCTTTGTCTAGAAGAGTTGAGTTAGAACACCTCATGATGACTTTGACGTGCACCACTATTCACCCATGCAAATACTATTAAGGAGTAGAGTCCTTAACCACCAAGACAACCAAACTCATGAAGATGTGGACGTGAGCTCCCCATGCAAACATGCTTGAATAAAGATAAGGATCCTTGATGAACCCCTCCCCATGCAATCATGCTTAACTAAGGATATATATTGCTTCTTATCCAATAGATGTATTGTAGGGATAGATATCACTGTATTGTTATTATCCCAAAGGCATCAAAATTGCCTTAGAATGCTAACCCTTGAACGTGAATGTCATGCAGGCATAATGATTGCCTTCTAACACGACTCTCTGGACGTGGACGTATGCCCATGCAACCATATATGATAACTTGACAAGGACAAAGAACCTTACTGACCACATACTCTCTAGCATGCATGTTCACGTACTGGCTCGAGAATGCAATTAAACACTGCTCCATTCTTTATTTAAGGGAGCGGTGGGATGCTGGCGAGATGCTTCCAAGTCGTAGCGAGATTCCATCAAGATGCCGTCGAGATGCTTATGTAATTAAAGGACCACAAGCCATGCACGTGCTCTTGTATATACAAGTTGGGGTACGATGCTAAGTCGGGGCGAGGTGTTCCCCCAGCAATTAAACTTCTCTTGTACGCAAAGTCTGTTACACAGAGTCCATTCGTACGCGGACTGTCCAGCTCGCATGACTTTCTGGCGGGCCATCACTTGTAAACCCATTATTTCGGGCTCGCCGGTATGACGCGGATCATTAATTTAATTAATATTCACTAAGACAATTACTGTCCAGTAAAATATTAATTTGGGTGTAAACATTGCCCCCCAGCCTCGAAGTCATGAATGTCAAGAATGACTGAAGAGGTTTATGTTTCATGCTGCCCCAAAGCCACTGGTATTGGCTTGGTTCATACACAAAATAACTGTGAGTAAACAAGCCTGTGAATAGGCTCTAAAACTCAAGTATTTAACAACAAAGCATTGCAGCGAAACCACTGTACGATTCAGCTAGTACCATATTAAACTGTTGATCATGAACTTAACATAGTTAGGTACCCTGAACTTGAATGACTATGGATGATGCCGTGCGCTTCGCCTGCTCCACTCAGAGAACATAGTACCATGCATGCACCTCGACTAGATAATATCCTCGAGAGGATGTTCCTCGCATGGATGCGCCTTGCGGCCAAAACTTGTTGACTCGCTATGGACTTGTTGACTCGCCATGGACTTGTTGACTCGCCATGGACTTGTTGACTCGTCATGGACTTGTTGACTCGCCATGGATGTACCTCGAAGGGATGTACCTTGAGTAAACGTGCACTTTGACTGGATTCAAAAAATGACCTCCGCTTAAGCTCTTGGCGATGGCGAACCAACTTTTTGATATTCAGATCATGGAGTGACTTCGCTGCCCCCCAGTGCGAACCAATGAGAGTCAAACAAAAAGACCATGTCGGCGAACGGCCCAGATTTACCTTGAATTTTTTTTTTTTTTAGAGGCCACAGGTGTTGGCCTAAATAATGACCAAGACACCTCAAGAAGGGTCTAAAGTCTGAAATATCTGGAACACATATCTACCCTAATGTGCCCCCCAATTTTGATGTTTGTTCGACGAATAAAGGACATCAAAACTTTAGTATACCCCCCCAGTGAAGGAGTTGTTAGTATGCCCCCCCCAGTAAAGGAAAGCTCGCTGCAAGGTCATGAAACACATTGAAAAAACACATTGCAACTTCGCGCGTATCCTGACCTGTCTGCATTCAAACTGCCATAACTCTCTCCAGGAATGGCGAAATGACAAACCGTAAAATCCTATGGAAAGTAGACATCCAGAGCTTTCCATTTATATAGGGCTCGCCACATTGAAAAAACACATTGCAACTTCGCGCGTATCCTGACCTGTCTGCATTCAAACTGCCATAACTCTCTCCAGGAATGGCGAAATGACAAACCGTAAAATCCTATGGAAAGTAGACATCCAGAGCTTTCCATTTATATAGGGCTCGCCTGCTAGTTCTTCCTAGATCATTCCAGGTTGATCGGCGAGGTGGACTGTCCGGTATCCTGACCCGCCTGCATTCAATCTGCCATAACTTTCTCTAGGAATGGCGAAATGATGAACCGTAAAATCCTCTGGAAAGTAGACATCCAGGGCTTTCTGTTGATATATGGCTCGCCTGCTAGGTCGTTCTGGATCATTCCATCTGAATCGGCGAGGTGGACTGTCTGGTATCCTGACCCGCCTGCATTCAATCTGCTATAACGTACTCTCTCCAGGAGTGGCGAAATGATGAACCGTAAAATCCTCTGGAAAGTAGGCATCTAGGGCTTTCTGTTGATATATGGCTCGCTTGCCAGGTCGTTCTGGATCATTCCAGCTGAACCGGCGAAGTTCTTCCTGAATTGGCGAGGTGGACTGTCTGGTATCCTGACCCGCCTGCATTCAATCTGCCATAGCTCTCTCCAGGAATGGCAAAATGACGAACCGTAAAATCCTATAGAAAGTAGACATCTAGAGCTTTCCATTGATATAGGGCTCGCCTGCCAGATCGTTCTGGATCATTCCAGCTGAACCGGTGAAGTTCTTCCTGGATCAGCGAGGTGGACTGTCTGGTATCCTGACCCGCCTGCATTCAATCTGACATAACTCTCTCCAGGAATGGTGAAATGACGAACCGTAAAATCCTCTGGAAATTAGACATCCAGAGCTTTCCATTGATATAGGGCTCGCCTGCTGGTTCTTCCTAGATCATTCCAGGTTGATCGGCGAGGTGGACTGTCCGGTATCCTGACCCGCCTGTATTCAAACTGCCATAACTCTTTCCAGGAATGGTGAAATGACGAACTGTAAAATCCTCTGGAAATTAGACATCCAGGTCTTTCCATTGATATAGGGCTCGCCTGCTGGTTATTCCTGGAGCATTCCAGTTTAATCGGCGAAGTTGACTGTTCAGTAGTGGATATTGCAACTTTCAGCAACTATCAGCAACTATTGGAATTTCTTCTCTGGTTTGACTTCGCTGGCAGCAATTCAAGGCATATGGAATGCCTGCGGTATTGTTTCCAGGCCTCAAGGATAGGCCTCAAATAAAGTTCAAGCCTTTTGGAGGAAAAAACGTTGTCTTGCATTTCAGCAAAACCAATGATCTCTTTTTGGTGTTTTCTGCTATTTGATTTTTTTTTTTGTATTTTTTTTTAATGCGAGAAAGAAAGAAAAATGAAAAAAAACAGAAGTAAAAACTGAGGTAAAGCTAAGAGTAAAGGAAAGAAGAGAGTATAACATGGCTAGTTACCCTTCGTAAGGCCACGGGGGAGGCCACCAATGCTTCACTCCAAGTCTCGACGCCGTTATGTTTCCGGCATGAGAACCTCGCTGTTGAAAATTTCCAAGTGTTGAGCAGAGATGTTGTGCGTCAACCACCTGAAAATTTGAAGAAAGTAGCTCGTAGGGACTGCCTTGTTGCCCCCCAAGCATCTTTGTTATTTGGCAAAGCATGATCTTCAATTGCATTCTTACGGACAAAATGGTGTAAAGATCTGCCTTGTCACCGACTATCATGTCAGAATGCATGGTCTTGTCAGGTATAGCCACGCATTGCTTAAGGAAGAGGACCATATCAAGAGCTTCACTAGGATTGAACTCTTGTGGAATATGATTATGAGACAGACGCACCAACATATAGTCTTCATCATATTCATCATAAACTGGCTCTGTGTCAAAATCAAATTTAGAGACACCATAGTCCAGCGAATCCACCTCTGCCTCTAATGCAAATATATGAAATCCATGAGCATCATGTTTAGATGCCACCAAGTCCCTGCTGCAGACTAGAGTGAGATGACCCTGAGAATACTCGACTTTACACCCATGTATAATAAACTTGCAATTCTGGGTGTATAAAC
The DNA here is from genome assembly GCA_034370585.1 of Fragaria x ananassa. Lineage (NCBI taxonomy): Eukaryota > Viridiplantae > Streptophyta > Magnoliopsida > Rosales > Rosaceae > Fragaria > Fragaria x ananassa. Next base: position 3,063,171 of record CP139761.1, on the reverse strand, counting down.
GTTTTCCACATACAATACTAAAGCCATAGTTTGGCCTTTGAACTTGCATGCATAGACTCCAATTGTATTGGAGTGTGAAGCCTCGGATTGGCCTAGGTATACCACCACACCATGTATAATTAAGTTTGTCATGACCTGGGGCAGCTTCTTGATAATGTCCAATAATAGGACAAAACTTGAGTTGATCATGCCCTTGATCATGGTGGTGGATTAAAAAAAGAAGGCGAGTTACGCCGTGCCCCCCATGCATCTGACCTGTGTCCACATATACGTCTCGCATAGGGAAGCTGGCTTCATGGACACCTTTCATATGAATTTGTGGTTCGCCATCATCAATGTTCGGACCAATTTCATCTTCTAAGATGGACTGTTCTGTCCTATCTTCAAGCTCCGTTTCCTGAGGAACAACGTGAGTATTCGAGACAGGATTATTATCCAAAATCTTTGCGGCCTCAACCTCAGGTTCTTTGTCATTGATTGACAAAAGAATTTCTTCTTTGAACGTGGGCTCGTCCAAAGGAAAATCTTCGCCATTAGATTGGCTGCTAGGCAGTTCAATCTTTTTGGCAGGGACATGCTCGTCAACTGTAAGCTTCACATTTAGGCATTGTAAAGCCTTTTAGTTTTTTTCAGCAGCCTCAGGCTCACAATGTCGTTTGAGGATGGCATCCCATTTCTCTGTAAAGGCAACCCAACCAGCTTTTGCCTTTTCTTCAGCAGCCTTTATAGCAGCCGTTTCCTTTTCTTTAGCAGCCTCTCTAGCAGCCGTTTCCTTTGCGTGTTGCTTGAGGATGGCTGCCATTCTTTCGGCATGTTTTTTGCGGCTAGCATCTCTTAGTTCGGCATATTTTCTCTCGATGGCTCTTGATTTTTCTTGGAAATCTTGGAAATCAAATGGCATCTCTGTTCGTCGATCCCAATGAAGGTGACGTCAGAGACTACCCTGGTCCCACTGGGCGTGCCAATGTTTTGGCCACACCAGTAAGTCTGGGCGTGCAAAGTCTCTTTTAGTTGTTGCGGGCGTGCCACCGCGCGGACGCGGAATGTAGTGGTTGTAGTAGCGGGGTGCGCTTAGCCTTCTGCTTCTAATCAAGCGACTGAGGATGGAGAGAGCACCAACTCCACCTCAGGGTTCTTCAGATTCGCCTTGCGTAATGGGCAAGGACTTACAGTAGTCCGCCTGAGCGTCACAATATCGATACTCGACGTAGGATCGAGCAGAGCTTCAATTGGGAAGGAGAGGAAAACACAAAGAGAAAGCTCCGGAGAGCGTACGGGGAAACGAAAGGGAAGCTCCGGGGAGCGTCTGAGGTTCGACTAGGTCGAGAATTTCAACAAGGTTGAAGGTTGTATTTTTGTTTGAGTAATTGTGTAGAGACTTAAACCAGATCCTCGAACTCTCTTATATAGAGCTATTTAGGGCCACAGGTATTGGCCCAAAGCATGTCAAAGACTTGTAGGAGTCTTCAACGATAAACGTGGTGCAGACGATGTTAATCACTTGCTGGACATGATTATCCTTTGGCGAAGTGACTAACTGCCTTTGTCTAGAAGAGTTGAGTTAGAACACCTCATGATGACTTTGACGTGCACCACTGTTCACCCATGCAAATACAATTAAGGAGTAGAGTCCTTAACCACCAAGACAACCAAACTCATGAAGATGTGGACGTGAGCTCCCCATGCAAACATGCTTGAATAAAGATAAGGATCCTTGATGAACCCCTCCCCATGCAATCATGCTTAACTAAGGATATATATTGCTTCTTATCCAATAGATGTATTGTAGGGATAGATATCACTGTATTGTTATTATCCCAAAGGCATCAAAATTGCCTTAGAATGCTAACCCTTGAACGTGAATGTCATGCAGGCATAATGATTGCCTTCTAACACGACTCTCTGGACGTGGACGTATGCCCATGCAACCATATATGATAACTTGACAAGGACAAAGAACCTTACTGACCACATACTCTCTAGCATGCATGTTCACGTACTGGCTCGAGAATGCAATTAAACACTGCTCCATTCTTTATTTAAGGGAGCGGCGGGATGCTGGCGAGATGCTTCCAAGTCGTAGCGAGATTCCATCAAGATGCCGTCGAGATGCTTATGTAATTAAAGGACCACAAGCCATGCACGTGCTCTTGTATATACAAGTTGGGGTACGATGCTAAGTCGGGGCGAGGTGTTCCCCCAGCAATTAAACTTCTCTTGTACGCAAAGTCTGTTACACAGAGTCTATTCGTACGCGGACTGTCCCGCTCGCATGACTTTCTGGCGGGCCATCACTTGTAAACCCATTATTTCGGGCTCGCCGGTATGACGCGGATCATTAATTTAATTAATATTCACTAAGACAATTACTGTCCAGTAAAATATTAATTTGGGTGTAAACACATGGCTTGGTTTCTTAATCACATCGATAGCCGCTAGTACCAAAACCACCGTACTCAATCCTTCCTAAACCCTTGCCGTCTTGGCCTGGGTCTCCAACGGCGCTAGACGCCGAGTCTAAGCCGTCGTTCCTTCTCAGCATCAAGCCCTCTTGTGATGGCAAATCTTATTAACCTTTTGTGGTCAAACAATCATGGAGATGGAGAATGAAATGCCACCGAGCATGGATGTGAGGAGGAGGGTTACCTACTAACGTCAACGATCACTGTACTGACTGAACAGATTTGGTAGCTGTCGGACATGGCTACAAGCAAGGATTAGAATCTCCCAATTTAGTTTTGGGTTTGGACTCCGATTAGTGAGACTGAGTGTGAACTTGAATCTAAAAGAGTTGCACTTCTTCAACTAGAAGATCTGATGATGATGTCGACGGGGGCAGAGACGCTGGTGACGAAGCCATCTTGGTTGCCATTAGTGCGATCAGAGATTGTCGGCAAGCGACGATGCAAATTTGCTTGGGTTTAGGAATGGACTCATGTGTTTGGGCCTGGGTCTAGCCTCAAGCCCATCAAAAGTCAAATTTGGAATTAGGTTATTTGACCTGATTTCAAACTGATTGTGGCTTAAGCTGCATGTTTGGATAGCTTGACAGACTGAGTAAGCTAGCTGTAACTAGATGGATTCATGAGGCTTGGAGTATCGCAATTGAGTGTCTTGGCTCCTGTTTTTATGTTTCTTTGGTATCTTATTTTGTATCTAATTTAATCATTTGTTAAGCTCACTTTGATGTCATTCCGGCATGAGTTTATTAATAAAATATTTAAGGCTGCTGCCCCATTTTTCTTCTTAATATATATATATATATATATATATATATATGAACACAAATTATCAAAGTTTTTAAGAAGAAACACAATTCCCTGAACGGAACTACAACACAAAAGATAATACCAGTTGACAAGCTTGAAAGAAAGGAATATCTGAAAACACACAAAATGGACTTTCATATCTTGCACAAGCTTATATACTCACTCAACATCATAACCAACCAAAAATAGATCAAAACTACATTTCACAGATAACTCCAAAACCAAACAAAGAGCAAACAAAGATCAAAGATCTTAAGAAGACCTTTAATTGATCACAGTGGCACAACACAAGCAGTTAGAAAAGAGAGAAGGACGGTGTCTGCGCTTCTCTTTACCTTTTGGTGAAGTTGTAGTAGCTTTTTTTGTAAGTGAGCCACCCAGAATCTTTATTGAATTTTCAGCAGGAGAATGGTTCTCACGTATGTTTTTTTCAACAACATTGTTTTCTTCCTCTTCCTTCAGAAATCCAAGAAATGGAGTCTTTGACTTCTCTGACTCGCTTCGTTCCAATGTAATCACTTTCCCACCTTGGCTTGGTAAGCTTTCTATTTCAGCCTTATCCTGAAACAACAATGGAGTACTATCTGATTCTTCAGTCCTTGCTTCACTTTTGAGGTCAAGGCTAAAGCTCGGGGATTTTTGTATCTGAGCATGAACAATATTCAAGTTATCAGGATCAGATTCAGTGCTCACTGTGCTGGACCTCCCCACAGTTTCTTGTGTTTCAGAACCGGAACTTACAGATACAGGTGAGGTTTCAACTTCAGTAGAAGTTTTAGATTCTTCTGATGCTGCTACTTCGGCTTGATGTGCTTCATTCTGTTGTGTAACTTGTTGGCCATGCATCTCAGCTTCCAAATTATTCATGGAGACTAATGCTTCAGCTATCCAGCTTGTAAAATCAATTGTTGGATTTTCAGTAGCAAGAAAATCACCAGAATTCTCTTTCTTCAATTCTGTGATCGAATCATTGATGCTTCGAACAGTCTCTTTTCCATTTACAGTATTTTCTTCTGGAGGCAAACAATCCTGTTCTGTTCTTTCTGTTCCTTCCATTACAATGGCAAGTTCTGTTCTATCCCCTCTTTCTTGAACAGTTCTGTTCGCTACTGATTCCACTTCCTTGTGGCTGAGATGTTGAATGGTTAGCTCTGGTGAAATGATTCCAAGTTCCGGAACCACCTCAAGTTTCCGTTCTGATTCCTGGTAGCACTGATCCTCAGTAGCCTCATGTTGATTATTGAGATGCCTAAGAACTAGGTTACCGCCCTCAACAAACTTTGGCTCCTCGGTTTGACAAACCTTGTTGCGTAAAGGATTGATCATACTTACCGTTTCACTCTTCTCATGTGTAGGCTCAACCATTTTAGCTTCACTTGATTTGTCACAGTCAGGTTCTGATTCCATCCTTAACGGTAGACAAGGTTGGATTTGATTGGTGCAATGCTTTTCGTCTCCATTTTCCAACACTTTTCCTGGTAGTCTAATTTCTTCTTCAAGGACTATGCATTTATCCTTAGGTTCAGGAACTTCAAGATGAGAGCTACTCAGTAGAAGGGCTTCTGGTTCTGCCTTTGGGTTATCAATTAAATTCACCTCAGTTGGATGATCCACACTGCACTTATTTTCTAAGCCAACATGATCATACGATGATGTTAGTGTTTTGTTGCTGAATCCAGTCTCAACTTTTTCTACATCCTTAGTTTCAGACTGATCTTCCGAGGACTTCAGTAGTTCTTCACTTACCTTTTGCTTCAGTGATAAGGCATCCCCTTTTGCTTGCAATGCTGGATCAGAACTAGAATCAGCACTGAGTTCCATGCTTTTGATTGTCTCAGTGTCTAAGACATGACCATACGCCTCGAAATCAGAAATAGAACTTGTTCTTAGACAGTCCTTACTCCCTAGTAACAATCCACTTCCAAACTCTACAGATTCATGATCAGCAGCAATTGTAACCAACTCCTGTTGATTTGACTCAAAACTCTTAGACTCTTTAGCTTCTAGATCCTGTGGTGCAGATATTGTACCATCTTCCTCATCATCTGTTAGAAGTTAATAGCATAAAAATATATCATGGTGGTTTCTTTTTGAAAATACACAATGACATTACTGATACTGAAGCAGAATAAAGTTGAAGGATGTAATGAAGCACCATTGAAAGATTATTACTTGTACTAAACATAATAATCAAGATTTTTTTTAACATTTACAGCATACCTTTCTTCAAAGAGTCCTGCTTATCAAGCTGGCAACGCATAGTTCCTGATTGTATTACATATTCCTTGTTATTTTGCTCTATTGGCTCTTTATGTCCTGAATCACTCGATAACATAACCGGTTGAACTTTACCGTCTTCTTCCCTTACTTCAGTTGATTCCATTGTATATTGTGGAATTTCACCAAGAGGAGAAACTTCACTATCTTCTTGCTCTATGGATAAGTAAAAATTAAGGTATAAGTAGTCCATGATTCTCAAATACAGACTAATTAATTCAGATACCAACCCATATTAGAGAAAGGTTAACCTTTTGTTCTTGATGTCTGGTTTTCAATGCAAGGATCCTCTATCATCTCTCGATCATCAGTAGCCGAGTATGCAACTTTTTCATGTAAACCTTTTTCTTCAACTTCAGCTACTATTTCGTTTTCTTCATTTGTATCATTTTTCGGAGTACTGTCGAGCAAAGATGTTTGGCAAGCTTCAGCTGTAACGTTTTCTTTAGGTTCTAGATAATCTGATCTGGATATTATCCCATCTTCCTCATCCTCTTCAAGATCTGTGGACAACTTAATACTTATGATAGAAGTAGTCCATGATCCATAAATATAGACTGATCAATGCAGATATCGACTAATTCCCGTTTTAGAGAAATGCTAACCTTTTGTACTTGATGTCAGGTTTTCGACGCAGAGATCCTCTATCATCTTTCTATCATCAGTAGCCGAGTATGCAAATTTTTCATAGAAATCATTTCCTTCATCTTCAGCTCCTATTTGACTCTCTTCATTTCTGTCAATTTCCCGAGTACTATCTAGCAATGATGCTTTGCAAGGTTCAACTGTCATGCTTTCTTTAGGTTCTAGACCATCTGAAGTGGATATTGTCCCATCTTCCTCATCTTCTGTGAAGTTAATTAATAGCATGTAAATGTGGTGGCTTCTTCTCTAGTTTCTTTTATTAGTAAGCACGAACAGAACGAACTTAATAATGCACCAAGAGTTTGTTCAAAGACTGCTGAGACATATATATATAGAAAAAAAATATTGTACAATGGAAACATGGAGCATAAGGTTAGCATAAACATACCTTTCTTGATAGAATCATGCTTCTCAAGCTGGTATTGCATTGTTCCATGTAGCTCACTTTCCTCCATATTTCTCTCTATCGGCATCTCTAGTCCTTGCTCATTCAGTGAAGTATCTGGTTGCAGTTTAATATCTCTTTCCTCTGCTTCAGCTGATTCCATTGTAACTTTTGGAGTTTCACCTAGAGGATGAACTTCAGCATTTTGGTGCTCTACGGACATGCCAAATATTAAGCTCAAAAGTCATCAGTGACAACAAATATATGTAATTTGACTAATTTCAATAACATAGTTATACACATGACCCAATCAATGAAAATATGCTAACCTGCTATACTTGATGTCTGGTTTTCGACGCAAGGATCTCCTATTCTCTTTGGATCATCAGAAGCTAAGTTGGCAATTTTTTCATGAAAATATTTCCCTTCAACTTCAGGTACAAACTGATGTTCTTCAATTGTATCATTTTCATGAGTATTATCTACCAAAGATGTCTTGCAATTTTCCACTGTTGTGTTCTCTTCGTCTACATCAGAATGCATTGGCAATGTAAATTGTTCATGATTCTTGTAAGCAAATAAATCAAAACACTAATCTAACTGGTTCAAAAACTTCAAATCACCATACCTTTCAAACCTGATGTGTTGTTGTTACCCATCTCATTTCCCATGTTCAAATTTCCAAACCCTGCAGAATAAATCCAAGATCAAAGAGAGTATTAAGAAACCTCAACTCTTTCTGATAGCAGTATATAAAAGAAAAGGGTACCAAAATCCAAGTCTAATACCATGGAGATGATGATGATGATGATGATGATGATGATGATGATGCAGTTATAAATCATTTAACACCAGCTTTCTTTATGCTTGCATGACAGGGTATAAGTGTGTAACAGTACTTGATTATAATGGTAGTGTTGGATACTCATTGGTTTTGCTTCAATCAGAAGACTCATTTGGGCCATCTCATCTGTCAGCCAAATCGATACATGAGTACCTAAAATTGAAAATCTGAGACTTAAAAAGTTCATGGGACATTGATAACGAAACAAAGCTCGTGGTCTGTTGTGAAAGATGAAGTGAATGTTGCCTTTTGGTGACCTGCCCTTATGATTATAATGTGCGCCAAATTATATACTGTTATTCCTGTTCCAAAGGCTAGGCAATATCTGGGTCAAGGTCACCCTAACCAAGCCTTTTCGAGCAAGAAGCCATTTCTATAATGTGCGCGGCGCAGACAACGTATGAGGCATTTAAATGGCATTGTATATGGAAAGTGTGTTGCAGAAATCCAGGATAGAATGGGGTACATCATGCGGCTTGGTGTTGTTCTTTCTAGAGACACACCTGTGTTACTAACTCTTACTATATGAGCATCAAGTTGATCCATCTAAAAGAAAACCTTGGGAACTTAAACATCAATAATCTAATGTGTGGAGGGCGAAGATTATTTGCTTGATTAAAGAACAGTTTGTTAGATAAATCTTACTCATAAAAAAGGGTACCTAGTGGAGGATCCCCTAGACTACTGTCCTATTGCATTTTTGGTACCTTGACTTTCAAAACTACCCGGCCGTGATACACTGATACCTGCATTAAAACAATGCGTCTCCGTTTGGTACTTCTGCCCATTGACTCCGTTCGACAGTTTACTTTCCATAAGTTGCATGTATTTATAGGGGTAAACCAGATCACAAAACACTTCCCTCGTAAGAACACAAATTTTACAACTAATCCACAAATATCATCCTCCAAATCTCAACATTCATGTGGCTTAATAAAGGGCTGCATGTAGATTGCTTTCCCTCCTAAGTTCATGTAGTCATAATGATTCGATACTTCAAAGGGAATATGGATGAAATTAAAAGCAAAATGTTCAGTGGCAGCAAGACAAAAGTTCATGACATAATTTGTAGCAGCTGCAATGACAATTGTTGTAGTAGCAATTCCAGAAGGTCTGCCATTGGCTGTGACTCTCACTTGCTTATTCCTTTGACCAAAACAAAGGCCCGGTCCAATAACTCCACCTTATAACTATTCTAAAATTCAACATCCCAAAATAATATCCTAATAAAAATTACCTTTTACTAGACAAAATTTACCATTTTTTACCATTGTCAAAATTTATTCCTTAGAATAATCCTACCAAATAATTGTCCCCTACAACCTCTTTGGGGATCAATTATATTATACACTTACTGATAAACACGGTAAAATTCTTATTACCACTATGCTAGTAATTAAGGTAAAATTTATGGGTCGGAGCATGACATCATATGTGAAAGCATATTATGTGGTCAACAAGAGATCACGCAAAGTGAAGGAAATATTATATGTTGCAATATATGACTTTTTTATTCTTTCATGGTTATTCTGTGGTGTCTAAATAGAAACAAGTCTGAGATGCACTCATTGTTGACTGAATATCCAATATGGAAATCCTGGGGACTGAATCTGATTTCCCAGACTCAAGAATGGATGAGGATCTTGCCATCCCAACACCACAGATCTGGAACAATGTCAAGCTCAGAAAGATCACACTTCTTTTGACATATTTTGGTAAGGTGGTTGAGCCTAGACAAACCAAGGGTAAGTCAATTCTATTGGTAAGCAATGTTGGCATTCTCAAGTGTTTACTTGCTACATATTGGTATGATACTCACACCATACGTTTTTATGGTGTTGTATTTATCATAGCTAGAGTCCATATTTGTTATGAAAGCCTTGCTTGTTGTTGATTATATCAATGTCTTGCAAGATGATTTGGACTGATTTGAAAGATGCATTGTTTGACACTTAGTTCCTAGATCCAAAGCCCCGGGATTTCAATGTCTCAACCATCCTGAGAATGTGCATAGGTTAGCAAGTTCTTTTATGGCCTTAAGCCAGCTTCTAGAGCTTGTCATGAGATATTCTCCACACCCTTGTAAGATGGTATGTGAGAGGTTCAGTTGACAAAACCATGTTTGTCAAAGACACCTCAAAGTACATTATAATTGCGCAAGTATATGTTGATGATATATGTTCAGTTTCATTTTATGATATCTTGTTAGATGTGTTTACCACCTTTCCTTGAAAATTTTGAGATGAGTCTCTACGGTGAACAGTGTTACTCTCTGTGTTTACAAGTTGTGCATAAAAATGATGAATTGTTTATCTGTCAATCCAATTATGTCATCTAGAAGTTTGGGATGGAAGCATCCACTGCCATTCTGATTCTAATATGCATGAGCTGTAAGAACTATTTGTGTTGATAACGTGATGTAAAACATAAAATATAAGAGATCAAACCCCCTTATCCAAGTGCAACATTTAACACTGATGAAGTATTCCTTGTCACAAGTGGATAGGGAACTTTCTCCAACCCCTTTATCCACGCAACATTTCATCCATTCTACACATAAATCAAGAGATCAACATCCTAAACCTTACAAACAGAAAACGAGAAATCTTAATAAGATCACAACTACAAATGCCAAGACTTTGTATTATTTTTTATTATTAATAAATTCCAGTTTGGTATCTCTATCTCAAGTATGTGTGAATGCATAAATAATGCAAAATTATAAAGACTTGGGTTCCATTAGATGCCGCCACGTCAGCTTGCCTAAATCAAATGGCTATCAAACTGACAGCAACCCTTGATAAAGAAAATGACAAAAATCTAACGATGATAGTTCCTAAACAAACGTTAAAGGGTCTCTTTCAGATTTTCCCCCAGTAATTTTAACACCTCTCCTCGTTCCCTCTCCACTTTCCCCCCAATAATTTTTAAACTTCCTAATCAGACTTCCAAACTTCCTAGTTCCCTCTTGACCGAGTTTGGTGTATATGAAGCAAATCAAGCAATTCTACAAGAATCTATTTTATCTAAACTCGGTCAATATGGATTGAATTGCAAAACATATGCATTGAACTCAATCATAAGGCTTCCATTTACTGAGTCAATAACACCAAGAAAATTAGTGCAAAGTTTGCACTCTAATACCGTAATTAGTCAAATAACCGTACTTCAATTCATTGAAAATTTCATAAACATCTGGGAAGCTTTAGTTACATAGACATCAAATATGCATGCTCCACTATGAGTTTAAAAATCATAAGAGACTAATCATTCATCACCACAATATGATTCATTCCCATCATCTAGAGGATTGTGAGAGTTTATTAAGGCTTGGTAACTAAAACTTTGAGGTTGTTGATATGGCATCCAAAACATAGGAATCGATGGAACACAATTACCAGAATATGGACATGAAAAAAGAAGACAAATATGAGTAAGCTATATTTGAATTATATGGTTCAAACGGTAAAGAAACCAAGCCAAGAATATGGTTGAATTGTATCAATAACTAAGCTATTGCCAAATGAATAGTAATAAAACAAAATCAAGGAAAGTCTTTACTGAGATAACATACCTTGGTTGAATCAGAATCAGATGGCTTATCTTCCTCAAGAGACCTCCTTTTCCGATACTTGGCCATGCTTTTTTTCAAAATCACCTATGACTCTTCTTTTTCTTCCTCACGCACTATCCCTTTTTCTGAATCCCTTGACATGGATTACTTTTGCCTTGTTTGAGTGACATGCCACATTGTTCATTATATGTCATGTGCAAAGCATGTGATATGTGTTAGGCATCACATTTACACAAGCTTTAGCCATTGCAGCATCCTGATCAGTAAAGATAGACTTTGGAGCCTTGTTGGGCATTGCCTCCAAAAATGTCTTAAATAACCATGTATAGGAATCAGAAGTTTCATCATACGTCAATGTTGCCCTAAAGATTACAGTCACACAATGATGATTAAATCCCACAAATACTCCAAATGGACGATTGGCTTCATTGGTTTTATATGTAGTGTCAAAACTCACAACATCACCAATTAAACCATAATCAACTATATCATCCTAGCACCGGCCCAAAATATATTGGTTATTTGTTCATCACTATCCAATTGCACATCATAGAAAAATGAGGGATTTTCTAATGCGTGATTTTGGAAGTATTTCAATAACATCATGCTTCTTCGTATGCCAATTTCTTTTGCCTCTGAGATTAAAGATAATTTTTATGATCTTGTTTAGTGAATCCAAGAGACTCTTCCACCAACTTCTCTGCTCATTAACTCAAATGCAAGCTTCAGGGGGGGGTCCAGAATATTTTACCAATACCATCTTAGCTCCTTATGGAGGACTAACATTTCGTTGGGATGACAGAATGTAAGCACACTCTTGCATTACAATATCATGGTTGTGAGCTTCTTCAAATTCATACGCAATGTACTTACCACTTGATTTATCAAGCTTTATATTCATTCTAGCATCACAACTTATTCTTGTCTCCGCTCGAGTATTCTTGGTCAAATGGTCTCGTTTATCTGCTTCCCTTAACCTTCCTTAGAACACACAAATATCCTTGAGATGAGTTTACCAGATTTTTTATTTTTGTAATATGTGTGTTTTCTAATACTGAACCCAGCACTTCGCCCATACATGTTGTAAAACTCATAAGCTGATTGTTTAGAGTCAAATTTCATACCATACATTGTCTTGCACTACAAGAAGAAAGACTTTAGCCGACAAAAAAAAAACCAGGTTTTCGTCGGCCAAAGTAGACTTTAGCCGACGAAATTTTCCTTCGTCGGCTAAATTATATTTTCGTCGGCTAAAGATGACAGGAAGTTAGTATGGTTTACTAATATCGTCTGTTTTTTTTAATGTATTTTTTTCCATTAGCCGACGAAATACACTATAATTCGTCGGCTAAGATGGTTTTTGCTGACGAATAACCTAATATTTCGTCGGCTATAGTTATTTTTTAATTTTTTAATTACATACTATAGCCCTTATTCTTTTCGGATCAAGTTGAATTTTTTCCCATACATGTATTTTATCATGATGGTCAGATCTGACAGTTTGATTTCTATTTCTCAAGTTTGATCATCACAATCACAACATGCCAAATGTATAAAAATACTTTTAGCCGATGAAATTCAAAGGTTTAGCCGACGAATTTCAAAGGTTTAGCCGACGAATTTATAAAGTTTAGCCGACAAGTTTTGAAGGTTTAGCCGACGAATTGGTGTATAGCCGACGAAATTGGTATCTTTAGCCGACGAAATTTTCAAAGGACTTTAGCCGACGAAAATATATGAAAATTCGTCGGCTAAAGTCGAAAAATTTTCAAAATTTTCAACCAAAATTTTTTGGCGGTCAACCAAAATTTTCAAAAGACTTTAGCCGACGAAAATAAAGAATTTCGTCGGCTAAAGTTCTTTATATAGGCGAAGATGGATGGTAAGAAGTCTATTATCTGCCAGATTTTCTTCTCGGCCTAGCTCCGCCGTCAAGCCACCAGAGACCGCCACACTTGTCCCAAAAGCTTCGCCGCCGTCTCTACTTCATTGCTGGATAGGTGGTGCATCGAGTGGCGTCGCCGTGAGGGATAAATCGAGCTCCAAAACTCCGCCGGTTCGGATTCGGTGTCGATCGAATTTCTCCTTCCTTAGGTCACCATTTGGTGAGTTCTATGTATGGATAAGTTGAGTTTGATTAGTACTACATTCCCCTATAATTTGGTAGCTCGATTCGGTGTGTTTGAAGAGAATCGAAGATTTGAAGTTTTTAGGGTTTAAAATTGGGGATTTTTATATTTTCAGTCGATTGACCTGTTTAGGCTTAGAATTGAGCTTCGCCTTCTTCTAGAAAGTTGTTCGAAATGTTGAGAGGAAAATTCTGTCAAATTTTGGTCGTGATTGGAGGTGGCCGAAAGTTTCTGCAGTTTTTCTTTCAAAACCCAGCAACTTTAGCCGACGATATTTAAACACTATATTCGTCGGCTATAGTTATTTTTTAATTTTTTTTATAAGGTTTAGCCGACGAAATATTTTATATTTCGTCTGCTATAGTTATTTTTTTAAATTTTTTTACAAGGTTTAGCCGACGAAATATACTAAATTTCGTCGGCTATAGTTATTTTTTAATTATTTATTACTCACTTTAGCCAACGAATATCTTAATTGGTTCGTCGGCTAAAGTCTGGGAAAAAAACCGACGACATGTTTTTCGTCGGCTAACTGTGGGACTAAAGTCATCACCGACGACCCTTTCCCGACGACACTATAGCCGACGAAGGTTCGTCGGCTATAATCTTAGCTAACGAATTAAGATAACAGGCCGACGAAAATTTTTCGTCGGCTAAAGTGCTTATCCTGGTAGTGTTGTAATCCGGACAAGTTGAATCATCTTTATCCATGGACTCCATTCAATCATTTATTTACAATCTATAAGATATAAAACACAATTCCAAAAACAAATACACATATGTATATCAATATTCGAATCAAATTCAAAAGCAAAAGTGGTACATGATATGAAGTTTGGCTTATATGCTATTAGTTTTGAAACAAGACAAAAAATGAAAATTCTTTAATAGGATGTTAGCAAGACATATACCTATAATACTTTAATAGAATGAATACCCAGGGAAAAAACCATGAATTTGATGAACCAAAACCAAAAATTGAAAACCTAAATTGGCTATGATCATCATAAAGAGAATTAACATAAATAAAAGTAAAAGTATGAAAGGAATAAAACTAGACATAGACGTAGTTACCTCAATGATAAAACTTCTGTGTACCAACACCCAAAGATGAATGAAATATGCCTTGAGACCATAGAGCAAACAAGAAGGAGGGACGTTTTGATTGTGATTTATGGGGAAGAGAAAGTCGAGTGAAGGGAGGGAACTAGGAAGACGTGAAAATTATTGGGGAGAAAGTGGAGAGGAAACGGGGAGATGTGTTAAAATTATTGGAAAATCTGAAAGAGACCCTTTAACCTCTGTTTAGGAACTGTCATCGTTAGATTTTTACCCTTTTCCTTGTCAAGGGTTGTTGTCAGTTTGATAGCCATTAGATTAATTAAGACAAGCTGACGTGGCGGCATCTGATGGGAACCCAAGCAAATCCAAGCAATTTTTTTCCAAACAGACAAGCTAAGTCCGAATGATAAAGGGATAGACCCAGGGAGCCTATTATAGAGAACCACCGATCTATAGCAACCTGCCTTAAAGATATCTCTATCTCGAGGTGGTTGAGGCCTTCGTTGCGGTGGTCTCCCAGTGCGCTCGCTCTGCAGTTGCTAAAAGAATGCTCTATGTTGTTTTATAGGAATTTCCAAAATTAGTTGATATTATTTAGCAGGAGTTACACATAAAATATATTATGTATATTTTGATCAGTCATAAACTATTCATCACTCAATAGCCGATGATATATGATCTATATATGAGGTGTGGTTACCTAAGATATTTTTAAATGTTAGAATCATACACTTTTCTAAAGAGTAAAAACTTATATAAATTAAAACATTTAGGGCATTCAATATCATTTACAATATCAAAGAGCAAAGGTTTATAGCACAGCCACAAAATTAATCAAAATTAATCATTTACGAAAGATATGATTATAATTATGAACTCAAAACTAACTGTAATCTCTCTCTAATATTTTGAACTAGCTTGGTCAATCTCCAAAAAAGATCAATTAATTCGATTATTCAATGCTTATTAAAATTGTATGATTATGGGTAATAAATACTTTTTGTGCATTCATATGGTCATTTTTCAACCTTTTATAAAACATGGTTAGAAATCAATTTGATGGTTAAAATTTGGTACTTTCAAAAATATCTCTCAAAATTAAGACATATTTTCGCACATCAAAAACTTTGACACAGTCGATGCGATCGCCACGTAGATCGTGACCAAAGATATGGACATATTCATTTGACCTATATTAGAGTTGCTCTTATATATATATATTATACGTTATCCTAAAATTTTCCTATAAATGAACAACAAGTACTTGTATTAATTATCGCTCGTTTATTCAAAGTACATGTATTGATAGGGTAATATATACAAAAAATCTGAGAAATTGTACCATATAGGCATAGACCATATGATCAAGGACTCGGAATTTATATGAATCTAAATTGGGTGTCTTCCAAGAAATCCCAGAAATAATGGAACTCGATCAAATCAGAATTCGTCAACGAACAAGAGGAAAAGTGTATTCGGCCAGTTGATCTTCTTGGTGTCACACATGGCATGGTGTAGTAGTTCATAATCCTACCTTAATTATTTTGCCAGACAAAAGTAAGTGTGGGTACGTACGTAGGAGGTAGCTAGCTAGTATGAAATTCTCAATAATGGTTTAATCTTCGGCCGTCATGTAGAGCGGCGCCGCCGCGTGTGCACATGCTCAGACCATAACATCTTGTTCACCGACGACGACTGTATATGGAGACAGAAATATAGTTGTTCACCATCTCCAATATAATTCGATTCATATAGTTCATACAGGTAATACAGGAATATTATTAGATCACGACCAGGAAATTACTAGGAAAATAAGAATGCTTTCCTTTGCAATGAAGCATCGGTTTTCTTCGAAAGAACAAAGCAAATCATAAAAAAGAAAAAGCCAACAGCGTAAACGAGTGAATGACGTGGAGGATCCAATGCCTGCAGGGTACGTCACTAAAACTATTTCTTTTGTAAGTAATGTAGGATTATAAATACCAACGTTTAGGAGATCAAGGAGACAACATCTTATCCAATATTCTACATTCTAGTATTGCATTCTAGATACTTTCCAATAATCCCCAGGATCGTTTTCTCAAATTTTACGTAGGTGAGTACTGTTTTCTCTTCCAACAATCCAGTGTGTAAATTTGCTATTTGAACAAAGCATGTCTAAAGCTACCACCCTGCATGCAAAATTTGGAAGCATCGAGTTACTGCTTGATGTTCCCAGCACTAGTCTTGGCATAAGCAAAAGAAAATGGCATTCTGCTTTCCTCACCATATACTGCTCTAGAGCCTTCCTCTCTTTACTACCTTCTTCTCAACCCAAAGCCACCAAAGCGACATTCATATCACGCACAGTTCCATACCACATTGTTAGCATTGGTTCAGTTTCATCACCAGCCATTAGTGGCTTGAACTTCAAAGCTGATCAAAAAAGCCTCACTGATCTTGTGAAGGAGAAAAATCTCAACCACCTCCTGGAGCTTGGAGGGGTTGAAGAAGTGGCATCAGCGCTCAAAACCGACGCACAACATGGAATCAATGGTAATGATGCTGAAGGCATTGCGCGAAGACACGAGGCTTTTGGTTCCAACACATACAAGAAACCACCAACACAAGGGTTCCTCTATTTTGTGTGGCAAGCCTTCAAAGACCTCACAATTCTTATTCTTTTAGGCTGTGCAGCACTATCTCTTGGTTTCGGCATCAAAGAGCATGGATTAAAAGAAGGTTGGATTGATGGTGGAAGCATATGTCTTGCGGTCATTCTGGTCATTTCTGTTTCAGCCATTAGCGACTACAGACAAAGCAGACAGTTTGACAAATTGTCGAAAGTCAGTAACAATCTCCAAATTGAAGCCGTGAGAAATGGAAGGCGCCAACTGATTTCAATATTTGAAATCGTGGTGGGTGATATCATCTGCTTGAAAATTGGTGATCAAGTTCCAGCTGATGGTTTACTTCTAGAAGGCCACTCTTTATCATTAGACGAATCAAGCAGGACAGGGGAGAGTGACCATGTTGAGGTTAGTGTCCATGAGAATCCTTTCTTGTTCTCTGGGACTAAAATTGCTGACGGTTATGGCCGGATGCTAGTCACATCAGTCGGCATGAACACGAATTGGGGTGCAATGATGAGCCAAATCAGCCAAGACACGAGTGAAAAGACACCTCTGCAAGCACGTCTAGACAAGCTAACTTCATCAATAGGTAAAGTTGGCTTGGCAGTTGCTTTCTTTGTTCTTGTAGTCATGTTGGTCCGATACTTCACAGGGAATACCAAGGATGAGAATGGAAACAAAGAGTACAATGGCAGCAAGACAAAATCTGATGACATAATAAACGCTGTCATAGGGATTGTAGCAGCTGCCGTTACAATTGTTGTGGTGGCAATTCCTGAAGGTCTACCCTTAGCTGTGACTCTCACTCTTGCTTATTCCATGAAGAGAATGATGGTAGATAACGCAATGGTCCGGAAGCTCTCAGCTTGTGAGACCATGGGATCTGCAACAACAATCTGTACTGACAAAACAGGTACTCTGACCATGAACCAGATGAAGGTTACTAAGTTTTGGTTGGGGAAAGAATCTATGGAAGAAGAAGCTTATACATCTATTTCTCCTGATGTCGTCGACTTGATCCAAGAAGCGGTTGCTCTCAATACAACTGGTAGTGTGTACAGGCCTAGCTTGGAATCCGAAGCGGAGATCTCTGGCAGTCCAACTGAAAAGGCTATTCTTTCATGGGCAGTACATGAGTCGAAGATGGATATGGAGAAAGTGGTGAAGAGTTGTAGCATTCTTCACGTAGAAGCCTTTAATTCGAAGAAGAAACAAAGTGGAGTTCTAGTGGAAAGAAACACAGATAGCTCAATCCATGTACACTGGAAAGGAGCAGCCGAGATGATACTAGCCATGTGCAAAAGTTACTACAATGCCTCTGGACTTGTTAAGGATATGGAGGAGGATGAAAAAAGGAAGTTTGAGCAGATTATTCAAGGTATGGCAGCTAGCAGCCTCAGATGCATAGCGTTTGCTCATAAACAAGTTCCTGCAGAAGAGCATCTAAATAAAGACCAGAAATTTGTGCTTATGGAAGGTGGACTGACCCTATTAGGAGTTGTTGGTCTTAAGGACCCATGTCGTCCAGGTGTAAAGAAAGCAGTTGAAGAATGTCAATATGCAGGGGTTAATGTCAAAATGATTACCGGCGACAATGTTTTCACCGCGAAGGCGATAGCCACTGAATGTGGGATACTCAGGCCTGCTCAGGACATGCTCGGAGCAGTGATTGAAGGTGTGGAATTCCGCAACTACACACCAGAAGAGAGACTGGAGAAAGTTGACAAAATTTGTGTGATGGCAAGGTCTTCCCCTTTTGATAAGCTTCTAATGGTGCAATGCTTGAAACAGAAAGGTCATGTTGTTGCAGTGACCGGTGATGGTACCAATGATGCACCAGCATTAAAAGAAGCTGATATAGGACTTTCTATGGGGATTCAAGGAACAGAAGTTGCTAAAGAGAGCTCAGATATTGTGATCATGGATGATAACTTTGCTTCAGTGGCTACAGTTTTGATGTGGGGGAGATGTGTGTACAATAATATCCAGAAGTTCATTCAATTCCAGCTCACCGTCAATGTTGCAGCTCTTGTGATCAACTTTGTAGCAGCAGTTTCAGCAGGTCAAGTCCCACTAACAGCAGTTCAGTTATTGTGGGTAAACTTGATCATGGACACACTTGGAGCTCTTGCTCTTGCAACAGAAAAACCCACAAAAGAACTTATGGAGAAGCCACCTGTGGGAAGGACAGCTCCTCTCATCACAAACATCATGTGGAGGAACCTCTTGCCTCAAGCACTGTACCAGATAACTGTCCTCTTGATTTTACAATTCAAGGGAAAAGCCATCTTCGGTGTGAGTGATAAGGTAAAGGACACATTGATCTTCAACACTTTTGTGCTTTGCCAGATATTCAATGAGTTTAACGCAAGAAAGCTAGAGAAGAAGAATGTCTTCAAGGGAATACACACCAACAAGTTGTTTATGGGCATCATTGCAGTGACAATTGTTCTTCAGGTTTTGATGGTAGAGGTTCTGAAGAAATTTGCAGATACAGAGAGGTTGAATTGGGGACAATGGGGTTTATGTATTGGGATTGCAATCATCTCTTGGCCAATTGGTTGGCTTGTCAAGTGTATGCCGGTTCCAGAAAGACCCATATTCAGCTATCTGAAGATGAAGAAAAACACCCCATATGAACATTAGCAGGGGAAGAACATGCATGGTTGGTTGGTTAGTTGTGTGGTTCAAAACAGTATATATATTCACTAATAATCGGTAGTTACTGCTTACTAGGTTTTTTGTAAGTATGTTATTACTATTTTAATTTTTAAAACAGTATGATTTTATATTATGTTCACCATTTTGTTTCCAATGCAACATACAGTACGTGTATCTTCACCAAAACCTACTGTATATAGTTTCTGATGATTGTGACTGACTATAAGAATCTTTCATGTGCTGAACATTTATCATGTTGATAGTAAAAGATGGACAAAAATGAAATCACCTGCTGAAATGGCTGCACCAAAGTTGAATGCCTCAGCAGCAACATACATTTGGGCAGGAATATTTGGATGAACACAAGGCTGTCACTGCAACTATGTAGAAGACCCTTCTGGTTCAAGCATTGCAGCAATAGAAGCTTGTCAAATGTAGAGGACATGTCCGTGACGCGTTTCGCTCATTTCGCCCACCTTCTCTATTGTCTCTGATGGTGTTTCCAATATTGCAGACCTTATTTTCTCTCCTGCACCTAGTACCTGACATCCCCGGAGCATCCCACATTCGGCGCCTAATGGGTTTTGAGTTTAAACAGTGTTGCCTGAAAGGATGATAATCACAAGATTCTTGGAAGGCATTTCATCGAACACTGGGTGGGCACCACTATGGATTGGTAGTTTTAACTTTCGAGAGAAAATGCCCACTTTATCCCGCCTCCCAACTCCTTGAACTGGTGCAGATGGTACTTTTGTGATTCGATTCACAGCTCTCAAAGTTTCTCTTTTTCCTTTCCTCACTTGTTTGGGATTCGTCCTAACTACATATATATTGTCCTTATATATGGATCAGACTTGGTAAAGCTTTAATCTTTCAGGTTTTCAGCAACATAAATGTACACGTGTGGAAAAACCCCAAGACCCCAAAGTTCCGATTAACGTTGTCAACTCTAACAGTGGCCTTATAATTGGGTCTTGGTCCTATTTTAGGACTTTTCATCTCCAACAATCCATTTTAGGGGGTTTTGGTTTTGGTTTTATAGGACTTAGTCCTAAATTGAGTCTCATATTTGATGAAATTTCAAGACCAAGACTCAAACAGTGGTCTGGGTCCGCAACAATTAAACTGGGTCAGCCAACCCCATGCACTGACGCGCTAAGAAGTGAAAAAGAAAAGATGTGCACGCATGTGGAGAGGACGTGCACGGACGCGCCTAAAAGCAACTGAGAGAGAAAAAAGTGTCCGGTGAACCCCGCCTGACGCAACCTTGTCTAATTTATATTAACTCATTCCAACAGACATAGGCTAAATCTGAGGGCTGATGTTTTATGGCCAAAAAATTCAACGGCCTCTATTAAATATGGCATGAATAATTTAATTTTTACATCAAAAAATATATAAAAAAATACAAGAAATATCAGCAATTAAACATACCCATTGGAACAGTAAATTGAAGAATTTCATAAATATCCAATAACCCAATATTTCCTACTTCCTCTCACCAAAATCATCTTTTTCCTTTGTATGCGTCATTGGTTAGCAAATTGAACTTGTTAACTAAATGTAAGAGTGGCAATGAATCCAATGATCATGTGATTCTGATTTCTGAGTTTGGTGTCCTCTTTGTATATAGATCGCCTAGACATATAAATTTTGAACGTCAAGAATAGGAGCGTTAAGAAGAAAATTTAAAATATATGTATATGTACGCATTTTTTGCTCCTCTCATTATGCAAGGAAATCCAGGTCCTATTAGGAGTATGAAAGTGGTTGGCTATATATGTATTTTGTGGTCTCTCATCATCAGTCATCACCTATGTTGATGTTGTTTTTAGTACAAACGGGTCAATGAGAGTTTCGTTGAAATCATACGTGTAAAGTGACAGGATTATTCTCTCCTTGATGGTGAGCTAGCTTCTTCTACATCGTAATGGGCTTCCTCTCCTTAATGGTGAGCTAGCTTCCTCTCCTTGATGGTGAGCTAGCTTCCTCCATTTCGTCTTGGCGTTGGACATCCACCACTTGACTTGGGCCTTCTCTTCCTCAAGTTGGTGGAGCACTATTGAATGACTTGTTGACATGTGAGCTAGGAGGTTATTGGAGGACCAGCCTAAGGCCTGTCAAACATTCTCCGACGCCCAAGTCAGTAAAGTGTTTGAACAATAAATAGGGATTAGAGATGAATAAATAGAGCTCAAGTATAACATGACTTCGTGAAAGAAGATGAATGAATGTGCCAAGCAACTATGCTTCTTGGTATGGGAGGAGATCCTCCTCAATATCCACATTCAGACACACACACACACACACATATATAGAGAGAGAGAGATAGTGTTGTTGTAAATGAGGAAGAAGAGAGAGTTGTGTCCCCCCTCTTCAGCCTTGGGAAGGCTTTATATTTATAGGGAAGAGAGGTTGGGGATGTGGAAAGAAAGAGCATGGGCTCAACATGGCATGGCTCTTCCCCAAAATCAAGGTGTCAGCGTTGCTTTCTGAAATTCCAAGATGAGTTTGGCAAAGTTGGTAACACGTGTCGACACTATGTGGTCTCTTCTTATCAAGTCAGTCTCAAGCCATGCCTTCGTGACAAGTGAGGAAGGTGGATGAAGGATGTTTTGGCCACGATCCTCAGCAGGGGGTTGAAAGGTACTTTAGCGTACCAAAAGTAAAAGGGTGCAAGGCATGCCACCGCACAGATGCGGAATGAGGGTGCGCTGATGCTGGACTTCTAATCAAGTGGAGGGCTCTCTTCTTCAATTAAACATTGAATTAGCTCGCGCCTTTTTGGGCTCCTTCTCTTAGGCGAACTCCTCTCTTCGCATGTATATAGACTCCGCCATGCACACACTAGACCTCATGTATCCATGTTGCACATATGATCACTCCTTATTAAACAACAATTAAGGATAAGTATTGCTTCTGTCCCGCTCTACACCACATATAAATGCAACATATCCTTATCCCTTTCACATGCAACTACTTTCTCGCACGCATGCATTTGTCTTCTATGCGAAGTTCACGTCTAAGACTCCATGTCTTATGCAAAGTCCTCCACCTCAATTGCAAGAGGATCTCCTCGCATACAAACTTTGTCCAGTTCGCTTGGAAACTTCACTCCTTGTGTGAGAAGGCTTCTACGCGAAGTCATCTCGCCTCGTTTCCATACTAGGACTCTCTCTTCTATGTGAAATCCACTTCTTGATTTCATGCAAAGTCTTTTTTGCATGTGAACTCAGTTATCCAGCTCACATGATTTTGTTGGCAGGCCATCACTTGCAATCCAATATTTCGAGCTCGTTGGTGTGACATGGGCCATGAATTTAACTAATATTCACTTAGACATTTATTGTCCAGTAAAATATTAGTTTGGGTGTAAACAAAGGGTAAACCATCGGATGACATGTCTCTATGCAACTCTTGGACGTCCAAGAGAGAGTTTGAAGGTTGAGGCTCTAGACCCATTTAGACTATACTTCTCCAATTATTAGGTCACAATATGCTCTAATCTTAGCATGCTAGCTAGAAGGTGAGGTAAACACTTGGTGGCATGCCAAGACAGACTTTGAATGCTAGGTTAGGCATCTCACTATTATTTACGTGTGAAGATCATTTTTAATTCTCGAATAATGGTTTGGGTGCGTTATAGTCATACGTGGCTCTTTGACAATTCAAAGTTTCCTACGTGGAATGGGTTGAAAAATCATACATGGCTCTTTGACAATTCAAAGTTTCCTATGACATCAACAACCTATATCTCACTTCTGTATATTGGTACATTACATTCCACCAGTAAACCACTAAAGCGAGCTTGCCCCAAGTTGTACGTATCATATATAAGTATGTCAGATTACCACAGCCAGTATTTCACCGAAGTTAAGTGGGAAACATGGCCACCCTCCATGAAAACTGCATGTTCGGAGTGAATTTGAAACAATAAGCTTCGCCTTGCTTCCCATCCGGTTCAGTATCTACATGCCACACCATGATCCCAAAGTCTTGGAATCTGAAACAAGTAGAGTCCTTACGTTCCGTCGCGACGAGTTGCCATTAATGTTATATTGTCTTGGTGCCACTGCTCCAAAGAAAATAGGCGACCTTGTTGATGTTAGGAATCCATGGATTATTAAACTAAGACAGAAAATGAAAGAAATTAAAGCAGTAAAGGAAACGGAGAAAAGCTATCGAACTACGTCGTGTATTCTCATTGATCGTAATATAGGTCATATATAAGGTTGGGAATAACAACAAATAACAAATCTACCCTTCTATGGTTAATAGTTGAACAGTTGTTGAAAGAAGATTTGTTTTCTCAAGCCTTGTTAGAGATGAAAAAGTACCATTCGACGTATGGGAAGCTTAAGTTTACGAAGAAAAGGATCATGAAGATTCTTGAAAGCCTTATGCCTCTTGCACAAGAGAAGCATCGAGACATTGTTTCCAAAATATTCAATGTGCTTGCTACTATGCCTGAAGACGCTTTTCCTATCCATGCATGTGAACATATATATCATGACTTATAATCCTAACCCTACGCCTGCAACCGTGTCAGCCATGGTGAACGAATTGGAGAAAGTGAGACTTGATATATCATGTGGTGTTTGCATGGACGAATTTGAGAAAGGTGTCACAGTTATTCGCTTGCCCTGCTTACACATTTTTCATGGAACTTGCATTTTCCGGTGGATGGAGAAGAATCACGATAATTCTTATGAACCCGACGTCACATTTTCTTCAGACACCGTATACCGGCATTCTTATTATGCTGCAATTGAGTCAAAAACATGCACGCCTGCACCAACATCCATGCTACAGATCCGATTCAGTCTCTACAAGTCAAACCAAGTTGGTTCATTGCTGAGGGATGGTGAAGTTCTACGCACATCTATGCCTGATGCTGAACAAATCCACCTCAAAACTGAGCCAATATTACTAGAAATTCCTAGTGGTTTCGAGCTGCAGCCAGCTATGATCACCCAAGTTCTTAGAAGCATGAGTGTTCCACCGCATGAGCAGGCACCCATTGTTGCCAAAATATTGGAGACGGTTGCTAGTATCAACGCTGTCGCTGCTGCTGCTGGTGCTTTTATTAATGCGGACATCCACGATGAGACTGGAATTGTTTGATTGTAAGGCCTTTCATCGATGGTTTGTCAGGGCGGCTCGTATTGGATTTGATGGGAATATTACAAATGAAATTTTTGATGATAGGGATGCAAGGGAAGTAGACGAGGAGGAATTATTTCAAAATTCAGCAGCTTAGGCCTGCAACTAAATCAGCCATTGAGGGGGTTGGAGAGAGTGAGATTTGACACGTCCTGTGGTATTTGTAAGGACGACTTTGAGGATGGTTTAATAGCTACTCGCTTTCCATGCTTACACATTTTTCACGGCGACTGTATTCTCTGTTGGCTAATTAAACCAAATTTGTTTTGTTTTCCCTAGAATAATGCTGCTGTCAGTTACAGTCTTTTAGTTCCCAGTATTTTCAGTTTCATCAGTTATGAGTCCATCCATCTTCATTAGCATGAAGTGGGTGTTTAATGTTTTCTGATAAGTTAAGAAGTCTTAGAGTCGGGTCTTGTTCCTATATAAGCTTATGTAATCTTGCTGTTTGAGATAAGAGAGAGTAGAAGCTTTCAATAAGAACTTATTTCCAAAACACTTGCTCTGTTCTCTTCATTCTACATTGTGGTATCAGAGCCACAGTAGCTCTGGGCAGTTCCTATGGCGAATGAAAACAGCTCCAGCTCCAACTCCAATATGCTATCACTCATTCCTCGTTTCAATGGTGAGAAGTATGATTACTGGAGCAAGAATGTCAAGGTATTGTTGAAGTCCCTGGAGATCTGGAACATTTTCGAAGAAGGTTATATCGAACCGGAGAATGAAGGCGCATTATCACAACAACAACGGAATGCTTTGAGGGAGAATCGAAAGAAGGATAGCAAGGCACTCTTCTATATTTACCAGACAATTCAAGAGTCTGTGTATGAAAGAATTGCTCAAGCTGAGACCTCCAAGGAAGCCTGGGACATCATTCATGCAGCCTACAAAGGAAAAGAAAAGGTGAAAATGGTTCGTCTTCAAACTCTAAGATCAGAGTTTGAAAAGCTGGAGATGAAGGAGACAGAAAGCATCAGGGAGTATTTCACAAGAGTGAATTCTGTGGTCAACAAAATGGCATCAAATGGAGAGATTTTAGAAGATGCAAGGGTGGTTGAGAAAGTTCTTCGGAGCTTGACACCGAAGTTTGATTATGTTGAAGCTGCTATTGAAGAGTCAACAGATTTGTCTACTCTCAGTTTGGATGATCTGCAAGGAAGATTGGAAGCTCATGAATTCAAGATTAATAAGAGGAACTCTGCCTCTTCTCAACCTGATCAAGCACTCAAGTCCCAAGTCATGTCCACGGGAGGCAATTGGAATCAAGGTCACAGATTTCAACGTTGGAATGGCGGAGTTGGTCGAGCAAGAGGACGAGGACGTGGTTTTAATTCTCATGGAAGAGGAAATAATTTTCAAGGAATTGGAAGAGGCTCATCAAGCAATCAACATGAAGATGACAGAAGTGCAGACACTACGTTTCCAAACAGAGGAAGAGGCCGTGGCTACTATCGTGGAGGAGGACGTTATGGAGACTCCCATTATTACAGACCAAATTATGACAGGAAAAATTATTGGCGCAAGCATGGAGATGAGAAACAAGTCGGAGCTGGTCTTGTGCATGAAAGCAATATTGGTAACAATGAGCAAGACACTTTATTAGTTGCTGCCTGTCATGGAAATTGCATGGAGGAGCTGTGGTATCTTGACAGTGGAGCAAGCAAACATATGACAGGTAACAAAAGTCTTTTCTCCACTCTCAAACTGGTGGATCATGGTGAAGTAACTATTGGTGATGCCAAAGCTTACAAAATAGAAGGAGTTGGAGAAATAACATTTAAATCAAAAGCTGGAAGCATTGAAAAGATGTCAGATGTTTATTATGTTCCTTGTTTGAAAAGCAATCTGCTAAGTGCTGGGCATCTGTTGAGGAGAGGGTATGATATTCACTTTCATGATTATGCTTGTTTCTTATCAAAGAATGATCAGCTTATTGCAAAGATTAGAGTGGCTGGAAATAATTTATTCCCTCTCAAGCTTGAAACAACAAATCTATCATGTTTTGTTGGTCGTGAGAAAAAAAATTCCAGGTTATGGCATGACAGATTTGGTCATTTGAATTATGGAAGTTTGAAGCTGCTGGCAACAAAAAACATGGTTGAAGGGCTACCACAAATCATTGAAGAAGAAGGTGTGTGTGAAGAATGTCAGATTGGTAAGCAGCATAGGAATCCATTCCCGCAGCACTCCTCTTGGCAAGCAAAATATCCACTGGAACTGGTGCATTCCGATCTCTGCGGTCCTATGCTAGTTGCATCATTTGGAGGTAGCAAGTATTTTATTTCGTTCATTGATGATTTCTCAAGGAAAGTTTGGGTATGTTTTCTGAAAGAAAAATCAGAAGCATTCCAAGCCTTCAAAGATTTTAAAGCAGAAGCTGAGAATGTTGTTGGCCGATCAATCAAAGTTTTGAGAACTGATCGTAGAGGAGAATTTCTGTCCAAGGAGTTTGAGAAGTTTTGCAAAGATAATGGAATTAAGCACCAGCTGACAACTCGCTATACACCTCAACAAAACGGTGTAAGTGAGAGGAAAAATCGAACTATAATGGAGATGGTGAGGTGCATGCTTAGAAGGAAGAACTTGCAGAAGGAGTTGTGGGCAGAAGCAGTGTCATGTGCAGTCTATTTAATCAACAGATCACCAACAAAATGCTTGAAAGATTGCACGCCTCATGAAGCTTGGTATGGAGTGAAGCCAAATGTGCAGCATCTAAGAGTTTTCGGGTCTGTTGCATATGCCCATGTTCCAAAAGAAATTAGAAACAAGCTTGAAGACAAGTCAGAGAAGTGTATTTTTATTGGATATAGTGACCGGAGCAAGGCTTACAAGCTGTACAATCCAGAGACAGAGAGGATCATTATAAGCCGAGATGTATTGTTTGATGATGAGTATGCTGTTTTTGATGAAGAAAAGAAAGATAAAGCCAGCCTTCCAGCATTTGGAGATGAGTGTGAAACATCCAATACTAATGAATCTGGTGAAGATGACTCAACTGAAAGTCCTCCCCGGAAATTCAGAAGCATGCAAGATCTTTATGACTCCACAGAACAAGTAAGTTTGCAAGATGATGTTGTTTATTTTGCATTCTTTGCTGGAGAGGATCCAGTTTACTTTGATGAAGCTTGTAGAGATGAAAAGTGGAAGAAAGCTATGGAGGAAGAAGTAAAAGCTATTGAGAAGAACCAGACTTGGGAGCTCACAGATTTGCCATCACACAAGAAACCCATCGGTGTAAAATGGGTGTACAAGACAAAGATGAATCCAGACGGGTCTATCAACAAGCACAAGGCGAGGCTTGTGGCAAAGGGGTACAAACAAAAGGAAGAAGAAGACTACAGAGATGTGTTTGCTCCCGTTTCCAGACTGGACACCATTCGTTTGGTGATTTCTCTTGCTGCTCAAAACAAATGGAAGCTGTTCCAAATGGATGTGAAGTCAGCATTCTTGAATGGTTCTCTTCAAGAAGAAGTTTATGTTGAGCAGCCTCCAGGTTTTGTCAAGGAAGGAGAAGAAGATAAAGTTTACAAGCTCAAGAAAGCATTATATGGTCTGAAGCAATCACCACAGGCATGGTACAGTAGCATCAATTCTTACTTTGAGAAGCATGGTTTTCAGAAATGTCCATATGAACACACTCTCTATGTCAAGAGCAGTTCACAAGGAGGCTTTATGGTTGTAAGTCTTTATGTTGATGACCTTATTTTTACTGGAAATAGCTTGGAGATGTTGCATGAATTTAAGCTTTCTATGATGGAGGAATTTGAGATGACAGATTTGGGAGAATTACATCACTTTCTTGGAATTGAAGTTCAGCAGTCCAAGGAAGGCATTTTTATTTCCCAGGAACGCTATGCAAAGGAGATTGTTAAAAACTTCAAGATGGAGCATGCTAATTCAGTAGCAACACCATGTGTTACAGGTGTAAAATTGAGCAAAAAAGGTGAAGGGAAAGCTGTGAATTCCACCATGTTTCGGAGTTTGATGGGAAATTTGATGTACTTAACAGCGACAAGGCCGGATATCATGTATGCAGTTAGTTTGGTGAGCAGGTTCATGGAGAAACCATATGCTAATCATTGGGAGGCTGCAAAAAGAATTCTGTGTTATATCATTGGAACTATTGATTATGGTATTTTCTATCAAGCAAATGTTCTAGTGAATCTTGTTGGTTATACTGACAGTGATTTAGCCGGAAGTATCGATGATAGTAAAAGTACTTCTGGTTATGTTTTTAGTCTTGGAAGTGGTGCAATTTCATGGAGTTCGAAGAAGCAACCAATTGTTGCACTCTCAACAACTGAAGCAGAATACATTGCAGGTGCTAATGCAAGATGTCAAATTCTATGGCTGCGAGGTGTTCTAGAAAGTTTGTAGCATAAGAAAAGCAGTCCAACAGTTTTGTTTTGTGACAATAGTTCCACCATTTCAGTTGCAAAAGATCCTGTTCTTCATGGGCGGACAAAGCACATTCGTATGCGTTATCACTTTCTAAGGGACCTGGTGAAAGAAGGAGTTATTGAAGTGAAGTATTGCAGAACAAATGATCAGATGGCTAATGTCTTTACTAAGGCTCTTGGTGGACAAGTTTTCAAGGAAGATATTGCAACGTTGGGTGTCAAAAGCAAGTTTGGTTTACGGGAGGCTATGTTGGCTAATTAAACCAAATTTGTTTTGTTTTCCCTAGAATAATACTGCTGTCAGTTACAGTCTTTTAGTTCCCAGTATTTTCAGTTTCATCAGTTATGAGTCCATCTATCTTCATTAGCATGAAGTGGGTGTTTAATGTTTTCTGATAAGTTAAGAAGTCTTAGAGTCGGGTCTTGTTCCTATATAAGTTTATGTAATCTTGCTGTTTGAGATAAGAGAGAGTAGAAGTTTTCAATAAGAACTTATTTCCAATAAGAACTTATTTCCAAAACACTTGCTCTGTTCTCTTCATTCTACATTCTCCGGTGGCCCGAGACGCATTACAAGTGTCCTTTCTGCCAATACCCATTGCTCTGTGATTGAAATATCAATTTTTCAATATATCGATAACACTAGTTTTCAGGTGAAGTTAATTGTAAATAGTTAAATACTAGCTTGGTATCTTCTTGTTTAAATATCTCTACCTGGTCACTTTTCTTCTGTATGTTGAAGATCTTATTTTCAACACAGAACTGTAGCATGAGAATATCAGGCATATTAATAATAGGACAAAAAATGCGACTCATCCAAAATCCAAACGTGAAGACAGGAAACAAAAAGCATAATATGGCAACATAGGAAAACTAGGTGGTTTTTTCCAACGTTGTTATGGTGAAGTTCCAGCATGAAATTACCATGCTATTTATTCTGAAGTGTGGGTGTAACTTTCGTTGCTTGTGTTTCATGCTAGCAAGAACGTATTCGTGAATCCACAGCTTTGAGTTCTGTTGATGACAAATCACGTACAACTTGAGTTTTGGTACGTGGAATTCTTTGAACTATTTTTTGTCAAAACTTATTGACCACTTCATTATGACTTTATGAGTCATTTTGATAAATCAGAATTATTAAGTAATGTTTTTCTTTTGGAGAAACTACATATTAATATTCTCCAAAGCCATTTGAATCGCCAACTCAATTCCATGATGTTAACCCTTCTTTTGTATCACATAGACGGCTTGATGTGACGCATTCTTTCTTGGTCTTTAAGAAATATAATGGGTTCACTTACGCGTATTCTATTTCTTAAATGAGTTGAGCCCAGCTTTGGCCTTTTGGCAACTGAATCGACTTGAAGTTGGCAATTGACTTATGCATACGCGGTACTTTCATTTCATATTTGATTTCAAGTTACTGCATGTATAAGTAGGGAATGCATGCAATGCAAGATCATATCCAAACATTTGCATTGCGCTTTTGCATTCTTCCAGTGCTATATACGTACAACTTATCTTTTTCCCTTCGAGCATTCTTCACACAACCGTTTCATAACCCATCTTCGATCTTGTCAATACCATCTTAGCTTGCAATTGATCGATCGCAGTACTTTCTGTAATACGCCTTGCAGTTTCGAAAGGAGCATGAGTAGCTCAACCTTCAGTGCCCTGCATGAAAAATTGGGAAGCAATGTTGGATTGATTCTTGATGTTCCGAGCAGTAGTCTTGGCATAAGCAAAAGAAAATGGCATTCTGCTTTCATTACCATCTACTGCTCTAGAGCTTTCCTATCGTTACAACCTTCTACTCTTCCCAAACATACCAACACCACATTCATATCTCGCACTCTCTCTTACTCCATTCTTACGGTCGAGCCAGTCACCGTCCCAATCATTAATGGATTTAAAACAGACCAACAAAACCTCACTGAGCTTGTGAAGGAGAAAAATCTCAACGAGCTTTTGGAGCTTGGAGGGGTGGCAGAATTGGCATCAGCTCTCAAAACTGATGCAGAACATGGAATTAATGGTGATGATGACGAAGACATTGCACGCAGACACGAAGCATATGGTTCCAACACATACAAGAAACCACCAACGCAAGGATTTCTCCATTTTGTGTGGGAAGCCTTCAAAGACCTCACAATTCTCATTCTTTTAGGCTGTGCTGCGCTCTCTCTTGGTTTCGGTATCAAAGAGCATGGATTAAAAGAAGGTTGGATTGATGGTGGAAGCATATGTCTTGCGGTCATTCTGGTCATTTCTGTTTCAGCCATTAGCAACTACAGACAAAGCAGACAGTTTGACAAATTGTCGAAAGTCAGTAACAATCTCCAAATTGAAGCCGTGAGAAATGGAAGGCGCCAACTGATTTCAATATTCGAAATTGTGGTTGGCGATGTCATCTGCTTGAAAATTGGAGATCAGGTTCCAGCTGATGGATTGCTGCTAGATGGCCATTCTTTATCAGTAGATGAATCAAGCATGACAGGGGAGAGCGACCATGTTGAGATTAGTGTGGCTGTCAATCCTTTCTTGTTCTCTGGGACTAAAATCGCCGATGGTTATGGTCGGATGCTAGTCACATCAGTCGGCATGAACACGAATTGGGGTGCAATGATGAGCCAAATCAGCCAAGACTCGAGTGAAAAGACACCTCTGCAAGCACGTCTAGACAAGCTAACTTCATCAATAGGTAAAGTTGGTTTGGCAATCGCATTCTTTGTTCTTGTAGTCATGTTGGTCCGATACTTCACAGGGAATACCAAGGATGAGAATGGAAACAAAGAGTACAATGGCAGCAAGACAAAATCTGATGACATAATAAACGCTGTCATAGGGATTGTAGCAGCTGCTGTTACAATTGTTGTGGTGGCAATTCCTGAAGGTCTACCCTTAGCTGTGACTCTCACTCTTGCTTATTCCATGAAAAGAATGATGGTCGATAATGCAATGGTGCGGAAACTCTCTGCTTGTGAGACCATGGGATCTGCAACAACAATTTGCACTGACAAAACAGGTACTTTGACCATGAACCAGATGAAGGTAACCAAGTTTTGGTTGGGGAAAGAATCTGTGGAAGAAGAAGCTTATTCATCTATTTCTCCTTATGTTCTCAACTTGATCCAAGAAGGGGTTGCACTCAATACAACTGGTAGTGTGTACAGGCCTAGCTTGGATTCTGAAATTGAAATCTCAGGCAGTCCAACTGAAAAGGCTATTCTTTCATGGGCGGTACATGGGTTGAAGATGGATATGGAGATAGTGGTGAAGAGTTGTAGCATTCTCCACGTTGAGGCCTTTAATTCGAAGAAGAAACAAAGTGGAGTTCTCGTCAAGAGAAAGGCAGATGACTCAATCCATGTACACTGGAAAGGAGCAGCGGAGATGATACTAGCAATGTGCACAAGTTACTACAATGCCTCTGGACTTGTTAAGGATATGGAGGAGGATGAAAAAAGGAAGTTTGAGCAGATTATTCAAGGTATGGCAGCTAGCAGCCTCAGATGCATAGCGTTTGCACATAAACAAGTTCCAACAGAAGAGCGACAAAATGCAGACCAGAAATTTGTGCTAAAGGAAGATGGACTGACCCTATTGGGACTTGTTGGTCTCAAGGATCCATGCCGTCTAGGTGTGAAGAAAGCAGTGGAAGAATGTCAATATGCAGGGGTGAATGTCAAAATGATTACTGGCGACAATGTTTTCACCGCAAAAGCCATAGCCACTGAATGTGGAATACTTAGACCTGGTCAGGACATGCTTGGAGCAGTGATAGAAGGTGTGGAATTTCGCAACTACACACCTGAAGAGAGATTGGAGAAAGTTGAGAAAATTTGTGTGATGGCAAGGTCTTCCCCCTTTGATAAGCTTCTAATGGTGCAATGCTTGAAACAGAAAGGTCATGTAGTTGCAGTGACCGGTGATGGCACCAATGATGCACCGGCTTTGAAAGAAGCTGACATAGGACTTTCCATGGGGATTCAAGGAACAGAAGTTGCTAAAGAGAGCTCGGATATTGTGATCATGGATGATAACTTCGCTTCAGTTGCTACGGTTTTGATGTGGGGGAGATGTGTGTACAATAATATCCAGAAGTTCATCCAATTCCAGCTCACCGTCAATGTTGCAGCTCTTGTGATCAACTTTGTAGCAGCAGTTTCAGCGGGTCAAGTCCCACTAACAGCAGTTCAGTTATTGTGGGTAAACTTGATCATGGACACACTTGGAGCTCTTGCTCTTGCCACTGAAAAACCCACAAAAGAACTTATGGAGAAGCCACCAGTGGGACGGACAGCTCCTCTCATCACAAACATCATGTGGAGGAACCTCTTGCCTCAAGCACAGTACCAGATAACTGTCCTCTTGATCTTACAATTCAAGGGCAAAGCCATCTTCGGTGTGAGTGATAAGGTAAAGGATACATTGATCTTCAATACTTTTGTGCTTTGCCAGATCTTTAATGAGTTCAACGCAAGAAAGCTAGAGAAGAAGAATGTTTTCAAGGGAATACACACCAACAAGTTGTTTATGGGCATCATTGCGGTGACAGTTGTTCTTCAGATTTTGATGGTAGAGGTTCTGAAGAAATTTGCAGATACAGAGAGGTTGAATTGGGGACAATGGGGTTTATGTATTGGGATTGCAGTCATCTCTTGGCCAATTGGTTGGCTTGTCAAGTGTATTCCGGTTCCAGCGAAACCCATATTCAGCTATCTGAAGAAGAAAAACAAGCATTCCGTTTGATATAATCTAGCTGGATAACTATCATGAAGGTTAAATAGCTTTGCATAGCTTTGAAGAGATGATATTGTTTTCATTCATTTATTAGATAATTACTAATCAATCATTTATTATAAATAAACAGTCATTAGTATTTTACAACGATTATGTAATCTTATATGGTGTATGCAAGTTGTTGAGCAGCTTGTTCATAATGTAAACTTATGAATATCTTTTTGGTGATAGGAATTTGATTAGATGTACCCTAAGAATTGGACAGGCAAAAGCCTGGTAAACTATAGTTTAGTAATGACCATGTCTAGCTTTAACATCTCTTATTAGATAAACAAATGTAATCAAATAAACCATAGGTGCACATAATTGTGAAAATAAACACTATATAGACAAATGAAATTGTATCAGTTGACTAACAAGGCAATTTATAGTTTGAGCTGTTTACCTACTGAAACGGCTGCAACCTAGTTCATTACTTGATTTCATTAGCAGCAAGGCAGAAACAATTATCATTGGCCCAGGAATATTTGGATGAACTTCTGGATGTTGTTATACAAAATTTCCCAGCCTCTAATCTGTGGCCACTAAAGAAAGCACATATATTTAGCTGAGTTTCTTTGGCAACTTCTGATAAAGGACTTTTACTGTACTTGACCGATTCAACTGAGATAGCCTCTTCCATTAACTCCTCCACACCTGAACCTGGGACAATTATTTTGAGGATAATGAGGTTAACATAACCAAATTGTTCTATTCATAAAAATGAAATATTAAATCGAGGATGATGAGGCAATGAAAAATAGCACAACTCTGGTGTGTTATGCCGCACCATACAATTATCTTACTTTCACACAGATTATGAACTTACGACCAAAGATAAATTTCATAATAGTTTTCCAAGTCCAATCTTGTAACTTTTTATGAGAAATGCAAAACGAAATATCATGCTTCCAAATGTTTGACATGCATTCCCCGTGTAAAGCACTTTGCCATGTTAATACATTGATCTTTGACACTTAACAAGTTAACATAGCCAACAAGTAAAAATTAAAAAATTAAAAAAATCTTTCTAGCAAACACAGCAGAATAGCTCGATTCCTTGATATGCATATATTTAGATCCATTCTTTGATTCAGGCCCACAAATGTCTCAAAATAGATAATAGCTTCCCCCCAGAGAAGGCTGAGCAAACAAACTTATCCATCATTACTTACCTCTCAAGGGAAAGATCATTTCCCTATCAAGCAATCAGATGAAAGTATGAAACCATCACTAATGACCACCACAAATTTGCAACCTCTTCCTCTAACTCAGGCTGGAAACAAGAAGAGAATATGTGAGAAGGATATCGTGTTTTATAATTTTTATCTGGTGCTTGTGTTCCAATTTTCTCTGATAAAAATGAGCATAAGACAAAGGGTGTCATCCTTCGAGTACCTCAACATTTCCCAATGCAGGTGCATCATTATAATTTATTACCATAACTCCCACTACATAGGTGACCCTCTGGTTGAAGCATTGCACAGCTTGTCAAATGGAGAGGATAGTGCCATTTCAAAGACTTTGTCAACCTTCTCCATTGTCTCTTATGATGAGTTTGAAATACCTCCTGCGCCAAGTATTCCATGAGCAGCCTGAAGTATGCCACATGGAGTGCCTTGGGGATTTCGAGATTAAACTCCTCGGTAACATGGATTTTTAAGACCTATTGAGAATCATATTCTCTTAAAAAGCTGGTCTTCTATATGCACTTCAGCCTTATGACAACTTCCTATATGCAAAACTCTGAGGCCGCTACTTGTCATACCTTGAGAACCAGGAAGCACCTCTCTGAAACCAACTATAGTTGACCCTACTTTATATCACAGTTCATTTGGACCAGCTAAATGTGGAAAAGCAGGAATAGATTCTGATTCGGGCTATGGTTAGTCTCCTCTATCATGCTTTGATATCGAAAGACTCTGCTCATATCCACTTCTGTTCTGGTTTCTTGGCTTTTTTTTCTTTTATCTTTTTTTTTATGTATTTCATCATACAGTTGGTAGCCAACACCATGAATTGCTAGTTTTGAGAGCTAGGTTCACTACTTCATCTTCTCCCAACTCCTTGAACTGATGGAATGCTATCCAAGATAGATGCTTTCATCTTTTAGTCTTCTCTGTTTCTCTTCTTCACTTGTTTGGCATGCTCCGAGTAGTAGTATATGCCAAAGGGTTACATTAGGCTATTGAGTGTTGTCCTTTAATGGATTTGAATTAGTAACGCTTCGATCTTCAATAACGTAAAAGCAGAAGCAGAAGCACCCAAATGACGATTCAATTGAAGGGTTCCTAAAAGCAGTCATATGGGAGAAGAAAACCTTCACATGCTTGGTTTCTCTGACGAGCTCAACGGCTATATAAAACCTTATTTCATGGGGTTTACGAAATAAATCTATAAATCATAGGGGCATATACGTTTGAAAATAGAAACTATATAGACAAATGAAATTCAATCAATTAAGAAATATGGCAATTTATAGTTTGAGCAGTATACCTGCTGAAAACAGCTGAAACCTAGTTGATTTCAAAGGCAGCAAGCCAGAAATAATTATTGTTGGCAGGAATATTTGGATGAGTTCTGGACGTTGTTATACACACTTTTTCCCTGCCTCTAATCTGAGGCCACTAAACAAATCATCATTAGCTGAGTCTCTTTGGAAACATTTGATATATGACTTTTACTTACTTGACCGACTCAACTGAGAAACCCCCTTCCATCAACTCCTCCACACCCGAACCTGGGACAATTATGTTGAGGACAATATGATTAACATAACTTAATTGCAAAACGTTAATTTGAGGATGATGAGGCAATGAAAATAAGCACAAGTCTGGTGCATTATGCTGCCGCATACAATAACCTTACTTCCACACAAGTTATGACCATAAGATAAATTTCATCATATTTACCAAGTACAATCTTATAACCTGTTATGAAAAATGTACAAAAAAATAGCACTTTTCCTGTTTTCCATATGTTTGACAAGTATGATCGACGCCGTCGCGCAGACCACTTTCCCAATCTTACTACATTCATATTGGTGTAAGACTCTCTTGACACAATGACACTAAACATAGCCAACAAGTATAGAAAAAAAAATTAAAAACAAATCAATAAATAAAAAAACTTACTAGCAGACATAGCAGATTATATAGCTTGATTCCAATGACATGCAATTAATCGGTTCATTCGTTGATTCCGGCCTATAAATGTCTTAAAACAGATAATAGTTTCTACTCAGAGAAGCTGAGCAAACAAAGATACACATCATGACTTACCCCCGAGAGAAGGCTGATTTGTTGTATTTGTTTGGAGGCGTTTCATCAAACACTTGGTGGGCATAGTCATGAATTGCTAGTTTTGACAGCTAAGGCCTAAAGCTCACTACTTCATCCCCACCCAACTTGTTAAAGTCTTCAACTTGATGGGAATTCTCTCCAAGTTGGATACTTTCATCTTTTACTCTTCTCTGTTTCCCTTCTTCACTTTTGGGATGCTCGGAGTAGTAGTATATGCCAAAGGGTTACATTATGCAATTGAGTATTGTCCTTTAATGGATTAGAACTAGTAAAGCTTCGATCTTTATAACGTCGAAGGAGAAGCAGAAGCACCCAAATGGCGATTTATTGACGGGTTCCTGAAAGCACATTATGGGTGAAGAAACTTTTACATGCTTGATTTCACTGATGAGTTCAACGGATATATATAAACCCTATTTTGTGGGGTTCATGAAAATCGAGTGTTTCTTTTTTTTTTCTTTTTTTTTTTTCCAAATATTTATCATGAATGGATTATTAAATGTGTCGCACTAAACTAGAGTATAGCATTGAAGCATTCTACACAACATGTTCTTTTTAACTTTTTTTTTATACACTCATACTCATTCATAATCGCTCTTAACAAAAACTATAGAAATCACGACGCTGCACAATTTTTTTACTTTGTTTAACAACACAACCCCAACAACTATAAGATAACCATATATACACCAAAATCTCAACTTCAATTCAAATCCACGTTTATCATATATGCCGGCGAAGGTAGAAATTTCGTCCATTTCATGTAATCAAGCGTAGAAATTTCATGCATTTCATATATGTAGCAATGGTAGAAATTTCCTGAGGCTTTAACTCTTGATCTTAGTTACAAACCGAATCCACAAGTAGAAAATACATGGGATTGAACAAACAGCAAAATCATACAAAAGGTAATGAAACAGCCCATTTGCTCAATCCTCAATCACATGCTAATGAAGCCAACACTTTCATTCTCTTATGGCCTACCTGCTATAATAAGGAAGCTTCCATAGTCCATAGCATCTTCCATACGACAAAGCGACCTATGATATGCATCTTTGTTGTTTTGTTTTTATGGAAGAACAAAGCTCGACCTCATCTCTTTATGGAAAGCAACTTATTTTAAAACTAGCTAGCTTCTCAGCAGCTTCCACAAGGCATTGGTTGTTATGTCAGAATCCAATGATGCAGGAGAACCTTATATATAGTGACCTCCAGCGCACCATCCTTATCTCAACGCTACCTTCCCATTTCCTTTGTTTCTCTACTTCCTTTTGTGCTTCTAGAATTCTCTAACCATGAGTGGCAGCACTTTAAGTGCAAATTTGAGTCTCGTACGTTGAGCTCAACAAGGGATTCAAAATCGATAACAAATGCCTCACTCAACTCATGAAGGAGAAGAATCTAAACCTGCTTCAAGACCTTGGAGGGGCTAATGGCGTCGCGTCAGCTCTTGAAGCTGACAATGAGCTTGGAATCCATGATGAAAAGGACAACATTGCTCGCCGCAAGGAAGCATTAGCTCAAACACGTATAGCAAACCACCTTCGAAAAGCCTTTTCCATTTCATGTGGCAGGCCTCTAAGGACCTCACCATTGTCATCCTTTTAGGCTGCGCTGCGCTTTCGCTTGGCTTTGGCATCAAGCAAGATGGACTTAAAGAAGGGTGGTACGATGGTGGAAGCATCTTCATTGCTGTTGTTCTCATCGTTGTTATATCTGCCTTTAGTGACTACAGACAGAACAAGCAATTCGAAAAGCTGTCCAAAGCAAGTGATGACATTCCAATCGATGTTGTAAGAGGTGGAAGAAGACAGAAGGTTTCCATCTTTGACATTGTGGTTGGGGATGTTGTGTTTCTGAAGATTGGAGACCAAGTTCCTGCTGATGGATTGTTCTTATATGGACATTCGTTGGGAGTAGACGAATCAAGCATGACTGGAGAGAGTGACCATGTGGAGGTTGATTGCAGCAACAATCCATTCTTGTATTCTGGAACCAAAGTGGCTGATGGATACGGCCGCATGCTTGTGACTTCAGTGGGGATGAACTCAAGTTGGAGCCAAATGATGAGCTTGATCAGCCACGAAAACAACGAGCAAACACCATTGCAAGAAAAGCTCAGTAAGTTCACTCCGTTACTTGCTAAGATTGGCTTGGCAGTTGCATTCATGGTCTTCGCGGTGCTGTTAGTTCGTTACTTCACAGGAAACACAAAGAGTGAGAATGGAAGTTTTGGTAAGTTCAAGAGTGGAAAGACGAGGATTGATGATGTGGCCAATGCCTTGTTGGATATGGTAGCAGTTGCTGTCATTATTGTTGTGATTGCAATTCCAGAAGGGTTTCCATTGGCTGTGACTCTAACTCTTGCTTACTCCATGAAGAAAATGATGGCAGATCATGCATTGGTTCGGAGGCTCTCAGCTTGCGAGACTATGGGATGTGCCACTATAATTTGTACAGACAAAACAGGTACTCTCACACTCAACCAGATGAAAGTTGTGAAGTTTTGGATTGGAAAGGTAAGTGTAGGAGATGGTGCTGCTTATTCATCAATTCCTCGTAGTCTTCTTGATTTGATCCGAGAAGGGGTAGCGTTCAACACAACAGGAAGTGTTTACAAGCCTAAATCAGGATCAGGGTTTGAGTTTTCCGGCAGTCCTACTGAAAAAGCCCTTCTTTCATGGGCTGCGGTTGAGGTTAACATGAACATTGATGAGTGGAAGAAGAACTGTGCCATTCAACATGTTGAGGCCTTCAATTCACAGAAGAAGCGTAGCGGGGTTTTGGTGAGAAGGAAGACAGACAATACAATTCATGTTCATTGGAAAGGAGCTGCAGAGATGATAGTAGAAATGTGCTCAAGTTACTATGATGCCTCTGGTGTTACCAATGATCTTGGTGATGATGAAAGGATGCAGTTCAAGAAAATTGTTCAAGGTATGGCAGCAAGCAGTCTTAGATGCATTGCTTTTGCACACAAACAAGTTCAAGACAGCAAGCACAATGATGAAAAAGATAGCATGATGCTGGAAGAGCACAACTTGATCCTAGTAGGCTTGGTGGGTTTGAAGGACCCATGTAGGCCAGGAGTGAGAGAGGCAGTAGAAGCTTGCCAGTTCGCCGGGGTTCAAGTGAAACTGATCACTGGTGATAATGTGTTCACAGCTAAAGCCATAGCTACTGAGTGTGGTATACTGAGGCCTAATGACCAAGAAATGGTAAGGGAAGCAGTGGTAGAAGGTGAAGAATTTCGAAACTACACACCAGAGGAGAGAATGCAGAGAGTTGATGGAATTCGTGTGATGGCAAGGTCTTCTCCATTTGATAAGCTCCTGATGGTGCAGTGCTTAAAACAGAAAGGGCATGTGGTTGCCGTGACTGGTGATGGCACAAATGATGCGCCAGCGCTGAAGGAGGCCGATATAGGACTCTCGATGGGGATTCAAGGCACCGAAGTGGCAAAGGAAAGTTCAGACATTGTGATCCTAGATGACAACTTTGCTACTGTGGTCACTGTTTTAAGGTGGGGAAGAGGTGTCTATGCCAACATTCAGAAGTTTGTGCAATTCCAGCTCACAATAAATGTTGCCACTCTTGTAGTCAACTTTGTTGCAGCAGCTTCAGCTGGTGAAGTCCCTTTTACAGCAGTCCAGTTGCTGTGGGTGAATCTGTTAATGGACACAATGGCTGCTCTGGCTCTTGCCACAGATAAGCCAACCAAAGAGCTCATGGACAGGCCGCCAGTGCTTCGAGCTGAGCCTGTGATCTCATACCTCATGTGGAGGAACGTTTTCGCACAAGCTCTGTTCCAGGTAGCTGTGCTCTTGATCTTGCAATTCAAAGGCAAATCAATCTTTGGTGTTAGTGACCAGGTGAACAACACTATGATCTTCAACGTCTTTGTCTTGTGCCAAGTGTTTAATGAATTCAATGCAAGGAGTGTAGAGAAGAAGAACGTCTTCAAAGGGATTCGAAAGAACAAGTTGTTTTGGGTGATCGTTGGTATAACCATTGTAGTTCAGGTGGTTATGGTGGAGTTTCTGAATAGGTTTGCAGATACAGAGAGGTTAAGTTGGAGTCAATGGGGCGCTTGCTTTGGAATTTCAGCCATATCTTGCCCAATCAGCTGGGTTGTTAAGTTCATAACAGTTCCTGCGAAGCCGATATTCAGTTATCTAAAGAAAGGGTAGTACAATCACATCATAGGTCACTGATCTTTGTATCATCAAACAAACCTGTTTTTTATCTATGTCGATGGAGCTTTTGGGTTTTCAAAAATCAAGTGAGCCGATGAAACCAACATCTTCATACATGAAACCTTCTAAGCTAAATTAAAGGCATTCAACAAACTCACTTCTATTGAAGGAAACCACACTATGGTACAGTGCGCCAATGCACAAATGCAGTGATGCAAGATGCAATTAGGGGCGCTAATTACAGGTTGAGGCAAGTGGTCAACGTTTCTCTGCACCAGTGCCTCACATGGTTTTATTGAAAATCTGAGCAGAGATCTTAAGAAAATCTTGATCACACACAGAGGAGACTAATTAGCTATCAAGGTGAATCCTAATATCACACACTGGAGACTAATTAGCTATCAAGGTTTCTCCCACAATGAAGCAGAGTACAATATGTTACATCAGCTCCATCTAAGCAGGTACTGCTTCTGGGACTTTCCCGTTGTCTGCAGGAACCAAACTGTCATAATAGTCCACCAGGACTTTCCAGCCACCAGGGCACATGAATCCTTCAGGAGGGCTCTCTTTGTTCCTTGCAAGTGTGCGCATCTGTAATTGTAGCCTCTTTTAGATTATAAAGATCGTGTACAAATACAATCAACCTAGTGACTTGTACAAATTTACACAGTTGATTATGAGAATCAATGAACAAGGTTGGCAACAACAATAAAAGATTGCATACCTTGGTCCCTGATATGAAAATGAAGTCCTGAGCCCTTGAGGGATCAAAAAATGCCATTTTTCCTTGAGTTTTATCATATGCAGCAACCTGTAAAGGAAAAGTTATTAACAAATTAATAATAAGGGAAATATCAAAAACAAGGCACGAAGGTAGCACAGGCAGAAAATGTACATACCTTGAAAGGAAGGATGTTGAGGCGCTCTAGTCCAGGTGCCATGCTCAATACTTTCTTCCCATGGTCAGCATCATATAGATCCCTTTTCTCAATTGGATGGCCCATTCCAGCTGGGTCCCGACCAACGATGTAAAAGTTAGCCCCCGCATTAATCCTAGCCTTTGCATGCCACTGCACCTCAGTTGGACCGGCATAGTGCATTGGAGAGGGGAATATGGAAACCACAGTCGTCTCAGGATCAAGAACACCATCCTCAAGAACCTGAGGAAACATTAGATGATAACAAGCAAAATCAGTATTCAGATGAGGTTAAGCAGTTCAATATGATCATTCTGTATATGGAAAACAGATCTTCAAGTCAGAAGTTGCAGGAAATAAAAATTCTCGCATAATGTGCATACCTTCTCATGTTGCTTCATGCGCCAAGTAAGTGGAACATCATCTGCCTTTGTATATCCTCCTAGTGGATGAAGCAAGAGAATGGGGTTCTTGTAGCCCATCTCAAGAAGCCGGCGACGTGTATCAGTCATTAGCAAAGCATGGCCATTGTGCACAGGGTTCCGCAGTTGGAATGCAAATACTGCATCAGCATTGCGCTTTGTGAATTCATTGCGGAGTTGTGCAGGAGATAATCGGAAGCGATCAAGGCCATCATTGTACTTGATTTGTTCCAAGACCTCTAGGTCACCTCCAATCAGCCAGTTTCCAGATTTGGTTATGGCTTCATCAACATAAGGCAAGCCAGGGGCAGTAGTCCCCCAAGTCCTGGCAATGCGTTCTTCTTTATGGTGCTTATAGATCTCAATACTGTAAACCAAAAATAAACAAGGTATTAGAATTCATGGCAACTCATCAACCGGTGAATATCTTTCATGCAAGAAAACCATGTTCTCATACTTGCACAAAACATTCCTAATACAAAGCAAAGGATAAAATGGAAGTAATTCCCAACACATGCTACAGATAGTCCAGCAAATGCTTACTATCAATCCAGAGGTCAAAATGGAATATGAAGTTAAATGACACAACTTAATCTTGAGGCCATTCAAGATTTCATGACTAATTAAAATATAATGTGGCATCAACATTTAAAATTAGTGTTGGATGTTGACCAGGGAGGATTTAAGAGATCTGTTCATAAAACTAAAGAAAAATCATTTTCATATAACAAG
Source organism: Fragaria x ananassa (assembly GCA_034370585.1). Classification (NCBI taxonomy): domain Eukaryota; kingdom Viridiplantae; phylum Streptophyta; class Magnoliopsida; order Rosales; family Rosaceae; genus Fragaria; species Fragaria x ananassa. Next base: position 3,019,799 of record CP139761.1, on the reverse strand, counting down.
AATATTCCCGCTGCTGTTCCAGGTAAAACATCTGACCAATATTTTCAAGTGAAAAAAAAAATAAAGCAGATAGACACAAGCGAAAACAATTTCCAATTAAAAACCAAGTCTTAACATGGCATGAACCAGCAAATGTCTGAAGCCACCATGACCATGACACACAATGTAAGTTTACCGTAAACACACGAAAGATGACTCATACTAATAAGTCCATAACCACAACTTAAACTAAGGTAACTATTCACAGTGAGTACAAATCTAATGCACAGTCCAAAATTTACATTTTAAACTCCTACTGTCCTACATATTACTTGAATAAGTTCTTCCATTCTTAATTTTTACTACTCTATAAACTGCTACAGAAAAAATCTATCTTTACCAAAAAAAAAAATGCTGACATATTTGTAATAGACAAGCATATGATCCATGCGTTCCAAGAAATACAACACACGTTATAAACTGTGGGTGTAGAATAAGACCTATGAACTAAAATAGAGATTAAGATAATATAAATGGTTGATTAGTGTTAATGACATAAAGTAAAAACTAAATTCACAAGCTGTAAAAAAAGAAAAAAAAAGGCTTACTCTTTGAGAATGGCGATCAGATTATCGTCCGAATCAAAAAGCGCGACTCGGGTCGAGTCGCCGATCCGGAGTTTCTGAGCGTCGTCGATGGCCAAGACGATCGGCACCGACATATTCACAAACGACCCGTCGTCGAGTCGGAGTGAATTGAAATGAAGAGTTTGGAGGAACTCGGATTCTCTCATGAACCCGGTTAAAGGACTCGACCAGCCTTCGCTGATCACATGAACCCATTCAAGATCGATTCTCGACAGCTTGATTCTCGGGAGCGTCGCCGCCTCCCTCTTCTTCGCCGCCTTTTCCCTCTCCGGGACGAAAAGCTCGACGAGTTTCCCTCCGTCGGGTTCGATCAGGGCACTGGAAATCCGGAGCCTTTGGCTGGTTTTGGAAATGGAAACGGGTCGGAGCGAGAGAATGACCGGCGGGGCGAAATGGGTAATCGTCTTTTTGGGGAAAGAGTGATGAGGGTAGGAGGCTTGGGAGATGAAGGAAGCCATGGACGCCATTGAAGGCTTTTGTGTTTTGGGTTTTCAAATGGGGAGGTTTTATTGTGGGTGTTTGGTGAAGTTTAAGGAGTCGTTAATAATGATAATGGAGTGTGATTAACAAAGGATAGGGACAAAGGGAAATTGTTATCAAAGTGAGGAATGGTGGTGCATTTTGAGTTGGAGAGCATGACTGGTTTTCATGGTTGGATTGGAGTGTTTAATTTATAGGGGTTTAAAGTTGGGTACAAAGTTGGGGAGTTTTGGAGGGATGAACCTGGACAGTTTTGGGTTTTGAGGTAACTTTATGGTTTCCCTCCCATTTTGTTGTTATGGTTTGGTGACTACGGTCTAAATATGGCACCATATTAATGAGTAGTTACATAAGGAAAGGTATAAAAGAACGTAGTCAATGTAGATGGGATTGTGATGGAAATGAGAGAAATGGAATGGGCATAAGCATTACCATTTGGTATGAATGGGAGTTTTTATTTTATTTTTTTGCTTGACTAATTTGGTAAAAATGTAATTATATTTAGAAATCTTTGAAGGAAAATATATAAGATCTAAAACAAAACAACCTGACTTTGTTCTTCCGGTATGATACACCTCGGTCTTAAATAATGAACCAATTAAAGCACCAAGTGAGAGACCCTCAAAGATCAATAATAGGTCTCCCAACGCGTAGCACTATATCACCAAACCATAAAGATCCTCAAAAGAAAGAACGAAAGTATTAAATTGACCCGAAATCATAAGAATACTAAAAAAGAACCAGAAAAGAACAAAAGTATTAAATTGACCCGAAAATTCTAAAAATACTAAAGAAGAACTAGAAAAGTTGTAGTCGAAACTCAAACGGTGCCGCCATTTGTATTCTGATATCAACTCTAGTTAAGAGAGCCGGACAAAACAAAGAATGTATATTTTGAGTGTGATTTAACGACAGTAACTCTATCCTAAAAAGAATGCAGTAACTAATATATGATGGGAAATTCTGATCTACAATCTAGTAAATATTTATCGCCATCTTTGTGGTCATTATTGGTGAAGTCATTGCATATGTTGATGTGGAAACCGACAATACGGATGGCTCCCGTATCAATGCTGCCCTCTTCCCTCTCCCCCTTTTTTGTCACTTTTGTAGTTTGCAAGTGTCACGGCTGATGCTACTTGCCATGAACTTGCATCATTTTTCAATTCAATTCAAAGATGAAGAAAGTAGAAAACACACAAACAATCTTAGAAAGGCGATTTGTTTGACCCCGACTTTTAGGCCATGTGTAGAGCCTCCCCCAAATTATGCACATCCCCCATTTCAAGACCACGTTCATTCATAAACTTGTTCTCAAGTGTTGTAGACATACTTTTCTTTCTCAATATGAATTTTTGCATTAGTTTTCTATTTCCTATGACTGATTAGTGTTAACCAGATGCTAAGCAATACGAAACTTGTCATACAATTTAGTGATCATCAGTTTTTAAAAAGAATGCACGCAGACCCTTGTTCTATTATATCTAGTCTTCATGCATGCTCCATGTGTCTTTTTCATTTCTTTGAAATAGTGACTTTTTTCATTTCTCAGTTGTGACCAACAAGTTTGAGGTAGGGGTCTCCAAGTTTGTGTGCCTACAGTGACAGAGTAGTCTGACTTTAATGAGATACTCTTGTAGACCCGGGGATTCATATGTTGTCATGCTATTGATTGGCTAACGCAATCGTGATAACTTATTATCTCACTGCTCCTAATCAAAAGAACAGTTAATTAAAGAGAAAACTTTGTTGTGGAGCAACATACTTATTTTGTATAGTATTTTATAATTTTCATATTGTTTTCAAAGTTATAGATAACGGTGGTACAAGTTTACAAAAACGAAGCCTGAACTTTGAGCAAAAGTGCAATCATTTTCTAGCAAAACACCTTAAGGTCCTTAATATATGGCAGCAAGGATGTGTCCTAAAAAGCACATCACCTTCTATACACAAGAAGCATAGCAAATGTACTGAGCTACTCTACTGGTTACCCCGTCGACCTCTATAAATACATACATGACGTACCCCATTTTTAAAAAAGAGATAAATTCAGTTTATTACCCTGAACTTTTGGTCTAAAATCAGTTCGATACCTCATCTTTTTTTAATCAGTTTCATCCCTAAACTTTCAAAATGACATCAATCTCAACCAAAATGACTAAAATAGCCCTTGTTACGGTTTTACTTAATATTTTTACTCTCTTTTTACTCTCTCTCTCTCTCTCTCTCTCCACTCTCACCTCTTCCTCATCCTCCTCCTCTACCGGCCCGGTTGTCGCTGAAGACTCCTTGATGTCGTTAGAGAAGTTCCCATCCAGCGTCGTCGTCCCGGAGAACAAGCTCCCGGCGTAGCTGCTCCCGCTCAATAGCCTCGACAGTGACACCAGCCGGTCAAACTCCAGGTCGACGCTCCGGTCGACCTTGAACGACGTCGTGTCGGGGACCGCGGAGAGCACATCAACGACGGCCTCAGGCAGGAGAACGACAACCTCTTGCTTCTCACGTGACCGGATTTGGATCTCTGCTTGTATTCTTGTCGGCGACGAACCAGTCGGAAATGGCCGCTAGCTGTTGCTTCTTGGCCGATTGCGTGCTGCCACCGCTGCTACTTGTATTTGTTATGTTAGTTGTGGTGGTCTTTTGTCCGCCCGTGAAATACTGATCGGATACAGCTGAGAGAGAGAGAGAGTAAAAAGATTAAGTAAAACTGTAACAAAGGCTATTTTAGTCATTTTGGTCGAGATTGATGTCATTTTGAAAGTTTTGGGATGAAGCTGATTAAAAAAAAAAGATAAGGTATCGAACTGATTTTAGACCAAAAATTCAGGATAATAAACTGAATTCATCTCTTTAAAAAATTCAAATTTGATAACTGATCGATCATAAGCTACCTACAATATAGATCATGAGTTAGGCACATGGTTTATGTTGTGTTTTGCAACTTTTTATTTAACATATACATTAGCACACTTTAAGGGTACATTATATTTGACAAATAACTTTCATTATTGTTTACATGTTAAGATACGTTATGTCGATTGTAACAGAATAGACGATATGTTTCAGAACATAAGTTATTTACAAAATGATTAAAAACCTAATTAAAAATAACGTGTTGTCATGACGTCGCCGTCCAATCGACAGATAAAGGTGTTTGGTTATTGTCAACTTTTGTTTACCAAATTTGTGAAATTGGTTTGCCATCGAAGATAACAGACTAATTATTTAGAGAGCTGCCTCATCTGACAGGTATACATGGATTCGATCTTGTTCAAGAAATGAGTAGGCTAGGTGTGATTGATAATGTGTTATGTGCCAAGATTTGATTCACAAGTACTTGTGCATATAACAAGACCAAGTACAGTAGATTCAATACTGAGTACGGTTTCAGAGGTATCTAAATGTTATGAACGTAAGACAAAAGTGTGGAGGCTGAGTAATGTTTCAGAAGACAAAAAGACAAGAGAGTGTGAAACTGACATCCTCCTTAAAATAAATAAATAGAGGTAGATGGATCAAAGATTGGAATAAGTACTCGCCTCGTACATGAAATGGCTTGGAATAAATCAGTGTGGCTCTAAAATGTTTGTTTTAGAGGCATTGGCTTCCGTCTCCAATTACGAAATCAACACGTCATTAATCAGTATTGTTGGGTGATTAGAAACATGTCTTGTTGGAAGGTGATTTTTCACTCTCCTTGTATTATGTTTTAGCAATTTGGTAGATTTATTTGCTTGAAATGGAAAAGATCACGACCTTTCTTCAATCTCTTATTATAGTAGATTGCTTTGGCAATTTGGGACTACTTTTACCCATTTGAACTGAAAAGGATTATAATGGGAAATGTTAGTACATAGTACAACATCAGTCATACTCGCCTAAGAAGACGCGTGTCGCCACATAAAACAGGCTTGGGCCTTCGCTGAGCCCAAGAAACTTACACTATCTCTTGAGAGCATAATGGTAATACACCCTCTAAGCAAGAGCAAAGTGGTATTTTTAGGGTGCATCCACCATATCCCTATAAATACCACTCTTCCCTTTCATTCTCTCTCTCTCCATCTTCACTCCCTTATCACCTCATTTCTACTCACTTAGGCATCGGAGGGTCGAAGGCCGGAGCACCCGGTCTTCCCTCTGACGCTGTTCACTCCTTGATTGACAGGTTAGGGGAGCTTGAAGACAACTCCTGCATCTGGATGATCCCCCCCCCCTCAGAGATCACGCCAGAACAATTGGCGCTAGAAGGAGGGGTTCTCAAGTGGAAACCCTCACGTCGCTCGCCATGGCCATCATCTGCCCAGAAATCCCGAGGAGAGAGAAAGTAAATCTGACTTTCTCTCTTTCCTTCGCTTGGGCGTGCCACAGCAAGGTAGCTCACCTTCTCAACCATCACACACACTGTCTTCCAATGAATTTAGCGTGGCCACCCCAACCTCCGGCCAAGGCCCACGCGCCGGAGAGCAGCGCCCAGCAGAACTGATCTGGACACCCAGCTTCCTTCAGCCGAAGAGGGAACGCGCACTTGGTCTCGCGACCCCAATCTCGGCACCCTCCCCCCGGGACATGCCTTCGCTTTTGGCACCCCTTCCCGGCTCGGGACCTCGGAACGAAGCATGTAGAAACAATTGCCTTCGCTTTTAGGCGCCCACTTGTTATTTCTCTCCCGGGGACGCCCACCCATGTCCCGGTGCTGCTCTCCCGAAGCCTTCGCGGACTCCGTAGGTCCCGCCATCCATTCGCGGACTCCACAGGTCCCGCCATCCATTCGCGGACTCCACAGGACCTGTCATCCATTCGCGGACTCCGCAGGTCCCGCCATCCCTTCGCGGACTCACATTGTCGTAGACCCCCTAGCGGACTCCGCTGGTCAAGCCAGTCCTCGCGGACTCCGCTGACCTCGCCAGTCCTCGCGGACTCCCCAGGTCTCGCCAGCCCTCGCGGACTCCCCAGGTCTCGCCAGCCCTCGCGGACTCCCTAGGTCTCGCCTCGCCAGCTCCTCGCGGCATTCCCTGATCTCGCTAGAGTTCTTAAACCTCGTGTAGGGACATCCCTAGTAGTTCCCCTGGCGGACACCCCCACACAGCTCTCCATCCCGACTACCCGGGACTCCTCTATCCCGACAGAATGATGCAAAAAAAAAAAATCTCTCACAGCATCCCCCCTCCCATTCCTGGTTCCCGCAACAAACACTCAGCAACCCAACAGCCTGCCCCTGGCACCTCCCCTTCCTGAGACTGAGTTACACGCCCTCCACAATCAACCAAGGGTTGAATGCCGAGCTCACAAGCAGCCACATATATTCTAGGCTACATGGATTTATATATCTGACTCTGGGCTCTGGCTGAATGCTTCCCTCCGCCCAGAATTGATCTGGACACCCAAAACCTCCACGGCCTCCCGGGACGACTCTCCCCCGGTCGAAGGATACAAATTTTGGACGCCCATCAGAGTAGCGAGGACAGTCGCGGCGACCACACTGTCCCGGCAGGATTCACCTTCAGAACCCTCCTACAGAACCCGGAACCAAGAATCCGCCCTCCCGACACGGAGTCTAGTCTTGACACGAGATATTGTCCCGACCCATGGCAGGAAACATGGCTCCATCCCCCTCACTTGCTTACCATGCTCTCGGAACATGCCAGCACAAGTGACCCGCTTCACACCCCTCTCCCGGGGGGGGCCCTTCCCGGGTCTCAGTGCCTCTCCCAAGGCCATTCCTCTCTTCCTCCCTCCCGGGACCATCCATTTCTCACCGCGGGCACCGCTTGTCACGCCAGTCTTCGCGGACTTCTCTTGTCTCGCCATTCCTCGCGGACTCCACTGGTCTCACCAGAGTACCCGCACAACTCCAATTTTTCTACAATGACTATAGCGGCTCAACACGGCACCAGATAAGTCTCACTTCACACTTCAATTGAGTTGTTATCATACAAATAACATGTCTCATGCATCATAATATATTCTTATGTACATGCTAAACACATACTTGTAAACCATGTGCAAATCATATGACACTTGCTTCACATGATTACAAGCCAAACATTGATGTACATCTATCTATATCAATATCAGGCTACACACACAACATGTGTAAACAGCCAGCATTCAAACATGCATTCTCTAGCTACACACGCCAACTAGCGCGACTTGTCCCGCCACCCCATCCCGGCTCGGGACCTCAGGACGAGACAGGTAGACCCCTTAACCCTAACCAGCCCGACAACAAATCTCTCACCCTAGAATTCCTACCCACATCACAAACATGTGAACAATCCCACTCACCCCAAATAACCCAAAACAACAACACCACCACATACAAATCCAAACACAAAGAAAGCGACAAATTCATACCTTGAAACAGCGGATCCACGTGGTGGCAGTGAAGCTGGTTGCAAACAGCCGAGCGCTCGCACCCACTCGATCAAGGATGAAATTGGACGTTTCCCAGTCTGAAGTTTGTAGAATTGCCGAAACCCAAAAACGCAAATTGCGGCTCACCTAGGTTCGAAAGTACGAACTCTCCCCTCCAATTCTCCCCAACCCTATATATAAACATTCCCCCAGCCCATCAGCGGCCCGCCAAGCCGCGAGAGTCACGCCACCTAGCGCGGACTTACTCGCTCAGCAACGGCCCGCCGCCCGAGAGCCTCGCCACCTAGTGCGGATTTACTCCCCCATCAGCGGCCCGCCACGCCGCGAGAGTCACGCCACCTAGCGCGGACTTACTCGCCCAGCAACGGCTCGCCGCCCGAAAGTCTCGTCACCTAGCGCGGACTTACTCACCCATCAGCGGCCCGCCACGCCGCGAGAGTCACGCCACCTAGCGCGGACTTACTCGCCCAGCAACGGCCCGTCGACAGAGAGTCTCGCCACCTAGCGCGGACTTACTCGCCCATCAGCGGCCCGCAATGCCTCGAGAGTCATGTCATCGAGCGCGGACTTACTCGCCCAGCAACCTCACCCATCAGCGGCCCGCCACGCCACGAGAGTCAAGTCACCTAGCGCGGACTTACTCACCCAGCAACGGCCCACCGCCCGAGAGTCTCACCACGGAGCGCGGACTTACTCGCCCATCAGCGGCCCGCCACGCCCCGAGAGTCTCGCCACCTAGCGCGGACTTACTCACCTATCAGCGGCCCGCCACGCCGCGAGAGTCACGCTACCTAGCGTGGACTTACTTGCCCAGCAACGGCCCACCGCCCGAGAGTCTCGCCACCTAGTGCGGACTTACTTGACCATCAGCGGTCCGCCACGCCGCGAGAGTCTCGCCACCTAACGCGGACTTACTCGCCCAGCAACGGCCTGCCGCTCGAGAGTCTCACCACCTAGCGCGGACTTACTCGCCCAGCAACGGCCCACCGCCCGAGAGTCTCACCACGGAGCGCAGACTTACTCGCCCATCAGCGGCCCGCCACGCCCCGAGAGTCTCGCCACCTAGCGCGGACTTACTCACCTATCAGCGGCCCGCCACGCCGCGAGAGTCACGCTACCTCGCGTGGACTTACTCGCCCAGCAATGGCCCACCGCCCGAGAGTCCCGCCACCTAGTGCGGACTTACTTGACCATCAGTGGCCCGCCACGCCGCGAGAGTCACGCCACCTAGCGCGGACTTACTCGCCCAGCAACGGCCCACCGCCCGAGAGTCTCGCCAGTTAGCGCAGACTTACTCGCCCATCAGCGGTCCGCCACGCCGCCAGAGTCACGCCACCTAGAGCGGACTTCCTCGCCCAGCAACGGCCCGCCACGCCCTGAGAGTCTCGCCACCTAGCGCGAACTTACTCGCCCATCAGCGGTCCGCCACGCCGCGAGAGTCTCGCCACCTAGCGCGGACTTACTCGCCCATCAGCGGTCCGCCACGCCGCGAGAGTCATGCCACCTAGCGCGGACTTACTCGCCCAGCAACAGCCCGCCACGCCCCGAGAGTCTCGCCACCTAGCGCGGACTTACTCGCCCAGCAACCGCCGCCGCCCGAGAGTCTCGCCATCTAGCGCGAACTTACTCGCCCATCAGCGGCCCGCCACGCCATGAGCGCTATGCCTCGCGTGGGGACTAGGGGACTAAGCACCATTCCTCCAACGCCTGGGTAATTGTGCCATGCCACATCACATGCTCTCGATACACTTTGACACCACTAGCCTTGCCGGCATCTTGGCTATGCACCTTAGCATGCCTTTTGACAGCTCTACACAAGCCCTATCAGCAACATCATTTTGCCCTAGCGGCACCCATCGTCATGCCTCAGCGGCACTCCCTAGCGTGCCTTTTGACACTTGCCTCGATGGCGAAATGGTGAACTACGTTTCGTTTGATCCTATAAACGGGTACGTAGGCACTCTAGCACTCACCTAGAGGCAACCGTAAAATATGCCACCACAATCTCCCCTTCGAACGTATGCTGGAATAACTCAGCTAGCTCGAGCATATAGCTGGTACATATCAAAGGCTACTAAAACACCAAGGCATACCAACATGCCGGTACCCGTGGCCCTCGCGAGATGCTCGCCAGCGGTACCTCAACTTCGACCCCCGATCGCCCCGCCATCTCCAAACACTACATGGGAGCAACGACCCAGTGTCTCAAATCATATATAGCGATACACGGCACACCCCACTCGGAGGGGGCCGGTCCATCCCCTCCCTTGCATGGGGACTTGGGGGACTGAGGACTGGTTATGTCGCCACTAGTAAGAGACTCGTACTCCCGATATTGTATCAGATAAAGTCCCCACCAAAGAGAGTCTCTTGACCGCGGACTTGGGGACTTGTTAGTACATAGTACAACATCAGTCATACTTGCCTAAGAAGACGCATGCCGCCACATAAAACGGGTTTGGGCCTTAGCTGAGCCCATGAAACTTACAATATCCCTTGAGGGCATAATGGTAATACACCCTTTAAGCAAGGGCAAAGTGGTATTTTTTTAGGGTGCATCCACCATACCCCTATAAATACCACTCTTCCCTCTCATTCTCTCTCTCTCTCTATCTTCACTCCCTTATCACCTCATTTCTACTCACTTAGACATCGGAGGGTCGAAGGCCGGAGCACCCGGTCTTCCCTCTGACGCTGTTCACTCCTTGATTGACAGGTTAGGGAAGTTTGAAGACAACTCTTGCATCTGGGTGATCCCCCCCCCCCCCCCCCCCGAGATCACGCTAGAACAGGAAACAACTAGAATGAAAGAATTTATGAATTGGGGATAACTAGAATGTAAGAATCAACTAATCCCAGTGGTGATCAATAACAGTTTATCAAAATTATTGGTTCTTCATGCTAAAACTCCAATAGATTCCCTATTTTACAATAGTCTCCACAATTCTTCACAAAATTTTAGAGATTACTGCAAATTAGGAAATCTTGTTTTCTCTTTTCTCACATTCCCTATTTTAGAGATAGTAATAAGAAATTTGTTGGATAAAAAAAGACTTAATTTTTCTCTAAAATAGAGAAAACTTCAAATATGAGGAAGCTACCAGAGTTGCTAGCTCTAAGGTTTTGTGCTTAGTAACTTATGTAGGTATGTGAATGATTGTAGCGTATTTGATTTATGCTTTTACTAACATTATACATGTATGGAAATGAGTGTACGTCTCACCACAGTATCATAAATTGATTCTTAATTAATGTGGGGGATATGTATGAAATCCTTCCACCTCAATCATTTCTTTTACTCCACTTCTTCTTGATTCATACTTATTTGATTATTGTTATGTCGGATTCTTGATTTTTTACATTTGAAGTAAACGTACAGAAACTTGATAACTAGTGCTAGGAACTGGATTTTGGGCCGGTTTTTAGGCATAACCAAGATTAATTGGTTTATGAGTTTGCAAAACTGGGTCCAGTTTTAAAATCTTTAGGCCAAATATACTGTTGATCTGAATTTTCAGATCGATTTGGGTTGGTTTCGGTTTACGCCTATATTAGAAAAGCTTTTGGTCCATCTCAATATCTCATTACAACATGTAAATTTTAACTTCAACTCTTCAAGTTCATATTGTTAGACATAGGTGACAAGAGAGGTGTGTTTCACTACCTTTCGGAAACCCTAGAGTCGCTGTTAGATTTCCCTATGCCTGCCCGACTTTGCCTTAGTCTCGACGAAGGTCTTTGGCCTCGTTGGTGTGTCAGGTATTGTTAGTACATAGTAGAACATCGATCATACTCGCCTAAGAAGACATGTGTCACCACGTGAAATGGGCTTAGGCCATAGTTAAGCCCAAAAAACATACACTATCTCTTGAGGGCATAATGGTAATACACTCTCTAATAAGGGCAAAGTGGTATTTTTAGGGTGCATCCACCCTATCCCTATAAATACTACTCTCCACCCCTCATTTGGGGACTCTCCATCTTCACCCTATTCTCTCCTTATTTCTACTCACATATGGCTGACTTAGGCATCGGAGGGTCGAAGGTCGGAACACCCGGTCTTCCCTCTGACGCTCTTTATTCATGATTGACAGGTTATGGGAGCTGGAAGATGGTGTTCTGCATATGTGTGATCCACCCCTCTCCAGAGATCACGCCGAAACAATGGCGCTAGAAGGAGAGGCCTCAAGTGGAAACCCTCACATAGCTCACCATGAGCATATCCATAATCTGCTCAGATTTCCCTCTGGAAATTTTCTTTTTTCGGTCGCCAACCTCCTCCTTTTCTCGAGCTTCTCCCTGCCCGCGTACAAGGAGCTCACCCCATTAATTTTCACTACTCACAGATGATTATCAAAACAAGTCCTTCTGGCTTGGTTTTAGAGAAATCCTGAGGAGAGAGAAAGTAGATCTGACTTTTTCTCTCTCCTTCGCTTGTGCGTGCCACCACAAGGTAGCTCACCTTCCCAGCCATCATACTCGCTGTCTTCCAATGAATCCAGCGTGGCCTCCCCGACTTCCTGCAAAGGCCCACGCGCCGGTGAGCAGTGCCCAAAGACCTGATCTGGACACCCAGCTTCCCTCAACCGAGGCTGGGATATGCTCTCGGTCTCGCGGCCCCAATCTCGGCACCCTCCCCTCGGGACATGCCTTCGCCTTTGGCACCCACTTGATACTTCTCTCTAGGGGACGCCCACCCATGTCTCGGTGCCTCTCTCCCGAGCGCCGCCCCCTCCCCCCCCCCCCCCCCCGTGGACTTCGCTGGTTTCACAAGCCCTTTACGGACTCTGCGGGTCTCGCCAGCCCCTCGCGGACTCTCCTGGTCTCGCCAGCCCCTCGCGGACTCTCCTGGTCTCGCCAGCCCCTCGCGGACTCTCCTGGTCTCGCTAGCCCCTCGCGGCCTCCCCTGGTCTCGCCAGAGTCCCCACGGACTCTCCTGGTCTTGCCAGCCCCTCGCGGCCTCCCCTGGTCTCTCCAGAGTCCCCGCGAACTCCGCTGGTCTCGCCAGCCCCTCGCAGACTCCCCTGGTCACGCTAGTCCTCGCGGACTCACCTGGTAGCGGAATCTGCTTGTCTCGCCAGCCCCTCGCTGACTGCCCTGGTCACGCCAGTCCTCGCGGACTCACTTGGTCGCGGACTCCGTTGGTCTCGCCAGCCTCTCGCGGACTCACCTGGTCGTGGACTCCGCTTGTCTCGCCAACCCCTCGCCGACTCCGCTCGACTCGCCAGCCCCTCGCGGATTCCGCTTGTCTCACTAGCCCCTCGCGGCCTCTCCTGGTCTCGACCCTCGCGGGGGGACTTCCCTGGTAGTTCCCTTGGCGGACTCCCACACACAGCTCTCCATCTCGACCTCCCGGGACTCCTCTCTCCCGGCAGAAGGATACAAAAAAACAAAACAAAAAAACATCTCTCCCGGCACCTCCCCTTCTTGGTTCCCGCCACAACAACTCAAAAAAAAAGAGTTGTGGTCTCAGCAACCCAGCAGCCTGCTCCCGGCACCTCCCCTTCCTGAGACTGAGTTACACATCCTCCACAATCAACCAAGTGTTGAATGCAAAGCTCACAGGCAGCCACATATATTCTGTGCTACATGCATTGACACATCTATGCCTTTGGGCTTTGGCTGAATACTTCTCTCCAAGACCATGTGACTATAGGCGCTGTCCAATATTTGGTTTGTATCCAATCCAGTTCCGTGAGCAGCCCCCCTCCACCCAGAATTGATCTGGACACCCAGAACCTCCACGGCCTCCCGGGACTCCTCTCTCCTGGTCGTAGGATACAAATTCTAGACGCCCATCCCAGTAGCGAGACCAGCCGCGACACGGTCCAGGTAGGGATATGCTCTTGGTCTCGCGACCCCAATTTCAGAACCCTCCCCTCGGGTCCCTGCCATGGGGACATGAATTCACCTTCGGGGCCCTCTTGGCACCCCTCTCCCGGGTCTCAGTACCTCTCACGAGGCCATACCTCCCTTCCTCCCTCCCGGGACCAACCGTATAGCCCCACCCATTATGGGATCCTGAGACCACACTGACACAAAGCTGGCCTCGACACCCAGCCACTTACTCTTGGCACCCACAGTTTACCTCAATAAATTGCCCAATTCTCAGGCAATTGGTTACAATCCCACATCTTAGCAGCAACTCCAGCCACTTATAATGGACTATCATGGCCTCGCCTATGGCCTCTATTCTCTAAATTAATGCTCTCCCATCAACGGCGGCAGCACACTCACTACCAAAGAGCCAAAATACTTGGTCAATCTCGCCAAAGTCACCGCGGACTCCGCTTGTCTCGCCAGTCTCTGCGGACTCCGCTTGTCACGCCAACGCCTCGCGGACTCCTCTTGTCTCGCCAGAGTCCTCGCAGACTCCACTGGTCGCGGACTCCGCTGGTCTCGCCAAAGTCCCCGCGCACTCCTCTTGTTATGTTTTATTACCACCGACTTGATCCTACAACGCATGGAAGGGGTTGTTACATCTTAAACACATGTTCACACAAAGCTTGACCAATTGCTATGCCTAGCTCGCTACCTAGTTCAATGCCTTCAATTGTCTTGCCCCTCGGTACTATATAATCATATCAAGCCAAGCTCCAACAACAAGTTGCCAACAACACTTCGCCTACAGTTATACATATTTCTCTATGATTTATCAATGGGCAACATAACAATAAACTCTCATGAGTCATGCCCCTATCAATGGCCACGCCTCGTCTACCTATCTGCTTGTCAAATATGACAGGCACAAACTACAGACTATCAAATTTGTCATCATGGCTTCTCTTCCCTACATCGGTACACATACATTACACCTTGGTTAAGTAATATTATCTTCAATGATGCACTCCAATATTATCTTCTTGGCCACCATGACTACTCCATTGGGATTCTTGTACCACGCTCTTTTGTCGACATCGAGACTTATATCAACAACTCTAATTTTTCTACAATATCTATAGCGGCTCTACACGGCTCCAGATAAGTCTTACTTTACACTATTTAATTGAGTTATTATCATACAAATAACATGCCTCATGCATCATAATATATTCTCATGTCATAAAGTTAGCAAACACTCTTTACCACGTACACATGTTACATATATTCTCATCTACATACTTCACATGATTACAAGCCAAACATTGCTATACATCTATCTATATCTATCTCGACTACGCCATCGATGACTACACACACAACATGTGTAAACAGCCAGCATTCAAACATGCAATCTCAAGCTACACACACAACATGTGTAAACAGCCAGCATTCATAGATGTAATCTCCAGCTACACACGCCACAAGCGTATACAACAAACCTCACCTCGAGGAAATGTACATCATCATGATTTTTCAGGGAACCACTCCCGCCATGATAACATCTCATGACAACACCATATGATCTATATAGTACCACCATGATGTTTCAAAGTCCTCTAGTATAGTAGCGACATGTTCTCAAAAGTCGCACTTGTCAGTCACTCCACATAGCGACCCATTGTGATTGCTCTCCAGAATCGCTTCTCCAAGTGTGAGTTTCTGACACCTCGTTATGCCACTAGCGCGAACCATTACGCCACTAGCGCGAACGGACAAGCCACTAGCGCGGCCCATTACGCCACTAACGCGGCCAATTCCGCCCGCTAGCGCGAACTGTTTACGCCCCTAGAACGGCCCGTTACGCCACCAGCGTGAACCATTCCGCTCAATAGCGCGAACTATCACGCCACTAGCGCGAACGGTGATGCCACTAGCGCGGATTGTTACGCCACCAGGACGGACCATTTGCAAATAGTTACGACCTTAACTCGTTACTTTCCCCCGTCACCTCGCGACCCTCGCGTGGGGACTTAGGGACTTGACGAAGCGACTCTCTGTGATTGCTCTCTAGAATCGCTTCTCTAAGTGTGAGGTTCCGACACCTCGCTACTCCAAATACAGAGTCACAGAGGTTCCGACACCTCGTTGTGCCGTCAGTGTGAACTGTTACGCCACCAACGCGAACCGTTACGCCCAATAGCGCGAACCGTTACGCCACGTGCCCCTCATAAGGTGAGGTTTCGACACCTTGTGACGAGCAACACTCTGGACCAACACTCCATATGAAATCCCCCATACCAACTCAGTCCTCGTTTCGGTGTCCCACCACTATAATCTCTCCCGGCACTGGGGGACTTGGGCAACAGCCTTATAGGTCGGCATTTACCACGCCTCATGATGTGCTCTCGATACACTTTGGCACCACCCGCCTTGCCCCATCGGCATCTTGGCTATGCTCCCTAGCGTGCCTTTTGACAACTCTACACAAGCCCTATCGGCAACATCATTATGCTCTAGCGGCACCCATCGTCATGCCTCAGCAGCACTCATCGCCACACATTGACAGCACACTTGCCTTGATGGCAAAATGGTGAACTACGTTTGGTTTGATCCCATAAACGGGTACGTAGGCACTCTAGCATTCACCTAGAGGCAACTACAAAATATGCCACCACAATCTCCCCCTCGAACGTATGCTGGAATAACTCAGCTAGCTCGAACATATAACTGGTACATATCAAAGGCTACTAAAACACCAAGGCATACAAACATGCCGGTACATGTGGCCCTCGCAAGATGCTCGCCAGCGGTACCTCAACTTCGACCCCCGATCGCCCTGCCATCTCCAAACACTACATGGTTGCAACGACCCCAAAGTCTCAATCATATATAGCGACACACGGCATACCCCACTCGGAGGGAGCCGGTCCATCCCCTCCCTTACATGGGGACTTGGGGGACTGGGGACTGGTTATGTCGCCACTAGTAAGAGACTCGTACTCTCGATATTGTATCAGATAAAGTCCCCACCCAAGAGAGTCTCTTGACCGCGGACTTGGGGACTTGTTAGTCCATAGTAGAACATCGGTCATACTCGCCTAAAAAGACATGTGTCAGCACGTGAAATGGGCTTAGGCCATAGTTAAGCCCAAGAAACCTACACTATCCCTTGAGGGTATGATGATAATATACTCTCTAATAAGGGCAAAGTGGTATTTTTAGGGTGCATCCATTTTATCCCTATAAATACCACTCTCCACCCCTTATTTGGGGACTCTCCATCTTCACCTTATTCTCTCCTTATTTCTACTCACATATGGCTGACTTAGGAATCGGAGGGTCGAAGGCCGGAACACCCAGTCTTCCCTCTGACGCTCTTCATTCATGATTGACAGGTTATGGGAGCTGGAAGATGGTGTTCTGCATTTGTGTGATCCACCCCCCCCCCCTCAGAGATCACGCCGAAACAGGTACGGTGGAGTCGAATGGGTGTTTTGCTTCCTAGCGGTGGCACAAGTCTTGCCAAGTTGAAAAGTGTGGCTATGTCAAGGTAGAAAGTTGGGATCAGAGGAGGACATGGCTTCAATTGGGTCAGCAATCTGCATCAGCTGGAAGAACTCGATGGCCGGCTGATGCAGATCAAAGATTGGTTGGGTTCGATGGCTTGCGAGAACTACATTTTCTGGATCTATTTACTGAGGTTTTTTTTTTATTTCGATGGAGTTGGGTTGCTTGCATGAGTCTGTCATTAGATTCGTGATGGAGGCGTAAAGGTCGTTCAACGCCGGTGGGAAGGTGAAGTCAATGGCAGGGTGACACACTCTTCTTTGCGTCGAAATGGATGGTGATCTTGTTGATGTGGGTCTTTGGGCTTGGAAGATGCTAGTAGGCCCAACATGGGCTGGATATAGGGTTTGTTTTAATTCCCCTATGGTTTCTTTATTTATTAATTTAGACTAAAGTTGCTTGCGGGTCTAAAGTATTTTCTTGGTTATTAGGTTTGACCTTTAACTAGGGTTTTTGATGCTCTAAGGTTGCCTCCTCTGCGTAGGATGGTCCCAGAAATAGTCAAATAAGAAAGGTTGAGGACTTGTTCCCTCCTCATTGTGTCTTCTTGACCTTACTCGGTTCGTTTGCTACCAATTTGCTAACCAAGGCAATATTGGTTCTATTTACTTTTAAGAGGTGTAATTCTTAGGGTTTACAATATATAGATTTCCTAGGTTAGCTTCGGTTTCTTAGGTAGTTTTACATGGTTCAGCTTCTAATGTAGCTCGCAAGGGCGGATCGTGTTTATGTTGTACTCCTATCTTGAGCAATTAATATATGGCCTAATGTCCACTTTTCAATCAAAAAAGAAAAAACTCTTCAAGTTCATGACTTAAAGTAACATGTTTTCATATAAATTTAAAATACAATAATGTAAAAATCACAGCTTCAAGTTTGGAAGAACAACATGTTATAAGATCTATAGCCATCAGTCAATCACCATAACCATAAAAAGAAGGGTTTGGCACTGCCCATGTGGAAAGAAGAGTTGGAGAAGGGTGGTCGCGACTATGAAGACTTGGTTTTAATGATAAACTTTTTGAATAATGAACTTTTTTAAAAAAAACTCACTTTGTCAAAGAATGAAGACTTGAGCTTATCTAAATTATAGTTTTCTAATAGAATTTTGTTACTTGGTGATAATCAGTACATAACACAGTTCATCACAAAATAAAAGCTTATCTAGTTTGCCTACATTCCAACAAAGCTTCCCTAAAGCCCTAAATCCGCAAATAACATCTTGTTTAAAGAACAGTCACAATAATGATGAAGTCAAACACTCATCCTTTTACATGAAGAACACGGTACTCCAAAGTATCTTTGCATATACTTTTTATCTTTGCATATACTTAATTTGTAAACATGAAAGTCTCTTCTCATTCTTGCTGCACTCCGGCGATTTTAAACGGGAAGGGGAAGGTCATTCAGGCGTCTCCGGCTGTGGCTGTGGTAGTGGTGCCGCCTTGGCTCTCTCACTTTGCCGTCGCAGATACACTGGAGGGCGTTCGGTCCTACGTCGACTCATGGTTGCACAGAGCAGAGGAGAAGAGAGAGAAAGGGGAAATGAAAGAGACGAAAGAGATAAGTGTTTGTGTGTATTTGGAGAAAAAGAGAGAGAAAGGGGAGCCTAACATACAATTATTTCCACTATGTTATCACATCAAATTAAACAAAAACTGTTAATTACAAAAGAAACAAACAAACAAAAATTATTCTTCCCTCAAATCATCGTACCTAAATGCCGACTATTGATCTCCATTCATCGTGCAAAGATGTCATTGCTGCATAATCTTGTTGCATCAGTAGCCTAAATTTTTCTTTTGTTATTCCCTTAAGCATAAACTTCAATCCAGCTTCCTTTGATAACCAAAATGAATTATTAAGATATTACTACGGAATTGTAATATAAAATCAATGATATGTATCAGTATATTTTTTTATAGCATTTGAGCGCTGAAAAGAGACTTTCAAACTAGTTAGAATAAAAATCATGTATAAATGTGTAAGGTTAGCGAGAGGAGAAAACACATTAAATAATTATATAAGATTAAACCATAAACCCTAAGCAAGTTTGAGTTTCAGTAGCATTTAAATAAATAGATAGTAGGATTCTCATTTACGGATCAAACCCAATCCAATTTCCACAATGCCGCTTGAGTACGAGGCAAGGAGAGTGAGAGCTAGCCCACCAACAGAGGCAGAGCGTGCGTGCTCAGACTGTCCCCCGACGAAGACGAGTACCATCTCCATCGAGAGTCACATCCCCTCAGCCTCCATCACCTCCTCGCGTCCCATCCCATCCTAGCTTGTTCTGATTCTGCTGATGGTCGGACCACCGATGTCGTCACATCGGCTTCTAGTGATGGCGATGTCGCGGCCGCCGCCACCGAGGACGAAGCACCTCCAATGAGGTATGGGCTCTCAATCTTTGTTCTTGTTTCACTCAAATTATTTGCTCTCTTTACAAACCTAGGTTATCTCTGATGCTATAAGTATGATGAAATTGTTGCACTTTTTCCTCTCGATGTTTTGTTGATTGGTGTGAGGGTGTTTTTGTGCTTCCAGGTTTTAGAACAACGAGGCCTTTAATGCTTAAGTGAAACCAGGCCCAAAGTCGATTGAGGATAGGGTCCAAGAATGACTCTGTTGTGATGCGCTTCGCAATAGCAGAAACAGTTTGTTTGACTGTAATAGTAGCTGTTTGCTTGACTGTAACAGCAACAATTCTACTTTCACAAGAACAATGATATGACTTACAGATGGATATGGCGGGGGAGCTGGGAGACTGTGAGTTTAGTGTGAGAGAGCTTGATTTTGGGTTATGGAGTTATGGAGGATTTATGGAATTATAATTAACTAAAAATAAGGGACTACGGTTTTAGAGATGGAGCATGATCTCTTGAGGTTTTCTGGGTTGTCAATGATGGTTTCCAACAGCAATGAGGTGCCCTTTTTATAGGCAACATGAGGGAGGAGAGTTGTTGCTGGAAAAAAAAGGGTCTGAGAGAAACCTCTTAGTTTTGGACAGGTTGTTTCCAAGCTTTGGTGGGTGGTTTCCCCCATAGAAGCAAATTGGTGAAGGGGAGACAAAAGGGTGGTGATGGTAGGTCTAGGCCGGTAGCTTGCTGCCGTGATATTGTAGAGATTTGGGGGCAGACATGATTTCTTGAGAGTGTCAAAAACCCTGGAATATAGATTTACAGCAGCAAAATTTTTATTCCCACTTGGAGACATGTATTAGGTTTCTGGGACAAGTTTAAGACTACATGGGCTTTGGGTAGGAAAATAATAAGTCTAATTGATTGAAGATTTTGCTGGGCTTGGTTTTAATTTCTCTTGCTAGCCCATAATGAGAATTTTTCCATCATGCATGAGCTTTGGTCCCAAGTCTAAAGTTATTGATGAACATCATCTTAACCAAGGGCCTCACGGGATCCGTCACCTTCCACACCACATCCCCTCTGTAAGCCCCAAAGGACGTAGCTTGGATCTACGTGTTATGTTTGCATGGCGAAACTTGAGTTTGTCGCTTTTCAAGGAAGTCTCTTCGACTATATTGGACTTGGATGAAGTCCCAATAAGGCTATGGGCATATGTCAACTTAGAGAAACGGGCTCGTGGAATTTTAGGTATCAACAATTGGTTAGTTTGCTTAGATATTTGTAATTGCGAGCTTTGGGTAAGACTAGGTTGTGTTAATGCATGTGATGTATCAAATTTGTTCTGAAGTTGTAAAATGAGTCCTCAAAGTTATAATATTAATCCTCAAAGTTGTAATATGAGTCGTTAAAGTTGTAAAAAAAATTAGTTATAACATTAGTCATCATTTATTCTTAAAGTGGTAATTGAGTCCTCAAAGTTGTAAATTGTAAGTTGTAAGTTGTAACAACTTTTTTTAATCACTTTGAGAACTCAATTACCACTTTAACCATATATTTTACCACTTTAAGAACATATGATTACTAATGTTGTAACTAGAAGATTTTACAACTTAAATAACTCATATTACAACTTCAATGACTAATATTACTAGTTTGAGGACTCAATTTTCAAAGTTGATGTATCACATCATTCATGCATTAACACATTGTAGAATTTTCCTTATTTGTGAATCTTGAAGCATGAACTTCAATCCAACTTCCTTTGATAACCAAAATGAATTGTTAACATTTTACTACGGAATTGTAATATAAAATCAATGATATGCATCACTAGGATGATATGAACCGCGTACTAATCCAAATAGTCCTTAATCATTCAAATAAGATACTATTACTTGCAAAGCTACACAAGAGGGTAAAACGATGGATGATCGGTTTAAAGATGAGCTTAGGCTTCTAGGTTTTATACTAATTAATTTAAGACAAATTTTAGTTGTATTAGAATAGATTAGTTTTTTTTCAATCAAGTAAACAACTCATACTGTAACTATTTTTATGTGGGTTGAACTCACAACGTCCTAATTACTAAGAGGAGATTATGCCGCAAGACCAAATGATACTTGGGAGATTATATATATTAGTTTAGTTTTTATTTAGAATATTAAAGATTACTAGTTAAGACACAATGACATGGCATTTAAATATAATGATATGGTATATGCCACATAATTTGGTATCCAAATTTTTATATTTGGTGTCTCTAGCATCACTCATTTTAAATAATTAAACCTTTATAAATTACTAATGTCGAAAAGATTATAAAAATTGGTGAATACCGCAACCTAACATCTCTCCCTGTCTCAAACTCAAAGTCATCTGCGTAGGGTTTTTATGAACTAAAAGTTGTGTCGCAATCTCTCTACTCTCACTGCCTCTGTTGCTGCTATGATAGAAAGTTTCGCATCAAAGCTCTCTCTGCAACGAGTAGGAACCAGTGGATCTGGGAAACCTCTGATGCCCTAGCAAAGGGTTTGTTGCACCAAGGCTTTATGTCGTTGGTTGCCTGAACATGGCTTGGACGGTAGCCTTTGAGGCTTTTGGGAGTGTCATTCCCTCCATGTGGAGACTCTCTGCCCATGTAGATATGTTCAGGCGAGAGGTGACAGATTTTTATTCATTTTTACGAATGAAAGAAACGTTAATCGAGTGAAGAAGGGATGACCTTGAGGATATCAACGAGTTATGCTCCTGCTGAACAATTATGACAGCTTTTTGGATATTAGGGCGGTCTCTAATCTTCATCGGGCATTTGATTGGAGAAATCATTGGTCCTATACTCCAAGTAGATAACGGTGGAATCAACTGTGGTGTTGCACGGGTGCATGTAACACTACCTCTGAATCAACCTTTGTGTTTGGAATGCAGGCATAGGGTCTCATCGATGGATGTGATTTTGTTCTCTTCGGTATGAGAGGATACTCGGCCGATGCCGCACCTACATGATGAACAACCATGGTGGCCTAGAATTCTCTCATGCAACTGAAGCGATGCATTAAACTCCTGCTATGGTCCCGACTGTGAAGACTCCAACAATGGTGTTTAGGGTGAATTCTCAATCGTCTGTTAAGGCTCCCTCTATTCCATCTTTGTCCTCTCTCTTCCCAAGGAGAAACGCTCAATGCAAATTTGTGAGGTCCTAAAGTTTCATTCGCCTACCAAGATTCTGAGGTGAGGCGTTGACGTGATGAGGAGGAAGATAAAGACGGAAATCGGCTGAAGCGTTCTCTAGAAATTGAGTGAAGACCGCGCTAAAAATTATCATTATCAACCTGCATGTTAAAACCTATTATCTTAGCTAGTAACCTTGTCGTTGCAACAATAGATCGATAACACAGATTGCAAGCCTTAGATCTCAACCCATATCCATACAAAGTCTAGAGGAACAATCATGAAGTCGAAGAAGCCATCATAGTCGTTAAGGAGAATCATCGCACGTTGATAGGCCTAGGAACCGTCTTGCTTCACATGGATGACATCTATTTCTGAGGTAAATGTAAATAGGAAACTGTCACTTCTCTCTTGAACTTCCACAGGTGTTGGAAGACTCCACATGGGGCGAGCTGCACTCCTGAATGCATCAAAGACAACTGCTTGGGTAGTATTCAATCATCCGACAAGATAGAAAAGATTGGGCTACGAAACCCTTCTTGGGACACCGGAGATTTGTAAACATAGTATTTTAACAATAGGCTAGTAGCTACGCTAATTGTAAATATGCTTAATTTAGACAATTTTAATATATATATATATATATGTTTCGGCGTGAATTCTAAGATGATGAATCACATAGAATGCAAGAAGAACACCATCTTCAAGACCTATAACCTGTCAATCATGAGCAAAGGCCGTTAGAGGGAAGACCGGGTTTGCCGGCCTTCGACCCTCCGATGCCTAAGTCAGCCACATGAGAATATAGATAAGGTATGAATAGGGTGAAGATGAAGACTTACCTAAATGAGGGGTGAAAAGATGTATTTATAGAGATAGGGTGGATGCACCCAAAAAATACCATTTTATCTTATTGGAGAGTGTATTACTATTATACCCTTAAGGAAAAGTGTAAGTTTCTTGGGCTTAGTTAAGGCCCAAGCCCGTTTTATGTGGCAATATGTGTTTTCTTAGGCGAGTATGACCGATGTTCTATCTCTCACATATGATATATTAACAAGTCCCCAAGTCCACGGTCAAGAGACTCTCTTGGGTGGAGACTTTATCTGATAGAGTATCGAGAGTACGAGCCGTACTAGTGGTGACATAACCAGTCCCCAGTCCCCCAAGTCCCCAAGCAAGGGAGGTGATAAACCGGCTCCCTCTAAATGGGGTACATCGTGTGCTGCTATAGCTCTGTCATGTTATGAAAAAATCATGGTGTCATGATATCTTGCCTAGAGATAGACACATGAATGTGAGACACCGGGATCGTTGCTCCTCTGTAATGTCTGGATATTGCAAGACGATCAGGGGTCGAAGTTTAGGTACCACTCGGTGCCAAGTATGGGAACTCTGGTGAGCATCTCGTGTTTGTAGCGGGTACTAGCATGTTTGTATGCCTTAGGCGTTTAGTAACATTTGGTTTGTATCAGCTATATGTTCTAGCTAGCTAAGCTATTCCAGCATGTATGTGTTCCAATGGGAGATTGTGGTGACATATTTTGTGGTTGTTTCTAGATGAGTGCTAGAGTGCCTACGTGCCCGTTTATGGGATCAAACCAAACGTAGTTCACCATTTCGTAATTGAGGTAAGTGTGCTATTGAGGTGTGGCGAGGAGTGCCATTGGGGCACGATGACGCTACCGCTGGGCATGGTCAAGGCGTCATTAACGCAAGGAGGAAGTGCTGCTAAGGCATGGCGAGAGGTGCCACTAGGCCATAGTGATGGTGCTGATAGGGCATGTAAAGAGCTGTGAAAGGGTGACTATCGCTGTGGCATAGTGAGAGCATACTAGGAAGTGTGGCAAGGATATCGAGAGCATGCTAGAAAGCGTAGCCAAGATACTGATGAGGTAAGGCGGGTGGTGCCAAAGTGTACCGAGAGCACGCAATGCGGTGTGGTATGGGTGCCTGATGAGGCAAGGAGAGTGTCGTTGAGTCATGGTGAGTGTCGTTATGGCGAGGGTACCGAGTAGGCATGGTGATTATCATAGAAGCGTGGTACATGCCAACTTATAAGGTTGTTGCCTAAGTCCCCAAGTGTCGGGAGAGATTATGGTGGCTGGGCACCGAACCGAGGATTGATTTGGCATGGAGTATTTCATATGGCGTGTTCGAGAGGTGAGAATAATATTATGTGTCGGGTAGTGTCTTGAACACGTTGGTGACTTGTAGGTGTCACACGCCGGGGAGTGTTTATTGACTTGTCCCGGGTGGCTGATAGATGATAGATGTCGTGTGCCGAGAGTTTTGTTCATCACGGTTAGCTAATAGACGCCATATACCGGGGTGTGCACCCTCTACTATTGGCTTATCTATGGTGATATTATGTTGGTTGGCATTGTAACCTTGTGTATTTGGATTAACAAGGTGTCGGAACCTCACACTTGGAGAAGCGATTCTGGAAAGCAATCATCAAGGGGCTGATCATAAATGGTGTAGCGAGAGGTGTGGCTATGAGGTTTAGTCATTAGGTACAGCCAGTAAATGTAGCTATGAGGCGTGACAGTGTGGCATAACTGTTAATTGCTACTATGGAGAATGATGGTGGAGCAACCAAAAACCTTAGCGTAACTATGAGAGCACAAAATCATGAAGATAAAATAACCATGGGAAGCGGGAATGGAGACTATCCATACGTGAGCGACTGA
The DNA here is from genome assembly GCA_034370585.1 of Fragaria x ananassa. Classification (NCBI taxonomy): domain Eukaryota; kingdom Viridiplantae; phylum Streptophyta; class Magnoliopsida; order Rosales; family Rosaceae; genus Fragaria; species Fragaria x ananassa. The sequence continues at coordinate 2,994,704 of CP139761.1, read as the reverse complement.
CATGTAACCATAGAGATCATGCTATATATAAAGAAAAAAGAAAAGAAAACAAAAAAGAACCAAAGATAATCCATAAGGAGACCGTGGAAAGTCCATGGGGAGTAGAGTCGTTTGTTATGGAGAGCAATCGCAGAGAGTCGCCGCATGGAGTGACTAACAGGTGCGACTTTTGAGAACATGTCACGACTGTACTAGAGAACGTTGAAACATCATGGTGGTATTATATAGATCGGATGGCGTTGTGCCATGAGAAGTTACCATGGCAAGAGTGGTGCCTTGAAAGTTCATGATGAGGTACCTTTCCTCGAGGTGAGGTTGTTATATGTGCTTGTGGCGTGTGTAGCTGGAGATTGCATGTTTGTATGCTAGTTGTGTAAACTCGTGGTGTGTGTAGCCTAAGATTGCACCTTTAAGTGCTGGTTGTTTACACCTACTGTATGTATAACTTGAGATTGCACCTTTGAATGCTGGTTGTTTACACATGTTGTGTGTATAGCCGTCTATGGCGTAGTCGAGAGGTCGACATGACTGTGTGCCATGTGAAACGAAGTGTCAATAATGTTTCACTTATGTTTTGTTGGCATAAGTTGCATGGCTCTCGGCTAGGGGGGTGCTATGCCATGATCACGGCTCTTGTGTGAGAGAATAAGTGAGAGAATAAAACCATAGATAGATATATAACATGTATGGCTTGCAATTATGTGAAACAAGTGCCATGAGCATAAGTGCGCACATCAATATGTGCAGAATTGGTTTGCAATTACAAGTGTGTATTTAGCATGAGCTTGGAGTGATATGCTATTAACAAATTGCATTTGAAAACATGTCTAATAATCATAGAGTAGTCATTTAAAGCATGAAAGTATATGTAGCGTGTATAAAAAAGAATGTTTTAAGTAACTTTGTATCATGTGATAAGCATGTTAAAAATATTGTTCCATATAAATCATGGCATGTGTATAAGCATAGGATGTATGATACTAATGAGTAGGCATGTGTGAGGTATACCAATTAATGAAGCATGTTGTAAAGCGTAGCATAAGCTCAAATTAAAATGGTGTAGGTGAGAACTTATCTGGAACGGTGTTGACACCATATAAATATTGTCAATGTAAGACTCTATGTCGGCACCGTAATGCTTATGTGAGAATTCTGATGGAGTTGTCAAACCGATGATAGACTCCATTATTGAGCGCATCATTGAAGATAATATTGTTTTACCAAGAAGTAATGTACGTGTACTGACCTAGGGGAGAGAAGCCATAATGACCTAATAGTTTGTAGTGTGTGCCGATCATATTTGGCAAGTAGATAAGTAGACGAGGTGCAGTCATTTGATAGGGGCATGAACCATGAGAGCTTAGTGTCATGTTGCCTATAGATAAGTCATAGAGGAAGTATGTAGCCTTGCAGGTGACACTACCAGAAAATAGATCTTGGGCGACGAAATGAAAAAAACCGGGCGACAATTTTTTTTTTCGTCGCCTATGAGAAAACTTGGCCAACGAAAAAAAAAATCGTCGCCCAAGGAAAAAAAATAGTCGCCTAAAGTTCAACTTTAGGCGACGAAAATAAAATCATCGCCTAATATAGAAACTAGGGCGACGAAACAATATTTCGTCGCCTAAGATATTTATATCATCGCCTAAGTTTTTTAATTCTTAGGTGACGAAACTCAAATATATCGTCGCCTAAGTATTTTATTTTTTTTATTTTTACTTGGCCGACGAAATAAAAGAATTTCGTCGGCCAAGAGTAATCCGAATAATTAAAATAAAATAAAACACATTTAAATTTCATTGTACAGGATTTTTTATTTTTACTCTTGGGCGACGAATTTAACAAATATCGTCGCCCAAGTATTATCTTGGCCGACGAATTACACTAATTTCGTCGGCCAAGATAATCCGAATAATTAAAATAAATAAAGCACGTTTAAATTTCATTGTACAGGAATTTTTTATTTTTACTCTTGGGCGACGAATTTAACAAATATCGTCGCCCAAGTATTATCTTGGCCGACGAATTACCCTACTTTCGTCGGCCAAGAGTAATCCGAATAATTAAAATAAATAAAGCACGTTTAAATTTCATTGTACAGGATTTTTTAATTTGTACTCTTGGGCGACGAATTTAACAAATATCGTCGCCCAAGTATTATCTTGGCCGACGAATTACCCTAATTTCGTCGGCCAAGATAATCCGAATAATTAAAATAAATAAAGCACATTTAAATTGTAAGGAAATGTTTTTTTATTTTTATAGCCCCGTCAGTGTCTCGTCGATTGGAAACTATTCTCAGTTGAAGGTCCGGCCAGATTACGTGATTTGGAGGGTCGAATAGCCGTTTCCGTCCGTTTAGGGGTTTGACCGCGCCGATTGACCAGACGGATCGAGCCCTTATCTTTGTCAGATGGAGCTGAATTTTTGCCCACCTACGTAATTCGTTATGCTGGTCATATCTGACGGTCGGTTTTCAGTTCCTCTTCTCCGATCACCAAACTCACGATATATGTACTAATGTTGTATAACTTTTTTATATAAGTGTTGAGTTTAAGTTTCGTTTTGAAGACAACGTATACATAGAGGCCTCAAACGCAAAAAAGTCGTGAAATAAGATATGACCGGAACGGTGAAATACATCAACCCGTGAAAAATGAAGATATTTCGGTAAAATTTCGGTGCCGGTTGTTCCGGTCAACGAATTTCTCTTATTTCTACCTAGTGGTAGCCCTATCCCGGGTATTTATTTTTTAAAAAATTTTTATAGCCCTGTCAGCGTCTCGTCGATTGGAAACTATTCTCAGTTGAAGGTCCGGCCAGATTACGTGATTTGGAGGGTCGAATAGCCGTTTCCGTCCGTTTAGGGGTTTGACCGCGCCGATTGACCGGACGGATCGAGCTCTATTCGTTGTCCGATGGAGCTGAATTTTTTCCCACCCACGTAATTTGTTATGCTGGGATTATCTGACGGTCGGTTTTCAGTTCCTCTTCTCCAATCACCAAACTCACGATATATGTACTAATGTTGTATAACTTTTTTATATAAGTGTTGAGTTTAAGTTTCGTTTTGAAGACAACGTATACGTAGAGGCCTCAAACGCAAAAAAGTCGTGAAATAAGATATGACCGGAACGGTGAAATACGTCAACCCGTGAAAAATGAAGATATTTCGGTAAAATTTCGGTGCTGGTTGTTCCGGTCAACGAATTTCTCTTATTTCTACCTAGTGGTAGCCCTATCCCGGGTATTTATTTTTTACCAAATTTTTATAGCCCCGTAAGAGTCTCGTCGATTGGAAACTATTCTCAGTTGAAGGTCCGGCCAGATTACGTGATTTGGAGGGTCGAATAGCCGTTTCCGTCCGTTTAGGGGTTTGACCGCGCCGATTGACCGGACGGATCGAGCCCTTGTCGTTGTCCGATGGAGCTGAATTTTTTCCCACCCACGTAATTTGTTATGCTGGGATTATCTGACGGTCGGTTTTCAGTTCCTCTTCTCCGATCACCAAACTCACGATATATGTACTAATGTTGTATAACTTTTTTATATAAGTATTGAGTTTAAGTTTCGTTTTGAAGACAACGTATACGTAGAGGCCTCAAACGCAAAAAAGTTGTGAAATAAGATATGACCGGAACGGTGAAATACGTCAACCCGTGAAAAATGAAGATATTTCGGTAAAATTTCGGTGCCAGTTGTTTAGGGGTTTGACCGCGCCGATTGACCGGACGGATCGAGCCCTTGTCGTTGTCCGATGGAGCTGAATTTTTTCCCACCCACGTAATTTGTTATGCTGGTCATATCTGACGGTCGGTTTTCAGTTCCTCTTCTCCGATCACCAAAATCACGATATTCTGAATTTTATGATAGAACTCTTGGCCGACGATTTTCTTCATCTTGGGCAACGAGATTTATAGTGAAGAACATCGTCGCCCAAGTATAGTATCTTAGGCGACGACTTCAAAAATCGTCGCCCAAGATTATCTTAGGCGACGATTTTCAAAAAACAGGGCGATGATTTTTCAAGAATCGTCGCCCAAGAACTCAAATATAAAAGGCAAAAATTCGGAACCCTAACCATTCGCGCTGCCGCTCTCAAATCCAAGCCCTCTCTCTCTCTCCGAAAATCCACCGAAGCCCTCTCTCTCTCCCTCTCTCCGACCCCGACCCCGCAACCCGACGCTGTCCCCGACCTCGAACCCGACCCCGACCCCGACCCCGACGACCCCGACCCCGACCCCGACGACCCCGACCCCGACCCCGACCCCGACCCCGACCCACAATTTAAGGTATAACCCTAAAACCCTAAATTGGTTGTTTCATGAAAATTTTAATTGTTGTTGTTGTTTGAAATTGTTGAAATTGTTTGAAATTGTTGAAATTGTTTGAAATTGTGAAATTGTTTGAAATTATTGTTTGAAATTGTGAAATTGTTTGAAATTATTTGAAATTGTGAAATTGTTTGAAATTTGGGAGAAGTACAAAATTATTGTTGTGTTGTGAAATTGTTGGTGAAATTATTGTTGTTGTTGTTGTAATTTATGAAATTAATGGTAAATTAGGGTAAATTTGTGTAAATTATGGTAGGATTTTAGGGTAAATTATGGTAAATTGTGATGTAAATGATAATTGTAAAATATTAGGGTTTAGGATTTGTGGAAATAATTTGTAAATATATTGTAAATGATTAAATAATTTTTGATTAAATAATTAAATAATATAAATTATAATTGTAAATATATTGTGGAAATTTTGTAAAAAATAATGGATTATTTTTGAGTAAGGATGTAAATATTCGTAAATTAATTTTTGTGATGTAATAATTCTGAATTAATGTAAATAATTTGTTATGTGAATTAAAAAAATAATAAATCCTATAATAATTATTACTTTTTATTTGTGCTATTATTGTTGATAAATTTTTCGAAATTTATGGTTATTTTTTGTTAAATTAATTATAAGACGGTAAAATATTTTTAATAAATATATGGTTATTTTAAACAGAATGGGCATGAGGAGAACTTCTGGATAACGTCTAGGTGCGAGGAGCGAATATTCCTCGGACGGTACCTCAAACAACCCGCCGCAATCACCGTCGGTCGGGTTTCCGTGGCAGATGACGGTCCGACATGCGGCGCTTAGGGGTGGCGCGAGCGGCTCGCGTTCTGCTGGGCAGCCGGGCCCCGCAGCGACGGCCCCTCGTCATCCAGATACTTCCACGGTCGCGATCTATCACCGCCCCCACACAGTCGTCCCCGACCGACGGTGATGGCGGGTCATCCGGGGTCCCTACGGTGCCGTCCGACCTCTTCCTTCCTCCGACGATATATACCGTTAAACTTGAATTTTTGTAATTTATTACATCCTGAATTTATGTAATAAATTATTTATAAATTTATAAATTTCTGTTATTTTTAATTAAATTTTAGTATTACAAAAATTTAAAGAAATGTCAAAAAAAAAATTTCAGCAAAAATTAAAAAAACATTATTTATATATTTAAAAAATTTATTTAAATATTTTAAAAAAAAAATTTAAATATATCTTAGGCGACGAAATTGCTAAATCGTCGGGCAAGGACTTACCATATAAGACGATGAAAAAAAAGTATCGTCGCCTAAGAATTACTCTTAGGCGACGACGGAATGAATTTTCGTCGCCCAAGTTTTTGGCCGACGCACTTCTGGCGACGACGTCTTGGCCGACGAAAAAAAATTTCGTCGCCCCAGGTTATAACATCTTAAGCGACGAAAAAATTTTCGTCGGCCAAGGTGTTAAATCTTGGGCGACGATTATTTTTGGGCGACGAGAAGTAGATTTTAGGCGACGAAATTCGTATCGTCGCCTAAGAATTACTCTTAGGCGATGACGGAATGAATTTTCGTCGCCCAAGTTCTTGGCCGACGCACTTCTGGCGACGACGTCTTGGCCGACGACGTGTCGTCGCCTAAGTACTTAGGCGACGAAATTTTTTAACAGGGCGACGATTTTTTTTCGTCGCCCAAGTTGAAATTTCTGGTAGTGTGAAGTGTAGTTGATAACTCGCTGTTGGAGCCTAGCTTGACATACAGTGCCAAGAGGGCATGGCATTTGAGGGCATCAGATATTATGTAATTGAACCCATGGTATGGGATGGACTTGGTTTGTCACATCCCGGTTCTTAAGTCAATTTGCAGTTATTTACTATTGGGTTACTTTGACATTTTACCGTTTTAAGTAACCGTTTACTATTTAAGACTCCAAAAGTTGACTTTTTCTTCCGTTTGGAATTCGGGAAAACTTCCTTCATAAAAGTCGTAGAGGATGTAAAACGGAGTTTGTGGACACGCGGCATGCTTAAATCGGAGTTCGTATGAAGAAGTTATGGTCTAAAAACGGGAAGTTACTATCTCGGTAAATGATATGTATATAAAAGAGAAAGAAGGAGGTTCTAGAAGGGTCGGTTAAACCGACCTAAGCAACAGATAAAAGGGAAAAAAAGGAAGGTTCGGGGAGAGGGGGAGATCAGTTCAGACCCAGAGCGGGTCTCTGCCGACCCGAATAGCAACGACCGGCGACCCGGCTGCAGCTCCGTTCTCCGGCGACGGCGAGGAGAAAGAAAGGTGGTGATAGCTTTGTCTCGGTCTCGTCGATGTTCCTGTGCCTTCAGCTTGCAGAGATGAGGTCTGGTGAGTGAGAATCGAGGCAGAGGAGTGGTTTGCGTTTTCCGGTGAGGGTTCGGTGTTTTCCGGCAAAGTTGTGTTCGACTCAGGTATCAATATTCATCTACTCGTTAAGCTCTTCCTTGCTGTGTACTTGAATGCGATTTTGGATTGTGTTTTGGAGATTTTGGGTTTAGGCAGTCGATGACCACCATGTGTGGCCACCGTGTACGGCGGCGGCTGCAGTTTTGGGAGTGGGTTTCCGGCTTTCTTAATATATTGAATTGGTAGGTGTGATTACAGGTGCTTGAATTCAAATTTGGTTGAGTTTTGGAGAAAGTTGGGTTTTTGGCAGAATGATTGATGTGTGGTGGCTGCTATGTTCGATGACGGAAGGGGTGGCAGTAATTGTAGTTATGATTCTGGGTTTGGGTTCCTATATTGAGCTTGTATATGTTATTTGAAGTTCTGGATATCTGAAATTTGTAGGTGTTTGGTGATGGGGGATCTAGATGTTCTTGTTTGGTTCTGTGTTACGTTATTAGTGGTGGTGGTTTCCATGTTTTTGGATTAAGTTCCACAACAGGGAAGCTTCAAACTAGGAAATTGATGTTATGTATGATTAAAGTACATAAAGGGAGAAGTTAGGTGATATTTGGATTTATGTCGAGTATTATGTGAAATTGGGAAGAGCGAATTTGGTTGTTGTGAAAATGAGATTGAGAAGGATGCATATGTTTATGGATTTTGAAAGACGAGAGGAGGATAGTCCAAGTTGAAGTGTGTTGCTGGGGAGTGGGAAACAATAAGGGATTTCACTATAAACTGTTAATTTTGGTTATGGATAGGTTCGTTGATAAGTTGTTGCTATGCCTACAATAAAGTGACGATACGAAGGAGATGGGAAGATTGATCAAGATTGAGATAGGCAAATATAAAGGATTTGGTTTTAGTATATTCAATGGGTGTCCATAGTATATTTAATGGGTGTCCATAGTAAATCTAAGATGGAATGTTTAGTAAATTTGGGTTCAAAGAGAAAGAATGCATGGTTGATGATTGGTATAAGATGAGTTTACTTATTCTCTTGAAACTTTATATTAGAATGATAATAAATTGGTATAGTTTTGATGATGTATGAGGCTTTGTTTGGCCGGGTTGATTTGATGAAAGGGTTTTTATGAGTCCGTAATTATGGTTTAATTTTGGACTTATGGTGGTAAATGAGATGTTGTTAGTGAAGGTAGAGAAGTAGAATAAATGATGAACTACGAGTGGCTTGATCCCTTTAAAAAAGGGTACGTAGGCAGCCCGATCAAGTTTTGGGTGCAGCCGCAAATTAACAAAATAAATTTAGGTTCCAAACGCAATAAAACTGCGTTGTTGTTTTGTTTGAGAATGAGATCCTATCTCATTTTCGATTTTAGGATTTTTTTTATGATTTCTGGATTTGAGGTATTATACTGAATTGCATATTATTTGGTTTTTAGAAAGATGATAATCATTGAAGTTATTTATTTCATTGAGCATTTTAACGTGTGGGACACGTCGTTGAATTTAATTAGTTTCTTTACTCTTTGAATTCTTTGAGTATGGTTGGGAATCGTACTTATGCTTTAATTATGAGTTTCGGGGAAACTCACATGGATTATGTTTCTTTATTTATGCCATACTTTTTGGATCGATATTATTCATGATAGCATGTCGTTCCGCCTTTCGAGGCGATGTAACTCCCACGTTTTAAGTGGGGTTACTCAAGCCCTTTCCGCCTTCGGGTGATGTGATGTAGTCGACGACATCACGCAAGCCCTACTCCTCTCTGTTATCATAACATGAAGGTGTAGGGAGTATGGGAGTATTATTGCCTGGGAGGCAACCGAGTCTGGGAGGCTCACTTGTATAGCATGTTGTTCCGCCTTTCGAGGCGATGTAACTCTCACGTTTTAAGTGGGGTTACTCAAGCCCTTTCCGCCTTCGGGTGATGTGATGTAGTCGACGACATCACGCAAGCCCTACTCCTCTCTGTTATCATAACATGAAGGTGTAGGGAGTATGTGAGTATTATTGTCTGGGAGGCAACCGAGTCTGGGAGGCTCACTTGTATGGCTATACCTGTTTCTTATTTATCGTTGTTGATTTGACTAGCGGGGCTAGTCCCTTGTTTTGGTACCTCCTTCTATGAAGGTTATTATTCATCTTTGTCATTAATTTGACTAGCGGGGCTAGTCCGTTTTCTTGGGTTTTTCTTTATGAAAGATTTTGGTTAACATTTGCATGCAACGAATTTATGGCATATTGGAAATTAGTGAAAGTATTTACATTTTAGTTATCTTTTGGGTTGTGGGATTAGTTTAAGTGAGGAATTATTATATTGGGAGATGTGTTGAACTTGTGGAGCAGGAAGGCTCCAGGTGTTGAAGATGGATGTTTGGTTATAGAAGTGTTAAATTGGATTTTTCAGGTAAGGGTCGTCCATTTTTAAGGAAGGTTATGCCGAATTTTCGGTAAATTTTCCTTGAAAGTGGACCCCGCAGGATTTACCTTGGGTTTCAGGGTGAAATTCGGGGTGGGTCCTGTCATGGTTGACATGAACCAAGTAATAGATATAGTTCCCATAGCTACAGATGTATCTTATACATGTCCCTAATCCATCAACTCTAATGCTTCTTTCTTCTCAATAATAGTATGATCAATAACCATGTAACCATTTTCCTTTTCAAACACCAACTCCATGTCCAGAGTTGACTTAACCGTTTTCCCAAAAACCAGAAAAGAGATTCCATTAACTATGTTAAGTTGATTGTTGACTTAACCATGTTAAGTTGATTGTTGACTTAACCATGTTAAGTTGGCTTCATTCCTTTGCGTACCATTTCGTCATCCCACTTATGCTTTGATGTCACCAAGGAGGGGTGGTTGGGAGCTTGGGAGGCCAAGGAGGAGGCGTTGGAGCTTGGGAACTTGGGAGGAGGCTCCAGGAACTCGGGAGGGCCGGGAGGAGGCGCCGGGAGCTCAAAAGGAGGCTTCCGGAGCTTGGGAGGGTAAGGCGGAGGCGCCAGAGCATGGGAACTCGGGAGGAGGCTCTGGGAACTTAGGAGGGTAGAGAGGAGGCGCCAGAGCTTAGGAGCTTGGGAGGAGGATCCGAGAACTCGGGAGGGAAGGGAGGAGGCGCCGAGAGCTCGGGAGCTCGGGAAAACAGGGTGGAGGCTCTGGGAACTCAAGAGGGTAGGGAGGAGGCGCCCAAGCTCAGGAGCTTGGAAAGAGGATCCGAGAACTCGGGAAGGCAGGGAGGGGGCGCCTAGAAGCTTCTGCTGGGTGTACATATATGGGTGTCCAGAGCAGTTCTTTAGGTGCTACTCATCGGCGCGTGGGTCTTGTTCGGAGGTCGGGAAGGGGGGTGCCGAATTCATTGGAAGATGGTGAGTGTGATGGCTGGGAAGGTGAGCTACCTTCTGGTGGTTGAAACCAACTATGGAGGAGAAAGGAAATACATATCTACTTTCTCTCTCCTCATATTTCCCAATGTAAGAAACCCAGAAGCTTGAAAAGCTGATTTTCATGTAAGTGAGATGTGATATTAGGAGGATTTACAAAGTAGTCGAACTCCTTGTGTTTGAAGTGAAAGGGAGCTGAGAGGGGAAGGAAAAGTAGTGTCACCGGAAAAAGAAAAATTTCCAAAAAAAGAGATTCCAGCCAGATCACAAATATGCTCATGGTGAGCCATGTGAGGGTCTCCACTTAAGGCCCCTCCTTCTAGCGCCAATTGTTTCGGCGTGAATTCTAAGATGATGAATCACACAGAATGCAAGAAGAACACCATCTTCAAGACCCATAACTTGTCAATCATGAGCAAAGGGTGTCAGAGGGAAGACTGGGTTTGCCAGCCTTCGACCCTCCAATGCCTAAGTCAGCCACATGAGAATAGAGATAAGGTATGAATAGGGTGGAGATGGAGACTTATCCAAATAAGGGGTGGAAATATGTATTTATAGAGATAGGGTGGATCCACCCTAAAAATACCATAGTGTTTCATCGCATCAAGACGTGACGTGAGCGTTGGACGCGAGCGTAGTAGTCCTATATAGATTATTTTAAATCTATTAATTTATATAGGGAGTATGGACGTGTGTAAATACATACGTATATTGATATATATTTATGAGCTGTAGAGACTCAATATTTATGAGATAAATGATTTATCGTTTGAGACATGCATTCAATTTCTTTGGAATTAAATTGGGAAAGCATAAATCTTGTTAATTATTTTTCTTTATTTATTATTTTTATTTTTGTCCACTCACTTTAACGTTTGTGAATGTTTTCCCCTGGACCCTTCGTTTTAAAAATGTACAGTCTGCAGAGTTCGGGTTGGCACTAGTGTTTGCTCAAAAATGGTCTCGGCCGAAAAGAGAGGCCGAGGGTCTTGAGAACAATCGTCCTTCAAAATTTGCGCGGGCGTGCCAACTCGCGGCCTGTTGGCCAAGCGAGGTTCTGATGAATATTGCGCCTGATCTGACTTCTTCCAAGCGATTGTAGGCCGAGGAAGGAACCATCTCGGCCTTTGGGTTCTCTTGCCTTTGTTGCAAGGACTTTCGGCGTTTTCACCGATGTTGCTCCTCTTTTTGTGATTTTTTGTATGGGTTTGCGAGAAATAAAGTGCGAAAATTAATAGAACGAAAATCTAATTTGCATGAAATTTAAAGAGAATGAAATGGCTAGAAAGTTAGAGTGCAGAAATTAAAGAGCGGAAAGTAATTGCGAGGAATTAAATTGCATGAATTTAAAGAGGCGGAAGAGAAATGACATGAAAATAAAGCGCAGAATGTAAAGAAAGCGATAAAGAAAAAGAGAACTATGCTAGAACATGGATAAAAAGATTGATATTGTAGAGAATTCGTAGAGAATTTGATAGAGTTTGTATTGAAGTGTTGTTTGTGTTGGTCGGGGACCCTTTACAATGAGGCTGAGGGTCGAATATATACAATTACAAATGCACAATAAAGGAAAGAGAATATAATTAAATATTTGAATTTCGGTCTTAATGACCGGAATTAAGATTATGCTCCATATTACTCATTCCTTAATCGCACCATATATCCTTTCTTCTTGAGGCATCGTTAGAATCGATTGTCTCTTGATTATGAAATATTGTCATCAATGCCTTCAAACGCAATTACATCTCGGTTATTTCCTTCCTCGATTATATATCGGCAATTATGATAAATCGCCGTCATTTCCTTCCTCGATTATATATCGGCAATTATTATAAATCACCGTTATTTTCTTCCCTTTTATATATCGGCAATTATGAGAAATCACCTTTATTTCCTTCCTTTTTATATATCGGCAATTATGAGAAATCGCCGTTATTGCCTTCCTTTTTAATTTCCTCTCCATAGGTTAATATCTAATAGAATTTTATTATGAAATTCTATTGAGATATTGCTAATAAAGCACCAAATTTACCTTATCTATCGGCCAAGATTTCAAGGGCCGATTTACCAAAAATGGGTGCAAACATAGCCTCCCCAGTTCCTTGAGCATCGGCTCGAGCCGAATGGTTAAGAGACTATATATTGAACATGCCGGCCAAAAAGAAGAAAGTAATATCAAAATAATTTAGGCCGTGATCATAGAGAAAATCTCGGCCATGCAAAACTAACTTTTTGTGATTGTTATGGAGGTGGCCAACGATGCTTAATTGCGAATTTTGAACCTTCTTTGTTTTCGGCCTGTGGCTGAATTTTTTGGAGGCCGTTAAAGATCAAACTCAAGTCCCATACAATAGATCCTTGATCTTCGGCCATTATGTAGGCCGAATTTTCATGCTCATATGCACTTAAATTATCAACTTCGGCCTCTAATTTAAATTGAGCTTATTGCAATTTTTCCAAGTCGGCTTTATTTCCGACAACCAAATCAAAACATTCAATTTCTTCAACTAATTGAAATTCCTCTAGATCATCTAAATAATTACTGTTGACATTGACATTTAATTCAGGCGTGTGTGGATCTTCAAGCTTGGGTTCATCTTCCACAATTTCGTTGGAATTATTCTCTTCATATTGGGTAGATGAATGAGGTAGAGAAAATACCATTGACATCATATATGCATGTTGTTGTGCTCGATATTCTTCCTCATATTTTCTCCTCCTCTCCAAGTGCTGTACCTCATGCTTTCGCCAATCCTCTTCGATTTTATCTTTACGCCTTTGAAAATATTCATTCAACTCTTTTTGGCTTTTTTGGTAGCTTTCATGCAAAACCTCTTTGTTCTTTTGTATAGCCTCCAAAATTTTCCAACAATTATGTTGCTGATTCGAAACAAATTCGGGTTGTGTCGTTGGCGTTTGCGACTTCCGCGCTGCATGGCTAGTGAAATCCACAAAACTTGTGTATGTAGCATAACTGTATCTCCCATCGACACCATATATTGAACTTGAGCCGTTTAAATTCGGCTAAAAAAAACTCATTTGTGAAAGCACCTAATACATTGGTGTCCCACCGGGCGTGCCAAAAGATGTTTGCTCAAAAAATCTTCTCGGCCTAAAAGAGAGGCCGAGGGTCTTGAGAACAACCGTCCTTCAAAATTTGCGCGGACGTGCCAACTCGCGGCCTGTTGACCAAGCGAGGTTTTGATGAATATTGCGCCTGATCTGACTTCTTCCAAGCGATTGTAGGCCGAGGAAGGAACCGTCTCGGCCTTTGGGTTCTCTTGCCTTTGTTGTAAGGACTTTCGGCGTTTTCACCGATGTTGCTCCTGTTTTTTTTTGTGATTTTTGTATAAGTTTGCGAGAAATAAAGTGCGAAAATTAATAGAACGAAAATCTAATTTTGCATGAAATTTAAAGAGAATGAAATGGCTAGAAAGTTAGAGTGCAGAAATTAAAGAGCGGAAAGTAATTGCGAGGAATTAAATTGCATGAATTTAAAGAGGCGGAAGAGAAATGACATGAAAATAAAGCGCAGAATGTAAAGAAAGCGATAAAGAAAAAGAGAACTATGCTAGAACATGGATAAAAAGATTGATATTGTAGAGAATTCGTAGAGAATTTGATAGAGTTTGTATTGAAGTGTTGTTTGTGTTGGTCGGGGACCCTTTACAATGAGGCTGAGGGTCGAATATATACAATTACAAATGCACAATAAAGGAAAGAGAATATAATTAAATATTTGAATTTCGGTCTTAATGACCGGAATTAAGATTATGCTCCATATTACTCATTCCTTAATCGCACCATATATCCTTTCTTCTTGAGGCATCGTTAGAATCGATTGTCTCTTGATTATGAAATATTGTCATCAATGCCTTCAAACGCAATTACATCTCGGTTATTTCCTTCCTCGATTATATATCGGCAATTATGATAAATTGCCGTCATTTCCTTCCTCGATTATATATCGGCAATTATTATAAATCACCGTTATTTTCTTCCCTTTTATATATCGGCAATTATGAGAAATCACCTTTATTTCCTTCCTTTTTATATATCGGCAATTATGAGAAATCGCCGTTATTGCCTTCCTTTTTAATTTCCTCTCCATAGGTTAATATCTAATAGAATTTTATTATGAAATTCTATTGAGATATTGCTAATAAAGCACCAAATTTACCTTATCTATCGGCCAAGATTTCAAGGGCCGATTTACCAAAAATGGGTGCAAACAACTAGTAAGAGGCGACGAGACATAGTTACCTCTTTCTCAGCTAGTTTTCACCAGTATATTACTTGTTTAACCTACTAGGGTATTTTCTTGCTTCCCCTATTTTTTAATAGCTTTGATTACTCTTGGGGTTATTGTATAATATTTCGGTGGTGTGCGTTAATGATATATTTTCGAATATTCGGAGGATGAAGTTGGTTTTATTAGTTGGATATTTATGTGATGAGTTCGAGGATGGTTGAGTCTTTTAGAAGAGTATTTTTTCCATGTTAGGATTGTCCATTTTCGAGGGAGGTTTACTAAATTTTTCGATAAATTTTTCTTAGAGGTGAACCCCGCAAGATTTACTTCAGGTTTCAGAGTGAAATTCGGGGTGGGTCTTGACAGAAACTATGGAGGAAGAGGAGAAGGAGGTGGCATACCTAGGTGCTCATATAGGGCTGCAACTTGGGACTACACAACGCTATAGATAGACTCCGCACACAGGGCACGCTATTGGACCTCTTGGAATTGTTGTTGGGCACGCTCTTCTGATTCCTTTAGTCTCCGCTCATTGCGCTCCTGCACCTCTTGGAGTTGCTGCTCATCAACTCTAGGAGGACGACTACATGAAGTGGAACCATTTGAAGAATGGCTCAAGTCTCTCTCGCCTACTCGTCCCATCCCTTTAATCTCCTTTCCATTCCGAATTTTGAACACCGTACCCAACACCTTAATTTGTTAGGACTAAACACCTCCATAATCTCCTCCTCTGTCGCGTTAGGTTGTTGTTCCTTAAATGCATCCTTTTGTTTATTGATCTCATCGACCATGTCATTCTGTATTTAAAATATATCAATTAATAAACAAGCTTACTCAACATTTACATTAGCACCTAAAACAGTAACACTTGAAGTAGTAATCATTTTTTTTAAATCAGTAGCAGTAAGCAGGGGTGCCTGCATGCGCGCCCCAAGGTGGCTGTAGCGCGCCCTAGGGTGCACCCTGAAACACGCATGCAGGCACCCCGGGGCGTTGCATTATCGGTTGTTCTTAATTGCACTTAGACTTTTACAAGAGCTACAATTCACCTAGATTATCAAAGCACACCAAACTCTTTCACTATAATTCAACTACCCTACCAATAGCTGGATTTACACATGCTTGAACCATTTGCTAAGCTTATTACATAATAGTAAAAGGAAAGACACTTACATATTTCTTGGTCGTATCTTCATCACCGGCCCTGACATAGGTCTACTCAAAACCTTTGATAATTCGAAGCTGCTCCACTTGTATTCTAAGTTCCTCTATTGTGTAGATGATAGGAGAAGACCCCGTGTGGTGGTTCATAGTATTCTCCCCACGGTTCCTCTTATTTGTCAAGGAGAATCTCTAATACACGAAAAAATATTAAATAGATCAGTAAAATACAAGGGAAACAAGGAATGTGATTTAAAAAAATTAAAGGGAAACAATGAAGGTAATTTAAAAAATCACCTTAACTGCGTCTGACTCGAATTGTTCTCATACACATGTTGGGAGGTAGATTGTACAGAAATACTATCATAGACCAAATGCTACCCAAATCTATACTTCAAAATGAATTTCAATACTTGCAGAACCAATATCTAATATAGCCAAATCAAATGCTTGAATTCTGATACATCCCACAAAAGTACATGTCGACAGCTTATGCCTAAGAATGAATGATGCTTCCAGCCCTGTGTCTCTTTTACATCAACGTTTAACTTGAGTCCTTATGTTTCCTCAATGTCTAACTAATTTGTTGCCATGGAATATGAACTTTATGAACTTCAATGTTGAATGGGGGGTTGACATGGTGCGATGGCGGATGAGCTTGAATATTGATTACTTATGCGGTTATGTTTTACTTGGTTAAATTTGCATTTTCAGATAACAAACTGAATATAGATCTCAGCATTCTCAAATCAAAATTCTATGATGAATTTCAATACTTGCGCCACCAGTTCTAATATAGCCAATTCAAATTAAATATCTAATGTACATAAAAACAGGTTATTGCTAACAATGCATGATGCTTCCAGCCGAGGGTTTCTTTCACATCAAAGTTTAACCGGAGTTCTCATATATTTCTTCACCTCCCAATAGCTGAAGATAGGTTTCTGGGGAACAGGTAGACACTTAACAACACAACCAAGTGGCCAAGACATGGCCGCGATTCCAAGACATACACCCCATTGCCCCCAATTCAACCTCTCCGTATCTGCATATGTGTTCAGAAGTTCCACCATCACCAGCTGCAGAACGATTATTAATGCAATGATCCCTAGAAAGATTTTGTTGGTGAGCAGTCCCTTGAAAACGTTCTTCTTCTCAAGCTTCCTTACATTGAATTCATTGAAGACTTGGCAGAGCACAAATGTGTTAAAGATCAAGGTATCTTGTACCTTATCATCTACACCAAAGATTGTGCTTCCCCTGAATCGTAAGGTCAATACCACTGCTATCTGGTACAATGCTTGAGGTAAGAGGTTCCTCCACATAATGTTTGTGATGAGAGGCTCTGTTCTGCTCACGGGTGGATTCTCCATGAGTTCTTTTGTGGGTTTGTCTGTAGCAAGGGCGAGAGCACCGAGTGTGTCCATGATCAAGTTCACCCACAATAACTGGACTGCTGTTAAGGGAACCTCACCTGCTGAAACTGCTGCTACGAAGTTGATTACAAGAGCTGCAACATTGACGGTGAGTTGGAATTGAATGAACTTTTGGATGTTATTGTGAACACATCTTCCCCACATCAAAACTGTGGCCACTGAAGCAAAATTGTCATCCATGATCACAATATCCGAGCTCTCTTTCGCAACTTCGGTGCCTTGCAGCCCCATAGAGAGACCTACGTCAGCTTCTTTCAATGCAGGAGCATCATTTGTGCCGTCACCAGTCACTGCAACTACGTGACCTTTCTGCTTCAAGCATTGCACCATAAGAAGCTTATCTAAAGGGGATGACCTTGCCATGACACGGATGTTGTCTACTTTCTCCATTCTCTCTTCTGGTGTGTAGTTCCGAAATTGCACACCCTCGATCACAGCTTCACTGATTGTGTCCTGCCCAGGCTTGAGTATCCCACATTCTGTGGCTATTGATTGTGCAGTAAAAATGTTGTCACCTGTGATCATTTTGATGTTTACCCCTGCATAGTGACAGTCCTCAACAGCTTTCTTCACTCCTGGCCGACATGGATCTTTAAGACCCACAAGCCCTATTAGGGTCAAACCATTGTCTTTTAGCAAAGTCTTCTGTTCTGGATCCACTTGCTCCTCTGCGGATACTTCTCTGTGAGCAATTGCAATGCATCGCAGGCTACTAGCTGCCATACCTTGAATAATACGTTCAAGTTCTTGCTTTGCAACATCATCCATATCAAATATATCCCCTGAGGCGTTGTGGTAACTTGTGCACATTGCTAGTATCACCTCTGCAGCCCCTTTCCAATGTACGTGCATTGTGTTGTCTACCTTCCTCTTGATCACAATCCCACTCCTTTTCTTGTGTGAATTGAAGGCTTCAACACCTTGAATGACACAATTATTTTTCAATGTATCCAGGTCCATATGCAGCTCCAGAGATGCCCAAGAAAGAATGGCTTTTTCAGTAGGACTGCCTGAAAATTCAAATCCAGTTCCTGAGATAGAACCAGTTGTGTTCATAGCAACCCCTTCTCGAATCAAGCTAAGAAGACCTGATGAGATTGATGAGTAGTCTTCTTCCACGGGATTTTCACCTATCCAGAACTTGGACACCTTCATATGATTCATGGTAAGAGTTCCTGTTTTGTCAGTGCAAATGGTGGTAGCAGAGCCCATAATCTCACAAGCAGAGAGTTTCCTAACCATTGCATTATCAGCCATCATTCTCCTCATAGCATAACAAAAAGTAATTGTCATGGCAACTGGTAAACCTTCTGGAATTGCAGCCACAACAATTGTAACTGCAGTTCCTACCATCCCAACCACGGCAATTATTATGTGATGCACTTTGGTTCTGCTCCCATTGAACTCCTTCTTCCCATGTTTGTCCTTGGTTTTTCCAGTGAAGTAGTATATCTTCGAGACTATGAGATTTAACAAAGCTACTAGCAGACCAACTATACCTATTGATGAGGCTAGCCTGTGGATGAGAGATTGTAAAGGTGTCTGTTCGCTTGTATCACTGCTGATTTGGCTCATCATTTCGCCCCAAGTTGTGTTCATGCCGACGGAAGTGACAAGCATCTGAGCATACCCATCAACCACTTTGGTGCCAGAAAACAAGAAGGGGTTATGGCTTTGGCTGATTTCCACATGGTCACTCTCCCCTGTCATGCTTGACTCATCTACTTCCAATGAATATCCCTCCAAGAGCAACCCATCGGCTGGAACTTGATCTCCGATCTTTAAGCAAATGATATCTCCAACCACAATTTCAAAAATTGAAATATGTAGTCTGATGCCATTTCTCACAGCTTCAATTTGGAGATTGCTACCGACTTTTGACAATTTGTCAAACTCTCTGTGTTGCCTGTAATTGCTTATGGCAGACACTGAAATCACCAGAATGACTGCAAGAAATATGCTTCCACCATCACTCCAACCTTCTCTTAGTCCGTGCTCTATAATGCCAAAAGCAAGAGAAAGTACAGCACAGCCTATAAGAATGAAAATTGTGAGGTCTTGGCATGCTTCCCACACAAAATGGAAAAACTTCTTGGCTGCTGCTGTCTTGTATGTATTCGAACCAAACGCTTCAATCCGGTGCCCAACATCTTGAGCATTACCGCAAACTCCAAGCTTTGCATTAGTTTTGAGAGCTGATGTTATTCCTTCAACCCCTCCCAACTCCTGGAGCTTACCAAGACTTTTCTCCTTGACAAGCTGAGTGAGGGTTCTTTGGTCTAGTTTGAAACCATTGTTGTCGGACACTGACTGGAAGAATGACTGGAAGGCTCTAGAGCAGTAAATTGTGACAAACGCCGAACGCCATCTCCTTTTGTGTATGCTAAGAGGGACATCAAGGTACCCCAACTCTGCGGGCACAATGGTACTGGCCATTTCAGCCATGCTTTCAGAAGCACAAGATTGAAATGACAGAAAGGAATCGATGGTTTCTATCACAATGGGTATCTATCACAGTGATATTTATTGTTTTTCCTTCAGATTGGACACACGGTTTGTGGAAATTCACAAAAACGTGTTGTTGTCATGTCTTTCATCATCATTTCCTCATTAGTATTATTCTCAACACTCTCCAAACAGCCAAAACTTTCTTAGCCGGCTTAGCAGATATTATATACATCTCTGAAACTTCCCAACAGGAACATGCAGAGATTTAGATGTGTAAATCTCTAGCTTACAAAGCCATTGTTACCCGCCGTGTAATTTCCTATGCTTCTTTTGCCTGCCTGACCATCTCGTCTTACTCATACATTTATCAGTTCCAAATAGCTAGGTAGTTGCTTACTTTCCTCCGATATATATGTAAGTCGAAGATAGTGTATTTATTTCTTACTAGTGTGATCGTCTACGCAGTCAGCAACTACCTAAGAGACTCGATGAAACAACGTAGGAGTTTCGGTCCCTGGTATTGCAGAAGAACAGAGAATGTGTGCACAGAATATTATCACACGAGTGACACCACCTATAAGTGTGCAATACTTCTACTTCTCAGCTTAACCAACCTTTCAGAGTTGGTGTTTGTTCTTTTGTTCTAGACGTTCAAGCATTTTAGTCAACCAATGTCACCATTGCTGGAAACTTCTGAGCATAAGGTGTGGTACATGGTAATTCTTAGGATGCCGTTCATTTTTGAAGACAATAAGTCTTCGAGATGTTGCTCCATCTCAACGTGTTTTTTTTAGAATTGAACCTGTTGTAGCCTTGTAGGAGATTGTTGGTGTGGAAAGTAT
This sequence comes from Fragaria x ananassa, assembly GCA_034370585.1. Taxonomy (NCBI): domain Eukaryota; kingdom Viridiplantae; phylum Streptophyta; class Magnoliopsida; order Rosales; family Rosaceae; genus Fragaria; species Fragaria x ananassa. The sequence goes on along the minus strand of CP139761.1, from coordinate 2,974,487 downwards.
TCGGCAGAAGATCTCTTCATCTACTTTGTTGACTGGAGCAAGGGTGAAGGCTTATCGATCTATCAGAAGGTGGCTTACCGAAAAAGGGTGTGTGAATAACTTGCACAAGGTCTATGTTAGTGTCCATATTAAGATGAATTGGGGAAGAGCTTCCCGCTTGCTACCAACTCAGTAGAGCTAGCTCACCCAGTTCCACCTTATCCAGATCCACCTCGAATAGATTTAGCCTCGATGAATTTCTAAAATAGGTTGCGCCACCTCTCTCTCGGTCTATTTCTTGACTAGAAGCTGATTCCGCCTTGTTCATATAGCTCCGAAGGAATTTCACCTCGAGTTGATTTTCCTCGAGAGGATGTTTTGAATAGGAACACATTCTATTTTGCAGCCCACATAGACTTGTACTTACAACTTTACATTTTTGCTTGGCATGTTTTACACTGCTTCTAGAGATGGATTTATAACGAGACGGTACACTAAAAACCCAATAGTTCTCTCCCTCATCCTTGAGGTGATTTCTTATTGTTATCTTCTCAAGGTTCTTTCCAACTCGGGGAGCCATATTCCATAAGCTTCTACCAACTTCTAGGGATCGATCTTGGAGGCTCCAAATACCATCTTACTCGAACTGTTTTTTGGTAAGAAACTACAGTAATTTGTGAGCCTAAACATGATACAGTACACCAGTCAAAAGAAACCCAAAAGAAATCGTCTGTTCACAGTCTAACAAAATATCACCTCACCACCGAACTCGTGCATATCTATTATGCTCTGTGTCCCAAAACAAAACCCTTTTGTCATCTCAAAGATAAAAGAAAGAAAATCATAGATATAAAGTGAAAGCTAATAACACCCTTTTTATGGACTTTAACGAAAATGATGCAACAATCTCTTAATCTTTTGCTACCTCCATCATTGAGCGCTAGGCAAACTCTAAATGCATGCTTTCAAAAGAAACAACTCCAAAGTTCAATCTAAGAAGAATATTCATCGATCCGTAGTGGGTAATTTCTTTCATTTTGGCACGTCATGATCACAAAAGACATTCTTTCACAATGATAGTTTCTTTCCTTTTCATTTTTCTTATCTAGTCAAAATCATAGTTTTCTTCTTTCTATTTAGTCATAATCATAGGTTTTTGCTTTCGATTTTCATGTTGCTATTTGTTTTGGTTAAGTCATAATCATCAAAACGGTTAAAAATATATGACTCTGGCGCGTCACACGCTGTACCGAAAATCCCCATAAGGCATGAATTTTGAAGATACTATTGTGGCATCCAAGAAGACACCTAGAAGACAAAGTTCAATTTTATTTTTTTGTTCCATATTTTTTTTTAAAATGAACTTGTCCGTTTTTCTGTCACGAAAATAAATCGGTGGTGCCTTTAGTTGTATATTTTCATAGAAAAGTCGTAGTATTTAGGGTTTGGGTGGGTGATGATTAAAGGAGGGAGATATGAAAGTAGTTTGTGTTTGACAGGCTTTGCTAGCTTTTGGTTGGGATGATGAAAGTTTGTGGTACCTATGCCGACATATATGTGTCTGTGTTTGTTCTAAGTTGGAAAGCTGAATACTCAACTGAGAAGACGAGAGGGGTGTGCCGTTGAAATGAAACATGACAACAATTCATTATGCTTGATGTTAGCACAAAATGGACTGTTCTTAATGATTGATGAAAGATGAAAGATGAAAGATGAAAGATGAAAGATGAAAGTATCGAACTCAAATTAATTTTCTTCTCTCACAAGTTTTAGTATAGCCTCCGGATACTACCTTATATTGAGATCATCCGGCTTAATTTATTGATGTTAAGGTCTCCAAAAGTCTCAGTACTACTAGAGATATATATTAGTGTCCATGATCGAGTTCTTTTCTTTTCTTTTTGTTAGAGTACCAGTACCCTAAAGTCTTTTTAAACCGAAAAGTTAATCCCTGGGCGCATGTTTATACTCTAACAATACATCACAGCATGGTGTCTGGTCACTTTAGTAGCTTCGAGGTTCGAACATAGTCAAGAAACACACCGGCCGGTTAGACAAGAAGCACTGGACCACTTGCAATGGCTTACCATGAGTTCTTGAATGTACGATTTGCTTTTAATTGTCCCATTTTCTCAAACTGAAATCAAATCAATGTAAATAAAGTTTGGATGCATCATGCATGACACCTTTGAACCTTCAGACTATTTTCAGAAATACTTCAAACTTTAACTTTTGCAGTAGATTCTCTATTTACTTTCTCTTTTTTCTCCTATGCTTCGATGCCTCAGTTTTAAGGCAAAGGTACCATGTCATAATTACAATAGTCCAACAAATCATTAGGATTCTTGGGAATTATTTCTCTAGATTCTTAGGCAAAGGTACTTCATCCAGCTCCATTTTGATTCTTTGAACAAGCAGCACTATCTAATTATTCGAATGGAATCTTTGAGTGCTTTGCAATGTAATGTGGACAAACCCAATGAAGAGCTTTTAGGTTGGAGAGCTCAATCAAATCCTCGACGAGCTTAGAGTAATGCTCCATGATGAAGCTGTAGATCATGAACTTTATAATGCAAAGTGCAGAGTAATTTACCCCCACCACAACAGTAACAAATTCGAACTTTTCTTTTCTGATCTCTCATGCTTTGAAGAATTATACTTGTCAATATTGGACAAATCTGGTTGGGGGCTTCGAGGATGTGCAGTTGAAATGGCACATCTCAAAGGTTAATTTTTTGGGGATGAAATTGCACTTTCATTTCACCCAAGGAGATGAGAGACAAAGCTAATAGGTTTTGTGACAGCTCCTGCAGTTTTTGTTGCTGTTTTTAAAAGATAATCTGACACTACCCAATTGCCATATTCATGTATCATCTTAGCCAAACCTAGCTTTCTCTCAAAATACGCAAAAGGAAAGTTTTTATCTGCAAATATGAAAGTTCAGAAACTTGGTTTGAGCAAAGGCCTCCATCTTGTTACAGTTGATGGCTCTGGCTCTTGCCCTGGTTCGCCTACTATCTCCGATACTTGATCTGCTCAAAAACGTCTTCTACCCTCTTTAGTTTTGTGCGCAAGTCTTCAAGGTTTTCAGTTTTCACTCTGCAAAGTCGAAGTTCTTTACCTTTCCATAGCATTTTAAAAGTTTGATCATATTTGGCGGTTTGCTACTGCCATTGCGTTCGGGTTTCGGCTAAGAATCCTAAGATGTCTTTTTTTCTTTTTTTCTTTTTTTCAATGAAACAAAGTAAAAATAGAAAACTACAATAAAAAATCTCTATAAACTCTTTTTTCCCGGCTGATCCAAATAGAACATTAAAAACATTGAGAGAGGAAGACAGTGGAACCATATTAACGAAGAGGAAGATGAAAAACCAAGAGAAGCAAGCCGATCTGTAACAAAGTTAGCTACTAACCATAGTAAATTAGTTTCTCTTAATATTAGTACGAGAGCATCTAATATGGACATATGGTAACTAAACCGCAGTTAATTTCGGAGCGTGAACAACATGGTGACCCATAATTAACATTTACGAGCGGGGAAGTTCAACTTCATCGTAAAACTATTTGTATCGTCACGACACTTTCACCGCATATGTTGATCTAGCATGCATGTAAGTGTATAACTTGACATATTGTATGGTTGGTGAATGGTGATCGAGTTAGAAACTTAGAACTTAGAAGTCGACCAAGAACGAAGACATGAGGAGGATGCAAATGCAAAGCCTGCAATGCAGGGGGTCAATGGAAGACATGGCATTGGCAAATGAGTTATAGAAATAAATAAGCCAAGAAACCCTAGCCCCAGATTGGGAAGAGGGACAGCTCCTAAACTATGAAAATGCACTTTATAATTATTGTTTGATTATACCCCATTTTCATATAATTATGTGTTAAGTGACTGGTAACTTTTTTAAAGTGACTACTATAAAATGCAAATGTTGAAAGGAAATTCTTGAATAATATAAAGCACTGGAGCATAAATTTTAAAACAGGATATGAAAATCTTAACAGGATCGAAAAACATAAATGCTTGGTGCTGGGCATTATGTCACTGTTATGGTAGCTTCCTTGTTTCATAGTTTATGTTGATGTCAGAACACTAGTATTTTATTCCTTGAACCATACATAGTAAAGTCTGAAGTCTGAACATCTCCCTCCCAACTCTCCCAATAAACAATCTTCTCACAAAAAGAAGGGGTTTGTATATATATGCATGTATTGTCTATATGAAGAAAAAATATGGGAGATTTCCTTTTTAAGTCTGAAATTAAATTTGATAAGGGAGGATCCCTAGCTTTTCATAAATGTTCTATTTATCATCTGGTACATGAAGTATAAATATAAAAGAAGAAAAGAAACCGCAACTTTCTATTGACGAGCATCTCAAAATTGTGTTATGGTTATATGCATACAGGACACTCATCAAGAATGTATTCCATACACAATTACTTAGATGTATTTATTTTGATGAACTTCAATAAGAAGAGAATAATATAACAAATTCAAAACTAAAGTAATCCGATAACAACTAGACTACACAATTCACATGGTTTCAATACGAAATTCATACTAACACACCAAAAGAAACATACACAAGACACATAAACCAGACTCTGGCCAAATAAAAAGCAAACTGATCAAGATCCACTACAAGTCATATAAGGTCGACTTTTTTTATCTTCTCTATCCACTTAGATTTAAACTTGAGTTTGATGATATATACAAATTAACCAGAAAAAAAAAACCTATGTTCTCTCATAGGAGAATTTTTAGATGTTACAGAAGAACCACGTGGCAATATGACGTGGTCCTACATTCCAATCAAATATTGACACGTGGATTTATTACAACTAAAATATAAACTAAAGTTTCCTATTTTTTGTGAAATGACCTTCATGGGTCTTTGTTGAGTTTGGACTAGGATTTAGGGTTTAGGGTTTAGGGTTTGGGGTTAGGGTTTAGGTTTAGGGTTTTGGGTCTAAGGTTTAGAGTTTAGAGTCTAGGGTTTAGGGTTTAAAAAGCAACAACAAACCCAAAATTATCTTTAACAAAATAGCTAATGTATTTTTTCCTTAATAAAATTTATATATCAATATTTAATTAGAATGTAAGACCACGTCATACTACTACATGGTTCTCCCGTAACGTTGAAAAATTTCTCCTCTCACAGTGAGGAAATACTCTCTCACAGTGAGAAAAACCTAGAGAGCGCCATCTCCTAAAATCTCAATCATGTCTGGCTGCGCCTCGGCGTCAGAGACGACTTTGGCTTCGCTTGTGCACAAGCAATGCGGCAAAAAGGGAGTTGGTGAGCCTATCTCAAGTCGAGCGGCAAGGGTTGGGTGATGCTCTCCTCCTTTCGCGGCTTGAAGGCGTGAGTGGGTGATGGTGTGATAAGGGGGATAGAGGCAGACTCGAATGGGATCAGAGTCAAATCGGCGTCTGATCTAAGTTGTTGGCCATTGGTTGTGGGTCTTATGGACGGCGGTGCTCAATGGTTCTACTCGGCTTTGATTGCTGAGCTTTGCTTCGGAGGCTGGCTAGGGGTGGGTCCACTCTCGGTTGAGGTTGACTTCAATGGCGGCGGAGACGGGATGGTGGTGCTAGTTCGGAGCTGGTGGTGGATAGCAAGTGCAGTGGCTGGTGGTTTTGTTGGTCACTCTTTGGGTTGAGAGGAGTGGGCTTGGTGCTAGCTTTGTTGCTTGGGCCTGGACTATTGGCCGTGTTGGGCTAGAGGATGGGCAAGGGTTCTCTTGTTAGGCCTTGGCTTGTTTTTCTGCTCTTTTTATTTTTATTTTCTTAGCAATTAGGACTGCTTGCGGGTCTAGATCATTTTCTTAGTTATTGAGTTTCGACCTTTTAATTAGGGTTTTTTTTTATGCTTTGGGGTTGCCTCCTCTGCGTTGGGTGGTCCCGAAAGTAGTCAAATAAGACAGGTTGAGGCTTTGTCGCTTCCTCCTTGCGTTCTCGGTAGGTGATCACTTGTCATTTTGTTACCACGGAAGATTAATCATAGCACTTCATCCCATGGTCTTCAACATAAGGATTTCTTAGTGTCTACTAGGTAGTTTCACAAGATAAGCCCCGCGGGTGGATCATGCTCATGTTGTTGTACTTACTCTTAAGTTGGGATTAATAAAAATTAACGTCCTTTGATAAAAAAAAAAAAAACTTATTACCAAATATACTTTTTTGTGATAACACTTCTCTAAAGACTTGAGCTAAAAAAAAGAGAGACCATCATTGATCATATAGGCTAGAGGGTCACACTCAAATGTTGATTGTCAAAACTCACCCTGAATTTCACCTTGAAACCCGAAATAAGTCTTGCGGGGTTCACATCTAATGAAAATTTAGCGAAAAACACGGCAAACCTCCCTTGAAAATGGACAACCCTAACCTAGAAAATTAAACAACTACCCTCCTAAAAATTATTAATCATCCTCCAATTCAACCCATAACTATCCAAATAATATAACAATTTCAATCTTCGAATATTCTAAAACAAAACATAGGTTTTAGCATACCACCGAAATATTTTACAATAACCCAAGAGTATTCAGAGCTACTACAAAAAAAAAACTGGAGGAAACAGGAAGATACCCTAGTAGGTTAAACAAGTAAACCTATTGGTGAAAAGTGGCTGAGAAGTGGGTAACTATGCCTCGTCGCCTCCTACTAGTTCTAATCTGAAATCTGCAGACTTGACATTTTTAAAACGAATGGCCCAGGGGAAAACATTCGGAAAAGTTAGAGTGAGTGGACAAAAATAAATAAAGAAAATGATTATCAACATTTATGCTTTCTTAAATTAATTTCCAAAGAAAATCGAATGCATGCTTCTAGTGAGAAATGTTTTTATCTCAAAAGTATCAATCTTTTTCAGGTCAAAACTATATATCAATATATGTATGTATTTACACTCACTCATACTCCCTATATAAATTAATAGATTTAAAATAATCTATATAGAGCTACTACACTCGCGTTCAACGCTCACGTCACGCCTTAATGCAGTAATATACTACGTCATTAAGGTGGACAGACGAGTGTATAAATATGTGCTCATACTCCTTATATAAATTAAACACTCATATAAAGCTACTATATTTGCGTCTAATGCTCACGTCACACCATAATACAGTTATATACTACGTCATTAAGGTGGACATACACATATGACTAGCTAGCATTTATATACATACTCTCCTCATAAAAATATTTATAATTTACTGAAAATCCCATTTTCGGTAACTCACCAAAATAAATAAAATCGTTAAATAAAAATGACGTTAAAACCTCCAACAAAATAAATTACTCGACAGTAAGCAATTGCATGCATTTTAATTAAAACAAAAGTTTACTCACAAATTAAGCCTAAGCTTGATGTAGATCTGAGGCTTCTTCTGCTCGAGCCTCCTCATGTCTTGTTCCAAAGACATAATTAGATCTTCAACTATATACCACGCTCATCCATGTCTAACGTCCTTATTCTTAGATTCACTTCGATCCATACTTCACCACAATTACCGACATCCTTAATACCACCTTCTACAGTCCTAAAAATATTTAACCAACGACTGCATTTTAACTCATTAACCGCCATATTTCACAAATTTTATAAAAATCCGAAACCTATCCAAAACTCCTCCAAAAATTCCAAACTTCACATCAATAAACTCCCCTTAAGAAAACACATCTAAACCCATGAAAATCCATTTAACAGCAGCGGCCGGCGGCTGACTCCAACAACCTCCAATGCCTACCAAATTTTAGCAGTATCTTCTTCTCAATCTTCTCTACAACTTTCCTAACTAGCACAAAGTCCAATTTTAAGATTAACTAAGGTAATCGACTTAAAACAGTAATTAGAGCCCTAGAATTTCAATCAATGATTTCTTCTTACCAAGCACGAATCAAACTGAAACATTTTGAGAGATTACTACCCTTGTTGAGAGTTACAAGCCGAGCCAATGATTGCTAGCTATGGTGCCCGGAGGAGGGAGCTCCGGCGAGAGAACCACCAAGGCAGTCATACCTTTCAGGCGAGATAACTCCTTCACGGCTGCCCTAGCGCCGCCGTGAAGGAGTTATCCCGCCTGAAAGGTATGACTGCCTTGTGGTTCTCTCGCCGGAGCTCCCTCCTCCGGGCACCATAGCTAGGGCAACTCCCACCAGTCTAGGAAGAAGGTTGGGTCGACGGCCTACCGTTTGGGACCGGTGCGGTGGTCTGAGGAGGCCAGACGGCCGCAAACGTCCGGGAAGAAAATCCGACAGAGGGAGAGGGAGAGAGAATCTGGAGGGAGGAAAGAGAAGAGAGAGAAGAGAAATGATTTGGGCTTTTGCCCAACCGGTTCAACACCATCACTTAAAACCCAACTCCAAAATTAAACACCCTAAAATAATTCCCTAATAAAACTTATATTTTTACTAGTTAAAATTTATCATTTTTACAGTCTTTAAATATTTTTTCTACGAATAATTTTTCCGAAATAATAGTCTTTCAACACCCCCTCTAGGGACCTTTGAAACTATAAACTCATTTACGAATATGGTAAAATTCTTATTAATACGAAGTTAACAAATAAGGTAAAATTTGAGAGTCGAGATGAGACGATATAGCTATAAGCCTATAAACAAGCACACAAATCTTAACATGGTGGATATGCTGCTAGCTGCGCATATACAATAAAGTAAAAGGTGGTGGTAGGGGTTTGCAGTGGGTCTCATAAACTTTATACAGAGTTCATCCTCCCCCTCACTTCGGCCTTGGTATATCTAGTCTTTCACACTTTTGAAACACAGTGTCCCCAGACCGAAGCACCCAACAATATTGAGAGAATTGACTGTGTGGAATGGAGCAGTGCTGCCAAAATATGCAACCTTGAGGAATGTGTTCTCTAAAATGTTAATGTGTTCTCTATAATGTTATATATGTGGACTTTGAGACCCACCACACGCACTCTCCTCCTCCCCAATTGGCCAAAGCAACCCAATAACACTTACTTGGGAAACTAACTCTACCTCCTCTCCATCACCACTTCGCTTCTATTCTCTAATATCCCTCTTTTTTGTCCATAACCACAACACAAAACACAACACATAGTGAATAGTGATGAATATTCCTATTTATATCACATAGTCACATACCCTTCTCTTATCTCCAATTCTTTATAAACCCAAAAACAAAAACAAAGCTTGCCCATGTACCCATTGTCCCAATTTTTTACCATGAAAATGAGGGGATATTCCAATACTTCCCTAAACCAAAACAAAACTAGCCCATCCTCCTCCTCCTCCTCCAAACCCATCTCACCTCTTTTAACTTTTAAGAATGTCTTAGTGGGAGAAATGAGCAATGATTCTCTGCATTTATGGTATTGTGGACTTTTGTGAGCATTGCCACCAAAACCATCCAATAAAAAAGAAGGTAAAATTTTTGCTTACAGTAGTAGTACTCAAATCACAAGATCTTCTCACGACTCATGAGTCATGATTCAGATTCAGTAAGTTTTTATTACAAAAATCCAACGCATGTAGTCAGACAACTTTAAGTTGTTTGATCTAATGTGGTTGGTTTTTGCTGCTATGTCACTACAGAGTTTAGATGACTTGTTAGAATGAGTCGTTACAAAAACTATACAGCCAAGGAACCAGCGTACACCTCTAAGTAAATATTATTTTATTTTTGATAAGTTATCAGTATTTAGTAGTTTCATTAATTAATCAAGTTTTAAGAACAACAACACCATCTTTATAATAATAAAAAAATTAAAAAAACTATACTTTTGTAACGTAATTACGGAAATGTTACCTTGTATTGATGATAAAAGCTTTGAGAGCATTATGATTTATGAATCAAAACTGCTGCCCTTTTCTTCTTTTAAGACAAAAGATGATGTAATGAACTAAAAGTCCTAGAGCTTGTGTGCTTTTGTTTGAAAATAGTAGATATACCTTGGATATTCTAGTTGAAAGTATGTCCATGAACATAATCGAAAATTCATCTACGCACCAAGGTGCAAATGAGTCGAACAACTAAAATGTAATAGTTTTGATTTGGTCATTCATGTAGCACTACATGCATATATTATAATACCGTTAACAAAATAAATAAAAAAATAGTCCTAAGTGTTTCCAACTTAGGAGGTGAGAATCTGAGGTCAAAGAATATGTATTTTTATTATAGGCGTTTAATATAATCGGATCAAAAATGAAAATGAAATGAAGAAATTTAGGGTCTCGAGTCTTCATTCGATATTCCCATATGACGATTTAAGACCTTAGATATTAGCGATGCAAGTGCACCTCAGTACATCCACTCTGAAAATGTAATCATACACTTTATGTTGTTTTAGACGTACAAACTCGAAAGATACTCAAACATAATAGTTATAAACTAGTAATAGTTTAAACTTGAACCGTAGATAGGTGAGTTTCATGTTAGGCCGCTCGACCAATCTTATCACAGAGCAACACTGGATATAAGAATTACTTATAAAACAACACTACTCCTCTTAGTTACTTATTTTTGTCTTATTCGGTAAATTTGCCTCACAGATATATACAACACGACCGCAATTCATAAAACCGTACTTTCTTCCATCTTTACTCATCACATCACCCCATCACTTAACGTTGAAACATTTGCATTGCCTTGCAAGAACTCTTTCCTTTTCTTCTTTTTAATTTTACCGTTCAACAAAAATAGAACTGTAATTGAGTCACGATCTAATTAAACTCTACATGCATATAGAACTCAACGAAATTGTCATGCTCGGAATGTCTAAAACATTTCCGATTCGATTTAAGAATACAGAGTCACACAATCGGACATAATTTTGCACCTACCCTTGAGTTAAAAACCATGACCCATTTAACACGAGGGTAGTTCTAGTTGCCAAATCATGTCACTCTTTTAATCCCTCCCGGTCCAAATTAACCCAACAAATGGGATATGATGGAGTCGAGTACACTGAATCATCAGCTCGGAACTAGCTGGGCGGGTGGGGACCCGAGACCCACCAAGCATCCGGGTCGGGTACATCGGGTACCGGGTACATTAATTTATATAGTTTTTATTTGTGTTTTGGAGTGAAATTGAATTTGGAAAAATGGAAAAGGACCAGACAGAGGGGAGTGGGGACTGAGATGAGGAGTGAGAAAGGACGAGAGAGTCTCTGCAGAATAGAGAGAGGACTGCAAGTTCGAATTATTCTTCTTCTGTTTTATGATTGCTTTTATATATACTCAGTGCCTCTTTTGGCCTCACACCCATTTCTCCCTCCCCTTCTCTCTCTCTCTCTCTGGTTTTCTATAACGAAAAACAAACAAAGAAATGGTCCTTGTTTTGGCTTTGCCATACCCGAGGCTGTGAGTGAGTGAGTGAGTTCAGAAAAACACAACGAGCTTCAGAGACTGTGGAGTTGAATATTTAGGGAAATTGGTAGAAAGAGAGCCGAAGAAAGAGAGAGGGCCTCTCTCTCCCCAAAGCCCTTTTACACGTGATTAAAGAAACCACCAAAAGCAGTTGCATGCGTGTATAAAGATTCATCATCATCCCCATCTTCCCTTCTGCTCTCTCTCTCTCTCTCTCTCTGAATCTGAATCCCCACACAACACACATCCCCACTCTTATATGACACTCCCCTCTTGTCACTCTTTTAACAACTTCAACGTTCTTGTCGTATCAAAAAAAAAAAAACTTCAACGTTCTTGTGTTGTGATCGTTGTCTTCAAGAGCATTGCTGGTTGTTTGGTTTGAGTTTGGGTTCTTCTTCTCGCTTCTTTTTATCAGCTTAAATGAGCTGTTGGTTGGTGAGTATACAGTGAGCTCTTGTTTGGTCTTTGGATTGTGTAGTGTATTTAATGGTGGTGGCCTTTTCTCCTTGGCATTAATTTTGTGTATCCATGAGATAGTGATTTCACTTGCCCTTTTCAATGTTTATTCCTTCTCCTTGGTTTTGTTCTTGAATTTTGGCTTTTTCTGGGTGTTTTTATTCTTGGTTTTGTATTACTTTTGTTATTATATCTCATTCAGATATTTTTCGTCTATGTTTTTTCTTGTGTTTCTATCTGCTTGGGCTTATTCATTTTGTGGATGATCACAAATTTTCAATTTTGGGTTCAAACAATGGTTTTGTCTCCTGGGTTCCTCCATTTTCCCAGTTTCTATTCCTTTTTTAATTGTTACTGTCTGGAAAATTCATGCTCATTGGGCTTTGCTTATAGAAGCATCTGAAGAACCACTTTGGGTTTTGGGTAATGACTTGTATTGTCTCTGCATTTTTATTTTTATTTTAAACTTGCAAACCTGGTATTGAGCTGCAAGTTCTGTGTTGGTTTTCGTGTTCTGTGAATCTTGTATGCAAATCTCTGGGATTGGTTATGTTTTTTTCTTGATGGCTATGTAATTTCATGTCAAAGAAGAAACTGTAGCTGATACTTGTCTGTAGATTTGGATTTCAGTTTTGTATGTATGTGGATTTTGTAAAGGGTAAATCTACTGAAATAGAGGTGAATAGTGGGTTATTTTCAGTTTTGGAAAGGAATAGTAATGTCTTTCATCTTCAATGAAAGTAAAGTCAGGACATTTACCCGTACTTATTACTTGGCGTATGGGACTGATGAAATCTCATTATTGTGTCTGGTTATTCACTGCTTTGGTAAGTTTTCCGGTCACTTTTTGCTGACGTGCAGTTTTTCTGTGTTTGGTTTTGGGTATTTCAGAGTAGGTAGTATTGAATCTGGTGGAGAATTGAGTAAAGACTAAAAGGGAAGAAGGATACTCTGTTAGTGTGCAATCTGGTGAAGCTGGTCTCTTTTAGAACAAAGGCTTGTGCTTTGTTGTAGTTCAGTTACCAAACATGCCAATCAGGAAAATGAAAGAGAGCTCAGAGCAACACCTTGTGATCAAAACCCATATACAGAACTCAGCAAACCCAGTTCAGAAGGCACCCAAAACTGCCCAAAATGGCAAAGGCCCACCAACCCCAGAACCTCAAAACCCCAAAACTCAGAACCAAACTTCACCTCCAACTAAGAACAGAGGAAGGAGAAGGGGTAGAGGTGGTCGAAAGTCCGATCAAGGCGATTTTTTTATGAGGCCTAGTTCACGACACTGCACAGTGGCTCATATTCCAGCCTCACCAAACTTGGCTGGAGGAGGTCCTTTAGTTACTACTACAAATGGCTCATTGGAAAATGGTGGGAATTTGTGTGCCATGGAGATGGGTTTCCCCACTTCCAGTAAGTCTTTGAGCTTTGCACCTCGGCCTGGTTATGGACAAGCTGGAATAAAGTGTGTTGTAAAGGCCAACCATTTCTTTGCAGAGTTACCAGACAAGGACTTGAACCATTATGATGTAAGCTCGTTTTCTTTGATGGGTCTTTTTCTTATAATTAAGACGTGTTTATTGATGTGCTGTGACATAAAATTAATTTGGGACCCTTGCCTTAATCTGAGTATTAATATTTTCACAGTTGCTGTTGCATTGCATAGGAAATTCGTAAAGCTTACTGTTTTCACCATGTCCTTTTCTTCTACTAGCATTTATGAGATTAAGTTTTGGCCTTTAATTTTGTTCTAAATGTTTTGTTTGCCTTTTCACCATCATTGGTCTGACTTTTGCAGGTTAGCATAACCCCCGAAGTTACTTCTAGAGTTGTGAACAGAGCTATCATGGCGGAACTGGTGAGACTGTACAGAGAATCTGACCTAGGAATGAGACTGCCTGCTTATGATGGTAGAAAGAGTCTGTACACTGCTGGTGAGCTACCCTTTGTTTGGAAGGAGTTTAACATCAAGCTTAGTGATGAAGAAGAGCGAATTGATGGCCGAAAGTAAGGACATTGCCTCCTTCCTTTAGGATTTATCTTAGGATCAGTTGGATTAAGATAAAATAAATCAGTGTTGGATTAAAATAAGATATATGAGAACAATGATAGAACCCTATAAAATACCATAAAAGTCGAGAAATTTCTATGAATATATCGTGATTATGTATTAGATTGAATGTTTGATGAGCAAATTGATTAATCATCATTGATCCAGAAGGATTAACTTTAATCTTTACATGTGTATAATATTTCAGAGGAGAAAGGGAATATAAAGTGGTGATTAAATTTGTTGCTCGAGCAAACATGTATCATTTGAGCCAGTTTCTGGCCGGTAAATGTGCTGATGCTCCCCAGGAGGCTCTCCAAATTCTTGACATTGTTTTAAGAGAGCTCTCAGCAAAAAGGTAAAATTGCTCATAAAACTTGTGACCAGTACGCACTTCTGGTGTGTAGATAGAAATTTGTTAATCACCTGATGAACACTTCCTTGGTACAGGTACTGTCCCATTGGGAGATCTTTTTTTTCACCTACTATCCGAACACCACAACGGCTTGGTGAGGGGTTGGAGTCATGGTGTGGGTTTTACCAAAGTATAAGGCCTACCCAAATGGGTCTCTCCCTCAATGTTGGTGAGTAACTTGCTGTTTAATGGTGTTTCAAACAGAACTTACTGATGGTTATTCTCAAATGACCCGTCTCATATTTCGTTCCTCTCTTCCCATGTCACAGATATGGCTTCAGCTGCATTTATTGAGCCTCTCCCTGTAATAGAGTTTGTGGGCCAGCTTCTGGGAAAAGATGTACTATCTAGGACATTGTCTGATGCTGACCGTGTAAAGGTGATTTTCTAACTATATATACATGTATCAATATATATTATCCTTGTTATCTGATGTGTATGTCTTTTATATGGCTGCCAGATTAAGAAGGCTCTTAGAGGGGTGAAAGTTGAAGTTACCCACAGAGGAAGTGTTCGAAGAAAGTATCGAGTGGCAGGACTGACAACTCAACCTACAAGAGAGCTAGTGTAAGTTTGACAATAGCATGAATTTGCTCACTTCAGGCTTTCAGATACTTTCATGGAAAGGAATTGAAGCTGTAATTCTTTTCTTTTTCTTGATTCTTGATCGACTTGTGGTATTGTTGTAGTTGCTATATACTGATGTTAGCTTGTGTAAGTTTGACAATAGCATAAATTTGCTCACTTCAGGCTTTTAGATACTTTGCATGGAAAGGAGTAGAAGCTGTAATTCTTTTCTTTTTCTTGATTCTTGATCCACTTGTGCTATTGTTCTAGTTGCTATATACTGATGTTATCTTTTGTCAGGTTTCCTGTTGATGAGAACTCGACGATGAAATCTGTAATTCAATACTTCCAGGAGATGTATGGCTTTACAATTCAACATGGACATCTTCCTTGCCTGCAAGTTGGCGGAAATCAGAAGAAGGCAAATTATTTACCAATGGAGGTCTGTCCTAATGGAAATTTACTCACAATTTTCTTATCACAAGTTTTATGGTGAATTCACATGCTTAAAAACTCTTGCAGGCCTGTAAAATTGTTGAGGGGCAACGATATACAAAAAGGTTGAATGAGAAACAAATTACTGCTCTTTTAAAAGTTACATGTCAAAGGCCTAGGGATCGTGAAAATGATATCCTCCAGGTAATATTTTTATAGTTCAGTCATATAGCAAATTTCTTTTTACTCTCCTCGCTTTCCTCACAAGGAAAAAATCTATTTTGTAATCAATGGTGGCTGATAGGTTGGTTTACTATGGACTCAGAATTAGAGATAAAACGGAATTTTAGTGTTCAAATAATATGGTTCACTATAGTAGTGAAGTTGCTGCAAAGAAAATGGAGTTATATCAATATTTCTGCATGCAAACTGTAGAAACGGAATTTTAGTGTTCAAATAATATGGTTCACTATAGTAGTGAAGTTGCTGCAAAGAAAATGGAGTTATGTCAATATTTCTGCATGCAAACTGTAGAGCCTTGGTAGTAAAAGAATAGCTACACATATGATATGATATTATTGATGAAATGTTGTTGATAGTATGTTACCTTTTTGATGTTTTCATACAAGTAATGATATATCCTATTGGTTTCATACACAAGCAGACCGTTCAACAGAACGCTTATGACCAAGACCCTTATGCTAATGAGTTTGGGATCAAAATCAGTGAAAAGCTCGCTTCAGTTGAGGCTCGAATTCTTCCAGCCCCTTGGGTATGTTTCCCTCCTAACATCTAAATGTTTGATTAATAATATTTTCTCACTGTTCAACATCTGACATCAAATTCATCTGCAGCTGAAGTATCATGAAACAGGAAAAGAAA
Source organism: Fragaria x ananassa (assembly GCA_034370585.1). Taxonomy (NCBI): domain Eukaryota; kingdom Viridiplantae; phylum Streptophyta; class Magnoliopsida; order Rosales; family Rosaceae; genus Fragaria; species Fragaria x ananassa. The sequence goes on along the minus strand of CP139761.1, from coordinate 2,958,324 downwards.
AGAATTGTTTGCCTCAAGTAGGTCAGTGGAATATGATGAACAAGGTACTATACTTGCTGAATTTAAGCACTCTATATGTAATGTATTTGATTCATGGAAAAATTGGTGATCACATTTGTAATGCTTGTGACTGTTTATGCGTAATCTACAAACAAATCTTCTCACCACTGAAAACCTTTTTGGTTCAATATAGCCTGTTGTTTTATAGAACTTCTGCATTTCTTAATTTCATCTATCTAATGTAAATCAGGCATTAGAAGGAGATATCAGTCGTAGTGTCTACCTCTGATTTCCTGCTATTCATGTATTGCAGAAAATGATCAATGGGATGCCAGTTAGCCGGTGGGCTTGTATTAACTTCTCACGGAGTGTGCAAGAGAGTGTTGCTCGTGGATTTTGTAGTGAACTTGGTCAGATGTGTCAAGTATCTGGCATGGTATTTATTTCTTTTTTTACATATGAAGCCTTCTCTTTCATTATATTTGCATGGGGTTATAGCTATATTATGTTGTCTTGTAGGAATTTAATCCAGAACCTGTAATTCCAATCTACAATGCCAGGCCTGAGCAAGTAGAGAAAGCTCTAAAGCATGTATATCATGCATCCATGAACAAAACAAAAGGAAAAGAACTAGAGCTCTTATTGGCTATTTTGCCTGACAACAACGGGTCCCTGTATGGTAGGTCATATTCCAGTTAATTGTTTTGCTCAAAGATAACTTGATCATATACTGAGTTCTAACCTGATTCTGCTATTTTAGGTGATATCAAGCGAATATGTGAAACAGAACTTGGATTAATCTCGCAATGCTGTCTTACAAAGCACGTTTTCAAGATTAGCAAACAGTATTTGGCTAATGTGTCCCTGAAGATAAATGTTAAGGTTTGTATAATCCCCCAAAATCTTATGCATGAATGAATCTACAAATTTCTAAATTAGTTTCAGTGCATTGTGTAACACATTACTGCATTTGTCTAAAATCAATTTAAGATGAAAAGAGTGCCAAGCAGATTAAGCGTGAATGAGATTTTAACACCTTCTACGTGGGATAAAGTCACCAGCTTGAGTATGAGAATGGATTCTTATTATTTGTCCTAACAATTGTATGGAAAAAGTAATTGTTTTTGTATGGTCATGGAAGGCTATTGTATTCTTATCACACGGTCATGGAAGGCTATTGTATTCTTATCACATGATTTATTGTCTTGAACTCTCTATCTTTGTATATGTTTTGGCTCTACATATCTGAATCCTGATGGTTCTTGGACTCATCCATGCTGCAGATGGGTGGCAGAAACACTGTACTTTTGGATGCCATCAGCTGCAGGATACCTTTAGTCAGTGATATACCAACCATAATTTTCGGAGCAGATGTGACTCACCCGGAGAATGGAGAAGACACCAGTCCCTCTATTGCTGCGGTACATCTCTCTACCACATGAAATTGAATATATGTTGAGAGGTGAAACTATTGATGCAAACGAGTGATTGATGATTTTGCTCCTGTAGGTAGTGGCTTCCCAGGATTGGCCGGAGGTGACCAAATATGCTGGGTTAGTTTGTGCTCAACCTCACAGACAGGAACTGATACAAGATTTGTACAAGACATGGCAGGACCCTGTTCGTGGCACAGTCAGTGGCGGCATGATCCGGTAATGGAACTTTAACATTTACTTCTTGGCAATTTTCTGAATCTTTTCTCCTCTTATTACCCTCTATACAAGCACAGCATATTCCCCCAAACTCTTTTCGTTTTTGTTCCTTGGATATTCTGCTTGCATAAACGTGTTACCTTTTACTCTTTTTCTGAGGTGTTAACATTACGTCTGAATATTTTACCCAAGAAATTATAATACACGCATCTTAGTGTCATGTTCTCTTTTGTGCAGGGATCTTTTGGTTTCCTTTAGGAAAGCGACAGGGCAGAAGCCTCTCAGGATTATATTTTACAGGTAAATTAGTGTTCTAGCACACTTTTAAGTGCCCAAATTCCAAAATTGGAACTGCAAGTATGTAACAAACACTTAGGTTATGCTTCAAGTAGTCGGTTTCTTTTCTGGTTCCTTTTATAATATAATTTCCGAGCAGGGATGGCGTAAGTGAAGGGCAATTTTATCAAGTCCTACTTTATGAGCTTGATGCGATTAGGAAGGTGAGACTTCATATATTTTGTATCTTTATCACCATTATAAACTTACTAGTTGTAAAGGAGGGAGTTTTTGTCGGATTGCTAAGTAGTAATATGCTTACAGGCATGTGCTTCTCTGGAACCCAACTATCAACCTCCAGTGACTTTCATTATAGTACAAAAGCGGCACCACACACGATTATTTGCCAATAACCATAGGGACAGGAGCAGTGTAGATAAGAGCGGCAACATATTGCCTGGTAAGGTTACGCTTACATGTTTTCTTTTATTTTTTATTTTTGGTCAAAGGTTAAACTATCTTGGAAACTTGTTTTATCCGACATATTGTTGAGAAATTACAATTCCACATCTCTACATTTATTGTTGTATTGTTTTCAGGCACTGTGGTTGATACCAAGATATGCCATCCTACAGAATTTGATTTCTATCTCTGCAGCCATGCTGGTATACAGGTAAAGAATTTATTAATCTCTTACTCTCGCTGTCTCTTTATTTTTCTGTATGGGAATTAAAGAGTGTCTTATAATTGCAGGGGACAAGTCGGCCAGCTCACTACCATGTTCTCTGGGATGAAAATAATTTTACTCCTGATGCAATCCAGTCGTTGACAAACAATCTTTGCTACACATATGCAAGGTGCACTCGCTCCGTGTCTGTTGGTAGGCCATTCTTCCTTGTTGAGTAATTTTTGCTCATAATATCATTTCTACGTTCAAAATTATCTGCCGTTACAAATTCTAATTGCAATGGACCTATTTTGTGGAAATCTGATGCAGTACCTCCGGTATATTATGCACATTTGGCTGCTTTCCGTGCCCGATTTTATATGGGGCCAGATTTGCAGGAAAATGGCTCTATTGGTCATGCTGGTAAGGGCACACGGACGGCAGGAGAGTCTGGAGTCCGGCCATTGCCAGCTTTAAAGGAGAATGTAAAGAGAGTAATGTTTTATTGTTAGAAGTTGAAGTTGGTTAGGATTGCTGAGAAAGATGCTACAATTCAGAAATGATCGTTCATCATGGTCAAAATTCCTTCTTTGTAAGACAAACATGGCTCAAGGTCTTCCAGTTTAACGTAGCAGCAGGAGGGAAGAACGGAAAAGCTATTCCCAGTTTAGGTCAGTGATGATAGTGCTAGAGTTCATTGATCATAGGTAAACAACAGGTCCTTAGTCTGCAGTGTAGACCACCCATTATGGGATGTTTGGCAGTTCTATGCTCTCTGTAAAGTAAATGTTAATTAATGAATCAAGTTTTATAGTTCTGTAGAAAATGTTTGGGTCACTCTTGAAAGGTTTTTCTCAGACCTTCAGTGCCAGTTTTCTTTAAAAAGCATCTGAAAATGAATACGAAGAATTCAAAAATTACAACAGTAGTAAATCATGAAAAAGCAGTATTGTCCAAACAATAACCTTACGGGTAGTTGACAAACTTAATAGGGACAAGCATAAAGCATGCACCAAAGATGAGCTCATAACATAGCCGAGTTATTTACCATGCTCGAGTAGTACCGTGCTTGACCAACTTGGCTGCGATCTATTTAGCTTGACCAATATTCTTACCTGGAAATGCCGGAGAGTTAGGAACGTAGAGAACCAACGAGCTTTAGAAAACATTGTTCAAGCCAAAAACTATAGCCTCATTTTTCTTTGTGAAACCGTTGCTTAACCTCCCTCATTGATGAAGTACGGAACAAGCTTTTTGCAAGCAGTATTGCCTATCAATGTGATGATAACTCTCATGGAGTTGCATTGCTTTGGAGAGATGATGTCGTAATGAAGTAATGAACATAAGAACTACCTTTGAAATGTCATGTTTCAGCTTGGAGCTTGGTTTGAAGGTTCAAGAAAAAGGATGTAATCTTTTATATTGGCACCAAGATGTGATTTCTGCACAAAAGGAAAAGAAAAGAATGAAACTAAGACGTTGTAGAAGAAGCTTCATGATCTAATGAGAGTATCAATTTCACCTAATCAATTTGATGAACAAGTTTACATGCTCAACTTAGTGCATTGTGAAAGCAGCAAGAAGTCTATTGAAGGTAGCGATCCAAAACTCCATAGTTGAAAGAGGGTGACATGAGTTCAGCATTTTTTCATAGGAAAGCTTCAAAACAGAGAAGACAGAGAAACTGGATTAAGGGTCTCTATAATGCATATGGAGTGTACACAACCAGAAGAGATTCACACTAGTGTTATGCATTATTTTAATACTATGAGTACGTTGTGGGATATTGTGGGAGTCGATGTTTGCATTGCAGTTAGAACATTTCTTGAGAAATGTGATTGTTTATCTGGGTTCGAATCTTACGCATTTGTGTCTCATTCCAAACATAAAGGACTAGTAAAAAAAACATGTCTAACAGTTCTTTAGATACCACCCGCGCGTTACTGCTGACTATGATTTCTTGATGATGAACAATATTCAATCCCCATCTCACGTCTCCCATGCCACCACCTTTTCTAAATCTACTGCTGATTCCCTCACCTTCCCCTATTTTTCCACAAACACATCCATCTTCCCCAAATCCACCACCAACATCATGGCCTCGTCTGTAAAATTCACCGCTCACCTCCAATTCTACCACCTCCTATTCCGCCACCTGCACAAAATTCACCATCAATCCCAACCTCTACCATCCTTTTTTAATTCCACCACCATACCATGGTCTTCCCCTTGGCAAAACCCACCATGGACACATCTGACCCCATGCCCACAACCAAATAAAAAATAGAAAATAAAAAAGTTGTTTAAGGAAATTATGTTTCCGTCTTTCTATTATGTGTCTTGTCCTAATACACGTAGGATTGGTTAATCCAGATTTCTTATTAGAATAGATTACAGTTGAGAACTTCTAGATCATTCGGGAGACTCTATGTAATGCCTATAAATAGGCATTCCTATCAATAAATGAGTAGACCGTTATTCTCGTTATCTTTTCTCCTTCAACACGTTATCAAACTTGGTGCTCTTACCAAGCTTTGCTAATAGCCCCTCCATTGAAAGAAGAAAAAAAAAATCTTAAAATCGGGCAGCCTTGTTTTTCCCGATTTCCGACCAAAATTCCGACAGCCCTTGGCCGAAATTTTATATCCCCAGAAAGCTCTCTCCGTCGCGGATCCAATGCCGCCGGCCTCACCCCGAGAACCGGCTAGAAAGTCTCTGACCGGCCGTTAGAAGATTCCAGATCGCCGCCGCTACCGACCACCGGTTCACCGCCTTCCCCTGCTCCGATCAACCTGAATTTTGATAGTAGCTTCCCCATCCAGAGATGCTCCTTCTGTCAAATTTTCAGCCCCAAACTCGAAACAGAAGTAGGAGAAACGTTGTTTCTCCTCTCAGCAGCCTCTAGAATCTGAAAATTCCAAGATTACTCGCCTTCCATGCAAGTCCAAAATGGTTCCTACTCCTCGGCCGACGCCCACAACCAACCTCAACTCATCAGAGTTATATATTCCTTTCAGGTACTTCTCTACTTGGAAAGAATACCTCAATGGCGGATTAACACTCTTTATCGAGACACCTTATTCGCCAAGAAAATTGCTCTGGGCACCCACCTTCACTGTTACGGCAGCCTAGCTCCGACTACTCACACCGACGGCAAAGCGCACTAGCCTCCTTACTAGCCGAGCCCTATCTCAGCCTGTCGCTGCCGCACTCTTGCAACCCAGCGCCCAGCCTTGCGGCGCCGCTACCCACAGACACGATGAAATTGCGAGAGTAATTTCGCAGCATGTAAGCAAATATAAAAATTACAAGGGCAACTTCTCTTACACGGCAACCTAGCATGTAAGCTTTTATAAAAATTACTGCTTTTGAAATTTTAATTTCATAGCCGGGCTTTATAGCCTTCTTCAACATCACACCTTTATTTATAACGTGGGACAATATTGAGGGATTGAGACCCCTCATATCAAAGTTGAAATTTGTGACGGTTTGACAAGTCACGGTATTACGATGAAATATTGTCGTGGTTAATGAAGGGACAAACATCGATTTGCGACTGAAATTGTCGTGGTTAATATCGATTTGTGATGGAAATGTCACGGTTAACATCGATTTGTGACGGAATTTGTTACGGTTTACATCGAATTGAGTTACCATAAACTTTGGTTTTAACATAATTCATCACTTGGAATTAATTATCGTATATCAATAATAGTCAACCTTCCATCTTGTTGTTTAAATATTTGACCGAAACATAAGCCCTAAATTTTTGACAAAAAAAAAACAGTGACGAAATTTGTCACACGTTCTGAAAAAGAGGGGGAGACAACGCCTCGAACCCCACATGTTATATAAAGATTGGGCTAATGAAAGAAAAATCATGTTATTGATGTGGTTCTACATCTGTTCATTAATTGCAAAAAAGCAATAATATGGTCAATGTACAAGAAATATATGGAGTTCTTGAAGCAAGAAACTTACTATATGGAAGAAGAGAAAATATTATTCTCACAGTTACAGATTTAAAAGCAAAAGGTACATTGTGAAAAATATGAAGTGCATGACTTCGGTTTAATAGTCAAAGTGACTACAAATATGTTTATTTTTCCAAGTTTTGTGAAGGCGTATAACTCACATATTTGATTAAAGTTACTTAGTCGTTATATTTTGAATTAAATTTATGGTCATGACCTTGATACAATTGTTAGCATATATATTCGATAAGCTATATGTAATGCAATATATCGCATTACAATATGACACTACATTGGACTACGTTGGACCACTAGTTATTATAAGGTGGCGTTTCTAAAGGCTAGATATCATGATGTGACGAAATGCACATCGGTTTTTGGATCAAAAGAGGATTTGTGATGTCAAATGTGGCACAATGCACACTTATACAATTGCAAAGGCATTACAAACAAGAGTCGTTTTCTACACTCTTGAGGGGATTCGTAATTGCAAAAAGGAAATTGCGTTACGCTAAATGTCATCCAAAATTGGATGTTGAAAAATTCTCCTTTTTCTCTACAAGATCCAATAGTGAACCGTTGGCGGTGGTGCCACCCCTATATATAGCACTCACGCCCAATTTTGCCATATTTTGACATGTTTTAAGCCTTATTTTGTCCATCTTTGTAGAATTACATGTCATGGAATGCACTCTAAAGGGTTCCAATACCTTTTTTTTTCAATCTCTATCGAAATTGTTAACATATTTCGGTTTCTATATGTCTTGACACAAGACTATTGTCTCTACATTCTGGTATATGAATGTGTTGTAGTGAGATTGAGTGCTTAGCTTATTGAAAGGAATAGACAATTATTCATGGATTTAGTTCTTTATAAATCCGTTGTGACTACGATGACTAGATCATCAGAAATAATCAAAAAGCGGATTAATGCTCAAGTTCCAATGCCTTATGGCGTTATAATTCAAGTCACATATGCTCTTTATGCATGCATAAGGAAGCAATCGAACCGTGCTATGACTTAATAATATTCACACCAACGTTTATCACCTAGAAACACATTGTGACAATTGATGAGAATTTTTTATGTATCATTATAATGAATACACAACATTTATGAGTTACTAAGATTCAGTTACTTGAATCGGTTATTGTCTCCAATGATGAGACTGAAGACATCGACTCATGTAGGCTTTAACATAAATCGTCCGGGATAATTTTGGACGTGTTTTGATGATCCGTATACTAAAGAGTAAAGACTCTCACAGACATCCTTTCTTTTGAGCAAAGTAACCATTGAGATCAAAGATCACCAAAATTCCACTTGGTGGAGCTATGAGCAATACTCACGTCCTATGGATGACATTAAAGCCGTTCGCGTCATCCTCCTATACAATGGAGGCACTACTCATGCTTTCATAAATGAATATGACGAAAAAGAACTCCTATGATCTCATATTGGTCATGCTCGTTACTTGTTTCGTAAAGCCTATTCTTTAGCAAAGATTAGGAGCGACACCCTCCTACGCTAAAGACAATGATATGTAAAGACTAGCATAAACAAAATGCTACGTCGTTGTTCACTAAGTAAGACATTACAATGTCTGTGAGTGATTCTAGAAGAATGATACATAAGATGTTGGCTTAATGGCTTCTCATTGTTCACTTGAGGCATAATAATACTATGGTAATGTTCACAATGGTTTAACTCAAACCATAACAATTATATGTTATGGGTAATCTTAACAATGACTGAAAAGTTGAAAAAACCTAGAATTTCCGGTTTTTTCAGCTTGCGGACCAGTCATTATGAAGACCGGTTCACCAACTTTTAGACCGGTTCTTGAGGTTCTGTTTACGGCCACGGATTCCTAACATCCAAATCTACCAATGTACAAAGTTTCGTGGCATTTGGAGAAGTGGAAGGTGGTGAACCGCTCAATATAAGTGTTCACAAATGTCCAGCAACTCCGACGGACGGTTCAGCAGGTTTTAGGCCGCTTTCGTCGTTGAGGCTGGTGGTTTTGTAATCTTAACTTCCATTTCTACCGGCTTACAAAATTTGGTAGTGTTTGGAGCATTGGAGAATAGTGAACCGTTAAAGGAAGTGTAAAACAAAGGTCCGGTGATACTGGCGGTCGGTTCAACCGGTTTCTTTTTGACCGGTCCCAACGGTGAGGCCAGCGGTTTTTTAGACCTGTAAGACCAACAACTATGGGTTGTAGCAGGGTCATAGTTTTACTTATTCATATTTTCCCACCATCATTTAAATCTTTATGTTACAGTTGTAATAGTATGCATATTTGTTAAAGGATTGAGTTAACGTTCTGCAATCTATATCATCCACATGTTGTATGTGTCAAATTGCTCCTCCACAAGCACACAGTGATGGGTTATTTGATGAATATTGTCTTTGAATAAGACATAAGCTTCCTACTATAGTTCGCTTATATAAGGATATCTTGACAATCGATCTCTTTTATGTCACTTTGATGAGTCAGTCTTCCCGTCGTTAGGGGGAGATAAGAACAAGAATGTTCAAGTAGAACGACTTGTAATTGTCGTGGTTTGTCCCTACTGTGTCTCATCAAGTTTCCTAAAGTAACGAGATCACATATACATGCTGCAAACATGCTTGCAAAGATTGATGTCCGGATAAGGATATGTTGATGTCCGGATAAGAGGACATGTCATCACCCATAGATGGTGGCATGGTGACACCACAAATGTGGTAGATGGTGTCGCTAGGCTATGGCTCCCAGGGTTTAGGAGGAGGCCACTCGGTTCGATACATACTCGCCAAGGAAGAATGAGAGTTTGGCACAACTTGATCATTTGATCAATGATACTCATTCGTCTGTTATTTCTGGATTATGGTCATCATTAGGGGACGCCTCAATGTCAATACCAATCCATATAGAGATCTCTACACTTGGAAATTACACCGGTGTACATGATGATGTGGTTTAATGAATTTGATATCGAACCATACTTCGTTGAGAAAATACCAACGTTGTAGATTGGCCTAAATGGAAAGATACGATCCAGTTTAAACAAAGAGATAGTGTTTTGGTTAGGTGACGCCGACACCCCAAGTGTAAACTCTATCAGTTATGTCTTTGTTAGAAAGAGTAGTGAGAAAAAGAGTTTAGACTCACCTTATGGCGCAAGGTCTCTCACAATTGTCCTGGAGTCGACTACGATGAGATATACTCTCGTAATGGATGTCATTGCACTCCACTACCTTGTCAGTTAGGTAGTTTATGAAAAACTGAACAAGCAGCTTGTGGTCACAACTTATCTTTATTCACTACCAGAACAGGCAGTTTAGCCGACGAAAAATTTTCGTCGGCCTGTTAAAAAAATTCGTCGGCTGCAACCTTAGCCGACGAAGGTTCGTCGGCTATAGTGTCGTCGGGAAAGGGTCGTCTGTAATGACTTTAGCCGACGAGACAAAAAATTTCGTCGGCTATAGTATGACTATAGCCGACGAATAATGTCGTCGGTTATCTTCCAAACTTTAGCCGACGAATAGTTTAAATTATTCGTCGGCTAAAGTTTGTAATAAAAAAATATAAAACATCTATGGCCGACGAAATATTGTATTTTTCGTCGGCCTTATAGACATTTAGCCGACGAATTAAAGCTTATTTCGTCGGCTAAACTTTTTTTTTTTTTTTTTTAAAAAACTTTAGCCGACGAATTATGGCTTTTTTCGTCGGCTATAAGTGCATTCCAGTAAAAAAAAAAAACCCCGAAATTTTTGAATTACCATTCCATGCAAGCTGCAAAAGACATATTTAACAATTTCATATAACCAACAACAAACACATAAAAGAATATATGAACTACATAAAAGTATCAATTTACATAAAAGTATATTATCAACTACGTAAAGTCTATATCGTCTAAATTGAAGTCATCTTCTGGGGGCTGCTGCGGAGGTTGCGGCGGCTGGGGTAGCGTCATGGGCGGAGGCATGGGCGGAGGCGGAAGTCCCCGACTCTGGGCAGCTGCAAAGTCCTGCATGTACTGCAACATCTGCTGCTGCTGGGCCTGCTGGATGGCATATAGCTCGGCAACATAGGCTGCCTGCGCGGTATTAAAGGCCGCCATCGAGGCAATATAGGCTTGCTGCGAGGCAGCATGCGAGGCAGCCTGAGCAGCTTGAGCAGCTTGCTGTTCTCGTAGTCTCTGAACTTCCGACTCTAGCTGAGTCGTCCTGTGCATCGTGGACGTGGTGCTGCCACTGGTCGAGGTTGCCTTTCGTTGAAATCCTGGAGTGTTCTTCAGGACCCCCTCGCCTCTCTTTCCTAGACCTCGGCAGTAGAAGTTGTTTCCTCTCGGTGGGAAGGCTGTGCCCATGATCCTCGCCCCAATCGTCGGATCCGAATTGTCGATCCGGGACATGGCTTCGGACATCTCGGAATCCTGCGTGTCCGGCCATCCCTCCCTCACTAAGGTACTCAGGACCTCGTCACTAGCCTCCCTCACCCTCGCCTATATGGATAGGAAAAAAATTATTAATTAAAATTTTTACATAAATTTAAAAATTTAAAAACGTAAAGAGACTTACAATATCCTCCTGGGAGTCAGGATATGCCTTCTCGTACGTATAGACGTAGGGGTTGACTTCTGGATGTTCCTTGGCCGCCTCGTCCATGAAGACACCGAACGGTCTAGAACCGGCATGATGGTTCCTTGTGTTGCGTTGCCGGTTCTGAGCGTTCACCCGGGAAACCGCCTTCAAAGAAAAAAGTAAACTATTAGTAGAATATTTTAAAACGCACGTACTTATTTTTAAATTAACTAACTAATTTATTTAAATACCTGTTTACGAGGGTTGTTGAATTCTGATGTCAGAAGCCAACGCCACTCGTACTCCCTGTACTGGAACTCAGTAGGGGTACCAGAACGTGCGTTCCCGTGCTTAGTCCAATGGGTCCGCAGCTCGTTCTTCCACTCCTTGTACCTACAGATACAACAAAAATATTAGAAATATTATTAATATCACATACAAAATTGTTTTTCATTAACTTCCCAACGTACCTTCCCCCATGCGTAACGTCGGCCCAGCTGTCCCTCAGGTGCTCGGGAACCTCAAACCACACCTGTATTTAACCGATTATTATAAGTTTAGCTTTTCGAGAAATCAACAATTTAATACATAATATGCTTCCATAAACTCACCGACATCGCGTTGTGGACCATGTCCTTAACCTCCTGCGGGACCTCGCCCCAGTCGGACCACAGCATAGGGACTCTATCCCTAATGAGAGCACCCACGCGGCCGGAGTACATCCTCGACTTCCCGCCCGATACTGCGTGGCCATCCCCGTCAGTATCGATGGGGATCCTCCCCATGGTACTCACCATCTTCTCGAGAGCTTTCCCTGTGACGGGGCCTCTCTTCTTCTTTGTGCCTATGACATGATTCGGCCAAATTGATTATTAAAATATATATATATATGACCCTTTAAAAGTAATCAAGTTGCCTGACTGATTACCTGAGGAGCTCGCGACGGATTCTGGCTCTGTCGCCGATGATGATACCCTCGCAGAAATAAGAGGCGTATCAAAAGGCAGGAACCGGTACGCCGCTGATGGAGCCACTGGCGAGGGCAGTGGATAAATCGGCGTCCCTGAGTCATCGACTACAGGTATCGCCGGTATCATCCGCGGAAGGAACAGATGAGGCGGCGGCATCTGTACCCCAGATGACCCACTATCCGAAGAAGTAGGACCCGGAGTGGGCGCCCGGTGTATCTCGGGCATACGAGGTGCAGACACCTCCGTGAAGGGCCTCGGGGAACGAGGGACGGCCGCCTGCCTCGATGAAACGGGCACCTCCGGCGCTGTCTCCAGAAGGCTCGCACGTCTGGCTGTCATGTGGCCCTGAAACGTCGTTTGAGGGTTGGTAGAGGTTCCCTCAGACGATTCGGACCTTTGGCCCTTCGAACTCTTCTTCGATCGAAAAAAGCCGCTCATCCTATTTATAATATTAATTAAAGGCTTTAGATTATTTTGTCTTTGTTTTATAAAAAATTATACATTTTTAAAATTATACTTATTCAATAAAAATTTACACGCACATACCAATATATATATAGATATATATATATATATATATATTTTACTTACATAACAATATTATATATTAACTAACATATCGTAAAACTAAATTCGAAATCAAAAATAAATTAACACATATATTCAAAAATAAATTATAAACTAACATAATTAAATTAACATAAATTAAATTAACACAAATTAAATTAACACAAATTTAATTAACACAAATTAAATTAATAAAAATTAAATTACAAGTTTTATTCCTTTCTTCAACTTCGCGTTTTCATCCCGATTCTCTAGTTAATCTAGTGTTAAATTATTAATAAATTTAATAATTTATTAATAATGTTCTTTTATTAATGTTCTTTTATTAATAATTTACGTATTTTATTAATAATTTATTAATAATGTTCTTTTATTAATGTTCTTTTATTAATAACAAAATTAACCCAGAAATCTAAGTTATATATTTCCATTCAAAACTGCAGAAATTAACAAGTTTTTTCGGTACCTATAATTTTAAGAAATATGTATATATGAATAAAATTAGATTACTGAATTGCCTTGCATATGTTAGCCTTATATTTTTTTTTTAGTAGGGAAGTGGAGTCAACTCAAGCTCCATTCAATATATCGATCAACGATACAAATCGACGACCACATCAAGTCTGCACCAAAAAGAGGTGCCTAAACACAAGAATCTAAGTACATTACAAAGTGCTCTAAGCAACCAATGGCCAACAAAATTAAAGCCTAAAATGAACTGCAGAAAAAGTAAATTAAGAAAAACATCCCAAACCCTAGACGGCTACGACCTCAACACTAGAATATCGGCTTGAAATAGTTGAATTTTCAATCCAATTTCTCATTTGCTCATAAAACTAATCAACAGGATGAGTATTAATACATACCTTGCAGGGAGGAGGGAGGAGCCGGCGACGGGAGAGGGAGGGAGGAGGGAGGAGACCGGGAGGGAGGAGGGAGCAGACCGGAGGGAGGAGGGAGGAGACCGGGAGGGAGGAGCTAGGGTTGAAAAACTGCAGAAATGAGGGAGGAGGCTAGGGTTCGCAATTAAAACCCGAGGACTTTAGCCGACGAAATAATTTGTTCGTCGGCTAAAGATTATAATTTCTGGTAATATATGTATTTCCTCATCGCCAGAGTCTTCGTCTGACTCTTGATTTGGATCAACATCAACAAGCCTTGGCTCTTCATCACGAATTCGCACCGAACGACCCGCTTTAAAATTATTAAGGCGAATGGTAGAGGAGTTAGGAATACCTATTGCGTTGGGCTCTTGATACGCAACATCTTCTTCCTCGTCTTCGGCCTCTCCAAGTGTAGCCGCCCGATAAATGTTTCGAGTGTGCACAAGGTTGACTACTTTCCACGCGTCACCCTTAGCAAGGTCATCAAGATAAAACACTTGTTTTACCGATGTGGCAAAAACGAAGGGGTCATCCTCGTAAGAACTTGTAGCAGTGTTCACCGATAATATTCCGTACTGATCGGTCTTCATGCTCTGCGGCCTAGTATCAAACCATCTACACTTGAAGAGGTGCACTGTCATGCCTTCACCGTAAACGAGTTCCACCACTGAATCAAGAACACCGTAATAGTCAACTCCATTCCGCCCACCATGTGCCATGACCCCAGAATTCTGTGTTCTCTTTCTGCTGTCTCTTTGTTCGCATATAAATTGCACGCCATTCACCTTGCACATCGGATAAACTCTTGAGACTATCGGCTTCATGGCTAGAAGTCTTAGTTCGTGCGACCAATTTGGGTGACCATCAGATTGAATATGGTTCATCTGCAACCAACCATCTCAACTGTAAATATGGATAATTATGCAATAAACATAAACCCGTAGAGAAAAATTAAATTACGTACCCAACCGCCAAAATAATCTGCGAACTCCCTGTTGTGGTACTCGAGATCACCGGCAATGTTGGGATGATTGAGATGGATGTCTTTCCAGTATTCAACTTCTGGACAGTTAATCAATACCCACCAGTGGGCAATGACTAGCTCATGTGGTTGCAACTTGTAGGAGTTTGGCAAAATTCCATACACTTCAACATCACTAGAGACTATGGAAAGATTGAACTTCGGTACATCTACCGGCATGGTTTGCGGAGTTTCCTTCAACGCTCCTAAATACAACTTCATGTAGGTGACGCACTCGTGCGCAATATATGCTTCAGCTATACATCCTTCAGGAGCGGATTTATTAGCCACATAATCTTTGTAGTCTCCAAGTTGCCTGTAAATCAAGTTGCAAAATGTTATGATTATTGAACATGTATATGTATTGAGGAATTCATGAAAGTAAAAAACGTACCTTTCCATGGGATACATCCAAGTGTAGTGTACTGGACCGGTAAGCAACAATTGCTCGGGAAGATGGATCATCAGGTGAGGCATGATGTCAAAAAAATTTGGAGGAAATATCCTCTCAAATTTACACATGATATAAATGATGTCCATTTGCATTTCCCGGAGGTCACATCGAGACACTTCCCGTGTGCATAACTTCTGGAAAAACCTTCCCAACGCTACTAACGGCTCCACCACCTGACGGGGAAGGAACGGTCGAATGAAAACAGGGAAGAGACGTTGCAGCAGGATATGACAGTCATGACTCTTCAACCCGTACATCTTATTGTCCCGGAAGTTCACACACCGGGCAATATTTCCTGCATAGCCTGAAGGATACTTCACACAACTCATCCACCTGAAAATTAGGTTCTTCTGGTCAGGCTTCACGGTGTAAGGAGCTTGAGGCATTTTTTTCTTCCCTTCTTTCAACCACAAATGTCTTCTTATTCCGCATTTTTTTAGATCAATGCGTGCCTTAGGACCGTCTTTCGTCTTCCCCTCCAAATTCAGCACTGTGCCCACCACACTGTCGCACACATTCTTTTCTATGTGCATCACATCCAGGTAGTGCCTGATCAACAACTTACTCCAGTATGGGAGTTCCCAGAATATGCTCTTATGTGTCCAGAATTTGTACCTGTCGGGTCTTTCAGGTATAGCCGCCACAATGTTGGGATGATTGCTGAGCTGCCCAAAATCGTACTCATTAAGCACCGCTAAAATGTCTTCCCCCGTCCATCTTCTGGGAGGCACGCCGTGTTCTACGGTCCCATCAAATGCCTTTTCATCGAACCGCCATTCGTGATCATATGGAAGGAAAGCACGGTGACCCAATCTGCATATCTTGTTGCAATGACTGCTGCTCCCCTCATCGCTAAGGCACTCTGGACAAGCCTTGTATCCCCTAACAACGTTGCCCGACAACATCCCACGGGCAGGAAAATCACTGATGGTGCCAACAACCATGACATGCATCTGGAACATCTCGTGCGTGTACTTGTCATAAGTGGGATGACCAACGTCCCACAAAAATTTAAGCTCTTCAATCAAAGGTCTCAAGTACACATCGAGACACTTCCCCGGATAACCGGGCCCCGGAATCAACAAACTCAACATATTGTACTCCTTCTTCATGCACATCCATGGGGGAAGGTTGTACGGTACCAAAATCACCGGCCATATACTGTATTGCAGACTCATGTTCCCAAAAGGGTTGAACCCGTCGGATGAGAGCCCGAGCCTCACATTTCGGACCTCTGACGCAAATTGAGGAAACTCCCTGTCTATATGCTTCCAAGCCTCCCCGTCAGCAGGGTGTATAAGGGTATCTTCGTCATGCAATTCCCTATCAGCGTGCCATCTCATCGCTTCGGCCGTGTGTGAAGACATGTACAACCGCTCCAACCTATCCGTCAAAGGGAAATACCGAAGTACCTTTACAGGTTTCCTGTTGCCTGCAGGAGTCAGCTTATATCTGTCAGTGTGACATACCGGACATGCGTCAAGGCCACCAAGGTCATTCCCTTCTGGATCTTTACCCCAAAAGAGAACGCAGTCATATCTGCATGCATGGATCTTGATGTAGGAAAGCCCAAGATCTTTCAGGATACATCGGACCTTCCGATGAGTGGTAGGAAGACGATGACCGTTGGGCAGCATCGAAGCAGTGTACTGTAGATACTCATCAACAGCCTTCACGGTCGATTTTGTCTCAACTTTAATCCTCATTACGTCCATCACACTTTCAAGAACGGTCTTCTGACAACCGGGGTACACAGGGGTCTGTTGGAAAGCAAGCAGTTTGTTGTACTTTTCAATACCAGCAGTGTTCACAGCTCTAGGGAAGGGCTGCACCGGGTCAGACATATACTGTCCTTGAGCGCATACACCGCTCTCATAAGGAAACATGTCGTTGATGAATGTCGTTGTTGGATCGTTAGATGTACTAGCACTGCCCGTCTCGGAAAATTGGCCATGATCATGCGGACCCCCTGATGATGTTTCACCGTGATATAACCAACATGTGTACTTCTCCCAAAACCCGTTACTCCTCAGGTGCTGCCATACTTTGTCAATGGGAAATCGATACATATCGCTGCGACACTGACATTTCGTGCACGGGCAATAGAAAATTGTATTCCCGTTAGCATTATCCATCGCATATTCTAGAAAACTCATAACTCCTGCACCGTATCTTTTGTCCCATTTTGGAAGCGAAATCCAACTCTTATCCATATCCTGAAAATATAACAAAATATATATATTTATAACGATGCTAGCTAATTATTAATAAAATTTCATGCCATATATAAAATCTCAATTCATTTAGTATATATATATTCTACGTACGTACGTACTACAACTAATTAATTACAAAATTATCATTATGAACTCATATATATCATCAACAACTTCATACCATATCAACACAATAATATTATAAATTAATATTAACATATATATATATATATTTACTATTTATTAACAACAAATTAATTCATATATATTATCAATTCAAATCATCAACCAAATTGATCAACACATATATATATACATCCAACGTACTCAAAATTAATCAACTCAATCACAATCAAAATCAATAAACTCAATTAATCACACTAATTAAAATCGATCAACTCAAATAAAACTCAATTAATCAACATATATATACATATACGTACCTATATATGGCTCCACAAACTGATTATGGACAGATTTCGACAACACCCAAACTTTTTCTCCCCTTTTTTCTTCTCCCGTTTTTTTCGAAATGAGCTGCTGCTGCCCAGATCTGCAAATATAAAGCACTTTAGCCGACGACTATGAATTTCGTCGGCTAAACCTTTAAATATTTCGTCGGCCATGGTTTGTGCACTTTAGCCGACGACATAAATTCTTTAGCCGACGAAATTTTTTTTCGTCGGCTAAAGTTTTTCATAGCCGACGAAAATTTAAAATAGCCGGCGAAATAAAATTTCGTCGGCTAAAGTGGACATCATAGCCGACGAAAATTTACCTTAGCCGACGAAGGAAATTTTCGTCGGCTAAAGCCCACTATAGCCGACGAAAAAATGCTTCGTCGGCCTGGTTTTTTTTTTTTCGTCGGCTATAACCTTTCTTCTGGTAGTGATTGGGAACTAAGAGATGTACATAAAGATCTTGAATATATCAGTTTTCACCCAAATCAAGTGGTTCCTGACCACGGAGCGTGTTTGCAAGGTATTTGCTAAGTATCTACTTGATTAGGGAAGGGATATGAAGAATTATGCCTATTTGAGTGTAAATTATGGATGAATCGTGATGAACTCTTGTTAAACTAAGAGATGCCACATGTCCAAAATTAAGAATGAAAGAATCTTGGGAATACTTGGTCTCGAAAGTGAGGACCGTTATTGATGATGCTTATTCATCAATCGGCTTAAAGCAAGCTAAAGGACGATAAAGTTATGCCTATATGTATCCCTTGATCGGTCGAAGTCTTGAGGAGACTCGTTTTGTCCATATGACAAAGAAATCTTGGGAGAAATTCTCCATCTAAGTACGGTAGCACATTCATGTACTTGTTACAATATGCTTGACTCGACATCTCAGTCGTCACTACAAACTTATAAGGCAAAGTTCTCCTTAGTCTTTTAACTCTCTTCCTAGCGGTCGAGCAACTTCGCTCCTTCTCAGATGAGTGTGAAGGAACATCAAGGTAGTGGCCGGATGCGCCCACGCAACTCCAATGTAATGGCAATGATTCCTTCTATGAAAGGTTCAGGCTTATTCATCCCTACAGAAAGACACATCAAATGTGAAATCAGAATCTGTCCAGTTTCGTAGGTCAACTTCCACATGACCTGCAAGATAGCCCACTCGTTGGAAAATGGTGAAATTGGTACCATTGAAAAGGCCTATGTGTTTACTTTCTAGGGAAACCAACCATTTGATCACACCTATCATATTGAGTGAGTTATGGCTATTTTCATAAAGTAGGACAGATCTGTCTGAGGATCTGCTTTGGCAGAACAGTCAACTTCGACAGAGCTTTGTGATCAGCTCACATTGAACTAGGTTATGGACCTTATATATTTGGAAAGCTACGTGTATCTAGTTTCCAGAAATTTTTACGGTTCGACCATACCTATTGTATCGAAGACGTAATGACTATTTAAGCACACGAAGGTCATGTCATGCGTGAATCTGATTTTCAACGCGAACTTATATTTTGAGTTGTTAGGCAACATTCTATTGTGGTTAGCGCCCTAGGATCTTTTCTGGTCTTTACTAGTACTTTACGACTTAAGCAAAGTAGATAGATGAACTTGAAGATAGAAACACAGCACACAACAATTTTATAGTGGTTCAGCCAAAACCCTGGCCTACGTCCACTTTGTGATCTCTCTTGAGAGAATCACTAGCACTATGGAGAATAACAACCTGATTACAAGTACTTATTGAAATCCCTATGCCCAACTCCCTGCTAGATCTCTCTATCACCCTTTGCTCTCGGTTTTCTGTGCTCTCTATCTTAATCTTAGAAAACCCCCTGCAGCTCCTATTTCTAGTGAATAGGGGCTGCTGATACAATAAGGTTTTAGGACTCCTAAACCTAGCAGACAAAATCCTAACAGATCTTGAAAGATTACTTTCCTAGAACTTATAGAAAAAACCTCTTTCCTTTCTGGACTTGGATTTGCTTACTGAATCCTAACTTCCAAATCATATCAACGAGCCAAAACACAACAATCTCCACCTTGGTGAGTTGATACCAAATGATTGTTGCACCCTTCAGGATATCTTGAATCTTCTTGAAGTAACCCTGAACAAAACCTCCAAGAACCTTCACCTTGGCAAGACTCCTCTTGCCTTACCGCACCTCAAGTGAGGAGGTGCTCCACCTCAATCTCAACAAGCTGTGAGATCAAACAAGTTCAAGTAACACTTGAACTCCTCCATGGCAATGGTCCTGGTCAAACAATCTGAAACATTCTCCCTCGAATGTGCTTCTTCCTCAGTTGTTATCTTCCCTGAGCTCACCCAACCTTCGCTGCAATGACCACAAACATCAACATGTTCACTCTCTGCTTGAAACACTTGATTCCTTGTCAAATTGATGACACCATTCTTCACCACAGCTTCTTGTTGAATCTCAAACTCACTCATTAACCCATTAAGCCATAACGCATCTGCGGAAGCTTCTGTTACTGCCATGCAATCTACTTCAGTGGTAGACAATATCTCAGCTGATTCCATAGTTGTTCTACAACTTCCTGAACCTTTGCTGCAAGTAAATACATTACTTGTTGCAGATCTTCCTTTGTCTAAGTCTCCTGCCAAATCCGACCTCTCATGACCAGCAATGCATGCTTGTTCTTGTTGTCTTTCATGCTCCTTTGTGTTTCTCAAGTAATACAGAATCCACGTCGCTGCTTGCCAGTATCGTCTACCCGGATTCACCACATACTTTGACACAATGCTCAATCCTTGAGTTGAACCTGGTCTTTTGAAGATTCTAGCCATAAGACATCCCACTACTCTTGCATAAGACACATGCATCTTCTCATCTAGCTCAACTGTAGATGATCCCCCCTGCACACTAAACTGAAAGTGTGCTGCTACTGGTGGAGTAGACACGGGTTCAGACAACAACCATAATTTTCCTGCTTCTCTGTCCCTCCTTACCTTCACTTCTAGGATCTGTTGTGCAGCTTCTAGACCCTTCATGTCGAATTCCCTCCTTAGTTGTGTCTTTAACTTTGGAATTCTAGACACATCCTGACATGTAGTTAACACGTCGCTTGATAGTAATACCATACTATCCTTGAACACATGATGATAAACGCATCTCTCCGCTGGTGAGATCTGGTCATAATTGACCTTTTCTTTACGCGAATACTCCTTTGCCAATACCGGAGCTTTGAATCTCATGGCTTCCTTATCATGTATTCCTTCCTTATTCCTATAAACCCTTTTACAGCCAACCAGATTTCCTTCTTTGGGTTTAGGAACCGACTCCTGAACCAAGTCCTTTGGTATGGACTTCTTCTTCTGTTCCAACATAGCTCCCATCCAACTTTCCCGTATATATTTTGCTATAGCTTCCTGATACGTGGTTGGATCTCCTGGACTGAAACTTAGAGCATACTTGTCCAATGCTATGCTTCTCTGGAACTCCTGCTCAAGTAACTGACGAACTGAGTCGTAGGTTCGCAGTGCTAATTGCTCCACCTGAGCTTGTATTAGTGACTGTTGTTGCTGCTCTAAGACTTCTACCTCGATAACCCCTTTATCATGCTCCACCTGCTCAATTTGCTCCACCTGAGCTGGAGTCTCTTCCATGATCCCTTTGGTTAGAGGAACTTCTGTTGCTTCATCTACAACATCAACATCAGTCTTCTTCTTCACCTCACTTGTCTTTACTTCATTAAACGGCTTGATCTTCTCATCATTGATGACATATCTACCTAGAACCCTTTTCTTGCTGACAATATTCCATAACTTGTAGCCCTTTACTTTTTTCTCAACACCCAGAAAATTTGGCTTAAGTTTGGTTTGCTCATTGCTTGAAATATGAGCATATGCAATGCTACCAAACATCCTTAAGTTAGAAGAGCCAGCTGGTTCTCCAGACCATACCTCCTCTGCACACTTGAAGTCCAAGACCTTTGATGGTGACCGATTAGCCAAATAACACGCATGGTTAACTGCTTCTTTCCAAAACGTGTCTGGTAACCCTGCATGCAGCCGCATGCCTCTTTCTCTCTCAAAAAGGGTTTTCTTCATCCTTCTAGTAGCCCCGTTTTCCTGGAGATTATCCTTCACCGTGATGCACCTTGTGATTTCATCCTTGTAAAACTGTAAGAACCCTTTCATTCTATATTCACTACCACCGTTGCTTCTCAAATACTTGATTTTTCTACCTTCTAGATTTCCTACTTTGCTTTTCCCCTTCTTGACCTTGAAGAGAACCTCGGATTTCTCCTTCATAAAGTAGGCCCAAATCTTCCTTGAAAAATCATCTAGAAAAGTAACAAAGTACTTGGATCCTCCCATACACCTTACTTGTGTTGCGCTCCATACTTCTGAGTGAATATAATCCAGCAATTCTTTGCTTTTGTTCTCACAATCTACCAACTTGAATCTCACCTTCTGCTTCCCAAGAGTACCATCCTTGCAGAAGTTCAGTTTGCAAACACCAACACCTTCTGCCTTACTTTCCTTGTAGAGTTCCTGCATTCCTCTTTGACTCATGCGCCGTAGGCCTTGCTGCCATTGCTCAGTCTTGTCATTTACCTCAGCAGACATTGCAACTCCACCTATTATGGTAGTCCCTTGAAGCTTGTACACGTTGTTAGGTTGAATGTCGGCCTTCATCACAACAAGTGATCCCTTGATAACTTTTAGTCTTCCTTCTTTAGAGCTATACCTATAACCGGCCTTGTCCAAAGTACCCAAAGATATCAAGTTCTTCCTTAACTTAGGAATATATCTGACATTCTCCAGCTTTCTAACAACTCCGTCATGCATTTTGATTTTCACTGATCCAATACCTAGGATCCTACACGGTGAATCATCTCCCCTGAAAACTTCTCCGCTGCTACTCTCCTCAAATGTGTCAAACCATTCTCGGATTGCACACATGTGGAATGTACAACCGGTATCCATAATCCAATCTCTGAAAGCGTTGGAGCTGGACGTTACCACAAGAAGTTCACAATCATCTTCATCTTTTCTGATGATTATGTTGGCTGTGCTTGAACTCCCTGCCATCACCTGTGCTTCCATCCTCCCTTCTTTGCAGTTTCTTTTCAAGTGGTCTGCAACACCACATTTGAAGCAACCTTCCTTGTACTTCTTCTTGGATTTTGTTGTACCCTTGTTACCAGATTTATCCTCTTTACTCGTCAACTGACTTGTCTCCTTGCCCTTGACTTGAAGGCCTCCTTGAGAGCTCTTGGTCTCGCTACTTGTCTTAATATAAGATTGAATAGCTTCAGTAATCTCACCATACTTCAGAGAATCCTTATCGGAAACGAGTGTAGTGATGAACTGCTCGTATGAAGCTGGTAAAGATGTTAGCAGCATAAGTGCTTTATCCTCTTCTTCATATTGCACATCCACCTCTGATAAATTGGCAACACAAATCTGAAATTTATTCAGATGTTCCTGCATATCCCCGCCTTCTTCCATCCGAAGACTATAGAGTTTTTCTTTCAAGAAGAATTTATCTGCGTCAGCCTCCTTGACATTGTCCAATGTCTTGCTGCTGTCCATATTCTCACCAATAGGACCCTTACCCGCATAAACCTTCTCAAGATAATCCCAGGTCTCTTTGCTGCTCATATTGTCACCTCCACTATCCAATACACGACCCAGTACATGATCTGCAAGATGCAACTCTATTGTGCTCCTTGCCTTCTTGTCCATCTTCTGCCAAACCTTATCTGCCATATCAACTGCCTTATTCTCTATCCCGAGAACAGCCTCGTACAGATCTTGTAGAATCAGGACACTCTTCATCCTCCTTCGCCAAAGCGTGAAGTCATTCTTGCCATTTAAGGGTTTAATGAACGATTTCACATCTTCTGCTTCGACCATGCCTTTGCTGTCTACCATCGCAAAGTACCAGAACCGAAGCTCTGATACCACTTATTGTGGTTAGCGCCCTAGGATCTTTTCTGGTCTTTACTAGTACTTTACGACTTAAGCAAAGTAGATAGATGAACTTGAAGATAGAAACACAGCACACAACAATTTTATAGTGGTTCAGCCAAAACCCTGGCCTACGTCCACTTTGTGATCTCTCTTGAGAGAATCACTAGCACTATGGAGAATAACAACCTGATTACAAGTACTTATTGAAATCCCTATGCTAATCCCCAACTCCCTGCTAGATCTCTCTATCACCCTTTGCTCTCGGTTTTCTGTGCTCTCTATCTTAATCTTAGAAAACCCCCTGCAGCTCCTATTTCTAGTGAATAGGGGCTGCTGATACAATAAGGTTTTAGGACTCCTAAACCTAGCAGACAAAATCCTAACAGATCTTGAAAGATTACTTTCCTAGAACTTATAGAAAAAACCTCTTTCCTTTCTGGACTTGGATTTGCTTACTGAATCCTAACTTCCAAATCATATCAACGAGCCAAAACACAACACATTCCCCTTAAATATCAAAGTAATGCTAAGTGTAGCAGGTCTGATCTAAGGATAATATGACTGGATTTAATGACTAAATCGTTGCTTAAGTTTACTTTTGAAGTATGTGAAGTGCATTGGCTTGCGCCGTTTATCTGTACTCCGAGATTGAGTTACCAATCAGGGGGAGTCGTTATGTAGACATCAATGGGAGTTTACATGCATCACATGTTATCTGCGTTGTGCTCTTTTTCCCTTCGTCTAAGTATTTTGTTTTATCCACGAGGTTTTTGTTTTACTTGGCAATGTTTTTACCGAGGCAACACTATAAGCACCGTGACGTATTAGGGACGCAACACAAAATGGAGTGTTTAAGGAAATTATGTTTTCGTCCTTCAATTATGTGTCTTGTCCTAATACACGTAGGATTGGTTAATCCAGTTTCCTTATTAGAATAAATTACAGTTGATAGAACTTCTAGATCATTCGGGAGATTCTATGTAATGCCTATAAATAGGTCTTCCTATCAATAAATGAGTACACCGTTATTCTCGTTATCTTTTCTCCTTCAACAAATGTAACAAAATTTTCAAGGACACAAACGTCTATTTGATTAGAACAATTGAACATTTATAAATAAATTTACATTAATGGGTAACACAATCTTTTTAGTCAATATAATGGTAGAGTCGTAAATAAATTACATTAAAGGGCAAAAACAACCATTCACCGACCGGGGGCAAAATCACAATTTCCCGGAACTTGGGGGAAAAACACAATTCAACAAAGATATAAACAGTGTTTTTCTCCTTATTTTTTTATTTTATATAATGTAAAGGAGGCAAGCCAATTTAGACCAATAGGGTTTGGAATGTCACATATTGTGTGTAGCTTCTAAAGGAGTTGCCCTCCATCATTTCACCACTCCAAAGCGCATATGTGTCGGGGCGTTTGATATCTAATAATACACTAGTGGCACAAAAGCAGCTCATTTTATGTATAATTTTTTTTTGTTAGACTCATTTTATGTATAATTTGAGAAGGCATGAAGACGTTTTTTTTTTCTCTTTTTCTCTCTCTCAAACTTCACATATTTAAAGCGTATGATTGTTATTAGTTCAAAATTTGTTATGGCCCTATAAAGAGAGTTATTGTTTTGGGTAGTTTTAGTTCAAGAGATCAGCCACCACTCGAACTATAACATTTTTACAAGCTTATAAACAAATTATTGCGGATGTGATACCTTGGTTTTTATGTGTAAAACGAATTGGGTAACTTTGTTGTTGTAAATTTGAATCAATGAAATTGTAATTTTAATTCAATAAGTTGTAAATAAGTGTATAATTTTGGCGCGCCATTTGCTTGATTGAATGGGCGCAACCTCCTAGTAGTAGGATGAAATTGAGTGTCGTCTAGATTATTTTCTGGTGGCAACATAGTAGGAAAACTGAATTATTAGACATTAGGATATGTAATTGTGGTACATGCATATGTCTACTGATCTTTCCATTATGTCACTGCTGTGACAAATCAAATAGCTAGAGTCGCAATTAGAGTAGTATTCTTTACTAATTGGTGTTTGTTAGAATACAAGTACGTTGTATAGAGATTCTCGATATTATTTCAGGTCTTTGTAACAAAGGGTTTAGGCTTCATGGTCCCCCTTATATTCGACAGTTTCATTAATGAAGGCTTAGGGCAGCCGCACCAACCCTTTGTTTCAAATAAAAAAAAGGGAAAATGCCCATTTAATACTAATTCAAACCCCTTATTTCCCATTCCAATGATAATTTTTTGCATTAGCCCATTCCAATATAAGGTAACTATTTTTATGTCCAAATGCACAAATCTTTACTAAAGTCTTAACAAACCATATTATTTTAAGACTATTTTGCCCCCACCTCTTCAACATGAAAAGACTTTGCCGGAACCACGGACTCCGGTCACCGGCCGTCGGACTCCGGTCACCGGAATTTCTCCGACCGCCGGATTCCAGTCACCGGATTTTTCCCGACTGCCGGATTCCAGTCACCGGATTTTTCCCTGTAACCAGTTACTGACCCCCAATAACCAGTTACTGACTAGTTACTCACACCTAGTAACCAGTTACTGACCCCCAATAACCAGTTACTGACCAGTTACTCACACCCAGTAACCAGTTACTGACACCCAATAACCAGTTACTGACCCCTAATAACCAGTTACTGACCCGTTACTAACACCTAGTAACCAGTTACTGACCTTCACTAACCAGTTACTGACACCCAGTAAACCATTACTGACCCCCACTAACCAGTTATTGACACCTAATAACTAGTTACTGACCCCCTGTAACCAAATTACTAACCCTCAGTAACCGACTTATTACCCTCTAATATACATGTTTGTTGTCTTCCCGTTGATAGATACATCAATAACACAAAAAATGAAATCAATAACTAATGCTATACTTGTAATCACACATGAAAGAAACTTATAACTTGAGCAGAAATATATTTTGAGAACAGAATTGCAACATACTGCACTTAATCAACAAGGTGCATGCCCACAGTTTGGATTCGGTATACCCAGCCGCACATTTGTATTCTTCTTTGTACTGCAAACTTAAACAAATCCCAATCACATACAAACACATATATAGATAGTCAATGATACAGAGGAAGGAAGACGGAGAATTAAACCCTAACCTCGGAGAAATCAACCTCAACCTTGGATCTTACTCCTTGAGGAGCGATGTAGCCGATCTACACATTCCGATCCGTCGATCCGAAGCCACCACCATGCAGATCCGTCAGATGCCATCGTCACACAGTCCGACTCCACGAGCGGGAGCACAACCAGAAGCGTCAGCGCCTCGCAATTCTGCTCGGGATAAGTGGCCGGAGTCAGAGATCGGCGAGCTCTGACGACGAAGCACGAGCCGGATCTGGATTCAAGCACGAGCTGAGGTTCGTCGTGTCGAGGCAGAGGAGCGTCGCCGGCGTGGCTGAGGACCTCGCAGTTCTGCTCGAAATAAGTGGCTGGAGTCAGAGATCGGCGAGCTTTGACAACGAAGCACGAGCCAAATCTAGATTCAAGCATAAGCTGAGGTTCGTCGTGTCGAGGCCGAGGAGGGTCGCCGGCGTGGCTGAGGAGTGTCGCCGTCGAGGCTTCGACGGTTGATGCCTTAACGAGAGAGAGAGAGAGAGATTTAAGAGAGAGAATGAGAGATATTAGATTTGATTAGAGAGAGAAGAGTTTAATTATCAATACAGGGTATACTCGTAATTTTATTAAAAATCATTGAAATGGGTTAAAAGAAAAGATTTACATTGAAGTGGGTATTAAAATCCCTGTTTTTGTGCATTTGGGCATTTTCCCTAAAAAAAAGTATGATATACATCTCAGTATCATAGAACGACAGAAAATTCTACAATGTGTTAATGCATGTGAATGATGTGATACATCAACTTTATAAATTAAGTCTTCGAACTAGTAATATTAGTTCTTGGAGTTGTAATATGAGTCCTTAAAATTGTTAAATTTTCTAGTTATAACATTAGTCATCATGTGTCTTTAAAGTAGTAAAATGTGTGCTTAAAGTGGTAATTGAGTCCTCAAAGTGATTAAAAAAAGTTATTACAACTTTGATGACTCATATTACAACTTTAAGGACTCATTTACCACTTTAAGAAAAAATGAAGACTAATGTTGTAACTAATTTTTTTTTATAACTTTAAGGAATTTAAGGAATCATATTACAACTTTGAGGACTAATATTACTATTTTGAGTACTCATTTTACAACTTGAGAAGAAAGTTGATGCATCACATGCATTAACACACTAGGGTCCATAGACGACCCTTCAAAACATGATTTTATATTTGCTTTTATGGAATTGTAAGCTACAAATCATATAATTAGGGTCCATATCCACCTTAATGAAAACTAGGTCAATTATCTTGATACACATATGTATTTAGATTAATGTTTCATCCCAATAAAAGAAGATCACTTGAACTCACTAACCCATTCACCAATAAAAATTTCAAAGTTGATCACTAACCTTACACTACTCACTCTGTTAAGTGTTAACTATTATTTAAGAAACTGTTGCTGCTCCAAAAGGACTAACTTAATTGTTTCGTTAGTCATTTTATATAATTTTGTTCACGAACCTTATAGTTTCTCATATTATTTGAGTCGGATTATGCATGAATTTTGAAAGACTTCTAAGTTATAAGTTCTAATATACATGATGTATATATATATGGTTTGTTGTTATCAAGAATGATGTTAGCTTTCGCACTAAACTTCTGCAAATTGTTGAGTATGTAGCTTTGCTTCCATCTTCCTTTGACAATTTCTCGTTCACAATCAGTTATGTTCCAATTGCTCACATACTTGAGCTAGCTTATTTGTTTTGGTGAATTCACATAGATGATATCACTACTTGATGATAACACCAATGCTCAAGAACAGAAAACTGATGCAAGCTAGACCTAAATATATCATTTCATACTTCTCCGTCATATCCTCCTTTTTTTTCTTTTTTCTTCTTCTTTTTTTCCCAACATTCCGTCGTATCGTTATTGAATTCTTGAATTCTATGGTCATTGCTAGACAGAAAAAGTCATTTCAAAAAAGTTCTAATTGACATATGCTCATGAGTGTGTTGAGAGATTAGTAGATATATACAATCGAGAGAAGACCAGTCTTGTTTGTTTTATTCATGACTATCTTAATCAGCTTGAAGGTCCTCCGAGAAAGAAATTGACAGATCAAAGCTCTGGGAAAAAATTGGGAGAATCAATAACCACTTGACGTGAGAAGCAAAATCTGAAAACTCCATATGTGGAATCTTTTCCATTTATACATTACAATGTGCCAAAAGATGGTGAGAGGTCGACCAAAGGTCATACAAACTCTTAATGGAGAGAGAGAGAGGTTGTAAATTTCCTTATGGAAGAAATTGAAGTGTTTCACATGGGTTCACAGTCCAGAAATTACATCAACAACTCAAACTTCTCAGATTTTGTTGAACTGTGGTCTACATGCATTCAGTAAGAACGGGAAGAGAAACTCGTCTCATAATAAAGATTTACAGAACTAAAATCATGGTTTAATCACTCAAAACATTTATTCAATTTTCGCCACTTGCTTTCCATATGCATGCATGAGATTTGGATGAAGAACAAGATGATACTTCGCAGAACAAGATGGCTATTAGCTGAAATGGAGCATATCCTGCCTGCAAATAGGATCAGCCAAAATCCAAAGATCGAGGTGCTAATAAATTTGTGTCTTTGGTCTTTTGTTAGCTGAGTGTTCAGTGTAACCCAAATGATCCACAATATTCTCTTCTAAAATCATAAAATCTCTAGGCTACATCAGATTCACTACCTTGAAGCAATTTCATAATTTGAGTTTAGAAAAGAAAGAAGGTAAATTCGGTCTTATTTCAGCTGAAGACACTCTATGGTCTGAATTATCATATTATGCCGCTAAGCTCTTCGAAACTGGATCTCTTTTTCAGGAGAACCAAAAGAATTTAGCACAAATAACCACATGTAAACACTAACAGAGTCATCCTAGAAGATCGACTCTATTTACTCACAGCCCTAGCTAGTAAAGTCATCTCACATTATCAAAGTAACCAAGATCTAAATTAAGACAATAATTTCAGAGCTAAGAGGTAAAAAAATTTAGGCCTGCAGACCATACCATACAGGTACTATGAATCTCAAGTTCTCAACTAGAAATTTATGTTTGTATCAGAAAATCTATGTCAAATAGATACTACTGACCGCACCAGCAGGTTAACTATCAAAAAGACTAGTTAGTTATTACTCAGGTTGGATCAGTGATAGCCATGGCTCAGTCACCAAAGCACTAGTACACTTGGGGGATCTTGAAATCCTCGAACTTCGTGAAGGAGACACACAAACCCTAACAAATCCCAAACCTACCCAGAAGACATTTCCGTCTAAAAGTTCCGACCAAGAACAAAACATAAAACCAAGACGCCGAGTAATTAACACAGGCCACAGAACACAAAAAACCCAAAATTACAGACACAAGAGATCGTGATTCCGACATACCTTTTTATAGGGTTTTCAGCAGGGAATTAAAATCTGGACAAGGATAAAAGGGGTTTTCAATTAGGGTTTCGTTCGGTTTCATGCTACAAACAACAGGTGAAACTACCACATGATCTGAGCTTCCCTCAGAAAGCTGAGAGAGGTTGAGATCATGCTGGCAGCTTCAACTATGACTTGTACACGAACATATAAGAAAGTATTGCCCCAATTGATGACTCTTCTGTTTAAGAATTTGGAGAGGAAGCTTTAGACTGTGGAAACTGGAAATGGGGTAGCTAGAGGCTTAAGGCTTTTAGGGCTAGATGGAGATGCAAAAGATAGAGAAGAAGAGGAGGGTATAAATAGAGAGTCTAGGGCCGAGGGTTACGGGAAACTGAGAATTATCAATTTTTTTTCTTTTTATTAAATAAAAAGCTAAGGAAAATTATTAAATAGAAACAAAATAAAAGATGTAAGAGCTGATGAGGGTCTTCGTGGTCCCAATTAAGTGATGCAACTAAATTGAATATTATCACGCCAAGACTACTACTACCCCATGCAGTTTTTTTTTTTTTTTTTTTTTTGCAGACAAATTAGTGAAACAAAGTGTTTCTGGTTATATAATTTTTTGATTCATATAATGACTTCTAGGTTGGGGACTAAGGAACTAGTAGCTAGCTAGGGGACCCTTCAAAATTTGGGACCATTTTGCATATGTTTACATGACATATATAGGTCTTTGCATATATATAATGCTTCACACATAAACATGAAAGCAGAAAAATAGAAATAGAAAGAAAAGAAAAGCATCTATCTCTATCTAATTCCAAATGTGTGTAGATATAGTTCATTTTCTATTTAAGCTTCTCTTCTCAAAAGTTTTGATAATGGCCTTTCCTTTGCAAAGTTTTGCATTTGATGAATTCTTGGTAATGATGCAACTTGATTGATGCCAGCTGCTGCATAATGTACCATTTCTTGGAAAATTCTGATTCTCTTCAAGTTAAGGAAGGTGAAGAACGAAGATACGAGAGAAAAGAAATCTGATACTGACATATAGCATAGAGGGAAATGAATTGCATTTGTTGAGAAAACAAGTGTAATTGTAAATGGGATTTCCTTGTAAATTTGTAATAATAGTTTCCTTCAGAACCCTTTTGGCTTTTGTTTTAAGACATACTAACTAGGGGTACGGTGATGATGATACCAATATATACCCTTTGGAATCGGATGTTAACTGGTTAATATAAAAGAAAATGTATATATGATGCTTTTGGAGATTACATCTTTTTTCTTTTTTGATTTAGAAACTCATGCGGGAAAAATTTATTTTCTAAACAAACAAACAAGTTAGCATACACAATTTGGTTTTAAAATTTTTCAACAGGGAATATATTCGCTTCTGTTTTTTATGCACTCCTTACAAAGTGTCTTACATAATGCTACAAGAGAACACGCCTACTTGTAGAAGAGGGCATTAGCTGTACAAAACATATTGCATCACAATTACAACAGTCAGATCATATTGTTTAAATGCTCTTATATATAGATTCATTATAGTTCAACTTGCTGTGATTTGAAGCTCCTGAAGATCAAGTTAAGCATCTTCTCAAACATCCAAAATGTTATATCGTTTGCCCAAAGCAACTGCAAATCATTCGCATTTATTCTGAATCTGTTACATATTAACTTACTGATCGATCCATTAGCTTTCTGGTAACTGGAGAAAGCTCTCACTTATCTACAAACATAACCTTTAATTTGGTTCGAGATGTTGTAGCTAGTTAACATACCAATTTTCTAGATGCAGCACTGCAGCTAGCTACTGAGTATCTGGCTTTAGGTTGTTTATATATGTTAGTTTACAGAACTTTGTTCATATAATCGATAATGCTATTTTACCACTGTTAAATGTCACCTTCAACTTCTCACATTGCTTCATGATGAAGATCTGTTTCTAGTAATCAAGAGCATGAATTAGATAAAGAATTCATTATCTCGTCTATGCGAATGTAGTTGGTTTTCAACTAATTTAAGCGGCATCAATTAACAATACGCTTTTCAGTGAATTGTTTGTGTATTATTTAGCTAGATGCTAGCTCAACCATTCGATAATTACTACTTAAGCTCACCTATCATCTCTCTTGCAATGTGTATGCTTAATAATTATTCGATCCACGATCAATTGATTACTATGTATGCATATATATGGCTTAGGACCAAATTAATCTCAATATTGTAGATGAGGCAGCTGCTAGCTACCGATTTGATGAGGTTAATTAGTCTGAGAATTTTACCAAACCCTAAATGTTGAAACTATATCCTCAATGGGAAACTTATGCAGGGCCCCCTTACGGTAGAAATACATTGCCAAAATGAACCCTAGCTAGTTGTAGTAGTAAAGTGGTCCAGTATTGCCACAAAAGAAGTGAGCTCAAATTTGTCACTTGCACCGGCTGCTAGTACTAGTACTGTAAATGAAACTTGAACCCAAAAAGAGGAAAAAGTAAGTAAAAGCTAGGGATCACAAGAACAGTAAAACTATCTGTACTAGAAACCAACCCAGTCACCCACCAACTGTGTATAATCATGTAAGTTTCTCTATCTGGGGGGTCTCTATCAACGTCTCAATATCCCATTACCTTAAAACGCATGCAAGGTGGGTGATCATCGGTTTGTACACTTAGCAGATATATGAAAGTGTTTCAAAAGAAAAAGAGGTTATCGATCAATAGCTTTTTCTTATATGAATTCTTATACAAAGCCTCATTTACAGATTGAAATTTCGCATTTCGATTTGCATAAGTACGGGGTTGAATTCATAAGAATTATATGAATCAAGAGAGGATTAATTCGAAATTACATTAGAGATTAGACAAAAGAACTATATATGTGAAAAAACCCGCGTGCTAGGGTAACTGATGAATTGCTGCTGCTTCTCTGATGCGTGTCATGAACTGGCATACTTGAACAAAGTGAGAAGAGAGAAAGAGATGGCTTTGGCTTTGGGGTGTGTGTTTCCTAGCTACCCAGCTGAAGAGGCAGTATATATCAGAAGGCTAGTAAAGCCTAGATGAATAAGAATATATGGTCCCTGCTGCTGAGCTATGTCTATGTGCTGGTGTTATAGGATGGCAGCAGAGATGGAAGATGATGATGATGATGATGATCAGGACCAGTGGTGACTACATAGTTTGTAGAGTGGTCCTTTCAGTTTAGGTCAGCAATATATATAAACCCAGTTAGGATGAGCTGAGCTGAGCTATGTGTTGCACAGGATCGAGGCATGCCCTCGTTTACTCGCTTAATTATCTGTCGCCTGTTTTAGACGGTTAATTATAACAAGAGGTTAACTAAAAGCCTAAAAGCCGACGTGCAGCCCCATTAAACAGTGGACATCAATATCTAGATTGCTTATTGCACATTAAAGCCAGATGCCCGTTAATGAATCAAATCGATCGAGATTTGGGGGTCAGTTTTGGGAAATACATTGAATTCCAACATTTTTAAGCATGTTGAAACTTTTTTTTTTTTTTTTTTATAGAAGCGGAGACATTTTCATTTTTCATTACTCGGAATCATACGACCACAACCAAAGTTCAAGCAAGAGATGTTCACGAATATCCCAAAACTGACAAAGGTCAAGCGATTCGCATCTCTTTCGTTGATGAATGTAAACTGTATAGATAATCACACAATCATGGGGATGAACTGGGACCCTATAAGATCCATACCGCCAACTGTCCATCTCATCGATCTCAACAACCCTATAGACTACGCGAAAAGCACCATGAATTTTCTGATTTAATTGAGATACCGAATTGCAAACACTATTACTGCACTAGAGAAACAATAAGGAAACATTGTTTATTTATTAGTATGTATTACTTCTGCTAAAGTAGTTAGCAGAAATAATTTGGATGTGGTCTTTTTATTTATTTTTAACTCATACCTATATGATTAAAAAACTGAGGCCTCGAAAAATCAGAGGCCTTATGCGACCGCACACAGAACATATATATAGCCCAAAGATCGCCCCTACAAAGCATATATATTCATAGCGTTCTATAAAGAAGTTGGACAAAATGGAAGTCTATTTAGAAATTTATGATGAGGTGATGAAAGTAAAGCTAAAACAAAGAAAATAAAAAATGCTATTGAAGAGTGTGCAAATTATGGAAACATTTAGAGACATTGACCATGCAGCATTTATCAAAATGATGAACAAGCTTATAACTATTGAATGAAGGAGATTTCCCTTACTATGTAAATCAAACAAGAGCTTGACAAAGTAATAAGTAATGTCTAGAATCTTTGTTTGCATTGTGGGTGGTGTGTTGTCTTGTTTGATATATTTTTTTTTTCTTTGTTGCATGCATGAACTATCATTTATCCAATCTCCATGTTTTTATTTTGGTGAATTTTGATTATTGTTAAATTATCATTGTTATTCATGATTCTATACCTTTTGCATTATCTGGATATTTAGAATTCACTATGTGTTTCATTTTTTTAGTAGGTACTAAAGATTATTGTGCAAATGGAAGATAGTCACTAATAGTTCTTTAGAATTAGATGAAATGGCATAACACATGATAATTTGTTTGAACATTTATGATTGCTTTGCCATGCATCAATTTTATTTGGAGCTAAATATGTGTAAGAGAAGAGTTGTTGAATAGACACCCAAACATGATATATAACTCAATTCACATAAATAAACATGTGTTTCAAAGGTTGTGTTGTCAGCTTAAGAATTTAAAGTTATTAAATAATGAGCAACACGTGTGTTCAAAAAGGTGTGACGATTTTCTTGTATATAATATCTCATACCAAACGTATGAGAATGGTTAATGTGCGCTTTCAACGATTAAATTAACCAAAAGTTTAACTGCATATTAAAAACTTTTACATGTATGTTCATCTTTTTGACTTCCCACTGCCTATCTTCTCCACCTCTTTCCTCAGATTGTCAATGACTTCATTCATCTTCAAGTTTGTGATCTCAAGAGCAGAAATCCACCTCTTATTTTGTTGAACTTTATGTCTGAGATCCTGATTGTTGAGAGAGTAGAGCTCAATAATTCTCAAAGGCAAGACACGACTTTTTGATGCATGGATCTGAACTTCATAAGTGAGATTTTTGCAAGTCAAAGATTGACATATCTCATCTTTCTCCAATTCAGCCAAAGTATGGATGTGACTACATGTTGAAAACAATGTCAAACATTAGCATATCAACATACAGGGTGGTATACCAGTATAAAAAAAAAAGTGAGGGACAAAACTGATTTTAGGTGTAAACTACAGGGTGTCACAAGTATTTACTCCTATATAAAAAGTAAATAACCAAATGATAAGGCAGACAATGTAGAATTGATATAAACTCAGAATTAGACAAAACAAAAAAGATATAGACTCGGAATGAGAAAACTAAATAAGTTTATTTCACATTATTTACATAAATTTACTCACAACTTCATATATTAAGCCGCAACCAGACAAGAAATAATTGTGGAAGCGATAAGGGA
Organism: Fragaria x ananassa; assembly: GCA_034370585.1. Lineage (NCBI taxonomy): Eukaryota > Viridiplantae > Streptophyta > Magnoliopsida > Rosales > Rosaceae > Fragaria > Fragaria x ananassa. Next base: position 2,922,591 of record CP139761.1, on the reverse strand, counting down.
ACCTCTGTTGTCACAACACAACTTGTAAATAAACTCAAACGCTTGAGCTCCACCAGGAAATCGGGGCAGTTCAAGTTGTTATGATGATGGATTCTCCAAGATCATCTCTTTTGAACGGTTGCAGTTGGCTTTAAAGATTAATAACCGCACAAAAATCAAATAAAAATTGATGCATGATTAAAATATGAAAAAATATGGTAAAATCGCTTAAATTTTGAAAATCCATAACTTTATCCATATTTCGAGGTAAAAAATTCTTTTGAACGAAAGTTATGTATTTTTTGTTTTTTGTTTTTGTAATTGCTCTATGATGTTTATTTATTTCATTGCATATATGTCTTGGCGTAATCGATAAATTATATGTCGTAACATTCGCTCCGACTCATAAACAACTTTCATATTGTTGTAAGAAGATCTTTATTACCCAAATGTCATTTGTGTGTTTTCTTTCACATGATGTTCACTTTTGTACACACTAGATGGAAGGGACAACACTCATTCTAGGATCTTTGCAGATGTGAAAATGTTAGAGGATAAATTTCCATTTCTAGATAAAGGTACAAACAATGTTACTTTTCTTACAAGAAAAAAAATTGATGATATCATGTCAGAATGATTGCTCTCTGTTTCCCATGATTTTCAACACTAAGATAGTGTCATATATGGGAAGGAACTCATGGAATGTAACCAAAGAAAGGCTAGCAGCATCATGACATGATTAATATATGTTAGGCAATAACTTCATGGAAACTATCGGACATTATGGACACCTCATTATATCAAGTTTGCAGTATCAACTATTAGCTGGAATAAATCATATATGGATAAGCAGCAACCTCCATTAGAGAAAAGACTTTATTCAGTGTCTAGTTGTAGCATGACAGTGCGGGCAGACCATATGAAAAACAAAAACTTTAACGACGTCATGGTTATATTGGTCAATATAAGGTTTGTGAACCTTAGCTGAATGATATCGCCTGAAATTGCCCCTAAACATCGGATCATACGACTCCACAAATACAGCTCGAACACCTCCCTCTAAGATTCTTGAACTTGAAGAACAACAAAATTAATGAAGCACCCTTCCATTCTTCTCTTTGAAGCTACATTTAAAAAGGAAAGGTTGCCCACGATCTAATATGGATCCGGACACCAGTGTACATTCTCTGCCTGATCGGTTTCAACATGTCAACACAACATTCTTCCCACCAGCCAAATCAAACAATGTAATCTAAAACTCAAGCATAATCCTCACATTAACCTAAAGGCCTAAGGTTTGTATCAATTTTCACCTCTTGCACGAAGTTTTACGTATACAAAGCTAACACCATCGGTTACTAATCTGGTTCTGATCGATTAGATGACACCGTCAAAGTAATCAGGAAACACGTCACTCTCACGCTTCTTCACTAAATGTGTACCTACATAATGAACTTTTTTCAACTGTCAGTGATTTAACCACCAGAAAAGTGTGAATAATCGTAAACATGTTACCTGAGAAGATCTAAGAATCAAGATCAACATGACTTTATCCATCAACCAAAGGGAAAAGACAAACCATGCTGCCCAGCATCAATTGATGTCTTCGTCAACCCCAACCTTGTTCTGAGACTAGGAGTGAATAAGAGAAGGGGGCTCTAGGAAGGGTTTTTTGCTTCAACGGTGTCTGGACAGATCGACGACTGTTAAAAAGTTATCCGGACTTTGAAAGTTTTTAATATGGTACCTGGACTATTGTTTTCACAACAACATCGTAGCAACGTCTAATTTTCATCACCGGTCCGTCAATTTTAGCACGTGTGGTGCACGTGACTATTTCAGTTTTTCTAAATATGCTTCAACGGTGTCTGGACACTTCGAGAGCTGTTAAAAAGGTATTTGAACTTTGAAAGTTGTTAATATGGTACCCAGATTGTTGTTTTTACGACAACATTGTACCCACGTCTAATTTTTGTCCTAAATCAGTCAATTTTAGCACGTGTTGTGTACGTGCGACAGATTAAAGAGGTGAAATGAGGTTTTTTTTTTTCTAAATATTTGTCAAATAAACTATATTCTTTCCCTCCAACACAAGTATTTGTTGAAGTTGAACATCATTCTCTCTAAAATTTGTTTACAAAGTTGAAAATGAGTTGTTTCACTTGGCCTGGGTATTAAAATGTTTATTTACAGAGTTAAAATGTTTCATTAATAACTTGATATTTCAGCCCCGTCATGAACAAAGTCAAACATGATTGAGTTCCAATGAACATGGCGTCAACACAATCAAAATGATTGAGTTCCGATGACATCACAGCTTTAACTAAGTTGAAAACAAACATTTTAACCCTTGTGATAAGCAAATAAACCTATGCAATATCAAAGTTGAACAAATATGCAGCTTTAACTCAATTGAATAAGATATTCATTGCTCATCAAACCCACAAATTGTAGTTCAACATAAAGGGCAACAAAAACTAGTTTAGTTCGTAGCATCATAATCCTACACACAGAATGAAAGCTAATATCTTGGTTCTTGACAACTTGCCTCACATTCCAGCCCCCCTTCTGATTCAGTTTGGCCTACACTGTTGTGCCTTGCTGCAGGGTTTTGGCTACTCTGAGTTGGAGGTCGAGTTTGTGAACTACTTGCCCCTCTATTTTCAACTTAGTAAACAAATTCTAGAGGGGATGATTTTACTTTATCAAATACTTGTGTTGACGGAAATAGTTTTTTGTTTGACAAATTTTTAGAAAAAGTCTCATTTACCCTCTTGAATCTGCCACACGTGCACAACAATTACTAAAATTGACGCACCAATGACGAAAATTAGACGTGGGTTCGATGTTGTAAAATTAACAGTATTGATACCATATTAATAAACTTCAAAGTTTAGGTACATTTTTGACGGTTCTTGAAGTGTTCGAATAATGTTAAAGCAAATTTAAAAAAAGTCACGTGCACCATACTACTAACTTTTAAACGTGGGTACGATGTTGCCGTGAAAATCAATAGTCCGGTTACCATACTACTAACTTTTAAAGTCCAGTATCTTTTTAACAGTTCGAATTGTCCAGACACCATGCAAAAAACTCCTCTAGGAAACAGATTAGTTGGGGTTTAGGATATGCCTTGTGTTGATTCCTTGCAGTTTTGCATTACCACAATTGGCTTAGTTATCAAGACAACTTCAGTATAAATAGGTAGTCAGATCCAAAAATGCAAAACCATATGATATGATATCCACACAAGTTCTGCTTTATTAAAATTTGAAGACTATTTATAGTTTATTCTGGTCAAGTTACAGTCTGGAAATGATACATGGATAACCAAGCCTTGCATGTCCCAGAACCAACTACCTACAAAAATCACAAACCTCAATTGGGATTACAGAAAATGAGTCTGCAATCCCCATAATCCTAATCACCTCAATTGTACAGAAGATATGATACAACATAGCTACCTAACCTAACAGAGCAACTACAATGCCAGAACCATTGGCCCAAATCAATAAATTTAATGCAAAAGTATATTACTTGGACTACATAATCTGCAGTTCATGGATAATTAATACCTGAGGCTCCACCTAGCATTTCTAACTTCTTGAACTTGTAAACTCAGTGCTGCGTTCAAGCAGCAATTTGCAGAGCCGATCTGTCATTGGATGATTCTCCGGATTCTCCGCAGTACATTGGCTGAACAAGTCAACAAGAATTCTTAGTGTGCCTAAGTCGTCTTCTGTTTGCTCAAGCTCTTCAGCAGACTGCGCCATTGAAGGCTTCTCCAATGGCCGGAGCGCCTCCAAGTCATCTGTCAACTTGGGCCTTTTTCCCATCTACATATGAAAAAGCAATAAGCAGACTCGTACGAAGGTAACAGAAATGGCCAATATTGACAGAATAAATAAATATGCATTTTATAGATAATTAATACCTGAGGCTCCACCTAGCATTTCTAACTTCTTGAACTTGTAAACTCAGTGATTCATTGAAGCAGCAATTCGTACAGGCGATCTGCCGTTGGACGATTCTCCGGATTCTCTGTAGTACATTGGCTGAACAAGTCAACAAGAAATCTCAGTATGTCCAAGTCGTCTTCTGTTTGCTCAAGCTCTTCAGCAGACTGGGCCATTGAAGGCTTCTCCAATAGCCGGAGCGCCTCCAAGTCATCTGTCAACTTGGGCCTTTTTCCCATCTATATATGAAAAAGGAATAAGCAGACTCTTAAGAAGGTAATAGAATAAGCCGATATTGACAGAATACATAATTATGCATTTTACATAAATCAACTAGCTAACTACAAACCCTACAGAAGCTACCGAGCCAACAAGCTAAGGGAGCACAAGAACAAGGCCACAATATCTTCTTCTCAAAGTAACACATTCAAAATACCTAAAAAGAAAAACATATTCACACTTTTCTACCATCACTGACTGGATAACTTGAAATTATTGTCAAAAACTAGTGAGGTACATAATGTTTATAGATTAAAACATACTACTGGCCAGCCATATTCATTAGATAAAGAGAGAGAGAGAGAGAGAGACCGATACACAGTCATGAATCTCCAATTCCGATAATCCCAAATAAGGAATCTGCAAAGTCAACATTTCCAAAAGAAGGCATCCAAATGACCAGATATCAACTTCCTGTAAACACAATGAAAAGGAACTTAGCACTTTGAGGAAGCAAAGCTTCACCAACTTAGGGAAGCAAAGCTACAACACAAGATTGGAGATCTTAGGGACCATGTGGAACTTCATCGGCCGTTTAAGAATATTTTATATAAAAAATTAAAATTGATACTGAATCTAGGTGTACAAGGTAACGTGTTCAAGCACAAACAATTCATGGAATGTGCTAGGCTATCAACATATCACAACTCAAAGATCTTAAAAAATTCAAAATCATGGTGTTGCAGAAGACTGTTAATCAAACAGCATGTTTTATTGTACCAATGAGCAGTGACAGGAGAACTGCTCAACTTGCTACATGTTTGACAACCCTAAACTCGTCAATCTGAACAGAGAACCTCATTCTGTTTATAATGCATCTATCAGAAAGCTAAGCAGCATTAGACGAACTGGAATCTTGAAAGTTGTAACAGAAACAAGGCCCATGTTCCAGTTCTGTGTAATAAACTAAAAGACTTCCTCCAAGTTACCAGATATGTGTCTCAATTTTAGTCATATGAGCTTTAAATAAGATAGACTATCCTATTTCTTGACAACATCAGTTCACCAAACATATCTTGGTTTGTAATTAACCAAACTAAATCTCGTAAAGAACCAAATCACAGAAAGAATATTGGAAAACATAAAAAATAAAAACTGAATCTAGGTGTACAAGGTAATGTGTTTAAGCACAAACAATGCTTGGAATATGCTAGGCCATCAGCATATTACAACTCAAAGATAATCTCACAAATTTCAAAATCATGGTGTTGCAGAAGATTATTATTTAATCAGCAATTTTTTATTGTACCAATGAGCAGCGACAGGAGAACTGCTCAACTTGCTACATGTTTGACAACCCTAAACTCATCAATCTGACCAGGCAGAGAGAACCTCATTCTGTTTATAATGCATCTATCAGAAAGCTAAGAAGCATTAGACTTTTTGGATTCTATGAAAGTTGTAACAGAAACAAGTTGCATTTTTCAGTTGGTGTACTAAACTAAAAGACTTCCTCCAAGTTACCAAATATGTGTCTCACTTTTATCATATCAGCTTTAAATAAGAAAGACTATCCTATTTCTTAACAACATCAGCCTCCTAACTCAAATACAATGTTTGATCAACAAACAGCTCTTGGTTTGTAATTAGCCAAACTAAATCTCGTATAGAAATAAATCACAGCAGCAAATGGACAGTCATTGGTACATGTGTCCATGATAGCATCATTTTAGTGTTCCCTACATGGACAGTGCATCACTATACTGAGAAAAAAGATGGAGCAGGCACAATTATCCAAGATTCCCAACAAGCTGACCGGGCAGAGAACTTACCAGTCCATATATATTTCGTTTATGCATTGCCCGCAGAACCTCTGGAGCCATCCAACGAGGTGTCCCAACACAAACATCAGGAGGAGGTATCCCAATATGGGCAATGCAGCATGTATGCAAGTACGAGCTGAGAGGCACTGCCCTATCAAAATCACAGAGCTTCACAATGGCTGTTCCGTCAGCTGTCTTCCTATCGATATCAATCAAAATGTTTGCACTTTTTATGTCACGATGAATAATATGTTTCGAGTGCAACTCCACCAGTGCACAGGCAACATTTTTAGCAATGCTCAAAGCTAACTCCAGAGGGACACGCTTCTCCCCTGCTTTAGATAGCTTTTCTATATAACCCTGCCATAAAATCAAAATCAAAATCTTTAAATCATAACTAAAACAACATGAACATAAACACCAAGCAAATGGAACTTCTAACCAGCTGAAGTAATATTCACCTTTAAGGAACCCCCATTTATGTACTCCATGAAAATTACAGATTGCAATGTACGCTGCCCAGAACTACCATCCATAGAAGGAGCCCACTTGGATGACATACTGTGTCCATACATCTCTACTATGCAGGGGTGTTGCAAAGCACCTAAAATTCTAACTTCACCTATGCAACTGTACTCGAAGTTCCTAATATCATCCACTGAGGTCCCATATACCTCCAGAGTACGCATCTGCAGCATCCCCCAGAAAAATGATGGGTTAATAATTTAACATCCAAAATAAAGGACAAGGAAACATGATAAAGAATTGACCAAGATAAACCCAATACTTCATAAGCAAAATCCTAAGCGATAAAATTTTGTTCAAATCTGATAAGCATAAGACTTCTAAGAATCACTTAAAATATATATATATATATATATATATACGAAAACGATATGGAGCGCACTGTCTTTAAAGTGCGCACGTCCCTCTGTTCGCCACCGTCCGGCGCCGACGATGGCGCGCCTCCACCCTAGCGGACTCCAGCAGCGTCCCCGATCACTTTCCCTCCCTGGCGAGTCCGCCGAATTCCAGTTTTCCGGCAAGATCACCCAAAACTTCAAACAAGATCTATCTCGCCGGGGAGGGAAAGTGATCGGGGACGCTGCTGGAGTCCGCTGGGTGGAGGTGCGCCGTCGTCGGCACCGGACGGACGTGCGCACTTTAAGGACAGTGTGCACGTGCGCTCCACATCTGGCCTCTATATATATATATATATATATATATATATATATATATATATATATATATATATATATATATATATATATATATATATATATATATATATGAAAGCAAGATAAATAAATTGAGAATCTGTGATCAATCATGAAATCTTCTAACAAGCCTACGGGTCAGTAAGGCCTGACAATAAGTCCACAAATTCATAAAACTAGTAAGATTTGAAAGGCATACCTTTGCTGCTGCGTCAGCCGAACCATATTTACACCGAATGAGAGAACTACCGGATTCAGTTTGAGTTTCATCCGAAGAGGACGCCAAAGGAAATGAACAAACATCAGTGGGGCTTGTTCCAGAGAAAGAAACTCTGGTCCGACTGAGAGGTATATACCTACCATCGTAAAATACATCAGATACAAGTGGAGCTCTACAAATAAATATAACTTAAGACATAAACTGCTCTTTTTGATCAGTAATAGAACCTTGAATCAAAAAAGAAAAGAACACTACATAGTTTAAAAAATGAACAAATTGGTTGCCTGTCTACACAGTTTGACTGAAGCACAACTGATTAGCATGATACATATCATACTAAGTGTTATGCTCAAAAGAAGATAAGATTCTTGTGGACAGCTAAGTCGGTGCTCAAACCAGTGACCAAAACAATTGAACAGAAATATAAAACGAAAAAGGCAGGGTGGGGGGTTGAGAGTTAAAGAAATCAAAGCTTGAAATTCGGAAAGGATAACACATAAAATTCTGAAAACAGAAAAGAGCAATGTTGATTTGTAAAAAAAAATAGAAAAGAAAAACATTGGTACACAGTCAGAATAAAAGAGCATTTCTACATATTATTATAAAAAAAAGGCATAAATGATCAACAAACATCAGATAACCAGAGTAATACATGGTGTTCGGCTCAGAAAGAGAAAAGATTCTGAAGAAAGCTAAGTTGCGTGTCAAATTAACAGAAATAGAAAAAGAGGTAGGTAGAGACTCAGCATTACAAAAGCAAATCAAATTCATTAAGGAAGTACAATATAGTGAAACAAAACCTACATATCATCTGCAGCGCTCAAGAAATGACCAAGACTACATACATAAGTAAGATGCTACGTACGTAAGATGCTGACCTGCAATAATATTCTGGATCAGTCTCCTCTCTTGCATCATGTGGACGACATGCATCAACAACCATACGAATCTGAGATTCATCTCTGACAACCAAGTCCCCACCCTTTATTGTGTCACCTCTCTTGGTTGAGTCTTTTTTCTTGACTGATATAATGTTCCAAGCATGTGGCATGAAATCCAGGTATCCTCTGACAAGCTCACATGGGACTGGAGGGTCCATACGATCACATAGGTACTACACCAACAAAGTAACACTAAATTAAATGTTTAACCATGCAATAATAACAATCAGATGTTAGAGATTAATTCGGTACAAGAATCACCTTCAGTAGCAATGCTCTATGCCTACAAACACCAAACTGCAAGGCCCCTATGGGAACTACAACAGATTTTTGTTTGGCTTTGATAGAACGAAGAGATTTCTCACATATATCAGAAAAGGCAATATCTTTAACACTCTCCAGAGATTGTTTGGGGCTCAGACTAACAGATTCAGAGTTCCTAATTGAGCAGGTGCATACAAAAGGCTTCCTGGATATTGAACAACCACCAGCCCTTCGCCTCCTTTCAACAAGAGCAGCCCTATCGGTTCCTCCAAAATGATCTGATACAAATAGAGCGAGATATAATGCAATCTGTAGCTCATCAACCCGATCTCTGTCTGTACTTAAACCATTCAACTTCTTCAACTGAGACACCATATCTCGGGCAGAGCACAAAATTCCATCCAACTCTTTATCCCTTAGCCTGAAGGTAAAATAAAAATTACACCATTTAGAGTTGAGAACCATTATGATAAGCAAGCATTCCACCCAGGAACCAAAGGGGATAACATATATCTGCATCAACATAAATACTTGCATAAAATAACCTGTCCAAAAGAATAACTTCACGGGAGTCAAGCTGGGAAATTTGCTCATAACTCTCTAGTGGCATGAAGGGCCTGTCACGTCCAGCATCATAAAACCCATCTGGAAGATGGTCCTCAGCACCGCAAAATGACATATTACTATACTTGCAAGACATGTTTCTACAAGATAGGCTTGAACTACAATCTCCACACTTCCAACGTTTTGGATCCTGAAGACTCCTACTATCAAGATCCCCATCTCGTGGCCTCTTAGACTTGGAGCTACAATTGGATTTTTCTGAATATGACACATCATCATGCTCATCAGTAACCTCTTGATTACAAGTTGACGATGCATCACTTTCGTAACAATCTTTTTTATCACCATTATCTACTAGAGTTGAGTTAACCGTGAGAGATGAGCAACTTCTTACACAAATCTCCTCCTTCTTCGAACACATGTCACGATGTGCAGCATGGGAGACGTTTACACCTTCATCTTCTCCAGAAAGTAAACTGTTATCATCATCATCATCTAAATTTATAATGTCTGATGCACTTTCACGATATGATTCAAAATTAGCATCTATATTGCCTCGTTTCCATTCTTCATCCTCCTTCATGGGCAGCTTAGGAAGATCCAGACCTTTTGACTTCCTGCTGTTATTCAAGCGTTCTTGACGAGCTCTCCTCTGAAAGAACTGTCGCTTCCACCGGCCAGCAGATCTCCGTGTTGTGAAACACCTACTGTTAGATGAAGGAGCAGCTATACTTGATGAGATATCATGAGAGCCTGTCACAAATAAGATCAATATGAAAATGGTTCGAAATGTAAAAGACACATGAAAACAGAGAGAGAGAGAGAGAGAGAGAGAGAGAGAGAGAGAGTAGAGTCTATTCTCTATTAGAGTAGAGTCTATTCTCTATTTCTCTTACCTGTGTGAAAACGATTCTCATCATTCTTCTGAATGGCAGTTTCATACACATCCATTTCAACTGAGGTACTGCTAAAATCATCATTGGACATATCTTTTCCATTGCCTTCCAAACTGCAACATATCCATGAAGGTATTTGACAGTAGACAGGAAGCTTGTTGTGCTGCACCATAAAAAAGAACCATGAAAACCATGCCAAGTTCAAATATCAAACACCAACTTAATATATCAGCCATAAATTAATAATTCTATAAGTCAATACAATGCATACAAAATATAAGAGGAATACTAATGAGACATCCAAGTTTCCTTACACAACATCCCACGTTTCTTCCTACATATTCTAATTTTTCCCTTGCTAAAAATTAGAAACAGTCAGAAACGTAGAGCAACCCACCACCACCCTACTGCACCTAACACTAGTAACCCACAACCATCTAACTCCCCACACAACCTACCACTCGACTTCACCTGAAAGCTACCCAATTCACCATCTAATTCCTTCTATATCAACTCTAAAAGACCTCTGAAAGAAAAATGAGGACCTCCCTATATATGGAACTTTCCTGTCCTGTCTGGATGGAAACAAGGTTAAGCAGCTCCTTGCATTCCACATCCTTTTCATTTTTTGGTCCAATGCAAATGTATGAGATAGATAAAAGAGAGAAAGGGAGCTGCAATGGCACAGAGAGGGTGACCAGCTCTGGATGGGTCATTAGTGAATAGGGTGCAGTGAAGCAGTAATCAATGGTTGGGGTTGTTAACTTTGCCTATTGCACGGTTGTCTGAGCAGAAAGACTAGTTGATTTATAATATTTTTAGGTACAGTTCTCTGTTTGGGAGGGAAATACGAAACAAAATTTTCAAAGCCTCCCTCTGTTGTTCTTAAGTATAACGTCTAAAAAGGGTTACAAAATTTCTGGAGATAAAGTGAGGAAACTTAAGAGGTCCCGGAAGAATTTCTCCACATAACAGACAGAAACCATAAAGAGAAAAGAAGACAAAAGGACAACCGAGAAACAGTACACACTATCGCTACCCACATACTCACCAGTTAAAATAAATAGAAGATTCATGAGAAAATAAATGGAAGGAAAACAAGTGAAATGAAGCAAATTAAGCTGTGTGTGTTACAGAGAGAAAGAGACAATTGCAACATGATTTTACAGATGTACATATAACATAATGCAGAAGTATTAACAGGTTGATCAAGTATGTGACCACAAGTAATGTAATAGTTATATGCGCACCAGACATTACTTCTTTACTACTATAAAGGATTTAGGTGACAAGGCACAACAAAGATAAAACCCAGAATTGAGCAAAAGATATGATTTTCAAGTAGTATAGAAAGTCATGTGATGAAATCACATCTGAATCCAATGAATTGAAATCTGGATGTAATTAATGTACTTAAAAAAAAACAGCATAAAACCTGAAAGGAATACTTGATTATAATGCTCCTAGTTCATGGTTCTTAGCAAGCACCTGAAGATTTAAATTCTGGAGGGTACACATCAATCTAAGATCAAGGGAGCCCAATGATGTCAACCTGTTGTGCGATAGGTCCAAGTTCTCCAACATTTTCAACAAGGACAAAGCCATAGGTAGTTCTGATAATTTATTATTGGCAACTTTTAACGATACCAAGGCAGTTAAATTACTAATTTCGGCTGGCAAACTCTTCATCTTATTGAATGAAAGATCTAGGTATTCCAAATTGCTTAAGCAGCCAATTTCAGGAGGAAGGTATCTGCAGGAAGTACACCATAAAATAAATCAAGTTAAGAAAGGTAATTTTTTGTCAACATAATAAACTGAGAACATCAATCATCACCATGTAGTAGAGGCGTACTTGCCTGACAATATGACATTCAAACTATTGATAATCCAAATTCATTGTTTTGTATTATTAGGGACAAACAAGACATTCAAACTATTGATAATCCAAATTCATTGTTTTGTATTATTAGGGACAAACAATCCACGACCAGCTAACCACAAAATATTATGAAACACTACTTTTAGCTCCCAAACATCCAAACTACCAACACATCTCTGATGTGCATATAATATGATACTTGATGGGATTCAACCTTTCAGATGATTCCCAATCACTGTTGACACATTTCAAATCATTTAATCATCGATGCAATAACCATTCTAAGATATACTGTTTGTAGTATATTAAGTTTACAAAGCAGTACATACATTATAGCACAAAAATGTGCATTAAGGTCCCAATGTGTGATCCCGTTACTTCAAATTCTCTTCTTACTGTAACTACTGTTTGTTAGAAGCTGAGCATCATATAATCCACAACTAGATAATTAACCATCTTCCTAAACTGATCTACAGTATCCCTGTATAGTACCGGCATCTGGAATGCAAAGAAAATCCTGACATTGATACCTCCAAGAAGTAAACGCACCTTGAAGTAAGCACAAATTGAAGCTTCTTTAAGCCTTCCTAAGCCTCTCTATACCGCGCATAGTTTCTTTTACATCTACAACTTAATAAGCAATCCTAGGACTATAAGCCCCACCCCTTAAGAACCCAACAAGTACACTGAGTAACAGAGGGGCTTAAAGCCAGTAGACATCTAAAGCATTATATTAAAATCGCAATCCAAACACACTCGGCAACAAATGCAGCTGAAAAATGAACACATTACCTTATCGAAAAGTAACAAACAGAGAGCTTGGTAAGACAGTTGAGCCTAGCAATCTCACTCAGTATCGGAATAGCAGAGGACCTCGACGGCACTTTCGAAAGCTCCAGCTCCTTCAACCCCTTAAACTTATGCAACGGCAAACCATCAAACGCCGGCGACGATAGCCTCAGCTGCAAGCACTCCAACCCCACCAGGTTCCCAAACTCCGACGAAGAGAATAAATTAATCTCATTTCCGAAGAACTTCAACGTCCTCAGCCGCTTCAGCCTCCCCACAGACTTAGGCAGCAGATTGTACACGTTTTTATATAAATATAATGCCCCGACGGCGTCGCCGGAGCTCTCCCCAATCGAAAAATCCAAGCTTTTGCCGGAGACGTCGAGAATCGACGACTCGTCGTCCGCGGCGGGAGTGTCGTCGTCATCGACGGTTGAATTGGAATCGGAGGGTTCGGAGTCTTGAGGGGTTTGGGGGTCGTCGGAATTGGGGGATTGCATTGGAGATTTGGGAGAAAGAATGGGACTTTGGGTGGGGATTGGGATCGGAGATGTGGCTAGGGTTTGGGAGGAGAGAAGAGATGGGATAAATTAAGCATCGGAGGGAAGAAGAAATTGAAAGAGGGAGGAGCGCGGAGGTGAAGGGCCGACCGCTCCCTTTGTGAATGTGATGTGTTGAGAGAGAGATAGAAAGGAAAACCCTAGAATTTAGCCCCTTCTAATGTATTTATACGTTTTACATTTTTGAAAAATCTACTGTATGTATTACTGTTGATGTATTTCTCACAAATACGTATGTGTTAAAAAAAAAAATTTAGGCTCTGTGCATGTTTGTTTGTAACTATGACCGTCTTAAATAAAGAATTCAGTTTGGTTAGTACCATGTTTAGTGTTACTGGGTACTAAAATAAATAAGATTACGTGGTACTTTGTTTTATTTTGGTCTTTTTAAATGATATTATTGTAGGTGCTCAAATTTATCATCCTTATATCATACTATCATTTTAAACCTCAAACCAAACAAACTACTCTAATATCATCTAATACCAAATATGGGTTAATATTAGTACAACTTAAGGTAACCTACATGAGTTCAGGACAGTCTTAACAAATAAGGAAGTGTAATGTAGTACTAGCTAGGTACCAAACGTAAGGCGTTGTAGTCCAATCAGTCCGGGCATCGCCCTATTAAGGCGGAAGCTGCGAGGTCGAGCTTCGTTAGTCCCAACCTACTTTAAGAAAATTTATGAATTTAGCTAGATATAAAATTTGGAGTGATGAAAGTATGAGATATGCGATGATCAAAAATTCATATATCTAATTATTGTTCAAACATGTTGTACGTGTATACGACTATATGGAAATCGTTATTTATTCTTATGGTGCGGATTTCCACTTTAGACTCACTATTTAATTGAATTTTCACATCTCCACCGTCTAATTTTTAAGTACTAATGCGTAGATCATCTCTACAAATTTTCATCAAATTTGATAATCATTAAGGTACTTAGACTTGATTAAACCAATAAACGAACTGAATTTTGTCGAACTTGACCTTTTAGGTTTACAACGGATTAACGATTATCAAATTTGTTGAAAATTTGCTGAGATGATTTACACGTCAGTATCTAAAAACTAGACGGTGGAGATGTAGAAATTTGATTGAAAAGTGAGTATAAAGTGAAAATTCGCACTATAAAAATAAATAAGAACATCATTGGCCAATAAAACATACACACACACACAATCCTTTTCAAATACGGGCGTCCGTGTCTTTTAAAAAATGCGGATGATGAACGATGGTCTTTGGACCATCTTAAAACAACTTAAACGGATGTGATCCTTTACATCCATATACCGTCTCATCCCCACCATCTCGACTCAAACGTCAACTCAAACTCGTCATCCACTAGGGGTGAAATTTTGAAACCAAAAACCTAAAAAAACCGAGTCGAAAACCAAACCGAAACCGGAAAAAACCAAACTGAACCAAATTAGTTTGGTTTGGTTTTTGGTTTTGGCCCTTGAAAAACCGAACTGAAGCGAAAAACCGAATCTCTCTAAAACGACTTTATTTTCGTATTAAATATTTGATTTGAAAAATATGATTTTAGGTTTTATGTTCTATATAGTTATATGTTTGTCTTTTCTAATATTTTGCTTTTTATTTTTGTTTTATGTACATATAGAAATGTTTTAGGTGTCATGTATACGAAGTATAGAGAGTGATATGTTATCTCTAAAATCGAAGATCTTATTCTTGCGAGTTTTAGATGATAAACTCTAATATTTAATTTATTTTTCTCTTCTATATTTTAAACTTTAAAATTCAGAATTTATTTAGATAGGCTTTAAACTATGAAGTCCATATTTTGTGTTCAAGATGAACTTAGAAGTTTTAAAATTATGGTTTCATGGTATGCTAGCTAGTGTGATCAATTCCTAATACTTTCAAAAGTATTGAGTATTAAACTTTCAAAGTATCTATTTAGTTTATAAATTGTTGGTTTGTTGAAGAATCATTGCCAAAATTTTTGTTGATATATTATATGTGCTTATAAAAACAAATAACGGAAGAAAGAAAAAAAAAGGTCCTAAAGTACTATAATGTTTTACTAAGCCAAAAACATACAAATTTTAAGAAAAATTATTTTAAAAAAGAAGGAAAAATGAAACCAAACCGAACCACAATTTGGTTTGGTTTCCAGTTCAAGGTCTCAAAAAACCGAACCGAACCGAATTTTTTATTCGGTTTGGTTTCCGGTTTTAGGTGAAAACCAAACCAAACAGAACCGAATTTTTTATTCGGTTTGGTTTCCGGTTTCCGGTTGCAGCTCTCAAACATTAAACTATTTATGAGTCTTCCAAATATTGAAACAAATATCGATCGTTTCTGAGTAGTAAAAAAAAAAAAACTAATGTGCAGAGCTCTCTCTGCTGCACACTAAAAGAGAGTCGTCGCTCTTCTAATACCAATTGTTTCTGATCAGAGCTCGACCTAGTCTTCATCCATCTCATCCTCGAGTCCCTCTACCTCAACCTCAATCACCATGTTGAATTCCATTGACGAGGTCATGACGAGTTTCGCCACCTCGCTCGCCCTTTATGGCAAAGACGTACTTGACGTTTCTCGCCGATCTGGAGAGGCTCAGTGCCGCAATACGCAATGTTATCTGCTCACCAAGCCTTTGGTCCCGAAGCAAGTTGATCCAGCCGATCTCCAACAGAATTTCAAGCGTATTTGAAGTTTTGGACGTTAAATGAGAAATTCAAAGTTCAAGCCAGACCTACTGGTTTGTTTCTCTTCTCGTTTGATGTCAAGCGTGATCGTAACTAAGTGCTATGGGGAGGACCAAGCTATGATGGAGGGGACATCTTTGAAGGAGAAGGTGGTGATGGTGAGTTTCACATTAATATGTTTGATGAAGATAATCGCTTTACATATATGAGGACAAGTGGTTTTGAAATATACAAGATTGATCCCCATGATGGAAATTTAAAATTGGTACCAAGTTTGGGGACGACGTAATATTTTTGTTAGGGCTGCAACCGGTACGGTAACCGACATTTTTTGCCAAAACCGCCTAACACACCAACTCTACTCGATAGAAGAAATCTGATACCACAACTGGCCACCGAAGTCAGTGTACCGATTTCTCGGTATATCAAGATTATCGGTAGGTGTGGTACGGTAACCGGTATGTACTGACTTATTCATTCATAAACCTCGAGCCTCAAATCTGGATGGTATATTTGTTGTACAACAAGAAAAGTAAATAAGGAACAATGGAGAAAGCCAGAAACAATGGAAATCGAATCAAGTGTAACAACTAAACCAAATCAAAACACAATTTCTCAGTTTTGAAAAAAAAAACTGAATTAATCCTAAATTTCCAGAATTCCATCAACTCCAACTTGGTTCCAATTACATGCATCAAATTGATTGAGGAATTATAGAGGATCTCGGCAGCTACGGTGATGATCTCGGCCGAGGAGATGGAGGGAGGAGAGGTGATGATCTCGGCTGAGGAGACGCATGGAGAAGAGAGAAAGGGTGGGCTTTGATGGACTAGATGTGAAAAAAAGGGTGATGGTGGTCTGAGCTTCTTTGAAAAAGAGAGATTTGTTGATGATTGAAATGGAGCAGAGGAGACAAGAAGAAGATAGAATGGCGAAGTAGACTGAGGAAAAAGGGCGGCGAGGAGAGAAGAATCTATATGTAATGTGTTAAGTTCTAGTTTTGACTCAGTAAAGCATTAAATTTATCTTTTGCATATAGATTAACAAGAAGAGCATATGCTCTAGTGGTTGGAGGCGAGTCTCTCCAACTAGGAGGTGTTGGGTTCGAGCCCCAACTTTGGAAAAATATCATGTATTTTGTGTTTGGATGCATATTATATACGTTTAGAGGTGTATAATATACTAGTATACGTATATCTCGGTCAGTACTGTATACCGATTGTGTAAAAAGTTATGTACCGTAGCTGAGCCGAGATATGTACTTGGTACGGCTCAGCCGAGTCGAGACTCTTGGTTACCGACTTGTCAGCTACCGATTGTTGTTGGCTCAGCTCGGAACTCGGTTGGCTAGGTTTACTCGGGACAAAATGTATGCCCTAATTTTTGTCACATAGCGGTTCATTATCTCTTCGGCCAACTGATGTCCAAAGCAAAGATGTGGGAGGGAGCTGCATTTATTTTGCAACAAACAATATCGCGAGTTTCCATTCCTTAGAAACATATATCAGTCGGGAGATTGGCGTCTTTAATTTGGATAAAAGAAGCATTCAACTATCTTTTGCTAGTGTAGAGGTGTCAATAAGGTCTGAACTTAATTGGTTTACTCCCAGTTTATAATGATCTGAGATTGTGCTCAATGTACTCTTTATTTCTTTGGCTGAATAATCTATTTTGGCTATTTTTCTTGGATTTAGTGAGGAGAAAAACCGCATTTTAGATTTTAGTGACAAGAGAATGTTGACTTAATAAGCATTTCCTGCTTTGCTTCGAGTAATCTACTCTCACAAATCGCCATAAGTTTTCTTGTCAGCTAATCATCCCACCTGTTTTTCCATCTTCTTCAAAAAAAACTCAATAGCCAGAACTTATTAATTTTCATGACAAAGGCCTCCCACCACTATACTGAACACTTCTGTTTACACTCAGAATTAAAATTTTACTGGACAATAATTGTATATGTGAATATTAGTTAATTCATGATCCACGTTACACCGGCGAGCTCGAAATATTGGGTTTACGAGTGATGGCCCATCAGCGAAATCATACGAGCTGGATAGCGGAGTTCACATGTGAAAAGGACTTTGCATGGGATCAAGAAGTGGACTTCGCGTAGAAGATAGAGGCCTAGTATGGAAGCGAGGCGAGATGACTTCGTGTACATAGGAGACTTCGCGAAGAAGCAAGATGAGGAGTTTGCATACAAATGCATGACTAAATGGCATTGGCTTCGCATGACATTCGAGTGGCCTTAATTTGTTTGACTAGGTTAAGGATAATTCTATGTTGAGGATTCCGCGTGCACGTGAAGGTGTATGTGTTGGTTAAGAACTCTATTCCTTAATTGGATTTGCATGAATCGTCTACGTCCACATCTTTATGAGATTGGTTCTACTCTTTTACACAGAGGCAATTAGTTACTTCTCCAAAGCATAATCATGTCCAAAAAGTGATTAGCATCGCCTACGCCACATTTATCGTTGAAGACTTCTACAAGTCTTTGGTATGTTTTGGGCTAATACCTATGACCTTAAATACTTTTATATAAAGGAGTTCGAGCATACTCTCTATACACACTCAACAACTTAACAATTACAAAAACAATACCTTCAACGCATTTGAACCTCCAAACTCTTCCCGGAGCTTTGCTTTTGTTTCTCTGTACACTCCCCGGAGCTTTGTCTTTTTTCCTTCCTTCCCAGTTGAAGCTCTGCTCGATCTTACGTCGAGTATCGATATTGTGACGCTCAAGCGGACTATTGTAAGTTCTTGCCCAGTACACAAGGCGAATTTGAAGAACCCTATGGTGGAGTTGGTGCTCTCTCTATCCTCAATCGCTTGATTAGAAGCAGAAGGCTAAGCGTACCCGCTACTACAACCACTACTTTCTGCGTCCGCGCGGTGGCATGCCCGCAACGACTAAAAAAGACTTTGCATACCCAGACTTACTGGTGTAGCCAAAGCAACTTCCATAGTTGGAACACGGTTCACCCCTACCATCTCCTTTTCAATCACCTCCACTGCTTCCACAACTTTCATTTCCTTACATAATGCAACAACCTTTGCTCCATAAACAACAGATGTTAGCCTGAAGCCCCTGTCCTGCATTTCATTTAGTACTGCGTCAGCCTCAATGATCTTATTTTCGATGTAAAGATTGATTGTCATTGCACTATTACTAGCCAAACTGGGATTCCCTCCTCTATGATCATAAACTGGACCGCTGTAGTGGTAATTGGCGTACTTGGATTGTACTTCACTGAAAATCTTTGGAGCCCTTAATTGGAATACTTGGATTGTACTTCACTCATAGAAGCTGCTCTCATTCAATACATAAAAGTTGGATAACATGGATAAGTATTCTGATATTACAATGGTTTCTTGGCATTAGGACAGTACCCAAAAGAGTAGTTTCGTGTTCCTAAAATATATTTCTGGTAAAAGAAAATGAAAGAGAAAGCTGTATTTCTTCTGCAAATATAGCTCATGACAATTGGTCAATTGTAGATCCTTGTTAAATAGGCACAAGTTCTATTGGTTCAATTTTTATTTTGTGTACTACCCTTCAAAAAAATGGAAAAAAAATGACGTAATAATTTGTTCCTTATATGCTTTCAGTCCAGTTACAACAATTAGTTTCCAACGAACAAAAAAAAAAACAATGAGTTTCCTTGTTGATCTAGGTTTTGACTAGATGATGCCCGCACGTTGCCGCGGTTTACAATGACGGATATTCCTTACCGTAAATGCTTTTATTTGGATCAATTTTGTTGTTGAATGTCTACATTGATGTTATTTGCTTGTAAACATAGGTATATTGTTCTTCTAGCAATACTATTAAAGTTTCAATAATAATTCATTTATTATGGAAAGATTAAGCAAAACAGAAATGCATGAGAAACTGAACATAGATATGATAATATGTTACGAATATACATAATGTATTAAACAAAAAAATACATGGTATAATACATGTCTCTCCATCAACAATTTGTATCCCATGTATCAGAAAAATAGAGGTTAACAAAAATAGGTTACATGTACTGTCAGTTGGCTAACTTGTTAACATCCAAAAAATTACATACATATGGCCATTGCTGATGAGCTGAATTTTCTAAACAAAATGTTTCCTATTGCCATACAATGCTATACTGCATTTGTACTTAGAAGCAACCTTGGCTAATCTGTTAGCATCCAAAAAACTACATACATATGGTCATTACTGATGAGCTGAAAACACAAAAGGACCACACGATATATACTCATGCTTTGTCTTTAATCTGTTTTTGTTCCCTTAAGCTCTAGTACATATACATATGCATTTAAATTGAGAGAATATATGTTGAAAAAGGAATGGAATGCATGATATATAAATAGATACTGAAATAGAAAACAAATGTATAGATGAGAATAAAAGGAATGCTCACTTTGATATGCCTTTAGACGTTCATTCTCCTCTGCAAAGTTCAAAACATGTTTTAAATAGAGGATCAATTTAGTCATACACAGTATTATCAGTGAAGGTAGATGAAGGTGGAAACATAAACTATTCTATATGATATTTACATTTTTTGCTTCTTTTTCATCTTAATGTTTAAAAGTTCTTCGAGTGTTGTTTCTTCCCTTGGCTACATCTCTCTTTTTGCTAGAGTCTGAACCATGAGGTGTTGTATTCTATACGGCCATTTGTTCATCATCCTCATTCTGAGGGTAAACATCATTCACTAAGCAGTCATCCCTAATACCATAGCCAACTTTAAAACAAAAATGCAATTAAAAGTATCAGTAAGAACCAAAATACAACCATATGCATTGAATCGGCAACATTCCAAATCCCCTACTTATAACAAAACAGTTGATCAACATAATATTCCCCTACTTTATTTCCATAAAAGATTATCGAGAAAAACATGCACACAATCAGACTAAAGAGAAACACACAAATGAAGATACATTTCACCATGGTTAATCTAAATAATGAGATATAAAATTTGCACCAACCAATCCAAAGCAAAACCCATTGCAAATATATTTTAATGCAACTATTTAATATTAAAACATGGAGTAAATACTTGTGACACCCTGTAGTTTACACCTAAAATCAGTTTTGTCCCTCACTTTTTTTTTTAAACTGGTATACCCCTATACTTTGAATTCTCGACTGATTTGCCCTTTTTCCAGCTGATTATAACTGTGAATAGGGGTATACCAGTTTAAAAAAAGCGTAAATCAGTCGAGAATTCAAAGTATAGGGGTATACCAGTTTAAAAAAAAAAGTGAGGGACAAAACTGATTTTAGGTGTAAACTACAAGGTGTCACAAGCATTTACTCCTTAAAACATCATATTAACAACACTTTACAAAAGCCATACTCTTTGTACACATAATATATTAAATATTAATTCTACAGTAATTATAGAAAAATTGTATATTAATCACCTATGTTTCCTCATGATCATATTGATAACACCATACCTATTTTAACAAACTCCTCGCCCAAAACATATCACTTGACACAAATTTGTCCAATTTTTTTTTTCATAATTTTAATTTATAGGTGGTCCTCAAAGTTTGTCTTTATTTTTATACATATTTTTCATATGCCTCAATGAAAATACAAATGTACCTAACTATTAGCCAAAATTCACTGCATAATATCTAATCATATATCATTGATCTAACATAATGAAAATAAACATGTGCTCACATATTCAACATTGATACACCTATATCCATTCTCAGTTAACATGTTCCGCCATATGTAACTCACTGTATCATACCCTTTTGATAAATAATTACTGATTCCAACATCAATAGATGAATCAATTGTGCAAAAGACACTTACAATCACACATCTTTTATTCTTTATCTCAAGATGATTTTCATAAGCATACGTTATGGTTAACCAACACTAATTGAAGGATAAAAATAGTTGTAAAACTGAAGATCAAATAAAAAACAAACTATGATTTCAATGATTTTTTTTTTAAAACTTCCATACTGGACTCTATATCTTCAAAGTTTGCAGAACAACTTTTGTCAATTTGCCATTGAAATACAAAACTAAAAGATTGAAGATTAATAAACTTATCTCACTTTTAATTTGTTGTTCACATAGATATGCAGAATAATGATATTTTTATTTTTAGTTAATCAGTACAAATGCTTTTATTTATTTATTTTTTTTTAAATTCACAATTGCATTCTAAAGTAAACAAAAACAATCAAGAAACCAATTGTTGTTGAAAATCAAAAAATCAGAAGACAACAACAAAGTATCCGAACCAATAGACAAACTTAACAAAATCTTATAGACATCAAAATCCTAAAACAGACAAATAAATAACCAAATAGCCAGACACATCAAATAACCAAAAAAAAAAACAACAACAGATTAACCCCGTCTCTTATCACTAATTTGAAATTCAAAATCCTAAAAACCAATAGAATCATAGTGTATATATAACTATATATAAAGCTTGACATGTGTATGTATATTGTTCTTACAGCAGAAGAAAATCCATATCTTCTCTTGATTTCATCAACAGAGCTCTTCCTTAGTCTTCATTTGTTTCATTACTTTACCTGTGATAGAAAAAGTGTCAAGTAAGAAACTTCCAAGGCATCCAACTAATGACTTCATATTGATATAGATGGTTTGAACTAACCTTTAAAGGCCATAAACTTGCTTGCCAATTTTTCCTTATTAAGTGCTGCCAACATATTATGCTCTCTCGGTTTCTCTCCAGAAATGTCAATCTCGATATCATCTTTTAAAAAATAAAAAATAAACAGAGAGAGTTAGTTTTATGTAAACTTGGATCATCTTAGAACTCCGTTCATATTGAAATGATAAATACTTCTATGTTTAGAATACCTATGTCTAACTGATCATCGTCTTCAATCATGGCAGTTTAGGAACTTAGAGCTACAAATACTATTTTAATGCTAAAATCTGGAGTCCATAAAAAAAAACCTCCGCAAAACAGCCACACTCAGTTTGATACATAACCAACACGCAAGCCAAATCAAAAAATCAAACGGCTAATCTAACCAAAGAAACCACATCGAAGTACCTGAGCGAATGTGATCAAAGCCGAATCAATGTGATCACTATCAAGGCAGAACCAATTTCACTGCAGAACACAATGAAAATAATCAAACCTGTTGAAAGTATTATAAAGGAATAGATCACACATTAGAAAAGTGACAAATAAAATATAACTTATAAGTGGATGGATCTTATCCAATTGTACCGAGGCCTTTTGTGATTAAAACTCAACACCTTAAAGGTGGTTAAGTTGAAACAATATCGATACAATGTGATCCACGGGTCACGCTTATCGATGTTTAACATAGTATCAAAGCGGGTCGCTCTTCAATTACTTCTCCAATTCTCATGGGCCCGATTTGGTCCATTCTATTGTTCGGTCTGAGATTCTATTCTCTCGCCCGGTTCCGGCTTCTCATCATTGGAATGTTCCGATTGTATTGTCACCAATCTCTTCAAAACAATTGGCGGATGTGTTCACTAAACCTTTGGGCAAAGAGAGATTCAAGTCACTTGTATGCAAGTTGGGAGTTCTTGACATTCACTCTCCAACTCCCAACTTGAGGGGGAGTGTTGGAAAGTGTATTTTGCCATTTAATTACAATTCTCCAACTCCCAACAAGGCTAAGATGTATATATTATTGTATATCAATGTAAAGTCATCCATTCAGCTATATCATTGTTTTCTATATGTTCCGATTGAATTCCGATGGTGAGATGAGAAGCCGGAACCGAGTGAGAGAATAGAATCCCGGACCGGACTATAGAATGAACCTAAATCGGGCTCATGAGAATTGGAGAAGTAATTGAAGAGAGACCCGCTCTGATACCATGATAAAGTAGTATGTGGTTCACATCCAAAACCAATTGGCAATGAATGGAGTGACCTAAACCCTTATAAACCATAGACAATGTCTCATTTTTTCTGATGTGGGATATATATTTCAACAAAATCACTGACATGCCAACAAAAATGAGGAAGATGGAAGAAGCCAAAAGCGTCGGTGACACAAACCCAACCGCCAAACCCGAAGCATCACCCGACTGGAACTCCAAAGATAACCTAACCAAGGAGAGGCTCAGTGAAGAGAAGAAGGGACTGCTATGTCGGAGAGAAAGCCAAGCAGTGATCGATGAGACGGAGAGAGAGTGACGAAACCAAAAGAGGTCTGTTGTGCGTGGAAAAAGGTTTTAACTTGAGGAGAATAAACGTTTCCAGGATGATGACACGTTTTGAGAGCAGTTGGCTAAACAAAGGACTCAATGACAGTTTTGCAATTTGACCCAAATTGGGACAAATACATAATTAACCCTAACTAGGGGCAAAAACACAATTCAACAAAGATATAAACAGTGTTAATGGCCTAATGCTTTAGTATATAGAATTTCCTAGCAAGAATAAGTTTCACATATGAATTGGGGGGCCAAGGATTCTATTAAAGGAAAGGATCGTACTGGAAGGGTGATCGAGGCGTTGATGTCATAGATCACTCGAAATGTTGCTAATAGTATTACATGTTCCTTGCTTGGTTTGGTCGAGGCAGTATAGTCCGTCCTTCTCATGGCCCGTCCCAATCATCTTCCCGAATCGAAGGTCATGTACAAAGCAAATTTGTTTGAGAAATATGGTGACATAAAACGAATCATGTGCTAGTTTACTAACGGATATGAGATTGAGATAAAACATTGGGACACATAACACATTTTGTAACACGAACTGGGATGAGAAGACCATTGTTCCTATATGACTGACCCTAGCTGTATTACCATCAGGAAGTTTGACAAAACCATTTTGTGTTGGCTTGATGTGAGTAAGAAGAGTAGGGTTACAAACCATATGATTAGTGGCACCACTGTCCGATATTCACACACTAGACTTCTCATGATTATGAAAACGAAAGGCTTTACCTGAGAGGTTTTCATAGAGTGAGGTGTTACCGGCATGGTTTGTGGACGCTGTTTTGTTTTTGTTCAACACCTCTATGATCCTTTGACAATCTTCCTTTGAGAATGGAAAGTTGCTAGCACCGCCTTCATCAAACGTTGCTGCATTGTTGCCTCTAGCATAAGCTTGAAGCCCCTCCATTGTTGCCTTCTTCTTCCGACATGTTTCAACTACATGTCTTTTGAATCCACAGAAGCTACACCTTAAGTGCGCCTTACAGTTCTTAGTAAGGTGATTGTTCTTGTTGCACTTGGCGCATCACTGCTCATTCTCGACATGCTCCTTTTCTTGGTTGGTATTCCGCACAGAGAATGCGGCTTCTTTAGGTTGAGACGCCGACTTAGTGCCAGCAGAAGCTTCTGCTTGCTTTTCGGTGCGCAAGGCCATAGCAAATACGGTGTTCAATGACAGCAGTGAATCGATGGCCACTATAGTTCCCCGCATCATTGCAAAGCTCTCATTTAACCTCATGAGAAATTGCATTGTCTTCTGATTCTTGACATAGTCACTTATCTTGATTCCTTCTTCACAATCACAAGTAGTTAGGTCACATAGAGCATCCCTCTCGTCCCACAAAGCTTTGAGCTTGTTGAGGAAGGTGGTGACCATCTCTGTGCCTTGTTCACAACCATGGATAGCATTTTAGATATTGAATAGCTGAACGGATGTTGCTTGTGAAAATCGCTCTTGTAGCTCGAGCCAGATTTTCCTTGCAGTCTTGTAGTGCTTGACGCTGCCATATATGCCTTTGCTCATGGATGCAATGAGCCAACTCTTCACCAAGGTATCACAACGTTCCCATTGAAGCTTCTCTGCCTCATTGACCGTTGCTTTTTCAACGGATCCAGTTATGAATCCGATTTTGTCAATGCCATGCTGATTGACTGACTCCATTCTGCGTAGTTATCTTCCATCAGCGGCTGTGTTACAAGGACTGCAGCAGGCTGGTCTGAATGATGAAGATAAAGGACATGGTTAGGGTTTTCCCAAGGTTCAGATGTTCTGGAAGTGCCTCTGATGGCTTTTTCTTCATCACCTTTTGCCATGGGTGTGTGCACGTTTGCCTAGATCGATATAGGCTATGGTACCATAAAGAGTTTGATACTGGAATAAGCTTTGTATTCTTATTCAATGGTGTGCAATTACATCTGTATATATACACAAACCCAAGAAGAGTGAAACCCTAACCTTAACTGTACTAAGAAACTATAAACCCTGAAAGTAAGGGATGAAGGTGCTTGCTGCTTACATGCTCGCTCGATTGGGAGGGAACACCAATCCTTCTGCCGATGACCTGAAAACAATTTTAGGAGCAGTTGGAGCTGAGATTGATGGACACAGAATTGAGTTGTTCTTGTCCGAAGTCAATGAAAAAAATATCGACGAGCTAGTTGCATCTGGAAAAGAGAAGTTGGCATCTGTGCCTTCCGTTGGTGACACTAGTGCTGCAGCTCCTCTTGCTGTTGTTCAGGAGACCAAGGAAGAGAAGGTTGAAGAAGAAGAAGAGGACGATGGACCTGATATTTTCGATCTATTTGGCCCTGACAACTACTTCCTCTCGTAGTTTTGTTATTTCTTTATGTTACAGAATTTGGGATAATGGTAGCATATCTCCATTTGTATTCAAGTAATCAATAATAAAAATAAATACCAAAGATTGTAGAAACTATGTTGTACTTTTGTTTTTCTAGGGCTGCACAAAATTTATTGGGTCATCTCCATTATATAACCATGTTATAAATTATATTATCAAGTATTCAAGTTTTCTCTTTTGGTTTGTTTAGATTTCTATATGTATTTGAAGGGTGAGGTGGTGTTTGCTTGATATCCTTAAGAAAAGCTTCTTTGGAGAACATGCTTCAAATGGTCGTGGTGACTCTGATTGTAGATAGAGTCTTAGCATTGAGCTAGCTTCACTTCATCTTCACTCAATATCATGGTAACCTAGCACAAGACAAGAAGCTAAGAAATTGATAGCAGCTCATGAATGGGAAGGCTGAAATTTCAGTTGGGCATTTCTTCGAACACTTGTGTGCATGGTTAACTCACTATGAGTGTCGGTCGTCTTTGGCAGGTAAGCCGTTGACAGTTGGGTTTGAGACGGAGGTCATGGAAATCGCAATGGGACAGCCATAACCACTTTTTGAGCAACTGGACTAAGGTGAAATAACAATGTACATATTACAGCATAGCGGCACACAGCAAGTGATACGCGTCCATTTTCTAGAGCAAAAACCCTATGCAAGAAGTAAACCAATTCCAACCAGAAAGCAATAAGTAAACCAATTCCAACCAGAAAGCAATAAGTAAACCGAATCCAACTAGAACCTGCTACTTATATTACTCTTCCCTTGATATGGTAGCTTTAGTTTCAACTGTGTTTGATTGTGAAGGAATTCAGTATACCAGGTGGAACCAGGAACTGTTCTAGCATCAATTGCCAAGTCCTAGGCAGAAATTCTCTTTCACAAAGAAATTTTATTAGTTTTCATTCGAAATAAGAACCATATTGCCAGTAAAATGAAAAATTGGCTCCAATCTCAAAGTAGAGGTCATCACTCAAACACATTGAAAAGCTGTACTTCACCGCAAAGGCGCAAACACAGTTAAATTTAGAGCTATTCTCAGTATCAGAAAGTCTAGCTGTATGCAATATTATTTGGTTCTTTGCCAGAAGGTTATGGCCTTTTGGCTCAGACTTAAATATACATGTAATAATCATGTCTCACATGCATGAACAATATAAACTTTGGTAGCAGTCATGGTAGACACCAGAAAAAGTCCAATCAGAACTACCTTGAGGTCTACTGGATAGCAGAACCCTTGCTGGAGGAATTTGTTTTGAACTCAATAATCTGAAGACCAGTTAGCAGCACTCCCAACTCTCGGCATTCCACTAGACTCCTTTTTAACCTCAGCATCAACCTTGAAAGTAGCACCATACACCTCACCCGAACTATCCACCCTTGGCACTGCCTTCAACTCATTATGGGGGTGCTCAAAACTCCTCAGGCCTCCAGAAGATGTGAAGAAACATCCTGAAAAAGGATGGCACCAGAAAAAGATGTTAGCAGCCTAATACAAATATTGACAAGTCATTTTAAAAGTGCAGTGACTGCAGCAACCAAATTGTGAAGCTACTTCAAAATAGAAGAAACAGAAGCAGAAAGCAAGACCCAAAATCCTAGTTGTGAGATGAAATTCAGCCAAATAATGTGAAGTAATTGAATGCACATTTCTTTCAATTCTACAACACCTGTATGCCCCCACATCTCAACCTTTCTTACTTTCCATTAGCTCATGTACATTTATATAATTGACGTTGTCTATTACTAAAACAGTAGAAATGACTTTAAGGATATAATGCACAAAACCTATTATCACGTATCCATATACAGTATTGTGTTATAATGAAAACTTATACCTTTAGGGAATGGTGCAAATGACTTCCCACAGCCCTTCTTCACAACTTCCTCATCATCAGCAATAACGAGATGGCCTTCAGAATCAGTTCCCCAGAAGAAAGGAACATTGCCATCAACATCCTATACAAGACAAAATAGTAAGCTCAGTAACAGAAGCTAATGATCAGTATGATAGTGAGAAAGAGATTCTTGGAAGTCGAAAACAAATAAAGAGGAACAGGCCTTGTAAGAAAGAATTCACTTACAGCAGCTACAAACGAGACCTTTGAAGTAGTGTCATAGAGAATAAAAGCAAATTTCCCTTGGATATCTCTCACAACCTGATCAGCAGGATAAGGACCACGATCTCTCAAAGTTCGGTACGCCTCAATAACAATGATCACCTCATTGGCCGTCTTGTTCAATCCATACTGTTGCTTGAGAAGAGCCACATTCTCAATATGGCCTTGGAACAGGCAGAAAATGTCGTCCACAACCGCAAACAGCCTAACAACATCAGAAACAAATATATCAAACCTCCGAAATGTAACTGCCAACTGGACAAACAGAAACAAAGAACTACACACGCAAATTGGGATTTCAAAACTTCTTATAATTTAACAAGCCGGCATCTCGTTATTAAAATAACTAGAGACCCAAATCTGTTCTTTGTTTCCTATCCAAAACCATCAATATCAATACCATACAGTATCAACACAGAAACTAAACAAAATCCACGGTAAGACTACATTACCAAATATAATACAGATCAGCCACTATTTCCATCTAAGGCCTTCAAAAACTTAAGCCATAATATTCATACAAAAACAACACAAACTCATCATCTACCAAAAAGTCAATCATCAAACGCCAAGCTCTAAACTTTCTTACCCAAAAACTCCATAGAATATCTAAAACCCAAAACATTTTTTTTACAATGGTAAAAACAAATAACCTAAAAAATCGCAAAACTCAGATCAACCAAAACCCACATGAAAGGATCAAAAACAAAGACATGGGTAGTCACTATTTGCTTCTTCTCTTTAATGGGTAGGATTCATTTTTACCTGGGAAGCAGAGGGTTTTGCTTCTCGTTTGAATATGCAAAGAGGCCGGAAGAGCCAAGATTGACGGTGACGGAAGAAGGGTGGAGAGAACCGAAGTGTTCGGCCAAGAGCCCATCTTTGAGAGCAGAGACTGATCCCGGTTCAGGGCTTTGCAGAGCCTCGGGGCACTTCGCCACCGATTTGTTGAAGACGGCGAGCATTTTTCGATCAAATGAGAGTCAAACACCAGAGGGAAATGAGAGAAGCGGAGAGAAAAAGCAGTGTGATATTTTGTTTGTTTTGTGGTTTGTTTTTATTAGAGATGGTTTTTATTTTATTTTCCGATCATGCCCTGATCACTCTGCAAGAAATTACATTGACTTCTACGTGGTATGATAGTAATAATGTCTACTATGTTGGTTCTATTGGCAGTATAGTGGAGATGATCCATGGTTTCATTACGGGAAAAATCCACAATCATTAAGGTTTTGTTTACATTGGATTTTGTTCAATTTTCAGAATATTATCGATTTTCTAAGGTAATGTTTTTATACTAGTTTTTTTTATTCAAACACGCCTAAAACTAGCAAATTAAAATGTCTAAGTGTAGCGTAGTACAACCTTTCTTGATAACAAGATAATTCATGTCATCATTAATTTTGCATATTTGGTCCTCCTGTGTGTGAGTAGGGATTGCATGTTTTCTAAAGAAAACTGATATGATTGTGAACTAAAAATATACTAAATCAAGATATCAGGCCTGCTCACCCGCGAGACTAAATTTAAGGGACAAAAGGGGACGAAATTGTCTTAGCTCTCAGATATTGAATGAAGACATCAAACAAATCAAATTGCAAACTAATAAAACCCAACCAACAATAGTTGATCTTTTCTCTAAGATTCCAAGTTCCTTCTCCATTTCCCTTCTTTCTCTAAGATTCCAGATTAGTCTCTTCTTAATCGTCCTCTTACTTATCACAACTCTCTTTGGATTGGGTTTTCTCTAGTTAATTATGTTTTTTGGGTTTCTTTTCTTTGGCCTCGGTTGAACTTGTTTTCTTAGTCTTGCATTGCTCAAAGTGATGATATTGGTATGTTTTCCAACATAGCCAGCCAATTAATCCTAGAAAAAACTAAACTCAATTGCTGCATCGTACTCTTCATGCTATGAAATTATGAATCTAAATTCCAAAACAAAATCAACTCATCTGCCTCAAAATTCCCAAATTGAAAACCCCAGCTTCAAAACCTCAAATTTCCCTAATTGAAACCAACCCATTTCCCTCAAGAATCAAATATTTATAGTCCCAGATAGAGAAACCCAACTCTAAGGCTCCAAATAATCGACCACAATCAAATGTCGAAAGTGGAGAACACCCACCTCCAATATGAGATCAACGTATTTTCATTGCGGTGGAGAGAGAGAGAGCGAGAGAGAGAGAGAGAGAGACAGAGAGAGAGACGTGATCAGCTGCATCTTAAAGTAATACAAGTTTAAAATTTGATCCATTTGATGTCTTTATTTAAGATATGGCTGAGATGATTTCGTCCCTTTCTATCCCTTAGACTTAGTTCCACAGGTGAGCAGGGCCTCATCAATATATATGTCAGTTATTTAGTTTCTCATGCCAATTGTGGTTAGGCAAATACCACTCACCCACTCACTCACTCACGAATTTGCTAAACAAAAAAGCTAGTCTTAAAATAAAACAAAATAGATCGACTTATATTATATTAAAGAATTAAAATTTATTTAGTTCTTATGGTTTGAAGTCGACATCTGTTTAGTCCTTATGGTTTTATTTTAATCTGAATGATCCTTAAAGTCACGATTTTTCATCCAAATAGTCATTCCATCAATTTTCTTAGTTAAATTGCTGACATGGCCGTTAAATAGTTGACGTGGCAGTTAAACTGAGAAAATTGCGACGGAATGATCATTTAGATGAAAAATCATGACTTTAAGGACCATCAGATTAAAAGTGTACCTATAGAGTATTTTACCCTATATTAAAAGTGTGCTTTGTTGGTTAGCTAGCCAAACTGATATTGTTGAGGTCATGAGTTTAATTACATAAGTTGATTTTGAGGTATATCCAAGACATGATTTTAAAAAGATCAATATCAATAGGTTGTCAGGACGATTTTTTCTTTGACTCTAGTAATGTTACTTGTATACTGATTTCATGTAATGACTATGGTTTGGAGATTTTTTTTAATTAAATAGATGATTAGATGATATTAGCTCCTCTGCAACGACTGATTATTATTATACGAGTGTTTGAAGGAATCAAACAAGCCATGAAACTTAACCTTCACACACAAGCTAAACTCTACATGTAAAGATGAATCTCCGGATAAAAATATCCATAGTAAATAACAAGATCTAGAAAAAGTTCCTTATCGGTTAACTCTACAAATGTCTTCAAGGTCTTATTGTCAGGCAGGTGCAACCAAAGGTCACATGAAGAATCATCCTCCTCCGCATATTTTTCCTTCCCCCGAAAGAGGCATAAGATAACAATGAAATTTGAATAGCTAGTCAGGCTTTATGTTTTGACTCTTTAGGTGGTGGTTATAATAGGGGTTTTATAGTTTGAGGTTGTTTTTCTTTTTATATTGTCGGAAAGAAAAAAAAAACAAAAGAATTTGAATCAAGAAGAACTGCCAATACCGGATTAAGATCAACATGGTACTTGACAAACCATCAAGAGTAGTCCCTCTCCATCTCCATCACATCAAATTGGGTGTTGCAATGCTTGAAAGTCTCGATCAAATACAAACGGCCACCAGACTCCCTGAAATGTCTAAAAGAAAAACTCAGCCATATAGCGGGATACAAATCATCATTCAATGGAATATTCTTGACAACCAAGGGAATTTGAGGAGTACAAGGGGAGAGTCGCAAACGTTCTTCACCTATGTCAAAGCAGTGTAACACATCACACTCAGCTCTAATGAATTTACTTATTTTAGTTTTGAAAAAGATGTCATGATCATCTCGACATCTTGTCCATTATAGTATACGGCGCCTTCTATCCTCCTGTAATCAAAGTGCATGGGCATTTCCTTCAAGTCCGGGTGCATGTCTTTCTCTTCAGATGGGCTAGAAAAGAAAGGAGTGTCGACATGCTTCCACTCTCCGGACTCTGATGAATATATCTCTATTTCGTGCTACCCGTTATCCTCATCATCATAGTAAAACAAGTAGTTTGTCACGCAGACCACCTTGTAGTGTGGTGGAAAGATCAAATGCTAGAGCATAGCATACAAATTTTATCTATGGCCATTTCTTCCCTGATGTTGGGAAAAGAAAGAGCCTGGAGTACTGGTTGGTGGTTGGATTGACAACATATACAGGATGATGTTTCGTTTGTTTACTGAACACAAGAATATGGAAAAAGATGAGGCTATTGCAAGACTGAAGAATCCTCAAATAGGATTGATCAGGGATGAAATTCCTAAGAGTTTTGCAGGGGTTCCACGCAGGTGGGATTTCACGATTATTAAGAGGGATGGATCTGAAAGACGAGGCTATAGTTTCCTAAGAGAAGAAAGCCGAAATCTTGGGGTTTTGAGGATGTGGAGGTCAGAGATGAGAAAAAGCCAATGCGTGGAGACGCATTTGAAACGAGCAAGTGATCGTAATGGTAGCGACCTAAGGATCTGAGTAAGGAGCTCTTCGATGTTGGCTACGGCTTCTGCCGTTGAGGATGGCATGTTTCCTTCTTCTCTTGTCGGCATCTAGGGTTAGGTTTTGTTTTGGTCTTATATAAATTAGCGAGTTTTTGTTTTTTGTTTTGTTTTCTTCTTTTTTTTTAAAATTTTTTATTTTTATTTTTACAAGGAAAATGGCCAAAATAGGTTATTCAAGCAAAAAAATAAAATAAGCCAAGAGTATATAAAGCATAATCTCGAACATTATTAAATTACAAAGAAAATGGCCAAAATAGGTTATCCAAGCAAAAAAAATAAGCTAAGAGTACATAGAGCACAGTCTCAGATCATTATAAGCGGGGACTAAACCAATTGAGTTCAGACCTTATGAACACCATTACACTAGGAAAAGATCATTGAATGCTTCTTTTATCCAAATTGAAGACGCCAATCTCCCGACTGATATATGTTTCTAAGGAATGGAAACTCTTGATATTGTTTGTTGCAAAATAAATGCAGTTCCCTCCCACATCTTTGCTTTGGACATCACTTGGCCGAAGAGATAATGAACCACCGTGTGACAAAAATATTACCTTGTCTCCCAAACTTGGTACCAATTTTAAACTTCCATTATGGGGATCAATCCTGTATATTTCAAAACCACTTGTCCTCAAATATGTAAAGCGATAATTTTCATCAAACATATTGATTTGAAACTCACCATCACCACCTTCTCCTTCGAACTTGTCCCCTCCATCATAGCCTTCGTCATTCTCTTCCTCTTCCACATCATTGCCACCACCACCATTCTCTTCCTCTTCCAGATTATTGCCACGATTTTCCAACGTTGATGTTGTCTATGCTTGAAAATAGATCTAGTCTTTGTAGGATTAACAATACTTCATTATTGCATGTTGACTCTAGCAAGTGCGAGTTACAACAGTCTTGCAGAAAGACCTCATAGTTACCATGATCTTCAACAACTTTATCGATATCACTATAGTTTGGATTCACATCATAGACCAACTTCAACTCCAACAACTGATCTCCAAAGTTCAACATCCGAGGAGTTGCAACAATGGCCATCTTATATTTACTCACAACTAAGGCGTATAGCTTGCCACAAGAAAATAGTATATCAGTCAAAGTTACATTTGCATCTGTTAACTGAAAGACATTCCATTCTTTGTCTCTAGGTCTGCAAAGAACCAGTATTTTATTAGTAAAACGGCCAAGAGTAGCTGCTACAATACACTCTTCTAAATCGATAACGGAGGTCGATAAAACAAGGCGGTTGTAGAAAGTAAAGGCACCATATTTTTTCCATGTGGCTGTTTCTACATACGTACTCCTGGAAAGATGAAATCATTCTTAAAGACGGAAGTTGGTGATGGACTCCTGATATAGGATTTACTAGAAACACTGAAGAGTTGTGTTCATCTTCCTTGATCATAATCAACCAACCTTTGGAACACCCTCGGAACCACACTCCGTGAACAGGTTCAGGCAACTCTAACTTGACAACTTTGCCATGATACAAGTTGAAAAAGCTCAAGGAGGTATCATTGCAAGTTAGAGCTTTAGATTCAGGTTGAGGGAGTATTAACCAGGGAAGTGTATGTCGTGAACTAGAGATGTCTTTGCGCATAGGAATTGAGCTCAAAGGCTGGCAAACTAGGCTTAAGCGTATGTGATCCCGTACACTCAAGTGTTAAAAAATAACCTCCATGATATCGTCAGGGAGTGTCTCCCAGCTAGGTTTGCGGCAACGAAAGAGTCCTTTGATTACCACACCCCCAAGCACTAAGCAACCGTAAGCCGATAAAGATTTAATCATCAGCTCCATTTTTGATCAGCTATGTTTGAAGGAACCTAAGCTCTATCAAATCTATTTATAACAATAACATCTCCATTTCTAATCCACCAAGGATTAGGAAAACACAAACCCGAAGCCAACAGGAAACTCACCACATTTGTTGTTTCCTTGTCAGATTAGGAAAGTTCCTTGTTGTTTAGCTAACAATCCTTATTTGGTTGGGACATCTGTGGTTTCTTTTAGTCATTGAGGGCGTGCCACCGCGCGGACGCGAAAAGTAGTGATTGTAGTAGCAGGGTGCGCTTAGCCTTCTGCTTCTAATCAAACGACTGAGGATGGAGAGAGCACCAACTCCAGCGCAAGGTTCTTTAGATTCACCTTGCGTACTGGGCAAGGACTTACAGTAGTCCGCCTGAGCGTTACAATATAGATACTGGACGTGAGATCGAGCAGAGCTTCAACAGGAAAGGAAGGAAAAAAGAGAAAGTTCCGGGGGGCATATAAGGAAATGAGAGCAAAGCTTCGGGGAGCTTGAAAGGAAAAGATTGCTAAGGCGAGATGCTTTAGCGTTTGAGTTCAACTAGGTCGATAGTTGTATTGTTTTTTTTGTTGAATTGTTGAGTGTGTGTGGAGAATCCCCTTGAACTCTTTTATATAGAGTTATTTTAGGGTCACATGTATTGCCCAAAGCATGTCAAAGACTAGTAGAAGTCTTCAACGTTGAGATATTGTAGGCAGTTAGGCTTAGTTGCCTCTTGATATAATTCTGCTAACTAGGTAACGAGATAGTGTTCAACTTCCTTATGAAGACTCGAGAACTTTGTGGATGCACCTGCACTTATCCATATTAATCAAGGAATGGAATCCTTAACCAATACAACTACCTCATATGCACGCTAGTAACAAATAAGGACAATTTGTTAGCTCCTTCAATTAAGCATTCAACCAAGCTTCGTACCTTATGCGAAGTCCTTTGCATGCAAACTTCCAGTTCACATGGCAACTGTGGCTTGTAGCACGTCTCTTTTCCATGCACATTATAATTGCAATCCATGTCCAACACTTCTAGGTGAAGTCCTCCTCTTCGCATGCAAGCTTTAGACTTTGTAGTTCAAAGGCCATCACTCTTCTTTGCGGAGCCAAATACAAATTAATGACAAGACTCCTTGTAATACCCTAGATTTTCATATCAATTTTTCTTGTATTAGTTTTGGAAATAATGAAGGATTATATATGGAAATTCATTTTGGTTATACAAAGTTGAAGTTCCGGAAGTTTTCTTTTAAGATACTTGTTTTAGTGACCAAAAAGTTGACTTTAATTTCCATAAGTTATCTTCGAAAACTTCATTCATGAAAGTTGTAGAGCTCGTCAATATGAGTTCGTAGACATATGACACGTCTAAAATGGATGTCGTATGAGAAAATTTTGGTTAGAGGAAGTTAAGTTTCCAGGTTTGGAAAGTGTATAAGTAGAAAAATGTGTGTGAGAGTTTTTGAGGAACCCTCCAGTCAGCTCTCTCTCTCTCTCTCTCTCTCTCTCTCTCTTTTCTCTCTTCTCTCTTCTCTCTCTTCCACTCCCGAGCTCACCCACACACCAAACTTTGACCGGAATTATCTCCATCATCCGGTCACCTTTTTGGACGTCGTCGGTTCTGTTAGATCCGTACCGACATCCTCTCTATTTTTGGAGCAGGCATGCTTACCGTTGCACCGCCTGGAAGTCACCATGAAGCGGCAGAGCTGCTTCTGTTCCGTCAGAAAACCGGCGATTTCGACTCCGATTCCGGCCAAGTTTAGGTGAGTCTTGCTCCCCTTTATCTTCTAGAGATGTTATTAAACTTTGGTGACCTAGAAATCAACTTTTGGGGCCAATTTTGCAGATTTGGAATTTGATTTTCTGGGTTGGTATTACAGGATGATTTCCGGCCGATCTCGGCCGAACGGGTTGAACCTCCAGGTATTAAAGTTGCTCTCCATGTTTTAATCTACAAGTTTCATGTTGTGAATTTCTCCAAATTTTGAGGTTGGTGGTGGCGCATGGGGCTCACTTGCCGCCGCCTGTGGCGGTGCGTGGGAGTGTGTCCGGGCAAGGTAAAGAGTTTGGTTGCTGTGTTAGCTAGTCCTTGTAGTTGCTGGTGTGTTGATTGTGTGAAGACTAGTGTTGATTTGGTTTTGATTTTAGCATCTTAGGCGCTAAGTTTATTATGGTGTTCGTTAGGTCGGAAACTTGGAAAAGTTGATCTTGGAGGTAGTATTGTTGTTTTTGAGTGTTCAATGACATTGGGAGGTCTTGGAGGAAGGATTGCCCTTCTTAGGGCAACCTTTAAGTTAAGGGTACTTTGATCCTTGTTGAGAAGTTTCTAAGTTTTTGATTGTGTAATTTTAGGTGATTTGTGAGGTTGTGGATTAGCTTGACTCTTGTGTTCTGTTGCGGGTTTGCAACGGGATTTCTAGGTGAGAAATCTCACCAAGGTCCATTTAGGACTAAATTTGATTTTGATCATTTGTTGATAAAATTAATACTATACTATTATTTGTTTTCAAAATATATGAGCTTGATCGCCAACGGCTTATAGGTAAGATAAAACAATTTTTCTTTGTATGTTAATTTTGAGGTTCAAGTGATCATAATTGTTGTGATTTTAGATAGATTATTCATGTGGAATATCTATATTTGTTTCATAAAAATATATCTATGCAAAAGATATAATTTTATGATGGGATATTGTGTTTGTTAATAAGGATGATGATGTTATATGATGAATTGTTGTTAAATAGTCAAACCGGGTTCCAAGCCTTTAACCGGGTGATTGGTTACGGTTATGACCCCAATCTTCATTTTGTGATATTGTTATTGTTGGATAATTTGCCAAGCCGGTTCCAAGCCTTTAATCGGATGATTGGTTACGGTTAAGATGTTATTTATCATTTTTATGTTTTGATATTAAACAGTTAAACCAGGTTCTAAGCCTTTGGCCGGGTGATTGGTTGCTTTTAGGAATAGTGCTCTAGTCCGTCTGTCAGTGTAGGTCATGGGAGGTATTTTATAGTATCTGAGACTCATGGGTACATAATTTGTTGTTATAGGTCATGAGGGGTATTTTTTTTAATACCTGGGACTCATGAGTACATGTTATTTGAGAAAGTGTTGGAATTATGGATTTAATTGTTGATATAAATTGCTCTTGTGTTATTGTGAATGCGAGAGATGTGTACTTTTTTTTTAGTTTACTTATATGAGCTTTTTAGCTTACCAGGTTTGTTATTTTACAATTTCGGTGCACCAATTATTGGTGTAGGGGTTAGACCTGCAGGTGAGGATCAACAGGGTTGAGGCAAAGGCTTAGTGGCATGGTTCTTTTTGGTTTTTATTGTACTCTGTATAGTTTTGTTATTTGGGTTAACTGTATTAAACTCATGAGATTATTCTCATGATCTTGTGTTGCACCAATTATTGGTGTAGGGGTTAGACCTGCAGGTGAGGATCAGCAGGGTTGAGGCAAAGGCTTAGTGGCATGGTTCTTTTTGGTTTTTGTTGTACTCTGTATAGTTTTGTTATTTGGGTTAACTATATTAAACTCATGAGATTATTCTCATGATCTTGTGTTGCAGTTATGTAAACAAGGAAGTGTAATATTTAACTCAGAGATGAGTTATATAATATTTATTTTCCGCTTTTGAGTTCTAGATGTTTGGGTTTGTTGTTTGAAACAGGGTGAGGTGTTAGTATTTTAAGTTATATCATGCCAAATTTTAGAAATTTATCTTTTCAAAATTGGGGTGTGACAGTTTGGTATCAGAGCCTAGGTTTACATATTTGGTGATAATCAATACTTAGGAGTGATGGCTCGACTGCAACGGATCACCATCATAAACTCTTCGGTATTGATATGTCATTGGGTATGTGAAGGGTTAAGTGTTTCCTCTATGTCAATAGGATGTCAGAGTAGAGAGTACTCTGTTAGTGGGTTTTTGAATCCTTGTGTTCCATCTTGAGTTAGTGCCTTGGTTAATAATTGTTGCATTTGACTTATACTTGGTTTAAGTTTTATGCATAATTAATCAAGGTTTGCTTGCTCCTAGGTGATGGATCCTCCGCGAGGAAGAGCTAGAGGCCGAGGTAGGGCTGGTAGGGCCAAAGGGGCGGGTAGGGTCAGAGGCAGAGGTAGGGCTCCACTTGTAGATGATTTCTTTGAAGAGGAAGTGGTGTTAGAGATGCCAGTGCCAGTTGTGGTAGATGATGGTCTACGTCTAGCCAGGCTGGCTTAGGGTATCATCAGGTTAGGAGCGCCTTCCTTTTTGGGAGGTATGGATTATCTTGTAGCTAATCATTGGATAAAGGGCATTGAGACATACTTCACTATGATCACGTATACGGAGATTGAGAAGATGCGTATTGCTACGTTTCTTCTCAAGGATGAGGCATGGGTATGGTGGAGCGGGGTAGAGAGATCTCGAGATGTGACCATCCTGACTTGGGAGGGGTTTGTTCAGCTCTTTCGAGAGAAGTATTTTCCTGATATTGTGAGGGAGCAGTTGGAGCTTGAGTTCATAGCTCTGGTGCAGGACTTGATGAGTGTCAAGGATTATGACACTCGGTTTTCTCAGCTGTATCGTTTTTCTAGAGAGATGAATGCAGTAGATTTGGCACAGAAGTTCATTCGGGGTTTGAGGCATGAGCTCCAGAAGTTGGTGACTTCCCACCAGTGTGCTACTTTAGCAGAAGCTATGGAGAGTGCCCTTACAGTTGAGCAAGAAGAGGCTATGCATGAGACTGAGGGCAAAGAGATGTGCAGGGGAAGGGCAAGGCCCTGGCAGGGAGTAGCAGTTCAGGGGACCACATAGGTGGTTATGGAAAGAGGCGGCAGACTCATTAGCTAGCTCCAGCTAGAGCAGCAGCTGCACCTATTAGGGCCCCATTTATTAGGCAGGTGTTAGTACATAGCCAAAATACTTGGCTAAGCCGAGAATAAGGTACAATTACCCGGTCGAGATAGCCCTGGTGAGCCCTTCACAGGCATCCAAAGAATGAAGGGCCGGTAACAAACCGCTTGCCAAAGTCACTCTAGCGGCAAAACACCCCCAAAAGGGAAGACACTCCAAAGGATAGCAATCAGTCCCACATTGGAGACTAAGGAAAATGTACCCAAGCTTGGCCTATAAAACAAGCTCAACCTATCATAAAAGGTACACACACACACAGATACTCTCTCTTTCACTCTTCTACCCGTACAAGTTCTCATAGCTAACTTAAGCATCGGAGAGTCGAAGACTGGGCCACCCCAGTCCCGACCCCCGTGACGCTGTCACTTGTGCAGGTTCCGTGTGAAGGACCCACGAATTCTACTTCGCTCCGCCTCGCGACCCCTTCCAGGCTCGGGACGAAGCATGTAGAAACACTTGGCGCTAGAAGGAGGGCCCCTATCTTGTGGAACTCCCATTTGCCTCGGCACTCAGCACCATGGTGATCATTGATGACCCCGTGGACCCTGGTACTCAAGTGGAACCTCAACCCGACGACACATCCCTTCCCCAAACCAGCAGCCCAGCCCCCATTAACCATCCTGACCCCGCCACAGCCCTTGAAATCCTCAAGCGGGACTTCCATTCGTTCCGTGAGCAAGCAGCGAAAGAGAGGGCAGAAGCGGAAGGGTACCGGGTACGCATAGCTGAGTTGGAGAAAGAGCAATTCTTGCTCCGCGCCACGTTAGAGCATCGTACCGTGTACAACGATAGCTTGGACCGCGCGGCGCGAATTGCTGGAACCCCGGATTCTCTTCAAGGCCAGACTGGTTCCATGCTCTCGGGAGGGCCTAGCCAGATTGTATACATGTCTCATCCCCTAACCCACCCCTCATTTCCACTCCCAGCCCCCCAACCATCTCCAATCCTCAATGACTCCCCTCTGCCACATCAACCTAATCCATACGCCCAACCTATCTCCACTTCAACCACTGCCAACTCTCCTAACCCACCTCTTGACATGTCAACCCGCCTACTGCTCCAACTTAGCCAAACCGTCACGTAGTTAGCCTCACGGGTTGAAGGCGTCGAGAGTCGCGGGGCTCAGCAACCCTTGTTCTCTGGCTATGGACATCGCCCAAGCCCCTTCACACCCCGAGTGCAGATGGAGAAGCGGCCTCCGGGAGCCAAGCCATTCAAGATGGATAAGTATAAAGGCACATGAGACCCTCATCTCCACCTCGAGACATTCTTCTCGCTCTGTAGCTCCTCTGGCTACAACGACGCCATAGCTTGCCACGCCTTCCAAGAGACCCTCTCGGAAGAGGCCCTAAGTTGGTTCCTCAGCCTGCCACCCAACTCCATAGACAACTTCGACCAACTCTCGGAACGTTTCCTCAACCACTTCATACTACACACCAGCATCTACCGCACTGTAGACGCCCTGTTCCACATCAAGCAGAAAGAGGGTGAAGGCCTCCATGAATTGCTGTCCCGATGACAATCTGCCACAGCGAAATGCCATAACTTGGAACCTCGCGTGGCGGAGCAGACTTTCCGTCAGACCCTACTCCCCGACAGTTT
The DNA here is from genome assembly GCA_034370585.1 of Fragaria x ananassa. Lineage (NCBI taxonomy): Eukaryota > Viridiplantae > Streptophyta > Magnoliopsida > Rosales > Rosaceae > Fragaria > Fragaria x ananassa. The sequence goes on along the minus strand of CP139761.1, from coordinate 2,881,138 downwards.
CCTGATGGAGATCAATAAAAACCCTCCAGGATCCTATGATGCCTTGATGGACCTGGCGGTGTGGTGGGCCCGTGTTGAATTTGTCACTTTCGGACGTCCCGCCCATGCAACGCTAGCTCTTACCGCCCCGGCACCAGATGAGCACTTTGGCCGCGGGCAAGAAAAAGGGCAATCACATGGCCCATCTCGCGAACAGGGGCGCGGCTCAGACCGTCGCCATGGGGGACAGAGCCCTCCACAGCAACAACGTTGTTCCTCCCCGCCACCTTATTATGAAGTCCACACTACTCTGACCACCACATATGAGGACGTATGAGCCAGGCACAAAGATCTCATCCCCCCACCTCCCAAAAGCAAGTATCTAAAAAATCCCCGGCGAACCACCGGCAACAAGTGCTGCGCTTATCATGACAATAACGGCCACACAACAAAGCAGTGCCATGGCCTCCGCAATGCAATTGAGCATCTGATCCAGAAGGGGCAACTCCATCAATACTGTGCTCCCGCCACATGAGCCAACGCCATTGAAGTGCATGGCCAGATCCTAACCTTGCATGGAGGAGCCCCACGGTTCCCCCCACGCCAGCCTTCTGTAAAAAGACAATGCACGACACCCTTAGAAATCCTAGACATCCAACGCGGTGTCACGATCACCCCATTAGCGTAGGATCAAGTGACATTTCGCAACGATGAGGATACCCTGCATTGCCACCACAGCGAGTCATTCATCATCAATGTGCCGGTGGACCATTATAGGTGCCACAGAGCTCTAGTGGACACAGGTGCCGCCGTAAGCGTCATGTTTTCTGACTGCTACCAAGGACTCCGGCGGGACCGCACTAAGCTGTACAATAACCACGACCCACTTGTCAGCTTCTCTGGCGAGACAGTACAGCCGCTAGGCTCAGACCGCCTAACCGTGTCGGTGGGAGCAGCTCGCCGCTCTTCCATTATGGCCCGCTTCCTCATTGTCGACTGCCCTTCATCATATAATCTCATCTTAGGCCGGGACATCCTCTGGGGGTTGCAGTGCTTCATAGCTGGCCACATGCTTCTCATGAAGGTTCCCACCCCAGGTGGCACCCTGACAATTCAAGGGGATCGAGCAGCCGTCGAGCATGGCCGTCTTAACGCCATCTAGCAGAGGCGAGGAGCCTATGAGATGTTGCCCCTCAAACCCCCGGAATCCATAGATGATCCACGGGACGACACAAAGGGGTGCAGGACAGAGAGCCCCGCGACCTAGTCCTACAAACGCTCGCCACCACCTACCTTAGACCAATTTTAACATTGGCTTCGAAAGACGTTACTTCATTGTTACTAGTGTATATACAATAGCCCAGTAGCGGCTCCACCTATGTATACTTTGCCCGCTAGCGGCTACATCTAAGTACAATGAAGTGTTTTGTCATTCCAACATGCTATACTTTGCCCCCACAACGCAGGGCCACAAACCATACAAAAGAATACAGCAAGACAAACACAAAGACTACACATAACGCCAAAATATCAACCTGGACTCCCAGGCAAATTAGTATAAATTAATTACAATGGCTAACCACGCCACTTACATTGTTCCAAAACAAAGTCCTACAAACTATCAAAATATACAGGCACATCTCACTCCCTCCCAGCGGATGAGTCGCCAGACTTGTTCACACTCCCCTTCGACCTGCCACTGCGGCCACGCACTTGGCTCACGGTCCCCGCTACCCTCTGCCCAGTCAACTGCTTCAACGGGTCCCGAGACAAAAAGGAAGACCTCACAGCTACTGCAGGACAGATAAGTGAACTACCAGGAGCCACCTCAAGGCCGGGGCGTCCCTTCACGGGAGCCTTCTGAACTTCAAGGCCCGTACGCGCCACCAACCCCGGAGCCCGAGGATCGCGAGCCACAATGGCAGAAGAAGCCACCTGCGACACTACTACTTGGGCAGACATGGACCCCTCGGGGTCAGTAGCCCTCACAGATGATGCAGCTGTAATGGCAGGAGGTCGCGGGTCACCCACAACTGACGTTCCCTTCTGTCCAGCAGACATTGCGCGCCACGCCTCATGGCAGGAGATCTCGGCTTGCTTCTTCTGCTCGGGGCGTCATTTGTTCCCACGCCACCTTTGCAGCATTTTTCTCTCCATACCATTTGCGCATGGCAGCCTCGTTAATCCATCCCGCCTGGCAGCCCAGCCGGCTCAACTCATCCTGCCCTTTGTTATAGGCACCTTTCAGCTGCTGCTTGTACACTTCACCCTCCCGGAACAACCTTTGCCCCGCTATGGCAGCTCGCTCGCACTTGGCCTTCCAGGACACCTCCAGATCCGCAAGTGCCTGCGTCAACTTGGCCACCTCAGCTTCCAAGGACGCTGCCTTAGCAGCCGCCACTTCCAAAGCTTCCACCTGTTCATCCTTCTTCCTCACAACTTCCTTCAGCTCCGCCACCTGAGCCTGGAATACAGCAGTGTTCTGTTCTGCCTGAGCTAGCTGCTCTGCAAGGTTCTACTCCGCCTGAGCTAGCTGCTCTGCAAGGCCATGGTTATGTTCTTCAGCCTCCCTCAACTGCTGGCTCTTTGCCTCAGCATCATCCTGCCAGTGGGAGGCGGCCCGTTCACTCGCGGCGTACATCAGCAATGTCGCCTGCAGTCACATAGCAACGTATAAACCCCAAGCTCAAACTAGTGGAACACAAAAGCATATAAACCCTTACCCGAGTCAGTTTCTCCTTCGTGAGAACCATTCCCGCCAGCGGATCCACATCCTCCAATACATGCATGTCGCGAGCACGGTGACGCATGTCGAATGCCATCTGAGCTAAGTATGGCTGTGCGTCCCCTGTCCCCTTTAAGGCTTGGGCAACCTCAGCTAGACTTGCAGATCCCCCAGACCGGCTGTCCCTCCGCGACCTCTTCGATTGGCCCTCGCGGTCCGCAACTTCCTCCACAACAGGTTCCTCCTACACCTGGTCGAGTTCGCCCTCGCGATCACCCTCTACCGGTACCTCCTCCACCTCCAACTCCACATCCTGGACACCTAGACCCATCGCTTCCGCCACCAACGGAGGCACATAGGCGTAATCCTTATCAGCCAGTTTCAATCTCAGAAAATCTTCACAGTCCCCCAGCTCCACCTCCCTTCCCTCCCCCTTCTCCAAGTCAATGTCGTACTGCTTGGCGTGATCAGCCTCAGCCAGCAGCCCATCTAACACGTCCTCATCCGACACTTTGTCGTAAGGACCTTCCTTCTTCGGCGAACCCCCGTCGCGTGGCATCGTCACTGCAACAAACAAGCAATAGTCAGACAACGACTCGCAAACCTACAATAGGTAACACAACTACTAAAATACAGACCCGGAACCTGGACTTAGCCGAAGTGGCTGTATATGCCAAGGCGGTATATCCGATATGAGCTCCTACATTCAAAGGCCCATATCACCTGGCGAATCCGCCGGTCCATCAGCTTAGTCAGATTGTACTCTTGCGGCACTGCACAAAGCTAGTTGTCAGCAGTGACAGTAGACAAACAAAACAAAACAAAACAACACAAGGCAAGAGCACGGTACCTATTCTCTAAAAGCTCCCCGGGACCCGGAAAGGATGCCTGTGCCACTCCTGCCACTGCCCCCAACAAGGAAACACTTGCGCCTCCAGGTTTCATTTGTTGAGGTGGGCAAGTCTTCCACCAATACTTTAAACTTCCCCAGTGACTTCATCGTCACGCAGCCCCGGCTGCCCTTTTTTACGCACCACCCCATGTGCCAGCACGCATTGAACTCGTCAAAATTTGGGAACTCCTGCTTCAGCAGACGAAATAACATGCCCGTTCCCAGTATTTGCTTCAGCATGTTGGGGGTAACCTGCCCCAGGGCGACATGCAGACACGCTAAGGTGTACTGCACAAACGGGGGCAGCAGGAACATCAACCCGCATTTTAGTTGGTACTCGTATACCAACATAAAGTTGCCAGGGGGATCCCAAAACTTCACCCCCCGGCCCAGCGGCCGCAACAAGACCTCCTCCGGAATGCTCCAATTTTGCCGAAGCACTTTAAGCTCCGACGAAGTCAAACTCTTGCCAGGGCGTTCCCAAAATGAATCATCCTCCTCACGAGATGTCGCCATGATCAATTCCTCTACCTCCTGCAATAGAGGGTCACACGAGGACACATGAGACCCGGCATCCATCACATGAATGCTTTCCCCCAAGTCAAGGGCAATCTCCACCATAAGGTTATCCAATCCCTCCTCCATCCGGTGCAAAGTGTCTGAATCGGTACTAAGAGAACTAGAGACCACCACGATCTCTTCGCTGGACACCCACACCGGATCTGCCATACCCCGCTACCTTAACCCTAACCAGCTCGACAACAAATCTCTCACCCTAGAAATCCTACCAACACCACAAACATGTGAACAATCCCACACCCCAAATAACCCAAAACAACGCCGCCACCACATACAAAATCAAAGACAGAGGAAGCGACGAATTCATACATGGAAACAGCGGGTTTGCGTAGTGGCAGTGAAGCTGATTACAAACGGCTGAGCGCTCGCACCCAATCGATTGAGGATGAAATTGGACGTTTCCCAGTCTGAAACTTGTTGAATAGCCGAAACCCTAAAACACAAATCGCGGCGCAACAGTTTCCAGTTTCAAAACACGAACTCCCCCCTTCAGTTCTCTCCAATCCTATTTATATGCATTCCACTGGATCCCACAAAAAGAAGCGGTCAGGGTAAAGCCACGTCACCTTAGGTCACTCTAAAAAAAAACGCGACAGTCCCCAACCAAGCGCGGACTGACTCGCTACATAGCAACAGTCCCCAACCAAGCGCGGACTGACTTGTCACATCGCGACAGTCCCCAATCAAACGCGGACTGACTTGCCACATTGTGACAGTCCACAATCAAGCGCGGACTGACTCGCCACATAGCAATAGTCCCCAACCAAGCACGGACTGACTTGACACATTGCGACAGTCCCCAATCAAGCGCGGACTGACTCGCCACATAGCAACAGTCCCCAACCAAGCGCGGACTGACTTGCCACATAGCAACAGTCCCCAACCAAGCGCGGACTGACTTGCCACATCGCGACAGTCCCTAACCAAGCGCGGACTGACTCGCCACATAGCAACAGTCCCAAACCAAGCGCGGACTAACTTGCCACATCGCGACAGTCCCCAATCAAGCGCGGACTGACTCGCCACATAGCAACAGTCCCCAACCAAGCGCGGACTGACTTGCCACATCGCGACAGTCCCTAATCAAGCGCGAACTGACTCGCCATGCAACGGCCCGCAACGCTCAGTAGCGAGTCTCCCTAATCAAGCGCGGACTGACTCGCCAAGGCAATGGCCCGCAACGCACAATAGCGAGTCTCCCCAATCAAGCGCGGAAGGACTCGCCATGCAGCGGCCGCAACGCCACATAACGAGTCCCCAACCAGGGCAGCGGCAAACGTTTCTTCTCGCCAACCTGTTTTCGGAACATCACCCCCGTCACCTCGCGACTCTCGCGTGGGGACTTGGGGACTCGGCACCATGCCTCCCGCACCCGGGTAAAACCTATTCTCGGCATCTTTAGAATAACTCCCCACCCAAGAACTCTCTCGGATTGGGGACTTGTTAGTACATAGCCAAAATACTTGGCTAAGCCGAGAATAAGGACAATTACCCGGTCGAGATAGCCCTGGTGAGCCCTTCACAGGCATCCAAAGAATGAAGGGCCGGTAACAAACCGCTTGCCAAAGTCACTCTAGCAGTAAAACACCCCCAAAAGGGAAGGCACTCCAAAGGATAACAATCAGTCCCACATTGGAGACTAAGGAAAAGGTATCCAAGCTTAGCCTATAAAACAAGCTCAACCTATCATAAAAGGTACACACACACAGATACTCTCTCTCTCTCTCTCACTCTTCTACCCGTACAAGTGCTCATAGCTAACTTAAGTATCGGAGAGTCGAAGACTGGGCCACCCCAGTCCCGACCCCCGTGACGTTGTCACTTGTGCAGATTCCGTGTGAAGGACCCAAGAATTCTACTTCGCTCCGCCTCGCGACCCCTTCCCGGCTCAGGACGAAGCAGGTAGAAACAGCAGGCAGTACCCTTGAAGTGTTTCAATTGTGGTAAGCCAGACCATTTCTCTTCAGCATGCACGAAGCCCAAGAGGCAAGGATGCTTCACTTGTGGGCAGACATGTCATTTTACCAGGGATTGCACCTGACCTCAGGCTAGAGGGTAGGGTATTCAGCAGAGACCGTTACTTCCAGCTCCAGCTCCAGCTAGAGTGTATGTCATTGGTCAACGTGGTGCAGGAGTGGAATGTACCATTCTTGTTTATGATCTGCTTGCTACAGTTTTGTTTGATACGGGGGTAACCTATTCCTTCATATCTAGCTTAATGGTGAGGGCATTAGGCTTGACTTCGACATCGCTTACTAGATCTTTGTGTGTTTCATCGCCTCTCGGCGTTGCTATTAAGCTTGGCACTTTGTGTGAAGCATGTCCTATAGTGATTAGTGGTAGAGAGTTCCTTACTTCTCTCATTGTGATTCCAAACCACTCCTATGATGTGATTTTGGGATTGGATTGGCTAAGGCCAAACCATGCTTTGATTGACTGTTTTGGTATGGTGGTGTCATTCCACATTCCTAGACAGCAAAGTTTTCGCTATCGTTGTCATAGGTCGGACACAACCATGTGGGAAGGAGTGTTGGCACATATTGAGGCTACCGGTAGTACCATGGGTATTGCGGATATTGCAGTAGTCTATAAGTTTAGTGATGTGTTTCAGGAGATTCAGGGGTTACCTCCTAAGAGGGTAGTGGAGTTTGTTATAGATGTGGTACCAGGTACTTCACCGGTATCAAAGACTCCTTATCAGATGGGGAGAACTGAACTTCAGGAGTTGAAGGTTCAGATTGAGTGTCTTCTTGAGTAGGGATTCATTAGACCTAGCACCTCGCCTTGGGGTGCACCAGTGTTGTTTGTAAGGAAGAAGGATGATACACTCCGATTGTGTGTGGATTATCGGGAGTTGAACAAGGTGACCATCAAGAATAGGTCCCTTGCCTAGGATTGATGATTTATTTGATCAGCTTATAGGTGCTACAGTATTCTCTAAGATTGACCTGAGGTCCGGTTATCACCAGTTGAGGGTGAAGGAGGAGGATATTCCGAAGACCGCTTTCAGGACTAGATATGGGCATTATGAGTTTGTTGTCATGCCTTTTAGTCTGACCAATGCGCCTGCATGTTCAACCCTTATCTGGATGTGTTTTTGGTAGTATTTATAGATGATATTTTGATTTACTCCAAGACCTTGGAGGATCATGATAGACATTTAACGATCATACTACAGGTTCTTAGGGAGGCCAAGTTATATGCTAAGTTTGGGAAGTCTGAATTTTGGAAGAAAAATGTCAAGTTCCTTGGTCATGTGGTGTCAAAGGAGTGGATTTCGGTGGATCCCTCTAAGGTGGAGGTTGTGATGAATTGGAGTCGTCCCACTACTTCTACTGAGATCCGTAGTTTCCTTGAAATATCTATATTTGTTTCATGTGAAATATCTATATTCATGTGAAATATCTATATTTGTTTCATAAAAATATATCTATGCAAATGATATATTTTATGATGGGATCTTGTGTTTGTTAATAATGATGAAGATGTTATATGGTGAATTGTTGTTAAATAGTCAAATCGGGTTTCAAGCCTTTAATCGGGTGATTGGTTACGGTTATGACCTCAATCTTCATTTTGTGATATTGTGATTGTTGGATAATTTGCCAAGCCGGGTTTCAAACCTTTAATCAGGTGATTGGTTGCAGTTAAGATGCTATTTATCATTCTTATGTTTTGATATTAGACAGTCAAACCGAGTTCTAAGCCTTTGGCCGGATGATTTGTTGCGGTTAGGAATAGTGCTCTAGTCCGTCTGTCATTGTAGGTCATAGGAGCTACATTATGGTATTTGAGACTAATAGGTACACAATTTGTTGTTGTAGGTCATGAGAGATATTTTTTTTAATACCTGGGACTTATGAGTACATGTTATTTGAGAAAGTGTTGAAATTGTGGATTTAATTGTTGATATAAATTTCTCTTGTATTATTATGAATGCGAGAGATGTGTACTTTTTTTTAGTTTACTCATACAAGCTTTTTAGCTTACCGGGTTTGTTATTTTACAATCTCGGTGCTCCAATTATTGGTGTAGGGGTTCGACCTACAGGTGAGGATCAACATGGTTGAGGCGAAGGCTTAGTGGCAGGGTTCTTTTTGATTTTTGTTATACTCTAGATCTATATAGTTTTTTTATTTGGGTTAACTGTATTAAACTCATGAGATTGTTCTCATGTTTTGGTGTTGCAGTTATGTAAACAAGGAAGTGTAATATTTAACTCAGAGATGAGTTATATGATATTTACTTTCCGCTTTTGAGTTCTAGATGTTTGGGTTTGTTGTTTGAAACATGGTGAGGTGTTAGTATTTTAAGTTATATCATGCCAAAAATTTTAAAATTTATCTTTCGAAAATTGGGGTATGACACTCCTTAATTATGCATGCCTCCCTAATGTGCATCACTTATATGTATACATATGATATATATACAACTTACCAATTGACTGACCAACTGCATCCGGGACCAGTCCGACAACAACTCATGTGAAGTCTCATGCGAAGTGATCCAAATTAATCATGGTGAGGTAATTTGATATCGTCCAGCTCATTGCACGCGAAGACTTATTACATGCGCACTTCGTCTAGCTCGCATGATATCGTAGGTGAGGTAACCCGCGCGCCTCTAAACCCAATATTACTTGGGCTCGCCGGTGTGACGTGGATTATGAATTTAACTAATATTCATTTAGACAATTACTGTCCAGTAAAATATTAATTTGGGTGTAAATACCTACGAATCTCAATTCACAAAAAGATTTGGTCCTTAGAGATCTGAACGCGTTCATTTCAAAAATAAAAATAAAAAATCTAAACGCGTTCAACCCAAAGAAACAAGAGTAGAACATATATACACTTAACAGATCCAAGGCTGATCAGAAAGAGACGCGACTGAGAGGGTAGATGGAAGAGACTCTGAGCTGCTTCTGATCTAACATCTTGCGGCGGACAAGTTTTCGCTGGAACACAACATTATATTAGCGAGTTACGCACTAATAATTATTCTCCTTTTCGATCACTTGTACTTGGTTGAATTTGGATTCATTGGTATCTCTGTTTGGTTATTTAAATAGTGGATGGTGCCTCATATTGGAATCTTCTGTCGAAGATTCGTACAACTAGTATGATCATGTCATTCTAATCCAGAGCTCCAAACATGGAGGCATGCATGGAGCTTCTCAAGAATTGTTACGAACTGCTTACATCTTCTTCATGTCTAAAATAACCATACATTGATTTTCTATCAACCTTCAAAGCCTTTATTAATGGGAACTTGAATCGATCATCATACAATGACGATATATGCATGTAATATACCAAACCTTCTTTTATGGCTGAACTGAGACCAAAGTAACCAGATTTATTATATAATGTTGATACTAGTACACATTTATTCAGTACACAACTTGGTTCAGTTTGCTTGCAATTACGTAGATGGAGTATTGGCATAGTTCCACACCAATTTGGAGAAAAGTTCAAATTCTCGGTCTCCCCCAATGTCACCAATGGGAACAGCATCAGAAATCTCCCTCAAATCCTCTTCGGTAAGCTTCACATTTACTGATCCAACATTGATATCAAGGTTCTTGACTTTAGTAGTCCCTGTTTGATTTACAAATTAAACCATGTTCACCGATATCAGTATATAAACATCACAACAAATCATTAATGTAACTAGCATTATGTGAAAGAATCACATGAACCAGGGATTGGGAATATGTCATTGCCCTGGTGGAGAAGCCATGCTAGAGCTAATTGAGGAGCAGTGCACGTATGTTTTGCAGTAAGGTTGGCAAGTTTGTTATAGAAAAGTTTGTTCTTTTCCAAATTCTCACCATTGAACCTTGGATGAGTAGTCTGGGTTAAACAACAGCTCTGTTAGTTTACATTTGAGCTAGCTCTAACTAGATATTGAACAATCATTTATATGTTTCTGTTTATACCAACCAACTTCCTGCAGGCAAGCTCTCTAGAACTGCCTTCCCACCGAAGAACCACGGCCGAGGGGACTATATGACACTATCCCAATTCCAAGCTTCCTGCAAGTACATGGAAGCGTAAAAGCATATCCGAGTTTTCAAAATCAAAAGCAATACCTTCCCCAAACTTGACGAATTTGACATTGTAATATTCAGAGCAGAGGTGAAAATAACAAACCGGCAAAGTGGAATAAACTCGTCTTCAATTTCACGCGTCCAGAGGGAATATTCCATTTGTACAGCAGTGATGGGGTGTACTGCATGAGCCCTAATTATTGTGTCTACACTAGCTTCTGATAGACCAATGTACAGTATCTTTCCTTCATTTACCAGCTTCTTAAGCTCCCCAATCTTCCTCATACCACCAAAAACAGCAAACATTTAGATCTAAAGAGAGTCCTAGCAGGACATTGAAATCATGGATTTCAAGAATGATAGATGAACAGAAAGTGTCTAAAAGCTTACAGTATCCTCGATTGGCAGTGTAACATCGACACGGTGCTGGTAGTACAAATCAATGTAGTCGACATCTAACCGCTTTAGACTAGCTTCACAGCATGCTCTTACATATTCCGGGCTCCCATTTATCCCAATTTGAAAGTCACCTGACTTGAAGAGGCCGAATTTTGTAGCCAATTGAACCTTTTCTCGAGGAAGCTGTTTTAAAGCCTGAAAATACAAGACAAGTGAGGATATCAATTTTCTACTAAATTCTTCTCACTACTTACAAATAGAATGTTTGTCACTAAAAAGATAGGATTCATCATATACCTTGCCAACCATAATTTCATTATCATGATTATGACCATAAAGATCTGAAGTGTCAAAGAAGGTGACTCCCCTATCAAATGCTTCCTTTATCACAGAACACCCAGCTTCATGAGAGAGAGGAGTAGCTTTGTATATTCCAGATAGTCCCCCACATCCAAAACTCAATCTAGAAACCTGAAGATCAAAAAAGTAAAAGCCAACTTCCATTTGAGTATACACCAGACCAGATAAAAGTAAGTATTCTTCTATCATTACAACTGTAGCTCATATTTTTCAAAAAACACCAAGAATACTTTCGAACTTGAATTTCATCCCAGTGTTCATAATGGTCTGTGTCTGGTAGATTAGTAGTACTGTCATAGGAGTCGAGAAAATCAAAAACAAAATGTTGTATATGCATCAATTGACTTGAAATTCTTTTTGACTAAGACACAAACAACATATATACATGAACTGCTGCAGAGAACTGATCACAAAATAACTGGAAAATGTATTTAGTTGATGGTTATTTTACACATGGAAATCTCAGCTTGATGTGAATGATCAGCATTCAGACAATCAGCCTGTTCTAAACTGATCACATTAGAGTAGTTGACTTCCGAGCATAAGTATAAGCTATACAGAACAGTTTCAGATAAATTGATAAATTTTACCTCTAATCCCTGGCTACCCAGTTGAACCTTTGGGATTTGAATCTGATAGTTGTCCTCCATTCTCAGAGAAACCAGTGTAGCTTGGGTTCTCCTGTGAAAATTTAGCTTACATATTTAGGTAGGTACATGTCTATTTGTCACAAATATTATTATTGGAGTCAAGAAGAACTTGTGAAATTGTCTAGAGAGATTAATATTTTAATCTAGAAACATGCATGTGAACATATGTTAATATCCTTGGTTGTTCCTATCTAGAACCAAATTGAATCTTATCAAGAAACACATTATTCATGACATACTGTCTCACTGTGTCACTCTCAAGTTTCAACAAGCAAAGGGCACTGTTTTCAGGAAGATTACCGATTAAAGTAGATTGATACAGGTCCAGTCCTCATGTCCGGTCAATCAGGGTTTCCCGGTACGTCAGCATGCTTAACTAGATTGCAAGCACAAGCCAGGTTAAGAGAAACAAAAGTGAAGGTTGAAACATAGAAATTAAGAATCTACCACCTGAAAATAGGACGTTTTAATCACTGATGGTTACAATAGGACGTTTTGATTCTAATGCTACAATTGTGTGTTGAAAACAAGATCTTCAACGTACAGAAGAAAAGTGACCAGGGAGAAATCTAAACAAGAAGATACCAAGCTAGTATTGTAATTATTTTCCAGTAACTTCTACCTGAATGCTAGTGTGATCAATATATTGGAACATGTTTCAGTCACAAAGCAAAGGGTATCGGCACAATGGACACTTGTAATGAGTCTCAAGCCACCGGAGAATGCAGTCGCCGTGAAAAATGTGTAAGCATGGGAAGCGAGTAGCTAGTAGACCGTCCTCAAAGTCGTCCATACAAATACCACAGGACGTGTCAACTCTCACTCTCTCCAACCCCTCGATGGCTGATTTAGTTGCAGGTTTAGGTCTAGCCCTTCCATATGATTTCTCCTCGGCTAATTCCCTTGCAACCCTTGCATCGATTTCGTCTGTGATCGGACGATCAATCCCAATTCGTCTAATTCTGAAATGCCAGCGATCAAAGGCCCTATAATCGAACAGTTTCAATGCCTCATGGTAGATGTTTACATTAATAAAAGCACCACCACCATCAGAAACCGTCTCAAATATTTTGGCAACAATGGGTGGCTGCTCATGCCGTGGCACCCTCATGTTTCTAAGAACTTGGGAGATCATTGTTGGTTGCAGATCGCAACGACTACGAGTTGTTACTTGTTAGTAATTGTGGCTCAGTTTGGAGATGGATTTGCTCATCATCAGGCGTAGATGTGCGTAGAAATTCACCATTCGTCCACAATGCACCAGATTTGTTTGACTTGTAGAAATTTATTCGGATCTGAAGCGTGGATGATGGAACCGGTGTGCATGTTGTCGACTCAATTTCAGTATAATAAGAATGCTGGTAAACGATCACCTTGTCGTTGGGTTTAAAGGAAAACCGATCTGCATCATCGTGAGGCAGTGGATGTCGGCACAAAGGACACTTGTGATTCTTCTCCAGCCACCGGAAAATGTAAGTTCCATGAAAAATGTGTAAGCAGGGCAAGCGAATAGCTGTAACACCTTTCTCAAATTCGTCCATGCAAATACCACATGATCTATCAAGTCTCACTTTCTCCAACTCGTTCATCATGGCTGACATGGTTGCAGGCTTAGGGTTAGGATTATAAGTCACGATATATATGTTCACATGGATAAGAAAAGCGTCTTGAGGCTAGTACGTAGCAAGCACATCGAATATTTTGGCAACAGTGTTTCGATGATTCTCTTGTGCAAGAGGCATATGGCTTTCAAGAACCTCCATGATCCTTTTCTTCGTAAACTTAAACTTCCCATATCCCGAAAGGTACTTCTTCATCTGTGAATAGGTTAAAGGAAACAAATTTGCTTTCAACAAGTGTTTAAAACGGTAGCAAATTCTCTTCAAACCAGTGGCACCAAGTCTTGGGAACCCTGAACCAGTGAGTCTTCGAGTATTAATGGCGAACCAGTGGCACCAAGTCTTGGCAACTCCAAACCAGTGACCAAGACAATAAGATAGCATTAATGGCAACTCGTCGCGACGGAGCGTAATTGTTACAGTTTCCAAGAGTTTGGGACCTTGGTGCGGCATGCAGAGACTGAACTGGATGGGAAGCACGTCATCCCTACTAACTGTTTCATCCGTGCTAATTAATTGTTTCCATATACATGGAAGGTGGCCATCTTTTCCCACTTAACTTCGGTGTAATACTGGCGGTGGTAATCTGACATACTTATCCTACGTACAACTTGAGGCACGCTCGCTTTAGGGGTTTACTGGTGGAATATAAATGTACCAATCGAGATCAATTTGAGATTAGGTGATGAGACAGAAGACACATATAGCCAACAACTTTCATACTCCTAATAGGACCGGGGATTTCGTTGCAGAATAAGATTTCCTAGCAGAATGAGAGAGCACAAAATACGTATATTGATAGCCAAGTACTTTCATACTCCTCAAGAATTTGGCATGGAAATACAGTGACACCTGCATGAACTGACATGAACGGTGTTTTCTCCAATTCCATTGCGATGCCAATTGACCACTTTTAATTCCATGACTCTGAAACCTTGCATGGGGATATGCTAGGTTGCTTTCTTTGTAGATTGTTTTTGAAATTATTTGTTAACCTTTCAATACTCTGTCTTGGAATTGCTCACATATAAGACGGCCTAACATGCACTTTTATAGGAGTCGAGAAAATATTATTTGGTCACTGCTTTTACTAGCTCATGTTCTATTATCATGCTTTTATCAGCATTAATATGCTTTTATCAACGTGCACTTAGCTTACATATTTAGGTAGGTACATGTCTATTTCACACAAATTGTAAACTGCATACAGCATCAATGACCAAAGCACTGCAGGTTGATGTATATACACCATTAAGGTCAAGCAATTTCTAACATGTATTGCTATTGCAGTCTGTTCCTTTGGCAATATAGGGGATTTAGATTATATTTGATATATCACTCTACTCTGCATAACATTACAACTTTGTAGAAATATACCGATTACTGAAGCAGAAAAGAAAACATTACAGTATTTTGTTGCTTGAAGGAGTCGGCGCCTTGGCATCTGCAATGCCACCTAAAGTTTTTCCGACTGATGGGTGTTTCTGACAAGAATACAACACTGAAGTAACAGTGAAATAATTTTGAAAGATGCATGCACTAAGAAAACAATGCCTCGGCCTCAAACACGTTGGGGGGATCAAAAGTTCATACACCTTACAGACATGCTGTTTGCCTCGGCCTTTTTCTGAACATGAATCTTCCTGTTGCTGTGTGGGAAAGCTCATGTCCTATGGCTGGTTTATTAGGATCTGATATGAACAATGCACTGCCGGTGTCAGGTATAACTGCACAATACTGAGAGATTCACCATAAGCCTCTATTTTACTGCATGAAATGCACCATAAGCCTCTGTTTAGAGTGAGGAATTAGTGTGAAATTCTGTGCCATGTACTATTTTACTGCGCGCTTTGAGGGGAAAAGTGGTCAAAATTTCCACCTAGATGCTAATATTAGAGATTAAAGATATCGAGAAGCTCTCTCTCTTTGCACTACAAAGGACTAATAATTTAAAGCTAAGGTGCTGTTTATATGTGAACAATGAACTGGAACAATGAAAGTCGCCCTTTGAAAATGCAAGTTGCTTCCACCTAAACTGCATCAGTCCTTTAAAAATGCAAGTTTACTGCATCATTAGTCCTAATGATCATTTTATCTTGGACCAGACAGTTCGATTGATCTTAAACAATGTCATTTTCCATATCTTCATATTGTCTATTAGTACACCGAAAGTCCCAAATGTTACATAATAAATGTATATTTTATTTTTTGTGTTAAGCTCTAATTTTAAAATTCCGTTTTTTTTTGTTTTTATTTTGAGTTTGTTTTATTTTTTTTAAATATTTTTAATTGTTTTGAGTCTTATACCCTTAGAATGTCTATGATGAAAATTATCTTTTAAAATGCATAATTGAAGGTTTGAACATTTATCTTAAGAAAATTGCAACTTTTCATGAATTTTGTAAAGTATGAACACTTGAGATTTTTGAAAGAAAAGTTTGCATGTTTTGTTATTTTGTTTCCATAACAACCTTTGTGAGATTTTGAGCCTAATATACTTTCTTTTTGAGTGATTAAATTCCATATCCTTTGAAAATTCACGTAAAGCCTCATTATTTTCATTATTCAATAACTATGTGCTATAGCTGTTTAATGGACTTTAGAAGTTACTAGAACTTATTTATGTGATTTTTAAAGCTTTATAATCATAACTTGTTCTGATTTTGAATAGGATTGCAATTAATCTCAATTAGGATGACCACCAAAGCCAAAATAAGCCTTTGCCCATTTTTGTGCCCGTCGTGGGACTCCTTAGTTAAACCCCTTTGAGCCTACATTATGTCTTTTCTTTCATCACCCTTAAACAGAATTCCTGAGCTTAGTATAGATTATCTTTACCTTGTTGTCAAGACTTGGCAAAGAATTTTCGATGAAGCTGTGCCGTGATGTTAAAGAACAAGTGTGGGGAAGAGTTGAAGTGTGGGGTTGATACACCATTGTTTTATATTGTTATATGCCAAAATATGTCTTGTCCGAAATAAAAAAAATGTATTGCAAAAGAAGTTGCCGAAACAAAAGAAAAAAAAAACAAAAGAAAAAAAAAAGAGAAGAAAAGAAATCGGCAAAAGAAAAGAAGAATTTCGGACAAGTATGAAAAAAAAAAATTCTAAGGCATTATTTAGATGGTGTTTTGTGGATTTGGAGTTGAAATTATTTGAGGGTCCAAAGTTGTATATTTGACCTTTGTCCTGTTCATGGAGTGGAGACATAAGGAGGATGGAGTTGAAATTTGCCAAAGTCTTGTTTGATAAACACCACTTATATCCAAAAAAAAATTCCTACCTTATGAAACCAAGCCCCATTACAACCCTTGAGATTATTTCATGATTCTTAAGATGACTAAACTTGATTTGTGGAGAATTTCATATAAGTAAGCATATGGTTTTGGTCCATTATTGCACTTAGTTGTTAAATGAGGTTTTTCCAAGAAAAATGTTATCTCAAAGAGCCGTTATTTCTTGAAATATGCAAGTCATTCGTTATTGATCATCTTTTCTCTTGCATAAACTTATGAGTGAAAACCATTTTTCGAGTGAAAAAAAAAAGAGAGTGTACCTTGGAAAGGAGGATCAAAATTTCATTCATGTTTTACTTATAAATTTCGAAAATCTTGATTTTTCATGCTATAATACAAGTTTATGAACTTTTGCAATTGTGCTTTCACTCGAATGTTAAAACTTGAGATTATGCGTACTTAAGAATCTGAGACAAAAATTTCTTAAGGGTATTAGAGTTATTGTTATTTTCGTTTTTGTTTTTACTTTCAGTTAGAGTCGGTTTGCTAAGGGACTAGCAAAGCTTAAGTGTGGGGCATTTTGATAAGTGCGTTTTTACGCCATGATCTTAATGGATTTTCACCCCCATTTACACTTTGTTTGTGCCTTAGTATGTTTGTTTTTACTTATTTTAGAGTCAAGAGGGTTTTTCTGTAGAGTTGTGGCTACTAGCCGTTTTTATACAGAAAATTGCACTTAAATGATGAAAACCGTTTTTGGACTATCACTTGGACGTTTTATTATGATTCGTTATTTTGTTACCTTGTCAGTTTTGATGTATTTTGTTTAAATGTGCAGAAGACAGGTAAATACGCTTAACATATCGAGAATCATGATGAACGGACTCATGAATGACAACAAGTGAGGCCACGGAAAAGAGGAAACACTTTTGGACATTGTTTTGCTCTCGGACAGAATCTGCCAGAAAACGTACATCAACTTCAAAAATTCATATCTGGAGTTCCAGGAGGATTTAGAAGGCGTGCCACATATGGAATCAAAGCTGTGTGTGTCTACTTTTCAACCCCACTTGGATCGCAGCAATCGGAGTTGAGACGAAGGAGTTATGATCAAAACAGTGGACAAGGTCAGCCAAAACCAGTGATAGGTCCGGCAAGGTCAGCTTTCCAGGTTTGACCGGGAAACCTTACACTTAACCAAAATATGGCTGCCTTGATGCTTCTTCGTATTTTCTTCTTTTGTCCAGCTTCCTAACACTTCATTAAGGTCTTGATACATCTCTTGACAAATTTGGGAAGCCTTTTGTTGAAGAATCATCTCCCAAAACTCGTTAGACAACTTAGGCAGTTTCTGCCCAGTTTTGCAGCCTGACCTCTGTCCACTGTTTTGATCATAACTCCTTCGTCTCAACTCCGATTGCTGCGATCCAAGTGGGGTTGAAAAGTAGACACACACAGCTTTGATTCCATATGTGGCACGCCTTCTAAATCCTCCTGGAACTCCAGATATGAATTTTTGAAGTTGATGTACGTTTTCTGGCAGATTCTGTCCGAGAGCAAAACAATGTCCAAAAGTGTTTCCTCTTTTCCGTGGCCTCACTTGTTGTCATTCATGAGTCCGTTCATCATGATTCTCGATATGTTAAGCGTATTTACCTGTCTTCTGCACATTTAAACAAAATACATCAAAACTGACAAGGTAACAAAATAACGAATCATAATAAAACGTCCAAGTGATAGTCCAAAAACGGTTTTCATCATTTAAGTGCAATTTTCTGTATAAAAACGGCTAGTAGCCACAACTCTACAGAAAAACCCTCTTGACTCTAAAATAAGTAAAAACAAACATACTAAGGCACAAACAAAGTGTAAATGGGGGTGAAAATCCATTAAGATCATGGCGTAAAAACGCACTTATCAAAATGCCAGAGGGCAACTACTGGCTTGTGTCATGGAGTTGTTATAACGCACAGTAGATACAAGACAACAACACAATGGGGACGTCTCAATGCAAATGAAAGTTGGGAAGAACAATATAACACTATCATAAGTTACAGAAATGTTACACAAAAGACATCTGGGAGATAATGATATATAAGGGACATCCTGTTAGAGTACATAAATAGGAACCTATCAACTAAACCCGATTATATCCGATTGATTTGCTGAAGAGGCGGCGGATGTATACAATTTGTAGACCACTTGCAGCAACTAGCATCAAGTATTCTCCAAGTGTGTAAAACACAACACGCTTTCGTGTGCTCTCATTTGCTGCAGTAGAAACAAAAGAGTCAAAAGATTGCGAAGAATATTAACATAGAGTAATGTATTTAACGGTTCCACATCTTTTGTGTTAACTTAGGAGTTTATCACATTGAGCACTACTTCTTGACTCTGGGTTCTAAGCTAATTATTTATTCACACTTATTCAAAGACAAGGACACCAAGAATATTATCATGTATGGCATATACCTAATTGCAAGGAATGCATCGCCTCATCATTATCATTTTTCAATAGAAAAAAGAAAGAAAAACTTACTATGGCGATGCCGAGTATCACGTGCTTTCAAGTACTTTTGCTCCAAAGTAACCGACTCCAATGCCTCTCTAAGTTCAGCTATCTTCACATTGATAGGGTCTAGATGCTCTGCAATAAAATCAACACTAAAAGATTAAATATAACCAAAACAGTATAGGAGAAAATTATAAAATAAAAGAAAAGAAAAAAATAGTAGCTAATTGATTGAAAGCCAACTATTTTCTGGCTGTCAAGGCCAAAATCACTTTGACCATCAAAGAGCAGTTCCAAACTGGAAAGACAAATGTGAACATATAGAATTATCAAAAGAGATTGTACATACCATCCTTGGCGATGTTGTGCTCAGATGGAATATGGCCGACATGTATATGGAAAGAAACTGTTTCTGGAGTTGAGTAGGGATTGTGGAAGCAGAACTTGTACATTCCACTCCTTGGGGCCTTAAACTCAAACTTATCTCCAGATGTTCCCTTTGAACTGTGCACTGTATTACCCCCAGGAGATGTCACCTGCAAAAAAAAAAAAACAAAAACAAAAAACCAACATTATACATATCCTTTGTCATCAGAGTCTATAAAACTGCACCTAATGACTGTGGACCAGAGCAAACAGGCCAAAGAAATGTTGTATAGAAGCTCATCAAGTGAAGAATATTGTGCATATATATACGTATCTAAAAGAGATATAAGAGCTTGGCCCCTTCAAGGTCATTGTTCTGTCCCTTAAATAGTTTTGTGAATCCTATCAAATCATAAAATCTGTCAGAGGATATAGAGGAACTGCCTTACAAATATCAAACATATTTGTACTAGTGAAACATTTATGAAACAAAACATAAACATCAAACCAATTCTTCTGAGATGGAAAGTCAGCATTAGTAACATTAGTACAAACGAGCAAGTGAAACCAATTACTCCAAGTCCTTCCAAACAAGAAATTAACCCCACCTGGTCAAATCATCCCTTCAACACTCTTACGAACATCAGTTTTTTGGGGAAAACACATTAGATCTGCTTCCAAGGAAAAATGGGCAGATAGGAACCAAAGAACAAAAAACTCGATGCCGATAACTATCATCTGGAAAGGGATATGACTATTTCAAACACGATGGCATTGGCTCCTCGTACTATATACCCTAAAAGCTCGAATCTAACAAACTACTTTTTATCTACGAGAATAGAAATCTGGAGAGGTATTTTTATACTACCGTCCCTTGCGTTATCTTCAAAGAATATACTAGTCCAACATAAGTATGGAGAGATCAAGACAGGCAGCATAATTAAGCCTGTTTGTACCAAATTGCTTCTAAACATTCTAAAGGGTCTCTAACATCCTCTACGGCTAGAACATTCCTAGTTCCTTAGGCTAATGCAAACAATTAACGATAGCAAAACTCTTTCGATTCACATTACTTGAGTTTGAGTAGATTATCTTTAAGGTTGTGAACCAATAATCATGATCAATTCATTATATAAAATGCCCCCAACTAAGTCTAATTACTTATAAGCATTACTACTCCAACCCTCAATAATCATAATTCATAATTCAGATCAAACAATTCAAAACCCCAAAACCCAAAGCAACCTATAAACAGATCTAACCCAAACCCAAAAAAAAAAAAACCCAAATTGTATAAAACCCTAGAATTCAAATTCGAAACCCAATTCAAACGCAATCGCAAAATAGAAGAAAACAAAATTCTGACTCACAATCAAATCGAGACCCGGATGATCGTTTGCCCAGAAGATATCATGGTCGACGACGACGAAGTTCCCCGAAACGGTGTCGTCTTCATAGAGCACATACTCGTAGACGCATTCGATGTCGTTCACCGTCACCGATAGCGACTCGATTCGCACCACTAAGCTCACCAAAAGCACTCCCATCATCAAAATCACCGACTTTTTGCTCTGCCAAGACTCCATTTTTCTCATCCAATTTTTTTTGTTTTTTTTTTTTCTGGGTTTGAGTTTTTGAGAGTGAGAATTTCTCAGAGAAAAAATGGAGCCTCGGAAGATGAAGACGAAGAAGCAGTTTTGATTTTAAAGTAAAAGTGAAGATCCGTACGGGGTGCGTTATTATTGGCTTTCGACACGTTGCTCTCGCCACGTCTGCATCGGGGTCAACATTAATTGGGCCTGTGTGTTTGGGCTTTGTTGATTTGAATCAGCTATATATCTTGCTTGCGGGTGACGCTAGGGCAAAATGAGATTGAAGAATGAAGAAGACATTGTTGAGCGTTTCGTCGGCGAAAAGCGTAGGGAATATAGAGGAGCTGCTTGTTCAGATTCTTGAATCGGTTCTGGCTCTATATCTGATTCGTTTCAAGTGCGTCTCAAACTACTGGCTGGCTCTGATTTCCGACACGGAGTTCCGGCTCTGATTTCCGACACGGAGTTCTGGCGACGTCACACTGTCTGAAACCCTAACCCTAAAATATCAGCTTTCTTTTCTAGCAAAATCCAAGAAAACGTTTTCAAGTCCATCCCTCTCGAATGCAGGATGGTAATCCCTTTAAAACCTTAAACAATTCTGTCCCTGATGGATGCAATTTTAAGATTCTTCAGTCCTGCAATGACCTCTTTCTCTGCCACATTCCTGTCATGAGAGATCAAAGAAAACATTATCCGGTATACGTTGTCAATCCAACCACCAACCAATTTCGGGTTGTTTCTTCTCCTAGGATCGGGGAAGACATGGACAGATATGCTTTTGTACGTTATGCTTTGGCTTTTGATCCTTCCAAATCGCCTCATTACAAGATGGTCATAGAACGGGAAGGCGAGCACCACAAAATAGACATGTATTCATCTGAGACGGGAAAGTGGAAGCATCTCAATATTCCTTTCTTCCAAAGCCCTCTGATCGGGGTAGGCATCATGATTGCAAGGAGATGGCTATGCACTTTGATGACAGGAGCAGCGAAAGCGCGGTGTTCTGCAATGGCATAGTTCATTGGATAAGATACAGGGATCGAAGAACACCGGAAACACTGGAAACACTGGAATTTAATGTATCCCACTACTTTGACTTAGCTGAAGAACGATTGGGGATCGTGTCTAGTCCTCCTCCTGTTCCCTAAAACATTCCCGCTATACGGCCGAGTTTGAGACAAAGATATTTGGGAGAGTCCGGTGGCCATATGTATTTGATTGAGACTTATAAGCATTGTTTGACCCAATTTTTTGTGATCGAGATGGAAAGAGACTACTCTGGCTGGGTTATCAAGTATCATGTTGATCTTAATCCGCTAGTAGCAGCTTTTCCTGGACCGGATTGGAATGCTTTTGTTGTCTTGGGTCTTTTTCATGAGGAAAAAAAATGATGAGAATGAAGAGGAGGATTCTTCGACTGATCTTTGGTTGCATATGCCTAGAAACGTCATATGTTATAATCTTATTAGGAACAAGGCCATCAAGAAATCTGTTGAGTTGGCCAATAAGAAACATTTTCTTAGTCTAGGTGATAATAACCCTACTTACATTGAGGATCATAACTATCCTTACATTGAGACTCTAGCTTGTGTGTGAGGATTGAATCTATAGTCCACATTTTATATACGCTGCGCTGTTGTTGCCATGTTATTTATGCATTGTATTCGAAAGTTCTGTTAACTACGTGGTTGGAATGTATCTTTGATTTAGACATGTTGCTTCATCAGATATTTGTGTTTTGTCATAGTTATAGCACATAGGACATGTACTCATACCATCAATGTATGCATGTGAAACTTGTTTTC
The DNA here is from genome assembly GCA_034370585.1 of Fragaria x ananassa. Taxonomy (NCBI): domain Eukaryota; kingdom Viridiplantae; phylum Streptophyta; class Magnoliopsida; order Rosales; family Rosaceae; genus Fragaria; species Fragaria x ananassa. The sequence continues at coordinate 2,858,370 of CP139761.1, read as the reverse complement.
CCACATATGTTTGTAGTGGCCAATTTTTAGCAAGAACATGCATTGGCAGTGTGGAACTTTGGAAACTTTATTATTGGATCGAGTCGAGAAGAATCTTCACCCTTTTTTTCCGTGGCACTCTACTAACGTTTATAAAGTCATTTCCTTCTACAAACAGAAATTATATCTGAATAGCTTGTTGCTTGTAACATCGATAGTAGAGTAAAACAAAAAATGACTAGAAATTTATACATGAGCTACGAAAACTTACAATCAATCAGTCTCATCAACCACCTTGCTTGATCACTGGAATGGAGAACAGACATACAAAAGATCAAAGTTTTTTCCTAACTAAAATCCATTTTTGCTGATCAGTAGTTGATCGATGCACCTACCATGCATTGTGGTAATTCCAAATTTTACTAACCAATATCTTAAGAAAACCAAATTCGAAGGCTCTCTCTCTCTCTCTCTTCCCCGACCCCGACTTTCGTCACAACCACACTCTCCAAAATCCTAACCCCAAAATCCCAGCTTTCTTCGATGAGTGCTTCAAGTCTTTGTTGGAATCCCTTCAAACCCCTAAACAACTCAATCCCTGATGGATCAAATTTGAGAGTTCTTCAGTCCTGCATATTGAACGGCCTCTTCCTCTGTCAATTCCGGGTTCTTTCTTCTCCAAGCGCCTGCAGAGCTCTTTCAGAATCCGTCCAGCGAAAGAAGCGACGTCGATCAAGCAGTAAACGTGGAAATGGATATATTAGAGGTACGTTTGCTTTTGATCTTAAATTATTTTAGAGTTTTCTACTCTGGAATATTTTTAGGGCTTAGTGCTTGCCAAGCACGGAGCGACGTACCCTTCCGTCCGGCAACAGTTGCCTTCCTTCAATTCTATAATGAAGCAGTACGTACAGTGCATTACATGCGAAAGGTACATACATACATAATCAGTATTGCATGCATATTCCTAACCAGCCAAACGTCGCAACCCTACACCAAAAGGTACCACCAACATTATATAAACACCGTCGACGTCCATGGGGTTTCTCTCATCCACTACCTATTGAATAACATACATTTCAATTAAGTTTCAAATCAGAAATCAGAAGATAATGGCTAACGGGATGATCAACTCGTCGTGGATTGTGGCTATATGTTTGGTTTTCGCAACTCTGGTTCTGCGTCCAGCTCTTCCCATGTCCATCGGGACCGTGGCTGTTGTGATTATCATCCCAGTTATTCTGCTGGTGTCCATTATCTTCCTTCACCAGGCGTCCAAGTGATGACCCTGTGTGACACTATGCATGTATCAATTCTTCTGTGATATTTCCCTTGATGAAATAAACTTATTTACTATTGCTTTTATTAGTGCGTATATATTTCTACTTGCCTTCACTTGATTTTAATTGTTATGTGATCGATGTGTGTTCTCTACTGCGATCATATTTTTCCCGTGGCCATCTACGAACGATCATATGGTTGAGAACTTGATGAGATTGAGTTGCATGTTATGTTATCAATTTAGTTCACTTCTAACAAGTAAGATTTCATTGCCATAGAAGTCGATCTGAATGAAGGTATATGTATCTCCGGATCACTCTACTTTTTCTTGTATAATTTGCAATGTCATGTTTAGGATGGAAATCAAATTGTTAGTTCTTCAACATCTAAAATTTATACGAGATCGAATTGATGCATAACCGATGATACCTGCTTAACTCATTCAAGATATACATCACAGCGATTCTCTCCGTTTGACTGATTATCAATGTTGGAAGCGGAACTTTAATTTTGTTCGGTGTTTCTCTTGAAGTTAAATTCATTGTCATTCTCTCCTTCCATATAACTTGATCAGCAGCTTGAATTGTAATGCTGTATATATAACGTGATTCAAACCGATTGTTTATTAAGAATTGTCTGCTCCAGTGGTGTAACTATTTTGGTGATATAGAAGGTGGGAGTGAAAAAGATGAAGAACTTGCTGCTTCAGTGGTTAGAGAAGCCATAGTCTGCATGCTTTGCTTTGCTCATGCAATCTGTTCAGTGTTGCCTGCCTATTGATCTGCCTTCTCCTAGACTTCTTTTGTTTAAGTAAAATAGTTTGATATTAGAATAAGCTTGATGTAGAACGGTTAGCCGAGGAGTTCGAGAAGCAGCTTGAGAAACGTTTGGTGAAGCGAGGTCGTAGACAAACATAAGTTTTCTACAATGCTTAAGTTTATTTTTTCTAGTTCTACTAGGTTTGTTATTTCCTAGTTCTAGTCTTAATAGGATTAGTCATATTTTAGAGCCTATATAAAGGCACATTCTGTGTTGTAGTACGCAATCAATCAATAAATCCAAATCAACTTATAAGAGATTTTCTCTTTTGTTACCTTTATATTTCGGCTTGACGCTTGTCTACCGATCTTATATTTTTACTACTAGCTTCACTGCGTTAGTTGGCATCAGAGCCTGGTTTCGCCTGATTCTATGTCAGACAACGAACTGGAGGCTACTATCACCACACTCACCGACGCTGGTCGGGAGATTACTGCAATGAAAAAAGATATTGGCGGTTTTCGTCAAGATATAACCAATTTATCAACTCTTGTTGGTCAATTGGCGACTACAGTGCAGCAGCTGTCATTGGATGTACGAGCCAGAGGACTTGCCCGAGGCCAACACCGTCGACAGGAAAATAACCATGATTCTGAGGAGGAAGAAGAAAGGGGCCCACCAATCAATCAACAACAAGATCGCCATGAAGAAAATTACGGAATGAAAGGTGACATATCTTTTTTCTATGGAAACTTACAAATCGAAGAATTTCTTGATTGGCTTTCAGAAGTTGATAGGTTCTTCAGTTTAATGGATGTTCCTGAAAACAAGCAAGTGAAAACGGTTGCTTGGAAACTTAAAAGTACTGCCACCTGTTGGTGGGATGATTTGCAAGAGTCACGAGTTCGACAAGGAAAAGAACCTGTCAAAACATGGCGAAAGATGAAATCTCTACTTAGAGGACGTTTCTTACCTCGTGATTATGAGCAAACCTTGTTCGAGAAGTACTACGCATGTGCTCAACAGAACCGTTCTGTATTTGACTACAATCATGAGTTTATGCGACTTAGCGAGAGAAACAAATTGGAAGAGCGGGAGAGTCAAAGAGTTGCGAGGTATCTACTTGGTTTGAAACCGGAAATCCGAGACAAGATAGGATTGCAAACAATATGGACTCTAGCAGAGGCCATGAACTTAGCACTAAAGGCAGAAACCTTACTGGCAAAACCTAAAGTTAATCAGCAGACTACTGTGGGTTTTCGTAGAAATTGGTCTGAGTCATCTACTTCGAAAGGGATGCAAATTAAAGAGCCTACAACGAAGCGGCCCACTAGAACAGAAACAAATGCCGGAGAACGAGGAAAAGCTCCTATGCAATATCAAAAACAAGGGCAGCCAGGTGGTTTAGGAGATTATGCCATACCAAGAGGTAATAAGTGCAATCGATGCGGAAATTCTGGACATACTTCAAACAATTGTACTCAATGAAGGACATTGAATTTGGTAGAGGAGCAAGAAGATGAGGAAGAACCGAATGTGGTCGCAACTACCGAAATTGATGGCGATGATTTCAATGATCTTCCAGAGTTCTACGTTTGTCAGAAACTTTTACTAGCAAATACAAGGGCTTGAAACTCAAAGGCATAGCATATTCCGCACCAAGTGTGAAATTAGAGGCATGACATGCAATCTTATAATTGACAACGGTAGCTGCGAGAATTTCGTGTGTCAGAGAGTGGTAGACCATTTCAAGCTCCCAACGGTGAAACATCCAGCTCCATATTCTGTTGGTTGGATCAAGAAAGGACTTGCAGAGCCTGTGTCAAAAACGTGCAGAGTTCCCGTAATTTTGGGGCCATATAAAGACGAAATTGAGTGTGATGTCGTAGACATGGATGTATCTCATATTTTGCTTGGGAGGCCGTGGCAATACGACACAAGAGTTGTCTATGACGGGTACGAGAATACCTACAGCTTTTTGTGGAAAAACAACAAGATTGTCTTAAAACCTAGAAACCCACGTGAGGTTAATTTTGAAGCAAAGAAAAAGACAAGCTTTCTCACAATATCAAGTTCGGAACGCGAGTTAGAGGATGGGATCAAGGAGGCACTTATTTGTTGTCCTATTGTGATGAAAGGGGTTTACTCAACCGAACAAGTGAATGATGCTCAAATTCCAGAAAGGGTGCAGCATATACTTAATAAATACTCTAAGCTACTTTCAGAAGATTTACCGGATGAGCTACCACCAATGAGAAATATTCAGCATCGAATTGATTTAATTCCTGGAGCTAGCTTACCCAATCTTCCTCACTACCGCATGAGTCCAAAAGAGAATGAAATTTTGAGAGAGAAAATTGAAGAACTACGGAAAGGGTTCATACGCGAAAGCATAAGTCCATGTGCAGTGCCTGTATTATTGGTTCCAAAGAAAGATGGTAGTTGGCGAATGTGTGTTGATAGCCGAGCCATTAACAAGATCACTGTCAGGTATAGGTTTCCAATACCGCGCTTGGAAGACATGCTCGATGTCCTTGGGGGTTCTAAATTTTTCTCTAAAATTGACTTGCGGAGCGGGTACCACCAGATCCGAATTCGGCCTGGAGATGAATGGAAGACAGCATTCAAGAGCAAGGATGGTCTGTATGAGTGGTTAGTGATGCCGTTCGGCCTTTCCAATGCCCCGAGCACTTTTATGCATCTCATGACTGAGGCATTACGACGACTAATAGGTATATGTGTGGTTGTTTACTTTGATGACATTCTCATCTATAGTAAAACAGAAGAAGAGCACCTTGAGCACATTCGAGAAGTCCTCGAGATCCTTCAAAAAAATCAATTATACATCAACTTGAAGAAGTGCTCTTTCCTCACCAACAAATTGTTATTCTTGGGTTATGTGGTGAGCTCGGAAGGAATACATGTGGATGAAGACAAGGTGAAGGCAATTCAGGATTGGCCTACTCCAAAGACCGTCAACGATGTGCGGAGTTTTCATGGATTAGCAACTTTTTATCGACTGTTTGTTTCAAATTTCAGTGCCATCACCGCACCGCTTACCGAATATTTGAAGAAAGGCAAATTTCAATGGGGAGATGAGCAAGAGAAAAGCTTTGCTTTGATTAAGCATAAATTGTGCACAGCTCCAGTACTAGCTTTACCAAATTTTGACAAGGTTTTTGAGGTAGAATGTGATGCTTGTGGTGTAGGGGTTGGTGCATTTTTATCGCAAGAAAGGAAGCCGATTGCTTATTTTAGTGAGAAGCTAAGCGAAGCTCGACAAAAGTGGAGTACGTATGATCAAGAGTTTTATGCCGTAGTTCGAGCATTAAAACAATGGGAGCATTATTTGGTGCAACGTGAATTTGTTCTTTACACTGACCATCAAGCCTTGAAGTACATTAATAGCCAAAAGAGTGTGAGCAAGATGCATGTACGTTGGGCTCCTTTCTACAAAAATTTCCTTTTGTCATCAAACACAAGTCTGGGATGCTAAATCGTGTGGCCGATGCATTGAGCCGGAGAAGCCAACTATTGGTCACCTTGTCCCAAGAAGTCATAGGGTTTGAATATTTGAAGGAATTATATAAAGAGGATGCCGACTTCAAAGAGATCTGGAGTAAGTGCGTGAGACAAGAACCATGCAGGGACTTCTTTATTAAGGATGGTTATCTATTCCAAGGTAATCAATTATGTATACCTAATTCTTCCTTGAGAGAGATGTTGGTACGTGATTTGCATGGTGGTGGATTAAGTGGTCATCTTGGAAGGGATAAAACAATTGCAAGTCTAGAGGAAAGATACTATTGGCCTCAATTGAAGAAAGACGTCGGCAACATTATTAGAAAGTGTTATATATGTCAAGTTTCAAAAGGTCAAGCACAGAACACTGGTTTATATATGCCGTTACCAGTCCCTGATGGTATTTGGGAAGATCTTAGCATGGATTTCATTCTTGGACTACCTCGAACACAACGTGGGGTCGACTCTGTCTTCGTGGTGGTCGACAGGTTTTCTAAAATGGCACACTTCATTCCTTGCCGGAAGACTTCTGATGCTTCTCATATTGCCAAGCTATTTTTCCGAGAAGTTGTTCGTTTGCATGGAGTACCTCGTAGTATCACCTCTGATCGTGACACAAAGTTTCTGAGTCATTTTTGGATTACCTTGTGGCGGATGTTCGGAACTAATCTTAATCGTAGTAGCACAGCTCACCCACAAACTGATGGCCAAACCGAGGTCACAAATCGAACATTGGGAAATATGATACGGAGTACTTGTGGAGAAAAACTGAAACAGTGGGACTTTGTGTTGTCACAAGTTGAGTTCGCCTACAACAATTCTCTACATCGATCAATTGGAAGAACACCATTCTCTGTGGTGTACGTCTCTCCACCAAAGCATGTTGTTGACTTGGCAAGAGTATCTAAAGATAAAGGATTTAGTGTGGCAGCCGAGTCTCTGGCTAAAGAAATGCATGAAGTTCAAGATGAGGTCAAGAAGCAGCTTGAATCAAGCAATGCTAAGTACAAAGCCTACGCAGATTCTCATCGGAGAGAGAAAGTGTTCAAAGAAGGGGATGATGTGATGATCTACTTGCGGAAAGAACGATTTCCAGTCGGTACTTACAACAAACTTCAACCACGCAAGTATGGTCCTTACAAGATTTTGCAAAAGATCAATGACAATGCCTACGTCATAGATTTGCTTGAGACTATGGGAATTTCAAAGACCTTCAATGTAAGTGACATCCACGAATTCCGGGCAGATGATCATTCTTCTTATCCTGATATTAACTCGAGGACGAGTTCTTCTCAAGTGGGGGAGACTGATGTAGAACGGTTAGCCGAGGAGTTCGAGAAGCAGCTTGAGAAACGTTTGGTGAAGCGAGGTCGTAGACAAACATAAGTTTTCTACAATGCTTAAGTTTATTTTTTCTAGTTCTACTAGGTTTGTTATTTCCTAGTTCTAGTCTTAATAGGATTAGTCATATTTTAGAGCCTATATAAAGGCACATTCTGTGTTGTAGTACGCAATCAATCAATAAATCCAAATCAACTTATAAGAGATTTTCTCTTTTGTTACCTTTATATTTCGGCTTGACGCTTGTCTACCGATCTTATATTTTTACTACTAGCTTCACTGCGTTAAAGCTTGTGTTCTTATTCAATGGTGTGCAATTACATCCGTATATATACACAAACCCGAGAAGGGTGAAACTCTAATCTTAGCTGTACAAGGAAACTATAAACCCTGAAAGTAAGAGATTACAACTCAATTACAACTCTATCAGTTATTGACTGAATCGTCAAGTTACAATAGGATCATTTCCTTTAATACTCTCCCTCAAGTTGGAATGTATGTCAATTACACCCAACTTGTGAAGTAGTGTGCTGAAGTGAGCTGATCCGAGCGGCTTAGTAAACAAATCCGTTGGCTGCTCCTTGGTTCCAATGTGCACAGCTTTGAGCAAACCTCTTTGAATCTTCTCACGAACTTCATGACAATCGATCTCGATGTTCTTGGTCCTTTCGTGAAAAACTGGGTTGGTTGCAATGTATAATGCAGCCTGATTGTCACAGTACATTCTGATCGGATTGAGTTGCTTCACTCTCAGACAGAATATGGATCATCTGTCGCCAATACGACATAAAGAAAACTGTATGTTGTTACTGGGTTGTGTTTCTTCTGCCCATGAAAACTGAAAAATGGCAGGGTACTAGAACGCATTCAGAGATTACATTTACAGTGGTACAGTAATATAGAAGCCTCTGTGGGCGGTGTGCCTAAACTGGAACCAAAAACTCCGTGCCTTGCAGGATAATACGTCTTGAAACGATCTTGATAACAGCAACACCCCAGTAAGCCGAGCTCAAAATATGGTAACCATGTTGCTCCTGTGTGTTCAAGGGTCGTCTTCTTGTGATGTTGATTTGTATGAGACATGTATTACACAATACCAATATATATCCACATACAACAAACAATTAGATATAGAGAAAGATAGCGGCTTACTGCTAGCTCCTCTAAAGTCAGGATACCTCGTAAAGTTTATAAAATCTAGACCATGTAAAATTATCTAATGGTTTAAATTCAAACACATCACCTAGAGTTAATTCTCAAATTCAATAAAGGGAGAAAATAGAGTAATGAGAAGGAGATCGATCTTAAATTATGATTTAACCTAAATTTATTCGTTTTCTTCTATTAAATTCAAAGATTATAAACCTTCCAAGTCCTCAGTAGCACACTGATCTTATCATCATTCACGTTTATCGTTTGTTGGTTCTCTCTTTTCTTTCTTTAGGCTTTCAACATAGCTATGCTCTTCAATCTTCATCTTAGCCAATCTTCTAACCTCGATAGTCCCCCCCCCCCTCTTTTACAAGTTGACGGCAGTTACAAAAACAAAAGAAAATTAGTTAACTTGGTTGACGTGGACTATTCTAACTCATTTGATCATATACATGGCTTAGATTTTATGAACTTTATGTAACTTTAGGGATCCTAACTTTAGAGAAGCCGGATCCTACATCTTAAATATAGATTATGCATCTGAGCATCTCAATTATCCAATCCTCATACTCCTTGTTAAAAGAATTTACATTTTTATCTTTGATGATGTGTCTTAACCGAATTTTCTCCTTATTAGAATAGAATATCTGTTAGATATCAAATCCTGATTTACAAAGATTCTCTATGTAATACTTATATAAAGGTCATGATATCAATGAGATGAGTATACCTTTATTCTCGTATTCACATACTCTTCATCACATTATCAGACTTGGTGCCCTAACCAAGAGATAATAGGCCAACCATCCCGAAAAACCTTAAATCCTTCAAAACCCAAACTCTTCTCGAAACCCTAATATGCCCGTTTCGTTTTTCTCAATTTTCGGTCGGATTTTACTCTATCCACGGCCGGAATTTCATATCCACAGAAAACCCTCGACGTCCTGGTTCCAACCCCACCTGTCTCACTCTGAGAACTGGCTAGAAGGTTCCTAAACCGGCCACCGGAAGTTTCCAAACCACCGCCGACACCAACCACCAGTTCACCGCCTTCCCCTGCTTCGATCGACCTGATTTTTGGAAAGCAGCTTCCTCTTCCAGTGGTGCTCCTACTGTCAAAATTTCAACTTCAAACTCGAAGCAGAAGTAGGTGAAAAATTGTTTTCCCTTTCGAAAGTCTCTAGAAACCAAAGATTTCAAGATTGCTCATCTTTCAAGGAAAGCCAGATAGGTTCCCAACCCTCGGTCGAAGCCTGCAATCGAGTCAAACCCAACAGAGGTAAATTTTTAATTAATGTTACTGCGTTCTGAATTTCAATTCATAGTTCGGGCTTAGTAGTCTTTTCTATCTATCCCCTCTCTATGACGGGATTAGGTTTTGGGGTGGGGGGGAATAGGGTTTGAGAGTTTTGTTGGGGCTCTCATCCTCTATTAAACTTTATGACTATGACATACGCATCGCTACGACAGCTGTGAGCCTCGCCTACAAGGAAAGAATCGATTGTGACTGTGATTACGCGTCACCTATTTTTATTTGCATCGATTTTATGACCACATCATTTTTTTACTAATTCCAATCCTCTTGTCTTTTGTAGATATCTGCGCCTCCAATGCCTGAGTTTGAGATCCTCAATGTACGAGGCAATAATTACCTTTAATGGGCATCCGATGTTACACGATTGTTTGTCAGAAAAGGATTTACTTCCACTATTTTTCCTCTTGATGGCCCAGATGCGGTTCCTAGTGAGATGATCAAAGCCCAAGCCATCATGTTGTTAAGGCGCCATATATATCCATAAAGAATTGAAGATGCAATATCTGATGATAATGGATCCCAAAGAACTGTGGGACGACTTGAAACTCCACTTTGATTATGTAGATGATGTACAATTTCCAGCGTTACCGGCAGGATGGCAAACCATCCGCCAACTTCTATTGCATTCAACTCAGCTCAATGGTCTTCCATGCTTTCATTGCGGCTCTAATGCCCACATACACGAAGATTGTCGTGCCAGCGCGGATGCTAGAGATACCTACAAAAGACACAAGCAGTACTTGGCTCAAGAAGCTAACTTTACTAGGGGAGATGACATTGATGCTGAGTCTTCTACCAATCTCACCGTAGCAGATTTTGAAGCTAAGAAGCAAATTGATCTTGCGCGCATGGATGCTATGGATTTTGATTAAACTCTTTTGATTAGATGTTTTTTCTCTGCTATTTTCTATTTGGCACTTGTTTAGCCACAGTTATTTTCAACTTTTCAGTCAGTTTTTATGGAATTAGACATCATTTGATGTATTTTTCAGTTGGCATTAATAAAATCTCTCATTTATGTTCAAATGTGTTGAATGGATTGAGAATTTTATTCCTTTATGATTGGTTTGAATTGCACAAAGCTAAACGCTTCATTACATGACAAACATACTAAATCTACATGTGTTTGTGGTCCTTGAATTGATTATGGCATAAAGAATGGCAAAACATGAGAACAATTGTGAAAAATCGGCGAAAATACACCAAGGCGGTAAGCTGCCGTGTATTGGCAGTGTTGCAGCGCCCCTAAGGCGCTCCTGAGCGTCCCTGATACGCGCTGTGCACACTGGGCAGTAGCCTGAGCCCCTAGAAGGCCCCTGCCACAAGCTGACAAGACCTGCCGCACGTCTGTATCGGCAGTGTGCCTCTAGGGAGCCCCTGCCAAGCCCATGCCGGCAGCAGGGCCCTGCCGCGCCCCTATAGTTTAGGTGCTAGAGAAGTGGTCTTTGGATGCGATGATTATAAAAATTGGATGTACTGTCGAGTTAGAGCTGCTTGCGAATTTTCTTGAAAAGCATATGCAGCTAGATGAGAAATGTTTGGGAAATGTCCCGTCTATCCAGAAGTTGGGATTTGAATTCATTTATCAGAATTTCCGTCAATTGTTCTTACCTTCTATCAGTATGTTTGTCAATGGAGAAACACTTGCAAGTTTGGATTTGCTGCAGCATGAATATGATATTGATCTAGTAGATGTCGAGGATTTTACTACAATTTCAATTATATTCATTTTCATTTAAATGAAGGCGCAAAGACAATATATGATGTTGACAACATATTGATTCCAGCTTCTTCAATGGTGCAGACCATATGAGTTTTACCTCTTCATCTCATATATAGACAATATACTTTGAAATTCTTTGTGGAGTACTCCATTCCAATTTACAATACGCTTGCTAAATCATACCATATACCTTGTCTTCAGTGTTCTCGGCCAAATCCATCTGAAAATGCTCATGTTAATTTTGAAGGGGAGATATCTGCTAATAATTTGGTATTGGAATGCGCAGCAGCAGTTGCCTCTCGGGTGTTTTTGGTTGTCTCAAAGGTATTGATGTTTACAACTTATAGCAAATCACATATACATCATTCAAAAGGATTTGAAATATAAATAAATTCACTTGTAAGTTAAACAAATAAAGACAGTTTTTAACAATTAAGGACAATCTTTTTTCTGCATGTCATGTGTCATAGTTTAATTTATCAAACTAACCTTACACTAATTAAATATGTTTTTAGAAGAGAAAAGTCTCATTTTGAGATTTTTTAATAAATAGAATATAATAACGGGTTTTCAATAACTTAGTGTAGTAGTAGTTAATTCTAGTAGAAGTAGTAGCATGAGTTAACATTCTAGAAAATGGAATACAGTAGCAGATTTTTTATAACTTAGTGCAGTAGCAGTTAATTCCAGTAGAAGTAGTAGCAGAAATTAACATTCTAATATACGTAGTAGCACGGATTAACATCTCAGTAGTAGCACAAGTATACTTAGGCAATCCTCTAGTTCTACTACTACTTGAAGACTAAGACAATGAATGAGTCATAGGAGGGGGCGAAAGGTCTGCTACTGCTACTTTCTGTTATTGTTATTGATACGGAAGTTCAACAACATGCAGTAATAGCACACAATAGCAGCAACATTAATCAACACCTTGCAGTAGCAACACATAGCAACATCACACGCAGTTGCAGCACACATCAACAACACACACAGTAACAACATGTATCAACAACAACATGAATAACAAAACATGCAGTGGCAACACACAACAACAGCACACGCAGTAGCAGCAACATGAATCAACAACTTGCAATAATAGTACACGCAGTAGCAGCACACATCAACAACACACACAGTAGCAACACACATCGACAACAACAACAACACAACATCAACAGCACACAACAATAGCACACGCATTAGCTGCACATAACAACACACAACAACAACACACACAGTAGCAGCACACAACAACAACACACGCAGTAACAGCACACAACAACACACATCAATGAAGACTAGACAATGAAAGTTAACTCTGCTACTGTCTTATCCTCCACTTCTGCTACTGCATTATCCTCCATTTCTGCTACTGTCTACTAGAAGGCTCTGCTACTGTTGTTGATTATTAGGAAGTTGCTACTATTACTGCTGATGCTACTGCTTACTAAAACGTATTGCTACTGTCTGCTATTGTTAACCACAGAGCTGCTACTGCCAACTGAGATCCAAATCTACTTTCCTCCCTTAACTTTCTTAGCCTACTTCAACAGTGGATTAACACCACCAAAGCACCTCCAGTAGAGATAACTTCATTCCTCCACACATTAATTAACCATACAACCATAGCACCCAAATGAATTCAATTATAATTTCCATCAACAATTTAAAACCAAACTGAAAATGAACATCCACCTGTAAATCTGTCCCTGCAATCATCAACATCCACAACCTCCAGAACGTTGTCGTAACTAAGATTTACAAGCACGCCTACGTCACCCAAGGCTCGATCGAGCATGTATAACTCAAAGCATTCAAGGGTGACAATTCATAGCCTTTGAAGTGGTTGATCTCCTTGAGAAAATGCGATTCGCCGCACCAGATCAGTGAAGCATTAACGACATCGTTGACGAGTTGCAGAAGCTTCGATTTGCGGTGGTCGTCGCCGGCGGCAACTTTGTCGAAGGCATATGGAAGAAGAGAGTGGAGAAGAGGCAAGCCATTGATTCTGATTCCGTGTTTTCGAATCAAATCCATAGCTTAGAATCAGAGAGAGAGAGAGTGAATCATATCGGGAGGAAGAGAGAAGGAAGGGTGTGACATGTCAACAAAACTAAGCATTTTGGTAATTTTACACTTAAAATCTAGGTCATCTATGTTCCTATTTGTTATTGAGTTTGAGCTTATGTCCTTATTTGTTTAAATCTTTTAAAATGTGAGTTTTCTGTTTTTTGCGACTTGTTTAGGATAGTGGGATGTCATATTCTATACAACTTACGGGGGTCAAAACTTTCTTGGAAAGTAACATCTTCTGCATGAGGAACATTAATGGTAAAGTTTTGTTGGAGTCGGAAACATATATTGGAATGACATATGTATACCTATCCTATCCTATGTGATGTAAAACAGCTTGATCAAAAGAAATCTGCATACCATGAAAAAAAATTAGTACTAGAAATCATGCTTATATATGAGTAATTGAGTAAATAAAAGTTTTACCTGAGTGATGGAGACATGAACAAAGTAACCACCCAATCCGTGTGTTTCTTTTAAGAAGAAAAATGCATGTTTTACCAATGCATACAGAACTCATTACCCCAACAACCACGGCCCGGCCGTAGAGTGATTAGAACCATCTTCTGAAAAGTTGTTGATGAAGTTGAGATCACTTTAAATCGGCTACGTCCAGAATGATCCCATTACTAAATTGAGCTAGCTTAGTCTATGCCGGCCTTTCTTCCTTCGCTCACTATACATATAACCCAGCAGCATCCAATTATTCGTCTTATAGGTTTTCGTTTCTAAGACATGCAGAGGTCGTCTAGCACATTTCATGATCCGATTCCGACAGAGCGGCCCTAGTTTGACAAGTATTTTCACGTGGATCTCATGAGTAACTTCAATTTAATTTGCCGTTGCTCAAGTGGTAAGCTAGCTGGAATAATTAACATTGTATAGCTCGAATGGCTTTAATGGCCTCCCAGGTTACGTCTGCACAAGAAACCGCGGAACTTAACATTGTATAGTTGTTGTAATTCCGAGTAAGAGCAGACATGGTCCGTTGCTCTGACACGTCCCAATGACCATCCAGTTTCAACATCTTGAGGGTTTGGATTGTAGAGACATCCACAACTGCAATATCAGTAAGTATTTGTTTGTCACACAGAGACAGTTCCAGGTGGTCCAAGCTACACATTTTGCTGCTCAAATGCACGATCCCCTGATTCTTGAGTTTTCGAAGCTATTGTATCACTTATGACTTTGCTACAAGGCTAGGGTGTCCAAAAAGTCCAGCAATAGAAGTCGAATTGAGGTACGAAAAACACAGAGATAAATCCAATAAAAGTCGAAAACCCAGAAATTCAGAGATGAAAATGAAGATGTTGGCTGCAAAAAGCTACAAAATTGACGGTTTTGATTGAGCAACTCTCTCCATGTCTCCGGCAACTCTGAAGGGTTTGGAGAATTCGGGAATAGGGAAAGGAGCTCAGTTTTTAGGTTTTGGTGTTCAAGAAATAAAAAAAATATAAAATAATTAGTACGGATTGGGCTTTAGCGGGTCAGGCAGATTCAGTGCGTGGCTAGGCGGTTAGTGCTTAGTGGGCTGACGCGAGTTGGGGGTCTTATCCTTTAAACACAAATTTGGGCTTTGTAGCGGAAAGTAGCCCAGACCTTTTCTCGCCCCGTTATAAAACTATCTTAACTTGGCTAAGCCACTATGTCAAGGTTTATTTATTATTTGAAGGGTTTATTTATTTTTTAGATTGAATTTTGATAGCAAACTTGGATTGAAAAGCCACAATTGTTGTCACCTAAGTAAAGGCCAAAAGATTCATGCATGATGAGGTATATACACGTTTTGTGACTCTGTGTCTCACTTATATGCTATGTTACACCGATACTCCACCCCTATGGAGTGTCTGAGTGTCCGACACTCCCGACACATCGACACCGATACGATACACCAAAATATGTGTCTGATACAACACGTGACGTGTCTAAATAAGTTGACTTTTTGGACACATTGACCGACACGCCATGTCAGCCTAAGACACCCCACATTAGCATCCGACACGCCAAGTCATCATGTATTGATTGTAAAAAAAAAAACATAACTAAAAGTCTAAAACCTAATCGAAGAGGAAGCCCACTTTAACGAAGCTGCATAGAAGAGGAACGACGAAAAAGGAAGCCGAGGAACGACGTCACCGTTCTCTGTCACTGCGAGAATGACGTCGCCTTTCCCTGTCAGAGCAATTGTTCCTCCGCTGTCGTCGCTTTGCGAGAACGACGAGAACAACGTCGCCTTTCTCTGTCACATCGAATCTTCCTCCGCCGACGTCGCCTTCGCTGACGTAGCCTCTGCCTACAGCTGCCGGTGGCCTAAACCCTCTCTTTGGTTGTAATGTCAAGACTCGCCTCGAATTTCACCCTGAAACCCGAGATGAGTCTTGCGGGGACCAACTCTAAGGAAAATTTACTGAAGAACTCAGTAAACCTCCCTAAAAAATAGACAACCCTAACTTGGAAAAAATTAAAGAACCACATTTTTAACTCAAATTAATATCCTCCGCTACAACCCAAAAGTAGCTAGAATAAGTTATACAATAATCCCAACAGTAATAATCAGAGCTACTAAAAATAAAATAAAACATAACGAAAGCTAACAATCTCCTAGTAGATTGAACATGTAACCTACTGAAGAAATGTAGCGGATAAATGGGTGACTATGCCTCGAAGTCTCCTTCTAGACCTCACGCGAACTCTGCAGACTGGGCATTTTAAAAACGAAGAGCCCAGGGGAAAATATTCAATTATGTCAGAGTGAGTGGACAAAACGCTTATCAAATATATATTTCCCAAAAGTACGTGCTTTTAAAGAAAACGCTTTATCAGCGAAAATCTCAACTGCAAAATTCTGAACTGGTGTCTAGCCTCGCTAGACTCCCAAACTTTAAGAAAAGGCCTCTCAAGCTAGGATAATATAAATATCAGTATGTATGTACACTCGTCTACTCTTTGTACGATATCTATGAACAATTTTAAAAAGTAGATATCATACAAAGTTACTACGCTTGCGTCTAACGCTCACGTCACCCCATACTAGAATTGTACCTCAGTATGTGGGAAACGCCCGAGTGGGTATATATACATGCCTACTCATTGTACGAAATCTATGAATGAATACGAAAAAATTGAAAGTCGTACAGGGCTACGACGCTCGCGTCTAACGCTCACGTCACCCCATACTGGAATTGTACCTCAGTATGGGGGGAAATCACGTATAGCTAGCTAGCATTTATTTATATACATACTATTCTCATAATCCTCAAAATACGAGTATAATCACCGAAATTCTCAATTTCGGGAAATTTCCAACAACAGAAAATTATTCAAAACGATAAAGCATTTCGAACACAATAATTAAAACAAAGGTTCACTCACAGATTAGGCCTAAGCCTGATGTCGGTCGGAGGTCTCTTCCGCTCGAGCCTCCTCGCGTCCTGTTCCAAATAAATAAATCCTTAAATAAAACACCGACGCTTAAAGCAAAACAAACATAAATAAATATGCTTCACGCGCTCAACCAAGCCTAACGCTCTAAAATCTTAAATCCACTGCCAACCCCAAAACTCCACAAATTTTACCGACATCCTCAAAAATCACGTTCCACCAAAACTAATCAAATGACTGGATTCTAACTTAAAAATCCACAAAAAATACTAAACTTCAAAAATTCATAAACCAATCCAAAACTCCTCCAAAAATTCTAAAACTTATTCCATTAAACTCCTCACATTTTTCCCGACCAAAAACACCTTTTCCGCGGCGGCAGACGGCTAGCTCCGGCGATCTCCAGTGCTCACCAAATTTTGACAACACCTTCCTCTCAACCTCTTCTACAACTTTCCTAACCAGCACAAAACACAAATCCAAGCCTAACTAAGCCAATCGGACGAAAAAACACAAAAAAACCATATAATTTCTTTTACCGATTTCTCCTTACCTAGCTCGAGATGGAAGGAGCCATTTGGATGGATTGCTGCACGGGAGGAGGGCTTTCTTTTGAGCCATGGCTTGTCGGCTATGGCAGCCGGAGGAAGGAGTTTCGGCGAAGGGAACCCGTGAACATCAGGAGCTTTTGGGCGGCTTTTCTCCCTCACGGCGGCGCTAGAGAGGCTACCACCGGTCTAGAAAGAAAGTTGGGTCGAAGACCGATAGTTTGGGACCGGAGCGGCGGTCTGGGGCGGCCGGACGGCGGCAGGAGGACGGAAAGAAGAACCGGGCAGAGAACGGGTCGGGGAGAGGGAGAGAGAGAGAGAGAACGCGCTGGCTGGAAAGAGAAGAAAAAAGTTGGGCTTGGCCCGCTACGGGTCCAACCCCTCTAATATAGCCAGACAAAAAATTTAACACCCTAAAAATAATACCCCAATAAAATTAAATTTTACTAGCAAAAATTACAATTTTCATCGTCGTCACAATTTCTTCCTTCGAATAATCCTACGAAACAATTGTCCCCTATAACCTCTCTGGGGATCAATTAAATTATACACTTAATGACGAAAACGATAAAAACTCTTATTACCTCTATGCTAGTAATTAAGATAAAAATTATGGGTCGGGGCGTGATATGTAAGGTCAGTCTTAATCTTAGCTTTGAAGTGTTTGGCGATTGTAGTCTCATTTGCAGTAACAGAAAAGCATATAAGATTTTAATCATTTTATGATCATTCTGATACCACTTATAGATTTGTAAGGCAATGTGCAATTGAAACATCTGCACTGTGATGTTAAGTGTCATGATATTGCTCAATTGTTGAAAAGGTAGGATGGAGCTAGAAATTTGAGACTTTGCAAAATTGAGTTTATACTTGTTAGTATTAGATCATCAATTAGTTGAGAGTTTGTAGGAGGTCAGGTTTTATATTTGGTGAGAAACATCGGCTCATCTGTCTCCTTTTTGGCTTTTTCAGAGAATTGCTACCGCCCAAAAGTTGATGGATTGCTTCTTTTTAGCTTTTATGTTGTTAATTATGGACTTGAATCATTTTATCTATCAAGGATAAATGATGATGTCAATGCATGCGTGCCTTGCTCTTCTGTATTTTGAATACCTCAATTCTGAGGTTTTAGGCAGTTGGTGTTGTTATGGGGTTAGGAAAGTTGGATTTTCATTCAGTTTGATGAATGTGTTGAATTTGATAGAATTATTTGATAATTATCCTTTAGATTAAATATTGACTCTCTTTTATGTTATTTGTTATATTTATGCAATTGCTTAAATTTAGAATATTACTTAAGCAATGTGATGAATTTATTCATATTTGAGCATTTTTTTATTAATTAGAAATATATAAATAAGTAATTATATTTGCCGTGTCGAAAATGCAGTTTTTGAGTTTTGCCGTGTTGGTACGTATCGTGTCGCTATATCCATGTCTGTATCCGTGCAACATAGCTTATATGTAAGTTGTTGGAAAACTTGGAATCGATGTTAGAGTAGTAGTAGCTAGTCTTTCTTTTAGTTATGAAGCCATGAGCACAAGTCCAGCAGTTGTTTCAGTTCTCAGGTTCATATTACTTCTTGTGTTTGTTGGATGACTCATCATTTGGATTGTGTTGCCTCCCAAAACTTACAGAGACCCAACTTACAAGACCACCTCACCTCCACATATTTTGGAGATCAAGTGTAGGAAATTAAACCAAGCTGTAACTAACTAGTTGTCAGTAACTTTATCATGTAATTCAGTTTTATCTGGAGTCTTCTAGTGTAGGGAGAGTTCTAGTATTTTTTTTGAATCTTTGACTTAGAGCAACTTGTGCAGCTATAGACACTTTGTTTACTGTATCTCATAGACATGTATATATAGGGCTGCTTTGTACTTTGTTCTATTTTTAGTTGAATAAATATCAGTTGCTCTTGCTCCAGAAAACTCTTCTCATATGTGCGTGTGTGTGTGATTGATTTGCAGTGCTTATTCCATCTAGTGTTTATTTATATTGCTGGTGTGATATTGTTATTGTTGTTCAGATCCTTCATCTGGTATCATAGCGGGTATGTTCATTAGAAGGAGTATAGAGATCAATGACGAATCTAGGGAATGATTTTCCTCAATGCCAGTTGGGAAATTTGATGGGAAAGGAAACTTCTAGCATTGGAGATCGCAGATGGAACTCTTCTTCAAAATCATGGAGTACACAAAGTTGGTGATCAATGGATTTACAAATCTAGGAGACCAAGCAAATCTCACACGAGATCAAAGAGAAGAATTGGTTCGAAATAGGAAGAAGGATTGCAGATCCCTGATGTATATATTTGGAGCAATTGATTCTAAAGTTTATGAGAAGATTGCACATGTTACAACATCAAAGGAGGCATGGGATTGTCTGATCAATACTTATGTGGGGCGAGATAAAATGAAGAAGGTGAGATTGCAAACTCTACAGCGACAATTCGAGCTTCTTCAGATGGAGAAGAAGTAAAGCATGTCTGAATACTTTGCAAGAACATTGACTATTGTCAATCAAATGAAAGCCAATGGGGAGGATATCAAGAAGATGCAGATTGTGGAGAAGATTCTTTGAACCTTGACGGAGCTGTTTAAAGGAAAAGTCACAGTCATTGAGGAGTCCCAAGACCTTAATGCTATGACAGTGGATGATTTAATGAGTTCCTTGCAGGCCTATGAACAAAGGCTGAATGAGAAGTCATAGATGGTGATTAAAGAAGCATTGCAGACTCAATTAAGCCTCAAGAAGGAAAGAAATTGGTCGCCACGTGGTGAGTCAAGCTCAACTCAAAGGAATCAAAGTTCAAGTTACAAGAGAGGTTCATAGGGCAGATTTGGAGCAAGAATAGGAAAAGGAAGGGGCCTCCATTGGAGTCAAGGACCAGATAGATCGAATGTCCGGTGCTTTAATTGTCATGGTTATGGTCATTAGAAGAATGAGTGCAGCTTGAGAAGGTCAGAGAACAAGCAGTTTCATGCCAAGTTTGCAGAAGACAATGATATCAATGAGGAGACTTTGTTGATGGCTTTTAGTGCAATGAGTAATGGTGAACATATCACATGGTACATGGACACAAGTTGCAGCAATCATATGTCCGGCCACATGGAGTTGTTTGTTAAGCTGAATGAGTCAATACAAGCTGAGATTACATTTAGGAATGCTGCAAGGATGCCGGTTAAAGGAAAAGGCAAGATCTTTATACAGTTGAAGAATGGGATGTACAAAACCATATCATCTATATTATGTGTCTGGCCTTAGTCACAACTTGCTTAGTGTGGGGCAATTATCAGAGAGGGGGTATGATATGCGCATCTACAGAGGAGTTTTCACCATCAAAGATCCTCAAAGGAAACTAACAGTAGAGGTAACTATGACTCCTAATCGCTTGTTTCCATTACTTATGTAGTATGATAAGTTACCTTGCTTTAGTTCTGTAGCAAATGGTGATAATTGGTTGTGGCATATGCAATATGGGCATTTAAATTTCAATAGGTTGAATTTCCTTGCAAGAAAAGGTTTAGTATCTAGACTGCCCCTATTCATGTTCTGAACCAAGTTTGTGAGACTTGTGTTCTTGGAAAGAAGCATAGAGATAGCTTTCCTATAGGAAAGGCCTTGAGAGCTAATATGCCCCTTGAGATTATCCACTCAGACTTCTGTTCTGTTGAGGTAACTTCATATGGAGGTGTCAAATACTTCGTCACTTTTATTGATGATTTTAGTAAGAAAGCATGGGTGTATGTTTTGAAGAACAAGTCTAAGGCATGTGATTCATTTAAGGCATTCAAAGCTTATGTTGAAAAGCAGAGTGGAGAAAAGATTAAGGTGTTGAGAACTGATAGAGGCACATAATATATAGTTTGTGATGACTTCTTGAAGAAAAATGACATTAAACATCAGCTCACAGCAAGGTATATGCCTCAACAAAATGGTGTAGCAGAGAGGAAAAACAGAACCATTATGGATATGGTGACATGCATGCTGAAATTGAAAAATTTTCCCAAGTATTTTTGGGTAGAAGTTGTTAGTTGTGCAATTTATATCTTGAACAGGTCTCCTAGTAGAAGTACTGGTGGAATTACTTCGTATGAAGTGTGGAGTGGTAAGAAGCCCAACATTCATCATTTGAGCGTGTTCGGTTACATCGCATTTGCTCATGTTCCAGATCAAATAAGGAAGAAGCTTGATGATAAAGCTGAAAAGTGCATTTTTATCGACTATAGCACGGTGACAAAGGGGTACAAGCTTTACAATCTAGTGACGAAGAAGGTAATAATTAGCCGAGATGTCACTTTTGATGAGCAAAGTGTGTGGAATTGGAGTTCAAAAGAAAAAGAACCAACAACATTCATTTGATTGGAGGATGAATCAATTGAAGAAGATCAGTTGGTTGGCGTTCCAGAAGCCGAGTCTCCAGCAGTAGCGGTTGAAGTTCCAGAAGCTGAGCTTCTGCTAGAAGTTGCATTAGCAAGGCCTCCACGTGATCGTTGTTTTCCACCATACTTGAAAGATTATGAGTTGAAGACCAAAAGGAGAAGCATATCAGATGAAGATATTGTCAATTTTGCTTTGTATAAGGATTGTGATCCTTTTACCTATGATGAAGCTTGTCAACAACGACATTGGGTCAAGGCGATGGATTGAAAAGAATGACACATGGGAGCTCACTTCACTTCGGGAAGGAAAGACAGCTATTGGAGTCAAATGGGTGTATAAGACTAAATACAAACCTAATGGAGACGTGGATCGTTACAAAGCGAGATTGGTAGCCAAAGGCTACACGCAAAAACCAGGTATTGATTATCTTGAAATTTTCGCTCCTGTTGCTAGGCTTGATATTGTTAGAATGGTGATTTCTCTAGCTGTTCATAATTGTTGGAGAATTTTTCAAATGGATATTAAATCCGCTTTCTTGAATGGATATGTGAAGGAAGGCCAATCAGAGAAAGTATATAAGTTGAAAAATGCTTTATATGGTCTTAAACAAGCTCCTAGAGCTTGGTACACCTGAATTGATTCCTATTTTGTGGAGAATGAGTTTGAAAGGTGTCCATATGAGCATACTTTATATGTTAAGACTAATATGGAGGGAGATGTTATTATTGTGTGCTTGTATATGGATGACCTTATTATAATAGGTAATAATTCAAAGCTTGTTGGAGAAGTCAGGAAGGCTTTGGCATCTCATTTTGAGATGATGGATATGGGGTTGATGTCATATTTTCTTGGTATTGAAGTGGTGCAAACTGAGAAGGGGATTTTTATTTCTCAAAGCAAGTATGCTGGAGACATTCTCAAGCGTTTTAAAATGTAGTCTTGCAATTCAATCATGACTCCAGTTGAGCAGAGATTGAAGTTGAAGAAAGATGGGAGTGGAGAGTTTGTTAATCCCACATGGTATAAGCAGCTTGTTGGGAGATTGCGTTACTTGACGGCTACTAGGCCTGACATCACATTTGAAGTTGGATTGATTAGCAAATTTATGGAAGTTCCTCGTTAATCACATTTGCAGGCAGCAAAGAAAATATTGAGATATGTCAAAGCAACTCAAAGTGATGGAATTTTCTATGCAGCTAACTATGTGAATGAACTTGTTGGCTATACAGATAGTGATTGAGCAGGAGAAGAGATAGCAAAGAGCACCTCAGGTTATGTTTTTGATATTGGTTATGGGGTAATATGTTGGTCATCAAAGAAGCAACAAGTGGTAGCTCTTTCATCAGCTGAAACAGAGTATGTTGTAGCAAATAGGTGTGCTACTCATGCAATTTGGTTGCGTCGAATTCTTCAAAACTTGCATCAAGAACAAAAGTGGCCTACACCAATCTTCTGTGACAAAACTCAGCCATTTCTTTGTCCAAGAATCCATTTTTCCATGAGAGGACAAATCATATCCATCCAAGCATCATTATATTCGAGATTTGGTGAAGAACAAAGAAATTACAGTACATTATTGTCCTTCTAGAGAACAAGTAGCTGATATATTTACAAAGTCACTTAATGCTGCTGCTTTCTTGAAGCTAAAGGAGCTGATGGGGATGATAAAGTTTGAAGATCTTGGCTTGGTTTGAGGGAGGTAATGTAGGAAAATAAACCAAGCTGTAAATAACTAGTTGTCAGTAAGTTTATTAAGTAATTCAGTTTTATCTGGAGTCTTCTAGTGTAAGGAGAGTCCTAGTATTTTTTGAATCTTTGACTTAGAGCAACTTGTGCGGCTCTAGACACTTTGTTTACTGTATCTCATAGACATGTATATATAGGGCTGCTTTGTACTTTGTTCTGTCTTTGGTTGAATGAATATCAGTTGCTCTTGCTCCAGAAAACTCTTCTCATCTGTGTGTGTGTGTGATTGATTTGCAGTGTTTATTTCATCTAGTGTTTATTTATATTGCTGGTGTGATATTGTTATTGTTGTTCAGATCCTTGATCAAGGTAAATAACTTGTATTGTAATACCCCGAACCAAATTTTACCTATTTATTAGGTATTCTACAACTTATTCAGGAATTTCACCATACTCGGTAATTTGGTAATTTAACACCCGAGTTTATTTTCGAGTTTTTCTCAAATTGTTTAATTCTTCTTTTAAGGCCCCAAGGTCGTAGCACGTGTTGATACGAGTTCATCGGTGTCTTCGAATTATTTTTAAAATTTTGAATTATTTTTTAAATTAATTTTTTAAAATTAAATAACCCATTTAATCATGACCATCGGATTGACTTCGGGAGGAAGCCCATTCTTTCTCTTCTTTGTCTCGTCGTCTGCCTTCTCCGGCACAGCAGCGACACTTCCGGTCACCTCCCACCGCGAAACCACCACCAAAATGATCCTCTTCTTCTCTCCTCCCTAACCTTGTCCTTAAATTTTACGGGCAAGTATGTTTGATGCAGATCGATGGTGGAGGAGGACGACTGTCCTTGAAGAAATCCGGCGAGGCCAGTGGTGGTTCAAGTGTAGAAGGGTAGGTTTCCACTTCTCCTTTCCTTATCTTCCTTCCGGGGTTGCTTGTTCTTCAAATCGAACTCTGATATTAGAATAACCTTTTCTCTACACATCATTGTTTTCCGGTGAGGGTTGAGCTCCTGTCATCGATCGATCCAGCGACGGTGAGTCTCTTCCTCCTCTCTTCCTTCTTCACAGTCTATTGCTTATATCTCCTTCAAATCGGAAACCTAATCAAAATCCCGTTTCCTCTGTTTTTGTTTCTAGGTTCATGTCGGGGTGTCCGGCGACCGAGTTTTTGACGTTTCCGGTCTCTCTTCCATGTTCCGACGAGCACGTTACTCCTTGGCGGATCAAGAGGCCGAGTGAAGGAGGTGGTTGGAGTTTGGTAACAGGTGGAATTGTTCTGGTCGAGATAGTGAGAGGCGGAGAACAGCAGGTCGATCTCTGGCAAGGAAAGGTTGCTAGGTTCGAGTGGTGAGCAGAGTAAAGGTAAGGATTTCGATTTGGATCAGCTGAGTTATTGTGCTTAAGATTATTGAGTTTAATTGTGGCTGAAATTGTTGTTTTGGTTGTTCTATGTCCCTAACTTAGTGATTCAGAGTTTGTGGGGAGGCTATGGCAAAATTCTGTGAAGTATTTTCGGAAGTGAATGTTCATATTTTATTTGTTAACTTCGTTATTTAGAAAGTTACTGAAAATGAGATTTTCGGTGGAGTCATATATTTATTTCTTCTTGTATAATTGGTAATTTTTATTATTTTAGAGTTACCGAAAATACGATTTTCGGTGGATATATGTATATGGATATGTATGAGGATAGTATGTGTTAGTACATAGCCAAAATACTTGGTCAAGCCGAGAATATGGCACAATTACCAGGTCGTCGAAGATCATTTCAGGCGAGACAGCACCGGTGAGCCCTTCACGGATGTCCAAAGAGTGAAGGTCCGACAACAATCTGCTTGCCAGACCCATTCTCTGATGGCAAAACACCCCCAAAAGGGGAGACGCTGCAGAGGACCGCAAATAGTCCCACATCGGAGACTGAGGCCACAACGCCTAACATTGACCTATAAAACAGGCACAAACTCCCAAAAGATGTAAGTACACATAACTCTTCCCGCACCCCTGTACATTGCAAGTAGCGACTAAAAGTTAACTTAAGCATCAGAGTGTCGAAGACTGGGCCACCCCAGTCCCGGCTCCTGACGCCTTGCTACTTGTGTAGGTACAGAACCTGGAACCAAGGATTCGACCTCCCGACTCGTGATCCTGAGATAGGTAGAAACAATTGGCGCTAGAAGGAGGGGTTTGAACCTCCGACCTTGTGGTTAATAGCCACAAGGTTAGAGGTTTGAATAGAGAATTGAGTGAGCTGAAATTTGTTGTATAGGGTTTTGGCGAAACTGCGAAATTCAGTCTGGGAAACGTCCAATTTCATCCTCGATCGAGTGGGTGCGAGCGCTCGGCTGTTTGCAACCAGCTTCACTGACACTATGCAAATCCGCTGTTTCAAGGTATGAATTTGTCGGTTTTTTATTTTGTGTGTGGGTTTTGTTTTGGGTTATTTGGGGTTGATTGAGATTGTTCACACGTTTGCGATGTTGGTAGGAATTCTAGGGTAAGAGATTTGTTGTCGGGCTGGTTAGGGTTAAGGTAACGGGGTATGACAGATCCGGTGTGGGTGTCCAGCGAAGAGATTGCGGTGGTCTCTAGTTCGTCTAATTCAGATTCAGACACTTTGCACCGGTTGGAAGAGGGATTTGATAATTTTATGGCAGAAATTGCCTTTGATTTAGGGGAAGACATTCCTGTAATGGATGTCGGGCCTCATGTGTCCTCATCTGACCCTCTTTTGCAAGAGGTAGAGGATTTTATCATGGCTAGATATGGATGAGTAGGCAACCGGTGACAAACTAAATCCGGAGACAAACTAAATCCGGAGACAAACCAGGTATGTCTTCATACTTCTCGGTGAAGCAGTCCCTATACTCGTGCAGGAGAGTTAAAAGAGCTTCATGTTCGTCCGCCGTCAACTTGGCGCTGATGGAGATGAGCAGGGGCTTCTCTGCAATCCCTACGTCAACTTGTGAGATGGGGTCGCGAACTTGAGGTGGTGTATCGTCCAAAGCGGCGTGAGCTAATTGAATAACTTTCTCTTTGGTATCGTTGTAATCCACTATTTCGTCCACATACTCCATAGTTGCGACCTTGTCATAGGCTTCGCGTTCCGCCCAGTATAAGAGGAGTCTCTCACACAAGGACTCGCCAGCCTCGCGCTCTTCTTCTGAGGAAGCACTAATCATCAGAGGGTTGAAGGGGATCCGCGATGGTGTGAGGATGTTGTAAGTCATCCCTCACTTGGGTGAGCCCTCATCACATTAAGTTAGAGGCCGTGACCCCATAGGGGTGGCCTTTAGAGTCGACGCCTATGGATTCAATCGCGGCCTAGGATCATGATGTATGAGGAAGTGCATTCGGCCGCTTAAAAGGTATAAACACTTGATGCCGGTCCAACCTTGACCCTTAGGAATAACAAGCCCAGAGTTCTGGAGACCTGTCCAGTGAAATTCTTGACTGTCAAGGACGTGGTCTGGATCATTGAGCGCGGGATACCGAGGATTCCCATAGTATGGGTGGTAACGACGTTCACCGCAGCTCTAGTGTCAACCATGATTTTGTTGACTGTAATCCCCTCCACCTCAGCTGAAATGTACAATGGCCTCATGTGATTGGCCAGGTCTAGGGTTGGTGTGGAGAAAGTCAGAGTTGATATGCTTGCGATACGGCTTGTGACTTCCATTGGTGGAGCGGTAGGGGGTTCCGCCAAGGCAGGACCTATCTCGCTGCTGCAAGGTGGGGACATGTCGCAGACATTATTGTTAGTGTCTAGAATATCTGCCGCACTGCATGTTGTGTTTGGCGGGAGAGCATACTTTTCAATTATGAAAAATACCATGCCACCGTGAAAGGAAAATTGCTCGTGGACTGGGACCAGCGGGTCCTTAATCACCCCAAACTTGCCTTCAAGCATAGCGATGGCACTCTCCGCGGGGTTAACTTCCTGGTCTGCAGGCCATGCAGAGACTTCAAGCATGTTGTAAGTTAATGACTCCCCTTGCTCTTCTGCTTGGTCTTCACCTAGGTCAACGCGAGGCTCGGAATGAGCCTCGTCATTCAACGAATTCTCCCGGAAACGCTGGGCCATCAGCACCACAAGGTTAGGGGTGGAAATAGCGCTTTCAGTACCTGGCGATGTGTCAGTCTCCATCCGTTGTGGTCGCCCCACGAGTTTAGTCAAGGGCTGCTCAACCACAGCCGGCTGATTGTCCTCGGTTAGAGGGATTTTAGAGTCGTCATTAGCCTTTAATGGAGCAGGAACTGAAACATGAGGCTCCTGCTTGGCTTCCGGCTACAAGTTAGGTTGTGGTCGGGGCCGATGAAGTCGTGGTGGTTACTTCCTCTTTGCCTTAGGCTCCCGACGAAGAGGCTCCTGAAGCCGCGGTGATCGAGGCGACTCACACCTTGGCTCAGGCTCTGAGGTGGCGAACAATCTTCGCTTTATTGGGGGAGGTGGCTCCCTTCTTTCAGCTCCTGGTGATGGCCGAGGCCTTGGTGGAGGAACCGGGTCCCTACGTCGTTCAGCTTTCGGCAACTGCCTGCGCCTTGTTGGAGGGAGCGGTTCCTTTCTTCGGTTAAGCTCCGGTGAAGGCCTGTGCTGAAAGGGTTGTGGATCCCTTCTCCTTTCCGGCTTTGGAGATGGTCTCTTCCTGGAAGGTTGTGCATCCTATTTTGGTGGTATGGTGAGGCGACAGAAGACATTCGCTTTTGGAGTGAGATCATCTGCTGCTTGTGCACACACTCGTGGAGGCGTAACATGTGGCTTCTGGAGTAGAGCGCGCAAACCTTTGGCTTCTCTCAACATCCTCTCAAGTGCATGCGCGAGCTGCGAGGGTCGAATGAAGCCATCATTGACGGCTCGCAGGGCACGCAGGATGCTTCCATATTTCTTCTGGAACTTTCGCTTCTTGGATATGGAGATGGTGACTGACTTGCCCCCTTACTGCGTGTACCATACCCCCTCCTTGATTGCTGACTTGGATGTTGGGGGAATGTAAGGGTCGGTCAAGATACCGTGGGGTGAGGGCTTGAAGCCTCGTTTTCCTGATACCCGCTACTAGAGTCAGATATATCCATCTCGCTCGAGTCTGGGGATGAAGGTACCTCTTCTATCCAATGTGATTGGACGAATGTCTCGAGGCGTTTGATCCTCTGCTCCAGCTCTTTACGAGTTCTAGGACTCATGGGTTGGATGTTCTCCACGGGAGACGGTGTATCGTCCCGCATGACAGCTTTGCCCTTATCTTTCCTTGAAGGGTGATCGGGCTGCAATCTGGTGACTAACCGCCTTGCTGGTTCGCGGTTCCCATTTTGGTTCGCCAGCACGGTATAGTCATTTGCCGGCCTCTTATGGTTTTGACCTGGCGGTTCGCGCGGGCCCGCATTTAGAGATAGGTCCAACGCGATAGCGCACTGGCCGATGCGAGGCCAAGCAATGTCAGCCGTTGCAATCATGAGGTCGCCTTTTTTTTCGAAGCGAATGTACTTGAGGTCGAGCCAGTCTTGCACCTACTCGTGAAGCTGGTAGCAATCGCTAGTTCTATGTCCCCAGCTTTCATGGAACTTGCAATGTACGCGACCTTCCTTATATTCCATGTAGGGTAAGGCTCTTGACACTGTGACAAGTCCGTCATCAATAAGGTCGTCTAGAACCTCGTGTGCGAGGTTGACGTTATAGGTGTACTAGCGAGATGGCCGAACTACACCAACATTGTCCTACTCGTGGCCTCTTTTAGACGCGCGACGCGGATTGTCATCCTCTGGATGGTCTGACAAGTCTAGGGTGACTCTCCGTTGGCCTAGCTTCGACGCGCGACAGCGGTTGTTCTCTTCTGGCTGGTCATTCCAATTCACCTCGACCATGCTAATCACGGTGGGAAATGGATCCTCATCCACTAGAGAGGATGTGCTCTCTGGCGTCTTCATTTTCAAAGTATGTAGCTAGTCACAGAGCTTGACACAATCTTTAGTGTCGTGATTGTAGATGTTGTGGAGGCTACAGTACTTCTTGTCCTTTAGTCCCTCCTTTGGCGGGATCTTATGGTTCAAGCGGATGCACTTCGCCTCAATCAAGTCATTAAAGACAAGATGAGTGTTTTTCGCGTCATACGTGTAAGACTCGTATTCGGGCTTGGTTCCTGCAAAATACTGGATTGTGATTGGCTCGTGAGTTATCTTGAGATTCTTCAGTTTGTGAGCCAATGACTTCCCAATCAGTTCGATCGCTCCAACATCATCATACTCCTGCGCGGCCTCAGCTTCCTCCTGCCTCTGATAGTAAGGATCAAACGAAGAGGATTAGAGGTTTAGTGCCCCCACTGTCCTGTTTCTCCCTGGAACGTAAGTCCCCTTGGAAGCATTTGTCTTTTCATCCATTTCATTAAGAATTAGCTCGTAACTGCCGACCTTGTTGATCAAGTCGCCTATGGATGTGAAGTGCTCCCCATGGTGTTTCAGCCACTGGCAATGTTCAAGACCACGGATGGCCAACTTAATAGCCTCCTGCTCAGGTAGCATGTAGTCACATTTAGCCTGCTGGATCTTGAAACGTTGGAGAAAAGAAACTCCAGACTCCATGCTTTGTTGGCTCATCTGGGTGAGGGAGTCAAGGCCGACCTCTGGCTTACTGGTACCATAGGTCTCTTGAAATAGTGTCTCCATGGTAGGCCAGTCCGCGATGGATCCTGGCTTCAACCTGGAGTACTAGCTGAAGGCGGCTCTGAACAGAGAAGTCCTAAAGAACTTGAGCTTGAGAATATCATTATTCTCATATTGGCCGCATTAGACTTTGAAGCGGGTCATATGAGTTGCTGCATCCTCCCTTGTTTCCCCAGAGAAAGTAGTGAAGACTATGTTCTTGAATCCTTGGGGAAAACGGTATTGCGCCACACTATCGGGGTAGGGGTCGCGGTAGTGCAAGTCAGCATCACCTTTTCCAGTTTGCTCCTTGACTATGGTGGAGATAAGTTGGCGCCAGTCGGCTGCCGTCACAAGCGTAGGTTTCGCTCCCTCCTCATGGTTTGGCCATGCGTAGAAGCTGGCGGCCTGTCCATTATTCTTGGGAGCGGGGCTGGAGTAGGTTAGAACCGGCTCGGCTAGTGTCCCGGATCCCTGGCGTAAAGAATTGCTAGCTCCCTTGAAGGGAGCAGCAGAGCCATGCGGGGGCGGACTCTAGGAAGTTCTAGCTCCTGACGTGAAGTGCATAGTCTTTTGGCCTCCAACCTTAGGGTTTTTCCTAGCGCGCTCATTCAGCGGGACATATTTGGATGTCCCCTCATTCACGCTTGTGCCAGGAGGATCTAGGGCAAAGTTCTTTGGTGCTTGCGACCTCATCCAGTCTTCAACTTCAAGGACCTGCAGATTCAACTGGTCCTGTTTCTTCTTGAACTTATCTAGCTTTTCTAGACTGTTCTTGCTTCCAAAGAAAGAAGCACTCTGTTGGTTATGCAACTTGGTATCGTGGTTGTCCAAGCGACGAGTCTGTTCATCTACTGTCACGCGGGTGAGCGACAGGACCTCTGCATGCTGCTTTACGGTCTCCGTGTTCTGGTCTAGGTCCGACCGGATCTGCTGAAGGCTAGCTTTGACCAAGCCCTTAGTTTCAGTGAACTTGGCGTCAAGGTGGCCATAATCGTCACCGAGGGTGGCGAGCTTGTCATGGGTGGCCTGTAGGAGGTCTCTGTCTTGTTTGGCTTGGGCCAAAAAATCCATCATCTGACCTCGCAGGTCATTAATTGCTTGGAGGATTTGCTCCGATGGCAGAGCAGATCCTGCATCTTGGTTTGGCTAATAAGAGCCTACCATGGCGGTCCCACTGAAGTCTGGGTCACCAAACTGAGCAAGAACCTGCTCGTGTAAGGGAACTGCAAGTCGCTGTTATGGGGCTTGTATCGTAGTGATCTGTGCTTGAGACAAGAAAGCTGAGGCTTCCTGTATGGTTCCTCGGGTTTCCCTATGATGTCTTGCGTGTACTCCCTGTCCCACTGGGTGTGCCAATGTTTTGGCCACGATCCTCAGCGCGCGGAGCAGAGTTAGATAACGAACAAAAAATAAGGGAGATGTTACGGGCGTGCCACCTCACGGACGAGGAAAGGTTCTGAAGGTGCGCTTGACTTCTTGATCAGGCAAGGGGGGTTCCCAGGTGCTACCTCTGATGAGGATTTACAAGCACAAGCGAGTCAATACTCACGGCAGGACGCGAGCAGAGCAATTATAGGGAAATCAAAGATGGTTGGTGGCGAGTCCCGGAAGGGCTCTAGGAAAACCTAGGCGACGGCGCGCTTAGGGTTAGGGTTTTCGAGAGGCTCGAAAAAGGGTTTCAACTGGGTTGAGAGGTTCTGTTTGTTTTTTTTGAGAGATTTGATTGTCCCTTTGTCTGTAAACCTCTAACCCTTTATATAGTAGCGAAAGATAATCTTTGAAACCCTAATCCTACGAGGGACAAGATTTACCCATGCAGACTAATCAACATATGACACATGTCCAATTTCGCGCATGCTGCATGGGCTACTGATTTCATCTCGCAGGTCTTTCTAGCTCGCGGGCTTTAGGAAGACTTTTTATATTAAAATGGTCACAGAGATTGGTCCGAAGCATGTCAAAGACTGGTGAAAGTCCCCAACGATCAACATGGTGTGCCCGGATTTCGCTTGTGGCTTCCTCGCGAAGTCTTGCCCGCGAGCCAGTTCGCCCGCTTGCCTTGATGTACTCCGCCTCGCCTATGCGCGAAGTCGCTAAATGCGCTAGATTTGTTGTATGCGCGAAGTAATATTTACACGCGGGCCTTACATTCCAGCTCGCATGGCCTTACTGGCGGGCTAACACTAGTAAACTTGAACAAATTGGGCTCGTCGGGTATGACATGGAACATGAAGGTAACAAACATTTACTCGGGCATTTTACCGTCTAAATAAAGTATTATTACTTAGACAAAAATGCCTTTTGGCTCAAACAAAAGCCAAGATCCATCGCGGACTGGCCTACCATGGAGACACTATTTTGGGAGACCTACGGTACCATTAAGCTAGAGGTTGGCCTTGATTCCCTCACCCAAATAAGCCAGTAAAGCATGGAGTCTGGAATCTCATTCCTCCAACGCTTCATGATCCAGCAAGCCAAGTGTGATTACCTGCTACCTGAGCAGGAAGCCATTAAGTTGGCTATCGGTGGTCTCGAGCATCGCCAGCGGCTGAAGCACCATGGGGACCGTTTTACATCTATGGACGACCTGATCAACAAGGTCGGCAGTTATGAGCTGATCCTCAACGAAATTGATGAGAAGGCGAATGACTCCAAGGGGACGTACGTACCAGGGAAAAACAGGACAGTGGGGGCACTAAGCCTCTAGTCCCCCACGTTTGATCCTTATTACCAGAAGCAGAAAGAGACTGAGGCCGCGCAGGAGTATGATGATGTCAGAGCAATCGAACTGACTGGGAAACCGTTGGCTCACAAACTGAAGAGTCTCAAAATAACTCGCGAGCCAATCACCATTCAGCCTTTTGCATGGACCAATCCTGAATACGAGTCATACATGTATGACGCGAAAAACGCCCATCTTGTCTTTAATGACTTGATCAAGGCGAAGTACGTACGCTTGTATCACAAGATCCCGTCCAAGGAAGGGCTAAAGGACAAAAAGTATTGTAGTTTCCACAACGTCTACAATCACGACACCAAAGACTGTGTCAAGCTCCTCGACCAACTGTAGACCTGGTTGAACTTTGGCACCTTGAAAATGATGACGTCGGAGAGCACAGCCTCTCTGGTGGATGTGGACCCCTTCCCAGCTGTGGTCTGTATGGTTGAGGTGAACTGGAACAACCAGTTAGAGGAGAACAGCTGCCGCCGTGTGCCAAAGCTAGGCTAGCGGAGAGTCACCTTAGACTTGTCAGACCACCCAGAGAATGACAATCTGTGCCGTGCATCTATGAGAGGCCGCAAGGAGGACAATGTTAATGCAGTTTGGCCATCTCACCAGTATACCTATAACGTCAACCTCACACACGAGGTTCTAGACGACCTTATTGATGACAGACTCGTCACAGTGGCGAGGGCCTTACCTTACATCAAATATAAGGAAGGTAGCGTACACTGCAAGTTCCATAATAGTTGGGGACACAAAACTCGCGATTACTACCAGCTTCGTGAGCAAATCCAAGACTGGCTCGACCTCAAGTACATTCGCTTTGAAGACAAAGGTGATTTCATGATTGCAACTGCTAACATGGCTTGGCCTCGCATCGGCCAGCGCGCGATCACATTGGACATTTCTCCAAATGCAAACCCGCGCGAACTGCCAGGTCGAAACCACAAGAGACTGGCGAATGACTATTCTGTGCTGGCCAACCAAAGTGGGAACCATGAACCGGCAAGGCAACTAGTCACCAGACTGCAACCCGATCGCCCTTCAAGGAAAGATAAGGGCAAAGCTATCATACGGGACGATACATCGTCCCCCTCTAAAAATTACCAAACCATGAGTCCCAGAACTCTCTAAGAGCTGGAACAGAGGATCAAGCGTCTCAAAATGTTCGTCCAATCACACTGGACATAAGAAGTACCTTCGTCTTTAGCCTCAAGTAAGATGGACATATCCAACTCTAGCAGTGGGTATCAGGAAAACGAGGCTTCAAGCCCTCGTAAAGGTATCTTGACCGACCCCTACATTCCCCCGACATCCAAATCAGCGATCAAGAAAGGGATATGGTACACGCAGCAAGGGGGCAGGCCAGTTACCATCACCAAATCCAAGAAGCAAAAGCTCCAGAAGAAGTATGGCAGCATCCTGCGTGCCCTGCGAGCTGTCGATGATGGCGTCATACGACCCTCGCAACTCGCGCAGACACCTGAGAGGATGTGGATAGAAGCCGAAGGCTTACGCGCTCTACTCTAAAGGCCACATGTCATGCCTCCAATAGTGTGTGCGCAGGTAGCAGATGACAGCGCTCCAAAAGCAAATGTCTTCTGTCACCTCACCGTACCACCGAAACAAGATCCGCGCCCTTCCAGGCATAGGCCATCTCCGGAGCCGGAAAGAAGAAGGGATCCACAACCTTCCCGGTGTAGACCCTTACCAAAGCCTAACCGAAGAAGGGAACCGCTTCCTCAACCAAGGGCCAGCAATCGCCGGAGGCTGAACGGAGAAGGGAACCACCCCTTCCAGCAAAGCAAAGACTTCACAATACCAGAACCAGAGCCAAGGAGCAAGCCACCTCGGCCATCACGCCCCCGATTACTTTGTTTCCTTATAGTTGCTCTGCTCGCGTCCCGCTGTAAGTATCGATCGCCTTATGCTCGTAAATTCCTCATCTGAGGTGGCACCTAGAAACCCCCTTCCGCTTGATCAGAAGTCAGATCTTGCGCACTCAACCTTTTCCTCGTTTGCGAGGTGGCACGCCCGCAAAATCTCCTTTTCTTTGTTCGTTAGTTACCTCTCGCCCGTGCGTTGAGGATCGTGGCCAAAACAGTGACCATGAGGAAATAAATCACGTATCGGATAAGTCACAACGTGGTCGAATCATGTTATGGTCAAATTGGGTTGTGGTCAAATCTGGTATGGCGGAATCAAGGTTTGGGTCTCAACCTGACCACGAATGGATTGGGCCATGGGTGAATTGTGTGGCAGCCAAATTGGGTTGTTAGTAAATGGGAAACTTCCATGGGCCATGAGCAGAACGAAATAGGTAACGGTTAAATCAGGTTACAGAATTGGCTCATGGTACGCTCTGACTAAGTCAAGACGAGAGAGATCAAACGAGACTTAAAGAAAAGCCCTAAGGCAGAACGTGGCGGCGAAGGAGATTATGGAGTAGTGTTGAATGGATGTGACTTAGTGGAAGTTGGCCACGTTGAAGGTAAATCATGTAGTGGTGGATCACGTATTGGTCAAGTCAGGTTTGGGCCGGATAGGGTGTCAGTCAAATCAAGTCGCGTGAGATGGAGATACAAAGGGAACGAGTCGAGGACGAAGTGAAATAGAGCTGGTCAACAGGAAAAATTGGGGAACGGAGTTTCCCATGATGTCCATAATATGGAGTCGTGGATCCACTCGCACTTAACTAACGAGTAAAGCGCACAACATAAAGTGACTTAGGAGTTACGACTATAAATACAACATGAATAAGATCCTGAAGGGGGAGGAGTCCTAGCAAAATCAGTCACACAAACCCATAATATACCCCTTTCGAGATTCTAGATCGGGAGATATACCGTCACCATTAAATTTCTGACCCACTTTTCTTTTGGGTTGAGTTTTTGATTTTCTTTTATTCAAATTTATCCGGTCCAGCTTGTTTACTGTTTCTCCAAACACTGATTTAAGATTGACACTTCAAATCCAATCTGTTTCCATTCCAATGGAAGTCTGACATGGATATTAATCTTTTCCAGTCAGCCTAGAAAAGGCAATGAACAAGCTCAGAGCCTCAGACTTTAAGGCAGAAGTCCTTACATAAGAACATTAGCAGAATAGCAGCCGTCTCTAAGCTAAAACTAGAGAATACACTACCCAGATGACTAGAAGTTGTACAAAACGCTCAATGAGTAGATACAAATCTTATCTTATTCAGAACGACATTAGTACATTACGAAGATTGAAGATGGAAGTGATCATCTTCTTTTATTCATTACATCAAAGATTTTGGGATACATCTACTTATATAGAAGGGCATCTAGTGTTGCACACGTATAAACAGAAAAGAATGAGAAGAATACTATTTGTTTCCTACTATTTCATGTATATTTACATATCCACCAAGAAAACTCGACATCTCGTGGCATTACCTATATATTCCATCTATGGGTGAAGAAAGACTGCATGCTTGGGCACCTCTCCATTTACATGATTGTCGGACACCACTTCATAATCACTCTGTTTCTGCACAAGAATGTATTTCACTTTACATGCTAGTGAAGAACTTTAGAACTTTATATGAGGAAGTAAATCAAAACTAAGTTCAAATGTTCCTGCCCTATGTTATTATTAGGCCATACCTCGGAAGGTTGATCAATTGGAAACAAATTTATGGCTCCAGGATTGAAACTGATTCCACTGTAATGAGAAGCATGAAAGAAAAGTTATATTAGTTAGACATGGAACCGTACCAGTCAATAAAGATTGGAAAATTAGTAGCAAAATTTATAACTAAATGACGCTCCTCCAACATGTTTACTGGATATCTTCTATATGGGAAAGAAAAAATCAGGCTATACAGAAGACATGACCAAAGTAAACTGAAAAATTAACACTCTTCTTCCTTTTCTTATCCTTTTCCACTATATAAGGAGATGAGAGTTACCAGCGGGACAGTACTAGCTGCCACAAGTATGGAATAAAGAACTCCTGATTACTCTCTTGTTCATATGTGAAGCGCAACTGGGTGAACAAATGAGGAAACAAGAATTTGAAGGGATTATAAACAACAATCTCCAGGTACAACTTGAAATCGACTTATCAAACAATGTAATTCACTTTTCCCCTTTTACCTTCATCCCCTCACCCCGCCATGATCTACAATTAATGATTATGACTTGAAGAACTTTTTCTACTGACCATTCTCCATCTGTTCTCTGTGCATCCACGCGGCTATTGAAAAAATCTAACACCTACAAAACCAGACAATCAATTTTGGTCCAGTCAAATGCACCAAAAGGTGACTTATTTGATTTTTTGTAAGACGTATTGATTGAAAGTTAACAAAAAGGTAAGGGAGCCGAGAGAGAGAGAGAGAGAGAGAGAGAGAGAGAGAGAGAGTACTATGGAGAATACCGTATAAATATTTTCAAGCAGCTCATTGAAGCGTGGATGATTCCTGAAGGGCTGAAATACTTCCTGCTTGTGCATTATCGCATATACGACTTGCACCATTGCATAGATTAAGAAATATGGAAACCGGACCATGTACTCAATCCCTCGAGTAATACAACGATATCTCACATAGATCACTAACACTGAAAAGAATGATACCTCAGGATTCCGTGGCAGTGCATATATCAAAATTGCTTTAATATTTTAAGGAGAAGTCTCAAGAAGTGGGTATATATATATATATGCATCTCTGTTGACTGCAACGGAAAAGGTTCCGGCTTAGAAGACAATACAATAATATAGGATGATACTTATAAAATGGCTGCTTCAGCTTCCAAGCAATCGATATTCCTCGCAAACTCCGTCGCTTATGGAGCTGGAAATAGGAACTCATCAGTCAGGGTAAACCAACTCGTACCAACTCTTCATAGGTACCCTAATATGAGGGTGCGCTCCATGGCTGAGGTAAACAGCTCTCTACCTACACTAGTGTTTCCTTTGTCTTCAAAGCAATTTGTTTCAGAGTTCAAAATAATTAAAATGAGATCTCGGTGTTTAGTTTAATTTTGTCGAGAACTCTTGTGTTAACAATTTCCAATTTGTCCATATATTGCAGGGAGGTGTTCCTAAGGAGAAACCATCTACAGTTTCAGAACCATCAAAGATTCCAGCTGCAGAACCTACACCTACACCTTTCCCACCACCACCTAGGACTCCCAAATGTTAGCACCAAGTTCGGAGACGTTTTTGCCCTCAACGGATCGGCACCGGAAAGAATCAGCGGTAGACTCGCCATGGTTGGCTTTGTCTCAGCTCTTGCAGTAGAACTATTAAAGGGCCAGGATGTGTTTTCTCAGATCTCCGACGGTGGCATCTCAGTGTTCCTTGGCACTAGCAATTTGCTATCTGTTGCATCCGTGATTCCACTACTTCAAGGAGTCAGCGTGGAGTCGAAATCCTTATGACCTCAGATGCTGAGTTGTGGAATGGAAGATTGGCCATGCTTGGTTTGGTAGCTTTGGCTTTCACTGAGTATGTCAAGGGAGGAACCCTAATATAATTAGGTCGCATGTATCATTATTGGCCGGTGAATTTGCTAGCTAGGTTCATCCTCAATACCTTGTAGAAGTCATATGTTCATTAATTATTTAAATAAGTTGTTTACTGTACATTTGCAAATAAATGTATAATTTGTTTAGATACAAATTTGCCGATTACCTTGTTAAGAATAATATAGATCAGATCTTAGTTGGCCGAGTGCAGCAGGCTCAGTCCATATCTACATGCCTAATTCATAATCGACTTGGAGAACAAGTCTGCAGTTTTTTGTCTTTTATATATTGAGAAAATTATATAATAGCACATGACCAAATTTAAAAACACAAAAACCCCACTTTTAATATTTTCTGTACAAATTAGGACATAAGCCCAGGCCCAAACTAATATATAGTACCAGATCTGATCTACACTTTCATAGGCAAAATGACAAAAATACCCCTTTTTCAAATAAATTTACACAAAATGACACGGCAGTAGGACGTCTCTCGTCGACACGGTAGTAACACGTCTCACGTCGACACGGCAGTAGCACGTCTTGCGTCGACACGGCAGTAGCACGTCTTGCGTCTACACGATAGTAGCACGTCTCACGTCGACACGGCAGTAGCACGTCTCACGTCGACACTACATAGTCGACACGACATTCACACGTCTCGCGTCGACACGGTAGTAACACGTCTCATGTCGACACGGCAATAGCACGTCTTGCGTCGACACGGCAGTAGCACATCTCGCGTTTACACGATAGTAGCACGTCTCCGATCGATACGGCAGTTGCACGTCTCCGGTCGACATGGCAGTAGCATGACTCATGTTGACACTGCAGTAGCACGTCTCCCGTCGACACGGTAGTAGCACGTCTCCGGTCGACACAACAGTAACACGTCTTCGGTCGACACGACAGTAGCATGTCTCTCGTCCACACGACAGTAACACGTCTCTCATCGACACGACAGTATCACGTGTCTCGTCGACAAGACAGTAGCACGTCTCCAGTCGACACGACAGTAGCACGTTTCCGGTCGACAAGGTAGTAGCATGTCTCATGTCGACACGACAGTAGTACGTCTCTCGTCGACATGACAGTGGCACATCTCTCGTCAACACGGCAGTAGCACGTCTCTTGTCAACACGGTAATAACACCTTCATACACGGCAGTAACATGTCTCTCGTCGACACGGCAGTAGCACGTCTCATGTCGACACGGCAGTAGCACGTCTCATGTCGACACGGCAGTAGCATGTCTCTCGTCGACACAACAGTAGTACATCCATAGTAGCAGTAGCCTCTCTGGTCCCCGTGTCGACACGGCACTAGCACGTCTCATGTCGACACGACACTAGCACGTCTCATGTCGACATGGCAGTAACATGTCTCTCGTCGACACGGCAGTAGTACGTTCATAGTAGCAATAACATATGTAGTGAAGGGTAGTTTGGTAAAATATGTAGTGACAGATGACATGTGGATATTAGTTTGTCATAATTTGTTAATTTTTGTCCTTAAATGTATAAGATAATGTGTAAAAGATGTATTTGTAAATTGAAATTTGGTCCGTAACTAATATGTAGTTTATTATTATATATTTTGGTGTACTGCAATTCTGGAAGAATCATCATCTTTTGCTGTACAATTACCACTACTATCAATACAAGCGGTTTTATTTCACCTTCATTCTTCATTTTACTTTGCCTTTTTGCATTTTTGCTCTGTGCTTTTCGTTTCTTGTGTGAAGCTTTATTTTTCTTATTCATCAAACTTTACAAACATGAGTGTGATTTTCAGCACACTTTAATTTGTTTGGAACTTCGGATACTTAGACATGAGCATGAAATTAATTGCTAATTCAAGACCAGAAAATGGCTTTTCGATCAAAATTTCTTTTTGAACAAGAACATGCAGAAAATATTCCTATCGATCTCCATCCACTTAATTTATCTTTTCTTTGTTTTCTTCTTTCTTTTATACACTAGACAATGGCCTAGACAATAAAGGGTAATTGTATATGTTGGCTTGAACATATATTGGACCTTACACCTTTTGGACCTTACACCTTTTGGACCTATCTTTCAGTTGAATATCTTCTTGAACAAACCATATATGGTAGGCGCACCCGACGTAATTCTCTATAAATATCTACTACATCAAAAGTGAAAAGTTATTCTTTTGATAATGAAAAGTCAAAGTTTTTTTGTAACCTTCGGAACTTCTTTATAGTGGCTCCGCTCCATGCCTTATTTCATAGGGAACCCAAGTCGATTCCATGATTAGACAAAAACAAAAAGCATTCGACCTAACTCCTAATACATAGCCTACATCATTTCAGTTGAACTTGCTCTCATAGTAAATGTGTCCTATAAGTATCAAGACCATCTACCAACTGCGAAACGATGATTGGAAAAGTACTCCATGCATATGTTGTCTTGAGACTGATCGAAGTTAATCATAATTGTATTACATATTTCATGCGTTATCTACCGTGTGCAAGCAAAATGTACATTCTTCTGTGTGTATGTACGTGTGTTTTAATTTGAACTTTTCGTTGAAGTTCTTAAATACCATAGTAGGGTCTATCAAAATTTATTATATAGAAAGTGATACAAGAAAATGCAATTGATCTAACTCCTAATAAATAGCCTACATCATTTCATGAGTTTCTCATAGTAAATGTGTCCTATAAGTATCAAGACCATCTACTGAGGGGGAAAAGATAATTGGAAGTAATCCGTATTTTGCCTTGAGACTGAAGTTAATCACATATAATTGGATAAAATGTTTGATTACCCTAAACACGGTAGTCATTGCACTTGATTCAAAGTCCCCTCATGATCGATCATCGTTATTGAACGTACCATTGAAGTTCTTGCCTTAGATTTTTGCCCTGGATTTTAAGTTCTCGCCTGTAATAGTCAACTTGTTATGGTAAATTATCTTTACCAAACACTAAAAATTTACTGATCTTACGTTGTGTGGGAGAAATAGAATAGTACGTTGAAGTTCTTGCTGTGTGTTTCGAGGGAGCCACATCTCTCCAACCCACCACTATCAAACAAATGCAACTGTTTTCTGCGCTGTGCTGAGTGCTTGGTGACTCGACCAGTGTCTTCCTCTTTCCAACAAATCGAATATGAAGCTCAATGTATAGTCTCTACTCTCTCGTGCCTAACAAGTGTCGACTAGCTCAAAACCCGAAAACCAGTATACTGTGGACTCGTCATTCGTCAAACATCAGTCCTCGTTTCTGGAAAGATCAGAAAAGTGAAACGCCTCCAAGAAAAACGGGACCTCAGAAATCACAGACTTCTACATTGTGGTGTGTTCTTCAACCACGTCTCCATGCCTATCATGTGAGAACAAAAGAACCCAAGTGTCCCAACATTACTTGCATACCCTAACGAGGGACGTGGTGCCTCAATATCCACCGTTCACTTCACGAGCCAAAACCACACTAGCACTCAAGTGGCTAAACCCATCACGTAGTTTTACTATAAAGACCAGTTCAGGGCACTCAAGTTTAATAACCCAGATCGATCGTCTTCTCTCTTCTCTCTCTCCTCTTCTAAGCTCGATCTTGTGCTTCATCAACCTCCTAGATCATACCTTGTGGGTGTTCCAATCAAGAAGGATATATAAAATGGCTGCTTCAGCTTCCATGCAATCGATATTCCTAGCAAACTCCTTCGCTTATGGAGCAGGAAAGAGGAGCTCAGTGAGAGTAAACAGACTTGTACCGACTCTTCACAGGTACCCTAACATGAGGGTGCGCTCCATGGCTGAGGTAAACAGCTCTCTCTACTATAAGCTAGTTTTTCCTTTGTCTTCAAAGAATCTTTTGTTTCAAAGTTCAAAATAAAATGCATTTTCTTTTTAGATCTCAGTGTTTAGAGTTTAATTTTGTCGAGGATAATTCGTGTTAATTAACAATTTCCAATTTGTCCATATATTGCAGGATGGTCTACCTGAGGAGAAACCATCTACAGTTTCAGAACCATCAAAGATTCCAGCAGCAGCACCTACACCTACACCTTTCCCACCACCACCAAGGACTCCCAAGGTTAGCACAAAGTTCGGGGACGTTTTCGCCTTCAGCGGTCCGGCACCGGAAAGAATCAACGGCAGACTTGCAATGGTTGGCTTTGTCTCAGCTCTTGCGGTTGAACTGTTAAAGGGCGAGGACTTGTTTTCTCAGATCTCCGACGGTGGAGTCTCGGTGTTCCTTAGCACTAGCATTTTGCTGTCGGTTGCATCCGTGATTCCTCTATTTCAAGGAGTCAGTGTGGAGTCTAAATCAAAAGGGCTCATGACCTCAGATGCTGAGTTGTGGAATGGACGATTGGCCATGTTAGGTTTGGTGGCTTTGGCTTTCACCGAGTATGTCAAGGGTGGAACCCTTATTTAAGTGTCTCTTTAGGGACAAT
This sequence comes from Fragaria x ananassa, assembly GCA_034370585.1. Taxonomy (NCBI): domain Eukaryota; kingdom Viridiplantae; phylum Streptophyta; class Magnoliopsida; order Rosales; family Rosaceae; genus Fragaria; species Fragaria x ananassa. The sequence continues at coordinate 2,815,936 of CP139761.1, read as the reverse complement.
AGGGTTGTATTTAGCAGTTACAAGTATTAATGAGAACGTTACATTTTTATACTCCAATGTGCAATATCCTTATCGTCTTTTACGGTTTTACCATGACAATAGAGACAAGGCCCTAATGGAAACTTGCTTCAATAATTAAGTCATCTAGCATAGAAAATCACTCATACATTCTAACCTATGCAGCATTAAGCATGCATAAAATACATCTGCCTAGAGAAGACACTGAATAAGTTAGCTCAAAGCCTCAAATTCAAGGAATTGAGGCAAAACTCCTCCTTACATATGAAGATTTTCTTAGCATAATAGCAGTCATCTCTAAGCTAAAACTAGATGAAACACTACCCGGCCGGATGACTAGAATTGGTGCATAATGCTCGAGGACAACCGATAGAGAAAAATCTTAATTATCTTTTTCAGAACAAAATTAGTAACTATATTATATATATTATGTCTCTCATTTTTTTTTCTTTTGTTGGATAATCTTTGTTACGTACCGTTGACTCTGATGATGCCTATGATTAATTAGATAGCTCTCCTTTATCAATGGGCTGGGTGAGTCGGGTCCAAACTGTTAATTCACAATAGGTCATTAATGGGCCTCGTAGTGTTTGGCATAGATGACGTGTCGCGTAACCGAGGTCAAACAACTTCAATTTAATTACCCTGCAATCGTAGTAATATGGACAAGTAGGGATCATTCTAGCCGGGGAAACCAAAGGGCGATCGAAAGAAGAGAAACCAAACAACTTATAAACAAGTATTCACAAAAAAATTCACTTGGACCGGTTTAATTCACTTGGATAATATTTCTTCTTCTTTTTGTTTTATTCTCTCTTTTAAAGAATGAATCCATTCATGATTGCTCTTATCCCTATACTCGTGCGGCCTTGTTGTTATTTTTATTATTATTATTTTCAGATACACCTTGCGGTTTAATTTCTCATAAATTTTAATGTTTTTGTTAGAAGGATTTTATGAGGGTATAAATGACTTGTTACCTCATATTTATGATCAGTTTTCAACTAAATAAAAAAACGTGATCGAAAATCATTGAGTGCACAAACTTGGTTAGTTTTCAAAATTTCTCTCCTAAGAAACTTTTATGTTTGATTTGGTTTATAAACTGTAGAATTTAGAGGCGTGTAATTTGTACTCTGAACTTTGGCTATCCTCATGCATATTAAGCAGTTACAAAAATCTCAAATGTGCAATATCCTTTAACTTCTTTTACCATTACAATAGAGAAAAGGCCCTCATCGAATTAAAATAAATGCAAACCAACCAAGGAAGTAGCTATGATATATGAGATAAGGTTCCTACTTCTTACAAGCAAAAACAAGGATCATATTCAAAAGCCATCTAGCATAGAAAATAGCTCATACATTCTAACCCAAGCAATAAGGATCAAAACATCAACCTAGAAAAGGCAATTAACAAGTTAGCTCAGAGCCTCAGATGTTAAAGCAGACGTCCTTTTTTTTTTTTTTTTTTTTTTTGGAATTACATATGAAGATTAGCAGATTAGCAGCCGTCTCTAAGCTAAAACTAGAGAATACACTACCCAGATGACTAGAAGTTGTACAAAATGCTCAATGAGTAGATACAATTCTTATCTTTTTCAGAACGACATTAGTACATTACGAAGATTGAAGATGGAAATGAGCATCTTCTTTTATTCATTACATCAAAGATTTTGGGATACATCTACTTATATAGAAGGGCATCTAGTGTTGCACACGTATAAACAGAAAAGAATGAGAAGAATACTATTTGTTTCCTACTATTTCATGTATATTTACATATCCACCAAGAAAACTCGACATCTCTTGTGGCATTACCTATATATTCCATCTATGGGTCAAGAAAGACAGCATGCTTGGGCACCTCTCCGTTTACATGATTGTCGGACACCACTTCATAATCACTCTGTTTCTGCACAAGAATGTATTTCACTTTACATGCTAGTGAAGAACTTTAGAACTTTATATGAGGAAGTAAATCAAAACTAAGTTCAAATGTTCCTGCCCTATGTTATTAGGCCATACCTCGGAAGGTTGATCAATTGGAAACAAATTTATGGCTCCAGGATTGAAACTGATTCCACTGTAATGAGAAGCATGAAAGAAAAGTTATATTAGTTAGACATGGAACCGTACCAGTCAATAAAGATTGGAAAATTAGTAGCAAAATTTATCACTAAATGACGCTCCTCCAACATGTTTACTGGATATCTTCTATATGGGAAAGAAAAAATCAGGCTATACAGAAGACATGACCAAAGTAAACTGAAAAATTAACACTCTTCTTCCTTTTCTTATCCTTTTCCACTATATAAGGAGATGAGAGTTACCAGCGGGACAGTACTAGCTGCCACAAGTATGGAATAAAGAACTCCTCAGGATTACTCTCTTGTTCATATGTAAAGCGCAACTGGGTGAACATCTGAGGAAACAAGAATTTGAAGGGACTATAAACAACAATCTCCAGGTACAACTTGAAATCGACTTATCAAACAATGTAATTCACTTTTCCCCTTTTACCTTCATCCCCTCACCACGCCATGATCTACAATTAATGATTATGACTTGAAGCACTTTTTCTACTGACCATTCTCCATCTGTTCTCTGTGCATCCACGCGGCTATTGAAAAAATCTAACACCTACAAAACCAGACAACAATTTTCATCCTGTCAAATGCACCAAAAGGTGATTTCTTTTGTAAGACGTATTGTTTGAAAGTTAATAAAAGGTAAACAGGAGCCAAGTGTCTTAAAAAATTACCCACTGATGAGAATAAGACAAAGTTTGTTAAACAAAAATGGAGAGAGAGAAGGGGGGGGGGGGCGGAATATGGAGCATACCATATAAATATTTTCAAGCAGCTCATTGAAGCGTGGATGATTCCTGAAAGGCTGAAATACCTCCTGCCTGTGCATTATCGCATATACGACCTGCACCATTGTATAGATTAAGAAATATGGAAACTGGTCCATGTACTCAATCCCTCAGAGTAAAACAACAATATCTCACATGGATCACTAACACTGAAAAGAATGATACCTCAGGATTCCGTGGCAGAGCATATGTCAAAATTGCATTTAATATTTCAAGAACAAGTCTCAAGAAGTCGGTATATATATGCATCTCTGTTGACTGCAGCAAAAAAGGTTCCAGCTTAGCAGACAATAGAATAACATAGGGTGATACTTATGAAACAAAACAATTTCGAACTGCCATAATAGATGCAAGGTATGTGGTCATTACAGTATCATCCTCTATCGAGTTTCCTTTCGCTAATGTCATCTGATTATTATGCACCTCTGCTAGTTTGTTGTACCTAAACCAAAGATTACAACAACTGAAACATGGTAACCGGTGCACTAATAATAAGTGTAAGAAAAGCCGAACATAAGCATGAACTCCCGAAGAAATTATTAAAAAAAAAGAAGTAGAGTAAACCTAATGGCAAAGAGAAAAAATAAAAATAAAAATAAAAGAAACAACAAGGCAGGCAGAAAAGAACATACTTTCGAGAAAGCATGTCAAATAGGCTGACCAATCTCTGGGATGCATACGCACTCAAACGGTGTACATGAGGTGCCATGTTTGCCAAAGTTGCTAGACAAGTTGTATGGAGATAAACATCCTGTTATAATTAAACCAAGTTAACATGTTAATCAGGGAAATACACAAAATCTCCAAAAAATAATCACTGTTCTGTGACCACTAAGAAACCAACTTATTAACATTCCAGTTCTGCGAATTTAACACATACCTTAAACAAATTACAGGTGTTACATGTAATTGACATAAATATCGAGCAAGGTGTTGCATGTAATTGACATAGATATCGAGTTATAAGCAATCTAATAATCAGTCATAAAGCACTTGAAGTATATTCACAGTAAAAGAGGCAGATAGATACCCGCAACAAGGTGTTACATGTAATTGACATAGATATCGAGTTATAAGCAATCTAATAATCAGTCATAATTAAAGCACTTGAAGAAGGTTCACAGTAAAAGAGGCAGATAAATACCCGCAACTTAGATAGGTTATACTGCACTGTCCTTATAAGAGTAATGACCATTAATGAACCAAGGGATGTCTGGTGGAGGAGACGTTCTTTGTACCAGGGAACAGTAGGAAGTATCTGTGCATGTGAAAGTAATATTAATATGACCCCTAGAAAACATGATGACTTGTTGCCTTGTTGGCTACAGGAGGCAGGTCTTACCAATTTGTGAATGCTTGCATTAAAAGATGAATCCTGACTAAGTATGAGAAGTATGATCAACAACATGTAGATTTGATTGGATGTCCTTTTTGGGGCATCATATAATGCTTCCAGGATGGGCATCAACTGTCCATGTCATAATAAAAATAAGGGTCAGTATCAAGTGATCTTTAAGTAGTCCATGTCCATTTCAATTTAGTAGTCCAAAAGAATGTAACAGTATATCTTTAAGTCTTGACACAAATTTTGCCACAAAATACTGGTCTGTTTCTTTTTTTTTCCTATGAAAGTGATCAGCTGAGTTACATACCAGTGTATCCAAATCAGTTCGCACCAAGACATACTCCAGAAAGTCAGGATTTCCTTGCAATAAAGAGTAAAGCAAAAGTGCAGCAGCCTCATCAGTCAAGCACCTGCAGAAGGAGAAAATGAGAAACTCAAAACGAAAGTTGTACTCTCAGTTTGCATACACTATATCGAGCACGGCTATTGGGTAGCATGCCCGTGGAACTCACCACCAAACCATAAGGTCCAAATTTTTTCACTTTGAACAGCATATCAATATAAAATTATAAATGTATATGTTAACAAACAGGTATGCTCTAAGGCCAAGGAATCTTTTTCTTTATCATACAATATCTGGGTGACATATGGACTTGGGACCTCGAGTGTAGGACTTGGGAGTAAACACTGTAAACCACTAGAGCTTCAACAAGTCTGTACAATAACAGCCTAGGAATCAAAAATATAGAAAACATAAACTAAGCAGCAATATGAAGCTAATTTGTTAGTTCTTGACACAATTGCTTTTATATGATTGTTATTTATGCACACAGGAGACACCTAAAATGTCTGAAGCTTGATTTTCTATCATTTTACTTCCACATACATAGTACACACATGCACTCCAACTTAGGAAGCGTACAGCAAGTTACAATATATATAAAGAATCAGACTTAATACCACAAAAAAGGAATATCGACTACAAACACGAAAATAGAAGGAAAAACAGATACTTACATTCCAAGGGTATCGAACAGGGATGCAAAAGGTAACCTCAAAACTGGACCACTATGTGCATTACCCTCAGTATCTACACGATCAACTGCAAGCCAGAAAAATATTGTAGCCAATTATTTGAAGTAAACCTTAAAATAAGATTACATAAAGAGATAATTAAAGCATCTTACATTCAACATCTGTTGCATGTTCCAAGGCCTTGCAGTAAGGGTTGTAAGAAAAATATCTACTCCCTTTCAAAAGTGAATTTGAAGTAGTGGTATCATTTGTTTTATCTGTTATTGGCTCATTGCCCACAACACATTTATGATAATTAGTGAGAATAAGTAGCACATGGAGACTGCAATCAGCCAAAAGACTTCTTGAGCCTTCACCACTTGAACTGACGAGAAAGTTGAAGGGTAATAGCATAAAATTTGCTGCAAGGAAAATAATATTGGTGTCAACGGAAAGTTATAATTTGATATTGCCCAACAATAGTAATACCCATGACACCCCAAAGAAGCATAAAAGGAAAAAGATATTAAAAATTAAAAACTTGGAATGGTATATATACTGAGAATGTGTAATGTTCTCTCAAGAGGAGCCAAGTCAACATAAAAATTGAAGAAAGAAAGAAAGAGGTATCAAAGAAACAGCCATACCTGCTGCAGAACTAACTCTTTGTATAACACCAGGCTGGCTTCCTTCAGAAAATATAGAATAAGATGCACTATTCAATGGTATTGAATGTCCAGTAATGTAATTGAGTAGCAGTCTACGAACAACCAAGACAACCAAAGAGCTTTCCTGTACATTGCAAAACTAATGTACGATTAAAGAAAAATGGCATCAACTAGAAATTTCAACTAAAATAAGTACAATTTTGTCCAGTAACCTGAGACATTGCTGCATCGAGAAATGGGTTCACATCTTCTGGTCCTGGGGATGGGCCAGAAAGAAGCTGAGTCGACATTGCAATCAGCATGAAGTTAAGCAGTTCCAAGTGAAGGAGGTATGTATCAGGACTTCAATCAAGGAAGAAAATATAATTAGGAAAACAGTAGGCACAGTATGAATAATAGGGCATAACTGCATGAGAGATTACTTGAGATGTACCTTACATCTATTGATCCAATAAAGGTAAGCACACTACACATTACAAAATCCTCGATGTTAAGATCTGCAAAATTGAATGAAACAAGATGGCAGTAAATTTATGCTGTCAAAAACATTTTATTACATAATGTCAAGTGGATCAAAACCCAGATAATAAGTATATAAAATGAGAAACCTACACAACAAGACTTCCCAGTCCATTCAACCATCAATAAGTTGTGCCCTTTTGAGTCATCAAAAATCAACCTCCAGTGGGAGTAATATGCAATGCTTAAAATACTAACAGCCATTATTTTCATGTAATAATAGGTGTGACTTGATTCTCAAATGATAGTTATCATCTAATCCTCATACCATAGTACACTGAATAAGACAATTAATTTGCACTTTCACTTAGGCTGAAGATATTATTAGAAACAATACATCATGAAACATTCCACTGAAAAGTTCATTGCTGGTTTGACATCATTTATCAAAAAGAATACAAGGAAATTACCTCTTGTAATATCAGTTGGCATTGGCTCACTTTCATCTAGAGATAAATACAACTCTTCCAACTTGTCGCTTTTTTGATTTTCAATCAAGTACTTTAAAAAGACAGATGAGATGTACACTGCATTAACGGCCTTCCCATAAACAAGAGAAGGGGCACCAGAAGTTGAAATAGCTTCTTGTATACACCATGCCAGATGGATCAAAAGCTTTGCGAGATGCCTGGTTTTGTAGTTGTTTTGTGCTGCAAAATTGGGATGAAAAAAATAAAACACTCATATGAGAACACGCAGGTATGTTAGGCTGCTGACAGATGGCCAACCACGAAAATTTGAAGTAGAAAAGACACACAAGCCATTACAGTTATCGAATCATCAATAGTTGAAGGAAAAAAGGGAGGATCCTCATGCACATTTCTAGAATTTCCAGGACTCATTGGATGCATGTAAGGTCAACTCAAGAAGAAATAACTAAACAATCTCATATAAAATGAACAATCCCCTTTTGGAATACGGAATCTTGAATACCCAAATCATAAAACAACCACAAGCACATCAACATTTGGTAACTGATGTAATTTGAACTTAGGAAAAAGTCATGAATGAAATATTTATCAGTAAAGTTCACATGATTCAGTTTCTGTTCCAACAAATTAATGATGGGAATGGATGCACTTAAACATCAATATCTACTACAAGCATATGTGAGACCTACTGGCTGACTACCAATCACTTACAACAAAGATGAGATTTATGCAGAATAGTATTTAGAATTTGAGAGCCATGATTCCATCTTTCCCATTATCATACTCATAAGAGGTTCTGACAATTTTACACTCTGTTAATGTTAGGAGTTTTTGGTTATTCTACAGAATACCAAATTGTACTCTGATGCCCTCAATAATGAGCAAATGCGCTTTCTTTACTCAAACCGAGAACCAATTGATTGATCCTATGGCCTTCGTTAACACATGCTTAAAACTCACCAGCCAGCTAGGTAAGATCAAAAAGCTCACTAAAGACTGAAGCCTGAACCAAGCATTTCAAGCACCTTACTTTCCCCTTTTCATTTCTCCCACGACATAGTAGCTTCTTTAGTTTACTCGAAATTCATTCCTTGTGCTCTATCTCTAGAATGGTTAACTTTCTCTAACAATGCTTCAAATATCACAAATCTATTACCCTAATCACTGAAATCTACTGCCCTAAGCTGATCACCATCTTAATATCCTTCGATTTCGAGTGTGATGACCAAGCCTTAGCTTAATATCCACAAAGACACAAACTATTGCTGATGCCGCATATAACAGAACCCTAACTACATCATTATGCTGTAATTTGAATCAAAGCAAGTAAACAATTTCACAATTCAAAACACAGAAACTGGGAGAAATAGAAAGAGAGAGAGAGAGAGAGTTTACTGACCGAGAGCCACGCAAGCTTGTTGAACGCGGTCAGGAGGCCACTGAAGACTGAGAGGGAGGTCGAGCAATTTCTGCCAGTAATCGGAGGAAACAGGAAACGACTCGTCGCCGATGAAGGTCCCGATCAGATACTCCGCCGTTTCCAGCGGACGCGCAGCTGAGCTGCCCCAGCGCGGCGTTGACGGCACCGCTCCCATTCCAATGCAGCAGCAAGCACAAGATGAAGACGACGGCGGCGGCTCTGATCAGAGGAGTCGGAGAGCGGCGATATCGGAGGCGGTGGTGGTTGGCGCCAACGGCATTACCGGCTGGATCGGGCGGTGGAGATTTGAGAGGAGAGAGAGAGCTTGGGGAGGAAGGTTTGAGAGAGAGCCACTTTACAGAGAGGAGAAGAAAGAGACTACAAAGTCTGCAACAGCCAAAGAGATTACTAGTACTCCCTCTCCCTCTCTACGACTTTGCGCACCGTTGTTGAGAGTTGAGACAATATTTTGTTGAAAAGCATGACTTCAACTTTAATTAATCGGGCCTAATAAACCCCCCACAATTAATTAAGAGGTGAACCGTCCAATGACAATCGGATTCTGCCTAAACTCGATTGGCTGCGGGACGTGCCACCAACTTAATGTGCACCATGGGTTTCATCACCGTTGACTTTTTAGATCCCATGCTACAATTTGACTCGTTAATCAAGGCTTCAAAAATGTAAGAGCTAGTTTGATGGTAATTGAAGGTTAGTTGTTAGAAAGAAAAAGTCATGTTTAATTGGTGAGCTAGTTTTTTTTTACTATATGGACAGTACAACTAAAACTACTCATGTCTTTAAAAAAAAAATTACCGAAAAAATGTGTGTTAGAAGATGTCAAGTCAGTTATAATGCTTAGAGTATTGAAACTCATAAAGTTTTTCTATCTTCTGAAACCGCCAAATACAATAGATTACATTGCAAACAATTTACAATTGTGTTGCAATTTAACGGTCCATTGATTATGAAGTTCCAAACTTTCAATAGGTGCTCATGAAGGTTTGTAGAATCATGATTGATTGAATGGTTTGGAGTTTAGTACAAGGAGCAGTAGAGGATGATATATGATGATAGCTAGAGACAAATTAAGGCAGGCCGAGGGAATGCAGGGTAGTATTTCTTGATGGATTGGGATGAAGGTGTGTCGGTAGCTAAAGATTAGCTTTCTGCTTTCGTTATTTCTGAGATATGAGGTCATTGCCTGGGTCCAGCCTGCTTTGTGTACGTTTAGCACTTAAAAAATAGATACACTATGCTAGTATGCCTTGCTTGTCTCTCAAAGACTGCCGTTGGATTTTTGAATTTGCCATTGTCTCACTCACCAACGACCAAGACAAATCATACATCAGCTTATCAACACCAACCCCAGAGTAAAACAAAGACAAAAACATTAACACCAAAGTACGAAGAAGCTTGCATATTGGGGCAGTTCTTGCCGACCCAGAGATCTAAAACCCGGTATTCACACTGGGCCGGCCCTGAGTTTTTTGGGGTTCAAGGTGGAAAACAAAATTAGGGTTCCTTATGTTTAATAAATTTATATCCTTTTTTTTCTTTTTACAAATATGTCCGTAAGCTCCAACAACATATAACTTGTAGTAGATAAACAAAATACGTTCACTTGTTCATACTAAAATGGGACAGAGAAACACAATCAAACTAGATTATGAAATAATGAAAAATGACCAAAAAAGTATCTTTTAAAAAAAAAAATTGCAAAGACAAGATCACCTTGACGAAATTCACATCTCAAAAGTTAAGCTAAAAAAGCTTCAGAAAAAAGAAAAAAACCCTAAAACCCTCCCTCTCTCTCTCTCTCTCTCTAAGTCGTCGCCAATCATGAAATCCCACTCTCATCCGGTGATGGTTTAATGCTAGGCAGGTCTCTAGATCTGCTGAAGCCGTATGACTTTGTTGTCGAATGAAGGATATGTCAGCAACTAAATGCTTTGAGAGGTAATTGGTTAGAGCTTAACAACTTTTGATCAGCGTGGCTTTTCAAATCAGGTTGGAGGTATGACACCATGGACTCAAGGAGCATATCTAGTTTCATCTTCGTCCTTATCTATTCATGAGAGGAGTTTTGGTTTGTTAGAGATGTTGTTTGGTCTCTAAGTTCGTGGTGACGATGAAGTTTCATTTCCCCTTCTCCTCGGGGTATGTTTGTGGTTGCGCGGAACAAGGCGGCGGCGTCCCACGGCGGTGATGTCTCACAAAGGCAACTTCATCTCACGGCGGTGACAGCTATAATGTTCCTTTTCCATGTCATTCTTGCAACTGTGAAGAAAAGTTGGGTTATGTCAACTCTTTTGGGTTTAGGTTTAATTTATTTTTAGGCTTTGAGATGCTTTTTTAGTTTATAGTTTTCTACTATAATAAGTTCTTTTCATTAGGACTCTAAGCACTTTTTGTGCCTCATGGCCTCTTAGCGTTATGAGTCTATCTTTCTTTTAGTCTTTTTCTAATTTTCTAGGTGGGATCTTAGCCTATAATTTATTTGTTATTAGATTATAGGCTCTTTGTAGGGCGAAATTTGTAATGAGGATGTGACCCTCATACGAATCAGATGATCTTGTTTGTCCTCTGTACGCATGTTAATGGATCGATTCGTATTGTACCCTCTACTTTAATACTAATGACAAAATTGTCTTTGAGTCCCAAAAAAACTTCAGAAATTGATATATGTTTCATCATAATAAGAAAATAAATTGGATATGTTGATGATAATAAACAATATTAAATCGATTTTCATCTAGAAAGGAAAAACAATGATAAACTGATCGATTTTTCATAATATGATTTATGTTGAATTATTTGCTGCATTTGAGATTCTATGGTTGTGAATGTGGGATTGAAAAGTATGTGTGCATTGTAGGTAATAAGAAGAAGCTTTAAAGATAGCAGTACATAAGCAATTGTGAAATTGCAAAAATCCATGTAATTAAAAAGTAAGGGAGAGAAGGAGAAATATACCTGGTAATATGAACAAGGTTTGCCTTAAGGTTTAGGGTTTAAAAAAAGAGTGTAACAAAAAAAAGGAGAAAAAGAGAGTCAGAGAGGCCTGGCATTCTGAATAGATTCGCCGTAAAGAATTATAGATAAAGAAGACGACAAAACATCTCTTCTGTAAAATGAGACATATTATTTATTTTTATTATTATTTTCTGTTATATATAAGAAAAAAAATTGGGACCTATAAAAGTGAGGGCTCTAGGCCTACGCCAGCTGGGCCTATGCTCAGGGCCGGCCCTGTATTCACATATCTATCACGATGTTGAAAAATAGAGATATTGAATATATTTGGAAAACACTGAGGAGACTCATGAAAATAATTATTTTAGGGTACCTAGTTTAGTGAAGTTACATATATAACTAAATGTATACAAATGTCAACTTAATTTGCATCCAAAAAGGGACTTTAAGTAATGTATATCTCCACGTTATGATATTGATTATTGTCTTCTGGTGATTATTTGAAATAGAATCAAACTTCAAGGCAACTGAAGCCGATCAGAGGCCTTATTCATGTCCAAATTTAGGCCTACCTCCAGTTTTCCCCTTCTTATTTCTTCAGCTTAAGATAATGATACGACTCATAAGCAAGAAGTACGTTATCTTGGATTTGCCGCTCCAGCACAAAAGCATTCTGGTTTTCAGAGATCAGATTAGGTAGTAGTAGCTAAATGGTTAGCAAGGACTTTAGACAGTATTTTGTATGAGTTGTTGTAGAGGCTAAGGAGCCGTTTTCTCTGGGTTTGGTACTTTTCGAATTAGGACTGTACTTGATCAGAGCCCTATCGAACCAAATGTAATGTACAAGACACGAATCCGAACAGGCGATTTAAAAAGATAGCAGCAGCTTGAATCAATTGAGCTCTATCCTGTAATCCAATTGTTGCTGATATGTAGGAGTTGCAGAAGGTTGAGGATTCCTATCCAGAAGAGGTTTTGCATTCTTTGAATCCTTATCTGATCCATTAGGCCAAGTTGCGGATCCGGGCTAGACCCGCCCTTGTTGTGACCTATATAGAAGTTACTAATCCCAAACTGGATGACCCGTCTCCTAAATAAACGATGTTTTTGTTCGCTACGAGGAACCTCCGCCGACAATGCTTCAAGTCCGTCTCTTGTCTCCTCCAAAATCCACCCAGGTACTTGTCGATCTCTCTGTAATTCAGGGCTTACATCACCCATTTGTTAGTTAATATATGCCTTGAACCAGCCATCCGGGAGTACCAGCTATTCGGGGATCTCGCTGATTAGTTAATATATAAACGTCAAACCCTAATTGTTAGTTAATATATAAACGTCAAACCCTAATTGTATTCTGTGCACAGTTCTGTATTTCCTCAAGATAATAAAACTGTTCTCTTTCTGCCTGTGGACGTAGCTAACATATCGTTAGTGAACCACGTAAATTTATGTTATTTCTTACATCCGTTACAACAAATTGGTATTAGAACTCCAGGGGGAGTTCGAATTCTGGGACGGAAGAAAGATGTCTGGTTTTAAACGTGAAGATCGATAAATTCACGGGGAGGAACAGTTTCAGTTTATGGCAGATCAAGATGCGAGCCTTGTTAAAACAACAAGGGATGTGGGCACCGCTTGTGAAGAAGTCGGGGGATCTAGAAAACGCTAAGATGGTCAGTCTGGAAGAGAAGGCACACTCGACAATTTTGCTGTGTCTTGCAGATGATATAATCACCGAGGTCGCAGAGGAGGTAACTGCGGCTGGTCTGTGGTTGAAGCTTGAGAGTCTATACATGACGAAATCTTTAACCAACAAGTTGCTTCTAAAGCGACGTCTGTTCAGTCTGCGAATGGAAGATGGCACAACTATAAGAGATCACTTAGATAAGTTAAACACAATTCTATTAGAGTTGCGTAACATTGATGTTAAAGTTGAAGATGAAGATGCTGCCCTAATTCTGCTGGTATCTCTACCTTTGTCGTATGAGAATTTTGTGGATTCTTTTATTGGTGGGAGAGATACTGTGACTCTGGGGGAGGTTAGATCATCTCTTCATACTAGAGTGATGTGTCATAAGGTGACCGGTTCAAGTTCAGACAGTCAGGCTGCGGGGTTGGTAGCCAGTGGAAGTATGGGACATGGAAGCTCGGGGAAGAAGAAATTCAAGAAACCAGTTTCAAAGGGTTCCAAAGCTAATGATGTCTGTAACTACTGTAAAGAGAAGGGACATTGGAAAACCGAATGTCCAAAGAAGAAGAAGCAGCATGGGAAAGCATCAGGTACTGCTGTTGTAGCAGAAGTTGACACCAATTCTGAAGAAGATTTGGCCTTGGTTGCAGATGCACACACACATCACAGGGATGTGTGGATTCTGGATACTGGGGCGTCTTGTCATATATGTCCGCGCAGAGAGTGGTTTTCAACCTATGAGCAGATAGATGGAGGCAATATTTCTATGGCTGACAGTTCTGCATGCAAGGTGGTTGGAATAGGCTCAATCAAAATACGGACACATGATGGTAAATTCTGTATATTGAATGATGTTAGGCATCCTCCACGCATGACGAAGAATCTGATTTCTTTGGGTCTACTAGACAGCAAAGGGTTCAGGTACAAAGCTCATATGGAGTTCTAAATGTCTACAAGGGTTCCAATGTGGTTCTGAAAGGTGTCAAGCGGGGTACATTGTATTTTCTGCAAGGTTCTATGCTGTCAGGTTTCGCTGTTGTTGCATCATCGGAGGTTCATAAGGATTATATGACCAAGCTATGGCACATGAGGCTCGGTCATATGAGTGAAAGAGGGATGCAAATTCTGTCACAGCATGATCTTCTTGGTGGCCACAAGGCCAAGGATCTTGGTTTATGTGAACATTGTATCTTTGGGAAGCTACATCGCAGAAAATTTCCTAAAGCAATTCATAGAACTAAAGGCACGCTTGATTATATCCATTCTAATTGTTGGGGTTCTTCTCGTGTTGATTCTTTGGGAGGTCACAGATATTTTGTGTCCATGACTGATGACTACTCAAGAATGACTTGGGTGTTCGTGATGAAGCATAAAAATGACGCTTTCAAGAACTTCAAGCAGTGGAAGGCATTAGTGGAAAATCAAACAGGGAAGAAGATCAAGAGGCTGCCAACTGATAATGGTCTGGAATTCTGTTCTGCTGAATTTGATGAGTTGTGCAAGACTGAAGGTATTGCAAGGCATCATACAGTTCGGAATACACCACAGCAAAATGGTGTAGCAGAACGTATGAATTAGACACTTTTGGAGAGAGCTAGGTGCATGCTCTCTAATGCTGGATTAGAAAGAAGGTTCTGGGCAGATAGAAGCGGTGAGTACTGCATGTTATCTGATAAATCGTGGACCTCACACAGGTATACATCTCAAAACTCCTTATGAGATGTGGTCTGGTAAGTCTGCTGATTACTCCAATCTGAGGGTTTTTGGGTGTACTGCTTATTATCATGTAAATGAGGGTAAGTTAGAACCAAGAGCAAAAAAGTGAGTGTTTGTAGGCTATGGGGATGGAGTTAAAGGTTTCAGAATCTGGTCTCCATCTGAAAAGAGGGTTATACTTAGTAGAAACGTAGTATTTGACGAAAATTCTATGTTTAACCCTACTATGAAGTTTATTGTTGTATCAGGAAATTATAGTGTTGAGAGACAGGTGAAGCAACAAGTCGCTGAAGATGAGAGTGCATCACAACAAGAAGATCAACACTTACATTCAAAAACATAACCAATGGTAGCTAATCAGCATAGTTTGGCTCATGAGCGACCTAGGAGAGCAAACTTTGGGAAAGCTCCCACGAGGTATGGGTTTGAGGACATGGTGGCCTATGCACTACAGGTTGCTAAAGAGGTGGATCCCCACGAGCCATCCACCTACAAGGAAGCCGTTACATGTACAGAGTCAACCCAATGGCTTGCTGCAATGGGAGATGAGATGGAGTCACTTCAGAAAAATCAAACTTGGGAATTGACCAAACGACCCGATCAGGGGAGAAAGATCATTACTTGTAAATGGGTTTTCAAGAAGAAAGAAGGGTTGTCACCTGCTGAGGGTATTAAGTATAAAGCTAGAGTAGTTGCAAGAGGGTTCCATCAGAAAGAGGGAGTAGACTACAATGAGATTTTCTCGCCAGTGGTCAGACATACTTCTATCAGGGTGTTACTAGCCATAGTTGCACATCAGAATCTGGAGCTTGAACAACTAGATGTGAAGACAGCTTTTCTACATGGAGAATTGGAAGAAGAGATATACATGACTCAGCCAGATGGTTTCAAAGTTCCTGGAAAAGAAGACTATGTTTGCAAGTTGAAGAAGTCCTTGTATGGACTAAAGCAGTCCCCTAGACAATGGTACAAGAGGTTTGATAACTATATGATCGAGATAGGCTACATCAGGAGTCCGTATGATTGTTGTGTCTATTACAACAAGGTAACAAATGGTTCTCTCATTTATCTAGTCCTGTATGTAGATGATATGTTGATAGCTGCAGAAAACAAGCCAGATATTCAGAAGTTGAAGGGTCTCCTCAGTGCAGAGTTTGAGATGAAGGATTTGGGAGCAGCCCGGAAAATTTTGGGAATGGAGATCTACAAGGATAGAAGTCAGAAGAAGCTTTTCTTATCACATAAAGGATACATCCAGAAAATACTGTCCAGATTTGGTATGTCTACATCAAAATCTATAGATACTCCAAGTGCTGCAAATATTCATCTGTCTATTGCATTTGCACCTAAATCTGCTGAGGAGAAGGAATACATGTCTCGAGTTCCCTATGCAAGTGCAGTAGGAAGCTTGATGTATGCTATGGTTTGCACTAGGCCTGATCTTGCACATGCTGTTAGTGTTGTCAGCAGGTTTATGGGTGATCCCGGAAAGGAGCATTGGCAAGCCGTGAAGAGAATTTTTCGGTATCTCAAAGGTACGTCTGATGTTGGTCTCATTTATGGAGGTGATACAAAATGTTTAGTAACAGGCTATTCAGATAGCGATTATGCTGGAGATGTTGACACTAGGAGATCTATGACTGATTATGTCTTTACCCTTGGTGGTTCTGTTGTTAGTTGGAAAGCTACTTTGCTTTGCAGCCTACAGTGACTTTGTCTACTACTGAAGCAGAGTACATGGCTTTGACAGCAGCTGCCAAGGAAGGAATATGGTTGAAAGGACTGGTCAATAGTCTTGGTTTGCATCATGATCAGGCTATAGTATATTATGACAGTTTGAGTGCAATATGTTTAGCAAAGGATCAGGTTCATCATGAGAGGACTAAGCACATTGATGTCAGGTATCATTTTCTGAGAAATGAGAGCAGAATTAAGGTGAAGAAAGTGGGTACTGCTGATAATCCCGCTAATATGTTCACCAAGCCGGTTCCGCACAGCAAGTTCCAACATTGTTTGGACTTGCTAAATGTTACAAGCTGTTAGTTGCCCTTTGGGGGCAACATCTGAGGCAGATGAGTTATCTGGTACATCTGGCATTACTGTGGTGCATCTGGTACATCTGTTATTTGTGAGAGGATTCAAGTCAAGGTGGAGATTTGTTAATATATGCCTTGAACCAGCCATCCGGGAGTACCAGTTAGGGTTTAGTATATAAACGTCAAACCCTAATTGTATTCTGTGCGCAGTTCTGTATTTCCTCAAGATAATAAAACTGTTCTCCTTCTGCCCGTGGACGTAGCTAACACATCGTTAGTGAACCACGTAAATCTGTGTTCTTTCTTACATCCGTTACAACAGTTACATTCAAACTTTTGTCTTAAAAATCAGGGCTATGGATCCTAGACGCTCCTTACCGGCCGCTCGGGTTGGCCAACAAGGCCGGAATCGGGGGCTGGCCCGCAACACCATTCGATATTTCTTGGGGACCGGTTATGTTTCTGATATTTGTTTTGGGGTAATGTTTTCACTGTTGGGGTTTCGGTGCTTTAATTTCTGTTCAACTACAAACAGGTTCCTGTGGGAACGGAAAGGTTTTTTTTTTTAAATCACTTGAGGATTTTGAGTGAATCCGTTCACGAGGACTCGGATTCGGATCCCGACCATCTTTATTTATTGTAGTTGAATCTCATGTTTCTCCCATGCTCTGGATTCTTGGTTGATCTCAAAATTGCTTTTAAGAAATTTACAGTCTTTGTGAAAAATGACTGTTGCCGGTGTACAATTTTCATTATAATGTTTTTTGGTCATCCTTACAGGTTTGTTCTCTTAGTTTTTGGCGAGTGCTACTATATATGACCTTTTTGTATTTAATGGAATTATATTGTTTGAAGAAAAGTGAATGAAAAATGTAAAATAAGGCCTTTGTGTGTTTTCTTGTTTTAGTCGGCTCAAGCCTTGATTAATGAATCTGTTGGGGGATGAGCGTATTTGTAACTGTTATTAGACAGTCTAAGTTTGTTGTTTCTGTTCTAACATGCTTTTATTTAACACAAACAGGTTATCCTGAGGTTATCCTGATGAAGAATACACAGAAGAAAGTTTTGCTGTTTCTGTTCTAACATGTTTTTATTTAACACAAACAGGTTATCCTGATGAAGAATACACAGAAGAAAGTTTATCAAAGTATGATAGGCCTAAACTTTGTGAAGTTTGTATGAAGGTTGTAGTAGACCACCTTGCATCCTCGTGTCCCTTCTTGCTCATGATTCAAAACCCCGAGAACACACCTGTTGGAGAGGGCTATAAAATACTTTGCCATTGCTGCAGTCGGTCGGATCATGGCCACCCTGATGGAAGCTGGACAGGATTTGCAATCAATGAATCATGGAGCCCTGATGGAAGCTGGACAGGATTTGTAATCAATGAATCATGGAGTAGAAGGAATGCGCATTTTGTACAGATAAGTGATGCAGCAGTTAACTGCTTGCGTCGTATAGGTCCCCAGAGTAGAATTTAGAAGAACTCTTATCTTGATAAGAACCTCTAGAAGTGTCTGTGTAGTGACGTTAAGAAGCTTTAGCTTATCATTGTCGTACTACTGCTACGTGCTTCTCTTTAAGACTTCTGAAGATTACTTATTGATATCTTTGTTTATGTCTCTCGTTCACTGATTTCTGTTGTGTCGTACTCTTGATGGTTTTATTTTATTGAGCTAGTTAAGCTATTTGTTACTGTTTATGATAACCAATGTCTTTCACTTGCAGGAATCTGCTCAAGCTAACTGATGTAATTTGAACTAGGAAAAAATTCTTTATCAGTAAAGTTCACATGATTCAGTTTCTGTTCCAACAAATTAATGATGGGAATGGATGCACTTAAACATCAATATCTACTACCAATCACTTGCAACAAAAATGCAATTTATGCAAAATGGTATTAATAATTTGAGAGCCATGATTCCATCTTTTCCGTTATCATGTTCATAAGAGGTTTAGACGATTTTACACTCTGGTTAACGTAATCAACAGCATATCAAATTGCAATCTGATGCCCTCAATAACGAGCAAATGCACCCTCTTTTATCAAACCAAGAACCAATCGATTGGTCCTATGTCCTTGGTAAAAACATGCTTAAAACTCAACAGCCAGCTAGGTAAATTTAAGTAATTATCTCAGGACTGAAGCTTGCTCCAAGCATTTCTATATAAGCTGAAAGCACCTTACTTCCACCACTGTACATAGTAGCTTCTTTTAGTTTTACTCGAAATTCAATCATCGTGCTCTATCTCTAGAATGATTAAATTTCTCATCTTAATATCCTCATCAGTCATCACTTAAATCTATTGCCCTAAGCTGATCCTCCTCATCTTAATATCCTTCGGGTTTCGAGTGTGATGACCAGGCCTTAGCTTAACATCCACAAACTACATATATGCCAACAAACTAATGCTGATGCGGCATATATATCAGTACTCTAATTACATTGTTGTGTTGTAATTTGACGAAAATTATTGTATGCACCACTAGATCAAGGCGTTAGTTGGCCCTTTGGCCTCTGTTAGTAGGTGAGTGGGGAAGGGGCAGAAAGTGAGAGAAACCTCCTCTCCTAAATCCACATGAATACAAAGCTTTTCTCTCTATCTAAATCCTTTCTCTATCTTCAACTTTTCTGATCATATAATGATTCACCAGAGCTCTAACACTAGACTGGGTGCCGAAGAGGCCGGCGATCCCGACATGGATAGGAGAGAAGCTAAGGGGAAAGAGGCCGTAGAAGGTGTCGCCATTCTGGAGGTGGGATTGAGGTTGGGGGAGGTGGAGGTGGAGGTGGTCGTAAGTCGCGTGGTGGCAGAGATCAGAGACTCTAGCGGCTGGGTTTGTATCAAAAGAAAGGGTCTAAGAGATGATGACATAGGTTTGGGTCGGGTTTGGGTTTGGTTTGGAGTATGACTTTTAAAATTTTAATGTATTAAACCATAATCAATTGCCTAATATTGATAAGTGAGTTAAAGTTCTTATTATGAATTCTAGTATTTGAAAATAAATTTTTTATGTATTGAACCATAATCAATAACTCTCTTTATTATGATTTTTCTTTAATGTTATTAACTATGAATAAGGCATGAAAATATGAGCCTCACAATATGTCATGTACGTACTCCATTCTCACGGTGTTATGCATACTGCGTAGTTAATTCAAAAAATGTACACTTAGGCCTCGTTTGGTTCGCGGAAGGGAAAGTGGTTCCTTTCTCTTTCCCATGGGAAGGGAAAGAGAAGGAGAATGAAATTTAACACGAACTTTCCATTCTGATGTTTGGTAACACTAGGAAAGTCTATTGGAAAGTTGTTAAAGAGTTGAGATTTAATATGATAAAAAATTGTGTTGTGAGTAATAACTGCAGGGAAAGAAGAAAGAAAAGTGGTTCCTTAGGATTTTGGAAGGAACCACTTTCCCCCATATTTTCCTATCAATCAAGAAAATGTTTCCTTTTCTTATGAGGATGGAGAGAGCACCAACTCCACCGCATGGTTCTTCAACTCCACCGCATGGAGCGTCTTCCTTTTTGGGAGGTACGGACTATCTTGTAGTTGATCATTGGATATAGGGCATTGAGACATATTTCACCATGATCACGTGTACGGAGATTAAGAAGATGTGTATTGCTACGTTTCTTCTCAAGGATGAGGCACGGGTATGGTGGAGCAGGGTAGAGAGATCTCAAGATGTGACCGCCTTGACTTGGGAGGGGTTTGTTCAGCTCTTTCGGGAGAAGTATTTTCCTGATACTGTGAGGGAGTAGTTGGAGCTTGAGTTCATAGCTCTGGTGTAGGGCTTGATGAGTGTCAAGGATTATAAGGCTCTGTTTTCTTAGCTGTATTGTTTTGCTAGAGAGATGAATGTAGTAGATTTGTCACGGAAGTTCATTCGAGGTTTGAGGCATGAGCTCTAGAAGTTGGTGACTTCCCACTGGTTTGCTACTTTAGAAGAAGCGGTGGAGAGTGCCCTTGCAATTGAGCATGAAGAGGCTATGCATGAGACTGAGGGGTAAAGAGATGTGCAGGGGAAGGGCAAGGCCCTGGTAGGGAGTAGCACTTCAGGGGACCACAAAGGTGGTTATGGGAAAAGGCGGCGGACTCATCAACTGGCTCAAGCTATAGCAGCAGCTGCACCTATTAGGACCCCACCTATTAAGCAGGCAGTACCCTTGAAGTGTTTCAATTGTGGTAAGCCAGGCCACTTCTCTTCGGCATGCACGAAGCCCAGGAGGCAGGGATGCTTCACTTGTAGGCAGACATGTCATTTTGTTAGGGATTGTACCCAACCTCAGGCTGGAGGGGAGGGTATTCAGTAGAGACCGTTACTTCCAGCTCCAACTAGGGTGTATGCCATTGGTCAGCATGGTGCAGGAGTGGAAGGTACCATTCTTATTTATGATCTGCTTGCTACAGTTTTGTTTGATACGAGGGCAACCTATTCCTTCATATCTAGCTCAGTGGTGAGGGCATTAGGCTCGACTCCGACATCGCTTACTAGATCTTTGTGTGTTTCATTACCTCTCGGTGTTGCTATTGAGCTTGGCACTTTGTGTGAAGCATGTCCTATAATGATTAGTGGTAGAGAGTTCCTTGCTTCTCTCATTGTGATTCCAGACCGCTCATATGATGTGATTTTGGGATTGGATTGGCTAAGGCCAAACCATGCTTTGATTGACTGTTTTGGTATGTTGGTGTCATTCCACATTCCTAGACAGCAAAGTTTTCTCTATCGTTGTCATAGGTCGGACACGGCCATGTGGGAAGGAGTGTTGGCACATATTTCCACCTGTAGTACCGTGGGTATTGTGGATATTGTAGTAGTCTCTGAGTTTAGTGATTTGTTCCAAGAGATTCAAAGGTTACCTCCTAAGAGGGCAGTGGAGTTTGCTATAGATGTGGTACCAAGTACTTCACCGGTATCAAAGACTCCTGATCAGATGGGGAGAACTGAACTTCAGGACTTGAAGGTTCAGATTGAGGGTCTTCTTGAGTAGGGATTCATTAGACCTAGCACCTTGCCTTGGAGTGCACCAGTGTTGTTTGTGTTTTAGCCACGATCCTCAGCGCGCGGGCGAGAGGTAACTAGCAAACAAAGAAAGAGGGAGATGTTACGGGCGTGCCACCTCGCAGACGAGGAAAGGTTGTATGGGTGCGAGATCTTGACTTCTGATCAAGCGGAGGGGGTTTCCAGGTGCCACCTCAGATAAGGAATTACGGGCACAAGGCAAATCAATACTCACGGCATGATGCGAGCAAAGCAACTATAGGGAATCAGGGTGATCGGGGGCTAGTCCATGAGGGCTCTGAACTAAGGCGCGGACGCACTTAGGGTTAGGGTTTCGAGTAGCTCGAAGGGTATCTGGATTGCAGTTTGTCTGTGTTGTTTGTAAAGAGATTGTGTGTGTAAAGATTGTGTATTAGAGAGACTGTTTCGAGTCCCCTTATATAAAAGCTCGACTTGCAGCAGAAGAAATATAATCATAGTCCAAATCGGACTATGAAACCCTAATACCACAAGGACACTTCTAACCCGCGCGGAACAACCATCTTGTGACACATATCTAGTCCGCACACTCTGCATGGGTTTTTGCTTCCGCGCTGCCAACTGTAGACTCCTATGCGGATTAGACTTAGGAATATCCTTATCCTGCAGGGTGTCACAGTCTTTGTGAAAACCTAACTCGCGCAGGCCACGGACTCAAACCAACTCGCGGGCATTTCTAGCTCGTGAGCCAAAAGAAGGTTTTTCAATTAATAAGGGCCACATGGATTGACCCAAAGCATGTCAAAAATTGGTGAGAGTCTTCAACGATTAATATATATGATGCACGCAGACTCCACCTATGGCTTCTTCGCGAAGCCTCCCATGCGAGCCAATTTGCCAGCTCTCCTTGATGTACTATGTTTGCCTCACCTACGCGAAGTGTCAATCTCGCCTCGCCTTCACAGAGTCAGCTAGTAATTTCACACGAAGTCATTCCGCGCGTGAGCTATGTGTTCGCGTGAAGTCCATTCCGCATGCGAACTTTGTAGTTCAGCTTGCGTAGCCTCACTAGCAGGCCATTACTTGTAAACTTAAAGAACTTGGGCTCGCCGGTTATGATGTGGACGAAGAATTTAATTAATATTCACATAGACATTTACTGTCCAGTAAAATATTAATTTGGGTGTAAACAGTTTATAAGGAAGAAGGATGATACACTCCGATCGTGTGTGGATTATCGGGAGTTGAACAAGGTGACCATCAAGAATTGGTATCCCTTGCCTAGGATTGATGATTTGTTTGATCAGCTTAGAGGTGCTACGGTATTCTTTAAGATTGACCTGAGGTCCGGTTATCACCAGTTGAGGGTGAAGGAGAAGGGTATTCTGAAGACCGCTTTCACGACTAGATATGGGCATTATGAGTTTGTTATACCTTTTGGTTTGACCAATACGCCTGCTGCTTTTATGGATTTGATGAACCGCATGTTCAGCCCTTATCTGGATGTGTTTGTGGTAGTATTTGTAGATGATATTTTGATTTACTTCAAGACCTTGGAGGATCATGATAGTCATTTATAGATCATACTACAGGTTCTTAGGGAGGCCAAGTTATATGAGAAGTTTGGGAAGTGTGAATTTTGGAAGGAAAAGGTCAAGTTCCTTGGTCACGTGGTGTCAAAGGAGGGGATTTCGGTGGATCCCTCTAAGGTGGAGGCTGTGATGAATTGGAGTCGTCCCACTACTCCTACTGAGATCCGTAGTTTCCTTGGGTTGGCAGGATACTACCGGAGATTTATTGAGGGATTTTCTAGTATTGTCTCTTCTTTGACCAAGTTGACAAAGAAGAATGCCAAGTTTGTGTGGACCGATGAGTGTGAAAAGACATTTGAGGAGTTGAAGACTAGTTTGACTACGGCCCTTGTGTTAGTCATTCCTGTTAGTGGTGTTGACTATGTCGACTATAGCGATGCATCTCATCGGGGTTTGGGTTGTGTGTTGATGTAGCTTGGTGATGTTGTGGCTTATGGCCCTAGACAGTTGAAAGTTCATGAGAACAATTATCCCACTCATGACCTAGAGCTAGCTGCGATATTATTTGCCTTGAAGATTTGGAAGCATTACTTGTATGGAGAGAAGTTCGAACTCTTTTCTAATCATAAGAGTTTGAAGTATTTCTTCTCTTATAAAGATTTGAAAATGAGGCAAATGAGGTGGATGAAGCTCCTTAAGGACTATGACTTCACTTTATATATATATACCCTGGGAAAGCCAATGTAGTGGCGGATGCATTGAGCAGGAAGCCTAGGGGTATAGTCACCTCTATCAAGGTTCATGAATGGCTCATGTTGGAGACTGCATCTGAGTTTGGCATTCTGCCATCAGACGGGGAGTAGGGGATCTTCCTTGAAAGCACCTCTGTGCAACCTACCTTGATTTCCAAGATCATTTAGGGCCAAGCACATGATGAGTTATTACGAGCAAGGTTGGCGGAGTTAGTGGTGGACATGTTGGATGGTTGTCCTTCAGAGTGGTCGGTTGGATTAGATGGTGGACTAAGGTATAGATTGAGGTTGTGTGTTCCCGATGGTAATGATCTCAAGGGAGAGATACTTTGGGAGGCACATCGATCTTGTTATACGGTGCACCCAGAGAGCACCAAGATGTATAAAGATTTGCGTAGGCAGTTTTGGTGGAATGGGATGTAGAGGGATGTAGCAGAGTATGTGTCCAAGTGCCTCACTTGTCAGCAGGTGAAGGCGGAGCATCGGAGGCCTAGAGGTATGTTGAAGCCACTACCTATTCCTTCTTGGAAGTGAGAGCAGATCTCTATGGATTTGTGACTGGATTGCCAAAGTCCAAGCTTGGACATGATGCCATATGGGTGATTATGGATCGTTTGACAAAGTCAGCACATTTCCTTCCAGTGTCTTTGATGTATACAGTGGATGTTTTGTGTAAGTTATATGTGAAGGAAATAAAGAGACTTCATGGAGTGCCAACTTTGATTGTTTCTGATCGAGACCCCCGCTTTACTTCTAAGTTTTGGGGAGGATTTCATAAAGATATGTGTACTACCTTAGACATGAGCACAACATTTTACCCTCAGACCGATGGGCAGACTGAGCGGGTAAATTAGGTGATAGAGGATATGCTGAGGGCTTGTGTCATGGACTTCAAGGAACTTGGGAGGATCACCTCCAATTGATTGAGTTTGCCTACAACAATAGTTATCACTCTAGTATTGGCATGACACCATATGAGGCACTCTATGGAAGGCCGTGTAGATCTCCTATTTGTTGGGTAAAGGTTGGTGATAGTGAGTTATTGGGTCCTGATATTGTTCAAGAAACGATAGAGAATGTCTCTATTATCCGAGATAGGATCCGAACGGCTCAAAGCAGGCAAAAGAGCTATGCCGACTTGAAGAGAAGAAAAGTAGAGTTTGATGTTGGGGATCATGTGTTCTTGAAGGTCTCACCTACTAAAGGGGTGGTGCGATTTGGCAAGAAGGGGAAGTTGACTCCAAGATATGTAAGGCCTTTTGAGATTTTGGAGAAAGTAGGAGATTTGGCATATCAGCTTGCCTTACCTCCTATCATGTCTGGGGTACACAATGTGTTTCATGTGTCCTTGTTGAGGAAGTATATTCCAGATGTGTCACATGTGATTGACTTTAGTGCTATCAAAGTGAATGCAGATACAACCTTTGTTGTTGAACTAGTTCGAATCTTGGATAGAGCAACCAAGAGGCTTCGAAGAAAGGAAGTCGAAATGGTTAAGGTGTGTTGGAGTCACCATGATTAGGGTGATGCATCTTGGGAGTTAGAGTCGGATTTGAGGGCTAAGTACCCCAAGTTGTTTTTGGGTTAGTATTGTGAATTTCGGGGCGAAATTCCTTTAAGGGGGTAGATTGTAATACCCTATATTTTCATATCAATTTTCCTTGTATTAGTTTCGAACTTAATGAAGGATTATTTATGGAAATTCATTTTGGTTGTGCGAAGTTGAAGTTTCGGGAGTTTTCTTTTAAGGTACTTGTTTAAGTGGCTAAAATGTTGACTTTACTTTCCATAAGTTATCTTTAAAAACTTCTTTCAAAAAAGTTGTAAAGCTCGTTGATACGAGTTCGTAGACATGCGGCATGCCTAAAACAGATGTCGTATGAGAAAGTTTTGGTCAGAGGAAGTTAAGTTTTCGGGTTTGGAAAATGTATAAGTAGAAAAATGTGTGTGGGAGTTTTTGGGGAACCCTAAAGTCAACTTTCTCCCTCTCTTTTCTCTCTTTCCTTTCTTCTCTCTCTTCCGCTCTTGAGCTCACCCACACACCAAACTTTGACCAGAGTTATCTTCGCCATCACGCCAAACTTTTTGGATGTCGTCGGTTCTGTTGGATCCGCACCGACGTCCTCTCCATTTCTGGAGCAGGCACGCTCGCCATCACGCCGCCATGAAGCGGCTGAACTGCTGCTGTTCCACCGAAAAACCGGCGATTAGTTTTGCTTCCCTCTCTCTTCTAGAGATGTTTTTAACGTTTGGTGACCTAGAAATCAAGATTTAGAATTAGATTTTCCGGGTTGGTATTAGGGGACGATTTCCGGCCGATCCTAGCCGAACGGGTTGAACCTCCAGGAATTAAAGTTGCTCTTTATGTTTCAATCTACAAGTTTCATGTTGTGAGTTTCTCTAAATTTTTAGGTTGGGGGTGGCGCATGGGGTTCACTCGCCGCTACTTGTGACGGCGCGTGGGAGTGCGTCCAGGCAGGGTAAAGAATTTGTTTGCTGTGTTAGCTAATCCTTGTAGTTGCTGGTGTATTGATTGGGTGAAGACTAGTGTTGATTTGGTTTTGATTTTAGCATCTTAGGTGCTAAGTTTATCATGGTATTCGTTAGGTCGGAAACTTGGAAAGGTTGATCTTGGAGGTAGTATTGTTGTTGTTGATTGTCCAATGACCTTGTGAGGTCTTGGAGGAAGGATTGCCCTTCTTGGGGCAACCTTTAAGTTAAGGGTATTTTGATCCTTGTTGAGAAGTTTCTAAGTTTTTGATTGTGTAATTTTAGATGATTTGTGAGGTTGTGGATTAGCTTGACTCTTGTGTTGTGTTGCGGGTTTTCAACGGGATTGCTAGGTGAGTAAATTTCACTAAGGTCCATTTAGGACTAAATTTGATTAATTATGATCATTTGTTAATAAAATTAATACTATGCTATTATTTGTTTTCAAAATATATGAACTTGATCGCCAACGGCTCATAGATAAGATAAAATAAGTTTTTTTATATGTTAATTTTGAGGTTCAAGTGATCATAATTGTTGTGATTTTAGATAGATTATTCATGTGGAATATCTATATTTATTTCATAAAAATATATCTATGCAAAGGATATAAACAGTCAAACCAGGTTCCAAGCCTTTGCCCGGGTGATTGGTTGCAGTTAGGAATAGAGCTCTAGTCCGTTTGTCAATTTAGGTCATGGGAGGTACTTTATGGTATCTGGGACCCATTGGTACACAATTTGTTGTTGTAGGTCATGAGGGGTATTTTTTTTCAATACCTGGGACTCATGGGTACATGTTATTTGAGAAAGTGTTGGAATTGTGGACTTAATTGTTGATATAAATTGCTCTTGTGTTATTGTGAATGCGAGAGATGTGTACTTTTTTTTTAGTTTACTCATACGAGCTTTTTAGCTTACTGGGTTTGTTATTTTACAATCCCGGTGCACCAATTATTGGTGTAAGGGTTAGACCTGCAGGTGAAGATCAGCAGGTTAAGGCGAAGACTTAATGACAGGGTTCTTTTTGGTTTTTGTTGTACTCTGTATAGTTTTGTTATTTAGGTTAACTGTATTAAACTAATGAGAATGTTCTCATATTCTTGTGTTGCAGTTATGTAAACGAGAATGTGTAATATTTAACTCAGAGATGAGTTATATGATATTTACTTTCCGTTTTTGAGTTCTAGATGTTTTGGTTTGTTGTTTGAAACACGGTGAGGTGTTAGTATTTTAAGTTATATTATGCCAAAATTTTTGAAATTTATCTTTTGAAAAATTGGGGTGTGACAGTTACATGGCTGATGGGTAGTTACATAGATAGTTACATGCATAGTTACATGCGAAATGGACTTCCCGTAGAAGTACATGAAGACGAGGCGAGATGGCTTCGCATAGGAGACTTCGTGAAGAAGCAGGTGGTAGAGTAGATCTAACAGCGACATCGATCTAACAGGTGGCGGAGTCGATCTAACAGCGGCATCAATCTAGCAGGTGGCGGAGTCGATCTAGAAGGCGGTGTCGATCGAACAGCGACTAGCAGGCGGCGGAGTCGATCTAGCAGGCGGAGTTGATCGGCGAGCGACATCGATCTAGCAGGTGGCAGAGTCGATCTAACAGTGGCATCGATCTAGCAGGTGACCTCACATCTAGTCTGGATGCAGGAGAGAGAGAGAGAGAGAGAGAGAGAGAGAGAGAGAGAGAGAGAGAGACGACGAAATTCAGATTCAGAATGATAAAAAAAAACATGTGATATTAGAGAGAATGGTATAATGGTCATGTAAAAAATATGAAAATAGATCTTTTTATCATTTAAGATGTTATGAGGGAACCATTTTATCATATAACATGTTTTAATAATGACATTTTTATCAAGTGGAACATTTGAAAACTATTTTATCATTTGTACATTCAAATGATAGTTTAGTGTTATATACCCATATTTTAATCCTTGCTCCGAACTAAAGTGAGTATCATGTCTTTATTAGCCGGTTTCTTTACTAACATGAAGTAGATTGAGACAATTGTTTTCATTTACCACATTACTTATTTCTTGAAAGGATCACTCCTAGTCTCACTCCATCCTACGTCTCACATTATTCATTCCATGAGGGGATTTACTCCTCTCTAGGTCTCCCTCCTCAATCCGCAAGACATTACTCGTTCCTGGATATCCCTTAAAAACAAGCATCACTCGACTTGATATCATGTCTCTATTAAGCGGTTCACTACTAACATGGAGTAGATCGAGATAATTGTTTTTATCCATCACATTATTCATGGCTTAAGGGGATTACTCCTCTCGAGGTCTCACTCCTCAATCTTCATCCGGATAATTATCGAGGAGATTACTCTCTCTTCTTGGGGTCCTTATCCTTTTAGAGACGAACATCACTCGGTCAGTTTTACATCTATCCTGGGCCGACCCAATGCCCACAAAACGAAACAAACTATTCTCCTTCCCCCACACTTCTCCCTTGTATTCTGAAGAAACAAGCAAGTCTTCTCAGATTCTTCTGTGTTTCCAATCGAAGAAACCAACTTTATGCATGGGTTCAGGTTTCTCCAAGAACCCTCTCCCTATCTCACCGTCTGTGCAAGGAACCAAAGTGAGTACTTCTGAAACCCTGTTTTTCAATGTTCAAGTTTCTGACTTTAGATTTTCTATGCTCAGAAGCATTGCATTCTAGACTTTGAGCAAGTCTACCTCTACCTGTAGGCCTTCGTTGGGAAAGCTTGGGTCATGAGAAATTTTTCAGCGTTACGAGAGCACCATATGACAGTATGACATGGTCTTACATTTCAATTAAATATTGACACTTGGATTTTACGAAAAATTATATCAGTTATTTTGTTAAAGACAATTTTGAGTTTGTTGTTGCTTTTTAAACCCTAGACCCTAGACCCTAAACCCTAAACTCTAACCTCAAATCCTAAACCCTATCCCCAAACTCTAAACCTTAAACACAGTCCAAACTCAACAAAGACCTATAAATGTATTTTCGATTCATAAAAAATAGAAAATCTTAATTTATATTTTAGTTGTAATAAATCTAAGTATTAATATTTAATTGGAATGTAGGACCACGTTATACTGTCATCCTCTTATAACATCTAAAAATTTATTCTGGGTCATAGGTGAGACCTAAATCGTCACGTGACAGTGATTTTAGGCTGCAATTTCCACCCACGATTTATGTGGTCGGTGACTGTTTAATAAATTTTATATTAGATAATTAATTATGGATAATGAAAAAAATTTAATATGGACCCTTGGATTAAATTGCTAGATCAAATTGGGCCATGCAATTTTGTTTTAAAAGAATAGAGTTGTGTTGACCAGGTCAAAACACCAAAACTGGCGTGGACCCCAGCCTCTCTCTCTCTCTCGTCTGCCACCTTCTTTTCCAGTTGATTCCTGCCGTTTCCGGCCACCACACTCCACCAAACTCCACCTAAACGTTCCTTTCCTCTCCCTCTTCAAAACCCCTCAATCAATAACCACATGCAACCCTCAACAAAGGAGATCGACGGAGGAAACACTCACTGCCCGACGAGTTCTTGGCATTTCCGGCGACCAATTTCGATGGTAATCCAGCCCTCAATAAGAGCCAAGGAGAGGATCCTAATCCGATTTGTAAGGTAATTTCAATAACCCTATTTCTGTGTTTATGGGTTGTTTCGATGTTTAGTTTTCCGGCAAGCCATGGTTCCGGCGTAGCCTCCACTGACTGGTTCCGGCGTTTCTCGGCCCCCTTGCGTGCTTCACGTGGTTGACGACGCAATGGCCCCACGACTTGGGCTGAGCTGGCAGAGGAAGGCCTGGGTCTTCAAAATGGAGGCCTGGGTCATAGGTCTGACCCAGGCGAAGACCCAGCGAATGCCCAGGTTAAAGAAATTTCAAGGGTGGAGGGAGGGTTTTTCTGACTGGGTCTTCGTTTGACATGGCGAAGGCCTGGGTCTTGCTTTTGGGGTAAGGGTGGACTTGCTCTTATAGTGATTATGAATTTATGATAATGATGGTTGTTCGATAAGTAAGACGTTGTTGGATCAATGTCATATAAGTTTCGATAAGAAAGATGTTGTTGGATTAATGTCATATAAGTTTCGAAGTGAAATTTAGGCTGCATTAGTCAAAATAAAACTCATAGAAAAAGATACGAGTTTCCCTTGTGGGTGTTTGATCCAGCACTGCAGAATAAACAGAACCATAGACCCTTTTTATTAGGAAACTAGGCGATCAACAATCTTCAGTCTCATCCAACTAGCAGTGGAAGCTGAAGAATTAGAACCCCATATATGCCCCCTTTTTCCAACACTTGCATATATCACTTGCATTTTATTCTTATCACAAATTGTAGATATTATAGCCTAAACAATCCAAAACATGAAAGTAATTAAATTAAACCCATTGATTCTTCTCAATTGTTGCGCTTTCTGTGTCTCACTTAACTGTGGCGGCCATTGACATGGTGCGTGACGTCAAACCCATCCCCATTCGGCTTTCTAGTGAGAGCAAGGTGCACTCCTGGGTCGTGGTGAGTGCAGGAACTGTTGTACATAATGGAATTGTTGATACCTTGAACATTGCTATTTGTGAATGAACTCAGTGGTAGCTGTGATGAGTTCCCTGCCTTGAGTCCTTTACGGTGAATTCTGTCCTTCATTTTTGGCTTGCCTTCCTCGCCACTGCTGCTGCTGCTGCTGCTGGAGCTTTTATCAGATTGATGACTCCCAACTGTCTGCACTGACTTACCATTGTTGCCTTTCTTGTGAAGAAAATTTGAGTGCTCGCCACGTTGCTCATGATGTTTATTTGGGGATCGAATGAGTTCCATATAAGCCCCTTTATTTTCACCTGCAATAGTTATGACCCTCTTGCCTAGAGCCTCCTCAGAATCAGATGATAACTTCTTCTGGTTGATTTTCTCTTCATGTTTTGCATGGTGGCCATGATGATTAGGCTTTTGGGACTCACTATTAAAGTCATGATCCTGCTTTGAACCGCCACTACTGAACCAGGAATTGGACTTTTGATCAATGGTCTTTTGGACCAGCACTGTCTTTTGCTCAGCCTCTAATGGAATCTTTTGATCAGTTTGATCTGCATTGCTGGACCTTAACATAGATGGTGGCAGGTTGAGAGGAGAGGGTGGCGGGGCAGTAGGTTTGGCCTTGTTTGGTGACTGAGGCGGGCTATTGTTCACCTGCTTAATTGTTCTGGGAGATGGATTGTAATTGGGACTAGGCTCCCGAGCAGAACTGGCTGATGAAATGGTTGTACTCCTTGATTTAGGAGGAGAATAAGTTTCTGATGGCGCTAAATTTGCAGTGGCTGTGGGTTTTGGTGGAGAATTCTGTGGTGGTGGTACTGCTCTGGAGGCTGGAGAGTTGGGCTGTGAAGTAGTGACCCTGTTTCTAGGAGATGGCACCCCTGATGTTGATGATGGAGTGACCTTGTTTCCAGGAGATGGCGGTACTGAAGATGAAGCGGAAGATGTGATGGCAATTGCAGTAGCAGGAGGGGATGCTGCTGAGGGAGCAGAAATAATGCCACGAGCTGGTGATGATGGAACAGATGCAGTAGTACTAGTCACAGCAGGAGGTGGTGCTGCTGCTGCTGCTGGAGCAGCGGCAACTGGTGGGGGTGCCACAGCAGTAGCAGGGGCTGGGGGAGTTGGAGTTGTGGCTGCTGGTTGTGGGGGAGATGGAGTTGGGGCTGCAGGTGGTGGTGGTGGTGGATTGGGTTCAGCAGCAGGAGGAGGAGCTAGTGGCCTCAATGTAGGTCGAACAAGAGGTGCAGGGGGAGGGGCAGCGATTGGTGCAGGGGATGGTGCAGGAGTGGGGGTTGGACCAGGCCCTGCGGGACGCGCCATGGAGCTTAGTCTAAACCAAGGACGAGCTGGTTGTGATGCCATGGTTATTTATCACAAGGAATATTTCGAGCTAGAGAGTCTATCCTAGAATCAAAGAAGAAACATAGGAATTGGACACAATGAGAAATGGTTCGTTGGTGTTGTTATTTATAGGGTATCAGAAGTTTGGGGCAGCTACTTTAGTTTGAGATATGTCAAGAGGCTCAATATTATGGAGAACACGCAAAACACACTAAGAGAGGAAAGACGGAGATAGAAATAAGAAAGGCATCAGATGCAGCAAAGCACTTAATTTCTGGTCTTTTGTGAAGGAAAAAAAGCACTAAATTCACGATGCAAGAATGGTATCAAGTAGAGTAATTTAGAAGAGTTATATGCTGTCTATGATGGATGACCTCCCCTTGTTTGCATAGGAGATTCTCTGCATCATAAACAATATATCTTCAACAATGACATCTCCATGCAGCATGAACTTTCACTTTTTAGAGAACCCATTGCCTCATTACTTTTACATTTGTTTTCTTTAGAATTTGACAGCTGATTGACAACATCTTAATGATCTCAGTATACCAATGATTTTTCATATGTTTTCTGACTTCTCTCTTTAGGGAGTTCAGTTTACTCGAGTCTGGGAAGAACACCATTCTGTCTGTATTGTGAATCTTATTTGTCAACCCATTGGGATAGCTCAACTCTTACAAGTTATTAGACCAGTTTGAGATGAATATCAAAACCCCTTTCTAGAAAACTTAGAATTCATATATATGATTCACATTCTGTAGATATGTAAGCATTTTGCGGTAGTTAATGTCACCTCGTATTGTCATATACATATATTTATCCAGATGCAGTTTGTCTGACGTTCATGCCGCATTTTTTTTTTCTAATGAACGAATAAGCATCATTTCTTCGAATATTAACTGTGCTATTGGCTGCTAACTCTCCCATGAAGGAAATCGCACTTTGCTTGATTGTTAGTACTGCTTCCAATGTAGAATGGGCTAGCTTGCAGTAATGGCATATATGCATAAGATCGATCTGCTGCTTTCGTTTGTTAATGAACGGCTAACAGTAAAAGATCTTGATTATGCTTAACTATCACAAAATGTAGCTATACTAGAAATGTGCCCGCGCTTTGCTGCGGGTTTGGAGCTTCAAGGACTTGATTTAGAAGCACATAAATGACATTCATTCATTTAAATAATATATATTGTTCATACAGAATGCATTCTATTGGCATAATCCATAACCAAGGGAGATTTTATATGCTTGTAACATCCATTTTATTGCTCATCTGCTTCGACTCATTATAGGATCTGAGGGTTCCTGTAATGCATAAGAATCCAGAGATGTGAGAATGATTGTAAATGCTGATCCCCATCATCATAAGCTAAAATCAGATGAGTCATGAGTCTAAAACAGCAGAAAGAAGACAGTAATTCATACCAGTCACAGTAGCATTTGATGCACATAGCATGTCAGCAGTTTGTCAAGCCCATTTCGGCGCACATGGCTGAAGGCATATACCACATTCCTTTTCCCTGTCTAAGTTTACATCAGAAAGCTTTATATCATCCTCATTTTTCTTTAATGCATCTTCAGATCTTCCTCTTGGGTGATATCCATGGAGACACTAAAGGGAAGGTATTATAGCATCTGCATAAACAAAGCAGCTTATGAATTCCCTCTCATATTGTCACTACACATAGTTGTGTGTGAGACGGATGGTAAGTAACAAAAACGAAATAGAATATTGTGAACAGAAGACAATTTCCCTGAACTCATATTCTTCATAAAAACATGACAAAGGTGATGTTTGCTTATTCACACCTTTAAAATTAACAATAGTATGAAAGAGCAATACTCAGTTTGGATACCACATAGTAGTAACGGAAACAAAGATACATAAATATATATATGTGTGTGTGTGTGTGTGTGTGTGTGTGTGTGTGTGTGTAAATCGGTGCAATGCAGAACAAATAATGACAGATTTATCTCGGATGAGTAAGCCACCGCTGGCCATTATACTATTATTACCCAAATCCATTCTCCCTGCATCAATTCCAGCAACTTATCAAAGAAATTAAACTAATCAAACATCATTATTAAACTAAACATAATTATAGGTTCTATTCCCTACAGAATTATAACATTTTGACCATATAAGTCACGTAATAGCTTCTCACAATTTGAAATTAACAAATACATACACAGCAGTTGAGCAGTCATACCACTTCGCATATTTTTAGTTCGAGGTCTAACACTTTGAGGGCCTAAAGCTTAGGAAGGGCAATCTACATTAGATATATCTGAACCTTTATGAGGGGAGATACTTCTCCCTTCATAAGTCTGCCAATATATCTGGAGAATGGGTTTTCCATACATCCGAAAAGAACGAATTAGCTATCGTCCAAAGCCAACACAGACCAAATCCTCTCCGTGTCCTCCTCACCACAACTATAATGGTTGATCCTCTAATGAACATAAAAAATAGCACTATATGAAAACCCACAATGATAGATCACCACATGAAAATTCAGCAGGAAAAAAAAAATCACCACATGGAATTAGTTATTGCTGTGGAAAATAGCAAGTGCACTCTTCCTCCATATATACATCAATAAATTACAAACTGAAATCAGTTCTCTTTTAATAAAAGAAAAATTACAAAAGTATTGCAAGCTTATTATTAACATGCCAATCACTATTAGTGCGTGTATTGAATTATAGTTAACATGCCAAAGACTTACAGCTTGCAAGCTTGAGAAAGAGGTCAAACCAAGATCATCACAAACATTATCGGTGAAGAAAAATAACCGGCTATGGAATGGTTGCGCTCCAATCAAATAGTATCGAACTGCAACACAACCACAACAAACAAAAATAAGACAAATCAAAAGTCTTCAGAGCCAATGAAGACGAAAGAGAACCTAAATTTCTCACATTTACCTTATTACATGGGAGACTTGTTTAGTAAAGGGCGACCACTGGGGAATGGCCTCACAATCGTAGTAACAATTGTATGCGACTGAAATAGACACATAAATTTCCTTCTTCACTCTGCATTTGATTACATTGTCTAGAAATTAGTATAGCATACATGGTAGTCCAATGGACCTCACTCAAAAACTCATTTCACATTATCTAAGGTTCCTTGGCTACTACATTCTGACTCACAGATGTATCACATAAGAAGCACCAACATGATCGAAACAATGTAATCAAGAATTCCATTGCAATATAAAACTCAGACCCTCCAATCAAAAATCAATAACAATTGTAACTTGATGCAAGTACAAAGAATCTGTGACTGCTAGGTGATAATCCTGACTAATCATTCAAGATCCTCATAGCCAAATAAATATCATATAAAAAAAATCAATTTCAGACAATCATTGTAAATAAACAAAAAATAAATAAATAAGAATATATATTCTGAAAGCGAATTCAGCTTTTGTAAGTTCCAGACCAGTTATCCATGATGTAAAGGGAAAATTGATTCATTAAAATTATGCTGACCTTAATTCACTTTCTACTTTGAACCTTGGGTAGTAGCTGCAACACCTAAGACCGTATCGAAGAATGGAAGCATCGGCTGTAATTAAGTTATTATATTACCTATCAAACAACTCATTCAAATAAGCCTCAAACCTTATTCGACTGACATTGGGGAAAAATAACAGACAAAAAACACAAAAACTTACCCATGCACCGAGAAATCGATTAAAGCAGCGTTCTAAGATATCTGAAGACCTAAGACAACCATTAAAAATTAAACCACGATACAATACGAAGACAAAACTGGAAAGAACAAACGAATCAAAAACACCGATTACCGAGATTCATGTTCTTCTTTCGATGCAAATCTAAATACCCAGATACACAATTGAAATCATCGCAATTGCAGTTCTGTCTTGGGCTTCTTCAAGAATAAATTGAAATCTGAAAGCTCCGCACAATCCAGAGCGAGAGAGAAGAAAACATTTCAGTTGTGGTTCAACCACAACGGAGAACGAAGCGATGGAATTTTCAACACGGATTTGATAAAGTACACGGACATCTCAATCCCGATCAGAGGATGAAGAGAATCAAAACGGGTGAGATTTGATGATGTTGTTGTGAACTCAGACGTGATCTTCAGAGTGAGGAGAAAAGAAGAATGAGATGGCTCTGGAAGTTTCAGGACTGATCTCCCTCCCTCTCTCTCTCTCTCTCTGCGAGGCCCAATACCTAGGCCCATCACTGTTAAACACTGTAGATGACGTCATCTCAAAGAATAGATATATAGTAAATATATTAGGGTCACTGTAATTGGATTCTTGAAATCTTCTGAGGATTTTGGTACCACCAATTTCTGTGTCTTCCTCTTGACTTTGCTTGCTGAGGCTTGAAATGCTGCTACCACTTTCACTTTTAAATGTCTCTGCATGTCCTTTAAGATTTCATCTAGTTTAATCAAGAGCCTTACTGTCTCGGCGTACGGAGGGTTATTTTCGTTAGTTTCTTTCAACAGTGGAGTGTAGGGCAGCTGAAGGAAAAACATATCTGTAGGGCGTAAACATAAATCATTGTCCAAGATGTTGAACGATTCCCAGTGACCCATTTGAGAAAGTGGTAGAAAGAAAGTTGAGGTCTGGGTCGTTAGAATATCTATCTTTTCTTTGTTCCCTTTTCATATCTGCTGCTGAATGAAACTCCATGAAGCAAAGCACCTCTGCAAGCTTAACAGTCAGGCTCTCGATCAAGCTCTATGTATCTAAGACATGACAAAGGGTATCTAAAAGCACCGTAGCTGTCTCAACTTAACCCTCCACAAACAAACGAGGAAAAAAGAATAGAATTTTTTTGGGGGTAGCCATTTTGATAGTTGGAACTGGGAAGCAATATATTTTTTGGAGTAAATACTTGTGACACCCTGTAGTTTACACCTAAAATCAGTTTTGTCCCTCACTTTTTTTTTTAAACTGGTATACCCCTATACTTTAAATTCTCGACTGATTTGCCCTTGTCGTCAAGTGAACCCGTTATGTAGCTGACGTGGCTAACATGTTGACACATGTATGAGACCAAGGTATTGAGATGACAATTTTACCCACAGAATCGACCCTAAATTCCACTTAAGAACACTGATGGCATTGATTCCACTTCACTCCCATTCTTCACCACCTCCTCCTCCGTCGCAACGATCCCGTCCAAGGACATCGTCGTCTCCTTCAAGCAATGGTTCAAGTCCGGCCACAACCTCTTCCTCCACCAAATCTTCCAAATCCTCAAAGCCACCGACGACGCCGACCGCTTCCGCGACTCGTCGTATGACGTGTCGTTCCACCACCGCGCCGACCTCGCCCTCTCGCATCTTGACCACCATTGATTAAAACAGCATATATATGCTCAGTATACCTTCATCATTTGGCCATGTCTGTTAGTGTTGTGCATCCAATGGGATATTCTTGAGAGAGAAAGAGAGAGAGAGAGTTATAGGAAAAGCACAACATAGTTGCTGAAGGTTTAGCTGATCTGATGCCATTTTGGATGATACAGCTTTTCTAAAGTTAGAACACTGAAACTGCAAAAGTTTTCTTCTTGGACCTTGCTAAGAAGGTACTTGCTACTGGTGCATGGAAAGGCAACCCACTATTTGCTCCACATTCGCCGGGGTGACCTTGGAACCAACCGCATTTGATGTGTTTCCGGGCATCCGGAGCCCGTCAAAGAAGAAATCGTCTTCTGTTACAAGCTTTGGGTCCTTGCAGAATTTCCCATTCACAAACACTGCAGTATGCAAAGGAACGTACACCATATCAGAACATGCATGCATTCATGAAAATACAAAACTTAAATCCTATATAAAACATATATTGGAAGTAATATAGTGACCACAGTACGATATAGTATATACCATCAGTGTTCTTAAGTGCTACACAGAAATCTTGGAGAGAACTAGGATCAGAGGCAGAGACAAGGTGGAAGGTTGCCAATGCCAGTAGGGCAAAAGCAGCAGCTGTAGCAGGGAAATGAGCACCTTTCATCATCGTGATTGCAATACTCAGTATATGTTATAGTTTTGTATAAGAGAGAACTGGAGGTGGATGAATATCTTGTATGGAGCAGATGCCTATTTATAGATGGAAGAGATGGAGAGAAATTCATCTGAACTGGTCTTAGATTGGCCATGTCTATGGAAGCACGTAATAACTTCGAATAAATAACTCCTAGGTATTCACTGGCTCCAAGCCCTGGATGAACGATCTGCTTGCAGGAATCCAATTAGGCAAATTTGGATCCAGTGTAACATCTCCCTCCACGACAGTGGTGTCAAACACACCCAGAAAAACAGGGCGCTTGGGATCCACGACCGCCTCAACCTTCCGGAACAGCGTCTCAACAGCAGCAGGATGTTCATCTTTCGGCACACCCAAACTCGACAGAGCCTCGGAGAAGATAGTTTCATAATACCTATCACTGTCGTAGTTGTCAGATATATTGGAAGGAGTAGGGGTATATTGGACATATTATGTCGATGTTGCAGGTTTCTAGGTCATCTCAGCAACTTAACAGTCTTCTTTAACGGTCAATTGACGACAAGGGCAAATCAGGCGAGAATTTAAAGTATAGGGGTATACCAGTTTAAAAAAAAAGTGAGGGACAAAACTGATTTTAGGTATAAACTACAGGGTGTCACAAGCATTTACTCCATATTTTTTCCTTGAGTCACTTGGGGAGGAATCTGTGACACGGCAAGAGACCCAAGTTTTTATGATGGATGGACTTGCTCCAAGGCATGCATGGTTCCCATTATTTGTTTCGACTGTGGTGCCAGGACATGTTTTCCACTCGAGCTTTAGAGCCTCAATCAGCATTGTGCTAACTAGTAGAATACATCATACCAACCTTGTGAACTGATTACTGATAGATAGATGACCAGGCAATCAAAAACCGAATGGTTCCTCTCTTCGTACATGTTAGACTGGTATTAGTTTTTCCTTTGGTTTCTGAACATGTTGGATGAGAATTATTACTTAGACTCGCCTCAACTCTCCAGAAGCAATAGGTGATATGGGGAAAGGTAATGTCGAATGGTTGTGTCACTTGTGTATTAGCATAACTTTGATCAAAGCATTTTCATGCATTATCTGTCGAAGTGTCAACAATAGGACATGAAATCCAAGCTTTGTGTTGGGCAAAGCACATCCAAAAGTGACATGAGGATCACGCGTCATATTGCTGTGAGCATTGCATCATGGAATACATAGTGATCATCTATTGAGTTAGACCAAGGTGTTGTTGCATTGAATCCTTTCCAAAGTTAAGAACCCCGTTGCAGTAATTTTCCGAATAACAGCCACACTATTTTACCTTTTCTTTTCATTCTGAACCGCTTCATCTTTCGCACGAGTACATATGCTGTGTTTTTCTAAAGAGCCTAGCCATGCTGTAACTGAAATTCCTTTGATGGAAACTAAACTTTTGTGCAAGGAAAATAGAGAGCAAGTATGACAGATATGCCATCCCTCCATAATGAGACCAGCTTAGCCTCACTACTCATGCGTAGCATGTGCTACGTTATCAGCTTATCTCTTCAGCAGACAACGCATCGCAGCATTCTATGTGTTCCAACTCAATCTCGCAGATTTTGCACCTTAAAACTGAACCTAATTTCCCCACCTTTTTCTCTTTTGCCCATGAACAGAATAAAGAGATCATCATATGCCAACCCTTCTTTGAGAGTGCCCATGTATTAATACTCCTACGCTTAGTTAGCTAATGTTATATAGAGTTCTTGCATCAGTCCCCATCTAGAACCTAATGTATTCAAGTTTATGTTAGTGAAGAAAATCATGCTCCTTTCACCTCAAAATTGATTTTGGAGTAGCCAAGAGAAGCCTACCAAACCGGTAAGTGTATGGCGATTTGTCCATTTTGGTTCAAGGGATGGGGAAACAAAATGTCGAACTCTAGTCATAAATGTTGCTGCCCCAAAAGACTATCCCCTTTACAGGAGCACATGATACTAGAGATGTAATTAACTTGTCAAAATATACATTTTGCTCTGTTCCTTTGAACGTTAATATCATAAATATCAATAAAACCACATGATGTATCAAAAAAAATAAAACCACATGATAATCTAGTTTAATATGCACAAAGGATGTGTTGAAATACTAAGACACACACTTGAACATCGCATTCACTCACCTTTTTCAAGATGCAAGTTGTCATGCTTTTTCAACCATCACCAGCACCAGTCCAGCACTTTCACAGATATGATAAAATGACAAAAGTTCAACGTTACCAATATTATGCAGTTGGCGACAAATTAAGAACAATATGAGCTCAGTACTGTGTCATCTACTCATCTCCCATTCTATGGACTGTGGAGTACTCCTATTCCTCTTGGAGTCCAGCTGCACACAGCACAGTTGCACATAAAAACTACTTGTCAAGGATTTCCATTAAGAATTTGAACTTTGAGATCATAACACGATGAAACGAAACAAACACAACTTTCGACAACAGACTGAAATACAATTGCATGGTAGTCTTTGTAGACAAAAGGAAGAGACACGGTGCTACAAACAAACCGAGAAATTTGAGAGATTCTATGAGTTGCACAGATGAAAATCTCAGAAACCAGGCAGAATGCGTTGGACAAGAGGCAATGTGCTTGGATTAAGTTGTCAATACCAAATAAGAAAATGACTTGTGAAGATCAAGAGTTGTTAAAGCTTTCCTACACCAGCTCCATGAAGAAAATATATATATGTGCAGAAAGCTTGATGATTTTCTTTACTTGGGCTTGGATACCAAGCAACCACGCTGTTCAATCAACACATTGACATCTTCCTCATCCTCTTCTTGAACACCTGGTACTTCAACATCTTCATCAACGCCGTCATTCAAAAACTCTTCCCAAAATACCTCAGACAATTCTTTGCTTCTCCTTTCATGTTCCTCTTCTTTCTCGATACACTCTTGCCCATCATGGAGCAATTGGTTTTCATCTGTTCCTTGCACTTCCACAACAAACGTGTCCAACCCTGAAACATCAAGCTCAGTTATGTCACCATAATATTGTGGTTCAACTTTAACAAAAGCTTCTCCTCCACCTTGGCCTAATTCACCCACCTCAATACTACTTAGTCCTTCAATAGGCCGCCTTCTTTTCTTCCTAATAGCATCCTCAAGTTGTTTCTTTCTATCCTTCTTCTGTGCCAATTGGTGTACAAAGTTGGGATTCTGTGCATTGCTCTTGCCAAGAAATTCATCATCTGTTGTTGTTTCATTTCTGTTCTCTTGAGCCTATCTTCCATTCCATGGAGGTGACGTCTAGTAGTCTGCTGCTGTTGTCTAAGCTTCACCAGTTCCCCCATCAAAACCTCTTTATCACGCCTCAACTGATCAATTTCTCCATCTAACGATCCGAAACTTACAACCTCAATGCAAGAGTCCAGACCCTGCTGTGAATTAGCATAATGAACATTATGAGATGTATT
This sequence comes from Fragaria x ananassa, assembly GCA_034370585.1. Lineage (NCBI taxonomy): Eukaryota > Viridiplantae > Streptophyta > Magnoliopsida > Rosales > Rosaceae > Fragaria > Fragaria x ananassa. The sequence continues at coordinate 2,774,095 of CP139761.1, read as the reverse complement.
CCTCCTTCAACTGATATTCTTTAAAAGATGCTTTTGCCCTCTGAGAAACACTTCATGAGCAAACTCCCATCTATCTGTATCAACCTTTTTAAATCCCTACATTAACCAATCAAATAACCTGTTCATGATCACATTTGGCTACTAAGTTGTGACTTTGCATCATGGTCCAAAAGCTCACACAGACACACATAATACCAAACAAACAAACTATATATAGCTTCTGACCCACAAGATTAATATGAACCCTAAATCCAAACCATTACACTCTCTCAAACCATAAGGACCAAAAAAAAACTCTCTCAATCTTTTTTTATATCCTTCGATGTTGTATTTGGTGGGATGTAGATTACACACGAGACGTGCGCTTGGCGCGCGCTTCATATCAAGAGTGAAAAGTCATAATTTCACCACGTCAATCTCGGTTGACGTCGTCCAAAAACAAGAGCAGTACATGAGGTACTGCGTACACAGCAGACGTTCCCATCCTTATGACTTTAAAGATAACACTTTTGACAATTTGACATCAAATTTGCATTTTTTTACCTATCTTGTGTACAACTTTTGTTTTTAACGCAGTTCAACATTATGTTAATTCTGTTTCATCCTTGGATCCTTTTGAAAAGACAATGTTGGACTGGGGTACACGGTTTCGAATTATACAAGGTATTGCTCAAAGAGTACTATATATCCACAAATACTCTAGGTTGAAAATCATCCATAGAGATTTAAAAGCAAGTAATGTTCTCTTGGATGGAACAATGAATCCCAAAGTGTCTGACTTTGGAATGGCGAGGATTTTTGATATAAATCAAACTGAAGCAAATACCAACAAGGTCGTTGGGACATAGTAAGTCTATATATTTAGTAATTTATATAACAGAAATATTTAACGTCATTATTGATAGTCATTCTTGTATTATTCTTGCAGTGGTTACATGTCACCTGAATATGCACTATATGGTCATTTTTATGAGAAATTGGATGTGTTTAGTTTTGGAGTACTATTGTTAGAGATTGTAAGCAGAAAGAAGAATCTTTTGTTTTATTCTTGCGAAAATTCACAAATGCTAGCTGAAAAGATTATAGTTCTGGTGGAATAATGATTCATTGATACAGAGGGAATACATATACAAGTGTAATTGTGACTGACTAGGAAACTAAACTCTATAAGGAAACATATATATACAGATAAGTAAATCCCTAATAAAGAAGATATTGTCTAATACGGTTATGCAGCTGATGAGATACAACTGATTTTCTTTCTATCTAAAGACTATTTTCCTTACACTCCCCCTCAAGTTCATGATGCATATTCCCAAGTATCTAAGTAAGTATCGCAACCATGTTAACTAACAACACATTCCAGTCATAGCACGATATTCTGCCTCTGCCGATGAAAGAGATACAGTTTTTTGACGCTTTGATCTCCAAGAGATTAATGAAGGTCCAAGAAACACACAATATCCTGTAGTGGAACGTCTAGTAAGTTGGTAGCTTGCCCAATCCGAATCACAGAATGCTCTCAGTCTCAGATCATTGTTGGAGGAGAAAAAGAGACCCTGACCAGGAGCACTTTTGAGGTAACGCACTACTCTAAGTGCCGCCTCCATATGAGCTTTTCTCGGTTCATGCATAAACCGACTCAAGACATGAACTGCATAAGATATGTCCAGTCTTGAAACAGTCAAATATATTAGTCTTCCAACCAATCTTCTATAGTGACCTTGATCTTTGAGCAAATCAGTCTTATCAGACAATTTTAAACTTCGTTCCATTGGTGTATCAACAGGGGCTGCGCCCAACAGTCCTGCATCCTCAATAATCTCCAGTGCATATTTACGTTCGGAAATAAAAATCTCATTTTCAGAAGCATAAACCTCAACGCCAAGAAAGTATTTTAAATCACCAAGATCCTTGATATTAAAATGACGATGCAGGAATTTTTTAATGGCAGCAATACTTTGATGATCATTTTCAGTAATCAATATATCGTCGACATATATATCAAAAGAGCAGTAAAGGACTTGCCTTGTTTCTTGGTGAAGAGAGAATAGTCTGCTCGAGATTGTACAAAACCCGTAGATCGAATGGCTTCTGTAAACTTGGCAAACCATTGGCGAGAAGCTTGTTTCAGGCCATATAGTGACTTGTGGAGGTGACAAACCATGTCCTCCTCCCCCTGTCGTCGAAGCCCTGGTGGCAGGGACATGTATATCTCTTCCTATAAATCACTATGAAGGAAAGCATTGTTGACATCTATTTGGTACAACGGTCAACGCCTGGCTGCAACTAAAGCGAGAAGGCAGTGGACTGTGATAATCTTGGCCGTAGGGGAAAAGGTGTTTTGATAATCAATACCTTCAAGCTGAGTGAAGCCTTGTGCCACCAAGCGAGCCTTGTATCTTTCAATCGAACCATCAGACTTGTGCTTGATCTTATATGCCCAGCGACATCCAATTGGCTTCTTACCCACTGGTAGTGTGGTAAGAGACCATGTGTCATTGGCCTGGAGAGCTTGCAACTCAGAATCCATGGCTGCCTGCCACTCAGGATGGGCAGCGGCTTCCATGTAAGACCTAGGTTCTGTGGCAGCACTAATTTGAGCAACAAACCGTTTATAAGCAGGCGTATATAGATGATAGGAAACATAGTTCACCAATGGATAATGCATACCTGGTGTCGGACCTGGAGACAAGGAAGACGAATGATCGGAGTGGGCATACGAGCAGACATAATCGGTCAGTTTGACCGGTGGGACAACGTGGTGGCTTGAGCGACAGAGCGGAGCAGTGGGCGCTGGGTGGGTTGATGTGGATGGGAGCACAGACTTGGCCATAGAACCAAGAGGATGTGATGGTGGAGAAGGCGGCGCCATGGAAGGCGAAGCCGAAGTAGGGGACGCCAGAGGAAGATAAGAAGGAGGTGGAGCGAACGGAGACGAAGAGGGCGAAAGAGCAGTAGGTATGGGGATGGACTTTGGACGGTGAGAATAGGTTTTGAAGGAAGGCGCCGGAGTAACCGGAGCTGGATCGGATGAAAGGAGCTGCAGTGGATTGACTAGAGTGGGGTCGGCAGATGAAGGCGGTGGTGTGGTTGAGGTGTCGGGATCGGAACTGGAGTTCGGAGGATGGGAGGCGCGTGGTTGAGAGTTAGGAGAAGGAGACGGATCAAAAAAGAAGTCAATAAGAGGAGTTGGACTGGAAGACTGGGCCTACAAAGGAGTTGGGTCTGAAGATTGGGCCTGCGAAGAAGGAATGAGGCTGGACTAAGGAGAGGCATATGGGAAAATGTGTTCATGAAATATGACATCTCAACTAGTAATTTTTGTAGATAAATCATACAATTTGTAACCTTTTTGCCCAATGGGATAGCCGATGAAAATGGATTGCTTGGCACAAGGATCAAATTTATGGGATGTGTGAACATTTGTCGCATAAGTTAAACAACCAAAAACACAGAGATGAGAGTAAGAAGGTGGTGATGAGTAAAGCAATTCATATAAGGTTTTAAAAGAGAGTAGAGGAGAAGGGAACCGATTAATGATATGAACAGCGGAAAGCGTACAGTCGCCCCAAAATTCGGTAGGAAGAGCATGGAATTTCAAAGCTCGGGATACCTGTAGGATATGACGGTGTTTGCATTCCACAACCTCATTTTGTTGAGGTGTGTAAACACAAGAGTGCTGAAAGATAACACTGTTGTCTTGAAAAAAAAGGATGAAGTGAAAGAAACTCACCACCATTGTCACTTCGAAAGGTTTTAATGTGAGATTCAAATTGTGTGGAAGCATAACTGAAGAAACGTTTTATAATTGGTCGTGCTTCATTTTTGAATCGCATCAAAAATATCCATGTAAAACGTGTATAATTATCAACAATAGTGAGAAAATAATGGGAACCAAAAAGAGAAGGATGTCGATAACGACCCCAAATGTCACAATGAATAATCTCAAAAGGTTTTGCTGAAGAATTAACACTGGTAGGAAAAGACATACGACTTTGCTTAGCCAAAGGACATATAGGGCAAGCATTATTTGACTGAATGGAAAAATTCAAAAAATTCTTGGCAATGAAACTCAAACGAACGAGAGGGTGATACATGGCCTAGCCGACTGTGCCAAAGATCGGTGGAAGAGGTGGTGAGGTGACATGCTGGTCTATTGAATGGTGAGGATTGTTTGGTCGAAGATTTCTCCGTCGCTAGTGCCGCTAGGTAATATAGTCCATCACGCAACTTACCCAAACCAATCGTCCTCCTTGTAGCCAGATCCTGCAAAATACACCAATATGGATAAAATGTCACTAAACAGTTCAGATTTCTCATTAAACGACTAACAGACATCAAATCAACTTTGAATGTAGGCACTGATAATACATCATGAAGATAATAATCGGAATTCAAAGGAAAAGATCCTTTTGCAACAATTTTGGCTTGTTTTCCACTAGGTAATGATACCGTTGGCAACGAATAATAATCTTGAACTTTATGCAATAGTTTAGACGAGAAAGTAATATGATTGGTTGCCCCTCTATCAATGATCCAATTGCAGGAAGTAACTTTAGAAAAACCTGGTTTTGTTACCGCATTTGCCTTGGAATTGGAGTCCTCATCTTGAGGTTTGGGGATAAGTGACAGCAATTGTTTTAGTTGGTCTTCTGGTATCGAAACCAACCTCTCCTCTAAAGCATAATTAGCAGCGACTGTTCTGTTAAAATTACTTGGATTATCTCTTGCTTTAGGGTGGCCTTCTGGGTATCCATGTAATTTGTGACAAGTCTGAACCCAATGGCCCATATCACCACAATAAGTACATTGAGGCCTTCTTCTTTCTAACCCAAAACGACGGTGGTTTTGATCACCCCGTCGTCCTCCATTCCAGGAGCCACGATGAGTTCCTCCACCACGCTTTGTTCGATCATTCCATGTGCTGCGATTAGAGCGGTCTCCTCCAGAAAACCGATTGCTATTTTCGGAAAATCGATTAGCTTGATCATTCCTTGCTTCCGGTGCCAAGCCGTTATTCCCGGATTCGACTGCCATGGCGGCACTGCCGGAGTCTTCCACCATGTGGGATGAAGCAATCAGACGTTGCTTTTCTTCTTGAAGGATAGGAGAAAGCTTGTCAAACAATGGGTGGAGGCTTCATGAGAAGAATTTGTCCTCGGATAGCCTGGTATGTTTCATTCAATGCCATAAGGAATTGCATCAATTTATGTTGATCTGTTTGTTGTGTTACATCAAGTGTTGATAATTCATCCCATAGAGCCTTCAACTTTGTGTAATAGATTGAAACTGAGAGTTGTTCTTGTCGAAGAGAGTTGATATCTCTCTAAATCTCAAAGATGCGTGTCGCATTTGCTTGAAAAAAGCGTTCATGAAGATCCTCCCAAAATTCATAGGCAGTAGGATAAAAGGTCACACTTTCGGCTATTTCTGGATCGCAAGAATTGACGATCCAAGAGTGGACCATGTCATTACACCTTGACCAAATCGCATAACCATTACGGTCAGCTGTTTCTAAAGGAGCTTTAATAGAGCCATTGACGAATCCGAGCTTGTTCTTGGAATTTAAGGCTCGAACCATAGCCTTTTTCCAACTAGAGAAATTGTCTCCATTCAAGGGTTTGGAGATGAGAACCAATCCAGGATGATCGGAATGGTGAATTAGATAGGGACTTGAGACCTCTGATAAGGCTTCTGAATCCTTTGGAACAAAATCAATTTTTGGTTTTGGAGACGATGGGATTCCGTCATCAGACATGATGGCTGAGATAGGGAGGCTGCACGAGAAATTAGAGTGCAACGATAGAACAGGATCTTATCACTGCTCTGATACTATGAAAAGATTATAGTTCTGGTGGAATAATGATTCATTGATACAGAGGGAATACATATACAAGTGTAATTGTGACTGACTCGGAAACTAAACTCTATAAGGAAACATATATATACAGATAAGTAAATCCCTAATAGAGAAGATACTGTTTAATACGGTTATACAGCTGATGAGATACAACTGATCTTCTTTCTATCTAAAGACTATTTTACTTACACTAGCTCAATGGGTAAGATAATAAACTTGGGAAGTTCTTATTGTGTTTTCTAGTGATTTGAAGCTTTGCATATCAGTTAGGACAATTTTTAACATTCGCTGAATCAGGATGCAAGAGGAAGACTAATTGTATTATATGTGTAAATATCAGATATGGCAATTATGGAAAGAAGGTAGAGGAATGGAGGTAATTGACGCATCAGCAAGGGAAACTTGCCGGACTCATGAAGCTTTGAGGTGCATCCATGTCGGGCTTTTGTGTGTTCAAGAAGCTCCAGCTGATCGACCGACAATGTCTTTAGTGATTCATATGATCGAGGTTGAAGAAGCTACCTCACTTCCACCCTCCAAAGAACCTACTTTTTCAACAAGTAGGAATTCAAGTCCTGTTACCATTTATTCCAATAATGTAGTAACTTTGCCAGAACCTCGATAGAGCTTCAATATTAGTGTTAGCTTTCAAAGGCGGATCATTAAGAAAATGGGGAAAAAAAGAAGGTATTATTATGGTATGGTTGATACTAGTTGCATAGATCTCATGCTTCGTCAGGCCTCATCATTTGTATGTCGACAAATCCTACTTTGTATTCTGCTTGTAACAAAAAATATTATTTGCAGCTTTTATAAGCTAAACGGTAAACTTCCTTCTCAAGATGAAAGACTAATGTATCGTCTTGTTGAATGACTTATGTTGGTCCTTCTCCTAGAAGTGAAAGAAAAATATTGTGTGAGAAGAGTTGTTCAGCAAAATAAAATAAAAAATCAAGGAAATTAATAAAATCAACTGAAGTCCCATGGTTGAAAACTTGAAATCTTCAAGCTGCTCCTTCAAACCGCTCATAATGCATTCCTTTTGGACTTTCATAATTTAGGATGTCCGAGAGGTTTTTCTTTGTAATTTATTTCTTATAAAAAAACTTGAAATCTTCAATAAATTACACAACTGGACTACCAGCGGATTTCGGAAACCTTGTTCTGAGCTTTGAAGAAGTCACACCTTGTGGCAGAGCTCCGACATTGATCCTCAATTACCACTTCAGGGCTTTATCTAGAACAAAACTCTTCCGTATTGTTGAAGTTCTGTGTTCGTTGGCAAGGATACAAGAACAGTATCCAGATATAGGTGGATTGGAGTTATTCCTTTCTTACGACCTTGATGATGATGATGTTTATGTTGTCACAAGTGTCTCAGACAGCTCAGTAAAATTCAGGGTGTGGATGAGTGCTCCAGGTCAACTTCAACAGCTGCTGTGGCAATATTCATAACTGTGATTTTTATGCTCATTGCGGTCCCAATAGTGCATGTAGTAAAGCTGAATCCCTGTCACAAATCAAGTCACAAATGCTTCTATGAGTTCTATCATAATAAGAAGCAATGCTTGCTATTCAATAGTACCATAGAGCAATTTGATGATCTCATAAGGAAAAATACAATTTGACAAGAACCCCAACTAAATTAGATCTACGACTTACTCTAACATCAAGATCTGTGACGGCGCTCCATGCCAAAGATGAACACGGCATTGACAGGGACGTGGATCTGGCTGACAAGTGCGGTATGTGACAAGTTCGTAGATGGTGATGCTGAGCAACGAGCGGCAATGGCAGCGGCAATGTTGCCATCATGTCAGATCTCCGATCTAGATCTCATTTTTCTAAGCGGTAACCGGCACGGGCTTTTGAAGTTAGATTCTTCTCCAACATTATTGTAGGAAACGAGAAAGAGAGAGAGAAGAGAGAGAGAGAGAGAGAGTAAAGAAGAAGAAGAAGAAGAAGAAGAAGATATGTGGCGGTAAGAGAGAAGAAGCAAATAGGTGGGAATGAGTGTAATTTTGATGGAAAAATCAGGCATTTTAGTCATTTGGAAATGAAAATTTAGATCAGCAGGCTTAGTTTTACTATTTTGGGTCTGGACTCATGTCTTTATTTGTCTAAATTTTTTGAAATATGGTTTTTGTGTGTTTTGCTACTATTTGTGGCAGTGAGATGTCATTCTCTATTATACGTTTGAATTAGTTTAATGTATGACTTAATTGATAAAGAGTCTTCATTGCTTGATGCCTTTTGAGATCCTCGTATTATTAAGAGAGACATCCAAATCAAATCTATATCGATCAATCCGAGAGTAGTAAAGAAACTCCAAATCCAATCTATGTTTTATTTCATTACCATAAATTGGTTTCACGATAGATGTGACGAGAACTATAAACTCAAACTCAAAAGAGGAAGCAAGACAATCTAAAAAAGAAAGAAAAAGGAAGCAAGTTGGACACAGCATTGACAGGGACGTGGATCTGGCCGACAAGTGCGGCATGTGACAAGTTCGTAGATGGTGATGCTGAGCGACGAGCGGCAATGTTGCCATCATGTCAGAGCTCTAATCTAGATCTCATTTTTCTAAGCGGTTATCGGCGCGGGCTTTTGAAGTCGGATTCTTCTCCAACATTATTGTAAGAAACGAGAGAGTGAAGAAGAAGAAGAAGATATGTGGCGGTGAGAGAGAATAAGAAGATAAGTCAGAATGAGTGTAATTTTGATAGAAAAATCAGGCATTTTAGTCATTTGGTAGTGAAAATTTGGATCATGCTTAGTTTTACTATTCTGGGTATGGACTCATGTCTTTATTTGTCAAAATTTTTTGAAATATGGTTTTTGTGTGTTTTGCTACTATTTGTGGCAGTGAGATGTAATTCTCTATTATACGTGTCACGCCCCGACCCATAATTTTAACCTTTATTACTAGCATAGTGGTAATAAGAATTTTATCGTGTTCGTCATTAAGTGTATAATATAATTGATCTCCAGAAAGGTTGTAGAGGACAATTATTTCGTAGGATTATTCTAAGAAAGAAATTATGACTACGGTAAAAATGGTAATTTTTGTAAGTAAAAGGTAATTTTATTGGGGTATTATTTTAGGGTGTTGAATTTTGGATTTGGCTATATTATGGGGTGTTGGACCGGATCGGGCCAAGCCCATTTTTTTTTGTCTTTTTCTTCTCTCCGCCCGCACGCTCTCTCTCTCCCCCGACCCATTTCGGCCCGGATTTTGTCCAAGCCCGACCGCCGCCGTCCGGCCGCCCCAGACTGCCGCGCCAGTCCCGATCGATCGGTCTCCATCCCAGCTTCCATTCAAGACCGGTGGCAGCCTCTCTAGCGCCGCCGTGATGGAGAAAAGCCGCCCAAAAAGTCCGACTGCCGGAAATGTTTTCTCGCCGGAACTCCTTCCTCCGACCGCCATAGCCGGCGAGCCTTGGCTCAAAAAAAGCCCTCCTCCTGCGCTTCAATCTCTCCAAATGGCTCGCTCCATCTCGAGCTAGGTAAGGAGAAATCGGTATTTGAAATTCTAGGGTTTTTATGTGTGTTTTCATTCGATTGACATAGTTAGGCTTAGAATTGGAGTTTGTGATAGTTAGGAATGTTGTAGAGGAGGTTGAGAGGAAGATGCTGCCAAATTTTGGTGAGCATCGGAGGTCGCCGGAGTTGGTCGCCTGTCAAGACCCGCCCCGAATTTCACCCCGAAACCTAAGATGAGTCATACGGGGACCACCTCCAAGGAAAATTTACCGAAGACTCGGCAAACCTCCCTCGAAAATGGACAACCCTAACTTATAAGAATTTAAGAACCACCTTTTTTTTTACTCCAAATATAAATCCTCCGCTACAACCCAAAAGTAGCCAGAATATAAATTACACAGAAGAATTCCAAAAGTATTCAGAGCTACTAAAAATAAAACAATACACAGCGAAAGCTAACAAACCCCTAGTAGATTAAACAGGTAACCTACTGGCGAAATGTAGCTGATAGATGGGTGACTATGCCTCGACGTCTCTTGCTAGACCTCACGCGAACTCTACAGACTGGGCATTTTTTAAAAACGAAGAGCCCAGGGGAAAATATTCAACACGTCAGAGTGAGTGGACAATGCGATTCCGACAACAAATAAATATTTAAATAAAAAAGCTTTCCAAGAAAACGCTTCATCAGTGGCAAAAACAAGAGCTCCACCGGAAAGATTCTGAACTGGGGTCCAGCCTGACTAGACTCCTAAACTTTAAGAAATTGCCTCTCAGGCCAAGATATTATATATATATATATATAGTATGTAAACACTCTCGCCTAACCCTTTGTATGATATCTATGAACAACTTGAATAAAGTAGATATCATACAAAGCTACTACGCTTGCGTCTAACGCTCACGTCACCCCACACTGGAATTGTACCTCAGGCTGGGGGAAAGCGGCCGAGTGGTATATATATACGTGCTTACTCCTTGTACGAAATCTATGAATAATTAAATACAAAATTAGAAAGTCGCACACGGCTACGACGCTCGCGTCTAACGCTCACGTCACCTATATTGGAATTGTACCTCGGTATGGGGGAAATCATGTATAGCTAGCTAGCATTTAATCATATACATACTATTCTCATATAAGAGTATAATCACCGAAATTCATAATTTCATGAAATATCCAACAACAGAAAATCATTCAAAACGATAAAGCATTTCGAACACATTATTTAAAACAAAGGTCCACTCACAGGTTAGGTATAAGCCTGATGTCGGTCGGAGGTCTCTTCCGCTCGAGCCTCCTCACGTCATATTCCAAATAAAATAAAACCTTAAATAAAACACAGACGCTTAACGTAAAACAGGCATAAATAAATATGCTTCGCGCGCTCAACCAAGCCTAACACTCCAAAATCTTGAATCCACTGCTAACCTCAAAACTCCACAAATTTTACCGACATCCTCAAAATCACCTTCCACCAAATAAAATCCAATTGCCGGATTCTAACTTAATAATCCGCCAAAAATACTAAACTTCAACAATTCTCAAACCTATCCAAAACTCCTCCAAAAATTCTAAAACTTATTCCATTAAACTCCTCACATTTCCCCTCCCCCCAAAAAACATTTTTTCGGCGGCCGGCGACCTCCGATGCTCACCAAAATATGGCAGAATCTTCCTCTCAACCTCCTCTACAACATTTCTAACTACCACAAACTCCAATTCTAAGCCTAACCAAGCCAATCGAACACAAACACACAATAAAAACCCTAGAATTTCACAAACTGATTTCTCCTTACCTAGCTCGAGATGGAGCGAGCCCTTTTGAGGGATTGAAGCACGAGAGTAGGGCTTTCTTTTGAGCTACGCCTCGCCGGTTATGGTGGCCGGAGGAAGGAATTCTGACGAAAATAAACTTCGGGCAGCCGGAGCTTTCGAGCTTAGCCGCTCCTTCACGGCGGCGCTAGGGAGGCTACCACTGGTCTAGAATTGAAGCTGGGATGGAGACCGATTGATCGTGACCAGCGCGGCGGTTTGGGGCGGCCGGACGGCGGCGAACGAACGGCCAGAAAATCCGACAAGGAGAGAGAATCTGGAGCGGGGTGCACGGGCGCGCGGAGAGAGGAAAAAAAGAAAAGAAAAATTAGGCTTGGCCCAATCCGGGTCCAAGTCCTTTAATAAACCCAAATCCAAAAATTCAACACCCCAAAATAATACCCCAATAAAATTACCTTTTACTAGCAAAAATTACCACTTTTTACCGTCGTCAAAATTTCTTCCTTCGAATAATCCCACAAAATAATCGTCCCCTACACCTCTCTAGGGATCAATTATATTTTATATTTAATGACGAATACGGTAAAATTCTAATTACCACTATGCCAGTAATAAAGGTAAAAATTATGGGTCGAGGCGTGACAATTCTGCCCTCCTTACAAAAATTTCGTCCTCGAAATTTACAAACATGCTACTCAAAGAGATAAGGAAACTGCTGCCTCATTTGCTCCTCTGACTCCCAAGTAGCTTCCTCTACTTGGTGGCTTCTCCAAAGCACTTTGACGAGCGGAATTGACTTGCTCCTAAGCACTTGCTCCTTCTGGTCTAGAATCTAAACCGGCTCTTCTTCATAGGACAAATCCTTATGCAAACTAATCGGCTGCTTTTCCAGCACATGAGAAGGATCGGCAATATACTTGCGAAGCATGGATACATGGAGCACATTATGTATCCTGGAGGCAAAGCTAACTGATAGGCAAGAGAGCCAACTCGCTCTAATATCTCATAAGGCCCAATAAACCTCGGACTAAGCTTCTCGCGCTTGCCAAAACATACTACCCCTTTCCAAGAAGATAGTTTCAGGAACACCCAATCACCTACTTGAAACTCAAGGTCCTTCCTGCGGACATCTGCATAACTCTTTTGCCTACTCTAAGCAGCCTTAAGTCTATCCCTGACCACCTTGATCTTCTCATTTGTGTCATGGATAATCTCAGGACCACAAAGCTCTCTTTCTCCAACTTCATTCCAACATAATGGCGTACGACACTGCCTCCCATAAAGTGCCTCAAAGGGAGTCATACCCATACTTGAATGGAAGCTGTTGTTATAGGCAAACTCCATCAAAAAAAGGTTCTTATCCCAACTCCCCCTAAACTGCAAGGCACAAGCTCTCAGCATATCCTCCAAAGTTTGGATAGTCCTCTCTGATTGCCCATCAGTCTGAGGATGAAAAGCAATGCTAAAGTGTAGTCGGGTACCTAAAGCTGCCTGAAGAGCTTCCCAAAATTTAAGAACAAATCTAGAATCCCGATCTGACACTATGGATTCAGGTACGCCATGAAGTCTGACAATCTCATTCACATATAGCTCAGCCAATTTATCCAACGAATACTTCTTTCCCACCGGCAAGAAATTAGCAGATTTAGGGAGTCTATCCACTATCACTCAAATACCGTCATGTCCTTCACGGGTACGAAGTAAACTGAAGACAAAATCCATAGTGATGTGGTCCCACGTCCACACTGGAATAGGCAACGGCTCAAGAAACTCTGAATGTTTCTGCCTTTCAGCTTTCACCTGCTGACAAATCAGACACCTACTCACAAAAGCTGCAATTTTCCTCTTCATGTTTGGCCACCAATAATAATCCTTCAGAGTCTGATACATCTTTGTACTCCCCGGGTGAGCAGCATAAGCGGAACTATGAGCTTCCTCCATTAGCTCAAACTTTAACTCTTCGTTCCTCTTTGGCACACAAAGCCTACTTTTGAACAACAACGACCCATCTCTTCTTGTCGAGCGGAAGAGACCTCCGACCGACATCAGGCTTAGGCCTAATCTGTGGACCTTTGTTTTAATTAATGTGCTCGAAATGCTTTATCGTTTTGAATGATTTTCTGCTGTTAGATATTTCCTGAAATTGAGAATTTTGGTGATTATCTCTTATATGAGAATAGTATGTATATGATTAAATGCTAGCTAGCTAAACGTGATTTCCCCCCATACTGAGGTACAATACCAGTATGAGGTGACGTAAGCGTTAGACACGAGCGTCGTAGCCCTGTGCGACTTTCTATTTTCGTATTCATTCATAGATTTCATACAAGGAGTAAGCACGTATATATACCACTCAGGCGCTTCCCCCAACCTGAGGTACAATTCCAGTATGTGATGACCTGAGCGTTAGACGCAAGCGTAGTAGCTTTGTATGGTATCTATTTTTCAAGTTGTTTATAGATATCATACAAAGAGTTAGGCGAGTGTACATACATACAAAAATATATAATATCCTAGCCTGAGAGGCAATTTCTTAAAGTTTGGGAGTCTAGCCAGGCTAGACCCAGTTCAGAATCTTTCCAGTGGAGCTTTTGTTTTTGCCGCTGATGAAGCGTTTTCTTTGAAAGCATTTTTGGGGAAATATTTATTTGTTGTCGGAATCGTTTTGTCCACTCACTCAGACGTGTTGAATATTTTTCCCCTGGGCTCTTCGTTTTTAAAAATGCCCAGTCTGCAGAGCTCGCGTGAGGTCTAGCAGGAGACGTCGAGGCATAGTCACACATCTATCTACTACATTTCACCAGTAGGTTACCTGTTTAATCTACTAGGGGTTTGTTAGCTTCCGTTGTGTATTATTTTATTTTTTAGTAGCTCTGAATACTGTTGGAATTCTCATGTATTATTTTCTGGCTACTTTTGGGTTATAGCGGAGGATTTATTTTGGAGTAAAAAGGTGGTTCTTTAATTCTTCCAAGTTAGGGTTGTCCATTTTCAAGGGAGGTTTGCCGAGTTCTTCGGTAAATTTTCCTTGAAGGTTGTCCCCGCATGACTCATGTCGGGTTTCGGGGTGAAATTCGGGATGGGACTTGACGATATGTTTGAAATAGTTTAATGTATGGCTTAATTGATAAAGAGTCTTCATTGCTTGATGCCTTTTGAGATCCTCATATTATTAAGAGAGACATCCAAATCAAATCTATATCGATCGATCTAGAGTAGTAAAGAAACTCCAAATCCAATCTAAGATTTATTTCATTACCATAAATTGGTTTCACGATAGATGTGACGAGAACTATAAACTCAAACCCAAAAGAGGAAGCAAGACATTCTCAATAAAAATAAATAAAAAAATAAGGAAGGAAGTTAAACACGGCATTGACAAGGACGTGGATCTAGCCATCAAGTGCGGCATGTGACAAGTTCGTAGATGGTGATGCTAACTGACGAGCGGCAATGTTGCCATCATGTCAGAGCTCTGATCTAGATCTCATTTTTCTAAGCGGTAACCAACGTGGGCTGTTGAAGTCAGATTCTTCTCCAACATTATTGTAGGAATCGAGAGAGAGAGAGAGAGAGAGAGAGAGAGAGAGAGAGAGTGAAGAAGAAGAAGAAGAAGAAGAAAATATGTGGCGGTGAGAGAGAGAGAAGAAGATAAGTGGGAATAAGTGTAATTTTGATGGAAAAATCGAGCATTTTAGTCATTTGGTAATGAAAATTTGGATCAAACTAGGTTTTACTTATTTTGGGTCTGGACTTATGTTTTTATTTGTTTAAATCTTTTAAAATGTGATTTTTGTGTGTTTTGCTACTGTTTGTGGTAGTGAGATGTCATTCTCTATTATACGTTTGAATTAGCTTAATGTATGGCTTAAATGATAAAGAGTCTTCATTGCTTGATGCCTTTTGAGATCCTCATATTATTAAGAGAGACACACAAATCAAATCCATATTAATCGATCGGCTGATATAAGAGAGTAGTAAAGAAACTCCAAATCCAATCCAAGTTTTATTTTATTACCATAAATTTGTTTTACGATAGATGTGACAAGAACTATAAACTCAAACTCAAAAGAGGAAACAAGACACTCAAAAAAAAAGAAAAAAAAAAAAGAAAAAAGGATGCAAGTCACTGGAGTAATGGAGTTCGTGTAGGCCAAGGAGTAGATAAATAGTTCAATCAAATGTAAACTGAGGCATGAGATATCATCACCCATCTCTTTTAACTAGGTTGTTGGCATGGGGAACGCAAGCTAGATATGTAACATTCATACATGAGTCTCGTGGGCTTTAATTGCGGTGGTGGCTGCGACGGCGATGGAGTCGTCATAGGTCTTTGCCCTTGCACTTGTAGATTCCGCCATTGTCATTCACTCAAGCAATAGGTGGATAAGGAGTTTGGTTGGGGATTTTAATCAATTTATACACAAGGCTCGCGGGTATTGCACTAAGGTGAAGCCCCAAAATAAAATTGAAGCTAGCAAAAGGAACATTACTGTGAGCAAGACAGGGGAATTGCTGTCTCATAATTTGAGCTTGAGCGAGGCTAATATTGGTGCATAGAAGAGTTGTAAGTGATATATAGCTAGAAAGCACTAGGTCATCAAATAACAGATGTAGTATACCGTAGTCAAGCACTAACACAACCAAGCTCGAGTAAGGTTTCCCTAGAAGAATTGGAGGGAATAACCATTTTAGCCAAACAGGAAGACTGTGGAGCTTGTAATGATCGATGATTAAGAGCACGAACACAAGCTCGAGGTCTTTAAAAGAAGCATCAATAATGACCGCAAGCACATTATGTCTTTCTTATCCACAAAACAGTACTAATACACAAAATAATAATTCAAGCGCTCATCAACTTCGTTTTCAACTCCGCTTGGAACAATAGGATGATGTAGAAATCCTGATGCATGAAAAGAGCTAGCTATAAGTTTTGGAGGGCAATTCCGGTGGCACAGAAGACCGGCAAATGGTCCGGGACAATCAAGATTTCGCTGCAGCCAATCAAGAATGCAATCACCATGAAAAATTATCAAGCAAGGCAATCGACTAGTTTCATTTAGAATGTGGTATAGTCATCTGTCTATACAAATAAAACATGTAGTATATCTTCTCCTAACTGTCACTAGTTTCAAACATAATCACAAATCCGTCAAATAGACACACATCGATTAAGAACATAATTAGGATGCAATATGTCATGTAGAGGAGAATTGATAGAGTATTCCACAAGAGGATACCAGTTTCTTTCTCTTTCTAATGGAGGAAGCTCAGTGTTGATAAAGTCCGCGAGCTCATGTACCGAATGAGATTGCTTAATAGTACTGATATCCTTGTTATATAACTCGGAAGGATGCACGGCGATGAACGTTTCAGTTTGAACGTCTTCATCAAATTCATAGTACATATGTAGAGGATAAGCATGTACGGTTCCCTGGCTTGCAAAATATGAATCTCATCTTAAGCATATGATTGCTCTGTGCCGAGTTATCAACAGAGTTGCATTGTAGCCTTGTAGCGTATTTAAGCCATCCCAATTTCAAGTTGTCACTCTAAGAGAGGCAGAAGCTTTGACACATCTTTGTGGGATTGCTTGCTGTGGCCTGTTCTACTTCATTATTGTCTTGAGCCACTTCCTCCATTATTGACAACACAGTGACACCTTTCGAGACTCACGTCCGTCCCCTGATACGCTGGGTGAGGGAAAATGGTAAACTTTGACATGAAGATGAGCAGGGATGACAAGTTAATTAAGTGGGGTACAGTAAAAAGTAAGAAATAATAGGATTGGAGTAAAACAAAAAAGAGTCTTTACTGTACTGTTGACTGGCTGATGGTTGCTTTTGGGAGAGTTCGGAAGAGGCATAGGACTTGACTCTGTTATGGGGTGGGTGGGTGGTTGAGAATATCAATGAGGATATAGTTCAAATATAAAGCAAAGCATCTCCTGCAGCTTCTTTGAAGTTTCTTCCAAATCCCTTTTCCAAGTTGATAAATAGGGCTTATTTTCCAGATGGTGAGGGAGATTGAGAGGAAGTGGGAATGAGATAGAGACCATGAGGAAGTTTCTGTCATGGGAAGTTTGGAAAGAATTGGTTGTTTGTTTATGACATCAAACTTCTTTCCAATTCCTCCCAGTGGTTTCTCAAGTTTTTCTCTTTCCGGTCTTCCTTCTTCTGCTTGTCTAATGCCAAGCGAAAATGCTGATCCTTAAACTTCAAAGGAGGAAGAGGGAAAGGGAGAGAGGAGGTGGGAAGTAGCGGGGTTGGGTGGTTTTTGGGAAAGGGAAGGTATTGGAGTCTTTCCTTTCCGATTCCACCCATACCTCTCATTTTCCAGCAATCTCTCCCAATCCTTTCCTTTTTCCTACACTGCTTTCATCTGCTTGCTAAATGGTAACTATGTCAGATATCTGAAAAGTTGGTAACTGAGCTCCTCCTCTGTTTTGCTCTTTTGCTTTTGTGTCTGTATAATTGTGCTCTTTTTAACTGAAAGATATTACCTTTAAGCGTTAGCATCCTAATTTGATTTACCCTTTTACTCATTTTGTATATACACTTGTTGATCCATGGAAAGTAGGCTGATTTTGTTGCTTAGCACCTAGCAGTTTGTTAAGACATAAGATTGACAGATCTCAAGCTCTTCTGTGTAGTAGTTTTGTTCACGAAACAAGTATGCTTTGGATAGATGTATACACGTATAACCACAATCTCTGAGAAAAGTGTTTTGTTCCAACTTGTTCAATTTCACAAGTAGCTGAGCCTGCTGAGCACACATGATGATAATGAGATTAAACACTGGCATTGTTCCAAGTTGATTTGCCCCTCATCTGTCATTTTAGTATACATGGTTCGGAAGTCTGTTCTTTTTTGAAATTAGAAAACATCATTTAAACCTTGAAATGAGTACATTGTGTCTGTGTAGCTTAAGAGATGCAGATCCATGTTGATTAGGCTGAATTGGTTGTCTTCTCTTTCGGAGATGCAATTCAAAGCTTTGCAGATCATGCGTACAATTATGGGAAGTTAATTAAAAGGAACTTATGGTCACAACAAGAATAGATAGGAGGAACAATAAATCAAAGAAACCGAGTCATTCCAGTTAGCTGTTGTAACCATTAATTTGTTACAGTTAACAGAACTTAAGTAGCCTACATCCATCCTTCGGCTACAAGCTGAAGTCTTGTCCTGCCTTTCATAAAGACGAACTCTAGCTAGCATGCTAGCATGTGGATTATGTTGTTGATAATAGAAGAACTAATGTCTTTACATGTATTTGTATCGGATTGGTATTTTGAAAATGAATGAGAAAGCTGTTGTTTGGCCCAGAAATGTTCTGTTCAAATTCTCCATGTTTCTCTTTCATTTCTTAGCTCAATTCTGTGTTTCTATTGATCTGCATCTGGATCACTTGCTTAGAGGTATTTATGAAACACTGCAAACAGAAGCAGCAAATGGTCTAGAATGTCTCAATCTTCTATGGCTTACTGCAAGTGTGCTATCACAGGATAATTAAGAATTTAAGATTATAAAACGCAGGCAGTTATTTGAACTAGGTATCTCTATAATGTTGATGGTTACCACTTTTTTACTTCAGTATGAGAGTTAAGAAGATCTAGGGTGAATGATAAAAGATACCCAGAATTTGGATTCCAATATTTAAGAGAAAGAAAGTCATTTTCATGTCTAAGGGACTAAGAGTCAAACTGAAACTGAGATTGAGGCTCATTGTCACAAATCCTCTGCATAATAGTAGTATATATACATTGATAGACCAGTTCATTCACAAGGGATTCATAAAGAATCCAGCATGGCTAGAAATGAAGTAACTAGAACAAAGGGAGTAAGAGATTTGCTGGAATGTTTGGGCGGGAAGTCATGGAAAGGATTACCTAGTACTTTGATATCAATGAAATTAATCAAAATATTTCAAAAAATAAAAATGAATTTAATCAAAATAAGGTAGCATTCTTCCTAGACATCCCGATCCAATGATTTCTACCTGTTCCTTCTACTCCCTGCAAGAAAGGTCCCAATGTAAGAGACTCAAAGGGTATCAATGGTTGCACTCCTGCACATAAGTTAGGAGTTAGGACAAGCATACCTTGCTGGAAGATGGTCATGAGGGCAATTGAATGGAGTCCAAACTGGATCACCAATGAAAATCAGCATTGCCTGCCATATATCGAACATATTTTTCTGACGGTCTACTCATGAATTTAAGATGTTACCTTTAAGCGTTAACATCATAATTTGATTTTCCCTTATGCTCATTTTGTATAAACACTTGTAGATCCATGGAAAGTAGGTTGATTTTGTTGCTTAGCAGTTTTTAAAGACTTAATATTTGACAGATCTCAAGCAATGTGTAGTAGATATTGGAAGTAGTTTTGCTCACGAAAACAATTATACTTTGGATAGATGTATTCACGTATAACCATACCTTTCCTACTTGAAAACCGTAACCGGATCTTGTGAACAATATTTTGGAAATGAGAAAAATATTGTTGACAAGATCCGGTTACGGTTTTCAAGTTGGAAAGGTTCTCTTTTGTCAACGGCCGATCGGCTCCAGCTAATTTAATCTGTTATGACAAGCATGTTGGTATATAGTTTCCAAATTTATAAGTGGCCAGTCAACTTGCTTCGACGCTTAGAAATTTGGTGCCGTAATTTTTTATGGTCAGGTTCAATGGATAAGTGTGGGGTACCTTTGGTGGCTTGGAACACTTGATGTGCTCTAATGGATAAGGAAGGCTTGGGTCTGAAACAACTTGTTGTTCTTAATTGTTCTCTGCTCCTAAAGAAGGCGTGGGAGATATATTCTTCTACCTCAGAAGGGTGTAGTTTTTTGAGAAATCGTTTTTGGAGGAATGGTGCCTTGCTATGCTACATCATCTACATGGCCAGGTGTTAAGAGATTTTGGCAGCAAGTTATTGACAATGGATGCTGGCTTCATGGTTCTAACTCGCAAGTTGATTTTTGGAAAGATAATTTTATTGGCCATCCACTTACTGCGTACCTTGGAGCTAATGTTAACAACATGGAGAATACGATTTCAAACTTCATTCATGATGGTAATTGGAACTTGCCTCCCTTACTTCAATTACACTTTCCAGATATATGTGAGATCATTAGTCATGTTCCAATTGCATTTGATTCTTCTAATCGCTTGATATGGATGCCCTCAGCTTCTGGGGTACTCACTGCAATAGATGCGTATTCGTTTCTACATATTCACCTCCCCCCTCTGGCATGGAGCAAAGTAATTTGGTCAAAGTTCGTAACTCCTCGCATGTCGATGTTGGCTTGGAATGTGTTAAAAGGTAGAGTTATTTCGGATGATTTTCTTCAAAAAAAGGGGTGTCACTAGCTTCATGTTGTGTTCTTTGTCGGCAAATTTTCTTCGCTCTCCCACTTTAGTGTCTTAATTGGCAACTAAGTGTAGAGTGGAGCAATTGCTTGTACCGAATTTCTCAGATGAACTTTCACTCTTCTCATATATTTCAAGAAGGTAACAGAGTTGCAGATGCATTGGCAAATGAATGAATAAAGTCTTCAGATTTGACGTGGTGGGACTTGCCCCCAAATTTTGTTATTTCTCTATGTAATAACGATTAGTTGGGGCTTCCTACCTTTCGTTTTTGTTAGCTTTCGTTGTTTTGTTATGAGTTATAGGTTTGTTTTTTGTTTTTGATAGGAGTGGAATTAGGTCCCTCCTACTATGGTTTATTTATCCTTTTTCTTTTCAATAAATTACCCTCGTTTCAAAAAAAAAAAATTCACGTATAACCATAATCACTGGAAAAAGTGTTTTGTTCCAACTAGTTTAATTTCACAAATAGCTTAGCACACATGATGATAATGAGATAAAAAAAAAAAAACTGGCATTGTTCCAACTTGATTTTTCCCTCGACTCATCTGTCGTTTTAGTTAACATGTTTCGGAAGTCGATCTAAAATTAGAAAAACATCATTGAAACCTTGAAAGGAGTACACTGTGCCTGTGTAACTTAAGAGATGTAGATCCATGTTGTATACTTCTGAATAAAAAAAAACATCATTAGAACATTAAAAGGAGGTACATTGTGCCTGTGTAGCTTAAGAGATGTAGATCCATGTCGAATAGGCTGAATTGTTTTAGGCTTCATATGTTTTGTTTTGTTCTATATAAGGATTGCCAACAACCTTATACCAACCAACAATCTTCTATTGCACACAGCAAGTGTACTAAAGAACTGGAACAGATTGGCTACATTTTGAATGAAGATAGATAATTAAGTGCTATCCCAGGATAATGAAGATTATAAACACAGGCAGTTATTTGAACTAGATATCTCTATAATGTTGATGGTTACCACGATGTTTCTTCAGTATGTGTACTTAATTTAGAAGCTCTAGGGTGAATAATAAAAGATACCAAAAATTTGGATTCCAATATTTAAGAGAGAAAGAAAGTCATTTTCATGTCTAAGAGACCAAGAGTCAGACTGACTACTGAGATTGAGTCACAAAGAACGTGTGTTTAAATTGCTTTGACTGTCCCCATTGTCACAAATCCTCTGCATAATAGTAGTATATATACAATGATAGACCAGTTTCATTTACAAGGAGTTCGTAAAGAATCCAGGATGGTTAGAAATGAACTAGAACAAAGGGAGAGAGAGATTTGCTGGAAATTTTGGGCGGGAGGTCATGGAAAGGATTACTTGATACTTTGATATCAAGGAACTTGATCAAAGTAAGGTAGCATTCTTTCCTAGACCTCCCGTTCCGATGATTTCCAGCTATTCCTTCCTCTCCCTTCATGCCAATTCTAGTATATATATATATATATATATATATATATATATATATATATATATATATATATATATATATATATATGCAACAGTTGCCAAGGCTTCTGTGTATTTCTTCAATTCTTTGTATTTTTTTTTTCCGATGAATTTGTTTTTGCATTACCTTTTACCTATTATATCTCACTCCTCAAACAACACAAAAGCCTACACACAAGGAGGAATTATGCAATAGCTCATTTTTTTTAAAGTTAGGTATCCATATATAAGAATCCAGTTGATCAACAGGAAACATGCTTGGAATTTATTACTTCTACAATACAAACATTATAGGCAACACTATGGTGCCACCAGGCACATCCCACATGATACAGACATATGTTTATCAAAGCCAAAACAATACGTTATTTATAGAGCAAAAGCCAGATTTCAGGCTGCAGCATCAACTGTGTGTTCACCAGCCTCTTTATCCACGAAAGCTTTAACGTATTCCTTCCTGCAAGAAAGGTCCCAATGTAAGAGACTCAAAAGTGTCTCAAAATCATTGACTGGTTGCACTCTTGCACTTAAGTAAGGACACAAAAGCAAACCTTGCTGGAAGATGGTCATGAGGGCGATTGAATGGCGTCCAAACTGGATCACCAATGAAAAGCCGCATTGCCTGCCATATATCGAACATATTTTTTTAGACGGTCTGTCCTTGAATTTAAGATATTGACTATGGTGACTTCAATTGCCACTATACCGCAGAAACAGATGAACATGTCCAAAGCAAAGAAAATCATCACATGCCTACAGTATAAGTAGTGCACTTGTGTAAACAAATCTATAAATTAACTAGCAAGTGCAAATGCTTGTCACTTAACAGTGTCACTACCTCTTTGGTGACATATGTTGCAAGTCTCCTACTGGGAACTTATGAACATGAAGTTCACAAAATTGTTCAATAGGGAGGCATAACAGGATAAAAGAAAACTATGTGTCTTAGTCAAAAACGAAAGATAATGAAGAAGAGGATATGTAGATCTCCATCTTGGTCTACACATTTAAGATCATCCCACAAATAAATGCTTAAGTTGGCTTCAAGTGAGTACAGGGCATATCATCAGAACTTCACTTCCTCATAGATGAGAAAAAAAAAAAAAAACTTGCTAGCTTTGAACCAATACCTTTATGTAGTTGTTTGTGTCCAAAGTAAACCGGTGATAGATTCCAGCAGGCAAAACAATCATTCCCCCCTTTTTCACCCATACACGAATCCAGCGTTCGTTACGGTCCCTGACATCAAAATAACCTTCACAAGAAAGTTTAAAATCACTGCTCTGAACAGGCAGATATATATGGGACAAAAAAACAGTATAAACCATAATTAAGCCTACCACTTCCTGCCACAGCATAGCGGATTTCCTCATCAGCGTGAAGATGTTCCTCAAAGAAGTTCTTTATCTTCTCCTCATAATTTGGAAGCTTTTCAGGGCAAACCTCACAGAAGTCCTAGCAAAGGAGATACCAATATCAAGTTAACCATATGTATATGAAGAGATAGTTATAGCAGATTTGCATATTAGTACTTGACCAATCCTAAAGAGGAAGTGAGAATAAAACTGGTCACATTTCAAGTTTAGGTTGATTACACATCAACTGAGAAAAACTAAAATTAAAAGCCTCAAGTTAGTGTGGCAAACCATGTAGGAGTAACCACGGTCTTCACGAATCTTCTTCAACTCCTCATCTGTTTCATAGTTATCAGCATCTAAACGCCAGCTGAGAACCCCAAGCTCTGGAAGGTCAACAAAATTAACATAATTAGCACTCCAAAGTTTAAACAGATAAACTAGTATCATTTGGTTATAGATTCATCTAATAGTCTACTCTATGAATCTACATTAGTGTAACCTATCATCAAGAGGTGCCACACCCTCAGTAATTTATTGGTTTTACTTAAACACAACATAACCTCATTTGTTTCCTCAAAATGCTCACCAGCAAGTTGGTCCAGGGATACAAATTCCTTGGGTTCGCAATGATGGGGGAGTCGCTGGTCCTCATCACTATCATCCATGTACCATGCTTGAATGACTTCCTCTCTTGGGTCCTGCATACGTCAAGATAATATAAAATATATCACGAAAAACACTTTCGCTTCAGAAATCAGATTACAATCAATTCAACATGGAAGAGATTCCAACTCGAGATGAAGAAAGAGATTCCAACTCTAAACTAAAAAATAAAAAATAAAAAAAATAAAATAAAATAAACAACCCACTCTAACGGTATAGAGTATGCTCAATCCTTGTTCCAATCAAATAATGAACCTTTTTAGTTACTACTTCAGTTCAGCAGAATCATAAAAGAAATGAACAAGCACATAATAATCAACAGGCTGCTAATCATGCATTCAGCTTGAAGATTCTAACCATAAACATATATATACAATCAAGCTAAAACCCACAACTAACTTTCTCGATTGGAAAACAACATAAGCATAAACAATCTTTTAAGGGGAAACAAATCAATCATCAACCAAGACATAAAACTTCTGCTCTGTTCCCCGGCGAAAAGACTGAGACTTTCAATCTTCAGGGGAACCCAAAATCGAAATGGGGGAGGCTTTACCTTGTGGGTGGCAACCATGGCTGCTTTTGTGTTTGTGTTTTGCCTCTGCAGTCGATCCTGGAAGACAAAATAGATAATCTGTATTGGCTTTGAGACTACGCGTGTTCCAGGCCTCGTCTTATAGATGAAAGTTTGGAGATGTCAAAAGACGAAAACGCCCGGATTCAGCCATTTTGTGCCATGTCCAGGTTAATTGAATCTGCTAAGTAATTCACTTGCCGCCGTTATGTGGTGAAAACAAGATTGATGTCACTAGTTTGTAACGTGTGTACTTTATTCAAATAATAGATCGGAATCAGCACATTATCAAGTTTTGGTTGTTAAGGAGACATCTGTATACGACGCTCCGGCATGAGTTTAGTCTATAGACATAGAAAGCATTTGAAAATATAATATGATCTCGATCAAAAAAATATTTTGTGTCGAGTTGAAGATCTCTTGATATAGTTTGGACTAGGTAAGGGTATATTGGTACTTCAAAATTGTGTTTTATTTGACGACAAACACTTCAAAATAAAGTTAGTTCTTCATCTTTGAATTCTAATTCTTTTTTCTAAGAAAAAAAAAATGTTAAGTTCATAGTGTCATTTTAGTCAGTTCAATATAATTGTTTTTTAATATATGCTGTTAGGTTGGTCTAGGGTAGAAACTAAGCGGTGTGGAAGGAATATTATTTGTTGTTGATTGTATGGCTAATCTTAGTTCTTCCCTGCCCTTCCATGCTGTCTGAGATTGTTAAATCCCTGATAATACGAAGGCGGTTAACATTTGTTTATAACTTTATATGGAAGTCCATATTGCTAGTTTAGACCATTCAATAGTTTGAGGCTAAAGTGTGAATCCCATTGTGACAGGTGAAGCTCTATGTTTCACAAATTTGTTCTTCTTGTTTAGATACGAAGGCAACTAGCACAAATGGGGTCATATTCCGACCTTGGCCGAAAACCTCTTTGTAGAAGCGATGAAGTAACAGATCAAAAAAAAAAAAAAAAAAGCAAGACAACGTATGATACTACTAGCAAAGGGTCATGAGATTTTCATTTATTACATCCAATTTTGTCGAAAGATCCGAGAGAACTATAAAGGTGAATATGTAAAGCTTCCATCATAATACCAAGAACAGTATAAGAAGCCCTTCAATGAGCTTCCAATGCCACTCCAACTTTCTTAGTGAAGCTCTCAATGTACTCCTTTCTGGCTGGATGTTCTTCCTGTGGTCGATTGTAAGCAGTCCACACAGGCTCTCCCACAAACAACCTCATCAACTGCATGATACCAAGTTACCAACGAATAAATCAATCAGATCAATCAAACATTCCGAAATCTCCATGTTCTTATAGTTTGATCAAGTTTTTTTTCGCTTTGGTGTTTGTCTAACATAGTATAAGCTCTCTCGCTCAAGGTTAATCCATACCGCCATGTTGAGCCTACATTTGCATTCAACCTATACATATCGTTCATCTTATGATCTATGATCTGAACACCTTTGATGTGATTATGTTTCATTTGTTACTTCTGCTCTCGATTCAGATTACACTTGCTTCGAACTATTAGGATATTGTGACCATGTAACATCATTCAGTGAACAAATTTCAGCACAGTAAAGTCTTACCTTTATATAGTTGCTGGTATCTAGAGTGAACCTGTGGTAAATTCCGGCAGGTAAAATGATAAGATCGCCGGCCTTAATCCAGATTCTAATCCACCGGTCATCCTTATCTCGGACATCAAAGTATCCACATCCTTCTAAACAGTAACGTATCTCTTCATCACCATGAATGTGCTCTGTGTAGAAGTTCTTCAGCTTCTCCTCATAGTTCTCCAATTTCTCAGGGCATATGTCAAGCAAATCCTATTTAATAACACAACACTATATTAGCAAAAAATAAAAGTTTCTCAAAAAATAAAAGTTTCTCAAATACTCAGAACTGAAATGTATCTGATAAATACCATGTAATTGTAACCCCTAGTTTCTCTAATCTGGCGAAGTTTTTCATCGTTTTCATAGTCCTGGGGGTTCAAGTGCCAGTAGAGCACACCCAGCTCTGCAACACAACCACCAACCTTGTTTAGTAAGTACTTAACACAAACAATACTGATTCAAGAGGAGAGTTAAATCTTTTGCTTAATGTAAAGAGAAAGGTGTAGAAAATAACCAGCCAAATGTTCCAAAGGAACAAACTCTTTGGGGCACAAATGGTGAGGAAGCCTCGGGTCTTCATCACTCTCATCCATGTACCATGCCTGCTTCCATTTAATAAATCAAGTGAAAACCAACTCGTTATTCTGTATATCACAAAATTATAAAGCAATAGTAATAGTTTGAAGAACTCACCACCATAGCCATGGTTGACTCAATTATTCAGCATCGGATTTTCCATGGTCATCACAGATTATATAAGAGAATAAAGTGTCAGTTTGCACTTGATTTTCCATTGTCACATTGTGCCACTTGTATGGTTTAGTTTCCTTTTGTTTGTCGTGGATATCATTCTTCGGCCAATTTTGTTCACAATTTCCCTTCTGCTGTTTGTATTTATAATTCCAGAATGTGCCTATTTGAAAACTAAATTAGGGGCAGAAAGGGTTACATGAGCCAGAACAGAAGATATTTTATTAGGTACTACGACCTAGATAACCTTAAGTAGGTATGAAGGGTAAACCAAACATCAATCCTAACAACTGTAGAGTACTCTAGAAAACAGAACAGTTCATATAGCTACATCAATTGAACTAGGTGAAACTCGTTTTTGCCAACTTCCGTTGGCCACATAAACAAACGCACAATAGATTACATCACACTGCTCAGTAGCTACAAAACGTTGGAGGTACTTCCCTTCAACATGTACAATAGATTGGTACCGCATAGACTTTATACATAACTAGGTAAAACTAGGAAGATGTTCGAGTGCAGCTCTGCATCTCAACCCTAGAAACATCCAACATTGAGCTAAGGATGAAAACATGATCCTACAAATTACAAAACTGATCGGTCATACCATTTCAAAAAGAGAACTCTCCTCCTGATAGGCAAATGTCAGTGAGAAAACTTCATGGTCATGGAGGATCTCAAATCACACAAGGTGGGTCTCTTGGAGGCAATTTAACTAGTTTCTTCTCTTCCTTCCTATCAGGTGTTTCAGGTGCTAAGTCAAGACAACATATCCTTTACTCAATTTCCAACTCTTTGTGACCTAATGAAGTGTTCAGCAGTCCAAGATCTCTGCATAAGATGATCAGTTTGTGATTGTGACATCCAATCTAGATAAAATTGTATTTTCTTGTTGGTTGGAGAAACTAGAAACTTAACTATTCTAAGACAAAAATATTTGTTCGACTTACCATTTTCATTTAGGTCAACAGGAAGACAGCGAATCTGATTGTCAGCTACTTGAAGTTGCCCAGGTTGCTGGGGTGGAGAGCCTGTGCTACTCCTACTTGAATCTCCATTTGAGGGGTGTCTCCTGAGTTGTTGATTCAAATAAACCTCCAAGGTAGAAGTTGGTCCCATATTTTTCTTAATCTTTACTCGTTCCCTTTTAGGAACATGAGCAATGAAAAGGAGAAAATAAATGGGTTGAGATCAAAGGCTCGAAGGAATTTAATTGTAATATACAATATACTGGTAGTAATCAATAGCTTCTACCAAAAGTACCTGTCTTTTCGCTTTTCACGGTATCTCTGCAACGAGACTTTTCTACTTGCCTGACCCTCTGCATTATAAGAATTACTGAGTAAATAAATATTCCATCAATTAATAAAGACTCATGAGAGCTTTCCATCAAAATCCTATGCATGAAATGGGGCTCGTGTTATCTCTACTTCAAAAGGCTAATCAGAAGTATTTACAGATCAACTTGTTTAAGTATAACTTGTATAATATGATTACATGCACTTCAATGGAATCTCTCCCTACAAACATAAGGACTGTGTGGAGTGGATCAAAACAGAGTACATGTAATGGTAATTCCTGTGACTTTTTTCTTTTTTTCAGTCTGAGTAATGCCTGTGACTTGAGCAACAGGGAAGCAAAGGATTTACCTGACAGTGAAAAATAATTCTAAGTGCAGTACACATGGTGAGGGTACGATTGATCACAAGCAGGCAGTTGGAGTTGCAGATGCAAACAATGAAACAACTAGTGCTAGGGTAAGTCCTTGAATTCTATCAAAAAAACTTCTAATCAGACAATACAATACCAAACTTACGGTAGCATCGGCTTTCCTAGCTATGTTTTACTTTACAGCTTTATACAATGAGTTATTTCTACTTACTCCCAAGTGTAACAGCTCTCAACAGTAGGAAAACACAAAAAAAAATCAAGGAAAATTGTGTGAACAGCTCTTTAAAAGAATTCATTTCATGTGAACAGATTCCACCCCTTGTGTGAAACTAATGATGGATTATATCTATTTGAGATGTCAGCCCTTTCAGTTATTATTTTGTGATGTTCATCCATCCTTACACAATAAAACAACCATTATATTTCCAAAACAAGAGATGCATTTTTCTTTCTCCCAAATAGTAGATACAGTTCTGCAGACTACTACATGTATTCTGCCAAGGTACAAGAACTAGAGCTTACCAGGATCACGAGTGTTGTTCCCTTTATCCCAGTACAGCTGAGTATAGTCAGCAATCCTATCTGAAGAGTTCAAAGAAAACCCCAGTTACCATTTATCCAGAGTCCACTATCTCACTATCAACCATTTCTCATAAACAGTTATTCTAACTGTCGATTGTCAAAGCCTTTAAACTCCAAAACTATGACAAGGAAATACCTTCTTTTTTTTTTGGAAGATAACAATCGTTTGTCTGTGACTCCAAATTGATTTATGATTGATAAACGTAAGGCTCTACGGAACTTTGTGGCTATTTTATTGTTATGGAAAAGAGGTTCAAGGAAATCAAACATGGAGAACGTGTTTGTTTCAGTCTGCATATTTAACTTAAGTTATGCAACAATATGAGCGAAATAAGCAAGCCAATGTTATGAAACAATCTTCCTATAATAAGTAAAGCCATTTTTTTATCATTTTAAGACAACTAGAAAACATTTTTCTAATAGAAAAGTAAAGAGTGCATAATAATTGAAGAAAAAACGAGGCAATGCATAGGGCTACTCAGATTTTATCCCATTTCACTAAATGCAATTTTGGTAAGTGTCAAGTACAGCCAACTTCAATCACCCAAATATCTTTAAAGGTAAAGCTTGGAAACCCTTATGGAAAATACCTGGTTGCATAGCTAGAGGGATTGTGGCATTAGGTGGGAAAGGGCCATCTTTGTCAGCTGCATTCTGAAATTGGCATCGCAAGGACCTAGCTGCTGCAGTTCCACTATATTGATTGTCCAGAGGCAAATGGTCCGGCCTTGCTGCAAGGTGCATGATTGTTCGTGCCTGCAAATCCATAGATTACTGCATTGCAAAGCTTATCTCCAGTATCCAGGCTGAGAGGAAACTTGATTTACCTTATCTGGTGGCACTCCATCATACACATTCACCTTGCCACGGTAGAAAATTGTCATTTGCCTAACTGATGCATAGGTTGTGCACTGATTTTTGCTGCCACAATATTATATGCTTCTCTTTAGACTTAGACATAATAATAAAATATCACAAGAAGATTGATTGCACGAAAGTGGCCTGAAACTTATCACCCATATAGGACACATAAATTCATATGTTTCCCGCAATATTTCCATGAAAAAAAAACAGCAACATTTGAATGAGTTGAAGAAATTCGAAAGGGGCTCAAGGTTTAATACTCAGAACAATACCATATCCTCCTCTGTCAGAATACATTATTCTAATTCAGTCTCATATGGAAGTTAAAGAGAAATGCAACCCAAGTCTCATGTCCCTTCACTTGCATCTATAGCATGTGGCTGATCAGATCATGCATAGTCTGAACAGTACCATACATGTCAACAATGCATGACCCCTCAAGACAAGATAAGCACAAGATGAAAAAGAATCCCTCCGGGCTTTAAAAATGGTAAACTTGGTGCCACCTTTATGATGTGGGCCTCCTTTGACACCTATTTAAGCTAGGCATTCAAACAAGAAACCACATCTAAATTTCCTCCATTAAGTTTACATTCACCAAAAGTAATCATATTAGACTCAGTCAAAAGACTCGAATGAGAACAAAATCACAACGAGAGCAGACCTACCTACTAGTTTTACAAAAGCTCAATTAGTAAAATTCACTGCCACAAGAATCTGTATCCGAATTCCTTAACTTACCTACTAGTTTTACATAAGCTCAATTAGTAAATCCACTGCCACAAGAATCCGCATCCCAAATTCCACTACTTACCATTTACAACTAACTCTACTCTGGCAAAAGTATTTACTTTAAACTCAAACACACTCTAGACTAGTTTCAACAAAGCTAAATTATCGTAATTTACCACACCACATTGCGCTTAACTTGCAATCAAACTACAAAAAACAGTAAATTCAAAGCAATGCCAGACTATTAGCTATCAAAAGATTCCGGTGGAGAAGTCAAACCTGGGAGTAACTACTTTCACAGCCGGTTCGGCCGGCCGGTCCTGCCGATCCGGTTTTTGATGTTCTTTCTTCTGCAGCGGCACCGGTTCTTCAGCCGACTTGGCACCCTGCACATCGGCACTGGCCTCCTTAGCTGAATCAGTCGAATTCGAAGCCGCCTGCGCGGTAAAATTCCAGAGTCAAAGAACCGCCACAGACGAAAAGACTGTAAAAAGAATAACAGTTATTAACTCGGCAAGTAAAAAGGAATTACCCGAGGGGCGGCGCCGTGCGGCGGACCAACGATTTTCCGGAGAACTCCGGCGCTGGATTCATCGTTGGGCTCTAGCAGCGCCTTGAGTGAAATAACCTGCTGGATCGCCTGCGATTTGTTCCACGAAGGCCTCCGCATTCCTGTACCGACACGTGTTACATTTCTTTAATAACCGAAAAATCAGAAACAAAAATAGAGAGAAATTTCCGGCGCCGGAAAGCATGGCGGTTGTTTAGGGGAGGGGCAAAATCGGAAATTGCGAAAGTAGAGAAAGGATGCACCTTTTTCTTTGAGGTAGTTGCGGCAGTCTTCTCGAGTGAGCTGAGAAATGTCATCCTCGGTGAGCTGGTTGAGCGGCTTCTCGAGGATGGTCCGAAACGACGTCGTCGTCGTGATGCTGCCGCCGCCACCGCTCATGTCTCCGCCGCGATCTGGTGGAGCAGCGTAATTTCGGGGGAGTTTCGAGGGCGAGAAAGAGGGAAGCGGTGGTGGTGGTGATGAGAGAGAGAGAGAGAGCCGCGGCGTCTGAGTGAGTGAGTCAAGTTAATTTAGGGGAGGGGGGCAGCTGAGGTTTCACCCTAGAGTGCCACGTAAGCCGTGTCCGAATGATTCGTGTCTAAAACTCGGGGGGTCTTAACTGCGATTAAGAGTTTAATAAGGGTTTAGTGGGTTTGGAACTACCTTTAGATTAATCGTTAATCAGAGTGTGGGAGGGATTAAGGGGACAGTGGAATTTGTTTTAAGGGAGTCCTAGGGTGTAGGGTAAGTAGGGAAGAGATCCCTAGAGCGGTAGGGCAGGTGGTTTATTTAATTTTGTGTTTGCTGGAGGACTAGTTGGCAAAGAGAACAAAGGGGGTGTTCCCATGCCACCAAACATGATGTTACCCGATTGATTTTGGAAATCACATAATGTTACATTATTATGTGCTATTTTGTTTTGAATTTGTGTTTGACACCATGGAAATATTTTTTGGTTGATTGCGATACATTTGACACTATGTCAGTAGGTCCCAATGATTTCATTTAACAAATTACAATTTTAACAGAGATGTGAAATCCAGATAACCTTTTTTTAGTTAGTACAATCATAAAAAAATTAAAATTTAAGTCCTTAAAAGACAAAGAAAAATTTTATTCACACCTTTATATACTTCTCTAATTTTTTTATCTAATTTTTTCACCAAACCTCCTCTTATACCCTTTTTTTTTTACTTAATACACACTCTTTTAACCTATCTTTTTATTCCTTCAGCCAAAACCAATTCTAAGCAAGTTGCTGTTTTTTAATCTATCACTCTATTTTCTTGGCTCTATGATTAATACTACCAATTCCTCAACTAAAATTCAAATCTAATTGGTAAGAAATTGAAGCTTAACAAACAATCAACAAAAACAAATTTATTGAAGATTTTTTCTTTTTATTATTAATTTTCTCAGTCAAATAACCTCCAAAATTTTTTGGTAAATCGAAATAGTATGAAAATTTGATATCATTAGGAAGCTTGCAGACTTTCCAATAATATGTATAGAAATTAAAAACTTAGCATCACAAACTGAAATTTGTTTGTTTGTTTAGTTTTTTTTTTTTTTTGTTCATCTTTATGAGAATGGTAAAATTGTATTAAAAAATATATCAAGAAATAGGGATGTGCATTAAGAAATTTTGTATGTATGATAAAATTTCTCAAAGAAAAAAATCAAGTTACCCAAAAAATAAAAATGTGTGTGGATTTCAATTTAGGGTATTTGAATATCACAACCCTTTTAATACTTGTCACTACTTTTACTCGGTTATATGCATGTCGTTTTAATGGCTAAGTTTGACTATTTCTTTCTTAAGACTTTTATTAAATGCCAAACAATCTAGAAGTTCTCTTATTTATGTTTGCTTGGTCAAATGTGTTTCATGGCCTCTTCATACTTGGATAAAATAATTTCAATTTCTATAGAAATTTCAAAACCATAGGAATTATAATTTCATGAATTTAAATTTCATTAATTGAGAATTCATTGCTTTGATTTTATGATGTAGAGTTTTTAAATCACAAGAATTTATATTTAAACCAACCTCAGTTAAGGGAATTGACAAATAACACTTATTTTGTAAGAAATTCAAGTTGGGAATTTAAGCTTCCAAATTCCACGATTATTTTCTCGTAGAAATTACTAATTTCACGGAATAAGGATCCAAATGGGGGAAACAGTCCTAAAAAATTAGGAAATCCTTATTTTTGTTGGATTTTGAAACATAAAAAAATATACACCGACAACATAAAACTTTAAATAAAAGAAATTCATTTTCCTTATATATGATGTTTCGGTGAGTCACTATTACAAATATGTCAAACAGACAACACTGATCATACAACAAAACCGAAGTCATTCCTGAAACTTGAACATATTTAGACAATGGTATTAAGGAACATTCATTATGTTAATGGTATTAAAATGGGAAAAAAAAAACTTAGATTTTTCCACACAACACATTTAAGAAGCTCATTGGGTATGCTTCTCAATTTTTCCATTTCATCTCATTTTATTAGCTACCATGCCCAAACCTTAACATCGTCGTCTTCTCCACGTGATCTTCAAGGCACGACACATGGATGCTGAAGTGGAAAAATGAAGTTTAACCTAAAAGCGTGGAGGATATGAAAACCAAAGTCAGATGCATGATGAGATGTGTCAGCCACATTCGTGAAGCCGTGATACAACTTGGAATCTCAAATTTCGTCCCACCATTCCTTGTGTTCGACTTAGCAACGATTTGTGAAATTCTAAAGATCTTATGGAAAAAACTTGAGAAGCTGTGGTGTCCGAGTTTAAAGATCTGACAAACCGATTGCTTTTGCTTATTAAGATCTCAAACTTCTACATTTTTGTTTCCTTTATCTGATTTATTCTTCATTGGGAAAAAAACGATCTAAATTATTTTGGACAAAAAAACACACCATATGAATGGTTTATCTTCTGTTGCATTCAACATTTCTCACAACTATAGGCACGAAATAAAAAAAGAAGAAAATCATGATTGTTAACCTCTTAGACCCACTTTGGTATTGAGTTTTAAAAAGTAAAATCATTTATAATCACCATTTTGAATAGATTTTCTGTTTGGTAAAATTTTAAAATGTACTTGTCTAAAACTTTTTAGTTCAAATAATCACGATTTTAAAAAGCAGGTTATAGGTTGCTAATCTGTCAAAATTTAAATAATTCTTTATAGATGTTATTATTGTTCACCTGATCTTTATTGGAACTTTTTTACTTCATGCCTATAGTTGCGAGAAATGTTGAATGCAATATTTTTATAGAGAGCATAATGATGGCACTAGTTATGAAAATGATTCTCGACCTCTTTTACGTCGCAACCCCAAAATTGGTGAATATTCCTCATGTTTGATGGATCCTTTATCCTCAAAACGAGTCCAAGTTGAAGGTGAATAATGTTGAGATCGTGATCTAGCTTGCGTGACTATAAAACTCTAATTCCCAAATCACAAAGACCACATTTGCTACCCGACCCAGATAATCTGAGCAAAGTTGATGTTGATGTGATGGATATGATCATGAAGTTCCTTCTTTGTATGTGTGACGAGTCATGCGGCTTTGACCTCGTCGGTGCCCTCCCTAACAACAGCATCATATCATGGCTCTAAGCTAGGGTCGACAGGTTCACCGGTGTGGTGGATTTGCTAATGGTTTTCATGGTTTTGTGCGGCTTGGTGAGGACATTTGGCAAAAATGTGAGTAAGTGTGGTTTAGCGTTTAATTACCATTCTTTATAGCTTATCCGATCAGTTAATGTTTGATTATCATGTTTGTGATCTTTATGGGAGACTTATGTGATTCTAGTTGCACGTTGTTAATGACATCTTAGCGTCCAAGTTCTTTAATTGTTGAACCATTATTAACTCTTACCTGGTCTTCCTTAGCCTACTTGGTGGCTCTTCCCTTTAATTGAAAGTAGCCATGGAGGACTGCACCAAGATAGCTCTAAAGTAGTAGCTCTAAACCTTTGCCTCCACCATCACAAGAGAGAGAAGACAGAGGCGTATCTGAGGGCATCTCATGCCATGCAGATGGTGGACCTCCCTGAGTTGACGATAATGGGCACGGATAGCAGAATTGATGTGGATTCCCTCGGTTCAATCATTACCGCTCATCGCATAAGTTTGGTTAAGGTTTTGTTAGAACGGTTTCAGATATCTAATGTGCTCATCCTTGTTCCCCGATCGGAACTAGATTTCGAAATGGTGGACTTTTATATGTCTCAGATCATCTCCAAGTGTGATGATCTCTCCATGACCTCTATTCTCGCCACCTCCATTGTTTCAAATTCCACCACCACCGTCGGTGTTGCCGTTCCCCCACTCGCCCTTGCTGAGACAGTTCCTCTACTTGCCAGATGGCTTCGAGAGAGATATGTTAAGCTTATGGAGCGTTGAGGTAAGTTCCAACGAGTTCTGTTCTTAGGCTTCGGCTGAGGCGGTTCGAGGAGACAATCTCAAATCGCGGCTTTAGTTTGGGTGTTGGTTAAGGTCGGGAGTGTTTGCTCTGGCTTCTATTTAGGTGAAGGCTTTGGTCACTGTTTCTAGAGTGGTCGAGGGTGCAGGTTTCAAGCGTTGGATCTGATCCATGATTGATATGTGTGTGCAATGAGGGTACTCTCGGCTTTCAATGCCGGCGAAGTTCAGTTTTGAGGCGCTGATCGAACCGCTTGATAAGGGCGGCGTTGATCAGAGCTTGGAGATAAACGACCAGATATCGGTCGTGCTGTTCGTCGGTGAGGAGCAGAATCTGTCATGGGCTGGTGGGGCTGAGGTTAAAGATATTTGGGCCTTTAGGGTTCAGATCAAGGACTTGGCTTTGGGCTTGGGGGTTTGAGGCATGGATTAAGCTTGTTGGATTCATTTTTTGGGTTGTTGTTGTCACATCCCAATTCTTAAAGTAAATTTTGGTTACTTACTTTTGAGTTACTTTGACCTTTTACCGTTTTGAGTAACCGTTTACTATTTAAAGACCCTAGAGTTGACTCTTTTTTTTTAGGAAAGTCATTTCAGAAAAATTTCTTAAAGAAAGTCGTAGCGGACATTAATACGAATCCGTGGACATTAAAATCAGGGTTCGTATATAGAAGTTATGGTGTAAAATGTAAGTTACTATTTCAATCGGGGATATAAAAAGATAAACTTACCGCATAAAATAAGGTAGAAATCAGAAGTTACACTCTTCCTCTCTCTCCTCTCTCCTGCGTCTCTCTCCTCTAGGAATGGGCATAAAACCCGAACAAGAAAAAAAACCGAACCAGACCGGAAGGCCTGACCGGGCCGGTCAGGTTTTTTTTCGGGCCTTGTTTCTGTTTTTACTAGTTCGGTCCGGTCCCAATGACAGCCGGGCCGGGTCCGGTCACAAAAAATATAACAAAATTTAGGCCAGAAACCCCGGGCTTTAATGTTTAAGCCCAAAAACATAATATAAAACCCAGACTTAAATTAGTGACTGTGAGGGTGGGGGCAAAGACAAGTAGGGCATCCAGCACAGCAAGAGTACGAACAAATATCCTCTACATATTATTATATACGGTTTAGTCTCTAAGGAGGCTGAAGATGATAAGCCTGAAATAGTTTTTGGACAAGGATTCGTCGAAACAATGCTGGGTATGTTGCAGTCCATGCATTCAACTATAAATTTACATCAGTATATGCATCAAAGCCTGCAAACTGTTGGAAACTTGGTATGATATGGCCAGCGCCTTATCCATTTCTTTCGTCAGTAAAAAAAATTTCAGTAGCATTGTCTCGTGCAGACTACTAGCTTTAGAGGACCTCGTGCCTGAACACATTGTTCAAAAAAGCTTAAACCATGAGTCCAACAAGTTCAGGAGGAGAAGGTGCCGTTGTTTATCTTGATTGAGAAATTTGTACAAACACAATCAAGCTCGTCATTGTATGTCTTCTTCAAAAGTGGTATGATTGTTAACACTGTCGATCACTTCCCTTGCAAGGGTTGTAGATCGGCCTTGGCATGTTGGCTCTCCATTTCAAGAACAGCTATGGACTTCTGTCTATGATACCTGTTTGTCTTGGCACCAAGTGCTGTTAATCTTGAATCCTTTCGTTCTCCTTCCCGGTAAGTCTTCAATTCCTGTTATCCATTCCCAATACTGTACAATATTGCTTGCTGATAAGAGCACTGTGCGCGTGTCTAATATAAGAACTGACTACTGATCGAGTAGTGACTAGTGAGTCCTAGTACAAGTACTCTCCCAAGTACTAAATAAACCCGCAAGGTAGAAGCTTGATGATGAGTGCTGTCCTCGCTAGCTTTCTGAACTGCTAAGTAGTTAGTAAATGGATCACCGCATATCTTTCATAATCATCATGATATTCATGCATATATAGGATCGATCGAATTTGTTATACAGAGAAGTGCAAAGAAGCTAAGCTATCATCAATCCGGGTTTCGTGATCGATTTTGAGATTGGGAATGGATCCTAATACTAGCAGGCTCAGTGAAGCGTCCCTTTCCAGCTAGCTAGCCTGTACAGTATACTGTAATCATGCATATACAAAACAAGTAAATGGTTGCTTCCTGCCAGGGACTACCCCTTATTAGCTAGGTACTCAACAGTCCTACAACTGTTTCAAGTAGACCGTATCATTATCCCCTAAACTTACTATAAAGGCCCAACAGATTAAAAGCGTACGTAGCTTCTTTCTCGCAAGAGCGCGCCTCCCATTGATTTAGCCTCAAGCTTCTCCGCTTTGTACGTTTCCTTCATAATTTCTACTTATAAACCAGAAAAAGTTAGCTAGGTAATCTACCTTCACATTATCACCAATATTGGCTAGTTTTAAACAAGGTTAAATGGTTAAGATATGAGTTCGTAACTTGGAACACGAAAACTATATAGGTTTCGTTGTTCTTTTATTAACTTCCGAGTGTAGGAAAGCTGTGTTAATCCTATCACATAACATAGAAACCACAATGCATGCATGCATGCTTTAAGATGAACAGCTTGTAAAGATTATGTCCAGAAGGCACTAAAAATGATTATCTCCTAGCTTTGAAATACGCTTTTAACTATTTAATCTTCCTCTACATAAAACCACTAGTAAATATTGAGTATTGAAAATGTTTAGCAAATGTATTTCATGCATTTGTTCTAATAACATGCAAGATCTAATAATTAACAAGATAAAGGTTTTTCTTTTTAGCAAAAACCTCATCTATCTCAATTATTAAAAACGCTCTTAAGTATCCGACAGCACCTTTGAACCAAAGCAAGCAGGCAAAGCAAGCATGACCAAAGAAGTCCATTGTAAAACCCAAGGACTAAAATTTCGCCGATCGTGGAAATTTTGACGGTTCAAAAAATGGATATTTCGATGGAAATTTCGAGGAAATATCGATTGCAGAAAAAAATGAGAAAATTGACGAAAATTAGTAGAAAAACATGGAAATTTTAAATGAAACTTTGAGAGATGTTTGTTATCTCAATTATCTATTATAATTGACAAAAAAATCTTGAATAAACATTAATCATAGTGAGTTTTAGTTATTTAAGGTGAATAACTACGTGCTGAAGTGCTGAACCAATGATAATTCTTAAATTTTTACTGTAAAGTTTATACATCTAATTTTTTTTTGATGGCTGGATACCCAAAGGGACGCTAGGCCATCACGCCTTATATACATATGATACAACATGGAATTACATGAGTGGTTTAGAGCCACATAGAAGACCTATGAGGTACATAATTTTCACTATCTTCATCGTTTCTTTGTGTAGAGTCTTCAGTATATTGTGAAGAGTAGTCATTAAATGATACCTCACCTTTGTAGTTTTGCATATATTGACTTACATGCCAACCATAAGGGTCAAGAGGGATTGACTGTGGATTTCCGTATTGGAAGTTGTAAGGATTTGACAGCGCTTGACCTTGATCATAACCATAATCATTGGAAGATTGTACATCAGACTGTGACCATGACGTATCACTTGATTCAGTTGATTGCACCCCGTAAGGCATGGAATAAGTTGAATAAGGCATTGTCAGATTTTAGCCATAAGTGTATGATCCATCATTGCCTCCTCCCACACTAGATGAGTCAAAAGTGGATAAAAAATCATATTCATGCGTTGGCATTCTTCCTTGGCCTCTTTCTCTTGGTGTATAATGTTTTCCTATAGCTCCAATACCAGAACCTGTTTTCCTTATCGATGAAAATTTTACCAAAATTTGTATATTTGACTAAAAGTAAACTAAATATAAAATATCGGAAAGATATGAAAATTAATATCGGTACTTGTAAAAAACAGAAATTTCAAGAAAATATCAAGAATATTATGAATATTTTAGTCCTTGGTAAAACCTAAGAGACTTGCCCTGTGCAACCAAAACGATGACCAGAGATCCAGCAAATCATTCCGAGTCGTCGGCCTCCTCAAATGTGGCAGCTACTGCTCTTTTTTTCGCCTTTAATATAAACCCAACCCCCAGAACCCGTCACATCTCTCACTCACTGACGTCTTCGTCCCGGATCAATTCACCGACTCTTTTACACAGTAGTACTCCCTCCCTCCCTCATCTCTTATCTCTCTAGCTTTCTCTGAAACCCTAGGCCCGCACTTACAGAAAGATCATGGGGTTCCTTTAATACAATTCTTCCTCTCCCTCTGAAACAAAAATAAAGCTCCAGAATATAAAACAACAACAAGGTGTCCATGCCCCATTGTAGGGTCCCGTACCCTCTGCATGAAGGGTCCCTAGCTCCCAGAAATTCAATAGAGAGCAATAATGGTGGTGGGTATAGAACAGTATACTAGTATATAAAGAGGGTTGTGGGTTTTCTAATAGACTTGACCCAAATATACGGAGTTGGTTTCTCAAGGCTTGGGTTTTATTTGCTTGAATTTGCTTGAGTTTTTTCTGAACCTGCCACATCATCATAAAAAATCTAACGGTTTTAAATGAAAACTTACAAAACACGAACAAGGACACGAAACAGCTGATGTATTCCTCTGTCTTCTTCTCTGATATGCTTTGCAATTAACCCAAACTCTCAGAACACAGATCCAAAGCATCTCCAAACAACCTCATAACCAAATTGCATTTTATATTCTGGGTTGAAATCCATCAAGAAGAAAACTCAATAGAATAGCTCATAAATTTGAATCAAATCAATCAAAAACACAAACCAAACAATCAAGATTCAAAGAACAAGAAAACAATTCGATGACATAGCACTAGAACCCAGAAATTTATTAAAGCTCATATTCATCGTAGAAATGCATGAACTTAATCAAGTTTGGAGACGGGCTCCTCTCAAATGCTACTGCTTCGCGTTCGTTTGTCGTCTATAATCAAAGTTAATAGGAACTAGAGTAATTGCATAATTCATGTTGGCTGCAAATAGATAGATCGAAGACTTTGTTCTTTTTTCTTCTGCATAGAGACTAGAGAGAGAGAGAGGATGAATCTGAATTTTTTTCTCATGAGACAAAAATCACATACTTCTTGGCACAACTTCAGTTTTGGAAGACTTGTATTTCTATCCACTGGATTATGATACCATGACGTGGCAAGCTTAGGGAAAACCCCAAGCAGATCCAAGCAAATAAAAACCCAAACAGAGAAGCCAAGTCCCAAATATATACGTTCTGTGTTTCATCCCGTACAGGACAAGCATCCTTCTCCTCCATTCTCTCTTCCACACGGGTGCCTACTGCATGCCTCCACCTCCTATAGGAACTTCCCCTCTCCCATATTTACCTGCATAACCCACACCCTCATTTGGTCATTTTACATTCAAGCCACCCTTCCCTTTTTTTCGTCATTCCTCGTATCCCCATTAATTCTGTCTTTATGAACCCTAAGGTCGAGTACCTTTTATCCTTCGAAATATATCACCTGCAGTACATAACCTTTAATTAGCTCTTGATTGTAAAAAGAACAAAAAAATTTGGTTCGGGAACATCAGGGATTTGTCAATTATTCAATTATTAAACTCATTTGGGATATTAATAAGTGATCGATCTCGTCAAGGTTGTATCTAATTAGTGTAGCTAAATAAAGTAATTGTGTAACGTTTTTGAAATTTGAACAATTGATCTATGTTATATGAACTCTTATGGAAGACCCTTAAATGTTCCGATATCAACTCGACAATGAGTTACAAGTGTAATGTGTTTTTTTAGTCGCAATATGTTTTTTTAATCGAAAGACATATGACAATAGAATACACGGCACACGTACAATAATTTATTATTAGGTTTGTATTACAAATGGCACAAAGATTGAAGGTACTAAAAGTCATAGTTTGAGGGTTGTATAATGTATAAATGTATATAACTTATGTTGCACGGACACGACGATATGATACGGTGTGACACGCCGACACAGTAAAACTAAAAAATTGAATATCTGACACAGTTTGGACACGACAAATAAAATTATATTTATTATTTTTAATAAATAAAAATATATTAAAATATAAAATAAGTTCATTACATTACAAAAATAATGTTCTAAAATCAATTCATTGCATAACTATAAAAAATAACATTAAAGAGAGTCAAATACAAATGATAGAAATGTATAATTAACAATATTAGAAGTAACAGACCTCTAACTTAAAACATAGCATTAAAGAAAATTAAATTTATAGTAGGTTACTAACAAAATTGGACAGTAAAAACTTTATTTAAGTTTTATTATTATTATTTTAATTAAAAATAATAATAAATGATGAGATTTACCTAGTCGCGTGTCGGGTGCAACATAGTATATAACTATTTATATAGAGCTGTAAATTCTGACTACTAAGTATTTCTCCATTCCCATTGATCATGATTTTTACAGTGGTATTGTGGTGAATGTGGCATGGTCTGTGTTCAAAATCTATCACAATCATTCAGGGACGGGAAGGGGGCCACTACCACTCTTTAGCCAAGCAATAAAACAAACTCGATAGCCAGCCATCTCTAGCTTTTGATCCATCTCTGTGTTCTGTTTTCAATTTTGACTTAGACCACTCCTCCCAGTCTCAAAACCCACACGCTCGCTCTCACTGCCATAACAAACACCACCATCTCTCTCTCTCTCTCTCTGAATTCTCAAACTTCTTCTCCTGAGATATACACAGCCCTGACTTTTCTATTTTTTTACATCATTCGATCCATTCCATCATTCTCTCTCTCTCTCTCTCTCTCTCTCTCTCTCTCTCTCTCAGGCCAGCCAGTTATAGCTATTTACCACCTTGCTCAGATCCACCTCAGCCATGGGCGTACTGCGCCACCGCCGCCCACATCACCATTCCACCCTCACATGTACAGCAGCCTTGGCTTTCCTCTTCATTATAACCTCAGCCTCCGCCATACGTACTACTCCAACCCAACTCGGTAACTACTCTAGCACTCTCTCGATCATACCACCCGAAACTATATATGTTCCTAAATCTTGTAGTAACTTGTTTCATTTCATCTTACAGGTGACACCGAAGTAGTCAGTGGTTCGTCTATACCGGAAGATGAGCCTACGGCGGACAAGAGACAGCTGGGAGGGCCGGGCTCTGCGCCGCCACGATGTAGATCCAAGTGTGGAAGATGCTCGCCGTGCAAGGCGGTCCACGTACCCATTCAGCCAGGTCTGAGCATACCTCTCGAGTACTATCCAGAAGCTTGGCGCTGCAAGTGCGGCAATAAGCTCTTCATGCCTTGATCTTTAATGATCTTTAGTTAGCTAGCTACTAACTAGTTACACAGAAGAGACTGAGAGAGAGAGATAGTGAGCTAGTAGCTTCTTAACAATCATCTCAAATCTAGCTAGCAATCTCCCAGTAATTAATTAATTACTGATTGTTTAGCATTTGATGTTAATATTTTACTCCATCGATTCTTGCTTGAAACGTCGTAGGGGACAAGTGAGGTGTAGGGAATGTAAGATTTTGTTTAGATATCCACGCACTCTATCTCTTATTCCTCATCTTCGTCATCTTCGTCATCTTCATCATCATCCTGATAATGATTTATATTTTACTGCTTTTTGCTTTATAATTACTGAAAAGTAGGGACAAAATGGAAAGGATTAAGATGCATTAGCTCGTTTTTAATTAGATGGCAGTAGCAACTTCTTCTTCCGCTTTCTCTTCTTCGACTTTTTTCTGCTTCTCTCTGTAATGTTGCTTCAATAGAGAAAGTGATATACTTGGAAAATGTTCTAACAGTAGCTATTGTACTCTACCAAATACCCTAAAAATGGATTGCATAGCTGGTTGCTTTAACTACATATTTCGAAAGTTTCATTGTATTTTAGTTTGGTTGCAGATACGATTGAAAGACTACGTACATACTACATACAGTACTACTCGAACAACTTTATTATGTTCTTTCTAGCTACTTTGCTATTCTTTGTTTTCTCTATTTGTAGCTTAATTATGTATGGTATAAAAGAACCTATGTATGGTCTTTCAATTTAGAGGTTTCTTGCTGCCGTGGTTGATTGCATGTGGATTCTGCAATGTGTGTAAGCTCATTACCTCCCTCAAATCTGAATGGTGAAATAGTGAACAGTGTAATGAATAATTGAGTCTTTGAAACTAGCTAGCTAGTAGTAGTTAAAACTAGACAGACACATGAAATAGGATCACTGATTATGGGTTCCACATGCATGCTGCATCATTCTAAGAATTACTATGAAGTTGAAGATAACAGGGGAGAGACTCAGTTTGTTTTAGATGATTATGCGATATTAGTAACTCGTAAATAAATAGGTCCATAAGATGTCAATTCTATTTTTAGAGGACTATTGTATTTAGAAATTCACGGTGTTTTAATACATACAACACATGTTCTAGTGAATTAAGTTCTCTCACAAAGTCTTAACTTACTCATTTTCGTGCACCGGTTAGTAATTTTTGTTTAATGTTTATGAATATTCTATAAAACGATGTGAGTATTCAAAAAAGCATCTCTCAGCTAGTCATAATTCTGAAGAGAAAATACTTGTAAGTAATTTTAGTTAAGATAAGACGTCAATTCTATCTTTAGAGAACTGTCGTATCTAGAAATTCAGTGTTTGTATATATACCAACACATATTCTAATGAAGTTTTCTCACAAAGTCTTAACTTACTCATTTTCGTGCAACGGTTAGTATTTTTTGTTGAAATGTCTATGAATATACTATAAAAATATGCATACGAAAATGTATCTCTTAGTCATAATTCTGGTGAGAAAAATACTCGTAGATACACACGCAATATAGATATATATATATATAT
The DNA here is from genome assembly GCA_034370585.1 of Fragaria x ananassa. NCBI lineage: Eukaryota > Viridiplantae > Streptophyta > Magnoliopsida > Rosales > Rosaceae > Fragaria > Fragaria x ananassa. The sequence continues at coordinate 2,729,496 of CP139761.1, read as the reverse complement.
ATATATATATGAAAAATTACGTATGAAATTATTTTGTCTGTCAATATATGGATCTAAAAGGACTGGTAAGATTATTCGGTCTCTGGGTGTTGAGAAGGATATGACAGCATTTATTTCTCTATACGGAAAAAAAGAGCTTTCTTCTCTCAGTACCTACTTGGCGCTTTTCCTTTATGAATTTCTTTCATTTTACCCAGATGATGGAACAATTTTACCAGTCTATCCTCGTAAGGTCATTAATGCTGAAAATACGGGAGGTAAATCATATGGGTGATGGGCAAATGGGTCAAATCGAAGAATCCGGGTGGTTGAATAATGGTAGCTGGTGATCTGAGACTGGTGCAGAGAGACTTGCAGGAGCCTGCTGTTTTCACATGCATGTGTGTTTGTGTTTGTGTTTGTGTGTGCGCGCAAACTGAAACACTGTGAATATCGGATTGGTCTTTGCCAATTTGGCAATAACTAGTATTTAGGGCTCCCTCATTCTTACACCTAAATAGAATTATGCTTACGTCTCTTCCTCCATGTCACATGAGTCTTATAAAAGAGGAAATTAATTTTACTATGGACAGTGGATATAATGAACTACTCTTGTGATTGGGAGAAAATTGATACTAGTTATTACCAAAGTACAATGTACGGTTTTTGACATTTATTTTACTCATAATTCAACCATTTAATTAACTTACGAGACTTGTCTAAAGTCTAAACTGTCAACTTAAATCACAAACTCGCGCAACAGCTTGGGTTGTCTAACAACTTCTACTTCAGAGAATTAATACAATTAAATTTTGCAATAGTTTGTTCGTAGCAGATGTTCTACATATATATTCTTACAATGTTCGCCTAACTACAAGCATGCTCATATATCCGGCGAAACTGTGTTAACCGGTTCCTATATAATTAACTGGGGAATTGAACTATGTATACATTGTTTCAGTCAAACATAAACATTTGAACTACCATACAATGCTTGCACCGATGATCTTTTGGTGAAATTCATCCAAAAATTATAAACCTTAAGAGACAACAATGACATATTTAACGACGTCTTAATTTTTCATGCTCTTAGACGTAGTAATGTATCAAAAGATTAACTCGATCATCATCTAGTAGTAGACTAGCTAGCTCAAGACACCAATACCGGCCTTCCATGACGTATAAACCAAAGAACGTTAAGAAAATTTTGTTAAATAACGACAAACGTGTGATGATTCGTGTATCAATCGTATGTAGTAGGTTTTAGTAGCTAAACAGAATGAGCAGGAAGCCAGGAAGCGAGGACGCACAGAATGAAATTAAGGTAGAGATATATAATCGGCTTAGAGCAGAATTACATAGCAGAGGAATCGTTTTCCAGGCTCGAAAGAAACAATGTCGTTTTGTTCGGCAGAATATGAGGAGCAGCAGCAGCAAATTTAGACGGAGCACGAATTAAGGAGCCGTACATGATGCCGAAACCATCACTTCACGAGGCCAAGGCGACTGACATTTTTTCTTTTGTTTTGGTCTTTAGCAAGATTATTGCCTTAGTTTGCTGCATTAGGTGAGACAATTTGACACAGAGATATGAGAAGGGTGGGCAGGTTGCTCCGAAATACCTAAATTAAATTCATAAATTACCAAAACACTCGACCTATGCTATTCCATCACTGCGTGGTGAGGTCTAGTCAGGTTTGCCCATTTCCCTCGCACATGACCATTATTTAGCTTCTTTCTTTTGGTTTCTGAGGCTGCATATGGATGACCAAATAATGAGACAGAAAGTGAGCGAGCGAGCGAGTGATATCAGAGGCGGAACCAGGAGTTAGAAATTTTTTTTTGATACCCTCATTTCGGATTATTCACGGTACATTAAAAGTTTTTTTTATGTCCAAGGACTAATCTGTTGGGGGCTTGCCAGCTAACAGGGCATTACAACTCATCCCATGATCACGTTTATAATTCAACAAATTGAGCAACACCAGCATTTGAACCTATAACGTGGAGGTTCCATATCATGAAGTTCTCGTGGTGACCCAATGCATCCACTACACTACTTGTGGTGGTTAACCAGGAATTAGAATCGGGTTGGGTTACATATATTTACCATATGGTGACAACGAAATTTATTTTTAGTGTAAAAGTAAAAATGCAATTGGAATGGTCTACTCATTTTTAGCAATTGGAATTTATTTTTAGAAATCCTCTTTATATAGAGGTGGATTACAACGGTAATTACACGTATATAATGGTGATAATCAATGGTAATAACAATATACATAATGACTGATATAACTAATTGAGCCGTTATATCCGTTAATAACTAATTCCTTAATCTACCCTCGTCGGTTACTTTGATGAAGACACACAAAAGTTATTTTTGCAAGTGACAAAACTCAGTGTGACAAAATATGTCACGTCCCGACCCATAAATTTTTACCTTTATTACTGGCATAGTGGTAATAAGAATTTTACCGTGTTCGTCAATAAGTGAAAAATATAATTGATCCCCAGAGAGGTGTAGGGGACGATTATTTTGTGGGATTATTCTAAGGAATAAATTTTGACAACGGTAAAAACAAATGGTAAATTTTAGCTAATAAAATTGGGGTATTATTTTGGGGTGTTGAATTTTGGAATGAGTATATGGAGTTGTTGGACCGGGTGGGCTAAAGGCCCAAATCAGTTTCCCCTTTCTTTTCTCTCTCTCCCTCCTGATTCTCTCTCTTATCTCCCGCACCCGGTTTTCCCCTCTCTACACCCGGAAAACTTCCCGACCGTCGTTCGCCGCCGTCCGGCCTCCCCAGCCCGCCGCAACGGTCGCAAACGGTCGGTCTCCAACCCAGCTGCAGTTCTAGACCGGTGGCAGCCCCCCTAGCGCCGCCGTGAAGGAGAAATCGACACCGAGAGCCCCGACTGCGTTTTTTCGCCGGAACTCCTTCCTCCGGCCGCCATAGCCGGCGAGCCATAGCTCAAAAGGAAGCCCTCCTTCCGTGCTTCAATCCCTCCAAAGGGCTCGCTCCGTCTTGAGCTAGGTAAAGAGAAATCGAAATTTGAATTTCTAGGGCTTTATTGTGTGTTTGTGTCCGATTGGCTTGGTTAGGCTTAGAATTAGAGTTTGTGGTAGTTAGGAATGTTGTAGAGGAAGTTGAGAGGGAGATGCTACCAAATTTTGGTAACCATTGGAGGTCGCCGGAGTTGGTCGCCGGCCGCCGCTGCCGAGAAAATATTTTTGGTGGAGAAAAATGTGAGGAGTTTAATGGAATAAGTTTTAGAATTTTTGGAGAAGTTTTGGATAGGTTTAAGAATTGTTGAAGTTTGGTATTTTTAGCGGATTATTAATTTATAATCCGGCCATTGGATTTTTATTTGGTGGAAGGTGATTTTGAGGATGTCGGTAAAATTTGTGGAGTCTTGATGTTGGCAGTGGATTTAAGATTTTGGAGTGTTAGGCTTGGTTGAGCGCGAAGCATATTTAATTATGCATGTTTTTCTTTAAGCGTCGGTGTTTTCTTTAAGCGTCGGTGTTTTATTTATTAGAACAGGACGTGAGCAGGCTCGAGCGGAAGAGACCTCCGACCGACATCAGACTTAGGCCTAACCTGTGAGTGGACCTTTGTTTTAAATGTTGTGTTCGAAATGCTTTATCATTTTGATTGATTTTTCTGTTGTTGGATATTTCCCGAAATTAAGAATTTCGGTGATTATACTCTTATATGAGAATAGTATGTATATGATTAAATGCTAGCTAGCTATACGTGATTTCCCCATACGCGAGGTACAATTCCGGTATGGGTGACGTGAGCGTTAGACGCGAGCGTCGTAGCCCTGTGCGATTTTCTAATTTCGCATTTACTTTTTCAAAGATTTCGTACAAGGAGTAAGCACGTATATATTACCACTCTGCCGCTTTCCCCCATATGTGATGTACAATTCCGGTATGGGTGACGTGAGCGTTAGACGCGAGTGTCGTAGTTTTGTATGATATCTACCTTATGTCAAGTTGTTCATAGTTATCGTACAAAGGGTCAGGCGAGTGTGCATACATACTATATATAATATCCAGGCCTGAAAGGCAATTTCGTAAAGTTTGGGAGTCTAGCCAGGCTGGACCCCAGTTCAGAATCTTTCCAATGGAGCTCGTGTTTTTGCCGCTAATGAAAGCATTTCTTTGGGGAAATATTTATTTGTTGTCGGAAATCGTTTTGTCCACTCACTCTGCCGTATTGAATATTTTCCCCTAGGCTCTTCGTTTTTTTAAAAATGCCCAGTCTGCAGAGTGAGGTCTAGCAGGAGACGGCGAGGCGTAGTGACCCATCTATCAGCTACATTTCGCCAGTAGGTTACCTGTTTAATCTACTAGGGGTTTGTTAGCTTCTGCTGTATTTTATTTTATTTTATTTTAGTAGCTCTGAATACTTTTGAAATTCTTCGGTGTAATGTTGTATTCTGATACTTTTGGAATGTAGCGGAGGATTTATTTATTTTGGAATAAAAAGGTGGTTCTTAAATTCTTAAGTTAGGGTTGTCCATTTTCGAGGGAGGTTTTCCGAGTCTTCGGTAAATTTTCCTTGGAGGTGGTCCCCGCAGGACTCATCTCGGGTTTCGGGGTGAAATTCGGGGCGGGTCTTGACAAAATAAAACTTGGTTGAAGGGAAAAAGAGCACAATATGTGTATGTGTTAGACTTCACCTGTGATAATATGTGTATGTGTTAGACTTCCCTAGAAGTCTACACTCCCCTTGATCCTTACATCAATCAAGGGAGTTAGGAACGTCTTTGCATTCCTATGTTTTTCACATGCTTTTCAGGTAAGTCTTAAACTGTGATTTGAGAAACAAGTTTGTCTTAGTCTCCTCATACCTTACTTGATTCACTTAAATCTTGAGAAGAGACTACTGTTTCGCACAAGGTATCGTCGTGTAATTTTGGGAACAACCTATAGATACCTTGACATTAGTAAAACCAACCAAAAACATCGTTTGGGGTATAGGCACATGGGATTGTAGTTCCATCTGCATTCCTTTTCGCCTTTCTATAGAGATAAGATGAACCCAAGTCAATGGTTCCTTTAGGTATCATGATACATTTTTTATCCCTTCCAGTGACACTGCGTTAGCACTTGAACAAGTTCAATGAGTATCACTACTAGAAAATTCATCAATAGACACGGCGAGGTTGTCTGTACCCTTATAGACATAAATGGGACAAATATGAGATGTCCGTCCCCAAATTTTCCCAAAATCCCTTACCACGTGCCTATACACAAATTGACCATGGAGGTCCATCCCTAGAGTGACAATATAGCCACAGATTTCGCAAACCGTCCCCAAATTTCCCTCCCAAATGTTAGAGAATAGAAACACCTTGAGTTCCTAACAATCAAGCGACAATTTGGTACAAACAATGTACGCATTCGTCCCCTATTTTGCCTGTGAAGAAGTATATGAAACATATTTTTTCAATAAAGAGGTATATAAAACGGATAATTTCACTTTCGTCCCAATATTTGAGAGAAAATGGCCACGGTCATTTTTGTCATCGTGCCTTATAGTCTATATACTCTTATTTTTGTTGTCTTTTTTTTTGGTAAACAAAATTGATTAAAGATAAATAAAATTATATTTGAGAAGCAGAAGTTGCACGTTCTGAAGTAAAAGTACGTCTCTTCCTCTTCACTGGCAAAATAGGGGACGATCTGTTTCTCTTCATTTCAGATAGAAGAAAAATCTACAAATTAACGTTGAAAGGCTTATGCCCGATGACATAGCACCAAAATTTCTGAAGCAAGTTGTCAAGTAAGCTCTCTACCTAGTGGTGATTTGAGAACTTATATGGCTTCACCTTATGTGAATCAAAGATTGAGGCTGTTGAATAATTGTTTTTTTTTTTCAAGTTTGTTGAATGATATACGAGAATACACATTGGTTGAATTTGTTGTATAGACATTTTTTGGAATTCAATTTGATGAAACGAGGATTATCGTAGTATAGAAAGAGTTTTTGGAGTTCATATGGATGATTTCAATCCTGTAGCCCAGATTATGCATATAAGATAGTATATGTTTTAGCTTTCATTTTTTGATTTTGCATTCTAAACTCCACCCATATATTTGCATTTCGTATGGCTTTGCAGGCATCGTCTGTTTGTATGGATAAAGAATGGGTATTTTGTGATCGAAGAAGTGATGAATATATGGCTGGATTGCGTGCGTTTATCAACAACTCCTTACTAGTTTCTAGTTTTGAGGGTAAGATTAAGTGTCCGTGTATAGAATGTTAGAATTGTGGGTGGAGAACACTGAAAGAGGTCGAAGATCATCTTAAAGTAGATGACATATGGCCAGACTATGTTCACTCATGCTGGAAGTGGCATGGTGAGCCATTGCCAATGCCTAACATGGGAGAGCCTCCTCTAGGTGCTGCTAATACAAGTGCTATGCTCTATGATGCCTTTGGTATGCATGGTCCTGATAATAATGATGACAATGTTGAAGACCAAGATGTACCTCCTCCGAACCTCACCCCCGCTGCAGAAAATTTCTACCGTTTGATTAAAAAGGGTCAAAAAGAATTATACCCTAGTTGCGGGAGGTCCAAACTTGATTTCATATTGGAGTTGTATCAACTCAAAGCCGAAACTCTTGGAGTGATGTTTCTTTCACAGGTTAGTGCCCTCAATAGCTTTTCTATGATCATGATTTTGGACATTGATTCTCACATGATTTGTCTACTGCTATATTCTACAGTTGCTGCTATTTATTGTGATATTTACTATTTCCTCAGGCTTGTTGAACTTGTTGAAAAATTGGTTACTTGAAGCAAAACTTCCTGCCAATTTCTACCAAACAAAGAAGCTCGTAACTGCCTTGGCATTGCCTTGGGAAAAGATAAATGTATGCCCTAACGATTGTATGCTGTTTTGGAAATTAGATAAGAAGCTTCGTAACTGCAAACACTGTGGCGCGAGTCGCTACAAGTCTAAAATTGTGTCTGGACGAAGAATTAGAGTTGCTGACAAGGTGTTGCGTTACTACATGAACGATGGAGGTCTTTCAAGTCCAAGATGACAAAGAAATGGTATGATCCATTCAAGGGATTGGAAAGAAGGTTTACATGTGGGAATAAACATGTTCATCCTGACTAATGGTGTTGTTTGGTCACTAAATGGGATGAGATAAAAAGTCTGGTGCACTATACCATTATTTTTCAATGTTCATACTTATTGCGTAAGAGTTCATTTTATTCACACATATCTTATTTGTTAATACACATCTCTTGTTATTTGGATGTTTTTAATATTTTTTTACCCCTTAAACTAACAAACACCAACTCTTTCACTGATATTCTTCTTTTGGCAACCCATAAAGCTCCACCTCTCAACACACGAAGCTTCTCTAACTCTGGCTGCACTACTCTCTGATAACTAAGATGACAGTAGAAAATATGGGTTGAACTAAATTGGCTAACTGAGTTTCTCCATATATGTGATTCTAGGTCTTGTGATTGTGATTGAATAAAAGCCTACTGCATATATATGTTCCTTAATACTATTGTTTTGGGGTATGAATGAATCCACACTACCAGGACAAGCACTTTAGCCGACGAAAAATTTTCATCGGCCTGTTAGCTTAATTCGTCGGCTAAGATTTTAGCCGACGAACCATCGTCGGCTAAGATTTCGTCAGGAAAAGGTCGTCTGTGATGACTTTAGCCGACGAAATTTTTTTTTTCGTCGGCTAAAGTCCCACGTTTAGCTGACGAAAAACATGTCGTCGGTTTTTTTCTCAGACTTTAGCCGACGAAACAATTAATATATTCGTCGGCTAAAGTCTGTAATAAAAAATTTTTTCTCAGACTATAGCCGACGAAATATAGTATGTTTCGTTGGCTAAACCTTATAAAAAATTTTAAAAAAATAACTATAGCAGACGAAATATAGTCTGTTTCGTTGGCTAAACCTTATAAAAAAATTTAAAAAATAACTATAGCCGACGAAATATTCCATAATTCGTCGGCTAAACCTTATAAAAAAAAATTAAAAATACTATAGCCGACGAATAAACCTTTAAATATCGTCGGCTAAAGTTGCTGGTTTTTGAAAAAAAAAACTGCAGAAACTTTCGGCCACCTCCAATCACCACCAAAATTTAACAGAATCTTCCTCTCAACATTTCAAACAACTTTCTAGAAGAAGTCGAAGCCCAATTCTAAGCCTAAACAGGTCAATTGAATCAAAACATAAAAATCCCCAATTTTAAACCCTAAAAACTTCAAATCTTCGATTCTCCTCACACACACCGAATCGAGCTACCAAATTCTAGGGAAATGTAGTACTAATCAAACTCAACTTATTCATATATAAAACTCACCAAATGGTGACCTGAGGAAGGAGAAATTCGATCGACACCGAATCCGAACCGGCGGAGTCCCGGGACAAAAAGGAAGGCCTCACAGCTACGGCAGGGCGGATAAGTGAACTACCAGGAGCCACCACAGGGCCAGGGCGTCCCTTCACGGGAGCCTTCTGAACTTTAAGGCCCGCACGCGCCACCAACCCCGGAGCCCGAGGATCGCGAGCCGCAATGGCAGAATAAGCCACTTGCGACACTGCTACTTGAGCAGATATGGACCCCTCGGGGCCAGTGGCTCTCACAGATGATGCAGCTGCAATGGCAGGAGGTCGCGGCTCACCCGCAACTGATGTCCCCTTCTGTCCAGCAGACGTTGCACGCCACGCCTCATGCTGCATCGCCAGAGACCGCGAGATCTCGGCTTGCTTCTTCTGCTCGGGCGTCATTTGTTCCCACGCCACCTTTGCAGCATTTTTCTCTGCGTACCACTAGTGCATGGCAGCCTCGTTAATCCATCCCGCCTGGCAGCCCAGCCGGCTCAACTCATCCTGCCCTTTGTTATAGGCACACTTCAGCTGCTGCTTATACAGGTCACCCTCCCGGAACAACCTTTGCCCCACCATGGCAGCTCGCTCGCACTTGGATTTCCATGACACCTCTAGATCCGCAAGTGCCTGCGTCAACTTGGCCACCTCAGCTTCCAAGGACGTTGCCTTAGCAGTTGCCACTTCCAAAGCCTCCACCTGTTCATCCTTCCTCCTCACAACTTCCTTCAGCTCCGCCACCTGAGTCTGGAAGACAGCCATGTTCTGGTCCGCCTGAGCTAGCTGCTCTGCAAGGTTCTGCTCCGCCTGAGCTAGCTGCTCTGCAAGGCCACGGTTGCGTTCTTCAGCCTCCCTCAACTGCTGGCTCTTCGCCTCAGAATCATCCTGCCAGTGGGAGGCGGCCCGTTCACTTGCGGCGTACATCAGCAAAGTCGCCTGCAGTCACATCAATGCATAAACCCCAAGTTCAAACCAATGAAACACAAAAGCATATAAACACTTACCTGAGTCAGTTTCTCCTTAGCGAGAGCCATTCCCACCGGCGGATCCACATCCTCCAGTACATGCATGTCACGAGCACGGTGACGCATGTCATAGGCCATTTGAGCCAAGTATGGTTGAGCCTTCCCTGTCCCCTCCAAGGCTTGGGAAACCTCAGCTAGACTTGTAGATCCCCCAGACTGGCTGTCCATCTGCGACCTCTTTGGTGGGCCCTCGCGAGCCGGGTCAACCCTCTCCTTCCTCTTTCGAGTCCGGGCCGCGCCTATCTCTTCCTTGCGGTCCGCGACCTCCTCCACAACAGGTTCTTCCTGCGCCTGGTCGGGTTCGCCCTCACGATCACCCTCTACCGGCACCTCCTCCACCTCCAACTCCACATCCTGGACGCCTAGCCCCATCGCTTCCGCCACCAATGGAGGCACATAGGCGTAATCCTCATCCGCCAGGTTCAACCTCAGAAAATCTTCACAGTCCCCCAGCTCAACCTCCCTTCCCTCCCCCATCTCCAAGTCGATGTCGTACTGCTTGGCATGATCAGCCTCAGCCAGCAGCCCATCTAACACGTCCTCATCCGACACTTTGTCGTAAGGACCTTCCTTCTTCTGCGACCCCTCGTCGCGTGGCATCGTCACTGCAACAAACAAATTAGTCAGACAACGACTCGCAACCCTACAACAAGTAATGCAACTACTAAAATACAGACCCGGAACCCGAGCGTAGCCGAAGTGGCTGTATATGCCAAGGCGACATATCCGATATGAGCTCCTACATTCGAAGGCCCATATCACTCGGCGAATCCGCTGCTCCATCAACTCAGTCAAATTGTACTCTTGTGGCACTGCACAAAGCTAGTTGTCAGCAGTGACAGTAGACAAACAAAACAAAACAACACAAGGCAAGAGCACGGTACCTATTCTCTAGAAGCTCCCCAGGACCCAGAAGGGATGCCCGTGCCACTCCTGCCACTGTCCCCCAACAACTCAGTCAAATTGTACTCTTGTGGCACTGCACAAAGCTAGTTGTCAGCAGTGACAGTAGACAAACAAAACAAAACAACACAAGGCAAGAGCACGATACCTATTCTCTAGAAGCTCCCCAGGACCCAGAAGGGATGCCCGTGCCACTCCTGCCACTGTCCCCCAACAAGGAAGAACTTGCGCCTCCAGGTTTCACTTGTTGAGGTGGGCAAGTCTTCCACCAACACTTTGAACTTTCCCCGTGACTTCATCCTTACGCAGCCCCGACTGCCCTTCTTTGCGCACCACCCCATATGCCAGCACGCATTGAACTCGTCACAGTTCGAGAACTCCTGCTTCAGCAGGCGGAATAACACGCCCGTTCCCAGTATTTGCTTCAATATATTAGGGGTAACCTGCCCCCGGGCGACATGCAGACACGCTAAGGTGTACTGCACAAACGGGAGGCGGCGGGAACATCAACCCGCACTTTAGTTGGTACTCGTATACCAACGTAAAGTTGCCCGGGGGATCCCAAAACTTCACCCCCCGGCCCAGCGGCCGTAACAAGACCTCCTCCGGAATGCTCCAATTTTGGCGAAGCACTTCAAGCTCCGACGAAGTCAAACTCTCGCCAGGGGGTTCCCAAAACGAGTCATCCTCCTCACGAGATGTCGCCATGATCAACTCCTCTACCTCCTACAATAGAGGGTCACACGAGGACACATGAGACCCGGCATCCATCACAGGAATGCCTTCCCCCAAGTCAAGGGCAATCTCCGCCATAAGGTTAGCCAATCCCTCCTCCATCCGGTGTAAAGTGTCCGAATCAGCACTAAGCGAACTAGAGACCTCCACGATCTCTTCGCTGGACACCCACACCAGATCTGCCATACCCCGCTACCTTAACCCTAACCAGCCCGACAACAAATCCCTCACCCTAGAATTCCTACCAACACCACAAAAATGTGAACAATCCCACACCCCAAATAACCCGAAACAACCCCCCCACCACATACAAAATCAAGGACATAGGAAACAACGAGTTCATACCTGGAAATACAGGGTTTATGTAGTGGCAGTGAAGCTGATTACAATCGGCTGAGCGCTCGCACCCAATCGATTGAGGATGAAATTGAACGTTTCCCAGTCTGAAACTTGTAGAATAGCCGAAACCCTAAAACACAAATCGCGCCTCCACAGTTTCTAGTTTCAAAACACGAACTACCCCCTTCAGTTCTCTCCAACCCTATTTATAGGTAATCCCCTGGACCCCACAAAAATGAACGGTCAGGGTAAAGCCACGTCACCGTTGGCCACTCCAAAAAAAAAAAGAGCTACAGTCTCCAATCAAGCGCAGACTATCTCGCCAAGGCAACGGCCCGCAACGCTCAATAGTGAGTCTCCCCAATCAAGCGTGGACTGACTCGCCACACAGCGGCCCGCAACGCTACCTCGCGACAGTCCCCAACCAAGCGTGGACTGACTCTCCACATAGCCACAGTCCCCAATCAAGCGCGGACTGACTGGCCACCTCGCGACAGTCCCCAACCAAGCGCGGACTGACTCGCCACATAGCCATAGTCCCCAACCAAGTGCGGACTGACTCGCCACATAGCCACAGTCCCCAACCAAGCGCGGACTGACTGGCCAAGGCAACGGCCCGCAACGCTCAGTAGCGAGTCTCCCCAATCAAGCGCAGAATGACTCGTCACGCATCGGCCGCAACGCCACATAGCAAGTCCCCAACCAAGTGCGGACTGACTCGCCAGAGCAGCAACAAACATTTCTTCTCGCCACCTGTTTTCGGAACATCACCCCCGTCACCTCGCGACTCTCGCATGGGGACTTGGGGACTCGGCACCATGCGTCCCGCACCCGTGTAAAATCTATTCTCGGCATCTCTAGAATAACTCCCCACCCAAGAACTCTCTCGGACTGGGGACTTGGGGACTTGTTAGTACATAGCCAAAATACTTGGCTAAGCCGAGAATAAGGTACAAATACCCGGTCGAGATAGCCTTGGTGAGCCCTTCAGAGGAATCCAAAGAATGAAGAGCCGGTAACAAACCGCTTGCCAAAGTCACTCTAGCGGCAAAACACCCCCAAAAGGGGAGACACTCCAAAGGAGGGCAAGAAGTCCCACATCGGAGATCAAAGCAAAGGTACACAAGCTTAGCCTATAAAACAAGCTTAACCTATCATAAAAGGTACACACATATATACACACTCACATATACTCTCTCCCTCTTTCATTCCTCTACCCGTACAAGTGCTCAAAGCTAACTTAAGCATCGGAGAGTCGAAGACTGGGCCACCCCAGTCCCGACCCCGTGACGCTGTCATTTGTGCAGGTACCGAGTGAAAGACCCCAAGAATTCTACTTCGCTCCGCCCCGCGACCTCTTCCCGTCTCGGGACGAAGCAGGTAGAAACATACACAGAGCCAACTTATGATGAATATGATGAAGACTATATGTTGGTGCGTCTGTCTCATAATCATATGTCACAAGAGTTCAATCTCAGTAAAGCTCTTGATAAGGTGAAAAGAGACTAGCAAGTGGTTTTTTCCCTGACCAATGCGTGGTGATTCCCGATAACACCATGCATTATGACGTGATAGTTAGCAACAAGGCAGATCTCAATATCATATGATCCACAAAAATGCAGTTGAGAATCATGCTTGGTCGAACAACAAGGATACGTGGGGGGCAACGAGACATACCCTACGAAATACCTTGCCCAAATTTTCAAGTTGTTGACGCGGAACAACTCTGCTCAAAACTTGGAAATTTTCAACAACGACAGTTAAACGTTGGAAACATGACGATGTCTAGACTTGGAGTGAAGCATTGGTGGCCTCCCCCGTGGCCTAACGATGGGTACCTAATCAAGCTCTAACCCCTTGCTTTTCTATGCTCCTAGCTTCTAATTCAGTTTTTACTTCCGTTTTCTTTCATTTCCTTTCTTTCTCGCATTGGAAAAAGAAAAATACAAAAAAATCAAATAGCCAAAAAACACAAAAAGAGATCCTTAGTTTTTTTTGAAATGCAAGACAATGTTCTTGCCTATATCAGACTTGAACTTTACTTGAGGCCTATCTCTGAGGCCTGGAGACAATGCAATAGACATTCCATATACCTTGATTTGCTGCCAGCGAAGTCACGTCCGAGAGGCAATACAACTCATGTGCAATGTTGAAACGTTGCAACAGCCATTACTAGACAGTCAACTTCGCCGACTCCACTAGAATGATCCGGGAGGAATTAGCCGGCGCACCTTGTATCACCGGAAATCCCTGGATTTCTATATTCAAGAGGACTATACAGTTCGTCATTCCGACATTCTTGGAGATACTTATGGCAGTTTGAATGCAGACAGGTCAAGATATGCGCGGATTTGTAATATGCATTTTCAATGTGTTTTCATGACCTCGTAGCATGCTTTACTCACTTGGGGGCATCCATAGAAGTTTGGTGTACCTTTCTTCATGCACAAGGATCTACTCACGGCCAATCTATGACCTTTCTTGGTGTTTGCCATTTTCAATGATGCATGGTGCGACAACTCCTTCCCTGGGGGGCATGCTAAAGTTTTGATGTCCTTCATTATTCTTAAACATCGGTGAACAGACATCAAAACTGGGGGGTACATTGGTGTGGATATGTGTTCCAAATATTTCAGACTTTAGACATTCTTTAAGTGTCTTAGTCATTATTTATGCCAATCCCAGTGGCCACCAAATTATTCAAAGTTGGTTTGCTACCTTTATACGGCCGTTCGCCGATCCTTGTGTTTGCTTCTCATTGGTTTGCACTGGAGGGCAGCGAAGTACATGGTCAATGTCAAAAAATGGTTCCCCATCGCCAGGAGCTCTAGCGGAGGTCATTTTTTGAATCTATTCAAGGCGGAGCAGGCTTAGTGCACGTTAAGTTCAAGTTCAAGGTGCCTAGTTATGTTAAGTTCATGATCATCAGTTTACTATGGTACTAGGCGAGCCGTACAGCAGCTTCGCTACAATGTTTTACTGAGTGTTTGGGTTTCAAGGCCTATTCACAGGCTTGTCTACTCACACTTATTTTATGTATGACCCGAGCCAATACCAGTGGCTTTGGAGCAGCATGAACATAAACATCTTCAGTCATTTTTGACATTCATGACTTCGAGGCTGAGGGGCAATGTTTACGCCCAAATTAATATTTTACTGGACAGTAAATGTCTATGTAAATATTAATTAAATTCTTGGTCAATGTCGTACCGGCGAGCCTAAGTTTCTTTAAGTTTACAAATAATGGCCCCCCAGGAGTCCGCGGGAATTGAATCAGAAAGACTTCGTGCGGAATGACTTCGCGCGGAGTAGAGAGCTCATGCGCTTCGCGCGAAATACATGGCTCGCACACTTAATGATCTCGTGCACGGGATGACTTCGCTCGTAGGCGAGACGCAATGGTACTTCGCATAAGAACCCTACCAGAGGCAGGTTACATCAAGGCGAGCTGGCGAACTGGCTCACGTGAGATACTTCGCGAGGAAGCCACAGGCGAAATCCGCGTGCACCACATTAATCGTTGAAGACTTTTACAAGTCTTTGACATGCTTCGGGCCAATCCCTGTGGCCCTTTTAATATAAAAAGCTCTTTTAAGGCTCTCGAGCTGCAATAGCCCGCGAGATGGTTTGAGTTCGTGCGGGTTAGCAATGCCCTTGTGCTATTAGGGTTTCTAAGCTATCTTTCTTCTGTCACAAGTCGAACCACTATATAATGGACTCGAGGGTTTACAGAGACAACTCTACAATCTTTACAACTACAATACAAACTTTTCAACCTAGTTGAAACCTCCAACACTCCCTGGAGCTTTGCTTTTGCTTTAGACACACAATCAAATCTCTCAACAAATGCCAACAAAACCTTTCAACCTAGTTGAAACCCCTTTCGAGCCTCTCGAAAACCCTAACCCTAAGCGCATCGCCGCCTAAGGTTCCTCAGAGCCCTCCTGACTCTAGCTTGAGATCTCTCTTACCTACCTATATATTGTTGCTCTGCTCGTGATTTATCATGAGTATCGATCGCCTTGTGCTCGTAAATTCCTCCTCTGAGGTGGCACATGGAAACCCCCCTCGCCTGATCAAGAAGTCAAGCGCACACTCAAACCCTTTCCTCATCCGCGAGGTGGCACGCCCGCAACATCTCCCTCACTCTTTGTTCACTAGTTACCTCTGCTCTGCGCGCTGAGGATCATGGCCAAAACAATTATTTCTGTGTTTAGGATATGGACTCTGTTTAAACAATTATAGTTGTTAACCAGTTTTGTACTTGTGTTCAATTTCTTTTTAAAATGTTGGATTTTTTTTTTTGAATTTAATCTAGACACTATATGATGTTTAGCATGCTCAGGATGTATATGATCTTTAGCATGTTTAGCTTGTATATGATGTTTAACATGTTTAGCATGTTAACATGATTTATATGGTGTATAGCATGTTATCACACATTTATAATGAGACCCAATAGTAAAACCAAAACCAGTAAACAATTTCAAAATTGGTAAATCTGCAGATTGGTTTTTGTTAAAATAATGAATTTTTTATTATTATTAAATTTGTACAAATTGGGAACGGACTGAATATTAATGTGGCAAATCTAACCATTATACATGGGGACAGACTATTACAATATTTTTTATTTTATTAAAATTTTCCCAAAATGAATATACTGATGAATATACGGTGTATTGAGGAACACTGTTTTGTGTCAGAAAGGAAAAATGAGAGCGCGTGAGTTTTGATCATTTAGGGTGGACGAACAGGGATACCCGTCCCCTAATGGTAAAAAACCAATTTAGGGATGGTACAGGGGGATACAGATAGAAAATTCGTCCCTATCAGTCAATAGGCATAGATTCTATGCCCAATGACCCCTAATAGGGACGGAAAACGTCTGTGCCTATTGATCGATTTCCTAGTAGTGAATGTAATATTCGGTCGAGTTCTAAGTACATTAATATTGCACCTATTGCACTTTTGAGAAGAAATTTCAATTCTCAATCCTTATTCGTCATCTTCCTTTGGACGAAATAGATCTTCTTTTACATCCAAACATCGACCGATCATTGGGGGTGCTAACATCATGCATTTCGTCCATGTAAATTGACCAAGAATCTTTTGGACACATGCAGACTGGTGGATTAGTATTCCACAAACTTGTTATTAACTAAGTTACCCAAGATTATTTATCTTAATGAGATTTCATGTAGCTCGTGGTATCTCTTACTTCATCAAGAGTACCTATTATGTTTCTATCATCGACACAGGTAGCTATAATTGCAAATCCGAAACTCTTTTCCTTAATGAGTACGCAGGAGAATAGTTTATCATTTTGTTTCCCTTCCCAACCAAGTAGTCACTTTATAAAGTGAGCGTTTCAATTCTAATTGTAAATGCACCTTATGATTTTGAGTTACTTAAGTTTGATAGTGTCACATCCCGACTCTTAAATTTTTACCCTATTTACTAGCTTGGTATTAATAAGAGTTTTACCGTTTTCGTAAATGAGTTTATAGTTTCAAAAGTCCCTAGAGGGGTTTTGAGGGACGATTATTTCGGAAGAATGATTCGTAGGAGAAATATTTGACGACGGTAAAAAAAATAGAAAATTTTTATCTAGTAAAAAGGTAAATTTTATTAGGGTATTATTTTTGGGTTGTTTAGGGTTTATTTTTGGGAGTGGGTTTTGAAGTGTGGAACGGGCCAGTTGGAAGTGGAAAAGCCCAATTCTTTTTCTTCTCCCTCTTTATTCCCCGACTAGCCGGATACCCCAACTCCGTCCGTTGCCTTTCGGCCACCACTGATTATTGCACTGGTCCCAAAAGGTCGGCAGTTGACCCAGTCTTCTTCCTAGACCGATGGCAGCCTCTCTAGCGCCGCCGTGAGGGAGATATTGCGCTCGAAAGGTCAGACTGTCCGTGGTGTTCCATCACCAGAACTCCCTCCTCCGAACGCTTGGCTCGTTTGGAAGCTCTCATCCCGTGCAACAATCTCCCAAGAGGTTTCGCTCCCTCTTGAGCTAGGTAAGGAGACTCGTTGAGTTGAATTTCTAGGGTTTCTTGAATGTTTTTGTTCGATTGACCTAGTTAAGCTTGAAATTGAATTTTGTGCTAGTTAGAAAAGTTGTAGAGGGGGTTGGGAGGAAGATACTATTAAAATTTGATAGGTATTGGAGGCCGCCGAAGTTGGCCGCCAGCCTCCGGTTTTAAGGGTTTTAAATGTGTTATATTAAGGAGAGTATTGATGTGAAGTTTGGAATTTTTACAGGAGTTTTGGATAGGTTTGAAATTTTTCAAAGATTGGTGAAATTTGGCAGTTAATGGGGTAGAATACGGCCGTTGGATTAATATTGTTAGGACTATAGAAGGTGATAATAAGACGGCTTGTAATTGTGGTGAAGTATGGATCGAAGTTATTTTTGTCAACTCACTTTAACATTTTTGAATGTTTTCCCCTGGGCATTTCGTTTTAAAAAATGTCAAGTCTGCAGAGTTCGGGTTGGTACCAGTAGGAGGTGAGACATAGTTACTCACTTCTCCACCACTTTTCACTAGTAGGTTACATGTTTAACCTATCGGTGTATCTTATTGTTTCCTCTAGTTTCTAGTAGCTTTGATTACCCTTGGGGATATTGTATAATATTTCAGTGTTATGCTAAGACTTATGATTCACTTTCGAAAATTCGAAGGATGAAGTTTGTTATATTAGTTGGATATTTATGTGATGAATTAGAGGATGGTTTTATTGTTATTTTGTGGTGGTTGTATTTGTGGGGAGCAGGTGGCTCCAGGAGTTGAGGATGATCGTTTCATTATAGGAGTTTATTCTGAATTTTTTAGGTTAGGGTTGTCCATTTCCAAGGGAAGTTATGCCAAATTTTTTCGGTAAATTTTTCTTGGAGGTGGTCCCCGCATGATTTACCTCGGGTTTCAGAGTGAAATTTAGGGTGTGTCCTAAAAGTTAGTATCAGAGCTTTAGGTTTCATTTCTGCTTCCTTATCACTATCATATTTGCCTAAGTAGCATGTAGTGTTTATAGAGTGATGATCCGACTGCGGTAGATTTATTAGCAGTTTATGCTTTGGAGGTTATGTGTTATTAGGTATGTGTGATAATTATGTCAGTCTTGTTTACAGATTACTAAATATCTTCTTTTTCAGGTATTATGCCTCTTAGACGCCAATCCCGTAAAGCTAACTCGACCAACGCAAATGAGAGTGATGAAGTTAAAGGATTAGTTTATTCTATTGGGAACATGCTGAAAAGTGTTTTAGATAGAGTTCAGCACCCTCGGACTGTGAAGAAGAAGGATTTTTTTGATGTTGGGGAAATTGAGTTCAAGGGTGCCAAGGGACCCCTTGATGTATACATTTAGGTAGATAAGATGGAAAAAACTTTTGAACTCAAAATAAAATCCCAAGTTGTTGTTCCTCAAAATAAAATCCCAAGGTGGTGGTTCTTTGCTCGAGATGTCAACCGTAGATCTTAAGGTATATACTGCTTTGCTTGATCGCATTAGTCAGCAAACTCACAAGTATGACTTCCAAATCTTTATCTTCTCGATTTAACATAACTTTTGGGATTTTAAAATTTGAATTTGAAAATTCTCAAAATAACGTTACTGACAATATTGATGTTTTTACGCCAAGTTCTCTATGTTTTCTTTTAAAATTTATTTTTCATACAATACTATTCTGATTGGGATTAGTCACTATCTGAGATATGTTCAACTGCAGTTGGTAATAGCATCGATTAAGAAGCTGCCAATTAGTTGATTTCAATAAGCTAGAACGAATGCTTTGGATTTGGTACAGATTGTATTTCCTGAATATCATTGAATTGCAATCCTTTGTCACCTAACCTTTTTCTTCAGTGTTGTCATCTTAGTGTTTTGTAAATTTTAAATTAATTGATAACCTCTTTTTTATTATTAAATAACTAAGAGGGATGAAGAGAAGGATTAAATATACACTCGTAGATTTTTTTTTCTTTCATGTTGTATTTTGATTAGAGTGGTTTCAAATACACATCCCAAATAACTTAATACATATCCTTGCCAGTGAGCTGTGGCTTGGTTGGTTAAGGTGTTTAACTGACAACTTTGAGGTCATGAGTTCAAACCTCACGACATATGTAGGGTGTGTGAGTTATTAATAAAAAAGTTTAAAAAAAAACTTAATACATATCTTTATTATTTGATATTTCAAATCAGATTTGATTGATATATTAAATGACCAAAAGAGATGATTGATATTTCAAATCAGATTTGATTGATATATTTCAAATCAGATGTGTAATACAATTAGATTATGAAAGACAAACTTATATTTGGAAACTAATAATGTGAAATATAAACCAATATTAAAATATTAAAAATGAAAACTTATTTTTGGAAACTTATAAAGTGAATTAGAACAAATTAAATTTTTAAGATCGAGAACTTATCAAGGAAACTATTAACGTAAACAAAAATTTGCAAGGAAATTTGGATAACCAATTAATTTCTTTTTTATCCTTAAAGATTCATAATAATTTTCAAGTTTAGAGTGTCAAAGTATCAAACGATGTAATTGCTGTGCATATGAACACATATTTCATTATATTTCACATATTTTCCTTTTAACCCAAACACATTATTCATATATGTATTTTTCATCTAATTTATCATTTTCATGTTTACGAATTTGAAATGAACATTGAATTTGTAAGGATTTCTCAAGAACTAACACAAGTAATATATATGAACATCTATAAAATGCTAATTTATATAAAAATATACTTATTAAACAATAATAATAGTGTTAATATAGTCACATAAGTTTGTCTTTCAAGGATTTTTAGATTAAAGATATTTTAATTTGATATCTTTAAAGAATTTAATTTAATTTAATTTCTGTAAAGTATTTGAAGTGCACAACAAGCTCGATTCCAGGCAGCAACGACGCGTTTGAGACCAAAGATCACATCCGCCCATGATGCCATGATGATCCCGGCGACAACGATAACAGAATTGGGATTGATTTTCTGATATATATTATGGTTCACTATCTATGACTTTATGGCATGGCTCTAAATACTTGGACTTAGGGTTGGGCTTTTTTAACGTTGTGATGATATATTCCAAAGTTAATCCTACTGGTACTAGGAATCATATTCGTTGTACAAACAGGCTTTTTAGATTGCATCATTGCATGTATGCGTGAGTTTCACTAATCGAAAGGATGATATATATAGTCATCCTCCATCGCCCATTACATTTGCATTGCAGCTATTTAGATGTCACTCGGACCGTTCCATCTCTCTCATGGCCCTGCAGTAAACCGGAAAGTAGTGTTACAAAACTGAACACTACATGATTTGAAATCGATATATGAACACAGAAGAGCAACAGGCCACCAAAGATATTGGAACAAAACTTAGAATTAACTTCCGGGTTCTGGGACCCCAAATCCAAATCTGCTTGTTTGTTTGGCTTCTTAATGTAATATAATTTAGGATTTTGAAAATGGACAGGTGGTTATTTGTAAAATTACAATAGATCAAATCTTACTGAAACAGAAACAAAAAAACTGTAATCCAAAATTTCAAGACGAACAAGAATATCAGAAGATCGAGAAAAAGATGTGTAATCAGAATATCGATAAAGAAATCCTTACCGGTTCCCAGGCTCGCAGCTATTTCCGATTTTATGACTTGAAAGAGCCTGGGGACGACATGGTATAAATAGTAAGTTGTTCCTGCAACAGCAGTGGCATTAAGAGCGTCACTCGAAATTTCACGCAAGCCCCTATCTTAGCTAGGTGTCTCACAAGGATTTCAGGCAATCCCTTTGCGACTCTGAATAACATTTTTGCGATTCAGGATTTCTAGGGATTTTTCGAGGTCGACCTTTATATATATAGAGAGCGTTGCATACTGAGATCGATTACCGAATATGTAGTTGGGCCTCAAGAAATTTAAAATTATGTTAAAGGGAAGTAAAGTAAAAATACTTGAGAGGCAAGGCAAGGTTCTTTATGAAAAAGAAAAAAAAAATTAAATCGATCAGGCAATTAAGGTGTATCTATTATTTGAAAATATAATTATACTATTAAAAGGAAATATAATTATAAAAGGAAACAAAATCCCGCTAGGAATCAATCTCTGCTACTCTCCTCTGTTAGGGAAACCTAACAAAACCCTATTAAAACCTGTACGTATTGAACCATATCAAACTCTAGTTTGCTCTCTTCAATTCGCATCTTTGGTTCTACTGAGATTACTACGCCCAACATTGAGAAAAGTAAAAGGTTACTCTACCCATCTTTGGTTGTATTTATGTTATTAAACTAGCATTCGTTTAGTTATGCACCTATTGCAGCTTTAATTTCCTCTAGGTTCCGTAAATAGTGATTTGAAATCGATGATATATATGTTGGTCTAGTACGTTTCTGAATCCATTTAGTATTAGATTTCCTTGGTCAATTAGGGTTTTTGTTTTTATAAATACCTCTCGTTCTTCTCTGTGATATTATTATGTACATCTGAATATTCCAATACAATCTTTAAACCCTAGCTGCAGGTATGTTGAGCGAGGAGGAGCTGAATAAGAAGGTCTTGCAGTACGGGAATGTCCTGGTCACAAAACGAGAGATTCAAACTCTGAAAGGCCCTCGTTTTCTAAACGACGTCATCATCGAATTCTACTTCCTCCATATTTCTAATGTCTTCCTTCAATCGCACGAGTCGTTTCGAGATGACATTCTTCTGGTTTTGCCTGCAGTCTCCTTCTTTCTGCAGCTGGCGGATGACTCCCATATCAAAGAATTTGCAGAGAACAACCAAGTAGCTAGCAAGCAAGTTGTCATGTTTACAGTGAATAACAACCAGGATGCCGGCGCGAACGACGGAGGAAGCCACTGGAGCTTGCTGGTGTACTACAGAAAATCAAACACGTTCGTGCACTATGACAGCTTGGGAACGAATGGTTCTTGTGCTAAAAAGCTTTTTCGGGCAGTGAAGAAACATGTGGCAACACCAACTGATGAGAGTAGCAGAAACACTGCTACAATTGTTGATGGAAATGTGGATTCTACCAATGCTAATACAATCAATATTGGAGACGCAGATTCTACAAATGCTACTGTAGACGTGGACTCTAACCTGACTAGTACAGTCGATATTGTACATGAGGATGCTACTGCTACTAGTACAGTCGATATTGTACATGTGGATGCTACTGCTACTAGTCCAGTGCCTCTTGTCAATGGAGATGGAGATGGAGATGGAGATTCTACCATGTTCGATGGAGATTCTACCATGATCAATGGAGATTCTACTAATACTGTTTGAGCCCAGTAGGTATTTTCGGTCCAAGACTCAGAATAGATTTTGGATAGCATTTGGGCCAGCGCCTGTGGCCTTTTTAGCCCACGAAGGGTGGCGAGGTCTGGCAACACGCGACGAGGACTTTGTCCAAAAGATTCTGATACCCCGCGAGATTCGATGTCCTCGCGGGATCCTTGTTTTCAGTACGCGTGGGACTCTACAATGCATGGCGAGGGAGAATTGGAAATGGACGATAGTGCCCTCGGGATAAGATCGCTTAGTGTTTGAGTTTGCATACGACACTACAGTGGACTGATGCGAGGCGGTGAACGAGACCTAAGCAAAGTTGGTTTGACACGTGTTGCATGGAGCGCACGATTGGCGAGTTGATAGTATCCTGGTGGGATTGTGATTGCTGAGTCCAAAGTGATTTGTGATTAGGTCTCCGCGGGTTGCTTGCAAATGATTATATAAAGAAGCTCCACGCTTTCAAAAAGGAGACACACAATCAATCGAATACAACAGCAAAACAACTTTCAATCTAGTTGAAAACCCTCTCGACCTCGTCGAAACCTTCAGCGCTCCCAGGAGCCGATCTCCCTTCGAAGCCTCTTCGAAGCCCCATTTCTAAGCGCCTCGCCGCCTAGAGACTTCCAGAGCTCTCCGGAACTCGCCCCTGACTCCCCTTTTGTTGCTCTGCTCACTCAGACACGTGAGTATCGATCGACAGGTGACCGAGAAACTAAGCTCGTAAATTCCTCGCCCGCGAGGTGGCACCAGAGCTCTCTCTCGCCTGGTTAGAAGTCAGAACGCGCACCGTTCTCTTTCCTTGTCCGCGAGGTGGCATGCCCCGCACACATCGTTTTACTTTTGGAAGCACAATCACCTCATCGCTCCCTGCTAAGGACGTGGGCCAAAACATTGGCACGCCTAGTGGGACTGGGAGTTTAGTTTCTTATAATCATAGGGAAGTCAGACGACTCCCTATACCGGAGGCCTTCAATTTCTTGTTTGAAGCATAAGTCTCCGCGTTATAAGCCCCACAACAGCGCGGCTTGCAGATCTCTCACCAAGGAAGAGATCCTCGCTCGGTTCGGCAACCCCGACCATACTAAGACTACAATGGCAGATTCACGACCAACCCCAGACGCAGGACCTACTCTGTCCACGGAGGAGGTCCGCAAGATGTTTGAGGAGCTAAGGAGCGATTTCAAGAATGAGATCGGCTCGCTCAGGAGTGAGCTCGGCTTGAAAGTCGAAGCCACCCAACAAAACGTCCAAAACCTCTCCGCGCAGGTCGCTAAGGATAAGGAAATCTGGCTCGCGAACCAGGAAAACCACGCTAGGCTTAGCGAGGAATTCAACTATGTGGCGGGCACAGTCAGGGAGGACAAGGATTTGTTGACCGGCTCTCTGCAAAGGATCCAGACCAAACTGGATCAGAGCAAGGTGGCCTTTACAAAAGCCTTGGAGGTCCAAACCCGTCGCCTGGACGACCACGACACCCAGCTGCAACAGCAGCAGGACGCTTCCTTCTTCGGAAGCAAGAATAACATGGACAAGCTTGAGGATTACAAAGAGCGCCATGATACCTTGAGCACGAGGGTCCTGCAAGTAGAAGACTGAATTCGGGCCCAAGCGCCAAAGAATCACGCTATGAACCATGATAGTTCAAGCGCAGCTGAGGGCTCAAGGTACATCCCGCCTAAGGAGCGTCCTAGAGGAAATCCAAGGGTCGGGGCCCAAAAAGCTCCCCAATTCACACTGGGGGCCAGTTCGTCGAAGACGCTACCCCGTCTACCCTCACCGAGCAGCCCTGGGGTCACACTCAGAGGCGCCGGTATCTTTCCGCCTCAAGGAGCTGGGACACCAGATGACCTAGTTATTGCTTACTCTAGTTCGACCCCTAAGAACGTCGGGCAGGCCCCTAGCCTCTCTGCATGGCACGGCCACGACCAAGGGGCAGAATCTGCACCAGTTACGACAGCCGATTGGCGCCAGCTCATCTCAAGCATAGTCAAGGAGCAAACCGGAAAAGGTGATGCTAGCTTGCACTATCGTGACCCCTATTCCGATAGCGTGGCACAATATCCCTTCCCCCACGGGTTCAAGAATATCGTCTTCACCACATTCTCTGGGGAAACAAGGGAAGATGCAGCAACTCACATGGCCCGTTTCAAGGTCCAATGCGGCCAATACGGAAATGATGACATGCTCAAGCTCAAGCTCTTCAGGACTTCTCTGTCCGGGGCCGCCTTCACCTGGTACTCCAGATTGAAGCCGGGGTCGATAGCAGATTGGCCCACCATGGAATGCCTCTTCCGCGAGACATATGGCACGATTGAGCCTGAAGTTGGCCTCGACTCCCTCACACAGATGAGCCAGCAGAGCATGGAGTCCGGGGTATCCTTCCTCCAACGCTTCAAGATCCAGCAGGCCAAATGTGACTACCTGCTACCTGAGCAGGAGGCCATTAAGCTAGCGATCCGGGGGCTGGAACATCGCCAGCGGCTGAAGCATCATGGAGAGCGCTTTAGCTCCATGGGCGACCTAAT
This sequence comes from Fragaria x ananassa, assembly GCA_034370585.1. Lineage (NCBI taxonomy): Eukaryota > Viridiplantae > Streptophyta > Magnoliopsida > Rosales > Rosaceae > Fragaria > Fragaria x ananassa. The sequence goes on along the minus strand of CP139761.1, from coordinate 2,704,260 downwards.
CAACAAGGTCGGAAGCTACGAGCTCATCCTGAACGAGTTGGACGACAAGGCCAACGCCTCCAAAGGAACCTACGTACCGGGGAAGAACCGGATAGTGGGGGCACTAAGCATGCAAGCCCCTGCTCATGATCCGTACTATCAAAGGCCGGAAGGAGTTCATACGGATCAGGACCTGGACGATATTGGTGCGGTAGAGCTGACCGGCAAGCAGGTAGCTCATAAATTGAAGAACCTGAAATGACCCGTGAGCCAATCACCATCCAGTCCTTTGCCTGGACCAAGCCGGAGTACGAGGCATACACCTATGATGCCAAAAACGCCCATCTGGTCTTTAATGACCTAATCGAGGTGAGGTACGTGCGCCTGGATCACAAAATACCGCCTAAGGAAGAGCTGAAAGACAAGAAGTACTGTGCCTTTCACAATGTCTACAATCATGACACCAAAGATTATGTCAAGCTCTGAGACCAGCTGCAGACATGGTTAAACTCAGGCGAACTAAAGATGAAGACACCGGGTAGTACAGCCTCATTGGTTGATATAGACCCTTTCCCGCCCGTAGTGGGCATGGTCGAAGTCAATTGGGCTAATCAGGCCCAGGACGACGAACGACGTCGAGCGCCTAAAAGGGGTCGCGAGGAAGGAGACGACAGTGCCCGCCAGCCACGCCGCCAGTACACCTACAACGAAAGTCTGGCACATGAGGTCTTAGAAGATTTCAGAGAGTCCGGGCTCGTCACAGTTGCCAGGTCCTTGCCCTACATCGAGTACAAGGAGGGACGCGTTCATTGTAAATTCCATGACAGCTGGGGGCACAGGACCAGCGAATGCCGTCAGCTCCGAGACCAGGTTCAAGACTGGCTCGACCTCTGGTACATCCGCTTTAAGGATGAGGGCGGCTTTACGATCGCAACTGCTGGTTTCGCTTGGCCTCGTGTTGGCCAGCGAATGATCACATTAGACCTGTCACCAAATGCAGGACCACCCGAACCGCCGGGCCGAAATCGCAAACGGCCGGCGAATAACTACATGGTCCCGGATGACCAGATGGGGAGCACGGACGACCCAGCTCGACAGTTGGTCGCTAAGCTCGAACCCGACCGCCCTTCCCACGCGGATAAGGGTAAAGCAGTCATGAGGAACGATGGACCGTTCCCCGTCGAAGATTCCCAGCCCACGAGCCCTAGGTCTCGCGGAGAGCTGGAAAAAAGGGTAGCACGACTCGAGACGTACGTCGCTGCGCATTGGGCGGCAGCGATTCCCGCATCCCCCGCTGCAAGCGAGATGGACATGTCAGACTCCAGCAGTGAGCGTCACAGCAGCGAGGCCCCGAGTCCTCGCGAAGGCGTCTTGACCAAACCCTACATTCCCCCGACGTCCAAATCGGCAATCAAGGAAGGGGTCTGGTACACGCAGCAGGGGGCAAGGCGGTTACCATCAGCAGGTCTAAGAAGCGCAAGCTCCAGAAGCGATACGGCAGCATCCTACGCGCCTTACGGGTTGTCGAAGAGGGCGCCGTCCGCCCCTCACAGCTCGCACAGACGCCTGAACGGATGTGGCGGGAAGCAGAGGGGCTGCGCGCAGTTCTTCAAATGCCGCCAGTCACACCTCCAAGGATTTGCGAGCAGTTCAGTGACGAGTCTGCACCCAAGGCAAACGTTTTCTGCCGACTCAGGGTCCCGCCAAAGCCAGACTCGCAGCCTCCCAGGTGCAAGCCATCGCCACCACCTGAAGAAGGAGGGATCCACAGCCTTCCAGGCGCGGGCCATCGCCACCACCTGAACGAAGGTGGGATCCACAGCCTTACAAGCGCGGGCCGTCACCAGCACCTGAGAGAAGAAGGGACCCGCAACCTTCCAGGCGTAGGCCGTCGCCCGTACCTGACAGGAGGGATCCACAGCCTGCTAGGCCCAATCCGTCACCAGAGCCTGACAAGAGGAGGGATCAGCAGCCTTCCAGACGCAGGCCATCACCGGAGCCCGAGCAACGAAAGGCTCAGCCTTCTGGTCCTAGGCGTAAGCTGTTCATGACCTCGGACTCAGAGTCCAAACGTGAACCATCTCAGCCCTCACGACGACAAGACCGTCAAAATCCAGAGGCTGATGCCAGAAGGGAGCCGCCACCGCCACAACAGCCTCGGCCACGGCGCACCCCGGATCCGAGGCTCGGATGGTTCCACGAGTGTCCGCCCTGCAGCGGTTAGCGAAGGAAGACAACGATAAGGCTCCCGCGGCAGCAGACAAACAGCCAGCCAAGGACCATCAGCCTTTGGCCAAGTCAGTATGGCGTCCCCGACAACCCGAGGCTCCGGAGCCTCCAGCAACGACACCGGCACCCTCCAGTCCTAACCTCGCCGAACAAATGGCCCAACATTTCCGCGAGAATGAGGAAGCCGCCGAGGAGCACTCAGAACCTCGACTCAACCTCGAGGAAGACCAGGATGAAGAGCAGGCGGAATCATTCACCTGCAATATGGTAGAGGTCTCAGGATGGGACGCTGATGCAGGGTTCAGCCGCGAAGCAGAGGCCTACGCCGTGCTCGAAGGGGATCATGGGGTAATTGACACGCCTTTGGTCCCAGTTCCTGAACAATTCTCTTTTCAGGTCGGGATGGTGTTCTTCATTTCGGAACGATACGCTCTTCCACCAAACACAACTTGCAGCGCGGCGGATATCAACATCAGCAGTGAGGACGACAACAACGTACCCCCGCCATGCAGCAGCGAAATGGGCCCAGGTCCGGTCCCAGCTGATGACGCCCCACAAGTGGAAAGTGCGAGCGGCCTCACACAAAAGCCAACTCTAACCTTTTCCACGCCAACTTTGGACATGGCCACCCACATGCGGCCACTGTATATCACAGCAGAAGTCCAAGGAAAACTGATCAACAAGGTCATGGTCGACACCGGTGCCGCGGTCAATGTTGTCACGACCCGTACCATGAGACTCCTCGACATCCCGCGCTCGTTTATCCAAACCACGTCCTTAACAGTGAAGAACTTCACAGGGCAGGTGTCCAGAACCCTAGGCTTGCTGTTTCTATGGGTCAAGGTCGGGCCGGCATCACGGGTTTACACCTTTTTTGTCGCCGAGTGCGTTTCCTCTTACAACATGATTCTGGGCCGAGACTGGATCCACAGAAGTTTTTGCGTGCCTTCCTCAATGCACCAAGAACTCATGATTTAGGACACCGAGAAGCGTGAGGCAGTCATCGTCAAAGCCGACCCACGGCCTTTCTCTGTTTCCGCCAACTTCAACGACGCCCGATACTATACTACGGACTTGGGCCCGTTAGACGTTCAAGGCGTCGATAACAAGGGCCGCCCATACGGAGTAACGGCCTCCAATCTAACGCGATGGGGACTTACCCAGGCGAAGGACGATTTGCAACGTCCTCACACCATCGCGACTCTCACACCCCAATTTGATGGATAGTGCCTTCTCAGAGGAGGCACGCGAGGCTGGCGAGTCCTTGTGCGAAAGACTTCTTTCGTACTGGGCAGAACGCGAAGCCTATGACAAGGTCGCGACTATGGAATATGTCGATGAAGTGGTGGAGTATTCCGATACCAAGGAGGAAGTTATTCAGTTAGCTCCTGCCGCCTTGGACGACACTCCACCACAAGTCCGCGACCCCATTTTACAAATTGACGTAGGGACTGCAGATAAGCCCTTACTCATCTCCATCAGCGCGAAGTTGGCGGAGGACGGAAAGGAAGCCCTTCTTGCCCTATTACGCGAGTGCAGGGTTGCTTCGCCAACAAGTACGAGGATATGCCCGGCTTGTCCCCGGACCTGGTCTGCCATCGGCTACCAACCTATCCCAACCGTTGTCCGGTCCGACAAGACAGACGATTCATGCGGACTGAAACTCAGATCGTGGTTAAGGAAGAGATCGAAAGTATGCATCGATCGGGTATCATTCGCGTGGCTAAATATAATGAGTGGTTGTCTAACGTCGTCCCCGTCCGCAAGAAAAATGGCAAGATGCGTGTCTGTGTTGATTACCGAGATCTAAACAACGCAACACCGAAGGACATATACCCCATGCCCGTGGCTGACCTACTCATTGACGTCGCCGCGGGGCACGAGGTGTTATCTTTTATGGATGGAACGGCCGGGTACCATCAGATTCCCGTAGCCGAGGAGGATCGACACAAGACCACTTTTCGCTGCCCTGGTTTTGCTGGCGTGTTTGAGTATGTTGTCATGCCCTTCGGCCTTAAAAACGCGGGGGCAACGTACCAGCGCGCCATGAACCTCATCTTCCACGACATCTTGGGCAAGTTGATCGAAGTATACATCGACGATGTGGTAGTCAAAACCAAATCGCGAGCAACCCACGTGGAAGACTTACGGCAGGTGTTCACACGGATGCGCAGACATGACCTCAAGATGAACCCCGCCAAGTGTGTCTTCTTCGCGGAAGCCGGTGACTTCCTTGGTTTCCTAGTGCACCAAAGAGGCATCGAGATCCCAAAGGACAAGGCACAGGCGGTAATCACCGCTTCACCCCCCACTACCAAGAAGGAGCTCCAGCAGCTGCTCGGGCGGATCAACTTTCTCCGCCGCTTCATATCAAACGCGGCAGGGAGGGTCCAACCTTTTTCACCCTCCTTAAGCTCCAGGGGGCAACTGAGTTCGTATGGGAGACACAACATCAACAGGCCTTCGATCGAATCAAGGACTACCTTACGAACCCACCAGTCCTGATCCCGCCTCGCGACGGCGCCCCACTTAAGCTTTATATCGCCGTCGCCGATTTGTCTATCAGCGGACTCTTGGCCCAGGACGACGTGAACGGGGTAGAACATGCCGTCTATTACCTTAGCAGAGTTTTAACGGACTGTGAGACACGCTACTCGCCCATGGAGAAGTTATGTCTCGCCCTATACTTTGCATGGTGCAAGCTGCGCCATTACATGCTTGCCTTTACCACGGTCGTAATCGCTCAATCCGACCTGGTCAAATACATGCTTTCTCGTCCTATCTTGCGGGGACGCATCGACAAGTGGATCCTCGCCATGTCCGAATTCTCGTTGCAGTATGTTCCGCAAAAGACAGTAAAAGGACAGGCAATAGCGGATTTTCTTGCCCATCACCCACCATCAGAGCTCACAGCGTTTCGCGAATTGGACTTCGCTACCGTGACACTCGCTCTCTGGACCCTGTACTTTGATGGTTCACGGACTGACACCGCAGCCGGAGCCGGGATAGCCATAGCCAATCCCGCTGGAGATCGCTTCTCCTACTCGTTCCAGCTCGATTTCAAATGCACCAACAACCAAGCCGAGTACGAGGCGCTGGTCATCGGTCTAGAGATCTTGTTGGACTTAGGAGTCCGCGAGGTCGAGATCTTTGGCGATTATTTGTTGGTCGTTAACCAGCTGGTGGAAAAGTTCAAATGTTTAAGCCTGTCAATTGAGCCCTACCTGCGCAAGGCATTTGAGGTGTTGGATCGATTTCACGACGTTTACATCGAACACATACCACGTGAATTTAACTTCGCCGCCAACGAGCTCCCCCAAGTCGCATCTGGCCTTAGCCTGAGAGATGGAGTGCGCGAACGTTTGCTTAAGGTCAAACGCCGTACTCTTCCCTCTTTCATCGCCAAGGGGCAATTTCAGGACGCCATCCCTGAAGTTGCAGCCTTGGACCCTATCGACGAGGATTGGCGGCTACCATTTATTGCCTACCTCCAAAACCCCAACGACGCCGCCCACTCCAGGCAAATCCGTTTCCTCGCCTTAAACTTTGTGTTACCCAATGGCGAACTCCGGCGGCGTGGGGAAGACGGAAACGACTTCCGCTGCGTGTACGGGAACGAAGCTAAACGTCTCATGCGCGAAGTACATTGCGGAGTTTGCGGCTCGCACCAGGCCGGACCCAAAATGCGATGGCTGATCCGCCGCCACGGGTACTACTGGCCAACCATCTTGAAAGACTGCATTGCATTCGCCAGAGGTTGCCAAGATTGCCAGGCTCACGGACCAGTGCAACATATTCCCAACATCCCGCTGCAGCCCATCATCAAGCCTTGGCCGTGTCGCGGATGGGCAATGGACTTCGTGGGTATCATTCATCCCCATTCCTCTGAGCAGCATAAGTTCATTATCGTTGCCACCGATTACTTTACCAAATGGGTCGAGGCCGAACCACTAAAGGTCGCCTCCGCCACCTCGGTACGCAACTTTATTTTTCGCAATATCATCTCACGCTTTGGTATCCCAGAGTGCATCGTTACGGACAGAGGGGCAGCTTTCATGGCCGATTCAGTTGTCACGTACTTAAACGATTACGGCATCAAGCTTCTCCACTCTACGCCATATTATGCCCAGTCCAATGGCCAAGCGGAGGCTAGTAATAAGGTCATCCTTGGCATCCTCCGCAAGATGTTGGAATTAAACCCACGCGTCTGGCACGAGGAACTCTACCACACCTTGTGGGCCTATCGCACCTCAAAGCGCGGCCCGACGGATACCACCCCGTACGCTCTCATGTACGGTCATGATGCCGTCCTTCCACTGGAGATCAATATCGCTTCGCTCCGCGTTCAGGAACAACATCAACTACTTGGCGAGGATTACGTCCAAGCCATGTGGCAGGAACTTGAAGCGCTGGATGAGCACCGCATCACTTCTTTCAACAACCTCGTCCTCGAGAAACAACGCATTGGCTGCTCTTACGATAAGATCACGCGCGGACAGAGCTATGCTGAGGGCCAGAAGGTGTGGCGTGCCGTACTCCCACTTGGGGACAAAACAGACGGTCGGGGCAAGTGGTCCGCTAGATGGGATGGTCCCTTTATTATTCACCGTATACTTCCCAAGGGGGCATACCACCTGCGCGACTTGGACGCTACCATCCATCGCAACCCTATTAATGGCCGCTTCCTCAAGCGCCACATTGCTGGGGTTTGGGAACGCGAGGATCCTTCACCTCCACCGGACCCCGCTACCACAGTCAATAGTGTTACGCGCCATCGCGTTTTCACTCCGCCGCCTAACACTAGGGGGCAACCCGGGAGAGAAGACTAGAGTACATTGTAACATACCCGCCTGAAAATGCCAGTATAAGATTGGAGCCTATTCCAGAGGCCCTAAAAAAGGATAGCTCTATTGTTTTCATTATTCTCTGTAAACGTGCAAAGTCTAAACATAAAGACTAGTACAAGATTGAGGCCTATTCCAGAGGCCCTAAAAAAAATAAAAAAAATAAAATTCATTTATTGCGCCTTTTTTGACGTTGTTCAATACAAGTTTTAAACTGTGGCTGTGCGGCCATAGCAATTACATTGACAGAAAGGTGAACTTAGACTATGTTTACATTCAAATAAAACATAGATCTACAGATACTGGAAGCCTCGTCCCGCATTTCTCGCAAGGCTAAAGCAAAGGCTGCTGCCACGACCCTAGCTCAAAATTGACAAACGCTCAGCACGAGCCTTGACACCGGCCTGGATCTAAGGCAAACGGGTGGGAAGCTAGAGGTCTAGTGGGTCAAGATCCCTCATGCTACCACCGGTCTTCGTTTGAAGGGCAGGCAGAGCCTCACGCGCGGATAGAACAGCAGGCGCAAGGCAGAGGGTACCCAACCTTTGGTCAGGCCGAACAAAGGCTTGACCTGAGAGTAGATTTCCAGAATCACTCTCGGCCTGAGAGTAGATTTTCAGAATCAGCGAGGGCAAAGAGTGGGAATGTATGGTTGGGAGCTTTGCTTTAAGCAGAGACAAAAGGATGAACAAAAGGGAATAAGAAATCATGGCAAGGGGGCAAGGACTTGACTGATACTTCACCCCGGCCAAGCGTTTCTTTTTATAGGCGGAAAGGGCAATTGTACGTTCAACAGCTGTACGCCACACAATATTTGCTCCGAGATATGAGCCTTGGGGATAAGGTCGGACGCGTTATTCCATAATGACTACATCGGGAACCACCACCAAAATCTTGGGAAAAGATTTTTTCCTGACAAGTCTTACGCAAAAGTTGACAAGAGCGGGAAAAGTTTGATTTTATTGCAAAAGCTCGTACAAAAGGGGGCAAATCACTAAGCACGCCTACAAACCCTATACAAATCTAAGAGCAGGCCTTCTAAGGCCAACTCTTCATCATATGCCTGGGTTTGGGCTTCTTCGGCAGCAGCAATGGCCGAGTCCAAAGCTTCCTGGGTCTCCTCCGCGGCCTGCAAACGGGTTTCCACTTCCACAGCGCGGGCCAAGTCTTGGCGAGCTTGAGCAAGCTGAGCCTGCAGCTCCGCTATCTGGGCCTCCAGGGCCTCCACTCGCCGAGCATAGCCAGTGCTTGGATTCTCTGAAGACGCTCCCGGGATGCCAACGTCACCAAGCTCGGCCAAGAGGTTTGACATCTGATTGTCTAAGCTTCGGCGAGCTTGTTCATGGGAAGCTGATTGAGCACCGACATCCAGAACTCGGCGAGCCTGTGACTCGACAACGTCAGCCAATTCCAACACTTGGTCTAGAATATGATTGCCGCCAGTGAGATGTCGACCCAGAGCTTCGTGAGCCTCGCGAACGCGTCCTTCCAAGTCAAATACGTTCAAGCGCGGGCCGTGGTGCAGTAGCCCGTGAAGGAAAGACCGGGCTAGGCGGATGGGCTCCGGATCAGCAGGCAGGGTAGTTCGGGCCCAAAGACGAGCGGCCCGGGTGCCGAAGGAAGAAGACGCCTCACCAGATGTTCTCGTTGGGGCCGGAGTGACTGGCTCAACCTCGATAGCTGCCTCAATCTCCGGAGCGGGCGGTGGGACCTCAGGGCAAACAGGTTCTGTCTCCACCACGTTGAACGGAGCCGCTGAGCTTGTTTGCAGAAGAGAAAGCTCATGCAACGGTTGGAGAGCCTCTGTTGGCACCGTCGAAGGCACTTCGTTGGTCTGAGCCGCTCGGCCCAGTCGTAGAAGAGGGGCCCAAAGTACCAATTGGAGGCCTTCTGGCGGAAATGCTAAGGGGGCAGCAGAGTCGGAGAGTTGGGTGGACTGGTCAAGAGCTTCATCGTCAGCGAGAGCCGAGATAGGCTCTGGGATTGGACCAGTTTCGCTTGAGACGGCGGTTGGAGAGGCCGGTTGCACGTTGAATTCCTCGATAGCCATGTCAACCTCCTCGATGGCTATGGCGATTTCCTCCGTGGCCGTACTTATCTCCTCGATGACCATCTCCCCTCTGGCTTCACTGACTTCCTCGATGACCGTCCCCTCGCTGGCTTCAGCAGCTAGTTCGAGGGCCATCCCCTCGTTTGCTTCAGTGACTTCCTCGATGGCCGTGCCAACTTCTTCGTCGGCCACAGTAATCTCCTCGATGGCCAAGGTTACTTCTCCAGCGAGTGGTTCGGGAGGCGGGACTTCCGCTATCACTGTCGCCTCTTCAATGACCGCGAGGCGAGGTCGGGTGCGGCGAACCTGTCAAAGGCAAAGTTAGCGAGTCGTTGACTGGCTTTAGGAAAACTAATCCGAGGTTGGTTCGCTTACCGGGTTGCTTACCAAGGCATACTCCCGTTGATACTGCTCATCCTCCAGCAGCTCTTCTTCGTCCTCAATGGGACGCTTTCGCGAACTGCCGTCCCGCGATGCCTGAGGAATGTCAGGGGCAGTTTCACCGTCCCGGCCCGCCACAGTTTCCCTTCGGATAGGTGCTTTGCCTCTGGCGCCCTCAGGTCTGTTGATTGTCCTCCGGCAGAGGGCAGGCTGAAAGAGCAAACAGGAGGGTTAGGAAGAAGCATTCTGTTAATGGTTAAAGGAGGTATGGAATCTATATACTTAGTGACATACCTCGGGTGCGGGATCGCGTTCTCTAATGACGACTCCCGTCGGGCGGCGAGCAGCAGGAATTGGCGGGAGCGCAAGCCTAGTTTCCATCGCAGCCCCTGAACCTCTCTCTACACGCTCGCGCTAGGCATCGAGGATGTCGCGGTCTGACTCGCCCAGAGTGTCGTATAGAGGATGAAAGATGGCGGCGAAGACAACGTCATCTGGGAACTCCCAGTGGTTGTCGGACAAGGACCGCCACCAAGCGAGGTAGGCGGGGTCGATGCCTTGGGAAGGCTCAATCTCCAGCAAGTTGGGAGAAAGAGGGAAGATATTCTGCAGCGGGACAACCCGGTCGGACTCGCCAACTTTCCTTCACGAAGTGTACTTGTTAACCGAGTGGAGAAGCGGATAGGGAATCCCTTGATGGAAGGCAAGTTGCCTCGTGAAGTGATTGGGGGCATACAGCTCGAAGCCTTGGTCATCCTCGGCGAGCTGAAGGTCGCATCACGAAGTCGCTCTCACGAAGGCAGTCCTGGCGTCGCTGTCTGAACCAGGGCAGGGGAAGAAGCCCATTGATAGGAATTTCGGGTGGCGCCGACGAACCATCATGTCCACGGTAGGAGGCGGCTCAATGTGGTTATACAGGATGGAGAGGCTGGCGAAGAAGGACAGAGGAGTTCGATTCGCCGCGTTCCTGCACACCACAAAGCCAAGCAGCTGGTCCTCGGGCAGGAATTCCAGCGGGGCTCGCCGGAAGAGTGGAAAGTACAGCTGCGTCCACAAGTCTAAGATCCACAGAGGGCCGCCAGAGAGATGGAAGGGCCTCAGGGACTGTAGGTGCAAGGTCCGGTAGAGCGCGCCCAGTACGGGTTGCCCCAGCCCTACTTCGACCCCATTATATAGCGCTTCGGCCAGCCGTGTCCATTTTCCGGTGGGCTTGTGAGCGCTGCCGCAGAAAATGAATTTGTCGAGCCAATACTCAAGAAAGGCGATACCGCCTTCATGTTGCTCCGCGTGGCCTATATAGAATTTCCTCCACGCTCCATACGAGCCTTTCAGGGCGCGGCGGGCTCCCAGGTTGCAGGCGTAAGAAAATTCGGTCGACGCAAAGTCGCCTGGCGCATATGGCTTTGCGTGAATCGGCAGCCCGGCAATGGCGAGGATGTCCAACAGAGAGATGCTCATCTGCCCGAAAGGAAAATCGAAAGTATTCGTGGCGCTGTTCCATAGACAGGCCACGGCGGCGATGGGTGCCCGGTCGGTGTGAGGGGGCAGTGAAAAGCTCAGGGCAATGGCTTCGCGGATGCCGGTTGCTTCCCAGATCGCTTGGTCGGTTTGGAGGCGTTCCGCGTACCACGCCCGATCCTCCGCAGTGGCGCTGGGCCACTCCCCGACCCGGATATTTGTATGGGAGCGGGCTTGCCATGAAGCGAAGTTCCCTGGTTCGCGCCGTTGGGCCAAGATTGGTCAACGCACGGAGGCGGTATAATGATTGAGATCTGCGGCGGATGGAGGCTGTGAAGGAGTCGGGCCGAGCAAGGCTTCCCCTGTTTCAAGAAAGTAGATGGGTGTTCCTTGAGGTAGGTTGCTGGCGAAACGGCGAGCAAGGCTGGTAGACCAGGAGGTTGCCGCCGTGAGGCTAAGGTTCGGGTCGTTAGCGGCAGGTTTGGGGGCCATTGTTTTTGTCGGAGTAAGGTCGGTGCTGGAGTTTGGTTGGTTGCAGAGGGCAAAGGTCGATTGGAAAGTGACGGTGAGATGTGGGGACCCGTATCGAGGTTTATAAAGAAGATGAACCGTAACGTCCCTATCAATCAGTGGCCGCAACGAAAGGACGCGATAACACCGAAACGTCAGTCCTTCTGAAATACGCATTCCCATAAAAAAAACTATTTAGGCCTTTTCGCTTATCCGTTGCGAAGTGGATTAAGCTCAAGGCCTAGGGGGCAATGTTTGAGCCCAGTAGGTATTTTCGGTCCAAGACTCAGAATAGATTTTGGATAGCATTTGGGCCAGCGCCTGTGGCCTTTTTAGCCCACGAAGGGTGGCAAGGTCTGGCAACACGCGACGAGGACTTTGTCCAAAAGATTCTGATACCCCGCGAGATTCGATGTCCTCGCGGGATCCTTGTTTTCAGTACGCGTGGGACTCTACAATGCATGGCGAGGGAGAATTGGAAATGGACGATAGTGCCCTCGTTATAAGATCGCTTAGTGTTTGAGTTTGCATACGACACTACAGTGGACTGATGCGAGGCGGTGAACGAGACCTAAGCAAAGTTGGTTTGACACGTGTTGCATGGAGCGCACGATTGGCGAGTTGATAGTATCCTGGTGGGATTCTGATTGCCGAGTCCAAAGTGATTTGTGATTAGGTCTCCGCGGGTTGCTTGCAAATGATTATATAAAGAAGCTCCACGCTTTCAAAAAGGAGACACACAATCAATCGAATACAACAGCAAAACAACTTTCAATCTAGTTGAAAACCCTCTCGACCTCGTCGAAACCTTCAGCGCTCCCAGGAGCCGATCTCCCTTCGAAGCCTCTTCGAAGCCCCGTTTCTAAGCGCCTCGCCGCCTAGAGACTTCCAGAGCTCTCCGGAACTCGCCCCTGACTCCCCTTTTGTTGCTTTGCTCACTCAGACACGTGAGTATCGATTGACAGGTGACTGAGAAACTAAGCTCGTAAATTCCTCGCTCGCGAGGTGGCACCGGAGCTCTCTCTCGCCTGGTTAGAAGTCAGAACGCGCACCGTTCTCTTTCCTCGTCCGCGAGGTGGCACGCCCCGCACACATCATTTTACTTTTGGAAGCACAATCACCTCATCGCTCCCTGCTGAGGACGTGGGCCAAAACAAATACTACTAGTATGACCGATGCAGATGTTTCTATTAGTAGCGGCAGAGTTGGTGAAGATAATACTGGTTGTGGTAGAGTTGATAATGATGAAAACCAGCTGCGGCAACATAATCAGAAGAAAAAGAGGATGCATCGTTATCGTTACGCACGACCGTGGATTTATGGGGAGGAGGAAGAGGAGATACCCTGGCATATGTATGGCCCTCCTTGTTCTCAACGTGATTTTCATAATTCCTTTCTTTATGGAAGGGACTCCAGGGAGGATGAGTATATGAACTCGAACTGTGCTTATGGTTATTATCGTCGACCTTGTTATAATTCGAGATGGGATATGGACAGGGATGCTCATTGGAATACTTTTCCAAGAGGTCACCGTAAAATTTTCCATGAGGAAGATGATAGTTTTAAAGAAGAGGGATGCATGCCGAAGCAGAAAAATTTCTATGACTGCGGTTTGTATGTAATGGAAATTGCTAGGGTGGTGTGTGAATGGTACTACCTTGATGATGAAGCAAAGCAGCAACAGCCGGAGCATCAAGGTTTCTTGTGTAAGTTGAAGGATGGCAGCCGGTTTCCCAACATCGGTGAGTATGTTCATACTAATTCTTTGGAATCCACAATGCGCCGCATGCTTTTGGAAATCATTCAAGAACGAGCATGCGAGTCTGGTATAACTAATGATTTATTTTCCTCTGATGATGATGATGAGTACAATGAGAAAGCTGTTGTGTTGTTTGATAATTATGAGTGCAAGAATGAGAAAGCTATTGTGTTGTTTTCTGATAAAAATGAGTCCATGGATGATGATAGTAGTTCCCTATTCGGCCCCCAGCCTCAGCCCCAACACAATAAGTCGGAGGATGAAAAACTGGAGGATTGTGGTGGTGTTGCTGCTCTTCCCCAATCTGTATCCTCAACTTCAGAGGATGTATAGAGAATTATAAGATGAAGAAAAGACTTCTTGATTTCATTCATACGTATTACACCTCTTATATACAGATTTTGTTCCATTCTGATCCACTATTCTAAGGATAAACATGGTAACCAAACTAATCTAATAATACAGAATATTGACATAAGGAGAATCCCTAATTACTTGGGATTGCTCTCCTTAATACTCCCCCTCAAGTTGGAGTGTATGTTGATTACACTCAACTTGTCTAACAGTACAGTGAACTGCTTCGAACTCAATGGCTTAGTGAACAAGTCTGCAGGTTGTTCTTCTGTTCGAACATGAATAGTTTCGACCAGTCCTCTTTCTACCTTCTCACGCACAACGTGGCAGTCAATTTCTTTGTGTTTCGTGTGCTCGTGGAAGACAGGATTTGACGCTATATGAATAGCACCCTGATTGTCACAGAAGAGCTTTACTGCATGTGGTTGGCTTACGTTCAAATCCTTCAGAATATTGCGAAGCCAAGTTATTTCTCGACATGTTGTGGCCATGGACCTATACCCAGCTTCAGCACTTGAGCTAGACACTGTCCCTTGCTTCTTCGTCTTCCATGAAATAGGTGCATTTCCAAGAAAGATGCAATAACCAGTAATGCTTCTTCTTGTATCCCTGCAACGAGCCCAATCAACGTCGCAATACGCCTTTAATTCCAACTGGCCTGTAGAAGGCAAGAGAATTCCTTGTCGGGGCGCTTGCTTAAGATATTTGAGAACCTGGTATGCTGTATCTAGATGTGGTTGTCGAGGTTTGGCCATGAATTGGCTCAAAATGTGCACTGCATAGACAAGATCAGGCCTTGTAATTGTGAGGTATATGAGTCTTCCAACTAGTCTTCGATATTGTGAAGCATCTTGCAGTACTGCTCCATCTCCTTGTGTAAGTACCAAACTTTGTTCCACAGGAAACCGAGAAGGCTTGGCACCTAAGAAACCAGCATCTTCCAGAATTTCTAGTGCATACTTTCGTTGACACAATACAATTCCTTGCTCGGATCTTGCCACCTCTATTCCAAGAAAGTATTTGAGCTTTCCCATGTCCTTCAACTTAAAGTGTTTCGCAAGGAAGCTTTTAGTGTCTTCTATGTCTTGTAAATTGTTACCTGCTAGTATCACATCATTAACATAGACAAGCAATGCTGTGAATCTTCCATGTGTATTTCGGACGAATAATGAGTAATCTGACCAGCTTTGTTTGAAACCGGCACTCTTGAGGGATTGAGAAAGCTTCAAAAACCACTGCCTCGAAGCTTGCTTGAGCCCGTACAGGGACTTGTGCAACTTACATACTCTAGTCTCCCCTTTTCGTCCGAAACCCGGTGGCAATTGCATGTAAACGTCCTCAACCAAGTCACCATTGAGGAAAGCATTATTGACGTCCAATTGATGGAGATGCCAACTCTGAATGGAAGCGAGACCAAGAAGAACTCGTACAGTTGTTAGCTTGGCCACAGGTGCGAAAGTCTCTCTGTAATCAACTCCTTCAACTTGACTGTATCCTTTTGCAACTAATCGAGCTTTATATCTTTCCACAGTTCCATCCGGATTATGCTTGATCTTGTAAACCCACTTGCAACCAATGGGCTTCTTATGCGGGGGTAACGGCACTAATTAAGCTCTATGTATTGTTGGCCTGTAAAGCTTCAATCTCTTTGTTCATGGCTTCTCTCCACTTTGGTTCTCGTATTGCCTGAGAAAAAGACTTAGGCTCCTTGTCGAGAGTTATTTTGACAGTAAAAGCTTTATGCCTTAGAGAGAGTCTATCATAAGATAATACATGAGAGATAGAATGAGGAGTGCCAGAAGGAAGTACCTCGTTCGATGAAGACGACAGAATAGGCCTAGAAGGGAGGGCTGCCTCAATGTGAAAGTCCTGCAATATGGTTGGGGTCTTGGTTGGTCGGGTGGAGCGACGAGGTGGGATTGTTGGAGATGGCACAGTTTCTGGTGGTGGTGTTTCTGTTGGAGGTGAAGTGGTAATGGTAGGTTGTGTTTCTGTTTGAGAGGAGGGAAGAGATGTTGTGTCAGGCATTTGGTGTAGGTCAGCGGAAGTGGTGGTGTGAGTGGGATAGTCATAATCAGTAAGTGATTGTGTTGGAGTAGAAGATTGAGGAGGATTTGTAGGGATGGTGATCGGACTAACATCAGTCTGATAAGGAAATTCATTCTCAAAGAAGATAACATCCCTTGAAACTAGGACTTTCTCTTCCTTCAAACTATAGACCTTGTAACCCTTTTAACCATGTGGATAACCAAGGAAAATACATTCGATGGATCTGGGATCAAACTTGCTAGGGCGGAGGGGATGTGTGGAAACAAAGCAACGAGAACCAAAAACCCGAAGATGGTCGTAGGTTGGTGGCTTTTGAAATAAAATTTCAAATGGTGTTTTCCCTTGTAGAAGTGGTGTTGGTGTTCGGTTGATTAAGTAAGCGGCTGTGAGAATGGCATCCCCCCAAAACTGTTTAGGCAAATGTGCTTGAAATAATAAGGCTCTAGCTACGTTGAGTAGATGTCTGTGTTTACGTTCAACAACACCATTTTGCTATGGTGTGTTGATGCAGCTTGTCTAATGTTCAATACCTTTGGAAGAATAAAATTGTGTGTGTTTGAACTCTGGACCATTATCACTTCTAACAATTTTCACCCTCTAGCAAAATTGGTTTTCAACGAGATTAACAAAATGAACAAGTAGAGGTCGAGCCTCGGACTTGTGTTGCATAAGATAAGCCCAAGTACTCCTTGAATGATCATCAACAATGGTTAAGAAAAATTGTGCTCCAGAAATAGCTGGGACATGATATCCTCCCCATATGTCTACATGAATCAACTCGAAACAAGAATTGCTGGAAGAAGTACTTAATGGAAATGGTTTCCTAGTGAGTTTGGCTAGAGGGAAAATTGAACAGTTGCTTGTATCTGAAGTTTTATTGTGCAAAAAGGGAAACATAGCTAAGATTTTACTAGATGGATGTTCGAGCCTTTGATGCCATAGGTTTGGTGTTTTGGTACTGACCATATTGCATGTTCCTTTCCCTGGCAGATTGAGGCAGTAGAGTCCCTCGCATTCAGTTCCCGTCCCAATCGTCTTCCCCGATCGAAGGTCCTGTATAAAGCAAACTTGTTTTAGAAAGATGGTTACATGAAATGAATCAAACACTAGCTTGCTAATGGAGATCAGGTTGAGATAAAACAACGGAACACATAGAACATTGTGAAGGACTAGATTCTCAGTGAATACTACTGTCCCAACATGTGTTACTTTGCTCATTTTCCCATCCGGCAGTTTCACCAAACGATGATGGATTTGTTTAAGTGAAGTAAGGGATTTTGGATTGCAAACAATATGGTCACTGGTACCACTATCCAAAATCCATATAGCATCAATACTACCCTTTGAAATAGCATTTGCTTTACCTGAGAAGTCTTGATAGTTAGGAACTTTACCAACAAGATTAGCAGATGGCTGAGTCGTTTGTAGCATCTCAAGCATTTGAGGTTCATCAGTTTGTTTTTCAGCAACAGACTTTATTTTGCTCATCATCCCCATCATCTGTTGACACTCCTTCTTTGTCAGAGGAAAACCATCATCCTTCTCCATTGATAGGGCTGCAAGATTCACCTTGCTTGCTTCTTGTGCTCTCTCCAGGTCAGCTTTTCTTTTCAGGCAATAGTTGTAGGTATGACCCTTGCCATTGCAGTAGGTGCACTTGAGATGTGCCCTGCAATTCCTTGTGATGTGGTTACTCATGCCACACGTTTCACACTTGAGTTCCTTCTCTGTTGAAGGCCTGGCAAACTTCTTGACTGCAAATGCCGAAGCCTCCGTTGTGATAGCAACCTTCTCACTCGAGGCTGCTGCTTGCTTTTCATGGCGTAGGGCTGCTGCATATACCTTGTTCAAGCTTGGTAGAGGATCCATGCTTATAATATTGCTCCGGAGAGACGCATATACTTCATTCAATCCCATCAGAAACTTTATTGTCTTCTGCGTTTCCATGTAGGTCTTGAACGTGTTTGCAGCTTCACATGTGCAAGGAGTCAGTGCACAAGCCACGTCTCTTGCATCCCACAAACCTGTGAGATTCGTGTGATATGTGGTGACCGTACCTGTTCCTTGTTCACACTTGTGGATGTCATTCTCTATGTTGAACAATTCGACAGTGTTGGTGTGGGAAAACCTCTCCTTTAGCTCTTGCAATGAGCGAGACTCCGTTTGATCTCCTTTGACATGCTGCTAAACAGCCAAGTCTTGACGAGAATGTTGCAGCGATCCCACTGCCCTTGTTCTGCAACGTTGAAAAGTGATCTGGTTATGGTTCCATCAATAAAACCATGTTTGTTCTTGACTGTGAGTGCCATGGCCATTGAATCGGACCAATCAATGTAGTTGTCTTCCGTCAATGCTTGGGGCACAAGAATCATGCCAGGTTGATCGGAATGATGTATATAGAGTGGATGATTAGGATTCTCCCATGGTGCTGCTGCAGCAGATGAGTGCTCAATGACTTTCTGCTCATCATCGCCAGCCATGAGGTATGGTAATTCTGTAGAAAAAGTTATGTTCTCAAGATCGTACGCTCTGGTACCATATAGAGAATTATAAGATGAAGAAAAGACTTCTTGATTTCATTCATACGTATTACACCTCTTATATACAGATTTTGTTCCATTCTGATCCACTATTCTAAGGATAAACATGGTAACCAAACTAATCTAATAATATAGAATATTGACATAAGGAGAATCCCTAATTACTTGGGATTGCTCTCCTTAATAGGATGAAATACTCGAGGATTGTGTTGATGTTGCTGCTCTTCCCGGATCCATATCTTCCACTACTTCAGAGGATGAGCCAGAAGAAGTTATGATTCTATGCCAGAGGACAAGTGCTCATTGTTCAGTAAATCTAGCAATTATCTAGGAGATGATCTCCTTGCTAAAAAACGAGCGTGATTCTATATAAATTTGTCGAGTTGTATCTAGATTTTTAGTTATTTAACGGTTTTATATCTCTAGCTCTTTGGCCAAGCCGTTGGTAACGGTTTATTTCTTTGCAACAATTTTGTGGAAGACAAGCTTAAAGCTTTCAGCATCTACTATTCCCAGCTTGATAGGAGAACACTTGATTCCTTCTGCATTATGACAATGAGTCTAAACTTCCACTATCTTTCCACAGATCCACAAACACTACCAGAAAGAGTACTTTAGCCGACGAAAAATTTTCGTCGGCCTGTTAAAAAATTCGTTGGCTAACACCTTAGCCGACGATCCTTCGTCGGCTATAGTGTCGTCGGGAAAAGGCCGTCTGTGATGACTTTAGCCGACGAAATTTATTTTTTCGTCGGCTATAAATAATAAAAAAATAACTATAGCCGACGAAATATATTAGGTCATTCGTCGGCTAAACCTTATAAAAAAATTAAAAATAACTATAGCCGACGAAATATTAGGTTATACGTCGGCTAAACCTTATAAAAAAAATTAAAAAATAACTATAGCCGACGAAATATTAGGTTATTCGTCGGCTAAACCTTATAAAAATTAAAAAATAACTATAGCTGAAGAAATATTAGGTTATTCGTCCGCTAAACCTTATAAAAAAAATTAAAAAATACTATAGCCGACGAATATAGTGTTTGAATATCGTCGGCTAAAGTTGCTGGGTTTTGAAAAAAAAAAACTGCAGAAATTTTCGGCCACCTCCGATCACGACCAAAATTTGACAGAATGTTCCTCTCAACATTTCGAACAACTTTCTAGAAGAAGTCGAAGCTCAATTCTAAGCCTAAACAGGTCAATCGACTGAAAATATAAAAATCCCTAATTTTAAACCCTAAAAACTTCAAATCTTCGATTCTCTTCACACACACCGAATCGAGCTACCAAATTCTAGGGGAATGTAGTACTAATCAAACTCAACTTATCCATATATAGAACTCACCAAATGGTGATCTAAGGAAGGAGAAATTTGATCGACACCGAATCCGAACCGGCGGAGTTTTGGAGCTCGATTTATCCCTCATGGCGGCGTCACTCGATGCACCACCTATCCAGCAATGAAGTAGAGACGATGGTGAAGCTTTTGGGACAAGTGTGACGGTCTCCGGTGGCTTGACGGCGGAGCTAGGCCGAGAAGAAAATCCGGCAGATAATAGACTTCTTACCATCTTCGGCTATATAAATAACTTTAGCCGACGAAATTATTTATTTTCATCGGCTAAACTCTTTTGTTGACCGCCAAAAAATTTTGGTTCAAAATTTTGAAAATTTTTCGACTTTCGCCGATGACTTTTCATATATTTTCGTCGGCTAAAGTCCTTTGAAAATTTTGGTTGACCGCCAAAAAATTTTGGTTGAAAATTTCAAAAATTTTTCGACTTTAGCAGACGACTTTTCATATATTTTTGTCGGCTAAAGTCCTTTGAAAATTTCTTCGGCTAAAGGTACCAATTTCGTCGGCTAAAACTTGGAAATTCGTCGGCTAAAACTTTATAAATTCGTCGGCTAAACCTTTGAAATTCGTCGGCTAAAAGTATTTTTATATATTTGGCATGTTGTGATTGTGATGATCAAACTTGAGAAACAGAAATCCAACCGTCAGATCTGACCATCATGATAAAATACATGTATGGGAAAAAATTCAACTTGATCCGAAAAGAATAAGGGCTCGATCCGGACAGTCAATCTCATAAGTCAAACCCCTAAACGCACGGAAAAGGTCGTTCGACCGTCTAAATTACGTATTTTGGCCGGACCTCCAACTGAAAATAGTTTTAAATCGATGACACGCAACAAGTCATATAAAAATTTTACGCAAAATAACCACCGAATATAGGGCTACTCATAGGGGGAAAAATGAAAAATTGCATTGACCGCAACTATCGACACCGAATATTTAACGGAATAGTGTGATTTTTCAACCGTGGATGTATTTCAACATTCTCGTCATATCTTATTTCATGACTTTTTAGCGTTTGAAGGTTTTACGTATAATTTGTTTTTGAAACGGAACATTTACATAACACTTGGTAAACAAGTTATACAACATTAGTATGCATGTTGTGATTGTGATGATCAAACTTGAGAAACAGAAATCCGACCGTCAGATCTGACCATCATGATAAAATACATGTATGGGAAAAAATTCAACTTGATCCGAAAAGAATAAGGGCTCGATCCGGACGGTCAATCTCGTAAGTCAAACCCCTAAACGCATGGAAAAAGTCGTTCAACCGTCTAAATTACGTATTTTGGCCGGACCTCCAACTGAAAATAGTTTTAAACCGATGACACGCAACAAGTCGTATAAAAATTTTACGCAAAATAACCACCGAATATAGGGCTATAGTAGGTAATAGAAAAATTTTACAGTTTAGACGACGAATACCCTAACGTATTCGTCGGCTATAGTATGTAATTCAAAAATTAAAAATAACTATAGCCGATGAAATATTAGGTTATTCGTCGGCAAAAACCATCTTAGCCGACGAGTATTTCGTCAGCTATAGTTATTTTTTTTAAATTTTTTGACTTTAGCCGACGACTTTTCATATATTTTCGTCGGCTAAAGTCCTTTTGAAAATTTTCCTCCAACTTTGGTTTACCGCCTAAAAAATTTTGAAATTTTTTACCTTAGCCGACGACTTTTCATATATTTTCGTCGGCTAAAGTCTATAAATTCACGAAAACACTCATATCTCCCCCTATATTACGTAGTTTGGTCAAATCTTCCACACGAAAAACTCTCACATAGATGAGACGCAACCACCTATATAAAAATTTTGAAACATTTACCTTTCGACGATAGGGCTCCCCATAAGAAATAATAACGGTAAATAGGGTTGACCGCTACTATCGGCTCTGAGACTTTACCCGATTTACGTGATTTTTGAACCATAGCCGTATTTCACCATTCTGAACACATCTTATTTCACAAGATTTTTAATAATTTTGCTTCCTATGTAGAGTTGGTTCACAAAGTTGTTTAACCTACTAAACAAGTTATACAACATTAGTAGACACGTTGTGATTCCGATGACTAAAATTCACAAACCAAAATTCGACCGTCAGATATGATCATTATGACGAAATACGTCTATGGTAAAAAATTCAACTGGATCCGACAACGTTAAGGGCTCCATCGAAACGGTCAACCATAATCCATCGTCACTTATCACACGAAAACGCTCATATCTCCCTCTATATTACGTAGTTTGGTCAAACCTTCCACACAAAAAACTCTCAGGTAGATGAGACGCAACTGCCCATATAAAAATTTTGAGACATTTACCTTCCGACGATAGGGCTCCCCATAAACCTGAATAACGGAAAATAGTAGACACGTTGTGATTCCGATGACTAAAATTCACAAACCAAAATTCGACTGTCAGATATGATCATTATGATGAAAGATGTGTATGATAAAAAATTCAACTGGATTCGACACAGTTAAGGGCTCGATCGAAACGGTCAACTCTAATTGAAAATAAGAAAACTGCATTTTGAAGCCCTAAACGGACTCGGATGGCCAAAAAAGCCTGTACATTATGGCATTAGCAATGAGTTTGACTCGTAGCGCCGTTACGCTTCCAGAAAGGTATCACAATAGTCAATCAGACATCAAACGCCAAATCTGCAGTATAGTGAATAATAAGGGTAAGTCAACTATCGGCACCGAGACTTTACCGGAATACCGTCATTTTTATACCGTAGAAGTATTTCACCATTCTGGTCATATCTTATTTCACGACTTTTTTGCGTTTGAAGGTTCTACGTATAGTTTTTTTTTTCCAGATGAGTTGTTGTCCAAATCTGTAAATATAAGACACTTTAGCCGACGAAATTATATTTTTCGTCGGCTAAACTTTTAAAAATTTCGTCGGCTAAACTCTTAAAAATTTTGTCGGCTAAAGTGTTGAAAATTTCGTCGGCTAAACTTTTGAAAATTTCATCGGCTAAAGTTCACAGACTATAGCCGACGAAAAAATTATTTAGCCGACGAAATAAAAATTTCGTCGGCTAAAGTTGATCATAGCCGACGAAGATTTTAAATTAGCCGACGAAAAAAATTTCGTCGGCTAATGTGAACTTTAGCCGACGAAAAAAAAATTCGTCGGCCTGGTTTTTTTTTTTTCGTCGGCTAAAGCCTTTCTTCTGGTAGTGAAACCCATATATGTAAAGTGAAAAATAGAAGACTGATCAAGGCATGAAGATATTCTTTTGTTCTGAAATCACATCACCATTTAAACAACGGTTTGTAAACTTTTGAACAATATATGCTAAGTACAAGACCAACGAATTTGGTCTATTGCATATATGCTGCGCGCATACACAATGCAGCTCTTAGAAGTTGATATAAAGCAGCCGGACTTGTAAACAATTTCAAACTTGTTCATTTAGGCATGGCTTATTTTTTGTTAATCGTATCACAAAACACTACAACTTTCTAATGTGCAGAGCAATGGTTGGACATTTTTCTAAGTATATATATAGACGGACATCAATCTCAAATGGATAGTTTTCCACGACGACAAGCATCAAATAACTATATCTTACAAGGTCTAAAAATTATTCAAGAGCTAGTCGTCCTCCAACACCCATCCCATTACATTAAATTTCCATTGCACATAGCTAGGTAAATTCATATTTTCATTAAAACGATGCCCTCATGAGTGATATTCCAAACTTAGATGAGCAAGATTAGAAGAGCTTTTTGCTTATACGAGAGTTGAGCCTCAACCAACTAATGCTAATTACATTGAACGCGATCGATCCTAAAGTAACTGACGAGAGTAGATTAATAAATTAGTGATTAACGGATGTAACAGCTTAATTAGTTATATTAATCATTATGCATATTGTTATTACTATTGATTATCGTCATTATATACATATAATTACTGTTGTAATCCCCCTCTATATAAAGAGGCATTCTCATGAAATGAGTATACCATTCCGATTACATTTTTACTTTTACTCGTTATCAGTATTTTGTTCTAACTTAGTGAGTTTTCAACGAAAAAAAACGAAGAACCTAGAAAGAGGAAAACCCTAGAATTCTCTTCCGGTCGTCACGAGCCTTGCCAGACCCCTCCTGCCGTCTGCTGAGTCTCCATCTCTCCAACTTCATGACCATTCAATACTAAAATTAGGGACTTTTACCTCTGATATATCTGAAAAATCCTGAATGTAATTTAAATATTTACTATAGTGAATTGATAATTACTATTATTTATTAATTTATTGGTTTACAATTACTGCTTTAAATGGTAAATATGAAATCTAATTTATTGTTATTTACCATTATGATTTACTGTTAAATTGTAAAATTAATATATATATATATATATATATATATGATTAAATGTGACTAATCATATACATTTTATGGTTTTTGCTTGTGATTTCTCAATTATCATGCTACGATCAAAACGTTAATTGCGAGAGCAACTATTACAGGAGTAAGCACTTCAATACACAATTTATTTGGCAAACTAACACATGATTTAAATTAAAGTTGTTGCTTTTGTTAAATTTTGTTTGATGATATTAAGCATGTTACATAAACAAATTTTTTTGTGTGATTATTGTGACATGTTAATATTATATGCTATGCCTATTTCATTTTATTAAATAATTGTTTTATTTAGCATGTAATATAAATTGTGTTGCTATGATAAAGTAAATTCATAGCATCAAAATGACAAACCTCATACTATGATGAAGTATTTTCACGAAGCATTGAAAAGAAAAATGTGACCATTACAAAATTTTGGCCTTGAAATCTAATTCGTATGAATTATTGTGGACGTCTTTATAATTATGTGATTCATGTATTCACTCTAGGCGATGCACTGCCACACAAGAGGTGTAGAGACTCTAAAAAAAACAAGAGACTCACTATATAGAAGAATAAAGAAGGCCATGACCAAGACGTCAAACTCACAATTGCATATCAATAGCACAAAGAACCTTGCTCAGCCAATGGACATTGTTGAATTTCACTGATTTGTTTTGTGTATAAATTTTTCCAAAGTTGGTTTGTGATGGCCTGACACCTCATCAAATTTTTTTTTCAATTAGACTATTTGGTTACTCTTAAAAGCGTATTTGTATAAATGATTAATGAATTAGATTCCCTGGATAAGACTTTGCTTTGATTATCGTTGGCTTATTATTTTCGAATTTTATTGTGAAGCATTGAATTTATTCGATTCATACTTACTGCAAATAATTACATGATTTGAAATAGAACTATAAAGTGCAAAGCAATGTATTCAACAAATAAGTAAATAAATAAAAATAAATTATTAAAATGAAAAACATATCATTTTACCTTAATCGAAATACTCCAAAGAATATGAGATCTGCTTTTCGATTTAAATACACTCTCTACTTGCAAGCAATGTATCGAGGAGAAATCAAATGCTCAGTTGATAGTGGGACTACCCATACTAATCGAACCTTATAAAATTCTAAAGATATTTGTGCCAACGATTATCATATGAAAACTCACCATGAGAATGGAATGGAATTACCTCAAGTAAATGTGAAAGGAAACACATTTAAAGAACCTAACGAGTCAGTTACAATGAAATGTGGGATACGAACTCACACGGGGTTTGACATGACCACCGAAGACACCCTGGTTGTGACATGATGATCCGTATATGAAAGAACTCAAATGGACATCTTGCCCTGAGTGAATGATAAAATGGGACAAAAGTCTGTCACACTGCAAGTTGGCGGCACAAACTCTTGACCATTGATTGGTCCTAGCTAGTGCTACTCCAATGTAGCCATCACATTTTAAATCATCTGATGCCCAACATCCCTCCCATTATGCCTCATTGATTAGTCCAAATGCACATCACTCATTTTGCAAAGCCTGTTCTTTAGAAGAAGAAGAAACATGATCGAGACCTCCCTATGCTAAAGAAAACCAAAATAATTTATTCTTACAAAGAATACAACTTGATGACTGTGGACTTATCCATCTAGAAATGCGACCATCGAAGTACTTTATGGTTCTGGAGGACGAATTGACATACTGGTCACATGTCGAATTATTGTCCACAAGAAAATATTACATGTTTAAGAGCTCACCACCCTGATCACCAATTCTATAGAGGACTTGACAATGTTGAGAGTTCACGTCAATTTGATGATAATTGTATGTCTATCATGATCGATGTAGAGCATCCTGTATCTCATTTGCATACCCAAAATGGTCTCGCATAACCCATTATAGATGGTGGCTAAGGCACTGGTTATGCGCATCAATCTGCCTATATCTGCTTGGGATTATGTAATATTGCACGCGGCCTTACTTTGTTTTTAGACCCATTGTTAGCAAACCATTCCATGCATACTAGTTGGTAACTGGACATAAGCCTGACATTTACACATACTGAGTTCGGCAGCATATGTGCCTATTGCGCCCCCACAACGCATCTAAAATGGGTCCTTAGACGAATATTTATTTACATTGGATATAGATTTCCAACAATTATCCGCTATTCGGAATCCATGACAGGCGATCTCTTTACTACTAAGTTTTGCGAAGTGTCACTTAGATGAGATAGTCTTCATGTTGTTATGGGGAGATAAAAAAAAAAGATTTTATAAGGAAACGATAAGAAGTGTTGTGGTTTGTCCCCACTCTATCTCATTCATATCCTCACATAATCAATATGTAAAACGTAACAGTTTCAAAGCTTGACACGTTTAAAGATATAGCGAAAGTAATGAGATCACAAAAACCAACTACAGATGCCTGCAAGGTTAGAAGTCCCCAATAAGGGGAACGTCGCCACAGTTAAAGGCGATGCAACTACACTAAATGGAGGTGTGGTTGAGGCCGTGGCTCTCTAAAGAAATAAGGGAGGCCACTGGTTTGATTGATACTTGTCTAAAGAAATTAGGCGAGTAAGGTACAACCTCATCAATGTAAACAATCTCTCTTGAGATTGTCTCTGATTACTGTTATGTTCGTGAATCAATACTAGAGGACGCTCCGATGTTTAAAATGATTTCATAGACAAAATCTCAATGGATTACGAGAGTACATACACATTGATGATTCACATTGTTGCTTAAAGAACCATAGAGCACGAAGGTATCGAACCACGCTCTGTTGAAGAATGTCAACAAAAAACATATTGACTTAAATAAAAGTGCAAATCCAGGAAAAACTAGATTCTCTGACAAATAGACAGGTATTTAGTTTTGGTAGTGCTAACCTTACCAAGTGTAAAGCCTGTAGGATATAGATAATAAGTCTTTATCAAAAAACTTAAGGAGAAGAATGAAGCCCTAAAGGACAAGGCTCGTATTGTGACGCCAAGGTTTCTCGTAACACTATGGATTGACTATAAGGAGACATATTCTCATATGATGGAAATGCAGCTCATAAATGTGGTTACTACATATCTCCATGGGGATCTTGATTGTGAGATATTTATGAATGTGTCTAATGGCCTCACACTATATGTCAAGACCCATCTCAAATTTCACCCTGAGAATCCAAAGTAAATCCTGTGGGGTCCACCTCGAAGAAAAATTTGGCATAACTTCCCTTGGAAATAAACAACCCTAACCAGAAAAATTCAAAATACACTCCTATAATGAAACAATCATCCTCAACTCCTAGTGCCATCCACTCCCCACAAATACAATCACCACAAAATAACAATAAAACCATCATCTAATTCATCACATAAATATCCAACTAATATAACAGACTTCATTCTTCGAATATTCGAAAGTGATCATAAGTCTTAGCATACCACCAAAATATTATACAATATCCCAAAGGGTAATCAGAGCTACTAGAAACTAGATGAACCAAGAAGATACACTGGTAAGTTAAACAGATAACCTACTAGTGAAAAGTGGTAGAGAAGTAGGTAACTACGCCTTGCCTCCTATTGGTACCAACCCAAATTCTACAGACTGGGCAATGTTTAAAACAAAGGGCCCAAGGAAAAACATTCGAAAATATTAGAGTGAATAGACAAAAATAACTTTAAAAAAATGAAACGATAATTAAAAATATTTATGCTTTCACAATTTAATTCTCAAAAAAATCGAATGCATGCTTTAAGCGATAAAACTTTTATCGCATAATTATCAAGCCCTTAATTATCAAGCCCTTCAAGCTCAAATATATATATATATATATATATGTATATATCAATATATGTATGTATTTACACACGCCCATACTTCACCACAATTACCGGCCGCCTTATTATCACCTTCTACAGTCCTAACAATATTAATCCAACAACCGTATTCTACCCCATTAACTGTCAAATTTCATCAATCTTTGAAAAATCTCAAACCTATTCAGAACTCCTATAAATTCCAAACTTCACATCAATAAACTCCCCTTAATATAAAAGATTTAAACCCCTTAAAAACGGCGGCCGGCGGCCAACTCCGGCGACCTCCAATACCTACTAAATTTTAACAGCATCTTCCTCTCAACCCTCTCTACAACTTTCCTAACTAGCATAAAACCCAATTTCGAGCTTAACTAAGTCAATTGAACAAAAACATTCAAGAAACCTTAGAAATTCAACTCAATGATTCTTCTTACCTAGCTCAAGAGGGAGCGAAACCTCTTGGGGGATTGATGCACGAGATGAGAGATTCCAAACGAGCCAAGCAGCACCGGCTATAGCGGCCGGAGGAGGGAATTCTGACGACGGAACACCACGGACAGTCGGACCTTTTGGGCGTGGTATCTCCCTCACAACGGCGTTAGAGAGGCTGCCACCAGTCCAGGAAGAAGGCTGGGTCAACGGTTGGCTGTTTGGAACTGGTGTAGCCGTCAATGGTGGCAAGATGGCAACGGACGGAGCTGGGGTATCTAGCTAGTCGGGGAAGGCTCAGGGGAGAGGGAAGAAAGAGGGAGAAGAAAAAGAATTGGGCTTTTCCACTTCCAATTGACCCGGTCCACACTTAAAAACCCACTCCCAAAAATAAAACACTCCAACAACAACCCAGAAATAATACCCTAATAACATTTACCTTTCTACTAGCTAAATATTTTTTTTACCATCGTCAAATATTTCTCCGAAATAATCATCCCTCAAAACCCCTCTAGGGACCTTTAAAACTATAAACTCATTTACGAAGAAGGTAAAACTCTTATTAATACCAAACTTGTAAGTAGGGTAGAAATTTATGAGTCAGGATGTGACAATTCTCCCCTTCTTATAAAAATTTTGTCCCGTAAATTTACATACATGTCAATCAAAGAGATAGGGATATTGCTGCCTTATTTGCTCCTCCGATTCCCAAGTAGCTTCCTCTACTTGATGACTTCTCCAAAGCACCTTGACAAGTGGGATTGTCCTGTTCCTAAGCACTTGCTCCTTTCAGTCAAGAATCTGAGCCGATTCTTCTTTATAGATCAAATCCTTCTACAAACTAATCGGCTGATCTTGCAGCACATGAGAATGATCGGCAATATACTTGTGAAGCATGGATACATGAAACACATTATGTATCTTGGATAATTCTGGAGGCAAAATTAACCAATAAGCAAGTGAGCCAACTTGCTCTATTATCTCATAAGGGCCAATATACCTCGAACTAAGCTTCCCACGTTTACCAAAACGTACTACCCCTTTCCAAGGAGATAGTTTCAAGAACACTCAATCACCCACTTGAAACTCAAGGTCCTTCCTACAGACATCTGCATAACTCTTTTACCTACTTTGAGCGGCCTTGAGTCTATCTCTGACCACTTTAATCTTCCCATTTGTATCATGGATTAACTCAGGACCACAAAGCTCTTTTTCCCCTGCTTCATTCCAACACAAGGGTGTACGACACTGCATCCCATAAAGTGTCTCAAAGGGAGTCATACCAATACTGGAATGATAACTATTGTTGTATGCAAACTCCATCAAAGATAGGTTTTTATCCTAACTCCTCCCTAAAATGCAAAGCATAAGATCTTAACATATCCTCCAAAGTCTAAATAGTCCTCTCCGATTGCCCATCAGTCTGAAGATGAAAAACAGTGCTGAAATGTAATCGAATACTTCGAGTAAGTGAGCCAACTCGCTCTAGAGCAAATGAGTCAATTGGAGTCCTCTCCGATTCTCTGATTCCCAAGTAGTTTCCTCTACTTAATGACTTCTCCAAAGCACCTTAACAAGTGAGATTGTATTGTTCCTAAGCACTTGCTCATTTCGGTCAAGAATTTGAACCGGTTCCTCTTCATAGATCAAATCCTTCTGCAAACTAATCGGCTGCTCTTACAACACATGAGAAGGATCGACAATATACTTATGAAGCATGAATACATGAAACACATTATGTATCTTGGATAATTCTAGAGACAAAATTAACCGATAAGCAAGTGAGTCAACTAGCTCTATTATCTCATACGGGTTAATATACCTCGTACTAAGCTTCCCACGTTTACCAAAATGTACTATCCCTTTCTAAGGAGATAGTTTCAAGAACACCCAATCACCCACTTGAAACCCAAGGTCCTTCTTGCGGACATCCACATAACTTTTCTACCTACTTTGAGCAGCCTGAAGTCTATCTCTGACCACTTTAATCTTCTCATTTGTATCATGGATTAACTCAGGACCACAAAGCTTTTTTTCTCCTACTTCATTCAAACACAAAGGTGTACGATACTGCATCCCATAAAGTGTCTAAAAGGGAGCCATATCAATACTGGAATGATAGCTATTGTTGTATGCAAACTCCATCAAAGATGAGTTTTTATCCCAACTCCCCTGAAGTGCAAAGCACAAGATCTTAACATATCCTCCAAAGTCTAAATAGTCCTCTCCGATTACCCATCAATCTGAGGATGAAAAGCAGTGCTAAAGTGTAATCGAGTACCTAGAACTGCCTGAAGAGCTCAGAATTTAGAAGCAAATCTAGGATCCCGATCTGACACTATTGATTCAGGTACACCATGAAGTCTCACAATCTTATTCACATAAAGGTCAACCAATTTATCCAATGTATACTTTTTTCCCACCGACAAGAAATGTGCAGACTTGGTGAGTCTATCCACAATCACTCAAATACTGTCATGCCCATCACGAGTACAAGATAAACTGAAAACAAAATTCATGGTGATATGGTCCTACTTCCACACTGGAATAGACAACGGCTCAAGCAACCTAGAAGGTTTCTGCCTTTCAGCTTTCAGTTGCTGACAGATCAAACACCTACTCACAAAAACTGCAATTTCCCTCTTTATGTTTGGCCACCAATAATAATCTTTCATAGTTCAATACATTTTTGTACTATCCGGATGAGCAGCATATGCAGAACCATGAGCTTCCTCCAATATCTCCTCCTTCAACTCTTCATTCCTCTTTGGAACAGAAAGCCTATTTTTGAACAATAAAGTTTCATCTCTTCTTACCGAAAAATAAACGACGGCTCTACTCAATGCTCTTTATATCAACTGAACTATGAAAGGAATATTATAATGAGTCTCTCGCACTTTACCACCGAAAATTGGCCTCACATGGAAACTAGCTACCAAGACATCAACTTCATCCACCGATAAATCCACCTCTATAGCTCGCAACTCATAAAGAAGTGAAACTCAAACCGTTCTCATATAAGACAAAGATATGGAAGGATTTCAACTAAAAGCATCAGTTACCACATTAGCTTTTCCAGGATGATACTTAAATAATGTAATCATAATTATTCATCAACTTTATCCACATTCTTTGCCTTATATTTAGCTCTCTTTGAGTGAACATTTATTAAAGACTCTTTTGATCGGTAAAAATCTAACACTTAGCTCTATAAAGATAGTGTCTCCACAACTTGAGAGCAAAAATTACCGCTGCAAGCTTTAGATCATGGGTGTGATAATTTACCTTATGCCTTCAATTGCCTAAAAGCGTAGGCAATAACTCAATCATGCTGCATCAATACCCCGCCTAAACCTCATCTAGAAGCATCACAATAAACCACATACTCCCCACTATCATCTGGAAGTGCCAAAACAGGAGCAATAGTTAAGCAATTTTTTAATACTTGAAAACTTTGCTCACATTGATTTGACCATTCGAATTTAACTTCCTTCTTGGTCAATCTTGTAAGTGGAGCATTAATCTTTAAAAAATCTAGCACAAAGCGTCGATAATAACCTGCTAACCCCAAGAAACTATGAATCTTCGTCACTGTAGCATGTCTTCTCTAATTTGATATTGTTTCCACCTTTTGAGGATCCACACTAACATCTTCTGCCGAAACTACATGACCCAAGAATTCCACTTTATCCAGCCAAAATTCACACTTGCTGAACTTAGCATACAACCTAGCCTTTCTTAAAGTCTGCAATATCATTCTTAGATGTTTAGCATGCTCCTTCTCACGTTTTGAGTATACCAAAATGTAATCTATGAATACGATCACGAAGTGGTCAAGATATGGACGAAACACCCTATTCATGAGATCCATGAAAACAACGGGTGCATTAGTAAGTCCAAAAGGCATCTCCACAAACTCATAATGACCAAAGCGTGATTGAAAAGCAGTCTTTGCTATGACACTCTCCCGGATCCGCAACTGATCTCAAGTCAATCTTTGAGAAAATAGAAGCACCCCTCAACTAATCAAATAAATCATCGATACGGGGCAAAGGATATTTTTTCTTCACCATGACTTGATTTAGCTTTCTATGATCAATGTATAGTCTCATGGTGTCATCTTTCTTCTTAACAAACAACACCGAAGCACCCCATGGAGACATGCTAGGCCAAATAAAACCTTTTTCCACCAACTCCTGCAGTTGAGTCTTCAACTCTTTCAATTCCGCTGGATCCATTCTGTTAGGTGCATGTGAGATAGGCATAGTTCCGAGAAGTAACTCAATAGAAAAGTCTCTCCTTTACAGGAGGCAAACCAGGCAACTCATTTGGAAAAACATCTGAAAACTCTCTTACTACAGAAATATCCTCTACTTCCAACACTCTCACACTTGTATCCACAATGTGAGCTAAATATGTCTGACAGCCTTTATTTAACAATTTCCTAGCAACAACAGCTGATATCAAAGAAATAGAAATAACATCTCTTTCCCCTTGAAATGCAACCTCAAATCCATCTGGACTTCGAAGCACCACTACTTTTCGAAAACAATCTATCATAGCTTTATAAGCCTCCAAAAAGTTTATTCTCAAGATCACATCAAACTTCACTATATCTAAAGAAAATAGATCATCCTTAAACTTAAATCCCTCCACTAATACTTCACAATCACTAAATACTTAATCTATTCTCATCACCTCACCAGAGGGTAGAGACACATGCCACTCACCTGGAAGGACAAATATACTAGACATAAATGAATAAGTGGCTCCGGGATCAATTAAAGTAAATGCAGGCTGACCAAAAATTAATAACGTACCAATAATGACATCTGGAGAAGTACGACCCTCTTGCTGGGTCATAGCATGAAGTCTAACGCGAATCATGAGACGCCCACGTTGACCACTACCCTGTTGAGAGACACCCCTGTCTACTGAACTGCCATGAGTGCCACTACTGAAGACTGACCGACTAGATGAGTAGGGGTGAGGGTGGTCCTCTAAGCCAATAAGGGACAATCTCTCCTGAAATGATCCTAACCACCACACTAATAGCACCTAGAAGACTGCTGTTGACCAAAAGAAAAAATCTGACCACCAGATGTCCCATCTTGGAAGCTGCCACCAACACCAAACTGTCTAGTCTACTGTCTACCCAACTAGCTCCGAAAAGGTCTCATGTGACATCCCCTAGCCCTGAACCGAGAACTAGAACTCGATCCCCCAGTACTGCCACTACCCGCTGAAGATCCAGAAGCAGATGATGAAACAGCCTTCTTGGATGGACCCTGATTGGGGCCATTGAAATCTCGGGGCCGAGCACCATATGTCCCCCTGGTCTCAATGGTCATGGCTGCACTAACTGCATCAAGAAATGTCAGGTAAATTACACGTCATCTTATCTGCATACACTCCACTAAGTGTCCTAATGAACATATCAATCCTGGTCCTCTCATCAGGAACCAGATATGGCATATGATAGCTCAAGGTAGTGAACCTCTACTCAAACTCTATGACCCCCTCATCATCCGTCTTCTTCATGTTTAGAAAATTTGACTGAATCCTACTACGATGAGCATGACTGAAATACTGTCCCAAGAACAGCGTCTTAAGCTGCTCCCAAGTCATATCCTGAGCACCACCATTATTTCTGCTAGCGAGAGTCCACGAATGATGTGCTATTCATCTAGAAAAGTTACTGTCATCTTCACTTTCCTTTCTTCAGGCAATTCAATGCTTTTGAGGACATAAAAGACCTAAAAAAATAAAGAACATCAAACAAAGATACAAAAGTTTTTTTTTCTTTTGGTGAATAATGAAGAAACAAAAGTTGTCTATGAGTATAATTGTGAACTGATGATGAAATGATCAGATCAAAATTAAAAGAAGAACAAAGCGAAGATCACACGTAGAAGTAACTCAATTTAAGAAAGTGGAGTTTTTTGAAGTACTCACCAGTCTCCTAAAAAAAAAAAGTTAGTACTCACCAAAGCTACTTGTTGCAGCTGTTGTCGTCATATCAGTACCAACCTGAAAAATATTTTACAAATACCACTTATCATCAATCTGGTCTAGAAAATATATGAAAAGAAAGGCATACTCTTCATTCAAGATGAAATATTCGGACCTAATCAATTAGACACATAGCAGAAGGATCAATCTCTCATGTTTTAGATAATAGTAAAATTGTCAGTGAGCTGTGATTTAGTTGTTTAAAGTGATTAACTGAAAAGTTTGAGGTCATAAGTTCAAACCTCATTGACATATGTAAGGTGTGTGAGTTATTAATAAAAAATTTAAAAAAAGAAAGAAAGAAGATTATAGTAGAATTGACTCAAAACTGAGAAACTACAATTGAAATTCTATATCAATCACTTAATATGTGAATGCATTAGGTCAATATCAAACAAATCTCAAATAAGGATTTAAATTCAAATACTGTGGTACACAACGAACAAATATGGAAGATGGGTGCACATTTCTTTATTACCAGTATTATTCCAAGGCTGAAGCTTGGATTATTTCTCTTCTTTCTTCTCCTCCCAGCTTTGAGTTCTCTTTGATTCTGCATCAAATTAAGCCTTATGAAATATGTTTGTGTAACAACATGTTTGTACTCGAACTGAACTTACAACAAACCTCATATTTATGTTGCTACTATTGAATAACAAATTCTGAGGGTGTGGTACCTACCAATTGAGAGCGATAAATAATATTAGGCATGTAAAAGAGTGGATCCTAATCAGAGTGCTCTTCAAAATATGTATAGGACTGCAATAATATCTCATGTGTGCTTCTGGACGGCAAGAGTTGGGAACGCGTACTGTTTGTATAAATGCAACAAAAGTAATGGAATTAGCAGTAAGTTCATCTAGGTCTATCTAATATGAAACTTAAAGTACCTTGCACATACATTTTTAGAGTACTGTTATGAGATAATTTTTGGAAAATCAACGGGTTCTGCTATCAGTTTCTATCACTTCACACCAGTGATCGACCACTGAGATCATAGACTCCAGCATAAACGAAACGAAGTCCCTTCAAAATAAAATAAAACCCCAATCAATTTAAGACCAACATAGACAGAGTAGAAAAACCCAGACCAATTTCTCCTTTCATCGTTCCAAATTCAAGTCAATAAAACTCAACCATTACCTTAAACCACCAATCACTGATCTCTCCATGTCTGCCAAAACTTTTGAGCGGGGCAAACAAAAAGAGATGATGAAAGGATTCAGAGCAGAAGACTGAGGGAGCCACAACTGCAGTCGAGCGATGGAAGCCAACTGCAACCCGATCAAAAGAATCAGTCCAGTTTCGAGAGAGATTTTCTTTCGGTGTGAAGTTTCGAGAGATATTGGGAAAAGCTGGGAGAACGAAGAAGAGAGATGAGGCGAAGAGAGTTTGAGGGAGAGGAAGAAATCTTGGATGGAGAAGAATCTAGAGAGTTTGAGGGAGAAAGAAACCTTGGCGAGAGAGAGCGAGAAGACTAGTGTAAAGAAGATACAACGGAAAACAAAAAAAAATCCAACACGGAGGCCCAATGCCCAATGCTGTATATATGAACAGTGAAAACATTGTATACGTGAATAAGACCTGACCTCGACGGAAAATAGTATATTGTACTAGAAAGTTGCCCGCGCGTTGCAGCGGGATTGGCTATTATCTCCGATATAATCTTCAACTCTTGTTAATCAAACGTGTCAACTTCTCACAGGCTGCATAAGCACTCCATGGATATATATATAGAAAGCTCGTACTTTCTCCCTTCATCTAAAGCCTCATGGTATTTGCTTAAGCTCACTCTCAAGTCGTTGAAACGCTTTTTTTCTTCTTGTTGAGATCTTCCTAGCTTGGAAAGAAGTTCAGAGTTTGGCTTAATGGGAAGGTTCTACCTTTATTGTTCTTAATTAACATATATATGATCTCTCTGAAACTGATAGGTAGTCTTAACATATATATGATCTCAATGCCCTTTACTCATTCAGTTGATTTTCTATTCACTACCCTAATCATTCCAGAAGATTTGTTTAACAGGATCCAAAAAAGGTTAAGAACATATAGCAGAACATCAAATCCTAACAGAATTAAGAATATTCTATCCTCCTAGTTTTAGCTCTGACCCCCCATCTCTACTTTCTAAGGGTTTTGTAATTTTTCTTCATTTCAAAAACAGACTGAAAGGATTAATATCACATTCATACTACTTCATCAATATCACAGTGCATATGCTACAGATATCAACGTCATGAGTTGAAGAGGAGACGAAGATACTAACCTGGAATTCTTGGAGCTGATATCTGGAAAAGATTTGGATTCTTGTACGCCCTTTATAGATAAAAAAAACCCAGACTATTCCTTTCTCTTCTCCTTTCTCCTCTCCTCTCTATCCTCAATTGTTGTTGAAATTTTTGGAATTGCTCTCTCTGACAAATACCTGATCCTCTCCTATCTCCTCTCTCTTTCTTTCACCTCGATCTGAAAACGAATTGGATTCGATATCTCCTCTCTCTTTCTCTTCCCTTCTCTTCTCCTTTCTCCTCTCCTCTCTATCCTCAATTGTTGTTGAAATTTTTGGAATTGCTCTCTCTGACAAATACCTGATCCTCTCCTATCTCCTCTCTCTTTCTCCTCTCTCTTTTTTTCACCTCGATCTGAAAACCCACAGGATTCGGTCACTGCCCACACCCTTTATAGATACAAACCCAGAGTCGGTGCTCCCTACTACCCTTCTAGTGTTCTCGAGACGTCAGATGCTCTCTCAAAATGTCGAAATTTCTAGATCCACGCAGGTCCAACACCAAAGCCCAACACTGCTCACGGGAACAGTAAAAACACTGTACACGTGAACAGGAACCGACCCGACGCAAAATAGTATATTGTATAATAATTAGTTTTTTTTTTTTATTATCAAAGAGTTGTCTTTTATTAAATTTTTTAATCAAGTATTTTGAATTAAGGGTGGTTTGTGGAATATAGCATTATGACTAGCTTAGAAATTCTAATACATATATCTCTGTTATTCTTTGGGTTTTGTTTGAGAAAGGGAGCATGGATGGTAAGTTGGTAACAAGTTATGTGTATGAAAGTTGCACTCTTATTTGTGGGTCGTATGTTTTGCTTTTGAAGAGACTAATAGGAGCCTCACTTTTCTCAAGTTTTTGAAATAGTAGTTTACAGTTTATATGGCGTGGCTTTTAATTAAGTGAGGTTGATTCGATATTAGTTAGATCTGTTTATCTGAATTCTAAATTCATGCTTGTTTCTGGTTATGTTTAATGTTATCGGTCTTTTACACCATCACTTTGGGACACATTTGAAAGGTGTTGCTGAACTATCTTTTCATATTGTCAACATGTATTTTGATTTTAGGTTGGTTTGTGGAATACAAGTATGTGCAGCAAAAGTTGCTTATTACAAATTTGGTGCAAGTTTCTTGTTTAATCAATGAACTGGCGTAGCTTCTCTGTGTAGTCTCTTTTTGTTTTCATCTTTTTCATATATTCAATTGATTTTCACTCCCATATTGAACATTCTTAGGTGACATTAACTAAAATTGTCTGGTTTTGATTGATCTGCAGCCATGGATGTCTCTAAGGTTCAAAAATGAACCCGATTCACGAGCAAGTACTGGCTTCTCTTTCGGGCAGTCCCGGAAAGGAGAAGGAAGGCTGGAATTCCTAATGTGAATTCTTAGAACTATTTGGAAAATTATGCACATTTTTTTTTTTTTTGAAAATCTGGAAAATTATGCACATCATTGAATATCAGTATTGATAAAATCTATTTGCTTACGATATGTATTCTCATGCAAATGATTATTATGATGTTTTTCAACAAATTAAAAACTAATCTATGCAACTCTGAAAACAAATTACTTTTGAACTTGAAATTGATGTAAAGAGCCAATGGTACTTCGTAGTTGAAGTTTTGTTAGATTTGTCAGACAGCCAATTGGATGATTTGATT
The DNA here is from genome assembly GCA_034370585.1 of Fragaria x ananassa. Taxonomy (NCBI): domain Eukaryota; kingdom Viridiplantae; phylum Streptophyta; class Magnoliopsida; order Rosales; family Rosaceae; genus Fragaria; species Fragaria x ananassa. The sequence goes on along the minus strand of CP139761.1, from coordinate 2,666,131 downwards.
ACAGAGAAAATATCATAGCCAACTAAAATCCCTAGAAACAAAGTTTCATTGTAAGGCAAAACCCATACTGAACTAGCTATTTCAGTTTGCAATTGCTTGGAGCAAACGAATATGGATTCAACTATTTAAGCAAACAGTGCTGCAAAGGATACATAATACAGTTTAATGTGGAAGGTCTCATGTGACACCAGAAATGGTAAATCCTACTAACAATCACTCACATCCGATGATCATTTGGAAAGATTAACGCAGCTGTCATCATATAAGATAAATAATAATATATAGCTCATCAAAAAGTTTTAGACATGGGACTTTTAAGTTGAGAAAATGGTCAAATACTAATATACTATATGTACTAGTCACCATTGGTCCTTTCCCAAAAGGTTACCTATTCTATATTGCCATCATTTTGTTCAGTTTGTTCCATGTTCATGGTCTCTGCATCAATCTCATCGGTACCTGCTTCAGGTTTAGGGGATGCTGCAGTCGGAGGAGGCAATACCTCTGCAACCAGCTCTACTAGCTCATCGGCATTATGCTCTACGATCTGTGAAACATCAAGAACAAAAAAAAAATTTGCAAATAAGTTCACAAGTTTTACAAAGAACTCTCTTAACTTGCAATAGAAAACACCATATCAAGGGTCTTGAAAATATCTAAGGTTCCCTAAACCAGGTCCTTGGCATAAGAAGGAGGACACACTAGGCCATTCTATGGTCATTTTTTTGGATGACAGCTAATATATTGGATAATGACAGCGATAGACTTCACCAAATATCACGTTAGTAAGTGGAAGATAACACTGGTCACCGGACACAAGGTTGATCATGTTCTGATATCAATGGGTTATACCAATTATGCAAGTGATTTAATAAGTCAAGCCAGGGTCAAGAAATAGAAGAGACAATACTCCACTGATCAGTTTTGAAGTTGTTATAAAGTTATAAACTCTATTCCCAATCGCCGTGTTAGCACAGTTCCTATTCCACCCACAATGCAGGGCACAAACACACACATTTACAGCAAACAAGTCATGCTTAAGCCACACCAGGAGAGATAATACAAGATTATGAACTTAAGGAAAACAAAAACAGAGAGAAAAATCACATAATGATAAATAGCAGAGTGGGGGTAAACAGTACTTATATCATACCGCATATATTTCAACCACTGAAGCTGGCCTTGTGTTAATAATATTGAGGATCTTATCATTTCCAAGGTCATACTGTCTACACTTCTCCTTGAACTCTTCAACTCTCTCTCTTGTGTGAGTACCAGCAGGAGTATTAACCACATAATCGAAAACCTAAACACGGAAAATTAACGATACTTTACTTCTCACTACAATGAATTAAGAATACAATATAGGAGATAAAACAAAATATTTGACAACCTTGTACTCAGATGGTTTTACTTTTGCCAGCCGAGCTATATCATTGGTTGAAGCCCCTTTCGATTTTAGGAATTCGAGCACTTCAAAGTTGTTAAGTGCTCCAACATCAGTCTTTAGTCTGCAAGAAGTTATAGAATTAGAAATTTATAAAAAGTGCTTAAAAGAAAATTCAAATAAGGCTGAATGCAGTCATTCATAGAACGTGGTTAGAAGTAAAGAAAACAGTAAAGAAAAATAAGACATACATCTTCATTTCACCAGGATCTGAGCTTGAGACCAATAACCAACTCTAGCGTAACAGAATGTTCTGATATCCACAATGCGTCAGAACCCTGATGGTCTTTTGTTTTAATCAGTTTTCGCAGTAAAATTAGCAGTATACGTAGTAACCAAAATAATGTAAAAGATATATGAAAATGTCGTCTAAAGGAAAAGCTAAACATAAATGCCTATCTTGACAAGATAAGTAAAACTATAGAGACCAAAACAAAAGACCGTTGGCAGGATTCTTGACATAACATAATGAACATTTCACATAAGCAAATAAAAAGACAACTCAGTATGAGCATCACATAAGATCTGAGTTACAACTCTCCACAGGGTAATACACCACTCCATCTGTCCAGAAATACCATAAATAGCAGCTCAAAGGTAACACAGTTGAGGCATGTTAGACATTTTTATGCTAAAAAACACTTGATACTCCTCATCTATGACACCTACTAGGATCAAACTCACCAGGTAGGGCTATGGATTAACACGGATCATACACACCATCTTGGACTACTACACATGGATTAATAGAGAGCAACAGACTAGTGCACTAACAGTTGTGAGGTGTTTAACCCCTGAGACTCCTCTCTTGTTCCCTGCTTGCTTACCATGGGACTAGACACACCCATTCTACAAGGCAGTTAAGGTATATTCTAACCTTTACCCATTTGACTCCACAAGACAACACCATTTTAACGACACAACTACAATTACTGGTGGCTGGTGGGTGAGAAAGTAGATTACAACAAATTAAAGAACAGGGAAACAATCATTAGTTCCTATACTATTTCATATATGATAAAGTAGTATTTGGTAGCATCAGACCTTCTGTTTTCACAAAAGTACCAAACAAGATAAATAGAACAACATCAGGTGATGAATGTAGAAGAAAATTACCAAGAACAATTTTCCAGGCAGCTCAAAGGGTGAAATTGAACATAAGTTGCGATGTAGGAAAACACAAGGATTGCATGAGTTCAAGCAGTGACGGATCCAGAATCTGAATGGTGTCTAGGCTAATTATAAGTACATAGCATTCCACCAAATCAAACAAACAAAAGCAATAGAACAGCTCAAACAATCAAGCTAAGTATTTCTAACGGGCATATAAACAATTAAGTTGCATCAATAGCTTAAGGCCACTGTGCAGTGTCAGAAAGTAGAAACTAAATAAAGTTGTATGATGCCCAAATTAACGGGAAAGGGGATGAAAATACAGGGTATAATCACCAAATCATAGAAGTATAATCTAGTAGGACTAGCTTGAACATCATAATCAAAAACCAGAAAATCAACGCCCAGTTACAGAGGAAACCAAAGTAACATCAATTTGGATGTATTGACTTTAGTAAATTCATTCTACAGCCAGTGATGGATCCAGGATCCAAAAATGGCTAGGATAACTATAAGAGCACAAAAACTTTGCATCTTGCGTTTTTGAATGTCATTTTCTTGTACCAAGGGAGGATAGGTGCTGCGAGAATATCTTACTCTCTTGTGAGGAAGCTTGACAGAAGATGCATTTCGAGAGACCACAGCAAACATGTTAAACTGGAACCAGACTTTCATTCTCTATAAGCTGATTCAAATTATTATAGGCATGATGATGATCGCGCCTCTTAAGAAGAAATAACATGATACTAAGACACCACAAACTAGGATCTGTGAGGGTTGAAAAAGTTTGAGAAATTTGAGATGATGCAGCTCTTACCAAGATGATATAGGTATTGACAATTGGAGCTCTTGCAAATATATTGCAGATTCTCAAGCATTTTTCTGATTCCGTCTACTAAAAAAACGTGTATAAAAAGCTAAAGGGCAGCGCCAACACAGTGACCAATATGATATTGCCCGTATGCAAAGTTTCCCAGGTACTCGTTTCAGATTAGTATTCCATACTCAAAAGTTAAACCAAACCAAGAAGATCATTTTAAAAAAAATATAAATAAAAAAAAATAAAAAAAATCCCAAACCAAAAAGGCAATCAATCTCTACAAGTTTCAAAGCCAAAAGTCAGTCTCATACAGTCTTATCATGGTCACCATATATTCGTCTACACACAGTCTATATATGACACACTATGACAGACAGACAACATACCTCGAGCAATTACACAATAATCAGATTTACACAACACACGCATATAAGAGCGGTATATATTCCAACGATCCTCGTGGTAGTAATAGCAAAGCTAAGACTGTAATTGAGCTAACCACCAAGGCACTAACTATAAAGTATCAAGTTATCAACTCCTCTTTAAGTGTTGATGTTTTGGTAATTTAGGTGTTCAATAGCTTAAATTTTAGAGATGAGTTATGAGTAGCAAGAAGAGTGTCTCCATGAGCATCATGTACAACACAGAAATGCATAAGCTGTTCCAGTTAGTTTGAATATTACTTTGAACAACATCCATCAAGTGATCTTAATGCCTAATCAGGGTTGATGTCCTCTGATCCGTTTGTCATTATAGCTCCTACGACCCTTTATGACCCTTTATAGATCTATTGTTCAATACCAATACACACACCTACCTTAAGCAACTGCTCTAAGTTTGTGCAACCTTGAACCACAACAAGAAACCTTCGAATCATGAACTATGAAATTGAGTATAGCTTATTACTGTAGAGGAGCTTACATTAGGCAGTATCAAACCAAGTAAGAAATGGAAAAAGTACGAGTCTGTAGACTAACATACCATTAAAATGTCTCCCAGGGATTATATTAGATCTATAGTCTACTTTAAGGCTAAAACTCTTTACTAAAGAGACGGTACACAAATTTTTTATTTATTTTTTGCTGAGAAAGTCATTTGGTCGGAAAGTAATGTGTCTTGATGTCCAGATTACAGAAAACTGGTATCCTAACTGGCAGCTCCCTTTCTCTATATACTGAACAGGGACCAAACGGCCACCCAACTCACTTTCAGGTGAGTTAAATGAAACAATATAATTGAAGTGTTGTTCTTTGAACACGCTTCTGTCTTTCCAGTTTCCAGTATAGGAAATATCACCGCATAAATTGCATAATAAAGGTTAATCAGTGATAGCAATCCACTCAACAAATAGGGCTGTTATCCACAACAGAGAGAACAAAACAAAATTTCCCAACTCCCTTTATATGTTTTCCTGAGCTGTACCTTCTGAAAATTGACACACTGTACTAACCCTCCTTTCTAGTCCTGATTACCTCATATTCCCAGCCATTCTACTAGTTAGGCTCTGTTAATTAGCATTGTTAAGCTTCTCAATCAATGCCTACTTAACCTAACAACCATACCACATGCGCGCCCACCAAAACTTACATCCAGAAAGCTATTCATCTAATGCTTTTTAAAAGCTCTTTCTACCATCAGAGTCAATGCCAAGACAATTCATACCTATTGAAAACTAAAAAAGAAGAAGACCTAACAAACTAACTTTAAAGAGTGTACATTCTAAATAAATTACTCTTCAATACTTGAGTCGCAATCTACCACATACAACGTTAATACACTTATCCTTACAATAGATTACAATTACTTTTGATTTGAAATATGTGAAGTGCAAACCTTAACAGTAAAATACACGAACAAACATAGGATCTTACTAACACAAAACAAAAGAACACAAGGACGATAAGAAATCCTAACAGTTCCTGCAAATATGTCCAGGCACAGCGTGCATAGCTAAGAACAATCAAAAGCAATCTCACACATAAAACAAAACAATAATAAAAGCATTATAATCATAGTAAGTAAAACAAAGATCCTCATCAAAGAGTGATAATTCTCTTAACAGATTGATTAGATTGCTGATCTAACTGTTATATGACACACTAATCCTTCAAATGAAGGCAAACCCCCCAAAGTCCAAACAAAATGGCATCATCGTCCATGCCATTCAAAACATGAAAAAAATGACAACTTACTTCAAAAGAAAATACCTCTTGAGTTTACACTAGAGTAAAAGTAAGGACCAGAATTGGCTGGTGCAAGACTTGCACAGTCCCATATATAGCAGCTCAAAAGTAATGCAGTTGAGGCATGTTAAACATTTACACTTGAGACTCCTCATCTACGATACCTACTAGGATCAAACTCACCAGGTAGGGCTATGGATTAACACGGATCATACACACCATGCTACTACTCGACATGCATATTTAATAGACAGCAACAGATTAGTGCACTAACTGTTGTGAAAGTTTCACCCCAAGACTGTTCCCTGCTTGCTTACCATGGGATTAGACACATCCATTCTATAAGGGACTCAAGGTATTGTAAACTTCACCCATTTGACTCCACAAGAAGACAACACCATTTTAATGACAAAAACTACCATCACTGGTGGCCGGTGGGTCAGAAAGTAGATTACAGCAAATTAAAGAACACTGAAACAATCATTATTTCATATACGATTACGTATATGATACAGTAGTATTTGGTAGTATCAAACCTTCTGTATGCACAAAAGAACCAAACAAGATAAATAGAACAAATCAGGTGATGAATGTAGAAGAAAATTTAGAGAACCATTTTTTCGGTCAGCTCTAAGTGTTAAAGTTGAACATAAATTGTGATGTAGGAAAAAACAAGGCTTGCATGAGTTCAAGCAGTGAAAGATCCAGAATCTGAATGGTTTCTAGGCTTTTTTTTTTTTTTTGAATAAGGGGGGTAGGAACTCAGTTAAACCTGGGGGCTTAACTCCACACCCATATTATTATTAAGTGCATAAAATTCCACCAAATCAAACGAACAAAAGCAATAAATCAGCTCAACCAATCAAGCTGAGTGTTTCTATTGAGCATATAAACAATTAAGTTGCACATTCATGCATCAATAGCTTAAGACCACTGTGCAGTACCAGAAAGTAGAAACTAAATAAAGTCGTATGATGCCCAAAGTAACAGGAAAAGTGATGAAAATACAAACTATTATCACCAAATCATTGGAATCAAGGTAATGGCTAGATGCACCTACGCAACGACAATGTAATGGCAGTGATTCCTTCTATGAAAGGTTCAGGATTATTCATCCCTACAGAAAGACACATTAACAACGAAATCAGAATCTGCCCAGTTTCGTAGGTCAACTTTCACGAGACCTACAAGATAGCCCACTCGTTGGAAAATGGTGAAATTGGTACCATTGGAAAGGTCTATGTGTCTACTTTCCAGGGACACCAACCATTTGATCACACCTATCATATTGAGTGAGTTATGACTATTTTCGTAAAATATGACGAATCTGTCCGAGAATCTACTTTTGCAGAATAGTCAACTTCGACAGAGCTTTGTGACCAGCTCAAGATGAACTAGGTTATGGACTTTGTATGGTTAGAAAGCTACGTGTATCTAGTTTCCAGAACTTTATACGGTTCGTCCATACCTATTGTATCAAAGACGTTATGACTATTTAAGTACACAAAGGTCATGCCATGCGTGAATATGATTTTCAACACAAACTTATGTTTTGAGTTGTTAGGCAACCTTCTCCTTAAAGATCAAAAAAATGCTAAGCATAGCAAGTCTGCTCTAAGGATGTTGTGGCTGGATTTAATGACTAAATCGATGCCCAAGTCTAATTTTGAAGTATGTGAAGTGTATTGGCTTACGCCGTTTATTAATACTTCGAGATTGAGTTACCAATCAGGGGGAGTCGTTGTGTAGACATCAGGGAGAGTCTACATGCATCACATGTTATCTTCAATTGTAGTTAGTGCGTTGTGCTCTTTTTCCCTTCGTCCAAGTATTTTGTTTTACCCACGAGATTTTTATTTGGCAAGGTTTTTACCGAGGCAACACCATAAGCACCGTATCATATTAAGGACGCAACACAAGGGGGAGTGTTTAAGGAAATTATGTTTTCGTCCTTCTGTTCTGTGTTTTGCCCTAATACACGTATGATTGGTTAATCAAGTTTCCTTATTAGAATAGATTACAGTTGATAGATCTTCTAGATCTTTCAGGAGACTCTATGAAATGCCTATAAATAGGTCTTCCTATCAATAAATGAGTATACCGTTATTCTCGTTATCTTTTCTCCTTTAACAGAAACATATTAAAAATAATAGAAAATAAGTAATTATTAGGGCCTAAAGGGCAGGCTTTTAGGACCGGGATAGGGCTGGACCGGGCTTGGCCCTAAAAAGCTCAATAGGGTAAGGTCGTAGGGTAAGGCCGGGTTTCATTTGTTTGACCCTTGCCCTACCCTAATTGATAAGGGCTAGGGCCGGCCCGCCCTAACAGATTGCCGAGTAGGGCTTCGGCCCTATAGAATAGGGCGGGTTTTAAGACGGGTTAGGGCCGAAGGACCAAATGATGAGGCCTATCTAAAAGTTTCAAAACCAAATGTCAGAGTCCATTCTTTGCACACTCGTACAATCTTAATCATCAGCATATATTCGTCTACACAATATGAGACTACGACAGACAACATACCTCGTGCTATTACACAGTAATCAGATTTACACAACACACGCTTATAATAGTGGTATATATTCCAACAATCCTCGTGGTAGTAATAGGAAAGCTAAACCTGTAATTGAGCCAACCACTAACTCTGAAGTTTCAAGTTATCAACTCCTCTTTAAGTGTTGATGTTCAATAGTTTAAATTTTAGAGATGAGTCATGAGTAACAAGAAGAGGGTCTCCATGAGCATCATGTACAACACATATATGCATAAGCTGTTCCAGTTAGTTTGAATATTACTTTGAACAACATTCATCAAGTGATCTTAATGCCTTGTCAAGGTTGACGACCTCTGATCCGTTGGTCATTATAGTTCCTACGACCCTTTATGAGATTAAAAACACCCGTAGATCTATTGTCCAGTACCAATACACACACCTACCTTAAGCAACCTTGAACCACAACAAGAAACCTTCGAATCGTGAACTATGAAATTGAGTATAGCTTATTGTTGTATAGGAGCTTACAATAGGCAGTATCAAACCAAGTAAGAAATGGAAAAAATACGAGTCTGGAAGCACCAATGCTGCCTGCGCCTGCTTCCAGCCTCTATGTAAACGACATGCCCACGTAGAAATAGAAAAGATTATGCTCTCCGGTCTCCACACTCAACAAGAGTACAAGACTAACATACTATTAAAATGTCTCCCAGGCATCATATTAGATCTATGGTCTACTTTAAGGCTAAAACTCTGTACTAAATAGACGGTACAAAAATATTTTGAACACACTTCTGTCTTTCCAGTTTTCCAGTATAGGAAATAGCATAATTAAAGGTTAGTCACTGATAGCAATCTACTCAAAAAATAGGGCTGTTATCCACAACAAGAGAACAAAACAAAATTTCCCAACTCCCTTTACACAGTACCTAGTTGTGTGTGTGTTCTATTAGTAATGGGCAGTAATCTCATAAACAGTTAATCACTAAATGCAAGTTAAAATAAAGATAAGGGCCTTCCAATGAACTCCCTTTATGTTTTCCTGAGCTGTACCTTCTGAAACTTGACACACTGTACTGCCCCTCCTTTCTAGCCCTGATTACCTCATATTCCCAGCCATTCTACTAGTCAGGCTCTATTAATTAGCATTGCTAAGCTTCTCAATCAATGTCTACTTAACCTAACAACCATACCACATGCCCGCCATAACTTAAATCCAGAAAGCTATTCATCTAATGTTTTTTAAAAGCTCCTTCTACCATCAGAGTCAATGCCAAGATAATTCATACCTATTGAAAACTAAAACAGAAGAAGACCTAACAAGCTAGCTTTAAACAGTGTACATTCTACATAAATTACTCTTCAATACTTGAGTAGACATTAATATATTATCCTCACAATAGATTACAATTACTTTTGATATGAAATATGTGAAGTGCAAACCTTAAAAATAAAAATAAACGAACAAACATAGGATCTTACTAACACAAAACAAAAGAACACAAGGACGATAAGAAATCCGAAAGCAACTATAAAAGTTCCTGAAAATATGTCCAGGCACAACGCCCAAAGCTTAGAACAATCAAAAACACTCTCACACATAAAACAAAACAATAGTAAAAGCATTATAATCATACCAAGTAAAACAAAGATCCTCATCAAAGAGTGATAATTCTCATAACAGAACATTGTTCTCTATGATTAGATTGCTGATCTAACTGTTATATGACACACTAATCCTTCAAATGAAGGCAAACGACCCAAAGTCCAAACAAAATGGCATCATCGTCCATGACATTCAAAACATGAAAAGAAAATGACAACTTACTTGAAAAGAAAATACCTCTTGAGTTTACACTAGAGTGAAAGTAAAGACCAGAAGTGGCTAGTACAAGACTTGCACAGTCCCGTAAATAGAAGCTCAAAGGTAACACAGTTGAGGCATGTTAGACATTTACATGTGAGAATACACTTGAGACTCCTCATCTACGATACCTACTAGGATCAAAACTCACCAGGTAGGGCTATGGATTAACACAGATCATACCACAAGCATGTTTAATACACAGCAACAGACTAGTGCACAAACTGTTGTGAAAAGTTTCACCCCAGAGACTCCTCTCTTGTTTCCTGCTTGCTTACCATGGGATTAGACACATCCATTCTACAAGGGATTCAAGGAATTCTAACCTTTACCCATTTGACTCCAGACGAAGCAAAACCATTTTTACGACAAAAACTACCATCACTGGTGGCCGGTGGGTGAGAAAGTAGATTAAAACAAAATAAAGAACACAGAAACAATCATTATCTCCTATACGATTTCGTATATGATAAAGTAGTATTTTGTAGCATCAAACCTTCTGTTTCCACAAAAGAACCAAACAAGATAAATAGAGCAAATCAGGTGATGAATGTAGAAGAAAATTTCCGAGAACCATTTTTCGGTCAGCTCAAAGGGTGAAATTGAACATAAGTTTTGCGATGTAGGAAAACACAAGGCTTGCACGAGTTCAAGCAGTGAAATCTGAATGGTTTCTAGGCTTATTATAAGTGCATAAAATTCACCAAATCAAATGAACAAAAGCAATAGATCAGCTCAAACAATCAAGCTGGGTGTTTCTATCGAGCATATAAACAACTAAGTTGAACATCATAATTTTAAACCAGAAATTCAACGCCCAGTTACAGAGGAAACCAAAACAACATCAATTTGGATTTATTGACTTTAGCAAATTAATTCTACAGCCAGTGACGGATCTAGGATCCGAAAATGGCTAGGCTAAATATAAGAGCATAAAAACTTTGCACCTTGTGTATTTGAATGTCATTTTCTTGTACCAAGGGATAGGTGCTGCGAGAATATCTTACTCTTTTGAGAGGAAGCTTGACAGAAGATGCATTTGGTGTATTATGTGACTTGAATTTTATGTTTTGCATCTTCACAGTATAGCAGACCTTCGTCATCAATATCTATGACTTAACCATAAGTAGTTTGCATTTCGAGAGACCACACACAGCATACATTTTAAACTGGAACCAGACTTCATTCTCTATAACTTGCTCTAGATAATATTGATGGGAGGATAAATCTTATTACCACGCATCCCGGCCTACTTCCAGATTTGAGTGAGTGAACCACAACAGAAATTCATGGAATGCTCTCTCAGTTTAACCAAATCATTGGAATATGATCTGGTAGGACTAGCTTGAACATCATAATTAAAAACCAGAAATTCAACGCCCAGTTACAGAAGAAACCAAAGCAACAACAATTTGGATGTATTGACTTTAGCAGATTCATTCTACAGCCAGTGATGAATCCAGGATCCATAAATGGCTAGGATAATTATAAGAGCACAAAAACTTTGCATCTTGTGTATTTGAATGTCATTTTCTTGTACCAAGGGAGAGGTGCTGTGAGAATATCTTACTCTCTTGTGAGGAAGACAGAAGGTGCATTTCAAGAGACCACAGTAAACATGCCACACTTTCATTCTCTATAACATGCTCTAGATAATATTTGATGGGAGGATAATACCTTATTACCACACATCCCGGCTTACTTCCCAATTTAAGTGAGTGACGCACAACAGAAACTCATCAAATGCTCTCTCTCAGTTTAAACCTAAAATCATTGGAAAGTACTAGGTTCAATTTTTTGGGTGATAAACTAAAGTTTTTGAAGCTAAAAAAACAGTTGAAATAAATTAGACTACAAACTCAGATTCAAGCCAATACTACAAAATGAGGAGTTAGACTAAACTTACTTGATTAACTATCACATCATATCTCTGCCCATATCTGGAACCTAATTTAAAACCCTTGGGAAATATATAGCAGCGGTACACTTAGAGTGGGGGACGCAATTGATATGTATGTCTGCTTCTCTATCCAAACAAATAATCACTTCCACCAGGATGTCACCATGGCAAATCAACCTTGGTTGTGGTTTTCCTTCAAATGCCACTACGAGGCTCGGCTCAAAGATAGTGTAATCAAGTCTAAGGCCTGGGGTGATATTAGGTTTACGAATCACCAATTCGAAGACAAACCTCAGCTAATTCAAAGTATCTATCTGGACTAAATGTTGATTTAGAGCAGCTACCATGCTTAGTGTATTTTTTATTCCAAAACTAGTTATTAGTTATAAGCATTGTGTATTGCAAAAAAGACACAAATTGGAAATACAATAAGAACATAGGCAACTAATTAGGAGTATTGCAGAGCCTAAAACCTCGCAGCATATCATTTCAGATTAGCTAGTCAAGCTTTAATTACACGCATATATCTTTCAGCATTAAGGAAAATTGGAAAAATACACAGAAAGTTACATCAAACTTTCAACCAAAGCAGTTAAATCAATCAATTCTTGAACAATATCTCATGTTCTGTAAACCATCTGGGGATGGCATTCATTCTGTAAGTTCAATGTTCTGTTCACTAAATCCCCATCTACTGAAGGGGAAACATAGACTAATCCACTACACAATTCCAGATTGAATCCAATATAATGTTCTCATAATCTAATACTATGATTGCAGAGAGAATAGTATAAACAAGACAATTCTATTCAATACCCAGATTGCAGAGACGATTTATTATAAGACATTAGAAATTCAGAGAAAAAGGATATAGAGGAATACCTCTCTGTGAATGTAGAAACGTGGGTTGACTTGGAACGGAGATCAGAGAGCTAAAGCTTAAGACTTTAGTGGTGGCGCTGGAGACTGCTGAGCAAAGCTTAAGACTTTGTTTCTTGTTGGGTCTGAAAAATTTCGTTCCAGGGTTTATATAGGTTTAGTAAAAGCCAACACAACTAGCCGCTTCGGATTCTGAATCCGAAGGTTTGTTTTATATTGTCTGACAAAATGTTTTGTGTATGACAAGGTGTGCAATAGAGGTAAATGAAACACAGCGATTTTAAATAAGTAACTATCAAGTACATTTTGTGAGAGAAAGAAATCAAGTACATAGCTTCTGTGACATAATCTAAACCATTTGGGTTTCACAATAGAAATTCAACACTTCGAAGCTCAATTGGTGCAGCATCATACCCTGCTTCTCTTATAGCCATTAGTTCATTGCTATCCCCTCCCAAATAGGCTTTAATGAAAGCAACCACAACTCCTCCAACAAATTTTCTCATGGGTTCCCTAGACTTGCCATTTTTGCACAAACAATATGTAGCCTTCCCTCTAACCCCCTTTGTCTCATCATCAAGCATATCAACATGCCCATAGTCCTTGGCCACAAAGTAGCAAGCCGGCTTTCGACATTCGTTGAAGAAGTCCTCATGGTTTACACCCTTTGGAGCACAAGCAGGGAATAGAGGGTTTCTCTTCACTTCACCCAAACCAGTACCAATCACCATTACTGCCATGCCGTCGAGATCGAAAGAATGAGGGACATAGGTTAGTACTGGTGGAGGGGTTTGTTTTCCCTTGTCCATTCCATCAACTGGGTCTATGCCTATTAAGGCTGAAAATTTCAAACTAGTAGTGATGCCTTCTTTCCCTAATGCTAGTGCAAAAGAAACTTTGCCTCCTCGGCTGTGCCCGGCGAGTGCTAGCTTGTTTAGATTTGCATGAACATGGGGTGGAAGCAAGGATTGAAGTCCTTCTGATAACCAGTTTGTTATTGCAGCTGTGGACTTGATCTCATCACTTGTATCTGATCCAGCTATTGTATACAACTGTTGGAGCACAAAGAGTATTTACATAATTATCAGTGACCACTTTTGGTCTATAAGAATATTGCTACATGTAACATCACAATCTGAACACAGTCCTTCCAGCTAGAATGTATAAACTATAAAGGACAAAGGAAACACGGAGGTTTCTGGACTTGTATGACCGCAGACTAAAAGGACAGTATTTAGAGCCAAGCATTTTTCACAAGGAATATTGAGCCACTTGGTTATTTTCTGTTCAAACAATACCAACTGTACATGTCCGAATGTTAATTCTGCTTCCAATAATTTGTTAGTTGAAAGGGAAAGCATATTATTCACATAATTTTCTTCTTGTAGGTGTTATCTTAAAGCTTCAAGCTATCTTGGAGAGTAAGGCTTTTCATTAAGAAGTGAGGGTGACTTGAAGGAAACCAACATATGAAATCTGTCTTCATGTATTAACATGTAGTAAGACAAAACGGAGGACTGTAAAACTTTGAGGCAAAGAAATAAATAAATAGACATATATTAACATGTGCATATTGAATCTCATAACCCAACAAAGAAGTGAGGAACGAGGATGGAGGTTTCGAACTTAGTTAGGCATTTCTGGTAACCAGGTTCATAAGCTTTAATAAATATTCAACAATCACTCGGCTCCAAAAGCTTAAATAGTTAGGGGATGATGAACCGGTACCGACAATGTCAATTAACAGCGAATAACAAATAATGATGTAAACTCTGTAACAAAAATATGCCAAAATGGATAAAGCTAATCATGTCTGACTGAAACAACAAACCTGTACAGAATTGTGAAGTGTTCATATCTTTAAGTTTTGAGAGAGAGAGAGAGAGAGAGAGAGAGAGAGAGAGAGTACTCGCCTGAGGGGCAATGACGATGAAGCCATGAGAGGCGATGTGTTGGATAAGCTGAGAGTAGAAAGAGTTGGAGAGAAGAAAACCATGGAGGAGGAGCAGCACTGGGAACTCTCCAGCTTCGCAAGGCAAGCCAATCAAAAGCTGCTTCGGAGGCCGAAGCGAAACAGTTGAAGAAGACTTGGTGCTGCAGCATCCACTACTAGTCTCTGCTGCCTCAACTGTTTGGAACTCTACCCTATACTTTCCAAGCTCAAAAACGTTTGAACAAGATGAAGTAGACATGACTGGAATTGGAGCATAAAAATCAAAGCAAGTGGCATTTATAGCCTCACTTGTGAGTCTGTGACAGAGAGAACGTTTGCCTTAGATATTTTCGAGGCAAATCATTATATGGATTCAGTTTCAAGGCCTAACATATTGTCAAAGACATTCAACTACCTTGCCATAGTTGGATGGATATTCACACCCAAAAGCTCTCTACTGCTGGCGGTATGGCCATTCATATCCTCCAGGTTCACATAGAGAACGTCGCCAAGTAATTACTCTTCATGTCCTCAAGCATTCATTAAAAAAAATAGCTTCATATTATCAACCGAAAGTTCTTCAATACACCTAGGTTTAAGTGAACCAAGTTTTATCGTGCAATCCTGGCCACTCATTTGATCTAGCTGTTTATGACACAAACATCAATATTAACACTGTTAAGAAAGTAGAAATCCAAAAACATTACGAAAATCTGCACAAGAGCTTGGCTTAATCTAAATCTGTGACTGCGAATGAAGGCCTTCATGACACAGGAGAGTTTTACTGAGGATTAGGTGGGCGGCTATTGGCAGCAGAAACCCTAGACCCCCACTCAAGCAACTCTTTGCTGGTATCATCCTTGTGAACAATCACCTCAATGAAGCATAATCTATCCTTCTTGGGTCCATTTGCAGTCTCTATTGCTTCAATCAGCTCCTCTTCGCAACGAACCTGAAAGATTACATGAATTCGTTAACAGTGAGTTTTACGATCTGTGAAGTTGCATATTTAAGGGGGTGGAGGTAATAAGCAAAGTGTTTTAGCAGACTGACCTTGGTTGTCCAGCACTTGCCTTCCCCATTGTGGATTGCATCAACCAGTCCAGTGTAGTTCCAGTTGTTGATCACATTGTATGGTCCATCATGGATTTCCACTTCAATGGTGTATCCGCCATTGTTTATCAGGAAAATGATGGTCCTCTGTCCATTTCGAATCATTGTGGACACATCTTGAGCAGTCACCTATTAGGGATACAACAAAACAAAGGCATAAACAAATGAATGTGGGAAGTTACAGTTTTTTTGAAAGTAATGTGGGAAGTTATAGTTTTCAGCATACAATCTCTATAATCACTTCAGCTATTGCAGAATTCACAAGACTAATAATGTGATCAATATTGCATACCTGGAAGCTCCCATCACCAATGAAAGCAATCACTCGCTTCTCAGGTACAGCCTGAGCATACCCAAGAGTTGCTCCAACTGACCAACCAATTGATCCATATTGCATTTGGAACTCATACCTGAAAATGCATTTCCAGTTACCAATTAGAATTGTGACATTATAATGGAAAGAAACAAAATCAATCTTTAAATTCTCCCAAAGGCTTACCCGCAGCCGGGTGGCAATTTCAGCTTCTGACAGTTAAACCATGAGTCCCCTGTCTCGGCAATCACAGCGGTTTCAGCTGACAGCATCTTCTGAATGTGTTTGAACAGAACATTAACCCTCAAAGGTTCTTTGGGTGCAGCCTTCAGAGGGTGGCCATCAGGCACAAAGATCCTGCGGTAGTTCTCATAAGCAGTGTTATTATGCTTCAGCTTCTTTGCTAGGCCTACGAGGAAATCCTTAATAAGAACCTATGTTGCACGGACACGGACACGGATACGGCGACACGATACGTACCGACACGGCGACACGGCAAAACTTAAAAACTGCATTTTCGACACGGCTCGGACACGGCAAATATAATTACTTATTTATATATTTTTAAATAATAAAAAAAATGCTCAAATATGAATAAATTCATCACATTGCTTAAATAATGTTATAAATTTAAGCAATTGCATAACTGTAAGTCTGTAACAAATAATATAAAAGAGAGTCAATATTAATCTAAAGGATGATTACCAAATAGTTATATCAAATTCAACATATTCATTAAACTGAATGAAAATGCAACATTCCTAACCCGCATCATAGGAGTAAAAAAATGTGTGGGAGAGGTAAGGGGTTCGATCCCCCGCATCACCAATCTTTCTATCTTGTTTTTTGTTTAGTCCAAACGACACCGTCTGTTTAAAAAGCCTATCCAAGTTTCTTTCCGCAAACCAGTGTGTGTGTCGTGGTCCTTTTAACATGGAGCTCTCCTTTTCTCCTTCCTCCCCTTCTGTTCGGATTCGAGGCACCACCAAACCAAATTGCAATATAGTTGTTTTATGAATGCAATTTAGTTTCTTCTTCCCCAATTCTCTTCTTCCCTTCTCTCCTTTCTCTCGCGTTAGGTCTCAGATCCTAACACTAATTCAGGTAAATCAAATCTTTGCTTCTTCTTCTTCGCTCAGATTGGTCTGAGTCGCCGTTCAGTTTCAATTTTTCGGTGACGGTTTTTGTCTCCGGCGGTTTGAGTTAACCCTAGTTTTGATCGGGAATGTTCTTACAGTGAGGTCAGAGGCTGGAGAGGTCGCCGGTCTGAGGTCGTCGGTCGGAGCTAGAGGCTGGGTTCGGCTTGTGGTCGCTGGGTTCAGCTTTTCTCACTATGGGAACTATTTGGGAAGAATGGGAAGAATGAGAGAAGTGTGGCTCCCTCTAGCTCTCGGCTCCCTCTAGCTCTCTGTGTTAGGTCAGGTCAGTTCAATTTTTTTTTTTTTAAATGGTGATGTGGCGTGTCGAAACCGTGTCGACGCCGTGTCGAGAAATGGTTAACGTGTCGCAACCGTGTCGAAAAAGTTTGACTTTTCGGACACGCCACGTGGCGTGTCGGACGCCGTGTCGGGCCATGTCGGTACGTATCGGCGTGTCGGGGAGCGTCCGACGCTCCGACACTCCATGGTTAGAGGTGTCCGTGCATCATAGATAAGAACACAACCAAATGTAGGGCCATTTCCTATTGTCACACGATCAGGCTGCACAATGATTGCCTTCTCTTTCTTGAGAAGGAGTGAGTATCCAACAGAGCTGTAATCATTGAAAATCGGCCCAGCAAACAAGTATGCATCTGCAGACTCCACAATCTCAGCACAAAAGGCAGTGCTCACAGCGCCCCAGTATGTTCCGATAAAATGGGGATGGTGCTCTGGCACTTGCCCCTTTGCTGATGGCATCACAGCTAGAGCAAATCCAGAAGCATCAGCCAGTTCAACAAAGGCACCACCAGCATGTGCAGAGCGCAGTTTGGGCCCGCCCACCATAACTGGCTTCACTGCCTTGTTCAAGAACTCTGCAGCAGCCTCCACTGCAGCCTCTAGTCCCCAATGAGTGTTTAGCATATTGAGATTTCTACCGACTTCTTATTACTAACGGACGTTTCTATTTCTGTTAGTTGGGCATGTCTAGTTCACGGTGCACTGAATCCGCTCCGATTTATGAAAAGGATAATTACAAAGTAAATTTTATTTATGCTTTGAACTTTATTTCTTATTGACCATCCATCTTCATCCGGAGAAGATGCATAAACGTATGACCAAGTAATCCAAATTTTATAAATAAATAAAATTAAATTTTATTATTGACCTAATTTTATTATAAATGAAGAAAGAGATTTATAAAAATAAACGAACTTGATGAAGTGAAAGTAATTTAAGAATAAATAATCGTGAAAGATATGTGTATTATTCATTGATAGGAGCCCTTTATATAGGGAATTACACAATATCAATTAAGTAAGAATAATGAATACATAGATTTAGTCAAACTACATATCTTATTGGCATAAGGCCAAGGCACACATAAGGAATATCTAGAAAGATATAGAATATCCTAGAACACTCCTCCTTGTGCCTGTGCCACGCGCTGATATGTCGATGGTGCTGATCTGTTGCCTCGTCAAAAACCTCGTCAAGTCACACAAACCCTGTGGGAGAAAAACTGAACCTTGATCGTAGGAGAAAAAGAGTACAATGCACCAGCCTACTTCATTGAGATGATACTCCCCCTGATGCACCAGCCTAGCTCAGTGGTAAGCTGCTTCACCTGCATCCGTTAGGTCGCGGGTTCGAGTCTCCTGGGGGTAAGTGGGGAACCACTATTGATCCTCTTTTAACAAAAGAAAAAAGAGATGATACTCCCCCTGATGTGAACATTATTCAGGAAGACTTGATAGCCGACGCATACATATATCTCTTACGTGTTTCTCAAAAGTAGACTTAGGTAAGGACTTAGTAAATTAGTCTGCTGCGTTTCCTTCAGAACTAACTTGGTTCACTTGAATGTTAAGAAACGCCTGTTGTTGTTGGTTGTAAAAGAACTTAGGTGAAAAGTGCTTTGTATTATCACCCTTGATGTAACCTAACTTCATTTGCTCAATACAAACTGCATTGTCCTCATAAATGCATGTAGGTCTATAAGTTGTAGAATTTAATCCACTAGTCCCTCTAATGTGTTTAATGATTGATCTCAACCAAACACATTCCCGAACAGTTTCATGCAAAGCTATAATCTCTGCATGATTTGAAGATGTTGCCACTAGAGTCTGCTTAGTAGACCTCCAAGATATCGTCGTATTCCCAATGGTAAACACATAACCAGTTTGAGAACGTCCTTTATGAGGATCAGATAAATATCTTGCGTCGGCGAAACCCACCAATGTATTATTGGGTGTCTCGGCATAGGACAAAGCGGCAGTGGCGTGCTCGGCATTGGACCCGTGCCCAGCAGTCGTGTCAGCAACATCCATGGTGGCGGTCCAGTCCCTTGGTGGATCAGTGTCATGCCTTCCATGAGCCATAGGACCATCTTCTGTTCTTTTTGAATCAGTGTAGGGAAAGAACAGTATAGGGTTTAGGGTTACACATGAACTCAGTATAGGGTTTAGGGTTTCGAAAACGCTAGACCCTAAACATTAACTCCAAAATTTTTGTTCGGTTGAATTCTGAATTTTCATTCATTATAGCTAGACCTTCCATATTCCATCTCTAGAAAAAGCACGTAAGTACAATACTGATGCTCATGTTCTGTTCTGTTATTAATGTCAATAAAAACACAGCTTTATCCTTCATGAATTGGCCATTATCTCATGTTATAAAGTGACTCTTTGGTTCCTTAACCCTAATTTTGTTGCTCTATAAATGCAGTGCTTCCTACAGTGTTTCTCATCATCTCTAATTTTTCTTCTTAATTAAGTTTGCAGGGTATCATGGTTCGTAAGAACGACACAACTACGGGGCGAAACAATCGCCGATATGCATATCATCCGTATGAGTATCGTCTTGCCCTCCAAGACGAGAGGATTGCTGAGCTCTCACAACAAGTTTTTCAGATCAACATGCAACTGATTGAAATCAACACTGCTATTGGACATCTGACAAAGTCTATCATGGAGCTAGAGGCTTTACGGGATGCACCTCCGCCGGTATTCAACCGACGTGGCAGTGTCCGCATCAATGTTGTCTGCACAGACTCAGAATCAAGCGATCAGCAGCGATCAAAGCCATACAACCTTTGGCCACCAACGTCTAAGTAGGGTTTAGGGCAAGGTCGGATTTTTGCTTATCTAAGGAACTTCCCTACATATTTATATTTTTGTTGGTATGTAAGTGCATATGAGCACAACCTGTTTGGTTTATGGTTTTGAAGATGGAATTCTTATTAAGATTGGTTTATGCTTTTCTATTGAAATATATGAAAATTGAATTTGAAAACCACAACATGGAGGAGCATCAACTATGGTTCCCATCAACAATCTCTCAATCGATACTCAGTAGAAGTCTTAATGTTACATTCATATTGAGTTGTATACCGCTAAAATGTAGAAGTCTTAATCCCTTGAAAATCTCATTTCGCCTGGAAACCGTGCACAATTATTACCGCTGCATCGTAAAATGTGGACGTTTAATATAATGGTAACATCGCCAGTTGCACGCGCCTTTTCGTTACCATCACACTCCTTCATTCATATGGCTATATATATTCATGAGGCAAACCAAACCACATATCGATGTAAACCATTTGCAAAAAAACCACTCTATCATCACACTACGCCAGATAATGCATCACACGACGGGGAAAAAACCATTCTCTATCATCACACTACGCCAGATAATGCATCACACGACGGGGAAAAAACGTCGTCTGATAAAGGTCAAATCCGTTGTTAATCCGATCGCCGTCTGATCAACATGTCACACAACGGCTAAAAAGAGCTTGTCTGACTAACTGACACACAACGCTACAATAAAAACCATTGTGTGATTCTCGACAGATATCATCGACAGCTGCCGACACATGTCGAGCTGCTTCTCGGCAGTTGTCGACATATGTTGATGAATTATGCCGAGAATCACACAATGGTTTTTTGTATAATATTGTTGTGTGATTCTCGACATATATTATCGACAGATGTCGACACATGCCGAGCTGCTTCTCGTCAGCTGTCAATGATATCTGCCGAGAATCACACAACATGTTTTCCAATAAAAACCGTTGTGTGATTGTCAAGTCACACAATGGTTTCCTTTCAAGAGTTGTTGTGTGAATATCGACAGATTTCATGGACATACGTCGAGATCATTCCGCATTGCAGTCGGCAACATCTGTCGACACACACAATAGTTTTCTTGCTGTAAACTATTGTGTGAAGTTATCTTCATATAACAAGTTTTTAAGTTTCATGGTTGTCTGATTGTTAAATAGTACACAAAGTTTTCATTAGTAGGCATTGTGTGATCAATACTTACACAACGTGGCAATGCAAGAGATTAGTTGTAGGATCATATAGTCAGACAACGTTGGATTGTCATTAACCTGTTGTATGCTGAATTCCACTAATTTACCAAATGGAAAGCATATACTACGTACATTCAAACAAAAATATGCTAAGACACATCCAAACCATTGTATTAACCTTAATAGGGATAATCAAAAGTTGATACATCCATATATTGGATCCTCCCAAGATCATGAAAGCTAATAAGCCGAAGTGGCATGTGTTCTTCTTCATTAAATTGAGTTCCCAATGTGCTCTTACTGCCTCCCTTGCAGCACCAAGCAACAATTTATCGTGGGAAATGGATGTCTTTCGTCCCTGCTCTTGGTATAGCTCTATAGCAACCTGTCCATGTGGCAACCAATCAACAGGAGCTACATTAACTGCCTCTGCACAATTGAAACCACAGTTGAATCCTGAGTGGTACGCTCGAGGAAAGGTCAGAACAAACTCTCCAGGATTCTGACAACATCTGTACACTGGTACCCCATCAGATTTCAGTATGCAGGGGGAGAGCTGTGTTACCTGAATGATGAACAAACAGAGAAGAACAATTTGCTTTAATGATAATAAAAAGGTTGTTATGAGGAATAGATATACAGAAGGCTGAGAACAGCTACAGAAAAAATATGTGTGTGTCTATATATATATATATATATATAGTTATACACACACACTTCTGAATCATGAATATATTTGGATTAATTTTTTTGGCAGGATATACATACATGGATCCCAGCACATATTTAAAAACACCAAACTACATAGTGGCACAACTCACCAGCTTATGAAGCAAGTCAGGTTGTTCTTCAAATAGGTCAGGGAGGTGCTTTCTCATAACCTCTTCAAATCTACAGGCCTCACTACCAGGGATACCATACCACAACTTTGGAGCACCCCAATGCATGTAATTTAAAGAGTACAAGTGATGATCTTCAACATGCTGTTATCAAACAACAAAGAAAGGATAGAGTCAGCAACCAATGACATCTATACAAGAGCTGTAATGAATGAAAGCATTGATAAGAACCAACATTTTCGACCACTTGGGAATCAATAATTAGAACCAATAATTCAAACACCTCTGTCCATCAGCTACCACAAGTCTTCATAAACTCAATAAACAGAATGAATACTGACATGGAGACAGAATACCAAAAGAGCACTACTTTGTGAACTTCAAACACAGGAGATAATTTTCTAATCATTTTAAACTGAGATCTTGAGATCTGTATTTGACACAGCACATATGCATGCATGGCAAACTGCTAGGAAAAAAAAAAGGCGAAGAAGTTGTCTTACCCAGCAAAAGGAAGAAAAGCACATCCCTATATATAACCATGGCACCAGAACACCAGATATATCACTGCTTTCGTAAGAAAGGACAGATCCAGGCAGTCTAGGAAAGTTGTTCAAGTTCCAGCCAGATGTTATATACTGCTCCTCTGAAGTAGAACCGTCTTGGCGGGACATCTTGGGAAAACCACTTCCGAAAACTCCTGTTTCCAAATCAGCCCCATATAGAACCTGGAGAAGCGAGCACATGGGTTAGGGCAATTTATCTTCAGTTGGCGAATGTCTTACTAATTTCTATCTTTTGTTTTTAGGAGATACATCTTTAAGAAAATATCTAGGGGTACAATGTACTATAACACCAAAAGATGATTTGTACTTGCACAAAGCAAAAGTGCACAGTACAAACGAGCTAGCCAGAGAAGAGGGGAGGGGATATGAGAACAAGTATATATTAATTTGTGCAGATATACTTGCATCAAAATCTCAAGACATACCTCAATTTCTTCTGTAGGTTTCTCCACCATCCGCCAATATTCACCCTCAATATTTTCCACAGATGGCTCCCAGCGCTCTTTGACTTCACTCAAGTGACTTCCTATATCAGTAACATGTTCATTCTTGCTAAAGTATTGGGTCTTGAAGTCATCAGCGTATTTTTCAAATGCTCCTAAAGTAAACATTGGACCAGGTTCAAACCCAAAAATTTCTGCCTCACAATTTCCATCATCCCCAAATCCTCTACCACCACCAGGACAATTAGCCCCCATTCGTGTGCATCTTCTCCTTTTCTTCCTCGCATGATTTTGACTTTTAGGAAACTTTCTCATTGAATTTCGATTCTGAAGCTTGTCAACTCTTTGGACGCGAGTAGCGAACTTAGAAGCCTCCCAGACATTCTTTTCCTTGAGAGGACAGGGAGGTCTCCATGAAGAGGGAGGAACAATGCGACAAATACCATATGGTTCAGCTTTTGGGCGTATGCTCGCTATGTATTTCAAAGTATCTTTGAACTCCTGAAATTAGTTACCAAATTAACTCAGAAATCTGAATATCCAAAAATGAAGAGACTTTTTGAACAGCTCTAATTAACTCTATATTGGAAGAAAAAGGAGTATGAACAGATGAACAAGTCAAATCAGTTTGAACAATGATTGCATCAAATGTCTTGCTGCCCAAAACTGAATTTGTAATTTCTCAAAGTATAAATTTTGAAGCATTCATTCATATAATTAATGAATACGATATACAAGCAACAATATCTGCTTACCTTGCTAGAGATAAACTTTTCCAAACCCAGAAAAGAAGAAGACAAGAGGGATTAGATCCCAAACAGAAAAACAAAGCTCAAGGGAGCTTGAAATCAAAAAAAGAGATGGGTTTACCTTTGAGAACCTTGAGCTCCCCGGAGAAGAGAGGATTTGGCCAGAAATCGGAATTGGGGTTAGGGTTTGGATTTTCGATCTGAGAAAGGGGATGGTTGGATGTCGATTTTGTGGGTACGGGGAGGTAGAGGAGAGAGAGGAGAGTTGAGTGCTGGTCTCCGATCAGCCAACGACGGACGGACGACGGCGAAGGTACGCCTGGAAAGGGAGCGGCGAGTGAGAAAGAGAGAAAGAGTGAAGGAGAGAAGAGAGAAAGTGAGAGCGGTTGAGTTCGAGAAGAGAGATTTCCCGCTGCTACATCTACATCTCAGTCTTAATTTTTTCCCTATCCATTTTACAAATCAGACAACATAAATTGTATATTTTGTTGTCTGAGAAAAAATGACATCCTTAAATTGCAAGAGCGGGAGATTTCCTGCTGCTACATCTCAGAGTTAATTTTTTCCCTATCCATTTTACAAATCAGACAACATAAATTGAATATTTTGTGTTGTCTGAGAAGAAAGAAAATAGAGACATTCACTTAATCGTGAGAGCGGGAAATTTTCCGTTACTTTCATTTTAACGAGTCACTCTTTAAAATAACTCTAGTTTTCACTCACACAACACATAAAAACATTAAGAGTTGTCTAAATATGGGAGGCTCATCATACGAAAACATGTCGAAATGCAATACTCTAAACTTGTTTTTGATTTTCTCAACACTTGTATAATCATATGGTTATTATGCATGAATTCATATAAGAAGCTGGTGTCAATTATATCATGATGGTTTGGCTCCCCATTGTGAAAGTAAGTGTAATTAGAGTTAACCACATCGATCGACACTCATGTAATACCGAAAATTGATGACAATTATACCACAATCATGCTTCAATATCGTAAACATGTCTATACGGTTCGATTTTCAAAATTTCATTTCCTCAATGATGTCTCTCTAGATAAACATACGTTTATATAATATGTACTACACATGTTATGTCACATTATATATGTGCAACATAGTAAACATGTTATACCTCATTAGTAGGTTGATTGTGATCTAGATGTTTAGGATTAAAATCATGAACATTCGACCGTTGGATATAATTATGACAGTGAAGTATAGTAGTGTGACAAAATTCACAAATTTTCGGTAATGTTTGGGTATCGATCAACTTGGTCAACCATAAATTCAACAATATTAATTTTACATCACACATCAGTATTGAAAACAACTGTTGTGGCACTACAATAGGAAATTTGGCTTTAACTATTAGTGTTTTTTAGGGTTTAGGGTATTTTAGGGGTTAGGGGTTACGATACATACAACGTAACATTGAAAACATTTGTGTGGTATATTTAAAAATTATACATTCACACAACATTTCTTAGTTGATTGTTGTGGGATGAAGAACTTAAACTAGTATTGTCAAATGTAAGAGAGGAGCTTTATGACATGAAAATACATTATACAACCAAAATTGAAAAGTTGTTATGTGACTACTGAAAATATTATACCCTCACACAACAGGTTTTAGTGTTCTGTTGTTACATCAAAACTACCAAGGATATCCTTCACAAAAAATTTAGATTTTCAACGGATGTAAGAGCAATTTGAAAACTAGAAGTGCGCAGCCTGGCATGAGAGATATATTGTACAACAGATATATAAAAAGTATTGTGTGATAGTTTAAATTTTATACATTCACACAACATTTATTTGTATCACTGTTGTGTAACAAAACCCAGTTATATGTCAAACTAGAGTTGGGTTAGAAGCAAAATAGGCCTCATTTTTATCTTCTTTCACACAACAAAATATTGTTCAAAGTGTTGTACTGGTTTAAGAAAAAAAATTTGGAATGATCTCAGACTATCCACACATCGGCTGACAATTTATGAACGTTGTATGAAGCATTTTTAAAATTTGTATAACACTGCTATTCTGCACCGTTGTGTGAAAAGTGTCGTTTGTTGCACTTATTGGCGTAGTGTCATTTTGAAAAACTACCTTGTTATCAATGGCAGTTCTTCCTGTTTTTGTTGTGAAAGTTGATAAGTCATATCTTCTCAACACATCTGAACTGGTATGAGTAAATGAACTCTTATACTACAGTCTTTTGAAACTTGGGTATAATCATCTTATGTTCTGTTATGTTATACTCCAATCTTTTTCATCCCTAATCATTTTATTTCCTATTGTAGGTCGTACCATGGTCTTTTTACGACAAACACATGGTGGACGATAACGAGACAGATGGTACAGTTGTTCTGAAAGGTTATCCGTTTTGTTGGCCTGTTAAGGTGAAACGCATTCGTGGAAGTGGCTGGGTGGAGTTGCGTAAGGGATGGTCTGATTTTGTGAAACATGTTATCCAGGAGGAGTCAATGGCTTATCTCGTCATAGAGTACGAGCCCGATATGTGCTTCACGGTTAGGGCATTTTACTCTGACAACAACATTGTCTTGGACATTCCCAGCAACAAGAGACATCTTCCTGAGGATGCCTTCTTGGGTTGGGTAGGACCAGGGCCAGAATACTTATTGAAGGTGTCTTCTGATTTTGATAAAGCAATGGTAATTTTCACTTTCTCATTATAGTTTTCTTAAGACTTGTGTTGGGGTTTTTTTTTTACTCAGCATATGGTTTTGCAGATAAATGATCATGGACCATTCCACAACAAGGTTCTGGTGGAGGGAGTTGGTAAGTTCAATTTTATACTGAAGAGTATGCCGGCGGTTAGAGTGGAGGTCGAGGTTGCTCACACAAAGCAAAACTATCTCGAATTTGGCAAAGGTTGGAAGACATTTTTGGAAGAAATCCTTATTAAGAAAGACGATTTGGTTCACTTACAAGCAGTTCTCGATCGACGCTGCATCATTGTCATGTCATTCCGGTGGGAAGTGATGGGCCCATGTTGTCTTAAGAAAGGACACAATGGTGCAACTATGACCCCTTTGCTAACCCTTGCTGCTCATCCATCTTCTTCTTCGGAGACTGTTTAGTTTTCAATTATTTTTGTTTCAGTATTCAGTACCAGTGTATTATGTAAGAACATGGGTTGATCATTTTATTTAGTAATTGCTTTGGTTTTGATTTTATTCAGTATCAGTTTTTTATGTAAGAACTTGGGTTGATGATTTTATTAAGTAATTGCTTTAGTTTTGATTTAATTCAGTATCAGTGCATAACAGATTTGATTTTACTTTTTCAGAATATCTACTGTTTTTTGTGATTTATTTCAAGAAAGTAGTATACTATGTTAATGATTTTAATAGATATCTTATTATTGTGATTTTCCAGAAAGTCTACTTTAAATACGAACACCTTTCCCCGAAGTCTATATTTATTACATACATATCTTGGACAAATAGTAGTCACTTTCGAAATTTGAAATCTGATGGAAATTTTGAAATTTTGGTATTAACGCGGGAACCTTTTAGGAGCCACTTTTCAAACTTTCATTTTCAGTTTTCGCGGCATTCCATATTTCATCCCAAATTTTCGCTTAAAACTAAGAGGGTCTTTGGTTCCTTAACCCTAATTTCGTTGCTCTATAAATACAGTGCTTCCAATCATATTCTAACTTGTTTTCTTAAGCGTATAGGGTAGCATGGTTCGGAGGAAAGAAACAACACGTGGTGGACAGTACCATTCATATGAAACTCATCCCCTGGAATACCACATAAGGAAGGAAAGTTCTCGTAGTCCTTCCTCCCTCCCACTACGACCTCCTCCTCTCAATCCACCACAACATTCTACCATCGGCTGCGTTTAACACTTCTGTTGTTGCTCTTTCTAGTGCGAGGTTTGACAGTTCCTTGCACCTGTTGTTTTCCCTTATGGTTGCTCTCGGTTGGTTCAATCTTCACTTGTGTCAGTTTCGTTACATTCTTACCCCGCTCCTCTGACTGTTTGTTCGTCTCAGTGTGTTGCTTCTTCTGGGTCTGTCGCTGTTTCTGAAATCTTTTGATGTTTCTGAGCATCGCCTCCCATCTACTGTTGTTTTGGTTCCTTATCAACATCAAGGTTAACTCTTTGCGGATCTGTTCTGAGTTAAACTGCAAGGTAGGTAATGGATAAGGAACAAAATATAACAAACCTCAAGCCAACAGTCAACATATAAATGAAAAACACACCTCATGCCACCACTCTAAACCATAATGCATCATGTTTTTGATCGTATGTAGTCCGCAGTCATCAGTACCCTCCTGTCGAGGACAGTTTGGAGGCTTGAAAACGGGAAAATCTTCACACTTTTTGGTCTTCGTCACCATATGGCCGAAGTAGATGTCCAAAACTTTCAACTGTTACAACATCAAATAATAACCATGAAACTTAGTATACATTATACCTACAATGTAAGTGTTGTTTGTGTTGTTTTTTATGAACCAAAAACGTTTTCTGTCACTTACAATGTTTTTGCAGTTAGACCTCCGTGTTGCACTGTTTCCTAAGCTATCCCAGTATTCTCCGATCTCGTTATCTATTCGCACAACAAATAAGTACCAATGATTTGTGTCATGGATTGGTATGAAAATCTGTTCACAAGAAACATAATGTCAGATCTTCTACATAATCGAAATTACACTCAGCCTATAGCTTAAAAACAATAACAACCCGCATATGTACCTTTTTGCAAACTCGAATGTGTGGAGCGTAAACAGGTATCCACATTTCCTTTTGAGTAGGTCTCTTTCCCGACAGTGCAAAATCCCTATGATAATTACCTAGTTTTCCGCTGAAATATGTGGTTACATACACACTATCACTGCCACTAGATGCATTTAAATAACTGGTATATATGTTGACGACCTCATCGTCCAACCTTTGATGAGGCATGAGAGTCCTGGCACCATTCCTATTATATTGTATACAATTGCACTCTGCTAGAATCAATCCATTCAAACCTCCATTGTAAACATAGTCTAAGATTACTTCGTCATCCACATCTTTATCGGTTTCCTCATAACTCTTGGAGTTATCCAGATCAATTATTTCCTTAACATTCTCTTTCTCATCATTCTTGCAGGTTGAGTGCTTCTGTACATAACTCTCGGACTTGGTTAGATCAAATATCACTTTATTCTGTTTCTCATCATCCCTGCAGGTTGAGTGCTTCTCTTTCTCATCATGATTTTTATTCTCACCGTTGGTGGACTTTTGCAGATCAAAGGGCTTAGGAACCTTAATTGGTTTCATCAAAAACTTACATGGACTAACCATAGATGATTCAGATGAAATCTCCACAGTGAATGGTGCATCATTTATTGGTATCTCCGGTGACACCTAAAATGAGGATTAAGCACAAAAGTTCAATGAAGTACTGAGTGAAATTATGAGAATGCAGGTAATGCACACATAACATAACTGCTCCCACTTCCTTGTCATCTACGCATTATCTGTAAAGTGTACATCATTTGAGAAAAACATGAAAACAATAAAGTGCATTGCTTCAACAATAAAGTAGACTTCATCAAAACAGTACATAGATTCAACATAAAAGTACATTGCCTAAACAGAAAAAGTAAACCCATGCTGAATGCAGAAAGATGCAGAAAGATGCAGAAAAGATACAGAAAGAGAACAACTGTGAATGCAGAATGAATGCATAGTGCATGTAGAGAACACATGTGCATATTACAAATATAGCGGAAATGCTGTAAAAAAATGCATTTCATAGTTGATAAAGATCAAGGTTTTAACATACTTTAGAGTTAGTTAGGAAGGAAATCCAATTAAAATACAACACAACATTCTTACATCAAAACAAAAAGAGTTCTGAATCACTCAACTAGAGAAAAAGCAAAAAACAAATACACCACCAGATTACATCATTTATTCTTTCTCTTTCTTGTGTTTACCTCCTTTCTTGGTGCTTGCTCAGTGGAGGGAAGGACAGATCTTTGGTCAGGTTGTGGCTGCGGTGGCTGCTGCTGGTTTCTGGAAATTGATTGCACCATCGTCAAGATCAACCCCAGCTTCTCAGAAGTATCTACGTTCTGCTCCCTGGACTCCTTCAGGCCTGCTTCCAATTCAGCCACCTTCTGCTTCAACTCATCATCAACCACAGCTTGACGTGCAGCTCCTGCTCCATCACAAACACGACCGCCGGGCTTACGCACTTCAATGTCAATAGAAAGCAACCCCCTTTTGCCGTTTATGTAGTGCATAAGCTTGTCTGCAGCTTTGTCCCCCCAAGCTTCAACAGGGTACAATGAAGTGTCCACATACGGCTGCCGGCTCACCACACTGTCAAAATAAAAGAGCTGCAGAAACAGGATGCAGCCGCTAATGTAGGACTGCCTGTCTTGAAGGTGACTGGAGGACTCCTTAGCTTTGGGGATCTTCTGGAACTCACTGATTCCCTTCATTAGAAGCTTGAAGGCGTGTTCACACCAGTTGAAGGAGGCTATGGCCTGTGTGTCCCGAAGAGGAAGCAACCACTTCTGCGGTATCATCAATGAGGCACTAGGAGTGAGGATTGTGCTCATTATGTACAGAACAAACACCCTCTTAAACTTGTCATCCACATGAGCTGTTTTGTCCCTCAAGTAGTTTTCCAAATCCCTTAACACCATCATTGATTTCCCTTCCTTCGTCCTGAATTGTTGCGCTATCCCCATAAGTTCAGGATTATCTTTAACAAAACCAGCAAATGACAACTCCCGCCCAGCATTCCTCAACCCCATCACCCGAGCAAAGTCATCAGAAGACAACTTAAATGTTTGCCTGTGAATCTTGATCTCACATGTAGTGGGGTCCACACACTCCACAAGATAATGCACGGTGCACTTGCGCAGCCTCTTTCCAGCCATCCTCACCAAAACACCAAAGCCAAGCTCTTCACAAGCTACCTTCTGCGCATCGATGAACTCAGACACTACGCTCCTGAAGCGTTCTGGAGATCATCGAGTGTTAAGACTAAACAACTCCACAGCCTCCTCACTCCCAACACAGTCTTCTTTTACCTTCGGTTCCACCTTATACTTTTCCTTCTCATCCGGTGGAAGCTGACGCCACTTTTGGAAGAATTCATAGCGAACTGTCTGACTTAGCTTCTGGTGGGGGTTGGATTGTTTGTGTTGGATGTTGCTGCATTTAACAGTTAAAATAAACATAAGGGTATATAAACAAGAAATATAATCAGCTGTAATCAGAATTCAAAATTAACTTAAGGAAATATAATCAGCTGTAATTATTTCAGTACTTGAAAAGGCTATCCATTATCGGTTTACTTAATATGAAAGTATGAACTACTGTTTATTCAAGACATTGAGCACAAATCTACCTTTATATTGAAGCTATGTACTGTTTAGAGGAAGTTTACTTTTTTATTGAATTAGTCTACTTTATTGTTGAAGCAATGTACTTTTTTCAGTCCCAACACAGTATTGTAACAACTTCAGCTTACTAACCATAAATTACATCCGGAATAAAAATGGACAAATCACAAAACACTAAATCATACGTTACATTCATTTCCTTACTGCCAGTGTAAATCCAAGCAATATAAAAAACAAACAAGTAGGTAAATGCAACTAGGTAAGGCATTTTCCTACTTATTCTTAAAAAACCACCAGAAACTATAATATATGGACAAGATAAGATAGACTAATGACCAGACAAACTATATTCCATAGACATCGATCCCAACGTTTATAAAAGCAAAATAACCTCTTCGATCTCTCTCGACCTCACCACATCTAACTCATACATTGTACTGTCCCTTTAAAAATAACAACTATGACAGATCATAATGCCAAGAACAAAGCTGTGGTTCTAATGTTATACTACGATTAAAGAAGTATAGCCGCAATATCAAGCTTTTGATCTGAAAGAGACGAGCCAGAAGTCTTCCTAGTGTGTTCAAAAGTCTTGCTAATTTGTGTTAAGCATCAGTATTCTCTTGTAATATATTGAACTTCTCATGTAATCAAACCTAGCAAAATTCCATTTTACTTCTCTTGTAAGTTGTAATATCCAGAGAGTTGAAATGAAAATATAATTTCACATATTATTGATTCTTTTCACTCAACAAAACAAATGGAGTAAAATTTCACACCGATCGTCTATTGTGATCAGAAACATCCAGTTAAATCATCTCAGCTCCCTCACAGTTTGAGCTTCAAATATTAACCGCTCGACAACCAAAACCATATTCATTTCACATTTTAGGTACACATCAAAGAAACATAATTGTATGCCTTATATAAACAACTGTAAGAATAAACTTACATGAAATTGAAAAGGCTCGACCCATGATTGGCCTTCCTCCTCTTCCCAATCTGAACCAGTTTGCTTGGAGACTTGATGCACTCCTTATGTACCTCTGTTTCAACCCGCACCTCGGTTTGGAGATGTGTCTCGTCTGGTTTCTCTGCCCTTTCGCCGGCGGCAGTAGATGCTTCTGCCCTTGAGGTGTCCTTTCCCCTTTGTTCAAAATCGGCTCTCAATTTATCCATCAACGCTTCCTTTGCCTGTGACATTGGAGGCTCTACTGATAAATCATCCACCCAATCTCGGTTGTCGTTGGTTGGCCTCTTTTCCGATTTCCTCGCCTGTTTTGGTTTGGGTTTGGGGTTTACCACCTTCGCCATTCCAGTCCGATTATCAGACACCGTGGTCTCGCTACAGCTTGGGGCTAAACCCATGATCCTTGAACTCTTTCTCACTCCTCCTTCGTTCTGGCTCTGAGAGGATTTTGTTTGCTCTTTCTTTTTCGGGGTCATTTTTGCGCAACAGAGACGGATTTAAGACTGAAAGAATGAAAGGGAGAGGGATTGAGATGAGATGGAGTTCGAGATGGGTTTTTTGCTAGTCGGAGTTGGGGTTCTTTGCGAACAGAAGAGGGAGTTGGGGATGCAGAGAGAGATGAGTGAGAAACAGAAAGACGACGAGTAGGGGATGAAGGGAGTTAGGGTTTTCTGCTAGATCCAGTTGGGAGTCAGAATTGGGGTTTTCTGCTAGTAGAGGATGAAGGGAGTTGGGATGCAGAGAGAGGTCACTGAAAATCGAAGACGACGACTTTGAGCTGTGAAGGAGTAAAACGACTAGTTTACAGAATGAGACTCGTTCTGGTTTTTTCGCAAGAATCAGTTGGGGGTTTTTTTTTTGCTGAGAGTTTTATGTGAATAAAAAAGGGAGTTGAATTTGTGAGTGATTAATGAGTGATGGGGTCAATAACAACAATTAAGTTGGGTTAGATTTCCTATAATTCAAATTTTAAAAAACTTAACTGAGTGTTAACATTAACGGAGATGTTAACCGAGTTAGATAACAGTGTTAGTTAACGGAGTTAATAAGTTAGCTAACGGGGTTAGTGACTTGGCTAACAGGGTTAGTGCCACATAAGCGTGGCATAGATACCTCAAGGTATGCAAGGGGAACCCTTATTATTATTGTTGTTAAATCCAAACACTTGAATTTGTGTTTGTTGATCTCAATTAGGCCAAACTAGGTTCGGTTTAGGTTTCGGGTCTGTGTTTCTGTTTCTGTTCATGTAGGTGTTTGGGTTTAAATTTGGGGTTTAGGGTTTAGACTTTTAGGGTTTAAAGTTTAGTGTAATTTTTTTATGTTTTTTACGGTTTAAAGTTTAATTTGATTAATTCAATTCAATGTAATTTATGGGTCGAATTTTGATTTTGTAAAATTTATTCATTGGGATCACAATGTGTCTATAAATGTGATATAACTTGTTTCATAGATTCATTTAAGTGTGTGCATCTTTGTAAACCAACTATATCCATAATACAAAAAGTTTTGAAAATCTTATGAAATAAGATGTAATCGATCTAGAAAAAGTCATAAATGAAGCGACAAGATGGAGTATTTCCTTTAACATCATAATTAAGAAATGACGAGATGTTTTGTGTTATTCTGTTTTTGATTTGGTTGAGAGGTTTGAGGAAACTACTGACAAAAAAAAACAAGGTATTTGAGAATTAAGAAATATCACATCATTCCATTGTTAAGTTTCAAGACCTAACATACTGTCAAAGACGTTCAACTACCTTGCCGGAGTTGGATGGATATTCATACCCAAAAGATTAATTTCATTCGTATCACACAAAAAAAAGATTTATTTCATTCCACTAAAGTTCAAAATATATGTATTGAATTTTGAGAACCAAGTATTGAGAGGGGTTCATTTTATTCCATTAAACGTTCATTGATGACCAAGACTAATTCAGGATTTTGAGCTTTCTCGTCCTAAACTAGCTACCGAACCTGCAACTTCGCCGATTGAAGTTTTGATGATTAAGACTTGTCTCGATCATTTCCTCATTTCATGTACATGCGTGTTTGTGAATCGAAATCCATATTTGTAAACTCTTGAACTTAAACTCTCAAAATCCAATCTCAAGGTTCGAGAATTTATATGTCATTTTAAATATATATAACACGCTCATTCTTTTTACGGTGTTTGAGAAGTGATAAATATAATTAAGCTAAAAATGGTTAGTATACGCTTAACTATTGTGCATAAATAACTACCATCTGGGAAATAGACAATAGACAACAGACTTACTTTCATCATGCTCAAGAAAAGAAATTACTGACTAGGCGTGTTTTTACCGTGTATAGATCTAAGATACGCGGAAATCAGCAGTACATATAGATGAAAAAGATCGAGGAGGCACGGTAGAAAAGTAAATAATTTCCACACATTCCTACGCTTTTTTCTAATCTCTCAATTCTGATACAAAAGGCAAATCCGTCGTCTTAATTCCTTGACCTCTATCTCTTCTCCCCTTGTGTTAATCTCCCTCTTCATTAATCAATGGGGTTCCGATTACCACAGTTCATGAAGAGTGGCGACGTAGAGGCCCAAAAAGATGGCCAACTTTACCCTAATCAGATGGAGACGCCTCAGCTCCGCTGGGCCTTCATCCGCAAGGTTTACAGCATTGTCCTCTTCCAGCTCGCTCTCACCGTCACAGTCGCCGCCGTCGTTGTCACCGTCAGTGACATTCCCACGTTCTTCAGAACCGGGCCCGGTTTAGGAACCCTAGTAGTCATCATTATCCTTACCGTAGCCAGTAAGTTTCATATATGTCCCATTATTCATATATTTACATCCTCGGTATATAATATATCTATATATGTGAATCAAGATCTTGATTTGTTGCATGGTGTTGTTTTGTTGGTGCAGTTGCTATTTCGTTGTGGTGGTTGCACAACAAGCATCCTTGGAATTATGTGCTGCTTATTTTGTTTACCATTTTTAAGGCGATTACGATCGGGCTTTGTTGTGCTTATAAAGAAGGTAAAAAAGAATTTCGGTTAACTTTTTAAATCGTCTATTTGGTTTTGTTTCTCTGCTGTGGTAACCAAGTTTATGAAATTTAGGGAACTTGTAGCTTCTGCATGCAGGGAGCTTCCGTGCTATTATCAATCTTGATTTTGCTTAACTTGATATGCATAAATGAATATGCGATGAATCTTTAATGTGATCGATGAGGAAGAGAGGGGAACAATTTACACGATATACAATTTGTCATTCTTGATTCACTAGAAAAGAAAGTGGAATTTGTTCATTTTTCGGAGTTTCGAAATTACATTCATATATATATATATATGAAAATACGTGTTTTGATATGGATTATTATGTAGTAACAAATTTGGAAATGTGGAGTGACTGTTTAAGATTGTTGGTGGTAACAGGGAAGATTGTTTTGCTGGCCGTGATTCTGACGGCGACGGTGTTTCTTGCCCTGACTCTATACACATTCTGGGCAGTCAAAAGAGGAGCAGATTTCTCCTTCATGGGGCCATTTTTGTTTGCTGCATGTATCATGCTTTTTACATTTGCCCTCATTCAGGTAATTACACCAGTAGCATCTTTGTTATAAGCACATTTTAATTTGGAAATGCCCCATATAGGAATCAATGATCTGCTCTCACCAAATGCACATGTATGCCCTCCCTCCCATTTTGGTTTAGGCATTAAGCTACTAAGCATGCCCATGTATGTTTTGCGGTTTTCCTTCTAAGTTTCGGGACAAGTTGCTCGACGAGCTGCCTTAAACTGCAAGCTTCGGCACCACGAATGCGTGTTCGATTGCAGCATTTTTAGCTCTTTTCGTTAGGTTTATATTTGGTTCAATCAGCTCTTGATTAAGCTAAATGTCTGTCTAATATTGTGTTCTTAATGGATGACATTACAACAGTTTATCGTACCTATGGGGCCTTGGTGGAAGTGTACATTTGCAGCCTTGGGAGCGATTCTGGCCTGTGCGTTTATTGTATACGACACAGACAACATCATCAAGCGCCTGAGCTACGACGAGTACATCTTGGGAGCTATCTCCATATACGCAGATATTGTCCTGCTTTTTCTTTCTCTTCTAGGGTTTGACTTTTAGGAACCGAAAATTCGAAACCGGTCAAAACCACACTGAACCAACATCGAGAAACCTGAAATCAAATGGAGCCGGGACCACACCGAAACCGAACCAATGTTAAGGTTAACTGATAAGAACGGTTTTTATATGTTACCATTGCAGAGTACGTAACATCAGTTACCAGGTCAGAGTAATATCAAGAATACAAGAGTAGAGCCTAATTGCTGTGACATCCGTTGCTTGGTGTAATTGTACAACCACACTATGCAGTCATTTTTGCTATAATAGCTTATTTGAGTTCAGTTCAATTGCATCTTAAACATCTATGATTATGATTAGCTTAGATGCGATGGAATTTGGTCAAATGATACTTTCTCTATGCAAAGCCAGTATTGTATTAGAAATACAAAACCGAGAGTAACAAGCAAAACACTAATCCATCAAGTTTGATATATTCAAGTATCATCTAAACAACTGGCATTAAGCGACTCTCTCTATGTGGATTGTAAAGAGATGAAACCTTAGTTCTTGCTATGATGGAAAGCAGCATATTCTTGTCACATATATTGCCTCCGGCACAGGATCTTGATAAATATATGACTTATCAGGCCATTTATATGTGTATACAATACCCAGGTTTAAGACCAGACAATCATCTTAACCACTAGTTTATTCAAGGCTTCAAGCACATTCTCTGATGATGAGCCTCTTATTCCTCTTTCAGCCAATTTAATATTTCTCAAGCCCTCCAACATTCCACTTGATCCAAACAAATTTACTTAATAAAGAGCAAGGAAGGATTACACACCAAAACAATCATAGAAAGATCCACAGCATCTTATAAATCTCATACAAAGTCCAAAACCCAGTAGGGGTCAAAAGCATAAAAAAAACCCCACAGGAATAAACAAAACCACAAATGAGGACAATGTCTTTATCTACTATCTTGTTCTTTACTCAAACTGAGATTCTTTTCCATTCTATTTTTGACTGCCTTCAGTCCAAGATCCTCCTTTTCTTTCCTCAACAGTGTCTTAAAACAAGGACTTGAATCACATGGTGCTGCTTACCTTCATTTTCCAATCACTTTATTTTCCACTACAAAAAACCAAAGAGGAGTCCAAAATATATATACTCCATCCACAATACTAAACAAGGCCAATTTGGATAGCTTATACCTTTCATTTAACCCTTTTTACAATAATAAGCACCACCAAAACACCAAAAACATTCAACACAAGACTACTACTACTACTACTATCAAATTCTATGCCTATTGTTCCTCTTTTCTGCAGCAACGGATATCAGCCTGGAGACGCCCAGAGTCCAAATATCGTACTCCCTTTGGCTCCGGCACTCAAACTCCACCACCCCACGCATAACTGTCTTCAGACCAAAGTAACGCCGGTGCTCCCCGCCCTCGAGAAGGTGGCGGCCAGGCCAGGCAGGCATATCTCTTATCACCTCCAGCACCACATCTGTGAAAATCAAAAGGAGATGGAATTAAAGATGAACTCTTTTGATCTGGTAGCGCTACTGCTAAGCTAGCTTTTGAAAATCCCAAGATATAGAAGCAGACCCCCACCCCACACCTCCATTCTGCTCATCAAATTATTAGCCAAAGACAAAAGCAATTCTCTTACTCTTTTTCTTTTTGGTGATGGTCCCATGAACATGCCTGCTCTTCATCTTCAGCATAACCTGCACAAAAAGAAGCTCCAATCTAATTAAAGAGAACACAAAAAGAAAAAAGAGAGGCTAGATCCAATTCTTTCATCATACTACTCTTCTTTTGCTGGGAACCTTTTGATCCCATCAGGTTCACACATTGATGACCAGAAAAGTTGCATTGATGCCCAAATAATTGATTCAATTAATGTTAAAAGAAAACCATATCAATGATGTTAGGAGCTTTACCTGACTGCTCCTGTTGATATAAACAGAAACAATTTTCCAATGAAGATCTCCTGCATTAATCATAACAAAGACAAGACAGTTAGTACCAAGTAGCTTGACTTTACAGGAACTTAAGATCAATCTAATGTGATCAGTCTCCAATAGTTGCAGACTCATTCTAGTTCATGTAAATTCACTCAACAAGAAAGCATTTTCTTTATCAAGAAAGCATTGTCTTTCAATTAGAACTCGCTAGCTTTACTATACTGAAATTGAAAGACAATTTAGACTAAAGTAGAATCGGTTCATTTCATGTAAATGAACTCAGAAAATCAATTTTTTTTTCAACTTTTATATCAGATATACATGCTCATACATCAATTTCAGTGAAGGAAAGTTACTGCCTGAATATACCTTTGCGGGTGCGCTTCAGGAGCTCACAACCTTTAGCTAGTAATTCTCTACTGCAAATGCCCAAGAAATTCTCTTCAGGAACCAGTTCACCACTGAAGCTACTGTTAGAATCACCATTACTGCCCCCATTTCCACCTACAACGACCCCTTTTTCGACGGGAATAACCGCCGCAATGTTCCAGACTTCCTTCAGCGCCCTGGCCTTCAATGTTGCTGCACCACGCAACGCTGCAATCCCAAACCACAAGAATCAAATGTCATTAGTCATTCTATGAGCTAAAAATATATCTTTCCAATGACACAAACACAAACAAAATTAGCATTCTTTACCTGTTGCAGCAGCGGCGGTAAGTGTCATGATATCCCCCGCAGACCTGACATTCACGGCGGAGCTAACAACCGAGTGAAGGTGCTCCCTTTCAGCACCCATGGCCTCAGCCGCCTCCACACATTGAGCAGCCACCAGCGTCGCAGCAGAGGCCACTGCCATGTCGGTTTTAGCCATCTGCTCGTCTTTTCCAGACACGGAAGTAGCGGCCGTGGCCGCGGCAATGGCGGCAATGGCAGAAGCCACACCGGCAACAGACACAGCAGCATGGAGCTGTGCATTATGAGCCCTCGCCTCCTCTTTCTTCTTCTCCCTCCTGTCCTTCAGCCACCTCCCCACCGTCTTTCCCCCAGCAGCCACCGTAACTCCGCCGTTGGCGCCACCTCGGTATTGGTTGTTGAGGTGGTGGTTGCTAGAGCGACAATACTGCAGAGAAAAAAAATACCAGAAATCATTCTGGGTCATCATCAATTGATTGAAAGACCCCAAATTGGGAATCATAAAATTAAAATCAAACCACCAAAATAGAGACTTGTGAGTGTAACATGAATAGTGTACTAATCACACACCCACTCTTGGTTATAGGGGTCCATAACTCATTCACCCTAAACCAGAGTAACACCAAGAACTGGGTCTACAAGTAGATATGGTAGGTTAATAAATTTTCAGAAACAGATTTTTGGTGTCATCTCCAAGCCGTGCGGGTTGGAAGTTGCAACTGAATCGAGTAGTGGGGGGACCAAACATGACTGGTGGAAGAAGAACAAGAACAGAGTACAAAACCAGAAGAGTGGTAGTTATGTAAATAAAACAAAACCAATACTGTTTGTGTAAAAACGTCGTACCTTAACACCAAATTTGATTATAGCTAAAATTTAATTTGCATTGGAAACAGCGACAACAGGGATTTGGTAATAGGGGCGTTGGTTAATGGGAAAGCTGGGGACTATGTTCGACCGATTCTGAGTTTGCGTCAGTCTCTCACACATTTCGTGCTTTAAAAACCTAGACACAACTGCCCCTGTCCTACAGTCGTGTCGGAGACATATTCCGGCCACCGGTTTCCGGCAAAAAACCGGAATTTAATATGTGATGATCAACAAAACAATTGAAACATACCTTGATGTCATCGTTATCGGAAGGAGAGACCGGCGGGCTGTCGGTAAGAGGGCCACTGCTGTGAGAGAGCCTGCCTGAAGTTCTAGGAGACACGGCCTCCTGCTGTTTATAGAGCAAAAACAAAAGTGGGAGTTACTGGTAAATATTAGTAGTACTAGTACAAGTTGACATTGAAGTGAGAATGGCATTGTTGTCACCCGAAAACAAGAAACACATAAGAACCAACCGGAGAACAGAAACAGACACGAGAGAAAGGCCAAATTAAAAGTCTTAAAAGAAACAAAGAGAAAAACAAAAAGAAAAAGAAGAGAAACAAGACCAAAGAAATCGCAATCAGATCAAACAAAACAGAGCTGAAAACACGAAACTGAGAAATCCACAATATTGTCTCGACTCTGTTTCACTCTATGGCTCTTAGAACTTACCGACTGTGACATGATACGCTCCATGACGAGCTGGGAAGTCTCGGAGGAAGCGAAGGAAAATGGGTTGCCGGAGACGGCGGCGTCCAGCTCGCCGGCAAAGTCCTCTGGGATAGGGGTGGTGTCGGAGTTGAGGTTGAGCTTGGAGAGTGATGGGCCATGGGGAGAAGGGGCCACGGCTTTGGAGACTTCGAGAGCGGAGACACTCCAGGAGCGGGAGAGGAACTCCATGGGCTCGCGGGGGGTCTCCGGAGGACGGAAGAGGGACGAGTGGGCCGGGTCGGGTCGCCACTGCTCCGTCATGGGTTCAGAGAGAGAGAGAGAGAGAGAGAGAGAGAGAGAGAGGGAGTGGGAGTGGGAGTGAGTGGGTTGGTTTTTAATGGAAAGAGGGGAAGGAAGTGAGGAGGGGCTTTAAAGGAGAGTTCTTTGCACAAATGGGAAGGTCGTGGCTTTATAGCCGTATTGAGCCATTTTTAACTGCTTTTCATTTTTTTTCAATTAAATGGATATTTTCTTTTTCACAAAATTAGAGTTTTGTAAAATGAAAATCTTTTATGTGTATTGCTTTTTAGATTTTTAAGATGTGTTGAGCTCATGGAAGATTGTGTTAACGTAAGTCATGAAGTTAGTTTTAGGAATGTAAATTAATTTGTTATTGTTTTCATATTCTATATGTGTAGTACATGTAGTACATAGTACATAGGGTTTGTACATCTTATATCTCTATATATAGCCTCTTCTGTGAGATAAATAAAACATCAAAAAATTCATTCTCCAAACCTCGTTATATTTGACTTGGTATCAGAGTAAAGATCCGAAAGGACTTTGTCTCTTTGTTTTTCCGCTGCAATTTCATTGACGTTTTCTCAACGATTTTTTATTCTCCGGACGACGTTTTTTCCGTTCGGGTGTTTTTCTATCACGGGTTATTGTTCACGTTCTCCAAACACTCTCTGGTCTCCAACCGCCA
This sequence comes from Fragaria x ananassa, assembly GCA_034370585.1. Lineage (NCBI taxonomy): Eukaryota > Viridiplantae > Streptophyta > Magnoliopsida > Rosales > Rosaceae > Fragaria > Fragaria x ananassa. The sequence goes on along the minus strand of CP139761.1, from coordinate 2,624,421 downwards.
CCGCCGTCTGTGTTCAGAAGCAGCTGTCGCCGCCATCTGTGCCCAGAAGCTGCTGTCGCCGCCATCTGTGCCCCGAAGCTGCTGTCGCCACCATCTGTGCCCAGGAGCTGTTCTGCGGCCACCGTCTCTGCCCAGGTCGACGTCTAGCCCAACGCGATCTGTTCAGAAGCCCCGAAGTGCAAGCCGCCGCCGTGCCTAGTAGCCGACGCTAATCTGACCCGTGTCGTTTGTTTCAGATCCGATTCGGTTCTCTCCCGACCCGACTCAGTGTGATCCGACCCAACTTCAGCCTAACCTAACTTCAGCCCGACCAGCTTGCTTGACCCGCCTGCTCAATCCGACCCAGTTTCAGTTGTTGTTGACTGGCAGTGCAAGTGCACTAAAAGTGCAAGTGCACTGAAAGTGCAAGTACACCCAAAGCAGGTTTTCTCATCCTTGCTTTATTGTTATCGCTGCATAAACTACTGATTTGACATTTGTGTTACAATGGGTTTTGGAGAAGAGAGTTCTCAGGTCAATGATGTTTAGAAGTTTGAAGTATCAGTCAAGAATTCTGAAAGCGGTTCGTTTGGGGGGTCCAAACTCAATGGAACCAATTTTCGAAAATGGAAGAAAATCATGACGGCTCATCTCCGAGGGCTGCACAAGATGGGACATGTAACTGGGGTGATTGAGGTCCCTAATGCAAGTAATGTTGTTGCTTACACTAAGTGGGAAGATGATGATGGTCTTGTGATGTCAGTCTTGTACAAGGCCATGAATGAGGAAATAGTTGACCTGGTGGAGCAATGTGATACTGCGCAGGCAATTTGGAAGACATTGACAGATTTATATACGAATGAGTCTAATTTCATACAGGTTCATGAGTTGATGTGTACTGCTGCAGCAATGCAACAGAATGGGCAGCCAGTGGCGCAGTATTTCACCAAGCTGAAGAACATTTGGGCTGAAATTGATGTGAAGCGTCCTTGCAAGATCAAGAATCGGGAGGATCTTATTTGGTACCTGAAGGAAAAGGAGCTTGAGCGAGTTCATCACTTCTTAAGAGACCTTGATGCAAAACATAACAGTGTCAAAGGAGAGCTTCTCAGAATGACAGGACCTCCTAGCTTGACTACAACTTTCACATATATCCGTAAGGATGAGTCTCAGCAGGACAGCCTTACTCAAGCACAACTTGAAGTCTCCAGTCTCACTATTCAAGCAAGAGCACCAGCACCACTCCTTCAGCAATCAAGTTCTGTTACACTCCACAAGCAAGGACCACCACCAGGCTTTGGGAATCAACCTCGTTCTCCTTGCTCTTATTGCAATGGTGACCATGCTCGTGAATCTTGTTGGAAGTTGTACCCGCATCTTAGGCCTAAAAGGCCTACATATCGTCCCAAGGCGAAAGCAGCTATCCAGTTGGTCCAGGAACCAGAAATCTATGGTGTGGTCGGATGTGATCATCATACAGCAGGAGGTGCCGCACCCTCAGCATCTGTAGCTGGTCGTGGCAAGCTAGGTATGACCTTAAATATTTCTAACTTTATTAGTGGTGATACATGGATTATTGATTCAGGTGCTTCCGATCATATGACTTATGACAAATCTTATTTTACTGAATTATCATCTCCACCCGTACCTTATGTTACAAATGCTAACGGTGAGGCCTTCTCTGTGTTAGGAAAGGGGTCAGTTCGTATCACTCCCACAATAGTGCTAAAAAATGTGTTATATGTCCCTGCTTTATCCCATCATTTGATATATGTCCCACAGTGGAATGTTGAATCCAAATGCTCTGTGACATTTTTTCCTATGTATGTGATTTTTCAGGATCTTCTCACTGGGGAGTTACTAGGTCGGGGGTATCTGAAGGGCAGGTTGTTTCATCTGGATCAGACGTACGTAGGGGAGAAACCAGGTGCACAGTCCCGGACGGCTTTAGTGTCCAATTCTGACAAGCTAAGTGAAGTTTGGTTATGGCACCGTCGTTTAGGGCATCCATCTTTTAGTGTTATGAAAAAATACATGCCTTCTTTGTTTATTGGTGTGGATGAGTCAGTCTTACATTGTGAAACATGTGTTTTGGGCAAGAGTCATCGCTCAACTTATTCATCTCGTATTTCTAATAAAAGTGTCATTTATTTTGAATTAATTCATTCTGATGTTTGGGGACCTTCAAAGGAATCAACTGTGTCTGGTATGCGATACTATATGTCATTTATTGATGATTGTACACGTCTTACTTGGGTTGTTCTTCTTAAAACTAAGGATGAAGTTTTTCCGGTTTTTCAATCCTTCCTTTCTGAAGTCCAAACACAATATAATGCCAAAATTAGAATTTTTCCCTCTGATAATGGGGGGAAGGGGGGAATATGTTAATCGTGTCTTTCAGTCTTTCTTACAAACACATGAGATTATCCACCAGAAAACGTGTCCTTACACACCTGAACAGAATGGGGTATCCGAAAGGAAAAATCGTCATTTACTTGATATGGCTCGTTGTATTCTCTTTAGTGCCCATTGTCCCAAGAATCTATGGGGTGATGCTATCTCCGCATCTACCCATCTCATTAATCGTCTTCCTTCTACTGTCCTCTAGGGAAAAGTACCATTTGAGGTACTAGTTTCTTATGTCTCTTTATCTTCCTTTCATAATCTCCCACCTCGTGTTTTTGGTTGTGTTACATTTGTTCATATCCCAAATAGTCAAATGTCAAGTAAATTGGATGTCCGGGCGATTAAATGTGTGTTTGTTGGCTATGGGGGCCATCAGAAAGGGTACAAGTGCTATCATCCACCTACTAAGAAGTATTATGTCACTATGGATGTTACTTTCTTTGAGGATATGAGTTACTACACCTCTTCTGATACTGCTCTTCAGGGGGAGAACTCATATTTTGAAAAGTTGTATCATGGAGAGGGGGAGACAAGTCATTAAGTTGAGGTTACAGATACATCAGAGGTTCAAGGATAAGAAGATGACAGACATGCACCACCAGAAGATTATGGTATAATTGCTCCAGAGATTCAAGAGTCAGACACTGAAAGCGTTCCTGCCTCTCCTTCCTTGCCTGATGTTACTAATACCCCTGACTCATGTCTCCCTGGTACAGAAGATCTTCCATCTAAGGTTAGTAATTCTATTGGGGTTGATACTAGTGATGCTAATAGTAGACAATATGTGTTACCAAATAGGTCTACTCGGGGTAAACAAACAAAAAAGTATGAACCTACCCTTCAAGCCAAAGCTAAGTATCCTGTGGCAAATTTTATGTCTACCAAGAGATTGTCTAAGTCATATGAATCATTTGTGAATCAAATATCTGTTGTATCAGTACCTAACAAAGTGCAGGATACATTGGGAGATCCAAAATGGAGGAAAGCAATGGATGAGGAGATGGAAGCATTACAGAAGAACAATACTTGGGAGCTTGTATCTCCACCACATGGAAAGAAGGCTGTGTGATGTCGCTGGGTGTTTACAGTGAAGTATAATCCAGATGGGTCAGTGAGTCGATATAAAGCACGTCTGGTAGCAAAGGGATTCACCCAGACATATGGCAATGACTATGATGAGACATTTGCACCAGTTGCAAAGATGAACACTATGCGGGTATTGGTTTCTCTTGCTGCTAACTTAAACTGGCCTCTTAAACAGTTTGATGTCAAGAATGCTTTTCTTCATGGAGAACTTATAGAGAAAGTGTATATGGATCTTTCACCTAGATATAAAACTGCTCATTCAGGTAACTTTGTGTGCATATTGAGAAAATCTGTGTATGGTCTTAAACAATCACCTCGTGTTTGGTTTGGAAGGTTTTCACAGTTCATGAGAAAAATTGGTTATAAGCAGAGTAACTCAGACCACACGTTGTTTCTCAAACATCAACAAGGGAATGTAACAGCTCTGATCATATATGTTGATGATATGGTTGTTACTGGTAGTGATACTGTTGAGATGGATAGATTGCATAAATAGCTAGCCACAGAGTTTGAGATGAAAGACCTAGGTACACTCAAGTACTTCTTGGGCATTGAGGTAGCCAGGGGGAGAGAAGACATCTATCTGTGTCAGAGGAAGTATATACTTGATCTATTAACAGAGACATGTATGTTGGATTGTACTCCAATTGATACTCCTATTGAGCAAAATTACCGATTAGCAGAGTATCCTGATCAGGTATCTACCGACAAGCCTCGATATCAGAGGTTAGTTGGACATCTGATTTATTTAGCACACACCAGACCTGATGTTGCATACGCAGTAAGTGTGGTGAGTCAGTTCATGCATAATCCCAGTGTAGATCACATGGATGCTGTTGTAAGGATTTTGAGGTACTTGAAGTCCGCTCTAGGGAGAGGAGTAATGTTTTCTAGGCACAACAATATTCTTGAGGTATGCAGTTTTACAGATGCAGACTGGGCTGGAAATATTACAGACCGGAGGTCTACATCAGGATACTTTACCTTTGTGGTAGGTAATCTTGTTACTTGAAAGAGTAAGAAGCAAAAGGTTGTGGTTCGGTCTAGTGCTGAAGCAGAATATAGAGGTATGGCTCATGGAGTGTGCGAGTTGTTGTGGCTGAGGAATGTGTTACGAGATTTGGGTGTTAAACCCAAGTGTGCTATGCAGCTGTATTGTGACAACAAGGCAGCTATCGATATCTCATAGAATCTTGTGCAACATGATCGTACTAAGCATGTGAAAGTTGATCATCACTTTATAAAGGAGAAGCTAAATGCTAAAATCATTAGCTTTCCTTTTGTCCCTATAGAAGAGCAACTTGCAGATATACTCACAAAATAAGTTTCTAAAAAGGCCTTTTATGACTCACTTAGCAAGTTGGGCATGGTTGATGTATATGCGCCAACTTGAGGGGGAGTGTTAGCGTGAGTCATGAAGTCAGTTTAGGAATGTAAATTAATTTGTTATTGCTTTCCTATTCTATATGTGTAGTACATGTAGTACACAATACGTAGGGTTTGTACATCTTGTATCTCTATATATAGCCTCTTCTGTGAGATAAATAAAACATCAGAAAATTCATTCTCCAAACCTCGTTATATTTGACTGAGCGCTCATAAATTGTGGCTATGAGAATCCAAGTTACCTTAAGCTTGATTCAAAAAAGTTACCTTGAGCTTTTTGTTATAGTATAAAAGTGAGAGAGTAACTATTATTTGGTTAGCAAAAATAAAAACTTTTAAGATCTTAAGGTGCGATTTGAATTATCATGGTCAATACTAAGACATTTCTAGTTGACAAAATGAACGAGTTCAAGCATGATTATTCTAAACATAGTGTGAGTTTTTCCCATTGTTAAAATTTGTTATGATTATATTTTTTGTCTTATGACGTATCCCGCTAATTAGTATAGCTCCATGAAGATGGTATGTTCAGAATTATTTAGTATGAATGCCCTTATTTGATGAAAAGAAAATCCAAATTTTGCTCAAACTTTTTGTTGTATCTTTGGTAGCAAACATAACATTTTCCAAGTTTACATGTGTGATTTGAATTGTTGTCGATATAATCAAATTATAATTCGGGAAAACAATGTCTTATGGCTAGAAAGTTGTATGGTTTAATGTTAAGCAGATGAAAATGTACATATAATTGAGGTTGCCATTTTATGTTATGTGTGACTGGTGCGAGTTAAGTGTGTGTGACAGCAAGTGGAATTGGAAAACAGGGAAAGACACATGTTGCAAATCAGCTGCCTTTGGGTATTTTACTGTACGATAAGTTAAAATCGGATGGTTGGCATCTTTTGTTCGGCCAATCAGGAGTCAGTAGTAACGCGGTTAGTTTGTTTTACATGTGTAACATTTGGGAAGATACATTGTTCTACTCTTCGGTTTTTGTTCTGATCATCTGATGCCTCTTTGAGACTATGACACCTATGACACTTCATTTTCTATTTTGGTTAGATTTGTCATGTACATTCTTGTTTTCTTCTTTTATTTTCTCTATCATAAAAAATATATATAATAATAAATAAATAAACAAAGATTACGAAATAACTCTTTTCTCATTCTTCTTTTAACGAGTCAAAATACAAGGCTAGGTAAATCGAAAGAGAAAGATGGTGTACCTATTTGATAAGTTTAGTGAATTACTACTAGAAACTAAAGTATCGTTATGAACAAAGATTTCAAATAAAAAGTAGCTTCAACATATTGAATGTTATATTTTGGCTATTGTTATTAACACACCTCTTTAACTAGAGTTTTGATATGTTGATGAGTTTTTGAATCATTTTATCTATGCCCATTGGACAGAGAGACTCCCTCTTCATCTACTTAGCATTAATCAGACCTTGAGTTTTCGACTAAATTGTGGATCGAACACTTGTCCTTTGAGAAATGATCGAAGTTGATGAAACACTCATTGCCGAATATATAGAGATACCAAATTGAAATGTATGGCTTTGTGTTTCAAGTAAAGTTGTAATGATAAGTTTAAAATAGTAACTCGATGTTAGTTCGACATATATTTATTTTTCAGTGAACTCTCGTTTTCTTCACACGGTCATACATTTCCATATCCATTATACAAATTTATTTCTAGGAAAGTTCAATGAAAGGCATGATAGAGATTTGAGGTCTATTACTCAATTATAGATATATTATGGAAGAAAACAAAAGAAAATATATTTTATAAAAGGAAATAAAAATGTGTGACAAGTCTGAAAACATAGAGGGCTGGCATTTGGAGCAGAAAGGGACCCGAAGGGAAGCCAGTGAACTGTATCTATCTGGAGAATTGAATGAAATGGGACCAAAAATACAAATGCAACGAGTGACAAAGAGAGCTTATATATGATGCAGGAAGGAACCTGAGGTAGAGGTAATCGAATTATGCAGCTTCCACTGATAATTGAATTGAACTGAATTGGATGATAAATGGTGAAGATTGCAGAAGGAAGAAGAAGACGATCAATCATTGGCAGTCGACTTTGCTCTAGAGTGTGTGATTGGTTTTGTTAAATGTTTCAGATCAAGCTAGGTTAGAATTCTGTTTTATACTTCTGCTACAGAAACTTGACAATTTCGCAGAAAATAAGGGAATTGTGATTCCTAACTAGTACGCAGTAGTCATTCTAGATATTCTGACCTTAGTATAGTATAGTAGTTGTTTTTTTTAACTTATACTGTAATTATATTCATGTGTGTGCATAACTTGTTGAATAGTGTTCTTTGTCACAAGCTGGTGTTCAATTATGAACTTAAATGTGACAATGAAAAGACCAGATAACTGAACAATGGATTCCCCAAGTGTTGATGGTTCATGTCAATCATCTATGACCAATTTAACCGAGAATTCGCGAGGGAATACCGTTCAGTTTTCTAGGAAAGTTAACAATATGGATCTCAACTCATTATCTCCTGTTATTATTATTATTTTTTTAAATAAACTCGTCAATGTGGCTTCCAGAAATGGAATAACTAGGGTTTTGATCAAAGTTTAGAACGTTGTTCACATCTTTTACGAAATAGATGATGAAATAGATGTGATGAATATTTATTTCATTTCGATAAACATGTTAAGACGTCGTAACTTTTACGAAATAATATTAAGTTTTTAGAGATAAATTAACATTATGTAGTTATCAATCTCTCATGTAGTTATCCCTGGCCCTCTCAAGGTGGTAAACACTATCGATCATACAGTAGTGTTCACATGGTCACCTAGTGACTAAAAAAATTATGGTCAATCACTATTAAATGTAAATTCAAAAATTAAAAACAAAACAATTTAACTTTAAAATAATATTTCCCACATTTGAATTTACATCCAACGGTGATTGATCATGATTTCCTTGGTCACTAGGTGACAATGTGAACACCATTGATCGACCATATTCTCAACCCAGTAGTATTCATCTAACCAGTTACTAACCAAGTGATTTATGGTCAATCACATTTGGATGCAAATCTAATGGTGGAGAGAATTCACTACATACTAGAAAAAAGTTCTTAGGTAACGAAATTTTTTCGTCACCTCAGAGTTTCTGTTGTCATGTAAACACTTAGCTGACGAAAATTTCATCACCTAAGGGTCGTCATATAAGGCCAGTGGTTAGAGCACTTAGGTGACGAAAATATTAATTTCGTCATCTTAGTCACTACCAAGATGACGAACAACTTTTCGTCACTAGGTTACTTAGCTGACGAAACTATTTTCGTTGCCAGGTTACTTGGCTGACAAAATTAATTTCCCGAAAAATATTTTGTCACCACATTACTTAGCTGACAAAAATTCGGTCGTCACCCAATTACTTAGTTGATGAAATTTATTCAGTTTGCTGATAATTCTTTCACGTAGAAAAAGTCACCCAGTTACTTAATTAGTTGACAATAGTTTCGTCTCCCACTTCTTACAACTCATATCCAATCAACCCCAAACAACCAAAATATCTTACAACCAATATCAAGCAACCTAATTTCAACAGAGATCGCCTCCGTAGTCATTTGCAAAAACATAAATTAACAAGGCCAAAACGGGAAGGGTGCGGACTCCGCTGGGGAGAAGGCACACAGAGTCCGCTGGCGAGAAGGCACGCGGAGTCTGCTGGCAAGATGGGCGCGGAGTCCACTGGCGAGAAGGCGTGCAGAGTCTTCTTTCAAGATGGCGGGCGGAGTCCGCTGGCGAGATGGGCGCCGAGTCTAATGGAGGAGGAAAATTAGTCATTCCATGAAAACGGTTGAATTTGAGAGGCAGAAGGCGACGGTGGCGAAGAAGGAGAGGCGACGGTGGCGAAGAAGAAGGAGAGGCAGAGGGAAAACGGCTGCCAACGATGAGGGAGGAGGTGACCGTGGCAAAGAAAAAGGCAGAGGGAAAACGGCTGCTAGCGATGAGGAAAAAGGAGACGGTGGCGAAGAACAAGGCAGAGGGAAAACGGTTGCAGAGAGAAAGCTAGAGGGTCTCTCGGTGCGTGGAAACTGGGGCAGAGGAGAGGAGGGAGAGAGAAGAGAGTATGGAAAAGAGAGAAGAGAGAGTTCAAAGAAAAATATAGAGAAATGAAATGTGAGGCAGAGGATATATAAGGAAACGTTTAAAACTTTGGTTCAAATTTTTCTGAAATTTTTGGCGGAAGTGATTAAAAATTTGGCCAAATAATTGGCGGAATTTTTTACCCCCCAAATATTAAGTAGTTAGGTGACGAAAACATGAATTTTCGTCATCTCAGTGAACCAAAAATATTTATTTTTAAGAAAATGTTTTGATAGAATGTGATCTTGTTAAATAGGGAGGAATCAATATTTTCAAAAATCTTGTGAAATAGGATGTCATCGGTATGGTGAAATATAACTATGGTTGAAAAATCACATATTTTCGGTAACGTTTGGTCTCTGATACAAGCGGTCAACCCTATATACGCTTATGTTTCCTTATGCGGAGCCCTATCGTCAAGAGGTGAACGTACCCAAATTTTTACATGAGTGGTTACATATCATCAATGTGAGAGTTTTGTGTATGAAAGAATCAATCAAACTAGGTCATATAGGGGTAGGAAATAGCGTTTTCGTGTAATAAGTGACGTTTATTTAATGTTGACCGCGTGGATTGAGACCTTAACGTTTTCAAAAACTAGTGGATTTTTTTTATAGCCGTATTTAAGTACACTGATCATATTGGACGGTTGAATTTTTATTTTGCAAAATTTAGCCATCAAAACCACAACGTGTCTACTAAAGTGGTATAACTTGTTTAGTAGGTTATATGCAAGTGTAGATATTTGTGAACCAACTATAGGGAGGAAGCAATATTTTCAAAAATCTTGTGAAATGGGATGTCATCGGTATGGTGAAATATGACTATGGTTGAAAAATCACATATTTACGGTAACGTTTTGTCCCAAATACAAGCGGCCAACCCTATATACACTTATGTTTCCTTATGTGGAGCCCTATCGCCGAGACGTGAACATACCCAAAGTTTTACATGAGTGGTTACATCTCATCAATGTGAGAGTTTTGTGTGTGAAAGAATCAATTAAACCAGGTCATATAGGGGTAGGAAAGAGCGTTTTCGTGTAATAAATGACGTTAATTTAATGTTGACCGCGTGGATTGAGATCTTATCGTTTTCAAAAACTGGTAGATTTTTTTTCATAGTCGTATTTAAAGACAGTGATCATATAGTAAGGTGTGTTTTCTAAAATTTTACTTCTACCTCGTAGTTGGTTCAAAAAGACACACAACTTTATGTTTCTTCACCTAAGTGAAAGTGTTAGACGACGAATTTATTTTCGTCACAAAAATAAGTTCTTAGGCGACGAAATACATTTCCGTCACCAAAATGCTCAAACATATTTCGTCACCTAACCTATCACTTACATGACGAAATATATTTTCGTCACTTAAGTTCTCAAAACTTTGGTGACGAAATATGTGTTCGTCACCTAAGTGCTCAAAACTTTGGATATTTCGTTACCTAACTTGTTACTTACATGACGGAATGTATTTTCGTCACCTAAGTTAGCTCTAAGGTGACGCAAATAGTGACAAAATAATGTTTCGTCACCTTACCTTACTTAGACGACGAAAATTGTCACTAAGGTGACGAAACCGGTTTGGTTTCTAAAGTGTTCTCTTAGGTGACGAATTAAAAATATTTCGTCACCTTAGAACCTTTTTCTAGTTGTGATTATTTCTAAGTAGAGTTGTTTTTGAGAAGTAAAATCTACACTCCTATTTTTCCATTTGTGGTAACTTAAATTTTATCTTTAGTGACTTAACTTTTGTCTTCTTATGAAAATAATGACTAAAAATAAAAAATAGGTGTGTGAATTACAATTTGAGAAGTGTGAATTTCACATCCCTTGTTTTGTTCTCAACCCTTAAATGTAGATCTAATGGTGATTGACCATGAATCACTTGGTCAGTAACTGATCAGGTGAACATGACTGATTCCCAACATTCTAACCTATAAAGTCCACCTTATTTTGTCTAAAATCATTTTAATTCTGATAGTAACACGATCTAAAAGCTAGGAAGAGAGAAAAAAAAAAAAGAAGCATTTCGAATCCGCTAATTCCATGTAAAACAAATTTTGAATTGTAGAACGTCACTGAAGGCATGCATAAAAATTTGACCGACTCGAACCAGGCATACAACGCTACATGATGATACAAATTAAACATTCGGCCATCAGAATGAATCAGAATTCGTAAAGCCTTCAATGTCAATGAATCAAGTCATCAAGATACTCGTATATTGCTCCAGTAAATCTTCGGCCCCGCCTCTTCCAGTGGCGTAGCCACTATGGGGCAAGGGGGTTCAATTGAACCCTCTCACATTTCAAGTTGAGTTCTTATTAGCTAAGGAAAAATATTGTCGACCAAAACTTGTTCATATGTTTTTTTAATCTTTTAAATATATCTCTTGTCTTTGAGACGTTAAAAAAAGTTTTTATCCCTATATTATTTTATATTTTGAAAATATATTGCTATAATGTAATAGATAAGTTTTCTGAAGTCCTAATTTGGACATATTTGCTAATCACACAATGTACAATCCTAATTTCGTTTTTTTGTTCTTCTTGTTCCCTACAACAGTAAGTCAAAACCTTCATAAGTTAGCACTTAGAATATGAAAACTTTTCTTGAGAGATATTATATAAAAGTACATATTTGATGGTGTTGATAATGAAATCATCACGAAAAGATTTCAAAATATGAATCGTCATGGTTAATTATAATTACTTTACGGAAATTTGTTACTTTGTCTTTTTTAAGTATTGATGTAATAATTCATACATTTTTATATTATTCAATTAGATTATTCGATTCGTTTAATATTTTTGTTTATACTTTGACCATTCTAGTGGTAGTTTCTAGACCACTAGCCTCTTCTGATTAGTCGTACCCTCCATTTCTCAACTAGCTCATCATGCTTGTTGAACAAGACAGAAGGAATTTCAATTTACTTGTACGGCCGAGAAGAGATGTAGGGTAGAGACCTCATTCAACAGACTGTTTTCTGGTCCTTGGCCTCTTGCCGATCTCTTTCATTCTTGGCCGGCCCTAGCTCTTCAATTCTTGGCCCTAGCCCTACGTGTTCTTTCACCATTTTCTGTTTGCCTAACTTATTAAGCTCCTGTGTACGTACTGGTTTTCCAGGAATGTATTCATCTTTATTAATGGTGCTGCATTTAGAATGATTAGGTTTGAGGATGCTTATGTATCCCCATTTCAACATTGATTGAGGTTTTATCTGGTAAAGGGTCCTTATTGTGCCACTGTAACAATGATAGATATAACTCATATATAAATACACGGCCCCTTTTGAATGATCATAATTGTAGACATGTAAAATTTAATAAAATAATTGAGTTTATAAGTGATGGCGCTCCAAAGGTCAGACAAGTTAGATAGTGGAGTTCGCATGCAAAAAAGACTTCGCATGGAATCAAGAAATGGACTTCGCATATAAATAAATGGAGGCGAAATGAAATGACTTCTCGCGAAGGCGAAGCGAAATGACTTCGCGCGCGTAGATGTACATGAAGGCGAAGCGAGATGGCTCCGCGGGCGTACATGAAGGCGAAGCGAAATGACTTCGCACGCGTAGATGTAAGTGAAGGCGAGGCGAGATGGCTCCACGCATGTGCATGAAGGCGAGGTGGAAGCGAAATGACTTCGCCCGCGTAGATGTATGTGAAGACGAGGCGAGATGGCTCCGCACATGTGCATGAAGGCGAGGTGGCTCCGCTCGCGTACATGAAGGCAAGGCGAGATGGCCCCACGTAGGGAACTTCGCGAATGAGCTAGCTAGCAGAGTTCGCATGCATGCGGAGATCATCACTTGAGACGTCCGCGAGATGAGATCAGAAATCACCACTTGCTTGGAAATCAAGGTTCTGCGCTGTCCCTTCCATATCCGCGAGGTGACACGCCCCTTTACTAAGGATATTGGTCAAAACAGGATATTCAATCCAAAGCAATCTGGGCATATCTAAATCTTAAGATGTGATTGATTCAATTATGTTAAATCTATCAAGTAAATCAATCAATCAAGATTTACTGATTCGATTGTCACCGATAAGAAAAAAAAAAATTTGATTCGGTATCTTCATTACATACCATAAGTGGAGGAATATTAACACTATAAATACCCCCTCATACCAAGAGGAGGGGGGACAGAGGAGCTAAAAACAAGCAGCGGACTAGAAAAGGGCAGAGGACCAGAAGGAGAGCAGCAAACCAGAGAGAGAGAGAAATTACTCTCAAGAGTACAGAAGTCTCCCAAAACCCTTGAAGAATCATCAAGCTGCAAATTAGTCGATTCCTCATCAACCTCAAGTTCAGAAGTCTCCCAAAACCCCGAAGAATCATCAAGCTACCAAATAGCCGATTCTTCATCAACCTCAAGCCTAGAAGTTGTCAAATCTCGAAGAGTCATCAAGCTGCCAAATAGCCGACATTTTCACCGATTTCAAGACAAAAAACAAACCACCACGTGAAACCGCTTGTGGATCAAAAATCTAATCAAGAACAAGCCTCTACGGCCCTTGGTCAATCAACTTCTACAATCGTCAACACGACACGAAGTCTAAACTACAAACAATTTGATTTAAGATTAAGTGCTTGTTACCCTTGAGTTAAACCTATATTCGGAGATAGAATCAGAGGAGTTTACAAAGATTGTAACCCCACATTCGCATTGATAAAATTAAATATTATTCTTCATACACGTGTTGTTCTGTTATTTATTGCAGATATTTTCGTGTTTACAATAATCATTCACATGCATATGTACGCTTAGACATCATAAGCAAAACAGACATATAAATCAAACCTACAACCTATATATATATATATATATATATGTGCAAGAAGTGACGTAGATTTGATTCACAATTCATATAAATGTATGAAGATGGAGGAAAAAATTGACTAAAATCTTTAGCTTATTCAGGAAAAAGGGAGCGAACTCATCAAAATAACCAAACAGTCTTCACTATCATACAATTGATGATGATGAATCTCTAAGATAGTTAGTTAGTTCCATATTCCTTAATATCGTCACTCATCTTATTTTTACATGATCCATCGATGCAAGTCATGTAGGTCCCCGAAACAATCCTATATAGATGATCTTGCCACATAGGACCAGAAAATTCCACTTTTCTCAGTTCTTGGCTCAGACTATATTGGAGACAAAACATGTAACAGAAACCAGCCCCTGACAATGGAAGTGCATGCAGTGATTCCGGTAATACTATTCTGGCATCTCTGCGGATTTTGTTTCGGGGTCCCAGGCCTTCCTATTCCTTCCTCGCTCGATCTCCTATGCCCAAAACGGTGCGTGGTGGCGTGCCTTTGCATTGCGTCATCATCTTCTTCCTTTAGCCCTTCCGATCTCGCAGAGATCATCAAAAGCTTTAGAAAATCAAAATAAAAGAGAAACAGCGTCGCAGGCTTGACCCTTTTTCTCTTTGACACTTTTGTTTCTTCTTCGTTGAATGAACCAAAGACAACACCGTGCAGAGAGACGCGAGCTCACAGCAACCCTCTGATATTATATATGCTCGATCGATCCCCCTGAGTGTTGCCCTTTTGTTTTTCCGATACTGCCCTTGTGGTGATTGATCTTACATGAACTTTTAGTGGAAATATATTTGAGGTGGTCAAATATATTGGCTGTGGAAGTGTATCAATGGTGGTGGGAGTGTTTGAATTTGGGTGCAGAATGTTCCCGCTTTTGTTTATTGGGAAAGCCGATACGTAACACTTTACTAGCTAAGTGAGTGAGAATTTAAAAACCTAAGGAGAATAAAGACAATGTAGATGTTAAAGGTTAAATGTGTTTGATATGGAAGTTTTTTTTTTTTTTGATGCGTTTGAGTAATCCAATTCATCATATGCGATTGTACGCGGCTAACAACAAATAACAATACATGATAAAATCTCCTTCATCGGAGCGTTTACATCCAAAACTAATTAGCTAGTAATGTATTGAGAGACCCAAATTCTTATAAATTCATATGCAATGTCTTATATTCCGGATGTGAGATTGATATCTCAATACGTTCTCGCACGTGTGACAAATCTTTAAACCTAACACGTGGACAACATTTAGGGTGAAGTAGAGTTTGTGTGACCATTGGATTTCACACGTGGACGTGAGTAACCTGCTCTAATACCATGATAAAGTAGTTTGAAATTCACATCCAAATCTAAATGACAATAAGTGAAGAGGCCCAAATCTTTATAAACTCATATACAAGATCTTATCTTATATTCTCAATGTGAAATTAATATCTCAAGATTCTCTTTCTCGTCTAAAATGTAGTTAGAAATTTTTCTTAAAACATTATTAGACTATTCGAGTGTAAAAAAATCATTTCACTTCAACAAACATTGCAATGATTGCATGCATGTTGCTAATTGTTAGATAAAATTGGCATCATTCACAGTCACATTCACAATCGAATGAGAGTTTGAGTTTTTTCACTCTATGAATAAATTAATATCTGCATTCTGCAGTACTGTCTCTATCGGATGAAGTTGTTCTCTCTCTCTCTCTCCGTTTTTTTCTTCATGTCTCAGTGAAGACTGAAGAGGTATGTATACATGTATATATATACGTATAGTGATAGCTAGGCTGGCCGATTGCTATATATCAATATATACAATGCAAGTAGCAGATCGATGACTAGGGCATGACAATGAGAAGAGAGAACAGAACACCATCACCATGCCACATGCTTCTGATCGAGTTCTGGCAATTTGTGGGTGCTGCCGGCATGGTATAGGTAATTGTAACAGCAGTGGTGATCGACTGGTGATGTATAGAGGGTGCAATTATTAGCTCATACCAAATTTGATGCTCTTAGTAATCATAACTTCATGAAACATGGTAGAGCAACCTATTATTTTAATTTCTTCGATAACCAGCAGTGCAGAAACATGGGGAACTCATTGTTCTTATTTCGAGACTGCGTGTCAAGTTTGTCTGTGTGTGCGCGTATATTGATCGAAGTGAACAACATTTGTCTAATTACTCCTAGCTAGGTTACAACTTTCTCCCAAGTCCTAATTAAGGATCCTAAGTAACCTGTAAATTGGCACTGCGAGGGATTCTAGTAATGTTGTAATAATATAACTACGTAGCATTTTGATCAAATGAAAATGCTTTTGGTTAATTGTCATGACTCCATGAGAGTGATTTAAGTAGCTTAGAGAAGATCAGAGGAAGACATCTTCAATCTTGTACCTGAGATTCAAAACAATGACAATTGAAAGAGTCGGGCAAAGCTTGCCTCAACCAAACACTTAGTTATAGACTACTTATAGCTGGGTCTGAGTCTTATTTAAATCCTTTCTAAATCAGCCCCTAAATTTTACGGTTTCCATGGCGTTGGGTTTTTGACATTTTGCAGCCATGGTTTTGTTGACATCAATTGGCCACAAATATATATAGCTTGATGCAGATTCTTTATAAATGATGAAATATTAAAAGCTTCGAGGTACATTGTTATAGCAACACAATTATCTCATCTTCATCGTATTTATATTCACTTTATATGTGTTTCTCTGATAATTAGAAACTAATACCAAATTTTGAGTATTTACAGTATGAAAACGTTATATAACGTGTACGGCTATACATCAAATGTTTTTGTTACTTTGAGGACTACCACTTGAAAATGCATGTAGTAATTAAAAAAGTTTACCGCTTTTACTTTGAAGAGTTTTAGTATTAAATGTTTTTTACTTTAAGTATCAAATGTTTTTGTTACTTTGAGTATTACTATTTTGATACATTATTATATTATTTTAAGGTACTTAGTTTATTGTATATAACATGTCATGCATTAACATATTTTAAAATTTCTGACATATAACAAACTAATTAGATATTTTTATTACTTGCTAATGTTTCAATTACGGTAACAGAATTGCACTCTCAGTTTAAATTACAGTTTTAAAAAAGATGTCTGGAATAACATTATAATGGAGCTATCAACCTTATAAAACCAATTTGCTAAAGTTATGAAGACCATTCCTGTCTATATACTAATCGTTCAAGTTAAGATAATTTTCGATCTGTTATTTAGACGTGATGATGAGATGGGACAGTACCATATCCAAGGAAGGAGATGATTTTACGGAACATTAAAACCCACCACCAACTTAGAATGCTCTTTGTGTGGATGACAGGAAGTCCTATATATGAGATAGTGAACTAAACATCCATTCAAAAATATTGTGATTTCCCTAGAACTTTCAACTTCAGGATCATTGGAATCTTTGATTATCACCACCAAGCTCACCTTCTGATGCTGCTAGTCCAAAGCTTAATTCAGTATATGTATATCCATCTATCTGCACATACAGTACGTTGCGACTTCTGAGTTGGGCATGGGAGGAGAGGTCTAATGTGTTGTGACTCCATGAGAGATATGACAATTGACATATTCATTACCAAGTTGCCCCAGCAATTATGTATTCAACCTGCTTAGCAGAAAATTGGTGAGTCTTCTATCGTGTTATCATGACCATCTTGGCCCATGCCATGAGTATCCAGAGTAGAATGCTAAAACTAATCTATCATGAGTTTAATTAGTAATGTCAATCGTCTGTATTTGAATGCTTGATTTTATTTCTTAACTCTTGGCCTCTTCAAGTACGGGAAACCAAAAACTTGAACGGAAAAAAGCAAACAGACACAGGTTGGTGAAGTGAGAGAGATGGAGTTAAAGCAGGCAATAATTCACTCACAACATTCGAAGAACATGATAGCCAAGTTGAATTCGATTCGAATGATTTGATGTCTGCATGCCAGTCTTCCTCTACAGTACCGAGTACTCTACCTGCAGTGTGAATGTGTGATACAGGGCACCTTAATGGGACAGGGAGATGCGAGATCGAGTTTGAAAGAGAATCAACGATCGATATAATGTGACAGAATGTGATGGGGGTCATATTGGGCTTTAGGGTTTGTGTATATTTATTTCATTGTACAATGGTTTAGGCCTTTAGGGTTTGTAAGCTTTGTAGCTCAGAGCCTCAGACTGGTTACTTTACGAAGGGTTTTGATGAGGGATTGATTGGGGAGCTTTGAGGGACACTGAGAGGAAGTGGTTTAGATTTTGGTGAGGTCTACCGAAGATTCAAGGGTGAGAGATAATACTAATCATGAATTCATGATCCGTGGGCAGCTTAGGCTTTATCTTTCTCTTAAGCTTTGTCATCGTGATGATGCGAATGAATATCTGCTGGTTTTTTTTATTTTTTTTTGACTGAAAATGGAGCTACTGCTCCCTATATTGATGAAATAGAATTACAATCAAAGCTTAGATCTTTAAGCATCTTTGGGCTGCGTTTGGTGCCGTTTAACTTATTAGTAAAGTTAGTTTTTACTTATTTTTGAGAATAAGTGACTGAAAAATAAAGTATAGCTGAATTTTTGGTAAACTGATTTTTAATAGACGTTGTAAATGCTAAAAGCAATGGAAAGTGTTTAGTAAACTAAAATTGGGCTTGTGCTATTTGTTTGTGGAATGACTAATTTGGGCATGAAATACAGTTTGCTAATACTATAAATTTTTTTTTATGGTTAGTTTGATTGTTGTTCTTTTTTTTTTGAATGAGTTTAATCTCATGGTGAATGGTGATCATATTTGATCATACTAGCTTAAAGTTTTCAGAAATGGTAACTAAAAACTGAATAGTAATGAAGATTTCTAGGCCAACAACAACTTTCTCATTCATTCTCAATATACAAATCTCATATACAAATACAAGTAAATCATTAAATGCATTAGTGTCACACCCCGACCTTAGGGTATGACTAATGTGATAGATTAAATCGACAGAAGGATTGGTGGATATATATATTTTTTCCTTTTAAATATACTTTTGGAAGGAAGAACTTTTATAAAGAACCGGAAAATAGTAACTAAAACTTTGAAGGGATAACCATTTTGTTAAAACCAACTGATTGAAGAATCTAAGAATGAAGAATCATTCTATTAACTACATTGAGTAGGAACATGAGAAATAAACATATCATGAAATACCAAATACACATTCTTTTCCAAAATGTGTAAAACTGTACAGTAACACTGTTTACATGTAGAAACCATTCAGTACAACTTTGATTCTTTGTTCTGTTGCTTTCTGTTTCTATCTGCTTCTTCCCGAGCAGGGAAGGGGTCGCGAGGCGGAGCGAAGTAGAATTCTAGGGTCCTTCACACGATACCTGCACAAGTGATAGCGTCACGGGGTCGGGACTGGGATGGCCCAGTCTTCGACTCTCCGATGCTTAAGTTAGCTTTGAGCACTTGTACGGGTAGAGGAGTAAAAGAGAGAGAGAGTATATGTGTGCATGTATCTTTTA
The DNA here is from genome assembly GCA_034370585.1 of Fragaria x ananassa. Taxonomy (NCBI): domain Eukaryota; kingdom Viridiplantae; phylum Streptophyta; class Magnoliopsida; order Rosales; family Rosaceae; genus Fragaria; species Fragaria x ananassa. The sequence goes on along the minus strand of CP139761.1, from coordinate 2,605,077 downwards.
TGGTGGCTTGAGCTTGTTTTATAGGCCAAGCTTGGGTACCTTTGCCTTAGTCTCCAATGTGGGACTGATTGCTATCCTTTGGAGTGTCTCCCCTTTTGGGGGTGTTTTGCCGCTAGAGTGACTTTGGCAAGCGGTTTGTTACCGGCCCTTCATTCTTTGGATGCCTGTAGAGGGCTCACCAGGGCTATCTCGACCGGGTAATTGTTCATTATTCTCGGCTTAGCCAAATATTTTGGCTATGTACTAACATGTCACATCCCGACCCTTATAAAATTACCTTATTTACTAGCGTGATTATAATAAGAATTTTACCGTCTCGATCATTGAGTTAATAGTTTAATTGGTCCCTAGAGGAGTTTCGGGGACGATTATGTGCGGAGGATTATTCGTATGAGGAAAATACGACGACAGTAAAAATAGTAAATTTTAGCTAGTAAAAGGTAATTTTTATTCGGGTATTATTTTTTCGGGGTGTTTTTTTTTTAGTTAGGTTGATAAGGTTGGACCGGTTGGGAGGCCAAACCCATTTTTTTTCCTCCCTTTCTCTTCTTCTCTCTTTTCTCTCCCTTCTCCCTCCCGAGCCCTTCTCCGCCGGAAGCTTCCAGCCGCTAGCTGCCGCCGTCCGGCCAGCCACCGGTCGCCGCTCCAGCCCAGTTCGGACCCCCATCTCCTCCTCTCCCTCCCCGGCCTAGCCCTTGAGTCTCTAACCCGCTGGAAGAGGAGAAATCCCGCCGGAAACGCCGGGAAGCATTTCGCCGGAACTCCCTGGCCTCCTCCGACCACCAATCCGGGCAAGCTTGGTACGGTTTTGTAGCCCTCCTCCCGTGCAGCAACCCCTCCAATCAGCTCACTCCCTCTTGAGCTAGGTAAGGAGAAATGTGGAGTTGAAATTTCTAGGGCTTTTAAGTTGTTTTCGTTCGATTAGCCTAGTTAGGCTTGGAATTGGGTGATGTGTTGGTCATGAAAGTTGTAGAGCATGATGAGGAGATTATTCTGTCAAAATTTCATAGGTTTTGGAGGTCGCCGGAATTGGCCTCCGGCCGCCGTTGGTTAGGAGATTTTTAGGGTTTTAAATGTGGAATATTAAGAGGAGTATATTGGTGTGATTTATGGAATTTTTGGATGAGATTTGGATAGGTTTGCGATTTTCTGAAGTTTGGTTTTTTGGCGGTTAATTAATATGGAATCCGGCCGTAGGATTTAAGTCGTATTTTGGGGAGGTTGTATTTACGACTGATGAGTATGATATTTAAGTTCGGATCGTTCCGATTTAAGAATATCGAAGTTAGGCAATGATGAGCGTATTTATGGCTCTCGGGTAATTTTGCCTATTTTGATTAAATATTGGATTATTGGTTGGGAAATTAATTTTATATTTGGAACAGGACGTGAGAAGACTCGAGCAGACGAGGCCCCAGATCGACATCAGGCTTGGCCTAATTTGTGAGTGGATTTTTGTTTTAAATAATATGCATGCTATGGTTCATGAATGAACAATTAATGTCGTGGAGCATTTTGACGTCATTTTAATTTTTGACTATTTTTATTTCTCTTGGAGAGATACCGAAAATGAGATTTTCGGTGGATATAAATATCTATTTATGAGAGAGTATGTATAGAAAATGCTAGCTAGCCATATGTGTCTGTCCACCTTAATGGCGCAGCATATAGCCGCATTATGATGTGACGTGAGCGTTGGACGTAAGCGTGGTAGCCCTATTTGAGCGTTTAATTCATATAGGGGGTATGGACACATATTTATACACCCGTCTTTCCACCTTGATGGCGTAGTGTAACACCACATCAAGGCGTGACGTGAGCGTTGGACGCAAGCGTAGTAGCCCTATATAGACCCATGAATTTATATAGGGAGTATGGACGAGTGTAAATACATACGTATATTATAGTCTGAGAGGCTCGATATTCTATGAGATAAAAGTTTTATTGCTTGTGGCATGCATTCGATTTTTTCCTTAGAAATTAATTTGGGGAAACATAAATATTTTTTATTATTTTATTTTTGTCCACTCACTCTAATGTTATTAAATGTTTTCCCCTGGGCCCATCGTTTTAAATTGCCCAGTCTGCAGAGTTCGGGTTGGATCTAGTAGGAGACGAGGCATAGTCACCCGCATTTTCGCCAGTTTTCATCAGTAGGTTACATGTTTAACCTACTCGTGTTTTCTTGCTTCTGCTAGTGTTTAGTAGCTCTGAATACTTTGGGATTATTGTATATTATGTGTAGAATTTCTGAAGGATAATTATGTGATGTTTGGAAGTGTTGAATTAAGAGTGAAATTTGGAATTTTCAAGTTAGGGTTGTCCATCTGCAAGGGAGATTTTCTTAATCTTTTCAGTAAATTTTGTTTGGAGGTGGTCTCCGCACGACTTACTCCGGGTTTCAGGGTGAAATTCGGGGTGGGTCGTGTCATAACAAGTCCCCAAATCCTCAGTCCGAGAGAGTTCTTGGGTGGGGAGTTATTCTAGAGATGCCGAGAATAGGTTTTACCATGGTGCGGGAGGCATGGTGCCGAGTCCCCAAGTCCCCACGCGAGAGTCGCGATGTGACGGGGTGATATTGCGAAAACAGGTTGGCGAGAAGAAATGTTTGCCGCTGTCCTGGCGAGTCAGTCCATGCTTGATTGCGGACTGTCGCGATGTGGCGTTGCGACCGCTGCGTGGTGAGTCAATCCGCGCTTGATTGGGGAGACTCGCTATTGGGCGTTGCGGGCCGTTGCCTTGGCGAGTCAGTTCGCGCTTGATTGGGGACTGTCGCGAAGTGGCGAGTCAGTCCGCGCTTGATTGGGGATTGTCGCGAAGTGGCGAGTCAGTCCGCGCTTGATTGGGGACTGTCGCGAAGTGGCGAGTCAGTCCGCGCTTGATTGGGGACTGTCGCGAAGTGGCGAGTCAGTCAACGCTTGGCTGGGGACTGTCGCTATGTGGCGAGTCAGTCCGCTCTTGATTGGGGACTGTCACGATGTGGCGAGTCAGTCCGCGCTTGATTGGGGACTGTCGTGATGTGGCGAGTCAGTCCGCTCTTGATTGTGGACTGTCGCGATGTGGCGAGTCAGTCCGCGCTTGATTGGGGACTGTCGCGATGTGGCGTTGCGGCCGCTGCGTGGCGAGTCAGTTTGCGCTTGATTGGGGAGACGAGTCAGTCTGCGCTTGATTGGGGAGACTCGCTATTGAGCGTTGCGACCGCTGCGTGGCGAGTCAGTCCGCGCTTGATTGGGGACTGTTGCTATGTGGCGAGTCAGTCCGCGCTTGATTGGGGACTGTTGCGAAGTGGCGAGTCAGTCCGCGCTTGATTGGGGACTGTCGCTAAGTGGCGAGTCAGTCCGCGCTTGATTGGGGACTGTCGCTATATGGCGTTATTGCTGCTGCGTGGTGAGTCAGTCCGCGCTTGGTTGGGAAGACTGGCTATTGAGCGTTGCGGGCCGTTGCCTTGGCGAGACAGTCTGCGCTTGATTGGGGACTGTCGCGAAGTGGCGAGTCAGTCCGCGCTTGTTTGGGGACTGTCGCCCTTTTTTTTGTAGTGGCCAAAGCTGACGTGGCTTTACCCTGACCGTTCAGTTTTGTGAGGTCCAGGGGAATGCCTATAAATAGGGTTGGAGAGAACTGAAGGGGGGGAGTTCGTGTTTTGAAACTGGAAAGTGTTGAGCCGCGATTTGTGTTTTAGGGTTTCGGCTATTCTACAAGTTTCAGACTGGGAAACGTCCAATTTCATCCTCAATCGATTGGGTGCGAGCGCTCAGCCGTTTGTAATCAGCTTCACTGCCATTACGCAAACCCGCTGTTTCCAGGTATGAATTCGTCGCTCTCTGTCTTTGATTTTGTATGTGGTGGCGGCGTTGTTTCGGGTTATTTGGGGTGTGGGATTGTTCACATGTTTGTGGTGTTGGTAGGATTTCTAGGGTGAGAGATTTGTTGTCGGGCTGGTTAGGGTTAAGGAAGCGGGGTATGGCAAATCCGCTGTGGGTGTCCAGCGAAGAGATCGTGGTGTTCTCTAGTTCGCTTAGTGCCGATTCGGACACTTTGCACCGGATGGAGGAGGGATTGGAGATGACTGGGGGGCCGGGAGTGGAAATGAGGTATGGGCAAGGGGCCGGGATGGGATATGTATACGATCTGGTTAGGCCCTCCCGAGAGCATGGAACCAGTCTAGTCTTGAAAGTAATCCGGGGTCTTAGCAATTCGCGCCGCGCAGTCTTAGCGATCGTTGTACACATTACGATGCTCTAACGTGGCGCGGAGCAAGGATTGCTCTTTTTCCAACTCAGCAATGCGTACTCGGTACGCTTCCGTTTCTGCCCTTTCCTTCGTCGCTTGCTCGCGGAACGAATGGAAGTCTCGCTTGAGGAGTTCAAGGGCTGTGGCAGGGTCGGGATGGCTAATAGGGGCTGGGCTGTTGGTTTGGGGAAGGGATGTGTTGCCGGGTTGAAGTTCCACTTGAGTGCCAGGGTCCACAGGGTCATCAATGATTTCCACCATGGTGCTGAGTGCTAAGGCAAATGGGAGTTCCACAAGATAGGGGCCCTCCTCTTAGCGCCAATTGTTTCTACCTGCTTCGTCCCAAGCCGAGAAGGAGTCGCGAGGCGGAGCGAAGTAGAATTCTAGGGTCCTACACACGATACCTGCACAAGTGACAGTGTCACGGGGTCGGGACTGGGATGGCCCAGTCTTCGACTCTCCAATGCTTAAGTTAGCTTTGAGCACTTATACGGGTAAAGGAGTAAAAGAGAGAGAGAGAGAGAGAGAGAGAGAGAGAGAGAGAGAGAGAGTATATGTGTGCATGTACCTTTTATGGTGGCTTGAGCTTGTTTTATAGGCCAAGCTTGGGTACCTTTGCCTTAGTCTCCAATGTGGGACTGATTGCTATCATTTGGAGTGTCTCCCCTTTTGGGGGTGTTTTGCCGCTAGAGTGACTTTGACAAGCGGTTTGTTACCGGCCCTTCATTCTTTGGATGCCTGTGAAGAGCTCACCAGGGCTATCTCGACCGGGTAATTGTACCTTATTCTCGGCTTAACCAAGTATTTTGGCTATGTACTAACACTTTCAAATACACAAAGGAAACAATAAAAATCAAATTAGTATAAAAAGCCAATGAAACTTTACATTTTATTGCAATACGGCAGTTATCTCAAAACTATACATCACACATGGTAACAAAAACTATAGCAGATTATTTCCACATAAATACTTAACTGTTCTAACCTTTCAAAACCTGCTAACAATAAAGCAAATTTTTCAAATGGTGGCAATGCATTCCAATCCAAGGTAACAAAGACATTCGAACAAACAACGAAGCACAAAGAGCACACATCACAGTTATACAACCACCTAAACTTCAGTTCAAGAGCTCCAGAATATTAATATCGTGTCCCCTTATGGACTACCTGAAATCAACAACAAGAATACATGGAATGAGCTTCACAAGCACAGTAAGTATGACAAAACAATCATTATAACAAAGACTCTAACTCAATATGCATCTGAATGTGAAAGACTGAAAATATGCTTTTAGATGCTCTTTAGTTTAGGAAAATACCCATAAGGTTGAGGTTAAAGCTCACTAGCTGCTGTACTTTTGAAATTAAACCAGAAATACAAATCATTATAGCAGAAGAGGAACTTTATTCAGATAATCACATTGAAGCCAAAGAGATATCTCAAATCCTTAAAAACTTAAATAAGCCTCAACAAAATACATAAAACAAAGAAAAGGCTGAGACTAAAGGTCAATAGGCAAAATATTTTTGAATCCGATAGAAGTAACATCAACACTATAAAGTCCTTTTCACTTCAAAGAACTCGTGGGGAAATTCTGAATCCTTTCATCCTGGGAACTCATGGCCAAGAAAAGAGTGTACTTCAACTCAAATCCCTATCCTTTCAAGAAACAGAATCTTACAGAATAAATCCTTTTATGAAGATCGGATCAGTAATAAGTTTGGATTTGAAAAATGGTATATATGAATATTAAAGGACATACTAATCGAAGAAAGGGACTTTGTTTTCGAAGTAAATTCAATCAGGCATATCAGAAGAATCAATTTTCAATAACAAGCTGGACATGAGATAAGTATCAATACATAGATTTGAACAAAGCCAGCAGCATGCAACTTAGGATTTTCTTTTCTAAACTGTTAGAACAATTGTAGATAGCAACAGACAATACTAAAGGAAATGAATAAAACTAACAATGAACCAGCAGTACGTCCTTTTATTAAAAACATAATGCAAGACGTTGAGGTGTACTGAAAATAGAAGTACCTTATTGGAAATAATGTCAATAAATTATAAACACCCCTTGAACAACGATGACGTGGTACAGATTTGTCTCAAGTACAGCCATATATAAAAAGGATAGAAATGAAATAGTTCAAATGGAAGTTCAAAGTTCAACAGGAAACAAGGTCACATATTCAAAATTCTAGAACTTTACCAACTGCAGGGTAAACTTTAAAAAATCACCGACTTTTCAATTTACATTGGAATAAGCTGAAACTTTCTAGATATCTTATAGGCTAACAAGGAAGCAACATGTAAAAGTTTCAGAAAATTTAGACATTTAAAATTTAGTTAAACGAATTTCCAAAGTGGTTGTGCAATACTAAACAGTTATGCAGAATTTTCAAAATTTCTATCCTTTATGTAAAAGCTAAGAGTTATGAATACAATGTGTTTTGGACAAATCCTGCTTAAAGAACTTCTTAGAATGTCTACTTTGAAAGAAAACAAAGCTCAGCTGAAACGATACTTGAAGATGATTCAGAAATTGATCTCAGAACTCGATAAAAATGACCATAAACTATAGATCAGTTGCTGCAACGAATATAATCAAACAAAGTTCCACCAATACATATCCTTATCAAAATTGCATAAGAATTCGTAGAGAACACATATCACAACAATCACACCCAACACACAACAAATTAGAATCTAAGCTATAAGGAAGGTTTTGTTTTCCCTACCTCAAGATCAATCACGCAATTCCAAAGCAATCCAAGAGGAATCGTGCAAAACATCAAAATACAAACACCCAATCTACCATAGCTATCTAGCCACCTATCAAAGGAGTTTTAGATACGAATCAAACCCATAATAATATGAAAGTAGTTTAATCAAGGATGATAGTTATGGAAAATCAGAAAACTCACTTGTAGCAATAAGGTTGTGTTTATTACGCCAACAAAGAACCAGAAAACTCCAACCTAATATCAAATCTATACCCTAACACATAAAAGCTCAAGATTGTGATCGAATCTATAAATACTAACATTGCATATAAATGATAATTGAATTTCTCATACAAGCACAAAACTTGTTTATGGCCTTTGTGTTGTTCTTACCTGGATGACGTCCTCAGCTAGGTCATTGCAGCGATGGGTCTTGGGTTGCAGATGGTCTACCGCCGGCTTGCCTCCTGGGCTCTCTCAGCGATGTAGGAGTGAGCTATGAGAGAGTGAGAGAGTTAAGACGCGATGGAGGCGTAATGGCTCTCTCAGGCTCCTTTTTGTAATATGCTGAAGTTTACAAGGTACCATTGTCATTTTAAAAATTTATTTGATTCACAGCTACAGTAGCCGTATTTTTCTCACTTCTCCTTATAAGTAAAAGGAAGTAAAAGGAAGAGGAAGGTTGGCCTTAGGGTGTGTTTGGTGCAGCTGGGTTTATAAGAAAAACTGGCTTATAAGTTGTCTTGAGAATAAGTGACTGAAAAACAAAGTCTGTCTGAGTGTTTGATAAACTGACTTATAATATGTGTTATTAGTGTTAAAAGCAATGAAATGTGTTTAGTAAACTTGAAACTAAAAGTGCTTTTAATTTGCAGAATGACCATTTTGGACATGAAATTAAAACTAACTTCTTATACTATAATTTATCTATGGTTTATTTAACTTTGTCCATATAAATCAATATTTACTAATTGTTTTTATTAATCATGATGATTATACGATAAATATTGAATAATTTGACATGAAGTATCAACAAAAAATATCTTAACACATCAAAACATTACCGATAATAACATTAATAACCTGCAAACCATGTCTTAAAGTAGCATGAAGTAGCAACAAAAGATTGTTTAACACATCAAAACATTCATGATATGAACATATCAAAATACTTTGTTCATATGTATCAACAAAAATATCTTGGCACATTTAAAAATTTGCGGTGTCACGTGCTCTCATCAAACTTTGAGCAATTTCTTTTCTTATTGCTTCCATTTCTTGTGCAACATGACCATGATTTTCTTCTTCTGCATCATCCATCACCATCTCCATCTTCATCTCCATCTCCATCTCATCACTTGATATACATAAGTTACAAAGTACGTCTACTAATGTCTCATTCCAAACGGCCGAGCCCATCTATACATTTTTCAAAAACAAACCACAACATTGCAAACACACAAGATCAGAACACAAATCAAGTTTACAATGTTTCATCTATTAGTATGTCTACTAACCTCAAACACTCACAATTGACCATCATAATAATATACAAGTAATATATAGATCATGATTTCACCAATTTAAAGTGTTCATTTTTAATGTTTACTAGTACTAGGAGAAATATGCATGTCACAGTAGAAAGTGATCAACAATGTTTGTCAACCATCATTTTCTGTTTTACGTTTGAATCCATATGTAAGAGTGAAATTCATGACACAGTAGAAAGTGATCAACAATAGTGACGTATGGGCTGGAAGAATAGTCAGAGAGGCTATAGTTCCTTAAGATCATGCAACTGCGACTGTACATTCTCATATACTGGTACAATGGTACTCAAAATTCAGAAATGTAAACAACTCCTAATAAGGAAGATATGGCCACCTAGTCTTTCTAAAAGCTTCTATAATGATAGCAAAGGTGTTGCACATGGTAAGTAACTAAGACAAACTCAGACCCTTCCAGTTCTTGTTCATGTATTTAATAGACAGCTACTTTGTATGTCTTATCCTATTTTTCTACCCCTATCATGCTTTGTATAGAGTATGTGCACTTACTGAAGCACCGGTTTCCTAAATTGGGAGTGAAACTGAGGAGGTCATATCTGGCCTTTCTTAATAACAAGAGCAACAATTGGAGTAAAGCACCAAGTACCATGAAAAATATATCTTTAATAACACAAAAATGATGTGCAGCTTTTACTCACTTGTTCAGAGGGCACTTCAAAAAAATGGTTACTATTAAAAGAATTCCATTTAGTATTTGTTGGAATGAATATACTAAAAGTTAGAAGTCAGGTAGTATACAAAAGTGAACATTATTTAAAGTGGAATTGACAAGATACAACTCCCACCACCTAAACTCCCTCCATCTGTAAGTGCTTTCATGTGTGTACATGACAGCAAACACATAGACTAAAAAAATGAACAAATCAAACATAGAAGTGCTAGTATGGACAAGACTGGGAATTCAGGCCAATTTATCCAGAAGCTTATATCAAAGCTCCATGCCTCTCATAATCAATCGAACAAAAGCAGTTTTATTGCCCATCGCAACAATAGAAGAGTCAACAGAACCACCCAAATCTAAAATCAGTCCTGGCTATTCTTCCAGCAAAACATCTCCCTCTTCTCTAAGGCAAAATCTAACTGATTACATACCATGAAGCTCATGTTTTTTCAAGGTAAAATCTGTTCTACAGATAACATTCGTGCACAAATCTGATTTCCGAGTCACTACCCAATTTTCATACTAAAAAGACTGAACTCTAACTACTGACTACCCACTTTTCAAAGCGATTCACAAAGCATCTCCAATCCAAAATACCAATTTTTCATTCAAAACCTCATATCCAGCTACTAAACACATAATGCAACTAATCACATGCGGAGCATATACAATCACAAAACTACTCCAAAGCCTTTCATTAGCAGTAAATAAGATCAAAATTTTTCACTTGACAGTAAACCTGAATCCTCAAAGTAAATTCCAAGCTTAGAAATGAACAAGAGGGAGAAATGAAATTGTTTACCTTTGAACTTATATCGTTTCTCAAATTCGCTAGGCACAACGATGGAGGTGAAGGTGCAGCAGCGATTGAGGATAATGGAGGCGAAGGCGCAGCAGCAATGGAGGAGAATGGAGGCGAAGGCGAAGTAGCGATGGAGGAGAATGGTGGCGAAGGCGCAGTGTATTTCTCAGCTCGGAGGAGAATGGAGGCGCAGTGTATTTCTCAGATCGGAAGAGTGGAGGCGCAGGGTTGTTTGAGTTTTTATTTGATGGTTCAACGGTGTAATTTGTTAAGATTCTCAAGGGTACCCAACGTCATTACAAAACATTCATTAATCCCCGAAACAAAGCGCGTTGCTGGCTTATAAGGAGAAGGAGAGGGATACCAGCTTCTACTTTTCCCTTAAACCCACCTTTTACTTTTTTAAAAAGTAACTTATTTGTAACTAACCAAACACCAAAACCGGTGTGCTTATAAGCCCCCCCCCCCCCCCCCCCCAAACGCAACCTTAGTTCTCCTTTTACCTGAAAAACAACTCTTACTTATTTAAAAAGGAGTTTATTCATGTGTTTACCAAACACCAACTTCATCCTTGTTTATAAGTACATGAGCTTATAAGCTGCACCAAATGCAGCCACTCCACGTACGATAACTAGAATTTATGCTGGATTTACTTTTACCCCCACGTACCATAACTAATATGTGCTATGGTGGGAACGGGCCGGAACACAACCTAAAATTCTTATGCCTAAAACACCCATGATGTGTGGCATCACCTGGTCCACAAAATTCAATTTCGAAGGTCACATAAGTAAAATTCTCACTTAACTTCTGTTAACAGTAAGATTCAATTGTTATAGTAAAGTTTTCAGGACGTTTATGTCAAATCAAACAAGAATTAACCCACAACGCTGACTTTTCTCTCTATACGTGTCAAGGCCAAAGGTTCTTGCTGACCATGACGGCGGAGTAGGAGTCAAGTTGGATATTGAAGGTCAGCTTGTCGAGAATGATGATGATTCAGGTCGACACGCGGCGAAGGAACTAGATCGATGTAGATTCCGATTGAGACACGTCAAAGATTGACGTCATCGAATCCTTGGCTTCCGACAAAGCTATAAGCTCTTTTATTGTTCTCGTCGCCAGGCGAAAATGGCCAGACGTCATTCGTAGTCTTGGTATTGAGGAGTGATGTGCTTGTGAATGAATAAAAGAGGGATGGTCATGAGTCAAAAATGGTTAATTGCGATTGAGAGGATAATCTAACAACTGCCTATTTCAACACATCAAGAGTTGGTCATGAAATTCATAAACCCTAACTCAAGACAAAGTTCCAGTATGTACAAAATGGAAACCCTAATTTACATATTGGAAAAAGCTATAGAAAGAAGACTTTCGTAGCTTTCCTTCCGTATAAAGCTCATCATCTAGTTCGTTTTGTGCTCGTCTCTCTGTCTAACTCATTTGATTCGTAGAGGTAGATTTCCAAATTTTTACTTCCAATCTTTACTTGTAAACAATTTCCTTTTTCACTTTCGAAATAAGATCAAAACTTTGTACTTTTCTTCTATTTCCTTTTGCCACACACTTTTTTAGTTTTTTTTTCTTTTTACAAAAAAACTCATATTTTTTTTTTTGTATCAAAATATGACTCCTCCATACTTACGCTTTGAGAACAATATTCACAAAATCATTTTGTTATGCGGAAGCGTAAACAAACCAAATATTGAATGAAACAAATAAAAGAAAAGACAGACAATGACACATAATTTATAGTGGTTAACCCAATCAATGTGATTGAGTTATGTCCACTTTTGGAGCAGATGAAAAATTTCTACTACAACAATCGGAGGAAGTACAATAGAACTTTTAATAAACTCTCAAATAACCCAAACCCCAAATACTATTGTTCCTTGTTGATGATAGATAACAGCCTAGGTTTGATTACAAATTCCTCACCCACCAATACATGGCGGCATCAACATCTATATAAAACCTAGTTAACATAGGTTTATACATATTCCTAATCAACCTAAGACAACAATGCCCACGTGATAACACACCGGGCCATTTGGTTTTTTGATATCTCTATTAATTAAGCTAAAAGGAGTTTAGGAATGGTTAAATTTTTAAACTACCTATAATATTTTTCATTGATTAAAAATTCAAAATATGTCTTCTAATATATGAAGAAAAAATTAGTAATTGTCAATATTGGAAACAAGAAAAAAAACAAAAAGAAAGAAGCTTAAACATGGGAAGTGAGAGAGAAAAGTGGGGAGAGAAGTGAGACTTGAGCATAGTTGTAATAGTGAAAAAATAAAAAATTCACACAATTAATTTAAGAAAGTAAATTGACACGCACGTAGTAGTGCGGGTCAAGAGGTTAGTTTATCAAAAAGTCGATATTAAATAAACATAAACAATGAACGCTGTTGACAACTTGACATGCATGAACAACACACATAGAAACGCAAACTAGAATTTATCGTCAAATTAGGAAGAAGAATCTTGACCCAATATCCTTACGAGTCTAGGAAAGCAGGGCCCTTATTCAAATAAGGAAGCCTAATTCAAATAGGAAGGTCTTAAACCCCGCTTATTCTAATAAGGAAACCTAATTCAAATAGGAAGGTCTTAAACTCTTATATATACTAGGTATGATATGATGGGTGCAATTACATCAGGAAAAGATTTATTTGCGCTAACACCAAAACCAAAATCCTAGAAGATCGTCACACACTCATACTCCGGCGGAATGAAGAACAGTGGAGATCTCAAACTTGCACATGAAGATCCAATATCACAAATCCAAGCTGTGGAAGTTGACAGGATCAGTGCACTACCGGATGAGATTCTCTGTCACATACTCTCTTTCCTTATCCCGTTATATTCTGTCCGGACCACTCTTTTGTCTAAGAGATGGAACAACTTGTGGACTGGTTGTGTTACCAACCTTGATTTCAACATGTATGATTTCCGTTCATCGTGGAGTAACTATCGCATTTTCGTCAGGTTCGTTGATCGGGTGTTGGCCTTACGCGACTCTTCAAAAGACATCACAAGATTTCGGGTTGCCTGGGCGTGTTGTGAAGATTTCTATATTATTGATCGATGGATACAGGTCGCCGTCAAGGCTAATGTTGTTGAGCTTGATGTTGAATTTTGTGTGGAATGTTGTGATGGACCTAGCTATGTGTATCCTTTCGAAATGCCTCGATGTGTTTATACCTGCAAATCACTGGTGTCTTTGAAGGTGAAGTCAGATTATCTTACATATTATTCTCTTCCTAAGACAGGTTGTTGTTTCCCAAATCTCAAGTTCCTTCATTATATTTCTGGTTATGATTCCGACCGTGCCTCCGGGGAAAATCTTTTCCGCAGCTGCCCTGTACTCGAAGAGTTGACTATAGAAGCACATCATAAGAAACGTGTTTTGAATTTTAATATCTCTGCACCTGAATTGAGGACACTAACCACCATCATTACACAAGAAGGTTATGAAGAATATGAATGTGATTCAGGTTCTGAAGAAGAGGCCGCTGAAGAAGAAGAGTCTAGGAAAGAACCCTGCAATTTCTTTATCAATGCCCCGAAACTTGAAAACCTTTGTGTTAAGGGAGAGGTTATGTCAAAGTATATTTGGGAGAACTCAAACTCCTTTATTCAAGCCAAAGTTCAACTGCAAGAGTTCAATGAAACTTCCGCTGACCTTGTTGCTGAGTTATTCGATAGAATTTCTAGTGTCAGATCTATGACCATTTCTGCTCCTGATTTTGAACCTTGTTTGCCCCAAGCCTTTAGTAACTTAATCAAGCTAGAGCTGGTTTTTTATAAACGGTCTTGCTGGAAATGGCTAGCGGAGGTGCTAAACATATCGCCTAATCTAGAATCTCTTGTCTTAGAATTTGCAAAGATAGGAGGGGATTCCTTCCAACCACCAGAGTTTGTGCCCTCTTGTTTGTCTTCACAGCTCAAGACTATCTCCATAAAGGGATTCAAAGGAACACCGAATGAGATTAACGTGGCAAAGTATTTGTTAAGCTATGGTGAAGTTCTACACAAGGTGATTGTTTCTTCTCCAAGTTGTTTCTGTATTGGTGATGCAGAGGAGAAGATTTTATCCTTTGAAAAGGGTTCGAAGCAATGTCAAGTTGATTTTATCGAAGAAGTGGATTCTGAGTTATCCTCTGAAAAGGGTTCAGAGACAAGGCGATTTGATTTGATCGAAGATGGGGATTCTATCGAAAATTATGATTCTGAGTCTGACTGAAAGGAGGTCAAATACTTGTAAAAGGGTATAAAACCCTTCATCATACTTTTTTTCTTCTTCTCATAGGTATGCAATCTTATTGACTAGTCAGCATGTAGGGTTGAAGACAGCAAGTTTTTTTTTTTTTTTTTAAATTTTATTATTATTATTATTATTTTTTTTTTTTTATACAAGTTATTATGTTTCTTTTTATACAAGTTATTCTGTTCTTTTTACACAAGCTATTCAGTACACCAATATTATTTGGTCTCATGAACTATAGTCTGTATAGATAGAGAATACAAGAAGCGTTTATAAGGATCCCTTTTATAATGCACTGTCATCTTCATTTTCTACGGGAGTTAAAAATGTCTCAAAAGTGCCAATAAACCTACATCTTGAAAAGAAGTACAAAATGCAAGCTCGAAATGAAGCTATATCTTCGAGTAGACAGTAGGTCTTAGTTATATACAAAAACAAAATCACACTCCTCAACCCATCTATATGAATGAAGAGAAATTGAGATGATCACCTCACTAAACATGTGTGGTTACTTAGCTAACTAACCTGACTAGTTCCATATCCCATGAAGCATATGAACCAACATTATTAGGGTCACCAATGTAATTGAGTTTGCATGTGTGATCAAGCTACCTGTACATCAGAAAAAAAAGAGACAGAAAAATGGATTCAGCATGACACAGTCAACATGAATAATTCAAACAGATACTTCAATCCCATTAATATAGCTGTTGGGACTAGCATTCAACCGAAATTTATGAGAAAAATCAGCTCCTAAAAGTGGGTTATTTGTACTGCTTCCAATAAGTAAGTTTCCATCTTAAATATTTTATGATAGATTAATAGGTAAAAGACAGAAGCTAGCTCATATAATTCTATTAAGACAGAAGCTACATTAAAAACAGAAGTGCCAAACGCTTACACTTAACAGTACAGTTAGTATCTTTTCTTCACAACAATCCTTACCACTATCAGCCAATGCAGGGGTTGGAGGACTGATAGATTTATTTGACACCGAAATCCCAAGGTTTGCACAATCGACTCCAATTGAACCTTAAATATAAAGTGTGAAACAGTCAGACATTCTCATCTGCATTTCTGCATTCTCATTCATCATCAATAAAAGCATCTAAAAACTTTACGAGTTTATGTGCTCTTACATTCTTTAAGGCATGGGAGGGTAGTCATATTGAGCAGATTATAATAACCTTCTCCGCATTCACAATTGTATGACAATTTTGATGTCTTGTTGCAAGTTCCACCTCCACAATCCATCCAATAGCAAGCTATACAACCAATAATATATAATAAATAAGTTTATCTAGGAAAAGGAGAAAAAACACTCCAAGTATAAGAGTCAATACGATCAAAGATTGATGTGTTCGCCTTGTTCGATTTATCTGGAATTGGGGCTGGTGCTTTTTCACAGGAGTAATCCAGGTTACCTATAAAAATCCACAACAATATATCAGCAACCTCAGAATCATGATATTGGTTGGAAATCATGTAACATAATCAAAATGTTTGACTTATGCGTAGAATATCAAAGTTAAAGGAAAATTATAGTTGAGATCTTTTGACTTGTCGGTAAAGATATCAAAATCAAAGCTTTGCATTTAGAAGTGTATGCACATCTCATAAAGTAACATAAGATGACTGTGTGACTAAAATGCAGTCATGCACTAGCAAGTAAATTAAATTGGCATTTTTTATGAACAAATAGCAATTTGTCATGGTTAGATATATACTTCAATTTTACCCAAAATGTAAGTTGTTCTGCTGTTTATATTTCACTCCTCGTTACTTGCTCTAGTTACCAATATACCAACACCAAAACTCCCTTACCCCCTTACCCCTAACCAGTTACCAATGACCACCAAAGAGTACTGACGTCAACCAAAGTACTAAACCAAGAAACCAACACTAAAAAGTATCAAGATTTTTGTTGCATCTGCTAGAGCTTTGTAGAATAATAACAAACATTCGCAGAAAAAAAAGGTTAGGAAGATATACTCGACTGATGTTACTAGATATAGTCCATTATCTACTTGTTTCTGAATTATGGAAAGAGAAAGATGTAGAAGCCTTACAATCGGGGATCACACAAGGTAGAAACTTAAAGTGATCAGTGCTGTTCTCAGTAGTCTGCTTCCACCCAGAGTCACATTGACATTCGAAAAAGAAAGTGCTACTGCTTGAAGGCTTGCAAGTCCCTTTACCACATTCTATGTCTTTGCAGACATTATCTGTGATTAGAACCACCATTCCAAATGATCAAAGCGTCAGATAGTGGGATAAGAACGAAATTCATAGAGAGCCCAATAATTTACAAGCAGAAAAGAAAGAATGAGAAGGAAACAAACCCATGATTGGAGAAAAAACAGGAGCCAATATGTTTCCTAATGACTCGGCAGAGACAGATTCAAGAGGAAGAAACATGGCAAGTAAAACACAGATAAAGGGGAAAGCCATATGCTTCAAGTCTCAAACTTTGCTGTAATAATAAGACGAGCTAGGAAGAACAGAAGCTGCAGCTGGAAATATGAGTTAGAGAGAATGGAAGGAAGGGCGGTGTGGTAGATGATTGTGATTTAAAATTGGACGACCTGGTGGATGAGATATGAACTTTTCAAGGGGAATGCTCGGAAGTACTAGTTAAGATTTGCTACGTGGGTAGTTGGAAGTTGGGTTTTGACGTTTGAGACTAGAGGTTTGGATCTTCCTCCATACATGTACAATTGTACATGCTCTTTTGGATTGAAGCAAGCAACAATAAGAAATTTAACGTTTCAAAAATTAAGAATAAAGCAAGCATTTCAAATACCAATTTGGTCTAAAATATGTAAACATGTGGATTTTATTTAGGAACTTTTCATTTATATGGAAATGATCATATAAGTAATCGAGTGTTTTTTTTTTGTTTTTTTGTTTTTTTCGTAAAATTATAACCGTTGAAAGTATCGAATACTTGTTCTACCATTCTACTAATTTAGCTCCTAAATTATAACCATGCTCTTCCTCCTCCTCTTCCTTGATCTTCCTCATCCTAACTATGTGGCAATAATGTATTCTGTTAACGATACACCAGTAGTGAAGGCCGTGGATTCCTATCAAGTATTTGAATTGGATAAACTAGCTAGCTGGCTGCTCTTCCTTGTAATAATACACAAGAACAGATAACGGATCATGTATCTACTAGCTAGCTAGCACGTCTATATATGTATCTGCGGTTTGCAGATCGACGTCTTTAAATTTTTCTTTTCTTTTTGTCATACAAGAATTATTAGAAGTCATATATTATGTATATGGAAAAACCCGAAGAAAATAAAATGAATGGGCTGATCCCTCTTGTAGATGAAGATAGATATGACGAAACCAACCCAGCGGGTATTAGTGATCACTAGCTAGCTCGCTCACCATATTCAACTGGAGAGGTAGCTAGCTAGGCAGGTACGTACGCTGATGATCATATATCTAAATCCTAAACCCTAAATATATTTACCCGGCCATGACAATACTCAGAAGGCTCTCCTTATAGTCATGTACTCAAATTTTAGATAAATATAGAGACCAGAAAGTTATTTGTTACATACAAACCTTAAATCCACACTTATACAAGCTTAGTACGTGATCATATTGCACTGGCCGGTTTTGAAAATATTAAAGATTCTAATGCCAATTAGATTAAATTATTTTGTATCAAAATGAAAAGTCGAAAAATGTCTCATATATGTCACGTCCTAATTTAATTGATGTTGTACGTAATAAAGAAGATATTATAAATGTTTGTAAATGAGCAGGATGGATGATGATAGTATTAGAATATACATATATCATAGATCGATCAGATCATTTTGAGTTTTTGGCAAACGTAAATTTGAGTACCATTTCGCATCTGGAACAAAATTACGTACTTTTGAACAGGCCCCTTATTAAGGCCTTAGCTAGCTTGTTAACTCATGATCCAATCCAGCAATCCAGTAAGCCCTACATGATCCACAACATGACAACCATGTATATCAAGTGAAAAATACCTTTGAATACTGACTAAACTGTCCAATCTCACGATAATATTCCTTCGTGACCAAAAGTGCTAAGCACAGCTGCCTCTTCCATTAGATCCCTAGATCTAGTATATTAAGCTTTGAAAATAAACGTGTATATGTATACAGTTTTCTTTTAAAACAGGACACCGAACTTTGTGTGTATGTCTATGTCTATATTGTGAATTCTGAGAGGATGAATCACTTAGAATGTAGGAAGAGCACCATCTTCAAGATCCATAACCTGTCAATCATGAGCAAAGAGCATCAGAGGGAATACCGGGTTTACCGGCCTTTAACCCTCCGACGCCTAAGTCAGCCACATAAGAGTGGAAATAAGATGTGAGTAGGGTGGAGATAAAGACTTACCCAAATGAGGGGTGAAAACATGTATTTATAGAGATATGGTGGATGCACCCTAAAAATACCATTTTGCCCTTATTGGATAGTGTATTACTATTATACGCTCAAGGAATAGTGTAGGTTTCTTGAACTTAGTTAAGGCTCAAGCCCGTTTTATGTGGCAATATGTGTCTTCTTAGGCGAGTAAGGTAATATGTTCTATCTCTCACATAAGATGTATTAACAAGTCCCTAAGTGCGCGGTCAAGAGATTCTCTTGGGTGGGGACATTATCTGATAGAGTATCGGGAGTACGAGCCTTATTAGTGGCGACATAACCAGTCCCTCAAGTCCCCATGTAAGGGAGAGGATGGACCGGCTCCCTCTAAGTGGGGTACGTCGTGTGCTGCTATAACTCTGTCACGTTATGAGAAAGCGTGATGTCATGATATCTTGCCAGGAGATAGACATGAATGTGAGACACCGGGACCGTTGCTCCCGTGTGGTGTCTGGAGATTGCAAAGCGATTGGGGGTCGACGTTGAGGTACCGCCTAGTGCCAGGTGTTTACGCCCAAATTAATATTTTACTGACAGTAAATGTCTATGTGAATATTAATTAAATTCTTGGTTCGTGTCACACCGGCGAGCCCAAATTCTTTGGGTTTACAAGTAAAGGCCCGCCAGTGAGGCTACGCGAGCTGAGTTACACAGTTCGCGTGCGGAATGGATCACGCGAACTGAATTATACAGTACTTGAGTGCGGAATGGACTTTGCGCTGAATTACTAGTTAACTCTGCGTAGGCGAGGCGAGATTGACACTCCGCGTAGGCGAGGCGGAGTACATCGAGGCGAGCTGGCGAACTGGCTTGCATGGGAGGCTTCGTGAACAAGCGATAGGCGGAGTCAGCGTGCACCACTTTTATCGTTGAAGACTCTTACAAGTCTTTGACATGCTTTGGGTAAATCCTTGTGGCCCTTATTAATTAAAATGCCTTTTTTTGGCTCGTGAGCTAGAAAGACCCGCGAGATGGTTTGAGTCCGCGCGGGTTAGCAGTATCCTTGTGAGATTAGGGTTTTGGAATCTGACTGGAACTATGATTATCTTTCTTTTGCCGCAAGTCGAACTACTATATAAAGGGGACACATAAACAATCTCGACACAACTCTCTCTACACAAATACAATACAAACTTTCAACCTAGTTGATACCTTCGAGCCCCTCGAAACCCTAACCCTAAGCACGTCGCCGCCTTAGGTTTTTCAGAGCCCTTTCAGACTCTACTCCGATCACTCCTGATCCTTATTGGTTGCTCTGCTTGCGACACCGTGAGTATCAAATTGCCTTGTGCTTGTAATTCCTCGTCCGCGAGGTGGTACCAGAGCCTTACTATCGTTTGATTAGAAGTACAGGTCAGCGCATTACAACAACAACCCTACTACTTTTCGCGTCCGCGCGGTGGCACGCCCCGCATCCCTAGAAGCATTGACTACTAACATCTCTCTGCTTCGCGCACTAAGGATCGTGGCCAAAACATCAGCTGTGGGAACTCTGGTGAGCATCTCGCTTGGGTAGCGGGTATCGGCATGTTTGTATGCCTTAGGCGCTTTAGTAGCTTTTGATTTGTATCTGCTACAAACTCTAGCTAGCTGAGTTATTCCAGCATGTATGTGTTCCAAGGGGAGATTGTGGTGACATATTTTGTGGTTGTCTCTAGGTGAGTGCTATATTGTCTACGTACCCGTTTATGGGATCAAACCAAACGTAGTTCACCATTTCGCCATTGAGGCAAGTGTGCCATCGAGGTGTGGCGATGAGTGCCGTTGGGGCAAGGAGGAAGTGCCACTGAGGCATGGCGGGAGGTGCCACTAGGGCATAGTGATGATGCCGATAGGGCATGTAAAGAGTTGTTGAGGAAGGGGTGACTATGGCTATGGCATAGCGAGAGCACGCTAGGAAGCGTGGCAGTAGATAAACAGACTCGCCGCTTGGATGACCACGATACCAAGCTGCATGACCAGCATAATGTTTTTTTTTCTTTGGAAGCAAGAACAATATGGAAAAACTAGACGAATTCAAGAAGAAACAGGACCGGCTGAGCTTACGGATCCTTGAAGTTGAAGACTGGATGAGGGCGCAAGCACCAACGAATCTTGCCCTAGATCCTACTGGCGCAAGCGCGAATGAGGGATAAGCCAAGTATATCCCGCCTAATGAGCGCGCTAGGGCAAACCCTAAGGTTGGGGCTCAAAAGACCCTGTAGTTCGCACTAGGGGATGGAACTTCAAAGAATCTGCCCCCGCATGGCTCTGCTGCTCCCTTCAAGGGAGTTAACAACTCGCTACGTCAGGGAGCCCGGACATCAGCTGACCCGGTTCTAGCCTACTCCTGCCCAACTCCCAAGAATAGTGGGCAGATAGCCAGTTTCTCTGCATGGCCAAACCATGAGGAGGAAGCAGAGCCCGCACCTGTGACGGCAGCTGGTTGGCGCCAACTTATCTCCACCGTAGGTAAGGAGAAAACCGGAAAAGGTGATGCTGATTTGCATTATCGCGACCCCTACCATGATAGTGTGGCGCAGTACCCTTTCCCCCATGGGTTCAAGAAAATTATCTTCACCAACTTCTCCAAGGAGACAACGGAAGATGCAACAACCCATATGGTCTGCTAGAAAGTCCAGTGCGGCTAATATGAGAATAATGATATTCTCAAGCTCAAGTTCTTCGGGACTTCTCTATCCGAAGCTGCTTTCAGTTGGTACTCCAGGTTGAGCCGTGACCTGGTTGGTTAAGGTGTTAACTAACAACTTTGAGGTCATATGTTTGGTTGAAGTCTACATAGATGACGTGGTGGTTAAAACTAAAACGCGGGCAACACACATTGAAGACCTCCGACAGGTTTTCACACGGATGCGGAAACATAACTTGAAGATGAATCCCGCCAAGTGTGTATTCTTCGTGGAAGCTGGCGACTTCCTAGGGTTTCTAGTCCATCAAAGGGGTATCGAGATCCCTAAATACAAGGCTAGGAGGTAATAAGCGCCTCGCCTCCTACAACAAAAAAGGAGCTCCAACAACTGACGGGCGAATCAACTTCCTCTGCCATTTCATTTCAAACGCGGTGGGTAAAGTTCAGCCCTTTTCACCTCTCTTAAAGCTCCAGGGGGCAACCGAGTTATTTTGGGAACTACAACACCAAGAGGCTTTTGATCGTATCAAGGACTACCTTACGAACCCGCCTGTCTTGGTTCCACCTTGCCTTGGCATTCCGCTTAAACTCTACATCGCCGCTGCTGACTTGTCCATTGGCGGACTCTTGGCACAAGATGATGAGAACGGGGTGGAACACGCCGTTTATTACCTTAGCAGGGTATTAAGAGATTGCGAGACACACTACTCTCCAATGGAGAAGTTGTGTCTCACCCTATTCTTTGCAGGTTGCAAGCTCCGCCACTACATGTTAGCCTTTACCACGGTGGTGATCGCTCAGTCCGATCTAGTCAAATACATGCTTTCCTGCCCTATCCTACGGGGCCTCATAGGTAAATGGATATTGGCTTTGTCTGAGTTCTCCTTGCAATATGTTCCGCAAAGGACAGTAAAAGGACAGGCCATAGCGGACTTCCTCCCTCGTCACCCACCAACTGAGCTCACAGCTTTCCGCGAGTTGGAGTTCGCTGCTACTTCCCTCACCCTATGGATTCTTTACTTTGATGTATCACATAATTAACTCGCTGCAAGTGCCTGAATGGCCATTGAGAACTCTACAAGAGATCATTTCTCTTACTCCTTCCAGCTGGATTTCAAATGTATGAATAACCAGGCAGAATAAGAGGCGCTCATCATCGGACTAGAAATATTGTTGGACTTAGGAGTCCGCGAGGTCCAAGTCTTTGGTGACTCCTTATTGGTTGACAACCAGCTTGTGGTCAAGTTAAAGTGCTTAAGTTCATCCATTGAGCCCAACTTTTCGAAAGCCTTTGATGTCTTGGATCGCTTTGATGACGTCCACATTAAGCACATTCCGCGCGAATTCAACTTCGCGGCAAATGAGCTCGCACAGATTGCATCCGGTCTTAGCTTGCGCAATGGAGTACGCGAACGACTACTCAAGGTCGAATGTTGCACTCTTCCTTCTTTTATTGCAAGGGGGCAGTATTAAGCTGATCCTTTTGACATTGCTGCTTTAGACCCTATCGACGAAGACTGTCGGCTGGCATTTATCGCCTACCTCAAGAACCCTCATGACGCTACTCATTCCCGGAAAATGTGAGTTCTTGCCCTCAACCTTATGCTTCGCAACGGTGAGCTTGACCGGCGCGGTGAACACGGTAATAACTTCCGCTGCGTATATGGTAACGAGGCCAAGTGGCTTATGCGTGAGGTTCATTTCGGAGTTTGTTGTTCGCATCAGACAGGACCAAAAATGTGTTGGCTAATCCGTCGCCACAGCTACTACTGGCCTACCATTCTCAAGGACTGTATTACTTTCACCAAAGGTTGTCAGGATTGCTAGGCTCACGAACCAGTGCAACACATTCCCAACATTCCGTTGCAGCCGATCATTAAACCGTGGCCCGGTCGAGGATGGGCGATAGACTTCGTCGGCATCATTCATTCCCATTCCTTGAGAAGCATAAGTTCATCATCATGGTCACCAATTTTTTTACCAAGTGGGTTGAAGTCGAGCCAATCAAGGTCGCCTCCGCGACCTCGGTTCGTAACTTTATCTTCTGAAACATTATCTCCCGCTTTGGTATTCCGGAGTGCATAGTGACGGACTGGGGGCAGCTTTCATGGCTGATTCTGTAGTCACATTCCTCACCGGCTATGGTATCAATATTTTGCATTCAACCCCCTATTATCCACAGTCTAATGGTCAGGTGGAGGCAAACAAACAGGTAACCTGCTGGCGAAATGTAGCTGATAGATGAGTCACTATGTCTCAACGTCTCCTGCTAGACCTCATGCAAACTCTCCAGACTGGGCATTTTTAAAAACGAAGAGCCCAGGGGAAAATATTCAACACGTCAGAGTGAGTGGACAAAGTGATTTCCGTCAACAAATAAATATTTCCCCAAAATGCTTTCATCAGTGGCAAAATATAAAGGCTCCACTGGAAAGATTCTGAACTGGGGTCCAGCCTGGCTAGACTCCCAAACTTTAAGAAAATGCCTCTCAGGCCTGGATATTATATATAGTATGTATGCACACTCGTCTGACCCTTTGCACGATATTTATGAACAACTTGAATAAGGTAGATATCATACAAATCTACTATGCTTGCGTCTAACGCTCACATCACCCCACACCGGAATTGTACCTCGCATATGGGGGAAAACGACCGAGTGGTAATATATACGTGCTTACTCCTTGTACAAAATCTTTGAATAATTAAATGCGAAATTAGAAAGTCGCACAGGGCTACGACGCTCGCGTCTAACGCTCACGTCACCCATACCGGAATTGTACCTCGCGTATGGGGGAAATCACGTATAGCTAGCTAGCATTTAATCATATACATACTATTCTCATATAAGAGTATAATACTGAAATTCTCAATTTCGGGAAATATCCAACAACAGAAAATCATTCAAATGATAAATAATTTCGAACACAATATTTAAAACAAAGGTCCACTCACAGGTTAGGCCTAAGCCTGATGTCGGTCGGAGGTCTCTTCCGCTCGAGCCTCCTCACGTCTTGTTCCATATAAATAAAACCTTAAATAAATCACCGACGCTTAAAGCAAAACAAGCATAATTAAATATGTTTCGTGCTCAACCAAGCCTAACACTCCAAAATCTTAAATCCACTGCCAACCTCAAAACTCCACAAATTTTACCGACATCCTCAAAATCACATTCCACCAAATAAAAATCCAATGGCCGGATTATAAATTAATAATCCGCCAAAAATACCAAACTTCAACAATTCTTAAACCCATCCAAAACTCCTCCAAAAATTCTAAAACTTATTCCATTAAACTCCTCACATTTTTCTCCACCAAAAACATTTTCTCGGCGGCGATGCCGGCAGCGGCGGCTGGCGACCAACTCCTGCGACCTCCGATGGTCACCAAAATTTGGCAGCATCTTCCTCTCAACCTCGTCTACAACATTCCTAACTACCATAAACTCCAATTCTAAGTCTAACCACGTCAATCGGATACAAACACACAATAAAGCCCTAGAAATTCAAATTCCGATTTCTCCTTACCTAGCTCGAGATGGAGCGAACCCTTTGGAGGGATTGAAGCACGGGAGGAGGGCTTCCTTTTGAGCCAAGGCTCGCCGGCTATGGCGGCCGGAGGAAGGAGTTCCGGCAAAAAAACTATTTCGGCAGTCGGGGCTCTTGGCGTCGATTCCTCCTTCACGGCGGCGCTAGGTGGGCTGCCACCTGTCTAGAACTATAGCTGGGTTGGAGACCGACCGTTTGGGACCGGTGCGGTGGCTGGGGCAGCCGGACAGTGGCGAACGGCGGCCGTGAAGTTTTCCGGGTGTAGAGAGGGAAAAACCGGGTGCAGGAGAGAAGAGAGAGAATCGGGAGGGAGAGAGAGAAAGGGAAAACTGATTTGGGCCTTTAGCCCACCCAGTCCAACAACTCCATATACCCATTCCAAAATTCAACACCCCAAAATAATACCCCAATAAAAATTACCTTTTACTAGCTAAAATTACCATTTTTTAACGTCGTCACATTTTCTTCCTTGGAATAATCACACAAAATCGTCCCCTACACCTCTCTGGGGATCAATTATATTTTTCACTTATTGACGAACACGGTAAAATTCTTATTACCACTATGTCAG
Source organism: Fragaria x ananassa (assembly GCA_034370585.1). Classification (NCBI taxonomy): domain Eukaryota; kingdom Viridiplantae; phylum Streptophyta; class Magnoliopsida; order Rosales; family Rosaceae; genus Fragaria; species Fragaria x ananassa. The sequence goes on along the minus strand of CP139761.1, from coordinate 2,579,641 downwards.
CAATAAAGGTAAAAATTATGGGTCGGGGCGTGACAAAGTGGTAGTTATGGAAGTTGCTGTGGATGATGAGAGGATTATTCTGTTGAAATTTTGTAGCCATTGGAGGTCGTCGGAATTTGGTTGCCGGCCACTGGCGCTGTCCCTTAGGGGCAGTTTTTCATGTTTTCAGGTTTGTTACAATGAGAGGAGTTTAATGAAGTATAATTTGGAATTTTTGGAGGAGTTTTGTTAATATTTGGGATTTATCATTGATTAAGGATTTAGGTGGTTATTTGAATGGAGATCCGGCAGTTGATTTAGCAGGATTTAAACTTTGAAAGGTTAAATTATGGCTTTCGGTAATTGCTGAATTTTGTGAGCCGGATTAGATTAAAAATGGAGAATTAGGGCAAGGAAAGAGAATTTATAGGCTACTTTTATTTCGAAAATTTTATTAAAGTATTATCCTGGTTTGGAGGCTTAATAATTATTTAATGTTCAGGACGTGAGGAAGATCATTTGGAGGAAGCCTCGGGTCGTCGGCAGGCATAATCGAGCATTGTGAGTGGACCTTTGATTTAAATGTCATGCATGCACTATAATTATTAAATGTCAAAGGCATATTTGAGATTTATTATTTTCGTGGGATTAATGAGTTCTAATTAATTATTTAGGAACTTTCTTGCTCATTTTATTTGACATGCGGGACATGTCAATTGATCTTTTATATTTGATATTATATTACACCTAAAAAAGGTTGATTGATATTGACTATTGCTAGCTAACATTATTTAGTGGTCCTCATCATATGTGAGTAGAGCGCTTAGCGTGGGACACTATTATAGTCTTACCAGCGGTTCTCATCATATGAGAGTTGAACGCTTAGCGTGAGACGCTATTATCGCTTGGGAGGCAACCGATCGGTTTATATAAATATATATTATTGTTAGCTAGCCATTACTTAGTGGTCCTCATCATATGAGAGTTGAGCGCTTAACGTGGGACGTTATTATAACGTTATTAGTGGTCTTCATCATATGTGAGTAGAGCGTTTAGCGTGTGACGCTATTATAGCCTGGGAGGCTCATCGTTATGGTGAAATTTTTTTCTCATTTGTTTTGATTTATTGAGAACCAATGAGATTGGTTCATTATTTTTGGTCTACAATTATTTTTGGGAAGATTTCAAAGAGTGGCATGCATAAATATTTTTCTTAATGGAAAATATGGGAAAAACATAAATTTTGATTTCAAGGCTTTATCATTAAGTCAATATTTTTAATATGTATTTTTGTCCACTCACTCTAACGTTTTAAATGCTTCTCCCCAGGGTTTTTTTTTAAATGCCCAGTCTGCAGAGTTCTGTTCGGCGAGGGTAGGAAGCGAGTCATATTTTCCACCACATCCAGTTTTCTCTCGTAGGTTACCGGATTAACCTACTTGTGTATTTTTCTTGTTTCCTTCATATTAGTAGCTCTAATAACCATGGAATGATGTATCAATTTATGTTTATGGGATATTGTTGCATGAGAATTTTAATTTGTGAAATGGTTGGAATTATATGGATTTTTGAGGTGGTGGATGTTTATTTGGGGAGCGGGTGGCTCCAGAAGTTGTGGGTTAAATTGATTTGAAGTGTTTGGGTTCTGGTGAGTTTTCCTTCCGGGTAGGGTTACCCATTTTGAAGGGAGGTTATACCAAAAATTTTGGTAGAATTTTCCTTGAGATGAGTCTTGCAGGGTTTATCCCGGATTTCAAGGGGAAATCCGGGGTAGGTCCTGACATTACTGACTCATAATAATCAGTTACTGACTTCTAATAATCAGTTACTGAACCCCAATAGTCAGTTACTGATTCCTAGTAATCAAGTTAGAAAGGAAGCTTTTACCTTCTTACTAAGGCAAATCCCTACATCTCAAAAAAATTGATAGAAGCAATATTAGGGTCAATAAATGTTGATAGAAGTTTACCACCCCCAATAAATGTTTATTGACCTCCGCTAAATACTTATTACATCCCAATGATAAACTAATTACTCCAATAATCAAGATACTATCATTTAATAACCATTATATTGAAAAAAAGAAAAGAAAAAAAACCACCATCTCTCTGTACAAAACAAAAACAAAAACATGATCTCCTATCAAAAAATAAAAAGAAGAACGCTATCCATGTTTGCACTAAAAATAGACCTCGATCTCTGACTAGATTGGCCAGAATCCATGAAATCAACGGCTGGACTATCTTCGACTTGCTCAACCAGTAGAGGAACTGGAGCGTGACGCCCCCGATGTGCTTGTTAGGGCTCTAAATATTGTTGCGGAGGTTCTGGCAGATGAGGATCATCTCCGGGAGGTGCCGCCGGAATCGGTGTCGCCATTGAGGAGGATCATGACGACTAGTGCGGTCTAGGTGACTCAGTAGGAGGCTGTGTCTTCAGCCTTGCGTCATCATACACTCTGAGAGAGAGAGAGAAGAATGGGTTAAGAGATTAGAATTTTATTAGAATGAGCTTTAGCTTTCTAATTTTTTAGTATTTAGGCATTTTCCGATAGTTCTTCTTGAGTCCCTGAAATCTCAGCTTGCCACCTTCATGCTTTACTTGTTAATCTATAATTAGCTCCAGTACTGATCATATATCTTAATTAATTGATTTTGTGGCTTTGTGCGCGCAGCAATGAACTATAACAAATACTTTTCACACAAAAAAAAAAAGAACTATAACAGATTTTAGTCGAATCATTCTGTAATTTGCTGCATTCAACTTGAGGAAAAAACCAAACTAAGACAGCAATAATCAAGATACCATTTCACTTGTAGCAACTATGTACATATGTACAACCACCTTATAGCATGTGCTTAAGGAAGAAGCATAGTCACATGCAAACACAACAAGATCAATTATATATTCATCAAGTGCTCTCTAATATAATCTTCAAGAAAGCATTCACTGATTCACATTTCACAATCTTAATTTCTTTTTAATTAATTTGTCCCATGTGGTGAGCACTTAATTGAGCAAATTATCAATGTTATCTTATTGCTACAATGCAAGCCTTGTGAGTATAGTTTTATCAGCCTAAAGTACAAAAAGTTAATCTTGCTTGAATCACAGAATGTCTTTTGAGGGATGTATACATATACATTTATATGCACTACTATTCTTCACATGCTTAACTTCAAGTTTCAAGTGGATGCATGCATGAAAGATTCAAAAAATTTAAACTAGAGAAACATGGATATCATTGATGGCCCTACCTAGTAGATCTTGCTAAATCAATAGTCCAAACTATATTCAAATCCACACCCATAAATTCATAAATTTTCTATGTATATTATTCTTGAATATATCCAAAATTTCCCTATCAAATGTATTTTAAAATTGACACTTCTTTACAAATTTTGTATTTTTATGAGGAATTAATGAATAATTGAATTGGATCTTGGTTAGTGTAAGAGGGATTACAGGCCAATTGTGTCGACTAATCTATAGAATTAGATGTTTAATTATTTGAAGGATATATGAGAATAGTATAGTGTGAAGGGTGTTTCCATGAAGCAAACACCTAGTTAAAGGGGAGCATATGCCATGTGGTTGCCACCTCTATGATTCCATTATATATATGGACACATACATATAGTTGATCATAATAATGCAATTTACCCCGAGACATTCTTGTGTAAATTGGTAAGATGGATGGAGACAAAAACACAATTTTACCACCCGTTTTGTTCAATACATAAGAAGTTGGATGAACTTGTTCTTGTGAATTTTAGTCCGAATACACTAATATCTCACACAAAATCTAAAAGAAAAACAAAAAAATTGGTTGCGATGACCAAACTAATTCTGATAGGCATAATCTTTCGAGCATGCATTCATGCATGGTCTATTTAATTAGCAACAGAATTGGTGGTAGACTGTTGTGGATTCATCACATCCCAGCGCATGCACTTGCTCTTGTCGAGTTATATCATGCAAATAAATATGGGAGTTGAATTTGCAGATAATTGTTTTGATAATACTGAAATTTTTAGTTGACTTCTTATTGATCAAGTTGACTTCTCTTTTTGTACTTTTTTTTTCTTTCTTTTTATAAATTACAGAGGCTTGTTTGGTTGAAAAAAAAAAAAAAAGGTGACACAGAAATTAGCTAGAGTTGTCGGTACACTTTAACAATACGTATATATATGTCAACTAGAATTTTTATATTTTTGGTCAATTAGCTATTGTCATTTTGTCACCTATGTTTAAGGTTTGATGAAGTGAAGAATCGCCCCATCTGATTTATACCTGGCCTCCTCAATACATATGTTATCTCTTTCTTTTATTATTAAAAGTAAATAATGAAAATGTATGCAAATAAGATAAAATGCGACAAATTATCTTGAAAAGTTAGGAAAGAAGCAAAACAATTTTGGTTCTTCGCCTTTACTCCAAGATCAAACATTTCAGTCCTGCTGCCTGCAATAATGTGATCTAACAAACATCTCTCGCATCAACCAATGAAGATTTAGGATTCCTCATACAAGATGTAGAAACAGCTCTGGAATTTAGTTTCTGATTCCATTAATTGTAATAACTTGATCCATCAATTCTCACTAAAATAATTAACCCTTTCACCAACTCTCTTATCTCATATGGAGGGACTACTCTATGAATCGTAAAGGCCATTAAACCATACTTTCTTGGTCTCTGAATATCAAGAACCATTTATAGAAGTAATCCATGAAGCATTATTCGAGAATACTAAACCATAATTGGTAGAGGGTCTTGGTATCAATCAAGAAACCAAGGATAACTTTCACAGATAGCTTCTCATTGAATCGTGAAAAAACTTAGCCTCAACTCAACTCCAACATCAAGGATAGGATAAACACGTGAAGAACCAGAGCCTTCCTTAACTCAAACACTCGTATAGGGATCCCATATCGCCCATTCTAATAAGCTTTGTCTCTATTTCTAAATTCAGAATAAGCTTTGTCTCTATTTCTAAATTCAGATAACCCCAAAAGGGACCCCTAGCTAGAGTATATATTCTACACCAATGCTGCCTGTTCTTGACCCATTTTCACATGCTTTCTGATCCACCAGATTCCATGTTAAACCCCCAACTCCCATGGTTTATCAAACCACCCTTGATGCCTGCATCATAATCACAAGTACCAGAAGGGCAAAACTGGGTGGCTGCAAGGCTAAAGTGAAGGCAAAGAATCAAATGCCTAACTTATATAATTGACACAACAAGATATCAGTGTCCAGGAAGTTACATATGAAAGTTAAATAACAGAGAAGGATCAAATAATAATGACCAGACTAGCTAGCTGGCAATTTAAGATGTAATCTAACTGGGAGGGCCAGTTATAATGATGAAAGCAACATAACAAGAAGAGAGATCTAACACCTCTAACTCATCATTTGTTGCATTCTTCTTTTCATGTTGTTGATGATCCAGTGGTGGCATCTAGCTTAGAACTTAGGCACAGGTGATGGGGAAAACAAGCAAATGGCTTAGAAGCTTCTTGGCTGGAAAGAAAGACAAAGATCACAAGGATAAGGAGAAATGTTCCACTACTACTTCTACCTCTAATCCGAATTGCTCACCTGCTACAACTCATGACCAGAATCCTACTACTCCAATTTCAACACCAAAAGAGAAGAGGAGGTGGAGTTTCAGAAGGTCATCTGCCACATCCCCAGCTTCGAAGGACTCAAGTGTTGTAGAAGCACCAACCACACCGCCACCTGTGCACACCACATTGGATTTTTCTGATAATTTTGAGCAGAAAAAACATGCCTTGGCTGTCGCGGCAGCCACTGCTGCAGTTGCTGATGCAACTGCTGCTGCTGCACAAGCTGCAGCTGCTGTCATGCGGCTGACAGCAGCTGCAAATGTGAAAGCTGCCGCCATTGAAGAAGCGGCCGCCATCAAAATTCAATCTGTATTCCGTTCTTATCTGGTATGGAATATGAAAGTCCAATCTTTGTTCTTAACAATCTGGAAAAAGTCTTGTATCCAATGTTTCTTTTACATGATTTGTCGTTTAAACTGTTATGTTGGTTTTGGTGCAGGCAAGAAAAGCATTATGTGCATTGAAAGGACTAGTAAAGTTGCAGGCATTGGTAAGGGGTCACCTGGTGAGGAAACAGGCAAAAGCCACGCTGCGCTGCATGCAGGCATTGGTGACAGCACAGGCTCGAGCTCGGGCTCAGAGGATTAGGATGGTTGAAGATGGAAATACTGTTAATCCTAGGCCATCCACCGGCAGAAGGTCTTTGCAGAACAATCGGCTCAGGCATTCTTACAATGTAAGTTACTAAGTCTGATACCCGTTGTCAAAGTCTAAGATTTTCCTGCATTCCTGTTATTCTCAAACAGTTTATTTGTCATAAACTCATTAAGCTCTTAGGTGGTTCAGGATTATTCACAGCACATTTTCCTTGCGTTCGTTTACTTTGAGTTGTTTTGTTCAAAAGAAATAGTGAAAAGGTTTCTCATCACACCAATATTCGGTCTGCAATGTTGTTATGTGTTAATCTAGGAATTCGATAGAGGCATGGAAGAGAACATTAAGATTGTGGAGATGGATGTTGGGGAATCAAAAGAAAATGTGAAGAGCAGAAACAGCTACTCGAATCACACACAAGCAGATCGACCGGACTCTAGATTGTCGACTCAGTCTGCACCAAATCATCAATTATACATAAAGCCAGACAACTACAGCAATGTTTCACCAGCTCCATCAGTACTGACTCAGGACATGATGAGTCCAGGAGCCTGCAGTGACCATTTTGAGGACTTCTCCTTTGGAACAGCACAAAGCAGCCCTCAGTGCTACTCTGCAATGTCCAGACCAGATCCATCAAGAGTTCCTTTTGCTTTTCCTAGGCCAGATTATGCAGCACAGTTGTCCTATGACTACCCACTGTACCCAAATTACATGGCCAATACACAATCTTCAAAGGCCAAAGCCAGATCACAGAGTGCGCCAAAGCAAAGACCTCCAGATGCATTTGAGAGGCAACCAAGCCGACCACGAAGGACATCAATGGAAGGAAGGAATCATATCCCAAGGGCTGTGAAGATGCAGAGGTCATCTTCACATGTAGGTTCCACTGCTCAAAATTACCAGTACCCTTGGTATAATATCAAGCTTGATAGATCCTCAGTTTCACTAATGGAAAGTGAGTGTGGCTCCAGCAGTACTGTGCTTACCACAAATACCAACTACTGCAAATCTCTTGTTGCATTTGATGTGAGTAGTACTCAATCTCAAATCGTAGTAGTGGATTATGAAATTAATCTATGACTGAATCATTAATATCTGATTCTTTATAATGTGTTTGCAGGGACATGGAAGTAGGTACTAATAAACATCCATGCCTTCCTTAAGTAAAAGAAGTTTTTTTTTTTTTTTTTGTGGAGGGGGGGGGGGGGGGGGGGGGGGGAGGGGGCGGTGGGTGTCTTCTGCTTTTGTAAGAATGTATTTTATTGAAGTTTCCTTGTGTAAAAAAGCTCCATTTTGCATTTGGAAAAATGTGCTCCAGAGGCTTACAGGTTCAGAAAAGTAGCTTTATCTGGATCACAATGTAACTGAATGTAATCTGTCTATAGTTTTATTATTTTATCATGCATTATTTTCAGAGACGATTGCTCTTTTCTATGAAATCAGTATAACTTGGTATGACCAACACAAAACCTCGTTACAGTTCGTTTTCAGGAAATCTGACAAGTGAATAGCACGCTTCTGAGGCATAAGCGAGTGATGAGTGGTGAGACCTGAAAGTAGTAGCCACTTATTTTAGCTGGTTAGATACAAAACTAAATGGTCCTTTTCTACTGTCAGGAAGAGTTCTTGTATGTGGTTCTGTTAGTTGCTCTGATACTAAATCTGATCCTATTCACCATCTAATTTTCTAGCTGACGAGAACGACTTGTTTAAATACTTGGCCATCTGAATGTGACACTGGTGCTCCTCAAGGCTCAAGTTGTTCCTTAGTTTCTATATATGTCGACTCCAACCTGGTCCAGCCTAATTGACTGTGCAACAACCAAAATAGACCAGACCAGGTTTGAACTGTATAAAAAAGGGGGAGTCAACTTAGCCATGCATATGATCCATCATTGACATAGATATGGAAAAACTAATACCCTATATCCACACAACAATTGTTGCATAAACGACAAGTCGACATATCACCATCCAACATTTGTCCAATATCTGAAATACCTCTTCTTTGTCAGATTAAATTGACATGCTAACTATCATCAAGACATGTTTGTCAAGTATACAATAGTTCTGATAGCAACCAGCGTCATTCTGCATAAGAATATGTAAACAACATGGTGACTTATTGAAAACAACCCTTTACTCTGAAGTTAAATTAGATTCATCACCCTCATAATGAGTATGCAGCTGTGAAAAAGACTTTGGGAGCAACTGGATTATAGATTACCAAGGAATATAAGGACAGAATTTACTCTAATGCTCTTGTGCCTAGCTATGGAATCACTGAGACATCAAACACTTGTAAACTTTAGAAGTTTGCCGTTCTCATATTTTAACAGTGTTTATAAGAGACTACGAGCAAAGGTGTTGGCAAACTGCCTCAAAAAAAGAAACCCTGAATTCTTAAACTAATTAATCGTTACTACATCAAGTTTTATAAGTTTAATACCAGTTGAAGTCCAGAACCGATTGAACATTAGAACTTCTATCTTTATCTGGCAATTAGCTTACATATGTTGCCCACTGTCAAAACGAAGCCCAATGGCCCCATTTGAAACAACATCAAATAACAGAACTTACAAAAACCGCTTCAAGATGATATACGCAACAAGGAGGAAGTCGCTCAGTTTCCCAAGTATATGCTATGGCCGTTTGTTATGTTTACAAACACTAAGGGATTCGATATATATATAAGGGTTTTCTCAGCTGCGGACGTCCGGACGGTTTTCCGTTCGGATTTCCGCCGTTTCTCCACCATTCTAACGCTGGCGACGCCGTTTCTTCTCCTCAGCGTGATCTCAGACCTTCCCCGATGGTGTTGGAATGAAAAAGAAAGCCGGAGAGATCGCGATTGGAGTTCTGCAGCAATCCGGACGTCCGCAGCTGAGACGGACTGTGTGTGTATATATATATATATATATCACTACAAATTCTAGGATCATATAAGCAGGAAAATTAAACATTACCGTATGTGTAAAAGGAAAATTAAACATTACCGTATGTGTAAAATTAAACTACAAGTGATGCAGGCTTTCAGAATACAATAGCAAACCAATTCGGTAAGTGTAAAAGGATATTGTTTCAGCCTCAGGCAGCTGGTTTGGAGCATCAAACACCCTGCATACATGCTGTTTGCCTTTTTCTTTCGGAACATGAGCCTTATAGTTGCGGCATGTCCTCCTGCAGCTAGTTTCTTTGGACCAGATTGAACACTTCGTCACCAAGACAAGTTGTTTCTTCACAAGAGTAAGATTCACAGATAAGCCTCCAAAAGGACATGCTTTAGGAATTTCGGATCAAGTCATACATGATAATTGTTCAATATTACCACGGTCGGTCATGTAGACAGCAACATCGAATTCCTCTGCATTCTTTATTTAACTGGAAAGCATATGTGTAGGTTTTTGCTGCAGATAATTATTTTCTCATGTCGTGAAAGATAAAGTATGGTAAAAGAATAGAACATAAGATCCAAGTGAGTATAGGCATTGCAGGGAACATATGAAACTGACCTGGCAATCTGCAAGTGCTCCTCTCCCAGTAAAATCTACTTGAAAGAGAGAGAAATCACTGTATTCACAACCTGAAACATGAGCATAAATCATCCAGGTTTTTTGTACCATAAGAGGGATTGGGATTGCCAAAATCTTCATGGCTCTTCAGCCATTTTTTCAGCTAGACCAAGAAGCATATCATACTGATGCTCATACGTATATGACAATATGCACGAACGTACATAAGCAATCTTTTTTAGTAATAGAAAATGACAAGGTTAATAGAAGCAAGTGTCTCACTAATTCAACGGATATAATATGGAAAAGTAGCAGATTTTGTTGAGAACAACTCTTGGGTCGAAACCACAATTCTCAGCTTTCGTACAAGTCTTTCAGGCCGACCGGAAGTGCACTTACTTAAGATAAACACATACCATTAGACCAGGGGGAAATTGTTTAATAATTTTTGGCGATCATGTATTAGAGAAATGCTATAGGTAGTGTTAGGGGGATGGACAAAAAAGCATGGATACAAAGATTCTTCAGTATCATCAGTGTTACCAACCTTCCTTTCCCTCCATGCATGTGATTAGGAAGCTCAAAGAAGCAGTCACGCTCAGTCATCAAGGCATGATAATATTTGAATCAAAATGTAATTGCAATAGTTAATCATAACGAAAACTAGTTCAGACATTTCAACCGTCAGTTATAATGACAGTGGGACGAAAACTGCAACTATCACTTAGGAAACTATGGCTTGTTCGTTTCCAATTTCTATCCTGAGAAGAACCATATATAGTCCCTTAGCAAGTATACTGTCACGGGCCTAGCCCTTCGGCCACCACACTTGGCCCATGCGGCGCTCCCATGCCAGGGAACCAGCCTTATCAACCGGGACAACGACTGGTTTCGCCCTGCCTTGGGCTCGTCAGGGGATCGGCTCCAGACCCTGACCAGTTTGTGTAGGGATGGCCTAGTCCCCTCTTCAGCGTTAAGTCCTCGACCAGCGACAAGCTCCCCAAACTCAACCGGGTCGGCCTGCCTGAACTCCAAAGGGACTGCACGTATGCTCCTACACTCCTTGATCCTGGAGAGCAACCCCGCATATCCATGCAGCTTGACAACCAGTGTCGCCCATGATGACACTCCCGAAAGCGGGACGTGACACTCTCCCCCACCAAAACAAGGTGTACGTCCTCGTACACGGCTTCCCCATGCGGCACGCACTCCCACGACGCACCACAATGCCAATGCCGAAGGACGAAGGGTGGTTTCCCCATGGACCGCTCAACAATGCTCCGCGCCGGACTGTAAGATTACCTCTCCGCAGCACCTCTGTCACTTAGGCCTATCTTCACAATCCGAACCCCAACCTCTGGGGCACCCTGCCTACTCGACCCCTTCCCCACGGGGACTCCACTCTAGGAACGCGACGACACGCGTGAGCGCTTGGCGACCAACGGACGACAATTGCCGAGGCGGCTCTGATACCACTGTCACGGGCCTAGCCCTTCGGCCACCACACTTGGCCCATGCGGCGCTCCCATGCCAGGGAGCAAGCCTTATCAACCGGGACAACGACTAGTTTCGCCCTGCCTTGCTACTTTATTTTGATTTTGATTTACCATGATCTACAATTGAAACTTTGGTTCTTGTGGCTTTGGCATAGTTAGTTGCACTTAGTTGGTTTTGTGTTTGTGTCAAGGAACTATTTGGTAGAAACACTTGTAAATTACTGTTTGATGTGCTTATATTGATAGTTCTTATGATGTAAGAGATTGACATTTGAGGACTCTAATTGAATGTAACAATTATTTTCAGTATGTTTAATTTCTTTTTGCATATCTTTTGTCCAAAAAATAAATAAATAAAAATCTGGCAAGCTAATATGCCTGCCAGATTTTTTTTTTAATTCATAAATAAAATTTGCCACGGCAAGTCTACCGTCGCCAATGGGTGATTTGCGACGGCGGAAGCAGTCGCCAAATAAGCGACGGTTTTTGCCGTCGCTGTGTGCAGTCGCAAAAATGTGGCGACGGCTCGTTGCCGTAGCCAAAAGCAATGGCCACGCCCTCAACGGCGACGGCAAAAATGCCGTCGCGAAGCCGTCGCCGTTGCTCTTTCGCGACGGCAAAGTGATTTTTAGCGACGGTTTTTTGCCGTGGCTAACCGAATTCTTTTTTGTACTGGGATCGGCTCCAGACCCCGACCAGTTTGTGTAAGGATGGCCTAGTCCCCTCTTCAGCGTTAAGTCTGCGACCAGCGACAAGCTCCCCAAACTCAACCGGGTCGGCCTGCCTGACCTCCAAAGGGACTGCACGTATGCTCCTACACTCCTTCATCCTGGAGCGCAACCCCGCATATCCATGCAGCTTGACAACCAGTGTCGCCCATGATGACACTCCCGAAAGCGGGACGTGACAATACGCTATGATACTGAATCACATAAATTTATTTAGTATTACACTGCTCAAATGTCAGTATTCAACCTATTCCTTTTGGTTAGTAAAATACCACACAATAATGCCTAAATTTCCCTGTATGCTAAAACATATGCATATGGAGAGAGACAAACCTGAGTAAACAGTGCAAGCTGTGTTTTCCCTGACCTGAAATCGGGTGTTTATTTTGGTCACTAGACAGGTAGAGGCAGTCAAACAGAAGAATTCTTGTGTTCAAAACTTCAAATCAAGCAATACACTACAAGAATGCAGCAAATAAAGTGTGATTGCAAATTCCAGTCCCACCTGAAAGTTAGATAACACACAATTAGAAGAGCAAAGTAAAGCAGACTCTATAGTCTATATTAAACTACTAAGGGAACAAAATTACCACCGTATAGTTCATCAAGGCTTGTCTTCCGGTTGTAATGCGAGTCACAACTTTCTCTATACACAAACAAAATTCAACTTCTCAGTTTCACACTGAGCATCACGTACAGTTTTAAGTCAAGAGTAAGAGTGTAAATTTGATCAGACAGCTCAGATATCACTTCCATTCAACTAAGAAAACTTAAATTCTTAACAGCTTTAAACTTGCTTTGGTTAGAGTAGGGCATCAGTTCCAGTAATATATCCAAGATCCTAAATTTTTAAAGAAAATGGACATTGAGCAGCAAAACAAATACCCATAATGTGTATGCAGCTGTGATGAAGACTTGGGAAGCAACTGGATTACTGGAATATGGCCTGTAAGGACAAAATTAGTTTGTCGTTTTCACATTTTAACAGTGTTCTTAAGAGTATGAGCTAAGGTGTTGGCTAAAATGCCTCAAATAAGAAATCCTGAATTCCTAAACTAATTAACCGTTACTCATCAAGTTTTAAAAGTTTAATACCACAACTGATTGAACATGACAGTTAAGATAACTAGTTCAATTATAAACTCTAACAACTTAAGCTTCAAACATGTTACCAAAAAACTTCTCTCTCTCTCTCTCTCTCTCTCTCTCTTTGGGAGCTCCTTGTTCTTTTGAACATCCTGCACTGTAGCTAGTGCCTTCCTTTCAACCATCTTTCAGCACCTTGTCCTTTTGTTCTTCATTTTTCTCACCTGGAACTATCAGTTTCGATTAAGACCTAGAACTATCACTTCTTCTTTAATCTTATCTTTTTCCTTTGTCCTTTTCTATGGGGTACGTAATGATTACTCTGCCAATTAGTCTACTCCCTAGCACCCCATGTAACACATGTTCTTCATGCAACTCATCTATACATCATGTATCTATGTTGTTTAACACATGTTCTTCCCTCTAATCTAATCTGTTAAACCTACCCTATTCATCCTAGGCTCCCTACTAGCCTGCGTGTCTCTCCTCCCAGTAGTACATTGTTTGCATGGCTTCTCTTCATACTCCATAAATCCTTCCCTCCGTTTTCCTTTCATTTCATCTCAGCTACTTTTCTCTCTCTGTCATGGCACAATCCCCTTCGAAACTTACCTCCCCTCCCATCCACCATCACCATTCCCCTCATAAAACTCATCCATCTCCTTTCAAATCTCCTCATATGTCATCTCCTATGTCCCTTCCATCTGATGAGGAAGAAATCAAAAGAGAACTTTATCTCCACCTTCCTCCCCCAGAATCGGAACCCCTTATTGATCAAAGAGTCCAGCTTGTTGGAGCAATTATTTCTGATCGCTCTCTTCATGTTCCATCTGTGATCCGGATCCTCACCAACGCCTGGCTTGAATTTGGTCGATTTCAAATGGAACTTCTCAGTGGGTCATCTGTGTTTTCTATCACAGCCCCTTCAGCAGCTACGGCTCTTAATCTTCTAGAGAAAGGACCTTGGTCTGTCATGGGAAACAACTTCATTATCCATCCATTGGCCCCTCAACAGCCGCCTTGCAGATCTTCCTCTCCACTTGATAACCTTTTGGGTACAAGTGCATGGTCTTCAACGAGGTCATATGACTAGAAAAAATGCTCGCTAGGTTGGTGATCAAATAGGTCAAGTTGTGGATATTGATGCAGATGGTGCTCCTACAGGTTGCAAAGGCTTTCTTCGTATTCGTATTCAGATGAATTCCAGATCACCTCTTTCTCCAGGTTTTTGGTTTCCACACACGGAGCGCGAAGCTACCTGGGCTGATTTCAGATATGAGAAGCTTTCTGATTTTTGCTTCCGTTGTGGCCGACTGGGGCATATTGTCAACACTTGTACCTATGCTTTTCACCCCTTTGCTGATAAGCTCGGTCCCTGGACAGCTGTACATGCGTTTCTGCGTGTATTAGCACCTGGACCAAACAACTGGGATCGTTTCCACAATCAAGAATTTGCAGGACGACATGAAACTGCTGGCCGTCATGACCGCTTCGGAGATTGCATTCCTTCTCCGGCAGACCGTTCTCATGCTCGTACCTGGAACCCGGTCTCTCAAACTGGTGCCCTAGTTCTGGGCCATTCACAACAAGGCAAATGGCAAACTATTGAAGTTCCTCAATGTCCTATCCAGGGCCCACCTGCCACGTCCATCACCACGTCATCTGAAGCAGGTCATTCGGATAAGGGCAAAGCTGTTGTGGAAGATTTTTTTTTTGGTCAACTAAACTTCATTAAGAGGCCTAAGGCCTGGAGAAGATACAAGAGGTCCAACAAGGTTCTCACAAGTCTTTTGCCTAGTCTTTTGCCTCTGTTGCTTGTGGAAGATTGGCTTGAACTTCTCACTCCTCAATCGCCAGCTCATCCTATGTCTCCTGACGTGGAAGATGTTCAACTAGCAATTTCTCTCTCTCTCCTAGGTGCAGGGGTTCCAGCTGGAGAGTTGGATCTAAACCAATTAGCACCACAAAATGACCCACTTTATCTAGGCCCTTCAATTGAACCGGAGCTGTTACATACCCTTTTGGCCCATCAAGAAATGTTTTTGACCCAAAATCTCTTTACCCATATCCACCTCCTATTATATCTGCACCCAACTTAGCACCATACATCCCCAATATCCCAAACACTACTCCCACGCCCTTTCTCCCAACCACCACCAACCTTTTACTCTTTGAATTATTTGATGAACCAGCTCTCTCTATTCCTCCTCTTGGATCAATGGCAACTCTGGCTACCCAATTCCAATACTTACGGGTTCGCAAGCGCCTTAAAGAAGCTCTAGCGGAGACTGATCGCCAACTGCAAAAGTACAAGACAATGGATTTGGAGCCTGAGCCGATTCCTTCAAAACCTCTCAAGAAAACAGTAGCTAAATCTCTTAGGGGTAAGGGTTAGAAACCTCTCTTTGGTCAGGGCTCGGGGCGACGAGGTCGACCACGAAAAATTGTGATTGATCTGGTTTCTTTGGTTTCTAATACTGGAGTCCAGGTATGTGATCCTGCTGTTTCTAAAACTTCTGATATACACGGATTAGAGTCTACTCCTTCTGAGGCAACTTCGACTCTACCTGCCACTTCTATGAATTTTTGTTCGACACATTCGACAATTCTGACTACTGGGTCTCCATTGTCCCCAAGTTATTCTGATAAAGGCATAGGTAGCTGGCCTAGTGCAGCTACGGGTATGGAATGAGGATCATCTTGTGGAACTGTCAAGGCCTAGGGTCATCCTTGACAGCGAAGGCTCTACGGAGATTATGGATAAAATATGACCCAGAAATCATCTTCCTCATGGAGACTCATCAACAGGAAAAGGTGGTTTCTTCTTGGCAATCTTAGCTTAAGTTTGATCACCATGTAGTAGTTAATCCTGTAAATACTAGTTTGGGGGGTTTAGCCATTTTGTGGAAGTCCTCAGTTAGGGTGTCAGTTTTGCATAAAACCCCTAATGTAATTGACACCTTGCTGTAATTTGTAAATCAGGATTTTTAGTGTAAAATATCATGGGTGTATGGCAACCCCAACAAAAATAAGAAGTTGTTCTGGTGTTACATGTGTCGTTATTTCTCAGTTCTTTATATTCCATGGATTTGCCTGGGTGATTTTAACGACATTCTCTGGCCAGATGAAAAATGGGGAGGCTGCCCTCCTTCAAAATGGCGCATGGCACTCTTCCATAATTTTCTTAATCATATGGGACTTCATGATTTGCACTTCCAAGGCCCCTGCTTTATTTGGTTTCGTTTCCAAAACTCACAATTAATCATGAAAGAGCGTCTGGATAGGTGTTTGGGCAACAATGAATTGACAGTGGCTTTGCCACATGCTCAGGTTTTTAACCTACCTATTGTTGGATCGGATCATCGGCCGTTGCTTTTCAATTCCCACCCAACGGAAACTCATCTGGACCTCAGCAGCATCTTGTGAACAAATCATTGCATCAGCATGGGTTTCGGCTTCATCAACTTTAGCTATGCCTATTTGGATTGCTAATCTTAAGGCGTGTCAAAAGTCGCTTTCTAGCTGGTCTCTGCAAAGTTTTCCTAGCTCTCACAAGCAAGTTGATATTTTGCTCACAAAACTCAATTATCTACATAACAATCATGTTCCTAATGCTGATACTTAAATTTGTAGCATTACAAAACGTATTGAAGAGTTGTGGGTTTTGGAAGAGCAATTTTGGCATTAGAGATCACGAGTTTCATGGCTCAAACTTGGTGATCAAAAGACCAATTTTTTCCATCAATCTGCAACGAAAAACAGACAACGGAATAGGATTCTGCGTCTTCAAAATCATCATGGTCATTGGCTGAACTCTGATGTGTCTATAGCTACAACTTTTCTCTCTTACTATCAACAATTATACACTTTAGTTGGCCCTCGTGAGTTGGATGACATTCTTTTGTTGATTGATCCTGTAGTAACCACCTATATGAATGATTGTTTATCATCTCCAGTCACTTTGGTGGAGGTTAAACAAGCTATTCTAGGTTAAGGATCACTCAAAGCCCCTGGACCGGATGGTTTTCCTGGTTTATTCTATCAAACCTATTGGCACATTGTAAACAAGGTGATACATGAAGCTACAGATTTCTTCTTTCAAATTGGGCAACTATTACAAGAGATTAACAAGACTCATCTTGTTTTGCTTCCTAAAGTAGCCTATCCTGAGCATGCTTTTCAATTTCGGCCACTTGGGTTATGCAATTTCTCTTATAAGATATTGTCCAAGATCATGGCTAATCGTCTGAAGCAACACTGTCAAATGCTACATATCTTATGTTTTTACTCCAGACATATGGAATCAATTCGGGGCAGCAAATCAATTTCTCAAAGTCTACATTATTCTTCATCCCCAACACTGTTTCTTCGCTGGTTCAAACCCTTTCAACCTTGTTTGGGATTTCTTCTGTTACAAATCCGGGAAAGTATCTTGGTCTATCTACAGTATGGGGTCGCTCTAAAGTTTCAGCTCTGGATTATGTTCGAGAATCAATCAATGGTAAATTTAGTGGTTGGAATAATGGCTCTTTTAACTCAAGCTGGCAAGGAGGTTCTAATCAAGTCGATTGTTATGGCAATACCAGCATACCCAATGATGTGATTTCGATTCCCAAAAACTGTCTGCAGAAAGATCAACTCTCTTATTACCCAGTTCTGGTGGGGCAACAAAGGAGATTCTGGAATTCATTGGTTGAGATGGTCTGCCTTGGGGTGTCCAAAATCTCAAGGGGGCATGGGATTTCGATCTCTAGAAGACTTTAACCAAGCCCTTCTTGCTAAACAAGGATCAACACGACAAGAAGTCTAAATTACAACAATTCAATTCAAGATTAAGTGCTCGTCACCCTTGTATCAAATAGACGTCGGAGATCGAATCAGAGGAAATTCTTGTAAAAGAATACACACAAAGATTGTAACCTGCAAATTCATCAATACAAATATTTTATCTTGTACACGTGTCTTTCTGTTATTTGTGGTAGATTTTTCGTGTTTACAAAGTGATATTTGCTTCACAAGTCATAGGATTAGGACTTCACGGATCGAGCTCATGTTAGATTGTCTTCAAACTTGCATAAAACGACGCCACAGGTTGTCCCCTTTGAGTTAGTTGGAAATCTTTCACATTCAATTCATGGACACGAGCGAAAACATTCCCATCATAATGGGTAGCAGCAACAAAATCCCAAAAAACTTTGGGAGAATCAAAATTAGAGAACAATTGCATAATTGTAACATCCTGAATTTTCAAAATTTCTCAAAATTGATTTTTCTTCTTAGAAATAGAAAGTAGATTTTGTTACGAGTTTGCCGTATTTTTCGTTGAATTTTTCAGATTCTTGAGCTATGTTTAACGATTTTTCAAATTTCGTCAAACTTTCGTCGAAACTTATCGAACCGGTCAGCTTCCTGTGGGTCCAAAGGCTTAATTAATGACCCAGAAAAGCTGACCAACATGTCATTTTCCTTGATAATCCAGAGCATGTCACATAGTGGAAGAAAATTGTGTGTTCTGGTGTAGTGTGGACAAGTGTCTACTTGTCATTGGTTATTCCATTCAAACCAACCCTAAACGTCGGCTTAGCTGTGTATATATCGCTGATGTGTTCAGCAACTGTTCAAACTTCCTCTCTCTCTCCACAATATATTTCTCTCATTTCTTTCTCTCTCTAGAATTTACGATTAAACTTCGGCATATCATAATTTTTGACTCATAACTCTGATTTTGAATCCGCAAAGGGCTACAGGTTCGTATTGATGCCCTCATTCTATCTTTGAAGTTTGGTTTAGATCCAACAATGATTTTTAGATGGCTCTGTTTGAGCCAAAGGGCATTTTTGTCCAAGTAATAATATTTTATCTGGATGGTAAAATGTCTGGGTAAATGTTAATTACTTTCGTGGTCCACGTCACACCCGTCGAGCCTAATTTGTTCATGTTTACAAGTGTTAGCTTGCCAATAAGACCACGCGGACTGAGTTATAAAGTCTGCGCGCGGAATTATTTCACGCAGACAACAGACCTCCCGCATTTAAGGACCTCGTGAGCTAGAAAGGCCCGCGGGATAGAAGCAAAAGCCCATGCGGAGCATGCAAACTTGGCATGTGTCGTCAATTTTGGTCCGCATGATTTAAACCTTGTCCGCTTAGGATTAGGGTTTTAAACATTATCTTTTGCCGCAGTCGGGCTACAATATAAAGGCCTCGAGGGTTTACGACTCAGAACTACATAAACAATTCTACAATTACAAAAAACACAACACAAAACAAAGCCTTTCAACCCAGTTGAAACCCTTTTTTGAGCCTCTTGAAAACCCTAACCCTAAGCGCATCGCCGCCTAGGATTCCTCAGAGCCCTCTGAACTCTACCCCGATTTATCTCCAACCTCCCTATTGTTGCTCTGCTCGTGATTTACCGTGAGTATCTAATTTCCTTGTACTCATAATTCCTCGTCCGCAAGGTGGCACCTGGAAACCCCTTCCGCCTGATCAAGAAGTCAAGCGCACCCTCAAACTTTTTCCTCGTCTGCGAGGTGGCACGCCCGCAACATCTCTCTTATTCTTTGTTCGCTAGTTACCTCTGCTCTGCGCGATGAGGATCGTGGCCAAATCATTGGCACGCCCAGTGGGACAGGGAGTACAAGTGATTCACCATAGGGAAGCCAGGAGAATCACTATACGTGAGACCTCGAATTTCTTGTCTCAAGCATAGATCACCACGGTACAAGCCCCATAACAGTGCGGCTTGTCGTTCCCTCATTCAAGAACAGACTCTCGCTTAGTTTGATGACCCAGACTTTGGTGAAGCCACCATGGTAGGCTCACAGCCGACCCAAGACCTAGGAGTTGTTCCACCTATGGAACAAATCCTTCAAATGTTTAAGGAACTTAAGGGCCGACTCGAGGCCACTGTCACTACAACCCAACAAAGCGTTGTTGACCTAACTGAACAGGTCAAGCAAGATAGAGCCCTTTGGAGGGCTACCCATGACAAACTCGCCACCCTCGGTGAGGATTACGACCACCTTGACGCCAAGTTCACTGAAACTAAGGGCTTGGTTGAAGGTAGCCTTCGGCAGATCCAGTCGAAACTAGACCAGAACAAGGAGACCGTGAAGCAACAAGCCGAGATCTTGTCGCTCACTTGCGCGACAGTGGATGAACAGACTCGCCGCTTGGACTACCACGATACCAAACTACATAACCAGCAGAGTGCTTCTTTCTTTGGGAGCAAGAACAGTCTAGAGAAGTTGGGAAAATTCAAGGAAAAAAAGGACCAGCTGAGTTTGCGGATCCTTGAGGTTGAAGACTGGATGAGGTCACAAGCACCAAAGAACTTTGCCCTAGATCCTCCTGGCGCAAGCGCGACCGAGGGAACATCCAAATATATCCCGCCGAATGAGTGTGTTAGGGCAAACCCTAAGGTTGGAGGCCAAAAGACTCTGTACACACC
This sequence comes from Fragaria x ananassa, assembly GCA_034370585.1. Lineage (NCBI taxonomy): Eukaryota > Viridiplantae > Streptophyta > Magnoliopsida > Rosales > Rosaceae > Fragaria > Fragaria x ananassa. The sequence goes on along the minus strand of CP139761.1, from coordinate 2,559,158 downwards.
GCTAGTGTCCCTCTCTTCCATTATAATTGTGGCCATGCTCGGCGTCATAGACATCCCGGGAATCATCCACCTCTGGAAGATAGATAAGATTGATTTTATGATATGCATGGGTGCAGTTTTGGGTGTTAGTTTTGGAAGTGTTTTGATAGGTCTTTCCATTGCGGTCGTAACCTCTTTGGTACGACTCATCCTATTTATAACAAGACCCAGGACTCTCAATTTAGGCAACCTTCCGGAAACGTCCATCTATAGAAGCGTTGATCAATACCCAGCAGCAAACAATGTTCCAGGAATTCTCATTCTTCAGATCGATTCACCCATATACTTTGCCAATGCTAACTATTTGAGGGAAAGGTAAACTATATATATGCAATCACTTATGTATACAGAAGAATGTTAATCTTGAAATTGAGATATATAGAGTACTATTATGATATATGCTTCTAATTTTGAACTCAGGATCTCAAGATGGATATATGAAGAGGAAGACAGGATAAAAGCTTCTGGAGAAACAAGCTTACAATACCTTATACTAGACATTAGCAGTAAGTATCAAGCTGCAACAGTTTCCAAAATAACCTCTATATCGCCTCGCAATCAATTGCTAACACTGAAATCAATTTACAGCTGTCGGAGGCATTGATACGAGTGGAATCAGCATGCTAGAATAGGTCAAGAAATATTTAGACAAAAAGAGTCTCAAGGTATGAAGTTGTATTCCATTTTTCACTTGTTCGTGTTGTACATTGATACATTATCTAATTAGTTTCTTTCTTTCTTTGGATATCCATTAGCTTGTATTAGCAAACCCAAGAAGCGAAATTGTTAAGAAGATGGATGTGTCAAAGTTCATTGACAAAATTGGGCAGAAATGGATGTTTCTTACAGTGGGCGATGCTGTAGAAGCATGTAAGTTCCTATTACATAGCAGCGAACCCATGCCAGTCCAGCTGAAGATAATGCCAAGCCAGCAGAGGATAATGTCTAATCTTTAAGAAGGAATCAAATCATGTGAAACTTTGTTATTTTATCTAACCATTGATCAACAAGGTGGTAGACAAAAAGAAGGTTAGGCTAGACAAATGAAGTAAATATGCTAGCTATTGATAGAGATATAAGATTTCAGGGAAGTTGGTTATAGTTTCTAAATTTGAAGTGCTCTATAGAACTAATAATCTACAGAGATAACACAATGCACAATTTTGAAATCAGTTTCGGTTTCTAATATTATATATCAGTAAAAGGCAAATATATGTAAAGACTTGCAGATTTTACACTCGCCATTTCAACCATGTAAGCTAGAGGGCACCTGTTGAAGTTATGAACTTATGATAGAGCATTTAGCGCAACATAATTTTTGGCCTTCCTGTTAGGTCAGAAGTGCATTGGATTGGGGCTAGGGTGTTCTCAGGTTCATTGCTTGTTTGTCATACAACAAATACTGTACATAGTTGAGCATTAACAAAGACAAATACCTATTTTGATTTTGAATCAGCTGCTTTCATGAGTAGCATTCAGTCTCCAAAAGAATGAGATGTCTGTACAACAATGGGCGCAGCTTCCATACTTCCATAGCATGACTAGTCTGCATGTATATAAAAAATATGTGCCGACCTCTATCAACATTCTAGGAAACAAAAGCATATATACCAGAAAGACAACAATACAAAACTTAACTCTTTATCCCGACAAAATTCATTTCTAGGGTTTCGCGGATCGTCTCCTTCTCATGGACGAGAGCCACATCAATGCCAATCCCTTGTCTCGTCGCGTTTCAATTCCAGAAGAAGGAGATCTGCATGCCTCTCCAATCTCCAACACGGCGTGCCGTTTCCAGTTCGAGGTACCGAACCGGCCTTCGATGATGCGGTACTTGTTTCTTCGACTTTGAGCATCGATCTGGGTTAGGGTTTTGATTTTACGTTTGCTTTTCGGATTCGGTTTGTCTTTAATTTAACTTATGATGAAGATTGCAGGTTAGGATTTCGTATAATATCCACAGTTGAGAACTATCACATTGATGGAAACAAAGAAATGATCGCTTTCGGAATGATGAACATAATAGGGTCTTGCACTTGTTGCCTCGTATCAGCAGGTACATCATACCTCTTTCAACACCGTGCTTAAATCTTCCTCCATCACTCCATGCATTTACAAAAGTCTTCAAATCATACACTTATTGATTGATATAACGATTCAATACTTGCAGCACCATTTTCCAGAACTGCGCTGGAGGCAAAACTCAAGTCTCCAACATAGTCATGGCGATTGTGTTGATGATGACATTGTTGTTTATGACACCATTGTTCCAATACACACTGCTAGTCGTTCTCTTTTCTATTATAATGATGGCCATGTTCGGCGTCATAGATATCCCGGCCGTCATCCACCTCTGGAAGATTGATAAAATCGACTGTATGATATGCATGGGTGCATTTTTGGCAGTGTTGAGATTGGCCTATCCATTGCGGTTGTAATTTCTTTGCTACGACTGATCCTATTCATAACAAGACCCTGGACTCCCAATCTAGGCAACATTCCAAACACATTAGTTTATAGAAGCATTGAACAATACCCTGATGCAAACAGTGTTCCAGGAATTCTCATACTTCAAATTGATTCACCCATATACTTTGCCAATGCCAACTATTTGAGGGAAAGGTAAAATTTACAAATCATTGTACTTATACAAGAATTTTAATGTCAAACAAGAGACATGTAGAGTACTAATATGAGATTTGGTTTTAATCTTGTGCTCAGGATCTCAAGGTGGATAGATGAAGAGGAAGATAGGATAAAAGCTACTGGACAAACAAGCTTACAATATATATCTTATACTAGACATTAGCAATAAGTACTGCTGTAGTTTCAGATTAACATCTTTCTCACCTCCCAATTAGTTGCTAACATTGACAACAAATTACAGGTGTTGGAGGCATTGATACGAGTGGGATCCATATGCTAGAAGAGGTCGAGAGAAATTAGACAGAAAGAGTCTCAAGGTAAGAAGCTGTATTCCAATTGAAAAAATTTCATGTTCTACATTGACACATTTTGATAGCTAATTAGTTTATTTCTATGGATAAATTAGCTTGTATCAGCAAACCCAACAAGTGAAGTGATTAAGAAGCTGGATACTTCGAAGTTCTTTGAAACCATTGGTCAGGAATGAATGTTTGTTAGTGTGGGAGATACAGTAACATCATGTAAGTTCCAACTGAAAAGCAGCAAACCCAATCCAGGGGAAGAAAAGGCAAAGCCACCAGAGGACAACGTTTAATCTGTAAGAAGAGACGTCAGATGAAAGTTTTCAGTTTTACCTAACTACAAGGTGGGAGAAAAGAAGCATGGACGACACAAAGTGCTTAAAGCTTTGGTAGTTGTAATAGATGTGGTGGCTGAAAATTGTAGATGATGAAAGTTTTCAGTTTTACCTAACTACAAGGTGGGAGAAAAGAAGCATGGAAGACACAAAGTGCTTAAAGCCTTGGTAGTTGTAGTAGATGTGGTTTGTCTTCCTGTACCGCCTGAGGGCCATGGAGTGTAGTCTGAAATTCAATGAACTTGTAGTTGAAATGCAGTCGTATTCCCCTAAAGATACTTGTAGTTGTAAATCACTAAATCTTACACCGCAAGCTTCTTGAATGCAGTCTGGAGGGAAATAAAACTAAAAAGACTTCCTTTTCAGATTTGAATAACCTGGTACTCAATATAGGAATTCACTGCCTATCAATCAACAAATTATGCAGTCAGAAAAGGTTTCATTGGCCACAAACTCTCGGATACAATCATAAAGTACTGAATGCTGAGCAGAATCAGTCAAAGCACCATGTGTATATATAACTGTAATCAGTTATATATCGCTGTATAAACAATGACAGACGAAATATAGCACCAAGTTTCAAGTCTTTGCACCATACAAGCAACACTAATGTGTATGTGTTGGAATCAACCCGGTATGAAATCAGGATAGGCAATCTCACAATAAGGAACCTCTTTTAAAGGTGTAACATCCTTTCGAAGAAGCAAAAAGAAAGAAAAAAAGGAACAAAATAGAGAGAAAACCGCCACAATTTTCTGGGAATGGGGGAAACAAAACCTCTGGTAGATGCATTGAATGAATACGTAAAGCACCTTCCTTCAAATCACCAGGCCAAAGAAGACCTTACATCTGAGATTCTCAGTAAGGCAAAAGCTGGCACCAGTGCTGTCTGCTCTTTAGAATACTGCTAAAGTGGGCCTCAGATTTCTGTCCAACAACATGTAAATGAAGCTGCCTATGACTTGGAGGACTTCTCTTTGAATAGGCGCGGAATCAATTCATGGGCACTGATGTCTAAATCTTCCGGATCCCTGAAAGAGGCACAAATATTTAGAATTACCTACCTCCAAAAGAAATTCTATATCATTAAAACTTATGTTAAGAACCATAAGCATGCTTAGATGTAAATGAAGAACCCCCTACAGTTTCCTACCCCTTGCACTTGAAGGATATTCTAAGAAAGTCCACTGCTATAATGTTAACACAGTATCCTTCTCCATAGCTGTAAAAGTGTGGTATTTTCACCTTAAATGTGTTTTGAAAACTTTCCATTCCTTCATTCTCTTAAACAAAAACAAGGGCATGCTTGTTCACACTTTTAAGAGAAAACACAACATGATAGTTAAACTTTCAATGTGGGAAGAATCACAACTATCAAATATAACCTATGTACTGATACACATTACAAGTAGATGGCACTGATACCCAGATGTTAAAATATATTGTTGGTATATAAGTTGATAAAATTTTAAAATACAGTGCACTACTCATGGAAATATTGCATGCATGTGTGTGCGTGAAAGAGAGAGAGAGAGAGATATATATATATATATATATATATATATATATATATATATACCTGCATAATGTCTGGCCCAGTTCAGTGGAACTAGGGATAAACCACAACTTTCGCAAGAAAGGTGCCTCAAACTGAACAAAGAAACCATCTTGTTGCCCATGTTTCCACTTCCTTGATCCTTGACCTTTCCAAACCTGCAAAAAGAAAATGATCACTGAAACCTCTTTCTTAATTACAAATTCCATTTATAAATGTCATAATCCACTCTATTCAGATCATAGATATGGCCCCACGATATTAGTTGGATTTAAAATTTGTATGACCAGCTAGAGCTAGTGAATCTATGATAGCCATTCACAAACTGCACTAAATGAGTGAACTTGGTAATTCTGTCCATGCTAGAAAACTGATTGGCCCATATGTAGTCTGAAACCAGTTCTGCGTTTATATCAGGAAAGAAATATAGGACAACGATTTTTTTAGAAGGCTCCAATATGCAATGTTCTTGTGAGAAAAACTTTAATATGCAAACATCATGCAAGGGATTTTGAAGCAGACAAGGACACAAGCTGGAGTATTGAACCCTCATAGAGGTAAACTTTCCACAGAGGCCACATGGAACACACACATAAGCACTTCCCACAAAGACAAAGGACTTGGGCACATGCTACCAAACTTAAATCTCCAAAAACTCCTTAACAATGAGTGACTTAAAGATAATGATAAAAATCTATGACAGAACTTGTTGGCAAACCTCAAAAGCATCTGTGAGCTACATTATTATTGGCCATTGCAACCATCCAAATCAGTAAATTGCAAATGAAACAGAGTTAGGAAAGCAAAGTTTTATCATGTAACACTGAATCTGTTTCCCTCAGATGATTGAATTTATGCCATTGTAAAACACAAGTGAAGGTAGATATACCTGTGGGTAAGACATGATACTCTTGGGTGTCACCAAGCACGCTGCTCTAGAGAAAGAATCCTCAGCATACTGCCTAAGAAAAGGAAAACAATTTCTGTGTGTATCGGGTGATTCAAAGGCCTGAAACAACAGGCAAGCATTTGTTAGTTTAGAAGTTTTCACATGTTAGTATGGTTAACAAGCAAAGAACAATGGTTCAGGGCTTGAATAACATTGACTTAACATATGAGACAAAAAACGTAAGTTGGAATAACACACTTATCGTAATACAAAAAGAAAGGCTCGTCAGATATATACAATCACAACCTAACAGTCAATACCTTATCAATATTCACAGCTGGAGCATACTTTTCAGTGTCTGTTTTTACTTTATCAAGGAGAAAGTACACTCTAGCCTCCACTTTTGAAGTTTCGTGCCATGATTTTACAGCAGCCTCCATTGTCTCAACCAGAAAAGAGAATGCATCGTCGCGTTCTTCAGACCCACACTTTCTAGACTGCAAAGAGAAAGAGTGGCAGTCCTTGTTAGCAGTGATTGAAACAAACCAACCATGGTGATCCATTTACCGTCTCTATAAAAGATGCTAAGAATATGAATTAATTCTTACTTGCAGTACACAGTTTAGGGAGCTAAGAAAGTTTACAAGTATGATTATGAAAGACAGAAAGTCCTACATTTAGACAAAGAGTAAAAAAGCAAACAGAAACAGAGATTGACCTGTGTAAATGACTGAGGAATTCCATATTTACATTGAGACGATATCACTATATGACAATGCACAACATTATGGAAGAAAAGTGATATAGAAAATCATGACTCCTAGCTTGACAAATAGACTCACCATTTCGGATTTCAGTTCATCCAAATGTTTTGCCAAATCAACATTAGATCTCATTTTCTCCACCTCTTCAGCACGCTTTTTATCTCTCGCCAACTGAGAAATTTTCTTCATCTTTCGTGATACTTCTACACTTTTTGGGTTATATTGCAAAGCTGTCTGGAAAGCAGTCAGAGCCTACACAAAAGGTGATGAACACTACGAATATCAGCAGTGGACAAAAAATCATGTGGTCTTGCCCACAATGCCAGTAGAAACAATGGAAAGAGTGAAAAAGCTTCAGGACATACATCATCATATTGCTCCATGGCCTCTAATATGCATCCTTTCCTGAAATATCCCTGGAGGTGAATCAAAATGGTACATTTAGAAACCTCTTCACTTCTCGAGGGGGAGATAACAATTAAAGAAAATGACAGCATTGCTAATCAGTAATGTTTGCTGACCACCAAGTATGTTTGAAGAAAGAGAAAATTACCTTTTCCCACTTGGGGTTCAATGTAATTGTTGTTTCAGCATCAGCAAGGGCTTTGCTAAGCTTGACCAACTGCAGAAACGCAGCAGCACGGTTGCTGGAAATTGGAAAAGTTAAATAGAGAGAAAATCCATCACACGGCATGCATGCTTTGTTACATTTAGAAAATCAGCCTATATAGCTTATTCTTTTGACAGTACTGATTTGTTTAGTCCAAGAATCCTACTTCATATGAAGACTATTCTATGTTCTGCATGAACTTCCTTAAAGCTCAGTCTACAAGAAAACAATCTCAGCATATAACACCAAATGAGAATATATAAAGAAAGTCGAATAATTATCATTCTGCAACAAAATCAACAACAACAGAGAGAGAGAGAGAGAGAGAGAGTGCCTACCTACCCAGAAACTAGTCTTGGGCTACCATAAACCTCCTCTACGATTTTCCAAACATCCCATTTTCTTAACTAATGCTAAAATGTGAAGGAAAAAAAATGTGGTAGCAGTTGTTAAAGCAGAAACTGTATGTAACAGAACCTGAAACTTCCTATAGCAGTTGAAAATAGGGAGCAAAGGGAGCAGATGTATCCAAACATTGCATGAAATAAAAAGGCCATAATCAAAATTTGACAGTTTGATTGTGGTAACAAGGTGGATATTTTTACGCAAACAAAGTCTTTTTCTCCTTGCATATCCATAAATTCCCGATGGCTAATTTTTTCTTGCATAAACTTTGCTCAGAATACTTCCATCCGGTAGGCAGAACTGATGCCAAAAACTAACCTTCTATAAAGAAACAGTACAAATTCTTATATCAGATAATCGGGATTGAATAGTCTGGGTTGCGCCCTAAGTATATGCCAACTGAGGCACCTAACTCCAGTTTGTGATGCACTTCCATCATACTACATGAGTCGAAAACTCAATCCCCACAGAAGATCCCTTAAACCTGTATCTGGTTCATCTAAGTGCCTAATTTTCTTCCGGTAAGGGGAAGGTGAAACCCTTTTGCATCTCAATTTCTCAAAAGCACAACTAACACTAACCAACAACTGATTTCTACATCAACTCTCAACCCCTCCAAGTCCTATAGTTACAAAATGCCCGAAGCAGCAGCTGAAAAGTAAAACTAATCCAGCACAACACATTATGATAAACAATGGTGCCAATTAAGAACGAAAATGCCGCTTATAAACAACATCAAACAATACAGAAACAAAATCAAATGAGTTGCTGCATAAGCAAAGCAAACAATTTTAAACCATTGAACTCCACAACACGAGACATAGATCACCAAAATGTTCGTAAAAAACATAACCCATGTGAACAAATCAAGTGAACTGCGTGCAAAACCAATCAAGATGGCATTTTGATTAATAAAACAAACTCGAAACTGAAAAAGCAGAGAACTTTGAAGCGGGCAAGGTACCTATAGAGCGTGGGGTTTTGTGGGTCTTGCTTGATGGCCTGAGTGTAGAGAGCGGCGGCTTTGAGGAAATTCCCAGCTTTGAATTGCTCATTTCCTTTGTCTTTCAGAGACTCGACTCCACTCGCCTTCTTATCTGATCCTCCCTCTGCTTCTGCCATTGTTAATGCTTGCTTTTTCACACTCGTTTTCAGTAGGGTTTATGAGAGAGAGGAGCATCAAGTCTTCAAGCAAGTAAAGCTTCTACAAAAGCCCCCCTTTTTCTCTGCGAAACGAAACGTGATTCTGAGCCATAGTTAAATCACTAATCAGGGTGAAATGGGTCGAGCGGCTCGGGCCATTTGTCCAAATTGGGTCAAATTGGATTATAATCGAATTAGGTCTTTCTAAAGAGGTATATGGTTAGCCAATGTTTTGATTGGAACAGACTGCTGAACCAAACCGAACCACTTTGATTTCACGATTTTTGACAGTGTGACTATAGAAATGCTAGAAATAAATCGAGATTGCAGAGCACATATTAGAGTAGAGATGTATGTTGTAAATCGTGACACCGATGCAAACACAATCTACACACTAGAAGGCTACGTGACGAACATTAGAGCAAATTATTACTAGGTCAGGCATGAACAAGCTTTGATACAAGATAAAAAAAAAACAAAGCTCTGCCGTGTAATAGTCGCTTTAAACTTGATCAAACCTAAAATCACAAGTAAATCAAATGCCAAAAGAATTGATGAACTAAAATTCAAGCATGCTTGAATTGATTATGCAACAAATTAAAAGCTATATCTACCTGCTCTGCCGTGTGAGGGTGTGTGATTTCAATATTTGACTTCCCAAATAACAAGTAAGAACAAAGATATGCAATGGTGACACTCGATCAATATATAAGTAGCAATCTATTTAGAATTGTTTTGTATCAAGACCCAGTTTTTGGTTAAACAATTAAATGACTTGAACAATTGCATAAGAATATGTATCTTAATCTCTTTCAGCAACAATGTATCTATCTAGCTACATATATTAGTTTAAAGATTGACGACGGAAACTGGTAAAAAAAAAAACCGTGTGTTTGGTAGGATCAGCTGCCAAATTCTATCCAACCCTCTTTAGATGTCTACAAGGAATTGAAGCACCTCTGTCCTTTCCATGCAATAATCATGCATGCCAGTCCATCTTTGCATGAAGAATATTCTTGTTACCTACTATTTCATCAATCAAAAAGTCAATTAAATCTAATTAAAGAGATTTTAGGTAGCAAAGTTATATAAACTCCAATCTTAAACATCATATATAGAAGCTAGCATATTGCATGTTTAGCTCTACTACATTCCTTCAAATGATGAAAACCCCAAATCCCACTCTATCCTTTTTGATCATTGTCTCTATGATCACCTTCATCTCCAAACCCTAGCACCAAGTTTCTTATTCCCCTCAAACTTTTCCAGTTATTGCTAGACTTCACAAGGCTTACCAAGCTCTCCAAGCATGGAAATATGCCATCACCTCCGACCCGAATAACTTCACCGCGAACTGGTGCGGCCCCGATGTCTGCAGCTACAAAGGAGTCTACTGTGCAGAGGCCCTTGATGACCCTGAAATCACTACCGTTGCCGGCGTAGACCTAAACCACGCCAACATAGCCGGTTTATTGCCTGAAGAACTCGGCCTGTTAGTCGACATAGCTCTCCTGCACATAAACTCAAACAACTTCTGTGGCACCATTCCTTCTAGCTTTCGTGGTCTTTACCTTCTTTACGAGCTAGACATTAGTAACAACCAACTCTCAGGTTCATTTCCTTCATCTGTTCTCTATCTCCCTTCCCTCAAGTTCTTGGACATTCGATACAACAACTTTGAAGGTCGAATTCCGCCAGCCCTTTTCGACTTAAAGCTCGACGCCTTGTTCCTCAACAACAACAAGTTCAAGTGTTCATTGCCTCAAAACATCGGCAACTCCACAGTCTCCGCGATCGCGTTAGCAAACAACAACTTCAAAAGTGGGTTTCCTTCAAACTTGGCCAAAATGAAGGATACGTTAAACGAAGTCATACTAACGAATAGTGGACTAGAAGGGTGTTTGCCGTGGAATATTGGGTGCTTGGACAAATTGACAGTGTTTGATGTAGGCAATAATAAGTTGGATGGTTCATTGCCGGAGTCAATGGGTGGGATGAAGAGCTTGGAGCTACTGAATGTGGCAAATAACGGATTCTCGGGGCAGATTCCGGCAAGTGTTTGTTCTTTGCATAAGTTGGAGAGCTTTAACTCTTCGAGTAACTACTTCTGTGGTCAACCAGAGATGTGTGTGAGGTTGAGAGAAACAGATGATAGGAAGAATTGCATTCCATGTAGGCCATTGCAGAGATCGGCAAAAGAATGCGCAGCATTTCATTTCCATAATAAACATTTGGACAACTGTGGAGCGTAAACAATTCGCGATCGCCACCACCATGATTGACAAAGCATGAAGTTCGATTACTAGCTTTCTTGTTGAGCACTACACCAAACTCAAAACAGATACTTGTTCAAATCTTTAATTATATATGACCACTATTATTTACATACTTGTTTCTTGTTTTCGTTGTTCGGATAGAATGTGTGAATTAGTCCTTAACCTAATGATTTGGAGAGATCGAGTACTGCTCGATCGTAGGTAATAGTTTTATACTTAGGTGGTACGGTGCAGCTCACTATGTATTACTTGCCACAAGTCACAAGTGTATATATTGAGTGATGACCACTGTTACTATTGACCTCTCGGATTCATTCTAAATAAGATCAATTTCGTTAAGAGAGATCAATAAAACAAGAGGATAGACGTTACGTTAGTTTGGTATTGTTGTGATTTAAAAAAAAAAATCTGATTCTGTTATTGTTTGAGCCCGGTGGATATTTTGGTCTAACACTACGTGTTAAGTTTTAAATAGCATTTGAGTCAATGTCTGTGGCCCTTTTAATATAAAGCATGTTAAGAACTACGAGCTTCAGAAGCGCGCGAAATAGGTTTCCACAAGGATTGTAGCACCCTGCGAGATCAGAATGCTTGTTGTTTGAGTTCGCATAAGAGAATACAGTTGGATAACGCGTAGGTAGTGATCTAAACGAAGTCTGGTTATGCAGTTGGACATGTGTCGTGAAAATGATTAGTTCACGAGTGAAACAGTGTCCTTGTGGTATTCTAATTGTTGAGTCCGAATTGGATTATGGTTGCATCTCTACTGGCAGATTGCGAGTTGCTATATAAGGAGAACTCGAAGGTCGTTGAGCACATTGTAAACATATAAAATTTAACGATAATAATAATCGTTGAATAATTTAAGCAACACGTAGACCCGACAATTGGATACGTGGCTCATGAGTCGACAAAGTTGGAAAGCCATCGGAAATAACACGTGGCAACGTGGAAATGGTTGACCGACAATAAAACTTTAAATCCCGATTGAAATCAATTATCAAGTATCGATTGATGATCATATATCAATTAAATTAAATTAATTATCAAAACAAAGAAGTCGGACATCCCCAAAGATAATTGGTGATGGTTCGCCAGGGGTCAGGCGAGCTAGATAGTAGAGTTCGTAGGCGAACTGGACTTCTCATAGAAACAAATGAAGGCAAGGTGAACTGGACTTCACATAGAAATAAATGAAGGCGAGGCGAGATAACTCCGCGCGCGTAGATGTACATGAAGGCGAGGCGAGATGACTCTGCGCATGTAGATTGACATGAAGGCGAGGCGAGATGGCCCCGTGTAGGGAACTTCACGAAGGAAGCTAGTCAGCAGAGTTGGCATGCATGCGGAGGTATACGTTCAAGTTGAGTCGTCTGCGAGGTAGGACCAGAAATCACCACTTGCTTGGAAATCAAGGTTTCGCGCTCTTTCTTCCATATCTATGAGATGGCACGCCCCTTTACTAAGGATTTTGGTCAAAACAGGATATTCAATCCAAAGAGATCTGGGTATATCTAAATCTTAAGATTTGATTGATTTGATTATGGTAAAATTGGCAAGTAAATCAATCTGTCAAGATTCATTGATTCGGTTAAAGAAATATTATTGATTCAGTATCTTCATTACATACCATAAACGGATGAATGTTAACACTATAAATGCCCCCTCTCATATCAAGAGGAGGGGGTAAACAAAAGGAGCAAAAACAAGGCAACGAACCAGAGAGAAGAAAAATCACTCCCGCGAACTCAGAAGTCTCCCAAAACCATTGAAGAACTATCAAGCTCCCCAAATAGTCAGTTCTTCACCAAATCCAAATCCCCCTTTGAAGAACTATCAAGCCCCCAAATAGCCAGTTCTTTACCAAATCCCAGATATTCGTTACGTGATCAACCCGCGTAACCCTCAAGAACAAGTGTTTGTCACCCTTGAGTTAAACCTATATTCAGAGATAGAATCAGAGGAGTTCACAAAGATTGTAACCCGCATTCCCTTTGATAAAATTAAATATTATTCTTTGTACACGTGTCTTTCTGTTATTTGTTGCAGATATTTTCGTGTTTACAGACATACAATCAAATCTTACAAACTACAAAACTTTTCGAGCCTCTTGAAACCCTAGTTCTAAGTGCATCTTGTCTTAGTTCTTAGAGCCCGTTCGAACTCGCCCTCGGTTACTTTCTCAATTGGTTGCTCTGCTCGCTTCCTATAGTGAGTATCGATTACAAACGAATAGGTGAGCTACTTGTAATCCCTCGTCCGCGAGGTGGCACCGAAGCCCCTTCATTTGATTAGAAGTCAAGCACACTCAACTTTCATTATGCGTTCGCGCGGTGGCACACCCCGCACTCGTTTTTTACTTTTGATACTGCTAAGTTACCTCTCTGCCTCCTGCTGAGGATCGTAGCCAAAACATTAGCATGCCCAATGGGACTAAGCATCTTATTCACCATTGGGAAACTAGGTGAATCACCATACAGGAAACCTCAGATTTTCTTGTATGAAGCATAAGTCACCATGGTACAAGCCCCATAACATTGCGGCTTGCCGATCTCTCACCAACGAACAAGTTCTTGCTTAATTTGGTAACCCAGACTTCAGCGAGACCACAATGGTAGGTCCACAGCCAACCCAGGACTCAGGATCTACTCTACTTATAGAGCAAATCCTCCAGATGCTCAAGGAGCTAAAAGATCGGATCGAGGGTTTGACAACTCAGGTCTCAGCCACTCAACAGAGCGTCACAGACCTTACCGAACAGGCTAAAAAGGATAGAGCCCTTTAGGATGCTAACCAGGAAAACCTCGCTGTGTTCGGCGAGGAATTTAGCCACCTTTCAGGCCAATTCACGGAGAACAAGGGCCTAGTTAAGGGGTCCCTCCAACGGATCCAAAAGGATTTGGACCAGAACACAAATACCTTGAAGCTTACCCGTGAAACTGTGGAGAGAGGCAGAGGGCTTGCGCACACTACTCCAAATGACACCTGAAACACCCCTAAGGGTGTGTGAGCAAGTCGCAGGCGATCCTGCCCAAAGGCAAACAACTTTTGCAGACTTGTTGTTCCACCGAAACAAGATCCACAACCTTCCAAGAGCAAGCGGTCAACGACCCAGGAGCTTGAGAGAAGAAGGGATCTACAACCTTTCAGGCACAGGAAGTCAACAACCCCGGAGCCTGAGAGAAGAAGAGATCCACAACCTTCCAGGCACAAGACGTCAACAACCCCGGAGCCTGAGAGAAGAAGGGAATCGCCTCCTCCGCCAAAGCGTAAGTTGTCTTCGACCCCGGAAGCAGAACTAAGGCGAGAGCCACCTCAGTCATCACGACGCAGAGAACCTCAAAACCCGGAACCAAAAACCAAAAGGGAACCATCACAACCACATCAGCCCCAGATACAATCGACTCCAGAGCCAAAGGGTAGGATGGAACCCCGAGTCTCTGCCCTGCAGCGGTTGAAAAGGAATGACAACGACAAGGCCCCTCTGGCCACAGATAAACAGCCAACTGGGGACAAGCAGTCCTCAACTAAATCAGTATGGCACCAACGGCAAACAGAGACTAACACACCACCAGTTGCCGAACGTGCGCCTTCTAGCCCTAACTTCGCCCAACAGATGGCCCAGAGTTTCTGTAAGAATTCAATGGACAACGAGGCCCACTCCGAACCTCGTGTTAACCTAGATGAAGACCAAGAAGAAAAGCATGGGGGTCATTCACCTATAATATGGTAGAAGTCTTAGGATATTCTAAGGAAGAAGAGGTCAACCATGAAGACGGCGCATTCGTTGTGCTAGAAGGGGAGCACGGGGTCATTGAGACTTCACTGATTCTAGTTCACGAACCATTCGTTTTTCAGGTACGGATGGTATTCTTCATATCTGAGAGATATGCTGTACCGCAAAACACAACGTGTAACGCGGCAGATATCCTAGAAAACAGTGAAAGAGTCTGCGACACACCCATTCCTTGTAGCAGCAAAATGGGTCCAGCTTTGGCAAAGCCCGAGGACGCCCCACAAGTGGAAATTATGAGCACACATATGCAAACTCTAACCTTCTTGACACTGACCTGGGACATGGCTACTCACATGCGACCGTTATACATTATGGCCGAGATTGAAGGGATAATGGTCAACAAAGTCATGGTCGATACCGGTGCCGCAGTTAATATCGCTATAATCTAAACCATGGGATTTCTAGGCATCCAGCGCTCGATGATCCAAACCACATCCTTGACAGTCAAGAACTTCACTAGGCAGGTTTTTAGAACCCTAGGCCTGCTATTTTTATGGGTCAAGGGTGGGGCCGACATCACGGGTTTATATCTTCTTTGTGGCCGAATGCTCTTCCTCTTACAGCATGATTCTAGGCCGCGATTGGATCCACAGAAGTTTTTACATGGCCTCCTCTATGCACCAAGAACTCATGATTTGAGATACTGAGAAAAATGAGGCGGTCATAATTAAATCTGACCTGTGTCCGTTGTCACACCCCAGTTCTTAAGTTATTTACAGTTATTTACAGTTATTTACTTTGGTATTATTTTGCTCTTTTACCGTTTTAAGTAACCGTTTATTATTTTAAGACTCCAAAAGTTGATTTTTTCTTCTGTTTGAAATTTGGGAAAACTTTCTTCATGAAAGTCGTAGAGGATGTTATTACGAGTTCGTAGACATGCTATACGTTAAAATTGGAGTTAGCATGGAAAAATTATCAATTAAAAGGGTAAATTTTGAGTTGGTAAAAAGGGGGTAATTTTTGATAGGCTTTAGTTTTGGGGTTTAAGTGCACACACACACACTCTCTCTCTCTCTCTCTCTCTCTCTCTCTCTCTCTCTCTCTCTCTTTCTCTCTCTCTCTCTCTCTCTCTCTTCCTTCTCTCTTCCTCCCGAGCTCTCCCCGAGCCCTTCTCCCACCGGAAGTTTCGAGCGCCACCTGCTGCCGTCCGGCCAGCAACCGGCCGCAGCTCCAGCCCAGTTCGGACCCGCGCCGTCTCCTCTCCCTTCCTGGGCCGGTGACCGGGCCCGTGTGGCCGCCGATTGAAAGAAAACCCGTCGAAAACGCCAGACTGTCCAATTGTCGGAGTTCTCTCCTTCGGCTACCATAGGTCGAGATTTTTGACTCATCTTGTAGCCCTCATCAAGGTGAGTAATCTCTCAAAAGGAATTGGTCCAATTCGATATTGTTTATGAGAAATGTATAATTAAAGTTCTAGAGCTCAATTTAAGGTTTTGAGTCGATTAACCTAGTTAGGCTTAGAAATGGATTTTGTGCTAGTTAAGGAAGTTGTTGTGTGGGTTGAGAGAAGTGTTGTGCTAAAATTTGAGAAGCATTGGAGGTCACCGGAGTACGGCTGCCAGTGGACCAGGTGGCGGCGCCGCCCCTTAGGGGCAATTTTTCATTTTTATGGGCTTGTTTTCATGAGAGGAGTTAAATGAAGTATAGTTTAAAATTTTTTGAGGAGTTTTGATAAGGTTTGAGATTTTTCAATAGTTAAGAATTGTGACCGTTATTAAATTAGAATTTCGGCAGTTGGTTTAGCAAGTTTTAAATTCTGAAAAGGTTAAATGATGGCTTTTGGTAAGTACGGAGTACTGTGAGCCTTATTAGATTAAAAGTGGAGAAGTTGGGCAAAAGAGATGAAATTATAGGCTTCCTTTTATTTCAGAAATTTTATTAAAGTATTATCCTAGTTTGGAGGCTTAATAATTATTTATTGTTCAGGACGTGAGGAGGATCATTTGGAGAAAGTCTCGGGTAGTCGGCAGGCATAGCCGAGCATTGTGAGTGGACATTTGATTTGAATGTCATGCATGCACTAGAGTTTATATAATTTTCAAAGACATATTGGAGATTTAATATTTTCTTGGTGTAATGAGTTCCATTTATTTTTTAGGAACTCTCTTGAGCATTTTATTTGAAATGTAGGACATGTCAAGTTATTTATTTTATTACGCAATATTTCTAGGTACAGTTGAGAACTGTACTGAGTTTAATTGATTTTATATTATTTTTTGGGAAGTGACATTCTTGATATTTATTATTTACTTCACCATAAAAGGGTTGATATATATATATATATATATTCATTATTGCTAGCTAATAGGGCGCTTAGCGTGAGACACTATTATAGCCTGGGAGACAACCGATCAGTATTTATATTTGTCACGCCCCGACCCTTAAATTTTACCTTAATTACTAGCATAGTGGTAATAAGAGTTTTACCGTCTTCGTCATTAAGTTTATAGTTTAATGGGTCCCCAAAGAGGTTTTGGGGGACGATTATTTCGAAGGAATTATTCATAGGAAGAAAATGTGACGACGGTAAAAATGGTAAATTTTAGCTAGTAAAACGTAATTTTTATTTGGGGTATTATTTTGGGGTGTTAAATTTTTGGAGTTGGGTTCATTTTTGGTGTGGATATTAAGATGTTGGACCGGTTTGGGGGAGGCCCAAAACCATTTTTCTCCCCTCACTTCTCTCTCTTCCTCCCGACTCTCTCTCACTCTCTCTTCCCAAGCTTCTCCCTACCGGATTCTCTTCCCGGTCGTCCGCTGCCATCTGGCTACCAGGGACCGTCTGAGTGGTCCCGTTCGGACCCTTCGTCACCTCCTCTTCCTTCCTGGAGTGGTGGCAGCCTCTCTAGCGCTGTCATGAGAGAGAAATCGCAGCCGATAGGTCCGACTGTCGTAGTGGTTTTCTCACCGGAACTCCCTCCTCCAGCCACCATAGCTTGCGATCCTTGGCTCGTTGGAAAGCGCTCCTCCCGTGCTTCGATCTGAGGGTTCCTGATTCGGTTTGGGTAAGGAGATTTTTGTGTTTGAAATTCTAGGGCTTTATTTATGTTTTCGTTCGATTGACATAGTTAGACCTGGAATTGGTGTTTGTGCTAGTTAGAAAAGTTGTAGAGGATGTTGAGGGGAATGTGCTGTCAAATTTTGGTAGGCATTGGAGGTCGCCGGAGTTGGCCTCCGGCCGCTGCTGTTTGGGGTTTTATGGTTTTAAATATGTGTGGTTAAGGGGAGTTTTTTTTATGTGAGTTTTGGATAGGTTTGGAAGTTGTTGAAGTTTGGATAATATTAAGTTAAGAATGGCAAAGTAGGGCAAGGATGAGCATGGTTAAGGCTCACAGTTAATTTTGCCTATTTTGAATAAATATTGGATTTTTAAGTTGGGAAATTAATTACATATTTGGAACAGAATGTGAGGAGGCTCGAGCAGAAGAGGCCCCAGACCGACAATAGGCTTAGGCCTAATTTGTGAGTAGACCTTTGTTTTAAATATTATGCATGCAAAAGATTTACTGATGAATAGTTCTTTTGTTGGAAAATAACCGAAATTGAGAATTTCGGTGAGTATATATTCATATATGGTTGATTATGAGGATAGTATGTATATAAATAAATGCTAGCTAGCTATACGTATCTTTCCGCCATAATGAGGTAAAATACCATTATGGTGTGACGTGAGCGTTAGACGCAATCGTAGTAGCCCTATATGAATATAATAATGATTCATATCGGTAGTATGTATGTATATAAATACACCGTCTTTTCCGCATAATGGGGTTAAATTTCATTATGGCGTGACGTGACCGTTAGACGTAAGCGTAGTAGCCTTGTATGAATTTCTATTTTCTTATTTTTCTTCATAAGAAATCATACAAGGAGTATGTCGAGTGTAAATACATATATATATATATATATATATTTTAGCCTGAGAGGCTGTATTTTATTAAGTTTTGGAGACTAGCCGGAGCTAGTCATGTACTTGCCAGTTTTTGAGTTGTCGCATGCAACATAATTTCTATGGAAATTAAATTGGGGAAGCATAAATATTTCTTTTAAATTTATTTTATCCACTCACTCTAATGTTGTCAAATGTTTTCCCTTGGGCTCTTCGTTTTGAAAATGCCCAGTCTACAGAGTGCGGGTCGATACTAGTAGGAGGACACGAGGCATAGTCACTCATATCTCAGCTACTTTTCACTAGTAGGTTACCTGCTTAACCTACTAGGGTAAATTCTGCTTCCGTTGTTTTTAGTAACTCTGAATACTTTTAAGATTATTTTATAAGATTTTCGTTGGTCTATTATTTGGATAATTACGGTTGAAGTAGAGAATGATTTAGTTTTATTTAAAAGGGTAATTCTGTAATTTTTTGGGTTAGGGTTGTCCATCTTCAAGGGAGGTTTGCCGAGTTCTTCATTAAATTTTCCTTAAAGATGGTCCCCGCAAGACTTACATCGGGTTTCAAGGTGAAATTCGGGGTGGGTCTTGACAATATTTATATGTTAGCTAGCCATTATTTGCGACTACTCACCATAGGTGAGTAGGACGCTTAGCGTGCGACGCTATTATAGCCTGGGAGGCTCCGACCCTAACCTGGGAGGCTCATCGTTATAGTGAAACATCTTCCCCATTTTTATTAATCTATTAAGAACCAATGTGAGTGGTTCATTATTTTCGAAAAGATTTCCAAGAGTGACATGCATAAATATTTTTCTCAATGGAAAATATGAGAAAAACATAAATTTTGATTTCAAGGCTCTATCATTAAGTCATTATTTTTATTATTTAGTTTTGTCCACTCACTCTAACGTTTTAAATGCTTCTCCTCTGGGCCTTTCGTTTTAAATGCCTAGTCTGTAGAGTTCTGTTCGGCGAGGGTAGGAGGCGAGTCATATTTCCCACCTCATCCAGTTTTCTCTCGTAGGTTACTAGTTTGACCTACTTATATATTGTCTCTTTCCTAATAGTTGCTCTAATATCCATGAGATGTTTTAAATGATATTATTGAGGTTGTGTGTGTTAAGAGCTTGTGACTCCATGTAGGAGTGTTGAAAAAGAATTATTTGGTTTGTTTGTATGAGAGATTAAATTAATGAAATTATTTTGAATTATTATTTTAGTTGAGATGGTGGATGATTATTTGGGGGAGCGGATGGCTCCAGAAGATGTGGATTAAATTGATTAGAAGTGTTTGGGTTTTTGGTGAGTTTTCTTTCAAGTAGGGCTACCCATTTTCAAGGAAAGTTATACCAAAAATTTGGTAAAATTTTCCTTGAGGTGGGTCCCGCATGTTTATTCCAGATTTCATGGGGAAATCCAGGGTAGAACCTGACATCCGTTCTCTATCTCCGCCAACTTCAATGACGCCCGATATTATAACATCAACTTGGGCCCATTGGACGTTCAAGACGTCGATTACAAATGCCGCCCCTATAGGGTCACAACCTCCAATTTAGCAAGATGGGGGCTCACCTAGGCGAAGGACGATTTACAACGTCCTCACATCATCGCGGATCCCTCACAACTTTCAAATGGATAGTACCTTCTCAGAAGAGGCACGTGAGGCTGGTGAGTCCTTGTATGAGAGACTTCTCTCGCACTAGGTAGAACGCGAAACCTACGACAATGTCGCTACTATGGAATACCTAGACAAAATCGTGGATTACACCGATACCAAGGAGGAAGTTATTCAATTAGCTACCGCCGCCTTGGACGACACACCACCTCATGTCCCCATTTCACGAGTCAATGTTGGGACTGCAGAGAAACCCTTACTCATTTCCATTAGTGCTAAACTTGCGGAGCAATAAAAGGAAGACCTTCTTGCCCTACTATGCGAATATATAGACTGCTTCGTCGAAAAGTACGAAGACATGCTCGGCTTGTCATCGAAAATGGTCTGTCATTGGCTGCCCACTTATCCAGACCGACGTCCAATGAGACAAGACGACCGATTCATGCGAACTGAGACCGAGGTCGTAGTCAAGGAAGAGATTGAAAGCATGCACCGATCATGTATCATTCGCGTGGCAAAGTATAATGAGTGGCTATCCAATGTTGTCCCCGTTCGTAAGAAAAATGGCAAAATGCGCGTCTGCGTTGACTACTGCGACCTCAACAACGAAACGCCCAAGGATATATACCCCATGCATGTGGCCGACCTCCTCATTGACGCAGCTGTAGGGCATGAAGTGCTATCCTTCATGGACAGGACCGCCGAATACCACCAGATTCCCGTCGTTGAAGAAGACCGACACAAGCCTGCTTTCCGATGTTAAGGGTTCGCAAGTGTGTTTGAGTATGTTGTCATGCCTTTCAGACTCAAGAACAAGGGGGCAACATATCAGCGCGCTATGAATCTTATCTTTCACGACATCCTCGGGAAGCTGATTGAAGTCTATATAGAAGACGTGGTGGTCAAGACCAAGACACGGGCAAATCACGTTGAAGACCTCTGGTATGTTTTCAAACGGATGCGCCTACATAAAAGATGAACCCCACCAAGTGTGTGTTTTTTGCAGAGGCCGGTGATTTTCTAGGTTTTCTGGTACATCAGAGGGGCATCGAAATCCCAAAAGATAAGGCGCAGGCGATTATAAACGCCTCGGCCCCTTCAACCGAAAAAGAACTCCAACAGTTGCTTCGGCGAATCAACTTTCTCTGCCATTTCATCTCTAATGCGGCAGAAAAGGTCCAGCCTTTTTCACCCCTACCAAGCTCCAATGGGCAACCCAGTTCGTGTGGGAGCCATAGCACCAGCAGGCCTTCAATTGTATCAAAGATTATCTTACGAACCCACCCATTCTAATTTCCCCTCGCAAAGGTGCTCCGCTTAAACTCTACATCGCAGCTATCGACCTGTCCATTGGCAGACTTTTAGCACAAGATGATGAAAACGAGGTGAAACACGCCATTTATTACCTCAATAGGGTGTTAACTGACTACGAGACACGATACTCCTCAATGGAAAAATTGTCTCACCTTATTTTTTGTAGGTTGCAAGCTGCGCCACTACATGCTCGCCTTTACCACGGTGGTGATCGCTCAGTCCGACCTAGTCAAGTACATGCTCTCCCGCCCTATCCTACGGGGGCGCATAGGCAAATGGATATTAGCCTTGTCTGAGTTCTTGTTGCAATATGTTCAGTAAAATGTTGTAAAAGGACAGGCAATAGCCGACTTTCTAGCCCATCATCCACCATCCGAGCTCACAGAGTTTCACGAGTTGGAATTCGCCGCTATTACACTCACCTCGTGGACCATTTACTTTGATGGGTCGCAAACTGACCTCGCCACAGGTGCAGGGATCGCCATCAAGAACCCTGTAGGAGACCATTTTTTGTACTCGTTCCATCTGGACTTCAAGTGTAGAAACAACCAGGCGGAATACAAGGCGATCATCATAGGATTAGAAATTTTGCTAGACTTAAGTGTCTGCGAAGTTCACGTCCTCGGCGACTCCCTATTGGTCGTCAACCAGTTGGTGTAGAAGTTCAAATGCTTAAGCTCGTCCATCGAGCCTTACTTGAGCAAAGCGTTTGACATATTGGATCAATTCGATGACGTTCACATCGAACACATACCACGCAAGTTCAATTTCGTGGCAAACGAACTAGCACAGATCGCATATGGACTTAGCTTGCGAGATGGAGTGCGCGAACGACTGCTCAAGGTCAAGCACCGCACTCTTCCTTCTTTTATTGCTAGGGGCAATATCAAGCAGACCCTCCTGAAGTCGCTGCCTTAGAACCTATCGACGAGGACTGGTGGCTACCATTCATCGCCTACCTCAAGAACCCACACGACATCACTCATTCACTGCAAACACGCTTCCTCCCCCTCAATTTTGTGCTACGCAATGACGAGCTTCGTCGGTGCGGTGAGGACGATAACTACTTCTGCTGCGTGTATGGCAACGAGGCCAAACGGCTCATACGCGAGGTACATTATGGAGTTTGCGCCTCGCACCAGTCAGGGCCCAAAATGCGTTGGTTAATTCGCCATCATGGGTACTACTGACCTACCATTCTCAAGGATTACATTGCCTTTTCCAGAGGTTGTCAAGATTGCTAGGCTCACGGACCAGTGCAACACATCCCCAACATTTTGTTACAGCCTATTATTAAACCATGGCCGGCTCGCGAATGGGCAATGAACTTCATCGGCATCATCCACCCGCAATCCTCTGAGCAGCATAAGTTCATTATTATGGCCACTGATTTCTTTACCAAGTGGGTCAAGGCGGAGCCGCTCAAAGTCGCGAACTCGGTCCAAAACTTTATCTTCTGCAACATCATCTCCCACTTTGGTATTCTAGAATGCATTGTCACTGACCGGGGGCAGCTTTCATGGTAGATTCTTTGGTCAAATACCTCAATGACTATGGTATTAACCTCTTGCATTCGACACCGTATTATGCGTAGTCCAATGGCCAGGCGGAGGCAACTAATAAGGTTATACTTGGTATTTTGCGAAAGATGCTACAGTTAAACTCGCGCGTCTGGCATGAAGAACTTTACCACACACTGTGGGCTTACCACACTTCGAAGAGCAAACCGACGGATACCACCCTATATGCCCTTATGTATGGTCCCAACACCGTCCTTCCCCTCGAGATTAACATTGTTTCGCTATGCGTTCAGGAACATCACCAACTACTTGGTGATGATTACGTTCAAGCTATGTGGCAGGAACTGGAAGACCTCGATGAGCACCGCATCACTGCTTTCAACAATCTCATCATCTAGAGCAGCTCATTGCGTGGTCCTATGATAGAGTTAGAAGAGGTCAAAGCTATGTCGAAGGCCAAAAAAGTGTGGTGCGCAGTGTTACCGTTCGGTGAGAAAACCGAAGGCCGAGGAAAGTGGTCCGCTAAGTGGGAATGACCATTTATCATTCATCGCATACTGCCCAAGGGGGCATATCACTTGTGCGACCTCGACGGTACCCTTCACCACAATCCTATCAATGGTCATTTTCTCAAGCGTTATATCGCCGGTGTTTGGGAGCACGAGGATTCTCCACCTTCTCTAGACCCTGCAACAACTGTTAGTAGTGCTACATGTCATCGCGTTACCGCTCTGCCACCTAGCACTAGGGGGCAACCCGAGATAGAAGAATGAAGAATCCTTTAAGATTAGTGTAACGTATCAGCCTAGAAAAGCCAGTGCTAGATTGGGGCCTATACCTGAGGCCCTAAATATTTACATGTAATTAGTTGTTCTCATTTCTTCATGCGTTGTAAACGTGCAAAATCTAACCAAAGACAAGTACAAGATTGGGGCCTATTCCAGAGGCCCTAAATAAAAAATCACTTATTTTTCCCTTTCTGGTATTCGGATACATGTTTCATAAACGGCCTTGCGGCCGAAGCAAATACATTAGCAAAACAATTCTTGAAATGAAATCTGACTACGCCTACGCTTGAAAGCATAGATCTGGGATATTGGAAACCTCAAACCTACATATATTATAGGAATGAAGAAGAGGCATCCACCGTGTCCTTCAGCTAAAGCTGGTGAACGCCCTGTGTCTTCTGATCGACACCAACTTGAGCACTGGACTGTACCCAAAACGAAGCGCTGGAAAGCTGGAGGTCCAATATATCTGGGTCCCTTATGCTACCAGCCAAGCTTCAAAGGTGCTTTAAGGGGACTAGCCAGGGACCAAAGCGCGAGCGGGCGAAGGGTCTCAGAAACCTCACGAGTGGACAGAACAGCAAGCGCAAGGCAGAAGGTACCCAGACCATTTGTTCTTCCAAACGGAAGCTTGGCCTAAGAGTAGATTTTGAAACCCACCTCCAGCCTAAGAGTAGATTTTTAAACTCACCAGGAACATATGATGAGGATGAGAAATGGTAGTTTTGCTTTAAGCAAGAACAAAAGGATGAACAAGGGGAAAGAAGAATCCATGGCAAGGGGGCAAAAGCCTTAATTGATTCTTCAACCCCAGCCAGCGGGTTCCCTTATATAGGAAGGAGGGACTAACTCCCTTTGACATGTGTCTTGCATGCAGAAGATTGCTCCGAGGTATGGGCATTAAAGATAAGGGTGAACGTGTGAATCTATAATGACTTCCCTCTTTTCAAGTGAACAGTTGCATAAAAACCTTCACCGAATCTCATTGGAAGATTTGTTCTTGACCGCGTCAGCTGTGATGGGAATAAGGAAAGATTCGACAAGCGCGGGAAAGAATTAATTTACGGTAAATAGTATAGTTTAGTATTGATTGCAAAGGTCCATACATAGAGGGCAACAAAATATAGAAATGGATCTAAACCTTCCTAGATGCCCTATACAAATATAGGAGAAGACCTTCTAAGGCCAACTCCTCAGCATTTGCCTGGGCTTGGGCTTCGTCCGCAGTAGCAGTGGCAGAGTTCAAAGCCTCCTGAGTCTCCTTTGCAGCCTGCACGCGGGCCTCGACACCTTCAGCCTATGCGAGGTTGTGGCGAGCTTGGGCAAGTTGAGTTTGCACCACCTTTATTTGAGCCTCTAAAGTCTCCATTTGCCGAGTATAGAAGACACATGGGTTTTCTTAGGATGCCTCAAGAACTTATATGTCTTCAAGTTGGTTCAAGAGGGCCACCATCTGGTTGTCTAGGGCCTGTCGAACTCTTTCCTAAGCAGCTGACTGAGCCTCCGCTTCATTGAAGTGGCGGGCCGATAGCTTGACAGCATTGATATGCTCCAAGGAGTAGTCCAACGCGAGGTCGCTGCAAGCGAGATGGCGGACTAGGGAACCATGAGCCTCGCGGGCGCGCCGCACCAACTTAAAAACATCCATGTTGGGGCCTTGTCTCATCAGCCCATGAAGGAAGTCTTAGGCCAGGCGAACGGGTTCTAGATCAGCAGGCGGAGTTACCCAAGCTCGGAGACGAGCGGTTCAGGTGGCCAGAGAGGAAGGTGTTTCACCGGTTGGCTTCACCGGGGCAAGGGTGACTGGTTCGACCTCTGGGATAGGCGGCAAGGCTGCGGACACCGCTAACACCTCTTGTTCTTCAACCACTTGAGTGGCCAGATTCGGCCTCAGTGGAGAAGGCACCACTTCTAGCTGAAATTTCGCTAGCAAACCCGCCAAAGAAATAACAAGGACTGGAGATGGAACCGACTAGTCAAGCCCTTGGTCCTAAATAGGACCGGGAGAAGACACCAACATTGAGACTATATCGTCTGGTGCACCAGTTGGTGAAGGAGGGAGTGCTTCAACTTCCTCAAGTCCTAATGAATAAGAGTTGATTGCTTGCTTGCTTCTCGAACCCTACTCAATGCGAAGCCAAGCCTCTTGCTATAACACAACCTTAAATCATACATACCACATGCTTAATAGACAAGCACGTGAGTGACATATCTTATAAAAAAAACGTACAACTATATTATATACAATAATAATCTCTAGCCACCAAAGCATGAGGAATACTAATTGGGCCTGTCTTGGGCTACTAGGAAAGAAAACTAAAACCTAAAGCCTGGTCCAGTAAGGGCAGGAAAAGGCACCCATCCTCACTACTTATACGAAAGAATTAGGGTTTTTGTTGCCCGTCGCAAAGAGAGAGTTCTCAGAGGAGCCGCTTCCGCCTCTCGCCTACTTTGGTATCTGCGAGTCTCTACACTCTCCTCCACCATGGCCGTCGGGTACTCAATCTCTCCCTCTCTCTTATCGCTGTGCGTAGCTTTATCTAACATCCTGCTCTGCTCTGCTCTGCTATGTGTGTGTAACAGGAAGAACAAGAGAATCTCCAAGGGCAAGAAGGGAGGAAAGAAGAAAGCGTAAGTCACCAGATCTGAGCTCTCATTTTTTCTTGGTTTTGATTTCGATATCGGTTTTCTGAGTTTGTGTTTTGTTGATGTGGATTGCAGAGCTGATCCTTTTACCAAGAAAGACTGGTATGACATCAAGGCTCCCTCCATCTTTTACATCAAGCAGGTTGGGAAGACTCTCGTCACCCGTACTCAGGGTACCAAGGTATTTCAATCCCTCTCTCTCTCTATGTATCTTTTCGTTGCTGTTTTTGATGATTTATGTGTTTCGTTTGCGATTGTTAATTGAATCCTTTGGCTGAGAAAGGTGCGGTATTTAGTTTAGTTTTACATTTCTGCATTTGGAACTGTTTCATTGTATGGTTTGTAAAGTAATACGCTGCTATTCCATCGATTATGTGGATTTGATCTGTTCTGCGGTATTTAGTTTAGTGCCATTGTTTTTCGGATATTTGTTATAAAAATGAAATTTGCAAAATGGTTTTGAGCTTTACATTGTCAAAGCTGCATATTCATGTATGAAGACATTGCTTTTGAAGCTTGGTGTGAATTGCAACCGTTGTTAGAGTTCACACATTTATGTGGAAAAGAGTGCATATGTATGTTTGGCATGGTTTGTAGTTTTCACAACTGATTGGATTTTGGATTTTTGACAGATTGCTTCAGAAGGACTCAAGCACAGAGTCTTTGAGACATCACTTGCTGACCTTCAGGGTGATGAGGAGCATGCCTACAGGAAGATGCGGTTGAGAGCTGAAGATGTCCAGGGAAGGACTGTTCTCACAAACTTCTGGGTATGATACTATTACAATTGCCTTCCTGCTTGTGTAATGTTTGTGTTTGTCATACTGAATTATAATTCACTGCTCATTTTTGGTATGTGCTGTTCGGTTACAGGGAATGAACTTCACCACTGATAAGTTGAGATCATTGGTCCGCAAATGGCAAACCTTGATTGAAGCTCATGTGGATGTGAAAACCACAGACAACTACACACTGAGGATGTTCTGCATTGGATTCACCAAGAGACGTCCTAACCAAGTCAAGAGGACTTGCTATGCTCAATCCAGCCAGATTAGACAGGTTGGCTTCTTTTCTACTTCTAACTGTGAAAGTTGTGAAAGATGAATTCTGAAATATTAATAGATTTTGTTTATGTGGCTATTGACAATAATTTATTTGTGTTTATTTTTTCAGATCCGTCGCAAGATGACTGAAATCATGGTCGCCCAGGCCTCATCTTGTGATCTCAAGGATTTGGTGCGCAAGTTCATTGCTGAGAGCATTGGTAAGGAGATTGAGAAGCAAACTACAAGTATCTATCCTCTACAAAATGTCTTCATCAGGAAGGTCAAGATCTTGAAGGCTCCCAAGTTTGATCTTGGAAAGCTTATGGAGGTATGTACCTTTTATGCTTCGTCTTAGTATCAGCATATATGTATGTTCTTTCATTGTGCATTCAAAAACATTACGACGTTATGTTCCCTTTTATTTGCATGTCTCCACCGTAATTAGTTTCACCCAGTTCTATTTAACATTTCTGTTCTTTTAGTACCAATACCTGATTAATACTGTAACTGGAAACTGTAGGTGCATGGTGATGAAGATGTTGGCACCAAGGTTGACAGACCTGCTGAAGAAGTTGTCCCTGAGGCACCTGTCGAGATTGTCGGAGCTTAGAAATTTGCAGTGTCTAGAGTTATTATGTTTTGTGAACTTGAATACCAGTTGTTGCTTCATGTTCTAGCTTTGCGAACAAGAATGTCGTTTTGACTTAAATTTTGTGCTTTTATTCTATATACTTGAACTTTATTAAATTTTAATTTAGATCAGCTTTAAATGGTGTGTTTTGTGTTAATACTTATATTGTTTGAGCTCAAGTTTGGCTGTCCAATGGCTAAATAGGTTTAACATCTAAGAGAAGTGAAGCATGTGTTCATACAACGTATCAATACAATTAGCTTTAGGTGCTCATAAGAATGAGCGAAAGAAAATTATGTAGTTAAATAATTTAACAACAATGTGCCTGTTTTCTTCACTTCTGCCATGACTGAAACTAGTGAAAGCATGAAGATCTATACGGGCAGAACTAGGGAACATCTAATTGAACTTGGCATATAGGGGAAACTACTTCGTTTTCACGATCGAGGATACCGTAACAAGTAAATCCACTGTTCCTGTAAAACTTAAAAGCTTATGCTCCAATGACTAGACATTCTGGTGGAGAGTACCGTGTTATGGGTGGATGTTACTCTCTGAAATGGATGAACAAGAATTGGTGATGGATGGAGGGAAAAAGTTACCGGAAAATGGATACTAGTTGAGCACTGGATGTGCGCCATATTACCAAAGACTTGAAAAAACGTTCTCCTACCAAGTTTCTCAATCAAAATGACAGACAGCTGAACGAACGCAGCAGACGTTAGGGAACCTAAAGTTTGCAAAGCATCCAAATGTAAGATATCAACTGTAGACTGGCTACTTCTAGTAGACTGATACTAAGGCAACATCCAAGTGTTGTACCAACACATCATCTACGTTTTTCAGCCTCAGGATTGTGTACTTCAAATACCAAACTCTATACTTCAAAACTAGCATTCCATCTACGATCAGACCTTTGTTTGTCTACCATGTACGTACGGCACCACCTCGCGGATCAATAGTTAGATAACATAAGAGTTCATATGACTTGATTGGTCATTGAGGATTAGACATTGTCCTCTGATGGCTTGACTTTATCTTCAGCTGAACTGGGATCGCTGCTATGCGACAGGAACTTACATGATTCTACAGCATCGCTCACTGTAACAAACATCCACTCCCGACCAATTTTCTCAATAAACTTTGACACATCCAGCTTCTTAATAACTTCGCTTCTCGGGTTTGCTAATAAAAGCTAATGGATTCAAAGACAGAAGAAACTAATTAGCTTGTATCATAATCTATGTCAATGTACAACATAAAATAGTTACAAATGGAATACAACTTCATACCTTGATATTCCTTCTATCTAAATTTTTCTTGACCTCTTCTAGCATGCGGATCCCACTCGTATCAATGCCTCCCACAGCTGTGATTTGATTTCAATGTTTGCATTTAATTTATTTATTTTTATTGAAATGTTTGCATTGATTTGAAAATATTGCTGCTTGATACTTACTGCTAATGTCTAGTATAAGGTATTCTAAGCCTCTTTCTCCAGACGCTTTTATCCTGTCTTCCTCTTCATATATCCATCTTGAGATCCTGAGCTCAAAATCAGAAGCAGATATCATATCAGTACTCTATATATCTCAATTAACATTCTTCTATGTATAGAAGTGCTTGTATATAGAGTTTACCTTTCCCTCAAATAGTTAGCATTTGCAAAGTATATGGGTGAATCAATTTGAAGAATTAGTATTCCTGGAATACTGTTTGCCGCTGGGTATTGATCCACGCTTCTATAAACCGACGTGTTTGGGATTTTGCCTAAATTGAGAGTCCTGGGTCTTGTTATAAATAGGATGAGTCGTAGCAAAGAAATTACGATCGCAATGGAAAGGCCAACCAAAACACTGCCAAAACAATAACCCAGACATGCACCCATGCATATCATACAGTCGATCTTATCTATCTTCCAGAGGTGGATGGCAGCTGGGATGTCCATGACGCTATACATTGCAACGATTATAATGGAAGAGAGGGCCACTAGTGGTGTGTACTGGAACAATGGTGTCATAAATAATATTGTCAACAACATCATAATCGCCATGACTATGGGTGAGACTTGAGTCTTGCCTCCGGCATTGTAGTTCACAGCAGTTCTCGAAAATATTCCTGTGTACGTATTCAATCATCTCTTATAACTATCAAATAAATGGGCTCGATTTGAAGACTGATTATGTATGTACCTGACGCCACAGGACAACTAGTGCAAGAGCCTGCTATGTTCATCATTCCAAAAGCAATCATTTCTTTGCTTCCATCAATGTGATAGTTCTCGATTGCGGCAAAGCTTCTTCCACAAGCTATTCCTTCCTGTAAAATCACAACCATTCCACGACGATTAAACCTTAGAGATGTAAACTATATCATCAGATATTTGGGAGGAGCTCATAACTTACGGCGAGGACAATAATGCCAGTAATCAATCCAGCTTTTATACAGGCGACAAGATGGCGTGACTTAATAACCGTGCTCAAGTCAGAAACAGTTACAGGGTTCAGCCCCTTCTGAAGGTGCCCGATCTACAAAACAAGCAAATATGTATGTTTGAACTAAACATGCTTGCAATTCATACGTCTATCTTCTTATTAATGAAATATTAGCTGAGTATTTACCGCTTTAATGTTGTGTTTTTTATCAGCATGGGTTAGGAAAACCACAAGGCTCCCCGTGATCACGCAGAACAATGGCGCCAGTGCACTTACCCAAAACATAGATGGTCTTTTCATGCTCTGTTCATAGTCAAAAACTCACAATCAATCACCACTCACACACATACAATTACTTCAAAACAGTTGGAGCTGAGAATGATCGATGACGTCTACTCACAAAGTTTCTAGCAAGTATGAGAATGAAGAGGAAACAACATCCCATCAGTGCAGGTTCCCATTTCCACTACACAATATATAACATAAGAACTGAGTCAACACCAATTAGAGTCTAAAGACATATATCAAGAAAGAAACATGCATATCAAATGGGGTCTATACCGTAGAATTTTCAGATACGAAGAATTATGTATACCTCATGGAATTGAGTAAAGACTGATATGAGGACAGACACAACATCTGATTTTTGAGTGAAATGTATTATCCCTAACAACCCTTTAAGCTGTTGAAGAATTACAGTAATGGCTGCTCCACCCATGAAACCAATTATTGTTGCTTGAGAAAGGAAGTCCACCACAAAACCAAGTCTGCATGGACCAATTTACATACAAGGCAAATACAAAAGATCATCACAGTTAACTTAGGTGATTTTTTTTTTTAAACAAAAACGGGCGTATAACCTATTGTATTAATAGTCATCAACTTAAGTAAAATTAATAAAGGTTTTTCTTGTTTAAAAGATACTGTGTCACATCATACAGTCATTTTTGTTTATACCTTAGGAAGCCAAGGCATGCCTGAAAAATTCCAGCAAAAAAGGTGGAGGTGAGAGCCAACTGGAGATACAGTTCAGGGTTTTCTGCAGGGCTAACTTCCTCCGACACGATATTTGCTAACAGAACCAATGAAACAGCCATTGGTCCTATTGCCATATGCCTCGACGTTCCCAGAATTGCGTATACAAGTGGAGGAACAAAACTCATATCTACACAGTGAACACATGGCCATGACATACATTATTATATACGTGAGATAAAAAGTATGATAGCACAAAATGTCACAACTATATGGTAACTTACATATGCCAATGATTGGCGGCATGTTACATAAGCTGGCATAGCTGATACCCTGAGGAACTGCCAGACTCGAAATGGTGACTCCGGCGATGATATCAGATTTGAGATAGCTCAACTTGTAGCGAGGTGCCCACTCGAGGATCGTAAAGAAGTATTGCAAACCCAGAATCACTTTTCTGGATCCGGGTTGGTTCTTGAATCTTCTGAAAGGGTCGTCAGAAAAGAAAGTCTCTCTCATTGACGACTTCACAGCCGTTAAAAGTGGCTTCGGCGGGGGAATCACAACTTGTGGAAGAGTGTATTGATCATTATCATAATGTGTGATTTCCATTTTCGACTAGAGTACGTAGTGAACCTTTTGGTCTATGAACTAGAAGATATAGCTAGAGATAGGCACTTGCCAGTAGTTGTGACCTGGATTTAAGGAAGAAGATATGAAAATTACTTTATGGGAGCAGGTTTCTAACTTTTCTTCAACATTTCTAGTAAACTTAAAAGATAGAATGATACAATGAAATGGATAAGAACAAGTAATTTTAGTTTTATTTTTTATATTTTGATTCATCATTCTACATCTGTCACATAAAGTGCCGCAACATGATATTTTTATGTAATATGCGAAAGAATAGCTCACTATATGCTGAACGTATGGATCCGTGCACATAATTCTCCTTAATTAGTTTGAAAAGTTTATCAAATAAATAAATATAATTGTACACGAAAAAAACTTTTATTTCAATGTCCATACTCCATATTACCTCTATATGCGAGCAACTGTAAATCTATAATACAGCTAAATAGCTAATGCACATACTGGTCCTTGACAAAGCTAGAAGGCAGTAATTTACACTACTAAATAGTACTAGCTAAGAACATTCACACCACCAGACCACTGAGGCTTAAGCAATTGAACTCTGTATATATATTCGAACAGATATCAAGTTTTTCTTGAGAGGCGAACAGAGACAGATACCAAGTTGAGTATGGTAAAGCATATAGTAAAGTACCTCTTACAAATTGCAAGACCAAGTCTACCACCACCAGGCAAAACCAATTACTAGATGTGAAAATTTAATTACTGAAAAACAAGGAAAATATCATATGATAGATACAACAAGAAAATTCTAGAAGAAGAATAAAAAGAAATCTAGATGATCACTGCGTAGAGCTATAGACACTAAATTCTGGGCTTCTGGCTCTGAAATTCGTTGACAAAGTTTACCGATTGTTTATGGAATGGAATTGAGGTCTTGTTAGAAAAACATGTGTTTAGAGAGATTTTCAAATTATAAATTAAACAGAAGAATTATGAAATGGTGGATGCACAAAACCAAAAGGCATGTATATATTGAAAAGGCATATCAGTATGTAATAAAGAGGCATATTTGTTGCTATTGTGTATTTCCGTTTGAATTCAAATTCAAACTTAACAATTGTACTAAACAGCTGACACTTTCATCAGATAACTCTTGTTGAAGAGTTATAATATAATATGAAAATGTATGTCAATATTCTGGAAAGACACGACTATTTCTATATATAGGAGTAAGTTCTTCTGAAAATATTTTCATATTAGGAAAACCTGTTTATCTATTCTAAAACCTCCATCTATATTTTCTTAACACCATCAAAAATTTAGAAACTGTTGTAAAACATAAAATACAAGAGATTGAGAGAGAAGAGGAACGACACTTAGAATGAGAATGAGGGAATATATGTGTATTATTGAGTAGAGAACCATCTCTTATATAGAGATGTAATCAGTATGTAAATTACATGAATATCCCTAGTAAGCTAATTACAAGAATTTTCATTAAATAAACTATTTACAACACTCCCCTTTGGGTATTCTCTGTTATTAGCTTCCTCTGATATGTGCTCCAGTATTGCTTCGTCAAAACCTTGCCAGGTAATAAAAACCCTATGGGGCAAAAAAATCCTAATCGAAGGAGAAAAGAGTACAACGCATACGTAGCGGTGGTAGTCAGAACCCTTGATTTCTGTGATGCTGTTTAGTTTGGATCATAAGATGTGAGTCTGTGGGAGATAGATGCATAATAGTTGCTACACCAAAACCTTGCCCGGTAAACCCAGTGGGACAAACCCGTGGTCGAAGGGAAAAGAAGAACAATTACATATATTTCAAATAAAGGCATCTTCAAGATGAAGTATGAGTAGGGTGACCAATTTAATGTGTGTCTTGTTAAAACCTTGCCAGGTAACAAAACCCAGTGAGACAAAATAACCCTGGACGAAGGACAAAAGAGTACACAATGGTCAAGAGTATGCTTCAGGATACTCCCCCTAATATTGACTCTCCCTGAAAACTACACACTAGGTAAAAATGTTGCATTGATCATGTTTCTTGAATAACTTAATAGTCAACATGACTTAAAGAGGTTTTTGTTTCATATACCTCTAAGATTATTGTATTCCCTATAGTAAAGACCTAACTAGTCGGGAATAAGCCTTGTGTCGGTTTACATAACTCATGTCACCATATTTAACAAGGCAAACATCATTCCAAGGATCATAGGCGGTTGATCCATTCCATGATGCCTAGGGATATAGTGAGCTATTTTCCGTCATACATTTAAATTAATGGAAAATTGTCTTTTATGTCATTTTTGGAGGTGGCGTGTAGGCGCAGAACTATATCTAGATAACAAATTCACATCGGGTGAGATGTCCAATCTACGACATTAGCCAAGTACAATAATGCGCCTATTGTACTTAGATATGAGTCTTCTGGTCTCAATATCTCTTCATTATCATATGCACGATAATACGAGTCTCACTAGATTTCAGACAATTATGAGTGAATTTGAAGACTTTGCTTTATCCTCATTAACACATCTTAACATCTCTAGATGTAATTTTTATGACCACGATCCTCAACGCGCAGAGCAGTGGTAGATAGTGAACAAAGAGAGGGGGATTTGTTGCGGGCGTGCCACCTCGCTGACGAGGAAAGGGTTTGAGTGCGCGAGCTTGACTTCCGATCAGGCGGAGGGGGTTTCCAGGTGCCACCTCGTGAACGAGGAATTATGAGCACAAGGTGATTCGATACTCACGGTGTTGCGAGCAGAGCAACTATAGGGAAATCAGAGGGAATCGGGGTAGAGTCCGGAAGGTCTCTGAGAAAAAACCTAGGCGGCGGCGTGCTTAGGGTTAGGTTTTTGAGGTAGCTCGAAGGGGTTCAACTAGGTTGAAGTTTGTTTTGTATTTGTTGAGAGATTTGATTGTGTCTGTTGTGAGAGAATTTGACCCCTTTATATAGTAGTCCGAATTGCGGCAGAAGGAAGTTAACTTGGAACCCAGGTCAAGCTTTGAAACCCTAATCCCATAAGGGCAGTTTAACCCGCGCGGACCAATCAACATATGAAACATGTCCAGTTCACACATTTCGCATAGGCTACTGATTCAATCTCGCGGGCTTTTCTAGCTCACGGGCTTTAGAAGGGCTTTTTATATTAAAAAGGGCCACATGGATTGGCCCGAAGCATGTCAAAGACTGGTGAAAGTCTTCAATGATTAATGTGGTGCACGCGGACTCCACCTATGGCTTCTTCGCGAATTCACCCGCGCGAGCCAGTTCGCCAGCTCGCCTCGCTTACTCTACCTCACCTAATGCTCCACTCATACGCGAAGTATCACTTCGCCTTGCTTACTTGTAAACTTTAAAGGAACTTGGGCTCGCCGGCTGACATAGACCAAGAATCTAATTAATATTCACATAGACAATTATTGTCCAGTAAAATATTAATTTGGGCGTAAACACTCCTCATATAATTCCCCACTAAAAACATTTTTCCAGCGGCAGCCGGCGGTCGGTTCCGGCGACCTCCAATGCTTACCAAAATTTTAACAGCACATTCCTCTCAACCTCCTCTACAACTTTCCTAACTAGCACAAATCACAATTTCAAGCCTAACTATGTCAATTGAACAGAAACACATAAAAATCCCTAGAATTTACATTACCGATTTCTCCTTACCTAGCTCGAGATGGAGGGAGCCCTTTAGAGGGATTGCTGCACGGGTGGAGAGCTTTCCAACGGGCCTTGAATCGCTGGAGGAGGGAGTTCCGGCGAGGGAAGGATTTGGGCAGTCGGACCTTTCGGGTCCGATATCTCTCTCGCGGCGGGGCTAGGGAGCCTCCACCGATCTAGGATGAGAGCTGGGTCGGAGGCCGACCGGTGCAGCGGCGAACGGAGGCCGGACAACGGCAAACGGACGACCGAAAGTTTTCAGGCGGAGGGAGCTCGGGGAGAGAGAAAGGATAGAGTGTTTAGGGCTTGGCCCGAACCGGTCCACCCACCAATATACCCATTCCAAAATTCAACACCTCAATAAAAATTACCTTTTACTAAGAAAAATTACCATTTTTACCGTCATCAAAATTTCTTCCTTCAAATAAATACTTCAAAATAATTGTCCCCTACAACCTCTCTGGGGATCAATTAAATTATACACTTAATAACGAACACGGTAAAACTCTTATTTACTCACTGCTAGTAAATAGGGTAAAATTTAATGATCGGGGCGTGACATCTTATGTTATTTAGATCTGGGCATCAAGGATTCAAGGTTGCAAATCGATAGCCCAAATGCTAAAAAACCTACATCTTTATTTGAGGTTTAGTTTGATTGCAATTTTTATTTTGTATATTTCTTTTCTTGAATTATATAAATAACTACATGTATTTTATATTCAACAAGTATTCTATGTCAACATATATAGATTCTAAAAAGATTGATGATATGGTATGCGCCATGTCATTTGGTAAGTAATTTTGGGGTCCTTAACACTACTCTTTTTGTTTTACGTAATTTACATCACTTTGCATGTTTTTTCCCTTCCGTTTTCTTCACTTTCCTTCTTGGGTTAAATCTATTTTTCTATTACTATTGTGTTAAAATAAAAAAATAAAAATGTTTTCTCATATACTCCTACACTTCTATTAGTGTTTCTTTACAAGAAATTTCCTTTGATGAGTTTACCATTTGGTTCAAGAAATTCTAGAAAAATTTAGCACGTCTAATTAGCCTAGACACTTACCGGATCCTGGATCCACCACAGTAAGTCCCTCTAATGTTTTGAAGAGCATAGACTTCATGTTGACGACGTTGCTCACGTTATTCATCTATCGAACTAAGCCGCGTGTTGGCAGCACCAACTGATGATGAACTTAAGTGTAGTTGCTTATAGATTCGAGTGTGTTCCCTGCAGGATGACCAATAGTGTCAGTAATGCAGGACCTAAATGGTAGAAGCCATTAAAGGTCTATAAGAGACGAGGCAAAGATGGTTCCAAGGCTCAGGCTTTGATCTGGCATTCAGTATACGATGATGTGTCTACATGGGATCTTGCTTGATGCAGGCAAGATTCGCCTAGCTTTTGGAAATATTATGATTTCTTTCTTATTTGGGATTTATTTTGTTATTGGGAATCTTTTAAGTTCTAGAGTATTAGGGTTACTTGATCCTAATTGTTTTAGGTTTTCTTTACCTCTCTATATGTAGAGGTCTTTTGTAGTCTTTTGTTCTCATAGTGGAATTAATAAAAGTTTGAGAGCTTTACTTTCTATTCAGGTTTGTGTGATGCAGCCTACCCTCTGGTGTGATGTCTGAGGTTTTACTGGTGTGATATCAGTAGTTTTCATTTTATCCTACATAGTTTATGTAACCTATTTCCTCGTGTATCGAAGATCTCTAATAAACCCTAGTATTTAAGTTCTTAAGTTACTGGTGCTGCATTAGTCAGCGGCTCTAAAATTATTTTCTCCGGTGCATTGGTATTCGGAAACGGGAGGAGAAGTGGTGGATATAAAATGCTCACGAAGATTTTAAATAATGAAGTTTCTGTGTTTGAGACAGATCCAAGCATAGATCCGTACCCTACATTGCAGCCCTCCCAAGTACTTAGTAAACCCGATTCCTTGATAGTAGAGGTGGCCGGCGAGCTAGCTATATTGTTTCGGCGGCCAATTTGACTATGACTCAGTTGAGATTATGAGAAATGGTTGCCTCTGGATGTGCCTCTTCATAGATATCAGTACAAAGCCTGCCATGCAGTGTTGGGCGAAAGACCAGATAGGAGTGTTCGGGTTTGATGTCACTCACCCGAAAAAAGGATGGACCAAGTTGGACTCTTGTTTGGGAAGCTGCATTCCTTTGTCAATGGCTCTGATCAACTATTTGTCAAGTTTATCAAGTCCAATCGTGGTGATGGTGGTCATGGTTTTCTAACGTTCTCATGTGTTAGGGAACAACCTCAGACAGAGAGTCTTTCACATTTCGCATGAATGTGACTCTATGAAACCTCTGGAACCTCTGCATCTGCCAAAATTGCCTCATAACTTTCCGGTACCAGCAGAATGTCGATTTTTTCATCTAAAAGATAAAAAAAATATTGGCCTTGTTTTCTTCCATGACCTTGGTGATAATCGTTATGTGGATGATGATGATGATATTTTTCTTAATGGTGTAATTCTGATGATGATGATGATGATGAAGATGGAGAGGAGGAGGAGGATGTTAGTGGGGAGAGAATTATTGTCATGATATTTGAATACGAAATTGCAGAGAAATCCATGGACATCAAGTACATTTTGCTCACCACTCGCTGCCTGGAATACTCTCACCGCAATCCTCCTGATGAAGAAGAATGTAGGAGATACTTTTCAACTCTTACTGGCTCCTATATAATCTAACTACTATTTCTTAAGTATATGGGAATGACTGAGATACTAAGATAATATATCATTGCGTTTATATGTGGTCACATGTTTCCATTTAAATTTCAATAAAAGTTTATATGGCTCTCGTCTGGTTTCATTGCTTGTTGACCTAAACAACGCTTTACTTGGAGTTCAAATGAGTGTGTTAACTGCAGTAGACACAGTGATGAGATGTCTTGAGCTTTGGGAATGCAGGCCATCTTCGCCAACGCACAATGTTCAGAAACTAAAGCAAAGATTTCAGCATGGTATATGAAAACTGAGCTGAGATGACTACCTTTGAAAACATAGGGCGGGGAATGAAATCTATAAACTGAAATTCCATATTTTACAAGGATAAGTTGGGGGTATGATAACAGCATCATGCCATGTTTATTGTACTAGTACAGTAGACTATCTCTCAAATGACATACAGGACTAAACCACACATCTTTAAACATGATTAAACTAAGAGCATTCTGTTTCCAACTTCCAACTTCAAGATGACTCAATGCTGGGTAGTGAGAGAAGGAAATGAAGGGATGGATTGCAAAATTAATTTCCTGCCACTCCTTCGACCAGGTGATGACCCAAAGGTACACGGAGGAGAGACCCTCTTACTGTTGGGAGAAGCAGTCTTGACGCCAGAGGTAGGAGAGCAATCGCCTTGAAGAATATCTGGCATTTCATCCTCTTGTACAGTTTGGCAATGCCTCTGATCAAATTTGGATTCGGGTCGCAGAATATTTGATTTTCGAAGCTTCTGGCTTGCATACACTCCAGAAGAGGACCCCTCAATGCTAAAAACAGAAGATCGTGGCGGTTTGCTCTTGGATGAAAATAATACCGGAACCAATTGTCTGGAAAATTAACAGTTGTCATTTTACAATCTTTAATAGTAATGATACATCATCTTCTCAACATATAAGTTTGAGAATTAACCTGGACAGCCGTAATGGAGTTGTTGGAAGAGCAGAGGTTTCCTCTTCATGTTTCTGAATATCATTTTTCTGTTGATCTCTGTCAGCCACACTCTTTACAGCTGCTTCTGTTTCTTCTTCGTCTAGCTCAGCTTCAGTTCCAATAATAGATCCTGAAATCCAAAATAATAAGAATGTGATACACAGCTTATTTTTCAATTTCAAGCACACCTGAAGGATTTCAGATGCAAAATACAGCACAAGAAATCAAAGGGGAAGCAATCATCCAAAGCACCACATGTAACTCACCTTCCTTGGTACCAAATGCATTTTTGCACCCTTCACATCTGCAGCCAATGGAACATCCAACACCACCCTTTAAAAGAAAACAAGACTTGTATCAAATCAGATAAGAATCACAAGATACAAAAAATCCATAGAAAATTTGTTGAGGGGAAAAACCTGATAGCATTCACAGTATTTTTTCAGGCAATTTGATTTCTTGCAATTGCATCCTCTTTTATGCCGTGCAGAAGCTGGGGTCTTGCTGGATTCGTCCTGTAATCAAAACCAACTTTATGGTTAAATTGCAGTCCAACATGCCAATACGGCAGAGAATAGTGACTTCTGTACTAACCCCATATTCAGGAGCGGCAGAATCAGAGTTCCGAATCACTTTCGGAGCAAAAGCTAGTGGATTGCGAGACTCAATCTGTTTACGAGTTGCAAGCACAGTATCTTCATGAATAGGTTTGTTGAAGCAATCTTGACATGAACAAGGCTCTATACAGTAGACACCAGCAGCAAAGCATTCACAGTAACTGCATGAAAATTGCAACCGTCAAAATTAAACTAACATGGTACCTAAGAAACAAAAAGCAGCATAAACAAAGATCACAATTTTGGAAATGAAAGAGAAAGAAAGGATGAATACACTCGAGGACTTCTGAAAGTAGTAAAATTAGGAGAGCATATATGCCTTTCAGCCATGGATATTACCAAGAGTGTATTTTGACATAATGGAGAAGCCAAATTTGTTACCAGGTACATTTTAAACCTTAAATCATGGGAAAGGCCAAATATTGCTAGTGATATCCCA
This sequence comes from Fragaria x ananassa, assembly GCA_034370585.1. Taxonomy (NCBI): domain Eukaryota; kingdom Viridiplantae; phylum Streptophyta; class Magnoliopsida; order Rosales; family Rosaceae; genus Fragaria; species Fragaria x ananassa. Next base: position 2,518,510 of record CP139761.1, on the reverse strand, counting down.
GGCATGATAATATGTATGAAAGTCCATATGATATTCCAATGAAACATGAATTTAAATTATGCTACATTCTTCTTAATTCTGAATCAGTCTATATCATTTTAAAGCATGCTGCTTCACTTACTATCAGATATATGGCTTGCCTGAGGTATGCAGTAAGCCAGTATTGTCACACAGAAAATAGATACTCAACCAGACAACAGAGTCTTAGGTTTCACCATTTCAGTAAAAAGAACATGAAGAACTTACAGTTTCAAACACTTCGATTTTTTACAGTTGCAACGTTTGCAAGCCTCAGCTTCCCCAGTGTGTTCTGTCCTGCGTCTGCAAATCCAATTGAAAATGTTAGATGACATGTAAAAGAAACAAAAATCGTAACCAACATGATATGATAAGTAACAAAAGCTAGGCGAAAGCACATGCCTCTTCTTTTTGGGGCTATTCTGGTTGAAGTCTTCATTAGCTAAAAGAGTGGATGCTTGGGACGCATCTTGAGACAGCTGAACCCCATTTTCGGTGCTATCCATGTCTCTTTCAGAATAAGCTGAAGGGAAAGATTCATAAACACTCCCTTGACCAGCTGTGGGGGAATGTATGGAGGCATTGGAGTTGGGAAGACTCAACTCTCTACCGGAAGCCGAATTTTCGTTCTTAATGATTGTGTAGTCTTTCGAGGTTGTTGCAAGAGCATTCAAGTGCAAACCGATTCCGGGTAAGATGCACCTTGAAGATTCACCACCAGGTTTCGTAGATATCAGTCGCTTATCAGTTGTGGTGACATTCTCATTAGATTGAGATAACAAAGATGAACTATAATCAGAAACATCATTGTAACTCTTCCGGCAAGCTCCAGTCATTTCAAAATCTAGACAACGCCTTCGCAAGCCACGATGCAAGTTTATAACAGGCTGTACACAGACAGACGAAACATCATTATGCCAACCAAAAATTGTCACTCATGAAAGGTACTTAAACAAAGGAATGAGAACAGTTTAGGAAAGATGTCACAAGTCTTTAGAATGAGCCAAGACTAGATTTTAAAGACGACAGTCAAGATGACATAAATGCTTTGGAAGAGAGTAACCAGAAAATACACAAGCATACAGATAACATATATTTCACCATTCTAACAGATTACACTAATTAATTCATTGTAAATCTGTTCAACTTTCGCTGAAGATGTTTACATGGTTGGGATACTTTACCTTAGATGTTTCTGCTTTATTATCTGCTTTAACAATTGGATTGTTTACCATATACTCGTTTAAATGGTTTGGCATGTGTTCTGTTTCTTTCAGCTCACTGGCTTCTCCACTCTGCGAGGAATGATCGTCAATTTGAAGTTGTTGACCAGAACCAATTGTATCATTGACCTGCACTAGTTGCTCATCACTGATGTTATGTTGCGGGAGGTGCGGCATAATTGAAGTAGAAAACCTTGTCATGGGGCCTAGGGAATGATTCATTAGCTCCTTAAAAGCCTCTGTGCTACTGGGGGAATCAAAAATCAATATGTCGGCCGCATTAGAAATCAAACTCTCCCAATCACAGCATGTCCCTACTTTTGTTTGCTCACTCTGGCATGTCACCTGCTGCTGTGCTTCATCGTCAGATGAACCTTTGTCTGAAGTTTCTTGAACATATTGAGCAACTGAAGCCGAAAACTCAGCCAATTCCGGGTCAAAATCTTCCTTGTTGATACCGCAACGAGATGTGTTGCAGTCAGGGCTACCGCAGTCATAATTCAAATTTCGGGGTAGCTCAATCACAAACTTTGATTGTTCACTACATGGCTCTACAGAAGCTTCTCCAATGGAAACCACCTGAACACAATCTTCTTGTATCTTTGATGAGTTATTGTAAAGTTCAGCATCATCTTCGCTTGCACAGACTTTATTTCCACTTTCCGGAGAAAACTCAGGTTTTGACGGATCATCAGAAGCGTTATGCCTGGAAAGAAATGGACTTTAATTCAGTCAGAGACACAGGTAAAAAAAAAATAGTTTGATACATGCAGCAATCGGTTACAAATTAAAAGTTACAACTCACCTCTTTAGGAATCTGGATTCCTTGTGAGAACTGACATGGGGTGAAGTGAAAACCGATGGAAGGGATGCAAAGCTAAGGGAGCTGAATGTCTGAGTGAAGTGTACAGATTTCACTGGCTTGATAGGAGAGAGACTATTTAGATAGTTAAACACTGGAGAATCCTGCACATTAAAGAAAGATCTTCATGAACAATTTTACACAGAAAAAGCAATACCTGAAATATACACATATCCTCATAGAAATTAGAAGAAAAACCATCCACACATCCTCATCAAGCATCAACAGTGTAAGATTTGACACGATAATTAACTGTAAAAAATCCAGGCGTTACAAAAATCATTAAATTACAGCACATACCTCAAATCTGCTGCTGGATGTGATTAGTATCTCATCATATCATATTATTAGGTCTTAATTGAGGGAACAAAAAAAAAACCCCAAAAATAAATCAATCCAAACATTCTAATAATGAAAAGGAAAAATATTTTCAGAATAAAATTCATTTCTTTCTGTTTACAAGATGAAGAAAGGTGAAATATTGAAACTAATAGAACCCAGGTATGAATGAACAACAACAATCTCAAGTTTTAAGCTGTTAATCATCTCCCAGGAGACTAAGTGAAGCCAAAAGAACAATAATTGACCACAAAGACTGAGCTCAACTTGAGATCTCAAACCACAAGACAACCAAAACCCAACATAACCCACAAAGAACACCACCCAAAGAACAACAACAACCTCTGATCCAAACTGAAAAAACCAAAGATCAAACCACATGCAGAGAGAAACCCAACAAAATCCAACCTTGTCTAAAAATGTAAAATGCAACAAAAACCCAATTGTTAAAGAACCTCAAAAAACAAACTGAATTGAAGAGAAGCGAAAAAGGGTTGACCTCAAATTTGGCTTTGGGAGTTCCGCCGATCTGGTTCCTCTCTGGGGTGTCCATTTCCAGAGAGGCAGCTCCTCCACATTCATCAACCTCACTAGTCACTACTACTACTCCATCACCCCAACTGCTACTCTCAGCTTTACTGTGTTTTCTTCTTCTTCTCCAAAATGTAAATAATTGTGAAGAGGTGGGGGTGGGGTCTCAACAGTGAATTGAGATTCAAGAAGGAGCGGGAAAATGGGAAATGGAAGTAGCTGAGGCTCTCAATGGACTTTTTCTCGTGCTGATAACCCTTGACCCTACTTGCCCCCAAATAAAGACCCCCAAGTCCTCCACAGCTGTATCACTCTTTCACTCTCACTCTCACTGCCTCTCTCTCTCTCTCTCTGAGACACAGACACACAGTTCCTCTTTCATATATATAATGGTTTGTGTAATTTTCTAGCACCAACCACGCCACACACCTCACCACGACACCCAACCTTTAACAAAAGGTAACGTACACAGATTACTGTGTCTGGATTTTCTATTCTTTCTCTTTCACTCTCTCTTTTTTTTTTTTTAAGTAAATACTTGTGACACCCTGTAGTTTACACCTTAAAATCAGTTTTGTCCCTCACTTTTTTTTTAAACTGGTATACTCCTATACTTTGAATTCTCGACTGATTTGCCTTTTTCCCTGCTGGTTATGACTGTGACATGCTCATTAACAGTCTAAATAACTCTTCACTCTTATCTCTTCTAGCATAGTAATAGGGGGCTTAGACCTTGCTCTTAAAACCCAACCATTGAAGCTCTCACAAGCATTGTTAATGAGCATGTCACAGTCATAACCAGCTGGGAAAAGGGTAAATCAGTCGAGAATTCAAAGTACAGGGGTATACCAGTTTAAAAAAAAAAGTGAGGGATAAAACTGATTTTAGGTGTAAACTATAGGGTGTCACAAGCATTTACTCCTTTATTTTCTAGCTTTTTTTTACAGAGTCACTCACTCATTCATGCTCTCTTTACCAAAAATAAATAAAAATCTCACTCACTTGCTTGCCTTCTTTTGCTTTTTTGCATTCATTTCCTTTGCTACAACTTGACTTTGTGAACTGCAGTGGTGTGTCCTTTGAATCATTGGCTGTTATGTTCTTTTTACTGCTGCTGATTGGATAATTGAGTAGTTTCGATCCATGGTAATTCCTAAGACTTACAGTAAATTGTTGATGGAAGAGTTGTTATTTATAGTTATATGTGACATTTCTGAACAATGTATAGTATGTTCTTAAATTTGACGGTCGTTTTTAACTTTATGACGTTAATAAGGCTGATACAACTTAGAATTGTTAAAAATAATAAGCGTGAAATTAAGGTCTTCATTCATTTTACTCGGATTTAATTAATAGTATAAGATTTGTCATATCCTAAACACAAATATGTCCATATTTGTGGAGGCTCGTTCGTCATCAAATTTTTAAAGCAAGGGTGCGAAATAGAAATGGGTCACACGTAGAGTTGTATGTTGTGACAGATACTCGTGCTTTGCAAGAAATGGTTTTATTTGTGTCAATAGCTCATGAGGTGAATGACATATTTGTCGTGTATAGTTATCTAGCTTCAAAGCGTGACTGTGGTTGAATTAAAACCTAGTTGCGCGGAAATGTTATGTTCTTAGAGTTAAAGTAAATGACCGTTTCTACCACATCTCTACATTTTTTTACTGATTGAATCAAATATAGAAAACAGTGTTGGACTTCCTCTTGAGTTGTCCTCAAGACGTTCGCTCACTCTCCACCAAGCTTGAAATCAGTTCTCCTCACCGAATAACTCTTTGTATGCAAATTTCACATATTTGGCAATGATTCATCTCACATGGTTCTATTTTTCTTATGCATTTTAGAAGATAAGGTACATTTCTTAGTGCTCAAACTAAAACGACAACAAATTACATATATTTCTTAAATCACATATATTTATATCTCTATAGATGTAAAGACCATTGGAAAACGTTACATAGACAATGATCTTAGCAATTTGATCACCCACCTGTATGTGGAAAGACGTTAAAAATTCCATTGAATACATAACGGGCTTATCATGGATTGAAGGGGAAAAAATGAGTAAAATTCATAAAGAAGTAAATCTTGAACCGATACCCAAACATTTATAACCTGCAAACGCTGACCATGGCCTTCCCGTGAGTCCTATAAATGCCAATGATTTTGCGTGATTTCACTTTAATACCCTCCATGCATTAGAATGATGACAAATTCTTTAGGTCATCTGGTGAGGGTAGTTTGGGGAATTCGTAAATAGTTAATGCTGCCTCCGTTAGATTTACCCGCCTGACGTAACGACAGCGAAGTTTGTAGTTTTGACGCGGGAGAATTTTAAAACGCTCGTGAGTCGTGATCGGGTAGGTTGGTGGTCCATGGAGCTCTATGGATCCTACCTCGAAGGACGTCGGATTAAATGACTTGATCAAAGCATATATGTTTTGGGTTTGTATTGATGAATGAAAATCCATGAGGACAAGATAGAAGGGAACATGAACATAAGACATGACATAGTTTGTTGGCCTTTCCCATCAAAGTTCATCTATCTACCTTCTTCCTTGGGGGACCTTATATATGAGCAATCCACATCTATATGAGTGGCAACAACATGTAGGATCCCATGGAGTAGTTCTTCGTCTTCAATGTTTAGATTCTTCCGGGGATCATCGGACACCGGCTCCTTCCGGGGATCCCATGAAGTTGGCAAACCGTCATGAATGCCGGAGATGACCTTATCATAGTGACCGCGCGCGATTGGGCGGCCATTATGTTTAGGACCATCGTTGTTGCCTTCGAGCAACATAAGTTAATAGCTAGAGTTCATTTGAAAATTACCATTCACATATCCAACTGAAGAGCAATATATATAGTATTCACGTTACAACTAACCTTATTCGACCTTTTTTGCTACTCTCTCTATACTACTCGAAGGAGTCGAAGGTGAAAATGGATTCCAGATATCAACATATATATTGTTGATGGTGCCATTTAATTTTCTAAACACCAACAAGTGAGTTGCTCAAAGAAATTTTCGTAAGCGAAAACTTTGCCCATCAACCACGAGTTCACTTGCTTGGCATTCACTATTTCTACTCTCACTTGCTTGTCAGTGAGCTGTGTGGCTTGGTTGGTTAAGGTGTTTAACTAACAACTTTGAGGTCATGAGTTCAAACCTCACGACATATGTGTAGGGTGTGTGAGTTATTAATAAAAAAAAGTTTTTTTTTTTTAAAAAACCACATTTTAGAGAACTATATAAAATTTATCTTACATGTCAGCTTACGTGACATAAACACATATAGTCAGAATGTTTTCATTAAACAAAGGTGTCCATACTCAACCGATAAATAATTTTTATTGAACGAAACACACAAGAAATTGTCTAAAGATATTAATGATGCAAGTTAATATGTTGTTTAACACATAAACTTTAAGCATGTCCGAGAGGTAATCCTACATATGACAACTTCCCCACTCGGATATTTGTGCATTTGTGAAAGCATTAGCCAGCAATGTGTTCATCAGTTCATGCATGCTCTAGTAGTCTTCATTCTTCAAAGGGTGTGGGAGTTCCATGTTTAGTAAAATTACTCCAGAATTCTTGACATGTTAAGCCAGAACAAACTGAATTCTTCATTGTTCTATGTACTTGTTAAAGCCTAAGTCTTCGAACATGATCACCGAGTCTGCAGGAAGAGAGTGGACAAACTGTGGAGAATAGCTGTAGTACATATTCCCTTCTCGATATTTTGGACCTAGCTATAGTGAAATATTTATGTTACACTCAAGTACAAGTAAGATAGCAAAATTAAAATGCATATATAAAGGTGAGCTTCATAATGCACTACTGTCACCTTCGAACATTATCAACCAGAGTTGGTATTCACTATTCAATAAGGGTATCCCTTCTTCAGGCCATGTGGTCCCTTAAATACAAATACAAAGGATACTATCACGTGAGCCCTAGCTAAATTAAAGCTCTCAACTCTCAAAGTCTCCCACCCCACAAGTTTTGGGTTCTTCCTATTCCTCTTCAGAAGGAAAACAAAAAAGAAAAATCCAGAAAAGAAAGAACCCTAGCAAGCAGCTAACAGCATCAGCAGCATGTTAAGCACATAATGACACAGTTTGCTCTTTCCCAACTCCCCACATTCTCTGAAAGAGGAAGGAAGAAAGTTCATCATGCGAAATCATAATGTCTACTACATGCGCGTACTAAGAGATCAGTCTTTGCTTTTTTATTCTTCATTTTCAGATTACCGGCCTTGTATAATTATATGCATCACTGACACTAATCACTTGCAGACAATTAAGAATAGTCTACGTAATTAGGCGTAAAATATTTAAGTACAGATTGATATACTAATTATATGAAGTCTGGTGACCTGTTGTGATTTAGATTTGAGTAAAGTCTTTGAGTTCCTTTTAGGCTTTAGTGAATGTCAGATTGTGGATTATTAGAATAAAGCTTGGGGTTGACCACAACTTAATCAGGAGCAGTTCGATTCTAGTTAATAAATAATTATGGGATGCTCTTGTAGTTAGCAAGTGACCAAAAGAAAAAATATACAGATGATAATGCAGGTGGCAATGTGAATCGCTCCATGGTATGTAAGGCTGAGTTTCGCTGCTGCAGATGATGATGAAGATAATAAGATCGAGGATCTTGTGGAGCGAGTCAGTGTCAGTAAACTGTTTCTGAGTCCATGGGGTTTTTAGGTGATGGTTTTTTATGTAAGCTGGTTTTGTGGTTCTGATATAGACCTTTTGTTTTTCTCTATGTTGTGTTCCCCTAACAAGTTTTGCTGTTGACAAACATGAAAGACCATTTACCCTTCTTTCTTTTTCTTCTTAGCTCTCTGAGTGCCAAATTACTAGCATCCAATAAAGAATTACTGGCTCTGTAATACTAATTGGAGTTGTGGGTGTGTCAATGTGTGGTAGATCGATCAGAATCGAATCCTATCATACACCAGGAAGCAGAGATAGAGTTGGATAGAAGAAAACACAAAGAAATCTAATCCGATCCTAAGGCCGAAACTCTATTTAACTAGGGAGAACTTGGAATAACCCTCATGATAATGGCTTGGAAGTAACTTATATAGAACAACCCTAAATAATCCCTAATGACTAATTAAGGACCTACTTTGCTTTAGTAATACACGGCAGGTTTATGACAAAAGAGGTTCGAATTTGACATGTTACAGTCTCTGCTGCTTGAGTTGTTGCTTTCTTCTGCTCTCTCGTCGACTTGAAGTCCATTCTCTTCCAAATTTGAGCTTCGTGCACCTCATGACTAACTTGATGTCTCATCAGTTGTTGATATATCCCATGTAGAATTATAGATGACATCTTCCTCAAAAAAAAAACAAAACAAAAAAAAGAAGGTTGTAGATGGACATGGAACTGTATATGGCTGGAGGAAGTCTATTGGTTGGGTAAAAATTGGACCAGCATAAGCCCAAGAAACAATTGATTCAAGAAATAGGCCCATTTTTGAGGTCAACAAGACCAACAATCCAGACATGTTTGGAGTTTGTTTGCTTGGTTTTTTTTTTGTTTTGTTTTTTGTTTTATAAGAGTTTGTTTGCTTGGTGAAGTTCAATGGAAACACATATATACATGTGATATCTCATTCGTGGTATTCTCTGCTATCCAATTCACTATCAAAGTGACATGAAAAATATTGATAGGGATTTCCAAACCTCCGTTTGTTATCATTTTGCTGAGAGAAAAGAATATTTCTCTCACTCTTATTTACCTCAAAAAAAAAAATTCTCTCGCTTATGACAACGATAGATTAGTAAGTGCGACGTTTCACTATCAATTAGTATGATCACCAAATATAAATGTTCAATCTGAAATATTTTGATTGTGAATATAGAATCATAAAAAAATAAAAACTTCAAATGAGTCCTGTATTATGATCTAGCCAATGTTTCAAATGATGATTTATTACTTATCGGAAGACAATATTGTGCATGTAATGGTTTTGGTGTATCACACCCGCCCCCTCCCGTAGTTTCGTGAGTACTAATTCGTTCAAAGAGAGAAAACTCTAACTGAAAACTCAATTTTATTATTGCACAATTTACATGTTAATCAATGATCCGCTATTGGTTTATAAACTGTCATACCAATAATATAACAGTTGGTTTACCTCTGCATAACTAGCTTGGTCTACAATCCATACAAGAAAGATATTTTCATTGAATCAGTCCGGAAATTAATATGGGGAAGATGAAGAAGTGATTTTCACCAGTCACCACGAGTTCAGAATATCTATTTGTCGGGTGTTCTTCTTTTCGGTGTTGTACACAGTACACCGTACAATGTACCCCCCATGACTTATCGAGTTCGAGTCATTTGCGACTTGTCGTACATACATGCAAAGATTTGTAACAAAAACTAGCAACAACGTATACAAGCACAAACGCCAAGGGATGAGAAATTGAACAGCCTCTTGGAATATGCCATTATTGGCATTGTGTATCTACCTTCCAGCTTCCCATTTCAAGTTTTCAACCCATCTTTGTAGCAGTTTTCTATCTTAACCCTTTATTGCAGATTATAGATTTTTGTATATATCAACTGCATCAGCTAGCTAGTTTCACCGAATGTATTGAGTTATTAACCAGACAATGGTGAAACGGTAAAATGTCGATATGTAAATTCGGGGTGAGGTAGTATAAAGAAAAAAAGGAAAATTGTCTAAACATTATCCCACTTTTAAAGAAGCAAAGTTTTTTTTTTGTTTTTTTTTTCTACCATTCGTGTTTTCTCTCCCGTGAGCGTCTGACCCAAATCAAGAGTGAGCGTCCCCTGTCCGGCGGCGAGCCCTCCCGCCGTCGTCGGACGGGTCTTCGTCGGCTTCATGTTGACTGGTGTGCTACCGAGCTCCCTCGGCGACCTGTTTGGTGAGGCTGAGGCGAGTACAGGTACGGTGTTAGGGATGGCGTTCATTGGGGCCGGCATGCATTTGCCTACTACGTGCAGGGTTGGTCGGCGAGAGGATAGGCAACCACAGATCTGGCAGCAGACGGACGCAGATGAGATCTCGACGGCTTGGCGGCGGGGATCGAATAAGTTTTCGATCCGAATTGGTTCCGTTTCGTCGGATCTAGGCATGAGCCCGGTCTATATCGTGGCCTCCTCGAGGAGCGATGTGGTGGTCGGGCTCTGGAGAGCGGTGGTCCGGCTGAGGGAGGGTGGTGGTTACAGGGTATGGACGGCGACGACGGTGGTAGCAGTAGGACTAGGTCGATGGCGGCTGACTACAAGGGATCCTCTTCTCCCTAGGTTTGTTGTTTGGGCTTGAGCCTGGACTGTTTTAACTATGTTTTGTTTTGTTTTTCATTCAATAATGTCTAGTTGGTTAATGAGGTGTGGCTCTATGCCGTCAATAAGCTCTTTTACTAAAGGGCAATGTGGGCTATGTCCTGACAAGCGCACGCAGAGTGTCGTGATTACGTTATTGAGGCAACGAGTTCTTTGCTTAGTCAAATGGTCGCAGCCTCTTTTTGACAGAGTGAAATCTTCGCATAACGGAAAAACAGATATACATAGTCTTTTATGGCTCCATATGAGTTTTAGCTTTCTGTTATGTCGCCATGTTTTATGCAAAGCAAATAGAGTCGTCAATGATACGCTCTTTGCTAATTTGTTATTGCTTGAATGCATAGGTTGTGTAAGGTCTCCTAATATTGTTTTTAGGTGTTCTTGCATTATGGGGTTTAGGCTTTATGTCCCCCCCTTGTATTCTGCGTTTTCAGTAATAGTAACGGCGTGAGGGCTACCTTCTAGGACTTAGATTCAAAAAAAAAAAACAAAGTTTTGGTATATATCTCACCTTTAGAAAACTTCAAAACAGTATCCCACGTTTTTACCTCGACCGAAATATCCCACTTTTAAAAAAGCAAAGTTTTGATATCTCACCTTCAGAAAACTTCAAAACAGTATCCCACGTTTTTACCTCGACCGAAGTTTGGTATCAAGAACCGTTAGCTCCGTTAAAAAGACTGATGACATATATTTTTATTCATAAAATGATCAATTTACCCTTGAGTTTTTGTTCTTTTTATATAATAAAAAAAAATTTGTCATAACAGCACTTCATCTTTTCTTGTTTATAAACTTTGATACTTTAAATTTTGAAAACAATAGAACGGTACCTCAAGTTTTCACCCCGACCCAATTTTAGTACTCTTAGCCGTAATCTATGATAGGGTAACTGTCAGCTGACCATTTTTCATGGGTATTTTTCGTCTTTTCATATTTCAATTCATTATTTTTTTCTCTAAATATATATATATATATATATATTTCATCTTTGTAATAATAAAAAATTGTTATCTTTTTCTTCTTTTTTTATAGAGGGAAATTTGTCATCTTCTTGTTTCCTCTATATTTAAGAAATTAGGAGCTTCACGGCCTTCACGAAAAAAGCTAGATCGAATAGAATTGAAAAAGTGATATTGCTTTTCTAGACTAGAGCTGAAGAAAGATGTTTGAATCTTTTATTAAGTGAGTTTATACAATAGATTTACTATTGAATGTTTATGATGTTATGACAAGCAACATACAAAATGAAAAAAATAAAAGTGAGGAATGATTATTTTTGTTTATGGATTTCATCAATTGCAAACTCATGAAAACAATAATTCATGAATCTTTGTTTTTGTTTCTAAAGTAAAAAAAAATGAATGAAGACATTAAGAGACAAAAATAACCTTTAAAAATTGCCACCTAGCAACCCCCGTAACGGAACTAACGGCTAAAAGTACTAAAATTAGGTCGAGCTAAAAATTTTTGAAATCGTTCTAATATTATCAAAACTTGAAGTACCAAAGTTTATAGGCAAGACAAGATGAGGTACCATTACGATAAATTTCTCTTTTTATTATATAAAAAGAATAACAAAAATAAAAAATCAAGGATATATTGGTTATTTTCTGAATAAAAATGGATGCCGTTAGTTTTTTTAACAGAGTTAACAGTTTTTAGATATCAAACTTTAGTCGAGATAAGAACGTGAGATACTATTTTGAAGTTTTATAAAGATAAGGTACCAAAATTTTGTTTCTTCAAAAAGGTGAGACACTTGATTATTTTTCCAAGAAAAAAGGCAAAACATGATTGCTAACTGATTTGCCCTTGAGTGAGTCTAAGCTGCCTCTTCCGCATTCAGTAGAGTCTATTTTCCCTTCTTGAATAATGGCCCGTCAATTTTTCATGCATGACTACTGCTAATAAAATATAATTTACATGAAATGAAGAAGAATGAAAGAGAAGTTTGTGGTTATCAAAATTGATTCTAGTCTATAGTTTTTCACTAATACATTATGAAGTTTTAGATATTGTATTGGTTATCTAATAAATGAAATTTACAACTATAGTGATTGACTAAGAGCATCTTTAGTAATGTTAATAATTTTTAAGTTAAATTTTAGTTAAATTAACTGAAATGTCATTTTGGCTAGCCATTTTAAAAATGTGACTACATCAATATTGCTCTCTATTTTAGCTAGCATTACATCAACATTATTTTTCAAATAGAAATTAAATAATTTGAATATATTTATATATCACATAAAATATCTTACAATAAGGAATGTATTAAATTATAGTTAGCCTCATCTGAGTCATCTTGCTAGCTAAATATAGTTAGCAAGATAGCTAAAAGTCATAATAGCTCAAGTTTGGCTAGTATGCTGGAGCTCCTAAAACATCCAACAAAACTAAACACGCTCTCTAAAATAGTTAAGGAGTTAAACTTTTAGAGATATTGACTGATATCTCGTATCAAAATTGACTGATTTCTCGTATATCCGTTTTGATTGATGTTACCTACATTTTGGTTCAACTTTTCTGTTGTAGATTCATGCAAGCAAGCATTAATTAATTTGCATTACCATGAAAATGTCTAGTGGCACTAGAAGAAAGAGAAGAAACTAATTAAACTCGAAACTTATATTATGAAAGAACTTGGATCTTAATATTGTTGGAGAGGAAAGATCCCACATCAGAAAATGGACAAATAAAATACAACTTATAAGTGGATGTATCATATCCAATTGTACCGAGACCTTTTGTGGTTAAAACCCAACACCTTAAAGGTGGTTAAGTTAGGATAATATCGGTACAATAGTGATTCATGGGCCATGCTTGTCCCTGTTCTAGTTGGTATCAGAGCGGATCCCTCTTTAATTACGTCTCCCAGCGTAACGGGAGAAAATCTCCCAGCATAATGAGCCCAGATTTGGGTTCATCGAATTACCAAGTGCCTGCAATGGGCCTTGGACTGAAGCATTACCGATTTCCAATGTGGGAATTGGACTGAATGAATTCCACGTGCAGACCTAAAAATTGAGGGGGAGTGTTGGAGAGGAAAGATCTCACATCTGAAAATGGACAAATAAAATACAACTTATAAGTGGATGAATCATATCCAATTGTACCGAGGCATTTTGTGGTTAAAACCCAACACCTTAAAGGTGGTTAAGTTGGGATAATATCGGTACAATAGTGATCCATGGGCCATGCTTGTCCCTGTTCTAGTAATATATGGTTCCATTAACAGATGGAAATTGTGATCTCTGATGTGTTTTTGGAAAATTATGACTACCTTTATTCCAGTGCAGTGATCATATGTGGTGTTTGATGAGGGTTTTCACAGTCATAAGCAAGTGGCATGAGTCTTTTTAGAGCTGTTGCAGGATCAGGCTCTCTCCAACAAGTATTTCTATTCATAAAAAATGATCAATGAGCAATTATTTCTTAGAATAAATACCTCTCCTTTTTCTTTTTTCTTTTTTCCTTTTCTTTTTGACTTAGAGGAAGTAATATAACTATTAAGTTGAGAATCGAGATTTTTTTTTAGTCGTCCTACAAGATTTGCCAATTTAGGTTTTTCTCCAAGTTTTAAAAATAAAATATTTTGCTTACTAGGGTTGACATTTGTAGGGATCTGCTTTCAAGAGTTTTCTGATGTGAATGCTAAATTCTTGGGAATGCATGCAGTGGCAGCTCTATGGTGTTTGAGCCCTGATTGTAGATCTCAGTTTTAATCTGTTTACGACATCAACTTTAAAGTTGAGGCTTATGCCACTGGAAAACGAGTTTTGTTAAGGTACATTGGAATTGGGGATGCTGATACATTTTTAAATAAGGTTTGAATGTTCTATGAGGCCAAGCTTATGAACGATTTGAATCTATTAGGAGTATGAACTAATATCACGGTGCAGTTGAGCTGGATTTGTCCTAAATAGTGGTCTAAGTTAAACACTGATTGTAGTCTTAGAAGCGATCAAGTGACACAGGAATTATGAGTTCTGATGCAGGGTTTTTCTGCCAACCTGGGTAGTGGCTGAAATTTGGGTTCTCTTTTGGGGGTTGCAATGGTTCTGGAATTCTGTTGGCAGACTTCTCAAGGTTGAAAATATGTACCTTAATGATTTTGTTCTCGGGGATGATGAGTTTCATCTCCATGTGTTATGTGTGGATCACAATCTTCCGTCTCTGCACATTATCAGTGATCAGTGGTAATCTAGACAGCTTTCCTCTTACGGTTGCATAAAACCAAACAGAAAAATCTACCATGAACCTTGCCACAGCATGGCTTTGATTTGAATGCACTGGCAATAAGAACTCCAAGCCAGAGTTCCTCGTACACTAGACACAACAATTCTTTGTCATCTCCAACAATTCTTTTAGTTCAACTCACGACCATCCAATTGATCATTCTCACTAGCTTTGCTATTAGACTCGTCCACAACATTGTCCTTGTTCCTCTTTGCCATGTTCAACTCACCACCACCAACAACCTGTGCATTATCCTTGACCGTTTTCACCTCATCAACCACCTCTCACCAGCATTGCCATCCAAATACCTCACTTGATGGATCATCCCCTTCTTCCCCGCCTTGTTCTAGTTCAAATCCTTGCTCTAAGTTGGATGCTCAGACACACGCCACGTTGTTGAAGATGTGCTGCAGAAAGAAGAGGATGAAGGTGCTCTACTTTTGTTGGACTACATGTTTGAGAATGACATATGTATAACGTATTGACGCTGGAACCTATTCACTCTTGATACACACTAGGCAGGATGTGCAAGAATGGTAAACTCGAAAACACTTGTGCCTTCTTTGAGGAGATGGTTTTGTTCCCAAGGTCAGCACATACAAGATGTTTATGGAGGAATTGCAGGGAAGAGTATGGAGGAAAATACGAAACATATTCAGAGGTTGATGTTGCAGGCAAAAGAGCAAGGCACCGTTTATTCAGCTCTTCCTGATATCTGGTATTGAAGATGGGTAAGAACTAAGGCTAGGTACACAAGGGATTATAAGCAAATTCATGTCTGCAGTAACACTTGTACTTCTCGAATGAAACAAAATTCTGATTCAGTTAGAGACCATGGCATCTCATTTTGATCAAATATCAAAGACAGTCATTTTCAAATTAACAGGAAAACAGACCATAGTGCCTATAGAGCAATTTGTTTGGTAAATCGGTCTTTGTTATTTTCATCCCGGTTAATCTAAAACGATGTTGTTTGGTGGGAATCATCAAACCATGTCATGTTTCGCCAAGCAAAAAAGAATGAAATCAGGTTCATATCATAACTTCCTAGTTCCTACAAACTCCAGAAAAAGAGACTTGAAGAATACTCTTCCACTACTTTCATTACATTGCTATCACCTATGTTGTATACAAGAAGAACAAATAGAATGATTTCCAATTGTAGTGATTACAATTTTGGCTACTTTACATTTTGCTAAAAAAGAGTATAAAATACAAATGAGAAGCCACCAGCTTTTCTTGAAAGATTGGGGCTTATTGCTCTATCTTAGAAGTTGATGTATGGTTAGATATCAATTGAAGGTAGTTTATCTCTAAGAAATCCAAGTTTTCTGAAGCTTCTGCATGATCTAACTGAAGGAATGATAGATATATCTCACAAGTGGGTTCTGTTTATTTGGGACAGTAAGGAAGTTAAGGTAGGTTTTGAAGCTAATCTCTTGGCCTTGGGCTTGTGCATTTGCAAACCAAATCTTTCTAGAAACTCTTCGATCAACCTACAATTTTGAAAGTAGAATGAATAATAAACATCATGCAAGCAGAAACCAAGAAAACAATGTCAGTTGCAGGTAAGCTCACATGTGGCAGATGGACTTCTGTGAAGATGCCAGCTCACGGTCTGGGAATGACTCCTCTAATCGGAAACTCAGCCAAACATACAGATCCAATACCTTCAGTTTTTTTTCACCGGAAAAGAGACAGTTATAAGTAAGAAACTCATCCACGTAGTTTTAGCTATATCTTCTTGGAGAAGCTCAAGTGAAAGAAACCATTTATGTTTTTGCACCAAGCCATATAGATTTTTTTTTTTTTTTTGTCAATTCATAAGTTGAAATCGTTACAAGCTAGATAAGCTCACCCTAGGAGAGCTACGATAAAATTGAGACAATCTTAGAGAGCCCTATTTAGTCTAAAGAACCACATTGCAAGCTAAACAAGGCAACCTAATGTTGTAACTACATCATAAGAATAAGAACAAAGGACCTAGAGATAATAAGTCTCTGACAATGCTAAAGGATAAACCGGAATGAAACCAAATTTCCTCTAGCTTATTCAACCCTAAAACGACACTACTCGAGTATTTCCAGTCAAGAGAAGAAAAAAAAAAGTCACATATACAGTATAAATAGCTGATAGATATCTCAGGAAACCATTTATAGAACCTAAAATGTACAATCTAGAACTTAGTAATTTAAATAAAGTATGTTTACCTTGTGAATGGATTCAAGCTCTTTGAGTGCAGCTGGCGTTTTTGGTATCTGAAGTGTCCCTGGTGTAAAGATTTCTCGGAGTGGCACAATCCCCCTTTTTGCATAATTTTGAGCAAACTGACACAGGAAAGATTTGTTGTATATCCAATGAACCTTTCATAAGAATACAGTGCACCCTAACAAAGTAACATAATCTTACCTGTGTGAGACCCTGTGATGAAATGTCATCATTCAT
The DNA here is from genome assembly GCA_034370585.1 of Fragaria x ananassa. Classification (NCBI taxonomy): domain Eukaryota; kingdom Viridiplantae; phylum Streptophyta; class Magnoliopsida; order Rosales; family Rosaceae; genus Fragaria; species Fragaria x ananassa. Next base: position 2,501,506 of record CP139761.1, on the reverse strand, counting down.
GTCAACCGGGCTGCACAGCAGAATCCCAAATTATTCTAAAATAAAAATAAAATAAAAAAACAAAAATAAAAACAGATATCTTGGCAGACTTGCTAATTCTAAAACTTAGAAGAGATAAACTAAGTAAGCACTTAGAAGTTTCTCCGTCATTTACCTTATACAGAAAAGATACTTATCATGCAACCCGAGAGGCAACTCATCAATCAGAGTAGCAACTTTCTGTTCAAAAGAATAGAACAATAGAGGAACAAAGAATCTTATGAGAGATTGACAATCTAGATAATTAACAAAAATGCACTCTTTTGAAAGTATGAGGCACGGCATACCATAATTTCTTCACAATCAGCAATGAAATAATTCTCTGACAATGTTGCATTCTCTACAAAATGCTCCTGCGAACAAATGGGGGGAAATGACCATAAATATGCATATAGAAAAGCTTAAACTAAAATGGAATTGATTTCAACAATTAAAGTAATTTGTGATGAATTGTTCACTTAAATATTGTTCAAAGTTGACATTAAACAAGTAACCTCAGAACCTAGACCCAAGTCTTAGAATCATTCAAACAAGATATGTACATCACCTCAAAGTTCAAATTATATTAGAGACAAACCCTGCTATAATAAAATCTTATATTTCATTGGTTCAAACATAAAGTATAAAATTATCTATAGAGAATAGAAGCAAAATGTAACCAGAAGATAACACCTACACTATCGAATTTTTACTCTTGTAGATCCCATAGTTTTTTACTCTTGTAGTAGTTATAATAATCAGGAAGCTTTCCTGTAATATGCTTTAAAAGACACTCTAGGTTTTACACTATCGAAATTAGTTGTCAAAATATGTCATCACACTAATTTAGTGAACCTAATACTCTGAGAATCATGTTCAGAAGTACATAAACATTAAAAGGCCTGTGTGCACGCACCTCAATGATATAAAAGTCAACAAATGGGAATAGATGCAGCCCACAGGATGTAAAGAATAAAGCAATTAAATCCTACCAGTATCTGGTAGAGGCCTCTATTTGGGTGCAAACGTGAATACATATACATAAGATCAAAGGTAGGAAATAATCCAGCCCTCTGCATTACAGAGTGCACCAAGTTAGAAGAACAGCAAAACATAGCGATGGTAAATGAGAAACGAAGATCTAGAAGTGGATACATTATAACAGATAAAGCTTAATAAATGTTCTGTGTAAATTGCTTTTTTGATATAGGATAATCACCTCAAGAGTTGGAGATGGGGAGTTTAGTGATGAATGCAGAAGAGGCAGATCAGCTGCATCTAAGCAAGTCACTTCACCGACAGGAAACCTTGATCCATACCTGCCAGCTCTTCCTAAAAGAAAAGCTAGTAAGTCTATCAATAAACACACAACATAGTGTTTCAACCAAAGGAAATAAAGGTTATGAATCACGATATACAAGTTGTCGTCATAACACAAGAACATATGTAGCAAACAGAACAACGCAACCTATAACTTTACCTCTTCAT